>OY759248.1:16636036-21436036 GCA_963662185.1 Eilema griseolum | reverse complement strand
AACTTAGCCTGCAATATATAGCAGTCAGCATGTAAGTACTTTTTGATCTTTGAACGAGAGCCTTACAAATGTTGTGCTGGAAAATATAAAGCATAGCAATCTATACCATAATTGTTGTTATATATTTGCTTAATACCTTTATACGGTGAAAATAACCCCTATTCGCAGTAGTTCGGTGATTTGTCCGGTATACCGAACTAATGCTACTTTTTAGTCGCAGTAGTCCGGTAAGCACAACGCACCGTACTATTGCTACATTTTTAGTAGCAATAGTTCGCGAAGTAACATAGGCAAAGAAAATACAATAACAATTTAATTACTTTAAAATGAAGACGTAAAGAGAGCCACTTTATATAAAAATAACTGGGTAGAAATGTCGCCACAAATTAGCTAAGCAAACTCTAAGATATAGGTATACAGACTCTTCAGTTGCAAGATAGGTATAAATCATAATGACAATGTGTAATTTCAAATTGTTTACTAAACAATTTTTCCTTCTCAATGCGAATTGGTATTTAATGTATTTATTGCTCTTTAGTAATTCATAATTAATTTAAAGTGTTACCGTAACATCAAAAATGAATGATATAAATGATTTTAAAATCATTGAACGTGGACGAGGGAGGGTTTTATTGTTTCATGGGTATCAGTTTTATAGAAATTCTGTCATTAGTGGGCAAAACAGCTACTGGCGTTGTAAAAACTACAAGAATAAACATATACGTTGTAAAGGCTATGTTACAATAACAAAGGTAAGACCTACTATGTATACTTACTTACCAGTAGGTAGTAATCTACGAATAATGTATCCTATAGAAATGTAACTACTATAGAGTTACCGCTGAAATCTTGGAGTAACTTACGCATACTAAAACAGCAATAAAACAAAAAGGTCGTGTCGGCTCGGCGCCAATATACAATAATAAGATAGCTTGTTTATGTGTTTAATTTTATAGAATAAGTTCAATATTCTTGCAAAAAAAAACTACATTCGCATACAAATTAAAATACGTTTTTTTTTTCACAATTATGTACAGTCAGCGCCAAAAGTCAATGAACGTGTATAAACTTTCAGAATTCGTTTCCACTGTACTCGTCAAAAGTGGATATACGCTGCCGGCCACATAACGTGGTGATCATCGTAAAATTACAAATGTCGGTGAACGCAATGAAATCGCGATACTATTACAAAATGCGGTAAACTTGCATAAAATATAGATTGTGGCATGTGGCATTATGTGTACGGTACGGACTTTTGTTTACTTCACGTGTATAGGTTATTTTGTTGCATTGTTAATTATAGGTAAATTACAAAAGTCGGTAAACATTATTATTATAAAGTAGACTTTAAGATAGTGTGCGCGGGCTTTCAACTTAACGTGTTAATGGTATTTTTAGTAAACTACTTAAAATACTTATGTTACAAAAGTCGGTGAACTTTCATATAATGTAGATCTTAGCGTATTTTTGAGTTTACGTGTTCATGTTATTTTGTTGTAATACATTATGTTCCAAAAATATGTGAAAATTTACATAACATTCACACAGATACTACTTTCGACCTTAATAATATTTTCCTGATTACATGTTTTTTCGCGTTATCGATGATGCTGATCACGAATATGCGAAAAAAAAGGCGGTACTTAGTCATGTTAATAAGGTCGAAAATTGTTTGCACTCACTTTTTTCAATCTGTAGGTGAAGACCTATTCTAACTTCAATTGATAGTCAGTTTTTCCCTGATCAGGATTATGTAAAGATGCCAGAAAGTGAGTTTTCTTATACTGGCGTGACAGAGTTGGCATCTGGCAGAAACTTGCTGCTCCGAAATTCATTTGGCATATGTGGGTTACCTAGGTTTGGCATAATTTTATTTAATCGAACAATTTTGATGCAAAATAATTTGGAAGATGATTCCAGAGTTTTTCATATCCGTATGATTTCTGCACCACTTCGCAACACTCGAAGGCATATTTGAAATATAATTAAGGCGAAAACGCAATTAAAATCACTGACCGAATGGTTCCAGCGACACAACCGTACGATACGCGTGACCGCGCGGATTGGCTGTGTCGCGCGGTACACTTTTTAAGCCCCGCCTTCCGCGGTACCCATTACGTGGTGCCATTTTTTGAGCCGAATTACACTTCTATAGGATACATTATTCGTAGGTAGTAATATAATTTTGTGCTGTTCTGTACTTTGTTATAGGAAAGTTCGTAATTCTAATTCATATTAATTTTTTTAGGAAGAAGACACAATTGTCAAAACAGGCGATCACAATTGTAGTTCTGATGAATCTCAAAATACGATTGATGAAAGTATCAGTAAATGCATAACGGAGGCTGAAAAGGGCAGAGAACCTGCACCCAGAATCTATCGAAAATTTCTAGTGGAATTACGAAATAAAGGCCTAGATTTAGCATCTTCTAATCCAATCCCTACATTCTCACAAAAAAAAGATACTATTTATCGCAAGATTCGTAAATATGCTGGAGTGCATAAATTACGTTCATCATCCCATTCCGAAGTACAAGTTCCAAAGTTATTTTTAGATTATTTACTGGCGGATTATTGTGATGACGACGTCAGAATACTTATATTTTGTAACAGTTTTGCTCGGGCTCAAATGAAAACTATTAAAGTATACTTCATGGATGGTACCTTTAAGGCCAGCCCCAGTCCATTTGCTCAGTTATTTAGCATTCATGGAGACTTAGGTAGCACCAATGAGACAAATATTGTGGTACCGCTGGCATTTGCCTTTATGTCTCATAAGAGCGAAAAGGCATATAGAATTGTTTTTGAATTATGTAAGTCACAAATTCCTGAGTGGGATCCTAAAGAGATACATGTTGATTATGAAATAGCCACTATAAAAGCCATAAAATGTGTATTTGAAAATGCCACAATAATCGGTTGTTATTTTCATTACCGTAATTGTTTACAGCGTAAAGCGACTGAATATAACCTAACGTCAAAAAAACATAAATATATTGTTAATTTATGTTCCACGTTAGCTTTGCTGCCTGATCATGAAATTAATGCGGGTTGGCAATACATAAAAAGTAATGAAATAGTCTCTGGTGATGAAAATCTAATAAAGTTTCAGAAGTATTTCGAAAATTTTTGGATGAGGCCTGATTTTATTCATATATGGTCAGTTTTCGCTAATCGTCATCGGACAAACAATATTGTGGAAGGTTGGAATTACAAAATAAATGGGCTCATTAAAAAAAACCCAACCATGATTCAAATTTTGCATGTGCTACATGATGACAATACTCTTGCGAATTTAAAAGTCGATCAGTACACGAGATTTGGAAAGGAGACATTATTAAAAAGGAGTAAGAAATGCATTGAAACAGATGATTTCATAAGGGATGCTCAACTACAGTTAACTTGTGGCGACATTTCTACCCAGTTATTTTTATATAAAGTGGCTCTCTTTACGTCTTCATTTTAAAGTAATTAAATTGTTATTGTATTTTCTTTGCCTATGTTACTTCGCGAACTATTGCTACTAAAAATGTAGCAATAGTACGGTGCGTTGTGCTTACCGGACTACTGCGACTAAAAAGTAGCATTAGTTCGGTATACCGGACAAATCACCGAACTACTGCGAATAGGGGGAAAATAAAGACACAAAATATTCATAATTCAATGAGCGTAACGGAAAGAGAACCAGCTATATCAGATTTCTTTGATATTGAGTAGAAGATTTTAGATATAGTCGGGACCACCAATTTACGGATTTGCCAGTATTGAAATGATAAAATATGGTTTCAATAATTTAAACTGTACCTTGACGTAACGCCCTACAACCCAACATAATAATTATTTTCGTTATAGGGACAATAACACCTGGTAAGAAGCTAGCGCAACGTATCATCGGGTTGTGTCAATGGCGCCGCGTCTTGCTAGGGCCTAGGCCCTTACATCTTCCTAAGACAAATTATTATTGCAAGCTCTACAAGAAAGCAATAGAAGTTTAAAAGAAAGTATTCGACATAGCGCTGAAGTGATTACTGCTGCTCTGAGGGACTACAGTGTTGAAGATAATCCAAGTAGATTCATAATGAAAAATAATTATGTTAATTAAACTATTCAGAACCCATGTTTTTCTAAATGTTCTTTTAATTAAACTATTCTAAACCCATGATTTCTAATCTTACGTCTGTTAATTTGCGATAGACGCAAATACTACTGAGCGGATTTTATATAGCAGGCTTTAAGTTTGATCATGATTAGAAAATTATGATGGAACGCGAGATCGAGCAGGATCAAACCTGTGCCCCTTGACGTAGCAGTCGAATGCAATAAATATCGCCACGCCATTTTGCGAGGCAGAGATGTGAATAATGTGTGTGAGGTTTAACTCTTTCTCATACGGTAGAAGGTCAAGATCACAGACACACACAGACACAGAGCGCACATGAGCCTGTGCCAGGTGCGTAGAAGTAACGGGGCTAGTCATTGGCTCAGCAGAAGCAGAAGAAGGGTGGCGGCGTGTCGTGTTTTCGTGCGCGTTAGTTCGAGTCACATAGCCACTTCATCATTAACTCCGATAAGGTGAAGCCCGAGGAGGTATCCGTGCACAAAAACAGGAAGTTTCCCTTGCACCCAGGCTACGACACGACGAGGCCAGGACACCTGCCCGAGTACCTCTGCCCTATAGAATATCGTGGACATAATATCCCTGTTCCCGGCAGTGAGTAGGGTAGCCAGAGCTTACTGGAGAGTTTTCGTGCTGCCAGTGGGAAGAACAAAGGCTTGTCCTGCTTTGTCTTCCGCACAGACGGCACAGAAACTCACTGTGCTTACAGGGTTGGCAGCGCGAGTGTGACTCCCCTGGTGTTGTACGTCCATAGGCCACGGTTACCACTTTTCATCAGGTGGGCCATGTGCTTGTCTGCCACCCAAATGGTATAAAAAAAGGCAAATTTTTGGACTATGCACGTATTTAATAAGGCCCTCTCAGTTGTGGGAAGCACAGTTTTCCCTCCTGGTTAGGGGATAATTAGGAGACGTGTGCCGTGCCACCTCACTGGCGAGGATGCCAGGTAGTCGCAGCTGTAACCCCCAACCCACTCTCGGAGAATCAGTCCAGCACTTGCCTACTATCCACTGTACCCTCTGGAGGTCTGACGGACACATGGAAAGCCTTCGAGCAACCCTCTATAGAGCCGCTCTGCCTCCACCAAAATTATAACGTAGGCGGCAGCGTTTGTCCTGTGAGAGTGAGACGCTGCAGTCTCCGTTGCCCAAGGTGCACCGCGTGGAGGTTCTGGAGCGAGCACTACACAGAACTATACCTTTCACTAACTTAGTCGCCACTATTTAGAAGGCGTCTAATTTTAGTGAGACATTTCTTATTTTAGTGCATCTTTGACAATTAAAACGTACAACAGAATACCGTTTGACTAAAAAAGGACTAAGTTAA
Organism: Eilema griseolum; assembly: GCA_963662185.1. Lineage (NCBI taxonomy): Eukaryota > Metazoa > Arthropoda > Insecta > Lepidoptera > Erebidae > Eilema > Eilema griseolum. The sequence goes on along the minus strand of OY759248.1, from coordinate 21,430,593 downwards.
GTAACTTAGCAAATTTTGATCGTGTCAAACTAATTTTAGGTTAATCGTGTGTTCTTAGAATACGAAACGACAGTTGACAGGACTAAACTAAATTTTAGAGATTTTTAGCGAATTTTAGTTTAGTTATGTCACAACAGAATTGGCATCATATCTATCTAAACCTACTAGGTCAGACTCAGTAGGTTAATTCAAATCAGTGGACCAACTGACTGGTCCTATTTCTTTTTTGACGATAACTGATAGATAAGATAAAGTTTACTCAACCTTGTATTTTTTGTGAGCACACCTTGGAGATGGATTCAGCAGTAAGATCAACATTTTTGAACAGTAAATATGAATAGGTACCTAAATATATAAATTGCGACTTATCTTAATGACCTTTGCATGTAAAAACAAAAAACACATCAACCATTAACAAATTACGTAAGACGTATGTATTATTATATATATACTTTTTAAATCTATAATTAATATATATACTTTTTTTTCCCAAATCCCCACGGATACCCCCACCACCGGAGCCGGTGGGGGAGGTTATGTCGAACTTGAACCGACTAAAACGCACGCCGACTGTGTGGGTCGCAGGTTACCAGAGGTGAGATTATCTGATACATGCCCCTCGCACCCCGGTCGACCCAGGGCCATTTCTCTCGATCTGGCCCTCTCCTCGGGTGTGGGGACCACAGAGTCCCCAACTAGTCCCCGGAAATGGAGAGGCGCGCCGCTGCCGCGACCTGCTTCTGCCAGGGTGACAGGCGGCTCCACCCGTCACCCCCAGGCCTGCGCTCATGGGGAGCGGAGGTCATTCATCGACCTCTGACGACCGAGTTGCCTTCGTACGCGGGCAGCTTGTCTTGCGATCCTTCGTCGTTCCCGCTGCCGCTCTCGCCCCGCCTCCTCCTTCACGAGCATTATTTGCTCGCATGAGGAGGCGCCGGTCGGCCACGCATCCGCGCAGCGAACCATCACGAGCAAGGATGGCGAGCGTGAGTAGGTATTATACTTACAGTTAAGTTAATGAAGGAATATGTAGATGCATAGTTCGTGCCTCATATCTTGGTCGCGAGAGAAATGAGGCCCTAGCTAAATATATCAAAACAATACTTCTGTCGAATAAAAAAAAATTGCTCCAAATTAATTCGTACAGACGATTTTGGTGTCGAAAACAAAGAAAAGATTTTTTTAATTACTGAACATTCCTACACATAAAATAGAAAAATAGATACAAAAACTTTACTGAAAATGACAAAAGAAAGAAAAACAATATTACTTAGCGGCAAGTACTATGCCCATACATAGCTACATAACATAGGTACTCAGGCGGCGAACGCTGTCTCGAAATTCTTTCAGGATGTATGTGTATAGTTTATTGCTTAGGACATATATCTCGGACCTAGAATGTTCTTTAAACGCGCAGTTCACAAGTGTTACGTCGGTGGAAAAGCTCAATTTTCAATTCACGCACGCGAGGGTCTCGTCTGTCGCAATTGTTAATCTTACCTGATCGTTCCCATCGAAGCAGACCCTTCGACCCTGGTACACCCAGTGCGTTTAAAGATCTAACTGGGCCTTGATTCGCCTAAAGCAAAACCACTGTCATACCATGGACGCAATATTGTTAAAGTCCTTAATTAAAAAGCTTATTGCAGTGTGAACGAAAAAGTCCTCGAAAAAGTCTACATATTCATTTAATTTTTTAATTAAGCGTATGGGTCGACACTTCTCGTGACAAGAGGCTGGCCCCTTTTTAAGTCAGAAAATAAGCATTGCCATACAACGTGGCAATGCTGCCAGTCTTCTGGTTTAGTATTATGTTATCTGTGCTTCTGGGAACGCTACCACAAGAGGCATGAGATGCGGAGGAATTCTACGACGCATTTTAATTATTTTTAGCTATAAATTTTAGTTTTATTGTATCTAATTTATAAATATTTGACGTGATAAATAGGGGAAGTGTGCTTAAGATGACATACTTTTTGTTTTACACAAATATTCAAAAGAAATAAAGTCATAATGAGATCAAAATCTTAGGCATTTATTCAAATACTAAATAAATAACAGAGTCATTATAGTTTTAAAACAATGAACTGAATATAACATATGTAAATACATACAAATTGCACTTAAATCTCAGTGTGTAAGATGACATAAGTCTAGTGAAAGATGGCACACTATGTCATCTTAGACTTTTTTGGTATGTCGTCTTATACAATAATAATTTATACGGTATTTACGTCCCAATCGAATAGTCCGACTGGGGAAGTACCTCAGCCCTACAGAATATTGCGGCTAATTAACCTAAAATGTGTCGTGTTCCCGGCGGAGGTGAGTAGGGTAGCCAGAACTCAATGTCTTCTGCGCAAACGGTACAAAATCTCTCTGTTCTTCCAGGGTCAGCAGAGCGAGTGTGACTCCATGGTGTTGCACTCGTTCATACGCCACGGTAACCACTTTCCATCCGGTGGGCTTCGCGCTTATCTGTAACCTAAGTGGTATAAAAATATAATGTAAATTTCGTTGGTGATCAATTAAATAAGAAAGGCATACTACCGTCAAATAAAGATAAGATGACATAGTATGTCATGATAAACCGACGTCTAGTATGTCATCTTACCAAATGGTTAACAAAAGTTTTATTCAAATATCCTGACAAAATTTTTTAAGTTAGAGCATTTTACTATCAATATTTGAGTCATATATTAATCACTGTTTACAATTAAAATTAGTTCAAGTAAAAATATTCATACCTTATATGTATTTTCACCAACAAACAAAAGTATTGGGTAATTTTTTCTTACTATAAAATCACGAAAATGTTCTTTATGTGGGAACGCGCTGTCACTCTCCGCCATACTGAACTTCGGTACAAGCGCCACCTACATGCACCTTATTAACCGTCACGATTTGACCTTTAGCACGCGTATTTCAAAAAATAATACAGGTGTGTCATCTTGTCTGACTATGTCATCTTAAGCACACTTCCCCTAATAACATTTAAGTAAGTTCAAAATTCAATGCCTTTTTTTGCAGTCTGTGTTGTGACAGTGGTTTTGTTTTAGTAGAATTGCTGATTGATATCGTTGGTAACCTTAGAACCTCCATCCTCTCTGTGTCCGAAGTCCTCATCATCTGAGCATCTCTTTCTCTATCTTGGTTCGATTCTCGCTCAGTGCAAATATTTGTATAAGCGAATATGTATATTTGCTTTGTTTTAGGTGTTGCTATGTATCTATAATAACTTAATAAGTATGTACTCGTATGTGTGTATTTAAAAACCCAGCCAAGTGCGAGTCGGACTCGTGCACTGAGGGTTCCGTATATATATCTTAAATGAGTTGACTTAGAAGTTGATTTTTGCAGTTTCAATACGTTAGACTTAGAGACATGAATATGTGGAATGAATTTCTACTTGACACCTTCACGCATTCCTGAAAAAAGTCTTGACAGACAGACAGACGGACAACGAAGTGATTCTACAAGGGTTCCGTATATTTATCCTTTTGAGGTACGCGTACGGAACCCTATTCATTCCACGCATTTTGAATCCCATAACCCAAACTAATTAGCTGTGCTTACTATGGGCCCAGAAGCCCAGATAGCGTTGTGTCAACAGCCGAATATTATTTTCTTTCTTTGTATGAGCACTTGTCTGTCTGTTTAGTACCTACCTGCTCACCTTAATTTGCCTGAGGTTAAATAATAGACTAGGCGTGTACATAACAACGTTTAATTGCAACAAGAAACTCACGCGTTGACAATAATGTGAAATAATTAAACTACTAAATACATTTTAATACTTGTAGTTTACAGCTAGAATATAAAATATTTTTATTATATGCTTACGCGTAGGTATTTTATATAATATATTATAATTTATATAAATTGTTTTTGTATTAAATTATACTCGTAAAATGTGAAAGTTTATGAGAATGGATGAAAGATTTTCATTCTCCCGCAATAAAGTACGAAGGGATGTGAGTAAAATTTGATGTATAAAAGGATTTCTTGTAGTCTGGAATAGCTACTTTTGAACTTTAAAGATATTTTTTTCCCCGGGATTTAAATGAGTCCCCTTTTTAATTAAAGTTCTATTAAATCAACTCTGATTAACATTCGTGATAAACCGGGATTAGTCGCGGTAACGACATCGGTAAAATGACCGACGGAATGCAGACATTTTTAGAATCATACACGTACGATAAAAATGCACATATGACATACAAATTATAAATAAAAAGCGAATTATAATGCTAAAATCTTAAGTATTAGAGGAAGTGCGTCGTTCATATAGAGGTTTCGACACCCAGTTGTCCCCATGCTTCGTTCCTTCGAGGTGCAATAGCCATAGGCATGGTCGTGGTTGTAACTCTTGTGCAATGTGGGGCGGCGATGTGGCGATTGCTGGAATTTGCCATTTACATTTACATTATGGCAGTGTCGGATTTACATTAGTAGCCAGTGTAATCTACCTGCATGCTATTAAAATTTTGACACTTGTAGGCTGTTCAAATTTTGCCGCTTGTAGGCTACTTTAATTCTAGTGCCAGTAGGCCATTTTACTGCCAGCTAATCAGACTGCGAGTTGTCAAATTCTCTGTCACTTTGCCGCCTGTAGGCTATTCAAATTTAGACATTTGTAGACTATTTAAATTTTGCCTTCTGCAGGCTATTGAAATTTTACTGCCAATAGGCTACTCAATTTTTTCTGCTAGTAAGCTAATCATTCTTTTGTCAACAGTGGACTAAAAAAATTACTGCCAGCAAGGTATTATAATTTTATTTTACTGCGCCTTAAATTTGTGGCCAAGCTTCAGCCTACTCACCCTGCTGGTAAATCCGTAACTGCATCTAGTCCGGCGGTTGCGTAAATGAGTCCAATATGTAATCATCTCTAGTTACGCGTAGATCATAGATAGGTGATGAATATCGTGATAAGATAGCTCATCAAGTAACATCACTCCCGCCATTTCCATAAATATCTTGATCTTATCTGCGTGATTCCCTTTTCTATATGTTCAGTTTTGTTTTCTAAAACTGGATATCGTATACTACGATTGCTATCGTGGTTAATAGAAGCAATTTCTAGTGGTTTCATGTCTATTATCATCTTTGTGTCGCTCAAGTATAAATATTTTCTATGAGTGAATGGTAATGTCCGCAAATATTTCTCGCAAATCAATTTTTTTTTATTGCACCTTCTTGGTGCTCACAAAATATGTGGTCATTGTAAATTATGATGTGATTTCGTCGGCATTTAATTCAAAGTGATAAATACCTTTTTTAATATCTTTTTGTATGTCTCCAACTCGATCCATATTGTTTTTACAGGAGCCCTGTGAGCATGAACGTGCGAGACGAGAATTCACCCTAGGAGCCAGGAACTCACCATTTATCAAACTGTGTATTTTGATAGATCTTAGAAATATTATTGTATTATAGAGTTGCATTGAACTCGACGTGATATAGTTGTTTAGTCATCATACTTTCGATGAATACGGTATTCTGTACGCTACATTATGATGCGGTAAATATCATTGTATACTCTTGTTACCGTCCGCCGGTTTCGTGTGTTCATGTGTTATATAAGTTTTCATTCATAAATATTTGCACTGCTACTTATGCAATATTTTTTATTTTTAGCGAGTTTTCTTTATATTTAGTAGATTGCCTTACTTATTTCTTAATTATCCAATTGTCCTGCTTTCGAATTGGGTGGCAATAGAATCGTATACCTGCACCGTGCAGCGTTCCAACCTACTATCTAGTCATGATCGACTTACTTAGTCGATATATTCATTTTATTGTGAATTTTTGGATGTTTTCGGTGGTTTTCGGCAAAATCCAACCGAGAGAATGTATAAATAATCTTATAGTAGAATTTGCTCGTTTAATAGTAAAGGATGAAGATATATTATGTACCTACTGTACATTGATCTGTCATTTTATCGTAATATTAATATGGGGACTCACAGTAATAATGACACGGCATCGGTAGCGTGACGACGGGCACAGGCATTGGTCTTACAAAGTAGCATTTTGCTGGACGAACTTTATGAACGGTTGCTAAGCAATTTGGACAGTAATTAGGTTGAGCAATGGGTTTCTTTTTTAGCTCTGGATCTATTTCCTTGGACTGTTCGCAGTAATATATGCCATGAGAGTCGTTGCACACTGGACAAGGAGCAGAAGATTTTTTAGATTTGGACTTTTTGCTAGCGAATAATTGCTTGGTTTGAGTTAATCTGCGATCTCTAAAACTCGCCCTTGAGTTCCCAGCTTTTGGTATCACATCCTTTTTGCGGAGAGTTGACTCCATAGAAGTAAATTTATTATGAAGAAAATTTAAAAATTCTTTTAACGTTGGTAAGTCTCTTGGCTCTTTGAGTGAAGCACAGTATTCATTAAGAATGCCCGATTCTAGCTTTTGACTGAGCAGGTAGACTAGTATCGGATCCCAGGTGTTAATATCGATGCCTAAATTCTTGATTCCATTTAGACACTCCAATGTTATGTCGTGAACACGTTTGATGTTATTAGATGTCGCTTCCTGCATAACTGGAATACTCATCAAAGCGTTCATATAATTTGAGAAAATAAACTTCTTGTTATTGTATCGTTGGTTCAGTATTTCCCAACAGGTTTCATAATTATCAGTGCTTATTGGTAAATGTTGAATAAGACGTTCCGGCTCCCCTTTGATTTTACTTTTTAAAAATTGCATCTTCTGCGCGGCGGATAAACAAGGGTTACCATGTACAGCTTCAGAGAATAGATCCTTGAAAGGGATCCAATTTTGATAGTTGCCATTAAATGTAGGAATATCAAGTTGCGGTGTGGCCTTGTCTCTGTGATATACGGACCATAACTTGCGATTTATCTCCTTCTTAATATCAAGATACTGTTGTTCATGCTCGTTGTATGCTTGTTCGTAACTTTCGTCCACACCCTCGAATTCGCTATCTATCTTCCAGTGCAGACAGTCTATAGCTTGCCAACGGGTGTCGATGGTTTTCAAGAGGTCATCGAATTCCCATTTTTCTTTAACATTAGACATATCTATATTAACGAGCGTCCGAGTAAACGCCTTGAAGTTGCTAGCTTGTTTTCGCAACTTCTCGTTCAATTTACTGTTCGTTCCTTTAGAGGAGGTCTCTGGAATGGGCATTAGGCTTGAATGGGCAGTTTCACTATCGCTGAATGTATCTCCTGTAAGTTGCCGGCCAGACCGGGCTGGTTTTACAATTCCTCCTCGCTGAATTGATTCTCGAATCACTGAGTAATTTTTTTTGGCTTCTTCATAGTGGTTTCCAGTAAAATAATCGTGTGTACGATCCTCATATGTGCACAACTTGTCATGATTAGCCTGAAACTCGACCCAAAAGCTGTCCAGAGCTTCCAATTTTTTCTTGATGTGGTCCCCTGATTTGCGTTCCTTGCTATCTTTCTTGAAGCTAGTCCAAATGTTGTGGATGCCATTGATGGCAAGCCGCTGCTTTTGTAGTAATTCTTCCATCGTAATATCGAAGAAATACACAAAGAAGCACTTACTGATTTGATGATTTTCTTTCTTGACTGAATCAAGCCCAAATTGCCGTTCTGTATTTCGTTGAAATTCATCTATCGATCGTCATATTCTTGATAGCTAGCTATTATTTGATATGTCTACTTGTATTTGGTTATCGTCGTGGCATCGTATTGTTAGAAGTCTTGATTGCTGCATAAGTCTTGTTGCTAAGAACTTGTAATAACTTTAGTTACGGGTCGATGCTGCAGAGGACCGTTTGTTCACACTGTCGGTTCCCTATATATAGTATTCCAAGGTCTCTGCGAGGTATATGCTTTCTCGTCTCAACTCCCGTCAGTGAGACCCGCTTCTGGGAAGCCAACGTAGCCGATTCGCTACCACACTATACAGAAACACAAACACTAATCACTCGAAAGCTAGCCCACTGGTTTATGAACACTTGTCTGCTTAGTCCCTTCAGTTGCACGAAGTTTAACGATATGACGTATTTATAACGTTTAATTGATACATAAACCTACGTGTTAACACTAATGCGGCAATATGAGAACTAATTAAAGTTTACAGCTACAATAAAAATATGCTTACGCGCATATTATGTAACACACTCTGCGATGTAACCGTATAATTATATTATAATGTATTTAATTACTTACTTAACTTCAAATACTTGCGTGCAGCGTAACCATTTATAGGAGGTAGGACTCGTCGGTATTTCCGTCCCAATTGAGCAGTCCGACTGGGGATGTATCTCCACCCTACAAAATAGCACGGCTATAATATTCTCGTGTTGTATTCGCGGCGGTGAGTAGGGTAGCCAGAGCTCACTGGAGAGTTTTTGTGTGCGAAGAGCAAAGGCATGTCCTGATTTTGTGTTCTGCACTGACGGGTCCGCAGCACGGGTGTGACTCCCCTGGTGTTACACACGTTCATAGGTCACGGTAACCACTTTCCATCAGGCGGGTCGTCTGCTTGTCTGCCATCTAAGTTGTATAAAAAAACCTAGTCATAATAAACTTAGGTACGTAAATTTGGATGTGAATACGTTTCTGAATTTATTTCCATAGTGGGGGACAACTCCCCTCTGAATTGTTCTCGTAACTAAAGTCCGTATCCCAGAATTCCCAGAACGTTACTTAATCGTTGAATCTCGTTTTATGCCAAACTAGCTCAGCCTCCCTACACAAGCGGCAATTGGGTATTTTCCTTTAGTTTTATATGTGTATGAATGAACCGCTATCAAATGAAATCAAATCAAATAATTTTATTTGCATAAGACATGTACCTACATAAAGGTGGTTTTATTTACAATAATGTGAAAGTGCTCTGCTTATTACCTCGATAGGCGTGCAAATTTTCTTTCTTTCTTTTCAAGCTCGAGTGTGTAACGTTGGTGACTACCGCTCGTCTATCTACTTTATATACTTATTTGTATGTCAGTATTTATGTTGATAATACTTTGCGAAAAACCGTATATTAATTTTATTTTGCTTACTTTTCTCTCTTTCTTTTGTTTTAATACACTATCTATTTAAGTTTAGTCGGTAACTACACCATATCTTTTGTTTAACATTACTGTCCATCCCAAGGTCGCCTGGAAGAAATTGCTTCAGCGATGAGGCCGCCCATTGTAGATTGAACTGTATACATGCTACCTACTTGTCCTACTGTAAATCTGTTGGTGTAGGTACAATAAAGAATTATCTATCTGTCTACCGCTAAGGCGCTATTGAGACCTGAGCCGACATGCGAGCAAGACGGTAATCATCAATACACACGTGTCTCATACGACGTTTTTCAACACACTTGCGAAGAAATAATACTAAAATAGATATTTACCCTTGTAATTTCCAGGTAGTACCTAAGCTTTCTTTAACGTTAAGGGCTTCACATCTCATAACGGGCGGTGAACAGCATAAATCATTTTCTTCATAACTTACTTGTACACAATTCATAGTATAGTAAAAATAACTAGCGGGAAAAATTAATTATGTAGTTTTACTATACGCGCCCATCGAGCATAGACCATAGACCATAGATTTATTTATATTACACATATACCTCCGTGCCATAGACTAAAAGAATGAGGTTTCTTTTTATCGGTACAGAAAATGGGGAATTTAAAGTTTTTACAGAGAAAATATAAGTTAAATTGGTTTAAGTAAACAAATAAGTTGAAATTATCTATTTAAATACTAAGTTGCATGAAATGAGCTATTGATTTATTTGTATTTATTTTGAACACGAATTTTTCGTATCGAGACTTTTTTAAGAAAGCAACTAAACCAAAAAAATTAATAAATAAACCTACTGGTAACTCACTCGTGAAATTCAAGGGAAGGGGAAACCAAGGGTCACCAAGGGACGTGTGCAAAACCAAGGGAGTCACACTCGCGCTACCAACCCTGAATGCAGAAGCGTTTCTGTGGCGCCAGTGTAAAAGATAAAGCAGGACAAGCTTTTGGTCTTCCCACTGACAACACAAACTCTCCAGTGAGTTTTGGCTACCCTACTCACAGCCGGGAACACAACACGAGGTTATTATGGCCGCGGTATTCTGTAGGGTGGTGGTACTTCTCCAGTCGAACTGCTCAATTGGACGGAAATGCCGTCGGGTCCTACCTCTTTTTTTACGTATGAAAAACCCCCACGTTTACCCCCTCGCCGAAGCCATTGGGAGAGGTTATGTCGGACTCGAACCGATCAAAACGCACGACGTTTGTGGCTCGTTATTGGTTGCCGAGGGTGAGTTTGACAGGCATATCCCTCGCACCCCGGCTGACGTAGCGCCATCTCTCTCGATCTGGCCCTCCTCGAGTATGGGGACCACAGAGTCCCCAACTCGTCCCCGGAAACGAGGGAATTTCTCAATGTAGCCTTTTTAGATGGGGCCAGCGCCTCGAGCGCTTTACATTATGTGATATTTTAGAATTATAACAGAGTAGAGAAGGAACGATAGTAGAAAAAAAACGCATATTCCAAAAATGACATAGTACCTATATTATTTATTTCTTTACAAGCTTTACAAAAATTAACAATTAACTAACTATTCAATAAGCTTTTTAAAAAATGTTCTTCCTTCCTCCTGACCCACTTTGAAATGTTCCTGAAAAAAATATCTTCAATAATAAATATGGCCACTGTTCTCATTGCACGGTATTCTGATACTCTAGAATCTCTGAGGGCTTACTATAACGCGTTAAAGCGTCCTTGTTCAGGACGACCAATTGGGAAGGATCTATATAGGGTAGGGGGACCTATCACTCTTACTTACCCGGAACACGAAGCATATAATATCCCGTATCTGTTAGTGGAAGTCCCTTGGCGGTCCTGGGAGTGAGAGTTCTCACGCTCTCCACCTTGCTCGCGGCGATGGTCCGCTGCGCGGATGCGTGGACGGCCGGTGCCTCCTTCTGCGAGCAAGTAATGCTCGTGAAGGAGGAGATGGGGTGGGAGCGGCAGCGAGAGCGACAAAGGATCGCAAGCCAAGCTGCCCGCGTACGAAGGCAACTCGGGCGTCAGAGGTCGATGAACGACCTCCGCCCCCCATGAGCGCAGGCCTGGGGGTGACTGGTGAAGCTGTCTGTCAGCCTGGCAGAAGCAGGCTGCGGCGGCGGCGCGCTTGGCGCGCCACCCCGTCTTCGGGGACGAGTTGGGGACTCTGTGATCCCCACACCCAAGGAGAGGGCCAGATCGGAAGAGGGATATGCCTGTCAACCTCACCTTCGCCAACCAAAAACGAGCCACAGGCGGCGTGCGTTTTGGTCAGTACGAGTCCGACATAACCTCTTTCACCGGCTCCGGTGGGGTAGTATCCGTGGGGACTTTGCGCACGTAAAAAAAAAGTGGAAGTCCCTTTATTTGCATTGAGTGGAAATCGTAGCTACGATCTCAGACTTGGCAGTCTGACGCTCTACCATTAATGCTACGCTACTGAGGTTGTCTGTCTGCAATTTGTAGTGCCAATGATGTCATGAATGACCTTTGAAAAGCAAAGTTTATTATATTGCGTTTTTGTTTGATTTGTTCTGAATGCTTGCCTACATTAAGGAAGTTGATAAATCAATTGAATTCATTATATAATAATCGGTAAAATAGGTAATCGTTTTGGTAGCCTTTGTGACGTGGCGGTAGTGAATGCGGTTCGATTCCTGCTCAGTCCAAATATTAGTATGCATGAATATAGGTCTGGTCGTGCCCTGGAGAGCACCTTAAGTCGTCAGTCCCTGTTGTCATACAAATATCTTTGGCAGTCGTTAAGTGTAGTTGGAATCCTTAAAAGTTGATCAGATGGTCTGCAATACTTCGATACCGAATATCGACAATGGGTTCTGGAGGTCATATGGCAGTCACTCCACAAAATATCGAATATTAGCCAAACCCGCAGCTAGAATGGAAAAAATAGAACCCAGAGGCCCATACTACATTTTTCGGCTCGTTGCTGTTGTTTAGAGTAGACGTGTGTCCTATTTTACTCCGGTGCCTATACCTGATTGGTCGAATAGATTGTAAATTCTCTGTCCTTCCTAAAGTGTTCTTATGGTTGAATCACGCCTTTTGGGTGTGTCTAGAGGGAGATGTAGTGATATTGCACTGTGACATACTCAAAGCTGATTTTTGGTGTTTTTGTGATTGGTTGGGATTTGAAACCACGGACACTGCGACGTTCGGCGAGATACCAGTGTTGCACTCGTAGCCACCCGACAAAATCAACATTGTGTGTCGTCGACGAAATAGCGGACAACCTACGAAGCGACACTGTCTACGACTACGTCACTGTGCTACGCCTAGAGGTAAGCCCCGCCTCTTTTGCGAAAGTGCTACGGACTGCTATCTGCTACGGGAGTCACCGCTACAAGTGATATCTCGAACTAAGCCGGACATTAGTAAACTATAATTCGGAATGTCGTCCCTAAAGAAAGGATCGCCTAAAAAAGCTATTAAGAGCCAGTCCTCTTCAATAGATGCAGCGCGCTCCGCACCAAACATTGGCCAAGCTATAGATCAAGAAATTACTGGTGCCAATCTTAGCTATAAGCGCCCGAGGTTAGACGATTTTCCGCATGATCAGTTGGATGACTTTAAACAGGAAATTAAACAAATGCTGCTATCGTGGAAGGCTGACCATGATGATGCAATGAAGAAGGTGATGGCTGAGCAATCCGCCCTAATAACGAAGTTAGTATCCGACTTGTCTGAACTGAAACTCCAGAACTTACAGATCCAAAACTCTAACATAGAAATCGAAAAATCTATCATCACTACTAGCGAACTATATGAAGACATGAAATCGCAAGTTAAAAGGCTACAAGATGATCTTAAGGGGTATAAGATATATACGGTAGGTCTTGAAAGGGCAGTGAAAGACCTACAGCATAAATCACGCTCCTCAACTGTGGAGATCCGTAATATTCCAATACAGCCGAACGAGACCACAGCAGAGCTTGAAAAAATTGTGTTCAGCATTGGCAAAACAATAGACTTCCCTATCTTGCCATCTAATGTTCGGGACATATATCGCGCCCCCAGTGCTTCGAGCAACAAACCAATAATAATTGAATTTCTAAATGTTCGAAGTAAGACGGACCTTATATCTCGTATACGTGGATATAACACAAAACACCCAAACAAGGAAGATAAGCTGAACACTCAACTAATAGGAATACCTGGGCAAAAACAGTCCATATACGTGGATGAACATCTAAGCATATCCGCTAAGAAGCTGTTTTATTCGGCAAGGCAGTTTGCAAAACAACAAAACTATAAGTTTTGCTGGTCTTTAAATGGCAACGTATTCCTACGCAAAGAGCAGGGACAAAATCATGTACTTGTCAAATCAGAAGCAACTCTACACGAACTTTTAAAGAAACTATGACAATTATCTAAAACTAAGGTCACCCCATTTATTTTCAAGAGTAAGGCTATTGCTGTACTCAACATTATTCTTCGTATGTTGGCTATAGTTATAACGTCGACCCTATCACATATAAAATACATTCTACTATTAACAAACACTAACACTCACAGAACAAACAAATCACACAAACATATCCTAAATCCACTCATGTACGTAACCTCTACAAACCCATTGACACTACTATACACACACTACTCTATGGGAGTACGTCTATTTCTTTCAATTTTGTTCCAAAAACGCAGCTATAATTCAGTGCTTGGTATTGCCTTGTTTGGTGTATTAGTGCTAGTACTATAATGGCCAACCTACTTAAAAATATTATGTCAGACCTTGACGACATTGAGGTTGCGAAGGCTTATACGTGTTTACCGGAAGACTTTTTTTTTTTTTTTTTTTTACGTGCGCAAAATCCCCACGGATACCTCCCCACCGGACCCGGTGGAGGAGGTTATGTCGGACTCGAACCGACTAAAACGCACGCCGCCTGCGGGTCGTTTCGGTTGCCGAAGGTGAGGTTGACAGGCATATCCCTCGCACCCCGGCCGACCCAGGGCCATCTCTCACGATCTGGCCCTCTTCTCGGGTGTGGGGACCACAGAGTCCCCAACTCGTCCCCGGAAACGGGGAGGCGCGCCACGCGCGCCGCCGCCGCGGCCTGCTTCTGCAAGGGTGACAGGCGGCTTCACCTGTCACCCCCAGGCCGGCGCTCATGGGGGGCGGAGGTCGTTCATCGACCTCCGACGCCCGAGTTGCCTTCGTGCGCGGGCAGCTTGTCTAGCGATCCTTCGTCGCTCCCGCTGCCGCTCCCGCCCCGCCTCCTCCTTCACGAGCATTACTTGCTCGCAGAAGGAGGCGCCGGCCGCCCACTGTTTACCGGAAGACTGTAAAAACTACGTAAACATCTCAAACATCTCAATTTCAGTTCTGCATTTGAACATACGCAGTATTAACAAAAACTTCGACGCACTCTTAGCATTACTGATAGAAATTAAGGTTCCTTGTGACGTAATTATACTCACCGAGTGTTGGCTCAGCAAGGTGGAAGACATGCCTACCCTTGACGGATTTAACTATCATTACACCAATAACATAAAGAACCAAAATGATGGTATAGTTATTTACGTCAGGGATGGTATTCCGTGCAGCTTTGAAGAGCCTATTTTCATTAATGGTACATGTCTCACTTGTCAAATAAACAGTAAGCTGGCAATAGTTGCCATTTATCGATCACCCTCATACGACACTACAGAAGAAGTTGATCTCTTCCTAACAAGTCTTGACAATGTACTAACTTCATTTAACAAACATAAAAACATATGCCTCATTGGTGACATCAATATGGACATTAAGCCCTCTAACACAGATCGTCACACTCTTCACTATCTGACACTGATTGCCACACATGGCCTACTACCTGCACATTATTACCTAACCCGAGAAGAAAAGTGCTACGATCACGTGAACCTAAAAGGAAATACAGATACGACAGTGGTTGTATTGGGGCCTCGCATCACCGATCATCTTCCGGTCTTAGTGGCATTTAACGACTTAAATATAACAAAACAGACAGTGCCAACATTCCGAATTCCAAAAATAGACTTCCCTTCTGTCAAAATAGCTATAGAAAATCAAGACATCTCCCAAATAATAGAATAGAATAGAATAGAATAGAATAGATCTTTATTTGCTAGAACATTGTGATAAGGATGTTACAAATTGTGTCTTATGACTAGGTACATCATGTTCTGCCTAAATTGGGCATGCAAATTTTCCTTATTATCTATACACTTTGGCGTACAAAATGATACGAAGTCAAAAGGAAGCTTATACATTTTAAACCACCTAATCACATTTTTATCTATACTCTTTACTGGTTATGGATAAAAACTCTGTAACAGAATAAAAACATTTGTTTAGCAACCAGTCTTTTAACGTTTTTATAAATTTATTGTACGGTAAAGCTTTGATTTCACTAGGTACACAATTATAAATATATCCACACATAGACAGGCAATTCTTTTTATATACAACTGTTTTTGGTACCTTAGATAAAACTATTCTGTCTGGGTCGCGTGTGTTTCTGGGGTACATCTCCTTTGCTGTTGTAAAGATGTGCTTATTCAGTCTGACAAATTTTGCACATTCAAATATAAACATACTGGGCAAGGTTAACAGTTTAAGTGATTGAAATAGAGGTCTGCAAGATATCCAGGGGGCCACACCGCAAATCGCTCTGATACATTTTTTTTGAACAATGAATGCCTTATTTATGTCAGTTGAGTTCCCCCAAAGAATCAAGCCATAATTTAGAACTGCGGCCACATAACCATGGTACGCGCTAAGAACCGTCATTTGCGACGTTATTCTACTTAACTTCGCCAAGACATATACAAACTTGTTTATTTTGCTACATATGTTATTTATGTGGGCTTTCCAATTAATATGTTTATCCAGAATAATACCTAAAAATTTAGTGTGGTCTACTTCCTCGATTTTAATAGCTTTGTACATAATATTAAGGTTTAAGTGTTTACGTCCATATGTGCTAAACTAGACACAGAGGATCCTAACTTAGCTACCTACAAATTAATTAACATAATTCAATCCATTTTAAAAGAACACACCTCACTCAACCTTTGCTCTAAAAAGAATAGAAACTTAAAGGTCTGGATTACCCCTGGACTACTGCGATGCATTCGACACCGTGACAAGCTACACATAAAAGCAAGGAAGTCGCCTAACGATCATATCCTACAAATCACATATAAACGATACAGAAATTACTGTAACGACCTCCTTAGAAAGTTAAAAACATTACATGAAATCACGGAATTAGAAAAAGTAAAAAGCAACCCCAAAGCCTTTGCCTTTGGAGTAAAATAAAAGAAATCACGTATACTAAAAAGAAATGTGCACCTCCATTAGAACTTTTAAACATAAACTCGAACCAAGAAACCTCAATAAATAATGTTTGTACTTTCTACGCCACAATCGGTGCTAACTTAGCTTCAAACATACCCCGATCCTCGACATCCTTAGCACATAGTACCACTGCACGAAAAATACTCACCGCGGATTCCTTCGCAATATTCAAGGTGGAAGAATCTGAAGTGGAATCCACTATCATGAATCTTAAACAAGATACTGCAACTGGCTGGGATGGAATACCGGTCACTGTCTTGAAAATCTGCCGGAATACATTAGTACCCCTGATCACGCATATTATAAATATCTCCATAGAGAGCGGAGTATTTCCAGAATCTTTTAAGAGAGCTTTGGTTCATCCGATACAAAAAGGTGGAAACAGAGACTGTGTCAACAATTATAGACCAATTTCAGTACTATCTGCAATGTCTAAGGTTATGGAGCGATTGATTAACCGTCGTCTAGAGAACTATCTTAACAAACTCAGTATCATAGCTAGTAATCAATACGGCTTCAGAAAAGGTGTATCCACTGAAGACGCTTTTGCTTTTTTTATGCTACATCAATGATCTTCCCAATGTTACTGATCATCAGATGTCTCTATTTGCCGACGACAGCACTATAATTTTTGACTCAGGAGATTTAATTGACATCGAAAATAATATAAATAATAGCCTTGTTGACATTGCCGAATGATTGAATTTTAATAATCTAGAAATTAACGGAACAAAAACCACATACATAAATTTTCAAATCAGAGAGAAATGGAAACATAACTTAAAAATTCAATATAATGGACAAGAAATCGATGAGACGAAAACGATAAAATTTTTAGGCTTGCATATAGACAGTAATATGTCCTGGAAAACACACATTGAACACGTGTGCACCAAAACCCACCAATTCTCCTACGCACTATACATGCTGCGTAAAGTTGCAAATGAAAAAGCACTCCTTGCAGCATATCATGGTTACGTAACATCCACACTGAGATTTGGTCTAATATTCTGGGGCAATGGTACAGATAACAATGATGTTTTTATAGCACAAAAGAAATGTCTCAGAGCAATCTGTGGATTAAAACAAACAGATAGTTGTGTGCCATATTTCAAAAGACTAAGACTTCTACCTTTGCCATCTCTGTATATATATGAAGTTAATATGTTCGTAAAAACTAATATGCACTTGTTTAAAAATGTAGAGAGTCAACGTCGCTCCGATAAACTTCACTTACTGAGTAGTAGAACCACATTTCTCCACAAGAGTATCTATGCAATGGCGCCAAAATTATATAATAAACTACCTAAACAAATTCGGACATGCTCAGAGATCTGTGAATTCAAGTACAGCCTTTTTAACTTTCTTGCCGATAAAGCGTATTACTCAGTAAATGAATTCCTAAATGACAACCTGTAACTATGACATAACAATATCAATTAATTATATTTTTATATTTGTTTTATTTGACATTTAAATAAGTATTTATTGTTCACTGACATATATAATTTTGTTTTATTACTTATAATAATAATGTAATACGTAGGATTGACCATTTAGGTATGTAATAACCAATTTCGTATGCCCTGGAGGCGGAACATGGAAGAGCATATTATTTAATGTTACACCTTTGTACCACCTGTGTTAAACGAAATAAAATTATGATTATGATTATTATGATTATGACGCTGTTCTTGACCTAGCGGAGTTTGTAACACGAAAACTAGACGACCGCCAAAAATGCATTTGTATCTTCTTGGATCTAGCCAAAGCATTTGACACAGTCTCTGTGCCCACACTTCTGCAAAAATTAGATTCGATAGGCATTCGCGGGAAACCCCTAGAACTATTTCAAACATACCTACAAAACAGGCAACTAGCCGTCAAAATAAAGAATTACATAAGTGACTATCAGACCATTTCCTATGGAGTTCCTCAAGGCAGCGTGATCGGACCAACTCTCTTTCAAATCTACATCAATGACCTCTGCACGCTGCCCCTTAAAAAATCAAACATTATCACCTATGCTGATGACACGGCGATAATAGTCTATGGATCCACTTGGGATGAAGTGAAAAATAACGCCGAAAAATCAATTCAATTGGTATCAGCCTGGTTGCGATATAACCTCCTTACACTAAACGTGTCAGAAACTAACTTCATTCCCTTCGCAATAAGCTCTAGAACGGGGGCACCAACTGAATTCAACATCACGGCACACACTTGCCCCGACTTGAGTACCTGCACGTGCGCTAGTATAACCCGTGTCAACCATACCAAATACTTGGGTGTAGTGATTGATGATAGACTGACGTGGTTCAACCATATAGACTACATCTCCACTAAAGTGAGACGACTTATCTTTATATTCAGGAAACTAAGAGATATCGCCGACTCTAACACCGTTACCATGGTATGCATTGTGGTATGGGGCGGAACAGGCAAAAGCAAGTTACTCGACTTGGAGAGATCACAGAGAGCTGTCCTTAAAGTCATGCAGAATAAACCATTCAGATTTCCTACTAATGAATTATATGTGGTCTCCAAGGTCCTAACTGTAAGACAACTCTTTGTGCTTCAGGCCACACTTCAGCAGAACCACATGCGCACCAATTAAACACAGAACTACATTTGCACAACGTCAATTTTGCATTACAGGATCTTTTTTGTACAGAAAAATATCAAAAGTATTTCCCCTGGGACAACTAAACCAGCATGAGGTGAAAGAAAAGATTTGGAATTGGTTGCAAGATCTTAATTATACTCAAACTGAAATTCTTCTCTTCCACCTCATGTAGGAGTGTCCCTTTAACGTCACCGTTATTAACATCCCCATAGACATACACCTAACACACTCACACATAAAACACACAAACGCATACTCAGTAATGTAGTGAGAGCTCACTGGAGGGTTTTTGTGCCGACAATGGGTCAGTGCACGCACACGCAAACGCTCACGCCCACACCACACACACACACACACACACACACACACACACACACACACACATAATTTCTGATATTTTTGATTTTGTTATGTTGTTATGTGTTTTTTTATATTAAATAAATAGCCATTACGCAATAGAATAGTAATACATATAATATAAGACACATGTTTAATGAAATCGTTTTGTGTAACGGCAACAGCAGAACACTGACTCCTGAGTCACAGGAATACCTAGTTTGGGAGCCAGGGTTTATAATTCTTTGTGTTTACCTTAACTTCATTGTATTGTTTGTACTATCTTAGACATGTTTGTATAAGGAAGGAATATGGCATCAATAAAGTTATTATTATTATTATTATTATACTCCGAGGTGAAAGCTTCAAATGCAACTGGGATTAACGCTAGAAGTTTTACGAGTAGTAGCGAATTGTACGGGTATATGGGATAGGTCTTCAGGGCTTAAGAGTCTCAGTCGGTACACCTGCTGAATGACAGATGATCCTCTGATGCATACTTTCCTTTCAGGTTTAGGGGGACAGACTCCCTGTAAAGATTTGGTAGTCGGTAGATAGTATAGAATACGGTAGATATACGATTTTTTAGGGAATTTATGTAGGATGCGTGCAAAGGAGCGTGGAGCGACGTGTGTAGGTGTGAGAGGGATGGCACGATGCCGGCTATGAGTGTGTGTGAGGGAGCAAGAGACGAATGAGAAAAGGGGGATGAAGTGTGTTAAGATGTACGAAGCGGTTCGTGTGTTGTTAGATTGATTGATTACGATTGTAAAAATTAAAGAGTTTGTTGCAAAAAATATTAGTTTGGTTTCCTTCAATCCCACATTTATTACTCGGACCAATTTAATTGTTATATTATAACAAAGGAGCGAGGGAGCACATGAGATGGCCGTTGATCGGGTACTACATTCGATGAGTAACTAAATTATAGTCAACTAAGGTAAAAATGCTTAGTCGGCAGACAGTGTACGGTTGCATCGTACACTGCCATTTTGGAGATCCTAAACTGAAGAGTCTAGAGTCTTCAGTAAAGATCCCCAAAATGTGAAAAAGAAGTATGAAAATGCATCTCATGCTCTTAAGTTGAAGAAATGTCTATGATTGAAATCGCCACGGATACCTCCGCCTGGTCTAATCCCCTCCTAGTCCCCTATTTTAGTCAGTTCGATATAACCGCTCCCTGTGATTATGTCGGACTGATTAAAACTGCACACCATCTCAGGACTCGAGATCTCGATTTTCGTTCGATTTTCCTTACAATCCGGTTGATCCTGGGCCATCTTCGAAATGTCTCCTCTCGGGCCGTTGATTGATCTTTGACCACATACGAATGATTTGAGGCCTCCATCATTGATCTTTATGTTCCTTTTTTGTTAACGTTTTGTAAGTTCTGATTTGGTGGTCTATACAGAATAAATGATTTTTGACTCTGACGGAGGATATCAATCCTCCTCCGCACGATAACGAGCTGTAGTGCTCTGCCCGCGCACGTGTTTCCCTCTTCTTACAGTCCCGGGTTCCTCAAGCGGGGCGTGAAAAAGCATCTATCAAGGCCGTCTAGCTAGGGATCACCATTTTAAGTTCAATAGTATCGGAAGTGGTGGTCCGTATCGTTTGGACTACTTACACCTCAACTTTTTACCATCTAGTCTAGGTGTAGTCAATTGAGGGACCAAATATAAAAAAATAAAAAATTATAAAATATAATATACCTAACACACAGCACACAGCTAGTATTGCTAACAAAATGTACATACAAAACATTTTGAAATACGCGTCATTATCATATTTATTTATCTAGGACACGCCAATCTGACTTCACAAATCCTGGTGGTAACCAAAAGGCAAAGTCTCAGGAAAGAGGGTCACCATAATAGACAATAAGTAATGTTACAATGGTGGCTCTCAGCTTGGCGGCCTCATCAGATGCTTTTTCACGCCCCGCTTAAAGGCCCCGGGACTGTAGGAAGAAGGAAACACGTGAGCTGATAATGAATTCCAGGTCTTGGTGGAGCGGCAAAGAAAAGAGTCTCCGAACAGCTTGGTTTTTTTTGTTGATTTATGTATATTTCAACTTAAACTAAAGCAGTATATCTTTTTAAGGTTTCGTACCTCAAGAGGAAAAAAAGGGGGTCCTTATAGGATCACTTCATTGTTCGTCTTTCTATCAAGACCTTTTGCTCAGAAGTGCGTGTAGATTTCAATTTGATATTTATACAACATACTCAGTTCTGTAACGTCTTGAAGCTGTGCAAAAATCAAAATTCTAAGTCAACGCAATCAAAATACATGATAGCTCTTTATCTGTTAAATTGCCGGAATTTTCTTACAGATTCATGAGTTGGCTATTCCTGTAATTTAATAGCTATTTCCATTATTTATATTTTGTTTGAAAGTTGATTTCAAGATTTTGCAACTCTGTTTTAAATTTTGTTTTTTATTGGCTGCTTGATAAATTAAATTCGATCTTCGAAAAAAGTACTTCCTAAACGCTATCCTTTTTGATGATAAATTTCGTATTACTTTTTTACAGCTGTCACTTTTAAAAAATGTAATAAAAATGTTGTCTCATTCATACACAAAAAAAATCATAAAATTTGGAATGGTCATTCCTAAAAAAATGCAAAAATGTTAGTACTGACAATTGGGTTTCCTCCAATTTCTTAAAAAAAAACGGAAATTTTATATGTATCGACCTATTACTACGGTTTCTATAGCATAATTTCTTTATAAGCCGCGTGGTTCCCGGCAGAGTAGAATTTGGGCCACCCCATCTCTTCCCATGCGGCGTCGTACAAGGCGACTAAGGGATAGGGCTGTTTAACATCAGACCGATATATACAGCCCAGACTCAGCCTCAGATGCGGGGCTCGAGTCAACTATAGTGTCCGATAATACGGCAATAGGCTCATCACCTATTACGTGGGACCGAATACATTATTGGTGAAATGTGGGTGTTAATTCACCTCTCTGCCTAAGCCTCCGGGGATAAAGGCGTGATTTTATGTATGAATGTATGTAATTTCTTAATATTGTACGGAACCCTCGGAGTGCGAGTACGATTAGAGATTTATTAGTGTAGTGTCAGATAGTATAAGCTAGGCACCTACTACGAAATTAAACACGCGCAGCTGGCTGTGGCTGTAGCACTTTATGCTGCTCCGCAAGTGCCAAGAACACCTCTTCTAACGTCGTCTCTGTTACTGTGTAGTCTTCAATGAGGTCTGGGAACTGGTTCTTGAGTCCCTCCAGAGCTTGGAACAGATCGCTGTAGTGCATAGTGACGTTTATGTGGTAGAGTAGCATCGTCTGCAAAAGAACCTCATCTATAGTCGGATTTGATATCCAATCATTTTTGTAAAATTCATATGTATAAAGAAAGTTTTCAGGCTCGCAGTAAAGTGCCATGAAGTTATTTCAGATTTCGTAAGTGATTGGATTTTTTTTCATGCGGAAATATGCTGGATTTTAATATAAGTACATACAAAAAATAATCGCGATTGTTGTGATTGTCTTTTTCACACATAAGCACATTCATGCACCTAAATTGGTCTACCACACGCACGCACAAGCTTC
This sequence comes from Eilema griseolum, assembly GCA_963662185.1. Classification (NCBI taxonomy): domain Eukaryota; kingdom Metazoa; phylum Arthropoda; class Insecta; order Lepidoptera; family Erebidae; genus Eilema; species Eilema griseolum. The sequence continues at coordinate 21,407,694 of OY759248.1, read as the reverse complement.
ACCACAGTTTTGCCTGCGCAGACCGGTTTGTATGTGGTTAGCCGCGGTAGCCTAGTGGTATGGGTAATGGACTGCTGAGACGAGGTTTCAGGTTTGATCCCAGGTTTTACCATGGCACACACCAATGACTTTTCGATGCTTTTCGAAATTATGTGTGTATTTATCGCAGGTTCATAAGTGCCCGGTTAATGGCAATAGGCTCGCCACGTATTATATTGGGACCTAAACATAAACTGGAGAAATGTGGGTGCTAGCACCTCTGCCTACCCCTTCGGGGATTATGTTATGATATACCGCCCGTAACTGTATCATTTTTACCATGCACACGCACGGTGTTCGATGTAAAACAGTATAAACCGGCCTGGGCAGCAGTACCTATTGGGCATATTTTAATTGCAATTAACCTGACTGCTGACTTAAAAATCGAAATAAGTTTGACAGCAGACAGTACTCATTAATTTTTCTTTAGATTTATGGTTGGCAATAAGGATACAGCCTGCTATAAAACGTGTTTCGATCTTATAGACAGCAGTCGGGTTTACTTTTTTCTATCTTTTAGATAGCAAGTCGGGATTTTATTTATTAATATTGTTACGTGCACGGGGTACAATTAAATGCCGTTTACTCAACGAAGAGATTTATTAGCTCACCACAAACTAGACAATTTAATCACTAGTACACTGAGCGACTGGAACTGTTGAAGAGTTCAACAGTTCCAGTCGCTCAGTAGTTCACAGTAGTCCACGGTCGTTGCTCAGGTCGCAGGTAGAATCTTCTTCGGTCGCTCAAGTTCGCTGTGCTCGCTTTCGGTCTCAAAGACACAATGAATCGTGTAGCTATGCGAGCGTGTTTTTATACCTCTCAATTAGGAGTGTCGAATCATCTACAAAGTTCGCGAGCGATAAATACCTATACTCTTTTGATGTTCGCCACCGACGCTGACCTTTCGAGTACATTCTCGATATTTACCTTTTATTTGTTTATATTTGAGAGTGTAGGTACATACTCGTAGGTAGGTTGTGACTTTTTGTTGATGATTCTAGATTTTTCTATGCCAATCGGTAGAGTACCTCGTCACTAACAATGCGTTTTTATTTCTTGAAGATTCGATTATTAGTTTTCAAGATATTGACGTCGGTCGTAACAATATTTTTTAATTGCAAGCAAAATTTGCCCAACAGTGCTGCTCAAAGTACACAGTGGTGAAGCTTGTGCGTGTGGCAGGCTTATAACAAACTTTGGTAGTATTATTGGATAGGGTTTACCATATGTGAGTCTTTCAGTTCACAGTCGAATGTTTTCATCATTTCCGTGTTCAAGTCATCTGCTTTATTCCCACCTATAAAGAAAGGTAATTGGTAATACAGAGGGCTTAAAATTTAAAATCCCCACGGATACCCTAACGGCTCTGGTGAACCTACTAAAACGCACGCCGACTGTGTGGGCCACAGATTGCCGGACATGAGATTATCTGAGACTTATCCCTCGCACCCTGGCCGGTCCAAGAGTCTCTTATGAGACGACCCTCTTCGGGACCACGGACTTCTCCACCTCGTCCCCGGGTATGGGGGGGCGAGCATCGCGCACCGCCACCGTCGCGGCCTAATTCCGCTAGGGTGACAGGCGGCTCCACCCGTCACAGGGGATGTACCTACCTACCTGTACTATTAGGTACTTTCCTATTTAACTAAAGGCAAACAATCTTATAGCGAGTGAGTTTCTAAACAGAAAAAATAAGTTAAGATTTTGAGATAAACAAACAAACACACGGCCCACCAGATGGAAAGTTGTTACCGTGGCCTACGGTCGTGTGCAACACCAAGAATCGGTGAGGCCTGTCATACACCACTTGTCTAAGGGGCAGGGCCTAGATTCTGCTTAATAAACCACTGCCATACCACAGACACGACTAAAAATGCTAGTTTTAGACTTTAAAGCAATGCGGTAAAGTCCAAAATTAAAACATTTTTTGCAGAGGGTAATGTAATGTAATGAAACTCTATTTATTTAATTTTGGACTTTAAGGTCTTAAAAATAAAGTCTAAAATTTAATGGTAATTTTTGCAGTAGCTGTGGCACCTATGGCAGTGGTTTTTCTTTAGTAGATTCGAGAACCAGTAAGCATCTGCGCTTCTGGGCGGAGCCAGGCTGGCTACTCTAGCCAGTACTCTGCACGCACAGTGGCCCAAAAGGAGGCTAAGTGCGGACAAGGGGGTCCCTTTCCATAGTACAATCGAGGGCCTGGAAAAATAAGAGACTATACGCACTATCAGGTGTTCTGCTGTGCTTGATTTTGAAGCGCACGGCGTGTCCGTCCGCGTGTTGCGCGCGCAGGCTGGCGGGAGAGCCCAGCGCGCGTACGCGTCCCGCGCACAAGATGGCGATGCGGTCACACAGGGCCTCCATCTCGTCCATGCTGCGGTTTCAAATAAAATATTTTTCATTTCTCATACTCGGAAAGTAGTGTTGTTTTGATCTGATTATTGGGTGGAAAGTGCTGCTTCCCTAAATAGAGAGGGAAAAACTCATACAAATTACTTATTACCTAAGGGCCAGAATGAACTTTAAAAATAGAACAGCTGTCAGCTGTGAAGAGTTTATGAAAAATAAAATCTAATTAAAAATGGTGCAGCCTTTCTAAACAGCCAGTGTAAACATAGCACAAACTTCTTTGAGCGGAATAAGCCGCAAAAATTACGCAGTGAGTTCCATATTTAAAATTTAAAAAGTTTCGTATTTATTCAGGGGCAAACACGATAACGTTAAAAGGACATGGAGGCTGGAAATAGTGGAAATCCAGCACAGTCTCCGACGGCTACATCGAGGATTCAGACCAAAATAAAACTAAAATTTTAACCAATTTAACTGAAACTATAAAAATACGCCCCAATTCACCTCAGCCGAAAACTTTCAGGGAGTATTTCATCAGACCATGGATTAAATTCCATCGTCTGATGAAATACCAGAGTCTCCTACTTTTACAGATATCAGAACAGTCAAATTTGTTATAATATATCAAACAGCATAAAAATTCCAAACAAAAATATAACTTTTAATGTGACGAATTGTCCTGTAATATTGTAGTGTGGATGTCGGGAAGAGTAAAATAAAAGGTATATGTTTACTTCATCGTGTCCATTTATTGAGTGAGCCACACACAAGTTATACATGTACTACACATGGAAAGTGCTAAGTTGCACTTTTGATAATAAGGCATTGCATCACATTTCCGTAAAGTACTTACGTCCTAAGTCACATACTACAACTCCCCTTAAAAAGATTGGGTTATCCCTTCCCTTCCAAAGGAAAAGAGAAAAAGGAAAAAAAATAGGTACATTATTATTACAAGAGTAAAAATAAACATAACTGAAATACACTAAACTTACAAACTATTACAAGGTTAAGCTATATTTAATTGAAATACATTTTCGTGTTATTTTTATGAATAAGATATTCCTTATTATCCTTTAAAATCTTAACATTAGGTGAAACTTCCTCAATAACTAGAAAGGGACCAATATAAATGTTTTGAAGTTTGTCTCCAGTTTGATTTTTAATTAAAATAAGGTCACCTGTCTTATAAGTTATGGAGTTAGTTTTGCTATCATATAATAATTTTCTTCTTAACTTACTATTTAACAGATTTTGCTTAGCATCGTACTGAGCTCGCTGAAGGCGATATTTCATTTCCTTAGGATAGTCGTTATAATTATACAATGGTTCAATTGAGTTTCCAAACTCGGAAGGCAATTTACAACACTTGCCGAAAACTAATTCGAATGGTGTATATTTCGTTTCTGTATGTACTGTAGTGTTATAAGAAAATGCCCAGAAAGGTAGCCAATCGCTCCAGTCAATAGTATTTCTATCACATTGGATACGCAGGTATGACCCTAATGTTTTATGACTATTTTCTAATGAACCCATAGTTTCATGGTGGTACGCGGTTGAGCTAAGTTTTTCGATTTTTAATATGTTGCATATGTTTTCCATAATACTAGACATGAACTCGGTACCTTTATCAGTTATAATTTCTTTGGGTACGCCATATCTCAAAATAAAATTAGATACGAAGGTTCGTGCTATCGTTTCAGACTCTTTATTTTGTAATGGATATACTTCTACAAATTTTGATAAATCACATTGTAAGGTTAAAACGTATCTATTATTGTGGCAATCAGCTGGCAATGGACCCATTGTATCTAACGCTATTCGTTCAAAAGCTGAGCTTGCAGTGCTGGTTATTACCATCGGTTCTCTCACAAAACGATTAGAAAATTTATTAAATTGACAGTGAGAACATTTTTTCACATATTCTACTACATCATTCGTCATGCCTGGCCAGTAATAATATTTTTTTAAATTATTTATCATTCTATTTACCCCTGCATGTCCGCTAGTGGGCAATAAATGAAAATCATTCAGTATGATTTTTTTTTCGTCTTTTCCACATATTCGTATAACGTCTTTCGTAATCAATATTTTAGGTACCTTTTGACGTAAACTTTTCATATAACTTGCAAGTAATTTAATATTTGTGGCATTTTGCCTATTTTTTACAATTAATACTTCATTAATGTGTTGTTTTTCACACAATGATCCTAAATCTCTCGCTAAATCCTGTGGGGTAGATAACGATCGAGAATTCAGGTATATAGTATAATGCGAAGGCACATACGTACAATATCCTTTATCAGAATAATGATAAATAACATTCTGAATAGGTTTATCGCTAGTGAAAATTAATTCTATCACATCATTGGGTCTTTTTAGAATCTCTACTATCTCAGGTTGATCAGGCCTGCTACAAATAGAAGAATCACTAATGTTTAAATCACTGTTGCAACTCGTAGACTGCTGCAACTTTTTTGTTTGAGCTCTAGTTAATACTTGAACTACTTGATTTTCGATTGATTTTAAATCATTAGATGTGATGTTCATCGGAAGTCGACTTAACGCGTCTGCAGCTGCATTATTTCGACCTGGGATGTACACAATCTCAAAATCGTATTCCTCAAGGTACAGCCTAAATTTAGTTAGTCTGCTTGATGGATCTTTAAGACTAAACAAATAAACTAGTGGTTTATGATCTGTAAAGATTTTAAACGTTCTGCCGTACAGATATGGTCTAAAATGCCTTACAGCCCATACAATAGCTAATAACTCTAGGTCAATAATCGGATATCTACTTTCCGCGGGCGATAAGTTACGACTTGCGTAAGCTATCACATGACCGTTTTTGTTCGACAAAACCGCTCCTAAACCTGTTTTACTCGCATCTGTTCGCAATTCAAAAGTATTATTTTCTGAAAAATCTGGGTACTGCAATAAAGGTGGTGACATTAAACTAGATTTTAATCTCAGAAACGATTGTTCACATTCTGATGTCCACTCAAATATTGCATTCTTTTTGCATAACATATTTAATGGATACGCTATATGAGAAAAATTAGGTATAAAACGCCTATAATAATTAGCAAAGGCTAAATATCGTTTGACGGCATCCGGATTGGGCGGTACGGGATACTTTTGCAACGTTTCAATTTTACTGTCGTCAGGGAGTATGCCATTCGAAGTTATTTTATGGCCTAAATAAATTATTTCAGTACGTAAAAAATCACATTTAAGCGGATTTAATTTTAAGTTAACTTGACGTAATCTTTCTAAGACGCTTATAAGATTTTTATTATGATTTTCCATAGAATTTCCGACTACTACGCAATCGTCTAAATAAATAAAAGCTTGTTTATAATTAATACCTGACATAGCTATGGTCATTAATCGGGAAAACACGGAAGAAGATGTCTTTAAACCCATAGGAGAGCGCTTCATTTGGTACATTTTATCAGTTGTAAAAGCTGTATACTTGCGTGACTCCGGATCTAACTGAAGTTGGTACATTTTATCTAAACTGAAAGCTGTATATTTTCGAGAATTTTCGTCTAATTTCAACTGGTAAAAACTTTGAGACAGATCTAATTTAGAAAAATAGATACATCCTGAGAGCGAGTCTAATATTTCGGTAATATTTGGTAGAGGGAATTTATCGTCTTTAATTTTGTTATTGAGCTGTCTATAATCGATTACTAATCTCCATTTTTTTTCGTGAGATGAATCAGCCTTCTTCGGAACTAATAAGACTGGACTGGACCACTCAGATATAGTTTCCTCTATTATGTCATTTTTTAACATCTCATCGATTTGTTTTTGTACTTCTTTAAGGAATAAGGTATTCGATATGGCTTAATATAACTTGGCAAAACATTATCTTTCAAGGATATTGTATGGGTCATTATATTTGTAGTTGTCAACTTGTCGCCTGGAAGATGGAAAACATCTGCGTACTTCGCACATATGTGTTCGATACTACGTTTTTCTTCACGATTTAAATTAGATAAGTTTAATAGTTCAAATAAAGTTTTTACTCGATTGACACTATTCGGTTCCACTGAAAGGTTACATATATCGAAGCAAGTGACATCATAAACATTAAAGTCTTGAAAATCACACTCTACTTCGTAATCCTTAGTATTTAATATTCTTAAAGGAATGCGCTCATTATTTGGTGTCGCAATTAATCCAGCAACAAAAACACCTGGTTGCATTTCCTTTGATAAAATGACGCAATCGCCGCTCGAAGACGTGGGAATGAATCTGATTACTTCGCATCGCGGCGGAATCAAATGTCTATACCTAGCGTTATCGTGGATTTCAATGGAAACGTGTATATTATTCTTACAAAGTAATAATCTACTATCTTTATAATTAATTATAGCTTCATAATGTTTTAAAAAATTATCACCTAAAATACCGTGGGCCGTGCACGACAAATTCTTAAAAACGTAAAATTTTTCACTAAATACTTCATTGTTACTAACTAAATTCAAGTATATGTATCCTTCTGATACTAAACTACCACTAACACCTTTTATAGTTATTCTATCATAGCATAATTGCTGTATTAATTGGGGGTAATTACTAAGCCATTCATATTTCAATACGCAAAGACTGGCTCCACTATCAACTAAAAGGTTAATTATTTCGTTACCTACAAAAAATGTTACTGTACTATTAGAACTAATATTAAAAATAAAATCGTTCGAATTAACGAAAAAAATCATTTGCTGACTCATTGTTAGTATTTTGATTAGTAGAGTCGCGTCGTACATTATTGTTATTTACCGGCTCCACTTCGTGTACTGTGTGCCGAATAGGCACAGCGGGCCTATTAGATCGTATATTGGGTGACGAGATGGTGGGTCTATTTCCGCCTCGGGGTAAATATCCACCGCGGGGTGAATTAAACTGTTGACGTGAGGTGTTATAATATGTACGAGGGGGACCCGTATAAAATCGCGTATTACGATTATTTTGCTCGTGCCCTTGAAAACCACGCGATCGCGAATTATTATTGTTATTACCATTACCACGGTGGTTTTTTCCACGGGGGTGTCCGCGAAATGAAGGATTGGGACGCCTGATGTTCATCACTTCAAACGATGAAGAAAGGGACTGTTCATCCATAGCAGTCCTAACAGCTTCCGGTAAGGAAATAAACTGTCGAGAAGCTACGATTGTGCTTAATCTGGGATCACATAATCCGTCAGAAAAACGTTTAATAGCTATTTTTTCATTTAGTGGCTTCAAAACGTCGTATGCAGTAGGATTGTCGTCAGACTGGGCTAATGTTAAATTAACAAACAATTTCTCTAGCTCGTTCCCGAAATCGATTACCTTGTTTGCATTGGTGTAATCTCCATTGTAGAGCGACTGCAGACTGTTTTTGAAGAAGAAATTTTCGCATATCAGCTAAAAGATTAGCGATTGAGTCGTAATTAGACTTCATACGAAGTTGTGCACTAGGCGAAAGTCTAGTTTTTAGCACAAATTCTATTAATAGAGTGTTAGATGTGCCTGTAATCATTTTGCTATATAACTCAATACTATTAATTAGATTTTTAGTTACCGTCTCCTGTCCTGTCATTACCGGTAATAATGAAATAGCAGTTTTTAAATCAAATTCTTTTTCGGTACTCATTTTCGGTTCAAAAAATGATAAAATTTTGTCATATAAACTGTGAATATTACTTATTATTGTATGAATGACAGTTAAATCATTAGAAGCTATTTCGTCGCGTTCAATTTGTAAATGCAACAAAGACGAAATACTATCCAACTTAGAATATAAATCTTTTGCTTCTTCCAATTTTTTCGAACCTATATCTTTCTGCCTCCTTTCAGGGCCTAATTTAAGTAGATAGGTTTTTATATAATCTAAAGAGTTCTGTAGTTTAAGAAGCTCTTCTGTTATCCCCATAATAACAGAAATATAATGGAATAGTAACAAACATTCTTCGTATTTATCTAAACAAAGTATCTAAAAAAAAAGTCAAAAAGTATCCAAACAAAATGACAAAATAATAATAATAAAAAAAAAATGCTTATAAAGTAATAGTTTTACATACTTTTAATATATCGCTGACCATGACGCGATAGGTATGCACGTGGTAGGCTTCACATGGCAGTTCGGGCGAGTAGAAACACGCTATGCTGGCTGGCACGGAGTGATGGATGGGTGACTGTTGTCTTGCTGTTTGGGCCGGGCTATACCCTGGACTCCTCTTGAATAACCTTCTAGACTGCACTGGTACTGGTAGTAAGGTCCGCGCGTGAGATGGCAGCTATGTTGTTTCTGTTCAGCTCACGTTGTATTCTTTGACTAAACTGCCTATTGCATTTCTTGACAATGTAGTAGGCAATAGCGATGGCCAAAATGAAAAGTACAGCGGTGATCAGCATCTCCAAAAACTCGAACCGCTCGTGGTATTGTGTTGTTGTAGCAGAAGCAGCTCCGTTCGCGTTCTGTGCGATGACAACTTGATCTTTTGACGCCGATTTTCCCATGATATGATGGTTTGTTTTTTTTTAGACACTTCTTTCTTCTATAATTCTGGCTCCAATGGCAGGGTCGCCATGTAATATTGTAGTTGTGGATGTCGGGAAGAGTAAAATAAAAGGTATATGTTTACTTCATCGTGTCCATTTATTGAGTGAGCCACACACAAGTTATACATGTACTACACATGGAAAGTGCTAAGTTGCACTTTTGATAATAAGGCATTGCATCACATTTCCGTAAAGTACTTACGTCCTAAGTCACATACTACAGTCCTCATTTCCAATTAATTTTCATATTCGAAGTGAAAAGTAGTGTTTTTATTCCTATTCGGTCTAAATACCTCGGGAATTGATTCTTTCGACCCTCGGATAACAATCTACTATCACATATTGTATAAGACACTTTTCCACACTATTTTATTTTGAACCTGACTTCGCCTCAAGACATTTTCAAAGGTGGAAAATACGTGTGCTTGTACTACCTAAGTGGTAAACAAAACTTGTATCCAATACGTACCTATGTGAGGTAATTATTATAGATCGATGGCGTCGGAGCCCCTCGTGGAGAGCGGTCCAGAGCTGCCTCCTCGCGGCGACGTCTACTCCCGCGCTGGGCTCGTCGAGGAGCGTCACTGTCGAGCCGCTGCACAGTGAGCCCGCTGCCACCAGGCGTCGCCTACATCCCCCGCTATAGCCTTCCAGACGTTGGTTGGCGTACTTCTCCAAATCTAACGTGTAAGTTCAATTCAATTTTTGCTGTACAATTCGCATCGAACACATTTGAGGAGGTAGGACACGGCGGTATTTCCTCCCAATTGAGCAGTCCGACTGGGGAAGTACCTTCGCCCTACTAGGGTAGCCAGAGCTCACTGGAGAGTTTTTGTGCTGTCAGTGGGATGACCAAAGGCTTGTCCTGCTTTGTCCTCTATACTGACAGCACAAAATCTCTGTTCTTACAGGGTCGGCGGCACTGCGACGCGAGCGAGGACTCAGGTCCGCACACGCTCACCGAGTGTCCGGCGTGGGAGACGCCGAGGCGGGAGCTTGTGGCGGCCCTGGGAGTGAGAGTTCTCACGCTCTCCACCTTGCTCGCGGCGATGGCCCGCTGCGCGGATGCGTGGGCGGCTGGCGCCTCCTTCTGCGAGCAAGTAATGCTCGTGAAGGAGGAGGCGGGGCGGGAGCGGCAGCGGGAGCGACGAAGGATCGCAAGCCAAGCTGCCCGCGTACGAAGGCAACTTGGGCGTCGGAGGTCGATGAACGACCTTCGCCCCCCATGAGCGCCGGCCTGGGGGTGACAGGTGGAGCCGCCTGTCACCCTGGCAGAAGCAGGCCGCGGCGGTGGCGCGCCTGGCGCGCCTCCCCGTTTCCGGGGTCGAGTTGGGGACTCTGTAGTCCCCACACCCGAGAAGAGGGCCAGATCGTGAGAGATGGCCCTGGGTCGGCCGGGGTGCGAGGGATATGGCTGTCAACCTCACCTTCGGCAACCAAAACGACCCACAGGAGGCGTGCGTTTTAGTCGGTTCGAGTCCGACATAACCTCCTCCACCGGCTCCGGTGGGGAGGTATCCGTGGGGATTTTGAGCAAGTAAAAAAAAAAAAAAAAAAAGGGTCGGCGGCACGGATGTGACTCCACTGGTGTTACACACGTTCATAGGTCATGGTAACCACTTTCCATCAGTTGGGCCGTGTGCTTGCCTGCCACCTAAGTTGTATAAAAAAAAAACACAGCGCTGAGACAGTCTTGATAGAGATTGTCATTGGTCGAACAGGGTGACGTCACTGGAGGTCGACCAATGAAAAAACTCTGGGCTTCTCACCAATATTTGGTCTTTGGAGGGGTGATTATTGTCTGATATCTCAATCTCTACAGGAAAGGGTAGCGGAGTTAAGGGATTGAACGGATATCGCTCTCGTAAATGTAAAAACAGAAAAAATATATAAAGGAGGAATTTAGCGTGTTTCCTTCTTCCTACAGTCCCGGGTCTATTAAGCGGGGCGTGAAAACGCACATAATGAGGCCGTCAAGCTGAATGTCACTATTGTAACATACATAGCAACTTCAGCTTCGGCAGGCGTGGCGAAGTCTGATTGACGGGTCCTATAAAAATAATAGCGACACCAGAGCTCCTAAATGAAGGGTTTGGATACAACGTGGATTATCACTCGGAATATACTGCCCAAGAACACCAGAAAATAAAACATATAGGCAAAAATACCAGTCCTTCTAGGTGGTAGTAGGGATTCCTCAAACCCTATTATTCCCATCGGCTTCTTTCAGAGAAAGTAAAGAAAAAATAGTAAAGAAATAACTTTGAAGCTGAAACTAGATCGAAGTAAAAATACACACTAGATAAATTTTCCACACTCGCTCCTGCAAGGTACTAATATCACTCACCCACGAGTTTTATCCAACTTTTAACTTCTTTTTTAATAGTCTCCTCTTCTAGTCCCCGAAGTGTCAGCAATAGGTGCAAGTTCTGATTGCCAGTGAGAAACAGGTCCAGCCCATTGTATTGGGGAGTGTAGCTCAGGGTTTGCAAATACTGTAACAATAATAACATGATCCTTTTCAAACCTCCTCCGAAGAGGGCCAGCGCGAAAGTGATGACCCAGCGTCGGCCGGGTGCCAGAGCTTGTCTCAGACAATATCACCTTTGGCCACCTACGGCCCACAGACGGCATTCGTTTTAGTCGGTTCGAGAACAATATAAAGACACCCCCCCCCCCCCCCCATGGGTCTTTTGCGCACATTCAAAACATAGTCAAACAATCAAAAGATACATACAGAATATCATATTAAAACCATTGTCATAAGGGTCGTTCAAGTATTACGTGAGCACTAAGGGTGTTTATAATATCGTGCGGATTTGATCACGCATGCGGGGCAATCCCGCAAATGTCCTTCTCATACAAGTATTTATTGTAAAGCCCGCGCGGGGCCATAGTGCGTGACAAAAATACCAGCAAGAATGCTCCTTTCAAATAACAGGCCATACTGCGATCTTGTCTTCTTAAGCCATCTTTTGTAAATTAAGTAAATGATTAACAACTTTCTGAGTTTGTCGTCCATTGTACATAACGGTCATTCTCACGAAATGGTGTTCTTCGTATAATTTCCGACACGATTTTTATTTTTAATTAAATTCTATAAACTAGTAATTTAATGGAAAGAACACGCCATTCTTTACGAATTGGTATATTGGGCACTGCATTTGAACACTTAGTTTTTTATTTATGGAGTGATATATTTTTGAGGGTGACGGAAATTAGGTATGCGGTGATAGAAATTAGAAAATTAAACAATAAGTCATAATTTATTTTATTTACGTAATAAAAATACAAACAAACATAAAATTAATCAAGTTACATGTCATCGTTATGACATGTAACATATGACAAATTAATAAAATAAAATAAAAAAACAATGTACCTCTAGAAAAATAAAAAACGTTAAGAAACAATCCGTAAAGATTTACAAAATTACAATTAGGTAACATTTTCTTACTCATAATTAACAATTTAAAAAACGGTAAGTACTTTGCACTATACATTTTTTTTAAATCAGTCTTAATCAGTCACATACGTTTCAAAAGATAATAGAACTTACTTAACAATAATATTTTTTTACGTATTAATAATTATAATAAGTACCTAATATCAAAATGAAAACTTGTTTGGAAAAAGGAACTAATTCAAAAAATTCTTAAATCATCGGTATCATCAGATTCATGGGAGGACAGTCGAGTAATACTAAAATCAACTGGTGAAACTGGTGCCCAAAAACTATCATTGCTTGGCAATTCTAATTCACAATCAGATGAACTGAGTGCAGTTTTTTCTACAGATACTGGTTTACGTGGAGTTTTGAAGTACTTTTCTGTTGGTTTTCTGTTAGCTGGCTGTATTATAATGTCTGATAAAATTTTTGGTTTGCCTGAGTTCCTAGTCGGTATTAAATTGGCGATTTCTATATTAGTTGAAGTACAAGGCTGAGGAATAATACAATTCTCTTTTTCATTCGCTATCTCGTAAAAGCCGATATGTTGTCGGTGTGTACATTGTACTGGCTGTACAAGACAGTCGTTTAAATCGCAACTTAATCTGCGCATCGCTAAAGTGTTTGGTTTTTTACAGCTCCAAATCACCTGATGCACCTTCATGGTACCTTTAAATTCGCGCATGTTTAATGAAAATAGTAAGTCTTTTTGTAGAATATCCGATTCACTTATAACTTCCAGGAGTATTCCTCGTATGTTGGTTTTTAAATGGTTTATTAGTGACTGAATATCCACTATATCATTCCCTTGGGCGACAAGTCTATCTGCAGTTCGTTTAATAACAGCACCTACTCCATCAGGCGCACCCTTACCATGACCACTTTCAGTGTAGTTCCAGCTCACAAATTTTAAATTAGGGTAGTCTCTATGTAACTCGGCAATTACATAAAAGATCTTCTTGTTTCGGTATTGGCCTGTAGGTGAATCAGAAATGAAATGTATTACACGAACGTGAGGTACTTCGGTTTGAATATGTTTTAATATTGGTATGAGATGCTCCCATACTGCAACAGCATCATGTCTTAATGATTCGCTGATTGTGCAAAATGACTGAGCAGTAACTTTATTATTCTTTTTGTTATATATTACTACAGTATGAAGTGTTATTTGCCGTCTACTACCTGCAAAGTGAAAAGATTGAATTTCAATGGCATACTTTGTATTATAGTTTTCACTATAATCGACATGCACTATGGTCTCGTCATCTTTCAAGTTTGCTATCAGTCCTTTTATAAATCTGTTTTGCGTAGTGACATTGGTGCAGTGAGTCAAAAAAGGAGGTACCATTTTCTGAAATGTATCAATGACAATTTTCGGCGAAGCTACCATTTTTTCTTTAATTATTTTATTGGTAATTCTTTCCTTGCCGTCTTTTAAATATGTTTGTTTTTTTGAAATCCAACGTGAATAGTATATTTCTTTAGAATTATCAAACTCCTTGTAAATTACTGTCTTGTTAACACATTTCTCGCATCTTCTTGCTAAACATTCTTCATTTGCGGGATCACAGCATATGGAACACAAAATTTTATGTGTGGAACTTTCATTTATTAGACCAAATCTGTTAAGGGCAGTCACCATCAGATCCATATTGGAGTGAGTCTTGCACATGCATGTTTCCCGAGCCTTTACATCGGGAACTAAAATCCAGAATGGTCGCATTTTACAAAAAGTTGAGTAGCTAATTTTGTAGGAAACTGAGTTTATGAATTTGATGTGTAAATTTTGTAATGATTCTGTTAAGAATCGTTTTTGTTTCTTAATTTTAAATTTAGTTATATATTCTTTCTTTCCAGGGCAAATACGACTATTTTCATCTTCTTCTAAAAAAATTTCAACGTCATGTTTAACATTCTTAACCCTCTCTTCTGTTATAACATTAACTTTAGTCGGTATATGCTTAATATTTTCTTTGACTTTATTTTCCTCCTTTACGTTTTTTTTTTTTCCAATCTATATATTTTTTTTCTATACTTTTCGTTCAATGTCTTCAATTTATTTATTTTACTGTTTAAAACGTCTATTTCTTTCTTACTTTTATATTTGAATCGTCTTATAACTACCTTACTATTAGGAGATCGTATTTTTTGTTTAGATACTAAAATACTTTCGGAACAAGATGTTGCAATTGAGCTTTCTGAACTATTTCTGTGAAGAGTATGCGGTGAAGATGGTGACGAATATATTGACGATAAATTGTCACTATCTTTTTGTAAACCATTAGTCCATGTCTTTGTTCTAGACAATCCCAGTACTGACTTTTGTTTTAGTTGACGAGAGGTATTGGAGCAAGAAGTCTGAGGTTGCTTTTCAGAATCTGCGTCACTACTATTGTTCAGTAGGTTCTGACTGTTAGTTGAGCTAGATATAAATAATTCATTTTTATTTTTGACCGATCGAAGACTGTATTTCGGCCTTGGACTGTATTTGGGTTTATTAGGCGCTGTAGATGAAGCTAGCGGATCATTAGCTTCAATGGGGCATGGATCATTAAGTGATTTTGGCTCAGTGGTGTTAAGACTGACTTCTTCTATGGTATCCAAAACTTTGACTGATTTCTGTCTCTTATAATAAGCCTTAAAATTCCTTCTGTTGCGTTTTCTTATTTCGTTTTTACGCGCAGGCGTTTCTTGACTAATTGGCACAATCTTACCTTCATCCTTCTTCTTGTAATATCTTAGACGATCTTTTTCTTTGTATGCCGCGTATAAAGCAGGATCATTCCTGATCTTATTTCTTCTCCGTTGCTGTCTAAGTTTTTGTTGCTCCAAAATCTCCTCTCGGCTCCTCTTCGGTTTACCCATAATGTCTGAAAATAATCGAGTTTATTGTTGAACAACATACATTTAGAATTATAATTTTGCTCAGCGGTAGCTACCTACGAACAATTAAGAACTGATAGAAACAATTATTACAAGGAGTTTTATAATTTCGGTCACTTTTAGTGTGACGGAAATGTGTGACGGAAATTAGAGATAATGGTATTTTTTTTAATTTAAAAAATAATTAGAACATAAATTTGACCAATATTTCTTTTTATACATAAAAGATATGTAATTACGTAAGAATTGTTTGATTGATAGTTATTTCGAGCAAGAAGTAATTAATTACATGAGCGAACAGAAATTAGAAGGCTTGTAAACCATGCGAAGGGAAATTAGGTACTTACCTCACTGAAACGCCCGGAGAACATGTAGTACGCGTGCAGTTCGTCGGATGTCTGTGGCACTACTAACACTTGCCGTACATGCGATAGGGATGGGTACAATTTACTTAGCTAGGGTTGTATTCACGAATGTATAGTGGGTGACAGAAATTAGGTATAATGAAAGGACAAACATATTTTACGTTGTAACTAAATAAATAGTCATATTAACGTAATTATATTTTTAGTATAGCTGGATTAATCTGTCTAATTTATAAATAAAGGGTAATAAATGTATAAAACAAAGCCTGTCTTGCACTTATTCGGCTCAGAAAGTATTATTCTGGGTTCTGGACAGTGAACAGAAATTAGGAGAATGAATCAAAAACAATTATTGTGAGGTATTTTAGCACCAAAGTAAATGTATATAATATCATTCCTTATTAGATAATTGCCAAAACTAGCCCCCAGAAAAAGAATTAATCCCAAAATTTTATAAATTAAGTAGATAATTCCATGGACGTTCGAAAATCTTACTCCCTGAGAATGACCCATAACTACAACGCAAAGCAGCCCGCATAAAACTAGATCGTAGGCTATCGGGTTTCATGCTGCGTGAAATTTTTTGCATCAAATCCGCACGATATTAAAAACACCCTAAAGGGGGAGGGAGGGTCTTTGCATGGCTTCTTTTTGATGACATGAAGTGGGGGGTAGGGGGGGTCTATTCAATGATTTAATGATTACGTAAGCAGTAGTTATTTATGTACTTTTTCACACATAATGTAGCATGCATTACCCATATTATAACCTAAAAAAATTAACATGGAAAGAAATATGCATATAGGTACCAATGTTTACGTAAGCATTGGGGGGGAGGGGGGGTTAGAGTTTTGCTTACTTTTACTGACAAGGAGGAGAGGGGGGGGGGGTTGTTAAATAATTGTAATAAACATGCTTACGTAATACTCGAACGATCCCATACCACTGACACTGTAAACAATGGCATTTTATTTGTTTAACTTTACTTTTCTGCTATTAGAGTCTAAAATTAAATGGCGTTTTGCAAGAATATAATGAACTCTTTTTCATTTAATTTCGGACTGTAAGCATGTGCTAAAGCACATTATTTTAGACATGACATAAAATTGTAGACTTAATTCATATTTTTATTTAATTTAATTTTACTTAAATTTATTTTTTATTATTTTATTTTTAATATACTTAATGCATTTTTTGCAGTGTGAATGGTATTACAGTGGTTTTTTGCTATGACATAATATTTGCATAATCATGGATTTGATATCATACATACCGAGTTGCCCATTTAAATTAACCTCTTAAAAATATTTCACCAGTCTGCTTCCTACGTGTTCGAACCATCTAAGCATCCCATTATTTCTTTCTCTAGCAGCAAAAAGTATATAAAGGGTAACCTTAGTATTGTTGGAACCTTTGAAGAAGTATCCGTTGCCGTAGATCTTGCCGCGAGTGGCGCACTCCTCAGCAGTCAGCATCTTGAAGGTGGAGGATTTACCCGCGCCGTTCACGCCGAGCAGACCGAAACATTCGCCTATAATATAAAATTATTACCTCTATGCCTGTAAATATAAATAGTCCAACATCCAGGGCCTTGATTCTGATAAAGCAAACCCACTGTCATACCAAGGACTCTTAAAAAAAAAACCATTTAATTATAGATTATAAAGCAATGACGTTAAAGTGCAAAATTAAAAGGGATTTTGCAGAGTGATTGAAAATGTATAATGTAACTCTTTTATTTTGTTCTTCAACTTGACTTGACCTTGACCTTGACTTTAAGGGTAAAAAAATAAAATGTCTGTGATATGGGAGCCGTCCAAGTTATACGTAAACACTAAACGAGGGAGGGGGGGGGGGTCTGCATTGCTTAATTTTGCTCACAAATTCATTTTTCTAACGAAAATGCTGTAACTACCTTGAAGGCTATATAAATAATTTTCCGTCGTATTTTGGAATAATCAAATTCTTTTATCAGACGCGTGGTTTCTGACAGAGTAGAATTTGGGCCACCCCATCTCTTCCCATGCGGTGTCGTACAAGGCGACTGAAGGATTTGTTTAACATCTGACTGATATATACAGCCCAGGTTCAGACTCAGATGGATGGCTTAAATCAACAATAGTGCCCGAAAGACGGCAATAGGCTCATCCCCTATTATGTGGAACCGAATTGAAATGTGGGTGTTAATTACACCTCGCCCTATAATTATAAAAATGGGATAAAGGCGTGATTATGTGTATGTACTTTCTTACCTTTTTTTACTGAAAAACTAACACCCCTGACTGCATTGTTTGTCCTCATACAAGTTCTATAGTTCTTATGCAAATCATGTAGCAATATAGAGTCTGATGTGATATTAGGAGGACCTGATAACAAAAAGTTACTTACATGAAAATAATGATGTCAAAAAATACATTCGCTTACCTGCCTCCCTAAACAAAAATACATTTGCTCACCTACACCCTAGATAAAAATACATTCGCTTACCTGCCCCCTAGACAAAATACATTTGCTCACCTGCCCCCCTAGATTCTAGACAAGACAAAACGTTTGTAGAATAGAATAGATTGATCAATGTGTGAGATTGATATACTTTGAAGATTTCAATTCAATTCAATTCAATTCATTTATTTGCTTCGAATATAGTTACACTATAGGTCTTAAAAGCTAGTGAATACAGCATATTCTGCCCCGTAGAGCGTGCCAATTTTAATGTCATTATCTTTACAAGCATAGTGTTTCAAAATTATATTATATTCAAAATTATTATGTAATATATTCGATTTTCTTATCATTTTATTTTCAATGTCAATATTACAGGCATAATGTCAAACAATAAATTATCCAGTTGTAAGTTTTAATGTCAGCAGGTACTTAAGCATAATGTCAAATATATATTTATCCGTGTATAATATTGTGGTATTTTTATCGTCAAGCTATTGTTGTACACTGTAATACATTTTGTTTCATAAAAAGTTATGTACTTGTTTTTTAAATTTTGTCAGTGGCAGTTCTTGTAGCGCTCGCGGGAGATGATTATAAATTGAGATTGCCATACAATAGGCATCACCCCTGAACAACTCCAATCTGATCGAGGGAAGCTTAAATCTATGTTTATTTCTAGATGTCACGTTAAGGAAGTAAAGATATCAGAATGCTTTTTTACAAAAATACTTATTTCTAATATATATAAACAAGGCAAGGGTAGAATGTTGCATCTATCGAAAAGTAGTTTACAACTGTCCAGGGGATCAGCTCCGCTTATTGCTCGGAAGCACTTAGATAGATAGATAGATAGATAGATAATTCTTTATTGTACACCAATAAATTACAGTAAAATTTGTAGTTAGCATGCATACAGTTTAATGTACAATGGGCGGCCTTATCGCTGGAAGCGATTTCTTCCAGGCAACCTTGGGATGGACAGTAATGTAATAAAGCAAAAGATTTGGTGTAGTTAGCAAGTAAACTAGAAACAAGGTGTATTAAAAAATACAAAAAGAAAGATAGATATGAGAGAAGTTCAAATAAAGTAAAATAAATATACAACTTTAGCACATAAATAGATATATGAAGTAAATAGTACACAGTAATAAGAAGGGAAAATAGTGAGCATATTAATTGTGAGCTGTCACAGTGTTCACAATGATAGGTAGTAGTCCTTTACCATTCTTTTAAATATTTTAAGGGGTATTATTGATTGTTATCATTAATGTCAATATAAGTGTGAATCTCATACACATATAATTAAGCGAAAAAAAAAAGAAAGCGGCCAGCGAAATGTCACTTGTAAGACTAGCTGTTGTGTGGTTATTATTTTATTTTATTTTTTAAATAAATAATTTTAGAACCGAAATAACTAATATTCCCTCTACCCCTGCAACTAAGCTAAATTGCTTGTATTAGGTACACGTCGGTAGTGTAATGGCCAAGATTCGAACCCGAGACCTTTCGATCGTAAGGCCGACTGCTTAACCACTAAGCCACCGACGCTTTTAGACAGCATGATGCAAATTATCGGAAGGGTATTCGATTATTACTGTGTCAAGAAAAGGAAAATGAGGCATGAGGACTGATTTTATAAGACCTACGTTCCATTTAAGACCCATGGTATCCCTGGTCATACCCCTGGTGGAACCTTAGGCCTTAAACGGTACATGACTATTATTAAGACCCACGGTACCCCTGACCATACCCCTGGTGGAACCTAAGGCCTTAAGTTAAACGGTACATGACTATTATTCGGTGGCGCCGTTTAACTTGAAAAGACCCACTGTACCACCAGAAATGTTACATTTCAGCAGTTACAGCAAACCCTTTCATTCAATACCTACCAATATCATGGGGGTGCATTTCAAATAGCCTGTCCGCCATATTGGATTTAAGTCACGTGATTTTCTGACAGCAAACCCTTTCATTTGATATCCATATCATGGGGGTGGATTTCAAACAGCCAGTCCGCCATCATGGGGAGGCCGCCATATTGGATTTGTAATGACGTTTCTTCGCTAGTCGTGTATTGACATCAGAACTCAGAGCGTGTGCAAAATTAAATCCTAATCGAAGACCGGGAAGTGGGTCAAATTAAGATTCCAAGATTTTCTTACATTCATAGTTAGTTATAAGTGAAGCTAATAAAAGCGTGTTAATAAAAATAAAAACTACACTGACGGCACAGAAACTATGTACTTACAGGGTCGGCAGCGCGACTGTGACTCCTCGGGTGTTACACACGTCCATAGGCCACGGTAACCATTTTCCATCAGATGAGCCGTGTGCTTGTCTGCCACCTAAGTAGGTAGTATAAAAAAGAAGTAGTGTGTGCGCGTGCGCGTGCGTGTGCGTGTGTGTGCGTGTGTGCGTGTGTGCGTGTGTGCGTGTGTGCGTGTGTGCGTGTGTGTGTGTGTGTGTGTGTGTGTGTGTGTGTGTGAGTGTGTGTGTGTGTGTGTGTGTGTGTGTGTGTGTGTGTGTGTGTGTGTGTGTGTGTGTGTGTGTGTGTGTGTGTGTGTGTGTGAGTAAAAATTGGTCTTCAGTTATTTTAATTGGTAGCAGGTGAGCATTTTTACTCTTTTTGTTTAATAAGTGCATTATCAAAAAATAAACTGCACCTTTATCAGATCAATTCGTTGTCCGTCCGTCTGTCTGTTCGTCTGTCTATTAAGACCTTGTTGTCAGCAATGCGCGGAGGTATCCAATTGAAATTCATACCACATACTCGTACTCAGCTCTGTAAAGTCTTGAAACTGTGAAAATGTAAATCTTCTAATTCACCGCAATTTCAACGCAATATTTGTTTAACTTGAATACGGATAAACAGCGCCATTGAAATATTAAACAAAAATTATCATGTTTTAGTCTATTTCATGGTACGCTCTGCTGCTGCATGCTGTAGAGTACCGACACCGTTAATGTGCTCTCCGAGGCACAACCAATAGCTACTTTACTCTGTGACCCCTTAAGTTAACATACTTTTCGAGATCTCGTGTGCGACGTAAGCGTGTTCCTTGTTGACAGCGGGGTTCGTCTCATCGATCACAGGAGGCTTGTAATTTCTGTTCTTCAGACGGTCGCACCATGTATTGATGGTGCCACTTTGCATCAGTAGCACTAATACCTGATGAAAAGAACCAAGCGATAAGGAATTAAGTGGTGATGCTGGCGATGTGTCAAGTAACGAAGTACAGTCGTCATTAGTATTAATTGTCTCAATATCTAAACTTTACATAAAATACATACATAATTATAATGACGCCTTTATCCCCGGTTTTACCTACATTTTACCAAACATTGTATTGGGTCTAGAGATTGCTATCCAGAAAACCGGATCCGGTAATCCGGCGGATCCGTTATCATTCAGCGTTTATCCAGCCGTGTGATTCTCTGAGCATACAACGTCGACCACAGCGCTGCGACAGCCTTGATACAGATTGTCAAAGAATCAAAGAATCCATTTCATTTATTCAGTTTAGGCACATAAAGAGAACATATGAACGTCAAAATTTTACAATTATGTAAGTATGTCAAGAAATAATATAAAAATATTAAATAATGTAAAAATAAACCATTGGAAAATGATTCTTTCGCTGGTTCGGTAGATTAGTTCTACTGAGAAGATACCAGCAAGAAACTCAGCGAACTACATTAGAACTAGATTATTTTTCTTTATTAATTTTTTTTGGTTTACAATTTATTTTGTGCGAGCAAGCAAGATACTTATGTTGGCCACGCATTAACATCATTAAGGTACTCATCCACTTTATAAGTAACCTTTACTATAATCAGCTCGGCGAACCTTGATCCCTATGACAGTTCATACTAGTGACGGGTCGTGTCGATATATCGCAACTTTTTATAGGCAAAGGCGTGACTTGCATTCAGCCACATCGATAAACATGTTTTTAAAATATAATCTACATTACTATAATTATAATGCTTGTTATATTTACAAGTATCCGTGTATTTGTATATGGGGTTGCCAATATTCCGATGCAGAGGTAACATGGTCGGACTGTATAATTTTAATGTGAATTAAAATTTTAGTTATAGCAACACTATCTGATCTGTCACTACGCTAGTACTGTCAGTTCGCTACGCCAGTACGAGTGCTAACGCCTTGTATGCGCCACGTGTTTTCTTGTGTCAACGGAATCCTTTGTTTGTTACTATTGTTGTTTTCTGTTTTTGTTATTGTTGCTGTTTTGTGTTTGTTGGTGTTTCAAAATGCCGAAAAGACTGAGAAAAACTGTACTCAACAGTGAAACGCGGGAGTTTGTTGTACGCTTGCGTGACTATTTTGCTCGCGAACTACAAAATGGCGGACCTTTGTTGCCACTTGACAACGTACGCGACCGTGTTGCTGATGCTTTGGGAATTGGCAAAGCTACCGTTTCCCGAATTACAAAGGAGAAGTTCGGCGAATCGTCGATGGAGGAGAACAAATTATCAACTCCAAAGAAGAAAAAACATAATAGGGCACGACCCGTAACTAACCCCGATGATTTCGACATGGCAGCGATACGAAACCATATTTACGGCTATTATTTTCGAGGTGAACTGCCGACTTGCACAAAATTATTAGCGTCGCTGAAATCGGCTGATTTATTTAAAGGTGGATTCACTTCTCTCAGACAAGTTATAAAAAAATGTGGATTTCGTTTTGGGAAGTGTGACAAAAGAAAAGTGATAATGGAGCGGAAGGACATTGGATTGATGAGGTGTGATTTTCTACGACAAATAAAAAACATCGAGAACTGGGACAAGGTGGTTTATCTGGACGAAACGTGGCTCAACGCCAATCACTCAGTCTCCAAAACATGGACAGACGACACAGAGAAATCCTGTACCAAAGCACCAGAAGGCAAGGGCCAGCGTTTGATTATCTGCCACGCTGGCACAGCCAAAGGTTTTGTACCTAACTGCTTGTGGGCCTTCAAATCCGTGAAAACAAGTGATTATCACGAAGAGATGAATTTTGAGAATTTCAAGAAATGGTTCACAAAACTATTAGACAATTTAAACGAGCCCCACTACATTTTAATGGACAACGCCCCATACCACTCTGTGCAAATTAATAAAGCGCCTACCGCGAACAACAATAAAGGCGAAATAATAGAGTGGCTGCAAAACAATGGTGTGGCAGCTAATACTCAAATGCTGAAAAAGGAATTAGTTAGATTGTTGAACCTTCATAAACAGCAAACAAAGAAGAAATATTTCTTGGATGAGATGGCAAAATCAAAAGGGCACACCGTGATTCGGCTACCGCCCTACCACTGCCAATATAATGCAATCGAAATGATATGGGCGCAGATCAAAGGTGGGTTGATTTGTATTTATTTTAACATGTTTTTATTTAGGTCACTGGTGACTGTCTAGTCGGCTAGTACTATTTAAAGCTATTTTATTTCACTAGCAAATTGCATTTTTATTTTTATCCATGTGCTTATATCAATTACACACTTTTAACGTACAAAATTATGTACTTATAATGTACTTACCCCGATCTCGCTCTTTGACTTTGCATCATTTTCAATCTAAACCATTATTGTTTCAGGTTGTGCAGCCAGGCTTAACACCACTCCACCATTCACAGCTAATAAAATGCTTACGTTGCTACAAGAGGCATGTAGTCAAGTGACTCCGGACAATTGGAGGAAAGTGGTTGAAAAGACGAAAAAGCTATGCTTAGATGATTGGAATCGAGACGTGCGATACGACAATATAGTAGACCAGCCGTTTATCATAAACATAGGAGAAAGCAGCTGCAGTTCGGATTCCGAGTCTGAGACGCAATCGGTGACACCATTGTCAGATTCAGATTAATGTATATTAAAAAATCATAAATAAACCGCTTTTGTTTTATTTGAGTAGGTATATACAATAAATTTGTTAAATCTCCTTTATTTTATTATCGCAAACAACTTAAATGATTATAAATCTGACACTAAGAGCGTAGGTGCTCTATTGATGTATTTTGTACACTCGTTTCCATTTTCGATATTTGTTTATCGATACTTTTCCGCACTAGTCGATATCTTCCAAACGGAGTAACTTTTGCAGGACGTCAACGTAAAGTCTGATTGAGATAATTTCTTGTAAGTGTTAATAATTATTATAATTCCAACGGGATATTATTGTAATTGCATATATCTGCCTAAAATTAATAAATATCATTTTTAGACACCGCCAATTCGATTATAATATAACGGTGACGCTACTACAAGGTTGTGTCGTGGGAATAACTGTCAGTGTCATAGGGATCAAGGTTCGCCGAGCTGATTATAATTAAAGTTTTTTTCACTTCTATTTTAAATTTATTTATTGTCATTGGTCAACCTCCAGTGACGTCACCCAGTCCGACCAATCACAAGCTGTATCAAGGTTGTCACACCGCTGTGGTCGACTCTGTGTGCTTAGAGAATTGCACAGCAGTACTAGCAATTTTTGGCAGTATAAGCTGTTACATAAGTAGATTGAGTAAGTAGGTGCTTTAAATACGTTGCGCGTGTTGGTGTTCATTATTGTGATTTCATCTCAGTGAGTTCAATCAATTAATTAGTCCACTGCATTCCACTGCTGAACATATGCCTCTCCCAATGTGCGCCATTTAGTCCGGTCCTCCGCATCCAGTCTGTCCCAGCCACATCGGTGAGTTATGTCAGATTAATATTTCTATTCGATTTATATGACTATTATGATGACCGCAGTCGTTATCGACCTCTTATGATTTATCACGTATCTCTTGATGCCCCGCGTTATCCTCCTGGCTGAACTCCTGATCGGGTAGAAGGTTTCGTCCAGGAGTTCGGCCGAACCCTTTGCGTCCAGGTAAGTTTGATTGGCGGCCAAAGGAATTTTCCTACCTTACCATGCCCTCCCGGTCCTGCTTTCCACAGAATTCCTTCCATCTTTCGACCTGCAGTGTACCTTTTTGTCCTATCTGTTAGGATCGACTGGGTTTAGTCCACGATCTATAAGTCGCGCAGAAGGCTATTGAGCAAGCTAAGCTTAGCTTAGTGGTTAAGGAGTCGGCCTATCGATCACGAGGTCCCAGGTTTGAATCCTGCCCATCAGGTACACTCCCAACGTAAACCCACTCCTAGAACAAGCAATTTAGCTTAGTTGGAGGGGTTAGAGAGAATATTAGTAATATCGGTTCTAATATACTTTTCTTAAAAAGAAAGAAATCGAGGCTATCCAAAGAAATGAAGTTTGCGACATAGCTCAAGACCGATGTCGCTAACTTGTGCTTGTTCCAAGTAATAAGCACATTGCAGTGGTAGTGGACTGGCCATATCTATCAAAGTGCCGATGGCCATTAGAGGAAGTAAGTTCTAGAGACCGCGATAAAGCAGACGGAAGGTGGGCGCCCCCCAGCTAGATGGACTGGTGTCTTGAATAAGGTGGCTGGAACATAGTGAATGCGGATGACGAAGAATCGGGAGTAATAGTGCACATTGGGAGACGCCTATGTATTATTATTATTGTTTATCGGTTCCATGACTCTCGAGACTATGGAGTCTTTTAGTTTTTTTAAAGGAATGACAAATCCAAATTTTAGGATTTTTTTTTGTGTTTGAATGAGACAACATTAAACTAACAAACACTTTTATTACGTTTTTGAAAAGTGACATCTGTAAAAAGGTAATACGAAATTTATCATCAAAATGGATAGCATTTAGGAAGTACTATCGTATCGTATACATGTACTATATTTTGAAGATCGAATTAAATTTATCAAGCGGCCAATAAAAACAAAATTTAATACAGAGTTGTAAAATCTTGAAATCAACTTTCAAACAAAATATAAATAATGGAAATAGCTAATAAATTAGAGGAATAACGAACTCATGAATCTTTAAGAAAATTTCGGCAATTTCATATGTAAAGACCTAATATGAGATAATAAATGACTTCTTCCAATTTTGAAATTGTGATATCTCTGAAATGGTGATCCGTACAAAAAAGTATGAGACCAACATTTTAGGTAATTACATGATCTGTAACTTTGTTTTACCCACTTTTGCGATAACACCCACTGCTACCTAAGTGATTTAAAAAAAAACTTACCATAAAGAAAATTGCTTGAACGAAAAGAATTATGATGGTAAAAAACGGGGCGTCAAAATCGGGGCGAAAGTAGCTTTTAGAGGTCGCTCCAGCTGTAAAGATTACATAATATTAGTCGTTTCTTCATCCGAGTGTCGATTTTAAACTTAATATCACATCCGTAGGTGCACTTTTGAGACAGTTTCCTTAAAGTATAATTTTGTAACCGACCGCATACGATAACAAACTGCAGACGCCTGCAAGTTACACAGTGCACTATGAAAATACATACATACAAATAATTACGCCTCCATCCCCGTAGGGTTAGGCAGAGGTGAATAAACACCCACATTTCACCACTTCGGTCCCACGTAATAGGGGGTGAGCCTGTTGTCGTCTTCCGGACACTATTGTTGACTCGAGCCATGTGTTATATGTCCGTGGTATGACAGTGGTTTTGCTTTAGTAGACTGAGGCCCAGGCCAAGTTCCAAATCAAATCAAATCAAATCAATTTATTGCGATATATGGGTACACAGGTTACAAGTAAATACATTTAGGTTCCACCATATTTCAGCCAGATTGGCATGCAATAACGTCACACATATTATGACGATATTTGTTTATAAAATTAGAAGCTAAGAATTTGCAATTTAATATAGGAAAACATAACATTGGATATCAATATTTCCGTGCTAAACATATAAACAACTCCATGCAAAATAATCATTAAATTAGTCAAATACAATTTATATATCTAATAAGAAATGTCAAAGTTATGATTGAATTTTATTATTTACCTAGCATCTAGTGTTTTGTCATTTAAATATTCATTTAATAGTGTATGGTCATAAATTAGGATGTCAAAATAAATAATTATATTAAGCGGTCATTTAGGTAGTCTGTAATATTATAATAACATTTTTCTGCGAGAAAATTTTTCATTTTTTTCTTAAAAAGAATTAAATTTAGTTCCTTCAATTCTTTGGGCAATTTATTATATAGCACTGCAGCCATATGGAATACGCTTTTGTGCATTAACGCTGTATTGAACGCGGGACAGATGGCGCTGTGCGTCAGAAGATAAATGAACAATTTGGAAATAAAAAGTACCCATGCAAGTTAACCTGAACCTACAAGCGTCAACAAGCGTCATCCCAATATACTGATAGTGGGTGGACAACAGTGCAGTGGATTGGCGTCGGCGCTTATGTATTCTAGACAAAATCGAGGATACGGCCGGTATAACATTACATCCATCACAAAGCCATATGCAAAATCAGAAGAATTAATACAAACTTGTTGTCAATTAGAAGATGTTCCTGATAATTTTTTAATATTATGCATAGGCGAAAATGATACTAATCCAATCAAATGCATGATTAATCTGACTACCATTTTAAATTATTTTAAGAAAGCCAATGTACTTTTATTAAAGGTAAACAAAAATAGACATTTAAATGAAGTAATGTTAAATAACTCAATTAAAAATATCTGTAGAAACTTTGAAAATTGTACGTTTATAGATTTGACATTTACAAATCATTTTACTAAAAATCAGTTCATTATTCACTATTGTACTATAATTAATTCTACAGTTGACACACATTATTATGCAAGAAATTTCCTGACATTTCGAAATATTAAAAAGACCTTGTGTACAAATAATCTTAAACAATCCGGTATTAAAAAAGGCACAATCCCATATTATTTTCCGATAGTGAAACCGAAGCATATTCGTTCTTGTGATACAGATACCAGTAAAGACCAGTTGAATTCAACTTTTTTTCGTTAATAACGATCAAGTCAATACCAGTGTTAGTACATTGACATTATTGCATCAGAATATAGCGGGCTTATTGAATAAGGAGGATCAGCTAGAGATATGTCTGAATGGATTTGCAACAAATAAAAAGCCAATACACATAATATGTTTAACCGAATCGTTTGTACGGTCGGGTGATGAGTGTAACGTACATATTAGCAACTTTAAGTTGGTGAGTGCTTTTTGCAGACAAGATAAAGAGCGGGGGGGTGTATGCATCCTAGTCAGAAAGCATTTAGAATGTGAACCTATTAGTATTTGTAATGAGTTGGCTTTGGAAAAATCCTTCGAATGTTGTGGAATTAGAATACCTAAATTACAGTGCATTATTATCTGTATATATAGAATACCCAATTCAGATGCTAGTACACTTCTCGAAAGACTGGAAATATTACTTCACAAATTAAACCTTAAATCTAATACAAAACTAATTATAGCAGGTGACACTAATATAAACACATTGAAACATAGCACTTTTTCGGAAACTTTAATGAATCTGTTGTTAAATTATAATTTGTACCTACACATCAAGGAACCCACGCGCCAAAATAAGACATGTATTGACCACATAATAAGCAACATTCATGATGCGGAAGGGCACGTTCATAGGTTGTTTCTATCTGATCATGAAACTGGACAAACATTATCATTTCCAGCTGCAAGGGACCGGCAAACACCCGCATATTGGTATGCATTAAGGAGAGATTTTAATAAGGAAAACGTTCAAAAATTTAAAACCTACATCTCCTCTTTATCATGGTCAGAGGTATATAATGAACCAACCTGCAACAGTGCATTCGATCAATTTCATGATATGTTTTCACTCCTGTACAATCTGTGCTTTCCCATAAATAAAATTAAAATAACAGAAAATAACACGGGTCCTAGGTGGTTAACAAAGGGAATAAAAGTATCAGCCATGACAAACAGAAAGTATAGATACCAGTATTATTTAAAAAAAAATGTAGAAAATAAGAATAAATACGATGAATATAACACATTATTTAGAAAATGTATAATTATATCTAAAAAAAGTCACTACAAAAAATACATAACAAATTCGCAAAATAAATGTAAAGCATCATGGAAAGTTATAAAAAACGATAGTGGTATAACGAGGCATGATATTGAAATGGTTGAATGCAATGGAGAGGAAGTGCGAGATGCAACACAGATTGCGAATAAGTTCAACGATTACTTCTTATCTCTTGTTAATTCAACAAACATAAACAATCCAGACTACTCGTTGATAATTAAGACAGACCCAACTATATTTTTGCAACCCATAACGGAATTAGAAATAGTTAAAATCATAAAATCGCTCAAAAATACAAACGCAGTCGGTTATGATGGTATATCTACATTTATTTTAAAACAATGTGATATGGAGCTGGCAGAGGTCTTGTGTCATTTGGTCAATCAAACATTTATACAAGGTGTATTTCCCGAAAAATTAAAGATATCTACAGTGAGGCCACTTCACAAGAAACACAGTAGATTGTGGTTGCGCCGAAGTGGAAACTGTATTTTTGACACGGAAACCCACTCCTTTTATACCCGTCTCCTCTCCCGCACTAATCATAGATATGGCTTCCGTCCGCCATTTGTGAAATATAGACACTCAGTCTCGCTTTGAACTAGCCAGCGTAAGGACGGCCGCGCTCGCGTCTCTCAGAAATGAATAATATTTGTTGTATTTTAACCGCCTAATAGACCTTTACCGATCGGATGGTGCCTCTCGTGTGTTCCTCAAGGGATCTAGTGACGCTGACGGCAGCTCCTGAGCAAGGAAGAGAAGATCCGTGTACCGGCTGCGATGAAAAACACGTGGGTCGTGAAGGTTAGTGCATCCTCTCCTAATTTCTCGGGCTGCATTCACTGCCTGAATCGAATCCGCGGCAGCCCGGCCACCTGTCTTGTTTTGTGTGTAAAGTGTCAATAGAACAGTTATCTGCTTCTCCGCAATACAGTCCACTCGCACACGTTGGCCCACGCGACACCATTTTTTGGTCCGGATCGAGCCGGATTCTTAGCCGTAGTTCGTATTTTGTTATTATTCTAATGGGAATAAGCGCATCGCACCTAAGTGCCTGGTTATTTTAGTAGAAAACCCCGCATCCAGACACTTAGGCTTAGAATTTGTTGTCCGTTCGCCGCTGGCTCGCATTGTACCTACCTAATACATAAATAGGTTAGGTATCATATCAACACTTAATCGTAGTTCGCAATTTTCGCATCGCACCTAAGTGCCTGGTTATTTTAGTAGAAAACCCCGCATCCAGACATTTAGGCTTAGATCTTAGGTATACTCAGACACCCTAGTGCATAGGCACAGTGTAATACCTAACGCATTTGGCTTTGTTTTGTTTTTTTCAATTACGTTGTTCTCGGCTCACGTCGTATTTGCCTAGTACCTGCGTGGGTAGACACGTGGCTGTGCCTACCTCGCTCGCATCTCATCCCAATTCATACGAAAGTATTTTAATTTGAATAGATATTACGCAATACTTAATCTCGGAAATAATAGTTGAATCTAGACAGCGACCATCGTGTAGGTACGACCTTGTTGCTATGCGCGTTTGTTCAAGCGTGCATTCACAGTTGTAGGTACCTACCTATCTGCCGAGTGTCGCTCGCGCCGCCTCGCTGCTCTGTGCCGCTAAGATTAAGTCATTTCATATTTGTTGTTTACCTCACTTTAGTTTGAGATTTAATTGTAAACATGTCCCCAAAGGTTGATAGGACCGGTAAGGTTCAATTGAAACTTTTAAACGCTAAAAAAGAAATGATTTACTCTCGCGTACAATCGATTTATGATAATGCACTTAAAACCTCTGATTTGGTCATCAGAGATTCGTTCTTGTGTTCTATAGAAAACTTAGATAGTCTACGCGCGGATTTCGAAACCTTAGTACAGGACATCAACGTTTTAGAGTTGAATTTGAATCCCGATTACTCAGTGAGTTATCAGGCCTTGTCGTCGTTTGACGATTTGTATTGTCGTATCAAACGCGTCGCTAGGAGTTTGGAGAAACCGGCTGACCTACCCAACCCCACTCGCGACCGACCTAAGTTGCCACCAATTCAAATACCCGAATTTGATGGTAACATTCGCAATTGGTGTCTATTTATAGATAGTTTTGAGAATACAATAGATAAGAACGATTCGTTGACAGATCACGAAAAATTGCATTATCTCGTTGAAAAATTGACTGGTAAAGCTATAACCGCTTGCGCTGGAATTACGTTTAGTGCCGAGAATTATAATTTAATTTTAAATACTTTGAAAGCTAGGTATGAGGATAAAAGATCGGTAGCTAACGCCTATTTAGATCAGATGTTTGATTTGAAATCTATTACGGCATGTAACGATCAAAACTTAGAGAAATTTCTAGATACTTTCGCGTCAGCTGTTCGCGCCGTAAAGAACCTAAAGGTCGATGACCTCTGCGACTTCGTATTTTTGTATATGGGTTTAAGGAAATTAGATTCCGAAACCATTCGTTTGTTTGAGTCGGATCATCGCGGCAATAGGATTCCTAAGTTCGAAGACTTGGAAAGTTTTGTTCGCGAGCATATAAAGGTATTGCAACGCTCTTCATCGAAACATGAAGGCGCGAAGATAGTTGCTGATTCTGCACGCAAAGTAGATGCGTCATCGAAGTCACTGAGGTCAACTCATACTTATGTTAGTACCGCACCAGCACATGTACAATCACCTGTTTGCTCTTTGTGTAGTACTCATCATTCGCAACTGTACAGGTGTCCTGGTTTTCTAAAGTTGTCGCCTAGTGATCGTTATAAATTTGTTCGCGCTAATAATTTTTGTTTTAATTGTCTCGGTACTAAACACCGCGTTGTTTTATGTAATAGTAGAAATAGTTGTCGCAAATGTCAAGCGAGACACCACACTTTGCTTCATTTTGAGAATAGTAATGCCGCATCCAATGTGAGCACGGTTGGTTCGTCGAGCGGTGACGCGCGGCAGCCTGCGCCGCAGCCGCAGCCCGAGCTCGCACGCGCTCCGGCCTGCCCGGGGACCGCTACGAATGACGTCACCTTGTGTTCGTTCTCCGCTAGTGCTGCCCTCACTACGGTTTGTCTTGCGACCGCTCGCGTGGTTATTGTTGATGCATTAGGTAAGCCGCGCATTGTTCGAGCGCTGTTAGATGGCGCTTCGCAAAGTAATTTTATTACTCAAGATTGTTGTCGGCGTCTTGGTTTCAATGTTGATAAGCGTTCAACCCGCTCAGTGGTGAAGGGTTTTGGAAGCTTACAGTCAGCTGTTCGTGGCACCGTTAAAACAAGGTTTAGATCTCGTTTTAATAATAATATTTGGTTTGACATGGATTCGCTCGTTATAGATAGAATAGCTGAACAGTTGCCTACCGTCCCGGTTGACACGTCTTTATTAACGAAATTTAAAGATTTGCCTTTAGCAGATGAGACTTACGCTGTTCCTGGAGTCGTCGATATATTGATCGGCGCTTCGATTCTCCCGCACCTCCAGCTATCACGTAAGGTTCAAGGGGGACCGACGTACCCCGCTCCGCACGCCCTGGAAACAGTTCTGGGTTTTGTTATAATTGGTTCCGCACCCGCTTCTATAGATAGCTTTAGTCACTCGACTGCTTCGTTCTGTTGCACCGTCGAGCCGCCACTGGAGTCTACCATCCGCAAGTTTTCGCTCGGTGGCTCCCGTGTATCCGCTGAAAAACGCTTTCTTTGTTTGGAACGAAAGATGCAGGCGTCCCCAAAGTCGAAGCGGGCCTATGATGAGGTTGTTAACGAATATTTAGATAAAGGTTACATCTCACCTGCGCCTGCGGACACTGGCGGGACCCAGCCTTCGTACATTATCCCGCACCGCGGAGTTATTAGAGAAGATAAGCTTACTACTAAAACTCCGCGTAGTTTTGGATGGCAGTGCTAAGACTAGCACTTCCGTGTCGCTTAATGACATTTTGTATTGTGGTCGGAATCTTTAAGGTAATTTATTTGACATAATTGTAAATTTTCGCATTAATATTAGTAGAATTTTAGCTTTTAGGACTCAACAGTCGCTTTGTGTTGGGCCCACTCTTCGCCCCATCGTTGGGACACATTCGTCGCTAATAGAGTGGCAAAATTCAATCTGAATTGGCGCCACATAATCTCTTTCACGTTGCTGGCACCGACAACCCAGCCGATTGTCTCTCTCGTGGATTGCTTCCTTCGCAAATTTTGGATCACCCGTTGTGGTTTGGTGGACCGTCCTGGATTCATGCCGCGTTAGATGGGTGGCCAGTTAGTCAATTCAATCCCACTACGGTTTCCGAACCACCCGAGGAGAAGAAGCACTCGCTTGTTGTATCGGTCCCACGTGAAGAGACCCTTATTTTGTTGTTGGCTAATCGCGTCTCGTCTTGGTCGAGACTGTTGCGTTGTGTTGTTTGTTCGCCTCTGCCCGCTGCCTAGCCAGCAGTAGGCACGAGCTCCAATCTAGGTTTATATTTTAGTTGTTATTTCCCAAACCTAGATTTAGATTAGACTTTAGATTTGTTTCGCATTTGTCGTTTCGAAGGTAACCCTTCAAGCCGGGGGGAATGGTTGCGCCGAAGTGGAAACTGTATTTTTGACACGGAAACCCACTCCTTTTATACCCGTCTCCTCTCCCGCACTAATCATAGATATGGCTTCCGTCCGCCATTTGTGAAATATAGACACTCAGTCTCGCTTTGAACTAGCCAGCGTAAGGACGGCCGCGCTCGCGTCTCTCAGAAATGAATAATATTTGTTGTATTTTAACCGCCTAATAGACCTTTACCGATCGGATGGTGCCTCTCGTGTGTTCCTCAAGGGATCTAGTGACGCTGACGGCAGCTCCTGAGCAAGGAAGAGAAGATCCGTGTACCGGCTGCGATGAAAAACACGTGGGTCGTGAAGGTTAGTGCATCCTCTCCTAATTTCTCGGGCTGCATTCACTGCCTGAATCGAATCCGCGGCAGCCCGGCCACCTGTCTTGTTTTGTGTGTAAAGTGTCAATAGAACAGTTATCTGCTTCTCCGCAATACAGTCCACTCGCACACGTTGGCCCACGCGACACCAGATTGCAAATGAGTAATTATAGACCTATAACTCTGATTCCTGTGTTTTCAAAAATCTTTGAAAAAGCCATGTGTGTTCGAATCAATGACTTTTTGAAAAAATTCAACATCATAGTCCCAGAGCAAAATGGTTTTCAGGCTAACAAGTCAACCACACTGGCAGCTTTTAACTTGTTTAAGAACATTACTGAAAACATTGATAGGAAGAGACAAGTATCTGCTGTGTTCTTTGATATGAGTCGCGCATTTGATTTTGTAGATCATAAAATACTGATCAGCAAATGTGAACGATATGGGCTCAGGGGCAAGGCTCTCGAATGGATAAGTAGCTATCTCCAAAATCGTACACAATGTGTTGAGATGGACCGGGTTGACAATAAAAAATGCTTAAATGCCTTTAGATCACAGTTTGCGCCAAATACATCCGGCGTGCCCCAGGGAAGTGTTCTGGGTCCTCTACTCTTTCTTCTCTATATTAATGATATACCTAAAGTTATAAAAAATCACTGTACTTTATTCGCAGACGATATATCAGTTGTAGTGTCCGACGTCAGGGGTGAACCACAGCATATTTCTAATGTAAATACTGCAATAAGCGACGTAATGAATTGGCTAAGTAAGAACAATCTGACCGCCAACATAGCTAAAACAAAAATTTTACAATTTGAGAATTACAAATCAAATAACAAACCACTAAAGATTACCTATCAGGGTACAGATATAGAGACAGCAGTTGATACTAAATTTTTAGGTATTACATTAGACAAACATTGTAATTGGCACTTACATATAGATGGCTTATGTTCCAAAATAAATCGGTTCGTTTTTGCTTTAAGACGACTACGCAAAACAGTGAATTTAAAAACTGCAATGACTGCTTACCACGGCTATATACAATCAACTTTACGATACGGTTTATTGTTATGGGGTAACTCAAATCATATCTCAAAGGTTTTTATATGTCAAAAAAAATGTATTCGAGCTATGGCGAACATTGGGCCACTAGACTCGTGTAGACCAGCCTTTAAAAGTCTTAGGCTGCTGACGTTGACGTCACTATACGTTTCGGAAATTGGCATATTTGTAAGGAAGCATCCGGAGTTGTTTAAAAAGGCCAATGAAGATAAGTTGTACAAATCTAGGGATACCACGAAACTTCTGCTGCCTAGCTGTAAAACTTCTCTCCATCAAAATAATTCACATTATATGACAGCCAAAATTTATAACCACATACCCAGACCCATTAGAGAGCTAACCTTCAACAAATTTAAGAAAGCACTAACTACCTGGCTGATTGAGAAGTGTTATTATAGTGTCAAGGAGTTTCTTGAGGATAAATGATGATTGTTTGGGTACAAATCACATTTGAAGTGTCATTTTAATGTATTATGTGGGATTTATAAATGAGATGATTATTGTATGTGTAATTATTAGTAGGTAGGTATTGTGTATTCTTTTATATATAAAAAAAAAATTAGTAAATAAATTATACTTGCATGTATTCTTGACACTAAATATTGACATTATTGGACATTTTATATGTATTCTAATTTTAATTTTAATCTTATTTTTGACATTATTGGACATTTTATATGTATTCTAATTTTAATTTTAATCTTATAACAATTGAATTACCTACATCATCATCAATCGAATATGTAACATTTTCAATGGATTTTGCATGCAGAGAAACTGCGAAGCATGTCGGACCTTATTTGTTTTTGTAACACCATTGTAACATACCGTGTTTCGAGCAATAAATGATTTACTTACTTACTTACTTACTTACTTACTTATTGGTCCTACGTATGCACAATCGATACGTATCTCGCTGCGATCTGTTACTATTTTGTGAGGCTAGCTCAAATAAGTTTAGATTTAGTCTAACAAATAGTGTGACCTCGTATATATACAGACTTGCAACAGTTAAAATTGTATGTTTCACAAATAGAGGTCTACAGCTTTCAATCGTCTGCAGCCCGAACATAGCTCTGATACACCGTTTCTGTGCCTTAAATATAAGATCTACATCAGTGGAGTTTCCCCAATAAATTACACCATACCTCAGCACTGAGACTACTAGGCCGTGATATGCCGTCAGCAACGTACCTGTACTTACCATCTGGGCCAATTCATGAAGAGCATAGACCGATTTATTAATTTTTTTGCATATTTGTTGTATGTGCGGTTTCCATGATAATTTATTATCTATATGGATACCAAGGAATTTTGCTGTCTGTACTACAACAACTGGCTCGCTTTTGTATTTGACTTTAGGTACCAGAGCAGATTCACGCTGGCTAAAGTGCATCAGCTGAGTTTTCCCAATGTTGGCCTTCAAATTATTGGCGTCCAACCATTCGACAATGGCGGTCAATGTGGCATTCACATCACGCTCATAAGTCTTTGCGTCATGACATTTGATTGCAACCGTGCTATCATCCGCAAAGAGCGTTATTGGGTTAGATGTTGCTTTTGGGAGATCATTAATATATATTATAAATAGCAGTGGACCGAGAACACTTCCCTGAGGTACACCATATTGTATTATACGACCGTTAGAGAGATAAGTATTCTCCGTCTTCGTCTTGACATTTATTCTGGTTAATTGAGTGTATTGAGTGCGATTTCTTAAGTAAGATTCGATCAATTTCAAAATGTTCCCCCTTATGCCGTAAGTCTCAAGTTTGTACAACATAATGTCATGATCCACATAGTCAAATGCTTGGGTCATGTCCAAGAATATACTACATATTGGTATTCTTTTATCAACATTAGAAATAATTGTTTCCAAAAAATCATATATAGCAAGATTTATAGTCTTGCCTCGGCGAAAACCTTTTTGTTCCTTGACTAGAATGTCGTGAGACTCCAAATAATCATTGAGAGCATTAAGTAAATATTTTTCAAAAATTTTGGAAAATATTGATAGCAAAGCAATAGGTCTGTAGTTTTCAATATCTTCTTTGCCTTTTTTTTTATGCACGGGTTTAACAATGCCTACTTTCAAATTATCAGGGAAAGTGCCAGTTTCAATCGATGAATTTATAATGTGACAAAGAGGAGTTTGGATATAGTCAATAACGTATTTAATTGCCTTAGTACATACGTCATCATGTCCGACACTGTTAGTGTTTTTTAGGGATTTTATAATAAGTTTTACGTCATCGGGTACACAGGGTTTCATAAACATTGAATGAAGTTGAGTGGTCAAATATTGTCTATACTGGAACTTATGTATTGTATTTAACGGTTTGATTTTGTCAATATAATAATCATTAAAAGCATTTGAGATGTCAATAGGATTAGTTATAGTATTATTATTGAGTTGAATGCGTGATACAGTGTCTGGAGGGTTAGTGTGCTTCATTGTGTTTATAATTTGCCATGTAGTTTTTGATTTATTTTTAGAAGTAGTTCCCAAATATTTATTATGACTAAGGTATATTTTGATGTGGGTTTCCACCGGTAGTAGACCGGGTTAAATTGGTATGCTCCATGGTTCCCTTCAGGAGTACAGTAGAGTTCATATTTTAAATGGTGTACAGGTTTCCATATTAAGCTGAAGCTTGTATTTTGGGATTTATTTATTTATTTATTATCATAAATAGCAAATTCATTCATTCATTCATAAATTCACGCCTATATCCCCGAAGGGGTAGGCAGAGGTGCTAAGCACCCACAGTTCGCCAGTTTATGTTTAGGTCCCAATGTAATAGGTGGCGAGCCTATTGCCATTAACCGGGCACTTATAAACCTACGATAAATACACACATAACTTCGAAAAGCATCGAATAGTCATTGGTGTGTGCCATAGTAAAACCTGGGATCGAACTCGAGACCTCGTCTCAGCAGTCCATTACCCATACCACTAGGCTATCGCGATATTATAAATAGCAAATACAGGTAAATATAGGATGTCATGTTCTTAAATTAAAGTAACACTGTATTTAGAAATTTAAATATAACACATTAACAACAATAAATTAACACATTAATCAAATTATGACTTATATACATGTTTGTTTAAATTACAATCACCCAAGTAATCATCCAGAGTAGAAACATTTTTCTAGTAACATTTTTTTAAACAATTTTTTTGCAACGCCAATACAGGCTCCTCAAGAATTGTCTTTGGTAAAAGTATAAATATTCTAGGAGCCATACAGAAAATGCTCTTGTTTAAGTATGATATGATGCTCTGTTTAAGGATTCAGTGCTCTAATGTTGTACAATCATTATGGCCTTGTTGAAATGTTACAAAATCTATATAGAAAATGGCACATGCGTAAAACCAAAGTGTTATGTATTATTTAATCTGTGGTGAAACTAAACTCTTACCTGCGGCGTTGTCCGTGGCGGTCTTCACAGCGCTAAGCATGCCCACATTGATTGTGTAAGGAGTCGCCACAAAATGGAGCATTTCGTGGATGTTTTGAAATGTGCCGTTTGGCGTTCCTCCGTCTTTCTCGTGTATACTATCTTTGGTGGCTTTCATTATTGGAAAGAGTAGGGCTGAGAATACAAGAATGCAAACAAATATTAAAAAAAAAAACATTTTATTACCAAAGTACTTACAGCAGTATTTCATGACCGCTAGAGGGCGCTATATAAGATTCAGTGGCACGTTATATAGGTACCCTATAACAAGCGGACAACTAAGATGCTTCTAATGATACCTGGTTTGTTCAGTTCTAATAAGTACTTGAGAAGTTATGAGGGAACAGATGAACCTACATACATAAAGTAAAATAATAGTAAATAAATAAATAAATAAGCCTTTATTGCTGTTAATGTTACAGTTCAGTTCACAAGTTATTAAATAAGTTGACAATCGGTTTGCTTTCCTTTTATAAATCAACAGCTTGTCTTTCGACAAAGGCCTCCTCTAAAGACTTCTCTATCCTTCGCTATCCTCATCCACTCTGGACCGGCAACTCTTTTAATGTCGTCTTCCCAGCGTTTCTTTTGTCGCCCTTTGTTTCTTTTATCGTCTCTTGGATACCACTCTGATATTATTCTTGTCCATTTCTCTTTCCGCTTTCTTAAAAGCCAGTCCTGCCCATCTCCATTTCAATGTTTTGCATATATTTTTCGCGTCTTTAAATTTGATTATGCTTTTTATGTATTTTAGTCTTACTCTATCTTTCCTCTTGACCCCAATCACACTCCTTTCTATTCCGTTTTAACAAACATTTTTTTTTATATTTTTTTATTCAATAGTTGTTCTGTTAATGCCCATGTTTAGCAGTCTACACACCAAACCCGCCGACCCGCCGACACAGCCCGGCGGCTTGGTGTCGGCGACTTTGTTTCAAGAATCATGTCGGCGACTCGTACCCGCGCGTGCAAGTCGGCGGCATGGCCGGCGACTTGCGTACGCGCACGCTCAGTTGCCCGCCGACACTCCAGCGATAGTGACGTGCTTGTGTTTTTTTTGCGATTTTCTGCAATAATGGAATGGGACGAAGAAACCACTCTAAAGTTAATAAATTTGTATCATATAAAGGAATTATTATGGAATCCAAAACACTTGGATCACAAATGTAGACCCAAACGTTATGATGCACTAAATGAGATGGCAAACGAATTAAATACAAATGTCACAGAAATAGAACGGAAGATAAAAAATTTGACAAGCCAATATTATAGAGAAAGAAAAAAGACGATTGAATCAAAAAAGTCTGGAACCAGCGCAGATTCTGTTCATGAGAGCAAGTGGTTTGCCTTTAAATCTTTGAATTTCTTGCTCAATAAAAATAAACCTACAGGAACAATCGATACGGTATGTAACATTTCAGTGATGTTGTATTATTTTATTTCTAACCTAATTATTAGAGTATTAGAGCACACAAGAATAATATGTAAGCTTGGCCCGAGTGAAGAGAGGCGCGCGGTAAATAAAGACATAGGTACTTATTTTATCTGCCTTTGTTGTTGCGCTGCTGCTATTGTTATTGCACCGAAATATTTCTAAACAAATTATGTCTTGGAATGGCATGTGCACAGATATAATAGTCATTGCAAATGTATTTTTTAAAAACTAACAACTCTTTTCTCAACAATCTTTTGATTTCGCCGAATTTCTATTATAAACCGAGAGATTCCGTACCATTTTCTTTTTTTTTCTTTTTAGGGTGTTTTAGAAATATTATTATTAATTATTATTTACATTGATAATTAGTATTAGGTATGATTTATGACCATTGTCTTTTTTTCATATATTCCGTGCGGTGTACCTACTCGCGGGTAAAAGCTAGTGTATAATACATTTCATAAGTAAACTGTTGGTGATTCAAATAAAATGTTATTTCAGGAGATAACAGCAACTGACAATAATGCCCAACATGCGGACAATGATGCTCAACATGGGGAAAACGGTCCACCTCAAACGTCAAACATCATTCCCCAAGCGAATAAACGTTATAAACCTAATCCAAGTAATGAGATGGTGTCGGAAGCATTAAATTTAATGAGAACAGTCAGTCAACGGACAAATCAAAAAATAAAAGATGAGGACGATTTGTTTGGCGAATATATTGCGACACAACTTAGAAAATTTGATAAAACAACAAAGGCAATAATAAAACATCGGATTAACAATATCTTATTTGAAACCGAAACTGGATATCGTTCAGGCATGTTCGAAGCTTCGCCAAGAACTTCAACTTCCCATAGTCATCCAGGATATTATTCTTCAATGGATCTATGTGATGTAAATTCCTACTACTCATCATCCAACTCTGCCGTAACAAACCCTGTTTCACCGCCTCTTGGTGAACCTTCAACATCTTCAATTGAACCTTCGTTAAGTGTGTCGCTTCAAGAGAGTGGTGATGTTGAGAACATATTATCATCTATTGAGTCAGATAAATAGGTTTCTTCCACAAATCCCCACCGTATACACTCTGAGAATAACCCTATCACCTGATGCGAGATAACGTTATGTAGGCGTTACGTTATGTATTTCGTCTTAATGTTGTTGTCATAGAATCGTCATAGTATACTCAAAAAGCATAAAAACATCAGTGGGGATTTCGCGGTGGGGATTTATAGAATAACTCGGTAAATAAAACCACTTATAAATGAACAAGAACAAGTGATTTACGAACTTTTTAATACAAATTATAATAAAAATACAAGTACTAATACAAGTATGAGTTTCATTAAAACTTATGAGTTAGTCATTGATCATTCTGCCATGGTAATCTCCCGACATCGGAAAGAAAATATTGAACCAATTCTGTCCTTATAACCTCAGGAGATTGTGTCCTTGTAACCTCAAGGGACTGTGTATTGTCTTGTCTAGGCAAGTCAGCAAACAAATTATTTTCACGTGGTTCCCTGCGCCAATCTCCTGGATTGATTTCTCCCCTACTATTTTCAGTATCATATTCATTTTGTTGTATTATACCATGTCGTTTTACATAATTGAACAAATGAATACATGCCAAAGTTACAACAGTAACTTTTTGTGGATTTAGCTGGATGGGTTTGTTAAATATCTTAAATTGTTTTGTTAACTGTCCAAATACGTTTTCAACTACTCTTCGACCTCGACACATGCGATAGTTGTACACTCTCTTGGGAGACCCTTTCGCATGATTACCATCATAAGGTTTTAAAATATTGGTTTGTAAAGGAAACGCATCGTCGCCCAAAAAAAATAGGGTACGGGCATAATTCTTCCAGGTAGAGGTTTTTTATCTGGCAAATTTAAATCATTATTATATAACATTCTGCATAATGAAGAGTTAGCAAATACACCACCATCGGAAATGCGACCCTGGCACCCTACATTAGCGTATAAAAACTTATAATCTGCATCCACTAATGCAAACAGTACAATACTGAAATACATTTTATAATTAAAATAATCGCTTCCACTTCGTGCTGGACATTCAATTCTAATGTGCTTTCCATCCATAGATCCAATACAATTAGGTACATTCCATCTACTCAGATATCCATCTGCAACTTTTGTCCATTCGTTTGATGTTCGTGGAATCTGAAATCGGAAATGTGCTCGGTGATAGGATAGCCATTTGCCTACTTATATAGTAATTTTTCGGAACATAGTTTTTCTGGAAGATTATAGAAAGTTAAACGCCCATATATGTACATACCTTCACATAATCCGAAAGTCCATCTACGATAGCTTGGCACACTTCTGGAATAATGTAGGAAATAAGTTGAGGAGATACTTTAAAGGTGTCACAAAGACTGTTGAATGAATCTCCCGTAGTCAGGTATTTTAATGTTAACGATAATCTGTCCGTTGGTGAAATTGCACTTCTGTAATTTGTATTTTTTTTAACTATTGTGGGTCCAACAATGCTTAGTAAATATTCAAAGTCGGTAAAAGTTAACGACATAAATGTCTTAAAATGTAAGGGTCTTTTTACAATCAAATCGTCTGTTCTTAAATCTTTTATTCTATCACTGTTACTGTAACGACTGCGACTCCTTAAGCTTGGTCTAACCCAACACTGTCGTTTTCTTTTCAGGGACCCAGCTAAAATTATTCCACATGCTGCTATTATTAGATCAGCATCAGTATCCATGTTTATTGTAGGCTGCAATATTCGAGAAAAACAACACGTCACGTTCGTACACACTGCAATCACTAACTAAAAAAGTTGTACTGATTTCTTGCCGCCGACTAACTCACCGACACAGCCCCATGACACATGTTGGCGAGTTGGCGGGTTTGGGTCGCCGACACCAAGCCGCCGGCCTGTGTCGGCGGGTCGGCGGGTTTGGTGTGTAGACTGCTTTTGACAACCATATATTAAACATGGTAAAATACACGTGTTATATACTTTTCTTTTTTCTTTGATGGCCATATTTTTGTCTTTCATAATTTCGCTGAGAGACCAATACCTTTTCCAAGTGTTCGCGATCCTTCGATCAATTTCTTTAGGCATGGTATCAGTAGTTGTTATTAACTGTCCCAAGTATACATATTCCTCCACATAGTCTATGTTCACTAAATCTACTGTTATTTTATATGTCTGTGATGCATTAGTCATAATTTTTGTCTTACCCGTGTTCATTGAAAGGCCTGCTTTCTTACTTTCATCCGATAGGTTTTGTAGCATATTATGTTCAAAGTTTTTTAGGACACTCAGAACATATAACATACATATGTACCTATACATACATGCAAACATACATAGCAAGTCAAAATCATAACCCTCCTTTTGCTTCGTTGTAGTCGGGTAAAAATGAGTGCGAGTAAGCGTGGGCTTTCAGATGAAATTGACGAATTTCTCGTTGAGTTTTTTTTTTATATAGAACACGTCAACTAGACTTTGCCTTGTCTGATGATGGTAAGCTGAAGGCAAAGTCCCAGAAAAGAGGGTCAACATTACTTACACATACCGTGTGACAATGGCGACACTCAGCTTGACGGCCTCATCATATGCTTTTTCACGCCCCGCTTGAAGGACCCGGGACTGTAGGAAGAAGGAAACACGTGGCAGTCGCCATTCGAGTCGCGGGTATCCGAAAGCTTAAAGTAGCGCTGCACAGCAGCCGACTCTCTACTACCGAGAACCGAATGCTATCTTAAGAATTTAAGAAACTAATCACTGAACATTATGTACTCACCCAGCATAAAAACGCAGGTGATGATGACGACTATTGGGCTCCGTTCCTCGGAGGACATAGTGACCCAGTACATGAAGGCGAGCATTGCCACGGTGCCCACAAACAGTATCACCGTGGTGACAACTGAAAATATTTCAGTATTTCTTAGTATTCTGGAGCTAAAATACGGTGGGTAGGTAAAATTGGTCGCGGGCGGTGCGCGATGTGTGCCTCCCGGGGATGGACTACGTGGAGCCGAAGAGGGCCAACTCATAAGAGACGGTCCTGGGCCGGCCGGGGTGCGAGAGAAATGTCTCAGATAATCGCACCTCTGGCATCCTGCGGTCCGTCAAGTTCAAGTCTGTCATAGTCTCCCCCACTGGCTCCGGTAGTGGGGGAGACTTTGCGTACATTAAAAAAAGCTAGGTAAAACAGGTAGGACACGACGGTATTTCCGTCCCAATTTAACAGTCCAACTGGAGAAGACCGCGGCCATAATAACCACGTGTTGTGTTCCCGGTGGTAAGTAGAGTGGCCAGAGCTCACAATATAGTTTTTGTGGTATCAGTGGGAAGGCCAATACGATAAATTATAGTCTGGCTACTTTTTATCCTGAGAATGTATTCCTCTGACTTGCGGGAACGGCTAGTACTACATGATTTAAATCGATACGTACACAAAAAGTCACTCTGATTGATAGTCGAGTCTTGCTCCAGTAGGGAGGCGGCTAACAGTACTGGGATGATCAGGAGTACAACAGCAAGGACCATATGGAAGAGAAGTGTAGTGAACCAGTACAGCTTGATGGAGCACCCTGACATTATGTGAACCCTGCGGGCGCCTGTGACGTGCTCCCGCGTGGGGAGGGACACGCTATGTACCAATGAGATTTCGATCACTGCGGGAAACACTTTTTAATTGGT
This sequence comes from Eilema griseolum, assembly GCA_963662185.1. NCBI lineage: Eukaryota > Metazoa > Arthropoda > Insecta > Lepidoptera > Erebidae > Eilema > Eilema griseolum. The sequence continues at coordinate 21,363,080 of OY759248.1, read as the reverse complement.
ATATTTATCTTAAGAATCGACACATTTTAACATTAATTACCGCTATGCTTCAAACCGACAGTAAACATACAGCCTCTATTCATAAGTTCCCCTATTGACGGCATTAGACCCGACCCCTATTACGTGAAACCAAAAATCATAGGTTTTTTTTTTTTTTTTTTTTTTTTTTTTTATATAGGACACGCCAACTTGACCTCACCTCGCCTGATGGTAAGCTAAAGGCAAAGTCTCAGGAAAGAGGGTCACCATTACAGACACTAAGTGCTACAATGGTGGCACTCAGCTTGGCGGCCTCATCAGATGCTTTTTCACGCCCCGCTTAAAGGCCCCGGGACTGTAGGAAGAAGGAAACACGTGTGCTGGTAATGAATTCCAGGTCTTGGTGGTGCGGCAAAGAAAAGAGTCTCCGAACCGCTTGGTTCTTGCTCGTATATTCTGCACAGTGTGAGGGTGACATCTAAGGCCTGCACGTGTTGTCCTATGTAGGAAAGGAGATGGTGGGATTAGTTGGAAGAGCTCGTCAGAACACTCACCGTGGTAGAGACGGTAAAATACAGCCAAGGAAGCAATATCTCTACGCATCTGCAAAGGCTCGAGGGTGTTCGTGACCTCAGGGTTCCCAATAATTCGGACCGCGCGTCGCTGCAACCTGTCGAGAGCATCTAGTAGGTATTTCGCGGAGCCATCCCAGAGATGCGAGCAGTATTCCACGCAGGAGCGAATTTGTGTCTTATAGAGAAGACACCGCTGCTCCGGCGTGAAAAAACGTCTCACTTTGTTTAGGAGTTTAGGAGTTTTTAACGCACAAAATCCGCACGGGTCCCCCGCCCCCTTCCGGACCCGGGGGTGGTTATGTCGGACTCTAGAACCAGCAAACATAAACGCACGCTGTCAGTGGGTCACAGATTGTCGGTGGTGAGATTGGCTGAGACATATCTCTCGCAACCGACATAGCCCCCCCCCCTCCCCCCAATGTGCTCAGATTTTTTTTATATATAGAACATGTCAATTAGACTTCGCCTTGCCTGATTGTGGATTCAAGTGGAAGGAGGGGATGGTAAGAGCTGAAGGCAAAGTCTCAGAAAACGGGGTCACCATTACTTACACATACCGTTGATAATGGTGACACTCAGCTTGACGGCCTCATCATATGCTTTTTCACGCCCCGCTTAAAGGACGCTAGGAAGAAGGAAACACGTGAGCTGGTAATGAATTCCAGGCCCTAATGGTGCGACAGAGGAAAGAGTCACCGAACCGCTTGGTTCTTGATCGGATGTTCTGCACCATGTGCGGATGACATCTAAGACCTGCACGTGTTGTCCTGTGTAGGAAAGGGGAGGGTGGGACTAATTGGCAGAGCTCATCAGAACACTCACCATGGTACAGACGGTAAAATATAGCCATGGACGCAACATCTCTACGCATCTGTAAAGGTTCTAGGGTGTTCGTGACCTCGGAATTTGACATGATGCCCACAGCTACATTCTATCATCGCACTGCTCGCCACTGGCAAGGAATTCATCCTCACACATTGCGACCTGAGAGGGTGCGCATTATACGGTATGAAAGAAACTTTATCGCACGCACGTTCAAGCTGTGGAATGATCTTCCTGCTGCGATTTTTCCAAGCGCCTACAATATGGGGTTTTTCAAGAGGGGTATTAGAAGGTTTCTTCAGGGTTGGCAGCGCGGGTGTAACGTCTCTGGTGTTGCACACGTCCATAGGCTACGGTAACCAGTTCCCAACCAGTTGGGCTGTATGTTTGTCTGTCACTTAAGTGGCATAAAAAAATGTGCGCCATTGCTTCCGATTTTCAGCATCCAGTACATCCCATCCACCATTTTCAAGTCGTCCGTCCATCTCCTATCCAGATGGACTCACACACACATACTCACACCCACTAAACAGGAGGTGGGCGTCCCACCTCCTTCCGCAGTTTCAAGTCTAGGACTCGTTTGCTTCATCGGCTATCAGTGCTTTGACAAATGTTGCCATCCCACTGTCAGTTCAGCTTGCTTATTCTGCGAGCTATGTCGGTAACTTTAGTTCATTGTCAGACGACCTTATTTCGAATTTTATAACATAACATAAACTCACGCCTATATCCCCGAAGGGGTAGGCAGAGGTGCTAGCACCCACATTTCGCCAGTTTATGTTTAGGTCCCAATGTAATAGGTGGCGAGCCTATTGCCATTAACCGGGCACTTATAAACCTGCGATAAATACACACATAACTTCGAAAAGTCGTTGGTGTGTGCCATGGTAACCTGGGATAGAACCCGAGACCTCGTCTCAGCAGTCCATTACCCATACCACTAGGCTACCTTCGAATTTTACCCATAAAGAAAACTCTCTACAGTCCGTTAAGCGACTTATTTGTGCACTGATTTCACCGTTAGTTATACTTACGAAATATAATCCAGATAGCCCAAACCTTCGCTTTAAACGGATTCTTGGGTTTCTTAGTCGACGTTCGGATTGGGTAGTTTCTTGTGAGTATCTGACATTTAGACTGGTTCAGGTAGCGCATGCCCAACAAGTTCGACATGATGTTGAGCGTGACCGGAGCTATGTGAGGCACTGTCCTTGTGTATAGCAACTACAGAATATAAATATACATTTTTGATAATATTATTTTTTTACAATGCACATATTTTATTTGTTAATACAATTTTTTACTAGAAAGGGGCCCGGAGGACTCCTGCAGGAGATTACGTAGGTATTGTGCAGTCCATGGCCTTATACGGGTATGCCCCTACTTCACGGCCCGCAGCGGAAGGTGGCCTGCCGGATCATCAGAGGGTACCGCACGATATCGTTTGACGCCGCGAGTCTCCCCGCCAGATCAAGACCGTAGATCCTGGAAGCGAGATCCCTTTCGGCGCTATACCGGTTCCGAAAGGCGGCCCGAGAGCGAGGTCACGATCCCGAGGCTGGAGAAATTCGGGCTCCACAGGGACATATTGGCAAAATGTGAGCGACCAAGCGCAGGGCACGCCGTAGTAACATCTCTTATGTATTTTCTAGTAAGGTTATAATTTTTAATTGTCTCTACCTACTATTCTGTACTAAATTGTACTATAATATTTTTCACGTAGCATGGGTACGGTGACATTTGACTAATTCCATTTCATGCATGATTCATTTCGAAACAATTTACCTAACGCGGAATACAGGAAACAACACTTAATACGAAGATAAAAAGAAAACTGTTTTATTTTGCATTTTTAACCTAAAACTATTTTTATTTCTCCGTAATTATTTAAACTTTAAATATAAACATTCCAAATACATAATTCTTGATGCGTGAATCGGAACAGGTTGCGTTAGAGATTGACATAGTAAAATCGTTATAATCGATAAATTGTCGAATAAAGTATCATAAATCGTTAGTTGTATTTTTAACTAAAATACGATTATAAAATATAATTATGTAATAATAAACTTTAAACAAAGCATTTTTGTCTTTGTGGAGCTTTATTATAATTATGATGAGATGAATGAGAGCAACACTGCTTAAGCATGAGCTGGCAGCCATCTTGTTATATCAACTCAGTACGAGTGCGTCTGCCTTGTATGCGGTCTGTTTTCTTTGTTTTGAGCTTGCGTGGTGTTTTTGTTACTTGTTTTTGTTATTGACTATCGTTGTGCTTTGTTGTTTTCGTTACCGTTTTTTGTTATTGACTTTTGTTTTGTTGTTTTTTTTGGCAAAATGCCAAAAAGAACGAAAAAGACTGTGCTTGGTAGTCAAGCCCGTGAATTTGTAGTTCGATTGCGGGATTACTTTGAGCGGGAACGTGAGAATGGCGGAACGCTATTGCCTGTGTCCAACGTTTTGGATCGAGTGGCAGATGCGTTAGACATTGGGCGGAACACGGTTTCTCGAATCACTCGAGAAAAATATGGTGCTCACGATACAGAAGAAAATAAGTTGTCCACCCCTAATAAAAAGCGAACCAAAAAGGCATCTGTAACAGATGTAGACAGTTTTGCGGCCGATGCTATACGGAGCCACATTTATAACTATTACCAGAATAAAGAATTACCGACGCTTCTAAAGCTGGTCAAGTCTTTAAAAGATGCTGATTTGTTTACTGGAAGTCCTACATCCTTGTGGCGCGTATTGAAGGACATTGGTTTCCAATTCAAAAAAGTAAACAAAAGAAAAATTGTCATGGAGAGGGGCGATATAGCACTTGCGCGGGTTACCTTTTTGAAAAAGGCTAAAGCGATTACCGATTGGAGCAATGTCGTCTTCCTGGATGAAACTTGGCTGAATGCCAATCATACGGTCGGTAAAATGTGGACTGACGATACACCTCATGCCTCGACCAAAGTGCCAGAAGGAAAAGGGGAGAGATTGATTATTTGTCACGCAGGCACATCGAAAGGATTTGTAGAAAATGGGCTACTTGCTTTTAAATCGAAAAAGACGGGAGAATATCACGAAGATATGAATGCGGAAGTATTCACGGAGTGGTTTCAAAATATGCTTAGCAATTTAGAAGAACCCAGCACAATTATTATGGACAATGCCCCATATCACTCCGTGTAATTGAACAAACCGCCGACTTCTTCCAATAAGAAGAGCGAGTTGATCGAGTGGCTCCAAGCCAATAATGTGGAAGCCGATGAGACGAAATTAAAGGTGGAGCTAGTGAAGCTCGTAAAAATGCACAAGCCCCAAACGACATACAAATTAGATATGATGGCAAACGAATATGGTCACGAAGTCCTGAGGCTTCCACCGTACCACTGTCAGTACAATGCCATTGAATTAATTTGGGCCCAAATCAAAGGTAACTTGTTTAACCATAGTCTATTTACATACTGACAAAAATATAATTATGTTTATTACTTGAATTCTATGACTCAATTTGTTTTTTATCTTGTTTCAGGATACGCTGCACGAAAAAATACAGCTCCGCCTTTTACAGCCACAAAAATGATGGGGTTATTGAAAGAGGGATGCAAAAATGTCACTGGCGATGACTGGAAGAAAGTAGTGGAGAAAACCAAAAATCTAATCTTACATGACTGGGAGCGAGACATTAGAATAGACTGCATAATTGATTCCCAAATAATTATTCACGTCGACGAGTCAGATGACGATGATGATGATGATGATGATGATGAAGATGATGAACATGTTTGATTTTTAATAAATAATTAAACAGGTTATCAATTTTGTTTTACTTTTTTTCTTCAAAATTATTAGTTAATAGAATCGATTTCTTCTTCATTAATAAATGATCTCGATAAGATATATAATCGATTTTATTTCATGCGATTTTATCTTGACTACATCTCTAGTAACTTCAAATCCCAAACGTCACCGTACCCATGCTACGTGAAAAATATTGTAGTTGTAATGTTTTCATGCTCAAATAAATAAATAAAGCTTAAATTAGATTTAATCATAGCCTAAATACTTACTTTAGCGTCAGTGTCATTGATTTCAATTCCGGATAAATATGTACTGTAATCTTTTATGCTCGTTTTACCAATCCTAAGAATAGCTAAAAAGAAATATACCTATTCAATACTCGTTACTAGTTACTCGGAAATGTAAATGTTATTTAAGTTTATATATAATATAGAAAAAAGATAAAACTATATTATGTATCGTGTCCGTTTCAGAAAAGGTTTATCTAAATATATATAACTCAACGGTGACTGACTGACATAGTGATCTTTCACCGCACAGCCCAAACCACTGGACGAATTGGGCTGAAATTTGGCATGCATGTAGATGTTATGACGTAGGCATCCGCTAAGAAAGGATTTTGATTAATTCTACCCCCAAGGGGATAAAATAGGGGATGAAAGATTGTATGAAACTTATTCAATTTTAAACCGATCGGGCTGAGACTTTGCACACATAAAGCTACTATGACGTAAGAAAGAAATTCCCCTAAGAAAGGATTTTGAGATGCAAGTTATATAAGACTAGCTGTTACCCGCGACTCGGCCCGCATGGATGTTGGTTATCGCTTTATGTTGAGTCAACGTTATTGAGCATAATTTTTTTCTAAAATAAAAGTAGCATACGTTACTCCTTATTACATCAGCTAGCTGCCAATAAAAGTCCCGTCAAAATCGATCCAGCCATTTCAGAGATTAACCGGAACAAACAGACAGACAGACAGTCTTTATTAGCAGGTAGTTGATGTAATAAAGTAGGCTACTTTTATTTTAGACACTTTTTATGCTCAATAGTGTTGACTCAACACTAAGCGATAACCGAAATTTTTTTTATACCACTTAGGTGGCAGACAAGCACACGGCCCACCTGATGGAAAGTGGTTACCGTGGCCTATGGACGTATGCAACACCAGGGGTGTTACACTCGCGCTGCCGACCATGAAGACATCCACGCGGGCGGAGCCGCGGGCAACAGCTAGTGTACCTATAAATCTTTTTTGCTGTACAATTCTCTAAGCATACAGCGTTGAGCACAGCGCTGCGACAACCTTGATGGAGATTGTCTTTAGTGGATCTGCTGTAACGTCACCCAGCCCGACCAATGACAGTCTGTATCAAGGCTGTCGCAGCGCTGTGCTCAACGCTGGATACTTTGAAAATTGCACAGCTGAACATTGCCAGGACAGCAGTCTGCATTTGCAGCTACCACACGCACAAGCTTCACCACAGTTATACCAACACTGGCAAGACTGCGGAGAAGGCATATTAACCGCATGTTGAGTTCCCGGCGGTGAGTAGGGTAGCCAGAGTGCACTGTAGTTTTTATGCTGTCAGTGGGAAGACCAAAGGCGTGTCCTGCTTTGTTTTCTGCACTGACGCACTCTTTTTTTACATGGTCGACAGTACGAGTGTGTGTCTCCTGGTGTTGCATACGTCAATAGGCCACGGTAGTTTCATCAGGTGGGCCGTGTGCTTGTCTACGTAAGTGATATGAAAAAATTGAAAAATTGGGAGGCCGGCCGTGGGGTTTGCGCGGTGTACAGTTTTACCAACCACACGCACAGGTAAGAGTGCACTGACCGTCCTACGCAGGCAAGACTGTGGTAATGCTTTTGCGTGTGGTAGATGCATTAACCTCGGTAGCCTGGTTTATACTTCCCTACTTCTCTTTTACTCCCAAAGATAAAGAACTACCATTGCCTTCACATTCCTACCTAAGGCTAGATAAATATTGAACTTACTGTTTGAAACGTCGTTAGTAGCTTGAAACTCCACGTTAGGATATATGCTGTCTAGAGTTCTGAAACATATACGACATCTCCTTATTATATTATAAATTAGCCAACAAGCACCAGCCTGGTCCGTAGCATATTTCAAAACTTCAATCAAGACTTATGCCTTATATGCCGTTCAAATATGTATGAAAATCTGCCGGTATTGTTGATATTTATGAATACTGTTCCGCTTTTTTTTATACCACTTAGGTGGCAGACAAGCGCACGGCCCACCTGATGGAAAGTGGTTACCGTGGCCTATGGACGTGTGTAACACCAGAGAAGCCACACTCGCGCTGCTCACCCTGTAAGCACAGAGTGTCTGTGCCGTCAGTGTAGAGGACAAAGCAGGACAAGCCTTTAGTCATCCCACTGACAGCACAAATTCTCCAGTGAGCTCTGGCTACCCTACTCACCGCTAGGAACACAACACGAAGTTATTATGGCCGCGGTATTCTGTAGGGCGGAGGTACTTCCCCAGTCGGACTGCTCAACTGCCGTGTCATACCTCCTATAACCTTTCTTGAGTTTTTTAATTCGATTCAGTAGTTTCTGAGATTAGAGAGTTTTTGTGCTGTCAGTAGGCAGTCCAAATGCTTGTCCTGCTTTATAATCATAATCATAATCAATCTTTATTTGCGAGTAGGTAGGTACAGGTATATTTTATGGTATTACATTTGTTTAGTTTAGTCTTTGTTTTCTATACTGACGACATAGAAACTCTTTGCTTACAGGGTCCGTAGCGCGACTGTAACGCCCCTGCTGTTGTGTACGTCCATAGGCCACGGTAACCACTTTCCATGGTGGGCCGTGTGGTGTATACAAAAATACTTAGTTGGCCAAAATCTCTGGCACTGACTGCACCATATAAGGGGTTACCTTAAAAAAGGAAAAGAAGTATTGTTTTCGTTCAGACGAAGATTGCAGAGGATTCTTTTCCTGGATATGTCCTTGTACATGTTGAGGTTCAGAGGGAGGGAACGCTGCGCCGGCTCGTCAATATTGTTCGTATTGTTCGTTATTGCCAATATTGCCATAACAGGCAAGAGAACTTGCTGCAACAAATTATTATCTTATACTATAATCACGGGATACCGATACGAAGGAAATACTTTTAGTAAAGCTAAAAAAATAACAGATAGAGAGAGAAGTAATAAAAAAATTAAATCCCTTATATCGGCAATTTTTTATAAAATATTAAGCTAAATATAAAAAAAAGATTAAACTATTCATTCTTGGTTTGCGACATCTTACCAAAATTAAGAAGACCCATTTCCTGTAGAGGATGAATCTGAATTGTCTCTTCAACAGTACTGAAAATTGACGACCGTACAGGCGAGGGCCTATGAGCTTCTTGTGAGAATTACCTGTACAAAGAAGTAATTATATTGAATAAGACTATGAACTTCACTTTTGTCGGAATACTCATATACCTAATTGCTTTATTACCCAGAGTAATGTTTAATCCTTGCACTTCCCATTGTCTCAAAGAATGGTTCAAGTTACTTGGTGACGACACACATACAAAATTACTGATATCATCGGAGAATTTGAGACTAGCAATGCCACTGCATCAAACATGTGATAATGGAGAAAGAATACAAGTATCACCACCCCATCTCATCCGAAGGGTATCGTAAGAGGCGACTAACGGAAATATAGGTACGTAGACAATATTACTGCGAGAAAAGGAAATCTTGAAAGAAAACCTTGTACCAACCTGCTTGGCCAGCATGGAAACAGTAGGCCAAGGCCTCCCAACATTGGAAGAGTCCTATGTCCAGCAGGGGACTGCGATGGGCTAATTAATTGAATGCCACTGCACTGTACAAGTTTTTACGATAAATCTTTCACTATAAAGGCAGTTCGCCTGTGGAATGCACTGCCACTATTTACGTATATAAAACAAGCACAATCTTTGAAATTTTTAAAAAAGTGTTATAACAACATTATCTATATGCCCTTGAGTAGAATATTATGTAACTTTGTGTGATATACAAGTTGTATATGCTGCAGGAGCGCTGGGTGAATTCCACGGCACGCCAGTCTCAACGAAATAATCTGCCGTGCTCTCAACCCAGTGTTCCAGCTGTGCTTGAACCAAACGGTTTGGCGCGTGACGATGGCAAGTGACCAATCGATTGACGACACTTAACTATCAGGAAGTGGGGCGTAACATGCGTCGACACCATTGCCCCTACCCATATACCTGGCACGACTGGCTGTTCTGGTGCTGCTGCAGCTTTTGCAGAGGCTCTTAAGTGGCGCAAATACTTCAATCTCATTGGTGATTATTAATTTGTGCCATTTGGAGTCGAAACGTTTGGGCTGTGGAGTTCGAGCGCCCGCAATCTCTTCAGGGATATTGAGAATGCTCTGGGAATGCTACCACAAGCGATAAAGAATCTGCGATGCGGAGGAATTCCATGACGTATTTTAACTTTTACTTACCTACATTTAGTTTTAGTTTTATTTAATTAGTGAATAAATCAGTGTAAATACAGATAGAGTCTGGCTATCGGTTCTCTGCACTGGACTGTTTTTTTAAATCTATACATGGCAATATTTTTGAACTGTCATGTCACTGTCAAACGGATTGACCCGTTTTTGTGTTTAGTGTTTCTCGATCAATATTCTTTTGAAATTATTGAAAAATAATGCCTAAAGCTATCAAAGGCGTAGTTAGAAAGTTGATATTTACCATGATCGGCAAGTATCAAGACATAAACTTGATAATGAACGAATCCAGAACGAAAAAATACATCGCTTAGACGAAATCCTTACAGCTGCTGGTAAGTAGTCTTGATAGTTGGCTTGATATTTATGTCCGGGTATCATGTGAATACTATTTACTATTTTTTTTCTTGTATGTGTTTTAGAAGGTGACATGGCGAGAGTCAAGACGTTAGTGAAAGAAATGAAAATGTTTTGAGGAAAAGGAATCGTTGAACTCTGAAACGAAATATTTGGATACAATTTCTACGATGACAGGTAAATTTATGTTTTTGAAAAATGTCTTAAAATCTTTGTACGATTATTTTCAATGTTTGCATACAAGTTTATCTTTCTTCATAGTATAGTGGAACAGTTAAATTATTGTTAGGCTTTTATATTTTTTACATTCAATTACATTTATATATTTTTCCTTTGCAGAAATATCTGTTAGAACTATTAAAACAATCAAGAAGGAAGGTTCTATAAACCAAGGAGAATGGAATACACCCGGCAAGAAACGCCCTCGTCAGGGCACGGTATCAAATCTGGATGATTTTGATTTAACGGCTATTAGGAATAAGATTAATGAATTTTACTGTGTAAAAAAACAGGTTCCTACTCTACGGAATTTACTTGTTGAACTCAGAGAATCAATTGGCTTCACCGGCTGTCGTGAAACATTACGGCAGATATTGAAAAAAAATGGTTTCGAGTTTAAGAAAAATCAGAATGAAAGGTCTTTGCTCATAGAGAACTTTGAACTAGCTGCTTGGAGACACAGATATCTTCGAACAATTGCTGAGAAACGACAACAAGGGAAACCAATAATTTATCTTGATGAAACCTATGTTCACCAAAATTATAAGGTAAAAAAATCATGGCAAGGTCCTTCCACTAGTGGAGTGATAGACAAAATTTCGTCTGGCAAGAGACATACATGCTGGAAAGGAAAAGGGTTTTGTGCCCAATGCACTGTTAGTATTTAGTACCAAATCAAAAACAGCTGACTATCATGATGACATGAATGCAGAAAATTTTATGAAGTGGTTAGGTGAGAAATTGATTCCAAATTTAACAGAGCCTAGTGTGATTGTGATGGACAATGCTAGTTATCATGTTACACAAATAAATAAACCACCAACAATGCAGAACTTAAAAAGTGACATACAGAAATGGCTTAGAGAAAACAACATTCCATTTGAAGAAATTTATACTAAAGATGAATTAATGTGCCTCGTTAAAGAGAATAAGCCTGAACCCTTGTATAAAGCAGAAGAACTTCTAAAACAACATGGCCACGAAGTGCTTAAACTACCTCCATACCACTGTGATTTAAATGCTATTGAGCTCATATGGAGTTTAGCTAAACGAAAAGTGGCTAGCTAAAATATAGGAGTACCAGGGGCAGAAATGGAAAACTTAATTAAAGAGTCTTTTCTTAGTGTAACGGCTGATGATTGGAAGAAATGCACAGATCACGTCATTCACGTCGAAAATGAATACAAATTAAGAGATGGAATCACAGAAACAGTACTGGAACGATTTATAATAAATGTACGTGATGATGATGACGATAGTGACAGTTCATTTTCTGGTGTTGAATTTATAGAATCAGACTTTGATTATGAATCATAATAAAATTATAAATATTAATGACTTGTAATTTTTTTTCTTGTATCCTGGACATGATCATTATTTGCATGATGAGCAAGCATATATGTTAACTTTATGTGTAAGTAGAAAATTTCTTTTTTAATAAAAGCATACTAGCAACTGAAATTACTAGTATAAAACTGCTTGTGTGGGTTCATACCGGTAGTGCAATGACTGGGGATCAAAACTGCAACGTCAACATTGTACGTCCAACGCCATAACCATTAGGCTACAGTCACCGTTAATTCATAAATACCGGAGTGCAAGTTTGGGCCGCAAACGGGACTAAATGCTATGATGATGATATCTAAGCTAATTTTAAAGTTTGTGCAGCTTATCCGACTCAGTTTGTTATATATGTACAGGTATGAATAACACGTAATAAATAAAAATGTATAAAATAACTTTTATTGAATATAAAAAATAATAATATCAAACGCATTTTTTCAGTCTATAGTCGGTGTTGTCACCCCTTGTTTTTTTGAATTTACCGCTCTTTTCTTGTGCAAAGAACCGATGGCCAGACTATAACTTGTTTATTATAATACAATATGTCAAAACTACTAATCAAATAACCCGCCCCTGATCGCTCCCGGTGCAAAAGTGTCCATAACACTTGCTGCGTTGCCACGTTGGATGGCAATGGACAGCCTTTGGACCAGGAACGATCCGGAACGAGTGTCACCGGTCGCCTCGATGACCCTCTGTCCGATTTCTTTAATAAGGCTTTTACTTATTATCTAACCTGCATATTATTCTATTCCTCTTCTTTTAAAAATACCTTATCATTTCTTTTGCTTCTATGCATCCAAATGTTGCCTGGACGAAATCGCTGTTAGCGATAAAGGCCGCCCATTGTACATTATAATTAATTATTGTGGAATAGTTGTCTTATAATACTTTTATGGTGTACAATAAAGAATATCTTATCTTATAGGTATTTAAACTATCATGGTCACTCACATCAGTATCAAAATAAACGGGATATTTACCATGTTTCAATATTTTAAGTTCCATTGTACCTCAGTGATCATGGTGCTTGCAACAGCGCCGAAATATCGGAAACTCAAAACAATGAAACATGGTAAATATCCCGTTTATTTTGATACTGAATATCTTATCTTACTTTTCCACAGTATTTTAATTGTGTGAATATTTGAGAATGCTCTGAGATGAAAACCGTCGGGTTAAAAAATAAAATATTGTGGAAAACCTGGCCAACGAGAGCCTCTTAAAGTGTTGGTTGAGGCTCATAGCAATCAGTTTATAGGCCGATATGGCTATCGGGTTATAATATTATGATTATTACCTTCTAAATCCTTATAGTATTTCTCTAGATTGTACTCTAGTCCACTCGACATATTTCTCTTTACTTTACTGCCATGCTCGGGTTTCTCTAAATTTGATGATTAAAGCAGGTAAATAAATATAATACACAATAACGGACACAGTGAACTGCGATAGGCTAATTGATTGATTGACACAATAACGATATTATTTTTTTTTACTTGCGCAAAATCCCCACGGATACATCCCCACCGGAGCCGGTGGAAGAGGTTATGTCGGACTCGAACCGAATAAAACGCACGCCGCCTGTGGGTCGTTTTGGTTGCAGAAGGTGAGATTGACAGGCATATCCCTCGCACCCCGGTCGACCCAGGGCCATCTCTCACGATCTGGCCCTCTCCTCGGGTGTGTGGGGACTACAGAGCTCCGGCTCCACCAGTCACACCCAGGCCTGCGCTCATGGGGCGGAGGTCGTTCATCAACCTCTGACGCCCGAGTTGCCTTCGTACGCGGGCAGCTTGGCTTATAATAACGATATTATGGCAGAAGGAGCAAAAGCTGCAAGTCGCAGGCTCAACTATAGTGTAACCGTGAGCGCTGTCCTATTCGCGCCAGCGTTCTTTTTTTATACCACTTAGGTGGCAGACAAGCACACGACCCACCTGATGGAAAGTGGTTACCGTGGCCAATGGACGTGTGTAACACCAGAGAAGCCACACTCGCGCTGCCGACTTTGCAAGCACAGAGTTTCTGTGCCGTCAGTGTAGAGGACAAAGCAGGACAAGCCTTTAGTCTTCCCACTGACTGCACAAATTCTCCAGTGAGCTTGTTCACAGGGAATCTCGCTCGCTCTCAGCTAATCTTTCTCCTTCTTAACAGCATCCCTCGTCACGCGCGTATCATGGGAGCGAGCAGTACAGCACCTGCGATCACACATAGCCGTGCTAATTTTTTATTTTTATTCTTTTATTGATTTTGCGCACGTAAAAAAAGGGGGGGAAATGGTTTTTTTATACCACTTAGGTGGCAGACAAGCACACGGCCCACCACCCAGTCATCCAAATCTCCCAACATATATCCGTTTTACCGCGACGGTGGGATACATCTACCGATACTTAAACGAACTATCAGAACCAATCTATACTTAATATTATAAAGCTTGTTTGTTTGTTTGTTTGAACGCGCTAATCTCTGGAACTACTGGTCCGATTTGAATGATTCTTTCCGTGTTATGTAGTCCATTTATCGAGGAAGGTTTTAGGCTATATATCATCACGCTACTACATAAAGGAGCGGAGCATTGATAATAAACGTTAACAAATCCGGCAATTTTACATACATATTTTAAAGACTAAATCATACGGGCTCAAAGGGATATGAAGCTCCAAAATATACCCCGGGCGAAGCTGGGGTGGGTCAGCTAGTGAATGATATTACAATCATTTTTAAACATTGATTTTTGATGACTCCACTCAAACTATAGAATGAAATTTTAAAGCATTTAGTATGCTAACTATTCAAATCGGTTAAGATGGAAAAAATATCATTCAGACAGGTTTCGATTTAGTTTTAGTAGATTTAGGGTTAGTAGATTTAGGGTTAGTAGATTTAGGGTTAGTAGATTTAGGGTTAGTAGATTTAGGGTTAGTAGATTTAGGGTTAGTAGATTTAGGGTTAGTAGATTTAGGGTTAGTAGATTTAGGGTTAGTAGAGTTAGGGTTAGCATGCGTGCTTCCCGGCAGAGTAGAATTTGGACCACCCCATCTCTTCCCATGCGATGTCGTACAAGGTGACTAAAGGATAGGTCTGTTTAGCATCAGACAGATATATACAGCCCAGACTCAGCGTCATTGGCATGGCTCGAGTCAACAATAGTGCCCGGAATACGGCAATACGCTCACCCCCTATTACGTGGGACCGAATACAATTTTAGGTAAAATGTGGGTGTTAATTCACCTCTGCCTAACCCTCCGGGGATAAAGGCGTGATTATATGTATGTATGTATAACCAAATGCTTTAAAATTTCATTCCATAATCGGGGTATTACACTGGCGTCCTCACGAGTTTTCCCGCGTTACTAAAATCTGGGTTTTAATTTTATTGCGTGAAACATTAGTACTATTTCGAAAATAAAATTAATCTAAAGCGTCTACAACTCATATTTACATGTAGTTTATGGTTTTCCAAGTTTTGTTATGATGTTTGGCACTCTATAGAAAGAAAAAAATTTCTAAGGAGCTTGTTGTTAAATGTTTAAACCCTTAGAGAAAGTAGTTTTTTCTCCCTCTAAAGTGCCGTACATTAAAAAAAAAAAACTATTGATATATAAATCTCTACAATTTATTGTTGTATGTTAAAATGTTACGTAAAATATGAGCTGTAGCCGCTCACTAAGTTTCATCTTATAATATCGTATCAGTTATCTATCGATTCATCAAAATCAGCGCCAGCCACTTCGGATATTACTTACCCGTTACAAATAAACAAACAAAATTTGTTAAAAACAGTAAAAAAAAAGGTAGATTACTATTTTGCTTACCATCTACACCTTGTATCGCATTCACATTGCTGCATAGCCTGCAATCAAAACAAGATGATGGTATTTTTAGTATAATATTTTAGGAATAGCTTCGTGCCTCAGAGCGCACGTTAAGCCGTTGTCAGTCGCGCTTGTCATACGAGCCTCTATGATTATCGTTACATTCGTTTCAGGTAGTTGGAGCTTGGAGCCCTAATTGGGTACTTGACTGACTAGTAAAATTAGTGACTTTTTACTAAACGTCAAAAAAATTAATTGTGACGTCATTACATTTAATAGTCAAATCGAATAACAAGCAACTGCCGTATAACTTCGCCGAGAGCATCGCCTGTCAATCAACTGTATAAAATGGCAGGCAAAACGTTGGGAATATATTTGTTTTTATAAAAGGAGACGTCAATTTGAATTCACATAGCCCGATGGTGAGCTGAAGGCAAAATTGTTGGAAAGAGGGTCGCCATTTACGTACCATGCTCTCAGCTTGACGGGCTCATCTGATGCTATTTCACGCCCCGCGCAAAAGGACCCAAAAATGTAGGAAGAAGGAAACACGCGAGCTGATTTTTTTTTATACCACTTGGTTGACAGCCAAGCACACCTGATGGAAAGTGGTTACCGTGGCCTATGGACGTGGTCAAAAGAGTTGAACTCGCGCTGCCAACCATGTAAGCACAGAGTTTCTGTGCCGTCAGTGTAAAAGACAAAGCAGGACAAGCTTTTGGTCTTCCCACTGATAGCACAAAAACTCTCCAGTGAGCTCTGGCTACCGTACTCACACAACGCCGGGAACACAACACGAGGTTATTATGGCCGCGGTATTCAGTAGGGCGCAGGTACTTCCCCAGTCGGACTGCTCAATTGGACGGAAATACCGTCGTATCCTACCTCCTCGATGATTTATCTAAAATACTTACTTTATAAACACCTCCTCCAGTGTTGCAACTCCTACTCCAATGGAGTCAATCTCCAACTCCGCTTTGTTGTTTTCAATACTCGCAAATAGTTTAGGGAATGTACTAGAGCTGTTAGCTGGTAGATTGTATGATATAGAGCCTATTGTACGCTCTCTCACTGTTGACTCGGGGACTATTTCTTGCACCTTTTGAGTGATGGCGTGTTCTTTTGGCTGATTCAGAGTGGTTAGAGTCAAGCGGTAACCATCACCTAAGAAAGAAGTGTATTGACATGAATAAAAACGCTTGTTTATTGAAAAAATCGCCTTCCTGTGGAATGAATCCATAAAAGCAACCAAAGAGAATAGGGTAGTGTCCTGAGTCATCGAATTCTTACCAATACCACTTAATGTCTTAGTATTTTATCTAAAAATATGCATAGTAAACTAAGTTATAGCCTAACTAAACTGAAACTATGACTTTTCATTATTTTTATTTACCAAAATAGATCAAAATATAAACAATAGAAATAAAGCAATTTTTTTTAGATTCCTTATTAAATTTCAAATCAATTTTATTACGCACTGTGTACGAGTAAATGCAACGTAGACTGAGATAAATGCGATATTCTGTACTATACTCCACACATTTTCAATCACACATCAGTCTCATCAGTCAAAGCGCGCTGTGACGTCAGCACGTGCCACGATTTTGTATGGAGCGTTTCCGGGCGGCTCGAGTAATAGAGTTTTTAAAATCAAATAACTTTAAAACTAGGTATTTAAACTATCATGGTCACTGACATTCTGATACTGATGAACTTTAAAACTATTTGTCATAAGAAAGTTTCGCTTTTACAGTTCATTATATTATTGTTAAATGTACAGTTAAAAGTACAGTTAATGATAATAATAAAAAATATGACAACCTTGTGCCTGAGCTTACTCTTGAAGGTATAGTTTAAATAATCTAATAGGTGAATAATGACAGATATATTCTTGGGTTGGACTATCTTATTCGATTGTGAGAATAATCGATTCAGGTTATAAAAGATTAATCGCAGCGTTGTCGCAATGTAACTTTTGTAACATTTTACGTTACTTTCGACCCGTATCGCAAAAGGCTACAGCGTTAACATGAGAATGCCAATAAGTAAAACAGAACAGTTTCAAGTTTAAAAATAATAAAAAAAAATTGGTCAAAAGTACAAGTGCCTTATTGTGTGTAGCAATTTCCACCAAGCACCATTATTCAAACATCGCTTAATAATTTCCACGTCTAATAATTATGATTTATTCACTTTCTGTGTTACTTTCGCTTTTAATATCAAAAACAAAAAAAAAAAATCGTGTCCAGTATGTGTTAATGCAAAAATAACATCGAAGTAATATTTTGAGTTGTGTAGGTAACACCGAAATAATATAAAGGGCGTAGTAACGCAAAAATTACAAAAATTACATTCTGGCAACGTTACAGCCACAACAATAAAATTAAAAAACAAAAGTGATAAAACTAAGTCGTGTCTTACGAGGTCTCATAGAAATAAATGTAAAATAAATGCAATAAACATATATGTAGTTATTATCAGTTATTTCGTATTTACAAATGACATAAATAGACTGGAATATGGTAGTTTTGTTTATTACTTTAATTACGGTTTATTATTTTAATTAATGTTTTATTCTGTTATCCGTTTATCCGTATCTTAATATGATAGGACTTAACAAGTCTTGTCCGAGTAGTTTTACTTTTTCATTTAATTAATTTATTTAATCGTTTGTAATGTGGTACAACAAAAGATGAAAAGAAAATAGTAATCATACACATTTCGCCATAAAGTTGGCATGCAAACACAGATTATTAGGTATACAAAGCAATATCTACTTAGCAACTAAAAATATTGCAATCGTACAATGCATTTCTGCAGTGGTACGAATGACGTGCATATTTCTTTAAAAAGTCTTCCACTGTATAAAAAGTCTTATCCACCAACCATTACATCGATTATCAGGTATGGCATTACCAGACAGTAATATGCCGTACCTGATAATCGAGCAGACATAGGCATGATATGCTATTATGGCTGAGCATTTGGATAATATATCTTTAACTTTTCGTAAAGCAAACAATTCAAATTATAATCGACCGCTTGAAGACCGCGGTAGCCTAGTGGTATGGGTAATGGACTGCTGAGACGAGGTCTCGGGTTCGATCCCAGGTTTTATCATGGCACACACCAATGACTTTTCGATGCTTTTCGAAGTTATGTGTGTATTTATCGCAGGTTTATAAGTGTCCGGTTAATGGCAATAGGCTCGCCACCTATTACATTGGGACCTAATGTTATGTTATGTTATGTAATCGAAAAAATATGCTTTCCTTACCGATAGCCTTTTTAAGGAACATATTGGTAGCATAACATTGCAGTTCTCCATCGCTCAACGCAGCTACGCGGTCGCCCAGTGCGTCGGCCTCCTCCATGAAGTGGGTCGATAACAATACTGTGTGGGCACCGCGGAGAGACTGCGGACATTCAGACGTCATTAGATATTTACTTGACCTAGATTCTTCATTGTTAACCACTGTCATACGACTGACACTACAAAAATTGCCATTCAATTTTAGACCTTCTTCTTATGTCGTTAAAGTCTTAAATTAAAATTAAATAGCATCTTGTAGAGTAAATAAAAAAATAGTCTTTTTTTACATTTAATTTTGGTGAATAATGAAAATTTAACTGCATACATATTACCGAAATAATTAGGAGGTAGGACACGGCGGTATTTCCGCCCAATTGAGCTGCGGGAAGTACCTCCGCCCTACAGAATACCGCGGTTATAATAACTTCGTGTTGTGTTTCCACCGGTGACTTGGGTAGCCAGAGCTCACTGGAGAATTTGTGCTGTCAGTGGGATGACTAAAGGCTTGCCCTGCTTTGTCCTCTACACTGACGGCACAGAAACTCTGTGCTTACAGGGTCCGCAGCGCGAGTGTGGCTTCTCTGGTGTTACACACGTCCATAGGCCACGGTAACCACTTTCCATCAGGTGGGCCGTGCCACCTAAGTGGTATAATAAAAAATTGAAACATTTAATGGTATTTATACAGTGTCTGTTATGACAGTGATTGATAATCAGAATCAGAATCAGGGTCCTGTTGTGTAATTCTCTAAGTACACAGCGTCGAGCACAGTGCTGCGATAGCCTTTATAGAGACTGTCATTGGTCCATCTCCAGTGACGTCACCCAGTCCGACCAATAGCAATCTTTATTAGGCTGTCACATCGCTGTGGTCGACGCTGTGGACTTAGAGAATTACATAGCTGGAGTGTGTATCTATTGTACATTATAAAATATAGGTGCTCTTCATATACACGGGCTGCTTGTGAATGAAAAAGCGTTGTTAGGCAACATAAAAAAGTCATTCACTCTTTAAGGATCTTGAGGAAATCCACGGTGTTTTTTGGTAAGGTTGTCTATAAATCAATCAATAATAATTGCATTTCTCTGCTGGACATAGGTCTCTCCCAATATGCGCGATTACTCCCGAGCCTGCCTCTTCCATATCCAGTCTGTCCCAGCCACCTTTTTCAGGTCCTCGATTCTGCTAAAGCAAAACCACTGTCATACCATGAACACTGCTACTAAATCCATATAATTTTAGGCTTTATTGCAAAGCTCTTAAAGTCCAAAATGATAACGCTTTTTCCAGAGTGAATGGAAAAGTATGATGTAACTCTGTTTATGTAATTTTGGACTCTACCTTATAGAAATAAGGTTTAAAATTTAATGACATTGTTTACAGTGTCTGCAATATGACAGTGTTGTCTATGAATACCTACAGTAAAATAATAAGTAGTATTACTCACAAGTAACAAATCCCATAGCCCTCGTCTAGTTTCGACATCGAGTCCCGCAGTAGGTTCATCCAATATCTGAATAATATGATGTTATAATAGTCTTTCTAAATGGGTATGTTCCTGTAGTTAAAATAAATAATTTAACTGGGCCTATTAAATTTTTAGTCACTGCAATTTTTGACTTTGCAAAATTCATTTTTTTTGAGTTATACCTACTGTCTATGCACCTATGCTGCACAGGCGCCGGAGGAGGCGGTATTTCATATTCATGTCAATATTGTTTTTCTTATTTTCTGTTAACATAAACGCAGTAAAGCCAGTAATACAGTCCATAGTACTATTTATTTATCATCAATAATATAACCTGCATATAGGTCTAAACACCTACTAAATAATGGCAAAGTTTTCTTGGGCTTCTTTTTTGATTTTTGATCAAAATTCTTTTTATTTATAATAGTAAAACTAAGAGCAGTGTTTTTCGTCTGAGTCCATCGTGAAACTAAATATTCAAATATTTAATAGTGACGGCAGCGCGTCCACAGCGCTGCAGACGCGCTGCCTCCGCGCGGCATTTAGCGTAAAATTTTAAGGCGCCTTTAATATGAATAAAAAGAGACTACGGACAAGCACATCTTTCCAACATTAGGTGTGGTTAATTAAATTCATTCAGAAGTTAAAGTTAGATACATACGAGCACAGCGGCGTCTCCGGCGAGTGCGCAGGCGAGCTGCGCGCGACGCTGCATACCGCCGGACATCATCGACCACATATCATTCAACTTCGGCTCCAGGCCCAGCTTGCTCGCCATCTGCCGCGACGACTCACGCGCATCCTTGAACTTGCCGCCCTTCAACTGAACAAACAGTCATCGTCCGAGCTGGAAGAAGCGGACCCCGGACCCCGAGGTGAAACCTTCGAATAAGACCGGGACTATCGGAAAAATGAAGAAGAAGATCATCGTTCTAACCTTATCACGACTAATTTGATTTTCAGTCTTAACTACGAAACAGCTGGTATTCGATAATTTCCGAGAAGCGACTGAACTCCACAACCCACTGGCAGCATGGGGATATTAAAGTTTTTTTTTTAATGGTCAGCCTATCTATTGACTATATTTTGCTAGATTGTCCATCTCATCCAAAGGGAATTGGAGACTAGCAATGCCACTGCAAAATCCGTGTGGTGACGGAGAAAGAATACAAGTACCTATCACCACCCCATCTCAGCTGAGGAGGTGACTTACGGAAAAATATGCAACTGATATAACTTTTTTTTCTTTTTACGTGCGCAAAATCCCCACGGATACCTCCCCACCGGAGCCGGTGGAGGAGGTTATGTCGGACTCGAACCGACTAAAACGCACGCCGCCTGTGGGTCGTTTTGGTTGCCGAAGATGAGGTTGACAGGCATATCCCTCGCACCCCGGCCGACCCAGGGCCATCTCTCACGATCTGGCCCTCGTCTCGGGTGTGGGGACTAAAGAGTCCCCAACTCGACCCCGGAAACAGGGAGGCGCGCTGGGCGCGCCACCGCCGTGGCCTGCTTCTGCCAGGGTGACAGGCGGCTCCACCTGTCACCCCCAGGCCGGCGCTCATGGGGGGCGGAGGTCGTTCATCGACCTCCGACGCCCGAGTTGCCTTCGTACGCGGGCAGCTTGTCTTGCGATCCTTCGTCGCTCCCGCTGCCGCTCCCGCCCCGCCTCCTCCTTCACGAGCATTACTTGCTCGCAGAAGGAGGCGCCGGCCGCCCACGCATCCGCGCAGCGGACCATCGCCGCGAGCAAGGTGGAGAGCGTAAGAACTCTCACTCCCAGGGCCCTGTACCAACCCGCCTGGACAGCGTGGAAACAGTAGGCCAAAGCCTCCCGACATTGGAAGGCCTATGTCTGACAGTGTTAGGCTAATTGATTGATTGCTAGGTTACTGCTGGGCACCAGCCAACTGGCGGCAAAATTGCTTGGCAGATTATTATGCTCTTAGCCATAAGGTCTCCAATTAAACAATTAATTGTCCATGCTACTATTGTTGTACAATGCAGAGCTATCTATCTATATCTGCTTAATGCTGAGATAAAACGGTACGAAACACTAAAGCTTAGTAAACCACTAACAGTTTTACTGGATCTCACCAAAGTAAAGAACATAATGTGCTCATGCAGAGTCAGGTCCGGGAAGTACATATTGTACTGAGGACAGAGGCCGATCTGCTTCCTCATCTGCTTCTGTTGGGTACTGCTGTCTATCCCGTACACGAAGACCTTGCCTGTGGTCGGATTTGTCATGCCTGTGAAACAAAAACTTAGGTAATATGTTTGCCATTTCGTGAAAAATGCATAGCGTACCTGTCTATGTATTTTGCATTCGTAATCACTATTGTATGATGACGGAGAAAGAATACCAGAATCACTACCCCATTTCATCCGAAGGGTGTCGTAAGAGGCGACTAACAGTAAAATACTCACGACGATCTGGACCCGTCTGGCCAGCGTGGAAACAGTAGGCCCAAGTCTCCCAACATTGGGAGAGGCCTATGTCCAGCAGTGGTATCACAGTCCACTTGAGGCTTATTTATTGATTGATTGAAACACTATTTGCAGGCAGAGAATCGGATAAAATGGCGCACATTGGGAGAAGCCTATGTCCAATAGGCTAATTGATTGATCGATTGATTGATTGAAACACTATTTGCACTGACCGGTACATACGCGCGAAAGGTACATCACGATGTGTTTCCTCACGAAGTAGAACATAAAGTTCGAAGACATTTTACTTCTAAGAGAGAGAGAGAGAGAGAGAGAATGCCCGACTTATTTTTGTGAGATAAACTAAAACTTGTATTCTGGAATGGTACTCAATTCTGAATATCGATTTATCTGAGGACAGGTTGTATGGACAATCTGTCAAATCTGTCTTTACAACCGGTCCTCAGAAAAATCGAGATTCAGGATTGAGTATCGTTCTTGAATGCGGGCCTAATTCATCGTCACTGTCATCATCACATAGTTAGTCAACTCTATAAAGCTTGTAGGTAGCTTTTGAGTTCAGAATTAGCTCCCGTAATTGTTCCTCTTGTTAATCTTTATTTTGTCTTGGATTAGTTGAATCTTCATCCAATATTTGTCCACATCTATATCTATTTAGGCACATTTACTGAATAAGCCCGACTGCCGGACGGAACACTGGATCTAGATTCTGCTAATGGTCAGCCACTACACTGTCACACTACAGACACTGCATAAATGTCATACATTTTCTATTTGCTTTGATTGTGCCTTATAACGAATTGACCTTCAAAGTGGAGGCTACAGCTCTAATTTTTCACAACAAAATACTGTAGAGATTTACATGTCTATGGTTTAAAAAAAAAAGAAGTTAGGGAAAGGATACTTTTATTTAACAACGAGCAAACCATAGATAGAGATGTAAATCTCTACAATATTTTGTTGTGAAAAATAAGAGCTGTAAACGTACCTTAAGTTTTTACCTGTTATAACAGACATGAGGGTGGTTTTCCCGGCGCCGTTGTGGCCGAGCAGCACAGTGATCTCTCCCTCGAAAATCTTCAACGTTACGTTTTTTAGTGCCGTGTGCTTTGGATATTTCTGCACAAGAAAAATCTCGCTTTTACATTTTCTTCATTCTAGCGATGTTCATATTACTTACATATAAACTCATAAACTCACGCCTATATCCCTGAAGGGGTAGGCAGAACTGCTAGCACCCACATTTTGCTAGTTTATGTTTAAGTCCCAATGTAATAGGTGGCGAGACTATTGATATTAACCGGGCATTTATAAACCTGCGATAAATACACACAACTTCGAAAAGCATCCAAAAGTCATTGGTGTGTGTCATGGTAAAACCTGGGATCGAACTGGAGACCTCGTCTCAGCACTACTCAGCAGTCCATTACCCACACCACTAGGCTGCCGCGATCCATCAAATTTAGTTTAAATAAATAACTTTTTGATTCCTCATTAAATTGCAAATTACTTTTATTATGAACTATTTATCTATATAAGTGTAAACGCAACGTAGCCCGAGATAAATGCGATATTCTATAGATATTTTTTTTTATACCACTTAGGTGGGAAGCACACGGCCCACCTAATGGAAAGAGGTTACCGTGGCCTAAGGACTTGGGTAACACCAGAGGAGTCACACTCGCGCTACCGACGCTGTAAGCACATAGTTTCTGTGCCATCAGTGTGGAAGACAAAGCAGGACAAGCTTTTAGTCTTCCCACTGACAGCACAAATTCTCCAGTGAGCTCTGGCTACCCTACTCACCGCCGGGAACACAACGCGAGGTTATTATGGCCGCGGTATACTGTACGGCGGAGGTACTATAGTCGGACTGCGCAAGTGGACCTACAGTCGTGTCCTACCTCCTCCAGGTACCTACCTTAGTAACGTTGTCCACGAAGACGCCAACCTTCAAACCAGCGGGAGGCTCCTCGAAGTACTGTTCGTCACGTTCGCTTGAGTGGTCACTCTTTTGTTTTTTAGCAGCCTCTGCTGACAGTTTCTTCGCAAATGGATTCTGCAGATATAAAATAGCTCAATCTATTTTACCATATTAGCTCTCGGTGTATTAGCCTGTGTGACAAGGCGGTAGTGAACGCCACCGCTACGCAGGAGGCGCGAGGCTCCCTGTGCAAATATTTGTATGCATGACTATTTTTTTTATGTGCCCAAAATTCCCACGGATATCTCCCCACCGGAGCCGGTGCAAGAGGTTATGTCGGACTCGAACCGAGTAAAACGCACGCCGCCGGTGGGTCGTTTTGGTTGCCGAAGGTGAGGTTGACAGGCATATCCCTCGCACTCCGGCCGACGCAGGGCCATCTCTTAGGATCTGGACCTCTTCTCAGGTGTGGAGACTACAGAGTCTCCAACTCGTTCCCGGAAACGGGGAGGCGCGAGAGGCGTGCCGCCGCTGCGGCTTGCTTCTGCCAGGGTGACAGGCGGCTCCACCTGTCATTGGGGAGGTCGCTCATCGACCTCCGTGTATGCATGACTTTGGGTATTTGCATTGGGGAGGTCGCTCATCGACCTCCGTGTATGCATGACTTTGGGTATTTGCATTGGTCTGGTCGTGAGGAGAGCACGTTAAAGGTTTAACGTGCTCTCCTCACGACCAGACCAATATACCGTACCGATTGCCATACGAACAAAGGAATTATTATTGACCGATTTAAAGTGGTACGTGACCTAGGAGTAATATTTGATACTGAAACGTCTTTCAGGGCACATTATGAGCATATCTGCAGCAAAGCTAATCGTATGCTTCCATTTGTGCTACGTAATTCAAAACCTTTCAAATACGCTGAGTCCTTAATCACCTTCTATTGTACCTTAGTGAGAGTATTACTGAATACGGCGCTTCCATTTGGGCTCCAATATATGCAGTTCA
The DNA here is from genome assembly GCA_963662185.1 of Eilema griseolum. NCBI lineage: Eukaryota > Metazoa > Arthropoda > Insecta > Lepidoptera > Erebidae > Eilema > Eilema griseolum. Next base: position 21,337,520 of record OY759248.1, on the reverse strand, counting down.
TATTAATAAAATTGAAGCAATCTAAAAACGCTTCGTCAGGGCTCTGTGTATAAAATATGCCATTAGACGTAAAATACCCGCATATGAAGACAGGCTTAAAACCTATGAGATTATGAATTTGGAGGAGAGGAGGAGAATAGGCGAATTGTGTACTCTATACAGGATCGTGAATGGCTTGCTGGATTGTAATCTTGTCACCTACGTAGGCTTTAAAGTGCCTACTCGGTCTGTACGCATTCCGCAACTATTTGTTATAACGCTGTGCAAAAACAATGTTTCACAGAATAACTCGCCCCATAGAATGTGTGGTCTATATAATACGGTTTGTACTCAACTGGATATATTCCTTGATAGCTTCAGTACTTTTAAAAAACATCTTTAATGTAAAGCATTTTGTTTTGTTTATATATTTTTTTTGTTGAAGATTTGTGTATGTTAATGTAACCAACCAACCTATGGCACAATTTGATTGTGTATATATGTTTACTTAAGTATACCACTGTCTTAACGAAGTTGTTTAACATTTGAACGTTGTATACAAATATAATTGGATTTCAGGTTTAGCACTTTCTAAACCTGAAATCCAATTATATTTGTATACAACGTACTTGAAGATGTTATATTGATTATTTTTAAACTTTCGCGGTGTGAATTCATAATTATACTAGGTATCGGGACTCGCGAGGGATATGCCTGTCAACCTCACCTTCGGCAACCAAAGCGACCCGCAGGCGGCGTGCGTTTTAGTCGGTTCGAGTCCGACATAACCTCTCCCTCCGGCTCCGGTGGGGAGGTATCCGTGGGGATTTTGCGCACATAAAAAAAAAAAAAAAAAGGTATCGGGACTTCTCGCGAATTATATCTTGGAACTTACTATTTCTGCCGACATTTCGGATGCGTTCCACCAAGATATAATTCGCGAGAAGTCCCGATACCTAGTATAATTATGATGTTATATTGAATTATGTAATCTGTTATGTTTTATGTACCTAATAAAAAAAAATAAAAAAAATATCTATGGCAGTCCTTATGGGTAGTTAGTTGGAGCCCTAAAAAATCCAACAACTGGTCTAACAGCAATGCTTCGATATCGCCTTTGGGTTGTGGAGGTCAGATGGCAGTCGCTTCACGGAAAATATCGAAGTTCAGCCAAATCCGCAGTTAGACTGGTAAAGCGAACTCCAGACTCCGCTTCCTCCGCTTCAGATGCAACTGGGATCAACGCTAAAATGAAGTAGAAGTTCCCGGTGGAGTAGGGCCACCCCATCTCTTCCTGTGGGTGTCGTAGAAACTTCAATATTCTGTTTTCTGCTCTGACGGTATAGAAACATTCTCTGGTCTTACAGTGTCGGCAGCACCAGTGTGACTCCCCTGGTGTTGCACACGTCCATAGGCCACGGTAACCAATTACCATCAGGTGTGCTTGTCTGCTATGGCAGTTGTGGACAGAAAAGACGTGATTTCTATAAGGAATTGTATTAATAAGAATGTTAGAAGTTACAAAATCATGTCCTCTGTCATAACAACTAAAATGCAACACTGCAAAAACTATAGACGTGACACTTGTTCCCTGCTCCCACTCCAAAGTAATAGTATACAAGATCTAGTGAATAAAAGACCAAGGAGTCTTTATATAGGTACATATTACATGCCACGTGGTACCCGGCAGAGCAGAATTTGGACCATCCCATCTCTTCCCATGCGGTGTCGTACAAGGCGATAAAGGGATAGGGCTGTTTAACATCAGACATATATAATACAGCTCGGACAATAGTGCCCGGAAGACTGCAATAGGTTCACCCCCTATTACGTGGGACTGAATTCAATGATTGTTGAAATGTGGGTATTAATTCACCTCTGCCTAACCCTCCGGGGATAAAGGCGTAATTATACGTATGTATGTTATAGCGATGATGCAATGTGAGTGTTGAATTTTGTGCCTAAATGTCTAGTAATTTTAAGAAACTGACGATTTGTTTAATAGCCATTCTGCTATGTAGACCATCTGCATAATTGGACGTTTTGCTACATGGACTTTGTGCTAGTTAGACTTAATGCTCCTTAGACGTTTCGCGATGTTGGACATTCAGCTACTTAGACCTTCTGATCAGAAGGAAATAAAATCATCCATTTCATTGGCAAAACCAAACTGAGGTATTTCATTATCCTCCGCAATATCTGTCATATTTTTCTTTACATTATTGAAATAATAATAAATGTTAATTAACTTACCTTAATGTTTAAGTGCCATGGTATTGCCTGGCCGTATTTTCCAGGCTTGACCAGTGACAGATACCTGGCCAAACAGAAGAACAGTGCAATTTGAGCTATGCACTGTATGTAGCTTAACAGTATCGGTGTGTGGTGCTCGCCGTCCTTCGCTGTAGCCATATTGTTAAACCCAACACCAGTACCTGTAGGATATGAGTACTTTTATCAGACTTAAACGGCTTTTACGGGTGCGACTGCCGTCTAATAAGCCAATTATGACAGGGAAGGCTACCGGCAGGTGTACTAACCTACAGGCCCTCGATTCTACTATAGCAAAACCACTGTCATACCATAGACAGTGTCAATTATGGCAAAAAAATTTCGGCATTGCGTACATGGCTGTATTTTACAGTCTGTACTATGGTGAGTGCAATTAGTCCCACCCTCCCCTTTCCTACACAGGACAACACGTGCAGGTCTTAGATGTCACCCGCACACGGTGCAGAACATCCGATCAAGAACCAAGCGGTTCGATGACTCTTTCCTCTGTCGCACGATTAAGGCCTGGAATTCATTGGAAGTCCCAGGTCCTTTAAGTGGGGCGTGAAAAAGCATATGATAAGGCCGTCAAGCTGAGTGTCACCATTGTCACATTAGTTATTTGACGTTTTGTAAGTGTAAATGGCCTCGAACGACCTGATGAGGCCCTAAATACATAAATTTCATGACTATTACATTTTTTAAAGTGAAAACTTCTTTCATTCATAATGTTAGGCAGTTTTCAGGTATTCTTTTGGGTGAACTATTTATATATACATATATATATTTATATTAAATACATTCTATGGGTATCAAATGAAAAGGCTTGCCTAGAAGATCAGTTTAAAAAGTGTAAAATAATAATTAAATTTAAAATTTAAAAAACCCTCGTCACAAAAAACAACCCTCAAAAAGTTGATAATAAGTTGTGTTAGTTAGCCCTATAACTTTGATATACCTAGTAATACATAATTCGATGCAAGCCTTGTCAAGTCGTGTGAGTGAGGACAAGACGACCTTGTCAGCAAAAGTAAGCAAATATCTTAAGCCCCTCCGTATGTACATATATACATACTCTTCTCTTCATTTTTGTTTTTTTAGGGCGATGTTTGGGTAAAGCTTGCTACATTATGTGTGAAAAAGTAAATCACTGCTGCTTACATAATCATTACCTAGACCCCCCAACCCAATGTTATCAAAAATAAGCAATACAAAGACCCCCTTTAGTGCCAACGTAATGTTTGAACAGCCTACTAACCATTTTCTTCATAAAGACATAATTCACTGTAAAACCAAGACAACGGTACATGGGGTAATAACCCTACAAATAACTTGAAGAAATCATGTAGGTCTTCGTCTGAGACTGCACTCGCCAGCAAGCTGAGTCCAAAGTACACCACTACTGCGAGAGTTGTTGCGTATTCCGCTGTGAAAAATAACATTGAGATCATGAGGAGGTAGGACACGACGACGGTATTGAGCAGTCCGACTGGAGAAGTGCCTCCGCCCTATAGAATACCGCGGCCATAATTGCCGTGTTGTGTTCGCAGCGGTATAGGCCACGGTAACCATTTTCCATTATGTGGGCCGTGTGCTTGTCCTGCCACCAAAATGGTATAATAAAATCAGAATTAGGGTCTCACGGCCGCTTTCTACAGAATCTCAATCTGTGTTTCGTAATCTCAGATTGATAATTTAAACAGTTTCTTGATCTTTAGATCGATATACCGAACCTTTTCCAGTGGTGGGCAAACTTTCTAGATAGAGGTCTCTGTAGCGTAGTGGTAGAACGTTCCCGAGAAGAGGGCCAGATCGTGAGAGATGGCCCTGGGTCGGCCGGGATGCGAGGGATGTGCCTGTCAACCTCACCCTCGGCAACCAAAGCGACCCACAGGCGGCGTGCGTTTTAGTCGGTTCGAGTCCGACATAACCTCCTCCACCGGCTCCGGTGGGGAGGTATCCGTGGGGATTTTGCGCAAGTAAAAAAAAAAAAGTGGTAGAACGTTCAACTGCTACGCAGGAGGCTCGGATTCGATTCCCGCTCAGTGTAAATATTTGTATCATTGTACGCATGACTGAATAATAATAATTTGTTTACATGTCTGGGTATTATTCATAATTAAATAACAGTTCGGGACTTTTCGCAATTAACTTACTATTTTGGCCGACGTTTCAGATGCGTTGCAGCACCCGTGCTCACGACATGACTGAGTATTATTGTCATACGTGCATACAAATATTTGCAATGAGCGGGATTCAAACCCACGTCCCCTCCATTCCAAAGAGGCTATCTACAGTGATGATTATTTAAAAGAAATACTTACGAGAGTTGACCAAATAACTGCAAACGAACGCTAACGCGATAATAGTGGTGTAGTACACTAGAAGCATTATAAAAAGGAAGAAACCACTCGTCTTAGTGAAGGCGTCGCTGTGCTTAAGGACGATACATCCGCAGATAGCGTATACCACTCCCACGGGCATCACATTCAGAACATGGGACAACGTAAGTGTGTTAGAAGATACACCCTCCATTTTTATTAACTCCTGTAATACATACATTATGAATTAAACGTGTGATGGAGAAAGAATAAAAGTATCACCACTCCATCTCATCCGAAGGGTGTCGTAAGAGGCGACTAATGGAAACATACGCAGACGATATCACTGCGAGAGAAGGAAAACTCGAAATGAAGCCCTGTACCAACCCGTCTGGTCAGTGTGGGAACAAGGCCTCGATTCTGCTAACGCAATAAAAACAATGTCATTCCAAGGACATTGCTAAAAAATCCATTTAATTTTAGACTTTAAAGCAATGCAGTTAAAATTCAAAATTAAAAGACTTTTTGCAGAGTGAACGAATTAGTGTAATGAAACTATTTTGATTTCATTTTGAATAATGCACGAGCATTGTGCATCATGTCTAAGTTCGGGTAAAGTGATTAATTACTATTTAACTTTATTATTTACCACATTGCCCGGTCATTATTATATTGCTAGTTTACAAATAGACAATTTGATGATAAAGGCGATGATTTGAAGAGGTGCGGTGAGAGACCGGTTACGTTTTAATTCGTCTACGGTAAATTCAACTATGTTTGGTTCAACTATGCTTGATTGCACTATTGTCGATTCATGTAATGATTGTTTAAGATGCTGGTTATTTCAACTAAAGGACGACTCACCTTTACATAAGGGTGGCTATAAAAAAACTACGATGGCTAATGCGGCAGCTCTGCTCCCACCTTAGCCTTTTTACCAAATCTATCACAGACAAATTGCGCGAAATGGACACTGCACGCCTCGACATAGATAGTTATAAGTTAGAAGGCGAAGGGAGAGCGGAGCAGAGCTCTCGCATTAGCCTTCGTAGTTGTTTTTTTTATAACCACCCATAACATGTATGAACCGTAGGTGTGTCGTAGTAGAATTGAACCTTTCAATCATCCTCAGGTTAACGATATCATTGTGGAATAAACCGATAAATATTTCACAAATATGTTTTTATTATTTTGCCCAAAAGATGGTGGACAATATGTATTATGCATGATCAATTTGATAATTTGAATAAATATTATCAAATTGCGCTTTCATATTGGGTATTTTTCATAATAACCGGACATTATGTATAAAGCCCAATTTATTACTTGGTCCACAACATATTTTTATAAATATAACATAAACTCACGCCTATATCCCCGAAGGAGTAGGCAGAGGTGCTAGCACCCACATTTCGCCAGTTTGTGTTTAGGTCCCAATGTAATAAGTGGTGAGCCTATTGCCATTAACCGGGCACTTATAAACCTGCGATAAATACATCGAAAGCATCGAAAAGTCATTGGTGTGTGCCATGGTTAAACCTAGGATCGAACTCGAGACCTCGTCTCAGCAGTCCATTACCCATACCACTAGACTACCGCGGTCTTTTATAAATATATAAATTGCTAATACAAACCGGAACGCCGGAGTATCTTTCTGTTGCCAGTCGCGACACGAGGAGCACGAATGTGAACATAAGCGAGAGCCAGGTAAACAAGTACAGCACCATTTTGAACATCTGTAATCTGCCTGGTGTGGCCTCTCTTACATACGGGAACTCTTGAAGCGACAGCGTCTGCAAAATCAAATTTAAAAAGGCATGGTCGGGAATATGAAGGACAGTCATAATAAATAGCTTGGACAGCCTCAATGGCGGTGTGGCAGCAGGTCAGGTTCACTGACTGCTACGCAAGGGAATGAATACATCTATTTTTTTATACTACTTAGGTGGCAGACAAGCACACGGCACTCCTGAAAGTGGTTACCGTGGACGTATGTAAAACCAGAGGAATTACACTCATGCTGCCGACCCTGAAAAAAACCTTCTAATGCCCTATTTGAAGGACCCCACATTGTATACGCTTAGGAAAACCGCAGCAGGAAGTTCATTCCACAGCTTTCAGCATTAGTCTGGGTGTTTCTGTGCCTCAAAGGGCACGTTAAGCTGTTAATTTGCAATTTGCTGTATTTCTTAACACCCATAATTACTCCTCCGTTTTCTTTAAGAATACCGTGAAGATATATGGCCTATAACTTTCCTCGATAAATGGGCTATTCAACACATTTTTTTTTTCAAGTCGATCCAATAATTCTTGAGATTAGCTCGTTCAATCAAATAGACAAACAAACTACCATACTTACGTGGTTAACATCGGCCCCGGAGCGCTGACCTATGTAAGTATTGTCGATTACCCATTGGAGGTGCATGAATATCCGCTGTTGTGGGCCTGGTGAGCAAGAGCTGATGTCACTACTTATAAGAGACAGAATCGAGCCATCATCATCATCATCATTAAGACGCTGGGTCCCGATTACAACCGAAGCGTTCAACCTCGGAGCCCAGGGTCAGACTATACAAATCAATATTACATCTTTGCGACAGCCTCTGTGGAGTAGCGGTAGTGAATACGGCCGCTACGCAGGAGGCGTGGGTTCGATCCCCGAAAATATTTGTATTTGCATTGGTCTGATCGTAATTTTTCATCAACTCTACAACTGAACATGTCATTTAATTTCAGACTTTTAACAACATGAGCGTAAAATCTAAAATAGAATGTAATTTTTTGCAGAGTCTGTGGGTTTTAAATAACATAAAATTATCAGAATCGGAGTCCTGATTTTACGCACCAACACGACAGTTACGCTACGCTACGCATAAATTTTCGACTATACAATATACTGGTGGTCAAAATTTGAATATTTTGGGTCCTCTACTCTAATATCCTCTGCCAGGATTACGTCCTTTACCAGTGTCCCTGAATAATACATCATTGATAGGAATGGGACAAGTTCTTATGAATTTTAAGAATGGGATGTGTAAACGTACAAATAGCGTCACCCTAATCGGGCCTAAGCCCATTTTAGAATTACTAATATTACGTACTGATTGATATCTTATCTCAAGCAGATGATGGGAAGTGAATACTGTGGCCTATGGACGTATGCAACACCAGAGACGGTACACTTACGCTGCCAAACCTATAAATAAAGATGGGGCCGACAGCCGACGGTCAGCCGGGGTGAGAGGTGAAATGCCTTTTTGGAAAACCTCGCACCTCTAATTATTGAGACCCGAAATAGCGCGCGGATAGTCAGTTCTATTTTAATCGCATTTCAACATACCGAAGATCGCTGCCCTGTGGAAGTGTCCATGGGGATTTCAGCACGAAAATGTTGGTAAGTACATTGTAACAGACTCACCGGGTTTACCGTGGGTTCTAGTGATATCATTCTTGAATCCGAAAGGTGTTGAGTGGAAGCCTTCAGACATCCGGATTGTATAGTTCAGTGTGAATGGCCATGTGTCAACGACAAAGTTCTATTGAAAAAACGAAAAATATCACATAGGTGGCCACTAAAGTATGTAATTTTTTGTACTGTCAGTGGGAAGATGAAAAGCTTGTCAAATTGGTCTTTTTCTTTTTTTTTTTAAATAGAACACGTCAATTAGACTTCGCCTTGCCTGATGGTAAGCTGAAGGCAAAGTCTCAGAAAAGAAAGTCACCATTACTTACACAAACCGTGTGACAATGGTGACTGCAGGAGTTGTCTTCTGCATTGACGGCACACAAACTCTGTTTTCACAGTGTCGATAGCATGTGTGATGCATTTGGTGTTGCACACTTCCATAGGCCACAGTATCCACTCTCCATCGGGTGGGTCGTGTGCTTGTCTGCCACCTAAGTGCTATAAACAAGAAATCCTCTATAACCATTAATCTATTAGCCTAAATAATGTTAATTTTTGGGGATTAATAGGCATCTCCTAATGTGCAGTTCAGCATTAACAGCCCGATTCTTCGTTTGCTAAAAATCCATTTACTTTTAGACTTTAAAGCAATGCAGTTAAAGTTCAAAATAGAAAGGCTTTTTACAGTGTGAATGAAAAAGTATAATGAAACGCTTTTCATTTCATTTTGGACTTCAAGGAAATAGGAATAAAGTCTAAAATTAAATGCCATTTTTTGCAGTGTTTGTGTGCACGGTGGTTTTAATTTAGTAAATTCGTGGGCCAGTTCATTTCCGTAATCTTTTTAAGGTCGTCAGTCTATCTGGTTGGTTAGCGATCCACATATATACTTACATGAAATATGATGACAGCATCCCAGGGTCTCATAATTTTCTTAAATTTTGACAACTGAGTTTTGTTCGATACAGGGAAATAGCCGTTTGAAATAGGTAAAGTCTTTTCTGCTGTAAAAAAAATATATAAAACGTCGGTCAAGTGCGAGTCGGACTAGCGTACCGGTTTTGTAGCTTAAACTACATAAACCGTAATATATTTTGAACACGTTGATTTAGAACTTTGATTTTTGTACAGTTTCAAAACATTATAGACCTGAGTGTGTTATGAATTTCAACTTGATATCTCCACGCATTTCTGAGAAAATGTCTTGACAGACCGACAGACAGACAGACGAACAGACGGACAACAAAGTGATCCTTTTTTTTATACAACTTAGGTGTCAGACAAGCACGCGGCCCACCAGATGGAAAGTGGTTACCATGACCTATGAACGTGTGTAACACCAGTGTAGTCATATCCGTGCTGCCGACCCTGTAAGAACAGAGATTTTGTGCCGTCAGTGTAGAGGACAAAGCAGGACAAGCCTTTGGTCGTCCCACTGACTGCACAAAAACTCTCTAGTGAGCTCTGGCTACCCTACTCACCGCCGGGAACACAACACGAAGTTATTATTACCGCGGTATTCTGTAGGGCGGAGGTACTTCCCCAGTCGGACTGCTGTGTCCTACCTCCTCAATGAATCTATAAGGGTTCCGTATTTCAAACCGGTAAAAAGCCATTTTAGCATGTTCCTGTAAAGGCATGGCGCACTACCACGTCATAGCAGTCACGCACCGCAACCTTTACTGACACGGCATTTTCGTTTAGTGAATTCTAGTGTAGCAAGCTTCATCAAATACGTACTTGGAAATATTTTCAGCTGCCTCATTAACAGTTTTTCAGCAACAGCACTCATAAACGTACTTGTGAGGGGTGTGTCAGGATAGTACAGGACGACTGCATCCCTGATAGATGTTCCGACGGAACTGATCGACGATGCCCCGACAGGACTGGCCGATAATCGTAACCTAGCCTGTTGATAAAATCCATATTATTATATACTTAATCTATACTAGCTGTTGGCTAATAGATGTTGGCCGATTCTCAGACCTACTCAATATGCTCACAAAATTTCATGAGAATCGGTCAAGCCGTTTCGGAGGAGTTTAACCACAAACACCGCGACACGAGAATTTTATATATAAGATTATCCGTGTTGTGACAGAGAAAGAATACAACTATCACCACCCCATCTCATCTTACGAGTAAGAGGCGACTAACGGAAAAATACACAGACTATGTAACTGTGAGAGAAGGAAAACTCGAAACAAAACCCTGCACCAACCCGTCTGGCCAGCGTGGAAACAGTAGGCCATAGCCTCCCAACGTTGGGAGAGGGCTATGTTCAGGCTAATTAATCAGCAGGTAGAGGTGAATTAACACCCACACTTCACCTATATTTGTATTCGGTCCCACGTAATAGGGGGTGAGCCTATTGCCGTATTTCGGGCGCTAGTGTTGACTCGAGCCATGTATCAGACGCTGAGTCTGGGTCTCATGACAAACAGACAAGCGACTCGTAATATAACATATAATCACGCCTTTATACCCGGAGTGTTAGGCAGAGGTGAATAAACACCCACATTTCATCAACCAATGAATTCGGTCTCACGTAATAGGAGGTGAGCCTATTGCCGTCTTCCGGGTACTATTGTTGACTCAAGCCATGCATCTGAGGCTGAGTTTAGGCCCTTAGTCGCCTTGTACGACACCGCATGAGAAGAGATGGGGTGGTCCAAATTCTACTCTGCCGGGAATCACGCGGCTATGCCGGGAACCGTAATATAATATATTTATTATACTGTTTAGGTACATAAAATATTCTATTATAATATACAATTACTTACAAATTAATATAAAACTATGCTAACTATACAATATATACAAAAATGGAATAGAGAAAAAGAGGGAGACTGTAATTTTAGGCATCGAAATTCCTCCCCATCGATCTCTACTGGTACCGTGCCCAAGAGGCTGGCGGCATTACCACGCTGAATGGCGATGCCAATTCTTTGAGCGAGGTAAAGGCCAGCCTTATGGTCATGGGAAGCGTCGATTAGTAGGGGTGTTACACTCGCGCTGTCGACCATGAAGAAACCTATAGCCCCATTTGAAGAACTAGTAGGTGCTTGGGAAAACTGCAGCAGGGAGGTCATTCCACAGCTTGAGTGAGCGTGGGATGAAGTTTCTTTCATACCGCACAGTGCGTACCGACTCAGGTCGCAGGTCAGGACTGTCTATCTGTCTGTATATCAAGACCATTTTCTCAGGAAAGCGTTGGAGGTATTAACTTTGAAATTCATACCGCGTACTCAGGTCTGTAACGTCTTTAGCAAAATACAAATTTCTAAGTCAACGCTATCAAAATATATTGCGACTTATGTAATAAGTTCGTCCTTGAATACAATATTGTACAGAACCTTTGGAGTATCGCACTTAACTTATTTGTAAAATATATAAATATTGTACGGTATTCTACTCAACGATATGATGTGGCACTGGTGGATTCGGATAAAGGCTGATTCTAATAAAGCAAACCCACTGTCATACTACGGAAACTACTAAATAATCCATTTAATTTTAAACTTTGAAGCAAAAGCATTAAAGTTCAAAATTGAAAGGCTTTTTGGAGAGTGAACGAAGTGTAATGAAACAGTTTAGTAATTAAAAACAAAACTACAGTCCGTCAAATCTAAGAAGTACCGTTTGACAGTTCTGACAATTGAATGATAGGGATGGGATGAAAAAATCGATTACTATAATATCCGAACTTTAAGAGATCGATTACTATAATATCCGAATTTTAAGAAATCAATTGTTATAATTAAATAAAAGAAATGTTTAGGATATTTTTTTATTCACTACTAGTACTAGTATCGTCGTCTTCGTCATCATCGTCATTTAAATTAATGACCAGTTGATTGTCCATTACATTATCAAAGTGTACGTCTCTTTCGAAGTCGTTCATTATTATTTTCTTTGTTTTTTGTACTACTTTACTCCAATCTTCCTGTGTAACTTGGGCACATGCTTCCTTTAATAAACCTTCCATTTTCTTGACACTGAAGGGTGGTTTTGTGTTGTGTCTTGCTGCATAAACTGTAAAACAATAATGTAACTATTTGATAGCAGACGAAAACCATTGTTTAAATTATAAATGTTAGAAGTACTCGTGTTATTATTATAATATTATAAAATATTACCTTTAACTTGGGCCCAAATCAGTTCAATGGCATTATATTGGCAATGGTACGGAGGAAGTCGTATGACTTTGTGCCCGTGCTCTTCGGCCAATTGGTCAATTACATATGTCGGTTTTGGTGGTTTATGCAATTTCACTAACTGTAATAATTCAGCTTTTAATAGTGACATGTCGGCATCCACTCCTTTTCTTTGCAGCCATGCCACCAAATCTGCTTTCTTATTGGCTGACGTAGGTGCTTTATCAATTTGCACAGAGTGGTATGGGGCATTATCCATTATAATTGTGCTGTTAGGAGGGATATTCTGTAATAAATTTAAGAACCACTCTCGGAACCTTACTGCGTCCATTTCTTCATGATACTCTTTAGTGCTTTTGGATTGGAAAGCTAATAAAGAGTTTTCCACGAAGCCTGTAGACGCTGACCCAGCATGGCATATTATGAGGCGTCCACCTTTTCCTATCGGCACCTTCGAGCACGAAGCTTCAGAATCATCAGTCCATGTTTTCGGCACAGAATGGTTGGAATTTAGCCAAGTTTCGTCCAAAAATATTACATTATCCCAGTTTATAATTTGTTTAACTTCGCGCAGGAATGTTAGTCGCTGCATAATTATGTCATGTCGCTCCATAACAATTTTTCGTTTGTCAACTTTTTTGTATCTGAAGCCAATTCCTGTTATTACCGTTCTCAACGACTCTATGCTTCCCTTATACAGCCCGGCATCTTTTAAAGTTGCACATAACTTTGCCAATGTTGGAAATTCGCCTCTTGTAAAATACCCGTATATATGGTTTCTAATAGCATGACTATCGAATTCATCGATGCCTGTCACAGGTTTATTTCTTTTTCGTTTTTTCGGTGTGTGAAGTACGTTACTGTCACTCCCCGAAGGCCCATATTTTTCACTTAATATTTTGCCAACGGTGCGGCTACCAATACCGAGAGCTTCACCGACGCGATCCCGAACTTGTGTAACTGGCAGTAGAAGTCCACCATTTTGAGATTCACGCTCAAAATACTCGTGTAATTTCACCACCAATTCACGAGCCTGGCTGTTCAAAGTACGTCCTCTTTTCGACATTATTAATAAACACTTGCTTAGTTCGGAGTCCAGTATAAATATTGCCAAGGTAAACGGATAAAGAATGATCAGTCCAGAAAAGTAATAGCCAAGTCACAAATTGTAAAACACAAACGAGAAAGCAAGTTGTTTACCGCACTTTAGTTTGATATTTAGTTGTAAAAATGTCCCCAAAGGTTGGTAGTACCGATAGTAAAGTTCAATTGAAACTTTTATACGCTAAAAGAGAAATGCTTTACTCTCGCGTACAATCGATTTGTGATAATGCACGTAAAACCTCTGATTTGGCTATTAGAGATTCGTTCTTATGTTCTATAGAAAACTTGGATAGTTTACGCGCGGATTTCGAATCCTTAGTACATGACATCAACGTTTTAGAGTTAGATTTAAATCCCGATTACTCAGTGAGTTATCAGGCCTTGTCGTCGTTTGACGATTTGTATTGTCGTATCAAACGCGTCGCTAGGAGTTTGGAGGAACCGTCTGACCGACCCAATCCCACTCGCGACCGACCTAAGTTGCCACCAATTCAAATACCCGAATTTGATGGTAACATCCGCAATTGGTGTTTATTTATAGATAGTTTTGAGAATACAATAAATAAGAACGTTTCGTTGACAGATCACGAAAAATTGCATTATCTCGTTGAAAAATTAACTGGTAAAGCTATAACCGTTTGCGCTGGAATTACGTTTAGTGCCGAAAATTATAATTTAATTTTAAATACTTTGAAAGCTAAGTATGAGGATAAAAGATCGGTAGCTAACGCATATTTGGATCAGATGTTTGACTTGAAATCCATTACGGCATGTAACGATCAAAACTTAGAGAAGTTTCTAGATACTTTCGCATCATCTGTTCGCGCCGTAAAGAACCTAAAGATCGAAGACCTCTGCGACTTCTTATTTTTGTATATGGGTTTAAAGAAATTAGATTCCGAAACCATTCGTTTATTTGAGTCGGATCATCGCGGCAATAGAATTCCTAAGTTCGAAGACTTAGAAAGTTTTGTTCGCGAGCATATAAAAATATTGCAACGCTCTTCATCGAAACATGAAGGCGCGAAGAAAGTTGTTGGTTCCGAACGTAAAATGGATGCGTCATCGAAGTCACTGAGGTCAACTCATACTTATGTTAATACCGCACCAGCACATGTACAATCACCTGTTTGCTCTTTGTGTAATGCTCATCATTCGCAATTGTACAAGTGTCCGGGTTTCCTAAAATTATCGCCTAATGATCGTTATAAATTTGTTCGCGCTAATAATTTTTGTTTTAATTGTCTCGGTACTAAACACCGCGTTGTTTTATGTAATAGTAGCAATAGTTGTCGCAAATGTTCAGCGAGACACCACACTTTACTTCATTTTGAAAATAGTAACGCCGCATCCAATGTGAGCACAGTTGGTTCGTCGAGCGGTGGCACACCGTCGCATAGCTCGCCACAGCCGCAGCCCGCGCTCGCGCGCGGTCCTGCCCGCACGGAGACCGCTGCGAATGACGTCACCTTGTGTTCGTTGTCCGCTAGTGCTGCGCTCACTACTGTTGTTCTCGCGACTGCTCGCGTTATTATTGTTGATGCATTAGGTAAACCGCACATTGTTCGAGCGCTATTAGATGGCGCTTCGCAAAGTAATTTTATTACTCAAGATTGTTGTCAACGTCTTGGTTTCAATGTTAATAAGCGTTCAACCCGCTCAGTGGTGAAGGGTTTTGGAGGTTCACAGTCAGCTGTTCATGGCACCGTTAAAACAAGGTTTGGATCTCGTTTTAATAATAATATTTGGTTTGACATGGATTCGCTCGTTACAGATAAAATAACTGAACAGTTGCCTACCGTCCCGGTTGACACGTCTTTATTAACGAAATTTAAAGACTTGCCTTTAGCAGATGAGACTTACGCTGTTCCTGGAGTCGTCGATATATTGATCGGCGCTTCGATTCTCCCGCACCTCCAGTTATCACGTAAGGTTCAAGGGGGACCGACGTACCCCGCTCCGCACGCACTAGAAACAGTTCTTGGTTTTGTTATAATTGGTTCCGCACCCGCTTCTATAGATAGTTTTAGTCACTCGACTGCTTCGTTCTGTTGCACTGTCGAGCCGCCAATGGAGTCTACCATCCGCAAGTTTTGGGAAATTGAAGAGGTCAATGTCCCACCTATCCTAAGCCCTGATGACAAGATGGCTGAGGAGATTTATTGTCGCACGACTACTCGTGATGAGCAGGGTCGTTATGTTGTCGCGCTCCCTTTCAAGGGAGATATTTTTTCGCTCGGTGACTCCCGTGTATCCGCTGAAAAACGCTTTCTTTGTTTAGAACGAAAGATACAGGCGTCTCCAAAGTTAAAGCAAGCCTATGATGAGGTTGTTAACGAATATTTAGATAAAGGTTACATCTCACCTGCGCCTGCGGACACTGACGAGACCCAGCCTTCGTACATTATCCCGCACCACGGAGTTATTAGAGAAGATAAGCTTACTACTAGGCTCCGCGTAGTTTTGGATGACAGTGCTAAGACTAGCACTTCCGTGTCGCATTAATATTAGTAGAATTTTAGCTTTTTCGGACTCAACAGTCGCTTTGTGTTGGGCCCACTCTTCGCCCCATCGTTGGGACACATTCGTCGCTAATAGAGTGGCAAAAATTCAATCTGAATTAGCGCCACAAAATCTCTTTCACGTTGCTGGCACCGACAACCCAGCCGATTGTCTCTCTCGTGGATTGCTTCCTTCGCAAATTTTAGATCACCCGTTATGGTTTAGTGGACCGTCCTGGATTCATGCCGCGTTAGATAAGTGGCCAGTTAGTCAATTCAATCCCACTACGGTTTCCGAACCACCCGAGGAGAAGAAGCACTCGCTTGTTGTATCGGTCCCGCGTGAAGAGTCCCTTATTTTGTTGTTGGCTAATCGCGTCTCGTCTTGGTCGAGACTGTTGCGTTGTGTTGTTTGTGTAGGCCGATTTTTGAGAATTTTATCTACGCGCGGTCATATAACCGCCGCTGATTTAGATAAAGCTGAATTGGTCATACTTCGTGAGTTGCAGAAATTTTATTTTGCTTCTGAATTTAAAAATTTAGAATTTAACAAACCTTGTAGTCGTTCTTTCCGACACTTGAAACCATTTTTGGAAGATGGACTCATTCGAGTAGGTGGTCGTTTGAGAAATTCAAGTTTAGGATTTGAACAAAGGCATCCAGTAGTTCTCCCGCGTAAGGACCACGTATTAGATTTGTTAGTAGATTATCATCATAAGGTGAATTGTCACGCTGGTCCCGATTTGTTAATGTCTGTTTTGAGACAGAAATACTGGATAATTTCCGCTCGTAATTTGATTCGCGCTAGAGTACACAGATGTGTACCTTGTTTTAAACTCCGCCCGCGTTTTATCGCGCCTGAAATGGCCGATCATCGCTCTTGTCGTGTTGTTCAATCCGCAAAACCTTTCGTACACACCGGCACGGACTTTGCTGGACCTTTCAAAGTCACTATTGCTCGTGGTCGTGGCATTCGCTCCACGAAAGCTTATGTTTGTTTGTTCATTTGTATGACAGCTCGCGTGGTTCATATAGAGTTGACCGGTGATTTAAGTACGCAAAATTTTATGTCCGCTTTTAAACGTTTTTTGTCGCGTCGTGGTCCGGTTAAGCGCATGTATTCGGACAACGGTACAAACTATGTAGGGGCCCGACGTAGTGTTTCGGAATTGCACGCATTCTTACGGTCTAAGTACTACCAAAGTGAATTCGCTCACATCTTAGCCGAAAATCGCATTGAATGGTACTTTAACACGCCTGCAGCTAGTCATTTTGGTGGTAATTGGGAAGCGAATATTAAAAGCCTTAAGTCGCATCTGTTTCGCGTCATAGGCGAACAGATTCTCTCGTTCGAGGAGTTGAGTGCCGTACTCGCTCAAGTAGAGGCGGTGATGAACACGCGTCCGCTGTGTCGGACTCTATCTAGCGATCCGTCAGTGACATTAGCGTTAACGCCAGCTCACTTCTTAAATACGACTCCTCTAAAATATTTGCCCGCAATAGATGTTGATGACGATAGAATGCACCTTCTAACTCGTCACGCTCTTTTGGATAGATTGGTCCAATCGTTTTGGAATCGTTGGAGAACCGATTATTTGCACACGCTGCGGTCGCGTCAAGGATGGAATACTCCATCCAACCCAATTGCTGTAGGTACGGTGGTAGTCCTTATGACTGGGAATGCGCCTCCTTTGCATTGGCCTCTGGGAGTAGTAGAGGAAGTTTTTCCCGATTCCCGCGGGATAACTCGTGTTGTACGGGTTAAAACCGCAACCGGATCGTATCTGCGCCCGGTTGTTCGCCTCTGCCCTCTGCCTAACCAGCAGTAGGCACGAGTTCAAACCTAGTTTTATATTTTAGTTGTTATTTCCCAAACCTAGATTTAGATTAGACTTTAGATCTGTTCCGCATTTTTCGTTTTGAAGGTAACCCTTCAAGCCGGGGGGAATGGTTGCGCCGATAGTAAAATTTGTATTTTCCCGCTCAATAGTAGTAATTCAAATCATCTCTCAATTGATTGACACTGAACACACGCTTCCTATACCCATCTCCCTCCCGCACTACCTTTAAAGTGAGATAGCAATAGTTTTCCCCCCGCCCAATTGTTGAAATGGCCTCATCTTCACTTCCGCATTGAACTAGCAACATCAATGGCGGCGGCGCGCGCGAGTCTCAGAAATTAATAATATTTGTTGGATTTTAACCGCTTTCATAGACCTTTACCGATCGGATTGTGCCTCTCGTGTCCCTCAAGTGATTTAGTGATGTGGGCAGCAGCTCCTGAGCCAGGAAGAGAAGACCGGTGCACCGGCTCCGACAGCACGTGGCGTCATAAAGGTTAGTGCATCCTCTCCTAATTTGGGTTGCATTCACTGCCTAAACCACCTCCGCGGCAACCCGATCACCTATCTTGTTTGTTGTGTAAAGTGTCATCTGAAATGTTTAGCTTCATCCCCCGCAGAATACAGTCCACTAGCTCACGTGGCATGAGAATCGCGCCACCAGTTATTAAAACACATGAAATTAATAAAGGATTTTTTTATAAATAAGTAAAAATATATATTTTTTTTAATTTTAGGCGAGAGAAATTATTTCTAAAGTTTATGATTTTATGAAAAAAGAAGCAAGTAACAAATATGCAGAAAAACTCACTGATGCACGATGGAGAACCGCACAGGCTGCTGGAGTTTCTGAAAGCACAGTGACTAGAATTCTACGCGAAAGAAAGGAATATACTGATACAATGCAGCCTATTACAGCTCCTACTATAGAATCCAATATAACTATGGAGACGGATGGTATAGTTCCCATAGTCCCAAGTGTGGAGCGTACAACAGAGCTGACTACGGAAGTGGATACTGAGTGTGAAAATGAAACGAGCACGTCGCATTCTAATTTAGTGGGCAGAAGTGCTACTATTTTTACATCACCTATGAAGAAGAGAAGGGTAAGACCACGAAAAATTAATTTTGACGAATTTGATATAGGTGTAATCCGAAGAACCATTCACAATTATCATATAGAACATCGTCAATTTCCAACATTATCACGACTTAATATTGTTTTAAAAGACCGCATACAATTTGATGGATGTTTAACAACCCTAAGGACATTGTTACTTAAACTTGGTTATAAATGGAGAAAAACTGAGAATAACAGGAAGGTGCTAACCGAAAAACATGATATGCAGATGTTAAGATTGAAATATTTAAAACAAATAAAGTCTTTTCGTAATGCAGGTAGACTTATAGTCTACACAGACGAATCATATATTCATACCAATCACGTGCAAAAAAAATCTTGGGCCGAAAAAGATTCTAATACAGCAATAAAACAAAATTTATCAAAAGGAGTGCGCATAATTATAGTACATGGTGGAAGTGCAGAGGGTTTCGTTCCAAATGCATTGTTGACATATACAGCAGAGATCAAATCTGGAGACTACCACGATAACATGACCACAGAAAATTACTTAAAGTGGCTTAAGGAGAAACTAATACCAAATCTCCCAATTAATGCCGTGGTAATCTTGGATAATGCAGCTTATCACAATACGAGTTCGGAAAAAATTCCAACATTCAACTCCAACAAATCAGACATGCAGACTTGGCTGTATGCAAAAAATATCCATTTTGAACCAAGCTACAAAAAACCTGAACTTTATAATCTTATATTAAAAAAACAAAGAAAACTTTCACAAGTACAAAGTGGACGATTTATTGAAAGAGCATGGATTCACAGTGCTTCGGCTGCCTCCTTATGATCCAGAATTGAACCCAATCGAAAATATTTGGGGTATTATAAAAAACGACGTTGCTAGTCGCAATATCAGTCAAAATTATACTTCGATTATGCCCATTTTAAATGAAGCATTTGATCGCGTAAATAAAGATGTCTGGTTCAATACTTGTAAGCACGTGGAAAAAATAGAAGACGAAAACCTGAGACACTGTGATCTTGATTTTAGTTTTATTATTAATGTCGGCGATACATCAGACTCTGAATTAGATAATTCTACAACGAGTGATTGACTACCTATTTTATTTCTTAATAAAGTTCTATAAAAAAATTCACGTATGTCTATAATTACCCCTATAATAAAAATGGTAATATTATCATTATATTAAAGAATCACATAAAATATCTACACCTAAAAATAAAACAACCCTTTTCTCGCAGTCGGGTACAAAATTTAAAATTGAAGTAGAGCATCTTTCTTTTTGACTATGACGCTCTCTCCTGATTAGTCTATTAATTATAGTGTGTGCGTGCACACATAGATTATTAGTGTGTACGGATAACACTCAGACATTGACTTAAGCGTGCACACATGTACTGTAAACTGATCGGAGAAATGGAGGGGCGCGTCTTCGTGGATTGAAATATCTGTATATAATTAAATCATCAATTTGAACAGTCATTTTGTTATTTAAAATATAATTTTTCTTTTTTTGATTCAATTTAGTTATTATTTAAGTTTAATTTCATTTAGTAGTATTTTATAGTTCAGTTTTCGCTTCGTTAACAGTCGCCTCACTGGCGTAGGCCTCCCCCATTGACTTCCAGCAAGTCCTATCTCTGGGTATGTTCATACAGTGCGCCCCAACCCTTGATATGAATAGGTCAGCCCATCTTTTCCTCTGGCGTCCTCGAGATCTAGTCCCGTCTTTTTTTTATACTTAGGTGGCAGACAAGCGCACGGCCCACGTGATGGAAAGTGGTTACTGTGGCCTATGGACGTGTGTAACACCAGAGAAGCCACACTCGTGCTGCCGACCCTATAAGCACAGAGTTTCTGTGCCGTCAGTGTAGAGAACAAAGCAGGACAAGCCTTCAGTCATCCTACTGACAGCACAAATTCTCCAGTGAGCTCTGGCTACCCTATTCACCGCTGGGAACACAACACGGTGTTATTATAACCGCGGTATTCTGTACGGCGGAGGTACTTCCCCAGTCGGACTGCTCAATTGGGCGGAAATACCGCCGTGTACCTCCTTTATCGTCTCTGGGGATCCACTCTATGATCTTCTTGGTCCATCTGTCATTGGAATGGAACTGGGCCGGACAAATATTATACAGTACAAAGTCTTAAATGAAATGGATTTTTTAGCAGAGTCCGTGGTATGGCAGTGGTTCTGCCTTAACAAAATCGAGGCTCAGGCTACATGAGTAACAAATGTCTGGCCATGCTGCCTCCACCCCAGTAGGAGGGGTAAATCCAAAAAGTGTTACCTCACTAAGGGAAGCAAAATCAAGGATCACAGAGTGGCTCGCCTCTCTGACATATGATTTTACTGAGGACCTTCTCTTGCACTTGTTGTGATCGGGGCATGAACTCAGTTGGTGCACCACTTCGCATCATTGTATTAACTACATTTATTTTGTTCATTTTTCTTTATTTTTGTTTCTTTGCATGTTTAGTTAGGCATTCTTCTTGAATTTAATTTTGTTTTGTAATTTTTGTGATCAGCCATTGGATACAGTGAAAACTATATGTTAATCGTATTAGGTACCCACAGGACAGGCTTGCCTAGTGTGGGGCCACTGGATATGGATTTGTGGAAAGGGTGTGTTAAGGAAATAAATGAATTTTTAATTTTTTAATGGTGAATTTATCGATGGGCTGAATGAGAAAGTGTACATTATAAGGGTGGTGAAGCTGTCAAAGGGGACAATATTTTTATGTCTAACAAAGCGTTTACCAATTTAAAAAAAAAACTTACTGGTGGTTGTGTTCTGGATGTGCGGTCCAATTGTTGTTCTGGGAGCTCCATTAACAGATTATCTTCGATAACAAGAAAAAAAATGAACAACAATAGAGGCACCACAAATTCTGCTATCGTCGAGAGAAACTTTCTTTTCCTGACCAACATGTGTTTCCACATCAGTACCACTATGATACGCATATTGTAGCTTATACAAAATCTACGAAAGTTTTACAAAATGTCCTAAAAAGTACAACAGTTTACAAAGACATTTTGAAAGGTGTTTTCTTACGTCACTACGTCAGTCACATTTTTTTTTAATACCCAGCGTAGATTAAACTCTCTAAATGCCAAGAAGAATTACCGTACTTTGAGTATCAATCTAAGCCTACATACTTACATATAACCATATAACCACCCTGAAGGGTTATTAGGTAAAGGTCGAATTAACACCTATATTTTGCCAATCATTGTTTTCCGTCTCACGGTATATGGGGCGAGCCTATTGACATCTTCCGGGCAGTATTGTTGACTCAAGCCCTGTATCTGTCTCTGCGTCTGGGCTGTATATATCTGTCTGATGTTACAGCCCTATCCCTTAGTCGCCTTGTGCGACACCGCATGAGAAGAGATGGGGGTGGCCCAAATTCTACTCTGCCGGGAACCACGCGGCTATCACAATCTAAGCTTTTCTAATAGTAGTAGAACACGAAGAGGCAACAACTACTTTACAAATAAAATACAGAAATACCAAATCGAGAAACACGACGGGTGACCTTCAAACGCTGTAGTAACCACCTTCACCAGAGTTTAAAAATTGCAGCACTGGTTTTTGAAACAGAATTTGATGATCTTTCAGATGAGCCTATATTTTTTCGGTAATTCGATCGTACTATATAGCGTAGCAGGTAGCGCTTCATCCATGTTCGCCGAGACGCGTACGGATTGTTTTTATACCATCATCAGAAAGCGCTGCGCCTATCTATGGGCGCACGTGCGCGGCAGCCCTAACATCATCCTGAGCACTCTGGCTGATCGGTGGGACTCCCCCTACATGTCCCTGTACATCAACTTCTGTACCTCTCAGGGAGCAGCACCGAAAGCCATAATTTATCTATTGCTAAGTTACTAACACTAGACTAAGATCATATGCTACTTACAATTTATGCATTGAAAATCTGAAATAAAACTTATTCTCTTCTATATTATCTAGTTTTAGGCGGCACTTTGCAAGCTGCTACCACTGACAAGTTTAGTCATGGAGACATGAAGCACCACACTATCGTATAAGTATTAACCCTTCTCTCTTTCCAGGGACAAACTAAATTTGATAATTTTATTACATTAGGTAGGTACAGATTTTTTTAGTTTTTGGTCTCTGGTATCACCGCCAGATATTTAGCCTTGCAGCATAGCCATTAGGTGTTCTCCATCTATTATTTTATTTTCTTTATGCACGAAGGATATTGGCAGACTTAATGCCAGTACCTATATAATTAGACGCGTCTAATGATATCTCCCCACGGATACCTCCCCACCAGAGCCGGAGGGAGAGGTTATGTCGGACTCGAACCGACTAAAACGCACGCCACCTGCGGGTCGCTTTGGTTGCAGAAGGTGAGGTTGACAGGCATATCCCTCGCACCCCGGCCGACCCAGGGACATCTCTGACGATCTGGCCCTCTTCTCGGGGGAATCAGATCAGACTAGAGTTAGTAATATCAGCTCTAATACTATAAGGCCAAATGACGTGCCCCACCACACCAGCTAATTGAACGCTTCGGAGCAAAATGTACAAAACGCAAAATGAGTATAACACGCAAAAGATGATTGTTTTCGGATATTTTTTTTTTATATAGGACACGTCAATTGGACTTCGCCTTGCCTGATGGTAAGCTGAAGGTAAAGACCCAGAAAAGAGGGTCACCATTACTTACACATACCGTGTGACAATGGCGACACTCGGCTTGACGGCCTCATCATATGCTTTTTCACGCCCCGCTTAAAGGACCCGGGACTGTAGGAAGAAGGAAACACGTGAGCTGGTAATGAATTCCAGGCCTTAATGGTGCGACAGAGGAAAGAGTCTCCGAACCTCTTGGTTCTTGATCGGATGTTTTGCACCGTATGCGGATGACATCTAAGACCTGCACGCGTTGTCCTGTGTAGGAAAGGAGAGGGTGGGACTAATTGGAAGAGCTCATCAGAACACTCCCCATGGTACAAACGGTAAAATACAGCCATGGACGCAACATCTCTACGCAGCTGTAAAGGTTCTAGGGTGTTCGTGATCTCGGGATTCCCAATGATGCGGACCGCACGTCGCTGCAACCTGCCGAGAGCATCTAGTAAGTACTTTGCTGAACTATCCCAGAGATGCGAGTAGTACTCCACACAGGAGCGAATTTGTGTCTTGTATAGAAGACACCGCTGCTCCGGCGTGAAAAATCGTCTCACTCTGTTCAGGACTCCGAGTTTTCGTGAGGCTGTTTTGATGTTACTTTCGATGTAGTTTTTGTTATTCAGGTTGCAGCGAACATCCATACCTAGGATATTGAGATTGTCCTGCAGTGGCAGTGGCGTGCTCTGAAGAGTAGAGAGGGGAAGGAAAGAAGATACTTTTGCTGTAAACGCACATGCCTGCGTCTTCTTGGCGTTGAACTCAACCAGGTTCTCAGAGCCCCATTGAGAAATGTGATTCAGGATCCCGTCAAGCTCAGTGACAAGAAGCTGCCTTTTCTCTGCGATATCCGACTGCTTGGCCGCAGGATGTCCATGATAACTCCCATGCAAAGTGCTATCGTCTGCATAACAATGAACATTGCCGGTAGAAAGCATGTCGTTGATATGCAGAAGAAAGAGAGTGGGTGATAGGACGGACCCCTGGAGCACGCCAGCATTAACCTGCAGAAACTCCGAAGCTCGTCCGTCACAAAGGACGCGAATACGGCGCCCCTGCAGGAAGCTAGCAACCCAGTTGCACAGCCTAGAAGGCAGACCAAAGGCAGGTAGATTGGAAAGAAGCGATTTGTGCCAGACTCTATCGATTGGCGATGTCAAGACTAATTGCCAGTGACTCGCCGTGCTTGTCCATAGCCTCACCCCAAAGATGGGTAACGTATGCTAGAAGATCACCCGTTGACCGTTTCGGTCTGAAGCCATATTGCCGGTCATTAATTAAGGAGTGATCCTCTAGGTGCCACATGAGCTGTTTGTTAATTATGTGCTCGAACACTTTGCACAGCACTGAGGTGACGGCTATGGGTCGATAGTTGGCTGGCTCCGAGCGATCCCCCTTCTTAGGAATCGGCTGAAAATTCGCCTCTTTCCAAGGCAAAGGCACTGTACCCGAACTGTAGGTTTGTTGGTCAACTAGTTATTAATTGGCAGAACGCGCGAGCGAGCGGTACCAATAGCACGAAAATCTATCGTAAATCGAATCGTATACGTAATGAGAGCACGGAGCATTGCGATTGGCTGACTTCACTCACAAATAGGTTAACAGTAGGCAGGCGGCCAATCGCAATGCTCCTTTCTCTTGTTCCGTCTACGATACGTTTACGATAGTTTTTCGTGTAAAGGGTACCGCTCACTCGCGCGTTCTGCCAATTAATAACTAGTTGACCAACAAATCCTTTTTTTTTTTGCGTTTTGTACATTTTGCTCCGAAGCGTTCAATTAGCTGGTAGCAGATGTCTTGATCTAAACATAACATGTCAGCGCTAGTTCATACACAGAACGTATATAATCGTATTGATCACGCGACTAGTTGACTCCAAGATTTGTAAACATGGCGTAGTTCACGAAACAATCGATGTTTTTGCACCTGATGAAGTGACTGTAGTAATACGTTTAATTTCAGATTAGATAACTTAACCCTGTTAACTTCATCATTTCGCGCCTCCCAATACCCGGGGTAGATGGGGACTTCGTGGTCCGTTGACGGCGTGCGTTTTAGTCGGTTCGAGTCCGACATAACCAATCAATCATACATTTGTCACTCTATTCTACAATACAATATTATTATTTATAGCATTCTTATTTTATAGGAGGTAGGACAAGGCGGTATTTTCACCCAATTGAGCAGTCCGACTGGGGAAGTACCTCCGCCCTACAGAATACCGCGGTCATAATAACTTCGTGTTGTGTTCCCAGCGGTGAGTAGGGTAGCCAGAGCTCACTGGAGAATTTGTGCTGTCAGTGGGAAGACTAAAGGCTTGCCCTGCTTTGTCTTCTACACTGACGGCACAGAAAGTCTGTGCTTACAGGGTCCGCAGCGCGAGTGTGGCTCCTCTGGGATTACACACGTCCATAAGCCACGGTAACCACTTTCCATAGGTGGGTCGTGTGCTTGTCTGCCACTTAAGTGGTATAAAAAAAAAGACACGCTGGCAAACGAATTGCTTTTTGTCTATATGGCGTGACAGAAGTGAACTCGACTGCTACTCAGGGGGCGCGGGTTCGATTTCCGTTCAATTTAAATATTGTAAGTACGTATGAATATATTTGCATTGGTTTGGATATTTTCGTGCCTCGGAGAGCACCTTACCACCCACCTCGATCCCAGTTGTCAGCATCACCAGCATCTATGGCAGTCGTTACGGATAGTTAGCCTAAAAAGTTCAATGACAGGTCAAAAGTATTGCAGACTTTGATGTCGTTAATCGGTGGTGGAATTTGTTTCTGCTAAAGCAAAACCACACACACCACGAATGAGCGGCTCGCGCTTTGACAGCGCCGGCGAACATCGCGTGTTTATTAAACGGCGCTGCTCAAGCGCGTGACTTTGAAACTAATTCATTGTCCTACGTGAGCAACGAGTGCGACAACGCAACGTTTCGACGCGGCGCGTAAATATCAAATGGTCGTTGTTCTTTATTGTGTCCTACGTTGTGTCGCATGAATATGTCATGTGATGTATGTAAGAATATGTCACGCATCGCGTCGCGTTGCTGCTTTGACGCGCTTGTCGTTCACGTAGGACAACGGGTCAATTACTACCCCAAACATCTTCGAACGCGCGCGTTCCAACAGCGCTGCCGAATCGCGTAACCAAAAAAACCAGCCTTAGACAGGAAAAAGAGCGCCCCGGTCTACGATGTGAAAGCTTCGAATGCGACCGAGATTAGCTCAAGGATGATGATGATGACTATAGCCTGACAAATTCGTTGGTGACACTCCCATGGTCCGCGCGGGTGGTGGGGGACGTAATTATCGATGACCGTTACACACGGTACTAATTACGTTACGAATATGTATAAAGATATCCCTGTGAAATATCTTACATTGTCTAAATTGATTGATGTTGTTTTTTTAACGTTTCGTCAAATGGAACATTATATTTTGTTAGCCAATCATGCATTACCTTTTTTGTACAACTCATTGTTGGTTTTTTTCAATTTGTTTATAGTGGTACGCTGCGTTATCCATGACTATCACATAATGACTTGGAATTTTAGGCAGCAGTTGTTCTTTTAACCATTTTTCGAAATTTTCCGAGCTCATATCTCCGTGATAGTCACCGCTTTTGGAATGCGATTTAAATATCAACAGGCCATTTTTAACGAACCCAGATCGTCCACCAGCATGTACAATAATTAACCTAAGTCCTTTGCCAATATTTGTCAATATTCCACGTTCATTGGTAGATTGCCAGCAGTTAGACACAGTATGCGATTGATTGACAAATGTCTCGTCGAGATAAAATATTGCTCTACCTTCATTTCGATATTTTTTGATAGCTAACAGATAGTGCCACCTTAAAGACGTAATGTCAGGGCGCTCGATGAGCAGTTTTCGTTTGGACTGGCATTTTTATATGTAAAGTAAAGTATTTCTTAAATACTCCCGAGAACAGTGCAATATACCATCTTCCTTTAAATCAGCGTTTATTTTTCTTAAAGTAGGGACATCTTTCTTAACGGTGTAATATTGTGTTATTTTCCTCTGAATAACACCTTCCGTAAAGTTGTCAATTATAATACGTTTCTTTGCAATTTTGTTTTTCTTTGGAGATTTGAAAGTAGCAGTACCATCATTTTCACACAGCAATTTTCCTTTGCGAACAATATTCCTAACTGTAGTATTCGATAAACCTGTTACATTAGCCACTAAGTTTGCCAAATTAACATCGTTTTGATATTCAAACGAAGCTGGATCATCTTTGCGATTTTTAAAATAGTTATATACATTGTAAGTAATTTGTTTAGCTTGACGTCCAATAACTTTGCCTATCGGCGGACTCATCTTCATATATTAATATCATGTGCGTTTTGTGACGTGCGACCGTACTCAATATGTGTTGCCGTCAATAGCGACGACCAGTCTGTCGCAACTACGTACAAAAAAAGCCTACTATGAAACGGGGGAGAATTTTAATGGCGACTATATTTGTCTCACTCAACTTCCTAATCTGTCTCACTCGTTCCTTAAAGAAATGTCATCTGTCTGACATGTATCTGTCACTTTGCATTTTGAATGTCTAATCGTTATATTCAATGTTTTTCTTTGAATGTTATTAGTGAAATAATTGTGATAATAACTGAATTTTATTATAAATTCTTTAAGGACGTTCTCTAGGTAAGACTGTTTTATACATTGTTTATTAAAATGAAGTATAGAAAGTGTGAAATATGTGGTTTAAAATCTGGAAAAAAGGAAATTAATTAATTGAAAGAATATCAAATTATATTATAAAAATCAGAGACCACTATTTATCGATATCGATTAATGTAGTCGATATCGATAAATCAAATAATATTAAGGGCACATCTCTATTTTCCCCTTATGTTGGCAACTCTGTACCTATGTGTTACAGTTGTTAGGTTGGCTACGTTCAGTTAACCCTGATTTGACATTTCGCAAGATTATTTTGCACTACGGAAGTCCCGTCTCTTCTTACGTAGTATTGTATTCTCTTTGGCGACGACGCGCAACTGAATGACGGCTCTGAGAGCCAGCCTCCACTCCGCGCTCGTCTCTTTCTCCCCCCGCTGTCTTTCGTCCCCCGCGCCCGCAGACCATGGGAGTGTCACGAACGAGCTTGCCAGACTATAGCCATACTACTGATGGTACGCGACTCCGACTGGCTCATGATCAGTTTTTTTTTTCAATTACTCAGTAAATTAACATAACATAAACTCACGCCTATATTCCCTAAGGGGTAGGCAGAGGTGCTAGCACCCACATTTCGCTAGTTTATGTTTAGGTCCCAATGTTAATTGGCTCGCCACCTATTGCCATTAACCGGGCACTTATAAACCTGCGATAAATACACACATAACTTCGAAAAGCATCGAATAGTCTTTGGTGTGTGCCATGGTAAACCTGGGATCGAACCCGAGACCTCATCTCAGCAGTCCATTACCCATACCACTAAGCTACCGCGGTTAGTTTATTTCATCAAATACTCAGTAAATTGGTTTAATATAAACTAGGTTCCACATGCAATCGTAATTCGAAACGTCAATTAATCAATCAGTTAAATTGATATTTTAATTAAAACATGGTAGGTATCTATAAAAAAAGAGAATTTATTTTCAAAAGCAGTTGAGAATCGGACGTTGTGTAAGCGGAAAAGAAAATAATATATATAAATGTAAGTTATTATATTTCTTTATTTAATTATTAACATTTATTTGTCTATATAACTATTTAATATACATATTGTTACGTGCACGGGGTACAATTAAATGCCGTTTACTCAACGAAGAGATTTATTGGCTCACCACAAACTAGACAATTTAATCACTATTGTCTGTAGAAGGGCCTATGTCAGAGCGGATGCCCTGCGCATAGCGCGGCTTGGTCAAGAGCTAGTGATGCATCCCACGGGAAGCCGTGGCTACTGGCGACTGGCTAAAGCCGTGCAAGCCAACTTCTGTCAGCCTTCGCTGCCTCCGCTGCGTAACCCTGATGGATCCCTGGCCCATGAGTCGCAAGAGAAGGCAAATCTGCTGGCTAATCTCTTTGCGGCCAACTCCCGAATCGATGATTGTGGTACGCAGCCACCAACACTACCCGACAGTGACCACGCGATGCCTGATATCCATATCAGGCAACGCGATGTCCGTGCAGTGCTGCAATCACTCGATGTCCGGAAAGCCAGTGGTCCGGATGGTATTCCAGTGGTAGTTTTGAAAAAATGTGCAGCGGAGTTGTCTCCAATGCTTACGCGCCTGTACCGGCTATCCTACAGTTCGGGTACAGTGCCTTTGCCTTGGAAAGAGGCGAATGTTCAGCCGATTCCCAAGAAGGGGGATCGCTCGGAGCCAGCCAACTATCGACCCATAGCCGTCACCTCAGTGCTGTGCAAAGTGTTTGAGCACATAATTAACAAACAGCTCATGCGGCACCTAGAGGATCACTCCTTAATTAATGACCGGCAATATGGCTTCAGACCGAAACGGTCAACGGGTGATCTTCTAGCATACGTTACCCATCTTTGGGGTGAGGCTATGGACAAGCACGGCGAGTCACTGGCAATTAGTCTTGACATCGCCAAAGCTTTCGATAGAGTCTGGCACAAATCGCTTCTTTCTAAGCTACCTGCCTTTGGTCTGCCTTCTAGGCTGTGCAACTGGGTTGCTAGCTTCCTGCAGGGGCGCCGTATTCGCGTCCTTTGTGACGGACGAGCTTCAGAGTTTCTGCAGGTTAATGCTGGCGTGCCCCAGGGGTCCGTCTTATCACCCACTCTCTTTCTTCTGCATATCAACGACATGCTGTCTACCGGCAATGTTCATTGTTATGCAGACGATAGCACTTTACATGGGAGTTATCATGGACATCCAGCGGCCAAGCAGTCAGATATCGCAGAGAAAAGGCAGCTTCTTGTCACTGAGCTTGACGGGGTCCTGAATCACATTTCTCAATGGGGCTCAGAGAACCTGGTTGAGTTCAATGCCAAGAAGACGCAGGCATGTGCGTTTACAGCAAAAGTATCTTCTTTCCTTCCCCTCCCCACTCTTCAGAGCACGCCACTGCCGCTGCAGGACAATCTCAATATCCTAGGTATGGATGTTCGCTGCAACCTAAATAACAAAAACTACATCGAAAGCATCATCAAAACAGCCTCACGAAAACTCGGAGTCCTGAACAGAGTGAGACGATTTTTCACGCCGGAGCAGCGGTGTCTTCTATACAAGACACAAATTCGCTCCTGTGTGGAGTACTGCTCGCATCTCTGGGATGGTTCAGCAAAGTACTTACTAGATGCTCTCGACAGGTTGCAGCGACGTGCGATCCGCATCATTGGGAATCCCGAGATCACGAACACCCTAGAACCTTTACAGCTGCGTAGAGATGTTGCGTCCATGGCTGTATTTTACCGTCTGTACCATGGGGAGTGTTCTGATGAGCTCTTCCAATTAGTCCCACCCTCCCCTTTCCTACACAGGACAACGCGTGCAGGTCTTAGATGTCATCCGCACACGGTGCAAAACATCCGATCAAGAACCAAGCGGTTCGGAGACTCTTTCCTCTGTCGCACCATTAAGGCCTGGAATTCATTACCAGCTCACGTGTTTCCTTCTTCCTACAGTCCCGGGTCCTTTAAGCGGGGCGTGAAAAAGCATATGATAAGGCCGTCAAGCTGAGTGTCACCATTGTCACACGGTATGTGTAAGTAATGGTGACCCTCTTTTCTGGGATTTTGCCTTCAGCTTACCATCAGGCAAGGCGAAGTCCAATTGACGTGTCCTATATAAAAAAAAAAAAAAAAAAAACTAATACACACAGTACTCTTCAACAGTTCCAGTCGCTCAGTAGTTCACAGTGGTCCACAGTCGTAGCTCAGGTCGCAGGTAGAATCTTCTTCGGTCGCTTAAGTTCGCTGTGTTCGTTATCGATCTCAAAGACTGAATGAATCGTGTTGCTATGCGAGCATGTTTTTATACCTCTCAATTAGGAGGATCGAATTATCTGGAAAGTTCGCGAGCGATAAAAACCTATTCTTTTGATCTTGCCGCCGTCGCTGACCTTCGAGTAATTTCTCGATATTTACCTACTGTTTGTTTATATTTGAGAGTGTAGGTATACTCGTAGGTAGGTTGTGACTTTTTGTTGATGATTCTAGATTTTTCTATGCCAATCGGTAGAGTACCTCGTCACTAACAATGCGTTTTTATTTCTTGAAGATTCGATTATTAGTTTTCGAGATATCGACGGCAGTCGTAACATTATTATTACACCGAAGGGATAGGCCGACGTGAATTAATATCCCTATTTCCCCAATCATTAAATTCGATTTCACGTAATATGAGGGTGAGCCTATTGCCGTCTTCCGGGTTCTATTGTTAACTCGAGCCATACATCTAAGGCTGAGTCTTGCCTGTAAATATCTGTCTGATGTTAAACAGACGTGCGCAAAATCCCCACGGATACCTCCCCACCGGAGCTGGTGGAAGAGGTTATGTCGGACTCGAACCGACTAAAACGCACGCCGCCTGTGGGTCGCTTTGGTTGCCGAAGGTGAGGTTGACAGGCATATCCCTCGCACCCCAGCCGAACTCCTTAGTCGCCTTGTACGACACCGCATGGGAAGAGATGGGGTGGCCCAAATTCCACTCTGTCAGGAACCTACTTGTTTTATACAATGTATCTCAGATACTTTATCGTTCACATAGGATGTATAGCCGACAAGTTGTAAACAAGTATGAAACACATTTGTGTTCACACTGTATGTAGCCTTTGATTTATTGCAACTTGTCAAAGACCGACCGACTGGGGAAGTACCTCCGCCCTATAGAATACCGCGGCTATATTAACTTCGTGTTGTGTTCCCAGTGGTGAATAGGGTAGCCAGAGCTCACTGGAGAATTTGTGTTGTCAGTGGGATGACTAAAGGCTTGTCCTGCTTTGTCTTCTACACTGACGGCACAGAAACTCTGTATTTACAGGGTTGACAGCGCGACTGTGACTCCTCCTCAGGTGTTACAAACGCCCATAGGCCACGGTAACCACTTTCCATCAGGCGGGCCGTGTGCTTGTCTGCCACATAAGTGGTATAAAAAAAAAACATGTTTTATACTTAGGTGTAAATGAGGGGTTACAATACATTATTGAATAAATGAGACGGAGATATTCATCTAGCGCCGTTAAAATATCATGTCAAATTTGACCAGTAAGTCGGATTGTACAAAGATTTTAGGTATTTAAACTATCATGGTCACTCTCATTAATATTAAAGTTATCGAGATATTTACCATGTGTGTTCCGATATTTCGCTGGTGCAAGCACTGAGGAACTGGAGTATTGGTGGTGAACGGTGAAAAGTTTTTTAAGAGTAAATATATCGATCTAACCTCTTTCGAGTTCACTTTCTCCGATCTCGATCACGTTCACGGCACACGATGCTCACTGTATCCACTCGCAATTTTGTTTTGGCTTGTTCCCGGTTGTTTATGCAAAGACGGACTACTGGATGCCAGACGTTCGGCAGCTGAAACCCATCCTCACGATTGAAATTTTTATACTTTTTGATTTCAATCGCTTCCCTAATTAATCTTGGTATGTAGGGGCGTTCTGTGGAGAGCATCTGAGGGTTATGTAACTCGAACCATTGGTCAGTACTGGACTCCAATAAATGTTGAGCGATTGCAGATTTATGCGGTTCGTTGTTTTTGACTGCCCCGATGTGTTCCTTGATTCGGCATGTAACCGTTCATTTTGTTTGTCCTATATAAGAACTGGCACAGCTACATTCAATCTTGAATACTCCCGGCCTGTCCAGTAGAGAACCACTTTTGCTTTCAGCTTTTTAAAAGTAGTGAAGATAGTTTTTACAGAAAACTTCTTCAGGATATTAGCTAGGTACCTAATCTGTCACTCCACCACCAAGACCTGAAATTCATTACCAGCACACGTGTTTCCTTCTTTATTATTATCATTGGGGTGTGAATTAAATTGATTTAAGTTTCATTCGGCGAGGGTATCAAAAAATATACCTGGGTCTGCCCTGTTTTACCTGACGGTTCCAGACAATTGTTCCGATATTATACACACATCAACAAAGCCTAGGGAACAAGGACATTTCTAGTTTTTATTTAAAAACCCTATCTTGTAATAGTGAGTGTTTTATATCAATAGAAGGGTATTTTTATACCGTTTTTAATTTTAATTTTAATAAAAACATTCTCATATCAATTTTTTTTTTTTTAAGAAAGAATTGAATAGGGCCAATATTGAGTATTACAACCTTCTATGATTAGGCACAAAAATAACGAGGTAGTAAGAAATACAGTAATTAACCGTACTTTAAACGTTTTTAATAATCTGTAGGACCTCCTAAAGCATTAGCAACAGCTCGACAACGGCGTGGTACTTAGTATGAGATTGTCAATCATCGTCTGTGGAATATGGCTCCATACACTGCGAATGTGTAAAAAAAGTTGTTTTTCAGTGTTCAGATTTTCCAAAGAATCACTGAAAGCTCTTCTCCCAAGCAAATCCCAGGCATGCTCTATGGGATTGAGGTCGGCAGACTAAGCAGGCCATTCCAACGTCGTAATATTGTGCTCGCTTAACGCATTGACCACTACCCTCGCGGTGTGTGACCGTGCATTATCTTGCATGAACATAAAATCTTGACCGAACTGCTGTCGATGAGGGATTACCATGGGGTGTATAACCTCCTGAATGTATTGGTTTGCATTCAAATTGCCCCGTATCCAAACGAGGTCGCTCCTTCCACCAAGGCGAATTCCAGCCCATACCATGATTGTTACACCTTGGTAAGGATGAACTTCTTGCGGATTCTGGAGACGACTCCGACGTCCAGGAACTCGCCATATACGCACTCTTCTCGAATCAGGATGAAAACCGAAGCGAGATTCGTCGGAAAACAGAACCCGTGCCCATTGATGGTCGGTCCACTGTAAATGTGCGTTAGCCCACAATAAGCGACGACCTCGATTTCCACATTGAAGAGCTGGAACCCTAAGCGGTCTGCGAGCATGAAGATTGGCTTCGTGTAGTCTTCTCCTGACAGTTTGATCGCTAATAACCACTTGATGCTGAGACTGGAAGCCTGCGACCAACTGACGAGCAGTAATCGTGGGTTCCCGCCTTGTGGAATTTTGCAAGAAGCGATCTTGTCGCGGGGTAGTAACCCTATTTCGTCCCCTGTGACGTTCGGCAACATCCCCTGTAGACCTGTAGCGTGCCCATAATCTGCAAATCACGCTTGGTTGGGTGTTGACAGCATCCGCTACGTCCCGTTGAGTTCGTCCAGCTTGCAGCATACCAACAGCCCTTAACATCTCTTCGCGACTTAAATGACGACGTGACATGATGACTACAGTCACAAAAATGCACAAACCATACGTAAAAGACGTATTATTGATAATAAACGTTATTTACAATCAAAGAAAATGTAGAAGTAGCTTACGGTGGATCAGAAGTAGGTAAGGTACTTCTATCGTAGTCCAGAAGAATGAAGGGTTATTTGATGAGATGAGATGAAATAAGCGGACGAACACAAAAGGCGGTGAAATGAAGAATATTATTACAAGATTAAGCAGCGATATATATCGATTTATATTATAATGTACACTTTAAATATAATTACTAAATTTACATAAAACAAGCAAAGTATGAGCGGATAAACAATAACAGTTTATTAACGTACGCACGCGAGTAGGGACAACCGAGTAGTGTCGTCTATGTACTAGCGCGGTCGCAGCAAAACCGGTTTCCTAAGGCGTTGGCCCAAGTCTCATAAGCGGAGCGGATCGACCATTCTTACTTAGATGTAAGAATGACGTCCGCTACATCTTCCCCCTGGCCAGATCGTAACTACGATCGATAAGAATCTGGGAACCGTACTCTTCTGCCGCTTCTTGTTCTCTTCTCTTTTGCGAAATCTGATGTCGTAGAAGGAAGAGAAGACGGCATTGGTGGTTTTGCTTCTTCTCGGAGTAAATACGCTGGTTTTAGTCTATCAACGGAGACGTTCATCTTCTTGCCTCGTACGTCTATGGTGAAAAATTTTGGCTGCCGTTGTAGAACCTTGAAAGGACCAGTGTATGGTGCTTCTAGTGAGCTGCGAACGCGATCTTGCCGCAGGAACACGTGAGATGAGGTTGACAAATCTCGCGGTATGTAGAAAGGCGACGAGGTTGTATGCCATGAAGTGGGACGTGGTGTCAACTTGGCCATGTGAAAGCGAAGACGGCTTGCATACTCCGTGACATCAGCTGCAGTGTAGTCATCTTTAGGACAGATGAACTGTCCAGGCAGGTGAAGTGGCTCGCCATAAACGAGCTCGGCAGGAGAAGTCTGTAGGTCTTCCTTCAAGGCGCTTCGCATACCAAGGAGGACAAAAGGAAGCACTTCAGTCCAAGGCGATGACGTGTGACACATGATGGAGGCTTTCAGCTGACGATGTAGGCGCTCCACGATGCCATTCGCAGCGGGGTGATAGGCAGTGGTGCGAAAGTGGCGTGCACCAACGAAAGAAGATAGGGCGTTGAAGAGGTTGCTTTCAAATTGACGTCCTCTGTCTGTGGTGATACGTGCAGGACAGCCAAACCGCGCTATCCAGCCAGATACAAGGGCTGCTGCGCAGGTCTCGGCTGTTATGTCCTTTAAGGGAAACGCCTCAGGCCATCGAGTAAAGCGATCGATTACGGTGAGGCAGTATCTGTAATCAGAGGAAGGGGTTAAGGGCCCTATAAGGTCCAGATTTATGTGAGAGAATCTGGAGGAAGGAGTCAGGTAAGTGGATAAAGGAGATATAGTGTAACGAGTAATTTTGCATGCTTGGCAATGCAAACACTGTCTAGACCACTCTCTACAGTCTCTGCGGACCCCTGGCCACACAAAGCTTTGTGAGACCAGTTGCACTGTAGCTGAAATGCCGGGATGATGAAGATTGTGCAGCGAGTTGAATGCATCTCTTCTGAGAGACGGCGTAACGTAAGGACGAGGTGAGTACCTAGACACGTCGCAATATATAGGTAAGTTATTATATATTGGAGTAATAACTTTTTCTAGTTGCAGGCTGGAACCATTGCGAAGTAAAGATTGCAGTTCAGGGTCGGATTCCTGAAGTCTTGCAAGTTCTTCGAAGTTAATGGCTGCTGATATCTCGTTTACGCGTGACAATGCATCTGCTACGACGTTCTCCTTGCCAGGTAAGTACCTTAAGTCCGTAGTAAATTGAGATATGAAGTCTAAATATCTAAATTGACGTGGAGAGGCTTTATCCCGATTTAATTTGAATGCAAAGGTAAGCGGTTTATGGTCAGTAAAGAGTGTAAAAGACCTGGCTTCGACCATATGACGAAAATATTTTATGGCTTCGTATACCGCTAACAGTTCTCGGTCGTACGGGCTGTATTTTCGTTGTGCATTATTCAGCTTATGGGAATAAAATAAAATGGTTGCCAAATGGTTCCTTTGCGTTGCTGAAGAACGGCGCCTAGGGCTGTATCAGATGCATCTGTAACAATGGCTAAATCAGCGGATACATCAGGGTGTGCCAATAGAGTAGCTTTTGACAGCGATGATTTGCAGGATTCAAAGACATTTAGCAATTCCGGAGTTTCATTCACAGGATGGGCTCCTTTAACGTTCGGACCAGCAAGAATGGAGTTTAGTGGGGCCTGTAACTGCGCAGCATTTGGTGTAAATCGACGGTAAAAATTTAACATCCCTAAGAAACGTCGTAAGTCTTTCACGGTTTTTGGGAACGGGTAGTCCTGTATAGCTTGAACTTTGTCTGTCAGTGGCTTAGTCCCAGCTGCTGACACGGTGTAGCCCAGGAATTTGACGCTTTCTTGACCAAATGTGCATTTGGAAGTGTTCACTAGTAACCCATACTGCTTGAGACGTTCGAAAAGCTGACGCAAGTGATGTAAGTGTTCATCTTTTCCTTTCGAAAATACCAATATGTCATCTATATAGCCATAGCAAAAATCGAGGCCTAGCAGGACCTCATCAATGAATCGCTGGAACGTTTGCGCAGCATTTCTGAGCCCAAACATCATGAATGGGAACTCAAATAGGCCTATTGGAGTTGCAATAGCTGTTTTAGGGACATCGTCAGGATTCAAGGCTATCTGGTTGTAAGCCTTCACGAGGTCTATAGTTGCAAACACAGAACAACCTGAAAGCTGATGCGAGAAATCGTGTATGTGACGGATGGGGTAACGATCAGGTATGGTCCTTGCATTGAGAGCGCGGTAATCACCACATGGTCTCCACCCGTCGTCTTTCTTCTTTACGAGGTGCAGTGCAGAAGACCATGGGCTGTCAGAACGTCGTGCTGTACCTGCCGTCATCATATCCTGGAAGTCTTTTTTAGCTGCTTGAAGACGAACTGGGTCGAGACGACGTGGCTTGGTACTAACTGGGGAACCTGGAGTGGTGCGAATATAATGCAGCGTCTTATTGTTAGGTGTCTTAAATATTCCTGCAGGACGGGTAATCTCCGGGAATTCGCGTAAAAGGTTGTGGTAATCCGATTCTCCTGTAACAGCCTTTACAGAGAGTATTGTGTCATCAGGTATGGTAGAACGCACAGCAGACACTGACATAGAAGTCACACCGTCCACCAAGCGTTGTTTCCTGCAGTCGACCAGAAGATTGTAAAAAGAAAGAAAGTCAGCACCAATAATCGGCTTCGTAACATCTGCCACTGTAAAACTCCAGACAAAATCCCGTTGAAGGCCGAAATCCAAATGAAGTGACTTAAGACCGTACGTATGAATCACTGTACTGTTGGCTGCAATGAGATCGTACTTTGACTTAGTACAAGGCGTCCTTAGAGCCGACCGCGGAAAAACACACAGGTCTGAGCCAGTGTCCACCAGGAACTGCATTTTTGATGCACGGTCGGTAACAAACAGACGGCATGTTGATGAGGGACAGTCGTTGGCCGCTACTTGCGACTGCCCTGAGAGTTTTCCGCCGGGAAATTACATGGCTGCTTGCACTTGCTCGCCTTCGTACCATATGTGAAGTGGTAAAAACAGTGAGGGTGTCCAGGTGGTGGCTGCTGTGGTTGCGGGTGTCTAGAGCGGCTATGAGAGCGAGAACGTGAGCGACCTTGCCTCCAGTTACGAGAGTTGGAGGTACGCCTACCCTTATTGGCTGTTAGTAATGCTACCTGTTTGGTGAGTTCGGAGACCTGCTTGGCTAGCTCGGAGTACAGGTAATCGGACGTAGGAGCTGTAGAGGTGCTTGCAACCTGTGGTGCCGACGGAGCTATCTCATGCACCTTGTCCGCGAGGTCAGTTAGTTTTTCCACCGGTAAGTCGTCCTGGGAAGCAATAATTGTTTGCACAGTGCCGGGTAACCTACTTCGCCAAATCGTTTTCAAAAAATCCGCCGGGACAGATGGGCCAGCCAATCCTTGCATGTGACGTAGCAATTGAGACGGCTTCCTATCGCCTAGCTCTTCATGCATCAGCAATTGCCTCACCCGCTTCTCTTGTGAAGCAGAAAGGCGTTTGATTAGTTCGGATTTGAGCTTAACGTACTTTTCAGATGGCGGAGGATTGAAGATTACGTCCTTCACTTCCGCTGCGTATTGATGCTCTAATTGAGCCACTACGTAACAAAATTTTGTATCGTCAGTCGTAATCTTTGATAACTTGAACTGGCTTTCCATCTGACTGAACCAGAGTTCTGGCTCCCGAGGCCAAAAAGGGGGTAATTTAACCCCTACACCCAATACTTCAGTGGTCTCCGCCACTTCTGCATCTTTAAAATCCTCCTCTGAGGTTGGGTTAGACATCGTAGAAAAAAAAAAATTAAAATCGCTCACCGCTTATGGAATGTGCCAGAGCCTTAGTCTTTGACTTTGAAAAAAGTAAGGTCAAAAAGATTGTTCTAGACACTTTTGTTTTTTTATTTCACTCCAAACCTTGAGATGTGCCTGCAGTCCAGTTGTGGATGGTCACCAACGTAGAACAGCTTGCCGACAAGTAGTTGTTGTCACCGAAGAAACTGTTGTTTACAAGGTTCCGTGTTGATCACGTCGGGGTCACCAATGTAGAAGTAGCTTACGGTGGATCAGAAGTAGGTAAGGTACTTCTATCGTAGTCCAGAAGAATGAAGGGTTATTTGATGAGATGAGATGAAATAAGCGGACGAACACAAAAGGCGGTGAAATGAAGAATATTATTACAAGATTAAGCAGCGATATATATTGATTTATATTATAATGTACACTTTAAATATAATTACTAAATTTACATAAAACAAGCAAAGTATGAGCGGATAAACAATAACAGTTTATTAACGTACGCACGCGAGTAGGGACAACCGAGTAGTGTCGTCTATGTACTAGCGCGGTCGCAGCAAAACCGGTTTCCTAAGGCGTTGGCCCAAGTCTCATAAGCGGAGCGGATCGACCATTCTTACTTAGATGTAAGAATGACGTCCGCTACAAAAATATTTTTTTATTTTGCTTCAGGGAAACTGCACAATCAAACACTTTTAAAAGATTTCCCTCCATATTCGAAAATCATTACTTATTTCTTAATTCTTAATTCTTTATTGCACACAAACAGTACAGAGGTCAAACACAAAATAAATATATCAGAAATATGTACAAAGGCGAGTAATCTACTTTATTCTATTTTTATTTATTTGCTGCCAGTTATTTGCAAAACAAGATTTACACGAAAAAAAAAATTGGGGTCATCTTGTTCCCTAGACTTTGTTCAGGTGTTTAGTTTTCATTATATTCGCATATATAGAATAATTTATATTAAAATTACACAAAAGATTGCACTAAACTTGATATTGAATAAAACATTAGAATAAAATTATATTATCCTTACTAATATTATAAATGTGAAAGTAACTCTGTCTGTCTGTCTGTCTGTCTGTTACGCTTTCACGCCTAAACCACTGAACCGATTTTGCTGAAATTTGGTACAGGGGTAGATTAGATCTTGGGAAAGGACATAGGCTATGTTTTGTCGCGATAACCGACATCTACGCGGGCGGAGCCGCGGGCAAAAGCTAGTTTTCTTATATACACACATTTTCTTATATACACACATATACAATACGTCACACAAATTATGTTAAACAATTGATCCGTTAACAATTCTATTATGTTAATAGCACGATTTCTATAGAAACTATTCCCACATAAAACTTCATACGAAAGGATCATACTGATATGATATCCTCCACACGCACATGACGCATACACTAATTTATTATGCACTTAACCACTATATATACATATATAACCACTAAAAGACATATTTATTAGTTATCATAATAATGGGAAATCATTTAACGCTTCTTAGATCTTCAAAAATATTTTAACCAAAGGATATGCGCAAAAGATATCATGCCTTGTAAAAAATGTGTGCATAATTCGTATGTGCGAGTGTGACAATACCAACTCGAGCTGCGGGAGATACAAGCGATAATGACCGTAACGCAATACAGAAGCCAAGGGGCAGAAGTAAATCGCGGGCCTGGGGGTGACGGGTGGAGCCGCCTGTCACCCTAGCAGAAGCGTAGAGTACTGGAAACGCTTCTGTACAAACATCGAAAACAGCAACCACGCATCAAGGTCCAAGCTGCCTCTCAAAAGAGCAGGACCAATCCATTGGGTGCCTCAAAAAAGCGGATAAAACACCTTTACAAAAAACGGCGCCGGAACAAGCGAAATTCTACTGACCACTCACTCACAGCAACCGAATATTCATGGGTGGGCACAAATGAACGACCAACTAGTCACCGAGACTTGGAGGTTGCTCTTGAAACCATAAATAAAGAAAAACTGTTATGGGCAATCAACACCTTCCTACCTTTCAAGGCAGCAGGCTTGGATGGCATATTTCCAGGACTCCTAAAATGGAACGGCCCCATCATAGCAGACTACCTTGTTAAACTACTGCAAGGTTGTCTTGCACACCGCTACATACCCTTGAAATGGCGGGAGGTCTAAATAATATTCGGATGAATATTATTGAGTGTAGTCACTTCTACCTGATTTGGGGACCCAAACCAGATAGAAGTGACTACACTCAGGCAAAATCTTTTAGACCTATCAGCCTTACTTCGTTTCTACTAAAACACTCGAACGATTAGGCGATAGAGTGATTAGAAGCCAGGTACTGACACTGAATCCTTTACACCCTCATCAACATGCCTATAGCGAAGGCAAATCCACAGAATCAGCACTTCACCATGTGGTACCCCGAATCGGTGGAGCACTAAAGTCAAAACAACCTACTCTTGGCGCATTTATTGACATGAAGGTGCTTTTGACAAATCCAATTTTAACAATGTCAACAAATCACTTCTCGACGATGACGTGTCTTCCACACTTGTCGAATGGATCGACAACATGCTTAAACAGGGGGTAGTGTAACTTACAGTCAACTCCACCACGAGTGGGAATCGTAAGCAGAGGATGTCCACGAGGAGGAGTACTCTCTCCCCTACTATGGAACCTGGTGGAAAACGAACTTATAACAGATCTAAACGCAAATAACCTCTTCACTGTAGGCAATGCGGACGATATTACGATCCTAGTATCGGGGTTGTTCGAAAGTGCCATATGCGATCGCATGAGACAGGCTTTCAAAATAATCGAAACCTGGTTCGAGAAGCATGACCTGTCGGTCAACCCCCAGAGAAACGAACTAATAATTTTCACAAACCAAAAAGTATCGGGCCCATACGAGCTCCCAAAATTCTTTGTAACCGAACTAACACTTAGGGAAGAAGTCAAATACCTAGAGGTTATTCTCGACAGCAAATTGCTCTGGAACAAACACCTTGACCACAAACTGAACAGGTGCACAATTGCCTTCTACCAATGCAAAAGAATGATGGGTAATATGGGGGACTCTCCCCCAAAATAACTCTGTGGTTATACACAGTAGTGATCAAACCCATGCTAGCCTATGGGGCTTTAGTATAGTGGACTCAAACAGAGTTGTCTACAGTGATTGTCAGGCTAAAATCCTTCCAGAGGCTGGCCTGCTCCGCAATCTGTGGATGCATGAAAACCACTCCAACCGCTGCTATGTAGATAGCCCTCAACATAGTACCGCTTGACCTGTTCATCCAACAGGAGGCCACCATCACCGCTATTAGGTTGTGGCACCTGGGACCCTGGGGCAATTATTACGACAGTCCCCATACCACAATCCTTAGACGAGCCCTAAAGCATCGGCCACTGATGGCCGCCCCCTGCGATAGAATTTTCAAACAATATTTCTGCAACAAAAATACCATATAACAAAGCAAGCCGAGGAAAAGGATTAGTCCGGTATTGAAGAGGTACGCGTATACACTGACGGCTCTAAAACAAAAATGGCACAATATATAAAAAACGTTGGTGATGTATCTGAATTTTTTACCCTTATCTTATTGTGCTTCGCCCAAACAAACTGGCCATTTCTCTCTTTTGCGAGGCCTTTGGCTTTGCTTAGTAGTTAATATTTTGTTTGACGGTGTCAGGTGGTTATTGACATAAAAATCTCTTGCAAGTTGCGTATCCCAGGTGTGACAAATTAAGTCGTTTAGTTTTGCGCGTTTTTGCAACGAATTCTTCTTTGGTGTAACGACTATTAAATGCTACAATTATTGCTTTCTCAGCATTAGGTGTTCTGGTTGGTATGCGAGCGATGTAGTTTATGTCCTCCCTCCTCACTGGTAAATTCGATAATCCTCCCACCTTCTCAACAATATCATAAATATTTTCGTTCTTTTTTTCGGTGATACCTCGTATCTCCTCATTATTTGCTCTGGCCCATTGGTTCCTTTTTTTTAATTCATGGATAAGTATCCCGATCTCATGCTTCAGAAGTAGAATCTCACCTGCTCTCCACTTGTAAGATTTGGGTTTCGAGGCTCTTCACTTTGTCAGTGAAGGTACTAATGAGGTGATGCGCCAGTTCTTCTTTGATCAACTTCATGTCCGCAACCAAAGTTGGCAAACTAGAGAACTATACTCTGAAGCTGGTCCTGCATCTTGTCCAGCTGACTAGGCTGAGATGTTGCGACAACAGATGGTGATGAAGTGGCCTTGCATTTGGGACAACGCCAAGTATTTTTCCGTTCGCCAAGTTTCCGATAGCCAGCCTCGCTCACCCTGGAACACTGGTAGTCGTAATGACGTTTGCATACGTAGTTTAACATGTTGTAAGTTTGAGGAACACTGAATATTTACTGATAACAAACAAGCAGGTGCTCGCAAATGCTGCCGTGTAGCGATGGTGTGTTGTGAACGTGATCGAGATCGGGTTAGAGTTTGTAGTGAGAGTGAAACTAGTGGTAGTGCAGAAAAACGTAGTTAAAAAACTCGAAAGAGGGTAGATCTATATATTTACTACTTAAAAAAAACTTTTTCATTGTTTACCGCCAACACTCCAGTTCTTCCATGATCATGGTGCTTGCAATAGCGCCGAAATATCGGATACCTAATCAGAACAATATAACATGGCAAATTTCCCGATAACTTAAATACTAATGTACATGGGTTGTACCATTTTGATACTATTACCTATACTTTTATTCTTTGTCATTTACCTATACTAATATTATAATTTCTTTTATATATTATAAATTTTTCGATGCCTAAAATTACAGTCTCCCTCTTTTTCTCTATTCCATTTATATATTATATTATTATTATATTATATAACGTTTATTTCAGAAATTCTTCCATATTTGTTAGTTAAACTTACAACTAATGTTAGTAGGTAAAAATACAATTAAATAGTTTGGGTGCGCCACCCCGATCCGGGGACTGTGTCAGACTTTATTGCATGTAGTTTTATGCACCGCCCCAGGATCGGGGAGTCCCACCGATCAACCAACGCTCTAAGGATGGTATTGGGACTGCCGCGGGTACGGCGTAAGAGTGAGGCGCTTCTTTTGCGCATGATCGCCGAAAAACTGTCTACGTTTGCCTCGGCAAACATGGCAGATGCGCTACAAAAACGCGGCAGTCCCATCAGCACCCGGAACGCGTTGTTGTATTGAATACGCAGATCGCTGTATGCCCTCTGCGTAAAGCCCGTCCACAGGCTGCACGTATAAAAACACTGGCAAAACGCTTTGAAAAGCGTCAGCTTTACCTGCCTGTTACAGTGTGCAAACCTGTGGGCCAGCATGCCACATCGGACAGCCAGCGATCTGCGCTCCCTCTCAATGTCAGCGTTATCTCTTAAATCCTCCGAGACCCAGTGGCCCAAATACTTAAAATTAGCAACTCTTTTTAGCGGTGTACCACACAACATGACTGGTGGTATTCTGTGAAAATCTTTCTTACCTGCTTTGAAAAGCATGAACTCGCTCTTGAGTGCGTTATATTTGAGCCCGTGCGCCCCGGCGTAGGATTCACAAATTTTAATAAGTGTCCTGAGGCCTCTGATCGATGGGCTCAACAGAACCATATCATCAGCATAGCTTATATTATTAATACAAATACCATCAATATGACACCCGATTCCGGTCCC
Source organism: Eilema griseolum (assembly GCA_963662185.1). Taxonomy (NCBI): domain Eukaryota; kingdom Metazoa; phylum Arthropoda; class Insecta; order Lepidoptera; family Erebidae; genus Eilema; species Eilema griseolum. Next base: position 21,292,632 of record OY759248.1, on the reverse strand, counting down.
GCTGAGCTCATCGATCAGACCATTCATATACAGGTTAAAAAGTGTGGGCGAGGTTAACCCTCCCTGCCTAACGCCACACTCCAACCTGTATTCTGCCGAGTAGAATTCAGCCCACCTTACACGGTTTTGTTGGTTGTCATACCAATATTTGAACAGATTAATTATTTCCGACGGCACACTTGTATCTCGTTCCATTTTTCCCCATAGCACTCTATATGACACCAGATCAAACGCCTTTGATAGGTCCAGGTAACACGCGTAAACAGGCGTATTTCTTGCTGTATAGTACTGCACAGTCTGCTTGAGACAAAGGATTGCGCTCTCTGTTGACAATCCGGGCCGAAACCCGAATTGAGCATCATTAAATAATAAATGTTGTTCTAGCTGTCCTTCAAGCAGACTGTCCAGCACCTTAGCAATCACTGTTGCCAACGAAATAGGCCTATAATTGGCTAATCTAGAAGAGTCACCAGTTTTATTTTTGACTATCGGTACCACAACTGTTCGCATTAATTCACCGGGTATGTATGAATGACCCACACATAAATTAAAAAACATTGAGAGAACGCGAGGCAAGTGCACCCCCGCATGCTGTAGGTGCTCGATGCTGAGACCGTCGTGTCCGGGTGACTTACCCCTCACCATGCTCTTTATTATGGTCCTGACTTGTTTTGTCGTAAAAGTTACGTCGCGCTCGGCACAGACGGCCTCAGAATCAGGCACAGGAAATGGCTGAGAATTTAAAGGTGACTTTATTTCAAAATGTTGGCGGAACAGGTTCGCTATCCCGCACGGATTGCACACACCCTCAACGCTCACCGGCAGGCCCGGCCCGGGACACAGCCTATTAGTTGATTTCCAGAATTTACTAAAATCTTTATTTAGGTGATGTTTAGCTAACATGTCCATTTTTATTTGGTTTTGGTGGGCTTGGCACCATTTCAACTTGGACTTAAAAATTCTTCTGGATTCGGTCATACCAGTAAAAGTCGCGCCACATGTAGGCCTACCGCTCAGTAACCAAGTTTTGTACGCAAGCCGGGCCCGCCCGTGCGCGTCACGGACGTACCTATTCCACCCTATAACATGTTTATGTCTGCGCCGTCCAATCGCTTTGTCATTATAACTGCATTCAGCCGCAGTCACAAGTACACTTACAATGTTATTATACATTTCATCTAAAAGTTTTAAATGGCTATCTTTATTACACATTTTATCACAACAATTATTAAATTCTAAATTAAAGTCAATATGTTTTAAGTGTAAATGACAATAACTATGATATTTATCAATTTGAACTGCATCCCGTTCTCCCCAAATAGTTTTATTGACTTGTGAAATTGGTTTCGTTATGATCGTATGAATTATATTAAAACAACATTCTAACATGACAGGTAAATGGTCCGACCAATATGAGTCATGCAATACCGACACACTGATAACGGCGGGCAACGCCGCTTCGGTCACTATGCAGTGATCGAGCCACCGCAGGCTCCCGTGTGCATCACTGATAAATGTGTGCGTGTCCGACGGCAGGGCGTTCATGTCTACACACGCCCACAACTGATCCGCACAGAATGACAACAACTCGCGCATAAACAATTCACCCGGGTGCGCATTAAAATCCCCCATTACAAAAACAGACTCAATGTTATTATTTTCAATTATCGCATTTATTTCGCCTAGGCACTCTGTAAATTCTAATAAATTATCACTACTATCCCAGGGCATATGTACTGTAAGTACTAAGAAAATCCTATCGCTGAGCGTAATTTTAATAGCCGCTAGTCGTGCACTACTACACTCCACAACTGATACGATGGGGAAAGCACTTTTACGCCAGAGGAAGGCCAGGCCTCCATGTGGTCGTCCCCGCTGCACAGTGGCCGGGTCCATCGCCGAGGTAGCCGTGTAAGCAAAATTGCTGTCTATGGTCTCCAAGAAAGGCAGGTCGTGAGGCCTTAACCATGTCTCCTGTAGCGCTATTAGGTCCACTTGTTGACAGAGACGTCTTACAGCATCTATCTCCCTTTTAACATTCTTACAGTTGAACGTTACGAGTTTGGCAGTTGTCATGATTTATTTATTTGTTTTTTTTTTTACACTTGAAGACAATGCAGTCTCAGACCTATTTTTGTAACTAAAATCTACATACCGCCGATAATGTATTCCAACCGGCCAAAAATCATCTTGTAGAAATAGTTCCACGTTATCTTTAGGTACGAATATTTTGTAGGAGTTGTACTCTTTTTCCGTTTTCATATTGACCTTTTCAACTCTAATATTGAGATTGGACTTACTCGTAACGTATTTTGTAATGTCACACACGGAGACATCCTTAGCCACATTATAAATATAAAGAGGTACCTTTATTTCAGCAGCCTTGAAGTTCACGCTGGTGTCCAGCTGGGCTTTCCCTCTGTTCACCGCGAAACGGTTCCTGTGTTTTCGCCTTTGGACTCTAATCCACTCATCATTATATTTTTCACGCTTCCATTCACCTTCTTGTACTATTTCAGCCATTGATTTCTTTTTGTTTGTTTCAATTGTTTCATTCTGTGCGATGACCTTGGGATCTGTGTGTCCCGGCTCACAGGTGTCCATACGCATAGATTGCTGAGGTGGGTGACTCATCTGCTTGTTTTTCAAATGCGTGAGCGCAACTGCACTTTCATTTAGGACAGCGAGAATCTCACTCTTGTCACTAACGACACAGGGTTCAGTTTTACTTGTGCTTTGATGCGGTGACGGTTGTATATTTGTTGTTCTTGATGTAGTTTCACCGTCAAATGCAGAATTATGAATTTGCACTATTTCACGATATACTGTTTCTGGGGAGGATTTCAAACTTGAATCCCCTATAGAAGGTCCCAAGGTGTCTTCGGTATACTCAAAATCATCCACATTATGTGCTCCACGTTGAGTGTTAACATTACATTCGTATGTATTGACGAAAGAAGAATGTTTCATAATTTCCATCTCGTGTCTTAGAGTGTCAAACTGATCGTTCGTGACAAACGTATCCTTCATGTGGCTGATGTTTTGCTGCATTATTAACAGATCTTTCAATATCTTTGTCACATCTACATGATCAAAAAGAATTGGGGGTAGTTTCTGTAACTCACGAGCAACAAAAATTGGTAATTCCTCCGGATCGGTTTCTTTTAATACACAGATAATATCATCTATATTGCGGAGCTTTTTCCCGTCTCGTTTTCTAACTTTTTTCTGCTTTTTTATAGCTGGTATCGATTCAAATAATAAGTCCTTAGCTAACACTATATCGTTCTCAGAAAAAGCACTTACACATATACGACTAATACTTTCTTCGTCCATCACATCTAGTTTGTTATTTATAAATGCAAGCACTTCATTAATAACAATGTTACATTTCGCACATTTTACTCGATTCGAAGTCATTTTTATTAATTACGTCCTACACACGAACGTAAACACGACCCGCGCGAATAGTGGTCTGACGTCGAAAGATGGACCGCAATCCGCAAACAGTGCAGTATCTCTGATATATATATTGTATAATTTCTTTTTATTTAGAATTTAGAGTTTATATTATATTATGTTCTAATTTCTTTGTGCTGCTTTGTTTTGCATTTGAATTGACAACTGCACATTTTGTATTTAACACAAATCAAATCGATTCGATTCGAATCAAATCAAATAATTTATTTGCATAACACAGGTTACAGAAAGTTAGTAAAAGATACATTTTCCGCTGTATTACAACCTCTTCAAGGTGTACAAATATTTGGTATTCTCATATACATGCAACATTTCAATTAGAGAGCATTCATAATATTTTACCTATATGCATTAATTAGTTATTGAGTTAATGTCAGAAATTAAATAATGTTAAAAGGAAATAAAGAAATGGTTAATGTCAACTAGGTCTATTAAAATAATAAAAAACATTTACTATCATAAAAATAAAAATATTTACCAAGAATAATAGTAATAAATTCCTATGTCTACTGCTATGTATAAAAAAAATACAACTGAAAATTAAAAAGTATCAAGATAGGTTTTTTTATACCACTTAGGTTGCAGACAAACACACGACTCACCTGATGGAAAGTGGTTACCGTGGCCTATGGACATGAGTAACACCAGAAAAGCCACACTCGCGCTACCGACCCTGTAAGCACAGAGTCTCTTTACCGTCAGTGTTGAGGACAAAGCAGGACAAGCCTTTAGTCATCCCACTGAGAGCACAAATTCTTCAGTGAGCTTTGGCTACCCTACTCACCGCTGGGAACACAACACGAAGTTATTATAACCGCGGTATTCTGTAGGGCGGAGGTACTTCCCCAGTCGGACTGCTCAATTGGGCGGAAATACCGCCGTGTCCTACCTCCTATAAAATTACTAACTATAAAAATAGGTTAATCCAATTTATTAATTATTACACTCTACAATTTTTATTTCCCAATTTGCCATGAGTCTCTGATAGACCTGTATCAATATTCACAGGTAACCTTGAAGTGTCTAAATAACATGACTTTCAAGTGGACGGTACTGGTACTCACCATCTTATCAACTTATTCTCGAGCATGTCAACAAGGGGGTGGAGGTGGTGGGGGTGGTGGAGGTGGTGGGGGTGGCGGGGGTGGTGGGGGCGGTGGGGGCGGTGGTGGTTCTCCAGCCTATTATTATAATCCGCCTCCTCCGCCGCCACCTCCGCCACCGCCGCCGCCGCCACCAACAACAACGCTAGAACCACTCCCAGAAGGACCTGAACCTGAAAGTGTTGAGTCTACGACCACACGACGACGAACTAAAAAAAATAAAAAAACCACACCAGGACAAGAGAAAGGTTTTCAGAACCCCTGGGAAGGCTGGAGTCCACCACCATCAATACAAGGAGAATGGGCGAATTGGAAGAAGGAATATGAAAACGAACAAAAAAAGAAAAATGATCAATCAGCAGAAGATGACGAAGTGGAATATATCTTTGTACCCTATGATCCAGATGATCTAGATGACCCAAACCATCCAGATAATCCGAATAATCCCAACTATAAACCATACGATAAAGATAACATAGATGATCCAAATCATCCACAAAATCCTAAAAATCCATACAAACCGTACAATCCGAAAGACCTCAATGATCCAAATAATCCGTTTAATCCCAATAATCCTCTAAGGCCGTTTGATCCTAATGACCCAGATGATAAAAATAACCCTTATAATCCAGACAATAAATATAGACCTTTTGATATAAAAAACCCGAATGATCCTAATAATCCATACAATCCAAAAAACCCATCCAGACCATTCGATCCAAGTAATCCAGATGATCCTAATCATCCCAACAACGTCTGTCCAGAGAATCCAAATAATCCCTATAACCCAAAAAACATACACACACCATTTGATCCAGACGATCCAAATGATAAGAATAATCCCAATCATGCTGACAATCCTTACAATATAAATAATGTAGAGAGACCATATGATCCACATGATCTAAATGATCCCAATCATCCATTAAACTGGAATACTAAGCCAATAGAATATATGTTTGTACCCTATGATCCAGATGATCTAGATGACCCAAACCATCCAGATAATCCGAATAATCCCAACTATAAACCATACGATAAAGATAACATAGATGATCCAAATCATCCACAAAATCCTAAAAATCCATACAAACCGTACAATCCGAAAGACCTCAATGATCCAAATAATCCGTTTAATCCCAATAATCCTCTAAGGCCGTTTGATCCTAATGACCCAGATGATAAAAATAACCCTTATAATCCAGACAATAAATATAGACCTTTTGATATAAAAAACCCGAATGATCCTAATAATCCATACAATCCAAAAAACCCATCCAGACCGTTCGATCCAAGTAATCCAGATGATCCTAATCATCCCAACAACGTCTGTCCAGAGAATCCAAATAATCCCTATAACCCGAAAAACATACACACACCATTTGATCCGGATGATCCAGATGATAAGAATAATCCCAATCATGCTGATAATCCTTACAATATAAATAATGTAAAGAGACCATATGATCCAAATGATCTAAATGATCCCAATCATCCATTGAACAGCAATAATAAGCCAATAAAATATATTTTTATACCTTATGATCCGAGTGATCTAAACGATCCTAATCATCCTGACAATCCAAAAAATCCGAATTATAAGCCGTACGATCCAGATAATCCTGACGATTCTTATCACCCAAATAATCCTAGAAACCCAATGAAACCGTACAATCCGAAAGATCCCAATGATCCAAATAATCCGTTTAATCCCAAAAATCCTCTAAGGCCGTTTGATCCCAATGACCCAAATGATGAAAATAACCCTTTTAATCCAGACAATAAATATAGACCTTTTGATATAAAAGACCCAAATGATCCTAATAATCCATACAATCCAAAAAACCCATCGAGACCATTCGATCCAAGTAATCCAGATGATCCTAATCATCCTAATAACATCTGTCCAGAGAATCCAAATAATCCCTATAATCCGAAAAACATACACACACCATTTGATCCGGATAATCCAAATGATAAGAATAATCCCAATCATGCTGACAATCCGTACAATATAAATAATGTAGAGAGACCATATGATCCACACGATCTAAATGATCCCAAACATCCATTGAACCAGGGTGCTAAGCCAATTAATTATACTTTTGTACCTTATGATCCGAGTAATCCAAAGGATCCTAATCATCCTAACAATCCAAAAAATCCGAATTATAAGCCGTACGATCCAGATAATCCTAACGATCCTAATCATCCTAATAATCGTAGAAACCCATACAAACCTTACAATCCAAAAGACCCGAATGATCCGAATAATCCATTTAATCCGAAAAATCGATTCAGGCCATTCGATCCAAATAATCCGAAAGATCCAGATAATCCTTTTAATCCTGATAATAAACATACGCCATTCGAAATTAATAATCCGAACCATCCAAACAATCCGTACAATGCCAAAAATCCGAACAGACCATTCGATGCATATAACCCAAGTGATCCAAATCATCCAAATAATATCGTTCCAAATGATCCAAACAACCCATTCAATCCTAATAACATACATAGACCTTTTAACGCGGACGACTTGAACGATGTAAATAATCCTCTACACCCGGATCACCCATATAATCCGGCAAACCTGAGAAGACCGTACGATCCAGCCAATTATAACGATCCATATCATCCGGCTAATCCGAATAATTTGAAGAAATATCGAGAAGATCGTAGCCCCCGCAGCGGTTGGCCGGATAACTGGAAAGGTTGTATCTGTTTTTATATTTAATTTTTCTTTGTATGTGGCAGACAAGCACACGGTCCACCTGATGGACAGTGGTTACCTTGGTCTATGGAAGTGGACAACACCAGGAGTCATTAGCATGTTACAATGGTGGCGATCAGCTTGGCGCCCTCCTCAGATGCTCCGTTTAAAGGACCCGGGATTGTAGGAAGAAGGAAACATTGTAAAGAATTTCATTTCGGTAAAGGAAAGCTGGTCTACCTAACTAAGTTGTATAAAAAAACAATCAAAAGGATTTTCTTTATACTACGTAGGTGGCAGACAAGCGCACGGCCCACACAATAACACGAAGTTATTATGACCGCGGTATTCTGTAAGGTACTTCCCCAGTCGGACTGCTCAACTGGGTGGAAATACCGCCGTGTCCTACCTCCTGTTTTAAGATTTATGGTGAAACCACACCGTGAGTCAACTATTTCGCTGACCCAAAGCGCCTTTCCGCTACAGTGTCGTGCTAGTGCGGTCTCACCTTTAGTTTATAATGTAGGTACTTACTTAGGTTAGGCAGAGGTGAATTAATACCTACAGTTCATCTATCATTGTATTCGGTCCCACGTAATAGGGGTGGGCTTATTGCCGTGTTCCGGGCACTATTGTTAACTCGAGCCATGCATTTGAGGCAAAGTGGGTATATCTGTTTGAAGTTAAACAGCCCCCTTAGTCGCCTTGTACGACACCACATGTGAAGAGATGGGGTGGTCCAAATTCTACTCTGCCGGAAACCACGCGGTTAAAATAAATAATAATATAATTTATATACATATCAAGAATTAATTGATAAAATTATATTGCATCAAATAAATAAAAATGCAATCAGGAATATTCGACTTCATAATGTTGATGAGGCATATTTAATGTTCAAGGTTTGGATCTTGGTGAAGACAGTGCTCCCGTCCCCCCATGGGGGTACGCAGTTAAAAACAGCGGCAAACCGTTTAAGTGCAACCAGCCATTGGTTGTTGGTTATTGTAGATTTGGCGGTGGAAAATCTGAGAAACGGTAAGATAAAAAAAAAGTTTAAAACTGAAACCCAACTTCTTACTGAAAAAGTGTTAAACAAGAAAATATCAAGGGAAGGATAGCCGTGGTCGTATGCCACTTTTCCCTACAATGTATTGTTTTCCTAGACCAGTGGTTCTTAACCTTTTAGTCATGAGAGACCATTTCACCAAATGTTTGTCTTGCCGGGGACCACCCAGTTGGTTTTCCTAAATTAGGGATTGTTTGATAAAGAAAACAAGCACAATTTTATAATTAGCATTTATTTATTATTTAGCAAAAATATTTTAATGTGATTTTTGTGACTGCATACTCTTAACTAATTTCTGAATTCTTGGTTCAGTGCTACTCAAAGCTAAACGCATGTCGGCAGTGGCATCCAACCGATTTCGATGCTTGTTTTTAATTACCAGAAGCGTCGAAAACCCCTGCTCGCATAGATACGTCGATGAAAATAAACTTAGGTAACGTATAGCAATGTCTCGTATCTTTGGAAAAGAAATTGCTTTTTGGCTCCAAAATTCCTCAAGATTTATTCCTGATTCGAATGTATCTTTTAAGTTCATGTCGTGTTGCAGTTCAATCACTTCTTCTTGAATTTCATCCGAGACTTCTGAAACATTGAGAATGAAAGGATTCCGGATCAGTTTCTGAATACTTATGTCCCCGAAGTCAGGAAAATAGCGATTGAATTCACTTTTTAAACTTGTCAAATGGAGCATCATGTTTTTCTGAATTTCTTCTTTAATATCTGTACCTTGACCGTCAATAATTTGGTTCAGCGTATCAAATGCAGAAAAGTTTTTTCTTTCGATCTTATTAATCCATAGCTCGATTTTAGCAATAAACGCCCTGATTTTATCTTCATATGCAAATATGTTGCCCATGCCTTGTAACTTAAAATTTCCTGATCCTTGCAGTTGAAGGTTCAATTTATTTATTAGCGCAAAAAAGTCTACCAAATAAGCAAAACGTATTTTATATTCGGGCTCACAGAACTGATCTAGCAACTCTTTGTTTTCCTTGTTAGTTAAGAATATTTGTACTTCCTCTCTTAGTTCGTACAACCTCGACAGCATGTTTCCTTTCGAAAGCCAACGAACTTCTGTGTGGAAAAGCAGAGTTTCGTGTTCAGAGTTCATGTCAGAACACAACTGTTTGAATAGACGAGTATTGAGTGCGCTCTTTTTAATAAAGTTAACTACTTTTATAGCTGTTTTCAGAGCTATAGTAAAGCATTCCGGGAGTGTTTTGGCAGCCAATGCTTGACGGTGAATAACGCAGTGTGTCGTTATTGCTGATGGATTTTTGGTTTTTACCAATGCTGCAAGACCAGAGCGAGAACCAAGCATAGCAGGAGCACCGTCAGTACAAAACCCGGCAAGCCTTTCCCACATAAGTCCATGTTTCTCCATATATTGACTTATTGCATTCATAACATCTGCACCTTGCGACGTCGTTTTCAGTTCTTGAGAAAATAATAACTCTTCTTTAAACATTTTATTGTCTTCCAAAAATCGAATAAATACTAGTAGTTGACAGCATTGCGAAACATCGGTAGACTCATCACATTGTAATGCAAAATAGGGGCTGTTTTTAATCTTGTCAATAACTTGGTCTTCAATATCAGTTGACATTTTTTGAATGCGCGACTTAACTGTGTCATTAGAAAGCGGTATTTCACGAATTTTCTTTTGAGCTTCCGCGCCTAAAAGCTCTTCTGCAACTTTAAGCATACAGGGCTTTATTAAAGATTCGCCGATTGTGTGTGCTTTTTTCGATTTGGCAATCAATTTTGAAACTTCAAATGATGCAGATAATGTTTTTTCAGATGTTGCATAACTTGTTCCACTGGGTCCAAGTTTCATTTTTTTAAGATTTGTTAGTTTGCCTTCAAAAAAGTCTCGCGAACTGTTACAAAACTTCGGATGTACGGTCTTCAAATGACGTTCCAACTTTGCCGGTTTTAAAGCGTCGTTTGCAAGAACAGTTGTACATAAAACGCATTGCGGTCTAGTTTCTCCATTAATTTCTATTGAAGTAAAGCCCAGCTTAATATAGTCGTCGTCATATTTTCTTTTTGGAGGCATTTTTCTGAAAACGAAGTTTTAGTGGTAATATGGACAGGTTTAAGATAATATAAATGTGTTGTTTTGATAAGCTTTTATTTGTGAGGTCTATGGCCAGCTGTGGGAATGACGGTTAAAATATTTACTGCTCAAGACGTATCAAATGAGCTCAAATACAACGGTATTATTATGTAGGTACCTATGTTTACATAAACATCATAATCTGCTCAATAATACCAAACAATTGCATTATCACCGATATAACATGTATTCCCATAACTGCTTTGAAATATTAAGTAGTAAGGTTTAGACCCGAACAAACAAACCTACCATACCATGGGGTTATTGGACATCTCGACTACGTAAAAACTGGCCTGCGGGCTAAATGTCTACTTTTTAAAATGTGCATGGGTAGACTGACCCGGAAGAGTTAAATACAAAGGGCCAGATGTCTCACATAAAAAAAGTGAAGGGATATTTCGGCACAACCGTAAATTTTTAATTAAATGCACGATAAATCTGTAATAGTAGTAGTTGTAATCTGTAGTAGTAGTTTAGTATTATATGATTCATATTATCAATAATTTAGAGATTTATCGTGTATTTAATTAAAAATATACGGTTGTGCCGAAATATCCCTTCACATTTTTATATGAGACATCTGGCCCTTTGTATTTAACTCTTCCGGGTCAGTCTACCCATGCACATTTTAAAAAGTAGACATTTGGTCCGCAGGCCAGTTCTTACGTGGGCGAGATGTCCAATAAATACTGAATTATGCATTATTTTCCGTTTTATAAAAAATATTAAAAACTTTGTACACAGTACCTAATAAAAAGATTTACAATGTGACGAAAAGAGTAATTACTTACCTACGTAGTATTTATATCTGGAGTAGTTATTTACTATAACTACTTTCGTAGACTAAGGATATTTGCTTTTTGCTGTCGAACTTTAAAAATTAAACCAAATACTCAGTGTCGGTACAATACTCGTCACTCTCTCAAGGCCACGTTATAAATCACTACCGCTCATTACCTCGTCGAAGTTGTAAGTGAAGTGACGGACGATCGGCAAACGCTAAAACAAGGAACGAATGGAACGACACTCCCGCCCCCGCCCTCGTGCATCGCGTTTCGACTTCGGACTCGGGGCTCGCATTGTTTCAACTATAACATAACGTCACGCCACATATTATTAGGATGGCTTCGCGGACCACTTGGAATGACTCCAGGGACCACTAGTGGTCCGCGGACCACCGGTTAAGAACCAGTGTCCTAGACTAATTAACATCCGACCACGGCTATCCCTGATATTTTCTTGTTTAATACTTTTTCAGTAGTCGGGTTTTAGTTTTAAACTTATTTATATTATTTTGGGACAAGCATATCACATTTTAAATAGGTATAATTTATACCTACATATTTGAAGTGTGCTAGCTAAGCCCTTTCATTTGATACATAAATACACCTTGAAGGAGCGCAGAGAACGTGGAGACCTGATTGAGACCTTCAAAATAATAACTGATCACTATGACTTACAAGGAGTCAGTGACATGTTCATACGCGCACCGGACCGAAATCGTAAACGACACAACATTAGACTGCAAAAATATAGTTTGAATACAAACCTACACAAGAACTTCTTGAGCAATAGTGTGATTAACACATGGAATAGGCTATCTGAAAATATTGTGACAGCAGAAAACATTAACCAATTCAAAAATAGACTGGACAAACACATAAATCAACAAAAACATTGAGTAGTGAAAACAGTGTAGTGAACAATGAGATGCAGGCTGATATCAGTTGTTTCAACTGCTGGCCTGTTCCCCAATAATAATAATAATAATATTTATCTCTAATTTATTTTTTAACATATTACTTTATGACCGCTAGCGGGCGCCACATTAGATTCAGTTGCACGTTATACAGCCTATAACCAGCAGATGACTAAGATGCTTCTAACGATACCTCATTTGTCCAGTTCTAAATAGTGGTTGAGGAGCTATGAGGGAACAGATGAACCTACACACATACATACTTACATACCCTGTCAAAATCATAACCCTCCTTCTGCTTCGCCATAGCCGGTTAAAAAATGAGTCAGATTCGCGCACGAAGTGTTCCGTATTATTATCTCTCAGTATCTGTAACCCCCCTCACAGTTTTACATGAACAGGTTAGTTCAAACACAGAACACCGCGCGTAACTTTTTCAGTTTTACCAAACACACGCATGGTGTCAAGGCAAAACTGTGGTGAAGCTGGTGTGTAAGTACAACAGTTATAATTAGTAGGTATATTAAATTAAGCTACGGGTGCAGCATTCCACACTATGCGAACCCCAATAGGGCCCCATCTCAGCATTGAATGCTGCGCACGCCCTTCGTTGAGTATGCACGGCACTGGTTTTCAGATGGGGCCACTAAGTAGCGCTGACGCCACGCACATGTGAACTTTTTGACGTTTATTCACGAAAATTGCGATAATAGAACTATACCTACTATATCTATTACCTACTTTTTTTTAAATTGAATAATATAATGCAATTCTTAATTATACAAAAATATCACATCCTTATTTGCAATCGCAGATTTTGTCATGTTATGTCAAATCAAATAACCCGCCCCGTATCGTTCCCGGCGCAAAGGTGACACTGGCGTCGTTGCCTCGCTCAATCGTGATGGCCATCCTCTGCCTCAAAAACGGGCCGAAGCGGGAGTCACCGAATTTTTCGTGGATACGGCGACCAATCTCAGCAATCAAGTCCTTCGCCTCCGACCCCCAACTGCCCATAGTCTCCACCGCAATGGGCACGAAATAACATAGTGGCTCCATTGCGACGTATTTCCATTTTTTTCTATTGGCCGTGTCCTCAGCCGTCGATGCAGGACCGCTGGCGGTGCTACGCAAGTGGAATCCCACAACAGGCACCTGCTCGCTTCCCGTCCGATTTGCTGAGACCCTGGACTCCAGCGTACACGGTACGTTTGCAGATATAAGGGCCCTCCGAACTATATCGTTGAGAGCATGATCGCGTGGAAACCTGGCCGTGCAGCGACGACAACTCAGTGCGTGATGGCCGTCCTCCTCCACCATGGAACCGCAGATGCATCTATGTGATTCACACACCTATTATAAAAATTTTAAATGCGAAAGTAACTCTGTCTGTCTATACGCTTTTATATCTTGTTTGTGTCGTATCTTGTTTTGTTGTCGTCCAGGGTGCGAGAGGTAGATTTCGACCAATCTCACCTCTGCCTGGCCAGCAACCTTAAGACCTTAAGAGTGTCGGCAGCTTTGTAGTCGGCTGTACGATCGAGAGGTCCTGGCTTTGAATCCTGGCCAATACATTACCGACGTGAATCCACTCCTAATATAAATAAATTAACTTAGTTGGAGGGTTTAGAGGGAACATTATTAATTTCAGCTGTTAATATTCTTTAAAAAATAAAAAAGCCAGACAAGAGCGAATCGGACTCCCACTTCGAGGGTTTTGTACAAAGAATTCAGAGACGTAATTATGACGGTACGTGCTGCATAAACCGCAATATGTGTTAGTTGCGTTGACTTAGAATTTAGAAGTTTGATTTTTTCTAAGATTTTACAGACTTGAATATGAGGTATGAATTTCAACTTGGTGCCTCCATCCATTCCTGAAAAAAGGTCTTGACAGTCAGACAGACGGACAGACAGACGGTCAACAAAGTGACTTTATTTCGGTTTCGATTTTCTTTTCTCGGGATACGGAATCCAATAAAAGAATAAAAAGACCGACAGACGGTGTGCGGTTCGAGTCCAACATAACAATGACTTGAGTTTTTGTAATTTGTATTATGCATTTCAATTAAAAATAGCTAAAATTCTGCATTTGGTATTTAATATTTCCAATACTTTACTTTAAAATATTTTGTGTTTTAATTACTTGCGATACAGTACCTAATTTAAAATATAAATAAATATTCCACAACAACGTAGAGTGGAACACAACGTTATCTAGGCGCATGGTAAGCATAGCTTAACTAGCTTAGGGCACGAAATTGGCTCTATTTTTACCCAACTACGGCAAAACCAAAGAAGGGTTATGTAAATAGACGCCTGCATGCACACATACATAATGTACAAAGCTGTTGTACTTGGTTGCAGGCTGGAGCTGAGGCCTCAGTCAGATACATAGCTAGACTCCATTCGGTTAGGTTTTTAACTATATGTAAACAATCTTGATACGTATTTTTTATATTTTTTATTTAAAAACTCATCTTATTAATATCTTTTTCTTTAGAAACTAATTTTAAAGACTAAAAAGCCAGATTGAACCACCAGTTGGTCAGTTACTTAGCCCAGTTCCAAACCAAAACGACCCACGGGCGGCGTGCGTTTTAGTTGGTTCGAGTCCGACATAACCTCTCCCACCGGCTCCGGTGGAGAGTTATCCGTGGGGATTTTGCGCACGTAAAAAAAGTTTATTTGTTTAATATAATTATGTGTTTTTTTATGAACAGTTGCTCTAAGATTGTTTACGTTTGGTTAAATACCCACCGTATGCAGTATGGGTAAGTATTTAAGGTATGTCGCGCGTTTTTATAATATTAGTCATACAAAAACAACGAAGTAGGTGGGATACGTGCATACATAATGCATATAATATTATAGTAAACAGTACTAATATTATTATAATCAATTTTTTTTTTTCAGGTTTGCATACAATTCATACTTAGATGAATGCTCCAGTTTTTTGTATAGTGGCTGCGATGGCAACACTAACAATTTCCCCACAAAAGAGAAGTGCGAGCAATACTGCATGGTATCCGCTATTAGTGGATGTGACGATGTATCTGGAATAAAAGATAATGATATTATAATTGGAATGGATTTTAAGTGAAATGCTGTATTTTATTTTTTTACTAACTACTTTTTTTTTTTTTTTTTACGTGCGCAAAATCCCCACGGATACCTCCCCACCGGAGCCGGTGAAGGAGGTTATGTCGGACTCGAACCGACTAAAACGCACGCCGCCTGTGGGTCGTTTTGGTTGCCGAAGGTGAGGTTGACAGGCATATCCCTCGCACCTCGGCCGACCCAGGGCCATCTCTCACGATCTGGCCCTCTTCTCGGGTGTGGGGACTACAGAGTCCCCAACTCGTCCCCGGAAACGGGGAGGCGCGCCACGCGCGCCACCGCCGCGGCCTGCTTCTGCCAGGGTGACAGGCGGCTCCACCTGTCACCCCCAGGCCGGCGCTCATGGGGGGCGAAGGTCGTTCATCGACCTCCGACGCCCGAGTTGCCTTCGTACGCGGGCAGCTTGGCTTGCGATCCTTCGTCGCTCCCGCTGCCGCTCCCGCCCCGCCTCCTCCTTCACGAGCATTACTTGCTCGCAGAAGGAGGCGCCGGCCGCCCACGCATCCGCGCAGCGGACCATCGCCGCGAGCTTACTAACTACTTACTACTATTACTTACTTTATGTGAACTAATGGAGTGTACCTACACATCGGCCCAGCTAACTACATCAAATGGGTTTCATTACTTTCATTGGCCAGAACCAAAAGATGTACGACTAGACAAATATGAACCGTGGTGTTAACATCAAAAAAATCGAATCGAACTTTCCATTAGATTGAGCTCTCTCTGGACTGTTGCCGATGGCAAACATAGGGCAACGATAAAAATATCCTTTGATGATCGTTACACACAGTTACACCGCATCGGTGTGCACCACGCAATAAATCACTACTTTATCGTGTGCACGATGCAAGCTGCGCCGATATGTTTGCCATGGATAAAATGAATTAAACCGGATTATTATATAGAAAAAATCCTTATCCCCGCTGTGGTTTTTCCAAGCGACTATAATATAGAGTTCTTCAAGAAGGGCATTAGAAGATTATTACTGGGTCGGCGGAGCGAGTGTGGCGTCGCTGGTGTTGCACACGTCCATAGACCACAATCGCAGTAACCATTTTAAATCAGGTGAGCCGTGTGCTTGTCTACCACCTAAGTGGTATAAAAAAAGATTTATAATAATTAAGTATAAAATTTTATTATGTCATGCCTTTACGGGTGAATTTTACCAAAATAAAATAAATAAAATAACGTTTATTTCAGTAATCTTTTGCATACACTTTGCTGAGACTTCCCAGTGAGTAATCAAAGATACTCGTATTGGGAATGGCTCGCTACTTCCCTTAAAAATACAGTTAGATTACAGAGTTATAGAAAAATAGAAACATAAACATTGAAGTGTGTAGGTATGCGTGTGTATGTGTGTGTGTATGTGTGTGTGTTCGTGTGTGTGTGTGTGTGTGTGTGTGTGTTTGTGTGTGTGTGCGTGTGTGTGTTTGTGTGTGTGTGTGACTATTTAGTTTGTGTGTTTAGGGACTGACTTGAGTAAATAAATATCACTATGTAGGTGTATAAGATGAGGTATAATGTCAGCAAATTCTTATGAAAAGATTTTCAACGTCATCATATGTAAGGGTATCCAAAAATTGTGTTATAGATTTTTTGCACGTGTATAGTTGCTTAGGATAGATATTTAGCATTTTGTTTAGCCTATTGTATATAAAACCAGATTGGCATGGATACTGTCTTCTAGCAAAGTTAGTACGCACTGGGGTTATAGAAGCAACAGTATAATTTCTTCTCTTTTTTTGTGACGATTGAATGAAGGTTAAGGATTTGTGACATCTTAGAGTTAGGTTAAGTAGATAAAGCTTTCGGACTGATAGAAGGTTACTGATTTGATATAAGCTGTTCGTAGGAAATCTGTAAGGCTTGGAGTACATTACTTTTATAAGGGACCTTTGAGCTCTTTCAAGCTCTAGAAAGTTGGTCCTATTGGCTCCACCCCAGATGGGGATACAGTAAGAGATGACCGATTGAGCAAGGGCCAAGTAAATTTTGTTCAGTAGAGTGCTAGACATGATATACCTTAGAGTCTTGAATACCCACATTAATTTTCTGATTCGACTTATAACAGCTTCTAGCTGTGACTGCCAATTTAGCCTTTGGTCAACGATGATTCCAAGATACTTTGTTTGGTTGACTTTGTTGATCAAGGGACAATCACACAAGGAGTCTTCTGGGTTTGCACAGCGATGTATCTTGATGCAGAAGTTATTTGATGGTTGCGAAGATATGAAGATGAATTAACCTTTAGGTAGATAAGCATTCGTGCTGGAATCGAAGGAGTCGTTTGGAAATCTCCGTAGATACCACCCCCGTCAGTGTCACCCCGGCCATTTGGAATGATTTTGTCGGAATCGAACAGACTAAAGCCGTTTGCCTTCTAGCGTCTTAAGATGAAGCTGGAGTGTAAGTTTATCTAAGGCATATCTTACAGCCCGGCATTTATCGGGTGCGGGGAGCATAATGTTCCCATCCATTTCCAATAATTAGGTGAGCATCGTGCCGCTGCCTGTGGGGTCTGTAAGGTGGGAAGCGGCTGTTCTGGTACCCCCATACCTGCGATCGGAGAACCAGCCCGCCCCTTGTCGGCTCTCTGCTGTGCACTCTGTTAGTCAGGCAGAGGGACACATGCAATACCTCCGAACAGTCCCCTACCTAGTGCTGCCGTCCGTTCCCATGGCCCTACATACACAATACGCAGTTTATGTGTATTAAATAATTATATTTATGAATAAAATTTTTTTTTTTTTTTTTTTTTTAATAGGACACGTCAATTGGACTTCGCCTTGCCTGATGGTAAGCTGAAGGCAAAGTCCCAGTAAAGAGGGTCACCATTACTTACACATACCGTGTGACAATGGTGACACTCAGCTTGACGGCCTCATCATATGCTTTTTCACGCCCCGCTTAAAGGACCCGGGACTGTAGGAAGAAGGAAACACGTGAGCTGGTAATGAATTCCAGGCCTTAATGGTGCGACAGAGGAAAGAGTCTCCGAACCGCTTGGTTCTTGATCGGATGTTTTGCACCGTGTGCGGATGACATCTAAGACCTGCACGCGTTGTCCTGTATAGGAAAGGGGAGGGTGGGACTAATTGGAAGAGCTCATCAGAACACTCCCCATGGTACAAACGGTAAAATACAGCCATGGACGCAACATCTCTACGCAGCTGTAAAGGTTCTAGGGTGTTCGTGATCTCGGGATTCCCAATGATGCGGACCGCACGTCGCTGCAACCTGTCGAGAGCATCTAGTAAGTACTTTGCTGAACCATCCCAGAGATGCGAGCAGTACTCCACACAGGAGCGAATTTGTGTCTTGTATAGAAGACACCGCTGCTCCGGCGTGAAAAATCGTCTCACTCTGTTCAGGACTCCGAGTTTTCGTGAGGCTGTTTTGATGATACTTTCGATGTAGTTTTTGTTATTCAGGTTGCAGCGAACATCCATACCTAGGATATTGAGATTGTCCTGCAGTGGCAGTGGCGTGCTCTGAAGAGTGGGGAGGGGAAGGAAAGAAGATACTTTTGCTGTAAACGCACATGCCTGCGTCTTCTTGGCATTGAACTCAACCAGGTTCTCAGAGCCCCATTGAGAAATGTGATTCAGGATCCCGTCAAGCTCAGTGACAAGAAGCTGCCTTTTCTCCGCGATATCCGACTGCTTGGCCGCAGGATGTCCATGATAACTCCCATGCAAAGTGCTATCGTCTGCATAACAATGAACATTGTCGGTAGACAGCATGTCGTTGATATGCAGAAGAAAGAGAGTGGGTGATAAGACGGACCCCTGGGGCACGCCAGCATTAACCTGCAGAAACTCCGAAGCTCGTCCGTCACAAAGGACGCGTATACGGCGCCCCTGCAGGAAGCTAGCAACCCAGTTGCACAGCCTAGAAGGCAGACCAAAGGCAGGTAGCTTGGAAAGAAGCGATTTGTGCCAGACTCTATCGAAAGCTTTGGCGATGTCAAGACTAATTGCCAGTGACTCGCCGTGCTTGTCCATAGCCTCACCCCAAAGATGGGTAACGTATGCTAGAAGATCACCCGTTGACCGTTTCGGTCTGAAGCCATATTGCCGGTCATTAATTAAGGAGTGATCCTCTAGGTGCCGCATGAGCTGTTTGTTGATTATGTGCTCGAACACTTTGCACAGCACTGAGGTGACGGCTATGGGTCGATAGTTGGCTGGCTCCGAGCGATCCCCCTTCTTGGGAATCGGCTGAACATTCGCCTCTTTCCAAGGCAAAGGCACTGTACCCGAACTGTAGGATAGCCGGTACAGGCGCGTAAGCATTGGAGACAACTCCGCTGCACATTTTTTCAAGACTACCGCTGGAATACCATCCGGACCACTGGCTTTCCGGACATCGAGTGATTGCAGCACTGCACGGACATCGCGTTGCCTGATATGGATATCAGGCATCGCGTGGTCACTGTCGGGTAGTGTTGGTGGCTGCGTACGATTCGGGAGTTGGCCGCAAAGAGATTAGCCAGCAGATTTGCCTTCTCTTGCGGCTCATGGGCCAGGGATCCATCAGGGTTACGCAGCGGAGACAGCGAAGGCTGACAGAAGTTGGCTTGCACGGCTTTAGCCAGTCGCCAGTAGCCACGGCTTCCCGTGGGATGCATCACTAGCTCTTGACCAAGCCGCGCTATGCGCAGGGCATCCGCTCTGACGTAGGCCCTTCTGCAGACCTTTGTGGCTCTGTTGTACGCCGCCTTGAAGTGGCCCAGATTGGGATGGCGCGTGGCGCGCGCCCTTACCCAAGCGCGGTACGCAGACTGTTTTTGTTCAACAGCTTCCGCACACTCGCGCCCGAACCAAGGGCGCACCCCGCGGTCACCGGTGACATCGGTGTATGAGATATAGTATTCCATACCCAGACCGATCTCACCGGCGACAGCAGTAGCACAATCCGATGAGTTCTTACCTTCAAAGCAGCGCTCAACCCACGGGATGGACGCAAAATAGTCACGAAGTCCATCCCAGTCCGCTGACGAGTAGTGCCAGAGACGCCGCTTCCCCTGCACGGGTCGTGGGGGCGCTATAATGGGCACCGTGGAACTGACCAGACAGTGGTCGGAGTTGCCTAAAGCGGCTCGCACCGATACACTGTACCGGTCCGGATCACTCGTCAGCAGAAGGTCCAGCAGAGAAGGTGCTAGGCCCGACCTTCTTGGTATCCTAGTGACCTCGTGCACCAATTGGGTCAGGCCGTGCGCCAGAGCAAACGCGTGGGCGGCTCTTCCCGCATGGTCTGTTTTGGAGGAGCCCAACCAGATCTCGTGGTGGGCGTTAAAATCCCCCAAAAACACCATTTCGGCATTCGGAAATCGCTCCTGCGCATCATCTGCCGCCTGACTCAGATATTCAAAGAGTCGAGTTGTCTCAGCATCTCCTGTATGGGAACGGTAGAGGCACACATAGATCTGACTCGTAGGGCCATGGTCTACGTGTACCCAAAGGATGGAGAAGGATGGGTCCTCTAGGCAGCGCAAACGGCGACAGCAAACATCCGCCCTAACAAACACGCACACCCCGGCTTTTGCACGAAAACTTTCCTCAAGAACATAGCCAGGGTAGAGCAAGTAGGTCGTGTCGTCAGGGCGGTGTATTTGCGTCTCCGTTAGAAAAAACATGGCAGGTTTCGCCGTCTCTAGGTGTTGGTGGACGGCGTTGAGGTTTGCATGGAGCCCACAGATGTTAGTGGACTCCACCTCAAATAGCAAGCTTTTGGGAGTGTGTCGAGCCGCTGTGTTGCCTATTTCCTTGAATTGCGCTGCCATGAGTTTGGGTGGGAGAAGGCGTGAAAAAAGAGGTGATTGCCGCCGCAGCACCGTGTGACAAAGCGCGGGATATTGGTTTTATCTATGAATGTGAGGCATGGCGAGAGCCGACGCGCCGAACGGAAGGGCCCCCGTACCCCCCCGAGTATGGTCGCCGGGCTCCCAATTCCGGTCACCAACCGGCACGACGAACCATATCGGGATTATGCGCGGCCTGGTGAGGCAGCCTCCCAAGGTGGTTAACCCCAGTTGGGCCCCTGTACTATACCGCGGGCGGCCAGCGGCACCACCGTTTCTACAGGTCTCCCTGTTCGGCGCATCGCCCCGCGCCATCCCCACTAGACTACGCCAAGACCCACTGGTCCCACTAGTGCTGCGACAACCACCACCTCTGCCCGGCTATGCACTTGCTGACCCCTGAACACAATCCAACCGAGATTGAATTGCTATGGAGGGTTTTTCGCAATAGTGCACGGTGGTACCTACCCGGTCGAAACTTGAGACAAATTTGTGCCACCAAGTTTCTACCACCACCTACTGATACTATCATAAGAAAAACACGGCACGTCACTAGATGGAAATGGAATCGAAAATTCTTCTATCTAGTTAGGTAATAAAACCAAAATAAAAACTAACATTGGATCAATAGGATTATTTTAATCCTATCTACCTCCCTTCGACAACAAATATTAATATGCAGTGAGAGTGAGACGTGGCTGCGTGCTGTTTGTGCTTAGAATATACTCTCTTTACATTTGCTGAACGCGAGCAGATTTCATTTTATATCTGGTCACACTGATCTGTCATCTGTGACATCGGTCATTTGTGGCAGATAGCTTTGAATGACGTATTTTATTGTAAAAGTGAAATTGTACAATATCACTTTAACGAAAAAAATATAAAGCACGTATTATGCTATTGACATCGTTCTCTGTCGTTCTCGTTCAGATCTTATTAGCTAAAGTCAGTTTTGTGCTACAATATTTAGTTTGAAACATGAATTAATTATGAAAAACTTTAATCTAAATACTATATGGCAGTGAATCATCACTGTATTGTTGTGTTTGAAACTTGTATGTTTTTGTTGCATTAAAGACTTACTCCTCACCTAAATAAACTACATAGTGTTTGTAACATTATATGTAACTCGTATGGACAGTGCTAATGTCTAAAACTCAACTTACGAACAATATTTTCTTATATATATCTTTGTAATCCAAGTATCAGAGATAAAAAATGTGTTATATGCTATAAATATGTAGGCTGTGGTGTTTTGTTTACAAATATATATCTTGAACATCAAAATGGGTAGATCTTTGGCCGTGTTGATGTGGAAGCATGCCGTGGTCAGAAAACGCAAGTTTGTTCTGACTGCAGTAGACTTGGTATCGCCTTTATTATTCTTCGCGTTACTGTTCGCGTTTAGGAACACCCTCAATCCTAAGCAAGGATCCAGATTAAAAGATGGAGGTGGCATCACGCTTCGAACTGTAAGATATTTTTTATAATTTTAATCTAGAGGGGAGTAGAATCTAGATTTTAACTAGAAAGTACTTTTTAACTGATTCTATCATGATTTTTTTGAGTATTACTTATGTTTACCCCGACGTTTCGACTATTTTTCAACAACCATGTGTAATAAAGAACAGCAGGGTATACTCTGAACTCGTATATTCATCAATTAGATACAATTACATGTAGGTACAATTCTCATAGTAATCTTCTCATTCCACGAGCGCCCACAATGTGTTCTCCCCAAAAACAGCTGCAGAGTATGTCTATATTCTGCCGTGCACCACCTACAACTTCTCACCACTTCAGGTTGTCGGTGTTGCTGGCACAATAAATACAATCTGAATTAATAGATTATACAATATATAACAACTGTGCTATAAATCGTTATTATAATTTTATTTTATTTTTTTATTGTACTTTATTAACTAAACCATTGTAGTTGTCACAAAGTTTGAAGTGCAAATTATCTCAAAGTACAAATTCACGCAGAAAGAGCTCACCATGTTGCTAAGTCTTGCTCTGTTATAAAGTGATTTTATTACAATGAGTGATATTGGCGTAAACTTTAGTAAATATCATTAATCTAGGGTTTATACACATAATAGAATCTACCACTTATCTTTACTAATATTACAAATTTAAAGAGTTAGTTTATTACATTAACTATTCATTTAAATTAAAAAAAATCTTGTATTAAATAGCCGTTTCTCAAGGATGCATTAAGGCTATATAAAATCACACAACTAAAATTAGTAAACAATGTCAACAAATCTGTCAGATTTTTTTTAATATATTTATTTAGCAGTGATACAATTGATAATGCCTATATCCTGTTAGTCTCTATCAGCTTTCACTTTTTATAAAGAACTTTTTATTAGAACCTAAATGACTCATATTCCCGTTCTCCCATTATTATACTTATGCAGTTGGTACCTAGTATGACAGGCGTTCAATTATTGACCTGTTTTTAGAGTTTATGGAAGGGCTGCTGTAAGCTTCAACAAGATCTTGTTCATGAAAGAGGCTGTTGTGCAATCTATCCTCTTGTGAGCTCAGACAGCCATAATTGCTACCATAAAATTCTTATAAGTCAAATCAAAAATTAAGAAAAATAGATAGCTCCTCCTCCACCTCGGTATCTGTGGTTTGTTTTCTCTTTTTTGAGATGCATTCGGGAACAGCAATAGCAATAGAAGGGAAATTTTGAGTTAAGACCTTTTCATTCTTAGCTCAGTAGAAAAATATGACCATTAGCAATGCTTATTGATCTTTTGAACTTGGGATTGTATAATAATATTACTATGTAAATTCTACTTCTTCAATTTAGTTTAGCTTAGGAGGTAGGACACGGCGGTTTTTCCGCCCAATGGAGCAGTCCGACTGGGAAAGTACCTCCGCCCTACAGAATACTGCGGCTATAATAACTTCGTGTTGTGTTCCCAGTGGTGAGTAGGGTAGCCAGAGCTCACTGGAGAATTTGTGCTGTCAGTGGGAAGACTAAAGGTTTGTCCTGCTTTGTCTTCTACACTGACGGCACAGAAACTGTATATACAGGGTTGGCAGCGCGACTGTGACTCAAGTGCAAGGACTTTTACATGAAAAGAATGTTTTGCATTTGATGTTCCAAAGGATGTTTGTGAGGGATGTGTTGCGAACGTTGTTCCGAAGAATATAAGTAAGGGATGTGTTGCGAATGATGTTCCAAGGAAAGTGTGTGAGGGTTGTGTTACAAATGATATTCCGAGGAATGAGTTGCGAATAGTGTTTCGAGGAACGTGTGCGAGTGATGTGTTGCGAACGTTGTTCCGAGGAATATATGCAAGGGATGTGTTGCGAATGATGTTCCGGGGGATGTTCCGAGGAATGTTTGCGAGGGATGTATTGAGACCGCACGTGCGCCACACCTCACTTTTCTTGCATCAAAAACGAGCCTGTTACACATCCTCGTACCGCACATCCGCGTCCCGTTTCACAGTGACGGACGTAGCTACCAAAGCCTAGCATCGCTCAGTGACATAGCACATCACATCTTTGGTGGAAACACTTAAACGTCTCATACCTTGCGTGCACATCTAAGGTGGAAACGCATCATGCGCGTGAGGACTTTGGCGGAGGAGGCAGTCGCCCGGGGCGAGGTGACGTTGGCGGTGTCCTTGGACATCTCCAACGCGTTCAACACCTTGCCCTGGAGTTGCATCAGGGAGGCACTCGTGTACCACGGTGTGCCTCTCTACCTCCGCCGCATAGTCGGGGCGTACCTGACGGAGAGAGCCGTCATCTACCCAAGTGCGACCGGCGTCGGTCGGCGTGAGATGTCGTGCGGTGTTCCACAGGGATCGGTTCTTGGGCCGCTCCTGTGGAACATCGGATACGACTGGGTGCTTCGCGGTGAGCTCGCGGACGGCGCCGCCGTCACGTGCTATGCGGACGACACGCTAGTGACGGCGAGCGGGGCTACATACCGCGAAGCGACCCTGAGGGCCACGACCGCGGTTGCTCAAGTCGTGGAACGGATCCGGCGGCTGGGCCTTGAGGTGGCTCTGCATAAATCTGAGGCCATGTTCTTTCATGGACCTCGGCGCACGCCACCACCTGGTTCCAGTCTCACAGTGGGAGGCACTCTCATCGGCATCAAGCCCCAGATGAAATATCTGGGGCTCGTGCTCGACGGCCGGTGGGACTTCGGGAAGCACTTCCGAAGTCTAGGCCCCAAATTGGTGGGCACAGCCAACGCTCTGGCGCGGCTACTGCCTAACCTGAGGGGCCCGGAGGACTCCTGCAGGAGACTCTACGCGGGTGTCGTGCGGTCCATGGCCCTGTACGGGTGTCCCGTGTGGGCGGACACCCTGAATGATCGGCACATGCCCCTGCTGCAGCGTCCGCAGCAGAAGTTGGCGTGCCTCATCATAAGGGGGTACCGCACGATATCCTTCAACGCGGCGAGTCTCCTCGCCGGATCGCCACCATGGATCCTGGAAGCGAGATCCCTTTCGGCGCTATACCGGTTCCGAAAGGCGGCGCGGGAGCGAGGTCACGATCCCGAGCCCGAAGAAATTCGGGCCGTGAGATCCCGGCTCCACAGGGAAATGGTGGCGGAATGGGAGCTACGACTTGGGCGACCAGGCGTAGGGCAGGTGGAGCCGCCGGTTACCCTGGCAGAAGCAGGCCGCGGCGGTGGCGCGCCTAGCGCGCCTCCCCGTTTTCGGGGTCGAGTTGGGGACTCTGTAGTCCCCACACCCGAGACGAGGGCCAGATCGTGAGAGATGGCCCTGGGTCGGCCGGGGTGCGAGGGATATGCCTGTCAACCTCAGCTTCGGCAACCAAAACGACCCACAGGCGGCGTGCGTTTTAGTCGGTTCGAGTCCGACATAACCTCCTCCACCGGCTCCGGTGGGGAGGTATCCGTGGGGATTTTGCGCACGTAAAAAAAAAAAAAAAAGGTGGAAACGCATCCTTATTGTAGTACTAACGTGAGTGGTCGGCACTCCGCCGATCCATTGCGCGTTGCTTGTTCAGCATTTAATTGAACAAAGACTCACCTCAAAATAAACACTTACTCAGGCCCTGGAACATATGATATAGCTATAGTATCGACTCAAAGTGTAAATATCCTGTTCTCAGAAATGATTCATGAGTATCGTGACCATGTGTGTAAATATAAACTGCTTATCGGATTTCTTTCTTCGTAACTGTAGTGAGATGTGTTGGACAATGTCACAACTTCTGTGGTGTGGTAATATTGAGCGTGACCGCTACGCAGGAGGTGCGAGTTCGATCCCCGTTCAGTGCAAATATTTGTATACATGACTATGGGTATTTGTATTGGTCTGGTCGTGCCTCAGAGAGCACGGTAAGGATGTCGTTACGGATAGTTGAAGCCTCAAAAGTCTGACTAGTCTAAACTATAGATCTTCGATATTGCCAATTGGTTGTGGAGGTCAGATGGCAGTAGTTTTTTTGGAATATATCGTAGTTCAAATACGCAGTTAGACTGGTAAAGCGAACCCCAGACTCCGAGTTCATGATTATACGCATGTCACACAAGAAATCATAATGTTTTCGACCCAGTGCGTCTTATATGCTGTTCAATTCACCAGACACAGCGCACGCAGATCTAAACATACAAATCTTTTTGCCTTACAGGTTTATAAAAACAACATATCTTTCTATAACCCCCTGGTCAGGATGGCCCGTCGGTATAATGATATGGCAAAAAATTACTCGGAATTTGATATATTCGCTAAAATCGCAACGTATGTTAAGAGTGTCCTCTATTCCACACCCAAGCCCAACTATGTAATTAACTAAATGCTATAAATATATATTCCTTTGAATAGTTATTAAGTACTTAGTGTTAATTATTTCTTCTTGGTTTTTCTATTTGCACAAGTTTTTGGATTGCAATTCAGACTTTCATTGTATAATCTTAATTTCATGATAATCACAATTGTAAGCTGTGTTGTGTAGAAAATAAAATAAAAATAAAATTATCCAAGTAGCACAGCGCTTGAACCGACTTTGATATAGGACTAGCATTTAGTCTTCCCACTGACAGCACAAAAAACTTTTCAGTGAGCTCTGGCTACCCTACTCATCGCCGGGAACACAACACGAGGTTATTATAGCCGTGGTATTCTGTAGGGTGGGAGGTCCTTCCCCAGTCGAACTGCTCAATTGGGACGGTAATACCGTCGTGTCCCTATAAATAGGTTAATTGATTGATGTTTGATAAGCAAGGTCATTCCCCTGCGTACGATAGGATAATGCAAAAGTGTAGATGAATGGATGTTTGTTTGACGTATCGGGGTGAAATTTAGCGCAGAGATAGTATAAATTTATCTGGTGTAAGTGATAGTAGATGATAATAGAATTCAGTATTGAGCGCGGGCGTGACATTATTTTACACAAGACTATGCCATTGGATTGCAATTCCTCTGTACACATTGCTGAAAGAAAACGCAAATTTGAATTAAGCTCGCCTTTGTTCATAATTTTTCATTTATTTTAATAAATGGCTCATAAGTGTTATAATTTTTTTTTTTATAAAGAATATTAGAATTTTTTTTTTTTTTTTTTTAAGTAAGTAGGATCTTTATTATATATTAGTGTTATAATGAATAAATAAATAAAAAATAAAGCCTGTACATTGTACATTGGAAATATTAAAAAAAGCCGGTCAAGTGCGAGTCGGACTCGAACTTCGACGAAATTATATTTATGCTATATAAACCGCAATACATGTCGATTATGTTAACTTAGAAGTTTGATTTTACATAGTTTCAAGATGTTACAGACCTGAGAGGTTAAGTTGGCATCAAGAAAGCTCGGAGTGCTCAACAGGGCAAAGCGGTATTTCACTGCGGGGCAGCAACTCCTTCTTTATAAAGCACAGGTCCGGCCTCACATGGAGTACTGCTGTCACCTTTTTGCTGGAGCGCCTGCATACCAGCTTGACCCCTTCGACTCGTTGCAAAGACGGGCATTGAGGCTGGTTGACAATCCCATACTCACAGGTAGAGTGGAACCTCTTAGCCTTAGGAGGGATTTTGCCTCACTGTGTGTGTTCTACCGCCTATACAATGGTTTGTGCTCAGATGAATTGTTTGACATGATGCCCGTAGCTACATTCTATCATCGCACCTCTCGCCATAGGCAGGGAATTCATCCCCACACATTGCGACCTGAGACGGTACGCACTGTGCGGTATGAAAGAAACTTCATCCCACGCACACTCAAGCTGTGGAATGACCTCCCTGCTGCGGTTTTCCCAAGCGCCTACAATATGGGGTTCTTCAAGAGGGGCATCAGAAGGTTTCTTCATGGTCGGCAGCGCGAGTGTGACACCCCTGGTGTTGCATACGTCCATAGGCCACGGTAACCGCTTCCCATCAGGTGGGCCGTGTGCTTGTCTGCCAACTAAGTGGTATAAAAAAAAAAAAAAAAAAAAAGGTATGTGAATTTGAAACGTTTTTTTATACCACTTAAGTGGCAGACAAGTACACGGCCCACCTGTTGGGAAGTGGTTACGCATTTCTAACAAAAAAGTCTTGACAGACAGAGAGACAATCTGACATTCAGACAGACAGATAACAAAGTGATCTTACAAAGTTTTTTTCTCTTCTTGAGGTACGGAACCCTAAACATACTTGGGTTATGTTATATTAACGATATTTTTTGGAATTCTTACCTGTTTGTCTGTTTGTCCGCGATTGATACGGTATTTTGTGTTTGAAAGGTCTTAGACTTAAATCTTATGTTACTTTGATCGCAATCGGTTGAGTAGAACTGTAGTTATGAGCAATAGTCGCAATAACCGATTTAAATACAGCCGGAGCCGCGGTTGGAAGACTAGTACACAAAAGGAAGGCTAATACACAAAAAAAATAAAATTGAAATGTCTATTTGTAATATTAAAATAGCATTCGATACCTATTGGTCCCCAGTGCCCATGCTCAGAGAGCTCTGAGCATGGGGACTGCTATTCCCATCAGCTTGTTAATTTATCGCAGGAAGTTCATAAATTGCCTTCCTGGCGATATACTCGCAAAACACCAGTATTATGTTGTTCATTAACCTACTGTAATTAAACAAGCGATTCTTTTATAAAATACATTACTCATTACTCTTATCACGAAAACAGCTCCATTTGTATGATATTTTTTTTAAACGCGGCATCGTAGCTTAAAAAAAAATACATTTTAAATTCGAACCAGTAGTGCCTGTGCTGTGATTCGTGCAACCAGACAGACGAACTCTTCAGCTTTATACTATTTAGATAACATATTAACTATCAATCAATCAGAACAATATTATATAAATAATAACATAACATAAACTCACGGCTATATCCCCGAAGGGGTAGGCAGAGGGTGCTAGCACCCACATTTCCATATCTTTCAACGCGGCGAGTCTCCTCGCCTCGCCGGCTCGCCGGATCGCCACCATGGATCCTGGAAGCGAGATCCCTTGCGGCGCTATACCGGTTGCGAAAGGCGGCGCGGGAGCGGGATCACGATCCCGAGCCCGAAGAAATTCGGGCCGTGAGATCCGTGAGGCTTTACAGGGAAATGGTGGCGGAATGGGAGATACGACTTGGGCGACCAGGCGCAGGGCGCGCCGCAGTAGCGGCGATAAGACCCATCATGGGGGAGTGGCTAGAGAGGCCACCCGGCAGCCTCTCGTACCGTCTGACGCAGATGATCACCGAGCACGGATGCTTCGGAAAGTATCTGCGTCGGATGCAGAAAGAGCCA
The DNA here is from genome assembly GCA_963662185.1 of Eilema griseolum. Lineage (NCBI taxonomy): Eukaryota > Metazoa > Arthropoda > Insecta > Lepidoptera > Erebidae > Eilema > Eilema griseolum. The sequence continues at coordinate 21,262,764 of OY759248.1, read as the reverse complement.
ACGTCCGAGTGTCATCACTGCGACGCGAGCGAGGACTCAGGTCCGCACACGCTCACCGAGTGTCCGGCGTGGGAGACGCCGAGGCGGGAGCTTGTGGCGGCCCTGGGAGTGAGGGTTCTCACGCTCTCCACTTTGCTCGCGGCGATGGTTCGCTGTGCGGATGCGTGGGCGGCCGGCGCCTCCTTCTGCGAGCAAGTAATGCTCCGGGAGCGACGAAGGATCGCAAGACAAGCTGCCCGCGTACGAGGGCAACTCGGGCGTCTGAGGTCGATGAACGACCTCCTCCCCCCATTAGCGCCGGCCTGGGGGTGACAGGTGGAGTTGCCTGTCACACTGGCAGAAGCAGGCAGCGGCGGTGGCGCGCCTGGCGCGCCTCCCCGTTTCCGGGGACGAGTTGGGGACTCTGTAGTCCCCACACCCGAGAAGAGGGCCAGATCGTTAGAGATGGCCCTGGGTCGGCCGGGGTGCGAGGGATATGCCTGTCAACCTCACCTTCGGCAACCAAAGCGACCCACAGGCGGCGTGCGTTTTAGTCGGTTCGAGTCCGACATAACCTCCTTCACCGGCTCCGGTGGGGAGGTATCCGCGGGGATTTTGCGCACGTAAAAAAAAAAGAAAGCACCCACATTTCCATACCACTAGGCTAATTAATAATAATAATTACATATTAGAATTTAAAAAAATGTTACCTTTATCACTTAAGGGTATGAAAAATAGATAGTAGCCGATTCTCAGACCTACTGAATATGCATATAAAATTTAGTAAAAATCGGTCAAGTGTTTCGGAGGAGTAGGTTAACTAACACTGTGACACGAGAATTTTATATATTAGATATATATTCAATTATCAGTATGTTTTTACAAACAGGAGTCCATACGACTGTCGGATAACATCCCCATCGGAACAGAGCCAGCCATCATGGACGCAGTTATCCTGTACCATCCTGAGACGGAAATCACAAACGCGCTCATGGCTGAAGTTGGCGAAATGCTGTTCCTGAAGCGGCTCAAACAAATACCTGGTTTGTATACTTAATGATTGCGTACCTGTATTGCTGTGCAATTCTCTGAGACAGCCTTGAAAGATTATCAATGGTCGGACTGGGTGACGTCACAGCAGATCGAACAATGACAATTTCTATCAATTTTTAAGGACACGGCGGTATTTCCGCCCAATTGAGCAGTCCGACTGGGGAAGTACCTCCGCCCTACAGAATACCGCGGCTATAATAACTTCGTGTTGTGTTCCCAGCGGTGAGTAGGGTAGCCAGAGCTCACTGGAGAATTTGTGCGGTCAGTGGGAAGACTAAATGCTTGTCCTGCTTTGTCTTCTTCACTGACGGCAGAAAAACTCTGTACTTACAGGGTTGGCAGCGCGACTATGACTCCTCTGGTTTTATAAACGTCCATAGGCCACGGTAACCACTTTCCATCACCGTGCGCCACCTAAGTGGTATAAAAAAAAGGTCGGTCACAGCGCTGTGCTCTGCGCTGTATGCTTAGAGAATTGCACAGCTGTATCTAACTGAATACCAATTCTGCTAATTGTCAAACACTATCATACCACAGACATTGCAAAAAATGCCATTTAATTGTAGAATTTAATCTAATGGTGTTAAAGTCTAAAATTTAAAAACATATTGTAGAGTGAATGAAGAAATGTTATGAAATCTAAATTGATAGTGGTTTTGCTATGAGATAAGATTAGCAAAATTGGGGCCCGGGTTATCGGACTTTTTAAAATTTTTAGGACGCCAACTAGCCGTAATGAATGCCACAGATGATAAGCTAAAATATCTAAGTATTGTTCATTCAAAATTGCTGTTCGTAAGAATTAAAAGTTCATCACAAATAGGTCAACGGAACTCCATCGTAACAAATTCTATAAAATAGACAATGGCGCCAACTTTCATAATATAAAAGGCGCCGAAAGACTTCATCCAGTCTGGTAGGTATACGTACTGCTGGCGCTGGCATCCCTCCAGTATTGGATTGTGCCCGTTACAGATGTGTTCCTTAGCTATGCTATTGAAATAATACGAATCTCATCATGAATAAGAATCATTAATAAGATAGACGTAAATTAAGAACTTAGTTGTGTTGTCAAAAGTGTAATAATAAAATCTTGGCAAACAATTTAACGATTTATTAATGACATTGGAAGAGGTATGTTCAAAAGTGGACTGATACGAGTATAGGCTAATTGATTAATTAATTAGTAACTGAAAGATTTGATACATTGCAAGTAGGCACAGGAGAGTATCAATAATCTGGGGTTTCGGTACGTCTGTCTGACATCCCTAGAGGTGGTCATCAAACCGGTAATGGACCTAGGTCAACCGAAATGCGAGGGAAATGCCTTATTGGATCCGAGACAGTGCGAGGTTTTAGTACGTTCAAGTTAGACATAACTGCCCCCCGCCGTCCAATTTTCCGCCACCTTACACTCCTCATCATCTTATGCAGCGGGGATCTGATTCGCAACTTCTGCAGTAGCAGTTGAACGCTCTACCACCACGCATAAAGATCTGATAGTAACTTGTAACCATATCCACATTTAATACTTCAATAATTTATTTTGAACTCCACCTATTTTGTTATTTTATTTTCGTTGCGGGTTCCAAAACCGTTTAAAATTTCCTATAAGTAGACTTTTGACCCTGGACGTTTTGGGACAAGACATTGTGATACATTAGATATTTTAGCAAATGTACTTTTTGATACTGGACTTGCCGCGTGGTTTCCGTCAGAGTAGAATTAGAGCCACTCCATCTCTTCCCATGAGGTGTCGTACAAGGCGACTAAGGGATAGGTCTGTTTAACATCAGACCGATATATTCAGCCCAGACTCAGCCTTAGATGCATGGCTTGAGTCAACAATAGTGCCCGGAATACGGCAATAGGCTCACCCCCTATTACGTGGGACCGAAAACAATCATTGGTGAAATGTCGGTGTTAATTCACCTCTGCCTAACCCTCCAGGGATAAAGGCGTGATTATATGTATGTATGTATGCATGATGTTGAGTCAACAATAGTGCCCGGAATACGGCAATAGGCTCACCCCCTATTACGTGGGACCGAAAACAATCATTGGTGAAATGTCGGTGTTAATTCACCTCTGCCTAACCCTCCAGGGATAAAGGCGTGATTATATGTATGTATGTATGCATGATACTCGAAGTTTTACGATACTGGACATTGTGAAACTGGACGTAATAGGACACCAGACTCTTTGGCATATTGGATATTTTAGGAGACTACATACCTAATGTCAGCCAGAAGGAAATCGATCTCAGCGTGTTCGTGAATCACTAGGTACCGTTGAACCTGGTGTACCTGAATTACAGTAATGATACTCCCACTACTGTATTGCGATCGATTAGTCCCTTATTAATATCTAGTAAACCAGCAAAATTAGACTATTTTAGACTGTTGATCGAAGGCATTTGCTGGAACTTCCTACACATATTGAAAAGACACTTGTACTTTTCCACATTTGTTATTCACACGTCAATTCGATTTCTCCTCGCTTCTTGATGGTAAACTGAAAGCAAAGTCACAGGAAAGAGGGTCATCATTACAGAGATGTACCAAGTTATAAAGTTGGCACTCTGCTTGACGGCCTCATCTGATGCTTTTTCACGCCCCGCTTAAAGGTCTTGGTTTTATTTCTGGTAAACATTGTGGAAAAGTACCAGTGTCTATTCAATATGTGTAGTAAAATTAACCTGCGGTAGCTCAGCCAACGGTATCATTCATGCGTTACCGATCCCTCAATTACCTGTGTTCAGTGTCACTAGATTCATTGTTTCCGAAATTGACGGGGCACTTTATTTCATGGTCTGGTGAGCTCCATACTGTATGGAGCCTACCTTTACAATATAGCTGGCACTGAATTTGGGTTATAGGATTTTGTAGTGAATACTTCTCTAGGTTGCATGGGACAGCTTTCATAAAAAAAAATTGGTGAATTGATATCATGTACAACTCTTGTCATCGTACTGTGACGACACAATTCGCTAGTTACTTTTTTAAATGCTATACCAAAGAGAATACAACACTACGTGCTATACGGCGAGTAGTATATATTTGTCAAATTGTAAAAATTCACATGTGAAACCTCTTTGAAGTGACTACTTTTTTAAGCGCGTTGAGCACTTTTTTGGTAAAGTAAATCCTTTTTACTTTTTGTACAGACTGTTTTCACTTCTGCCGGTAGTGTCGGTATTCCCAGAGTGCCATAATTTATTTTTTTCTAGTCATTTAGGAACCCGGACTGGTAGTCATCGTCATCTATGAGTTAGTCCCGGACGCATCCGAGACTTTCACCTCGGGGTCCGCTAGTACCATTATGAAGAAATTAATGATCTCACGTTTCAAAAATGCGCATCCTAGATACCTAATCCACGACTAACGGAGATAATCGCGTTGCATAGGGGACGCACTTACGCAATGCCGTCATGCAGTCATTTTTCCTTTGTTTGTATAATTATTATTTATTTAAGTGTGTTATCAACTGAGTCTCCAGTCCATAAATGTCTAAGAAAACAACATTCTCAGTCTTAGTCAGCTAAATAGTATATTTGACCCCAAAGTGTAGTCTGGAGCGAAACGGGTCCCTATTTCTTTGGACATTATCACAAGTTAATTAACACGAAGTGATCGGTGCTGGACCTCCCTCCCCCCCCTCATCATCATCTACCCTCCCCTTCTCACTGTCTTAAAGCCACCATAATCTTTCGTGGAGCTCTTTTACCAGCATAAACATTTTGTTACATGTTCCCGTATTATATATTTAAGGCATCGATAAAGATGTTATTACATAACAATAAAATGTTTTGATTTTGAACGTTGTGAAACAGCAACTGTGGCTCACGATCATGGTGTGTATTTGTGTTGCGCTTTCGAAAACAAGTTCAAATAATAACTAAACCGAAAACACAAATGAACGGCTAAAGGCAGTTCTCTAAATTGCATGATCGTGCAGATATTAATCGATATCCTTGAGTTAATCCCGCTCGCATCCGAGGCCGGAGTCCTCTTTCCGGCTCTTACTTCACCACACGGCCTTGGACATCCATGGTAGTAATACCATCCTGCAGATATTATCACGCACATTAAACTATCATATAATTTATCTTTAGTACTTTTCTGTCTGACGTCATGAGTGGATTGGATGTTGTATGAAAGTGAGTTGCAAGAGACGGAATACTGAAGAGCCAACTAATTCCTAGCATTTCACATTTTCAATATATCCATCTTTTTAGATCAGTTTTGACTAGTAATTAATAATTATATATCGTTGCGGGACTTTTCACAATTAAATCCTGGAACTTACAATTTTTGCCGACGTTTCGGATGCGTTGCAGCACGAAAGTCGTGACCACGGTTGCTGCAACGCATCCGAAAACGTCAGCGAAAATAGTAAATAGTAAGCATTAAATAATTATGAATTTACACCGCGATAGTTTAAAATAACAATACTTATTAGGTGGCGATTGCTAAGGTCTGAATTGGACTACATTTTTTCATCCATTCTACCCAATGTCATTTAGGTTTAGATTTTCTTCTTCTTCTCCATCTTAGTGTCCCAGTCACATCCGAAATTTGCATCTCGGAGTCTGGGGTCCACCTTACCAGTCTAACGGCGAATTTGACAGAACTTCGCCAACTGACCTCCACAACCCAGTGCTGATGCCGAAGCATTGCAGTTAGACCAATTTAAGCTTAGATTTTAACTTATACAGTTAAAGTCCAAAATCAAATGGCATTTTTATAGTGTCAATGGTTTTGCTCTGACACAAAGTATCTGCTACTTTGTGTCATTTAGGTACGTCGAGTCCCTGATCGCGGGTATCGTACCTTAACGCTGGTGGACAGAACAGGAGCCAACAGGACATCGTCTGACTTATTACCACTACAATATCTAATAGTTTACTTATCTATGCAATGTTTTAACCGACTTAAAAAAGGAGATTTCTCAATGTATTTTTTTTTACAGCACGAAGGTCTTCAGACACGGATGGCTATATTCCTTACACGAACGAAACGGAGATGCTGTCTTACACAAAAAGGATGAAAGATGGGGATGCTGTTATCATATTCAATGTAAGTTTTTTATCAAAATATATTTTTAATAAAAATTCGTATTCCTTCTGGGGAAGTACATCCGCCTAACAGAATACCGCGGCCATAATAACCTTGTGTTATGTTCCCGGCGACGGCGGTGAGTAAGGTAGCCAGAGCGCACTGAAGAGTTTTTGTGCTGTCAGTGGGAAAACTAAAGGTTTGTCTTGCTTTATCTTCTGCAATGACGGCACAAAAACTCTTTGTTCTTACAGGGTCGGCAGCACGAGTGTGATCCCTCTGTTGTTGCACACGTTTATAGCCCACAGTAACCACTTAACATCAGGTTTAAAAAAAAACCGTGACCTCACAGCACAACCAACACAATACAACACAACCTCACAAGGCAAGTCTGTCCAGTGGGTCCGTGCTTAATACGATTCACTTATCAACAATTTGAATTACTAGCTATTATCTTCTTATATGTAAAATTCTCGTGTCACGGTGTTCGAACTTGAACTCCTCCGAAACGGCTTGACCGATTCTCATGAAATTTTGTGAGCATATTGAGTAGGTCTGAGAATCGGCCAACATCTATTTTTCATCCCCCTACCCTTAACATTATATGGCAAAACAACGTTTGCCGGGACAGCTATAAATATATAAAAATAAAATAATTTAAAGTGTGATGCTGATGCAACATGCGAAAAAGAGAAAAGAAATTAGAAGTATATAACTACTTAGTGATTATAATAATATTATGTTAAATGGTGTATTATTTTTATGAACTTTTATTTTAGGCTATTTATTAGGCTCAAGGAGGTAGGACACGGCGGTATTTCCGCCCAATTGAGCAGTCCGACTGGGGAAATATCTCCGCCCTATAGAATACCGCGGTTATAATAAATTTGCGTTGTGTTCCCGGTGGTGAGTAGGGTAGCCAGAGCTCACTGGAGAGTTTTTATGCAGTCAGTGGGATGACCAAAGACTTATCCTGCTTTGTCCTCTACACTGACCGCACAAAAACTCTGGTCTAAAAAAAAAATAATTTAATATTTGGTAAGTCTTCATCTCGCCGCCGCGCGCCGCTTCGGCCTGCTTCTGCTATTTTTTTTAATACCACTTAGTTGGCAGACAAGCACACGGCCCACCTGATGGGAAGCGGTTGCCGTGGCCTTTGGACGTATGCAACACTAGGGGTGTCACACTCGCGCTGCCGACCATGAAGAAACCTTCTGATGCCCCTCTTGAAGATCCCCATATTGTAGGTGCTTGGGAAAACCGCAGCAGGGAGCTCTTTCCACAGCATGAGTGTGCGTGGGATGAAAGAATATTAGAACTGAAATTATTAATATTCCTTCAACCCCTCCAGCTAAGCTAAATTGCTTATGTTAGGAGTGGAATCACGTCGGAAGTTTAATGGCTAAGATTCGAACCCGGGACCTCGCAATCGTAAGGCCGACTCCTTAACCACGAAGCCACAGACGCTTGTGAGTTAATATATTCACAAGCGTCGGTGTATATAGAAACTTTGTCTGCATGCTTAAAGTCCAAAATTAAATGAAAAGTTTCAGTTTCCAAGTCACTTATTCATTCACTTTGCAAAAAGCCTTTTAATTTTGAATTTTAATCGCATTGCTTTAAAGTCTAAAATTAAATGGATTTTTAGCATTATCCGTGATTTTGCTTTTGATGATGATTTTCATTTGTTTGCCTAGAATCTTAACGAAGCAACACTGCCAACTCACCTGAACTACACGATTCGAATGAAGGAGAACTTTCACACTAAGACGTACGAAGCCGAGGACAATATACCTAGTTCTCACAAGATGTTCGGTAAGTCTATATTAGTAGTCTCTGTTCATTTTAGTAGTCTCGGTTCATTTTAGCAGTCTCTGTTCATTTTAGTAGTCTCTGTTCATTTTAGTAGTCTCTGTGCATTTTAGTAGTCTCTGTTCATTTTAGTAGTCTGTTCATTTTAGTAGTGTATGTTCATTTTAGAAGTCTCTGTTCATGTTAGCAGTCTCAGTTCATTTTAGTAGTCTCTGTTCATTTTGGTAGTCTCTGTTCATTTTAGCAGTCTCAGTTCATTTTAGTAGTCTCTGTTCATTTTAGTAGTCTCTGTTCATTTTAGTAGTCTCTGTTCATTTTAGCAGTATCTATTCATCATCATCTTGCGACTTTCGCTGTCGCATCCAGAACTTGTGCTTTCGAGCGTGGGTTCGCTCTCCTGCTCTTATTTTCATTAGTTTATTTTTATGGAAACGACTACTGTCTGTATACCGTCTATCAAGCAATCTTTTAAACTATCGCGTTCCATGATATAACGGGATATAATAATGTTAACGGGAATTCACGCGATTATGGTATGGTCCATGCATACTTTTTTTACCATTTTAATACTAAGAGAAAGCATATGCCATCCATGATTGCGCCTACATTGAATGTGGTCAAACATGGCTTAAGGTACAATGCAGTAAAACTATTCAACACAAACGGACAGTTTTTTTTGTTTCAAATAACATTTTCATACGATATATGGTCAACTATTTCGTATTTTTTGGTCATATATGGTCAACTGTACTTATAATAGTGCAATATACAATTAAATTACAGAAACTTATTGTTTTTTATTTTTGTATTTGTATTGAATCACCATCTATCTACATGACATTTTATTTAAGCATGAATGTATAGAACTTGAATAAATAATTATCTACACTTAAACATTTCAACACAATGTAAACATTGTTCGGAAATAAATAAATAAAATGAAAATTAAATTTGGTTTGCCTGACGTTTATACCAGGTTACACCGGCCGTGGTCACAGGCTTACTGGCTCAGCGGTGCACACCCGCCGTCTTCGAGCTCGTAATGTAGAAAGTTCTTCATCTACCCGCACATTCTCAATATTTTTTAGATTTTATTTTCGCTATGTACATGATCGCGTAATTTTTTTTGTTTTGTTTGTTTTATAAAGAATATTAGAATCGAAATTACTAATATTCCCACTAACCCCTTCTGCTAAGCTAAATTGCTTGTGTTAGGAGTGGGTTCACATCGGTAGTGTATTGGCCAGGATTCGAACCCGGGACCTCTCGATTCCTGTTAACATTATTGTATATCAACCAACCTCACCTCAACCTGTCAACCTTGCTGTTTACTGATTCCAGTAGATATTTATGGGGTCCCATCTCCCCAATGTTGTCGTTTAATGGTCCCTAATACATTTGATTTTTCGATATGGGATGTTATCAGGATCTTTGGGGCCAAACTAGTAAGACGAGGTACTAACGCACGCTTTCCTCCCGGGGTTTTGGAGTCAGATGACAGTTGCTCCCCTGTAAACCAGCCAAATCAATAAATGCAACGAAGGACTAATACTGTGAGAGCGTACTCCGTACTCCAAAGTATGTTTTGGCTGAAACCGGTACTGATACAGCGATAATCATCATCATTCTCTGATCCTTTTTGCCAACTCAGTTCAGTGGGCTTACCATGAAGTATAAAAAAAAGTCAATGATTCAACGGCTGTCATTTACTAAATGCATAAATTACTATGTAATCCCATATTAATATACCTAGTCTAGCCATAAATATTGTTTCGAAAAAAAAAACATTTTTTTTTATCACCTTTAATCTGCTACGCGCTAGAGTAAAGGAAATGGAAGATGTATGTTACAAAAATTATACTAGGAGTATTGAGAATTCCATAACTGAAAACCCCAAGCGCTTCTGGTCTTATATTAAGTCCAAACGTGGTAGCAGTAATTACCCAGCACTAGTGACTTATGCTGATAGGTGTGGTGACACTGGACCAGACATTAGTGAGCTTTTTTCTGATTATTTTGCATCGAACTTTCTTGTTGATAACGGTATCTCTTTGCCATCGCGTCATGCTGCGTCATCTGGCCAAATCTGTGACATCTCCACAGTACAGATAAATGTTGGGCAGGTATACGAACTATTGAAAGCACTTGATCCATACAAGTCTGCTGGTCCGGATTCAATACCAGCTTCCTTTTTGATTCCATGTGCGAAGGAACTATCCACACCTATCACTCTGCTCTTCCAACGGTCACTGAATGAGAGTGTCGTTCCAACTATGTGGAAATCAGCTTTCGTTTCTCCTATCCATAAAAGTGGATCTAGAAACGCAGTTACAAACTATAGGCCTATATCAAAATTATGTTTAATTGCAAAAGTTCTGGAACGCCTTGTTTTTGATCAGCTTTACGAGGCTGTGAAATCTGTGTTCATACCTCAACAGCATGGCTTTTTGCGGGGCAGGTCGGTTGTTACTAACCTGTTGGTATTTAATGAGTACCTAACCAGTAATATGGACTGTGGTAATCAGGTGGATGTGGTCTACACTGATTACAGCAAAGCTTTTGATCGTGTAGATCACTTAATCTTACTTGAAAAGCTTCTGGATATCGGTATCCACGGCAGACTCCATAGCTGGTTTTCTTCTTATCTGCTAAACAGGTCTCAGTCAGTGGTGTTGAGTGGTTATGCGTCGTCATGGGTTAAAATCCCCTCTGGAGTTCCTCAGGGTTCCCTATTGGGCCCCCTGCTCTTTGTTATTTTTATTAATGATATTGGTCTCTGTTTTAAATATTCAAATTTTTTGCTCTTTGCCGATGATATGAAGATATTCCGTACGGTTAACGATGTTCACGATGCGGTTTTAATGCAGGAAGATCTCCAACGTCTTGATTCATACTGCTATTTAAACAAATTAGATTTAAACGTCTCTAAATGTTTTTCCATGAGTTTTACGCGTAAGCGTCTCGCTTATGATTACGACTACGCAGTTAGGAACCATAACCTGGAGAGAAGGACTGTCTCTAGGGACTTGGGTGTGGTTCATGATGGCAAGCTTTTATTTAATCAGCACGTTAGCCAAGTGGTTAATAAAGCCTTTAGGGCTTTAGGTTTCTTGATCCGTTGCTCCAGGGACTTCAAAAATATGAAAACCGTAAAAGTACTCTATTGCGCATATGTACGAAGTCACCTGGAATATGCTTCACAGATTTGGAACCCATTATACGCTTGCTATTCTAATGAGATTGAGATGATCCAAAGGAAATTTATCAGATATTTAGGGTTTAAATTCAAACTGTCCCACCTAGCCGACCTCACCTATGAGCAGCGCTGTGTTAATCTACATATCCTACCGTTGTACGAAAGAAGAAGAATCTCTGATGTAACTCTTCTTCTCAGTGTTGCTCAGGGTGGGATTGACTGTCCTGGGCTTCTCTCTGAAATTAAGCTAAGAGTGCCAGTCAAAAGATTACGCAAGAATTTCTTATTGTGCAAGCCTCCGTGTCGCACCAATTTTAGAGTGAATAGCTTTCTGCCTAGAATTATTAGTGAATTTAACCAATTGAATGTTGACAGTAACCTGGATCTCTTTAATACCGGTAAACATTCTGCCAGATCTTGTCTAACGAAGTGTTTTGTTGAAAGTTTATAGATGTTTATATTTCTATTGACTCAATCTTATTCCTGTCTTATTGCTCTCAGCTGTTAACAACTTTGTTTTATATAACTGGTTGATATAATTGTGGAAGCTTGTAATTGGCGTGTACTAACCTAAATGTTGTGTATATGTGAATGTAGCTGTAAGCTCCCCAAATGAAATAAAATAAAAATAAAAATAAAAATTGCAAATAATATTTATTACTTTTACAGTGTGTTAGTTTAATACATAAATATAAAACAATTTAAAATATAAAAAGCTTATTCGAAGTGGTCTCCATTGGCTGCAACACAGTCCTTTAAACGTTGAGGCCAGTTATCAATAGAAGCACCCACTCTTTCCATGGGAAAATTCTTCACTGCCAATCGTATGGATTGTTTTAGGGACTCCAAATTATCATGGCGTTTAGAGCAAGCCATACTCTCTAAAACTGACCATAAATCATAATCCAGCGGATTAAGTCTTCAGCTCTGATGAAGTCCGAAACGTTCACTTCCAACCAAGACTGCGTGGACCGAGCTTTATGACCCGGCGCTGAGTCTTGTTGGAAGGACCATACTTGGTTATTGAACATGGTGTTGTTAAGGGGTTTAACTACCTTCTCAAGAATGGTATCTTGATACACTTGTGCCGATGTTTTGATACCTTTTTCACAAAAATGGCTCAGTCACTCCTTCATAGCCAACACCCCACCAAACCATCACTGAAGCCGGATAATGCCCACGTTGCACTCTGTCGACTAATTGGGAAGCTTCCTTAGAGCTTTGAGCATAAATACGGTCATTTTGTTTGTTAAAATGTTGCTCAATTGTAAAGATTTTCTCATCCGTAAACAAAATTTTTCTGTGACCTCCCTTTGCGTACCGCTTCAGTAGTTGCTTCGATTTTACCACCCTATTCTTTTTTTAATTATCAGTTAAAAAATTACCAGTGCGTCTCTTATAGGCTGCAAGTCATAAGTCATCTTTTAAAATGCGCGACATGGTTCTGGGTGCTATCTTCATCTTCCGAGATAAAATCTTTTGCTTTCGGACAGGATTTCTTCGAATTCTTTCCCTTACTGCTTTAACCACCTTTTTCGTACGAACACTACGTGGACGGCCAGATCTTTTTCTGTCACAAACAGAGGAGGTCTCATTGTACCTATTAATAGCCCGGCACACAAACATTTGACTAATACCAAGCGTATGGAGAGTTTTAAAAATTACATTCGGCTCCATACCAACTTTGTGTAATGCAATCACAACGATTCGGTTTTCTTTATCACCTCACTCCGTTTTAATATAGAAAAATATTGTACAATGTATTGGCGCCAAAATTAGAAAACACAATGAACAATCGTATAAAAATGTCAGATTCCAAATTCAAATGTAATATCTTTATTTTAATTGTAACAGTATTTATGGCCAGACTAAGTATAGGATTACAAAGTTACATATGCAGTTGATAGTTTTTTTAAATCTAGGACACGCCATCTTGACTTCACCTCGCCTGATGGTAAGCTAAATGTAAAGTCTCAGGAAATAGGGTCACCGTTACAGACACTAAGTAATGTTACAATGGTGGAACTCGTTTGGCGGCCTCATCAGTGGCTTTTTCACGCCCCGCTTGAAGGACACGGGACTGTAAGAATAAGGAAACACGTGTGCTGGTAATGAATACCAGTATGACAGCAGTTCTATATTTTTTTTTATACCACTTAGTTGGCAGGCAAGCACACGGCCCACCTGATGGGAAGCGGTTACCGTGGCCTATGGACGTATGCAACACCAGGGGAGTCACACTCGCGCTGCCGACCATGATTAAATTGATCTGTTTTAAGAGTTCATGGTACGGGCCCAGGTTGAATTTCCATTGAAGATGATTATATTGGTTCTTTATTGATTATCCCATTGAATGACATTTTAAACCCATTTAGTATGCTAACTATTCAAATCGATTAAGATAGAAAAAAATTGAATCGGTTCAGGCGGGATGAACAGATTAATATTTTTTTTCTTTATTTTTTTTTATACCACTTAGGTGGCAGACAAGCGTACGGCCCACCTGATGGAAAGTGGTTACCGTGGCCTATGGACGTGTGTAACAACAGAGAAGCCACCCTCGCACTGCCGACCCTATAAGCACAGAGTCTTTGTGCCGTCAGTGTAGAGGACAAAGCAGGGCAAGCCTTTAGTCATCACACTGACAGCACAAACTCTCCAGTGAGCTCTGGCTACCCTACTCACCGCTGGGAACACAACACGAAGTTATTATTTTATTTCTTAATCGTTTTTAACACTATCCCATGTTCAACAGGAATCCAATATCTGACGTTCATGCGCCTCCAATGGGCGATCGACCGTACATATATCAAGATGCGATCAGGAATCCAAGTCAATCAGGTATGTGACTACGAACGAATCCATGTATAGCCTTTATTAGCATCTCTTTCATGACATGATGATATAAGTGTTTGTGGTCCAGGCGAGAAAGGGAGATGGAGTTATGTAGCATATTTTCGTCTGGAAAACGAACACTGCGTCAATCTATTCCTATTGAAAGCTCACTGGCAGTTCACAAACCATTTTGAATCTTATCTACAGGAGAAAAAGTTCATAATCATTTGACGGTAATGGATGTTGTAAAAGTCCTTTACCTTCAAATTGCTATGGACTTTTTCACCTCAGTTGTTTTTTTTTTCAGTTTTGTAATAAGTAACATAACATAAAATTGGCAAAGCCGCGTTTAATGTTTATGTATGTTTAATTAATGAATAAGTTGCGGCGCCGTTGTTCCGGTGTAGTGATATGTGCGCGAAAGCGGAACAATGCGAATCGATTTTAGCGCCATTTTATTGTAATGTATGTATTAACTCACTTTCTTATGTTTAGATGCTTGTTTAGCTTTCGTTATTGTTTCATGCGTAACTTTGGATATGCCTTTCGTGGTAGGAGCCTAGCGCCCTTCTACTTGACCAACCGTACCGTAACCACGCGTGTTCGCATTATCTGACACGTTTAAGTTGATTAAACGTTACACCAGTTCTACCTTTCATGTTAACCAATTAAAATCCGCCGTCCACACAGGTTACGGTTGCTTTTTAAACTTGTCAAGTAGAATAATGGCAAATGTGTCAAAATATTGTAGAATAAAATGACGAAAGTATGGGATGTGACGTTTATGACATATGTCAACATATGTCATAAACGTCAAATCTTATGTATTCGTCATTCATAACATAACATAACATAAACTCACGCCTATATCCCCGAAGGGGTAGGCAGAGGTGCCACATTTCGCCAGTTTATGTTTAGGTCCCAATGTAATAGGTGGCGAGCCTATTGCCATACCGGGCACTTATAAACCTGCGATAAATACACACATAACTTCGAAAAGTCATTGGTGTGTGCCATGGTGAAACCTGGGATCGAACCCGAGACCTCGTCTCAGCAGTCCTTTCATCATTCTATTTATTGTATTTGTCCTTCGTTCCATTCATTGGCAGATGTGAGATGCGAAATTATGTTCTACCGTCACCAAAATAAGGTACAATTTTATTTACGCATCCCGAGCCCTAGCTTGTGGAGCTAATCAAACGATTTAGTTCCGGCCTTGAAACGTGACAATTATTTTTATCAACTCAATACAATGAGTATTGTGCATACAGGAAATTTGAACCACATTGGCATTTGATGATTAACACAGTACGTATAGTTAGTACTATATGTACCTATTTTTATAACATCCTACACCGCGTACTGGTCGGAAGTACCCAGTACCGACAGAGCTTTCCAGGGAGTTGGTGTCATCCTATCTGCTAGAATGGCTGAGTGTGTGAATATATTCGAATGTGTGAATGCTAGACTGATGTGGATGAGAATGAAAGTGGGACTCACTCGTATTTTTGTCGTAGGGGTTTATGCTCCTGTAGACTCCGGTACGAATACGTCCCAGGAAGTACAAGAAGATAGAGAGCAGTTTTGGGAGAGTTTAAGAGATGTATTAAAAGAATGTAAGGATAATGAAAGAATAATAATGCTAGGTGATTTTAATGGATGGGTAGGACTGAAACGAGTTGGATTTGAAAGGGTTCTTGGCAAGTACGGAGATGAAAGAGTGAATGAAAATGGTAAAGGTTTGCTTGAAGTATGTTTGGAATTGAACCTTTGTGTGTCAAACACGATGTTTCCACACAAAAGTATTCATGTGTATACAAGAGAAGTGAAGAATGTCAGGAAAAGTATGATTGATTTTGTTATAGTGGATGAAAGATTGAGAAAAAATATTCTAGACGCTAGGGTATATCGCGGTGTGGGCATCCACACAGACCACTTTTTGGTTATGTGCCGTATAAGTGATCTCTTTAAAGGATGGAGACGTAGAAGGCGTGACCCCATAAGTGTTCTAGAAAGAATAAAAGTAGAAAATTTGCAAGAAGATAAAGTGAGAGAGGAGTATGGAAGCAAATTGACTGAAAGGTTTCATGATCTTGATAGTATTTGTGAGATTGAGGAGTTATGGAAGGTATTCAAAGATGAGATTGTGAGTGTGGCTTCCCAAGTATGTGGTATAAGTAAAAGAAGTAAAGTGCAAAAGGTGAAGCATGCATGGTGGGATAAAGAAGTGCAAAAGTTGGTATGTAAGAAAAAGAAAGCGTGGCTAGACTGGCTCTCAGTCAGAGCTAATGAGAGAATGCAGCAAGCTACAAATGAGAATGTGGATGAAGCGAAAGATAAATATAGAAGACTGAAAGGGATAGTGAAAGGAGTGATTGCTAGAAAGAAAAAGGAACAAAAAGATGTGTTTGATGAAAGGTTATCTGAGGATTTCCAGATGAACATTAAGTTCTTTTGGAAGTCCATCCGTTCAGCCAGAGGAGAAACACAGAGCTCCGAGCTGAACGCTATTAGAGACCAGAATGGAAGTATTGTAAAAGGTGAGGAATGTGTGTTAAAAAGATGGCAGGACTATTTTGAAAGCTTGTTTGAAAGAGAGGATGGTGTACATGCACTAACCTCGGTGATGGATGACCATGTTGATGCTGATAAAAGTGGTAATAGTATGATTGAAGTTGTGAGTGCATTAAGAAGTATCAAAGCTGGTAAAGTAGCGGGATATGATAAGGTGACAGTGGAGATGCTGACGGCTGGACAGGGCCTTGTAGCAAGTCAGTTGTGCCGCCTTTTCAACATATGTTGGCTTAACGGTCGTGTACTAAGTGATTGGTGTAAGGCCGTTTTAGTTCCGCTTTACAAAGGATAGGGTTCGCATCAAGACTGCAAAAACTACAGGGCCTACTCAGCGTCTTCGGCAAACTGTATGTGAGTGTTGATTGAGAGAGTTATGAAAGAGACCGATGAGGAAATATGGGATGCACAAGCGGGTTTTAGAAAGGGAATGGGATGTACGGATCAGGTCTTTTCATTGCGAAGCATAGCCGAGAATTTTTTGGCTAAGAGTCAAAAGGTCTATTACGCATTTGTGGATTTGGAAAAGGCCTATGACAAAGTGGTGAGGTACTGTCTATGTATGGGGTGAGCAGCAACCTTATTCGAGCTCTGAAGTCTCTCTATGAGGACTCCAGAGCTTGCGTGAGGATACATGGGTCACATACTGAATGGTTTAGCATCCAAAATACAGGGATGTGTAGCGTCACCATGGCTGTTTAACTTATTCATGGACAGTTGTTTGCAAGATTTGAAAGATAAAGAATGTGGTTTAAGAATGAAGAAATTACTCGTCAAATGGTTTTACTTGCGTCATCGGCTGAGGAGTTGCAGGAGATGGTAACAACTATGCATGAAGCTTTTGAGAGGAAAGTAATGAAAGTGAATGTTAGTAAGACAACAGTTATGGTTTTTGAAAGAGATGAATGCGTGACAGAGTGTAAGATTTGTGTAGATGGAGAAAAAGTGGAACAAGTGAATGAGTTCATATATTTGGGAACATTGTTTACGAGAGATGGAAAGCATGAAGAAGATGTTGAAAGGAGAGTGATAGCTGGAAATAGAGTGAATGGGGCACTACACAACTTTATGAGCAGCCGGAAAGTGTTCGATACGAACATCTATGGTAGTCGTTACGGTTAGTTGAAGCCCTCAAAAGTCCGACTAGTCTAACAAGAGAACTTCGATATCGCCAACTGGTTGTGGTGATCAGGTGGCAGTCGCTTCACGGAAAATACTGAAGTTCAGCCGCATCTTAGTTACGACTAGAAAGCCGACTCCAACTGAAGACTTAGAGAATGATGATGACTCCCCGTTGAACAGCGTGCGGGCTGGTATTGTGAGCCTTGTACCGACTAAAACAGCACACCGCCATGCCATCTCGGGACTCAAGGGTCTCGGTATAAGGCATTTCCCTCGCTTCCTGATAATACCTATCTATCTAGTTTTGTAGCAGCCGTAAGCATGCGCGTGTACCATAGGGTGCCTGTCGTCAGAGGTCGATGAACGACCTCCGCCCCCCATGAGCGCAGGCCTGGGGGTGACAGGTGGAGCCGCCTGTCACCCTGGCAGAAGCAGGCCGCTTTCCGCGCTTCCCCGTTTCCGGGGACGAGATGGGGACTCTATAGTCCCCATACCCGAGAAGAGGGCCAGATCGTGAGAGATGGCCCTGGGTTGGCCGGGGTGCGAGGGATATGCCTGTCAACCTCACCTTCGGCAACCAAAACGACCCACAGGCGGCGTGCGTTTTAGTCGGTTCGAGTCCGACGTAACCTCTTCCACCGGCTCCGGTGGGGAGGTATCCGTGGGGATTATGCGCACGTAAAAAGAAAAAAAGGGTGCCTGTCGTGTTATTTATAGCACCCATAAGGATGGAGTCGCGAGCAATAGCATTACTATCCATAGTTTTTTTATTTTTTTATACCACTTAGTTGGTAGACAAGCACACGGCCCACCTGATAGAAAGTAGTTACCGTGGCCTATGGACGTCTGTAACACCAGAGAGTCAGTCGCGCTGCCAACCCTGTAAGTACGAGTTTCTGTGCCGTCAGTAAAAGACAAATCAGGACAAGCCTTTAGTCTTCCCACTGACAGCACAAATTCTCCAGTGAGCTCTGGCTACCCTACTCACCGCTAGGAACACAACACGAAGTTATTATAACCGCGGTATTCTGTAGGGCGGAGGTACTTCCCCAGTCGGACTGTTCAATCGGGCGGAAATACCGCCGTGTCCTACCTCCATAGTTGTATTATATTTATGTAGTGTTGGTGTCTGTACATCAATACTAATATAAATGCGAGAGTAACTCTATCTGTCTGTCTGTCTTTTTTTTGTGCGCAAAATCCCCACGGATGTTTCCACCACCGGAGTCGGTGGTGGAGGTTATGTCGGACTTGAACCGACTTAAACGCACTTCAACTGTGTGGGCTGCAGGTTGCCGGAGCTGAGATTATCTGAAATATATCCCTCGCACCCCGGCTGATCTGTCTTTTCTCTAAGTTCGCTTTCATGCCTAAACCACAGAACCGATTTTGTTGAAATTTAGCATAGGGATATATTAGACCTAGGAAACGACATAGGCTATGTTTGGTCGCGATAACCGACAACTCACACGGGTGGAGTCACGGTCAACAGCTAGTTGGAGATATGTATAAATATAAATAAAAAACTTATGTCCTGTTCTCTGACTTATATTTTGTCTGTCTCTTCACTAGAGTACCTACAGTCCGTCAAATCTAAGAAGTACCGTTTGACAGTTCTGACAATTGAATGATAGGGATGGGATGAAAAAATCGATTACTATAATATCCGAACTTTAAGAGATCGATTACTATAATATCCGAATTTTAAGAAATCAATTGTTATAATTAAATAAAAGAAATGTTTAGGATATTTTTTTATTCACTACTAGTACTAGTATCGTCGTCTTCGTCATCATCGTCATTTAAATTAATGACCAGTTGATTGTCCATTACATTATCAAAGTGTACGTCTCTTTCGAAGTCGTCCATTATTATTTTCTTTGTTTTTTGTACTACTTTACTCCAATCTTCCTGTGTAACTTGGGCACATGCTTCCTTTAATAAACCTTCCATTTTCTTGACACTGAAGGGTGGTTTTGTGTTGTGTCTTGCTGCATAACCTGTAAAACAATAATGTAACTATTTGATAGCAGACGAAAACCATTGTTTAAATTATAAATGTTAGAAGTACTCGTGTTATTATTATAATATTATAAAATATTACCTTTAACTTGGGCCCAAATCAGTTCAATGGCATTATATTGGCAATGGTACGGAGGAAGTCGTATGTCTTTGTGCCCGTGCTCTTCGGCCAATTGGTCAATTACATATGTCGGTTTTGGTGGTTTATGCAATTTCACTAACTGTAATAATTCAGCTTTTAATAGTGACATGTCGGCATCCACTCCTTTTCTTTGCAGCCATGCCACCAAATCTGCTTTCTTATTGGCTGACGTAGGTGCTTTATCAATTTGCACAGAGTGGTATGGGGCATTATCCATTATAATTGTGCTGTTAGGAGGGATATTCTGTAATAAATTTAAGAACCACTCTCAACCTTACTGCGTCCATTTCTTCATGATACTCTTTAGTGCTTATGGATTGGAAAGCTAATAAAGAGTTTTCCACGAAGCCTGTAGACGCTGACCCAGCATGGCATATTATGAGGCGTCCACCTTTTCCTATCGGCACCTTCGAGCACGAAGCTTCAGAATCATCAGTCCATGTTTTCGGCACAGAATGGTTGGAATTTAGCCAAGTTTCGTCCAAAAATATTACATTATCCCAGTTTATAATTTGTTTAACTTCGCGCAGGAATGTTAGTCGCTGCATAATTATGTCATGTCGCTCCATAACAATTTTTCGTTTGTCAACTTTTTTGTATCTGAAGCCAATTCCTGTTATTACCGTTCTCAACGACTCTATGCTTCCCTTATACAGCCCGGCATCTTTTAAAGTTGCACATAACTTTGCCAATGTTGGAAATTCGCCTCTTGTAAAATACCTGTATATATGGTTTCTAATAGCATGACTATCGAATTCATCGATGCCTGTCACAGGTTTATTTCTTTTTCGTTTTTTCGGTGTGTGAAGTACGTTACTGTCACTCCCCGAAGGCCCATATTTTTCACTTAATATTTTGCCAACGGTGCGGCTACCAATACCGAGAGCTTCACCGACGCGATCCCGAACTTGTGTAACTGGCAGTAGAAGTCCACCATTTTGAGATTCACGCTCAAAATACTCGTGTAATTTCACCACCAATTCACGAGCCTGGCTGTTCAAAGTACGTCCTCTTTTCGACATTATTAATAAACACTTGCTTAGTTCGGAGTCCAGTATAAATATTGCCAAGGTAAACGGATAAATAATGATCACTCCAGAAAAGTAATAGCCAAGTCACAAATTGTAAAACACAAACGAGAAAGCAAGTACGCGCACAGTCAGCTTCCAAGATGGCGAGAGACTGCTGACGCCGAACCGACCGAGCGGACCGCGTGCGCTTGTAGTTGGCAGTGTTGCCAGAAAAAAAAAATTGTAGAGACTTGGACACCTGCGATTTTGCCTATTGACCTAAAAATAATTAAATTAATTTATTTTAGGGTATCTGTGTATTCAGTGCATTATGCGGTCGCGCAGTAACGTCGTTAATTTATAACATCAGGCAACAACATTTTTGTGAATGGGTTCTACATACCTTATTTTTATTAGTTTTAGACGTAGAAATAAGACTTAGAAGAAAAAATTGTAATTGTAAAATCAATGGATGTGCTTGTTAAAAATTTGTTTATTTCTCTGTAATATGCAAACCCATACTATCATACACAAAAATAAATGTAAAAAACACTATCCCTGACTCCATTTACTATTTCGACAGCGTTAGCGCGAGAAACCCCGACTTATTTGGGCGCGAAAATCAAAAATCGACAAATCGCTTTCGACAACTTTTTAAAGAAGCAAATATATTTGATTTATAAATACGTATTTTTGGTGAATGGGTTTTATCTCATATTTTACGATTACATAACTATTTAGTTATGTAATCGTAATATGTGAGATAAATCCCATTCACATGAAAAAATATTTGTTTGGTTGTCAAGTGTAATTTGTAAATAATACATTCGATTTTTCGTATATGTAAACGATTTTTTTGCATACAAGTGTATCCGAAGAGTCGCAACACTACGTGCAGTGACCTAACTACGTAACTTTGTAATGCGGTCAAGAATATAACTATTAGAAATTATTTACTGTGTAAATATGTGTTATTTTGCTTTGTTTGAAAGTTTTCAATTACATTTAGATATTAAGAATTGTACATTTTTAGATACAATAATGAAATCTTTCTAAATTCATGGTTTTATGAAAAAGGTTATCGAAACTGAATAATGTACGTATGAACAAAGTTGTTTCGGTTTGAAAAATATGAAACGTCAAACGGTACCTCTTAGATTTGATGGACTGTAATATTCGTTTATTATTTTTTGTATCGTAAAAATACCTTCCTTCCTACCTACCTGTATAAATAATAAACATGGTAAATATCCCGGCGAGTTTTTTTTAAATATAGGACACGTCTATTAGGCTTCGCCTTGCCTGATGGTAAGCTGAAGGCAAAGTCTCAGAAATGAGGGTCACCGTTACTTACACATACCATGTGACAATGGTGACACTCAGCTTGACGGCCTCATCATATGCTTTTTCACGCCCCGCTTAAAGGACACGGGACTGTAGGAAGAAGGAAACACGTGAGCTGGTAATGAATTCCAGGTCTTAATGGTGCGACAGAGGAAAGAGTCACCGAACAGCTTGGTTCGTGATCGGATATTCTGCACCGTGTGCGGGTGACATCTAAGACCTGCACGTGTTGTCCTGTGTAGGAAAGGTGAGGGTGGGACTAATTGGAAGAGCTCACCAGTATTACACAAGTAATGTCCCGATCCTAAACAGACCACTTAGCTACCGAGATGTTACCAATTTTACTAGTATTCGTAGTAATGTATAGGAAATACTTGTACGTGATATATCTACATTCTCTAGTCAATTACACAAGAATCTAGTGGCTAGATTATTAAAACAAAATGTGAATGACCAGGTCAATCTCAAATCTTACATCTTTGTCTGTTTGTCAGCGTTGGACATAAAAACAGCTACTGATCGGATTCTGATGCATTTTTTATTAATGAAGAGGTTTTATTCAAGATTAAAATCTTACGTTTGTTGTGCAATCGATTGAGGAGAACCGGGGATATATAAGTAAAAGTCACGTTAACCGACATCTTTGCGGGCAGAACTGCAGGCATTGGATAGTAGTAGTTATAAACCTATTAATTATATTGACAGCTGACTCAATTCTCCTATTCGGTGACCTTGAATTCCACTTTCATTAAAAGTCCGTTGTAATTATTAGAAAACAGATCTATAACCTTGAGTACGTTACGTACCCATAATAAACTAGTAACGGTATCGATTAAGTCTGTCAATATTTAAGTGTTGTCATAGTAATGAGATCCTATACAATGCTAAAAGCACAATGACCTAACTTGAACGGTATTTGAGGAAGAATGATGTCTTGTGTCTATTCTTTTGATCATCAAAACTAATAAATCTAAGATCAATCCCAAACAAACCGCAGAATAGTCTCGCATGTCCAAATCATAGGAAAAAAACCCTTAAAGACTTCCAATACATCTCACATTATAGTCATTTTCCTGTCAACTGTCGTTGTAATTTATGACCTTTAGCGTAAGGATTAAGGTATGATTCCGAAGCCAACTGTATACGACAACAGCTGACGTCGCATGCAGCAGATACGCGTAATTAATTGCGGTTAATCAATGATCCCTTTTATACGTATTGAAGTTTAACAAACAATGTATGTGCTACATGCGTCCTTGTTGTATGCGGTCGGCTTCGGAATTATACCTTAACTGTCGATAAATAAGGCTGCTTTTGCTGTGGAATGACTTCCCTGCTGTGGTTTTCCCAAATGCCTACAATATGGGGTTCTTCAAGTGAGGCATTAGAAGGTTTGTTCAGGATCGGCAGCGCGAGTGTAACGCCCTTGATGCCGCACACGTCCATAGGCCACGGTAACCACTTCCCTTCAGGTGGACCGTGTACTTGTCTGCCACGTCGGTATTGTCGTATGCGGTTGGTTTTGGAATTATACCTTAAACGTCGATAAATAAGGCTTCTTTTTCGAAACTCGACCATACGACATCGTCATTATGAAGACTTTCCTGATTTCATCCAAGCCTGTGGTGATTGCGGTGCTCAGGATCCACCTTACTTCTCGACCATGTTTAAGTTGAAGCATAAAAAGTAGTTTTATTTAGGTACAAGACATCTACATCATGATCACAGCATTGAAGGTGCGGTTGTATTCAAAGCTTGCATCTTGAAACTCAAGGTTCGCTCTTCCGGGGCGGGAGCGGCAGCGGGAGCGAATGAGGATCGCAAGCCAAGCTGCTCGCGTACTGAGGCAATTCGAGCGTCGGAGGTCGCTAAATAACCTCCGCCCCCCATGAGCGCTGACCTGGGGGTGACGGATGAAGCCGCCTGTCACCCTATCAGAAGCAGGCCGTGGCGGCGGTGCGCCTCGCGCGTCTCCCCGTTTCCGGGGACGAATTGGGGACTCTTTGGTCCCCACACCCGAGGTGAGGGCCAGATCGTGAGAGATGACTCTATGTCGACCGGGGTGCGAGGGATGTGCCTGTTAACCTCACCTTCGACAACCAAAAACGACCCACAGGCATCGTGCGTTTTAGTCGGTTCGAGTCCAACATAACCTCCGGTGGTGGGGGTATTCGTGGGGATTTTCTGCACGCAAAAAAAAACTGGGTTCGCTCTTCAATGCTTTCTTTTGGCTTAGCTTTTCTCGAATTTTACAAAGGTGAATACCATCTTACTTAACACTGGGATGTTCCGAAATTTTTGCTGAAACTCCCATGTATCTCAATGCCATAACCCATTTTTTTATTTATCTGCCTTTGGTCAGCAATAAATGATTTTGATTTGATTTGTCTAAAAGTAATTTACTCTTCATCCTTGCGTCAATCCTGGTAGCTTCCGAAGTCTTCACTTTGAAGTCCAGAGTCCACTTTTTCAATCTATCTGCGTATTTGGCTGAAAGAAAAAAGAACAGTGTTATTATTTTACTTAATTCAAAGAGTACAAAACAAAAACAATACATTCAAAATAGACGTAGAATAATTGTAAGGCTGAACTAGCACTGCACATATTATGTAAACTACTGACCAACCCTATGTACCTGTCTTATACGAATAAAAATGATTTGATTTGATTTGATTTGAACTTCGATATCTCCTGTGATACCACTGCCATCTGACCTCCACATCCACAACGCGTTGAAGATATCGATGTATACAATTGGAACAGTTATTGGTTTTTAGGGCTTCAACTACCCATAACGAGTACCATAGTTGTTCGATTACAACCGAGAAAAAGCGTGAAAAAGCATCTGATGAGGCCGCCAAGCTGAGTGCCTCCATTCTAACATTATTAATTGTCTGTAATTGTAAGACTTTGCCTTTAGCTTACCATCAGGCAAGGTGAAGTCAAGTTTGTGTGTCCTAGATAAAAAAAAACTTACGTAATCTACAAGCCTGCCTACAAGCAGTGATGGGACATTGGGAGAGGCCTATGTCCAGTAGTGACTGTACATAGGCCTCTCTCAATGTTGAGAGGTTAAGACCTACTGTTTTTATGCTAGCCAGTGATATTTTTTATATAAGAAACGTCAATTAGACTTCGCCTTGCCTGGTGGTAAACTGAAGGCAAAGTCTCAGAAAAGAGGGTCACATACCGTGTGACAATGGTGACACTCAGCTTGACGGCCTCATCATATGCTTTTTCACGCCCCGCTTAAAGGACCCGGGCTGTAGGAAGAAGGAAACACGTGAGCTGGTAATGAATTCCAGGTCTTAATGATGCGACAAAGGAAAGAGTCACCGAACCGCTTGGTTCTTGATCGGATACGCGGGTGCGGGTGACATCTAAGACCTGCACGTGTTGTCCTGTGTAGGAAAGGGGAGGGTGGGACTAATTGTCTGCGTATAGTTCCGTTCTTCTTTTGACACTCTTCGAATGAAATTTGGATTGCTTATTTTTGATGACATATGGGTGGGGGATCATTTTTATATTTAATATAGCATGCAATACCCTGAAAAAAAAAAAACATGAAAAGAAATCTGCATATAGGTAACAATGTTTATGTAAACATTTAAGAGTTGTACTTATCACTTTTTCTGACAAGGAGGAAAGGCCCCCCCCCCCTTTCCTCCTTGTCAGCAAAAGTGATGAAATAATTATTAAATATTACATTAAATAAATTAGCTTACGTAATACTTGAACGACCCCTAGAGCAAAATCAGTACTATAAATCAACTTACTTTTCTTAACTTATACACAGGAACTAGTAGAGAGGGGGGGGGGGGGGTAGAGAGAGAGAGGGGGGGGGGGGGGTTACATAATTATTAAATATTACATTAAATACTTGAACGACCCCTAGAGCAAAATCAGTACTATAAATCAACTTACTTTTCTAGGGAACTAGGAAAGGGGAGGGTGGGACTAATTGTCTGCATATAGTTCCGTTCTTCTTCTGACACTCTTCGAATGAAATGGGGTGGTGATATCTACTTGTAGTCTTTCCGTCGCCACACAAGTAATAGTGGTTAACGAGTCGGCCTTACGATCGAGAGGTACCGGGTTCGATTCCTGGCCAATACTCTACCGATGTGAACCCACTCCTAAAACAAGCAATTTAGCTTAGCTGGAGGGGTTAGAGGGAATATTAGTAATTTCGGTTTGATATTCTTAAAAAAAAAATAGAACGAAAGTGCACTGTCACGATATTAGACCCCTCAACAAATTCATATATTTATATCTTATTATTTCTTTCACTGTCAAGGCGGTGCGCTTATGGAACGCGTTGCCACTGAACATAGACGAGCAAAATCCCTAAACGTGTTTAAATTAATGGTCAAGAACCACTACCTATCATGTTGTGCACAGTAGGTAATAGCTCACAATTATGTGCTCACTCACTATTTTCCCTTCGTATTAGTATGAACTATCTACTTTATGTGTATATTTATTTAAATTATATTAATTTTTTTTATTTTGCAAAATAATTAGAACATAAATACACGACACAAACTCGCGATCATGTCGCGTCAAACAACCCACTCCGCATCGTTCCCGGCGCAAAGGTGCCCATGATGCTGGCCGCGTTGCCCCGCTGAATCGCAATAGCCAACCTTTGCCCCAGGAACGAGCCGGACCGGAAGTCACCGCCATGGTCGTGGATGCGGCGGCCAATTTCCGCGATCAACATCTTCGTGTCCGACTCCCAACTGCCCATAGTCTCCACCGCAATGGGCACAAAATAATATTGTGGCTCCATTGCGGCGTATTTCGCCCTTTTTTTGCTCGCGGCGTCCTCAGTCGCCGCCGCCGGGGCACCGATGGTGCGACCAAGATGCGTGGCCGCGACTGTGCTGACGCATGTGGCGTCCCACACCAAGCATCTGCCGTTTTTCCACGGCACCAAAGTGAGACCATCAGGTCGCTTACCGTCTAATCTGCAGAGACCCGGGGGCTCCAGCACGCATGGTACATTCGCCGATATTAGAGCCCTTCGGATTATGTCGTTGAATTTATTTAATACATGTATATGTATTTGTATGTTAGTATTTATGTTGATATCTTTTGTGTAAAGCCGTATATTAATTTTATTTTACTAACTTTTCTCTTTTGTTTTAATACACTATCTATTTAAGTTTAGTCGGTAACTACACCATATCTTTTGTTGTTATAACATTACTGTCCATCCCAAGGTTGCCTGGAAGAAATTGCTTCAGCGATAAGGCCGCCCATTGTACATTGAACTGTATAGATGCTACCTACTTGTCCTACTGTAAATCTATTGGTGTACAATAAAGAATTATCTATCTATCTATATCCTCGCAGACGGTGACGCTCCAAGAGTTTCCGTACTACAAGACAATGCACAACGATATGCTGCCGATAGTCTGCCGGATCCTCGAGGTGATCACCTGGCTGGCGTTGCTGCTCGTGTTCGTGGACTTCATGTGCCGGCTGCTGGCGGAGAGGACCTCTGGTATTCAGGTTAGCAATTATAAAAAAAAAATGTTGCGTCCACTCTTCCTCGCAAATATTTTAGGCTCGTCTCCTGCCCATCTCAGAATATATTTTTTCCACATACGAAAAAATAAAGAATTATTCCCTTGGGGGCCGGTCAAGTATTACGTAAGCACTAAAGGGGGAGGGAAGGGGGGTGTATTTGGATGCCTTATTTTTGATGACATATGGGTGGGGGGTCTTTTTCACCTATAATATAGCATGCATTACCCTAAAAAACCAAACATGAAAAGAAATTGGCATAATAGGTACAAATGTTTATGTAAAAATTTAAGAGTTGTACTTACCACTTTTGCTGACAAGGAGGAGATGGGGGGGGGGGGGGGGGTTAAATAAATTATTAAATATTACATTAAATAAATTAGCTTACGTAATACTTGAACGACCCCTAGACCAAAATCAGTACTATAAACCAACTTACTACTTCTTAACTTATACACAGGAACTAGTAGAGGGGGGGGGGGCTGAGGGGGGGGGGGGTACATAATTATTAAATATTACATTAGATAAATTAGCTTACGTAATACTTGAACGACCCCTAGACCAAAATCAGTAGGTACTATAAATCAACTTACTTTTCTTAACTTATACACAGGAACTAGTAAAAATGGTGGGCGTAAGTTCGAGCACACTTGGTTTCTCGCACTACCTGAACGTCCTTCCATCCGGCCTGGTGTACGCCATCGGCGGCGCCATATTCCTCAAGGTGCCCCCCGGTATCATACCCAACACGGACGGCTGCTGCTTGTTCCTGATGCTGCTACTGTACTTCAATACTGTGATCGCGTTGGCGTTTGTCTGCAGTTATGCTGTTAGGAGTAGTAAGTTCATTCTAAAATTATGAGTAATTTTGATATATGTAATATATGTACTCCATTTCGTTAGGTACTAAAGAAAAGGTAAACATTTTTGTAGCGACTTTTTATCAAAACACAATATTAAATAATAAAAATATATATACCACTTTGGTACAGACAAGCACACGGCCTACTTGATAGTAAGTGGTTACCGTGGCCTTATGGTCGTGTGCAAAACCAAGGGAGTCACACTCGCACTGCCTACCCTGTAAGCACAGAGTTTCTGTGCCGTCAGTGTTAAAGACAAAGCTGGACAAACTTTTGGTCTTTCCACTGACAGCGCAAAAACTTTCTAGTGAGCTCTGGCTACCCTACTCACCGCTGCGCCTCTGGGAACATAACACAAGGGTATTCTGTAAGACGAAGGTACCAGTCGGACTGCTCAATTAGACGGTAATACCGTCGTGTCCTACCTCAAATAAACTAGGTTGACTAGTAGTTTGATTTCGGTTTTTAATCATCAAAACTAGTTTCTAAACAGAATACTGAGTTTTTAATTAAAACTATTAAAAAGACATATCAAGATGGTTTACTTTTAATTAAATACCTAACCGAATACAATTTAGGATAGATACAATTTAGGAATTTAGGATTTAAAAATTTTTTTTTATACCACTTAGGTGGCAGACAAGCACACGGCCCACCTGATGGAAAGTGGTTACCGTGGCCTATGGACGTTTGTAACACCAGAGGAGTCACAGTTGAGCTGCCAACCCTGTAAGTACAGAGTTTCTGTGCCATCAGTGTAGAAGACAAAGTAGGTCAAGCCTTTAGTCTTCCCACTGACAGCACAAATTCTCCAGTGAGCTCTTGCTACCCTATAGCCGCGGTATAGGACTTCCTAGAATCAAACTTCTCTTATAACACATATTACAAGCAAAAACAAGCTATAAGTGGTATAAGTTAAAAATACGGATAAACCTTAGATGAATTAAAAAAATCATCTAAGGGATAAACATACTCCTTTCTACCTACCCAGGGGGAAAAGAGCGTCAGTATATATATGTATGTACAACGGAAAAGGGAACATTTACGGTTACCCAAAGGCGTCAGTAGAGGTATGTTAATACAGCATCGAATATAGCAATCACAAACACCCTGATTGTGATTTTTTTCCCATTCAAAACATTTCTCAGAAAATTACAACATCAACAAAAGTTCTCAATAGGCAATATATAAACATTATTATTAAATAATAATGTATATTCTATATAGTATGATTAAAAATATAAATTATAAGCTAATAAAATGAATGGAGAAAAATAATAATAAAGTTATGTTGATAAAAATAGAAGCACTTATTAATACAATTATAATAATAACACATTGCTAACATGTGTATTCTTTCCTCTTATTGATGTGGGGGATTCCCCGATTGAGTATCAATTTCAAAGTACACGATGTTCAGTCAAATATGGCGGATAAGCAGTACACTTCATAATAGAAGACAAGTATGAGGACACGACGGTATTCCCGTCCCAATTGAGCAGTCCGAGTAGGGAATTACCTCCGTCATATAGAATACCACGGCTATAATAACCTCGTGGTGTGTTCCTGGTAATGAGTAGGGTAGCCAGAGCTCACTAGAGAGTTATTGTGCTGTCAATGGTAAGCGCGCACTGACTGTTTTGGCACCATCCTGCGAAAGAGGATGGCATCTATGATGCTCAGGGTGAGAAGCCGTGTTGCGCTATCATGGCGCATTGGGTGCGTATGCATATGCATGTTCCCTGTGCGTCAGTCGGGCGGAGCCGGTATATGAACTGATTTTTGTGATTTTGTGTTATTTTGTTACTAACATAGCTTCTAAGTGCGTACTACTAACATTGTTTATGGATCAAGGTCTGAAATAAAGTTTTATTATTATTATTAATATTTTAAACTTCTCAGCTTTTTCGGCTGGTATGTGTGAACCTATCACGGGCTTAAGCCAAGTGAGTCGGTTCATTTTGAATTGTGGTGGGCGTTTGTGTAGTGGATGTGAAGAATCGCCTAACTATGGAACATGTATTTATAACAACTGATCTCTGTAATGAAATATATACTTTTTTATGTAGGCCTAATTCTGTGATTGATGTGTGTAATTATTATTATTATTATTATTAAAACCAAAAGCTTGTCCTGTTTGGTCATCTATACTGACAGCATAGAAATTCTCAGTTCTTACCGGGTCGACAGTACGATTATGACTCCCCTAACGCACACGCCCATAGGCCGCGGTATCCATATTCCGCCAGGTGGGCCGTTTACTTTTCTGCAAATTAGTTTATTAAAAAAACCTTTCATTACAGTACAGTCAACGAAAAAAAGTAGCTAAACAAATTCTATTGTATTGATCACTGTGGCTCCTAAATGTCGCACAAAATAATCAACAAAATTTTACATAAGTATATTATATTTGACCACTGGGAATCAAGAAATATTTTTTTAATAATTGATACTGGTATTCCAGTTTAA
The DNA here is from genome assembly GCA_963662185.1 of Eilema griseolum. NCBI lineage: Eukaryota > Metazoa > Arthropoda > Insecta > Lepidoptera > Erebidae > Eilema > Eilema griseolum. The sequence continues at coordinate 21,231,757 of OY759248.1, read as the reverse complement.
AAAAAGTTTTTAAATATTTATCAAGTTTTGTCGTTAACCGCGGTGGCCTAGTGGAACACGGTCTGCTGAGACAAGGTCTCGAGTTCGATCCCAAGTTTCACCATGGCACACACCAATGACTTTTCGATGCTTTTCGAAGTTATGTGTGTATTTATCGCAGGCTCATAAGTTCCCGGTTAATGGTAATAAGCTCGCCAACTATTACATTGGGACCTAAACATAAACTGGAGAAATGTGGGTGCTAGCACCTCTGCCTACCCCTTCGGGGATATAGGCGTGAGTTTATGTCATGAGTTTATGTTATGTTAAGTTATGTCGTTGACTGTACCTTAAGGCTTGCGATATACTCTGAAGTGCCATCATGGTGCGCTTCTGAATACCAATGCAGTTTAGTTCATAACTCCTTCATCTTAGCGATAATTCTTGTCTTATCTGAGGAGTTCACCTCGGAGTCCGGATTCCAATTTTTTTTCCATGAAGCGACTACCATCCAACCTCCACAACCTGTTGGCGATATTGAAGTTCTATAGTTGACCTTGACCAGTTGACTTACTTTTTAGGGGTACTTGTAATGAAAGCCATAGGCATTAACCAAATACTATAGACGTAGTATTTCTAACAAAAAGTATCGAAAAAAGAGGGGCATCAGAAGGTTTCTTCGTGGTTGGCAGCGCGAGTGTAACACCCCTGGTGTTGCATACGTCCATAGGCCCACACATTGCGACCTGGGACGGTACGCACTGTGCGGTATGAAAGAAAATTCATCCCACGCACACTCAAGCTGTGGAATGACCTCCCTGCTGCGGTTTTCCCAAGCGCCTACAATATAGGGTTCTTCAAGAGGGGCATCAGAAGGTTTCTTCATGGTCGGCAGCGCGAGTGTGACACCCCTGTTGTTGCATACGTCCATAGGCCACGGTAACCACTTCCCATCAGGTGGGCCGTGTGCTTGTCTGCCACCTAAGTGGTATAAAAAAAAACGGCTTGAAATACTTATGTGTGAGTAATCTAATGACAATATTGTTATTTAGATAGTCGATATGTGTATGTTATGGGATGTATGTATACAAAGTGTAAGAATATATGAACTCTTGGAACTTTGTATAATTACTTGGTATCGGAAACTAAGTGTAGGTGAAAAATTTAAAATATTAGGTGAGCCACTTCTCTCAGCGGTCGCGTGATTTCCGACAGAATAGAATTTGGACCACCCCACGTCTTCCCATGCGGTGTCGTACAAGGCGACTAAGGGATAGGGCTGTTTAACATCAGACAGATATACACAGCCTAGACTCAGCCTCAGATGCATGGCTCGAGTCAACAATAGTGCCCGGCAAACGGCAATAGTCTCACCCCTTATTACGTGGGACCGAATACAATGATGGTGAAATGTGGGTGTTAATTCACCTTTGCCTAACCCTCCGGGAATAAAGTCGTGATTATATGTATGTATGAATGTATGTATGTATGTACTACTGCGGTACAATTTGACATAATTGGGTATTGACTGTCTCTGTATACATAGTTTGAGTTTGTATATACATAGTTTAAGGAGATGTACTACATATGACAATCAGACTGACGGCTTTTTTTTTCTCAGCGGAATACGGAGCAACCATTGCTGTGATATCGTACGGTCTCCTGTGGATGCCGATGCGTCTCATCCACGCTTACCACCTGCCGTACGCGCTGAGGTTGCTGACCGGTTTCCTGCCTCACATGCCTATGGTCTGGTTCTGGAAGGAACTGACGCTCCTCGAAATGAGTAGTTAGTACACTTAAATCTATACTGTTACACTGCGTGATTTTATAAACGTTTCGGAAAATAAAAAATTGAACATAGTTTCGGTAGCAAAATCGCTTCGAATATACATTTGGCGAAGAATAATTGTTTTACAACCCTCATACATATTTCCTTTCATCTGTTGGTACATTATTCCCTTAGATTATTAATTACTAATTATTGTATTAAATTTGTTAATTTTATATAATCATTCTTTTTTTTTTTATTAGCAACCGCAATTACTGTATATTTCCTCTAACCCCTCCAACTAAGCTAAACTGCTTGTACCAGGAGTGGGTTCACGTCGGTAGTGTAATGGCCAGGATTCGAACCCGGGACCTCTAGATCGTAAGGCCGACTCCTTAACCACTAAACTACCAACGCTTGTGCCATCATTACTGGTGCAGAATCAATATTAAGTTAATAATACCTGTAAAATTGCATGCCTTCAGGTGGATAATTGAGGGACCACTTTATTTACTGAATTATATCTATAAATTACCCATTTTCGCAATAAATGAGTTTGAGTTTGAGATTTTTAAATTCCCATGCGCCTGCAATATGGGGTTTTTTGAAAGGGGGGGTATTAGGCGGTTTCTTCAGGGTCGGCAGCGCGAGTATGACGCCACTGGTGTTGAACATGTCCATAGACCACGGTAACCACTTCCCATCAGGTGGGCCGTGTGCTTATCTGCCACCTAAGTGATAAAAAAAATAATTTTTTTTCGTCAAATTAATACTTCCAGAATATTTAACTATCGAAATTAGGTTCAAAATCTTATAATCCGGAACGTCTATAAAATCAAACTTATAAAGCGATCGTGTATAAAATTCTCGTGTCATCATCAGTGTCTGTCTGTAAACGGCTTGATCCATTCTTATTAAAATGATTTTTTTTTATCTAGGATACGCCAATTTGACTTCACCTCGCCAGATGGTAAGCTAAAGGCAAAGTCTCAGGGAAGAGGTTTACCATTACAGAGACTAAGTAATGTTACAATGGTGGCACTCATCCTGGCGGCCTCATCAGATGCTTTTTCACGCCCCGGTTAAAGAACCCGGGACTGTAGGAAGAGTGTGCATATTTGCTAGGTTTAAGAATTGGTCTTTAAATATTTTAAATCGCTAAGTTATGAGACTAACCCACTAAATACATTTTCAATTTTTTTGTTAATATCTATTTATGTTTTATTATGTCAGATCATAAGAAAACATAAATAGATATTTACAGCCATCAGGCGAGATGATCTGACATAATAAAACAAAAATAAAATAATTCAATACTCAACCCAAAATTTTTACCCTTCTACTACCAGGTTAATTATTGGCACATTAGCATATTTGTACTTTGGCATAATTTGAATATTAAATTATGCCAAAGTACAAATAAGCTAAATTTTGTAATGGATATAAAAATTTTGCATAAATATCATTAGTCTAAATTACCATATGCCAAAATATTTTATGGTTATTTTTTTATGCAAATAGATGCCCTACTACCAACCCACATTTAGCGGCAAAACAACGTTTGCGGGGTCAGCTAATCAATATCCATACTAATATTATAAATTCGAAAGTAACTCTATAATTTGCGCTTTCACACTTAAACAACTGAACCGATTTTGATGAAATTTCGTACAGAAATAGACGATGGGAGGACATAGACTATATTTAGTCACAACAACCGATATCCTCGCGGGTGAAGCCGCAGGCAACAGCTAGTCTTATATAAAAATGTAGATAGATAGATAGATAATTCTTTATTGTACGCTAACAGATTTACAGTAGGACAAGTAGGTAGCATATATACAGTTCAACGTACAATGGGCGGCCTTATCGCTGAAGCGATTTCTTCCAGGCAACATTGGGATGGACAGTAATGTTATAACAACAAAGGAAAGGTGTAGTTACCGGCTAAACTTAAATATATTATACCTATATATACTTATATATATATATATTTATTTCAGATACCGGTATAACATTCCATACTCTATTCAGTACTAACTACAAGAACAGCCAATCTGTGTTCGCATGCTACGTGTTCTTGATTCTACAGAGTGTGCTCTTCTTCGGCCTGGCTGGTTATCTTTCCCTGGTCCGGCCAGGGAAATATGGACAGGCTCTACCATGGAACTTCATATTTAAGGTACATATTCAGTTTAATGACATTTTGACAAAAACTAATACATTTTTATTGTTGTGTTGACTATTTACTGCTGAGATCGTTTTGCTGACACGGTAACCAAATCCGAAATCGAATACTTGGCACTATACTAGCCATAGTGCAATCCAAATAGAAGGAATTCAAAGCAAAAAAATTCTAATTGTTAAACGTCATTCTACATATTCTAGAAAAGGACAGCAGATGTCATACCTAAGGGTGTAAGTGAGACAACAACAGGCAGGCGTGGATCAAAATCCAACCAAGTATCGCCAACAAACTCGATAGTAACCGATGGCAGTAACGTTAGTCTATATTATTATAGCTTGTCTAAACTAAATGACGCCCCCATTCCTTAAAAACGCCGATAGTTTCATGTAAGCTAACCTGGCGGTCGATTAGTCGCGTGATAAATCCGAGCACGCTCTTTGTATGAACTAGCAATGACATATTATATAGAACAAGACGTCTGCTCGCTCGCGCGTTCTGTCAAATTATGACTAGTTGACCGACAAATCCGAAAAGAATCGTCTTCAATTTACTTGTTCGTAAGGGAGGTTGTGGGGCGCGTCACTTGGGCTTAGACAAGTTCTACATGGTTGACTCACTGGTTGTATACCACATAATAAGCACACTGTGGGAGTTTTTGACGCTTTTGATCCGCACGGATCGGTCGATTTGCACAAATCTGTTCGCACATTATGTGCGAAACGTCCCTTGACATGATAAGGTATTTCCTGCAGTGCAGTGCCAATGGAATTGGTGAACGTGATAATTTCAACAGTGGTCGATTCGCACAAATTTGTTCGCACATTGTGTGCGATACGAACCGTAACTTTATAAGTTACTTCTATCAATTAGTGGTATTGTTAATGATGATAATTTCAATAGTAGTCAATTCGCACAAGTGACTTCACATATTTTGGGCGAAACGACCTTTAACTTCATAGGGCATTTCTGCCATGTAATGCATAATAATGTATCGATTCGCACAAATTTTTTCTTACCTTTTGTGTGAAACGATCCTTTTCTTAAAGAAGGCATGTGCATGAAATAATGCCTAATAGAATTGGTTATCACGAGGCATGTTCCACTTATGAAAAAAAATATGAGCAATCTTCTCACTAGTGCAATATAAGGTGTTTCATTCACTATAGTGGTTGTAGATTACTCACTCTAGGACATCTGAAATAACCGTTTGATTTGTTTTGCAAAAGCACAGGCTTATACATCTGTACTGTATTTATGTATATGCATGTTTTATTATATATTTTTTGGGATAAAATGTTTTTTTTGTTTACTTTTTTGGGTATTGTGATTTAAAAATAATAACTTGGATCTCAGTTTAAAACTTATCTAGTACAATTTGTCTGTGACAAAAGAAAAAGGCAAACGGATTTAAGGACGATAGTACAGGCGCTAGTGTACTGGTGACATCTATGCCCTGCACGTGTTGTCCTGTGTAGGAAAGGATACACATACCCCTGGCGGAGCCAGCTGTGGATGAATTAGTCATGGGTTCACTATCCATTTGCATAAATAAAAATAACCATAAAATATTTTGACATTTATGGTAATTTAGACTTATGATAGCATAACATAAACTCACGTAGTAGGTAGGGTAGACAGAGGTGCTAGCACCCACATTTCGCCAGTTTATGTTTAGATTTAGATAATATTTTTTGGCATAATTATATATAAATTATGCCAAAAAAAATAAGCATATTTATATCATTAGTCTAATCAAAATGTATGCGTCATATGCCAAAATATTTTATAGTTATTTTTTTTATGCAAATGTATAGAGAGTGAACCTTACTCCTGAATATTATTCTAAAAGTATCGTAATATTAATGAAATCAATATTTTAATCTTGTTTTATAGAAAAGATGGTGGATTGATCGTCTTAATAGAACTAGGAAAAACAAGTTTATGAAGGTTTGTAAATCATAAAAATATACTCTGGTATAGTAAAATTACATTTGTAACATTCGTATGTTTAAATCGAATACATATATTAGTTCATCTTTAAAGTATATCATATCAGTAATATAATTATACTAATACAGAAGGTGTAAGGGATTTACTAACCTTCGGGGCTCAAGGTAACATCTCTATTCAGCCGGTATATCTATCAAACGAACAAGGATTTTCTTTCGGACTTAGCGGGTCAGACAGAGGTCGCTTTTATAATTGCTAAAACGCCGAATAAGGGACGATTTGAAGGCAACCAGGACAACGCTATGATAATTTTTAATATTTCAAATAAGAACATAAATTTGTCTGTTTCTTTTCATGCCTAGTTTAACCGACTTGTTTAAATGTGGTATTGTAATAAAGTGAAGAAAAATATACAATATTCTACCATAATTGGTATATTTATATATTTTTTAAATAATATTTATTTTTAATATTTAATTGTAAATTTTTTTTACGTATCACTCAGTTCAAAGTCAGCACCTGCAGATTACCTTAGGCTATTTCAATAGATCTACGTTATTTCTTAGAAATAAGATGCACTCAGTATGGTATTCTCAGTCCATTATATTATTGTATTTTAGACAGATAGAAGTAGTGATAGCATAAAAATTCAAAATATTGATAAAGTTAAAAACCTCGATTAACAAAAAAAAAAAAATCGGTAAATGAAAATATAGGTATCATGATTTTTTATGTGAAATTATTATTTATGACCTATATATATATATATATATACATATATATATATATATAAATCGCGAAGGACTTCTTGCGTCTTTACAAACTACCACCCGGCGGCGTCCACTGAATGTAGTGAGATTTTTAATGTTTTCAATGCGTATGTAAGATGTTTTAATCAGTATCATATCAGTAGTCGACGTCAAATTTCATTTAAACGTTAAATGGTGATATTCAAATTAAATATTTCTAGCTGAATTTGTGCGTCCGTTCACTCTTCAATCTTTCTTGCACACTGAATACCTGCGTATACCTACTAAACACTGCATGCACATTCCTGCCTCCATCCGAATGTATGTTTAAATCAATTCCGTATAATGCTCTGCATATATCATAATGATTATAATAACTAAATTACATCCATCTACTATTGAATTGAGATTGGTTCCGTATAACTGAATTAGTTCGTCCGTTCACTCTTAAATCTTTCTTGCACACTGAATATCTCCGTATACGTTCAAAACACTGCATGCACATTCCCGCCTCCATCCAACTGCATGTTGAAATCAATTCCGTATAATGCTCTGCATATATCATAATGATTTAATAACTACATGACATCTATCTACTATTGAATTCAGATTGGTTCCGAATGCTGTTTTTGAATTATTGTATCCAGCTTATCAGCCTAGAGGCTTCCATCTATATAAGGGCTTATAAAGACTCCAGGCACAGATATTAAATAACTAATAGTTAGCATACAAAAATGACAATACCTATAATGACATTCGGCGCGTGGAACGTGAGAACGCTTGTTGATCGCGATGGCAACGCCTGCCCTGAACGCAAAACTGCCATAGTAGCTCGGGAACTTCATCGATATAACGTGGATTGCCTTGCCGATGAAGGAGAGCTGATAGAAGAAGGTGGCGGCTATACTTTCTTTTGGAAAGGTACCACAGCTTCCGAACCGCGACGTTCAGGCGTAGGGTTTGCCATCAAGAATCACATAGCTAAGCGACTTGAGGATTTATTATTATGTATTGTGTATTATGATGTATTTATTATATTGCTAGGCAATTTCAATGCCAGAGTTGGACGGGACAATGAGGCTTGGCCTGGAGTCTTGGGTAGACACGGAGTCGGCAACATGAACAGCAATGGTCAGTTGCTACTCAGTCTTTGTGCTCATTTTGAGCTTGCAATATCGAACACTATGTTCAGACTTGCCGCTAAGCACAAGACAACGTGGATGCATCCTCGATCCGAAACACTGGCACTTGATTGATTATACTTGTCAGGCAGAGAGATACTGGTCAAGTCCAAGTCCAACGTAGATCGATCATCTGATTTACAAAATGTGAGTCTAATACCTCAACTCCCTCTTTCCATTGAGCTGGATGAGCCCCTGTCATATGATGAGGTTGTCTCTGCTATCAGGCAGCAACAGAAGCGAGCGGTTGGTATTGACCTTATACCGGGAGAGCTGTTATAATACGGCGGCGGGGAGTTGTAGATGTTGGTTTGGAAACTTTTTGCTCGTATGTGGGAGGAAGAGCGAGTCCCGGATGACTTTAAAGTTTTTTTTTTTTTTTTTTTTTTTTTTTTTTTTTTTTTTATATAGGACACGCCAACTTGACCTCACCTCGCCTGATGGTAAGCTAAAGGCAAAGTCTCAGGAAAGAGGGTCACCATTACAGACACTAAGTGCTACAATGGTGGCACTCAGCTTGGCGGCCTCATCAGATGCTTCCGTCCAAAATTGAGCAGTCCGTCTGGGTAAGTACCTCCGCCCTACAGAATACCCCGGTTATAATAACCTTGTGTTGTGTTCCCGGCGGTGAGTAGGGTAGCCAGAGCCCACTGGAGAGGTTCTGTGCTGTCAGTAGGAAGACCAAAGGCTTAAATTGACCCCACTGACTGGTGGGGGCGTGAAATGTTGGCGCGGTGGTCAGGGAGACTCGGTGAAACGGTTATCCGCTGGCCGCCCGCAGGCTGTACGGTTTCCAAACCTGGGGATTACTTAATCTCCGCCTCAGGAGGCTGAACCAGCAGCCTGTGTAAAGTTCCCGGTGCTGTAGCCATGCCGGAGGAGGAGACCGGAGTGGACCTGGCTTCAGTATCTGAGAGGGGACCGGGGGCCCTTCCGCCCATCGCGCCAGCCAGTCACACAACCCCAACTTGTCTGTGGGCTCTGGTTGTATGTGGCTGGGGTCTCCTAGGACTGATTTTGCGGGAAGGGCTGCTCACGACTTCGCTCTAACTTATGGGCTCTCTCAACTGGTGCATTCTATCACTAGAACACCAGAAATTGAGACCCACAGAAGCTCTATACTGGACCTTCTGCTGACTACGCGCCCGGATGAATACCCTTTAGGGTGGAAGCACCTCTCGGTAATTCGGACCACAGCCTCGTCCGGGCGCAAGTGTCACTCGCGCGGCCTGAACCACCGCGGCCACCTCAGTGGCGGCATGTGTGGCACTACAAGTCGGCAGACTGGGACGGACTGCGAGAATTCTTCGCGTCGTACCCGTGGAGGCAGCTTTACTTCTCTTCTGATGATCCAAGCTCCTGTGCAACAGCAGTCGCTGACGCGATTCTAGTGGGTATGGAATGTTACGTCCCCAACCGCTGGGTCGCGACAGGAGCGAGCAAACGCCCGTGGTTTAATAGGCCTTGCAGGGAAGCTAGAGACCGCAAGCAATCTGCATACAAGGCTTGGACCACGGCTCTTGCCAATAAGGATCCGAACATCGCTGAGGTGAAGCGGAAGTTGAATGCTGCTTCAAGGTCCAGTAAAAAGGCAACGTCTAGAGCAAAGTTTGAGTTTTGCTTGCGCGCTACCCATCTGGCAGTCGTGCATTTTGGTCGCTCGCTAAAGCTGCTGAGGGAAACTTCTGCCAGGCTTGCCTTCCGCCGCTGCAAAAATCCGACGGTAGTCTGGCCCATGGCGCTAAGGAGAAGGCCGATATTTTGGGTAATCTCTTTGCGTCAAACTCGACTATGAACGACGGGAACGCCGAACCACCCATCATCCCCAGCTGTGGTGCTTCGATGACCTAAATTAAAATCACACAACGGGTGGTCCGGCACGAGCTTAAGTCCCTAGATGTTCGGAAGTCGAGTAGGCCGGACGGCATACCGGCGATGGTGCTTAAGCACTGTGCCCCCGAGCTGTGCCCTGTACTTACACGACTTTTCGCACTCTCATACTCCGCAAGGCAGGTCCCGGCCTCGTGGAAGACTGCATTCGTGCACCCTGTACTGAGGTACGGATCTGTCCTGTCACCTTTCTTAGGAAAGGTGACAGGACAGATCCGACCAATTACAGGCCTATCGCTATAACCTCCCTTCTCTCGAAGGTTATGGAGCGTGTTATTAATACACAACTCCTGAGGTACCTTGAAGGAAACGATCTACTGAGCAACCGACAGTACGGTTTTCGCCACCGTCGCTCTACCGGTGACCTTCTTGTGTATCTCACAAACCGGTGGGCGCAAGCCATCGAAAGTCGAGGTGAGGCACTAGCGGTCAGCCTCGATGTAGCGAAGGCCTTCGATCGGGTCTGGCACAAAGGTCTTCTTACGAAGTTGCCATATTATGGACTCCTCGAAGGATTGTGCGAATGGATCTCCAGCTTTTTGTCCAACAGAAGCATCCAAGCCGTCGTCGACGGCAGCTGCTCGGACCGCATGAACATAAACGCTGGTGTCCCACAAGGCTCCGTGTTGTCTCCGACGCTGTTTCTGCTGCATATCAATGACATGCTGTCTGATGGCTCCATTCATTGTTATGCGGGCGACAGTACCGGGGACACGTGTTACACGGGCCGTGCAAATATCCCTCAGTCCGAGGTGGAGAAGAGTCGCGAACAACTTGTGTCTGAAATCGAGACTACTCTCTCTGGAATATCCGATTGGGGACGACTAAACCTAGTCCAAGTCAACCCCACTAAGACACAAGTATGTGTATTCACCGCTAAGAAAACCCCATTCATTGTAGCGCCGCAATTCCTGGGCACACCGCTTACCATCTCCCTGAGTATAGGGATAATTGGTGTCGATATCTCCAGTGACGTCCAATACCGAAGTCATTTGCAGGACAAGGTTAACTTGGCATCAAGAAAGCTCGGAGTGCTCAACAGGGCGAAGCAGTATTTCACTGCGGGGCAGCAACTCCTTCTTTATAAAGCACAGGTCCGGCCTCACATGGAGTACTGCTGTCACCTTTTTGCTGGAGCACCTGCATACCAACTTGACCCCTTCGACTCGTTGCAAAGACGGGCATTGAGGCTGGTTGACAATCCCATACTCACAGGTAGAGTGGAACCTCTTAGCCTTAGGAGGGATTTTGCCTCATTGTGTGTGTTCTGCCGCCTATACAATGGTTTGTGCTCAGATGAATTGTTAGACATGATGCCCGTAGCTACATTGTATCATCGCACCTCTCGCCATAGGCAGGGAATTCATCCCCACACATTGCGACCTGAGACGGTGCGCACTGTGCGGTATGAAAGAAACTTCATCCGACGCACACTCAAGCTGTGGAATGACCTCCCTGCTGCGGTTTTCCCAAGTGCCTACAATATGGAGTTCTTCAAGAGGGGCATCAGAAGGTTTCCCTATGGTCGGCAGCGCGAGTGTGACACCCCTGGTGTTGCATACGTCCATAGGCCACGGTAACCGCTTCCCATCAGGTGGGCCGTGTGCTTGTCTGCCAACTAAGTGGTATAAAAAATTAAAAAAAAAACCCTCTACAAAAACAAGGGTGACCGTTCCGACTGCAACTCTAACCGCGGTATTTCGCTTTTGTCAGCCCTGGGAAAGGCCTTGGCCAGAGTCCTTTTAAACCGCTTAAAAGTTCTGTCTGAAAAGATACTGCCAGAAACCCAGTTTGGCTTCCGACCTGAACGAACCACCTCTGAAGCAATCTTTTCTGTGCGTCAACTGCAAGAAAATAGCAGAGAACAGGGTCGTCCGCTTTATCTCCGCTGTGTTGACCTGGAGAAGGCATTCGACAGTGTGCCTCGGGAAGCTCTCTGGATGATGCTTGGGAAGCTAGGGTGCACGGAGAAGTTTGTGAGACTTCTTAGACTCCTGCATAACGACATGCAATGCTGCGTCGGTGTCGATGGTGAACAATCAAATTTCTTACTCGTTACCTGTGGGGTGAAACAAGGGTGTGTTCTAGCGCCCACACTGTTCGCCAAGTACTTTGCAGTAATAGTCAGTGATGTTTTACGAACTCTTTCTGAGGGAGTACGCATCCGCTTCCGCACAGATGGCGGAGGATGGTCTTTTCAATTTGGCCAGACTTAAGGCGCGCACTAAGGTCTCCCCATACAATGATTACAGAAATCATGTATGCTTATGCTTTGTGGCAGAATCCCCTGATGGCCTGCAACAGCTAATGTCCAGTTGTCACCAAGCTTGCTGCAAGTTCGGCCTTAAAATCAGTGTCAAGAAGACGGAGGTGATGTCTCTAGACACACATGGTCACGAGACACTGTCTATACAGCTAGGTCAGGACATGCTCAAGCAGGTTGACCAGTTTTGCTATCTGGGGAGCACTATAACATCCAAGTGTGACCTTGATGATGAGATCGGCAGCAGGATCTATGCCGCAGCTGCGATATTTGGGAAGCTGCATTCCAAGGTTTTCTGCTCAAATGACCTTAAGCTGGCCACCAAAATATCTGTTTACATGGCAGTTGTGCTGTCAAACCTCTTATATTCCTCTGAGATGTGGTGTGTGTATCGGCACCACAAACGTACTCTGGATCGTTTCCACCTCAAGTGCCTACAGTCTATCTTTAAAGGATAAGTTGGGCTCGCCTAACTGTAGCTTATGTAACGTCAATCAATTACATTTTGATGAAGTGTGTCCGGAATGAGGCTCAAAGAAAGCAATTATATTGTTACGTGCACAGGGTACAAATAAATGCCGTGTACGCAACGAAGGAATTTATTAGCTCACCACAAACTAGACAATTAAATCACTAGTGCACACAGTACTCTTCAACAGTTCCAGTCGCTCAGTAGTTCACAGTAGTCCACAGTCGTTGCTCAGGTCACAGGTATAATCTTCTTCGGTTGCTTAAGCTCGCTGTGTTTGTTAGCGATCTCAAAGACAGAATGAATGGTGTCGCTATGCGAGCGTGTTCATATACCTCTCAATTAGGAGGGTCGAATCATCTAGAAAATACGCGAGCGATAACTATCCACTCTCTTTTGAAGTTTGCCGCCGTCACTGAACTTTCGAGTTCATTCTCGATATTCACCTACTGTTTTCATTTATTCAAAAGAGTAGGTACTCGTAGGTAGGTTGTGACTTTGTGTTGACAATTCTAGATTTTTCTATGCCAATCGGTAGAGTACCTCGTCACTAACAATGCGTTTTTATTTCTTGAAGATCCGGTTATTAGTTTTCGAGATATCGACGTCTGTCGTAACAATATGGTAACGGTAATAACAATATGGGCCTATGTAACAGTATCCTCGCTAGTCCAACTTCTGAGGAGCCGAAAAAATTGTATTCCTTAGCTAAGATTTGCTGTATCGATCATTGATTGAACACCATGTATTCAACAATTCCAATGAGGGCGACATAGTCACGCTATGACTAAGACCTCAATCCTCAATAACAACTGAAGATTAAAAAAAAACTATCTATAGGTAATAATAGATCAAATAAATAACCATTTTTAAAGCTTTCACTTTGGTGACAAACTTACATCACGGCCCGCACATGTCTGTTTGTTTAAAAACTTCGGCACGCGAGCGCGCTGAAGCCCGCCGCCCCGCCGTCCCTCGTGAACCCCGAATAGACCCCTCAGACACCGTACCTAGTGCCCGTTTAAGGATATTTAAGAGACGCAAGATTGTTGTCACGAAAACATGATAAAAACTTTACAAATTAAGTACGATATTCAATGGACACATTAAGATCGGTGAACTGAACTCAAAGTATACGTGGTAAAGTATACGCTGAACACTAGTGCCCTCCAAATTTCAGTCGGGCGAAGGCCGAACTATATTATACGCTAAAAGGCGTTGTAGTGATGGAATTACGTCCATGCCAATTTTTCGCCCTAGCATTCTATTGATCATAAGGAACATTTGGGCTGAAAATGAGGGTCGGTTAATCTTGCGTCCGTATTTCGGACGCACAAAGTCAGTCGGACGCGGCATCATCGGTAAATAACGCCATGTAGGACGCAACATGTCCTTCAAGATTTATATATATATATATATATATATATATATATATATATACATATTATATATATATATATATATATATATATATATATATATATATATATATACATATATATAACATAACACGCTTATATCCCCGAATGGGTAGGCAGAGGTGCTGGCACCCACATTTCGCCAGTTTATGTTTAGGTCCCAATGTAATAGGTGGCGAGCCTATTGCCATTAACCGGGCACTTATAAACCTGCTATAAATACACACATAACTTCGAAAAGTCATTGGTGTGTGCCATGGTAAAACCTGGGATCGAACCCGAGACCTCGTCTCAGCAGTCCATTACCCATACCATTAGGCTACCGCGGTTATTTTTATTGTCTATACATGTCTATGTATAGACAATAATAATCTCCAAAACATTCATCCACATTGTGGAGTATAGCTTAGGTATTTTTTTGATTTAAAAGACAACACACCTTCGATAAATCCTTTCATAGAGCCCATGACAAACAATCATTCTTAAATTAATTACATATCAACAAAGACCGTCAGTAATGCAGTTATAGGAGGAGGACACGACGGTATTTCCGTCCAACTAAGCAGTCCGACTGGGGAAGTACCTCCGCCCTACAGAATACCGCGGCCATAATAACCTTGTGTTGTGTTCTTGGCGGTGAGTAGGGTTGCTCGAGCTCACTAGAGGATTTTTGTGCTGTCAGTGGGAAGACCAAAGGCTTGTCCTACTTTGTCTTTTACACTGACGGCAAAGAAACTCTCTGTGCTTACAGGGTTGGCAGCGCGTGTGTGACTCCCTTGGTTTTGCACACGTCCATAGGCCACGGTAACCACTTTCCATCAGGTGGGTCGTGTGCTGGTCTGCCGCCTAAGTGGTATAAAAAAAAAAAAATTCAAGTAATCTATTTCGCTATTCTAGAATATGTTACAATATTCTAGTTATTATAACGACCGTAAAATTGCTTTCGGACTGACGTGACTTTGTCAATGAAATATGACGTGATGGTGCCTAATTTTTGTTCGGTGATTTAGGCATTGACGCAAGAACAAAGTTATATCGACCGCTGTGTGTGAGCTGTCTAAAATACAATAATATAGTGGACGCACTATAGATGGGAATTGGCCTGAGGGTGACAGGTGGAGCCGTCTGTCACCCTGGCAGAAGCAGGCCCCGGCAGTGGCGCGTCTGGTGCGCCTCCCCGTTTCCGGGGACGAGTTGGGGATTCTATAGCCCCCACACCTGAGAAGAGGGCATCGAGATCGTGAGAGAAGGCCCTGGGTCGGCCGGGGTGCGAGGGACATGCCTGTCAACCTCACCTTCGGCAACCAAAACGCAGGCGGCGTGCGTTTTAGTCGGTTCGAGTTCGACATAACCTCCTTCACCTCCTCCTCCACCGGCTCCGGTCGGGAGATAACCGCGGGGATTTTACGCACGTAAAAAAAAACTATAGAGGGGAATTTTGTCTTGTAAATTAGAATTGCAAAAAATCAATGCTATTATGGATGGGTACTTCGACTGACCGATCTGAAGCAGCCCGCATCCAGCGCTTCCCGGCGTCCTTGATGAGGTCGTCCTTCCACCTTTAGATCGATCATTCTGGAAGTATGTGGGAGAGGCCTATTTTCAGCAGTGGACTATGTGTGGCTGACATGATGATGATGACTTCGACTGAAACATACGTAATACAGAAATTGTAAAATATCAGAAGTGTAATAGTATATTCACTAGTTCTGTTCGTGAAGATTGGTTTTGCAATTTAAATTGGAGTTAAAATAAATTATTTAACTAATTTCATTAAATTAGGTAGGTATTATGGTAAAAGAGCGGTAAAAATTCTTATTTTATCTTTTTTATTTATTTTTAATCATACACCCAACCTATATTAGTAAATAATTTGACTATTGAATATAATGACGTCACAATAAATTATATCACACAAATTGCCTTATAACTGACCGTTTTGACGTTTAATAAAATGTTACTAATTTCACTATAGTTGCGGCACACTATGATGGCCGTTTTGACACGACTGGTTTTGCTCGTTTTTTTTTATTTTTTGATGTGTGAAGTTTATTTTCTTCTGTGTCAGTTTTGCCATATTTTTCTTTAGTTATTCATCTAACAGTTCGTTGTCGATCGAGCAAAACCAGCCGTGCCAAAACCGCCATCATAGCGTGCCGCAACTATAGTCAGTCAAATACCGGTTTATTAGGTGTACTGGATACTCCGTTTGTTTAGGTTGAGTTAGACATTAAGATTTTTTACATAACGAAACGCAGTATAATTGTAACTTTATTGGAGTACTAATAAGAGCACCACGGACATCCTTTTGTGTTTGTTGAAAGGCTTTAGTCGCATTATGTCCAATTCGCAAAATGTCCAGCGGGCTCAAATTGTCCAATTCCCACAACGTCCAATTCGCAAATTGTCCAATTCTCACAACGTCCAATTCTCAAATGTCCAATTCGCAATTGGCCCAGTTTATATGAATAGGAGTCGTGCTTGATTACGGGAGGCGTTTTTGACGCTTCAGTCTCATAACGTTCTTAACGACCTATTGAGAATTGGACAGTTGGACATTTTGCGAATTGGACATAATGCGAATTGGACATAATGCGACTAAAGGGTTGAAAGTATTTGAAAAGATAGAAAAGTAGGAATTAACCACTGACTAATAACCATTATATAACTAAAATAAGCACCAAACCACTTAGTTATTTTGTATTTGTTGAAAGTATTTGATAAGTAGTTTAGTTATATTATTTTGGAAGTATTAACCACTACTTAATGAATGTAACATAACTAACATACATACATACATGTAAGGGTTAGGCAGAGGTGAATTAACACCCACATTTCACCAATCTTTGTATATAGCCCCATGTGGGGAGGGACTAAATACAAAGATACTATTGCCGTTTTCCGGGTACTATTGTTGACTCAAGCCATGCATCTGAGTCGGAGTCTGGGCTGTATATATCAGTCTAATGTTAAACAGCCCTATCCCTTAGTCGCCTTGTACGACACCGCATGGGAAGATATGGGGTGGTTCAAATTCTACTCTGCCGGAAACCAATATGCACCAAACAATGTAGTTGTTTTGTATTATTGGGGCAAACAAAAATATAGTGATTAATTTGTTTTGTATTTATAGAGAGTATTTTGGACGAAGGAACAGCCAAATTTGAAGACAGATAGTGACTCCGTGGATCTGATGCCCAAAGATGGCCATTACTTCGAGGAACCTCCTTCAGGCATGAAAGTCGGCATTTTAGTCGATAACGTTTCAAAGGTAAGGATTGACTTGAGTATACTTTATTTAGTTAATTTAGTTAGTTTAGTAAAGACCTGAGACGGTGCGCACTGTGCGGTATGAAAGAAACTTCATTCCACGCACACTCAAGCTGTGCAATGACTTCCCTGCTGCGGTTTTCCCAAGCACCTACAATATGGGGTTCTTCAAGAGGGGCGTCAGAAGGTTTCTTTACTCGCCCATAGGGTATCTATTAACCACGTGAGGTTTTATTAGCATTTTTTTTACTCCTTCCCCATGCTGTTACGTGGTGAGCTTTTAAACTATACTTTAAATTTTAAATAACCGCGGTAGCCTAGTGGTATGGGTAAGGGACTGCTGAGACGAGGTCTCGGGTTCGATCCCAGGTTTAACCATGGCGCACACCAATGACTTTTCGATGCTTTTCGAAGTTATGTGTGTATTTATCGCAGGTTTATAAGTGCCCGGTTAATGGCAATAGGCTCGCCACCTATTACATTGGGACCTAAACATAAACTGGCGAAATGTGGGTGCTAGCACCTCTGCCTACCCCTTCGGGGATATAGGCGTGAGTTTATGTATGTATGTATGTTAAATTTTAAACTCAGTTTCTAAATCTTTTTTAAAACAAAAAAAAATTTAACCACTACAGTCCATCAAATCTAAGAGGTACCGTTTGACGTTTCATATTTTTCAAACCGAAACAACTTTGTTCATACGTACATTATTCAGTTTCGATAACCTTTTTCATAAAACCATGAATTTAGAAAGATTTCATTATTGTATCTAAAAATGTACAATTCTTAATATCTAAATGTAATTGAAAACTTTCAAACAAAGCAAAATAACACATATTTACACAGTAAATAATTTCTAATAGTTATATTCTTGACCGCATTACAAAGTTACGTAGTTAGGTCACTGCACGTAGTGTTGCGACTCTTCGGATACACTTGTATGCAAAAAAATCGTTTACATATACGAAAAATCTAATGTATTATTTACAAATTACACTTGACAACCAAACAAATATTTTTTCATGTGAATGGGATTTATCTCACATATTACGATTACATAACTAAATAGTTATGTAATCGTAAAATATGAGATAAAACCCATTCACCAAAAATACGTATTTATAAATCAAATATATTTGCTTCTTTAAAAAGTTGTCGAAAGCGATTTGTCGATTTTTGATTTTCGCGCCCAAATAAGTCGGGGTTTCTCGCGCTAACGCTGTCGAAATAGTAAATGGAGTCAGGGATAGTGTTTTTTACATTTATTTTTGTGTATGATAGTATGGGTTTGCATATTACAGAGAAATAAACAAATTTTTAACAAGCACATCCATTGAATTTACAATTACAATTTTTTCTTCTAAGTCTTATTTCTACGTCTAAAACTAATAAAAATAAGGTATGTAGAACCCATTCACAAAAATGTTGTTGCCTGATGTTATAAATTAACGACGTTACTGCGCGACCGCATAATGCACTGAATACACAGATACCCTAAAATAAATTAATTTAATTATTTTTAGGTCAATAGGCAAAATCGCAGGTGTCCAAGTCTCTACAATTTTTTTTTTCTGGCAACACTGCCAACTACAAGCGCACGCGGTCCGCTCGGTCGGTTCGGCGTCAGCAGTCTCTCGCCATCTTGGAAGCTGACTGTGCGCGTACTTGCTTTCTCGTTTGTGTTTTACAATTTGTGACTTGGCTATTACTTTTCTGGACTGATCATTCTTTATCCGTTTACCTTGGCAATATTTATACTGGACTCCGAACTAAGCAAGTGTTTATTAATAATGTCGAAAAGAGGACGTACTTTGAACAGCCAGGCTCGTGAATTGGTGGTGAAATTACACGAGTATTTTGAGCGTGAATCTCAAAATGGTGGACTTCTACTGCCAGTTACACAAGTTCGGGATCGCGTCGGTGAAGCTCTCGGTATTGGTAGCCGCACCGTTGGCAAAATATTAAGTGAAAAATATGGGCCTTCGGGGAGTGACAGTAACGTACTTCACACACCGAAAAAACCAAAAAGAAATAAACCTGTGACAGGCATCGATGAATTCGATAGTCATGCTATTAGAAACCATATATACGGGTATTTTACAAGAGGCGAATTTCCAACATTGGCAAAGTTATGTGCAACTTTAAAAGATGCCGGGCTGTATAAGGGAAGCATAGAGTCGTTGAGAACGGTAATAACAGGAATTGGCTTCAGATACAAAAAAGTTGACAAACGAAAAATTGTTATGGAGCGACATGACATAATTATGCAGCGACTAACATTCCTGCGCGAAGTTAAACAAATTATAAACTGGGATAATGTAATATTTTTGGACGAAACTTGGCTAAATTCCAACCATTCTGTGCCGAAAACATGGACTGATGATTCTGAAGCTTCGTGCTCGAAGGTGCCGATAGGAAATGGTGGACGCCTCATAATATGCCATGCTGGGTCAGCGTCTACAGGCTTCGTGGAAAACTCTTTATTAGCTTTCCAATCCAAAAGCACTAAAGAGTATCATGAAGAAATGGACGCAGTAAGGTTCCGAGAGTGGTTCTTAAATTTATTACAGAATATCCCTCCTAACAGCACAATTATAATGGATAATGCCCCATACCACTCTGTGCAAATTGATAAAGCACCTACGTCAGCCAATAAGAAAGCAGATTTGGTGGCATGGCTGCAAAGAAAAGGAGTGGATGCCGACATGTCACTATTAAAAGCTGAATTATTACAGTTAGTGAAATTGCATAAACCACCAAAACCGACATATGTAATTGACCAATTGGCCGAAGAGCACGGGCACAAAGTCATACGACTTCCTCCGTACCATTGCCAATATAATGCCATTGAACTGATTTGGGCCCAAGTTAAAGGTAATATTTTATAATATTATAATAATAACACGAGTACTTCTAACATTTATAATTTAAACAATGGTTTTCGTCTGCTATCAAATAGTTACATTATTGTTTTACAGGTTATGCAGCAAGACACAACACAAAACCACCCTTCAGTGTCAAGAAAATGGAAGGTTTATTAAAGGAAGCATGTGCCCAAGTTACACAGGAAGATTGGAGTAAAGTAGTACAAAAAACAAAGAAAATAATAATGGACTACTTCGAAAGAGACGTACACTTTGATAATGTAATGGACAATCAACTGGTCATTAATTTAAATGACGATGATGACGAAGACGACGATACTAGTACTAGTAGTGAATAAAAAAATATCCTAAACATTTCTTTTATTTAATTATAACAATTGATTTCTTAAAATTCGGATATTATAGTAATCGATCTCTTAAAGTTCGGATATTATAGTAATCGATTTTTTCATCCCATCCCTATCATTCAATTGTCAGAACTGTCAAACGGTACTTCTTAGATTTGACGGACTGTAGTTCTTTGTTTTTATATGTTTTTGTGTAAAAGGCACCTCAAAATTGTTTATCTAACCAAACGAAGTATAGACTACGTATAGATATTTCGTGTTCATGGAAAATGCCATTAGCACCTTATATTTTTTACGATACTAATCCCACCAACATCCCCACTGCTGCTGCAATTAGGTATATTCCTGTAGTAAAAAAAACCTTTAGTAAAAGTAACTAATTTGACTAGTCACTCAAATACCCAATTCTCTAACCCCTCGTCTTCACTTAAGTATAAAACATGTATCTGACAAGTTGCAATACGTCACTGGCTACAGTGTGAACGCAAATGTGTTTTATATTATGAAAATTAAGAATTAGGAACCAATCGTCGACTCCTTTACAACTTGTTGGCTATGCATCCTAAGTGAACGAAAAAGTATCTGAGGTACATGTATAAAACAAGTATTGTGTTTTGATTAGTCTTCTACAAGTGTTTTATAAACACATTTACTACTGTATAGGTATTTAAACTATCATGGTCACTCACATCAGTATCAGAATAAACGGGATATTTACCATGTTTCTGTCATCTTTGCAAAAACATCCGGGAACAAGCTAAAACAAAATCGCGAGTGGATACAGTGAGCATCGTATGTCGTGAACGTGATCCAGATCGGGTTCGAGTTTGTAGTGAGAGTGAAACCAATAGTAGTGCAGATACGCGTAGTAAAAGAACTCGAAAGAGGGTAGATCGATAAAATTACTCCTAGTAAAAAACTTTTTCTTTGTTCACCGCCACTACTCCAGTTCCTCCGTGATCATGGTGCTTGCAACAGCGCCGAAATATCGGAAACTCAAAATAATGAAACATGGTAAATATCCCGTTTATTCTGATACTGAAATTTACTACTGGTTTCGTGGTCTAAACGAGGGGTTATTCATGCGGGGTTTGGGGGGTGAGTACTGTAAAGTAACCGAAACGTCGGGATAAGAATAAAATAGTAGCAAATAAATCGCGACAGAATTCGTTTAAAGGTTTTATTTCAAAGATTAATGATATTTTGGAAATCACAGGAAACTGTTTTTCACCGGGTTTTAAGGACAGTTTGTCCTTAAAACCCGCATCGAAATAAATCGGTAGTAAATTGTATGAGATGGAAATCCACCAGTGTCTTATATGTACAATGTTTTTGTTATAGGAATACCCTAATCATAAAGCATTGAAGAACGTGACTTTGAAAGTGTTCGAGGGAGAGATTACGGTGCTGGTAGGACACAATGGAGCAGGGAAGACTACCCTCATGTCTATTATAACAGGTAAAATATGTTTTTTTTTTATATTAAATAATAGATTCCAAATTTAATCAACACCTTATTGATCAAATAGCGTAGGTATAGTTCGATCCTAACAGTTGTAACGTGGCTTGGGTATGTGCACCGTGAGACGGCGAGAGTATCGACTAACCATCAGATTTGGTCAGTTTGCCGCCGACGCTTACGGCGGTATGTCGCTCGCTCTTGACTGATGATTTTTTTTAAATATATTTTTTTACCTTGTCCCTCCACGCTATAGACCGCCAGTACTGCGGTCACTGGCGGTCTATACTTAATTAATATCTAGTTCAGCTAATATCTCTCACCTGTTTAAAAAAAGTCTGTCAAGTGCGAGACGGACTCGCACACAGAGGGTACCGTACAAAATTGAATTTAGGGACGAATTTATGCTACATAAACTGCAATATATTTCGATTGCGTTGACTTAGAATTTTTGATTGTTGCACAGTTTCAATATGGTATAGACTTCAGCATGTAGTATGAATTTCAACTTGATACCTCCTCTTATTCCTAAGCAAAAGGTCTTAACAGACACACAGATGAGAAACAAAGTGATCTTATAAGGGTTTAGTTTTTTTCCTTTTGAAGGGGAATGGGACTCGGTATGTCCCCACTTAGCCTCCTTTTTTGGGCCATCGTGCGTTTCCTTTTCCTAACGGAACCCTAAAAACAATTTCTTCCGATATTGTTTCGATTTAGTTTGTATCTATATCGACAAAATAAATCGCAGTAGAATAGTATCTTTTAAAACTTGTTTTATTAACCGAATTCTAGAAAGAAGGAGGTTCTCAATTCGAGTGTATTTTTTTGTTTGTTTGTACGCGCATTGCTCCGTCCTTTGTGGACGGATTTGCGAATTTTTTTGTTCGAAAGAAATAGAAAAAAATTAATCAGTTCAGGCGTGATTCGAACCCGCGATGTTTCCCATACAGGGGGAACGCTCTGACCACTAAGCCATGGAACCTTCGCCCGAAACCATTCAAATTCTTCTATAGATATATCCGTCTTACGGTGAATAGTTAGCAAACTAAATGCTTTAAAATTTCATTCGAATATACCCCATATTCTGAACTGGTCGCTTTTTCGTTTTGTGAAGATCTGATGAGGGGTTTCAGAGACAGACCACAAACTCATCAATAAATACCACGAAATCAGCTACGATTGCTGCAATTACATATTATTCCAATCAACTATAGACAGTATCATCATTCACATACTCAATTCTCTCAACGAGCCCCTTAAAATCCACAGCTCTTAACCTATACCATGTGTTCCGTTCCCCAGGCATGACGAGCCCGACGTCAGGTCGGGTGTACGTTCACGGAATGGACACCATGACGCAACAGAACGAGGTGCGCCAGCGCATCGGCCTGTGTCCGCAACACAACATGTTCTTCCCGGATATGACTTTGCAAGAACATATCATGTTCTTTACTCTGGTAAGGTTTACTTACATACATACGTATAATCACGCCGTTATCCACGAAAGGTTAGGCAGATATGAATTAACACCCACATTTCACCAATCATTTTATTCTGTCCCACGTAATAGGGGGTGAGCCTATTGTCGTCTTCTGTGCACTATTGTTCACTCAAGCTATGCATCTGAGGCGGAGTCTGGGCTGTATATATCTGTCTGATGTTAAACAGCCCTATCCCTTAGTCGCCTTGTACGACACCGCATGGAAAGAGATGGAGTGGTCCAAATTCTACTCTGCCGGGAGCTACGCGGAACGTTGGGAATATATCTACTTATAATATTCATAATATTTATAATAAGACCTACCTGTAAGCATCGACAAAGGAAATACGGATGCCCTTTTTCATATAGTTATATTTAAAAGTGCTACCGTATCTCCTTTGTCGACTGTACATTATGATACTTTTCTTTCTTTCTAATATGAATTTTTATTGGTTCAGTTGAAGCGTGGCACATTCCGCGACGCTAGAGACTCGTCCCAGCGCCTGGCTTCGCAGCTCAACCTAGACCAAAAGTTAGACGCACTTTGTGGTGATTTGTCCGGCGGTATGAAGCGACGCGCCCAGTTGGCTTGTGCACTCGCCGGGGACGCAGATGTACTGGTAAGTACGTCTTGAATACGCCTATGTGTACAGCGCCATCTAACTACTACAAGCAGAACTACGTCGGAACTGCTAAATCTGCATCGCGCTATGAAAGTTTCAATTCGATAAAAAAAAAAATTATTAGACTTCGACATCTATGGTGGCGAGGATAAGCCAAGTCGAGTACCTCTATGATCCCCATGAATTCAGTAATAACGATTACCTTAAGCATTAATCTAGCCAACTTCTTCACTAAATCAACATTTTATTTATTATTCAGGTATTGGATGAACCTACATCGGGGCTCGATGTCGAATCTAGACGAGAACTATGGGATTTATTACTTGTAAGTAAAACATGTCTTTCTAAATGATATGTTATATAGATATATTTTGGAGGAGGTGGGACACAACGGTATTCTCGTCCCAATTGAGCAGTCCGACTGGGGAAGTATCTCCACCGTACAGAATACCACGGCTATAAACTCGTGTTGCGTTCGGCACAGAAACTCTCCGTTCTTACAGGGTCTGCAGCACGGTTGTGACGCCTCTGTGTTGTAACTACTTTCTATCAGGTGGGCCGCGTGCTTATATGCCATCTAAGTTGTATAGAAATCTATAGATACGTTGTCCGCACATTAAAATGCCGACAAAAACCAGGATAACTGTCCTGATTTTACGCACCTATCGGAGACATCCAGTCCCGCTACGCAAAAATATTACATATAAAAATGTATTATAAATGACGTATAATTTCTCCACGCGATGTATTTCGTTTTATACTTCGTGTTTGCGCTATTATTAACCGACCCGTAATACATTATTGTTTTTTCCCGCTTATTTTCACTTCTCACTCTGTTCTAATTTCCAGTGTATCGAATATCTACTGAAAATTGACTTTACTACTTTTCAAATATAACTTGCGCGTTTCAGAACTAAACAGCGTCATCTATCGATCAGTGTTATACATCAGGACAGATATGTTAGACGTAAAATGTGCTCTGTATGCGCAGTACCTACTCGTTTCTTAGGTATCTTTTTAGGATAGCACGGGGTGGAATTAGGAATTTACCAGTGAATTAATTTAAAAATGTAGTACAGAGTAAATTGTGCCAGAAAGGCTATTATAAAATCCAAGAATAATTAAAATGATAAACAAGCTTGGAAATGAGCAGTTCACTCAACTATGACACTCAACTATGAAAATCACTCAACTACTCAAGTAAATTATTGTATTTACACCAAGTAGACTTAGTAAATGTTTGTAAATAGACCAAAAAAAATGCCTGCTGAGGTCTGCTCAGGTCGGGGCCGCATTTCGAACCGGTGGTCCATTTGCTAAACTAGTCTTTCATATTTCTTTTTATATTGACATTCTGTAAGTGCCGGTTTAATGGTCTATGCAGAATAAATGAGTTTTGAATTTGACTTTCACGAGCTCAAATTCACCAAGCATAGATTATTACAGAACAATCCACGCTCTAGGGTCTCGTTTGTCTCGTGAATTAGCTCCTATTCCCACCGCCTTCCCATGGCTTTACCAATCATCCTGGTTATAACGGGCCGAATTTTTGAAGTTGCGCTCCCTACTGGCGTCTGTTCTCTTTCGGGCGCACATTTTTTGACACCCGCGACTCTTTTTTTTATCTACGACACGCTAACTTGACTTCACCTCGCCTGATGGTAAGCTAAAGGCAAAGTCTCAGGAAAGAGGGTCACCATTACAGACACTAAGTCATGTTACAATGATGGCACTCAGCTTGGCGGCCACATCAGATGCTTTTTCACGCCCCGCTTAAACTTCGACTTAAGTTCAAGATATTTTACTACTATCTATATTACTACTAATATCGTCACATGCAGAGTGTTTCATTACTTTTATTGCTGTTTGCAGTCCCTTCGCGGCGCTCGTACGGTGCTCCTGTCTACACACTTCATGGAGGAAGCGGATGTTCTCGGAGACCGCGTGGCTGCACTACATCTCGGAGAACTGCGTTGTTTCGCCACCACTATGTACCTGAAGAAGGCTGTCGGTGAGTAAACCTTTAAAAACATATTGATTCAATTTTATTTTTAAACTTTCGCGGTGTGTATTCATAATTATATTAGGTATCGGAACTTCTCGCAAGCGTCGGCAGAAATAGCAAGATCCACGATATAATTCGCGAGAAGTCCCGATACCTAGTATAATTATGATTCAATTTTGTATAGCTTGATACAGTCGATACCTTCATAGAGTTGCTAAAACCATTTTCTTTATAAAATATTAAAATAGCTTGATACAGTCGATACCTTCATAGTGTTGCTAAAACCATTTGTTTATAAAATATCAAAATTATAGCTTCGGTTACTAACTACTACTAAACATAAACTGGCGAAATGTGGGTGCTAGCGCCTCTGCCTACCCCTTCGGGGATATAGGCGTGAGTTTATGTATGTTATGTTTATGTAGTACAATTTTGACGTTCATATGTGCTCTTTATGTACCTAAACTGAATAAATGTGATTCTTTGATTGTTTCCGACAGTTCGTAAGAATAGCGGTAGATGGCTCCACCAACGCCCCAAAATGATTGTATAGAAAAATCTCGAATGCTCTAGATGTGTTCATGTAGCTCTTTTGATTAAAGCATTCCTCCTGTAAGGGACTGGTCGCCTGTTCAAATCTCGTCTTGAGCATTTTCTTTTACAAACTAAATCGATAATACAATATTTAACCTGATCTGTTCTTCCAGGTGACGGTTACCGCCTTACGCTAACTACCTCCGGCTCTCCAAACGTAGACGCCATCAATGAGAAAGTACTAGCGCTCGTGCCTGATGCTACTCTTAAAGAGAAGACCATGAACTCGATATCTTACAGTCTGCCAGCTACCGCCTCTAGCTCGTTCCCTAAATTATTTGCAACACTTGAGCAGAACCGTTCAAAACTGAATATAAGTTCGATTGGAATAGGAGTATCAACTCTAGAAGAGGTGTTTTTGAAGTAAGTGTTTTAAATTTTAGTCAAAAGTTTTTTTTTGACATTAATCATTTAATCATTTAATCATTTAATCATATATAAACAGTGAACATTGCAAGCTTACAGTGAGCACCAAGACGCTTGCAATGTTATTCTAATTACCAAAAAAAAAAAAAAAAACCATTAAATTCCATATCTTACTTATTATACAATACATTAAAATACCAACTATTATATATATATTCATCAATCGTCAATCATTTGATTCATTTACATCAATATTAGTTCATACTACAAAAATTTATATAAATATAAAAATTAATAATTCAGAATGTCAATAATATCAATGTCGTCACACTTTAAATTTTATCAATGTCATTAACAAATGTAAAAATAAAATATATAAAAAATAATAATTCTAAATGTCAGTAATGTCAATGTCGTTACATTTTAATTTTATCAATGTCAATAACAAATGAATACAGAACAAACAACAAGAAATTAAAATCGATTTGATAGGTAAATTAATAATGTCAGATTCTCAATTGTTATTATTTTTATAAAATTCTCATGAACCCTTCTACTGTGGCTCCGTTCCCATCGTGATTGCATTCAGGTAGTTCGTGACGCATAACGCTATCTGACTCATGCTATCAGAGAATAAGTCTACTTTGGGATATGTGCGCAACAGACCATTTATCAGCACCATAGCTCTCGCGGTAGGAGTATTGGCCGACTGCGGCAAACGCCACGATGGCGGAGTGGTCAACAGGCGATGTTGCCGACGCCCAGTAGCGCGTACATACATGTCCGGCACAAAAAGACAAATGCACTCAGTCACTGATGGGTTGTCTACTTTATTGGATAGAAGAAGACAATAGTGAATAATATGCGTGACTTTTTGTCTCATTTCGAGTGTTTCCAGCCCTATCATCCCCGAAACAAACAAGGATGGATAAAGAAATGGGTAATATCCAAACTCTCGCTTGTAGAGATAGCGTGCGAATCTTCTCTGTATTTTCTCAATCATATCTATGTACAGCTTCTCATGGGGATACCAAACAATGGCATTGTATTCCAGTTTGCTCCTTACATACGCGTTGTAGAGAAGTTTCACTATATGTAAGCTACCGAATTGGGAAGCTGTTCTAATTATAAAACCCAGGGATTTACTTGCTGCCTTGCACGTATTTATAATATGGTCGCGAAAGTTTAAACCAGGGTCGAATGTCACCCCAAGATCACGTATTGAAGTGACCCGCTCAAGCGCATCTCCAGCAAGCATATATGTTGTCATTATTGGAGAACGCGACCTGGTGAAAGTGATCGATTTACATTTTGCGGTGTTCAAGGACAGCTTGTTCGCAATGCTCCACTCCATAACAGCGTCGATGTCACACTGCAAGGTCGCGCAATCATCAACACCCCTAACCGATGCAAATACTTTTAGGTCATCGGCAAACATGAGACATTTTGAGCCGGAGAGAACTGTTGGCAGGTCATTCACCATGATTAAAAACAAGGTTGGGCCAAGAGTGCTACCTTGACTTACGCCAGATCGAGTATAATATTCATGGGACTTATAGCTACCCAGCTTGACGTATTGTCTTCGGTCTCTGAGATAGTCTGCTACTAGTCCCAGGAGCATCCGATCAAATCCCAGTGACGAAAGCTTAGAAAGGAGGACATCATTATCTATACGATCGAAAGCTTTTGCAAAATCAAAATATGCCGCATCGACCTGACAACCCGGCGCCACATTATTCCTCAAGTAATCAACAAACCCAATGTGATTAGTCTGAGTGGAGCGTGCGGGGCGGAAACCGTGTTGGGCGTTATTGAGAAAATGGTTGGCTTGGAGCAAGATGTGCTTATTAAGAATTGACTCAAATATTTTGCCAAATACCGATAGTATTGCGATGGGTCTAAAGCTAGCGATATCCGCAGATGCTGCACTCTTAGGAATCGGTGTAACCCGCGAAACCTTCCACCTGTTTGGATAGGAACACTGTTTGAGGGATAGATTGAACAAGAACAGTAGTGGTTCCTCTAAAGCAGGCATACAATCTTTAACCAAGTACGGTGGTATATTGTCCGGACCGTGCACGGATTTAGCTTTTAAACGACGCGTTGCAACTTTCAGGTCTGTACTAGTTATAGAAGGTATGCCGATTTGATGTTCGTAAGAGATGACGTCGATGTCAGCTTTTTGAGGATTTAATTGTGGAATGTTTTTATGAAAAACCGAACTAAAAAAAATTGCGAAGCTGTCAGCTGCCTCCTGTCCACAGACCGTTCTACCTTCATAGGAAAATACTTGGTTTTGGTGTCTATCCCTCTTTCTACTCTTAACATATTCCCAGAAAATTGAAGGGTCACTAGCTATTTTACCCTCTATGGTGCTCAAATAGTTCTGGTAAGCTTTGTCTATTAGCGTCTTAACTTTTGTCCTGTAGTATCTAAAAAGCTCTTTATTAAAAACCTTTCCTTCCTTTTTAAACATTTTTAGGTTAAAATGCTTCTGTTTGATGAAATATATAATTTCTCCTGTATACCACGTGGGATAAACATACTTTTTTTGGTACTGTGCTGCACTCTTTATTGGGACGTGTCTATTAATTGCATTAGTTAGATTCCTGTATAGACTATCTACAGCTAGATTAACATCAGTCTCCTGTAGAAGATCGCTCCAGTCTATGCATGCAATTTCCGAATACAGGGCATGCAAATCAGCCCTTCGAAAGTTCCACTCAGGGTTATGGTAAGTGACGCCGTCACTTTGAGGAGGGGGAGGTTTTTGTACAGTTGAGTTGTTCCCAATGCAGGTGACCCACAGCTACATTCTATCATCGCACCACTCGCCATAGGCAGGGAGTTTAACCTCACACATTGCGGAGGAGGTCCAAGGAGGGGGTAGTACACGACGGTATTACCTACTGGGGAAGTACCTCCGCCCTACAGAATACCCCGGCCATAATAACCTTGTGTTGTGTTCCCGGCGGTGAGCAGGTTAGCCAAAGCTCACTGGAGAGATTTTTTGCTGTCAGTGGGTAGACCAGAAGCTTGTCCTGCTTTGTCTTTTACACTGACGGCACTGAAATCTGTGTTTACAGGGTTGGCAGCGCGAGTGCGACACCCTTGGTGTTGCACACGTCCATAGGCGACGGTAACAATATTCAATCAGGTGGACCGTGCGCTTTTCTGTCAACCAAGTGGTATAAAAAAAATAAAAAATTGCGACTGATAAGTTGCACAGCGCACACTCCAGTTGTGGAATGAACTCTGTGCTGTTTCCCAAGTGCCTACAATATGGGGTTCTTCAAGAGGGCTACTAGAAGGTTTCTTTAGGGTCGGCAGCACGAGTGTAACGCCCCAGGTGTTGCATACCGACGTGATCCACTCCTAACACAAGTAATTTAGCTTTGCTCCGGTTAGAGGTATTTCCTCTAACCGGAGCAAAGCTTTGTAATTTTAGTCACATAAATAAAAAAAAATATTTCGAGTAGGTTTACGTTAAGGGTCGTTCAAGTATTACGCAAGCACTAAAGGTGGGAGGGGGGTATTTGCATTGCATATTTTTGATGAGGGTCTAGTTAATGAGTACGTAAGCAGTAGTTATGTACTTTTTCCCACATAAAATAGCACGCATTAAACAAACATGAAAAGAAATATGCATGTAGGTACCAATGTTTACGTAAGCATTGGGGGAGGGGGGGTAAGAGTTGTTGTGCTTGCTTTTTGTTACGTGCTCAAAATCCCCACGGATACAAAGCCCCACCAACCCTCCTACCGGAGCCGGTGGGAGAGGTTATGACGGACTCGAACCGACCAAAACGCACGCCGCCTGTGGGTCGTTTTTTGCTGCCTAAGGTGAGGTTAACAGACATATCCTTCGCACCCCGGCAGTCCCCGGGCCATATCTCTCGATCTGGCCCTCTCCTCGGGTGCGGGGACCACAGAGTCCCCAACTCGTCCCCGGAAACGGGGAAGTGCGTGAGGCGCGCTGCCGCCGTTATGCTTGCTTTGTATCTTGTAGATAAGTTCAGTCCAGTAAGTGTGCAACTATCAAAAGTCTTTATCCAATTTTTTTTTCACAGGTTGTGCAGCGATGTAGATGCTCCACAGGAGGGCGATGATTTGAACAGACATACGTGCAGTAAGTAAAAGATAGAATAAATCGCCGGAATAAGTGGAATTTTATATCATACTCTACAACAGCTTTAATTTTTTTTATCAATTATTTTTTTAATTTCTGGCATGTACTGATGATGCTGATTCTTTGAACCAAAATCTTGCCACCTAACCTGCTACTTTCTGCAACCTAAACTGTTATAGAACTCATAATTATACAAGGTATCGGGACTTCTCGCGAATTATATCTTAGAACTTACTTTCACGGATTGTGCGTGAAGCCATTGAAATCAAAAAATATAAAAATTTCAATAGGGAAGATGATAGGGAATAGGGATTCAAGCTATCCGGAACGTGGAATCCAGTGATTAAGATACTAAAACCAAAAAACACAGTGCCGTTAAAAACTGACATAGTGAGTGTGGTGTGTCGCCAGCCTAACCGTTCATAATAAGTGTAATGGTGGGTAGGCGCTCAAAAAATGTTCCCCGCATACATCTCGACGCTCGAAGACTAGTCAAGTCGTGACCACGTGTGCTGCAACGCATCCGAAACGTCGGCAGAAATAGTAAGTTCTAAGATATAATTCGCGAGAAGTCCCGATACCTAGTATAATTATATAGAACTATCGGAATCTCTTCCCGATACAGCTCAGACAGCGAAAATATTAAGTCCAGTTGCTTTTTCTCCTTTTGTTTGCTCGCCCCTCCTGACAGGTGACAATTCGTTGCCCGACGAATCATAGAATAGTTTTTTTTTCTACCACTTAGGTGGCAGAGAAGCTTGCGGAAAGATGGAAAGTGGTTACCGTGGCCTATGGACGTGTGTAACACCAGAGAAGCTACACTCGCGCGGCCGACCCTGTAAGCACAGTTTCTGTGCCGTCAGTGTAAAGGACAAGCCTTTAGTCATCCCACTGACAGCACAAATTCTCCAGTGAGCTCTGGCTACCCTACTCATCCCTGGGAACACAACACGAAGTTATTATAACCGCGTTATTCTGTAGTTTCAGTCGGACTGCTCAATTGGGCGGAAATACCGCCGTGTCCTACCTCCTACGATGGGATTTGACGTTTATGACATACGTTGATGACTGTCAAATACGTTAAATCCCATACATGTGTCATTCTATTCTACAGTACGCTGGCCAGCGAATTGCCACTTCTCAGGAGGGGCAGGTAAACAAAAGGAGAAAAATTATTCCCTATCTGAGCTGTATCGGGTATAGTGACTCCGACAGTGCTATAACAGGTTCGGTCTATTGAGGCTGTTTTGCAATTCCTGACATGGTATTTATAACTAAGGCAGCTGTCCCGTTCCCCAAAAGGCTCTCCCCTCCCCAGTTCCGTTGCACCAAGCCTCTCCAATATTTGTGCTTCAGTATTTCATCCCATGTGAAGTGTGGCTATACATGATATTATTTTTGTTATTAAAGTAATTATTTTGTATTTTTTTTTGTAATTTATATTATTATTTTAGTTTGTTTTTATTTTATTTGACTGTACAATTTAGATAAGTGCGACACTGAATCAAAGGTACCTGTCAGCAGTGACTCTTCTCAAATACCAGAACCACTGCCTTACATACTAGAGAAATACTTCAAGTGCTTAAAAGGTAACCTGTACAGTTATTTTTATTTCATTTTATTAGTTACAGACAACAGGTTATATAATACAGATTATAACATTTTAGAATATACTTCTAGAATTAGAAATTCATTTCTATTTGTAGAGAACATTTAAATGTAAATCCGATTGGATAAGATAGTTTACATAACATGTAAATCCGATTGGATAAGATAGTTTACATAACATGTAAATCCGATTGGATAAGATAGTTTACATAACAGTTTACAGGCACGAAATGTTATAGGAATAATGGGGCGAGTTCGGGGCCACAAAAGTAAAAATTAACTCTATTTGATTGTTTTATGAATGTGTAATGAATATAGTTATGTAGCTAATAGATCGAACTTAAACCAACAACCACAGGCGCCGTGCTTTTAAGTCGGTTCGAGTGCGATATAACTATTAATGAAACACAGTTTAAAGATGGGAGACAAATTTTTTGAAATTTAATTTCTTTTGAACGAAGTACTGGATTCAATCACATTCAATCATGTACATTCATACGGATTGTGAATTTTTGAATCGTGATATTTGGTTGAATTTTATCGTAACAACGGATAGCGTGTTTTGTTTATGGTAGGTGCATACGTAAACTACATTAGGAAAGAAATAGAAACCTTCTTTGTATTGAAATAAATATTATATTTGCATAAATTCCAACTGAGGTACTTGAGTCACATATATGTGTCCCAGCAGTTAACGGACTCAACATTCCGGACATATTACATATTAATACATAAAAGGAACGACAGATGAAGTTTCATAGTGGTATCTCAACGAGCTATGGAGAGGACTATGCTCGGTATTTCCTTACGTGATCGCGTCAGAAACGATGATATCCGTAGGAGAACAAAAGTAACCGATGTAGCCCAGCGGATTAGCTCGATGAAGTGGCAGTGGGCGCGACACATAGCGCGCAGAACAGATGGCTGATGGAGCAAAAAAGTTCTGTAATAGCGATCGCGTACGGGCAAACGTAGCGTAGGATGCCCAACGGCCAGGTGGAAGGACGACCTCATCAAGGTCACCGGGAAGCGCTGGATGCGGGCTGCTTTAGATCAGTCATTCTGGAAGTCTATGGGAGAGTCCTATGTTCAGCAGTGCACTGTGTGTGGCTGATGTGATGATGATGAGGACGATGATGATGATGATGATGATAATGATGATGATGATGATATATATCTAATATGATATAAAACCAACAATAACATCTCTTACCGACTGCGGCTTCATTCGTGGGAATTTTTCGCACGTAAAAGAAACCACAAGCTTAAGTTTTTTTTATCTGTAAAATTTTAGGTGATACGCATTTAAAATTAACGGGAGCTCAGCTGTATTGGCGCCAATTGATCATACTGTTACGGAGACAAGTCAGTTTTATCGCGTATCGGAAATGGATCTTCTTATTAATGGTAAGTCTATCGTCAGATACAGAATGTAAAATTGAATAAAATACTTTTCAGTGATCTTTTTTTTTATACTACTTAGGTGGCAGACAAGCACACGGCCCACCTGATGGAAAGTGGTTACCGTGGCCTATGTACTTACGTTTGTAACACCAGAGGAGTCACAGTCGCGCTGCCAACCCTGTAAGTACAGAGTTTCTGTGCCGTCAGGGCAGAAGACAAAGCAGGACAATCCTTTAGTCTTCCCACTGACAGCACAAATTCTCCAGTGAGCTCTGGCTACCCTACTCACCGCCGGGAACACAACACGAAGTTATTATAGCCGCGTTATTCTGTAGGGCGGAGGTACTTCACCAGTCGGACTGCTCAATTGGGCGGAATTACCGCCGTATTCTACCTCCTACCATCTCTGATATAAGCTGAAAGAGTTATTTTGAAAGACCCGAATAGTCCGCCGTCCCTAACGCTCTAGTCTACCGTTGACCAGAGCGTAACCTTGGGGTAATCTTGAGTAGGGTAGCCAGAGTTCACAGCAGAGTTTTTGTGCTGTCAGAGGGAAGACCAAAAGCTTGTTCTGCTTTGTCTTTTACAATGACGGGACATAAACTCTCTGTGCTTACAATGTTGGCAGTGCGAGTGTGACTCCTTTGGTTGCACGTTCATAGGCCACGGCAACCACTTTCCATCAAGTGGGCCATCTGCTTGTCTGCCACCTAACTGGTATAAAACAAATTTTGCCCTAATCCTATCTCCTCCTAATTTTTGGGGAGGCGTGATAGCCTTATAGAAGTAGTAATAATTCATTTATGTACAATAATACATTATGCCATCAGTGTGGAACTAATGCCCAATCCAATTAACCATAATAACTATTCAATAAATAAATTTAAAATAGAAGTGAAAAAAACTTTAATGAGTAAAGGTTACTATAAAGTAGATGAGTACCTTAATGATGTTAATGCTTGGTCAACATAAGTCTCTTGCTTGCTCGCACAAAATAAATTGTGAACTAAAGTAAATTTAAAATAGAAAAATAATCCAGTTCTAATATAGTTCGCTGAGTTTCTTGCTGGTATCTTCTCAGTAGAACTAACCTACCGAACCAGCGAAAGAATCATTTTCCAATGGTTTATTTTTACATTATTTAATATTTTTATATTATATCTTGACCCAATTGTAAAATTTTAACGTTCATATGTGCTCTTTGTGTGCCTAAACTGAATAAATGAAATTGATTCATTGATTCTATCTTTACAGCAAGTGATTCTGCCAATCGTGCTAATATTCGTAGTGACGTCACATTTGAACAACGATCCTGGAGAAACGAAATCGCGCCATCTCCCGATGAACCTGGATATATACAAGGAAATGCCGGACAAACGAGTGTTGTATAACCTGCAACTGGATGAAAAGGACTCTACTTTATTAAGGTAACGCTTATAATAGAAATTGGGTATATTTCTGTAATAAAAATAAATTATTTATTTGATCTCATTAAATTTAGAATTGAAAAAGAGCGGTAAAAGTTGCGTCGGTTTTTATTTTATAATTTTTATTTAATTTTAATCGTCCACTAAACCTATAATAGTAAATGTTTTGACTATTGAATATTATGACGACACAATAAATTATTTCATACAAGTTTCCTTATAACTTACCGTTTTGACGTTAAGTTATAAGGAAACTTGTATGCGCGGGTATATACGTGGGCTCGATCCCCGCTCAGTGCAAATATTTGTATGCATGATTTTTTTTTTGAATTTTTTTTTGAAGTATGTATGGCTTGACCTTGAAAGATAGAGTGAGAAATAGCGTGATAAGAGAACGATGTGGAGTGATAGAAGATGTAGTAATGAAAATTGAGAGAGGAATGTTGAGATGGTTTGGTCATGTTGAGAGAATGAATGAAAGAAGACTAACGAAACATGTGTATGAGGCGAGTGTGGATGGAACCGTCGGAAGGGCAAGACCTAGGCGCACATACCTGGACCAAATCGGGGAAGTTTTAGAAAAGGGGCAGGTCAGGAGTACTCTAAACCGACGAGCATGCATGAAGAATGTAATGAGAGTGAATGAAGCGAGAGTAGTATGTCATGATCGTAGCAGATGGAGATCCGTGATCTCTGCCTACCCCTATGGGAGACAGGCGTGATTTTATGTATGTATGTATGTATTATTTATTATTATTAATATACATATACACACGTCTGTTAATCTGGGAAGGGGTAGGCAGAGGTGAATTGACACCCATAATTCGCCTATTATGATTATCGGCCTCGCGTAAATGCGTGCGACTATTGCCAAAAATATTGGGGCGAAAATAGTAATTTATGTAATACATTTCAGATCTACGAATGATATGCATCCTACTGTCCTATTTGAAAAGACTCCAGACGTGGAAAACGGTAAGTGCATTATTTAATATCTTTTGCGTCCATCCTGTGGGTTGAGCGCTGCTTTGAAGGTAAGAACCCATCGGATTGTGCTACTGCTGTCGCCGGTGAGATCGGTCTGGGTATGGAATACTATATCTCATACACCGATGTCACCGGTGACCGCGGGGTGCGCCCTTGGTTCGGGCGCGAGTGCGCGGAAGCTGTTGAACAAAAACAGTCTGCGTACCGCGCTTGGGTAAGGGCGCGCGCCACGCGCCATCCCAATCTGGGCCACTTCAAGGCAGCGTACAACAGAGCCACAAAGGTCTGTAGAAGGGCCTACGTCAGAGCGGATGCCCTGCGCATAGCGCGGCTTGGTCAAGAGCTAGTGATGCATCCCACGGGAAGCCGTGGCTACTGGCGACTGGCTAAAGCCGTGCAAGCCAACTTCTGTCAGCCTTCGCTGCCTCCGCTGCGTAACCCTGATGGATCCCTGGCCCATGAGCCGCAAGAGAAGGCAAATCTGCTGGCTAATCTCTTTGCGGCCAACTCCCGAATCGATGATTGTGGTACGCAGCCACCAACACTACCCGACAGTGACCACGCGATGCCTGATATCCATATCAGGCAACGCGATGTCCGTGCAGTGCTGCAATCACTCGATGTCCGGAAAGCCAGTGGTCCGGATGGTATTCCAGCGGTAGTTTTGAAAAAATGTGCGGCGGAGTTGTCTCCAATGCTTACGCGCCTGTACCGGCTATCCTACAGTTCGGGTACAGTGCCTTTGCCTTGGAAAGAGGCGAATGTTCAGCCGATTCTCAAGAAGGGGAATCGCTCGGAGCCAGCCAACTATCGACCCATAGCCGTCACCTCAGTGCTGTGCAAAGTGTTCGAGCACATAATTAACAAACAGCTCATGCGGCACCTAGAGGATCACTCCTTAATTAATGACCGGCAATATGGCTTCAATTACCGAAACGGTCAACGGGTGATCTTCTAGCATACGTTACCCATCTTTGGGGTGAGGCTATGGACAAGCACGGCGAGTCACTGGCAATTAGTCTTGACATCGCCAAAGCTTTCGATAGAGTCTGGCACAAATCGCTTCTTTCCAAGCTACCTGCCTTTGGTCTGCCTTCTAGGCTGTGCAACTGGGTTGCTAGCTTCCTGCAGGGGCGCCGTATTCGCGTCCTTTGTGACGGACGAGCTTCGGAGTTTCTGCAGGTTAATGCTGGCGTGCCCCAGGGGTCCGTCTTATCACCCACTCTCTTTCTTCTGCATATCAACGACATGCTGTCTACCGGCAATGTTCATTGTTATGCAGACGATAGCACATTACATGGGAGTTATCATGGACATCCTGCGGCCAAGCAGTCAGATATCGCAGAGAAAAGGCAGCTTCTTGTCACTGAGCTTGACGGGATCCTGAATCACATTTCTCAATGGGGCTCTGAGAACCTGGTTGAGTTCAATGCCAAGAAGACGCAGGCATGTGCGTTTACAGCAAAAGTATCATCTTTCCTTCCCCTCCCCACTCTTCAGAGCACGCCACTGCCACTGCAGGACAATCTCAATATCCTAGGTATGGATGTTCGCTGCAACCTGAATAACAAAAACTACATCGAAAGCATAATCAAAACAGCCTCACGAAAACTCGGAGTCCTGAACAGAGTGAGACGATTTTTCACGCCGGAGCAGCGGTGTCTTCTATACAAGACACAAATTCGCTCCTGTGTGGAGTACTGCTCGCATCTCTGGGATGGTTCAGCAAAGTACTTACTAGATGCTCTCGACAGGTTGCAGCGACGTGCGGTCCGCATCATTGGGAATCCCGAGATCACGAACACCCTAGAACCTTTACAGCTGCGTAGAGATGTTGCGTCCATGGCTGTATTTTACCGTCTGTACCATGGGGAGTGTTCTGATGAGCTCTTCCAATTAGTCCCACCCTCCCCTTTCCTACACAGGACAACGCGTGCAGGTCTTAGATGTCATCCGCACACGGTGCAAAACATCCGATCAAGAACCAAGCGGTTCGGAGACTCTTTCCTCTGTCGCACCATTAAGGCCTGGAATTCATTACCAGCTCACGTGTTTCCTTCTTCCTACAGTCCCGGGTCCTTTAAGCGAGGCGTGAAAAAGCATATGATAAGGCCGTCAAGCTGAGTGTCACCATTGTCACACGGTAAGTGTAAGTAATGGTGACCCTCTTTTCTGGGACTTTGCCTTCAGCTTACCATCAGGCAAGGCGAAGTCCAATTGACGTGTCCTATATAAAAAAAAAAAAAAAAAAAAAAAAAGGGTGTGATGTTTTTATAACATAACACTCCTTTTATGCCCTCCGAACAGGCAACTCCTCTAGCATACAAATGTAACTTACTGCTACTAATAAAATTAGTGTCTTCGCATTGGAGATAAAAAAAAGGGGGGTTTGTGAACACAAAAAAAACTTTTTTTATTCTTTTCTCCATTTGCTCGTGAGGGACGCGACCTATTGAACTGATTTTGATGCATTTTTTTTTATGGAAAAGGCTCGATATGGTTGAATACAACTGAAAATAACTTAAACTTATGATAAATGACATACTTGCATGAAAAGTCACGTGTATAGGTTAGTATTAAATAAAGCCATTGCTAACATGAAATGAACACGGATTTTTATTTTTCAGCTGTTCTTAGAATTGCCAAAGAGAGCTTATTGGATTACAACAAATATTTAAATGGAATGGAAGTCAACGACACTGACGCAAAAGTAATTATTTTTATTTATTTTGTACGGGGAATTTAAAAAATATCTCTTCAGTAAACAGTTGTCTATATATCTATTTATCAGAATATACGAGTATTACGACGACTACCTCTGTGGCGTAGCGGTACTGCAGGGGGCGCGGGTTCGATTGCCGCTTAGTCCAAATATTTGTATGCATGAATATGTATATTTGCATTGGTCTGGGTGTTTCTATGTATAATATGTATGTATTTACAAAAAAAAAAGTATCTAAGTATGTTTATCCGCATTCTAGATTCCATAACAGTCAATATTCAGAACGCTAATTGAACGTGTGATATTATTTTCTATGTAAATACTCCGACCAACTTAATTAACTGAATTCACATCTAGATAATATATGATAATGACTACTTCCTATTTATAGACATTTAGATATTTTAATTTTAAATGTATTTTTAGGTATTTTACACAACGACAGTGCGTCACGCCGCCCCGGTCGGGCTGAACATGATGTCCAACATATTGGCTATGCATTACCTGAACTGGCCAACCACTCAAATATACACAAACAACTATCCGATCGAAGGGATCGCTCGGGAGCCTTATGTTATATCTATGCCTAAATCTATGGAACTTTCAGTCATTTGGGCTCTGTTTATAACATTTTGTGAGTATATAAAACTAAAGTCGACAATGATATCATATCAATTCAACAGACAATCTTTCTAAAGTGTACCAAAAATAGCAAATAAAAAAATGGTCTACTCATAATTACATTACCAACTAAGGCTTGTCCTGCTTTGTCTTCTACTGACGGCATAGAAACTCTGTACTTACAGGGTTGGCAGCGCGACTGTGACTCCTCTGGTGTTACATACGTCCATAGGTCACGGTAACCACTTTCCATCAGGTGGGCCGTGTGCTTGTCTGCCAACTAAGTGGTATAAAAAAAAAAGTCAAAATTTTCATTTATTTCTAATATGCTGGTTACATCCGAGAGTTCCGAGACTCACACCTAACTGTAGTATTATTAGTCGGACCCCAAGGTCCGCTTTTCAGCTTTTATTCTTCCACTTCGCACGGTCTTTGCAGTGAGGCCAAAAAATAATATTATTTTTTAAACTATCGCGGTCTGAATTCATTCATGAAACTTACTATTTGTGCAAACGTTTCGGATGCGTTCCTGGACCGCGGGTGCTTAAGTTCCATGATTTAATCGCGAAAAGTTCCGATACCTTGTATAATTACAAAAAAAAATAGTTCCAAAATTAAATTATTTTAGATATAGATACAAAAAGATTGCGACACAAATATACGAAATTACCTCGAAGATGTGTCCTTTGCTAAGGAAGTAGCCTTAAAATCTCTGGAAAAAAAAACCACCACTAACCCCCCTATCTGGCAAGTAATAATGATTTGTCTTCCACAGTCATCCAAGCCGCAATACTGCACTGCGTAGCCCTCCCCTGCCGGGAGAGGGAGACAGGGTCCCGCCACATTCACATCATGTCCGGGTGTCCGAGCGAGCTCTACTGGATTGCGACTCTACTGTTCCATATGATCACAACGTTCCTATTCTTGATCCTGCCTACGAAGATAGCTGCCCTTGCATTGGAAAAAGACTCGACGATTGACCAATTGGACTTCTTGTGTGAGTATAGTGTTACGACAACCCTAGACAGTGTTTCCTTCTTCCTACAGTCCCGGGTCCTTTAAGCGGGGCGTGAAAAAGCATATGATGAGGCCGTCAAGCTGAGTGTCACCATTGTCACACGGTATGTGTAAGTAATGGTGACCCTCTTTTCTGAGACTTTGCCTTCAGCTTACCATCAGGCAAGGCGAAGTCTAATTGACGTGTTCTATATTTAAAAAAAATGACAGATGTGCAAACGACCTGAAAAAGGTGGCTGGGACATATTAAATGAGGAGCAGAGAATTGGGAGCATGGCGCACATTGGGAGAGGCATATGTCCTACAGTGAACTGCAATATTCTAATTGATTGATTGATTGTGTGTCAGAGATACCCTCTCGAACTAAGCTATTTGATACTTCCTCTATAGAATGGCTGTGTATTTTTTTTATTATTATTAGCCTTTATTGCTGATACTGTACAAAAACTTAGCATACTACAAAGCGTTTTAACTTAAATCTAATATATCGGGTTTCCCGGTTCAGTGATCAGCGTGTCCTGTGACACATAGGCCTCTTCCAGCTGCTTCCATTCTTTTCTATTATTAGCTTTTCTGAACCAGATTGTTCCTCCAATCATCTTAATATCATCTGTCCATCTTCTAGCTTGCCTACCTCTATTTCTTTTGCCATCACGTGGCTGGAGAATGGCTGTGTAGAACGTCTTTAAATATTTATTTTCTACTTATATGATTCCAGTTGTAGTCACGGTGATACTTACAGCCGGTTCTCTAGCAATGTTCGCTCTGATGTACCTGATCAGCTTCAGCTTCAGTGAGAGGACCACCAGCATCTTGCTTGTCTCATGTCTGTTTATATTCGGTGAGTGTGGTTAACAGCACAAGTTTAGGATTGAAAATTTTTTTTTTTTTTTGTTTGGTTATAGACTTTTACCAGATCTTTTAATTTTCAAATATGAATGTATGAGAGTGATGGCGACAGCGACTCCTTGAAGTGTAGTGTTCGGAAATGTACAACGTGGTCATCATCCTGTCATCCTGTGTCAGTAATGGTTTGATGGGGCGTGTCTTAATCATCACTGGCCTTAATTAAGTTCACTGAAGAATTTGTGCTATCAGTGGGATGACTAAAGGTCCTCTACACGGACGGCACAGAGACTCTGTGCTTACAGGGTCGGCAGGGCGAGTGTGGCTTCTTTGGTGTTACACACGTCCATAGGCCACGGCAACCACTATCCATCGGGTGGGCCGTGTGTTTGTCTGCCACCTAAGTGGTATAAATAAAAATCATGGTGTCACAAAGCTAATTTTGTTAAAAATTAGTAAAAACTTCAACCAAAATTTATAAAAAAGCTTTTTAAAATGATTAGTAGATTTGAACTCCTCCGCTGCCGTATGTATGTCATGCAATCCTCAGAAGACACAAGAAAACGCCTATGGATATTATAGTGTTCATATTCTGATGTGATTAGGATCAAGATATATGCTAGGAACTATAATTCCCACTAGTACATCATAAAAAAATGTGCTGGCAACACTTAACCGTACTGTCATGGCCTGAACCAATCAATACACAGTATGGCTGAGTATGCCGGCGATGTCATCAACAGTGGAGTCACATCCGTGCTACCAACCCTGTAAGAACAGAGATTTAAAGTGCCCTCAGTGCAGAACACAAAATCAGGACAAGCCTTTAGTCTTCACACTGACAGCACAAAAACTCTCCAGTGAGCTCTGGCTACCCTACTCACCACCGGGAACACAACACGAGGTTATTATAGCCGTGGTATTCTGTAGGGCGGAGGTACTTCCCCAGTCCGACTGCTCAATTCGGACGGGAATACCGTCGTGTCCTACATCCTCGAAATATAATTTAATTGGTGGTTTGATTACTGACGTAGGTACACAACTTGAACATTGAACAAGATTGAACATTGATTAAATTATTAACAATAAAAAAAATACATTTTAATAATTCAAGATTACAAATTTAAATTAGGTAATTCAATAAATATACATAACTATGTGATTTATTCAGTATAGGTACATTAAATATGCTATTATAATAAACAATTACTTACTTTAGATAACTCTTTAATAAGTCAACATGATACAATTATAACATTGTCTACATTTTTGTAAAGTCAAAGTGACAGTCTAATCTATTAACCCGCCCCTGATTGGTCCGAATAATGTTCAGACATGAACTTCCAGATTTTGATATAACCCAAATTAACGTAATAATAATAATAATAATCTATTTGCGAAAATAGGTAGGTACAATTTGTGACAAAATATAATAATAAAGTTTCCATTTTCCACCCTAAGGCATGCAAATATCATTAAATTTAAATACATACAATTGAAATAATAAATATCAAACTGCTATTAAGAAATCTAAATATAGTAAAAGATCGACATTTTACACTAAATAATACACCATTCTATTATAACAAACACAATAAAATCATTGTCAATAAATTAAATTAAACTTAAAGAATGTTAATTAAAGTAATACAATAAGTCCAAACAAGAAATAATATTGTCAAAATTGTAAGATGTCAATTAAATTACATTATAATAAAATAAAAATACACAATTAAATATCGTTATGTCAAAACAATTTCATCACATAAATACTCACTGACACTGTAATACGCTTTTTCAATTAGTAGTCGTTTTAGTTTAGACTTAAAAAGCTTAAGGCTTGGAATTTCCAGTAATTGTTTTGGCAATTTGTTATACTGGTACTTATATATGACTATTTTTTTTTATTTCACAGGTCTATTCTGTCCCCTAACAAAAGCAGCATACGATTTAGTCGATGCATCGAACCGAGACTCTTTCTACTACTTACTAGAGGTGTCCGCGTACGTCGCGCCCCCGTACGCTATGACAGTGGCTATGTTCAGCGCGGTACGGATCGCTATAGTGAACGCTGTCTGTGTGATCATGAAGGATAAGTGCCCCTTTATAAACATGGTACCTGTGGATGGGTGGACTGATGAAACTGCTGATAAGTGCTGCCGTAAGTTGTTTTTTTTTAAATATATTTAGCTTAGTATGGGTAATGGACTGCTGAGACGAGGTCTCCGGTTCGATCCCAGGTTTTAAACCCCAATGACTTTTCGATGCTTTTCGAAGCTATGTGTGTATTTATCGCAGGTTTATAACTGCCCGGATAGTGGCAATAGGCTCGCCACCTATTACATTGGGACCTAAACATAAACTGGCGAAATGTGGGTGCCAGCACCTATGTCTACGCCTTCGGGGATATAGGCGTGAGTTTATGTTATGTTATGTCAAAAAGTAAGGGATTTTATATACTTTGAGTGATTTTATATACCACTTGGTTGGCAGACAAGCACACGGCCCACCTGATGGATAGTAGTTACCGTGGCCTTTGGACGTGTGCAACACCAAGGGAGTCACACTCGGGCTGCCAACCCTGTAAGCCAAAGAGTTTCTGTGCCGTCAGTGTTAAAGACAAATGTAATAGACATTGGGACCTAAACATAAACTGGCGAAATGTGAGTGCTAGCACCTAAGCCTACCCCTTCGGGGATATAGGCGTGAGTTTATGTATGTATTTAGCTTATTAACTTATCATCAATCCAATATAAAACATCATAGATTGTACTTTGGTGCATAAAAACATTATGTATAAGGATGCTAACATAAAGAAACAGATTGCATTCATATAATGTGCATACTTATTTACTCACACCCTACTAAGTTTAGCACGTACAATGACCCAAAAAAGGAGGAGAAGGAGGAATGGAAAGGGACTCTCCCTTTCCATTCCTACTAA
This sequence comes from Eilema griseolum, assembly GCA_963662185.1. Classification (NCBI taxonomy): domain Eukaryota; kingdom Metazoa; phylum Arthropoda; class Insecta; order Lepidoptera; family Erebidae; genus Eilema; species Eilema griseolum. Next base: position 21,187,165 of record OY759248.1, on the reverse strand, counting down.
GTTTAAACAAGTGGCGGTCGCGCCGCCTCCCCGATACCGGTAACCTGCTTCTCTATGCAAGCACCCTAAGATATGAGAATGAAAAGTAGGAGATCGAACCCTTTTTCCACTTTTCATAGTTTGGGTTATGCCTGTGTCCTGAGGTCTGAGTCTGAGTCCTGAGGCTTGCAAGTGAAGTTAGCTTCGACCCCAATAATCTTGGTAGAGCAAGACATCCCTTATGTTTTATGGTTTTTTTTTAAATATATATATAGAACACTTCAATTAGACTTCGCCTTGCCTGATGGTAAGCTGAAGGCAAAGTCTCAGTAAAGAGGGTCACCGTTACCTACACATACCGTGTGACAATGGCGACAGTCAGCTTGACGGTCTCATCAAATGCTTTTTCACACCCCGCTTAAAGGACCTGGGACTGTAGGAAGAGGGAAACACGTGAGCTGGTAATGAATTCCAGGCCTTAAGGGTGTATCTTAAAACATATATTACTGTTTACAGGTGGGGAGACTCCTTTGTGTTACTTCTGCGCGGGTGAGAACACCCCACTTTCCAGCATCATCCTACTCTTCATACAGTTCTTTGTACTGATGGTAAGAAAATTACTTATTATTAAACAGGCCGCCTTCCGTTCAAGATGTTAGATTTTGAATTTATGGATTTCGAACTGCATCCAGAGAGCTTACCCTCTACGTATAAGTGACTCAGTTTTGGGCAGCGGTACAAAGTGAGAGAAATGGAGCTATGTAGTTAAGAGTAAATTGTGCCAGAAAGGCTATTAAAAAATCCAAGAAAACTTAAAAGATAAACAAGCTTGGAAATGTGCTGTTCGCTCAACTATGCTACTCAAGTAGATTGTATTTAATGTAAATAGACTTGGTACATATTTGTAAATAACCAAAAAAAAATGCAAGCTGGCTGAGTTTCTTGCTGGGGTCTTTTTAGTTCTTCAGATTCGAACCGACGCGGCGGTGGTCCATTTGCTAAACTAAGTCTTTCATATTTCTTTTTATATTGACGTTTTGTAAGTGCCGATTTATGGTCTATGCAGAATAAATGATTTTTGACTTTGACTTTTATACACCCTTGCAAACCACCATGAGTACAGTCCCGCGTCCTTTAAGCGGGGCGTGAAAAAGCAACTAATGAGGCCGCCAAACTGAGTGCCACCATTGTAACATTACTTAGTGTCTGTAATAGTGACCCTCTTTCCTGAGACTTTGCCTTTAGCTTATCATCAGGCTAGGTGAAGTCAAGTCCTAGATAAAATAAATGAATTGCTAATACGCGGCTTGAAAGGATCTATGAACATTACTCCCTCACTCACTCACAACCCACTTCTGACGTAGTCGAAGACGTTAGAATATCGGTCTTCGAATATGTTAATTACTTGGTTACTTTTCTTTCCCGCCATCAGACTCTGGTATTCCTGACCCAACGCGGCATATTCAACTACCTCCGCGACTGGGTGCGGAACTTCCGCTACCAGCCGACAACGAGCACCGACAGGAGCGCTCTCGTGCGAGCCGAGAGTACGTATGTCGAACACGAGATCGCCAAAAGTAAGTCTTGGAATTATTGCTATACCTCATGTAGCCAGCTCCATCTAGCGACAGCAAGCTGAACTACTATCCAAAATAAATTTACTAGGTTCTTGTACCTAAGGCTGTATGGAGTATACCCATTTTATCCATTGATGTATCCAAGCTTGTTTGTGATAGGCATGGTAGGATACAACAAATTGGAGACAAGGAGGTAGGTACATGGCTATTACCACGTATATTTTTAAATTATTACGTGGTAAGACCTCTAATCCGGGGGTCTTGAAAGAGATTAACCTATGTGTACCCAACAATTACGTGTGGCGTAGGCGGCGTCCGCGTCTACTAGCAGTGCCCAGTGCTAGAACTAATTTACTAGGCAAGGCTGTGATAACGCGCACCTTACATATACTCAAAGAAGTAGCGGACGGCACAGATCTTTTTACATGTTCCCTGAGTGAGTTCGCAAAAATTGCACTATATGTCATATGTTATTATGATATTTAAGGACCACACTATTGTATTAGGTTAGCCTGTAAAGATAGTGATGTAGTGAAAAATAAATAAATAAATACTTAGAAACTACTACAGATCCTGCATCGTGCAATTGAAATTTACGCGCTGGCTTAATATAAATATACAACATCGAAAGGCTAACCGTTGGGCTGTGGCCCGCTAGGCGGGATGACATGATCCCGTGTGATGAGATGTTCCCCTACTGTCAGCCTGGCTCTCGATTCTGCTAAAGCAAAACCATTGCCATACCAATTCTAGATTTTATTCTTTATCTTAATCGTCTTAAAGTCCAAAATTAAATAAAAATAGTTTCATTTTTGTATACCACTCGGTTGACAGACAAGCAAAGAATCAAAGAATCAATTTCATTTATTCAGTTTAGGCACACAAAGAGCACATATGAACGTCAAAATTTTACAATTGGATGTGTCAAGAAATGATATAAAAATATTAAATAATTTAAAAATAAATCATTGGAAAATGATTATTTCGCTGGTTCGGTAGGTTAGTTCTACTGAGAAGATACCAGCAAGAAACTCGGCGAACTACAGCACACAACTAGCACACGGCCCACATGATGGACAATGGTTACCGTGTCCTATGGACTTGTTCCAAAGGAGTCGCACTTGTGCTGCCAACCCTTTTGCCGACTTTAGCGGATCGAGACCCTGCTCGAAAAATCCTCACTTCGTGTCGCACGAACATCACACCCCATTTTTCACAATGTTCTAAAATATGGTTACTATAGATATGAAATATCAACTTAATATGTCACGTCATGAGAAGATTCAAATTGGACTGCAGGATACAACATAATATACAATGTTTTTTTAAATAGTTTCTTATTATACGATACTAATTTATTTATTCGCCCCTGTATTTTTATGAATATTCGATACAATTACGCTATTCGTCACAGTATTTTCTAAACATTCTATACAATTACTCTAATCGCCCCAGTATTTTTTAAACACACGATACAATTACTCTATTCGCCCCAGTTTTCTTCTTAACATACGATACTAATTACGCGTTTGCCCTAGGATTCTTCTAAACATTCGATACTATTTACTTTATTTGCCCCAGTATTTTTCCAAACATACGATACAATTACTTTATTCGCCCTAGTATTTTTCGAAAAAATACTAGTTAAATCACTCCAAAACCACAGTAGCTTACTCCAAAATCGGGCGTTAATCTTTAGTCTATTGGTAATTGGGTCAGAATATTACAAAAATATTTTGTTGTCAGACGCTGCGGACATCAAGAATGACTCCATATTGGTACACGACGTGCACAAGAACTACACTTCGTGGTTCAGCAGATGCAACGCGGTCAAAGGCGTCAGCTTTTCTGTTAAAAAGGGTAACTCCTATCTATCTAAACTATACGTACAGTTAGCATCAAAAGGAGACGATTATACAGGTTTAAAATTTTAAAATTCGTATAATTTTTTTTTTCATGCCATTTGGGTGGCAGACAAGCACACTGCCCACCTCATGGATAGTGGTTATTTTTTATATTGGACACGCTAACTTGACTTGACTTCGCCTGATGGTAAGCTAAAGGCAAAGTCTGAGGTAAGAGGGTCACCATTACAGACACTAAGTAATGTTACAATGGTGGCACTCAGCTTGGCGGCCTCGTCAGATGCTTTTTCACGCCCCGCTTAAAGGACCCGGGACTGTAGGAAGAAGGAAACACGTGTGCTGGTAATGAATTCCAGGTCTTAGTTGTGCGGCAAAGAAAAGAGTCTCCGAACCGTTTGGTTCTGATGGTGGTTACCATACCTAATGGCCGTGTGCAACACCAGAGGCGTCACACTCGCACCTATTGTCGTTCGTTAGAACAGCATGTTCGTTCATCACACCGGGTCCTATAAGCGGGGCGTGAAAAAGCATATAATGAGGACGTCAAGCTGAGTGTCACCACTGTGACATGGTATGTGTAAGTAATGGTGACCCTCTTTTCTGAGACTTTGCCTTCCGCTAACCATCAGGCGAGGTGAAGTCTAATTGACGTGCCCTATATTGACGTGCTCGGCAGTGTAGAATTTGGACCACCCCTATCTCTTCCCATGCGGTGTCGTACAAGACTACTAAGGGATAGGGCTGTTTAACGTCAGACAGATACACACATCAACAAAGTCTAGGGAACAAGGACATTTCTAGTTTTTATTTAAAAACCCTTTCTTGTAATAGTGAGTGTTTTATATCAATAGAAGGGTATTTTTATAGCGTTTTTAATTTTAATTTTAATAAAAACATTTTCATACCAATTTTTTTTTTTTTTAAGAATGAATTGAATAGTTCCAATATTGAGTATTACAACCTTCTATGATTAGGCACAAAAATAACGAGGTAGTAAGAAATACAGTAATTAACCGTACTTTAAACGTTTTTAATAATCTGTAGGACCTCCTAAAGCATTAGCAACAGCTCGACAACGGCGTGGCATACTTAGTATGAGATTGTCAATCATCGTCTGTGGAATATGGCTCCATACACTGCGAAGGTGTAAAAAAAGTTGTTCTTCAGTGTTCAGATTTTCCAAAGAATCACTGAAAGCTCTTCTCCCAAGCAAATCCCAGGCATGCTCTATGGGATTGAGGTCGGCAGACTGAGCAGGCCATTCCAACGTCGTCATATTGTGCTCGCTTAACGCATTGACCACTACCCTCGCGGTGTGTGACCGTGCATTATCTTGCATGAACATAAAATCTTGACCGAACTGCTGTCGATGAGGGTATACCTCCTGAATGTATTGGTTTGCATTCAAGTTGCCCCGTATCCAAACGAGGTCGGTCCTTCCACCAAGGCGAATTCCAGCCCATACCATGATTGTTCCACCTTGGTAAGGATGAACTTCTTGCGGATTCTGGAGACGACTCCGACGTCCAGGAACTCGCCATATACGCACTCTTCTCGAATCAGGATGAAAACCGAAGCAAGATTCGTCGGAAAACAGAACCCGTGCCCATTGATGGTCGGTCCACTGTAAATGTGCGTTAGCCCACAATAAGCGACGACCTCGATTTCCACGTCGAAGAGCTGGAACCCTAAGCGGTCTGCGAGCATAAAGATTGGCTTCGTGTAGTCTTGTTCTGACAGTTTGATCGCTAATAACCACTTGATGCTGAGACTGGAGGCCTGCGACCAACTGACGAGCAGTAATCGTGGGTTGCCACCTTGCGAAATTTTGCAAGAAACGATCTTGTCGCGGGGTAGTAACCCTATTTCGTCCCCTGTGACGTTCGGCAACATCCCCTGTAGACCTGTATCGTGCCCATAATCTGCAAATTACGCTTGGTTGGGTGTTGACAGCATCCGCTACGTCGCGTTGAGTTCGTCCAGCTTGCAGCATACCAACAGCCCTTAACATCTCTTCGCGACTTAAATGACGACGTGACATGATGACTACAGTCACAAAAATGCACAAACCATACGTAAAAGACGTATTATTGATAATAAACGTTATTTACAATCAAAGAAAATAATTTTTATTTTGCCTCAGAGAAACTGCACAATCAAACACTTTTAAAAGTTTTCCCTCCATATTCGAAAATCATTACTTATTTAAATTTATTTTTAAATTTCGAACAACTCTGTAATCTACTTTATTCTATTTTTATTTATTTGCTGCCAGTTATTTGCAAAACAAGATTTACACGAATAAAAATAATTGGGGTCATCTTGTTCCCTAGACTTTGTTGAGGTGTTTATATACAGTCCAGACTCAGTCTCAGATGGTGATGGCAGTATGGTTCGAGTCAATAATAGGGCCCGGAAGACGGCAATATTTTCACCCCCTATTATGTAGGACCGAATTTGATATTTGGTGAAATGTGGGTGTTAATTCACCTCTGCATAACCCTCCGGGGATAAAAGTGTAATCATATGTATGTGTACATTGGTCAAAAACTGATTTACTAAATTTGAAAATTATCATTTACTTTTGATGCTGACTATAGAGGTCATTTTCTACCTCAACAGTGCTATAGAGGCAAACTTAAATCTAGCGATCCTCTTTTATCTGCCTAGTTAATCCTCCAGGGATAAAAGTGTAATCATATGTATGTATGTACATTGGTCAAAAACTGATTTACTAAATTTGAAAATTATCATTTACTTTTGATGCTGACTATAGAGGTCAGTTTCTACCTCTTAGAGTGCTATGGAGGCAAACGTAAATCTATCGATCCTCTTTTATTGTAGTGTTTTTTTTTCACGAAAATAGCGTTTAAACGATTTCACTAAATACAGTAAGTAATAAACGATATTATCACCGGTGCTATGTTATTTCAAGTAGGTAATAAACTTGTGTTATAATATAGGCGAATGCTTTGGTCTGCTCGGCGTGAACGGCGCGGGTAAATCCTCCACCTTCAAGATGCTGACTACAGAGGAGTGCGCCACTCGCGGCAAGATCTACGGCAACGGATACTTCCTCAGGATGGGCCATACTAGGGTACGTCCTTTTACATATATAGCTTCCACTATCATTTAGTATCGCACACTGTGTATTATACTATAGGTTGTATGAAGCCCACGAAAAGCTTCGGTTGCTTTGTGGTTAAGGAGTCGGCCTTACGTTCGAAACGAAACAAACTTGGACTCAGACACCCTATGAAAAAATCTAATCTAAGGAGTCGGCCTTACGTTCGAAAGGAAACAAACTTGGACTCAGACACCCTATGAAAAAATCCAATCTAAGGAGTCGGCCTTACGTTCGAAACGAAACAAACTTGGACTCAGACACCCTATGAAAAAATCCAATTGAAAACTCAATTTATCATCTTATTTCCTTAGCGAATCTATAAAAAAAATAGTACAGTCAAAATTTCCGATTATATTAAACTAGCCATGGAGAAGAAACTCCTAACAGGTTTTATTGGTTTTACTGGACTTCAGTAGCGCCTTCAATTAAGTTGATTTCGACATCCTCCTCGGTATCCTTTCATCATTACATAAATCGTCCTCTGTGATCACTTGGTTTAACTCTTATTTTCGGGGTCCCTCGCAGCGGGTTCGCTCTGATGGTGTGTCCTCTGACTGGTGTGACCTTGCTACGGGTGTACCGCAAGGTACCGTCCTCTCTCCACTTCTTTTCTCAATTTTTATTAAAGCTATCAATAAAGTTGTATCTTCCAATTATCATCTCTACACAGATGATTTGCAGCTGTAACGTCATTTTAGGATTGATGACGTTGGCGAGGCCATTACTGTCATCAATAATGACCTTAAAACATTTGTGCTTGAGCAAAATCTTTCGGATTGCTTGTCAATCCCGGTAAATCTCAAGCAGGTTGCAATTACTCTATGCACTTCCGCGTTTGCTGGAAAGAAAAAAAGAAAACTGGTAGAGATTTGGCGGCACAAATTTGTCACAAATTTCGACCGGGTTGGTACCACCGTGCAATATTGCGAAAAACCCTTCATTTATAATTCAATTTCGGTTGGATTGCGTTCAGGGATCAGTAAATGCATAGCCGGGCAGAGGTGATGGTGGTCGCAGTACTAGTGGGACCAGTGGGTCTTGGCGTAGTCTAGTGAGAATGTTGCGGGGCGACGCGCCGGTCAGGGAGACCCGTAGAAACGGTGGTGCCGCTGGCCGCCCGCGGTATAGTACAGAGGCCCAACTGGGACTAACCACCCTGGAAGGCTGCCTCACCAGACCGCGCATAATCCCGGTATGGCTCGTCGTGCCGGTTGGTGACCGGAAGTGGGAGCCAGGCGACCATATTCGGGGGGTACGGGGCCCTTCCGTACGGCGTGTCGGCTCACGCCATGCCTCATAATCATAGACAAAACCAATATCCCGTACTTTGTCACGCGGTGCTGCGACGACAATCACCTCTTTTTTCACGCCCTTTTCTCCTTTTTATCATGGCGTACTTAAGAGTATTGGGCAACACAGCGGCTCTTCAAACTCCCACAAGCTCGCTATTTGAGGTGGAGTCCACTAACATCTGTGGGCTTCATGCGAACCTCAACGCCGTCCACCAACACCTTGAGACGGCGAAACCAGATATGCTCTTTCTCACGGAGACACAAATAGGCCGCCCTGATGACACGACCTACTTGCTTTACCCCGGCTATGTTATCGAGGAACATTTCCGTGCAAAAGCCGGGGTGTGCGTGTTTGTTAGGGCGGATGTTTGTTGTCGCCGTTTGCGCTGCCTTGAGGACCCATCCTATTCAACCCTATGGGTACACGTAGACCATGGCTCTACGAGTCAGATCTATGTGTGCCTCTACCGTTCCCATACAGGAGATGCTGAGACAACTCGACTCTTTGAATATCTGAATCAGGCGGCAGATGATGCGCAGGAACGGTTTCCGAACGCCGAAGTGGTATTTTTGGGGGACTTTAACGCCCACTAGGAAACCTGGTTGGGCTCCGCCAAAACGGACCATGCGGGAAGAGCCGCCCATGCATTTGCTCTGACGCATGGCCTGATTTGGTATTCTAGTGACCTCGTGTACCAATTGGGTACACGAGACAATCAATCTCTATATCCTAGGCATGGATATTCGCTGCAAACTGAATAACAGAAATTACATCGAGAGCATCATCAAAACAGCCTCGCGGAAACTCGGACTCCTGAACAAAGTGAGACGTTTTTTTACGCCGGAGCAGCGGTGTCTTCTCTATAAGACACAAATTCGCTCCTGCGTGGAATACTGCTCGCATCTCTGGGATGGCTCCGCGAAATACCTACTAGATGGTCTCGACAGGTTGCAGCGACACGCGGTCCGAATTCTTGGGAACCCTGAGGTCACGAACACCCTCGAGCCTTTGCAGATGCAAAGAGATATTGCTTCCTTGGCTGTATTTTACCGTCTCTACCATGGTGAGTGTTCTGATGAGCTCTTCCAACTAATCCCACCATCTCCTTTCCTAAATAGAACAACACGTGCAGGCCTTAGATGTCACCCGCACACTGTGCAGAATATACGAGCAAGAACCAAGCGGTTCGGAGACTCTTTTCTTTGCCGCACCACCAAGACCTGGAATTCATTATCAGCACACGTGTTTCCTTCTTCCTACAGTCCCGGGGCCTTTAAGCGGGGCGTGAAAGCATCTAATGAGGCCGCCAAGCTAAGTGCCACCATTGTAACACTTAGTGTCTGTAATGGTGACCCTCTTTCCTGAGACTTTGCCTTTAGCTTACCATCAGGCGAGGTGAGGTCAAATTGGCGTGTCCTATATATATATATATAATTGAGTTAAGCTCGCCTTTGTACATTACGTCCCTTTTTCTTTTTATAAATGTAATTTTGTGTGTGTGTAAATTATGAAGTAAAGTGAAAAGCAATTGGTATACTGACTTTTCCTATAGATTTAGATAGGAAAAAACAAACACACAAGACGGCACTTTAACTCGTGACTGGTTGGTCAGAACATTCCCACTGTAAAGTGCTGTAAGGGGCTGGTCGCGGGATCTAGGCCCGTCTTGGCTGCTCATTTTTTTCAATCAAAACCTAGCTCTAATCTGAATCTGAGTCTAATATAATGGTAACGTATTGGAATGGGCGCATTACCTATTCCAGTGTGCAATACGCTTGTATTCCAGAACAATAGGAGGTAGGACACGATGGGTATTCCTGTCCCAATTGAGCAGTCCGACTGGGGTAGTACCTCCACCCTACAAAATACCGTGGCTATAATAACCTCGTGTTGTGTTCCCGGCGGTGAGTAGGGTAGCCAGAGCTCATTGGAGAGTTTTTGTGCTGTCAGTGGGAAGACAAAGACTTGTCCGTTGATGACACAGAAACTCTGTTCTTACAGGGTCGGCAGCACGAGTGTGACTCCATCAGGTGGAGCGTATATATTCACTCCTGAATCTTGATATATAACTAGATCTGAAGACAGATTGTATTCTAGGTGACAGTTCTAATTTCATTGTTAAAGTCAATCCACAACTGAGAAGTTCTAGAATACGAACCTAAGTCTGTGGTGAATGAACGCTCTATTCTTTATGGCATTTTTGTTACAGTATCTACAAACCCTGGGCTACTGCCCCCAGTTCTTTGGGCTGGATAAGTTCCTCACCGGTTCACAGAACTTAACCCTTTTGCTGACACTGCGCGGACTGGAAAGAGATACCCTCAGTAAGGAAGTCAAAGGCTGGATAGAAATCGTTGGTGAGTTTCACTTTATATAATCCACCATTTTCTTTTACACAATTAAACGTATCTCGAGAAACGTTAAAAGAAGATTTCTTTTTATGTGATACGTTTGTATATATACAATTATATTAATTAGCAGCGCAAGAGTGGATGCAATTTCTAAAGCGTCCATTCTTTCATCAGTCTCATCTGTCGACCGCAACTGAACTACGAGAGTCCACATTATAGCACTCGCTGATATGCCTCTCGAACGAGAGCTTTTTTTTTATATAGAACACGTCAATTAGACTTCGCCTTGCCCGATGGTAAGCTAAAGGCAGTCTCAGAAAAGAGGGTCACCATTACTTACACATACCATGTGACAATGGTGACACTCAGCTTGATGGCCTCATCATAAGCTCTTTCACGCCCCGCTTAAAGGACCCGGGTCTGTAGGAAGAAGGAAACACGTGAGCTGGTAATGAATTCCAGGCCTTAATGGTGCGACAGAGGAGCTTACGGGCGAGACGTAGCTAGTGTTAGTGGGAGTGTACAACCGCCATACGCTCTCTAAGATACAATCCAATAATTTTTTGCAGGTCTCGAGAAGTACGCTCACCGGCCCGTAGCGGACTACAGCGGCGGCTGCGTGAGGCGCCTGGGGGCCGCGACTGCCCTGTGCGGCGGCGCGCCCACCACACTCCTCGACGAGCCGTCCGCGGGAGTGGACGTGGCCGCGCGCCGCCGCCTGTGGGCCGCCATCCGCCGCGGCCTGCAGCAGCGCCGCTCCATCATCATCACCTCGCACAGGTACCGGCCTCGCGTGTCTATGGTCTAGTGACTCGCCCACCACACTCCTCGACGCGCCGTCCGCGGGAGTGGACGTGGCCGCGCGCCGCCGCCTGTGGGCCGCCATCCGCCGCGGCCTGCAGCAGCGCCGCTCCATCATCATCACCTCGCACAGGTACCGGCCTCGCGTGTCTATGGTCTAGTGACTCGCCCACCACACTCCTCGACGCGCCGTCCGCGGGAGTGGACGTGGCCGCGCGCCGCCGCCTGTGGGCCGCCATCCGCCGCGGCCTGCAGCAGCGCCGCTCCATCATCATCACCTCGCACAGGTACCGGCCTCGCGTGTCTATGGTCTAGTGACTCGCCCACCACACTCCTCGACGAGCCGTCCGCGGGAGTGGTCGTGCGATATTTGTGATTGAATAACAAACATTTTCACGGACTTTCACACCATCAACCCCAATGTATATAGGTACGCGCATAACTTCCGACTGATGAATTGAAATGAAAGTTTATTTGTCGGAATATGGGCGAGTGGGTACATAAATTTTGAATGTTTACATTTAGGTGCATGCCATACTCTACCACTGTGAGGCGTACAAATTATGTCTTACAGCTAAAATTAAATTATTCGATAGTTAAAATTATTAAATACATTATCATGCAAAAAAATGTATATTATCACAATTTACCATTATTTAAAAATTCGTCAATAGTATAAGAACATTTATCCATTAGTAATGTAAACAGTTTTCTTTTAAACACATTGATCGTTCTTTGAGGCTATTTGGTAACTGATTATAAATATGTATTGCTAGATACATTTTTACTAAACACATTTACTCTTTGTTTAGGAATTAAAATCTTTACACTTTTTGCACTAAATTTGATAATTCTTTTTGTCTTGTGTTCGTTTTTGTATGACCAAAATTTTTATAGCCAATGGAGCGGGAACAGGATCAGCTCGATTCTGCTAAAGCAATACCAATGTCATACCACGTATACTGCTAAAAAAATATTTCATTTTAAATTTTAAAACAATGCTGTTAAAGTACAAAATTAAAAGACTCCTTGCAGTGTGAATGAAAATGTATTATAAAACTCTTTTCATTTAATTTTGAACTTTATGGGTATAAAAATATAGTCGAAAACGTAATTCCATTTAGCAGTATCTGAAGTATGTCAGTGGTTTTGCCTTAGTAGAATTAAGGGTCAGAAGTATACGAGGAAATTAAAAAAAAATGAAATCGATTAAAATATTTTTTTAAACAGTTCAGGCGGAATCAATTTGAATAGTTAGTGTACTAAAAACTTTAAAAATTTCATTCATAAAATGGAATGTTGAAAAAAATATGTAATCAGCGCCATCTAGCGAAATGACGCTGAACTTCTAACAAAGAACTACTGGTTGTGCATCGCGCAAGTAAAGTTCTCACAGCTGCTATTAATTATCCTATTGCCTACGAACAAGCTTTAATATCCTTTCAAATGCACGCTTCAAACGTATGTATTTGACAAGATATTGTATACATTATGCTGCCCCCGTTAGTTAGAAAGACGAATCTAACAAAAAGTAAAAACGGAGAAATAATGTTTTAAGGAATGAAACGGGAAACCGTGAGCTGTCTTCGAGAAAATTATAATATTTACATAAAGACAGTTGAAAATAACGTCAAGTGCGTTGGGCTTTAACTAGGTTTAATAATAATATAACTACATTAAATTATTATAATAAAATTCTTTAAAAAAACTGTTTCTTCTTAGTATAAAAAATTTAAAAAAATATCATATACTTAATTGAATAGACGTAAATCGCTAGATGCGCCCTTTAAATTTCAAACGGATTTAGCTGTACCATGTCTCTAAGTATTTAGTTTATCTACACAGTTATGTTTTTAAAAGAAATAGGCGCATATGGTCATTTCCGCCTTTTGTCTTAAGTATCAAAAAATATTTAGATAATCCTTAGCTAAGTTATAATGTCTATAAAAATCCTTTTATGTGATCTAGTAGGATCTATCGGATTTTTTTTATACCACTAAGGTGGCAGACAAGCACACGGCCCACCTGATGGAAAGTGGTTACCGTGGCCTATGGACGTTTGTAACACCAGAGGAGTTACAGTCGCGCTGCCAACCCTGTAAGTACAGAGTTTCTGTGCCGTCAGTAGAAGACAAAGCAGGACAGGCCTTTAGTCTTCCACAGACAGCACAAATTCTCCAGTGAGCTCTGGCTACCCTACTCACCGCTGGGAACACAACACGAAGTTATTATACCACGTTATTCTGTAGGGCGGAGGTACTTCCCCAGTCGGACTGCTCAATTGGGCGGAAATACCGCCGTGTCCTACCTACTACTACTAGTAGTAGATTTATTTGTTAATAAAATATAATTGATACAGTCAAGTATTTATTTAAAAGTCATTTAACTGACATAACAAAAAATGTGCCATGCACAGTAAATTAATCAAAAATCAGAACTAATGTACAAAACTTGATTAATGTTTAGCTTAATCAGTCTATAATAACTAGGTACACATCAATCAAATAGTCTTATATTACATTATAATAAACACGTCAGCCTGTTATAATAAACCTACCTAGTTCAGCAAAAAAAATATGTGACCTAAATGTTGCAATGCCTGGAAAAGGCGCTAAGTTTTAAGTACTGACATATAAATTGTAAGATCCATGTACACTTGGTAAGCAATAAATGATTTGATCTGAGTTGTACACTGGTAAAAGGACTGCTTACTATGATCTACTACTAATGTCGAAAAAAAAGACTAAAAAAGCTACTTCAAAAATAGTTAACAAACACATAATTATGTGAGTAAATAAAAATTATAAAAACTATAAATCAAAATATTTAAAAACATCAGTCTGCATCGTCATGCTTAAATTCTTTTAGTAGATAATTTTAACGTAAGATCACAGGCAATTACCAAGTTTGGTCAAATCTTAAAAAGTAATACTATAAAGTTTCAGATTTCTTAAATGATAACTTGTGACATAAGAATTTATTTGACAACATTATTATTGATTGATAACATAATTTGATTTGACTTACTTTTATTGACATATATTTGATTGACATTTTTTTAATACTTTTTAATTGACATTTATTTGAGTTATTTAACTATATTTGTGCATTTTAATTTGAATATTGATATAACTGACATATTGTGGGGATTGTTGTATTTGATATTTAGTAATGTTTATGTTATGTAAATTTTGTACGCCAGAACCGACAGAATATGTGATCGGACACTGTGTATAATTTAAACATCATTTTTTGTACCATATTCTACAAATAAAGAACTTTGACTTTGACTTTAAGTACTAATATTACTTTTATTTGCAGTAAACTATTGTCTATTTATCACCATCTTCTTCATATTCGTTATCGACAGACGACATCTCAATCGACGGATCATCAATCGACAGAGTTATCATTAACGGGCAAATTTAGCCAAAATGTCCTTCGGTTATCTGCCATAAGAGGAAGTAATTTATAACGCGAAAATGTGAGATAATAAATCTCAGATTTTCGCGTTTCTGCAACTCCTCTTGATTGACTTTTTATTACTGGTCTTGAGATGCCATTTTAATATTTTTCATTCTCAGGAAGTACAGTTCCTTTTCTGTGTTATCAAAATCAATTTTGTATTAATATCCTTTCGAAAAGTGACTTCGCACATGTTAAATAACTAGGGAACGAGGAGTGTGAAATATGCGAAATATATAAATTACACAACCCCCGTTACCGAGATCCGTCATAGAAATTGCATCGAATGTAAGGAATACGAATCACATCACCGAAGATACGTTTTAGCACGACAGAAATACGACGAAGACAAATCTCGTCAAATGAGTATGCAAGACGAATCCAGCTACACTATGTATTACTCAGTAGACCTAGAAAAGGTTATAATGTGCCCTCGTCTAGATGAATTTAAGGTTGCTATATTTTGTCCAAGATTGATTTTATTCAATGAGAGTTTTGTACCTCTTGGAGATAAGAAATATCGTGGCGCGAGAGACACATTTGCTTGTATCTGGCACGAAGCTATTGCTGGTCGGGAAAAAAGACGACATAATAAGCTGTTTCCGAGCTTTTTTTATGCATTATCGTGACGTCAAGCACATAATACTTTGGCTTGACAACTGAAGAACTGGGGTCTTTTTTCCTATTTATTGTATCTGATGAACTCAAACGATGTAAATTTGGAAACTACACTAAAATATTTGGAAGTAATAAGGACGCAAGTGTCAGATGTGCTCTTTTTTTCTTAATATGATAGCAGTTTTTATTTACCGCGTTAGACGCGAATGCGTATTTGTGTCTTATTAACTTCCTCTTAGAAACATGCGTCTTTTATATTTCTGAACTAAAAAAAAATACAGAGTAGAAAGATCTACAATACGACTTTTCAATTAAGTTTCAGAATAATCTTCAATCGCGTGTAAAAAAATGTAAAGAAGCGCCCTATTTTGTTATGATAAAACCCCACTGGACGTTAGCAAAAAAATTAAAATACAGACAGATGTGATGTGTGCCTTTTTTTCCTGATTCCGACAATGTATATAACTCAAATTTGAAAAAGTGTTAGATGCGTCTTATTACTATCGGGGGCAGTATGGCCCGTTCAGGGGTACGTATAGTCGAATCAATAATACCGAAAACTACAGGATGGCGCCACTGTAGCTTCAATTTTGCTATAATCAATATGGCTTCGATATCAAATTGTCTTTGATTTGTAATAAAATAGTATGCACTCCACTGTGACAACAGTAGGTTCGAATTCCGATTATAGCTACTTCACGGAATCGTTGATTCCTCTTTAAGAGGCATTCAGAGTGAAAACGTTATGAAATTAAACAAGTTATGACGTAAAAAATACATTATTTTCAAATACCTATTTTAACGAAATTTCTGGCATTAGTACTATTTCTAAAAGCCTCGATGATGCGGTTTGATTTTCTGTACTATTTTCAATGACCTCGATTAAACGGTTTGATTATCAGTACTATTTTTACTATTTTCAATGACCTCGATTACCGCGGTAGCCTAGTGGTTTGGGTAATGGACTGCTGAGACGATGTCTCGGGTTCGATCCCAGGTTTCACCATGGCACACACCAATGACTTTTCGATGCTTTTCGAAGTTATGTGTGTATTTATCGCAGGTTTATAAGTGCCCGGTTAATGGCAATAGGCTCGCCACCTATTACATTGGGACCTAAACATAAACTGGCGAAATGTGGGTGCTAGCACCTCTGCCTACCCCTTCGGGGATATAGGCGTGAGTTTATGTTATGTTATGTTCGATTAAACGGTTTGATTATCAGTATACTATTTCCAATGGCCTCGATGATACAGTTTGATTTTTAATACCATTTCCAATGACCTCGCTGAAACGGTTTGATTTTCAATATACTATTTCCAATGACCTCAATGATACGGTTTATATTATGCGTAAAGGTATGATTCCGAGGCCGCAGAGCAGCAGACGCATTCCATACTTTTTGTATGTATATAACACACACACACACTCGTACAATACAACACACACTCATTCATAAAGTACAAGCACGTTTTTTTAAACAGACTGTTTCCACTTCTTTCGTCAGTCCCCGGAGACTGCTCTGTATGTTTTTTTTACGATTGGGTATTTAACAACTGTTCCAAAAATATATGAAATGAATTGGATATGATAACTATAAGTGGTAACCTAAGTGGTGTAAAAAAAACATAAATAATAACTATCAAAATATATTTCATAAGCAAATGAATTTGGAATATTTTAGTTTTACAAAATAAAATTGAGATTTTTATCTGTATTTCACATGAGGCAAAACGCAGATAATCTGTTAACGGTTCGCGTGACATAACTATAAAAATTTTACTTAGCGTAACGGAAACTTTCGTTGGTTCGTCTTTTCGTAGATATTATTTAATGACGTCACGCGCAGAATGTCACGTGACTGACCGTTTTACTCGCACTTTTAAAGCTATCAAAGTGAAAATGTGTTATTAATTTCTAATTAACACGATTTTATGGGTAAATGTTGAATTGTAACAGGTATTAAATAAACTACAGTTTTTAAGATAGGTTACCGAAATGACTTGGTATGAAATACATATACAGTACATTAATTATAAAAAAAATTAAAAAATTGTGTACAATAGCAAATTCTCCCTCTTTCCAAACATTGCGCTGTGCCCGACAGGATCCATAATTGTAACTTCATATTCATATTCATTTATTTGCTTAAATGTGGTTATACAGGTGTTAGGTACAATAGTTTTGTGCAGCATATTTACTATTTTCTGGCATGCAAGCATTACACAGTATACGACTTTATACTACAATTATAATATATATAATATATAATTGTTGATTGTTGTTATTGTTTGTTATTATTGTTATAATATTTGTTGAAGTGTTTAATTTGTGTGTAAGTGTTGTAACTTTATATTGTTAATTCAAAATGGCTCCAGTGTTAAAACATGGTCGAGGCAAGCCTTTGATGCATGCAAGCATTACACAGTATACGACTTTATACTACAACTATAATATAAAATTAGCTCAGCACAAGCAAGTCCATTGAATTATTTAGTCACAAACATATAATAAAATTAAACATATGAATTCAATCTTAGTTTGACATCTGTATGACATTATGCAATAAACGTATTGAGTATTTAAACTATCATTGTCACTCACATCAATATCAAAATAAACGGGATATTTACCATGTTTCATTGTATCGAAATATCGGAAACTCAAAACATTGAAGCATGGTAAATATCCCGTTTATTTTGATACGAAAGTATTGAGTATTTGTCAAATACCCAATTGCAGTCCTTGACGGTATCAGGGCTAATATATGCTCAAATAGTGACGTGGCTGTTGTCCGCAGCATGGACGAGATGGAGGCCCTGTGCGGGCGCATCGCCATCTTGTGCGCGGGGCGTGTACGCGCGCTGGGCTCGCCCGCCAGCCTGCGCGCGCAGCACGCCGCCGGACACGCCGTCGTGTTCAAGATCAAGCACGACAACAATATTGACGGTACGGTATACAGCTTCCACCCCACTTCCACCTGGATGGGAGCGGCAGCGGGAGCGACGAAGGATCGCAAGACAAGCTGCCCGCGTACGAAGGCAACTCGGGCGTCAGAGGTCGATGAACGACCTCCGCCCCCCATGAGCGCCGGCCTGGGGGTGACAGGTGGAGCCGCCTGTCACCCTGGCAGAATCAGGCCGAGGCGGTGGCGCGCGTGGCGTGCCTCCCCGTTTCCGGGGACGAGTTGGGGACTCTGTAGTCCCCAAACCCGAGAAGAGGGCCAGATCGTGAGAGATGGCCCTGGGTCGGCCGGGGTGCGAGGGATATGCCTGTCAACCTCATCTTCGGCAACCAAAACGACCCACAGGCGGCGTGCGTTTTAGTCGGTTCGAGTCCGACATAACCTCCTCCACCGGCTCCGGTGGGGAGGTACCCGTCGGGATTTTGCGCACGTAAAAAAAAAACCCCACTTCCACCTTACCTTTTTTTTTCATACCACTTATGTATAAAGGTGGCAGACAAGCATCCGGCCCACCTGATGGAAAGTGGTTACTGTGGCCTATGTACGTTTGTAACACCAGAGGAGTCACAGTCGCGCTGCCGACCCTGTAAGTACAGAGTTTCTGTGCCGTTAGTGTAGAAGACAGAGCAAGACAAGCCTTTGGTCTTCCCACTGACAGCACAAATTGTCCAGTGAGCTCTGGCTACCCTACTCACCGCTGGGAACACAACACGAAGTTATTATAACCGCGGTATTCTGTGAATCTTTATTATTGAATCTTTATTATTCAGAAATCTTTATTATTGAATCTTTATTACCTGGAGGGAAAGTTCTCTAAATACTGAAGATAGCTAATACCAGGAGGTAGAACCGCGGTAGCCTAGCAGTGATATGGGTAATCGACTGCTGAGACGAGGTCTCGAATTCGATCCCAGGTTTTGCCATACCTGTGACTTTTCGATACTTTTCGAAGTTATGTATGTATTGTTCAGAGTGTGAAATAAGGGAATATTTCCTTTGAGTGAAATTCGCTATCTCCGAGCTCTTTACTTATAGGTAAGGTCGAAATTTTCGAGTCAAACAAGTGACAGGCAAATTTCGTGAGCATGTACTCAGAGAGCCTGTTTTTCTCTTCTCTCTCTTTGTTGGATCGCGTACGAACCGTTTTTATTATTTTGAAATAGATTTTTAGACCCAGTGCACAATATCGGCATTAGCAATAGATCAGGATTTTTATTTGACGAATAAGTGTAGACCTTATCGCTATCAATACAAAATTGAAATTTCAATGACGATCATCGATGCCACAAAAACAAACAATAGCGGTATGATTTGTTATTTGAATTTAAATTTAATGAAGATGACGATAAGGTCTATTCTACTGCGACAAATAAAAATCTTGAGCTCAGTCTTACTCATATTAAGTTTTAAGTTAATATACCTAATCATTAAAAAAATTAAATATTTATACCGTAATTACATTTATATTCTTTATTATCTAAAGTACAAACGTTTTATTTGTAGAAGTGGACGGACCCAATCAGAAATTGAACCAGCTGAAAGCCAAACTCAAGGCTAGATTCAACTGTGAGCTGAAAGATGCACATAAGGTGAGTCATCACTTTTAACATACTTCAAGCAATATATAATATGTATGTATTTACGAAAAAAAAAGTATCTAAGCATGTTTATCTGCGTCCAGATCCTAATACACAAGCTGGTTAAACTATGCTTAGTATGGGTCTAGATAGCATTGTGTAGCATGTTGTAGAATATTTATTTATTTAGGTCAGGGCAAAAGTACCGGCAGCCAGCGAGCCTCTATAACAACAATTATAAAAGTACAGTCACTCCACTTGATAGCAAGTGGAGTGACTGTAAACATATCGTTTAGAAACGTATACTTCTAAAACACGTTTAGGAACTATTATGCCGACATGACTATACTCTGTCCATTCGTTTATTTTCTTTTTGACAGTTTGAGACAGTTCGAAATTAGTGACGCCCTCGCACGTTACCGATTCCATTCAAAATAATTATCGATTGTATTTAAGAACAACTTTCAATCGATTTAATACATCGACTTAATTTAATATAAATATTAACTAGCATTTATCAGGTTTTTAAAAATTATATAAGAAATAAATAAATAATAAATCAATAAAATTATACTATTTATACATATAAAAAATATAAGCTATAAGCGCATTATAAACAGGTTATCACTAACAATATCATAACACATTGCGTCACTGACCCGGCGACGCCATATTGTTGTTACTTGCCATGCGACGCTTGTGTCACAGTCACTGTTTTTCGGTTCATTGTGTATTCTTTTACAATATCATAAGTTGAGTTGAGTATTTATATTTATATTCCTCCTTATCGATACGTAAATTCTTCTGTTGAGCATACTTAAGTTCTCAATATGCCGAAAGGAACTGTGTTAAAATGACAATCAGGGAGTTTGTGAGACGCCTTCAAGAATACTTTGAGAAGGAATGTCGTAATGGTGCACCGCTACTACCAATATCGCAGGTTCGAAACCGTGTAGCTGCCGCCTTAGGAATCAGTGTTCCAACAGTTACAAAAATTGCCAAAGAAGCCTACGGCAGCAGTGGTATGCAGCATAATACGCTCTCTACACCCAAGAAAAAACGCCAGCCCTGTAAAGTTACAAACATTGACGATTTCGACGCCGATGCTATTCGTCGTCATATATACGAGTACTACCAACGTAAAGAAATTCCGACTCTAAGAAGAATGGTAATTTCACTGAGGAATAGTGGTTTGTTCCGTGGCCAAAAATCGTCGCTAGCTAAAGTGCTGAGACAAATTGGATTTTATTTCAAAAAGTCTGATAAGAGAAAAATCTTATTGGAACGCCACGACATAGCGCTGGCTCTTTGTGACTTCCTAAGAAAAGCTAAACAAATCGAAGACTGGTCGAATGTGGTTTTCACCGACGAGACTTGGCTCAATGCTAGTCATACTATATCGAAATCGTGGACTGACGACACTGCAGCATCTACTTCGGCTGTACCTATAGGCAAGGGCGAACGTCTGATCATTTGCCACGCAGGCAGTGCAAAAGGATTTGTATTAGATGCTCTACTCACTTTCAAATCCAAAAAATCTGGCGACTATCATGAAGAGATGAATTCAGAAGTATATGAAAATTGATTCAGGGAAATGTTGACATTACTAGAAGAACCTTCAATTATATTTATGGATAACGCGCCCTATCATTCACGGCAAATAAATAAAAAGCCAACGCAATCTAATACCAAAGACGAGATTATTAACTGGCTTCGTGATAATGGCGAGGATGTGACTAATTCATTATTGAAAGCAGAACTAATAAGAATTTTAAATTCGAAACGTCAAACTAAAAGATACGTCGTCGATGAA
The DNA here is from genome assembly GCA_963662185.1 of Eilema griseolum. Taxonomy (NCBI): domain Eukaryota; kingdom Metazoa; phylum Arthropoda; class Insecta; order Lepidoptera; family Erebidae; genus Eilema; species Eilema griseolum. Next base: position 21,165,734 of record OY759248.1, on the reverse strand, counting down.
ATGGCAGCTAAATATGGACATACTGTTATTAGAATCCCACCGCATCACTGTCAGTACAATGCCATCGAATTAATATGGGCACAAATCAAAGGGAAGGCAGCAAGAAACAACACAACGCCGCCGTTTACAGCGAATAAAATGATGCAATTATTAAATAGTGCGTGTGGTGATGTGACTCCTGAAAACTGGGCCAGTGTCGTGGAGAGAACAAGAAAAATAATAATATCTGATTGGGATCGAGATGTTGCAATTGACAATATAATAGAACAAGAATTGATTATTCGTGTAACAGAGGACTCAACTGACGAGTCTAGTGTAACTTATGAAGAAGAGTCTGATGAATCAGTGTAATAAATAATATTAATAAATTTACTTGTTTAATTTGTATACCGAATAACCTAGCTAGTTTGTTAAATAAATATATGTGATTTTCCAAGTATATTTGTTCATAACTCTTGATTTAAACATGACGTAGACGTTATTAACTATGCGTTTTAAAATTAAATTTCACTAACACGTGCATACTTACAATCTAAGGCAGCTGTCGAAAAGAAATGAATCAATTTACAAATAATCGATTTGAAGACAATAGATCGATTTATCTTTTTTCAAGACGCTGTTTTATAGTCTGTGTCTGTTTGTTATGCACAGGGCACTTCACTAAGTGGGCGTTACCCGTCAATAAAGTACGACATTACACTAGTACATTATTCCGAAAATAAAAACAGTAATTCATATGCGTAAGCTGTCAAAAAGAAAATAAACGAATAGACAGAGTATAAATGGTCTTTTAGCCAGATAGTCTGAGAAAGACATTAGTATTAAAGTTATCGGGATATTTATCGGGAGTTTCGGATATTTAAATATTTATCAAATATCGGAAAGTCAGAACAATACAACAACGTAAATATCCCGATAACTTTATTGCTAATGTGAGTGACCATGATAGTTTAAATACCTGTACTGAAGAAGACAAATTTGATCGTAGCTATCTGATTTGAACTCGCGACCAGTATTTTTTACATGGAAAATACTCTGACCTAACGGTCTATAAGAATAGTTAGCATAAAATTATATTAAATTGGGGCTACCGTCGACACAATTAGTTCATTATTTCTTGTTTGTTTAAAAAATCATTATTACTCTTACATAACAAGTATAATTATCTTACAGACGATGCTACACTACCACATAAACGAAACACTGGCGTACAGCGAGCTGTTCGGAGCGCTGGAGGAGCTCAGGGCGCAGTTCCCTAACCTTATTGAAGACTACGCCGTCACAGAGACCACGTTGGAAGAAGTATTCTTGTCCTTCGCCAAGGAGTGTAAAGCGGACCCATCCGTGTAGTCTCGCCAAACCTCAGATTAATCTATTTCTCTATCTCAATTTCAACAAAGACTACGATAGAAGCTATTATAGAAGTATTATTGACCTTCGCCAAGGAGTGTAAAGTGGACTCATCTGTAGTCTCGCCAAACCTCAGATTAATCTGTTTCTCTATCTCAATTTCAACAAAGACTACGATAGAAGCTATAATAGAAGTATTATTGCCCTTCGTCAAGGAGTGTAAAGTGGACTCATTTGTGTAGTCTCACCGAACCTCAGATTATTTAATTAATTAATTTAAACATTTTTCATGCACACATATACACGGACTCAATGCCATAGGCATTCTCTACCAGTCAACACAATAGGTGGTGCAGGTACATCTTTCCGTATCATCTTAATCTCAACAAAGACTACGTTATGATAGAAACTATAGTGGAAGTATTCTTGTTCTTTGCCAAGGAGGGTAAAGTCACCCAACTGTGTAGTTTCACCCAACCTCAGATCATCCCGTGTATCCCAATCTCTCCAAACACAACGCAGTGATAGAAACCACAGAAGAACTTATTCTTGTCCTTCGCCGAAGAGGGTAAAGTGAACCCATCCGTGTAGTCTTTAGTCCACACTCAAAAGGATTACACTCAGTTCGCTGACCCTGTAAAACCTCCAAATAACTCTTGGGCAATGAATTAACTTACTGGTTCTACTATGAGAATATTTCGGCTTACAACCAGCTACCATTTGATCGCAGGTCGAATGTTTTAGCCTGTATTGCTGTCGTTTTGAATGTTTTTTAAATGGCCTTAGGAATTCACGAAAGAGACGATACCTATTAAGTGCTATGATTTGTTCTAATTTGGAGAGAAAATTGAATCTTTCATTTTAAAAATGTTCACCCTTCGCCAATGAAACGTCTGCAAAAATAGTTAGTTCCATGTTGTCTCGTACCGTTATATAGGTATGCTCAACAAAGTCTAAAAATACTTAAATCTGGAACAATTTAATGACGTCATAACTTTATAAATACCTTTTAAAATAAAGAAAAAAATATGTACGATTGAATAAATTTACTAATACTTATAAGATGTGTTCCACAAATTAGCTAAACAACTTTGTTCTTCTCATGAAGAAATATCGATTATTCTAGATTATTTTCTAGAAATGTGTCATTTTTGTTTCCAAATAACTCGCTCACAGGTAGACTGAACTGGAAGACTGTGAAATGAATACAATCCGCTTAAATTTAGGATACGTGAAGTTAGAAGAGGCTCTTTTACTTACCCATCCATTTTCATGCATTCGGTTATATATGTAAAGGAATTATTAATTTATAACAAATTGTAATTAAACCACCTATCACAGTTTTAGATTAGATTAGATACAGGCCACACGCGCATGCATACATACATGTGCACGCATACACACATGCGCACGCATACAAACATGCGCACGCATACAAACATGCGCACGCATACAAACATGCGCACGCATACACACATGCGCACGTATACACACATGCGCATGCACACACACATACACTCATACTCATATGTTTTTGTAATCTAAATTATGTAGTTTTCTTTTTCTTATATTAGAGTGTGCTCTCGTAATATAAACATTTTCATAACATAATTTTCATAAAATTTTAGATATTTTAAGACATTTTAGGCTCCTCCATCATTCAGCAAGTCAATCGGCTTGCAGATGTTGTACGCTTAGGCCCGGTAGACCTCGATGGGCCCCCTACATAGTTAATAGTTAGTTATATGATACTAAGCTTTACAGCGCCGGGTATGATATTTTATTTTCGTAAATATCATTTAATATTATATTTTTGTACAAATTAAACAATTTGTGATTATAATAATACTTATGTACACATGACAAAAAAGTTAAGTATAACCTTGCCAAATTAAGTTGGATGAAAATACATACATACATATAATTACGCCTCTATCCCCGTAGGTTTAGGCAGAAGGGAATTAACACCCACATTTCACCAATTATTAAATTTGTTTTACGTAATAGGGGGTCTATTGCTGTCATTCGGGCACTATTGTTGACTCAATCCATGCCTCTGAGTCTGAGTCTGGGCTGTATATATCTGTCTGATGTTAAACAACCCTATCCCTTAGTCGCATTGTACGACACCGCATGGGAAGAGATGGGGTGGCCCAAATTCTACTCTGCCGGGAACAACGCAGCTTATGGGATATGTAAATATGTATTACCCTATTGGTTCCGGGTGGAGTAAAATGGGACCACTCCATTCTCTTTATAGAAGGCGAGTAAGGGATAAGGCTTTTTATCCGATAGTTAACATACAGCCTATGACAAAGTGCCCTGTTGACGGTAATAGGGTTCGGTCCCACGTACAAAAACAAAAATCTTAGTTGGCGAAATGTGGGTGTTAATACACCTACTCATTTTTAGGCGTGAATATTTGTGTGTAAAAAGGTATATACTTATATCGTTTGCCCTGTGTACCTAACAAGTGGTATAACATCAAGAATGTGATTTAAAGAAAATGTGGGGATTACAATGATTTTCATGAGTACTAGATTAACTGTGAGGAACAAAAAATGTAGTACCGCGAAAGACCACTATGTAAATAACAGTATTGATCCACTTTTGGATACTGTCATACATATGACATTACTACAAAAAAGTACGCTATGCCTATACAGATAGGTGTCAAAATTCATTAACTCGTGTATAGATTACCAACGATTCTGTGATAGTTTTCTTTTATACCACTTTAGTGGCAGACAAGCCACCCACTTGATGTGAAGTGGTTACCGTAGCCTATGGACGTGGGCAACACCAGTGGCGTCACACTCGCGACGGTTAAAATCGGAACTACGTTTTTCATTGTCAAATAATGTGGTAGCACTATTTGGCAATATTGAAGGGACGGTGGAGCCATCCGATCATGAAATTGCTATCTCGTCTATATCTAGTTTCTGCATCCATTTCCAAATTCAATATTAATTCCCGCTTCACCCGGCAGCAGCGACACAATTTTTGTTCTAAACAGCAGGTCTAAAAAGGCTACAAACGATTCTGCTAAAACTATGAATTTTCAATTGATCTCAAAAAAAACAATCCAATTAGCCCATCACAGTCCTCTGCTAGACATATGCCTGCCCCAATGTTGGGAGGCTGTGGCCTACTGTTTCCATTCTGGCCAAACAGGTTGTTACAGGGTTTTATTTAGAGGTTTTCTGTCTCTCGCAGTGATATCGTCAGCCTAATTTCCCGTTAGTCGCTTACGACACCCTCCGGATGAGATGGGGTGGTGATACTTGTATTCTTTTTCCGTTTCAATAGTTTTCAATAGAATTCGTAAAATGATCACTCAAATGAGTAGAATCACATCAATTCATTGACTAAACAGATTTTACTTTCGTGTAAATATTGCCACATGACAAAAATATTATCCTAATACGATTAAAGTGACCTTTTTAGACCTGCAGGTCTAGTATACATCATGAAGTCATTAGGGAAATGCGAAAAGTCTGATTACCATGGTAAGCATTCTATATAGATAAATATAGAAACTGTCTGTTCTGTTAATTTTCTTTCTCTTAAGTTAACCTAAATTGCTTGTGTTAGAAGTGGGTTCACGTCGGCGGTGTAACGGCCGGGATTTGAACTCCGAACATCTCAATCGCAAATCTGACTCCTTAGCTATAATGCTAATGAGTGCTAATTAAATGTAATAAAAGAATCTCAACCAATAAAACAATTTCAAATTTTCGTCTGTACTATTGTAAATATGGCGAGAGAATTTATTATTGTCCTACCTTCGGTTAGGTACCTAACTAAATAAACAATCTTGATGTGTCTTTTTAATATGTTTAATTTAAAAAATAAATTAATTGAGTAATACTTTTCTGTTTAGAAACTCATTTCAAAGACTATAAACCGAAATTGAACCACTACTACTACTAGTTAGTTTTTATTATTTATACCACTTAGGTGGCAGACCATGTGATGAGTCGCGCTGCCAAACCTGTAAGCACAGAGTTTCTTTGCCGTCAATGTAGAAGACAAAGCAGGATAAGCCTTTAGTCTTCCCACTGACAGCACAAATTCTCCAGTGAGCTCTGGCTACCCTACTCACCGCTGGGAACACAACTCGAAGTTGTTATAACCGCGGTATTCTGTAGAGCGGAGGTACTTCCACAGTCGGACGGCTCAATTAGGCGGAAATACCGCCGTGTCCTACTTCCTAATAAATTAGTTAGCCTAGTTTATTTGTTTAATATGTGTTTTTATAAAAAGTCGCTACAAGATTAGTTAAGCACCTAACCTAATGAAGTGTAGACACATTTAAAATGCACTACCGCAGCTAAAATGTTTGTATATTCTTCCTTATTTTATTTTTTTAGTTTTGTGTGTGTTTAAAATAATGATATTAGAAAACGTATTATGTTTTATTTTATTTTTCTTTCTACGTGGCACAGCTTTTTCATATTGTGTAGAAAATTCTAATTTGAATATGTAATTCGTTAGAAAATATTTTAGTATTAGCTTTAAAGTATTTTATATTAATTCTCGTGTGTATTTCCCGTCCAAAATTTGTAAATACACGATATAAATTAAACCAATACGTCAAAATCAGATTCCAAAATGTTTTTTTAGTATAGTTATCTGCTAACTTTGTGATTGTACTCGGAATGCGCAGCGTGTTTTTGGTCTCTTTGGTGGGAAGCGCGGGGCGCGCCAGTCAACCAATCATAGATTATATTATACTGAACACAGACTAAAAAACTCACATCATTGGTTGATCAATCTGTTTATTGAGTTTTTGGTTGACCAGTTAGCGCATGTGAACTTTTTGACGTTTGTTCACGAAGTTTGCCGGCAACTATAAGCCAACTTAACGTATTGATGTATAAGCATGTATAAAAAAAACTATCAGACGATGACATCATCATACTACCCTATAGTAGTAGGTAGTAGGGTAGTTTGATAAAAGATGGATAGCATAACATTGTAATATTTTTAAAGCACCATTACTCAAGTCTAAAAAAATAACATAGACTGAACGTCTAAAAACAGTGCTTCTGCATTTGTCTGTGGTTCGGAAAAAGTGCTAACGAGATGCCGCCACTTTAGTGTTATATTATATTATCTGTGGTATTACTTTTGGCGGTTTCACTCGTTAGTTCTATACGTTCTGTCTTCTGTTATTCTCTTAGTCTGAGTATCATTATTTTAGGTTAGAATGATACACGTTTTATACATATTAGTTACCCTTAGAATAATACTATGATATATATTTTTTAATATTTTTATTAAGTTCTATTAACAACGTCACAGCGCACGGTATGACGTCATAATTATTGTAATGTATTAATTTTTTTGTTTATACAAAATGGAATGGTTTTTAAAAAGCCGTTTAATTATTTGCAGCATAAATAAATGGTGATGTGAATTCTAGTAATTTAATTCATTCGTTAGAGAATGAACGAATTATTTAACTATTAAATAATATATAATTGTAATAACATGTTTAGTTTATTTATTGGTTTATTTTATTATATTAATTTTTATTTGAACTTAGTATAACATGGTAAAATAGTTACGCTCTTGTAAAAAGGACTACATGTGCATAGTTTACCCTACAAGAATGAAAATCTTTATAGAATTTAGCCAAATCCCCGAACTCATCCTAATTCTAAACAATGGGCTAGGCATGCCGTACTATTAAGTGATGGGGTGAGCGAGAGTGTGGTTCAAAATTCAATGGCTTATACCACGTCATTGCATGGCAGCCCCATTAATTTTTTTTACACGTAATAATAACCTTGGAACCATGAATATAAAGGGTTAAATTCATGGTTCCAAGGTTATTATTACGCAATAGCGCGCTATAATTGGGTATTTTCCTATAGTTAAAAGATATTATTTAACTAAGCTCATTAAATTATCAATGGTAAGAGCGGTAAAATTTGCGTTGGTTATTATTTTATATTATTTATTTATTTTTTATCATCCACCCAACCTGTAAAAGCAAATAATTTAACTATTAAATATAATGACGTCACAATAAATTATTTCATACAAGTTTCCTTATAACTTACCGTTTTGACGTTTAGTAAAAAGTAACTAATTTGACTACTCAGTCAAATATCCAATCTTATTGTAAGTACTCCCTAAACTGAATAGTCCTATCTGTTTCCTTGTCCTAAATGTATGTTCTTTTAGTAAAAATAAAATAAAATATTTAATCAAACTTGATTGTTGTAATAGAGCTTTGGAAAAATGTTCTTTAGAAAAATGTGTCGGCTGTTTGCATCTCGCTGCACCGGTATCGGTTATATAAGACACAATCTGTTTGCAATAATGTCGACACGTGTTTCTGTGTATAGTTTTTATTGAATGTAGTCATGTAATACAGACGGACTTCATTTCAACTGCATTCAGCAGGCTTTGGAACTGCACGCCACCTGCACCCCCACTGAATCGGCCGCTGTCGGAGTACAGTTGAAATGCAGTCTAAATGCTTAGTCTTACATATATTCACTTACTAAAATATTACACCTAGTGTAAACGAGAACAAATTAAAATAAAGAAGCATTATTATTTTTTCAATAAATTAGTCATATTTATTTTTGTACTTATTATATTATTTTGATATTCGCGGTATAATACTGACAGCTGTTTAGTAAAGAACAATGTATGAATATATAACCAACTGTACACGCTTTTTGCATGTTGTATTCATATTTAAAATGTGTATCTAAATAAGGTATTTAAAGAATATATTTCATGACATAAAATAGCATTTTTTCTTTTAAAATCAGCTTACACCTCGTTTTTTCCTTATCTAACTTCTTGTTTGGAAGTGAACCTTTCAATGAAGCAACTTTTTTTTTTTTTACGTGCGCTAAATCCCCACGGATACCTCCCCGCCGGAGCCGGTGGAGGAGGTTATGTCGGACTCGAACCGACTAAAACGCACGCCGCCTGTGGGTCGTTTTGGTTGCCGAAGGTGAGGTTGACAGGCATATCCCTCGCACCCCGGCCGACCCAGGGCCATCTCTCACGATATGGCCCTCTTCTCGGGTGTGGGGACTACAGAGTCCCCAACTCGTCCCCGGAAACGGGGAGGCGCGCCACGCGCGCCACCGCCGTCAATGAAGCAACTGCCATCTTGATTAAGATATAGAAAAAACTGAATCGGTTCAGGCTCCTTACAGGGGCAACGCTCTGACCACTAAGCCACAGAAACTTCGTCCGAAACCATTCAAATTCTTCTATACATATGTCCGTCTTATATTTAGCATACTAAATGCTTTAAAATTTCATTCAACTGTCATCTTATCTTCATTTTTCATTTAAACAGTATCCCATTATAACCAGGTTAATATTGTAGCGAACTTCCAGAGAACTTCTTTTAAACCATTCACAATTCATTTATGGGAATCGCCTGCTTTTGGATTTACCTACATTGAAAAGAAACTATACCTTAACATTTAACTCCGGAGTTCAAAATCGCGATAAAGTATAACCCAAAATTTTCATTTTCACCAACTACATGCACGGTGTTCCGTGTACAAACCGACCTGTGCAGGTAAAACTGTGGTGAAACTTATGCATGTAACAGGCCAATAACAAACATTAGTAGGATTATTAGATAGGGTTTACCTTATTTCAGTCTTAGGTTTCAGGTCACAGTCAAATGTTTCCGTAAAGAAGCTTTACCAATTTCGCACATGGTGTTCAAAACTGTGGTGAAGTTTAAATAAATAAATAAATTAAAATAATTTATTTCCAGAAGAAGATTTTCACATTTACATAGTTTTTCCCGTTGGCCCCACACTAGGCAAGCCTGTCCTGTGGGTACCGTGACGTTTTCCTTATTTAATTTCAGTGCTCGGTCACATAAGTTTAATTTAATCACACTTACAAAAGCTAGAAGAAGATACAGATAATGGATGTGTAATAAATGAATGTAATAGTTGTATATAACTTGTACATATGTAAATATATATATTTTGCATGTATATAAATAAATAAATAAATAAATAAATACATACTGGGCAAATCTTAATCATATACACTATAAACTTCGGTTATTTCTACAAGTATTCATCTTAGTGTAGTAGAAGAATTTCTGTAGCTTCGTATGTCAGTGAAATCAGCCATTTTGTAACCACCATTTTTGCCTCTTTTAGAGAGCAGTTTTTGATGTCACAAGACTTAGCCACTCTATTGTATATATAATACTCTATGTGTGGACCAAACCGTTCTGCAAATGTTGTATTAACTTTAGGTACCGTCACTCTGTACGAGCGGCGCTTTAGCAGTTGTTCGTATTGTTCACTGCTTATTACTGTTTGATGGGCTTTAAGAAACGCTTTCAACACAAATAGTTGGCGTACGGTAGGTACCCCGCTGTCCTTGTAGAGCTGTGTTGTGGGATACCTAACGGGCTTCTGGTACATAGCTTTCAGAACTGCGCGTTGGGCTCTTTCCAGTTGCATAAGGAAGGTCTTTTGAGCAGAACCCCAGCTCCCTATGCAATACGTCACAAGCGACTGACACAAAGCAAAATAAACGGATTTGAGGACGTCCGTCGACGCTGAAGAACGCAGTATTTTCATTATGTTTGCGGTTTTCCGCACTCGGTTTGACAAAACGATGATGTGTTCCTTAAAGTTCAGGTTTTCGTCAATGATTACGCCAAGGTATTTAACACTAGCTGTCCTTTGAATGAGTTCACAGTTGCAACCTTTCATTTCTTTGCAATTGTGTAATTTGATGTTAAGAGATGTGCAAGGGGCCGAAGCCGCTGTTTTGTGGAAGCAAACATATTTAGTTTTATTGGCGTTAAGTGTCAGTAAATTACAGCGTAGCCATGCTGATACTTGCCACAGGCCTGACTCAGCTTTTGAAACTGCCTCAACCCAACTTGCGCCATCAAATATGACAACAGTGTCATCGGCATAGCATATTATGTTGGCGTTGATTGCATAGTGAATATCGTCCATATACATTATAAAAAGCGTTGGGCCCAGCACACTACCCTGTGGGACGCCAAAGTTTACTGTATGTAGGTCACTTTTAGAGTTACCCACTTTAACACACAGCTTCCTGCCCGATAGATAGCTCTCAAACCATTTCAATGCTATACCTCGTATGCCAAATTTCTTTTCCAGTTTCGCTAAAAGGATCGGTACAGAAACGGTATCAAAGGCCTTAGCCAAGTCCAAGAATGCACCTATAGCGAACCGTCCTTTGTCTAGGTGAGATGAGACTGTTGATGTTAGCAGGCTTACGGCATCATTAGTCGATTTGCCTCTTCTAAATCCGAACTGTCTCTCGGAAACAAGATTGTGAGATTCTAGATATTTAACCAATCTATTGTTAACCAGCTTCTCGAGTAATTTGGAAAACGCCGTCAATAACGAGATCGGTCGGTAGCTTTCCGGAGAATCCTTGGGACCATACTTGTAAATTGGCGTAATTGACGCTGTCTTCCAAGCTTCAGGAAATATACCAGATTGTAGGCTTAGGTTAAATATGTCAGTTAGGGGTGATACAATTACATTTTTTATTTCTTTTAACAAGCTGTTTGTCAATCCGTCAATACCCGGCGCCTTATCATTCTGTAATGATAAAATTAATGATTCTACTTCAATTTCGTCAGTGGGTTGCATAAAGAATGAGTTTGGTATAAGACTGCTGCTGATCTTAGCTGCTAATGCTTTCTGGTTAAGCTGAAGCTGAGTCAATATTTGATTGGCTAGGTTTTGTCCCACTGTTGAAAAATAAGTACTACATTTGTTAAGTGATTGTACCGGATCTGCGTCAGTAGTTATAGTTAAGAGTTCTTTAGGCTCTTTTTTACTTGCTGTTACATTGCACACGTCTTTTATAGCCTTCCACATCTGCTTAGGATTTTTTAAGCTATTCGACAGTTCTTCATTGTTGTACTCTGTTTTTAGCTTACGCAACAAGCTATTGCAAAAGTTTCTATATCTCTTGTAGATTATGCGCAAGAGACAGTCGTCCGGTTCTTTTCTGGTCTTGAGATGTAATCGATCCCTGTGTTGCATACATCGAATAAGCCCAGGTGTGATCCATGGTTTAATATTATATTTTGAGTGGCATATTCGTGTCGTATGTGTATGCTTGCTTACAATATCGGTTCACTCCACTCACTCCACCCCAAGTTCACTCCTTATAGCCACTATATTACGTTTGGTGATAGTTCGGTCCACACTACGCTTAGCAGTTCTGTTTATCGTTAAGCCAAGCATCACCATGTCATGATCAGTTATACTCGAAGCACAAACCACACCAACCACATTTCTGACGACGTTTACAAATATATGATCGTGACATGCGTCCGCTCTTGTTGGTTCAGAAATTGCAGGGAAGAGGCCGTGTTCTGCAGTTAAGCACAGGTATTCCACTAGATCCTCTTCACATTTGGGCGAAAGTAAATTTATGTTTATGTCACCAGTAAGGATCTGTACCGAAGATTTGCTTGAGATTTTGTCCAGGACGCAGTTTAAAGAACGCAGAAACCTTTTGCATTGACCAGAGGGTGGCCGATAAATAGCGACGAGAGTAATCGTATTGTTAAGTTCTACTTGCAATGCGCTAGCATCGCTAACATCTGGCTCTGTGACACTTGCGCTTAGTGAATCATGAACGTAAACAACCACTCCTGTGTTTTGATTAATTATTGCCTTCGTATTAAAACTGGTGTATGATGGCATTTCTGGTATTAAAGTGCAGTCGTCTAGCCAACATTCTGTTAAAATTAATATGTCAAAGGAAATGTTTATTCTTTTAAGAAATACAATAAATTGGTCATAATTTTTTGTGATACTCCGAATGTTAAAAGTCAATATTTTAAAGTTGTGGTACTTTGTTATCACTGATGCGCATTTTTCAGGCATTGGTACTGTAAGACAATTTATACTTAAAGAATCTAACTCTTCATTGTGTTTATCAATCATGGCAGAAACAAATAAGGACTCAGAAAGGTTAGACATAGAACAAAGTTATTATAGTGGTAACCGCTGCCCAACATATAATATAATAATATTTGCTTAATTGTTATGATACTGCAGATTTTTTGTATAATACAGTTGTTGTGGCGTAATATATATTTAAATATAAAGATATAATAATACATACAATGAAATAATAATGTAATCAAAAAATCAGATATAAGGATAATGGTGTAGTATAGGGATAGTAGTGTGTAATACCCATAAGTGCCGACATCACTATTACTATTACATAATATTGGTTTCAAGATGTATAATGTTTGATGTTCATATATATAGTGTATAATGGGGTAATAAAAGTGTGCATGAGTTGAGGTTTCATAAACAAAATCAGATGAGTGGATTGAAAATACGTTGAAGATCGTCGTGGGTGCGTACTGGCAGGGCAGGCTTGCCCTCGCGTTGTTTAACATAAATATTCCCCTGTGTACACCAGCAGAAGGAGTAGTCGTTTTCCTTTGACTTTGATCTTGCATCACGAAAAAGTAGACGATTTTCCTTGGTCAGGCGCTCATCGCAGAAGATTTTTTGTGAGGAACCGGGAATTTCTAAATCGGTAGAAGTCATGTTCCTTCTGGACTTCGAGGCCTTTAATATCTGGTCCCGTTTGTTCCGACGTAGAAGGCGCACCACCACTGGTCTTGAGAACTTGACGTTTTGGTCGGCAGATAATGCAGACTTAATACGGGGACCCACTCTGGCAACCCAGTCAATGTCACAGTCACTTAACTCAACACCTATCTTCCGCGCCGCTAAGAGTACAATATGATGTAAATTTTCATTTCCATGTTCGGGAACGCCGGCTAATTCTATTTCATTGCGCAGGTGTTGTTGCGCTTGTACGTTCAGTTCTTGCTTTAGTTCCGTGACCTTCGATTCGAGCAACTTCATGTCTTCTTCACGCTTTTCCAGGTGCTTTATTCTCCTTTCATTAGCATCCACGGTTGACCCCAATTCTGCCAGTTTAGTATGACAATGTACTAACGAGTCCGTGGCGTCTTCCAGTTGTTTCTTTAATGAAGATATTTCTCGCGTTAGGTGCCGTACCTCTTCGATAAGTTCCTTGACCTCGGAATTGATGTTAACCTCCGTGCAAGATTCGGTCTTTTTCCTCGTAGTTACGTTTGTATCCGTGGAGCGTACGGGTGTTAAACTGTTATCCCCTCCTTTTTTTTGCATAGCGCAGCAGTCCGGGCATCTCCATACTTTTATTTTCTCAGTTGACAACGTGGTTGGTTTAATACATTGCGAACAGAAACTCTTTGCGCATGCATCGGCTGAACATTTTATACAGTTCTCCTTTGTATTTTTCAAACAACCAAAGCATTTCATATTGAGTTTCTATTAGACAAATTGTTTTATTACAATGTAAGAGGAATTGGAACTTGTGCTTCCTATTAACTGGTTGAGAAAATTCAATACAAAAAGAGCGCCCGTGTCCACTCGGGATCGAACTCAAGCCACACCGCGAAACGTCCGCTGCCAAGACCTTTACGGCACAAGCTATCGTGACATTAGAATTTGTAGCAAAAATATCGACCTAATATTAGGACTGGAGGTCTATAGTAAAGTAGCGGAGATCTTGATGAGAATAAATAATTTGAGGGTATTGAACTTTCAAATTAGTCACTGAATCACTCTTAAAACGAATTCCAAGAACAGTTTTTTGGTTGTAACTTTGTTATTTATTGATGCTTCAACACCGTATTTACACTGTTACTTTCGTATTTTGATTGTTTACACACTGATGTACCTCTTTGTAACTGAAGTTAAACTCTGAGAAACGAAAACGGAAAATATAATGTATGCAAAATTACAAAATCAAAAATCAAATATCAATACAACTTCTGTGTGTTGCCACAACTTGCCAATGTCAGGGTGGTTGGCGTGAGTGTTGTGAGTTTGTTTGTGTGGTAGGCGCTTAAAGTACAGAAACGCGATTTTAGTGCAGAAGAGTGTCGCATCATGATTGGTGAATTGTGAGTGTTAATTAACCTCTGCCTAACTCTCCAGGGATAAAGGCGTGATGATTATGTGAGTATGTATCAAGTACGTTCGTGCAAAAGTATCTCTTTTGATAACTAACACTTTTAGACTTATTCTCTCATGAAAATTGTATGATCAATCATGTCACTGTTTGACGTGTCTGTTTGTGTGTGTGTGTGTGTCACCCGTCACAAAGAACAACCCCCAAGAAGTCGAAAATAAACTTAATATACCTAGTAATACATATTTTGATGCAAGCGTTGTCATTGTCGGGGGACCCTAACTGGTAGAGCATACGTCATATTATCGGAACGATCCAATGACGGGATGACATACATTTTTAATTTATGTGTGAAGTAATTGGTCACAATACTAAAGAGGCGACACCGGTTTCTATACTAAAGAACATTTCACGGTACTGCTTCCAGATATGATGTTCAGTAGAATTAGAACATGCCGCCAATTTAATGCTTCAAATCCGTACATTGTATGCTATAATAGGATTAGCGAGTTAATAATTTAAAATATAAGTATAACCACCTAGGTACAATCAGTCTCGAATATTCTCTAAAAGTATTTCATGTCGAATATAGCTTAACGAGTAATTTTTGAATTTATTTATTTTTCTATGTGTAATATGTACCTAAGTATAATTTATCCACATTCTAGAACACAAATTGCAAGCAATATTTAATTTACATTCAGATGGAAGTGTATAATTATATCTGGATTTATTTACATTCTAGCTAGGAAACAACACTATATAACTAACAGCTTTGGATACGAAACTCCAAAAAAAAAGAAACTAAAATATCGCCATCTCGTGAATTTTTAATTAACTTCACAAGATGGCGTTATAATAAGAAAATGAGATTTTTTTTAAAACGCAGTGTAAAAAGCAATTATGAAGAAATGAAGTTTATAATATTTATATCGTTAATATTAGACGAAGTAGTTGTGCAGCTTGCTTGCAATCCCAAGCCGAAGCCCACCGATGAAGAAGCAGCTGAAGTCTGGGACTATTTCGTCCACGAACATCAGAAAGGAAAGCTGAAGCACACTACTGCCTCCGAAATTCAACATATACCTCTAGATAAAAAAGCTGCTTATGGAAACTGGTTGCTGAACTACGTGATACAGAAAACCGAAGAGAAAAAACATCCAATTTTTCATTACCCGGACAGTTTCGATATTCCCCGGGGCTGGTCAGGTTCGTTCACATATTTTTTTTATACCATTACCTGGGCGGCTATCGTCAGTCGTCAGTGTAGAAGACAAAGCAGGACAAGCCTTAGGTCTTCTCACTGACAGCACTAAAACTCTCCAGGGAGCTCTGTCTACCCTACTCACCGCAGGGAACACAACATGGGTTATTATGGCCGAGGTATTCAGACAGTGGTTACAACGATCATCATCGAGAACTTCACGTTTTGAAATAATATAATAAATCTCATTTGGTTTTTATTAAAGATTGCTTTTTAATTTATTTATTTATTCATTAAATCGCTTATATATGCTGTCAGTTACAATATATATGGTAGGTAGGTACATTAATTTGAAAATTATTCAAAACAATACTATCCCTGCTGCGGTTTTCTCAAGCGCCTACAATATGGGGTTATTCAAGAGGGGCATCAGAAGGTTTCTTCATGATCGGCAGCGCGATTGTAACATCCCTGGTGTTGCATATGTCCATAGGTCACGGTAACCACTTTCCATCAGGTGGGCTGTGTGCTTGTCTGCCACCTAAGTGGTATAAAATGAGTATTATAATTATCTGAAGATATCCTATAAAACCGGCTTGTACCTACGGTCAGAGACCCAACACCTTTTAAATGATTTATGATATTTACTGGGATGACTGTTAGTGAGTACCACGCCGAGGTTTCCTTGATTGAAACACATGTGACCAGAATGACGCATTTATTGGCACTGGCTTACATATATACATACATATAATCACGCCTTTATCCCCAGAGGGTTAGGCAGAGGTGAATTAACACCCACATTTCACATATCATTGTATTCTGTCCCACGTAATAGGGGGTAAGCCTATTGCCGTATTCCGGGCACTATTGTTGACTCGAGCCATGCATCTTAGGCTGAGTCCAGGCTGTATATATCTGTTAGATGTTAAACAGCCCTATCCCTTAGTCGCCTTGTACGACACCGCATGGGAAGAGATGGGGTGGTCCAAATTCTACTCTGCCAGAAACCACGCGGCAGTTTGCCCGTACACGACTAATAACACATAATACAAGTATATTTCATTACAGACGACGAAGCTCATATATTATAAATGTTATTTATCTATAGAAAAACGATCCCCTCCTTTTTCTATAGATAAAAAACTTTTCTTATTTATCGATAGGAAAAGGAGGGGAAACTGGTCAGTTGCCGCCACCATGGGCCTATGTGCCAGAAGGGCACCAGAGGCCTCTTTACTGCTACGACCTCTTTCAAAAAGGAAAATGTGGTCCCAAATATTTACCAGTTCATTTAACGAGGTACCTACCTAACTTACTTTTTTGTCAGTGAGAAAAGACACTAGTAACATTATCAACGCATTTCTTTGTTATTCTTCTTCTAATTAATTTTCCATTCATATTTTTATGACGCCATCATCATAATTTTGTTACCTGTCGTTTACACCACGAAACAAGTTGTAAACTTGTTTATAAAAAACTTGTTGAAGACTTGTAGAAGACTAATCAAAACACAATACTTGTTTTAAACATGTATCTCAGTTACTTTTACGTTTACATAGAATGTGTAGCCAACAAGATGTATATACAAGTATAAAACACATTTACGTTCACACTGCAGCCTGTGACATGTTCCAACTTGTCAAATACATGTTTTACTACTACTAACTTAGGTACAAACGAGGAGTAAGTATCCTTTCATTTCGTGAGTTCGTTGCTTACTCCTACTTTGATACAATTGAAGCCCTTCTGATCTCCCGTCACTAGTAGCACTGGTACTAGTATGTAGTACTTCTGTGGATTATATTATTACTGGACTTTCGTGTAGGCTTTTCACGCTTTAACTAACACTTAGCAGGTGAGGTTGGCTTACAAATAAGGCTAGTAAGTCCCAATTCGGACATGTAATGAATGCTTTGGAATTAGGAAAGAAAGTAACGTAAGTAAGACCCAAGAGGAAATTAATGGACTGTGTGTGAAAGATGATATTATGGAAGCCAGATATCCCTCCCACGCATCTTTATTCCCAAAATAAATATGGTATGGTGATAAAACTTAGATTAGAACTGGTACAGTATGTTTTTTAACGTTTCGTAACCATCGTGATAAGGTCCATACGGAGCTTTTTATTAATGGTGACGGCACCCTTAATTTCTTCAACTGGATTTCAGGTGGGGGTATAACCACTGGACAGATAGCTGTCAACCCTTCCATTACACGGGGTGCGGTGGAAATAACAACAGGTTTATGAGGAAGGAGGAATGTGAGTCCGCCTGCAGATCCCCTGAGACGTGCTGTGACAATCCTCCTGCCGACTACCCTTCAGAGTATCCAAATTGGGCAGAGAAAACAACTACCACGACATGATATTATATTACAATAACATTGAGTACATGTTATTTTTTTATGTCCTAGCGTTGATCCCAGTCGCAGCCGAAGCTTTTTTTTTTGAGGAGGCAGGACACGGAGGTATTTCCGCCCAATTGAGCCGTCCGACTGGGGAAGTACCTCCGCCCTACAGAATACCGCGGTCATAATAACTTCGTGTTGTGTTCTCGGCGGTGAGTAGGGTAGCCAGAGCTCACTGGAGAGTTTTTGTGCTGTCAGTGGGATGACCAAAGGCTGGTCCTGCTTTGTCCTCTACACTGACGGCACAAAATCTCTGTTCTTACAGGGTCGGCACCACGGATGTGACTCCACTGGTGTTACACACGTTCATAGGTCATGGTAACCACTTTCCATCAGGTGGGCCGTGTGCTTGCCTGCCAGTTACCTAAGTTGTATAAAAAATAAAAAACTCGAAGTCTGGGGTCCGCTTTACCAGACTAAAACTTGCTGAACTTCGGTATTTTCCGTGAAGCGATCGTCACATGACGTCCAAAGGAGACGTCGAAGCATTGCAGATAGTTGCTGGACATTTTAAGACACCAACTACCCGTAACGACTGCCAAAGATGTTCGCATGGCAACAGAGACCGACGGCCTAACGTGCTCTCTGAGGCACGAGCAGACCAATGCAAATACCTATATTTATGCATACAAATATTTGCACTGAGCGGGGATCGAACACGCGCCTCCTGCGTAACGCCCGCTTTGACTACCGCTACGATGTCTATTGTATTATAAAGCCTCGTATCAACAAGTAACACTCCATTTTCACTTATAAATAAAACATGTATTTGACAAGTTGCAATACGTCACAGGCAACAGTGTGAACGCAAATGTGTTGTATAATTGTTTACAACTTGTTGGCTATACATATTATGTGAACGAAGAAGTATCTGAGATACATGTATAAAACAAGTATTGTGTTTTGATTTCAACAAGTTTTGTATCAAACAAGTTTACAATTGTTATACAAGTTGTTTCGTGGTGAAAACGAGGGGTCTGTGTATAGACCGACCGTGAGCGCTGTACTGCTCCTATGGTACGCGCGGATTGGCGGGGGACGCGGTTAAGAAAGAGAAAGAAAGCGCAATAGCTGCGAGCGAGCGAGATACCGCGCTGGCAGCACTAACTCTCAACTCCTATACAATTATCTAAGCACACAGGTAGAGCAAAGCGCTGAGACAGCCTTGATCGACCAATGATAATATTTTTCAAGTCTGTGGCTGTCGCTTGACGCTGTGTGTTGAGGGAATTGCACAGCTGGGCCTCGATTATGCTAAAGCAAAACTTCTGTCATACCACGGACACTGCTAAAACCATTTAATTTTAGACCTATAAGCAATGACAATTGAGTAACGATTGGCTCTTAGATGTGGATTACAGAACTACTGAAGACTTTCTACACATATCCAAATAACATAACACTCACCTTGTTTCACGTACCCACATTCACAAACACAGACACACACACATTCACACATACTCACACGCGATAAATAAAAGTATAAAATAATAATGTTAACAATTACTTTGATAATGTTGAAATTTAAGCTAAACATATTCAGTTGAATTTATTGTGTCTCACGAAAGAGGACTGGGTCTTAATGACACATGGAATCCTAGTGTAAAGATCCAGCGGACAATAGTTTTAAGAGCCATGTAAACTGAATTTCAATAAATGTATCAAAAATGTAATTAAAATCCAAAATTAAGTCTTTTTGCCGAGTGAATGAAAACGTGTAATGAAACTCTTTCCATTTAAATTTGAAGTTTAAGAATATAGAGAGAAAGTTTAAAATTTAATGTGATTTATTGCAGTATCTGTGGTATGACAGTGGTTTTGCTTTAGTAGAACCGAGGGTCTGGACTGGAGGGGATATCCGCACGAAAAATGGCTATATCTTACAAAAATAACAACACAACAATTGAAAATAGGTAATTTAAAATTGTTTATTTTAAATAACTACTTACAAATTACATAGAATACATACAGTAGTAGTAGTTGAAAATTAAAGAAATGAACCAAATTTAACCCTTCACACCCTCACCCCCGCAATGCGTCACCACCTTCTTTCATAGTGATATGTAATGACAACACCTCCTCTCTGCATATGCTCCGTGTGTTACAATGGTGGTAATACCTCCATAGTATGCCATTCAAAACGACAGGCCCGATAAGTCGTGCAGACTTACCACGCATATCCCTAGCGAGAAACCTTATTAGTGGTATGTGCCCTAAAGGTGATATTCCCCCCCTCACAATCACGGAGGTGTAATTAATCCTCATCTTCTTCATCCTTCACTGGAGGTTCCTCTTTCTCCGGTTCGGGGGGCAGAATCTATATATTAATTAATATTAATATGTTAATGTTTAGTTAATGATTTCACGCTTATGTAAATAATAAAAGAATATCAATTAATAGCGATAGAATTAAGTTTAAAATATTTTTTATTTCAACCTATTAATATTATGAATGTGAAATATTGTGAACGTGTTTGAATGTTTGTTATTCAATAACGCTCTAACGGCTGTAAGGATTTGGGTGAAATTTGGATTAGGGATAGATAAAAGCCTAGAATAACGCATTCAACTTGCGTCTGTCGGGTTAGTGGTTCAAGAGTGTCCCGGATAGGAAGTCCCGGACCATTACACTACCGACTTGAACCCACTCCAACCACAAGCGATTTAGCTTAGCTGGACGGGGTTAGGGGGAATATTAGTAAATACGGTTTTAATATTCTTTAAAAAAAGGCTTTAAATCGCAACTATGTAATCTAGGTAACTTAACCTACTATTATTTATTTATTTTTATACGACTTAGGTGGCAGACAAGCACACGGCCCACCTCATGGAAAGTGGTTACCATGACCTATGAACGTGTGTAACACCATTGGAGTCACATCCGTGCTGCCGACCCTGTTAGAACAGAGATTTTGCGCCGTATGTGTATAGGACAAGCCTTTGGTCATCCCACTGACAGCACAAAAACTCTCCAGTGAGCTCTGGCTACCCTACTCACCGCCGGGAACACAACACGAAGTTATTATAACCGCGGTATTCTGTAGGGCGGAGGTACTTCCCCAGTCGGACTGCTCAATTGGGCGGTAATACCTCTGTGTCGTACCTCAAAAAAAAAACTAAGTGCTCTCTGTGTTATTTATGTTCACACGGTGTGAAAGTTGTACCTAACTTGAGTTACGAATTATTGTACTTAAGAAACACATTGTGAGGATCAAAATAAAATATTCAGTCCAAGCTGTCAATAGTCATTATAACAAGATGGTTGGTCATTAACCACAACAAGGCCTGAAAGGTCAGCCGGCAGTCGCTCCTAATATTTAACCGGACTCCGGACTCAGAAGGTGAAAGCCTCAGAAGTGAAGGGAACTAACACAAAGGTGATGATTATTGTTAAGATATTGAATCGGACTTCGATTCTGCTAAAGTAAAACCATTGTCATACCACAACACTGCTAAAAAAACGAATTTTAGACTTTAACTCAATGGCGTTAAAGTCCAAAATTGTTAGGCATTTTGTTATGAAATTCTTTTCATTTAATTTTGAACTTTAAGCTCATAGAAATAAAGTGTAAAATTAATTGCCATTTTTTACTATGTCTATGGTATGACAGGCTGTCGTAGTAGTATTACTTTAGAAGAATTGAGGGCCAGGTGTAGTACTCCTTACCTCTGGCTCTTCTACCACTGACACAACAGGTGCAATCTGTAAAATATAAAAAGCAAGTTGTAAATAGTTTTTTTATACACAGAGACGATGATCGGTCATGTTTTTTTTTATACCATTTAGGTGGCAGACAAGCTCACGGCCCACCTGATGGAAAGTGGTTACCGTGACCTACGGACGTGTGCTACACCAGGGGCGTCACACTCGTGCTGCCGACCCTTTTTTTTTTTTTTTTTACGTGCGCAAAATCCCCACGGATACCTCCCCACCGGAGCCGGTGGAGGAGGTTATGTCGGACTCGAACCGACTAAAACGCACGCCGCCTGTGGGTCGTTTTGGTTGCCGAAGGTGAGGTTGACAGGCATATCCCTCGCACCCCGGCCGACCCAGGGCCATCTCTCACGATATGGCCCTCTTCTCGGGTGTGGGGACTACAGAGTCCCCAACTCGTCCCCGGAAACGGGGAGGCGCGCCACGCGCGCCACCGCCGCGGCCTGCTTCTGCCAGGGTGACAGGCGGCTTCACCTGTCACCCCCAGGCCGGCGCTCATGGGGGGCGGAGGTCGTTCATCAACCTCCGACGCCCGAGTTGCCTTCGTGCGCGGGCAGCTTGTCTTGCGATCCTTCGTCGCTCCCGCTGTCGCTCCCGCCCCGCCTCCTCCTTCACGAGCATTACTTGCTCGCAGAAGGAGGCGCCGGCTGCCCACGCATCCGCGCAGCGAACCATCGCCGCGAGCAAGGTGGAGAGCGTGAGAACCCTCACTCCCAGGGCCGCCACAAGCTCCCGCCTCGGCGTCTCCCACGCCGGACACTCGGTGAGCGTGTGCGGACCTGAGTCCTCGCTCGCGTCGCAGTGATGGCACTCGGACGTTGGCTCTTTCTGCATCCGACGCAGATACTTTCCGAAGCATCCGTGCTCGGTGATCATCTGCGTCAGACGGTACGAGAGGCTGCCGTGTGGCCTCTCTAGCCACTCCCCCATGATGGGTCTTACCGCCGTTACTACGGCGTGCCCTGCGCTTGGTTGCCCAAGTCGTCTCTCCCATTCCGCCACCATTTCCCTGTGGACGTGCTGCCGACCCTGTAAAAACCTTCTAATGCCCTTGCCTTCTTGAAGAACATATTGTAGTCGCTTTAATTTATTCAGTTTCAGAGCACATATGATCGTCAAAATTTTACAGTTTTGTCAAGAAATACCTATTAGTTACAATTAAGTTTAAAACTAAAACCCGACTACTGAAAAAAGGCGCTTTAAAAAGTATTAAACAAGAGAATATCAAGGATAGCATCGTATGCTACTTTTTCTAGAATGTTTTGTTTATCTGTATTTATATTTTTGTTCTATATATACTCGTATTTATATATATTATATATAAATAAATTCGACTGCTATGCAGGGGGCGCTCAGTGCAAATATTTGTATGCATGAATATGTATATTTGCATTGGTCTGAGTGTTTCTATGTATAATATGTATATATTTACAAAAAAAAAGTATCTAAGTATGTTTATCCGCATTCTAGATCCCATAACACAAGCTAGTTAAGCAATGCTTACTATGGGTCTAGATAGCGTTGTGTGGAACGTTGTGAAATATATCTTGGATCCAATTCGAGGCGCATTGTTTATTGTTTTATATAATGTATGATTGGTGAATTTGAACTCCTTCACCGTCGTAGCACTATCAACAAAAGACACCCAAAAACAGCGTAGGTACTGCGCATAAAGAGCCAAGCACATTTTAGGTGCAAGATTAGGTACATAGCGCGAAGTATACTAATATTATAAGTGCGAAAGTCTGTCTATCTGCTAAGCTTTGGCAAGAACTTGGAAGACCTTGGGAAAGAAGTGGCCCTGGGTCTGGATGGCCCTGCGTCGGCCGGGGAGCGAGGTATATGCCTGTACGACCCACAGGCGGCGTGCGTTTTAGTCGTTTCGAGTCCGACATAACCTCTTCCACGGCTCCGGTGGGTGGGTATTCGTGGGGATTTTGCGCACGTAAAAAAAAAGGTGTAGATACAAAGAAAAATAAAATATTCGACTCCATAATAAATATAATTTTATTACCTCCCCTTAATCCCAGGTAGTGAACAAAAAATTTAGAAAGTAGTACATACAAATATACATACATAAAACACGCATTTATCACCGGAGGGTTAGGCAGAGGTGAATTAATACCCACATTTCACCAATAACTGTATTCGGTCCCACGTAATAGGTGGTGAGCCTATTGCCGTATATCGGACACTATAGTTGACTTGAGCCCCGCATCTGAGGCTGAGTCTGGGCTGTATATATCTGTCTGATGTTAAACAGCCCTATCCCTTACTCGCCTTGTACGACACCGCATGGGAAGAGATGGGGTGGCCCAAATTCTACTCTGCCGGGAACCACGCGGCCGAGTAGGAGTAGGTGGTAAACTCCTACGTTGATTCCTCTGGCAACAGTACTTCCCTGGCTGCTGTGCAATTCTCTAAGTATACAGCGTGGAGCGCAGCGCTGCGACAGCATATATCGAGGTTGTGATTGGTCGATCGCTAGTGACGTCACCCAGTCCGACCAATGACAAATTGCACAGCTGCAGTAAATCGTAGCTGGTGGGAGACTCCCGCCCTCTTCGTCGTTCGGCTACTCTGGTTGTGGAAATTTCGGAGACTCAGTTAGACGCGACATGGTTTAAACACGGGCAGTGTGTTTACAATCACGATAGGAAACCTGGACTCAATCGGTTCAAATCAGACTTAACACCGAGTCTTTTTGGGGGGTTTTACGCACATAAAAATAAGTTAGCAAATCCCTGTACCATCATCAAAATTAATTGAGTAGTTTAGGCGTAAAAGCATATCAGACTGAGTAGTATCACAAAAAAGAAAACGTACCACTACTTCCTCCTCTTGTACGCTCTCTTCCTCCACGTACTCGTCTCCGTACCCCACAGGGAACATGGTCAGGCACTCCCTCTCCCCAGTGGTCACGTCGGAGCTGATGTATATGGGGTTGAACCCCGCCAGCTGCAGCATGGGCAAACTGCGCTTTCGAGAAACCATCACTGCTAAGCGATCTAGACTGAAAGAGTATTAAAAAATAGGATAATATCAAGATCTTCGAGACCTAGTCTTAATTTTAAGCCGGTCTTCTCGGCATTAGGAGATCAGAAGGCAGTCGCTTTAAGTCAATATATAATCGACCGGCATGTTTACCGGTAGAGTAGAATTTGGACCCCTTCTCTTCCCCAAGGCGACTAAAGGATAGAGCTGTTAAACATTAGGCTGATATATACAGCCCAGACTCAGCCTCAGATGTATGACTCGAGTCAATAATAGTGCCCGGAATACGGAAATAAGCTCATGGTAGGACCGAATACTATGATTGGTAAATTGTGGGTGTTAATTCACTTCTAACCCTCCAGGGATAAAGGCGTGATTATATGTACTGTATATATGTATAATCGAATCATCTGAAGGGGTAGAGTGAAGTTTTGAATTGAATGTAGCCATCGTATTAGCGCTTTGGGTGTGATGGTAACCGTAGGTATGTCAGACTCGTACCGACTAGAACCGCACGCCGACTTCCGGTCTTCAGATCAGGGCTATTATAAAATTGCGTAAGACATATTCCTCGTACCTGGCAGACCTAATTCTGTCCCTGACTTATAAGATAATATATTCTTTATTTTACACTATAAAAGTATTTTATTTATTTATTTATACTTTATTGTACACATATATATTACATAAATATAAAAAGAGGAGATGTAATGTACAAAGGCGAGCTTAACTCAAAGTTGAGTTCTCTTCCAGCAAACCCGGGAGTGCACAGAGGAATTGCAATACGAGAGGCTAAGTCTAGTGCACAAGTGTAAAATTAATATAAGAAGGTACACTCTGTGTATACCCCCGACAATAGGATATTTTACATTATGATAGCAATTAAACAATTATTATACTGCACAATGGGCGGCCTTATCGCTAATAGCGATTTCTTCCTGGCAACTTCTGAATGGATAAAAGCAAAAGAAATGATAGGGTATCGTACAATAGGGTTGTGTCCTATTATTTTTTTTTATCGTAAACTGTACATTTTACAATAATATAATGAACTGTAAAAGTTTAACTTTCTTAGAACAAATAGTATTTCGAGTCGCCTGAAGTCGCTCCATACAAAATCGTGGCACGCGGTGATGTCACAGCGCGCTGACGCTTTTTTTTATCTGCGAAAAATCCACACGGTTCCCCCCCCCCCCTACCGCTTCCCCCCTACCGGAGCCTTATATCTTGTCCTATTTTGGGAAATTAAAAATAATCAAAAGTCACAGTTTAGTTAGGCAAGCTTTAAGGAGGTAGGACATGGCGGTATTTCCGCCCAATTGAGCAATCCGACTAGGAAAGTACCTCCACCCTACAGAATACCGCGGCTATAATAACTTTGTGTTGTGTTCCCAGTGGTGAGTAGGGTAGCCAGAGCTCACTGGAGAATTTGTGCTGTCAGTGGGAAGATTAAAGGCTTGTCCTGCTTTGTCTTCTACACTGACGGCACAGAAACTCTGTATTTACAGGGTTGGCAGCGCGACTGTGACTCCTCTGGTGTTACAAACGCCCATAGGCCACTGTAACCACTTTCCATCAGGAGGGTCGTGAGCTTGTCTGCCACTTAAGTGGTATGAAAAAAGGCAATATCTTAGTTTTACTATGCATTTTTTAGATAAAAAACTAAGACAAAGTAGTATTAGTAAGAATTCAATGACTCATGACACTACCCTATTATTTTTAAAAGAAGAAGAAGGTAAAATGATATATAGATTTTTATACCACTTAGGTGGCAGATAAGCACACGGCACACCTGATGGAAAGTGGTTACCGTGGCCTATGTACGTTTGCAAAAACCAAGGGAGTCACACTTGCGCTGCCAACCCTGTAAGCACAAAGAGTTTCTGTGCCATCAGTGTCAAAGACAAAGCAGGAAAAGCTTCTGGTCTTCCCACTGACAGCACAAAAACTCTCCAGTGAGCTCTGGCTACCTTAATTACCGCCGGGAACACAAAACGAGATTATTATGGCCCCCTAGCAGAAGCAGGCCGCGGAGGCGGTGTGCGATGCACGCCTCCCTACACTCGAAGAGAGCCGTCTCATAAGAGACGGTCCTGGGCAGGCCGGAGTGCGATGAGGCAGCCGACGGATATGTCTCAGATAATCTCACCTGTGGCCCACACAGTCGGCGTGCGTTTTAGTCGGTTCAAATCCGACATAACCTCCCCCACCGGCATCAGTGGTGGGGGTATCTGTGGGGATTTTGCGCACATTAACAAACAGAAATACCGCCGAGTCCTACCTTATCGAAGACCTTATCTGAAAGAAGAAAAACGTTAGATACGTACTGTTTCTTCAGTCGAACCATTTTGTCGTATTGTTTGATGGTGAAAGCCACGTGTTCCGCGCAGGTTGGATCGTCACCCGTAAATATACCAACCTGCAATATAGATATGAAACGAGCTAAGTGGTTAAGGAGTCAGTCTTACGATCGAGAGGCTCAAGGTTCGAATCATGGCTATTACACTAGCGACGTGAACTCCTTATAAAAGTAATTTTTAACTTGTGTATTTAACTTAATACTTTTTTTTTTACGTGCAGTATCCAGCTCTCCACCGGAGCCGGTGGAAAAGGTTATGTCGGACTCGAACCGACTAAATCGCACGCCGCCTGTGGGTCGTTTTGGTTGCCGAAGGTGAGGTTGACCGGCATATCCCTCGCACCCCGGCCGACCCAGGCCGACCCAGGGCCATCTCTCACGATCTGGCCCTCTCCTCGGGTAAACTTCATACTTTATGTAGAGGGAGGCAACTCAGATGTCGCTAAACTCGATCTCGGTCCTACATGAGTGACAGCCAGGGGTGACAGGTGTTGCTGTCACCCTAGCAGCAGCAGGTCGAGGTGGCGGCGTGATGAGCACCCCCCTTTTTGGTGGCAAAATGGGGACACCGTGGTGATTTATGGGCAGATGGCAGCCCCTTCACAGAAAAAATCGAAGTTCTGGCGCATCACGAAGACTAGAATTCAGGCCCTGAACTAAATAGGAAAAAGGTCAAAGTTGATAGAAAAATATTTTTCAGTAATATATTTCTAATGTTGTTAGGACTCTTTTTCCTTTGTATATTCGATGTCGTTTGCGCCCTATCGTCTTTTAACAGTCGATAATCAACGTCAAAGTGAAAGTTAATATTCATTTAATCTGTATAGACCTTTAAAAACTTCCATAATAATTATATAACGGTTCGGAAATTTTCGCGGATAAATCATGATACTTACTTCGCGAAAAGTCCCGACCCGTTGAATAATTATGAATTCACACCGCGATAGTTTAAAAATAGCATTAAAAGACGACAAAATTAAAAAATATTAATATGTAACCAGTTTAGTAAAAATGGGACCACCGCCGATTCTATTTACAAACATTTAATTAATCTACCATGGTTTGCAGTTTTGCTTGAAAGAGTAGCATAGTTGAGCGAATAACACATTTCCAAGCTTGTTTATCATCTAAATATTCTTGGATATATGTATATGTCCTTACATGGAGTAGGCAGAGGTGCTAGCACCCACGTTTCGCCAGTTTATGTTTAGGACCCAATGTAATAGGTGGCGAGTCTATTACCATTAACCGGGCACTTATAAACCTGCGATAAATACACACATAACTTCGACAAGCATCGAAAAGTCATTGGTACAATCGGTAAAACCTGGGATCGAACCCGAGACCTCATATCAGCAGTCCATTACCCATACCACAAGGCTACCGCGTGGCGAAATGTGGGTGCTAGCATCTCTGCCTACCCCTTCGGGGATATAGGCGTGAGTTTCATAGTCTTACATGGAGTATTTCAGGGGCATATTCGTTCATGACTGCCTTGATTTCGTGCCGTTTGTCTATGGGGAACATCATGAGCACGTGAGGGGGCAAGAACTCCGTTTCTATCTTCCTGGCCAACTCTAGCACTGCCTGTAAAATCAGTATTTTGGATTAGATACTTTCGTGACGTAGTACAGGGCTTTACCAACGTCCTTTGGGCCCGAAACCAACCTTACCAGTTATACAACGGACGAGACTCCGGCGCAGGCTTTCCTTTTTTTTTATACCACTTGGTTGGCAGACAAGCACACGGCCCACCTGATGGAAAGTGGTTACCGTAGCTTATGGACGTGTGCAACACCAGGGGAGTCACACTCGCGCTGCCAACCCTGCTGCCTTAAAGCACAAGAGTTTCTGTGCCGTCAGTGTAAAAGACCAAGCAGGATAAGCTTTTAGTCTCCCCACTGACTCTCCAATGAGCTCTGGCTACCCTACTCACCGCTGGAATACAAAACGAGGTTATTATGGCCGCGGTATTCTGTATTTCCTATCAGAGTTGTTCATTCACGGAAAATCCGACATACGCGAACCTCAGGCTCCAAAACATGACATGACGGCTACCCTAGCAGAAGCAAGTCGGGGTGGTGCGCCTCCCCATATCTATGGATGAGTTGGCGACTCCCAACACCCGAAGAGGGCCCATCGGCCGGAGTGTCAGGGATATGTCGTTTACGGAGGCAGGACACGGCGATATTTCCGCCCAATTGAGCAGTCCGACTGGGGAAGTACCTCCGCCCTACAGAATACAGCGATTATAATAACTTCGTGTTGTGTTCCCGGCGGTGAGTAGGGTAGCCAGAGCTCATTGGATAGTTTTTGTGCTGTCAGTGGGACGACCAAAGACTTGTCCTGCTTTGTACTCTACACTGACGGCACAAAATCTCTGTTCTTACAGGGTCGGCAGCACGGATGTGACTCCACTGGTGTTACACACGTTCATAGGCCATGGTAACCACTTTCCATCAGGTGGGCCCTGTGCTTGTCTGTCACCTAAGTTGTATAAAAAAAAATGTTGCAGATAATCTCACCTCCAGGTACGGCCCATACGATTGGCGTGTAAGTTTAAGTCGGTTCAAGTCCGCCATAACCTCTCCGAATTCAAGGATCCGTGGGGGATTTTGCACCAAAAAAGGGCTTCAAAGCGCAACTGAATGAGAGATGCGTGCAATTTTGCTCTCGGGGTTTCCATGGGTTGCGTGAGCATAATTGTACTGTAAGTATATAAGTCCAGATACTCTATCCCTGTACCAAATTGAAGCCCAACCCTTTCAGCCGTTAGAGTGTGATGTCATAGTGATCTTATCTGCTGAGTGGTTCCCGGCAGAACAGGATCTAAGGGATAGGACTGTTTAACATCAGACAGATATATACAGTCCAGACTCAGCGTCAGGTGCATGGCTTGAGTCAACATAGTGCTTTGAAAACGGCAATAGGCTCACCCATATTATCAATCAATCAAACAATTAGCCCACCGCTGTCCACTGCTGGATATAAGCCTCTCCCAATATGTGCCATTTTATTCGATCCTCTGTCTCCCCCTTTTACTTTTGGTTGATTTTTGGTGATTGGTCAAATGTAGGTGTTAATTCACTTCTGCCTTACCTCCCAGGGATAAAGGCGTGATTATATGTGTATGTGATTGAATAACCGACATCCGAATATCTTCACAGTTTCATATCAACAATATTAGTAGGATAAAATGATTCTCACCTTAGGGTAGAACAAAGATAATCCGTTGGATTTGGCGAGCACGTTCGGCGGCGAGTACAGCCCGGGCACGAACAGCCCTCCTGGAGGGATGTACTCCTCGCCCTCGATCTCCACGTCAGAGTTGAACTCCTCCTCCACTGGCTCTTCCTCCTAGAATATTGTATTAATCAATTCGAAAGTGTAGCATAATCACGGCACACAGAAGTGTAACCTTACAGTGTTCATATGGTGTTTATATAGTGTTATACCAGATGTCGTGTGTCAGTGTCATCGACCCCGTCCCAATTTATCGAATTCTAAGATTAAATAAATAAAAAAAAACAGTCGCGCGGTTATTAAAGTACAATAAGATATTTTTTATATAGGACACGTTTATCCGCATTCTAGATCCCATAACACAAGCTAGTTAAGCTATGCTTACCATGGATCTAGATAGCGTTGTGTAGAATGTTGTAGAATAGTGAATAGTATTTATTATTATTTATTAGTAACACTCGTATTTAATACATTAATGTTGGCCTGCATTGGGTCAAGACTATCTTCAACTGAACTATCGGCGAACGAGCGACCAATCCGACAGGTTAGTTGCGCCAGCGTGCCTGTCGGCCTATCGGCAGATCAAAAAGCCTGATGTTTCTATAATAGCTCATAACAGTGGTTTGGTTAAAGAGTCTCGACAGTGTACGTGGCTGGTGTGTGGCATAGAGATGTTTTGCTTTATGTACCGTCTTGTTTGTTTTATGTACCTTCACTTCTTCAGGCACCACCTCGGTCTCTTCGCCCTCTACTGCCTCCTTCTCCTCACCTTCCACCTCTTCGACTGCCACGACCTCTTCCTCTGCTGGTAACTAGGAAACAATTTCTTAAGTATAATAAATGAATAATAAAATAAATAAAATCATTTATTTCAGGCATTGCCCATAAAAATGTTAGTAACAATAAAGCTTTATCCTATGTTAGTAAAACTGCAAGTGATTATTTACACAAACAGACAGTCAGTCAGTCAGTCACTCATATATATGACTGTAACTAATGTGTTTGTCTTTGGCAAGGTGGAAACGTGTCCAGTGCCGCATAATAGCACTGTCCACGTGAAGCCTTGCCGCAACACACTGCAGGAGGCTGCTGGAGCTGCCCCGCACATGATCTAACAGTGATGCAATGCGGTTTCTTAGGATGGCCGCAAAGCTATCAATACCAGCTTCTGCGAACATCCCAGAAGCGCTACAGTGGCGGCGCAGCATCAATCCTGAAGGCATTGTTGTATTGAGTGCGCAGGGCCCTGTATGCACCCTGGGTGTAGCTCGTCCACAGGCTGCACGTGTACAGTGAGTTACAGTAAGTTACTACCTATATAATTTTGAACTTTTAAGGTTCTGTACCTCAAAAAGATACTTTGACTTTAACTTTGGTGACTAAATTACTAAAGCTAAGCTTGATAAAGGCAAAAAAATATAACTTTTTTTTAAACTCGTACCAATAACCATTCTTAATTCGCGCAGCAAAAAAGTATTTTTTTATACCACTTAGGTGGCAGACAAGTACATGGCCCACCTAATGGAAAGTGGTTACACCAGAGGGGTCACACTCGCGCTGCCGACCCTGCAAGCATAGAGTTTCTGTGCCGTCAGTGTAGAAGACAAAGCAGGGCAAGCCTTTAGTCTTTCCACTGAAAACCCAAACACTCCAGTGAGCTCTGGCTACCCTACTGACCGCTGGGAACACAACACGAAGTTATTATAGCCGCGGTATTCTGTAGGGCGTAGGTACTTCCCCAGTCGGACTGCTCAATTAGGCGGAAATACCGCCGTGTTCTACCTCCTACTAAAAGTATGGATAGCTCGACAGGTCAATGTATGGCCGGCACTTCAACTTAGGCCATGGTTACTACTTTCCATCAGGTGGGCCGTGTGCATGTTTATCAACAAAGTGGTATATATAAAAATCTAGCGAATGATGTCCTTTCATCAAGTTCCATCCAACCAAACCTTCTCTTTTGTTTAAGATTTGTAAGAATTAGGGCAATATGATATGTCCTGGCTTACCCCCGCCTGAATCCTCGCCATCCGTTCCTCCTCCTTGCGTTGCTTCTCCTCGCGGGCGGCATCCTCAGCCGCCTGCCTCGCTAAACGCGCTTGCTCGGCCGCGAGACGGTCTGCTTCCTCCTTTTCTTTTGCCTGTTAACAGAACGATGCCGGTATTGCCTAATTATTCAGTTGTCTGTTGCTTTGCCGCGTGGTTTTCGGCAGAGTAGAATTTGGACCACCCATCTCTTCCCATTCGATGTCGTACAATGCGACTAAGGGATAGGGCTGTTTAACATCAGACAGATATATTACAGCCCAGACTCAGCCTCAGATGCATGGCTCGAGTTAACAATAGTGGCCGGAATACGGCAATAGGCTCACCCCCTATTACGTGTGACTGAATACAATTATTGGTGAAACGTGGGTGTTAATTCACCTCTGCCTAACACTCCAGGGATAAAGGCGTCATTGTATGTATGTATGTATGTATGTATGTATGTATGTATGTATGTATGTATGTATGTATGTTACTAAGCAATTTGGAATTTATAGTAGACAGTTTAGCGTGATTTACATCTTAGAATGATACATAGCCACGTGGTTCCCGGCAGAGTAGAATTTGGACCACCCCATCTCTTCCATGTTGTGTCGTACAGGGCGACTAAGGGATAGGGCTGTTTAACATTAGACAGATATATACAGCCCAGACTTAGCCTCAGATGCATGGCTTGAGTCAACAAATAGTACCCAGAAGACGGCAATAGGCTGACCCCTATTACATCATCATCCTCCTGCCCTCATCCCAAGATTATTTGGGGTTGGCGCAACATGTGTTCTTTTTCCATTCATCTCTAGTTGCAGTGATTTCAACATTCACTCCCTTCTTAACCATATCATCATTCACACAGTCCATCCACCTCATTTTAGGTCTCCATCTCCCCTTGTAGCCATCCACTTCCATAGTTAGTGCCTAGTTCCTTACGACACTACTTTCATCCCTACGCATTACACAAGACAAACGATTTCCTCGTAGCTTTTCTGTGATTGGTCTCTCAAACTTCCTCTAATATATTCATTCCTAGTCTTATCCATTCTTGTCACACCACACATCCATCTCAACATTCGCATCTCGGCTACATGCAACCTTCTTTCATCCGTCACCTTAACGGGCAAACTCTGGGCTGACCCCTATTACGTGAGACCGAATTTAATGATTTCAGCAATCATTAAATTTGGTTCCGCGTATGGGTGTTAATTCACCTGCCTAGTCCTCCGGGGATAAAGGCGTGATTATCTGTATGTATGTATGTATGTACTTACTAATATGGCCAATTTCTCGTTGTATCGGTCTCGCCGCACTTCTCTAGCAGTCTTGCTGATGCTGGCGTACCGCTCGTACGCCGGGATGGGAGGCAACCGCTTCTGTGGAGGAACGTCCTCCTTCGGGATGGGGATGTCCTCGTAGAGCGTGTACCGCATAAGCTCTGATAAAAGACAATCGTCATTATTCACCTTTTGCCAGGCGCTACTTCTGCTGTCAGAAGCAGGCCGCGGCCACGGTGCGCCTCACGCGCCTCCCCGTATCCGGGGAAGAGTTGGGGACTCTGTGGTCCCCACACCCGAGGAGAGGAAGATGGCTCTGGGGCGGCCGGGGTGCGGGGATATGTCTGTTAACTTAACCTTTGGCAACCAAAAACGACCCACAGACGTCGTGCTTTTTAGTCGGTTCGAGTCCGACATAACCTCTCCCATTGACTCCTGTGGTGGGGGTATCCAATGGGATTTTCCGAACGTAAAAAAGGCGCTACTTCTGTTATTGCTCTGGTTTAGACGGTTTTTAAGGGAGCTACTGCCAACTGACCTACTGTTTCTGTGAGAAAAGATTACGTCAGAGCATAGTCTCGGCCCTATCTTTTTTTATACAACTTTGGTGGCAGAAAAGCACACGGCCCACCTGATGGAAAATGGTTACCGTGGTCTATGTGCGTGTGTGACATCAGTGGAGTCACACTCATGCTAACAGACCCTGTATTTATGCCATCAGTGCAGAAGATTTTTTTTTATTTATTTATTTAATTTAATAAGACAGCCATTGGTTAATACATACAAATTTTAACCTTTTAAGGCAGTCACAGCATTCACAATATTATTACTGATCGTTTTTCAAGTTTCGATGCAGTGGGTTTCAAAAAGTTAAACCGACCATTAGTTACCAAGATTCATTGAGAAAAGAAGATTCAGTGAGCTATGGCTACTGTACTCACCACCGAGAACAGAACACGAGGTCATTATGGCCGCGGTATTCTGTAGGACGGAGGACTTCCCAGTCGGACTGCTCAAATAGGACTATTTAGAAGATCTTCGGGGCATAAGTCAATCTAACGCCGCCTCCATGATGATAAGTTCCTCTTGGGGTCTTAACGCCCTCACGCTCAAGAGAATAGAGTAGAAGAAAGTAGGGGATAGAAAATGGAACTCTCTGCCTAAGTTAGTTACCTTTAGGCCATAACTAGAGAGTCTTTAAGTCTCTAGTGAATAGGTTCCTTCTAGGCAAAGTTCTAGGCTAGATTTTATCTTTGACCACACTATTACTTACCTTAGGCCATCTCGTGTGATTGAGATCAAACCTATAACCTTTGCCCAAATACAGTACAGAAACAGCAGCTAGTTTTGCCCAAGAGACTACAATTCAGTTCATCAAGAATTCGGGCTTTAGGTTTCTTCAAGGACGGCAGCAATGAGGTTTACGCCCCTGAAGTTGCATATGTCACGGTAATCACTTACCATCAGGTGGGACGTATATGTTATCGGCCACCTAATAGGTTTATATAAGCTAACAAAATGTATCGCGGACAGATAAATGGACCGCGAAGTGATCCAATAAGGGTTCAGATATTTTTCTCGTTTTGAGATACGGAACCCTCAAAGCTCCGCTCGATCCCAGACTCCAAAGTACACGCTTTGGATGCTACCGGCAATCACAGACAAACCAGAGTGATGATGACGTGCAAGTTTATCGACACCATTTTCCACACTAACAAAGTTTAAACGTGCTTTCTTAAGCGATATCCAGTTGCTAACTAACTAATAAAGTCCCTTAAATCCGTGTCCAACATCTTGAACAACACAACCAGCACCTCGCCCTTGAGCAGCGCGTACAGACACGCCTCGTTGAGGTCCACTTCGCTCATGTACAGAGCCTCCCTCGCCATCTCCTCAGTTAACTGGAACGTCTCTTTGCCAGCCACTTGGATGTCTGTAAAAGAAAAATAAAGTTTCATATTTTATCTGAGATTGAAGATAGAGAAATTAATGCATAAACATATAGTTCGGATTTGTGGACAGATCCATCTTGGAAAGCAAATTGTCAAAACAGATGTGAGGCGAGGGTGAATTCGGGTCTTCTGCTCCTTGTCCAGTTCTGTTCTGTCCCAGACGACTCCTATGCTGAGATTCCTTTGTTCTGTAAGATGATATCCTTGCATAGGTATGCGAGCGAGGAATAAGCACTTTCGCTGGCGGTCACTTCCTTTGCCTGATGACTGCAGCGGCCGTCCGGTGTTGCATCTCCAAAACGTCCGACAACCTCGTAAAACTACAGGCCTTTGACTCTACTAAAGCAATGTGTAAGTAATGGTGACCCTCTTTTCTGGGACTTTACCTTCAGCTTACCATCAGGCAAGGTGAAGTCTAATTAACGTGTTCTATAAAAAAAAAAACCAGTCATACGTCATACCACAGACAAAGTAAAAAATGGCATTAAATTTTAGACTTTATTGCTAAACGCATAAAGACCATAAAGACTGGCGGTGAGTAGGGTAGCCAGAGCTCACTGGAGAGTTTTTGTACTGTCAGTGGGAAGACCAAAAGCTAGTCCTGTTTTGTATTTTACACTGACGGCACAGAAACTCTTGCTTGCGGGGTTGGCACCGGGATTGTGACTCCCTTGGTGTTGCACATGTCCATATGCCACAGTAACCACTTTCCATCAGGTGGGCCGTGTGCTTGTTTGCCAACTAAGTGGTATAAAAAAAGACCATTTCATTTTGGTCTTTTACTTCTTTCGGTCAAGAGTTTCATTACACTTTTTCAACCAATCTGCAAAAATCCTATTAATTTTGGACTTCAATCGCATTACTTTTCTAGTAAGTCTAAAATTTAATAGATTTTTTTAGCAGTGTTCTTGGTATGACAGTGGTTTTGCTTTAGCAGAATCAAAGCCCACAATTTCGATATCACTAATTATTTTGTACCACCAACCACCAACGGCCAGGTGGAAAGACGACCTCATCAAGGTCGCCGGGAAGCGCTGGATGTGCTGCTTTAGATTGGTCATTTTGGAAGTCTAAGGGCGAGGCCTATGTTCAGCAGCGGACTGTGTGTGGCTGATATGATGATGATCAATATTTTGTGGAGGTCCGATAGCAATCGCTTCCCGGACAATATCAAATTTCAACCATTTCGTATCTAAACTGAAGGTGAAGACCCCAAATGAGTTAGGAAAAGGCTCTCTTCTATTGGTTAAAGCCTCAGTTGGTGCAAGTCTACTAACTGATCTTGTCCCAATTCTCGTACAGGTCGTAGTGCGCCTGGTGCGCGTGCGGCCAGAACATGATGAAATTGAGGTGCTTGATGTGCATCGAAAGGCGCTCGTTCAGCCTCTTCTTGCGCGCCGCCAGCGTCAGCACGCGCAACCTCTCCGTATTCTCGCGGTATTCTGCCTCTATTCGGAGGTTCTCTTGCAATTTAGCCTATGTATGAAAATTTACGTTAAGTATAGGATTTGTGATTATACGTACCCAGATTTTAATTTCTGAGGGGGTTAAGAAAACAAAAAAGCATGGAAAGAAAAAAAAAAGAAAGGTATTTAAACTCTCATGGTAACTCACATTAGTATTACAGCTATCGGTATTTATCATGTCGGTTTTAAATGTCAGAAAATCGAAACAATGCAACATGGTAAATATTCCGATAGCTCTAATAGTAATTGTAAGTAATTATCGTCATCATTTTCATTATTATTCGTGGGACTCCCGCTTGTTACCTACAGCACCGGATGACACTCCACACGGTCACAGATAGTGGAGTGTTGTTATTTATTTGAATTTGTTACTAACATAAACATAACATCGGGACCCTAACTGGTAGAGCACTACGTCATCTTGTCGGAACGATCCAAGGACCGCCGACAATGAGAACGCTTGAATCCAAATATATATTACTAGGTACATTAAAGTTATAGGGCTAACTAATACAACTTATTTTCGACTTTTTGGGGGTTGTTTTTTGTGACGGGGCTATTGTAATTTATGTATTTTATCTTTATTTTACAGTTTTTAAATTGATCTACTCGTCAAGCTCTTTGATTTGATACCCATATTGAGGGAGTTGTGAAATAAAATGTAATTCTTCACACTGTGTTGGCGGCGATCTTGGATTTAAAATTTGTCACAGCGTATACTGTACACGCGAATATCACTCATTGAAATAAAATATTTAAACGGAATCATTTACATTTAGCCCGACGTTTCGGCTACTTCTCAGCCATAGGATGATTAAAGATCGTAGTTGTCACATAGTTTGAAGTAAAATTCAGCAAGCGACATCAAGACTTTCGGACTTCGAGGTGAAGCACTCAGACGCTACCGTCCGTTGTGATGATGAATACCGGGTTTTTTAAGCGGGCCGTGAAAAAGTATTTGTCAAGGTCATTAAGGGATTTGAGAACCGACAGCATCTGTACTGCACCTTAGCTTCCAACCATCTAGCGGAGTACACAATAATATTTACGGGAATTAACGCTATCATGGTATAGGGACTGGACCCGATGACTGAGTCCAGTCAGCCTGTGACCACAGCCGGTGTAACCTGGTCTAAACGTCAGGCAAATCAAAAGGCATGTATGTACCTATATCTATAGCCTCAGACCCCGTGACTCGCTGAAAGAACTTTTCAAAGAAATTAATATTTTAACAGTTGCTTCTCAATACATCTATGAAAATATCTTATATGTACGAAAAAACCTAAATATTTTCGAAAAACTATCTGATGTACACAATTTTAGTATGAGAAATAAAAATAAACTAGTTGTACCAAAACTTAGGCTTCACAAGGTTGGTGATTCATTTGTAGGCAGCTGCATAAAAATATTTAATAAAATTCCTCAGGACTTGATTAATATGCCAATAAATAAATTTAAAATAGAAGTGAAAAAAACTTTAATGAGTAAAGGTTACTAAAAGTGGATGAGTACCTTAATGATGTTAATGCGTGGTCAACATAAGTCTCTTGCTTGCTCGCACAAAATAAATTGTAAACCAAAACAAATTTAAAAAGAAAAATAATATAGTTCTAATGTAGTTCGCTGAGTTTCTTGCTGGTATCTTCTCAGTAGAACTAATCTACCAAACCAGCGAAAGAAACATTTTCCAATGGTTTATTTTTACATTATTTAATATTTTTATATTATTTCTTGACATACATAATTGTAGAATTTTGACGTTCATATTATGTGCTCTTTATGTGCCTAAACTGAATAAATGAAATTGATTCTTTGATTCTTTGATTCTATAACATTGTCGCGTTAATTCCCGATAACATTATTGCGTAACGTGTACACGAAAGTTTTAAAGTTAGTTCATCTAGCGGAGTCCAGCTAACTGATGGACTGAATATAAAAAGCGCTAAAAGACCTCTTCTTCTGGCAGGTGGTCGCTGATCTCGTACTTCTTCCTCCGCACGATACCGGTATTTATCTCCTCCTCCATGATGCCCAGTTCTTCTTCAATCACCCGGCACAGCTCAATACCATTCGCTCCAAACACAGCCCGGAGTAGCTTATGATCCTACGGCACAGAAGAAACTGATGTGACCCGCATGTTCTAGTTACTCAAAGTCAAATTTGTATCTACCTAGACATTATAGAGAGTACTTACAATACAGCAAAGATATAAACTAAATTAATTTTCAGTAAATGAATCTCATCCCCGCTATTTACAACCATTTAAGTGAGGTCTTGGGTCCCGGGTCCTTTAAGCGGAGCCGTCAAGGTGACACCATTGTAACATATAATGTAATGGTGACCCTCTATTCTGAGATTATGCTTGCAGCTTACAATCAGGCGAGGTGTCCTATATAAAAAATCTCTTCTATAGGTACTTTAGACTATTTATACTTATATTTATACTGTTCATTGATGGCACTTAAAGTAGGGACAAGATAATAGGTCACTTTTGACATTTCATCAAAATTCAACAACGTAACCTTGTAACGGCGGGCATAAAATAAGAACTGCACAATTGCTTAACTTTTTTCAATTTCGTTTACATATTTATTGTAATAATGACCGATACCTACGAGTAATTTTACGATTTGCTTTCACTAATAAACCATTCTAAACATAATAAACAATTTCTGATCTAAAGAACTGAACGTCGTTACAATGTTGCGTCAGTCAACCCTTTTTCTTTTTAAACACTAGGGATGTTACTCTAAAAATCGAAAGCTGATAGGATTGTAAGTTGAATCGAATGCAATGATTACTTGTGAAGAAAAATCACCATAAATTTATAACCACGTTGTGATTATAATAAAACCTAATTATACATATTTATTATTCTTTTAACTAACTATAAAAATACAAAAAAATAACTAAATAGAAAGGTCATTGATGTTGGGTGCAATTTAGGTGGATGTTGCTGGCAACACCAGTGCCTGTCGATGACGCATGTCATGTCGCCATAACATGATGATGACGCAGTCTTTTGTTGTTGTGCGAAGTGACTGTGCGTTTTTGGTGTGCTCTCTGTTATTTTCTTCTGATCCGGCTTTTTCATTGAACTGATCTTACTGACTACGTTTACCTGGCTATAAATTGGACTCCGATTGCTTAACGATTATTAAACAAGAAAAAAAAACAGTCTTACTATGTCGAAACGGGGGAAAACTCTAAACAGTCAATCTCGCGAACTAGTGCTGAAATTGTACAATTATTTTGGACGTGAATCAGTTAACGATGGGCCTCTTTTACCATTGAAACCACCGAGAGAACGCGTTGCCGAAGCATTGGGAATAGGGAAGAAGACAGTAACTCAAATTCTGAAAGAGAAATACGGACCATCAGGCTCAGAAGATAATACTTTACGTACACCGAAAAAACGAAAGAGGGACAAGAAAATTGTTGACGTTGATAATTTTGATGCTGCTGCAATTCGCAACCACATTTATGGATATTACTCGAGAAAAGAATATCCTACACGGGAAAAGCTATTGAGTTCGTTAAAAGGCGCAGGCTTATTTTTTGGAGGCAAATCGTCTCTATCAAAGGTTTTGAAATCGATTGGCTTTAGATTTAAAAAATCCGACAAGCGGAAAATCCTGCTAGAACGCTACGATATTATTTTGAAGAGAATAACATTCTTACGTCAGGTAAATAAAATTACGGATTGGGACAATGTCGTGTTTATTGACGAAACATGGTTGAATGCGAACCATACGGTTGCGCGGACATGGACCGATGATACAGCGGCCTCCACCTCAAAAGTTCCATCGGGAAAAGGAGCCCGACTTATTATATGTCACGCGGGATCAGCTTCTCAAGGTTTTATTCCAGACTGCCTCCTCGCATTCGCCTCTAAAACTACAACAGATTACCATGAGGAAATGAACTTTGATGTTTTTAAAAAGTGGTTTGAGAAGCTGCTAGTCAGCTTAGAAAACCCATCGAAAATTTTAATGGACAATGCTCCGTATCATTCTGTACAAGTTGATAAACCACCAACTCAAGCAAATAAAAAGCAAGAAATTGTCTCGTGGCTGGTAAGAAATGGTGTGGAGGCAAGTCCAACTTTATTAAAAGTTGAGTTGTTAAATCTGGTAAAAGCAACTAAGCCGTCCAAGCTCCGCTATGTAATCGATGAACTAGCCCTAGAGCATGGACACGAAGTTATTCGATTGCCTCCCTACCATTATCAGTATAACGCCATCGAGCTTATTTGGGCACAAATAAAGGGTCATGCAGCGCGGAACAATACTGAACCACCCTTCAGTACTGCTAAAATGATGACTCTGCTAAAAACTGCATGTGCAGAAGTCACTACAGAAGACTGGCGAAAAGTCGTGGAGAAGACAAAGAAAATAATTTTACAAGATTTTGAACGAGATGTGAGAATAGACAATATTATTGAAAATGAATTAATAATATCTCTGAGTGCTGACAGCAGTGATGAAGATAGCAGTTCCGATAGTTCAAGTGAATAAAAGCAATTTTTTTGTTAAATTACGTAGGTACTTGTCTTATTTTGCTCCTTTAATTTATGAAAGAAAAAATAATAATGGGACAGGGATTCGCATGATCATTTTTAAAATTCACATATGTTTCAAGTCTGTATCGATTCATTCGATTCATTCATTTAATCGATGTTTTTAAGCAGGTCACCTCACTATGAATATAAAACTGACATCTGTCAAAAGTGACCTATTATCTTGTCCCTACTTTAGTTGAATTTGTTGTTACACGTATTGAGAACTCACTTCTACCATCTATATATTATTTCCCCAAATTGTGGAAAAAAAATTATACTGGTATACATAATTTTACAACTACCGACATGTTAAATATGTTTGAGTGTCGCAATGTTTATAAAGGAATGTTCTTAAATGTCATTGTAAACCAGTCAGGTCTAATAACAATTAAAATAATGTGGAAGAGTACAAGTGAGTTCTCAATATGTCTTCTATACTTTCCTGTAAGGTAAGATAGGACATAATCTCCTCCGCTACCCCTTAAAAATGTCCACTTTTAGGCAATACCCATTTGTAAGATTTATAATTTTATATATTTTTTTCTATTATAAAGATAATTATTAATTACCCTAATA
Source organism: Eilema griseolum (assembly GCA_963662185.1). Taxonomy (NCBI): domain Eukaryota; kingdom Metazoa; phylum Arthropoda; class Insecta; order Lepidoptera; family Erebidae; genus Eilema; species Eilema griseolum. The sequence goes on along the minus strand of OY759248.1, from coordinate 21,123,586 downwards.
AAAAGGAAGACTGGTTCACTTTTATCCTTGAACCTAGATAATGCATCGATGTTGTCTGCACAAGCCTGAAAACATAACTATTCTTATTACCCGACTCGGGGGGTATGGGTTATGTTTCTCGAGAGTATGTATGTATGTATGTATGTATAATTACTATCCTCTATGAAGCAGGACACGTCGGTATTTCCGCCCAATTGAGAAGTCCGACTGGAGAAGTATACCTACAGAATACCGCGGCCATAATTACTTCGTGTTATGTTCCCAGCGGTGAGTAGGGTAGCCAGAGCTCACTGGAGAATTTGTACTGTCAGTGGGAAGACCAAAGGCTTGGCCTGCTTTGTCTTCTACATTAACCGCACAGAAACTCTGTGCTTACAGGGTCGGCAGCGCGAATGTGGCTCCTCTGGTGTTACACACGTCCACAGGCCACGGTAACCACTTTCAATCAGGTGGGTCGTGTGCTTATCTGCCACCTAAGTGGTATAAAAAAATCGTTTATCTCCTACAATATGTTTCATCGATCAGTAGTTCTTCGATTATGCAGGTTTTTTTAAAAAAAAAAATACAACTTAGGTGGCAGGCAAGCACACGGCCCACCTGATGGAAAGTGGTTACCATGACCTATGAACGTGTGTAACACCAGTGGAGTCACATCCGTGCTGCTGACCCTATAAGAACAGAGATTTTGTGTCGTCAGTGTAGAGGACAAAGCAGGACAAGCCTTTGGTCATCCCACTGACAGCACAATAACTCTCCAGTGAGCTCTGGCTACCCTACTCACCGCCGGGAACACAACACAAAGTTATTATAACCGCGGTGTTCTGTAGGGCGGAGGTACTTCCCCAGTCGGACTGCACAATTGGGCGAAAATACCGCCGTGTCCTACCTCCTCAATGGTTGGTTGTAGAAATAGAATTCGTAAAGAAGTCAGAAATGTATTTCTACATTTAGAACGAAACCTGTGTACTGTGACAGGCACGATTTTGACAGTATTGCCACTGCCAGGTAGTTACTATTATAAGAACTGAATTAAGTACCTATTTTCATTAAAAACAAAATTAGAACTAATACCATGGACTTCTTGTGTGTTTTATTTTTTTGCGCTCGAAATTGCGAGCTTCTCTTCATCTTAGCCTTAATACTAGTCGCATCCGAAGCTTTCAGAGTCTGGGGTCCGCTTTACCACGTCTTACTGCGAATTTGGTTTAAATTCGATATTTTCCGTTTTTCTTCCCGTGCGGTGTCGTACAAGGCGACTAAGGAATAGGGCTGTTTAACATCAGACTGATATATACAGCCCAGACTCAGCCTCAGATGCATGACTCGAGTCAAAAATAGTGCCCGGAATACGGCAATAGGCTCACCCCCTATCACGTGGGACCGAATTCAAATGTAGGTGTTTATTCACCTCTGCCTTTTTTTTTAACCCTCCGGGGTTATAGGCGTGATTATATGTATGTATGTTTTCCGTGAAATGACTGCCATATGCCGTCCACAACCCAAAGGACATATTGAAGCATTACTGTTAGACTAGTTGTTGTTGGCTTCAACTGCCATAGATGCTCGTAACCTGGACTGACGGGTTAACATGCTCTCCGAAGCACGATCAGACCAATGCAAATAATCATATTTATGCATACAAATATTTACACTGAACGGAGATCGATCCCGCACCTGCTGCGTTCACTACCCACACAGAGGGTACGACCTCCGCCCCCCATGAGCGCCGGCCTGGGGGTGACAGGTGGAGCCGCCTGTCACCCTGGCAGAACCAGGCCGCGGCGGTGGCGCGCCCCGCGCGCCTCCCCGTTTCCGGGGTCGAGTTGGGGACTCTTTAGTCCCCACACCCGAGACGAGGGCCAGATCGTGGGAGATGTACCTGGGCCGGCCGGGGTGTGAGGGATATGCCTGTCAACCTTACCTTCGGCAACCAAAACGACCCACAGGCGGCGTGCGTTTTAGTCGGTTCGAGTCCGACATAACCTCCTCCAACGGCTCCGGTGGGGAGGTATCCGTGGGGATTTTGCGCACGTAAAAAAAAAAAACCCACACAGAGGCTGTCCATGTCCAACGCACGAAGTCGCTAGCTTTTCTAGTATTCAATAAAATATCTTAACGTCCCACTCTCTAGCAATTCGATTTATAAACCCACTGGACATCTAAACATAATTAAAAAAAAGATATCACCTTAAGCATAGCAATGCGGTCTTGTCCAATCTCCATCTTTCCCTTCCTGATGGCAAACAGGGTAGCTAAGCAGGGCCCGCAGAATTCTGAGAATACTTCCATACCTAGTAAACAGTATTGGAAAATCATATCTATATATATAAAACAAAGTCGTATTAGTTACACTATTTATAACTCAAGAACTTTTGAGGAGGTATGACACGGCGGTATTTCCGCCCAATTGAGCAGTCCGACTGGGGAAGTACCTAGTATTTGCACTAGCGGCCGCCCGCGACTACGTACGCGTAAACCCGTTTTACCCTCTTAGGGGAGGAGTTTTATAAAAGCCGTTCTTATCGGATGTCTGCACTCTATTAGAAACCTACTCATTAGTGAGGTAGGACACGGCGGTTTTTCCGCCCAATTGTGCAGTCCGACTGGGGAAGTACCTCCGCCCTACAGAATACCGCGGTTATAATAACTTCGTGTTGTGTTCCCGGCGGCGAGTAGGGTAGTCAGAGCTCACTGGAGAGTTTTAGTGGTATCAGTGCGACGACCAAAGGCTTTGTACTGCTTTGTCCTCTACACTGACGGCACAAAATCTTACAGGGTCGGTAGCACGGATGTGACTCCACTGGTGTTACATATGTTCATAGGTCATGGTAACCACTTTCCATCAGGTGGGCCGTGTGCTTGTCTGCCACATAAGTTGTATAAAAAAAAAGAACGGCTATACCGATTTGGCTGAAAATTAGTGGGTATGTAGATTAGAACGAGGGACGAACATAGGACACTTTTCATCCCGTCCGTTCGTTTGTTCCCGTGTACCGTGATATAAAACCACAATGAGAATACAAGTCGCTATAAAACGAGGTATAACAAAAACGCATCTGACTTGGCATAACAAAACGCAAATGACAGCAACACGTAATTTTGTCTATGGTTAAGTATGATTTTTTTTTCTATACCACTTAGGTGGCAGACAAGCACACGGCCCACCTGATGGAAAGTGGTTACCGTGGCCTATGGACGTTTGTAACACCAGAGGAGGAACAGTCGCGCTGCCAACCCTTAAATATAGAGTTTCTGTGCCGTCAGTGTAGAAGACAAATCAGTACAAGCCTTTAGTCTTCCCACTGACAGCACAAATTCTCCAGTGAGCTCTGGCTACCCTACTCACCGCTGGGAACACAACACGAAGTTATTATAGCCGCGGTTTTCTGTAGGGCGGAGGTACTTCCCCAGTCGGACTGCACAATTGGGCGGAAAAACCGCCGTGTCCTACCTCACTAACGAGTAGGTTTCTAATAGAGTGCAGACATCCGCTAAGAACGGATTTTACAAAACTCCTCCCCTAAGAGGGTAAAACGGGTTTACGCGTGCGAAGTCGCGGGCGGCCGCTAGTGCAAATATAATTTTCATCCCAGCGTTAATTCCATTCGCATTCGAAACATTCACCTCGGAATCTGGGTTCCACTTTTCCAGTCTAACTATGGGCTTGGCTGATCTTCGACATTTTCCGTGAAGTGACTGCCTTCTGACCTCCATAACTCACAGAAAGATAAACAGACCTCCATGACCCAATAGAGATATCGAAGTATTGCAGTTAGACCAGTGGGGAGCGGCAGCGGGAGCGACGAAGGCAACTCGGGCGTCGGAGGTCGATGAACGACCTCCGCCCCCCGTGAGCGCCGGCCTGGGGTTGACAGGTGGAGCCCCCAGTCACCCTGGCAGAAGCAGGCCGCGGCGGCGGCGCGCCTGGCGCGCCTCCCCGTCTCCGGGGACGAGTTGGGGACTCTGTAGTCCCCACATCCGAGAAGAGGGCCAGATCGTGAGAGATAGCCCTGGGTCGGCAGGGGTGCGAGGGATATGCTTGTCAACCTCACCTTCGGCAACCAAAACAACCCACGGCGGCGTGCGTTTTAGTCGGTTCGAGTCCGACATAACCTCTCTCACCGGCTCCGGTGGAGAGGTATCCGGGAGATTTTGCGCACGTAAAAAAAAAAAAAGTTAGACCAGTGGAAAATTATACGCAAGTTTACAATTATCAACATATTAGGTACATACATATATACGTCTTTATCCCCGAAGGGTTAGGCAGAGGTGATTTAACATACACATTTCACCAGCCATTATTTCGGCCCCACGTAATAGGGGGTGAACCTATTGTGTGTTTCGGGCGCTATTGTTGACTCGAGCCTTGTATCTGTGCCTGAGTCTGAGCTGTATATATCTGTCTGATTTTAAACAGTCCTATCCTTTAGTCACCTTGTACGACACCGTATAGGAAGAGATAGGGTGGCCCAAATTCTAGTTTGCTAGGAAATTCTACATATTAATTATAAAATTATCCCTAGCATAGGTTCCTATTGTTAGCAGGAACGGGAATAGAATTCCAGACGTGCAGAGTCACGGGTAACATAACATAAACTCACGCCTATATCCCCGAAGGGGTAGGCAGAGGTGCTAGAACCCACATTTCGCCATGTTTAGGTGACGAGCCTATTCCCATTAACCGGGCACTTATAAACCTGCGATAAATACACACGTAACTTTGAAAAGCATCGAAAAGTCATTGGTGTGTGCCATGGTAAAACCTGGGATCGAACCCGAGACCTCGTCTCAGCAGCTAGTAGGTAATAAAGTCGTGACATACATATCAAAACGTCCTTATATTTTTCAAGAAAGGACTCGAATTCGTCATTACTCTCGACACTGTCTTGGATCGCTGTCTGTGCCTTGCGGGCCATCTCGGTTCAGTTATAATACTTATAGCTATACAAAAAGCTCAGAGTGACAAAAAATCTATTCAATTCTTATTGAAAACAAAAACTCCTCTTAAGATCTGGAGAAATACAGTCATGAAACATTGACACGTGTCAATAATATTGACAAAATAAAACAGAATGAAAGAAACTAAAAAGTTCGCTTTGAATTGTACTCTTTACAAGCTCTATATACTTTTTACCCGACCACGGAGAAGCAAAAGGGGGTTATGATTTTGACAGCCTATGTATGTTGATGAACCGTGGTATCCTAGTGGTATAGTATAGTGTATACCAGCCGGTTAATGGCAATAGGCTCGCTGCCTATTACATTGGGACCTAAACTATCAAGGATTCGCTGCGCGGGAACCACGCGGCGGATCCTTGATAGTTTAGGTCCCAATGTAATAGGCCCACCCCATCTCTTCCCATGCGGTGTCGTACAAGGCGACTTGGGGATAGAGCTGTTTAACATCAGACAGATATATACAGCCCAGACTCAGCCTCAGGTGCATGGCTTGAGTCAACAATAGTGCCCGTTAGAATGCAATAGGCTCACCACCTATTACGTGCGACCAAATACAATGATTGGTGAAATGTGGGTGTTAATTCACCTCTGCTTAACCCAAATCTGCCAGATTGTTTGACATTTTTGACCACTGCTCCGTTCCCTTAAGTTGTAGCGTGATGATATATAGCCTAAAACCTTCGTCAATAAACGGACTCAATATAAAAAGATTTTTTCACCGAGAAGAGAGAAAACCGGAATTACTAATACTTACTACAATTACTACTTACGGAATTACTAATAATTACTAATACAAACTCCTCCAGTCAAGCAAAATTACTTGTGTTAGGAGTGGGTTCAGGAGCTCGATTCCGCTAATTATATGTCAGGCCAAAGCCACTGTCATGCCACAATAACATTTACATTTAAACTTACCGACATGTTTTTAAAGTCTAAAATTAAAATATGGCTTCTTGTAGAATGAATGAAAAATGTAATTAATTTTTATCAATTAATTTTGGACTTCAAGAGTGTTCCAATAAAGTCTAAAATTTAAGGGTCATTTTCTGCAGATTTAGTGGTATGACAATCAAAGAAGAATCAAAGAATCAATTTCATTTATTCAGTTTAGGCACACAAAGAGCACATATGAACGTCAAAATTATACAATTGAGTATGTCAAGAAATAATATTAAAATATTAAATAATGTACAAATAAACCATTGGAAAATGATTCTTTCGCTGGTTCGGTAGGTTAGTTCTACTGAGAAGATACCAGCAAGAAACTCAGCGAACTATATTAGAACTAGATTTTTTTTTTTTTAATTTGCTTTAGTTTACAATTTATTTTGTGCGAGCAAGCAAGAGACTTATGTTGACCACGCATTGATATCATTAAGATACTCATCCACTTTATAATAACCTTTACTCATTAAGGTTTTTTTCACTTCTAATTTAAATTTATTTATCGGCATATTAATCAAACCCTGAGGAATTTTATTAAATATTTTTATGCTGCTTCCTACAAATGAATCACCAACCTTGTGAAGCCTAAGTTTAGGCACAACGGCAATGGTTTTGTTATAACCATAAGCTTAGAATCGTGGCCTAGATCGGCAGTGTAATGGCCAGGATTTAAACCTGAAACCTTTCGATCGTGTCACAAGACAAAACCATAAATTATAAGAAAGATTTGTAAAGTGGCGCCATCTAGTGGAAATTCACTGAACTTCCGCTAATGAGACCACGTACGATATTGATTACCTACTGACATCTACCACAATTATCCACTAGATGGCGTTGATCTCAATAACAACCGAAATGTCGGTAAAAATGTATCGGTCTACGTACTTACGAGTTACCAGTACTAGAAACACATAAAAATACAACCAAGAACCTAGAAGCATGGTTTGCTTTCTCTGTCCATTCTTCCCGTATTTTCTGGTTCCATCAGGAACAGATCGTAAGGTCGAATCCTTAACCACTCTAAGCTACCGATGGCAACGTCTCAATGGTCTAACCCTGTTGGTGTAGGTACAGAAAATTCGTATGAAATAATATAAAGTTTTTTCTTTTGCAAGCGTTAACCACATATTCGCATTAATATCGGACGACAACTTAGAACGCGGTAGCCTAGTGGTATGGGTAATGGACTGCTGAGACGAGGTCTCGGGTTTGATCCCAGGTTTTACCATGGCACACACATATGAATTTTCGAATTTATGTGTGTAATTTATCGCAGGTTTATAAGTGCCCGTTTAGTGGCAATGGGCTCGCCACCTATTACATTGGGACCTAAACATAAACTGGCGTAATGTGGGTGCTAGCACCTCTGCCTACCCCTTCGGGAATAAAAGCGTGAGTTTATGTTATGTTATATGAAAATTAAATATCTCATACGTTATTACTATTTTTTATGCAGAACTCGTCAATTATACTTCGCCTTGCCTGAAAGTAAACTGAAGGCAAATGCTCAGAAAAGAGGTTCACCATCACTTACATATATTATGTGACAATGGTGACACTCAGCTTGACGGCCTCATCATATGCTTTTTCACGCCCCTATTAAAGGACCCTGGACTGTAGGCAGATTCCTTACAACTACGTGTGCCATTATTATCGAAGCGAACAGCACAAACTCTCCAATGAGTTCTGGCCACCCTACTCACCGCCGGTAAAACAACAGGAAGTTATTATGGCCGCAGTATTCTGTAGGGCGGAGGTGCTTCCCCAGTCGGACTGCTCAATTGAACGGAAATACCGCCGTGTCCTTCTTATAGCCTATTGCCGTCAAGCGGGCACTTAAGGCTGTATGTTTACTGCCGGCTGAAGAACAGCCCTAACCCTTAGTCGCTTTCTACGACACCCACAGGAAGAGATGAGGTGGATCCATTCCACTCCTCTGGGAACCAACATGGCATATAGGAATAATAAAAATGCGTTAATACTTTACAAAATAACTTTTATTTATCACAAACCACGAACCAATAGTGTATATTTATTTAGTAATGGAGCTATACCATCCGGCACCGACCCTGTGCCTCACCCTGCCTACCCCCTAGGGGGATTGCCACAACGTTAGCCTATCGTGGCCTAGTGCCACTCCTGATGAGCCACAGTCAGATCTTCGACCTGTACGGCATCAGACTCCATTGTGATTGTATCATTTCTTTGTTATTTTCTATCGCTTTGAGTTTCGATTCATCTGGAACAGAAGAAATGATTTAATAGTACATAATTTTGAAATTAAAAATGCCATAGGTGTAACAGGAAGGAAGGAGGTAGGACACGGCGGTATTTCCGCCCAATTGAGCAGTCCGACTGGGGAAGTACCTCCGCCCTACAGAATACCGCGGCTATAATAACTTCGTGTTGTGTTTCCAGCGGTGAGTAGGGTAGCCAGAGCTCACTGGAGAATTTGTGCGTTCAGTGGGAAGACAAAAGGCTTGTCCTGCTTTGTCTTCTACTGACGACACAGAAACTACACAGGGTTGGCAGCGCGACTGTGACTCCTCTGGTGGTACAAACGTTCATAGGCCACGGTAACCACTTTCCATCAGGTGGGCCGTGTGATTGTCTGCCAACTAAGTGGTATAAAAAAACAGACTCTTGTGGCAAATTGGAAAATAAAAAATTATAAAGTGCAATACTATAATATTTTTCACGTAGCATGGGTACGGTGACATTTGACTAATTCCATTTCATGCATGATTCATTTCGAAACAATTTACCTAACGCGGAATACAGGAAACAACACTTAATACGAAGATAAAAAGAAAACTGTTTTATTTTGCATTTTTAACTTAAAACTATTTTTATTGCTCCGTAATTATTTAAACTTTAAATATAAACATTCCAAGTACATAATTCTTGATGCGTGAATCGGAACAGGTTGCGTTAGAGATTGACATAGTAAAATCGTTATAATCGATAAATTGTCGAATAAAGTATCATAAATCGTTAGTTGTATTTTTAACTAAAATACGATTATAAAATATAATTATGTAATAATAAACTTTAAACAAAGCATTTTTGTCTTTGTGGAGCTTTATTATAATATAGCAACAATGCTTAAGCATGAGCTGGCAGCCATCTTGTTATATCAACTCAGTACGAGTGCGTCTGCCTTGTATGCGGTCTGTTTTCTTTGTTTTGAGCTTGCGTGGTGTTTTTGTTACTTGTTTTTGTTATTGACTATCGTTGTGCTTTGTTGTTTTCGTTACCGTTTTTTGTTATTGACTTTTGTTTTGTTGTTTTTTTTGGCAAAATGCCAAAAAGAACGAAAAAGACTGTGCTTGGTAGTCAAGCCCGTGAATTTGTAGTTCGATTGCGGGATTACTTTGAGCGGGAACGTGAGAATGACGGAACGCTATTGCCTGTGTCAAACGTTTTGGATCGAGTGGCAGATGCGTTAGACATTGGGCGGAACACGGTTTCTCGAATCACTCGAGAAAAATATGGTGCTCACGATACAGAAGAAAATAAGTTGTCCACCCCTAATAAAAAGCGAACCAAAAAGGCATCTGTAACAGATGTAGACAGTTTTGCGGCCGATGCTATACGGAGCCACATTTATAACTATTACCAGAATAAAGAATTACCGACGCTTCTAAAGCTGGTCAAGTCTTTAAAAGATGCTGATTTGTTTACTGGAAGTCCTACATCCTTGTGGCGCGTATTGAAGGACATTGGTTTCCAATTCAAAAAAGTAAACAAAAGAAAAATTGTCATGGAGAGGGGCGATATAGCACTTGCGCGGGTTACCTTTTTGAAAAAGGCTAAAGCGATTACCGATTGGAGCAATGTCGTCTTCCTGGATGAAACTTGGCTGAATGCCAATCATACGGTCGGTAAAATGTGGACTGACGATACACCTCATGCCTCGACCAAAGTGCCAGAAGGAAAAGGGGAGAGATTGATTATTTGTCACGCAGGCACATCGAAAGGATTTGTAGAAAATGGGCTACTTGCTTTTAAATCGAAAAAGACGGGAGAATATCACGAAGATATGAATGCGGAAGTATTCACGGAGTGGTTTCAAAATATGCTTAGCAATTTAGAAGAACCCAGCACAATTATTATGGACAATGCCCCATATCACTCCGTGCAATTGAACAAACCGCCGACTTCTTCCAATAAGAAGAGCGAGTTGATCGAGTGGCTCCAAGCCAATAATGTGGAAGCCGATGAGACGAAATTAAAGGTGGAGCTAGTGAAGCTCGTAAAAATGCACAAGCCCCAAACGACATACAAATTAGATATGATAGCAAACGAATATGGTCACGAAGTCCTGAGGCTTCCACCGTACCACTGTCAGTACAATGCCATTGAATTAATTTGGGCCCAAATCAAAGGTAACTTGTTTAACCATAGTCTATTTACATACTGACAAAAATATGATTATGTTTATTACTTGAATTCTATGACTCAATTTGTTTTTTATCTTGTTTCAGGATACGCTGCACGAAAAAATACAGCTCCGCCTTTTACAGCCACAAAAATGATGGGGTTATTGAAATGTTATGTTATGTTATGGATGCAAAAATGTCACTGGCGATGACTGGAAGAAAGTAGTGGAGAAAACCAAAAATCTAATCTTACATGACTGGGAGCGAGACATTAGAATAGACTGCATAATTGATTCCCAAATAATTATTCACGTCGACGAGTCAGATGACGATGATGATGATGATGATGAAGATGATGAACATGTTTGATTTTTAATAAATAATTAAACAGGTTATCAATTTTGTTTTACTTTTTTTCTTCAAAATTATTAGTTAATAGAATCGATTTCTTCTTCATTAATAAATGATCTCGATAAGATATATAATCGATTTTATTTCATGCGATTTTATCTTGACTACATCTCTAGTAACTTCAAATCCCAAACGTCACCGTACCCATGCTACGTGAAAAATATTGTAGTGAAATTGGACTAAACAATCTTAATACTTTTTAATTTTAAACATAGCAGTTACATACTTGGTTAGGTATTATTTAGGGATGAAGACTACTTTTTACTTTTTTTTATACCACTTGGTTGGCAGACAAGCACACGGCCCACCTGATGGAAAGTGGTTACCGTGGCCTATGGACGTGTGCAACGCAAAGGGAGTCCCACTCGCGCTGCCAACTCTGTAAAGACAAGAGTTTCTGTGCCGTCAGTGTAAAAGATAAAGCAAGACAAGCTTTTGGTCTTCCCACTGACAGTACTCTCGAAAAATGATCACCTAATATTGGTACCTAAAGAACTGCTGGTGAAAGAATGAGGAGGACTGCTCAATTGGGCGGAAATACCGCCGTGTCCTACACGGCGGTATTTCCGCCTAATTGAGCAGTCCGACTGGGGAAGTACCTCCGCCCTACAGAATACCGCGGTTATAATAACTTCATGTTGTGTTCCCAGCGGTGAGTAGGGTAGCCAGAGCTCACAGGAGAATTTGTGTTCAAAGACAATTTCGCATTTATCCATTTTTTATTTAAGTATTTATTATTTTTATTTTATTTATTGTCCTTATGTAACTACCATTACAGGTTGCCCCAATGCGGCAGTTAGTAAACGGTCTTCCATGGTAACTACGACCTTTATTACATAATATTTTAATTTTATATTATTATATTTATTTATTTATTTGGCACACAAAACAGAAAACAATCAAAATTTTACAAGATATAATTTGAATTTTCGGTTCCAGATTGAGTTCCAAAACATGTGTACTCAGCATGACACAATATATACCTAATATATAATAATATATTTTGTATTATATCAATATCTCAGAATGACTGTTGATGATATTTTGATGATGGCAATCAATGAGATGTGTGTCCCCACAACTTTATTGTGTTGCCACAATAAAGTTGTGGGGACTTTACTAGAAGCTCCCTACGTAGATTTCGAACCGACCCGAAAAGTCATAATTCACTGTAGTAACAGAATACATGTTCTGCGATTTCGGCGGTCTCTCTGGTCCCACAGTCATAGCGCTTGATGGTGCTCCTATACCAATCTGCTCCGATTTTAGGTACCTCGGTTCACTACTGCAAAGCGATGGAGAATTAGATCGAGCCGTACCGGATTAACGTTGGTTGGATGAAATGGCGGCAGGTTACAGCAACTACATGTGACTCGCGAATGCCCCTTCGATTGAAGGGCAAAATTTCTAAGAGCATGATCCGGCCTGCCGTCCTGTATGGATCAGAGAGTTGGCCAGTAAAGGTGACGGATGAAAGACGGTTGCACGTAGCCAAGATGCGAATGTTAAGATGGATGTGTGGTGTGACAAGAATGGATAAGATTAGGAATGAATATATTAGAGGAAGTTTGAGAGTAGCACCAATCATAGAAAAGCTACGACGAAATCGTTTGTCCTGGTCCGGGCATGTAATACGTAGGGATGAAAGTAATGTCGTAAGGAAGGTACTAACTTTGGAAGTGGATGGCTACAAGGGGAGAGGGAGGCCTAAAATACGGTGGATGGACTGTGTGAAAGACGACATGGTTACGAAGGGAGTGAATGTTGAAATGACTGCAACTAGAGATGAATGGAAAAGGAACACATGTTACGCCGACCCCAAATAACCTTGGGATAAGGGCAGGAGGATGATGATGATGATGATGCCACTTTCCGATATTTGTGTGCGTTGTCAAAGACGTTATGTCTAAAAATCTACCATTTTTATACATAAAAACTAGAATTCACACCATTTTCGGAAAATAATATAAAACCGCGATGCGCCCTTCTTGTTGGCGCCAAAACTCCCATTTGACATGATGACATTAATAAAAACGTTGCCATATAAAATTAATCATTATTTTTTTTTCAATAATGCCCTGAGTTCCTGGTAGACCTAGGCATTTTCAGATTCTAAATGATAATTAATCATCATCTGATCTTGTTGGGTGAGAAGCTTTTTTTTAATTACCTTTCTCCAGTATATACTGCGCGAGCAGGGAACTGAACACCGGTACCGGCACCGCCATGTTGACGTAGGGAAAGCACGCACCACCGTCGCTTGTCACGTTGATGGCTATAATTCCTATCACTTCTACAACATTTTTTGGTCTGTAAACATAAGAAATGAATATTGAGGAAGTTTCGGCCAGGGTGCGAGGGATAGGTATGCCTGTCAACCTCACCTTCGGCAACCAAAACGACCCACAGGCGGCGTGTGGTTTAGTCGGTTCGAGTCCGACATAACCTCTTCCACCGGCTCCGGTGGGGAGGTATCCGTGGGGATTTTGCGCAAGTAAAAAAATAATTGGGAAGTTTTGCCTATTTAATTCTCAAAATAAAAATCTGTTCAAAATGCAATCATTCATTCATTCAAATTCATTTATTTGCTTAAATGTAGTTTTGTGCAGCATATTTACCATTTTATTGCATGCAAACATTAAATTACACAGTAAATGACTTTATACTACAATTATTATTACATAAAATGAGTTCAGCACATGCAATTCCATTGAATTCTTCAGTCATTGAAGTCTCGATTTAATCTCAATAGCTCAAATGTTAAAAAAGACGTGTGGCACTCGGGGACTGCTATTGCATAGCATTTTTTATGAACTTATGCAATTATAATAAATAATAATATAATTTGAGTCTGAGTCTGAGCCTGCCAACCCTGTAAGTACAGAGTTTCTGTGCCATCAGTGTAGAAGACAAAGCGGGTCAAGCCTTTAGTCTTCCCACTGACAGCACAAACTCTCCAGTGAGCTCTGGCTACCCTACTCACCGCCGGGAACACAGCATGAAGTTATTATAGCCGCGGTATTCTGCAGAGCGGAGGTACTTCCCCAGTCGGACTGCTCAATTGGGCGGAAATACCACCGTGTCCTAACTCTCCTAATTCCCTCAGAAATCCTGAAAGCTCCACGGATCCCTTCTAAACTAGGACTAATTCAGGGAAACCTGGATGGGAACCCTTGTAACATAGCTCAAGTACTTGTTTTATCAATCTCTCTCTAGAGGTCTGGAATCTGTCTGATGTTGAACAGCTCTATCCCTTAGTCGCCTTGTACGACACCGCATGGGAAGAGATGGGGTGGCCCTAATTCTACTCTCTTTTTTTTTACGTGCGCAAAATCCCCACGGATGCCTCCCCGCCGGAGCTTTATGTCGGACTTTGTTCGTACCGACTAAAACGCACGCCGCCTGAGGGTCGTTTTGGTTGCCGAAGGTGAGGTTGACAGGCATATCCCTCGCACCCCGGCCGACCCAGGGCCATCGCTCACAATCTGGCCCTCTCCTCGGGTGTGTGGTGACTACAGAGTCCCCAACTCGTCCCCGGACCCTCTACTCTGCCGGAAACCACTTAACCTAAAAAGCCCAAATCAATGTGTACTATACCTGTTAACTCTAAAGATGGGTCCTCCACTAAACCCGGACTGCACACAGCAGGAAGTCTGGATCATAGATGGGGAGACGGTGTTAACGTGTCCGGAAGTGATGGTGGGTATCAGGTTTGTCAGGTCATACTCGTTGTAGTACGGGAACCCTGCCGCTAGGACTGACTCCCCTGGAATATTATAGGATAGTACATCATAACTAGTTTGTGTTATGGATTCTAGAATGTGGATAAACATATTTACACACAATTTCTTTTGTAAATACATACATAAAATAAAATAAAAAATAAAAATAAAAAAGCCTTTTATTTCTTACTGGTTTCATAATTAGGTTTACAAAAATATTGTAAATTGTAAATTGAATGTGTAGTTGTAAATTATTTCGTATATTTATTTCTATTGTAAGAACCCCTCTCTAGTGGAAGGTAAAGGCCTCCTCCAGAGATAGCCAATTTGTTCTATCTTCTGCTACTCGTATCCAGTGGTCGCCGGCTATTTTTATAATGTCGTCTGTCCATCGTGCATTTGGTCTACCTTGTCTCCTTTTGCCTGATGGTCCTCGCCATGATGGGGTTTCTTTGGTCCAGCGATTGTCTCTAAGTGTGGCCACATGTCCTGCCCACCGCCATTTTAGTTTTTGTGAATAGCTGAGAGCGTCAATGACTTTAGTTTTTTGTCTTATGTCGGTATGGCGGACTTTTTCGATCTTTCTAATCTTCAAAATACTTCTTTCCATGCTCCTTTGACATGTTATAATCTTGTTTTTCACTTTCCTAGTAAATTTTCAGGTTTGGCAGGCATATGTTAGTGAGGGGAGTAGACAGGTATTCATGACTTTGCTTTTTAACATACATTGTAAATACATACGTACATAGTATTATGGCCACAGAATAAGCAAGTTGAAGTGGCAGTGGGCTGGCCACGTTTGCCGAAGGACCGATGGCCGTTGGAGCAAACGAGTCCTAGATTGGAGATCGCGAGAAGGTAAATGAAAGGTGGGACGCCCCATAGCCAGATGGACGGACGACCTGAAAAAGGTGGCTGGGACAGACTGGATGCGGAAGGCGGAGTATCGGAGAAAATGGCGCACGTTGGGAGCAGGGCCGTCTTTAAACTATTTGAGGCCCTGGGCACATTAGGATCATGGGGCCCCTAGGACCTTGAGAAAACACTATTTAGTTACAATAGATAAAGAAAGACAAACAAGGTTCTAAATTTATTTTTATTTAGTTACTAACTATAAAAAAATAGGAAATATAAAAAATAATCTACAAAAGTAACTCGCTTAACATAAAATCCTTAGATTAATTCTATGTTGATTGCAAAGGTACCCTTCTAGATTTAAGATGAGCAAAATCGTTAATCACATCTTCAAAATCTATGGTATTGAGAATATCACATTCTATGGACATCAGCGACAAACTAGTTAATCTCTCTTGAAGCATTGTACTTCTTAATTCATTTTTTATTCGTTTCAATTTGGAGAAGGAGCGTTCTCCGCTGCAGTTAGTTACCATCATACTTAAAAATATTCTCAATGCAATTTCTACGTTAGGAAATGTGTCTTCAATTTTGTTTTGCTTTAATAGATTATATACTTCCTGTACACTGTTAGATGCTTCATTTTCACTCTGAACATTTTTTAAGTATTCTTTTAAATGTTGACATTCTATTTCTAACTCTTTTTCATTTACATCTTCGTGATAGATTTGAGAAAATTCTTTGCATCCTTGTCGTATCTCTTCGGAATTCAGAGTTTTTAAGTGAAAAAATAAACTAAAACGTTGACTGACGGTCTCATATGAACTTTGTCGCTGTTTTAGATGAACACTCAAGGTATCGATTATTGGGAGAAAGGTTTCTACGTTGAATCGCTCTTTTCCATTCAATTGGACTGATGGCGCAGAGCCATCAAAAAAAATCAGCCGTGAGCTTCTACGTCTTGTTCTTTGAGATAGATCTTTGTAGTCAGATTCTGGGTTATTTTCTTTGGCAGATGATTCGAAGTTATCAAATTTATCCCTGAGGTTAGTAATAAAATCATAAAGTGAAGTCAACAAATTGGTTGCAACGTCCAGTGTTATTGTTTCTTTCTGAAGATAATTACTTGTTTTGTCTATTCTTTCCAATATGGTGCTCCAGATTTCCGTCAGTATAATAAATTCTAGATTTCCCATTTTTCTAGACAGACTAAGGGCTTCGTCTCTTGTTTCTCGTGCCTTTTCAGTATCGTTTGCGATGGTGATTAAAGCTTCTAATATTCTTTTATAACCCCCATGCAAAGCACTTACTGCATCAGCTCGGGCTGACCATCTGGTTTGTGAAAGACTCTTAACAACTTTTTTTGAACCTAAATGTTATGTTAATATATTCCATCTGTGGGTAGAGCCCGAAAAAAAGTTGTACACTTTCTGAACTATTTCAAAAAACTGTGATGCCTCCGGTACACACCCAGCAGCATGGACACCTACCAAGTTTAGTGAATGTCCTGCACATGGTATAAAGGTGGCAAATTCACATTTTTCCTTGATTCTTGTTTGTAGACCACTATACTTTCCCGACATATTTGAAGCATTGTCGTAGCTTTGTCCTCTGCAATCTTTTATGGGAATATCATGTATCTCTAAAAAATTTAAGATGGTCTCCGCTAAATACTTAGATTTATGCTCTTTAATAGGTATAAATTTCAAAAACCTTTCAACAGGAACACAGTCTTTTACGTATCGAATGATGAAAGTTAGCTGGTCAATATGAGACAGATCGGGCGTACTGTCAACGCTTATGGAAAAATATTTTGCTGATTTAACTTCATTTATAATTTTTTTTAGAACCTGTTTTCCCATTACTTCAATAAACTCATTACAGATATTTGCTGATAAATAAGAAATGTTACCCTTTCCAGGATTCCCAAATTTTTTTAAGTGATCTGCAAGAAATGGATCAAATTCACTCAATAATTCCACACAACCCAAATAATTTCCATTGTTTGGAGATCCTAGGATTTCATTGTCGCCGCGAAATGGAAGCCCTCATGATGCCAAAAATTTTACAACAGCTACAATCCGTTTAAGTACGTTTCTCCAGTAATCCACTTCCTTTTGATGTTGAGATAATAACTCTATATCTACTCTACCAACCGCTTTACTTCGTGCCAGATAAGTCATCATAGATTGCTTATGCGCTGGGCTATTTTCATGTGTTAAAATTATGTGATTAATATGCTTCCAATCATTACATCCATTCCGAGAGCAAAGATTAACATCAGTTGGGTTAAATAAGCAGCATGAAAAACAAAATACAGAGCACTTGGAAGGCGAATACAGCAACCATTTTCTTTCGACGCTTTCATTGTTCTTTAATTTGCGAATAAATAATGCTTTGTTGAAATATCTCGTCACTAATTTATTACCATCTTTGTAGGTTCTGGATGCCTCGGAAAAGTCAGAATCTTTATTTTGAAAATATACTGGTCCCTTACGAATTAAAATTTCGCGATTTATTTCAACAAACTTTTCGTGAAAATAATCGGCGGGATCGTGCGATATTAATTCTTCTGTGTTGGAAAACTGCTGTTCAACAGCTGACAGTTGGAGTTGTCGGTTTTAGTGAAGTTGCTGAAGTCGTTGCACTTTCGTCGTAGGAATAGTCGCTTTCTGATTCAATCTCCTTTTCAAAATTGGAACATGAAGGTTTAGAAATTCCCGCAATTTGTAATTGAGCTGAGTCATCATGTGGAACATTTATGAGTTGATTGCTACTTACAGAAGTTTCTCCAGTAGTAGTAGTAAAATATGATGTTAATTTTGGTAACTTTTCAATTACTTCTTTCTGATGTAGAGCTTTTTTCCTTTTTTCAGATCCACTAGGATATGACCGTTTCGACATTTTATATTATAATTCAGTATTTAATTAATTTTATAACGAAAATATTCGCTAACACAAAACAGACAAACGACGATTTAATCAAACAATACTACTTTTTTGTCAGAGCTCAAGCACAGTCAGTAACAAACTAACAACTACAAACAAAACAAACGCCACAACATCGCAGACAAATACTTGAAGGGAATTCCCGTTCGTCAAGTCAAACGACGATCGGGAGTCGGGAATTCCCCTTTTTTGTCTTTGGTATTACGAATGACGTTCGAATAGGTTTCTTAAAGACATAAACCACACCGCATCAAATAATTCTTCTTTTTTTAATTTAATAATTTTTCTTTTAATTGTATTCTTATACTTACATATAGGTATTTAAATTAACCTAAATATACTAATATCGGAAAAACTCATTTTTGAGAGAGAGTGGAGTACTTATACCCTGTTTATTTATTATACTTTGTAAAATGTAGCTTGGGTCCTATGACAGATGTTAAAAAGACATCACTAGTGATGTGAAAGTGTAATAGTCTAAGTCGAGAATAAGTATAGGTACAATGAAAATGCATGTATGTATATTATCAAAAACTATTTATTTAATCTGAATCGGACAATGGAGTACATCTTAAATCATCATCATCATCGTCGTCGTCTTCTATATCCGACTCGCTGGAACAGTCTTGGAGATTTATAATCATTTCGTTTTCTCTAAGGTTGTCAAAACGAACGTAACGTTCCCAATCTTCAATAATGAGACGTTTGGCCCTTTTAATAACCCCATCATTTTAATTTAGACAATGAGGGCAAACTTCCTTTAAAAAGGTATTTAAACTATCATGGTCACTCACATCAGTAACAGAATAAACGGGATATTTACCATGTTTCGTTGTTTTGAGTTTCCGATATTTCGTTATTATATATTCGATAGTTCCTCCGTGATCATGGTGCTTGCAACAGCGCCGAAATATCGGAAACTCAAAACAACGAAACATGGTAAATATCCCGTTTATTCTGATACTGATTCCTTTAAAAAGGTTGGCTTCTCTGAGAGTGGTACGCAATTTTCTTAATGTTGGCAACTCATTACGCGTGTAGTAACTGTAAATGTGATTACGTATAGCATCAACGTCGAAACTGTCTGGTTTAGTCACTGGATGCTTTCGCCTCTTCTTTTTATTTGGTGTCGTTAGGACGTTTTCTTCCATTGAAGATTCCCCAAACTTTTCCTTTGTGATTCGAGAGACAGTGGTTTTTCCCATCTAAGCTACGCGATCACGTACGTTATTTTAAGGCAAGAGTGGTCCGCCATTTTGTAATTCGCGTTCAAAGTAGTGTCGCAAATTAACCACATATTCACGCATTTCGCTCTTGATAACAGTTTTTTTCGTTCTTTTCGTCATTATGGCACAACAAAAAAGTAAATAAGCGAACAAACTTAACTATAACAAAATACTCAACAAAACTTAACACTAACAAATAACAACCAACGATAATAACAAATGACTGGTGAAGAAAAAGGTTAATACTGGACGCATACAAGCACAAGGCTGAAGCACTCGTACTGACGTGACCGACGCCGGTCTCTCACCATAACACAGCACAAATGAGTACTAGTGATTTGTTAAATTATTTTATTTCGATGAATGGCATCTAAGAAAGTTGTACCCAATATATTTAATATTACTTTCAATCACAAACTCAACACGAACTACATAATATTTACATTCATTAAGGATACTTAACGTAAATCTATTAATTTTACATAATTTTATAAATTCACATCAGTTATATAATGTGTATCGATTATGCCTCATACAGTTGACTGAGTCGACCCAGTCGACCGATGTGTCCCATCTCTAGTAATTTCTGCCGACAGACGGAACCTTGACTGAACGGCAAGATATTTTTTGTTGCGCATTTATTTTATTTATTGATGTTTGTTTTTCCAAATTATTATGTTGTTATTGTGTTATATTATTGTATGATAAATTTTACTTGTGAGCTATGGTAGTAACTACGAAAAATAAAAATCTAAAAATGAATGATCGAAGAGAGACGCCGTTACAATGTAAAGTCGTCCTGAAAATGTTCAAATGTCATAGGACCCAAGCTACATTTTACAAAGTATAGTTTGATCTTTCTTTTTGACGGATGTCAAATCTGAAATCGATATAACTTTGCAACGACGAACAATATTTTCTTATTTTAATAATATTAAAAATTGATAATAATCATAAGAATAGACACACAACATAAGAGTACCTGTTAAGGACTCAAGCATTTTCCGAAAGTCTTAAGTGGTTTTTATTGCTTCGAAGTAAAATTTAAATAGAAAAACTGAAAACAATGGTACCTACCCAATGTTTTTATGTCTAGTGCAATAAAATTGATTGACGAATGAATTTATTTATTTTGAATAGTTTAAAACATACATACAGCCACATTTAGCCAACACATTTTTTACACCAATAGATATTTTCTGTTTCCCATCACTGACCCATCTGTCAAAAAGTTCAAGTTATGTTGTACAAGGTATAGCTATCCGCATGCGGCAAACTAAAGCTAATATAATAAGCGTAGGTATTGTAGTAAGTCATTATCATCAGATTTTTCAAAATTAATGTTTTTCGGTAATACCTAAATATCGGTTATCATTTGGTAATCTGGCAGGAACTAGGGGGCCCCATTCGATCGCGGGGCCCTGGGCACGTGCCCATAGTGCCCAGTGGGGAAGAGGGGCCTGGTTGGGAGAGGCCTATGTCCAGCAGTGGACTGCAGTGGGCTGGTTGATTGATTGATTGACTTTATTACTGATTACATACATATATATGGAGATCCTTGATCTCTGCCTACCCCTATGGGAAACAGGCGTGATTTTATGTATGTATGTATATATCTGCGCGTGGTTTCCGGCAAAGTAGACTGCTTGCAGAGGGCGCGGGTTCGATTCCCGCTCAATGCAAATATTTGTATGCATGAATATGTATATTTGCATTGGTCTGGGTGTTTCTATGTATAATATGTATGTATTTACAAAAAAAAAAGGTATCTAAGTATGTTTATCCGCATCCTAGATCCCATAACACAAGCTATGCTATGCTTACCATGGGTCTAGATAGCATTGTGTAGAATGTTGTGGAATAAATATTTGCACTGAGCGGGAATTGAAACCGCGACCTCTGAATATAAATAGATAGTTAGGTACCTAAACATTTGTCTCATTAATATAGATGGAAAAATATTCAGACGCATCCGCTCCGAATTCCAATTAATTATAGAATGCCTTTTTTATACCACTTAGTTGGCAGACAATCACACGGCCCACCTGATGGAAAGTGGTTACCGTGACCTATGGGCGTCTGTAACACCAGAGGAGTCACAGTCGCGCTACCAACCCTGTAAGTACAGAGTTTCTGTGCCGTCAGTAGAAGACAAAGCAAGACAAGCCTTTAGTCTTCCCACTGACAGCACAAATTCTCCAGTGAGCTCTGGCTACCCTACTCACCGCTGGGAACACAACACGAAGTTATTATAACCGCGGTATTCTGTAGGGCGGAGGTACTACCCCAGTCGGACTGCACAATCGGGCGGATATACCGCCGTGTCCTACCTCCTTAAAGCCTAAACGCCTGCTCCCTTCTACGACAGAATCCAAATGCAACTCAGTATAATGCACACTTGCGTTTAGTATTGGGGGTTGATTCTCCACTTCTTCAATCCGCTAGCTCAGCATTACCAGACTTAATAGGTAGAAAAAATAAAGGTACCTTTCTCTGCGGGTACGTTTGACAGCTTGGCTGGTTTCATATGGTCCAGCCTTTGAGGGTTTGTAAATAAAAGGGCTAAATCGTATGCTTTTCTGTCTGGCGTCTTGTACCGGACTATTGCTGTCTCGTTCACACCACGGCAGTATATTGATAACTTGTTGCTTAGGTACTGAAAACATCAAGTTTAGGTTTGAAACAAAAATTAATTCTTGTGAAAACAGATTTTGAAGCAGGTCTTTTATTAGAAGGGTCTTAGTCAGAATTAAAATTTGCCGTATATTGTAATTAGTCACAAAAATTACAAATATTACCTGTAACCTATCCTGCTAAGTTAAAATTGCTTGTGTTAGGAGTGGGTTCACGTCGACTATGAATTGAACCTGGGACCTCTCGGCCGGGATCGCGAGGCCGACTCCTCAGCCACTAAGCTACCGACGCTTAGACTAGAGAAGCACTCACCGCCTTGACGACGTGTGCGCAGGTGACGATGTACCCCGCGCCCAGGTACACGCCCGCGCCCCACGCGTTTCCGCAGCGCACTAATACCGTGCATGCATCCACCTGCGCTAAGGACAGATTTCTTGAGTCGTGTAACTGTTGTACAAGAGGTTTTGCTTCCGGGTTTTGGGTCAGATTCAGGTTTTAATTAGGACAAGACTAAGTGCCGGTTGAAGGTTATTGGTTTACTACATAGCATTAGGGCAAAAACATGTGAGCGTCAAGCACGATGATATCCGAATGAAAATTGATTTTTTTAAGTCTATAGGTAGTTTTTATACGTAAAGTGTGTTTGTAACCATCCTTGTGGGGAGTATAGATATGATTGTCTACTATAGAAGTTGTGAAACTTAAGAGAATTATGAGGGTAGTTGAGTATAATACACACCATATGGCGTCCAACGTGGGACTACTTAAAAGTAAGATTTTGTATTCAAATTGAGTTATTATTCAATTTCAAGTAACAGAGACTCATACATAATTATATATTATTATTACACACACACACACACAATACACAGAACGTACATAATGTCATTAAATTATAGTCAGTTCAGTTAAGTATTGAGCATTACATAAATTAAATTAACTTATTAATTTTTATTCTGTCTGAGTTTTGAGCACATATATTTATTTCAAAGTAACGTAAAATACATGGTATATTTTAATTTAGATACAAAATAAACCCTTTATATTGGGTTTCAGGATCTGTTATCAGATAAATTGTATATACTTACTCAATATATCTTGCAAAGGGTGTGTACTCAGTGGTTTGGTGGGTTTCTCTGGCGCTATCCTCAGCTTAGCAGCGAGTACTGATATCAATGGCGCCACTAACGTGAGCCCCACCCACTCTCCGCGACACCAAGATACACTACAGACCACTGTGCCTATCAGCTCTTTGCTGAAATATAAACAGGAACACGCGTTAATTTTTTTTGCCTTGTGTCAGTGCAAATAACATGCTAGAAGGCGTTGCAAGTTGCAACAGCTGATTTGACAAAAGCAAATTTGCTTATTGGAATCGTATATCTTACTTGGGTCCTTCAGTAAAGACCGGTCCCCCTTCAGACCCCAGGGCGGAGGCTGCGTCAGTGAGCAGTAGTGAAGGTCTTTTGCCAACCACACCACATACTGATCCTCTGGTTACAGCGTTCAGGAATATCTAGAATGAAAATTATATTCACAGTTCAATTAATTCCCTAAGTACTAAGTAGATAATAAGCTGCAAAAAATATTCAATGATTCTTTGACTAGCCACATAAAAAACGTCTGATTATTTGTATAAAAAATGGATGCAATTTTAAAACATATAGCAACGAATAAGAACTTAATAATTATGCACCAAGTGTGCAACAAGGGCGGTGGCCAGGGTCGTCTTTGCAGATGTGTTGAAAAAATGGTCACATCAGGCCTCGGTGGCTAGGCATGTCGTGTTGAAGAGACAGAGGAAACTCATCATCAACACATATAATATGAACAAGTCGTTAAAATTCGAAAAACATTTTTGTTCCTTACCTCACAACCGAAAGGCGTAGAATGCACTTCGAGCTTTGAACCTCTACCCGTTGGCGGCCGAACTACGTCCAGCAAAGAAGATAACGGCCTGAGAGTTTCAACACCTGTAAAGAGTTTAAGGGCATCCCATATGAATTTAAATAAATACTTTTTAAGATATGTACCGCTTTTCACATATGCCAAGTTTATCGTCGACAATCGTGCAAAAATGTCAAACAAAGATGTCAACAGGATGACGAAATTGCAGTGATTTTGCTGCAGAAGCATACAATCATTGCACTACATGAAACTAGTGTCTCTTAAAAAATGACATGCAAGTGTCCTGATCACATAAAAGAACGAAACTATTATCGATATTATGATACTCCAGATGGATGTGACATAGAGAAAAAGGTAAGAAAGACCAAGGTTGGATTTTGTGCGTGAAAAAAAATTTTGCGATTTGTCTAGGCAATCTGAGTTAATTGTCCATACTTAGTTTGATCTTCTTCTCTTTCCTCTTCATTGTGACAGTGATAATAATGCAAAATAGCTAGTTGCATATTGTACTGCACGAAATTTTAGATTTTTTGATTTGATTTATTTATTTCATGAACAATTTACATTGTGTTATTTATTCAGAACGAGTATTATTACAATGCAATTGAAAATTAAAACTAAAACTATTATAAGATAGCTACTAAAATACACTAAAATAAAATAAACATAAAAATTACATACATAATGCGTCATGAAATTCCTCCGCATCCTCACCGACCGGTAACGTACCCAGAAGGCTGGCAGCATTGCCACGTTGAATGGCAATGCTTATCCTCTGTGCAAGATAATAACCAGCCTTCTGGTCACGCGTAGCGTCGATCAGCTGCTTTGCCAAGTCTTTATATAGAGACCGAGCACTTGGACCCCATGTCCCTAACGTTTCAACCCCAAACGGCTCAAAAACATAATCACCTGTCAGGTTACAGTATTTGCGCCATTGTGTTTGAAAAAATTTAACCTATAAATTTACTGCACATACAATTTACTACACAATTTTAAATAAATTTTACAACTTTTTTACGCATGCACAAAATGTTACACTTTAGAAAAATAAATAAGAATTAAATACAAAATGCATGCAAGTAGGTAGATAATTTGATTTGAAGAATGTCAACTAATTTGATTCAAAATAATACAATTAACTAAAAGTCCATGTCAGAAAAAAAATGTAGTAAAATTTACACCTGCAACATACCATAGCCGAATCATCTAAAGTTCAACTATACTATAACGACATTTGTCCAACAAGAATGCTTTTAATTGAGACTTGAACATGTGTGTGTTATATATGAGGTCCCTCAGATACTCAGGTAGGCTGTTAAATAACTCCACCGATTAGTATCTAGCGCAGTGCTTAACTATGTTTAGTTTAGGTGCTATTTTCTGTTTTCGTCGTGTTCCTCCTCTAATTTTTCTTTCGTTTTCTGTTTCGTACTCGTGTATATACTTGGCGAAATTACTTAATATAGTCAATATATAAAGACTGGGAACTGTAAGGATACCTAAGGTCTTGAAATGATCTTACAAGATTCGCGTTGTGATATTCTGACAATAATTCTAATGGCCCGTTTTTGTCGGACAAAGGCTCTCTGTACATTGTATTTGTAACTGTTCCCCCATCACATAAACAAATAAAAGGAACTTAATCCCACGCACTCTCCAACTTACAATGAACTCCCTCTGAAAGGTTTTCCAAGCTACCCCCATATAGGATTCTTCGTAAAGGCCTTAGAAGATTTTTACAGGATCGGCAACAGGAATGTAATACGGTGTTGAATACGTCCATAGGCCCTGGGTAACCACTTCCTATCACGTGGGCTGTGAGCTTGTCTGACACTTAAGTGGTATGAAAATAAAATGCATAACATACCTACATAACATAAACTCACGCCTATGTCCCCGAAGGGGTAGGCAGAGGTGCTAGCACCCGCATTTCGCCAGTTTATGTTTAGGTCCCAATGTAATAGGTGGCGAGCCGGGCACTTATAAACCTGCGATAAATACACACATTACGTCGAAAAGCATCGAAAAGTTATTGGTGTGTGCCATGGTAAAACCTGGGATCGAACCCGAGACCTCGTCTCATCAGTCCATTATGGTTCCAAAAAAATGCATTCTACCTTAAACTAGGCGACATAGGCCATTTCTTCAATGGCTTCATTTAGGTTGGCACAGTGGGCTCTAAAGGACGTGTTCAATTAATGATAAGTAATTTTAATGCAAGCTTTGAAAATGAATACGCATTCGGTTTGTGCTGTTGTTCGTTAATAAGATATTTGGATCAGGAATGAACCAACATATTATTAACTCCGTAGCCCAAAAAAATTTTCGTAATTCAGCTTACAAGATTTGACTTTTGCATACAAAGTCCAATGCCTTCTTTCGACTCTTTTCTCAACTTTGTTGGGGATAGCACTAAATATCTTCTATGATAGGATTGCCTTGCCCATACTACTGGTGGCATTTGAAATTCAGTAAGTAGTAGGAGCCCTGCAAAGTCCGACCAATTAATCGGTTTCAACTAACACGTAACCGAATATCACAAATGTTCGCACAGCAACCAATAACTGACATTATACTAACTCAATGCATTTATTTTCCGTCAGACTGCTGTGGCAGCCCGCTATGGAATAATGGCCGGGATGGTAATGTCTACATACGATATCCTCATGTTTTCTCATGCAGTCGGCATTGTACCTATGTTAAAACGGTGAGTACAAGTACCATAATCACTGGTCCGGTTACACCACTAGCCCATCCAGGGGATGTGTACGGGAATTAGGTGAAATGGCCCATGCAAAAAGGTAGATCACTCATCCGGTCAAGGACATCCGCTGCTGGAGGTAAGTTCATCACTAGCCCGGTTTCACCTGACCTCTTTGAGGTTTTTACCCCGGGGTTCGTACTCCATTTTTCAGTCATCATCAATATCCTTGCGTTAGACCCAATTGCATCTGAAGCTTTTAGCTTAGCCGGGGTCTGCATAAATTCAGCCATATTGGGTGCGATTGCCGTATGGACTTCCAGCCTGAGATCTGTTTAGTGGTCAACCAGACTGTTTAGGTCGCCCGTATTAGGTAGTTTTGACCTAGCATGTAACATGCATGAGATGCAAACGTGATTAATCATTTTAATGGCAACCACACCTAGGTCCCTTCACCCCTGGTCGTTTACAGGACAGTCAGCACACCAGGCCATGAGCGCTTCACATTCCACTTTCCATTTATGTTTGAATTGAATTGGGTATTACGGGAACGTCTGCTGTCTGACCGTCCAACGCCGAGAGTAGTCCATCGATGTCCATGTAACAGCTCGCAGATGAGATTGGTTTGGACCCTCAAGTAGGGGTCTCAGTATATTCGTAGTTTTAATCAGTTTATACAACAGGTATTTTTTAATTGAAAGGTACGCGTTCCACGTGGTTCCATTGGGGCTGATGGGTGCAACGTTCGCGCTTGTCTCCAATGGCTTACTACGTGCTAGGGACAGAGATGATCACCTTAATTACTTCGCTGGTAAACTTCTCTTACTCTCATAATGTATAGTTCGTCAATTGACTGCACCCCGCTACGGCAAAGTCAGGAAGGTCTTTTGAACTTTTTCCTAACCTAGTTGGGGTTAAGTTTCCAGTATTCTTGTTTTTGGAATTCTTATCTGTTTGTCTGCGATGGACGCAAAAGCTACTGAATGCATTATAATGCGGGTTTCGGCAGGCAGGGCGATTCTACACTTCTTCAATCGAAACCGCTAGCTCAGCAGTCGAACTTAGCAGACTTAACAGATAGGAAAAATAAAGGTACCTTTCTGTTAACTTAATCCGATTTAAACAATGATTTATATTTTACCAGATTCTATCCTTTCAGCAGCTATGATCACTAGCCGACAGGGGTGGAAGGGATATGTCTCAGATATTCTCACCTTCGGCAATCTGCGGCCCACACAGTCGGCGTGCGTTTTAGTCGGTTCAAGTCCGACATAACCTCCCCCACCTGCCCTTGTGGTGGGAGTGGTTACCCATGGGGATTTTGCGCACATTAAAAAAAAAAACTATTATCACTGAGAGCAAAAATAAAATCTTCATCTTAACTTAAACCCAGTCGTATCTGACGCTTTCACCTCTGAGTCTGGGGCTCGTTTTACCAGTCTAACTGCGGATTTGGCTGAACATCGATATTTTCCGTGAAGTGACTGCCATCTGACTTCTATAGCTCAAAGGCGACATCGAAGCATTGTAATTAGACCAGTTGTTGGACTCTTTAGGGCTCCAATTACCCGTAGTGACTGCCATAGATGTTGGTATGGCAACCGGGACTGTCGGCTTAACGTGCTCTCTGAAGCACGAGGGGTGCAAAAGTCTGGGTCGGCCGGGGTGCGAGGGATATGCCTGTCAACCTCACCTTCGGCAACCAAAACGACCCACAGGCGGCGTGCGTTTTAATCGGTTCGAGTCCCACATAACCTCCTCCACCGGCTCCGGTGGGGAGGTATCCGTGGGGATTTTGAGCACGTAAAAAAAAAAAAAATTGGTGTAAAAGTCAAATAATACCAAATACTAACTAATATTAGAAATTAAATTAAAACTAAAATTTGTATTTTTGTTTGTAACGAATAAACTCAAAAAGTACTGGACCGATTTTGATAATTCTTTTTTCGTTAGAAAGCTACATTCTTCGTGAGTAACATAGGCTACTTTTTATCCCGATATTCCCATGGGATCAGGATTTACGCGGGTGAAACCGTGGCGAGGTGCTAGTACCAAATAAAGCTCAATAGAATCCAAAAAGATAGTTTTATCCCAATGAGAGACGACGAAAGTTTTATATTTTCTGTTTGTCAGGTGGTCTTGCCTGCGGGCCCATCGTGGCCGCCTACGTTCGCTCTGGCCACGGACTCATCGTCGGAGGTGTACTCCTGGGTCTCTTCGCCATGATCAAAAAGGAAGTTGTCGATAAAAAAGAGGAATTCTTTCCGGATATGATCATGGGCATGGGACATTTGCGGCAGTGGAAGAACGACTTTACCCTTGTTGCTGATCCTCGGGACGGTAAGGGGTTTTTTATACCACTTAGGTGGCAGACAAGCGCACGACCCATCTGATGGAAAGTGGTAACCGTGGCCTATGGACGTGTGTAACACCAGAGAAGCCACACTCGCGCTGCCCACCCTGTAAGCACAGTTTCTGTGCCATCAGTGTAGAGGACAAAGCAGGACAAGTCTTTAGTCATCCTACTGACAGCACAAATTCTCCAGTGAGCTCTGGCTACCCTACTCACCGCTGGGAACACAACACGAAGTTATTTTAACCGCGGTATTCTGTAGGGAGGTACTTCCCCTGTCGGACTGCTCAAATGGGCGGAAATACCGCCGTGTCCTACCTCCTAGAGGCTATTATTGATATATAGATAGAAAGAGAGGGACAGAGAGAGAGGGAGAGAGAAAGAGCTTTCCTTCTCTTTTTGTGATCTACGGTACCTAAGTGGTATAATAAGTGACTATCGTCTGGCCTCCAGACATCTAGAAAATAGCCTGCGTCACAGATTCGCCCGTTGCTCAGTAGATATACCGGCTCGCGGTGAGCTCGCGGACGGCGCCGCCGTCACGTGCTATGCGGACGACACGCTAGTGACGGCGAGCGGGGCTACATACCGCGAAGCGACCCTGAGGGCCACGACCGCGGTTGCTCAAGTCGTGGAACGGATCCGGCGGCTGGGCCTTGAGGTGGCTCTGCATAAATCCGAGGCCATGTTCTTTCATGGACCTCGGCGCACGCCACCACCTGGTTCCAGTCTCACAGTGGGAGGCACTCTCATCGGCATCAAGCCCCAGATGAAATATCTGGGGCTCGTGCTCGACGGCCGGTGGGACTTCGAGAAGCACTTCCGAAGTCTAGGCCCCAAATTGGTGGGCACAGCCAACGCTCTGGCGCGGCTACTGCCTAACCTGAGGGGCCCAGAGGACTCCTGCAGGAGACTCTACGCGGGTGTCGTGCGGTCCATGGCCCTGTACGGGTGTCCCGTGTGGGCGGACACCCTGAATGATCGGCACATGCCCCTGCTGCAGCGTCCGCAGCAGAAGTTGGCGTGCCGCATCATAAGGGGGTACCGCACGATATCCTTCAACGCGGCGAGTCTCCTCGCCGGATCGCCACCATGGATCCTGGAAGCGAGATCCCTTTCGGCGCTATACCGGTTCCGAAAGGCGGCGCGGGAGCGGGGTCACGATCCCGAGCCCGAAGAAATTCGGGCCGTGAGATCCCGGCTCCACAGGGAAATGGTGGCGGAATGGGAGCTACGACTTGGGCGACCAGGCGCAGGGCGCGCCGTAGTAGCGGCGGTAAGACCCATCATGGGGGAGTGGCTAGAGAGGCCACACGGCAGCCTCTCGTACCGTCTGACGCAGATGATCACCGAGCACGGATGCTTCGGCAAGTATCTGCGTCGGATGGAGAAAGAGCCAACGTCCGAGTGCCATCACTGCGACGCGAGCGAGGACTCAGGTCCGCACACGCTCACCGAGTGTCCGGCGTGGGAGACGCCGAGGCGGGAGCTTGTGGCGGCCCTGGGAGTGAGAGTTCTCACGCTCTCCACCTTGCTCGCGGCGATGGTCCGCTGCGCGGATGCGTGGGCGGCCGGCGCCTCCTTCTGCGAGCAAGTAATGCTCGTGAAGGAGGAGGCGGGGCGGGAGCGGCAGCGGGAGCGACGAAGGATCGCAAGCCAAGCTGCCCGCGTACGAAGGCAACTCGGGCGTCGGAGGTCGATGAACGACCTCCGCCCCCCATGAGCGCCGGCCTGGGGGTGACAGGTGGAGCCGCCTGTTACCCTGGCAGAAGCAGGCCGCGGCGATGGCGCGCCTAGCGCGCCTCCCCGTTTCCGGGGTCGAGTTGGGGACTCTGTAGTCCCCACACCCGAGACGAGGGCCAGATCGTGAGAGATGGCCCTGGGTCGGCCGGGGTGCGAGGGATATGCCTGTCAACCTCACCTTCGGCAACCAAAACGACCCACAGGTGGCGTGCGTTTTAGTCGGTTCGAGTCCGACATAACCTCCTCCACCGGCTCCGGTGAGGAGGTATCCGTGGGGATTTTGCGCACGTAAAAAAAAAAAAAAAAAAAAAAGTAGATATACCGGCTTGCAGTTAAGAAGGGCTTGGGCCCCGAAGGTCTTGAAGGACCCGTACACCGCAAATGTAAGGTTAAGTAATCATATAGTGCAATTAAACATAGGTGAATGAACCAGTAGTCGAGTCGTACAATATGCTTCTTAAGCATAGGTGAAACAACCATAGTTGAATCTACTGTACTTGTAATGACCGTAGGTGAATTTTCCCCTTCGGCCACGTACCAAACCAAGTTTTGAAACTAATTACTAAATAAGAATAAAATTTCTTCTTCTGAAACTGATTTCCAAATAAGAATAAACAATCTGTTTTCGAAACTCGTTACCAATTAAGAAAGTAATTATTCTCCCGAAACCGGCCCTTTTACTGATTTTGAAACCAGCTTCCAATTAAGAAAAAAATGTTTCGAAATAATGTACCAAATTGATTTTAGGAAGAAAATATAATAATGAATAAACACAAACTACACTTATTAACTAACTTAAAACTTAAATTACATTTGTGAAAGAATTTTAAAATTTAAGAGTTAAAAAGGGGGTAGGTATACTAAAAGTTAAATGAAAATGGCGAAATAAATTCAATGCACCAATAAGTATAACATCATTGTTAATTTGGTACATCATTTCGAAAGAAGAATTTTCACGTAACATTTCTTTTTACAGAGATGATTCACACTTGCGGCAAAGACTAAAATACTTGGATCATGACTGGAATGTTATTCCCTGGATAGGTATATTATATTACACGATTTGGACTTACTTACTTTTATTAAAGGAAACTTAAGCTATTGGTATTCGTGAATTTTTCATTTTAATTTTTACCCTTCTAACCTTACTGTTCTGTGAAATGGATTATACCTGTAACCTGTATTTATAGGTAATTGATGAAATATTTCCCTTAATAAAAAGTTAATTAGTGAGAACATTTTTTATTCAGCTCTTTGAATGATTGGGAGATTTAATGACCTGGCAACTAAGGCATTTAGATGAAGTTTTATTTGTTTTACCAAAGTGTTGGAGACTTAACTAGAGGTTTCTTAATACTTCTGGAACCAACATGACAAAATCCTGCATTCAATTTCCCCAGTGTTGCACTTCAGAAATTTTTATTTTCCAATTTGCCATGAGAATTTATGGTCTGCTGATCGATGTCTACTTCCCGGTGGCCTATGATCCAACTGTACAGTCGGCATACCTGTCCATTGGGGCATTGCCATACATGGCATATCTAGCTGACGATGTACTATTCTATTGCCACTGACCTCGTTTGTCGCTCTCCAAGTCGATGAGAACGAAGACCGAGAACAACGCGTTGCCGAGTTTCATTTGCTGATCGATGTCACCGTCGCGGTGGCCTATCGTCCAGCTGTACAGGATATCGTCCGCGCATCTATCCAGGATGGGACATTGCCATACGTGGCATATCCTGGAAATAAGGAATGATCTGTTTTGTTTGCGAAAGATGGTGGGTGCTAATATTTGTCAATATCATTCTATAAGCTAGTACTCCTGCTGATTAACAGACAAGGTTATGGCACAGGCTTTTCTCTCTCTGTCAAGGGGCCAGATATCTATAGGCGAGAAAGAGAAGGAGATTGATCCCCAGAACCCGAGAGGAAAGCCTGCGCGAGAGCCTCATCCACATCAACAGGGTAACAACTGGCTGCAGCCTCAGCATGGTAACACAGACATAATCTCTACGTTTCTCTTCAAGCAATAAAATTCCAGAAAAAAGATGTCACATCAGCAAGATATCATGACGTAGACTCTTCGACTTCACTGATCGCTGACACCTGAATATTGAGGCTGCAGGTGCTGCATCCTTACCTGCCAGTGAGTACCCTAATTAAATAGCTGCTGTGTTCCAAATCTCCAGTGTGCATATTCCTCTCCCGACTCAACTTCTCAACACTCTCGTACAGATCTGGATGCTTCGATTTCTTCTTCTCACAAGTCACATGTATCTCAGGCAGATTTGCATAGAACTCTTCACTTAGAATCGGCTTTCCTTTGGCATTCCTTATGATTTTGGCTTCTTTTAGTGGAGAAAGTATGGAGCCGTGTGCTAAGACCCAGCGTTTGGAGAATTTGATCCCAGATGACGATACCGTGAGAATGTTAGCCAGTTCTCCGTCATCAGAATAGTTGTAGGATACCATTACACCTTCGACTGCCATGGTTCTGAAATAGCAAATGAGATGTCTTACTTTACAAGGGTTCTTCATGTCAATGTGGCTACCTCTGAAGGTACGGTTGAGTTTCAAGAATGAAGGCCACCACTATAGTGTTGGGCAAATTTGTAAATTTCTTACAAATAAAAAAAAAATCATTCAGTGCTGTTTAACAGATCGAAACAGGTATAATTGCAATAAAAATGTGCCCAACACTGCTACCAGAATTCTCAAAAACAATACTTCTCAGTTTAAACAAGGGCATTCAGTAAAAATAGTTCCAACAGAGGGAAATGCGTTTTAACGAAAATAGGGATTTAACTGTAACATATGTACACCATGGAGTCAATATTTTTCCTTATATGATTAATATGAATGAATGACAGCTCAACCG
Organism: Eilema griseolum; assembly: GCA_963662185.1. Classification (NCBI taxonomy): domain Eukaryota; kingdom Metazoa; phylum Arthropoda; class Insecta; order Lepidoptera; family Erebidae; genus Eilema; species Eilema griseolum. The sequence goes on along the minus strand of OY759248.1, from coordinate 21,089,917 downwards.
GGGAAGTGTTATTACTCTGTTGCGTCGAATCGTTCATTTATAGGTCAGGGTAAATGCAAGAGGTTAACAGCATCCTCGCTAATTAATTGGTGAACGAAGGCACGCTATGACGTCAAATACATGACGTGCACGCATTTTTCCCTTGGGGATATAGGACAATGAGGAAGGAAGAGGGGAGGGAACTCACAGATACCATATTATCTATTATATGTTCGTCGCGTGGTTTCCGGCAGAGTAGAATTGGGGCCACCCTATCTCTTCCCATGCGGTGTCGTACAAGGCGACTAAGGTATAGGCCTGTTTAACATCAGACAGATATATACAGCCCCGACTCAGCCTTAGATGCATGGCTAGTTAGTTAGACGCAATAGTGCCCGGAATACGGCTATAGCCTCACCCCCTATTACGTGGGACCGAATACAATTATTGGTGAAATGGGGTTGTTAATTCATGTCTGCCTAACCCTCCAGGGATAAAGGCGTGATTATATGTATGTATGTATGTATGTATGTTATAAGTAAAGTTGTATGGTTAGATTGCCTACTTTATTGTATTAGGGTAACCTGAAAATAGATATAGAAGAGAAAAATAAAAAAATTAAATAACAATAAAAAAATAAAGGAAAAGCATCATAACATAACATAAACTCACGCCTATATCCCCGAAGGGGTAGGCAGAGGTGCTAGCACCCACATTTCGCCAGTTTATGTTTAGGTCCCAATGTATGTAATAGGTGGCGAGCCTATTGCCATTAACCGAGCACTAATAAACCTGCGATAAATACACACATAACTTCGAAAAGCAACGAAAAGTCATTGGTGAGTGCCATGGTAAAACCTGGGTAACATGGTAAAAAAAGGACTGACTACTCAAATTAGTTACTTTTACTAAACGTCAAAACGGTAAGAAACTTGTATGAAATAATTTATTGTGACGTCATAATTTTTAACAGTCAAATCATTTCCTATTATAGGTTCTGTGGATGATTTAAAATAAATAAAAACGATAAAATAAGAACTGATGCAATTTTACCACTCTTTTACCATTCTCAATTTATTTTTTATTTTTTTATACAACTTAGGTGGCAGACAAGCACATGGACCACCTGATGGAAAGTGGTTACCGTCACCTATGAACGTGTGTAACACCAGTGTATCACATCCGTGCTGCTGACCCTGTAAGAACAGAGATTTTATGTGCCCTCAGTGCAGAACACAAAATCAGGACAGGCCTTTGGTCTTCCCACTGACAGCACAAAAACAAGAAACAAAACAATTTATTTTAATTACAGTAAAATACCCAATTCTATGTGACATGTCACACAGGTCTCACTAGCATGGTTGCCTAAGACCGTGTGAAGTGGAGAAGTAAAAGCTGGAAAGCGGACTCCGGACTCCAAGATAAAAGCCTCAGATGGAACCGGCCCTACCTAAAGGATGATGATGATAATGACTTCTATGTATAGATACTGCTGCCGCCTTCCGCCGTCTTTCTTTTTTCATATAGGACGCGCATATTTGACTTCACCTCGACTGGTGGTAAACTGAAGGCAAATTCTCAAGAAAGAGGGTCACCATTGTAGACACGGTGACACAAATATCCGTGGGGATTTTACGCACGAGATATTTTTTTTATACCACTTAGGTGGCAGACAAGTGCACGGCCCACCTGATGGAAAGTGGTTACCGTGGCCTATGGACGTGTGTAACACCAGAGAAGCCACACTCGCGCTGCCGACCCTGTAAGCACAGAGTTTCTGTTCCGTCAGTGTAGAGGACAAAGCAGGACAAGCCTTTAGTCATCCCACAGACAGCACAAATTCTCCAGTGAGCTCTGGCTACCCTACTCACCACTGGGAACACAACACGAGGTTATTATAACCGTGTTATTCTAAAACACAGAGGTACTTCCCCAGTCGGACTGCTCAATTGGGCGGAAATACCGCCGTGTGTGATGCAAAAGTTGCAGTCTCTCTCAATGCCTACCTAAGTATTTATCACTTAAGAAAAGTTTTTTTAATCAAACATTGTGCATGATTTGAGTCTTGAGCTTTTAATTCAGCAAATACTTAGCAATTTTCCGCAACAAAGGGTTTCCGCGTGGGCGGAACCGTGGACCAGGCACTTGACTATAAATGGCTTAACTGGCGGTAACTGGCGGAATCTCGTCAATAACGACAGCACGCGGGTAAATAGAATAAACGTCTGGTGATTCCTTAACTAAGGATTTATTGGCAAACTAGCTGATAAGGGCGAACTCGCACTGCGCAGTCCCACCGTGAAGTTCATCATGATCTCAGCATTGTTTCCGAGCAAAGACTTTTACGTCGAAGCCCGGTGTCCGCTTCCCTCCTGTCTCTTTTTAATACCACTTAGGTGACACATAAGCACACGGGCCTCCTGATTGGAAGGCAAAGTCAAATATAATTGATTAAAAAAAAACAAACTCCTGTTTTCGGCTCTATTGTCTGCGTATAGTAAAAAAAAAACTCACGCAAACATAACAAAAACATATCCCCGAAGGGGTAGACAGAGGTGCTAGCACCCACATTATCAGTAATTTATTCTGCATATACCATTATATCGGCACTTACAAAACGTCAATCCAAAAAAAAAAATATGAAAGACTAGTTTAGCAAATGGACCACCGGTTCGAAATGCTGCCCCGACCTGAGAATACACCGGCAAGAAAATCAGCGGCCATTTTTTTTGGTTTATTTACAAACATAGTCTACTTAGTCTAAATACGATAATTTACTTGAGTAGCTTAGTTGTGCGAACAGCTCATTTCTAAGCTTGTTTATCATCCAAGTATTCTTGGATTTTATAATGGCTATTCACTACAGAAAGGCTTTTCTGTCACACTCGTACTGCTGACCCTGTAGGAACCTTCTAATGCCCTAAGGGATTCTTGAGGAGTCTACAACCCCATATTGTAGTCCCTTGGAAAAATCACACCAGGGAGTTCGTCCCACAGCCTAAACGCGGGATGAAGTTCCTTTCATACCGCACAGTGCGCACCTTTGGAGGCAGACAAGCACACGGCCCACCTGATGGAAACTGGTCACTGTGGCCTATGGACGCGTGGAAAACCAAGAGAGTCACACTCGCGCTGCCAACCCTGCAAGCATTGAGAGTTTCTGTGCCGTCAGTGTAAATGACAAAGCAGGGCAAGCTTTTGGTTTTTCCACTGACAGCACAAAAACCCTTCAGTGAGCTCTGGCTACCCTACTCACCGCCGGGAACACAACACGACGTTATTATGGCCGCGGTATTCTGTAGGAATGTGACTGTGGGCAAATCTTGGCTTTTATGAGAGCGACTGCCGCCTGACCGCTCAGTTTCCGAGAGGGAATTCTGCACCATAGTTTCGTCCATAAATTAGTAAATTTATGGTAAGGTTGGTGTAGGAACCGAAGGTCTTGCTGGAAACTGCACTAATATTTTTGCGCAGAAATTTTTTCGGATCACAGAATTACGCATGTTATGTAGATATAAAAAAACCGCGGTAGGCCTTTTTTTACACGCGCTAAATTCCCACGGGTACCCACCGGAGCCGGTGGAAGTTTTACTATGGCACACACCAATGATTTTTCGATGCTTTTCGAAGTTATGTGTGTATTTATCGCAGGTTTATAAGTGCCCGGTTAATGGCAATAGGCTCGCCACATTGGGACCTAAACATAAACTGGCGAAATGTGGGTGCTAGCACCTCTGCCTACCCCTTCGGGGATATAGGCGTGAGTTTATGTTATGTTATGTAGATAAGAGTAAGTAAATTACATAGTCCTTCTCTTTAACCCTGTATTAATATACTTACTCATCAGATTGTGAATAAAACTAGATGAAAAGTAATTCACTCATATTTTCTTCAAGCGAGAAGAATAATCATACTGAGACGCGGGTGGTCTCACTAAAGAAATCAGCATGAACAAATAACTTATATATACATTGCGTGCTTTGTACACACATGCACTTGTTTCATTTTATAAACTTGCTACTTAACACGCAATGAATACTATTTATGCGGTGATGTTGTCGTTCGCAAAGCGATAGATACATTGGTACTGGTGAAGATGAAGACAGGGTGCGAACATAATTACATTATTACACATAAAACACACCCATGGCACAATGGTAATGAACCATATTCAAGCGGGTGGTCAATCGAAATTTGCAATTTGCGATGGTATAAAAAGAAAACATTGCTCTTTTCGCGCCAAGTGCTTCCTAAGAGCCGTGACAGACGGCACTCGTGACTTGTGTTCGGTTTTCAAATCTTACTTTTTTTATTGTGTAATTGCAGTTGCACCGAGCATCTATAAAGGTCAGTTATTTTATTATTTTTAATCTAACGTCATTTTTTTAAACTAACTTATAAATACAAATTTTTGGTAGTAAATTAATGCTGTTTATATGTAGGAAATTATTTATTTACTAGTTATTCTAACTAAACTTCTAAAAAACTAATAATTGACACAGATAACATGCAATTGCTTAGAATATTTGGTTACAAAGATTAGAACAACTATTTCGCATCGATAGACATCGTTTCCGTAGTGTAGCGGTTATCACGTGTGCTTCACACGCACAAGGTCCCCGGTTCGATCCCGGGCGGAAACATACCTTTTTGTAATGTTTTTTAGTAAGCCTGATTTCGTTTTTCATAATTTAATAAGTTTTTATAATTTACATTACAGAGTCCTTTTCTTAAATATTATTTATGATTTATTTTTATATGAATATTAACCTAAATAAGTAATTACCCTAGGTTTAGTTTATTCTCAAAATTGTTTTAATCATGAATGAATAAAAAATTATGTTCCTAAATACCTACATATTTATCTTTTGAAAAATCCTTAATATTTTTTATAAAACACTAACAAATTAACAATAATATAGCAATAATATTTTAAATAATATCACATGTATAACCCAAAAATGAATGTATTTTTTTTAAATTAGTAATATTATAAAATCCAGATAATAATAAAAAATAAATGATTTTTTCTTGTCAAATAAACTGTAAGTACCTATCTAAATTTACTCTACAACATTTCTTACAATTAATTACATATTTATTAATACTACATATTAGATTTAATCGCTAAACCATCCACAATGTTGGCCACTACTGCAATATTTTATGCATTAACTTTATTATAACATTAATAAATATATTAATAATAATACTTAAATGGTATTTAAAACTAAACACTATTATTAGGTACTAAAATAAAAGTTTAAAAATATTAGATAATATTATATAAATGTGTTATAAAAATATATATCCTTTAATCGTAAAAAATCAATTTATATGAGTATCTTACAATGATCAAAGAAAAATTAATTAAATATCAGGTCAAAAAAAACTTTGTAGAAGAAATTATTTAAAAATCTAAAACAGAAAATTTGTATTCGAATAAAAAAGGTAATAAGTAAAGAAAATAGTTCTCAACAAAGGTATTGGTAATATTAAAAACGCAAAAAGTATTCCTTCGAGCCGGATTTGAACCAGCGACCTATGGATTTCAATTATGTTGCCAACTACAGTCCACCGCTCTACCAACTGAGCTATCGAAGGTTGTGAATCAGTGTCGAAATTATGAACCAGTTTCATCAAGTGCTTACGTCATAAATTTTAATTAACATTCTCAATAATGTTGCAAGTTATATAAATGTAAATCGCTTACAATTGTAAGGTAAAACGAATATATAGAGGGAAAGGGAAGACGCATTACACAGAATGTAATGTTATCGGACAAGATTAGCCTTTATCACTATGACCTACTTGAGTGAACTTCAGCAGATCTAATAGATTAGGTACCTACTTCGTTGTTAGGAGACTTATGGTAGATGGGTACTCGTCTGAATATTGACACTTTCGCGCACTGATAGGTCATATTTGCGCCACCATTATGTATATTTAGATTTTACTATACAATTTACATAATGGTGTACTCTAAATATACATGACGATGCCATGAATTAATTTATAACAGCGTAAATATTACCTACCTACTAATTGACTAATAAAATTAGGAACCTGTATTTACTTGGAGGTAGTGCCTACCTATATACCAGGTAGGTACAGTCGCCCTCAAAAGTTGATGATAATCAAATTGAAATGTAGTATAAGGCATAAAAAAACATTTCCGATTTTTTTGATCTCTTTCATTCATTTACTGTCATTATTTATTGTTATATGATTCCGTGTGTAAATATATATAAATAAATTAAGATAGGAAGGTAATGTGCGTCAGGCGTCAGTCAGTCGGATAGATAGAGATTATGTCTCAGCCGACGTGACATGTGACGCAATTGACGCAAACTCCTGAGGCGTAGCGTCGCAGATAAGTTCCAAGAAAAAGTCACAGTGATAGCACCACTGTAGAGTTTGATTCCTGCAAGCATCTGATGAGGCCGCCAAGCTGAGTGCCACCATTGTAACATTACTTAGTGTCTGTAATAGTGACCCTGTTTCCTGAGACTTTGCCTTTAGCTTACCATCAGGCGAGGTGAACTCAAGTTGGCTTGTCCTAGCTTTATACCTAAAAAACTGTGTGTGGTAATATTTATAATGCTATACCGAAAAGTTTCAAGCAACTGCCAACCTCTAAATATCCTGAAAGAATTGAAAGCATGGCTCCTAAAACAATGCTTTTTACGATAGAGGAATTCGAAAAGTGTAAGGGTAAAAACTATGAGTATTTTTAGCACATTATTGAGTCAACCCATTTACTTACGACATTATTAATTTATCGCAATATATTGACATGTACCATTCTTCACCATTTTAATGACTTGTTTGTTTCATTTTATGTTTTGACATTATTTTTGTGACTAATATTTAGAATTTCAATTGACTTATAGGATTGCTGAACTAATGTTATTTAATGATTGTATTCGTAATGATGTGTAATTAAATGTTTGCATGCCGTAAAATGGTGAATGTGCCGCACAAAACTATTGGACCTGACATCTTTGTAAGCACATTTAAGCAAATAAATGAATTTTGTATTTTAGATATAAAAAAACATGCTGTAAAAACGTTTGGAATGATCGAACGAACTCGACAGCTGAATCCGCTTTGAGATTTCAATTTCGCATGCTGTTAATTTGATGACGTCACACTGTTGAGCACAGAAATATACATCACTATCGACTTGTGCTCCACGTCACTAAATTTATAGCATGAGAAATTGAAAACTCACCGTGGATCGTGCTGTCGTTCGATCGTTTGAAAACTACAGCAGGCACATGGTGTAAGATCAAACTTAATATTTTTCGTTTTGTGACAATATAATACAGATCAGAAACAGCATCTCTGATATGACGTCATGACGCTTATCGTGTTTATACCGCCAGAGGGAGAGGGATGGAGTCATACAGGATGATAGCTACATATCTCTCTCTCTCTCTCCGGACCGCGGCTATAGCACGCATGGTGGGTCCACTGTACCTTTATAAGCGAGATCATTGCAAAATTCGAATCCAATAGGTTTGTCTGGAAACGAACTAAACGAATGACATAATTATCATTACTCTGTGTATAAAATACCTACGGGTCTAATAAGGTCACATTGAGCGATTCTGCTTTAAACTAGTAACTTTTGAATTTCCTATAGATCTCAATAGATTCTTATATAATTCGTAAAATGGTCAAAATTCACTCATATGAGCAGAATTAGAAAGAAGAAAGAAAGAAAAATATTATATTTAAGTTAGTAACAATTTGTATGCAATAAATACAATTAAACGTGACATTAGGTTTTATATTACAACAATTCATTTACTAAGCAGATTCTAATCTCGTGTAATTATCAAAGCAAAACAAAGTATTATCCTAATACAAATCCAATAAAGAGGCCTTTTTAGACCTCCTTCTTTGTGAAAAAAAATACACTGCATAAAAAATACTCTGTGTAAAGAATTACTCACTTGTTCTATTTTTAAATTTTAAATAGGTAAGTACACCTACGATTTAAAAATAGAACAGTACAGAAAAATGTAGAATTAATGATTTAATAAAAATAGGATACGTATTGCTGTTTGCTATGCAGTAAGTAGTGAATGCAGTGACGCACTTATTGCATTAGTGCTGGGCTATGGCGACGTGTAGACAACTAGAGACATAAGTTGATTAAACTTCAGGCATGATCTAATCAAAGTTCTAAACTAGGTTGCCGCCTTTTACTTACTTATGCGGCATCCATGCCCATGTGTTGAATACATAAGAACATATTTTTTCTTCTAATGAAAATAGATTGCACTGGGGTTATAGGAGATATATTTTTTGCGTGAGGAAACCCTCATCAAAATTCGAAAAATGAGTAACGGACGGTTATATCGGTATGTAGGTGCCGAGCTGAATGTACACTTTAGAGAGATAGATAATTCTTTATTGTACACCAACAGATTTACAGTAGGACAAGTAGGTAGCATGTTTACAGTTCAATGTACAATGGGCGGCCTTATCGCTGAAGCGATTTCTTCCAGGATTTTTCTTTCTTTCTTTTCTTTATAAGTTGTTGGTCGTTTTTGTCTATTAATTTTTTAAATAATACATCCATCTATTGCAGGGGACATGGTAACGCATAAAGAAATTAAATAAAATTAGTGTAAATACATACAGCATGGCGGCAGGTAGGAAAAGTACTTATTTTTTGTAAATTACGCGTGAAAAACAGTGAGTATTCTGTTTTTTTTTAAATATTTTTTACCACAAAAATTCACGTCATTTTGGATGCGGGGGAGAGAACTGTAATCTGAAACTCCACCACGTATCACCATGAGGGAGGGAGGGTTAAAATTGCTAAAAAACATCACGTGATTAATAAAGTATCCATAAGGGGAAGTCACTGGGTGCAAAGCCTGGGCCCCACTATTGCATACTAAACGTATGTCCTTAATTTCTAGCTTCTAAAAATATGACCCTCAATGCCACCACAAATCGTTTTACACCGGATTGGCTCGAACGCGGACTGTTAACCAATTGATTCTACTCTTTTGACCCACAACCCACAACAATCAATCAGCTTCATCATAACGACCATCAAGAATCAAGACCTATGGATCATCAATCACAATTTGTTATTTTTAACGGTCAAACAGTTTTTGTTCCGACAGTACTTGAATTTTTTTATACTACATACTTAGGTGGCATATAAAATGATTACTGCATGTATGTATGTATTATTCAAGTACTGTCGGAACAAAAACTCACTGGAGAATTTGTACTGCCGACCCCGTAAGCACAGAGTTTCTGTGCCGTTAGTGTAGAAGACAAAGCAGGACAAGCGTTTAGTCTTCCCACTGACAGCACAAATGCTCCAGTGAGCTCTTTTCCAGTGAGTTTTTTGTTCCGACAGTACTTGAATAATACATACATATGCTCACACCTATTTACTTCCAGGGTAAGCTGAGACAACATCACGCCGTTTTCTATTATCCTACTCACTTCACGAGTGTCCACTACGTTATTAAACATATCATACAAACCCACCGAGTTCAAGTATTTGAATCCATTTCAGACCCAACAGTACCCCCGCCCTTACCCCTGGTTGTACCGTGTGGTTCAGATAAAGTTAAACGGTACCACCGTAAAAGTACCTATCCCTCGCATGATAAATGAGGAATTAGGTAAATAATAGAAAATTCACATCCAGTACTATTAATGTGAGTTTGTGATAGTAATTTATTATTATAGGTATATCAAGGGTTAATTAAATAGATAAACCTTAGTTTTTCAAAAAAGGAAATATAATAACACATGTTTCAAGTTTCAAATGTCATCTAATTTAAAATCATTTTAAATCTTACTAAGTTTAATTAGTAAAAAAAAATAGTAAATCATTGAAATGACTGATTTTTCTCCTAACCTCTAACGGCTAAGCCTTAACTATATTATGGCGTATGTTAGGACAGTGCCTCGTGCGAGAGATAGCGGCGTTGTTCCCGGCAGAGTAGAATTTGGGCCACACCATCTCTTCCCATGCGGTGTCGTACAAGGCGACTAAGGGTTTCGGCTGTTTAACATCAAACAGCCCAGACTCAGCCTCAGATGTATGGCGCGAGTTAACAATAGTGCTCAGCATACGGCAATAGGCTCGCCCCCTAATAAGTGGGACCGAATCCAACGAATAGTGAAATGTGTTAATTCACCTCTGCCTAACCCTCCGAGGATAAAGGCGTGATTATATCTATATGTAAATGTATGTACATTTTAATATGGGCATTGTTCCCACGCCACCGTTCGTATATTTGATTTTGCATCTTAGGGCCAGGCCACAACACTGCGTTGCGCTGCCGCAACGTACAAATCTGCGATGCGACAACGCGCTGCCGTTTAGTCGGTGTTGGTGGCGCATGGCCGAGTGCGGTAATGGACTGTATTGCGGGAAGTAGCTAACTGTTCCATTGACGTTTTACACACAAAAGACAGGTGGTCGGGTTGCCGCGGGAGTGATCCAAGCAATGAATGCAACCCGAGAAATTAGGAGAGGATGCACTAACCTTCACGACACACGTGTTTTCATCGCAGCCGGTACACGGATCTTCTCTTCCTTGCTCAGGAGCTGCCGTCAGCATCACTAGATCACTTGAGGAACACACGAGAGGCACAATCCGATCGGTAAAGGTCTATGAAGCGGTAAAAATGTAACAAATATTAATCATTTTTGAGAGACGCGAGCGCGGTCCGTCATTACGCTGGCTAGTTCAAAGCGAGACTGAGTGTCTATATCACAAATGGCGGACGGAAGCTATCTAGTCCTATTCTATGGTTAGTGCGGGAGAGGAGACGGGTATAGAAAGAGTGTGTTTCCACGTCAAGAAATACAGCTTCTACATCGGCGCAACCATTCCCCCCGGCTTGAAGGGTTACCTTCGAAACGACAAATGCGAAACAAATCTAAAGTCTAATCTAAATCTAGGTTTGGGAAATAACAACTAAAATATAAACCTAGATTGGAGCTCGTGCCTACCGCTGGCTAGGCAGAGGGCAGAGGCGAACAAACAACACAACGCAACAGTCTCGACCAAGACGAGACGCGATTAGCCAACAACAAATAAGGGTCTCTTCACGCGGGACCGATACAACAAGCGAGTGCTTCTTCTCCTCGGGTGGTTCGGAAACCGTAGTGGGATTGAATTGACTAACTGGCCACCCATCTAACGCGGCATGAATCCAGGACGGTCCACTAAACCATAACGGGTGATCTAAAATTTGCGAAGGAAGCAATCCACGAGAGAGACAATCGGCTGGGTTGTCGGTGCCAGCAACGTGAAAGAGATTATGTGGCGCCAATTCAGATTGAATTTTTGCCACTCTATTAGCGACGAATGTGTCCCAACGATGGGGCGAAGAGTGGGCCCAACACAAAGCGACTGTTGAGTCCTAAAAGCTAAAAATTACTAATATTAATGCGAAAATTTACAATTATGTCATTAAGCGACACGGAAGTGCTAGTCTTAGCACTGCCATCCAAAACTACACGGAGTTTTAGTAGTAAGCTTATCTTCTCTAATAACTCCGCGGTGCGGGATAATGTACGAAGGCTGGGTCCCGCCAGTGTCCGCAGGCGCAGGTGAGATGTAACCTTTATCTAAATATTCGTTAACAACCTCATCATAGGCCCGCTTCGACTTTGGGGACGCCTGCATCTTTCGTTCCAAACAAAGAAAGCGTTTTTCAGCGGATACACGGGAGCCACCGAGTGAAAACTTGCGGATGGTAGACTCCAGTGGCGGCTCGACGGTGCAACAGAACGAAGCAGTCGAGTGACTAAAACTATCTATAGAAGCGGGTGCGGAACCAATTATAACAAAACCAAGAACTGTTTCCAGTGCGTGCGGAGCGGGGTACGTCGGTCCCCCTTGAACCTTACGTGATAACTGGAGGTGCGGGAGAATCGAAGCGCCGATCAATATATCGACGACTCCAGGAACAGCGTAAGTCTCATCTGCTAAAGGCAAGTCTTTAAATTTCGTTAATAAAGACGTGTCAACCGGGACGGTAGGCAACTGTTCAGCTATTCTATCTATAACGAGCGAATCCATGTCAAACCAAATATTATTATTAAAACGAGATCTAAACCTTGTTTTAACGGTGCCACGAACAGCTGACTGTAAGCTTCCAAAACCCTTCACCACTGAGCGGGTTGAACGCTTATCAACATTGAAACCAAGACGCCGACAACAATCTTGAGTAATAAAATTACTTTGCGAAGCGCCATCTAACAGTGCTCGAACAATGCGCGGCTTACCTAATGCATCAACAATAACAACGCGAGCGGTCGCAAGACACACAGTAGTGAGTGCAGCACTAGCGGAGAACGAACACAAGGTGACGTCATCCGCGGCGGTCACCGGGCGGGCCGGAGCGCGCGCGAGCGCGGGCTGCGGCTGCGGCGCAGGCTGCCGTGTGTCACCGCTCGACGAGCCAACCGTGCTCACATTGGATGCGGCATTACTATTCTCAAAATGAAGCAAAGTGTGGTGTCTCGCTTGACATTTGCGACAACTATTTCTACTATTACATAAAACAACGCGGTGTTTAGTACCGAGACAATTAAAACAAAAATTATTAGCGCGAACAAATTTATAACGATCACTAGGCGACAATTTTAGAAAACCAGGACACCTGTACAGTTGCGAATGATGAGTGCTACACAAAGAGCAAACAGGTGACTGTACACGTGCTGGTGCGGTACTAACATAAGTATGAGTTGACCTCAGTGACTTCGATGACGCATCTACTTTGCGTGCAGAATCAACAACTATCTTCGCGCCTTCATGTTTCGATGAAGAGCGCTGCAATACTTTTATATGCTCGCGAACAAAACTTTCTAAGTCTTCGAACTTAGGAATTTTATTGCCGCGATGATCCGACTCAAACAAACGAATGGTTTCGGAATCTAATTTCCTTAAACCCATATACAAAAATACGAAGTCGCAGAGGTCATCGATCTTTAGGTTCTTTACGGCGCGAACAGCTGACGCGAAAGTATCTAGAAATTTCTCTAAGTTTTGATCGTTACATGCCGTAATAGATTTCAAATCAAACATCTGATCTAAATAGGCGTTAGCTACCGATCTTTTATCCTCATACCTAGCTTTCAAAGTATTTAAAATTAAATTATAATTCTCGGCACTAAACGTAATTCCAGCGCAAACGGTTATAGCTTTACCAGTCAATTTTTCAACGAGATAATGCAACTTTTCGTGATCTGTCAACGAATCGTTCTTATCTATTGTATTCTCAAAACTATCTATAAATAGACACCAATTGCGAATGTTACCATCAAATTCGGGTATTTGAATTGGTGGCAACTTAGGTCGGTCGCGAGTGGGGTTGGGTAGGTCAGCCGGTTTCTCCAAACTCCTAGCGACGCGTTTGATATGACAATACAAATCGTCAAACGACGACAAGGCCTGATAACTCACTGAGTAATCGGGATTCAAATTCAACTCTAAAACGTTGATGTCATGTACTAAGGTTTCGAAATCCGCGCGTAGACTATCTAAGTTTTCTATAGAACACAAGAACGAATCTCTGATGACCAAATCAGAGGTTTTAAGTGCATTATCATAAATCGATTGTACGCGAGAGTAAATCATTTCTTTTTTAGCGTTTAAAAGTTTCAATTGAACCTTACCGGTCCTATCAACCTTTGGGGACATGTTTACAATTAAATCTCAAACTAAAGTGCGGTAAACAACAAATATGAAATGACTTAATCTTAGCGGTACAGAGCAGCGAGGCGGCGCGAGCGATAACCGTAGGTAGGCAGGTACTTATAACTGCCAGTGCAAGCTTGAACCAACGCGCATAGCAACAAGATCGTACCTACGCGATGGTCGCTGTCTAGGTTCAACTATTATTTCAGAGATTAAGTATTGCGTAATATCTATTCAAATTAAAATACTTTCGTATGAATTGGGATGAGATGCGAGCGAGGTAGGTACAGCCACGTGTCTACCCACGCAGGTACTAGGCAAATACGACGCGAGCCGAGAACAACGTAATTGAAAAAAACAAAACAAAGCCAAATGCGTTAGGTATTACACTGTGCCTATGCACTAGGGTGTCTAGTATACCTAAGATCTAAGCCTAAATGTCTGGATGCGGGGTTTTCTACTAAAATAACCAGGCACTTAGGTGCGGTGCGAAAATTGTGAACTACGATTAAGTGTTGATATGATACCTAACCTATTTATGTATTAGGTAGGTACAATGCGAGCCAGCGGCGAACGGACAACAAATTCTAAGCCTAAATGTCTGGATGCGGGGTTTTCTACTAAAATAACCAGGCACTTAGGTGCGATGCGCTTATTCCCATTAGAATAATAACAAAATACGAACTACGGCTAAGAATCCGGCTCGAAGGACCAAAAATGGTGGCGCATGGCCGAGTGCGGTAATGGACTGTATTGCGGGAAGTAGCTAACTGTTCCATTGACGTTTTACACACAAAAGACAGGTGGTCGGGTTGCCGCGGGAGTGATCCAAGCAATGAATGCAACCCGAGAAATTAGGAGAGGATGCACTAACCTTCACGACACACGTGTTTTCATCGCAGCCGGTACACGGATCTTCTCTTCCTTGCTCAGGAGCTGCCGTCAGCATCACTAGATCACTTGAGGAACACACGAGAGGCACAATCCGATCGGTAAAGGTCTATGAAGCGGTAAAAATGTAACAAATATTAATCATTTTTGAGAGACGCGAGCGCGGTCCGTCATTACGCTGGCTAGTTCAAAGCGAGACTGAGTGTCTATATCACAAATGGCGGACGGAAGCTATCTAGTCCTATTCTATGGTTAGTGCGGGAGAGGAGACGGGTATAGAAAGAGTGTGTTTCCACGTCAAGAAATACAGCTTCTACATCGGCGCAACCAGGTGTCCATACTTTGAACGACCTGCACGTGTTTTTAAGCGATATGGCGGAGTACGATGTCGACCACCTGATATCTTTAATTTACGAACGTCCCGTCCTTTGGGACAAAACTATATCACAATTCAAAGACAAATTTTTAAAAACAGAAGCATGGAGGGAAGTTTGTACAAGTTTATATTCAAATTTTGAGGAGTTAAATAGTGTTGAAAAGACAAAACTCGGTAAGTACTTATAAACATTTATATTTTTGTTAACTGCCAACTAAGACCTCCAATGTTACTATTAAAATAATTACAAAATTCGTTTCTGATTATGTTAGCTCCTGTTCTACTTTCATTTGTTGTTTCGTGTAAAATTTGCAAAGAATCGTCAATAATCATTTCTTCAAACGTTTGTGCGCCATCTCGATTCAATACAAAGTTGTGTAATACACAGCATGCTTTTATAATGTCTTTTGTGAAATCGTAAGAAACATTAATGGGTCGGTGAAATATGCGCCATTTATTTGCTAGTATGCCAAAAGCGCTCTCAACATATCGTCTGGCTCGGCTCAAACGATAATTAAAAACTCGTTTTTCTATGGATAAAAACTTTCCAGAATATGGGCGCATTATATTATTTGTCAGTGGTAATCCTTCATCCGCCACGAAGACAAAAGGAATTTCTTTTTGAAAGCCAGGTAACGGTTTTGGCGGAGGTATAGATAATTGACCTTTTGTTAATAAGTCGTATAGATTTGAGTTCTGAAAAACAGTGGAATCACATTCCTTACCATATGCACCTATATCGACATATATAAATTTGTAATTCGCATCAACAAGTGCCAATAGAACCATGGAGTTATAATTTTTATAATTGAAAAATAGGGATCCACTGTGATCCGGGCTCAATATACGAATGTGTTTTCCATCTAGCGCTCCTATACAATTAGGAAAGTTGGTCTTTTTTTCAAACTCTTGAGCAATTTGTTCCATCAGCTCTGTTGTAATTTTTGGTAATTCCAAACTTTTAAGAATGTTCCATAAAATACGACAAACAAATTTTACTATTCCTGTTATTGTAGATTTTCCACGATAATATGTGAAATTCATATCTTTAAAAGTATTTCCCGTTGCCAGGTACCTGAAAGAAAACTATATAAATCATTATTCTTTACTGCATTTGACTGGCTCTGTACATACATAAGTACATCTTACAATACAAAGACACATCATTACACAAAACACAATAAAGGAGACTGGGCACTTTTGTATGAGAAGTGGTCTTTGAACCAATAGCGACACTTAAGATGTAGGGCTACCTCAACTGTACCCTTGTGTAAAAGGGGCATCAAAATCTGACCCAGCAGTTTTGAGAAAAATACTTTAGAATAAGTACATATGTTTTTAATACAGTTGTTGTTTAAATAACGTTTTGGTAGGTACTTCTGACTGTATTAGGCCCCATTTTCATTAGGCGACATTTGTCCCGCGACTCGGTCGCCCGACACGCAAAAACCGCGTTTTCATTAAGGGAATGTCGCGCCGACATAATGAAAACGCGGTCTTTGCTTATACTTCACTATTGTGTTCCTTTGCTAGACAAAGTCAATACCTAGCAATACGTAACTCAAACAAAAACTATATTAATAACATCTGAAGTATTTTTCTTAAAACTGCCGGGTCAAATTTTGATGCCCCATTACACAAGGGTACAGTTGAGGTAGCCCTACATAAACATCAAAACAGTGTCGCTATTGGTTCATACACCACTTTCACTCTGTCTCCTTTATTTATTACTATATTACATTTAACATGTTTTTAACCATATCAGCCATAGGACATCAACTGCTGAATATAGGCCTCCCCGTATTGACCTCCACTTAGACCGGTTGGAAGCAGCTCGCAACCAGCTATACAGCAATACATACACTTAATTTTTCAAGCTATTTTTTTCAGGTAACGATGTCATAAAGAAATGGAGAGGACTCAAGAATAATTTTACAAAATACGAAAAAAAATTAAACGAGCAATGTAAATCCGGAGCTGGGGCCAAAAAAATTAAACAATATCATCTATACGACCAGCTCCTATTTCTGAAAAAGAATTCTCAAAATAAAACAACATCAAGTCTTGACGATGAAGAAATAATACCAAGCACCTCAACGCAACAAAGCCAGCAACCTGTCATGCCACGTTACCAGCCGCGATGCAGGCAGCAAAAGAAAAATTGACGAAGACGAATTTGAGAAGAATATTATAGCTGCTTTAAAAACACCTGAAAGTAGACATTTATCTTTTTTTAAAGGAATTTTGCCATCATTAGAAAAATTGAATGATAATCAAACAATAATTTTCCAAGGTCGTGTCCTACAGATATTAAGTGATTTACACCAACCATCATACTATCCCAGCCACTATCAAACTTCACAAACATCCGTCCAAGCAAACTATCAAACATCTCAAACAACTGTTCAGACTGGCTATCAAACAGCTCAAATGCCTATGCAGAGTGGCTACCAATCAGCTCAAATGCCTATGCAGAGTGGCTACCAAACATCCATTCAACGCAGTGCCTTCCAAAGCGGCTGCGAAACATCATCGGCGGCGCCTATGCAATCGTCTCCACAATCGCCAAGGAATGATGATATACATGAGCCAGAACAAATGCATTTCGATGAGGAACTAACAAATTTGACGAGTGACACACAATCGGAATACGAGTTTTGAATAACACTAAATTATGAAAATGATTAAACAGTATGATTATAGTAAAAATAGTTTTTTCTTACCTTAAACTTAATCCCAGCATCTCCAGAGGTTCGATGGGTTTTCTAAATATATATTTCTTTTGTAAATGAGGCGATATCAAACTAAGAAGCTCTTCAAAGCTTGCTACACTCATCCTAAAGTAATCAAAAAATTTAACCTCGTCCACTTTTAGCGCGTCATATTTCCTTTTGAAGTAGTTTCCATCTTTATTCATAATTGTCAGTAATGGGTGCACCCAGTACTTTCTTTTCTGTTTCTTTTTCTTAATACGCCTTAACGCAAGCAGAAGAAGAACACGCGCAGTGCGGTCCATGTCTCACTAGAAACTGAAACGTTGGTTAGCGTCTTTACGTACGATGTCGTATCCGATGAAATTTTTGCGTTGCGACATCGCATCGCATAGCTGTGCGACGTTGTTTTTGCGATGCGACGCCGCAACGCAGTGTTGTGGCCTGGCCCTTAATGTTTATGTTTTATTTGTTTTTGTTGTATTAACCGCGGTAGCCTAGTGGTATGGGTAATGAACTGCCGAGACGAGGTCTCGGGTTCGATCCCAGGATTTACCATGGCACACACCAATGACTTTTCGATGCTTTTCAAAGTTATGTGTGTATTTATCGCAGGTTTATAAGTGCCCGGTTAATGGCAATAGATTCGCCACCTATTACATTAGGACCTAAACATAAACTGGCGAAATGTGGATGCTAGCACCTCTGCCTACCATTTCGGGGATATAGGCGTGAGTTTATGTTATGTTATGTTGTTCTTTTGTTATGATAGTGGAGTTTCTATGTGTAGTGTAAGTGTGTGTGTGTATAATAAATGGTTCTTAATTTCTTTCTAAAAGCCTAATTAAAGAAATCGGACAGAGGCTCATCGAGGCGACCGGTGACACTCGTTCCGGGTCGTTCCTGGTCCAAAGGCTGTCCATCGCCATCCAACGTGGCAACGCAGCAAGTGTTATGGGCACTTTTGCACCGGGAGCGATCAGGGGCGGGTTATTTGATTAGTACATGGACTAAGCTTTGTTTGTTGAGCCATATTGATAATTGTAGTATTAGGTATTATAAGATTTAAAAATATAAAAAAAAATTATTTCTTTCTACTCGAAGTAAAGCTTTGCCTATAGATTTTCCTTATTAAATTCATTGGAAATAATTAGCTAGAGTTGCACGTAACGCGACCTGACGCCGCGCCCTGACCACCTTAAAACACGTACTTGTGGTAACGAACTGAACCAATATGGCTTCCAGTACCATTCCACAAATTTGCCACATAAAATAAGAGCTCGGTTGCGTAGATTATATTGTTGTTTTAATTACTATGATGTTAATTTACTTGGAATTATCGTTACGAGAAATGTTGTTCTCGGAAGAGTTCAATCTTGGTTAAACATTGTATAATTATCAGCCTTATGCCGATATTTGCGGTGGAACAACACTACTTGTCCGGTTGTGATGAAGGTCGGGTGCAATAAAATACTTCACCTGAATTGGTGTAATAATATTGTTCAATAATACATTGGTCGTTAATCATTAAATACTAAATACCATGAGTGTGAACGAAACCATAGCGTGATCTAATTAGATGTCAACGCCATCTATCGAGCGCTGAGTGAAACTTAATCTAAATAGCAGTACTGAACAAACATTATAAAATTATCGATTTCTATTTGTGTAGGTTTGCATTAGTAGAGAAGAATACATACAGAGATTATAATATGTAACCACGCCTTTATCCCCGGAGGGCTAGGTAGAGGTGAATTCGGCGTGCGAGGATGTCTCAGATAATCTCACCTCCGGCTACCTGCTGCCCACACAGTCGGCGTGCGTTTTAGTCGGTTCAAGTCCGACATAACCTCCCCCACCGGCGTCTGTGGTGGGGGTATCTGTGGGGATTTTGCGCACATTAAAACATCAGAGGTATTCTCCTCTGATGTATTGTGTGGCTCAAAGGCCCACTTCATTTCTTCCCGAAGGTTGTCTTCCCGGTGTCATAGAAGGGCACCAAGTGATAGGACTGTTCTCCATCCGACAGTTAACATACAGTTCATGACAAAGTGCCCGTCTGACGGCAATAGTGCAACAGTACTACCTACGGCAGTGTGTAAACAACGTGGACCCGACACCTCTATGTGCCTACCCCTTCGGGGATTTTCAGGCCACTAGGGTAGGAATAGATTGTTTTAATATAGGCATTGTTCCCGTCGTTCGTAAATATTATCTTCGAAGAGACTGGGAAATTTTTCTTATCTTACGTAAACAATACAACATACTATACGATAAATTTTTTTTTTCAATGACGCAGAAGTCCAAGTTATAAATAAACAATATTATTTTTATAACAAATGGAATATTTTATTTGAACCTAAAGCACATGGTCATGCCGTTAGAAGTGTTGGAAATATTCTTGACTAGCTGTTGCCCGTGGTTCCGCCCACGTGGCACTAATCAATGAATTGCGAACAAACAAATGTAATATTTTAAATCTGACAAGGCATTTAAAAAAAAACACCGGATCAAAATCAGTTCAGTAGTAGGTATTTGAGTCCATCGCGAACAGCTGAAGAATTTAAAAAAAATGAGTTCGGCCTCGTTAACATTAGTATTTTTTTTTTATTTCTCCATTGTAACTTATTTTATTATTAGGTAAATAATATTCGGTATACGTAATTATGTAGGTACCTACTTAATAATAAGAAGATAGTTTTTTTTATACGACTTAGGTGGCAGACAAGCACAAGGCCCACCTGGATGGTAAGTGGTTACCATGGCCTATGGACGTGTGTAACACCAGAGGAGTCACACTCGCGCTGCCGACCCTGTAAGTACAGAGGTTCTGTGCTGGCAACGTAGAAGACAAAGCAGGGCAAGCCTTTAGTCTTCCCACTGAAAGCACAAACTCATAGTAACATAACTAAACTATCCCTCCATATCGATAACAAGCAAAGGATTTTACCAAAGAGAATACAATACTACGTAAGAGATTTTACTAAGAAATCCAAGTTTTGGACAATATTTTTTCAAATTGTTGACATATTAAATAGCCGAACTAACTAAATTATCCCGCCAAAAGTTACCGCTTTATAAAATGACAGCTAATAACACGCAAAGGAATTTACTCAGAAATCCTATTGCACGATACACGTTACTAAACGAGAAGGTTGATTTGTTTTCGTGTGCCTATGCAGTCTGTGGCCGTTGGCCGTACCGAGTCATGATTGGTGGAAATCAGTGGTGTGATTGCCGCGCCCGCTGATGTAAGTACGCACAACCGTTACTGGTTTCACACCTGCATCCGTAAATGGAAACCTTTACTTACTACCTTTCTAAGCATTCAAACACGTTTACCTTCAATATAATTCGTTGTGAGATCACATTAGTGGCTAAAGACTCGGGTCCCGCCTTCGACCGGGAATAAATTGGTAAAGGATTCCTATACGAACTCTTTCTTAGTCGTGAATTTAAAAAGAAACAGTGATATAGGTTTTAAAATAAATGTAAAATTATATCATTCAACATTGTAGGAATGTGATTTTAACATTCAACAATACGAGAATTGAAAATTACAGAAATTCAACATTATGGGAATTCAACATTTTGAAAATTCAACCTAACGTATTTCTTTAGTTTTCATATAATGCATGGGGATTTGCCGGAGAGTTTTCGAACGGCGGGCAAAATTTTAATTTTCGAATCCAAATATGTATCTTTAAAACTATTTTTTATAAGTACAAATATTTCACTTCAGCAGTTCATTATATTGTTATAAAGTGGTTATTTTTCGAGAATAAAAATTAGTCAAGGAATAGTCAAGGAATTCGCCCATCCTGGCATAGTAATGCGATTCAAGGACAGGTAAGATGAGGTCATTCACTTTATTCTTACATATTTTAATAGATGGCATCCTTGCCGACATTTGTTTAATAGGGCTGGGTATTAACATGAGTACCTACTTATATTAGTCATTATGTATTATTTCCGGGATACATACTTCAATGGACTGCTACTTATTAAGAAAGGAAGTTATTTTTTAAAGGGAGGGTGTTTTGTCAGGTATCTATAGGTACTAATATTATGAAGCTGAAGAGTTTGTTTGTTTGAATGTGCTAATCTCAGTAACAACTGGTTCGAATTGAAAAAATATTTTTGTATTAAATAGGGCGTTTATCGACGAAGGTTTTAATCTACATATATATCAATACGCTACTACTTAAGGGAGCGAAGCAGTGATCATAAATGTCAACAAATTTGGCAGATTTCCATACATTATTTTAATACTTACTAAAAAAACGGCCTCAAAGGGGTCTATGAGGTTACTAAATATGCCACGGGCGAAGCTGGGGCGGGCCAGCTAGTCAGATATATAGGTAGCGTGGGACAAATTTAGCTGGCTACAAGACTAAATAACCGGACTAGATAACAAACCATCCGAACAATCAAGGGGAGCGAAGGAGGACCCCATGAGCGCAGGCCTGGAGGTGACGGGTGGAGCCGCCTGTCACCCTGGCAGAAGCAGGACGCTGCGGCGCGCGGCGGTGCGCCTTGCGCGCCTTCCTGTTTCCGGGGACGAGTTGGTGACTCGGTGGTCCCCACACCCGGGGAGAGGGCCAGATCGAGAGAGGTGGCTCTGGGTCGGCCGGGGTGCGAGGGATATACCTTCGGCAACCAAACGACCCACAGGCGTCGTGCGTTTTACTCGCTTCGAGTCCGACATAACCTCTCCCACCGGCTCCGGCGGTGGGGGTATACGTGGGGATTTTCCACATCCAAAGAGTGTCGTAAGAGGCGACTAACGGAAAAACACGCAGAGAACGAAAACTTGATATAAATCAACCAACCTATCTGGCCAGCGTGGAAACAGTAAGCCAAAGCCCCCCAAGGTCCCAACATTGGGAGAGGCCTATGTCCTGCAGGGGACTCCGATAGCTAATTAATTGATTGATTGAGTGAACTGAACAATTATGTGCCCTATGTGCCTTAATTACTGTACGTAAATACGATTAGGTATTAAAACAAATATTTATGTTTGTATTGTACGTAATTATTTTTAATTACTTACACATGTTATCAGAAAAAATTACAGTTACGTTTCGAATATTTATAGACAATGAAACAGAAATATGGATTAGGTATTTAAATAAATAAAGATGTATTGTTTGACCTTATGAACTCATTGTAATCATTCTTGATAGAATTCTGTAGCAATCTTTGGACAGACTGTTGCACCCGCCTCGAGCTCTCAAGAAGAGGACAACAACTCTATTCAAGATTCTTCTACCAGGTATACCGGTACCGGTTTTACCATGGCACACACCAATGACTTTTCGATGTTTTTCGAAGTTATGTGTGTATTTATCGCAGGTTTATAAGTGCCCGGTTAATGGCAATAGGCTCGCCACCTATTACATTGGGACTTAAACATAAACTGGCGATATGTGAGTGCTAACACCTCTGCCTACCCCTTCGGGGATTTAGGCGAGAGTATATGAGTTGGTGATGTAAAAACAACAGATATGTTCTAAAAATGTCAAGGTTGGGTGTCACCAGTCAATATGCATTCAACTGAAGAAGTTCTCACGTTTCATTTAACGGAACGAAATCGCCTTCGTCGTAATTTCTATCGCATTAACGTAAGCCTAGGTCACAGTTAAGTATAGTGTGCCTAGGTCTTGTGATGTTCGGAAGACACTGTACAAATTACAAATCTGTATACCTTACGGTACAATCATGAGTACAACTGTTCACCTTTTTTTTACGTGCGGATAATCCCCACGGTTACCCCACCACTAGAGCCGGTGGGAGAGGTTATGTCGGACTCGAACCGACTAAAACGAAGGTGAGGTTAACAGGCATATCCCTTGCACCGCGGCCGACCCCGAGCCATCTCTCTCGATCTGGACTTCTCGTCGGGTGTGGGGACCACAGAGTCCCTAACTCGTTCCTGGAAGCGGGGAGGCGCGCATGGGCCACCGCCTTCAAATGTTCGCCCCTCTTCCTCTTCTCTTCCCCTTAGCCTTGCATACGAAGCTTTCACCTCAGAGTGTGGGGTCTGCTTTCCCAGTCTAACTGCGGATTTGACAAAACTTCGATATTTTCCGTGAAGTGACTGCAATCTGACCTCCACAACCCAAAGGCGACATCAAAGCATTGCAGCTAGACCAGTACCTACTTGGACATTTTGAGGCTCCAACTATCCGTACGACGCGACGATGGGACCGATGGCTTATCATGTTCTCCGAGGCACGACCAGACCAATGCAAATGCCTATATTCATACATACATATACCTATATATAATTACGCCTCTATCCCCTGGGGGTTAGACAGAATTGAATGAACACCCACATTTCACCAATCATTGAATTAGGTCCCACGTAATAGGGGGAGAGCCTATTGCCGTCTTGCGGGCACTATTGTTGACTTAAGCCATTCATCTGAGGCTGAGTTTGGACTGTATACATCTGTCTCATGTGATATCTGTGTGATTGTACCTATATTTATGTATACAAATATTTGCACTGAGCAGGGATCGAACCAGCACCTCCTGCATAGCGGCTGCGTTCACTACCGCCACGCTACAGAGGCTGTCAAACAACAACTGCTCGCCTTTCTTATATTAAATATCTTTTATATTGATGAGTCGGTACGACCAAGAAAAGATGGTTGGAGTGCGTGAATGAGGATATTACAAGCAAGGTAGTGATTGAGGTAATCAAATCTAAAAGGATTTTATGGAGGACAATGACCCCAAATAATTGGGACAAGGGCAGGTAAATGATGAATTTTGCCGGTAATAATAGTTGCTCAGTTGACCCTTAGGGCAGAGTTTAAGTTGCACCATCATCTGATGCCAGCTTTTGTAGTTCCTGTGTGAAATTGGGACAAGGGCAGGTAAATGACGAATTTTGTCGGTAATAATAGTTGCTCAGTTGACCCTTAGGGCAGAGTTTAAGTTGCACCATCATCTGATGCCAGCTTTTGTAGTTCCTGTGTGAAATATGAGCGGAAACGGGCGGCTTCAGAGCTTCGCCGGTACTTAACTGTCCAATTGAACAAACGAGCGTTTAACCCTGGATCCGGTCCCGTGACAGGATCCGCTGAGGTCTATTAATCTATCTAAATGCAGTCATTACAGATCATTACTGATATACGTAACAAACGAAATACTTTAAAGAAAAGCCTGGCAGAAACATTATAGACAACATGAAGGAAGGAATATTCTATTCGTTCTTTAATCATCTACATATTTAGAGTAAAAAATTCTCTGGAAATTTGGGCATTTGGATACAAAGTTGACGGCAGAAATACATGCATCTACGTACATAATATGCAGAAAGGTATTAGCACCGTTGTCAGTTGTAACTATATAAAAACACGTTCAGTTTGGTCGAGAATTTTAGGAGACACTGCCACTACGATATACCCACGACAATACATTAATGGACGCTCTTTTGCGTAATGGGCCGCATCCTGTTCAACTCAGGCGCAGTCCAGTCAATGCTAAGACTTCACTCACAACGTCACGTTCGCTTCCAGACATTAAATTTCATTGTTCATGTTTCCCTAATTGTGTGTGTGCTCATGTTTCGTGTCATTATAGACATCCTCGTGTGGGTTTCGAGTGTTGTAGATCTGGACATCCAAGCTAATCGACGAACGTCCTCGTCGACGTACGATGTGCCTGTTGCGATCTCGAAAACGATAACGAATTTCGAAAACTATCAAATATCAACCACGTTTATTTCTTCATCGCATACGGATGCAGTGCTAAGGATGGAATTGTGAATTGGGAAGAGAATTTGAATTGTGGAGTGTCTAGTGACGGACATGCCTGTGTTTCGACGCCTGGCATCGAGTGTGAAAAAAAAGAAATCACTTTCAAAACCGACTCAGCGTTTCAAACACACAGGCTCTATTTACTTGATGAGATAACATTTTAGGTGAGTCTATCATTAGTGTAAAGTGGTGTATCCCTTACTTGCAATGGGCACTTAGATAATGTGAACAAGTGCGTTGTATAGATATATTTTTAAAATAGATTCCATTAGTACCTAGTTCAATTATGTCGTGCGACTTTCGTATTCATTTGTTCCAGAATTCTTAGAAAGGAAAATTACTTGCGGCGATATTTTAATCTGTGTTATTATTTCTAGTGCAATTTAATATCTGTGGGCAAATTATTCCACGAGATTTGACAGCACTAAGTTTGATTTATTACGCGATAAAGCTTACAAAACATTTATGTGGACACATTGTATTGAAATTTTATTATAGGTACCTACTAAACCCGTATAAGTAGGTACCTGAGCTTGCTATAAGTTAACTTTTTTTAAAGTTTTTGTTTATTAATCTTCCGTGTTATAACGAACGAAGTTAACAAAGTACAATTCCAAGACTTTATCTTTATTTATGTTTAATGAAAAACAACATGCAATTAAATATGGAAAGAATACAAGGTATCTTACCGTTAGATCTTTGTTTTGTTTACTTTTTGAGGTTATGTCGGGTCGTGAACTCACTTCACTTAACATCACAATTTCTAAACACGTCACACACGGCCCACGCAACGGCAATAGTTCGTATAAAGAGTATTTTCACTTAACATACAATACATACTATTAGTAGCTATAGCAGATAACAGCTGACTGTATTTATATTTAATTTTATGCAACATCTTATCACTACTGAACGAACTCTCTGTTGGCTCTACTCAATACTACATTCAATTCGTATTTACGTTTTTACATTGTAGTTCTGAGCAATATCGCGAGATGGCGTTATAATAAAAAACAATATGAAAATCATTGTACATAGTAAAATTTAGGGTTACTTTATTTTATCACGGCAGTCGGTTGCTACCTAATGGAAGAAACTAAGAATTAAATTATTGTCATAAATAATTATAGAAAAGACGCTGTCCTGTCTAAACTTTCAGGGGTCTCCATTATATATTATATTACCAAAATCTAATGTTATAATGGTGACCCTCAGCTTTCACACGTAGGTAGGACACGACGGTATTTCTGACCAATTAAGCAGTCCGACTGGGGAAGTACCTCCGCCCTACAGAATACCGCAGCTTTAATAAGCTCGTGTTGTGTTCCCGGCAGTGAGTAGGGTAGCAAAAAACTTATCCTGCTTTGTCTTTTACACTGACGGCATAGAAACTCTCAATGCTTGCAGGGTTGGCATCGTGAGTGCGACTCTCCCTCCTTCTTCTGCATTTTTATACTTTACAATGCGGAAAAGAAAATACGTGCTGAATATCTACATCCTGAAACTCCTGAATGGAGATATAGGTATTTAAACTATCATGGTCACTCACATTAGTATCAAAGTTATCGGGATATTTACCATGTTGTATTGTTCTGACTTTCCGATACTTCGTCGCTGTTACAAGCACTATGATCATGGAGGAACTGCAGTATTGGCGGTGAACAGTGAAAAAAAAATGGATGAATGGATATGTTTGTACCATATAAGGGTGACACACCGACCCTGCTAGTATTTTTCTGGATATTAAATAGAGGCACTAAACTAGTTGCAGGCATTCATCGAAACATCCGCATCATACCATGGTAGAGTCAGTAATAGATCATTAATTGGTAGAGTCGGTTAAATACATGGTAGAAGCTCAGATCATTAACTGGTAGAGTCGGTTAAATACCTACATGGTAGAAGCTTAGATCATTAATTGGTAGAGTTGGTTAAATACATGGTAGAAGCTTTGATCATTAATTGGTAGAGTTGGTTAAATACATGGTAGAAGCTTTGATCATTAATTGGTCAGTAGTGTAGTGTCAGTAGTCAGTAATGGTGAGCCTCTTTCCTGAGACTGCCTTAAGTTTGCCATTAGGCGAGGTGAAGTCAAGTTGGCGTGACATAGTTAATTTTTTTTTATAAAATATTGAAAAATTATGCAACAGTTACGTAAACCGTAAAATATAGTGTTTTGAGGAAAACGTTTAACTCCAAGTTTCCAATTAATTTTAGTTAATTGTGAATGAAGCCTTATAGACGTAGTGATGGTTAGCCGGTGGAAATTGTATTTCTGATTGCTGATGTAAGTTGGGTAAAGGTGCTTTCACATTGCTGTTACTTTTGAACTGTTTAATACAGTTATACAAATCTATAACGTCCTTTAAGCGGGGCGTGGAAAAGCATCTGATGAGGCCGCCAAGCTGAGTGCCACCATTGTAACATTACTTAGTGTCTCTCTTGCCTGAAACTTTACCTTTAGCTTACCATCAGGCGAGGTGAAGTCAAGTTGGCTTGACCTAGATAAAAAAAAGAAAGAAATAAAAATAACGTAGGGTAAGAGTAGCAAATCCCAGACTACGAAGCATCTGATGCTTTAGAGCCTCAAATGCCGGGAGTAACGCGAAGATAGGTGATAATGATAGCCTTTATCCCGGAGCCCGAGAGCTGCTTTTCGGTTTGTCCTCCTACACTTCCCTCTTCTGTATCCCTGGTAGATTTTCGGTTTGTACTCTTCCATTTCCCTCTTCTGCATCCCTGGTAGAGAGACCACTGAAAAGCATATTATAGTTTCATTTGAGATTGTCATGGTCATTCACATTAATACTAACACTCGCCGGGATATTTACCACGTTTATTAACATTTTTTTACGTACATATATTCACGCCTTTAGCCCCTTTAGGTAGAGAACACACATTTCACCAATCATTAAATTCAAGTCCACATAATAGGGGGTGAGCGTATTGGCGTTTACCGGGCACTATTGTTGACTCGAGTGATGCATCTGAGGCTGAGTCTGAGCTGTATATATCTGTCTGATGTTAAACAGTCCTATCCCTTAGTCGCCTTGTGCGACACCGCATGGGAAAAGATGCGGTGATCCAAATTATTTTTTGCCGGATACCACACGACTTGTTTTTTCTGCGTAACTGATATTTTGAGGAGGTAGGACACGGCGGTATTTCCGCCCAATTGAGCAGTCCGACTGGGGAAGTACCTCCGTCCTACAGAATACCGCGGTTATAATAACTTCGTGTTGTGTTCCTGGCGGTGAGTAGGGTAGCGAGAGCTCACTGGAGAGTTTTTGTGCTGTCAGTAGGACGACCAAAGGCTTGTCCTGCTTTGTCCTCTACACTGATGGCACAAAATCTCTGTTCTTACAGGGTCGGCAGCACGGATGTGACTCCACTGGTGTTACACACGTTCATAGGTCATGGCAACCACTTTCCATCAGGTGGGCCGTGTGCTTGTCTACCACCTAAGTTGTATAAATAAAATAATAACTCCCACATTTAACCATTAAATTCGGTCCCATGTAAGGGGACGAGCCTATTGGCGTTTTTCGGGCACTATTGTTGACACGAGCCATGCATCTGAGGCCGAGGCTGGGCTGTATATATCTGGCTGGTGTTAAACAGTCCTATTCCTTAGTCGCCTTGTGCGACACCGCATGGGGAGAGATGGGGTGGTCCAAATTCTTTTTTGCCGGAAACCACATGACTCGTTTTTTCTGCGTAACCAATATTTCAGCGCTGTTACAAGTGCTATGATCACGGTGTAATAAGGACGCCGAGCTGGTTCGGCTAGTATGGTGTTCGTCAATACACCGTGATCATGGCGCTTGCACTCAGAAAAAACAATAAACATGGTAAATATCATGGTGAGTTTTTCACTATTAAGTTATAATCATTCTTTACGGCGACATCAAATCAGCATTTCTTGGGTATTCCTCCCCTTTCAGGGCCGGCATAACCCATGTAAGCAGGCGGTTGCCACACGTTGACACAGCCCCTCCAGGGAAGGCCACATGCTGCATTTTATCTGCAATGTCAAGGTTATAATCAGAACAGCATCCAATTTAAAAACGTTCTTGCAGTAAAACGTTAGTATTGGAATATAACGTTATTTTATGGAGCCCCCATGAAATAACGTACGCTTTAACAGTCGAGAGAATACAACGAAAGTTCGCTCGGTATCTCTACAAGCGCTCAAACGGGTACTAACCTTTTCGATATCCCTCTCTGTTCGTCACAGGGATAGTAGGCAGGGCCCGCCGTACTAGCGGCGGTAAGACCCATCATGGGGGAGTGGCTAGAGAGGCCACACGGCAGCCTCTCGTACCGTGTGACGCAGATGATCACCGAGCACGGGTGCTTCGGGACGTATCTGCGTCGGATGGAGAAAGAGCCAACATCCGAGTGCCATCACTGCGACGCGAGCGAGGACTCGGGCCCGCACAAGCTCACCCAGCGTCCGGCGTGGGAGACGTCGAGACGGGAGCTTGTGGCGGCCCTGGGAGTGAGGGTTCTCACGCTCTCCACCTGACTCGCGGCGATGGTCCGCTGCGCGGATGCGTGGGCAGCCGGCGCCTCCTTCTGCGAGCAAGTAATGCTCGTGAAGGAGGAGGCGGGACGGGAGCGATGAAGGATCGCAAGCCAAGCTGCCCGCGTACGAAGGCAACTCGGGTGTCAGAGGTCGATGAACTTGCATATATACACTGTTATATGTTACTCAATAATAAGGTAGATAACCCATCTGTCATAGAATGCATTCACTACTTTGTCCCAGATAGTTATATGCGAGCCACTGGGTGCCGAGAACATCGCCTTCTTGAGAAGCCATCGATCGGCATGGCACGTGCTGCAGGCTGCCACTTGCCTCACTGCAAGAGCGGTCGAGTTAATTAATCATTTTCTACATACTAATCCAGATGTTGATAAGTTCTCTTATATTATTTGCCAAATGACAAGAATGAATAATCAATGAATAAATAAATAATAAAAAATAATATGAAGACTGTCTTTACGCGTGACGTAATAGAAGAGATTTCAGTTTTACGGTATAATTTGGCAATATAAAATTAATATTTCGACGTTGGATCGCGTCCTTATAATTTGGACCTTTTTACTGTTCTGGGAAAGGGTAACAAAACACCGAGTCATTTAATTAAAACTACCCTTAATTATCGAAAAGGGTAACACGTAACTCGACGTTAACCTATTAAACGAATAAGCTTGGTGGGTGCCAGCAGGGTGATATTTAAAAAAAAAGAGAAGCCAAGCCGGTGGGAAAGAAACTTATCCCGATATTGTTTGTCATATATTGGGAAGTGTTGTGTTCCCGGTGGTGAGTAGGGTAGTCAGAGCTCACTGGAGAGTTTTTGTGCTGTCAGTGGGAAGACCAAAGGCTTGTCCTGATTTTGTGTTCTGCACTGAGGGCACATAAAATCTCTGTTCTTACAGGGTCGGCAGCACGAATGTGACTCCACTGGTGTTACACACGTTCATAGGGCACGGTAACCACTTTCCATAGGTGGGGCCGTGTGCTTGTCTGCCACCTAAGTTATATAAAAAAAGCCAGCGGGTTATAGAGATTTCTTGCCATACATTGTCCCATACATACATATAATCACGCTTTTATCTCCGGAGGGTTAGGCAGAGGTGATTTAACACACACATTTCACCAATCATTGTATTCGATCCTACGTAATAGTGGGTGAGCCTATTGCCGTATTCCGGGCACTATTGTTGACTCAAGACATTGTATTTCAGGCTGAGTATGGGCTGTATATATTATGTCTTAAGTTAAACAGCCCTCTCCCTTAGTCGCCTTGTACCGCATGTGAAGAGATGGGGTGGTCCAAATTCTACTCTGCCGGGAACCACGCGGCTTTCCCTTACATCACTTAAGCGACTAATCAGAATGACAAGTTATTTTACAAGTGGACTTTTAGTCAGAGATCAAACACTTGAAGTGATTGAACAAATATTTGCTGTTCGCATGTTCTCAATGCTACTTACATTGAACTAAAAATGTCACATATTTCCGTGTTAATTTCTGATTCATGCTTTAAATATTTTATATTTGTGCTAGCGTCATCATCATCATGACCCAGTAACAGCTCACTCTTTCTCATTCCTTTGATTTAGTTTAGGCATAACTTTTTTTTGAAGTAAAATGTCTAAAAAAGTTATGTAGGACTCCAAATGATTAAACTTAACGCCCTTTTTTGTTCAGATAAGGAATACTGCCTCGTGCTCTGGTTGACCCAGTGCCATTTACAGTTTAGAGGCTTTTGTGGGAATGACCGCTGAGTGACCTACCAACACAAAGAGGAAAGTCAGAGTCACGTTCATCAACCAGCAGCAAAAAAAAAAAAAAAGATCAAAGAAAATTGCCTAGAGTTCAAAAAAACATACTTCAAAATATCATGTAAGTAGATATTGTTAGTTGCTTGTATGGTCAAGACCTTTTTCGAAATGTCAGCCCCTTTTTTTTAACGTGCGGAAATCTGAGAGCGGAGGGCGTAAAAGCGGAGCCGCTGGGAGGGGTTATGTCGAACTCACAACGACTAAAACCACACGGCTGCGTCGGGCCATGGGTTTCCGGGAGTGAGGTAGCCTTTGACATGTCCGTCGCGACAGCACCCTATTTTTATTTTTTATTTTTATTTATTAAGGAAACGAACAGTCTCTGACAATTTTTACATACAAAATAGTTCAATAAATACTTATAGACTTAGAGTTACTTATAATAGTTACTATAATATTAATATTCATTACAATATAAAAACTGGTGGTAATGGTTGCACGCACTGCCGTCATCGCACCTGGGCACCTTATTAGACGACGACTCTCTGCGGGTGGCAGTGGCGCTCCGCCTGGGCTGCAAGGTGTGTGAATCACACAGATGCATCTGTGGCTCCACGGTGGAGGAGGACGGCCATCATGCACTGAGCTGTCGTCGCTACACAGGCAGGTTCCCGCGTCACCTTGCCCTCAACGACATAGTCCGAAGGGCTCTCATATCGGCGAATGTACCATGCGTGCTGGAGCCCCCGCGTCTCTGCAGATTAGACGGGAAGCGACCTGATGGTCTCACTTTGGTGCCGTGGAAAAACGGCAGGTGCTTGGTGTGGGACGCCACATGCGTCAGCACAGTCGCGGCCACGCATCTTGGTCGCACCATCAGTGCCCCGGCGGCGGCGGCTGAGGACGCCGCGAGCAAAAAAAGGGCGAAATACGCTGCAATGGAGCCACAATATCATTTTGTGCCCATTGCGGTGGAGACTATGGGCAGTTAGGAAGAGGTTGATCGCGGAAATTGGTCGCCGCATCCACGACCAAGGCGGTGACTTCCGATCCGGCTCGTTCCTGGGGCAAAGGTTGGCTATTGCGATTCAGCGGGGCAACGCGGCCAGCATCATGGGCACCTTTGCGCCGGGAACGATGCGGAGTGGGTTGTTTGACGCGACATGATCGCGAGTTTGTTTCGTGTATTTACGTTTTAATTATTTTGTATGTGGAAATAAACTGTACTTGAATAAAATTTTATTACACAATTAAATCGTTACAATATAATATACACAATAAATAAATAATCATAAGAACAGAGTTCTTAAAGACTAGAAGAATAAATAAATATTCCACGACATTCTACACAACGCTATCTAGACCCATGGTAAGCATAGCTTAACTAGTTTGTATTATGAGATCTAGAATGCGGATAAACATACTTATATACTTTTTTTTATAAATATATACATATTATACATAGAATATAAATCATCATCATCATCATCATGTCAGCCACACATAGTCCACTGCTGAACATAGGCCTCTCCCATAGACTTCCAGAATGACCGATCTAAAGCAGCCCGCATCCATTGCATATAAATATAAACTATATATAAAATATAAACATAAAATATAAAGAGACAAACAATGAATTCAAATTTTTAACTATCACAATTTTATGAGTTTAGGTCATCTTTTAGATGCTTTTTGCGTAATTTAATTTTATGTACAGCTAATTTTGTATACCCTTTTTTTACGTGGGAAAAAACCCCATGTATACACACGCCAGCGGAGACGGTGGGTGAGGTTATATCGGACTCGTACCGACTAAAACGCACTACACCTATGGGTCGTTTTTCGTTGCCGAAGGTGAGGTTAACAGGCATATCCCTCGCACCCCGGCCAACCCAGAGTCATCTCTCTCGATCTGGCCCTTATACAAGTAGCAATTCGTAGGCTGGCGTATTGTAAAGTAGAATAATGAATGTTTTTTTTTAAACCACTTAAGTGGCAGTATGTACGTAAGTGGAATGTATGGGGTTCATACTTATTTTGACGTTGTTTGAGTTGAGTTTGAGTCTTTATAGTAGGTATGACAATCTCACACATTAATCAATCTATTCTATCCTATAAAAGTATTGCCACTGGTCTAGAAGGGCAGAGATACCGTGTCGTCTCGTAGAGCCTTAGTCAGTTTCTATCACAAAAAAAAAATAGAGCAATCTTCGATTTTAAATAAACTTAGTAAATGTATTAAGCGAGTAGGTGTCTATAATGTGACAATCTCAGTTCCATTACGCGGAAGGGTACCGCTATCTGTCCTTGCACATTTTTTGCAGAAACAAAATGTCAAATGAGATCCGCTCATTGATCTTTTAATTCAATTTCCGCTGTATAAAGTCCATACCTAATTGATATATAATTTATACTTGTAATGCTATATGACATTTTGTATATATGGTAGGTATATAACATTTCCATTTCTAGGAGGTAGGACACGGCGGTATTTCCGCCCAATTCAGCAGTCCGACTGGGGAAGTACCTCCGCCCTACAGAATACCGCGGCCATAATAACTTTGTGTTGTGTTCCTAGCGGTGAGTAGGGTAGCCAGAACTCGCTGGAGAATTCGTGCTGTCAGTTGGAAGGCTAAAGGCTTATCCTTTTTTGTCTTCTACACTGACGGCACAGAAAATCTGTGCTTACAGGGTTGGCAGCGCGAGTGTGTCTCCGCTGGTATTACACACGTCTATAGGTCACGGTAACCACTTTCCATCAGGTGGGCCGTGTGCTTGTCTGTCACCAAAGTGGTTTAAAAAAAAATCCAACATCAAATATCTATTTTATCCGAGCGCCAATACCGGTGATATTCAAAGCTTGCTCTTTCGAGCTTACACCTCTCATCCATTCCACATTTTATTTTTACACAGCTTAGGTGGCAGATAAGCATACGGCCCACCACTAAAACGCACGCCGCCTGTGGGTCGTTTTGGTTGCCGAAGGTGAGGTTGACAGGCATATCCCTCGCACCCCGGCCGACCCAGGGCCATCTCTCACGATCTGGCCCTCTTCTCGGGTGTGGGGACTACAGAGTCCCCATCTCGACCCCGGAAACGGGTAGGCGCGCCAAGCGCGCCACTGCCGAGCATACGGCCCACCTGTGGTTACCGTGACCTATGAACGTGTGCAACACCAGGGGAGTCACACTTATGCTACCGATCCTGTAAGAACAGAGAGTTTCTGTGCCGTCAGTGCAGAAGCAGCCTTTGGTTTTCCCACTGACTGAACAAAAACTCTTCAGTGAGCTCTGGCTACCCCACTCACCGGTTGGTTTGGTTTATTTTTACGAATATCAAATCATTCCAGCCCCCCTAAATAAGTGGCAATTCGTTGGCCGGCGTATTGTAGAATAGAATGATGAATGTATGGGTTTTGATGTTTAGGTATGAATTTTTTTATACAACTTAGATGGCAGACAAGCACACGGCCCACCTGATGGAAAGTGATTACCATGACCTATGAACGTGTGCAACACCAGTGGAGTCACATCGGTGCTGCCGACCTTGTAAGAACAGAGATTTTATGTGCCCTCACTGCATTGACGATTGTCAATACGTCATATGCCATCCATTTGTCATTCTATTCTACAACACATCGGCCAGAGAAGTGGCAATTCCCTGGCCGGTGAGTTGTCTAGCAGAATTTTGAGAGAAAATCTACGCCAGTACATTATTTGTCAATCAGCAGATTTATCGGCTTGCAGTCGAGGTGAGGTTTAATCTTGAAGATTCTGGTGGGGTCCTATACTACATTGCTGGACATAGCCCACTCCCACTCGTAGGAGGCTTGGGCCATGGGCATACCCTTGCAATCATCCCATCCTGTTCTGCGTGAAGTTAAGAGTTTTAAAACACACATCATTCAACAAGTAAAGCCTCTCCCTTCGGTTCCGATCTGACCTTTACCAGTTTCTTTAAAGGAATCTGGGTACGTCCGCATGCTTTGACTTACTGTTTCCACCATTGGTACAGGGTTTTATTTCGAGTTTATATTCTCTCACAGTGATATCGTCTGCAAATTAATTCGTACCGTACGTAATTTTGGAAAACGCGACTGTACCGCGTAGCAGCAAATCTCGATACAAATTTGGTCACGGTTACTGGCTTGGGTAGCTTCGTACATATAGCGGAGAACAAGCCCTCTTAATCTCTTACGTGTGTTAAGGAACCCTATTAAACGTTTGGCATCTATCAACTGGCACTAAATTTATCATAACAGGATTACATATCATGATATTTCACTAAGTAATAAATTTATTCCATAATTATACAACGGTTCGGGATTTTTCTTTGACCACGACTTTACTAGCTTGTCTGGTTGCGACTTGACTGGTTTGCGAGCGTCGAGGGGTATGCGGGGAACATTTCTTTTCGCGTGTATTCGCTTTAACTATCAACAATATCTTCAACTTTATTTAAGCACCCTAGAATCGTCAGAAATGTTTTGCACCATGTTGTCCATGACTCAATAACAATTAATCATTATAATAGTAGTTATTACTCTAGTTTCTTATAAAACTATTAGTTAAAATGACAATGGAAACTGCGGAGCCGGAGGCGTGTTACTTAGTAATCAGTGTGCACAACCATCAATCAAAGCATTTGATTATAGTGGGAACAATATGACGGAAAACCCCTGTGGAAATTGTGTCTATAGGAAAAAAATTCTGACTGACGCAGTATTTAGTAAAAAATATTGTTCGAGGATCTTGCGTGGTTAGCTGTTAACCACGTCATGTATACAGGTAAATCTAAAGTGATGAGCTTGATAAAAAAAAGGCACAGGACGTCATCAACTTAGAAAATCTCATCGAAATATACCGGTGTAACGGTTGTGGTTATACCAAAATCGAATTATATTAATACCTAAATCTGGCTTCTTCTTCTTCGAGTCAATGACTAGGTTTGGCATATAATGGGCTAGTATTAAAATTTTATCGACCCAGAACTTGGTCACAGAAACAACGCTCTCCGTTGCTCTATATATGTCGTCGGTAGTGCAAGAGAAGGGGCATATCGAGCAGGAAAGCAAATGCGACATGGACTGAGATTGGACCCCGCAGTCTCTTGCGACCGGTCGTTAAAGCCCCATTTTGCCATGTTTTCTCTGCAGCGGCCAACTTGGGTCTGCCCGCGGCTTAAAGACTTCCAAGTTGGCCACTGGAGATGGAATCGAGGCGGCAGGTCTTCGCTTGTCTGATGAAACCTACTGGAGCTGGATGCTTGTCTTCCTACCTTTGCTCTCTCGCTCGCTGTGGGGGACTCTCTGTAGTCAGAGTAGATCTCATGAAGCACCGGCGGGTTTTTAAGCGGACAGGGGGCAAAAAGAACTGACTAAAAAAACTTTAAATGCAGCCAGGGTAACATTGGTAGAAATACCAAAAACTAGCAAGAAATTCTCCTCAAAAGACCGCTAGGGTAACATTGGTATTATACTTACCAAAATTTGATTAGAACAACTCCTTAAAATGCAGCCAGAGTAACATTGGTAGCAACGCCAAAAGCTGACTAGAATATCTCCTTAAAATGCAGCCAGGATAAGATTGGTAGTATTGCCTAAATCTGTCAAGAAAATCTCCTCGAAAAGCAGCCAGGGTAACATTGGTAGCAGTGCTCAGATTGTAAATCTCCATTTCACTTGTAAATTATGAATTATTTTTAATTTAATGACCACCACGCTACTAAATAACTACCGTCTTCCGTAAATTAGTCACCACACAAATGGCTTCCATTAAATGACTCATAATAATATTCGCCGGGGTCGAACAAAAAACTCCCTAAAAACGTTAACAAGTCAACTTATCTAACAATAAGTGCCATGATTCACTTCAGATGTACTGTAAAATAACTTAATATAATAATGGATACGCTACACGTGACCAGTGGTTTGTAAGGTACAAACAGAGAATTAGGCATAGTCATTCAACGTGACAATGTCGCCAGCCCTTGGCCACCCTGAAGTTCTCACGCTCGCCACCTTACTCGCGCCGATGGTTCGCTGTGCGGATGCGTGGGCCGGCGCCTCCTTCTGCAGCAAGTAATGCTTGTGAGGGAGGAGGCGGGGCGGGAGCGGTAACGGGAGCGACGAAGGATCGCAAGTCAAGCTGCCTGCGTACGAAGGCAACTCGGACGTCGTAGGTCGATGAATGACCTTCGCCCCCCATGAGCGCAGGCCTGGGGGTGACGGTGGAGGGGTATCCGTGGGGATTTTGCGCACGTAAAAAAAGCCCTTGGTCGCCCTTCCAGTGGACGTCGATTCTTCAACACCTGAAAGTGTAGGTTTGTAATATTGTTATAAATGACCCGAAAATATATCATTGACGAACTACGATTTAGGTAACCTGTGGCATTAGAGTAAAAGAGCGGAACTAGGGCTCCAAAGTGCAACCTTTGGACGCAATCGGGTTTTTTTTATACCACTTAGGGGGCAGACAAGCATACGGCCCACTGGGGAGTGGTTACCGTGACCTATGGACGTGTGCAACACCAGGGGCGTAACATTCGCGCTGCCGACCCTGAAGAAACCTCCTAATGCCTCTTTTGAAGAACCCCATATTGAAGGCGCATAGGAAAACCGCAGCATCGAGTTCATTCCACAGTTTACGTGGGATGAAGTTTTTTCATACCGCACAGTGAGTACCGTCT
Organism: Eilema griseolum; assembly: GCA_963662185.1. Lineage (NCBI taxonomy): Eukaryota > Metazoa > Arthropoda > Insecta > Lepidoptera > Erebidae > Eilema > Eilema griseolum. The sequence goes on along the minus strand of OY759248.1, from coordinate 21,051,510 downwards.
CAGGTTATAATGTGTGGGGATGAATTCCCTGCCTACGGCGAGCGGTGCGATGATAGAATGTTGCTGTGGGCATCATGTCAAACAATTCATCTGAGCACAAACCGGAATTGGAGTAGGGCGATGATGAGTTGTACTTAGAAAAAAATAATAGGTAGTCTTAAGCACTATTGCCTCGTTTTACCGGAAATTGTGATTATAATATGGAATTATTTAATTATATGTTGATGATGTTCTTGGTATAAGATAGATCATCTGATAATGACTATCATTAATAAATGTGGTGCAATATGATGAAAATTGAATGTCATGATGATAGACTGAAAACCGTTGCTACTCTGCTCAAGAATATGTATTAGATATTCGAATTTGGAGCTGGAGGTAATACCTCTGCTCTAGGTACAATTATAGTGGTTGATGGTTAGATAGAGTATCACATTTATTTACATGCCAATAATCCCCGCATATACTCCCCGCCGGAGCCAGTGGGAGAGCTTATGTCGGACTCGAACCGACTAAAACGCACAGCGCCTGTGAGTCGTTGTTGGTTGTCGAAGGTGAGGTTGACATGCAGATCCTTCGCACCCTGGCTCACTCAGGGCCATCTCTCTCGATCTGGCCCTAGAGTTCCCCAGCTCGTCCCCGGAATTGGGCGCTCTGCACGCTGCCGCCGCGGCCTGCTTCTGCTAGGGTGACAGGCGGCCCCACCCGTCACCTCCAGGCCTGCGCTCATGGGAGCCGGAGGTCATTTATCGACCTCCGACGCTCGAGTTGCCTCAGTACTATGAAAGTACTATGAAACGGCTGTGTTTATTTTAACGTGGCTTCCACATCAGAAATAAGGGTAATTTGGACTACATGTAGTTTAGAAAAATTATGAAGGTTCCGTGCAAAAAATATAAACACAAGTAAGTTAAACAAGAAACCAATTCGGTAACCGAATTGGTTATTGCAGTAACCTCTGACGCAAACTTATAGAGTCAACGCCAGAAACTAAATCCTGCGGTCAAAGTCGGAACTAAAAATTAATATTTGTACCTAGAGCCAGAGGTATAAATTCAAATTCAAAAATCATTTATTCAGCATATACGATTTAATCGGCACTTACAAAACGTCAATATAAATAGAAATATAAAAACTAGTTTAGCAAATGCACCACCGGTTTGAAACGCGGCATCGATCTGAGAAGACTCCGGCAAAAAACTAATCGGGCATTTTTTTTGGTCTATTTACAAACATTTACTTGGAGCATAGTTGAGCGAACAGAACATTAACATCCAAAGAGGATTTCGAAAAAATGGCATTGACAAGAATAGTAGTAAACACAGCATTAAAATATGTTGAGTGGTTAAGAGGAAGCTGGTGGAGAACACGCGTAAAAGATCTTTTTTTTAAGAATATCAGAACCGACATTACTAATATTCTCTATAACCCTGTGTTTTATTAGGAGGTAGGACACGGCGGTATTTCCGCCCAATTGAGCAGTTCGACTGGGGAAGTACCTCTGCCCTACAGAATACCGCGGTCATAATAACTTCGTGTTGTGTTCCCAGCGATGACTAGAGTAGCCAGAGCTCACTGGAGATTTGTGCTGTCATTTGGAAGACTAAAGGCTTGTCCTGCTTTGTCTTCTATACTGATCGCACCGAAAGTCAGTGCTTACAGGGTCGGCAGCGCGAGTGTGGCTCCTCTAGTGTTACATACGTCCATAGGCCACGGTAACCACTTTCCATCACGTGTGCCCTGAGCTTGTCTGCCACCTAAGTGGTATAAAAAAAAAATTCTCCAGCTAAGCTAAATTGCTTGTTTTAGGAGTGGTTTCACGTCGGTAGTGTAACAGCCATGAATCGAACCTGGGATCGTAAGGCCGACTCCTTAACCATTAAGCCACCGAAGCGGCGACGCTCATATATATTGGTATTTAAATAAATATTTAATGATGAGTGCCTATAGGAAAATGCAGGGGTCAGTTAATGAATGAAGATTTTGCGGGTATTTCGATAACACTTCCGTTTTTCTTATAAAATTATTTATGTGACTAACAATTGTTACAGCGATATTTCCTTCTATTAATAACGGTTGCTATATTAATATTATTACATTCAGAGGAAGGAAATTCACAAATAAATTATAGTTAAACTAAAATTAAATGGGTTTGATGTTATAATTAATACGAATAATGTTATAATTAATAATAATGACGTATCGTAACATTTGTAGCGATTTTGGTTTTAAATTTTGCCACTGAGAGGGCAAGTTACCGCCACCTTCTGCTAGTAATGCGTCATAACCGACTCCGTAACTGTGGGGATTTCTGTATAATAAGAAAGGAGTAAGTTAAGGCATGAACGGCAGTCGATGAATGACCTTCGCCCCCCATGATCGCAGGTTTGAGGGTGACGGGTGGAGCCGCCTGCCACCCTGGCAGAAGCAGGCCGCGGCGGGGGCACGCCTTGCGCGGGGAGCCCGTTTCCAGGGTTGATTTGGGTACTCTGCAGTCCCCTCATCCGAGGAGAGGGCCATATCGAGAGAGATGAACGTGGGTCAGCCGGGGTGCGAGGGATATGTCTGTTAAACTCACCTTCAGCAACTAAAAACGACCCACAGGCGCCGTGCGTTTTAATCGGTTCGAGTCCGACATAACCTCTCCCACCGGCTCCGGTAGTGAGGGTATCCGTAGGGATATTTACGCACGTAAAAAGAAGGCATGAACGATAGTATGTAAGCAGTCATCCATTATTAAAAACATTACATAATATAGGCGCTTCTAGCAATTAATGTTCCTACTTACAAGTAGCGTTTAGATTCACAATCCAATCCAGTAGTTGATAATAAATAAATAATAAACCTAAGACTATCCACCAGCTTCTCGAATAACAATCCACACAAAAACTTTATAAGTAATAGGGTAGTGAGAGAGTGGAATAAGCTACCACATGATGTTGTGACAGCCCAGAACATAAAGCAATTTAAAAATAGACTAGACCAACACCTTAACTAAAAAAAATAAACACTAGTGGGCATAAGCAGGATACGGGCATTATCAGTTGCTTCGACTGCCTGCCTGTTAAAATAATAATAATAATAATAAAATATTCTACAACATTCTACACAACACTATCTAGACCCATGGTAAGCATAGCTTAACTAGCTTGTGTTATGGGTACGGTTTTTTTTCACTAGCTTTTAAGACATATAATGTAACCATATTCGAAGCAAATGAATTGAATTGAATTGAAACATACTTAAATACTTTTTTTATATAAATACATACATGTTGTACATAGAAACACCCAAAAAAATGCAAATACCCATATTCATGCGTACAAATATTTACACTGAGCGGGGATCGAACCCGCGCCTCTGCGTATCAGTCGCGTTCACTACCGTGACGCCACAGGGGCTGTCATGATTGATGTTTCTTTCTTTTTTATACAATTCAAGTGTCAGTCAAGTACACGGCGCATAAGTGGTCAAGTGGTTACCGAGGCCTATGGCCGTGAGCGTAGGAGAGTCATACTCGGGCTGCCGACCCTGTAAGAACAGAGAGTTTTTGTGTCGACAGTGCTGTAAAAGCAGGACAGCCTTTGGTCTTCTCACTCACATAAAAACTCTACAGTGAGCTCTGGCTACTCTACTCACCGTAGGGAACACAACACGAGGTTATTATAGCCGTGGTATTCTGTAGGGTGGAGGTATTTTCTCCAGTCGGACTGCTCAAATGGGACGGGAATACCATCGTGAAGGTACATAATAGGATATCTGTTTTGTTTTTTACCCGTCGAAGCTGGGGAGTGTCACTAGTCTAATAATACAGACGCCAGTTCATTACTCTGTGTAAATTCAATATATTTCTTATACCGATTGCGATACACTAAACAATATTTCAATGTCAGGTCGGATCTGTCATGTTTTTTGCGGACCCATCAACGGATATCAGTGAGCTTACCATGAAGTCTTAAAACAGGTCAGTAACTAAATGGATGTCATTTAACTAAACGCATAAATAACTATGTAATCCCATATGAATATTTTAAGATTACAAAGTTACAGTTGCAATCCGTAGTACAACAGCAGTTCTAATATTGACGTGTTTTAAGCGTTCATGGTACGAATCCAGTTGTCTGCCTGTAGTCAGTCAACTAAAGACGTTAGGTATCGACTGTCTGTCGGTTTGACGTCAATATAATGTTACAATTTTTTTTTAATTTAGTTTTTCTTTATGTAACTACCATTACAGGTTGCCCCAATGCGGCAGTTAGCAAATTGTACATTGTAAATCACTAACTATAACTTATAACTAATTCTAACTATTCTGTAACTTATAACTAATGTCATACAAAGATGCCCTTGTGAACTCACTCAGAGAACCCGCAAACATGTCCACTATTTCGGATATCATATTGAGGGCGTGAAGGGCCCGAGTGAACGGTAATAAGATATTGTCTCTTCAAGATCTTCGGACCATAATCAATGCTATCAGGTCAACTTTGTTTTTTATACCACTTAGGTGGCAGACAAGTACACGGCTCACCTGATGGAAAGTGGTTACCGTGGCCTATGGACGTGTGTAACACCAGAGAAGCCACACTCGCGCTGCCGACTCTGTAATCACAGAGTCTCTGTGCCGTCAGTGTAGAGGACAAAGCAGGACAAGCCTTTAGTTATTTCACTGACAGCACAAATTCTCCAGTGAGAATTCTCTCTCGGACTGCTCAATTGGGCGGCAATAACACCGTGTCCTACCTCCTTAATAATCCAGACAAGTGGCAATTGGTTGGCCGGCGTATTGTAGAATAGAATGACAAATTCATAATTATACAATGGTTCGACTGGGGAAGTACCTCCCGCCCTACAGAATACCGCGGTCACAATACCCTCGTGTTGTGTTCCCGGCGGTGAGTAGGGTAGCCAGAGCTCATTGCAGAGTTTTTATACTGTCAGTCCGAAGTCCAAAAGCTTGTCCTTTTATACTGACGGCATAGAAACTCTCTGTGCTTACAGGATGGGCAGCGCGAGTGTGACTACCTTGGTTTTGCACACGTTCATAGGCCACGGTAACTACTTTCCAACAGGTGGGCCGTGTGCATGTCTGCTACCTAAGTGATATAAAAAAAGACTTATCGCGATTAAATCATGGAATTTACTATTTCTGCTGCAACGCACGGTCACGACTTGACTATTTTTTTTTTTATATATATAGGAAACGTCAATTTGACTTGGCCTTGCCTGATGGTAAGCTTGCGAACGTCGAGAGCTATGCGGGGAACATTTTTTGTGCGTCTACCCACTATTACTTTTATTATGAACGGTTAGGCTGGCGACACACCACAGTCACTATGTCAGTTTTTAACGGCACTGTGTTTTTTAGTTTTAGTGTCGTAATCACTGGATTCCACGTTCCGGATAGTTTGAATTCATCTTCCTACTATTGAATTTTTATATTTTTTTATTTCAATGGCTTCACGGAAAATCCTTGAATAGTAGTGGCGACCAGTGGAGAGGACTTTGGGTTGATGATTTGGCATATTTGACAGTTGTCAACGCATGTCATAAACGTCAAATCCCATATATTCGTCGTTCTATTTAACAATACGCCGGCCAACAAATTTCCACTTCTCTCGAGGGGCTGCTAAGTAATACACGAGGTTCCGACGCTGGCTATCCTCTTAGGGTTGGGAAATTAGACAGCAGTCGTTCCCATATAAGCCAAGATAAGCCATATCAAAAGAAAAAGTGTGAGAACACACCCCAGGGTCCCGGTTGTATCCAAACTTTGAATGAAACTAAAATGTAAGGTCTGCAGCGCGAGTGTGACGCCCCTGCTGTTGCATACGTCCATTGGCCACGGTAACCACTTCCCATCAAGTGGGCCGTGTCCTTAACTGCCACCTAAGGGGTATAAAAAAACCGGGAAGGTTGTGTTGGTGTAAACACTGTCAAGACGGTAAAAATTTTTGAATAAAGGTATGGTACATCTCGTCAGTAGTAATGTAAGAATATTGTTCATTGTCAGATCAATTATGCAGTTTTTTTATACCACTTAGGTGGCAGACAATCACACGGGCTACTTGATGGAAAGTGGTTACCGTGGTCAAGGGAGTCACACTCACGCGGCCAAACCTGTCAACACCGAGAGTTTCTGTGCCGTCAGAGTAAAAGACAAAGCAGTACAAGCCTTTAGTCTACCCACTGACAGCACAATAACTCTCCAGTGAGCTCTGGCTACCTTACTCACCGCCGGGAACACAACACGACGTTATTATGGCCGCGGCATTCTGTAGGGCGGAGGTACTTCTCCAGTTGTACTGCTCAATGGGACGTAAATACCGTTGTGTCGTGTGTTATTTTCTAGTGTACAGTGTAGTAAAAATGTACAGAATTATCTATTTCTGTTTAGGTAGGTAGGTACTTGAAATTAGTTACAAGAAATAATTTAAAAATAAAAATAATTCCACATCCCTTTTTTACTTTTTGCATTCGTGCACTTCGTGTTGTGTTCCCGGCGGTGAGTAGGGTAGCCAGAGCTCACTGGAGAGTTTTTGTGCTGTCAGTGGGATGACCAAAGGCTTGTCCTCTACACTGACGGCACAAAATCTGTTCTTACAGGGTCGGCAGCACGGATGTGACTCCACTGGTGTTACACACGTTCATAAGTCATGGTAACCACTTTCCATCAGGTGGGCCGTATGCCTGTCTGCCACCTAAGTTGTATAAAAAAAAAAGTCAACATCTTAAAAGCACATAAAAGATAATAATTTTTAAACGTGCGCAAAATTCCCATTGAAACGATACAACTTACCGAAGCCAGTAGGGGAGGCTCCCGGAGGTGAGGATTCCGGAGGCATACCCCTAGCACCTCGGCACGCGATTTTCCTCGAATAACTTAAAAAAAAGAAGTACAGAAAAAGTTAGTTTTTGTGTTATTGGTCTCGAGTCTATGGTCAAATACAAAAGTTGAAGGCCGCCCACTTCCGTTGCTTATAATGGCCATTATGTGGCGCCAACTTTTTGTGATATTTATATATTAATTAATTGCATATTGGATACCAATTTGTTAGATTTAATTTATTAGTCTCTGCATGTTTATTCCATTGATTTTTATGAGTTTGAAGATAAAAAAAGGTCGTATATCATTATATAGTAAATATAGCTGCGGCACGCTTTGATGGCCGTTTTGACACGACTAGTTTTGCTCGTTTTTTCTTTTTTGGTGCGCTTAATATTGGACAAAGAACTGTTAGACGAATAACTAAAGAAAAATATGGCGAGACTGGCACAGAAGAAAATAAACTTCACACACCAAAAAAGAGAATATGAGCAAAACCTTCGCTATACACAGTCGAACTTTTTTAAAGGATACCTTAGATATTTTACAAATAAGCCTATGTTAGGTACTGATAGCGTCTATGGCGGGGAGGTAGTGAATGCGACTGCTACACCAATGACCAGCTTCTTTTCCCGCTCAGTGCAAATATATGTATGCGTGAACATTATTCGAATTGATCTGCGTATTTCCATGCTTTTTTTACGTTAATCTCTCGCCTATGGCAGTTGTTAGGGGTAGTTGGAGCTCGTAGAGCTGCTAGTGTATCAAATAATAATAATAATAATAATCAACACACAGTTAAAATCATACCTATCATTCTCTCATCCACAGGTCTCATTCCAAAATCATTGCACACATCACTCACAGCATTAGGTCTACATAAAAAAGTATATATTTAATTTATCATTTATTTATTATTTGTGAAACATAGGTATTACAAAAGATCTTAAAATTATTATCAGTGCACTATGTCCTACGATTTAACATGGTGTACAATTTAAAATTTAAAATATGGTTAGTTTATTTACTAAGAATATGGTTGGTAGGTACATAAATCATATTAGGTACAAGACGCGTGGTTCTCGGCAGAGTAGAATTTGGACCACCCCATCTCTTCCCATGCGGTGACGGCGACTAAGGGATAGGGCTGTTTAACATCAGACATATATATACAGCCGAGACTCCGTCTCTTATGCCTGGTTCGAGAAATGTGCGTGTTTATTCACCTTTATATAACCCTCAGGGTGAAAAGCCGTGATTATATGCATTATTTATTTATTTAAAAATATTCAGAATCGAATATCACTTGATATTTTATTTAATATATTAACTATTCTCTTAAACGACAAGGTTTTTATGCGAGTAGCGTTCGCCATCCAGTTATCGATGTAGACATTATAATAGTACCTAAATCTAATAAACTAAACCTAAACTTAATAAACAATAATATAAAAATTAAAATAAAATTAAAAATAATTAAATCAAAGTTTGAGCTCTGCGTCGATGTAGGTAAATATCAGTTAGTTAAAGAGCAAGTAATTTTAATTATTAGATAGACGATTGGTTGTGGCGCCTATGTTTTGTACCATTAGATATAGACGTTTATAAGTATGATATATTTGAATGTAACAAATAAATAAAACTACTAGAATGTTTTTTAATATGACGCAGACAACAATATACATAGGTATAACATAATAAACAACATACATAAACATAAACTCACGCCTATATATCCCCGAATGGGTAGGCAGAGGTGCTAGCATCCACATTTCACCAGTTTATGTTTAGGAGCCTATTGCCATTAACCGGGCACTTATAAACCTGCGATAAATACACACATAACTTCGAAGAACATCGAAAAGTCATAGGTGTATGCCATGGTAAACCTGGGATCGAACCCGAGACCTCGTCTCAGCAGTCCATTACCCATACCACTAGGCTACCGCGGCTAGCATAACAAACAAAACGCAATAAAAACTTTTTCGTACAAGGAGATGGCTGATTTTAGTCAGTTCAAGTCCAACCAAACCTCTCTCGAGAAGAGGGCCAGATCGTGAGAGATGGACCTGGGTCGGCCGGGGTGCGAGGGATATTGCCTGTCAACCTCACCTTCGGCAACCAAAGCGACTCACAGGCGGCGTGCGTTTTAGTCGATTCGAGTCCGACATAACCTCTCCCACCGGCCCCGGTGGAGAGGTATCCAACAAAGTCCAACAAAACCTCTCTCTCTCCTCCAGGGAGATGAGGTGGGGGCTTTCCGTGGGTATTTTTCGAACGTTTTAAATAAAAGTATCAATCGAGGTGCGAGAAACATGCTTTACTGGGCAACACTGAGCTCTTCCTATTAGTCCCACCCTCCCCTTTCCTACACAGGACAACACGTGCAGGTCTTAGATGTCATCCGCATACGGTGCAGAGCATCCGACCAAGAACCAAGCGGTTCGGAGACTCTTTCCTCTGTCGCACCATTAAGGCCTGGAATTCATTACCAGTTCATGTGTTTCCTTCTTCCTACAGTCCCGGGTCCTTTAAGCGGGGCGTGAAAAAGCATATGATGAGGCCGTCAAGCTGAGTGTCACCATTGTCACACGGTATGTGTAAGTAATGGTGACCCTCTTTTCTGGGACTTTGCCTTCAGCTTACCATCAGGCAAGGCGAAGTCCAATTAACGTGTCCTATATAAAAAAAAAAAAAACACACGTCACACCGTTTCGTTTCAAGTTCGGTTCGGTCCGAACCGAACACAAAAATTATAAAAATCGTAGTTTTGACGCCTACACGCTGAGCGAATCGCGTCGGTAACTTAATGGTTAAGTATTCGGCCTAACGATCGAAAGGTCTGGGGTTCTGGCCTGGCCATTACGCTACCGACGTGAACCCACTCCTAACACAAGCGATTTAGCTTAGCTGGAGGGGTTAGAGGGAATGTTAGTAATTTCGGTTGAAATATTTTCGAGTTTATTGGCTAATAGCTGACCCACCCCAGCTTCGCCCGGGGTATATTTTGAAGCTCCATATCCCATATTGAGCCCGTATGTTTTAGTCTTCAAAATATGTATGAAAAATTGCCGGATTTTTAACATTTATTATCAATGCTCCGCTCCCTTAAGTAGTAGCGTGATGATATATAGCCTAAAACCTTCCTCGATAAATTGACTACCCAACACTGAAAGAGTCATTCAAATCGGACCAGTAGTTCCAGAGATTAGCGCGTTCAAACAAACAAACAAACTCTGCAGCTTTATAATATTATATTATAGATAACAAAGTCAAAAACTCCCTAGAAACTTATAGTAAAGTTTCCACTACTTTATTGAGGTAGCAGATTTAGGGTAGCCTTTTTCTCTTTATGAAATTACTAGACGACACGCCCCGGCTTCGCTCGTGGCATATTTCGATAACTTTGAAATAATGCAAGGGAATCTGCCGGAATGCTAACATTTATGCTTACTGCTCCACTCCCTTGAAGAGTAACGCAATGATAAATGGCACCTTCATCTATAAACGGACTATTCAATAAAAAAAGATTTATTCAATTCGTACCAGTAGTGCCTCAGATTAGCGGTTTAAAATAAGAGGAGGTAGGACACGGCGGTATTTCCGCCCAATTGAGCAGTCCGACTGGGGAAGTACCTCCACCCTACAGAATACCGCGGTTATAATAACTTCGTGTTGTGTTCCCAGCGGTGAGTAGGGTAGCCAGAGCTCACTGGAGAATTAGTGCTGTCAGTGGGAAGAATAAAGGCTTGTCCTGCTTTGTCTTCTATACGACGGCACAGAAACTCTGTACTTACAGGGTTGGCAGCGCGCGTGTGACTCCTCTGGTGTTACAAACGTCCATAGGCCACGGTAACCACTTTCCATCAGGTGGGCCGTGTACTTGTCTGCCACCTTAGTGGTATAAAAAAAAACAATCAAACTCTTGACCTTTATAATATTTAGTATAGAATATAGATGTTATGCATAGATTTTAATAAACAAAAATGTTTTTTTATTGAAATTTCATCGTCATCTTAGTTCCCAGTTGCATTCGAGGCCCTCACGACTATTCTGATGAGGTCTATTGAGGTTCGGTCCGGAAGATATTACATATCCATAACTCTCTCTCTATAAACCCACGAAGGGGTAGGCAGAGGTGCTAGCACCCGCCAGTTTATGTTTAGGTCCCAATGTAATAGGTGGCGAGCCTATTGCCATTAACCGGGCACTTATAAACCTGAAATGAATACACACATAACTTCGAAAAGCATCGAAAAGTCATTGGTATGTGCCATGGGTAAAACCTGGGATCGAACCCGTGACCTCGTCTCAGCAGTCCATTACCCATACCACTAGGCTACCGCGGTTATATTAAGTACATATGCATTGAAACAAATTCCTTAACAGTTCTTAACCAGACAGAGTGTCGACGCTTGTTAACTATCCCATAGTTAATATAACCCTTATCTTAATGGTATAAGTGCTATAATCCCTTCTCGGTTAAGTAGAGCATTCAATATTTGAGCTGTGTGTTTGTTTGAGACATTCCATTCGTGAAGCAACAGACAATACAGCGCCGAGTCGTCCCTTGATGTCGGCGGTGCAGTGTGTCTCAATAAATATTTACTTTCTATTGAATTGATATTCTATTGAGTAAAAATTCTCAGTTGTTACAATAACGCCATAATTACACGTGCAGTCACGCTTCTTTCTTATTGGGGTAGGCAGGAACCACATGTTTTGTACGATAAGAAAATGACTATAACACGATACTGACATACTCTTATCGCTTCCTGTTTTATATAGGACATGTCAATATGATTTCACTTTACTTGATGGTAAACTGAGGACTAAGTCAGTCCCTATACGGCCTCATCAGGTGCTTTTTCACTCCGTGCTTAAAGAACTCGGGGCTGTAAGAAGAAGGAAACACGTGAGCTGGTAAAGAAATCCTTTCCTACTTTATCCATATTAATGCTGACGGCACAGAGACTGTGCCATCAGGTGCTACAGGGTCGGCAGCGCGAGGATGGCTTCTCTGGTGTTACCTACACCTACACACGTCCATAGGCCACGGTAACCACTGTCCATCAGGTGGTCCGTGTGCTTATCTGCCTCCTAAGTGGTATAAAAATATATATGTATATATGCAAAAGTAACTTTGTCTGTCTGTATGTTACGTTTTCACGCCTAAATCACTAAAACGATTTTGATAAAATTTGCTATATTGGTAAATCAGACCTTGAGAAAGGACATATTATGCTATGTTTGGTCGCGATAACCGGTAACCACGCGTGCGAAGCCGCGGGCAACAGCTAGTTATGCATAAACTATGATGATTTAACTTATGTCTATAAACAATCCCATAAAATCGTTATAATGAAAACCCCAAACGGCTAAGATCCACGAGCCTGCGCGAGCGCAGACGATGACGCAAAGCCCTTGCGGCGTTTAAAAAAAAGAAATGGCAAAAAGTCTTTTAACAGTTCACTTCTTTGATCATCATTGGAAATATACAAAGTTTATAATGCGGTCGAAATATTCATTAAGACATGAAATTGAACCGTGTGCATTTGCCTTAAGGTGCACTTTTTTGTGATATAGCTGCAATAAAGCGTGGTATTGTCTCTGCGTGCCTGTACGTCACTGGTCATGATTGCAAGGCTTGTTTAATGAAGACACAATAAAACAGGTTTTAATTTTCAGGGAATCTTATGGAACATTTAGATCAGGGATTCTCAAAGTTAAGTTACTTACCAGCCCAAGTGTTTCCTTCTTCCTACAGTCCCGGGTCTTTTAAGCGGGGAGTGATAAAACACATGATGAGGCTGTCAAGCTGAGTGTTACCATAAACATAAAACATATAACATACATACATATTCTAACTAATCTATAACTTATAACTAATGACATACAAAGATGCCCTTGTGAACTCACTCAGAGAACCCGTAAACATGTCCACTATTTCGGATATCATATTGAGGGCGCGAAGGGCCCGAGTGAACGGGGCCTCGGCCTGCAGATTCGTGCGCGCTCGCGGCACCGCCAGCAGCGGCGGCCGGCGACGGCGCCACACGTACCGGTCCGGCACACACAGACACAAAGCACCCAGTATTGCTGGGTTATGTAGCTTACCCCTCAGTACCGCCAACATATACGTTACCAGCGCGACTTCACGCCTCACCCGTAGTTCATTGTACCCCACCATTCCCAATTTGAATAAGGTGGGATACATTAGCGGATAATAAGGATACACACCATACAACCTTAGATATAGAAATCTAATGAATTTGTTTTGTATCCGCTCCAACATTAGATTATATGTGGCCTCATATGGTGACCATACGGCTGCGTTGCTTTCCAGCTGGCTTCTCACTAGCGCATTATACAATGCTATGATCGCTCCTATATTTGTAAATGTGTATGTATGTAATGGTGACCCTCTTTTCTGAGACTTTGCCTTCAGTTTACCATCAGATGAAGCGAAGTCTATTTGACGTGTCCTAAATTTACATAACCAATGTGATAACCTAATCTTACGTTAAAGTAATATTTTGTTATTCTTCTTCTTCTGCACAGCTTCTTTCTTTTTCTTCAAAGTCAAAGTAATTGCAAGTGCTGCCAGTGGGGAGACCAAAGGCTTGTCTTGATTTGATGTTGTGCACTGAGGGCACATAAAATCTCTGTTCTTACAAGGTCGGCAGCACGGATGTGACTCCACTGGTGTTACACACGTTCATAGGTCACGGTAACCACTTTTCATCAGGAGGGCCGTGTGCTTGTATGCCACCTAAGTTGTATAAAAAAAAAGTTTAGTTGTATACCCAACATCACAACATTGCCCCTAGACCCCTACAATCGACTTACTTAGCCCATGTTGAGAAACACTGTATTAGATTCCTGCTACAATTAGAGAGAATGCGTGTGATTGAACGTTTCGCATGTCGCAAGACATTAAAGTAAATAAATATTAATGTATTTACCGTTTGCTAAGTTGAGAAGCGAGCAACTGTCACGACAGATAACACTATTATGAGAAGAAATAAAAGTAACTTCCGAATCTGATTAAGAACCAAGAACCAAGCGGTTCTGAGACTCTTTAATCTGTCGCACCATTAAGGCCTGGAATTCATTACCAGCACACGTGTTTCTTTCTTCTTACAGTCCCGGGTCCTTTAAGCGGGGTATGAAAAAGCATATGATGAGGCCGTCAAGCTGAGTGTCACCTTTGACACATGGTATTTGTATGTAATGGTGACCCTCTTTTCTGAGACTTTGTCTTTAGTTTACCATGAGGCGAGGCAAAATCCAATTGACATGTCCCATATAAATATAATTCTAATAAAAATGTTAGAAAGGTTCAAAGTTTTTTGGTATAATGTTATTTAAAAACACAGAATGTTCACTTTTTTCACGCGTGTTAGTAGAAAAAATAATGAAATGTGAAATTAAACTATACCCCTACCTCCTCTCGTTGCGAGTTCCTTGACGTCAAGCGGGCAGTTTATCACGGCCACGGGCTATATGTTTCTTTTCGGATGAAGAATAACCCTATTCCTTAGTCACCTTCTATGACACCCATAAGAAGAGATAGGGTGGCCCTACTCCACCGGAAACCAACACAACAACTTACAAATATACAAACATAAATATACAGAAATGTGTGTTGTCATGTCAGTAACTTATTAGGTAGGTATTAAAACTAAATAGAGACTTTCATTTCAATTTCAAAACTATTGACCAAGGACTATTAAAAAGCCATATACCTTACTTTTTTAGCAATGACCACTTGTGTCCTGCCTGCCCCATTCCATCTAAAATTAACTGATGAGACAAATGAACTAACCAGAGAGGTTAAACACCTGTAGTTATTCAGTTATTTTAACATCAATCAGATTGGCACCGCGCCTAACACTTGGCTAATCAGAAACGCTGTTGAATATCGTATTGTTACTACACCTGTATAATATCCATTTCTAAAACTTTAATGATATAAAGGTTACTATAAAGTGGATGAGTATCTTAATGATGTAAATGCGTGGTCAACATAAGTATCTTGCTTGCTCGCACAAAATAAATTGTAAACTACAGCTAATTTAAAAAAGAAAAATAATCTAGCTCTAATATAGTTCGCTGAGTTTCTTGCTGGTATCTTCTCAGTAGAACTAACCTACCGAACCAGCGAAATAATCATTTTTCAATGGTTTATTTTTACATTATTTAATATTTTTTTCTTGACATACTTACTACCTAATTGTAATTTTTTGACGTTCAAATGTGCTCTTTGTGTACCTAAACTGAATAAATGAAATTGATTCTTTGATTCTTCTTCTAAACTGATATTATAAATGCTAAGTCTGTCATTCTCACACGGCCCACCTTATGAACTGTGGTCACCGTGATCTATGGACGCGTGCAGAACCAAGAGAGTCACACTTGCGCTGCCAACCCTGCAAGCAATTAGAGTTTCTGTGCTGTCAGTGTAAAAGACAAAGCAGGACAAGCTTTTGGTCTTTCCACTGACAGCACAAAAACCCTCCAGTGAGCTGTGGCTACCCTACTCAACACCGGGAACACAACACGAGGTTATTATGACCGCGGTATTCTGTAGGGCGGAGGTTCTTCCCCAGTTGGACGGAAATCTCCGGTGCGATCCTGATGTTTGGTAGAGCTTGAGGAAAGACATAGAAATAGTACACCTCGTTGTCACCTAGGTATAAAACATGTATTTGACAAGTTGCAACACGTCAGAGGCTTCAGTGTGAACGCAATTGTGTTTTATACTTGCTGGCTATACACACTTTGTGAACGAAAAGTGTCTCAATACATGTATAAAAGATATATTGTGTTTTGACTAGTCTTCTACAAGTCTTTTAGGAGGTAGGACACGACGGTATTTCCATCCCAATTAAACAATTTAGGGTAGCCAGAGCTCACTGGAGAATTTGTGCTGTCAGTGGGAAGACCAAAGGCTTTTACACTGACGGCACAGAAACTCTGTACTTACAGGGTTGACAGCGCGACTGTGACTCCTCTAATGTTACAAACGTCCATAGGCCACGGTAACCACTTTCCATCAGGTGGGCCGTGTGCTTGTCTACCACCTTAGTGGTATAAAAAAAAAAGGAATCCGACTGGGAAAGTACCTCCACCCTACAGAATACCGCGGCCATAATAACCTCGTGTTGTGTTCCCGGCGGAGAGTAGGGTAGCCTGAGCTCAATGGAGAGTTTTTGTACCGTCAGTAGGTAATACCAAAGGCTTGTCCTGATTTTGTGTTCTGCACTGACGGCACAGAAAATCTCTTCTTACAGGGTCGGCAGCACGGGTGTGACTCCCCTGGTGTTACACACGTTCAGAGGTCACGGTAACCACTTTCCATCAGGTGGGCCGTGTGCTTGTCTGCTACCTAAGTTATAAAAAAAACAGTCTTCAACACGTTTTGTATTAAACAAGTTTACAATTTGTCTCTTGATGAAAACAAGAGGTGAGGCAGTCTCAATACATGTATACAACATATTTATCAATAAATCAATCAATCAGCCCACTGTAGTCCACTGCTGGACATAGGCCTCTCCCAATGTGCGCCATTTTCTCCAATCCTCCGCCTCCCGCATCCAGTCTATCCCAGCCACCTTTTTCAGGTCGTCCGTCCATTTGGCTAGGGGGCGTCCTACCTTTCGTTTACCTTCTCGCGGTCTCCACTCTAGGACACGTTTGCTCCAACGGCCATCGGTCCTTCGGCAAACGTGGCCAGCCCACTGCCACTTCAACTTGCTTATTCTGTGGCCTATGTCGGTAACTTTGGTTCTCTGTCGGATAACCTCGTTCCGAATTTTATCCTTCAGCATAGCTCGCTCCATAGCCCGCTGTGCGAAGAAACGAAGGGTTAGAAAAACAAATCGTAGTAGTTAAGGTAGTAATATTACTTATTCTATGGTACTAGTCCTCTTTATACTGTGACATACCTATACTTTTTATTGTGAAAAATGTGTTAAAGAAGTTCAAATAGGTGATGCAAATGAGTGTGGAAGTTCGTGATTTTTGAAGACATACTCACTTACTTAGGATAGGCTATGTTTGTTTGCGCGATAATCGAAATCCACTCGGGTGGAGCCAAGGGCAAGAGCTAGTATCTAGATATTTTAAATCGATTTTGTTTATCAATAGGTAGGTATGTCGATTTTTTATCGATGCATGTAACGATGATGAATTGATTAATTGCAAAGTCTGTCTCTATGGCGCCTTGGTTGGTTAAATTGGTACGTAAATGTTGGCATTCTTTTTTTTAATTTTTAGTAGGTGTTCTTTTTTTGAACTTTTTATTAGGTATTCTTTTTTTGAACTATTTTTCATAATAGGTATTCTTTTTTAAACGTTTTTTATTAGACTAGTTTTGATTGAAACCATTGTTGTAACTGTCCATAAACTATAGCAGAATTTCTTCCCAAAGGGTTAAAATATGAAACTTTCCCGTGGGAATTTCTGTGGCCACCAGTTGGCTAACATATTTCATAGCCAACCTTTAACACTTGGATACAATGAAGGTTAACTGCATCAGATATAAATAACTACTCGTAAATGTGAAGCGAAATGATTTGAAAGTTGAATGCAACCATCTAACATTCTTTCATCAGCCGTTTATTTTAGTATCGAGGTTACACGTTTTTGTTTCAGCTGTACCTATTTTTTTAAAGTTACTATTTGTTATCTGTGACTATGTTTAGCAATGTTGTCATTTAAGCACACAAATTTGATTAAAATTTTATTAATTAGAGTTATTTGATAAATATTCTACTGTCATTGGTGCTTAAAAATGATTTCGGGCATATGGGTGCCACGGGTGGCTTGGATCCGCTGAAATGAAGCGTAATCGGAAAGATCCATTTTCGACCACTTTTTTGAACAACTGGGGCCGTACTAACGTAATTATACAGAACGAAAATATTTGGTAAGTACATACCTATCGCTAAAGATATTACTTGATCAGAAAAGTAATACGCAATTTTTGTAACTGTATACAGATGACATTTTAGAAAGATGTGATTTGTAATTGTCTATTTGACTATTTTTTACTGTCAAAAAATGATCACATTATTATAATATAATGAACTGCAGAAGATAAATATTCCTACGACAAATAGTTTTAAAGATATTTGATTTCTCAAGCCGGCTGAAAACGCTCCATATAAAATCATACTTGCGAGTGACGTCACGCACCAGTTGCGTGTAGTGCAAAAGTATGAAGTTAAAGAGAATATCACAGTTATTTCGGTCATTTTGCGTTTATTAAGCGGTACTGGAAAAATAGGACGACTTGTCAAATAGCATATTAAATACATCCATTAGCATGTCCCATACATACATACGCCGCAAAGACAAAGGCCTCATTCAATGTGTGGCAATGGATCTTCCGCCATCCATATATGTACAGTCTATTCCAGCCACCTTTTTCAAGTCTTCAGTTCATCAGACTAGAGGGCGTGCTCCTTCCGTTTCTTCGCGGTCTCCAATCAAACATTAATTAAAAGGTCAGAAAACTTTTAATTCTTGGAGTAACCAAGGATGAACTATGAGGTGGCAGACAAGCGCACGGACCATCTGAAAGGAAGTGGTTACTCTGGCCTATAATAGACGTATGCAACACCAAGGGCCTTACACTCGCGCTGATGACCCTTAAGGAACCTTCTTATGCCCCTCTTGAAGAACCCCATATTGTAGGCGTTTGGGAAAACTGCATTACACAGCTTGAGCATTCGTGGGATGAAGTTCCTTTCATATCACATAGTGCGCACCGTCCAAGGTCGCAATGTGTAGATTAATTCCCTGCCTATGGCAAGCGGTGTGATGATAGAATGTAGCTTTCATGTCAAAATTCCTCAACAAGTGTATTTTAGAGAACTAGTAAGCATCCTCTCTACTTGCATCAGTTAATAGTTGTGTAATTGCAAGTATTGGCAACTATTTGACTGACTGTGACATAACTAGCATTGCATCATTCTTGACATATCGCTCAATGGGCACTGATTGACCAGCTTTTGATACAAGAATGTGACGAAAAAGGTCATGAGAGGTATGGTTAGGGTATGTCCATTAATCACGTGGGGTCATCAGGGGGAGAGGGGGTTCGGTAAAAACCACAAAATATCACCAGGGGGTAGGTAGGGGGTAGGGTGAGAAATCATGTGTAGGTATTATTTTTTTCTAAATTACGCGCGAAAAAGAGAATATTCTGTTTTTTTTTAAATACTTACCTAACTTGTACCAAAAAATATACGTGACTTGAGGGGGTCGACTAGTCTGAAACAACTGTGTAACCTTCATTTTATTAAAGGAATATTAAACAGTGATAGATTATTGTGTATTTGTGTATTTGACGACCTCCGTGGCGTAGCAGTAGAGCATTCGACTGCTATGCAGGGGGCGCGGGTTCGATTCCCGCTCAGTGCAAATATTTGTATGCATGAATATGTATATTTGCATTGGTCTGGGTGTTTCTATGTATAATATGTATGTATTTACAAAAAAAAAAGTATCTAAGTATGTTTATCCGCATTCTAGATCCCATAACACAAGCTAGATAAGCTATGCTTACCATGGGTCTAGATAGCGTTGTGTAGAATGTCGTGGAATATTTATTCATTTATTTATTTATTAGAAATATGGCATTTTCATACATATAAATACATTTTTTATACAACTTAGGTGGCAGACAAGCAAATGGCCCACCTGATGGGAAGTGGTTATCGTGACCTATGAACTTGTGTAACACCAGTGGAGTCACATCCGTGCTGCCGACCCTGTAAGATAAGAGATTTTCTGTGCCTTCAGTGCAGAACACAAGCCTTTGGTCTTCCCACTGACAGCACAAAAACTCTCCAGTGAGCTCCGGCTACCCTACTCACCGCCGGGAACACAACACGAGGTTATGATAGCCGTGGTATTCTGTAGGGTGGAGGTATTTCCCCGGTCGGACTACTCAATTCGGACGGGAATACCGTCGTTTCCTACCTGCTCATGGTACATGGTACAGTTTTAAGTTTGCCATATCTATACTTCGATCAAAGTCCGAATAATATTTACTAATTTAGTTTTCTCAATCAGAGTTAGTTATCGACCACAAGATGATTTGAATAATAATTGAATTAATTTATAACAAAAAACAATGTAATTAATTATAAGAGTCCAAAAGAAAACTGTTAATATTCTGTTAACCGTCGATGATTCAGCGTATATCCCCACGAACTTGCTCGAAAAAAAAGGCCGGTGGCGCCCGACATGCTTATCGACCAGGGCTGTCAACTAGCTGTCATTATATATTTTACTCAAATATTAAATATTATTATTTATATATAAATTTATTTATTGGCATATAGAATATTAACATAATGTACACGGAAGTTATCGAAATTAAAATATATATAAAAAAGAATATATATCTAAATAATCCTGCAGGTTCAGCATTTGAAATTTAATTTAGATAGCCCGGAAGACGTCAAAGAATTCCTCCCCATCGATGTTCACCGGGAAGATGGCCAGAAGGCTGGCGGCATTGCCACGTTGAATGGCAATACCAATCCTTTGCGCAAAGAATAAACCAGCCCTCTGATCACGGGTAGCGTCAATTAAACGTTTAGAAATGTCTCTAAACAAAAGACGGGCACTTGGACCCCATGATCCCAGCGTCTCGACCCCGAACGGCTCAAATATGTAATTACCACTTATATTACTATACTTGCGCCGTTTGAGGGTCTCTGCCGACGCAGCAGCAGCGCAGACGCAATTTGCAGTCCCTGGAAGGTGTGAAGGCGCAATTAAATTATTCCTACAATACACGAGTTCTACAAAAAAAAAAAACTTTAATTCGGTTAGACGTAATAGGGGGTGAGTCTATTGATGTCTTCCAGAAACTATTGTGGACTCAAGTCATGCACCTGTGGCTGAATCTGGGCTGTATATATCTCTGATGTTAAACAGCCCTATTCCTTAGTCGCCTTGTACAACACCGCATGGAAAAAGGGTGGTCCTAATTCTACTTCTGCCGAGAACCACGCGGCTTTTAAGTCTGTCTAACCTTTTCTGTAATTTAGACTGCGTTGTAAATTACAGTAGGTACTACTATACTACAAGAATATAAGCATTACTCACAATAAAATTATTAATTCACCCATGTCCATGATTGCATTCTATTAATAGTATTTCCTTATAACGGCTGGCTTAAAATAATGGGATTTCTCAGAAGTGTCACCCCTATGACGCGTGGACAGGTTACACATTTTGAACTCAATCAATAATGTAGCTTTGCGGTTAGCGTGTTAATAAAACCGCAAACACAGGCGACGACGCGTGTTCAAAACATTTATTATTGAACATTATTTTTAGTATATTTGCCAACTAAACCAAATTTTTGCTTTTATCATATTAGTGTCCATACCAAGGTTTCCTGGAAGAAATCGCTTCTAGCGATAAGTCCGCCCATTGTACATACATAATTATATTAAACTTTATATAATGCTACTTACTAGTTCTACTGTAAATCTTTTGGTGAACAATAAAGAATTATCTATCTACATACATACATTCACACATATAATCACGCCTTTATCCCTGGAGAGTTAGGCATAGGTAAATTAACACCCACATTTCACCAAACATTGAGTTCGGTCCGGTACGTTATTAGTTTGGTCCGGAAGACGGCAATAGGCTAACCCTCTATTGAGGGTTAGCCCTATCCCTGACCACACTTTACAGATACCAATATCATCTGAACACAATCCCTGGCCCAGATTCCACCAACAAAACCACTGTCATACTACTCAAACAATGCAAAAAATGCTATTAAATTTTAGCCTTTACACGTATTAGTTTAAAGTTCAACATTAAATGAAAAAAAGTTCATTACATTTTTCATTCACTCTACAAGATGGCATTTAATCTTAGACTATTTTTTTTATTATAAACAATTACAGTAGTTATCTACATATCTCGTTTACTTATTATTTTTTATATAATAGTTTTTCTGGGCATCATTATCATCGACATTCAGTTATTAACTTAGACATAATAATATTTGTACTGTGTGTGTAATTTGGGCGTGAAAAAGCATATGATGAGGCCGTCAAGCTGAGTGTCACCATTGTCACACGGTATGTGTAGGTAATGGTGACCCTCTTTTCTGGGACTTTGCCTTCAGCTTACCATCAGGCAAGGCCAAGTCCAATTGATGTGTCCTATATAAAAAAAAAAAAAGTACCTATTCTAGTAATATTGCGTAGGGACATGTGTAACACAGGCACATTACAGAAAAGAGAAAAAAAAAACATTAATGGTGGCGGGTAAGTTGTGAGAGAACGCCACTATGTACATGACGGTAAGGTCTCAAATTAAATGTATTTTTTTGCAGTGTCTCTGGCATGTCAGTGTCTTTGACATGACATAAAATTAGCTCGGTCGCATCCAAGGCTTGAATTTTGCAGCCCGAGGTTTGCTCTCCACCCCTTTATATATATAATGACCTGTATTCTGACCTCTATTAATGAAACCCTCGGTAAATTACATAGATAAAAATGTATTTATACCCAGATATCTGAGACACTGGGTAAGTGGAATACCTATATAAGTGAGACAAGTTTGCAGGTCACTTCAGATCTCACTTAACCAGGTTTTTTTTTTTACATGCGCAAAATCCCCACGGACGCCTCCTCACCGGAGCCGGTGGAGGAGGTTATGTCGGACTCAAACCTACTAAAACGCATGCCGCCTGTGGGTCGTTTTGGTTACCGAAGGTGAGGTTGACAGGCATATCCCTCGCACCCCGGCCGACCCAGGGCCATCTCTCACGATCTGGCCCCCTTTTCGGATGTGGGGACAACAGAGTCCCCAACTCGTCCCCGGAAACGGGGAGGCGCGCCAGGCGCGCCCCCGCCGCGGCCTGCTTCTGCCAGGGTGACAGGCGGCTCCACCTGTCACCCCCAGGCCGGCGCTCATGGGGGGCGGCAGTCGTTCATCGACCTCCGACACCCGAGTTGCTTTCGTACGCGGGCAGCTTGGCTTGCGATCCTTCGTCGCACCCGCCGCCGCTCCCGCCCCGACTTAACCAGGTTTGACTGTAGGTACATCATTGCTCTTACCACGTTATTTTATCATAAATAGAATATTAGTTACTAAAATTACTTACTAGAAGACATTCTTTCCTCTAACCCTTCCTGCTAAATAAAATTACTTATGTTATTTTTGAACTATCGCGGTGTGAATTCATAATTATACAAGAGTTTGGGACTTTTCGAGATTAAACCATGGAACTTACTATTTCTGCCGACGTTTTATAAGTGTTGCAGCACCCGTGGTCACGACTTGATCCATGATTTCAAGTCCCAAACTGTTGTATAATTATAAATTGCTTGTGTTAGTAGCAGGATCCTACACCAGGATTTGAATACGGAATCGTTCGATCGGAAGGCCGAGTCCTAATCACTAAGGTAGGTATATACGCTCTTTAGTTTTATCATCTTTCCTCATTAATATAGAAAGTAATAACATTTGGGTTTTCACGCCTTTTACAATTAGACCTTAATAAATCTAATTTGGTGTCATTGATCTTAATTAATACATGTTTTTGTGGTTTTGGGAAACCCCGTGCCTAAATATAACTTTCATTAAGAGCGATTGCTCGAGCCTTTGCAGATGCGTAGAGATGTTGCTTCCTTGGCTGAATTTTACCGTTTCTACCATGGTGAACCAAGCGGTTCGGAGACTCTTTTCTTTGCCGCACCACCAAGACCTGGAATTCATTACCAGCTCACGTGTTTCCTTCATCCTACAGTCCCGGGTCCTTTAAGCGGGGGTCCTGGGTCAAGCTGAGTGTCACCATTGTTACATGGTATACATGTAAGTAATGGTGACCCTCTTTACTGAGAATTTGCTTTCAGTATTCCATCAGGCAAGGACGAATCCTATATAAAAAAAACAATTTTCATTCAAATATATTAAGAGTTACTTAAAAACCTTAATCCTTACTCCATCGTTGATTGACGATTCTTTGCAGCTGAGAATCAGATTATCTTATCTTTAGAGACCTTAGTTACCCTTACTGGGGTAAGAATGAGCAGTCCGACTGGGGAAGTACCTCCGCCCTACAGAATACCGCGGCTATAATAACTTCGTGTTGTGTTCCCAGCGGTGAGTAGGGTAGCCAGAGCTCACTGGAGAATTTGTGCTGTCAGTGGGTAGACTAAAGGCTTGCCCTGCTTTGTCTTCTACACTAACGGCACAGAAACTCTGTACTTACAGGGTTGGCAGCGCGACTGTGACTCCTCTGGTGTTACAAACGTCCATAGGCCACGGTAACCACTTTCCTGACACCTAAGTGCTATAAAAAAAATCTATATATGTATTTAAACTATCATGGTCACTCACATTAGTATTCAAGTAATCGGGATATTTACCATGTTGTATACCACTGAGGAACTGGATTTTTTTTTTATATAGCACACGTCAATTGGACTTCGCCTTGCCTGATGGTAAGCTGAAGGCAAAGTCCCAGAAAAGAGGGTCACCATTACTTACACATACCGTGTGACAATGGTGACACTCAGCTTGACGGCCTCATCATATGCTTTTTCACGCCCCGCTTAAAGGACCCGGGACTGTAGGAAGAAGGAAACACGTGAGCTGGTAATGAATTCCAGGCCTTAATGGTGCGACAGAGGAAAGAGTCTCCGAACCGCTTGGTTCTTGATGGGATGTTTTGCACCGTGTGCGGATGACATCATGTTGAATATTGGTGAACAGTGAAAAAGATTTTTAGGAGTACTTAGAACAATATAACATGCTAAATATCCCGATTACTATAATACTAAAGGCAAACTAACTATCTATGAGCCAGCATCCACACACCTAGTAATAGATACTGAAATACCCAAATTTCTTTAATAAACAAGCGTCCAAAAGATACGCCTACACTGCGCGTCACATCTAAGCAGCCATGCATTTTATAATTTATTTAAATATTTACCGTTAACCAGTAGAAACTAAACAAATAATTATCATTATCATGACTCACAGTCATATGATTTAAGGTGTGTATAAGGTCACATGTTTGTTTCGTTAAGTATCTGTGAGATGTGACCGAATGATAAATACAAACATGATAAACTGAAAAGAAAGTATGCATGATATTTTATAAAGTTTGAGCGAATATTACTCATTGAAATAAATCCACCGTTTAACGGTTTCTATCGCGATTTATTTGTTAGTATTTACGTTTAGCTCCTGGCTGACGTAGGATGTGGCGGAGTTGGGGACTCCGAGGTCCCAACACCCGAAGAGAAGGCCAGATCGAGATAGATGACCCTGGGTCGGCCGGGGTGCGAGGTATATGCCTGTTAACCTCCCCTTCGGCAACCAAAAACGACCCACACCGCCGTGAGTTTAAGCCGGTTCGAGTCTGACATAACCTCTCCCACCGGCTCCAGTGGTGAGTGTATCCGTGCGGATTTTCCGCACGTAAAAAAATATTAATGTAATAAAATATAAATGATTTAATACTTAATTAAAGCACTACCTACTGAAAAATCACGTTTTAAAAAGTATTAAACAAGAAAATATCAAGGATAGCCGTGGTCTATGTCACTTTTTCCTAGAATGTTTTGTATTGTTCGACTAAATGGCATACGACCACGGCTACTTTGTAAAGCGTGATTTTTCAGTAGTCGGGCTTTTTATATTATCTTGGGGCAAGCAACACCTATAATTCATTAAGCTCTTTCAGATGATACCAAACACAACATATTTATCTCAAATTTATTTTTTAACACAGTACTTTATAACCGCTAGAGGGCGCTACATTAGATAGAGTGATACGATATATAACCTATAACCAGCGGACGACTAAGATACTTCTAACGATACCTTATTTGTCCAGTTCTAATTAGTGGTTGAAGAGCTATGAGGGAACAGATGAACCAACGTACATACATACATTGCCTGTCAAAATCATAACCCTCCTTTTGTTTCGCCGTAGTCGGTTAGAAAGTAGCCAAAACGTCGGGATAAACATTAATAATTCCAAATAAATCGCGATATAATCCGTAAAAATGTGGTTTTATTTCAGAAAGTTTGCGGTTGAATTAATTTGTAAATAAATTATATTACTAATCTGTCTAATCGAAACTTGGATATTTGGGGAAATAATAGATTTCCCAATGCTTGCTCACGCTTTCGGGTTATTTTGATAGCCATTTTTTATTTAAACGTCAATACGCCATTTTGGTTGTATGTACGTCAATACGACCAGTATGACTACACCCCTTTTATTGGTCAGCTGTAAAAGTCTAAAGAATGTAAATCTTTTTTGTATTTTCTATTTGGTCGGTCAATTGCTTAAAAGCTGAAGTTCAATCCAGAAATTAGAGGCCACCATTTCAGAAGTTAAGAATTCCATAATCGTGGTAAAATGGCTCTAACTCCTGTTTTCTTTCTAGATTCAAATCTCATTTTATTAAATGCTCTTCTATAATTTTATATCACACCTTAGGCATTAGTTTCAAACCGATTAGTTTCTATAAAGACTAATGTAAAACATATATTCTTAGGTGCATACATACATACATTTAATTACGCCTTTATCCCTGGAGGGTCAGGTAGAGGTGAATTAAAATTGCCTATTGCCGTATTCCGGGCACTCTTGTTGACTTGAGCCATGCATCTGAGACTGAGTCTGGGCTGTCCTATCCCTTATCCCTTAATCGCCTTGTACGACACCGCATGGGAAGAGATGTGGTGGCGCTAATTCTACTCTGCCGGAAACCAAGCGGCATGCGTGCATAGTAGGTTTAATTACCTATCAGGTGAGGTAAATTACCATCTCGAAAAGTCTACGCAATAATTTCTAGACTACCTACAGCAGCTGCAGTACACTGTGGTAAAAAAAACAACCTACGAGTCCAGGAGGATAACCTACAAGTCCAAACAAAAAATATCTGTGCGTAGTGACTTTCGTGGCGGCCGTGGGATTTTCCCCACAATAATAAAAAAAAAAAGACGCAAACTGTGAATGGGGTAACATTTAAAACAAGATTGATCAAGTTTTATAAATAGAACGTGCGTCATCTAGAATAGCGTTTTTATGCAATATAAGGAAGGAAATGTGTAAATCAAAGCACCTATCTACCTAACAAGTAAAATATGGACAAGTATTGAATCTTGTGGAAACGATATTCCTAGGCTTAAGTAGATAGATAGATAGATAGATAGATAATTCTTTATTGTACACCAACAGATTTACAGTAGGACAAGTAGGTAGCATCTATACAGTTCAATGTACAATGGGCGGCCTTATCGCTGATGCGATTTCTTCCAGGCAACCTTGGGATGGACAGTAATGTTATGTACATTAGTATACATAAGTACGACATAAGTATTGATGCTAAACTACAGTGGGGATCACATATTGCAAAAATATTCAGTAGATTAAGTTCGGCCTCATACACTGTGAAAAAGATTATGACCTTGACAACGTAGATACGGCTAGAAAAGGCTAAGAAAATTCAGCTATTTTCATAGTGTTTTGAGCTCGACGAAGGATAGCAAGCCAAGCTGCCCGCGTACGAAGGCAACTCGGGCGTCGGAGGTCGATGAACGACCTCCGCCCCCCATGAGCGCCGGCCTGGGGGTGACAGGTGGAGCCGCCTGTCACCCTGGCAGAAGCAGGCCGCGGCGGTGGCGCGCCTAGCGCGCCTCCCCGTTTCCGGGGTCGAGTTGGGGACTCTGTAGTCCCCACACCCGAGACGAGGGCCAGATCGCGAGAGATGGCCCTGGGTCGGCCGGGGTGCGAGGGATATGCCTGTCAACCTCACCTTCGGCAACCAAAACGACCCACAGGCGGCGTGCGTTTTAGTCGGTTCGAGTCCGACATAACCGAGGTATCCGTGGGGATTTTGCGCACGTAAAAAAAAAAAAAAAAGTGTTTTGAGCTACGGAATTCTCTTTTGGAGTAATTCTGCAGATTTCAACGCAAAACCGGGCTGTGCGAGCTATTTATAATTTGGGCCCAAGAGTCTCCCTCCGAGAAAAGTTTAAGGAAATAGACATTCTAACCGTAGTGTCACAATATATTTTTGAGAACTTAATGTGTAAGAAAAAATATCTCAAAATTTTCAAGAGTTTGTGACAGGTATAATATAAATACCAGTCACAAAAACAATCTTGTAGTCTATGATAGTAGACTTAAAAAAAAAAGTCAATCTTGCCAGGGCAACTGTATACGCTTTTTTAACAAACTCCCTAATGATATTAGGGATTTACCTACCTGTGAATAAATTTAAAATTGTAATAAAGAGTAAATTGTGCCAGATAGACTATTATAAAATCCAAGAATACTTAGATGATAAACAAGCTTGGAAATTAGTTGTTCGCTCAACTATGCTACTCAAGTAAATTATTGTATTAAGAGTAAGTAGACCTAGTAAATCAGTATCAAAATAAACGGGATATTTACCATGTTTCATTGTTTTGAGTTTCCGATATTTCGGCGCTGTTGCAAGCACCATGATCACGGAGGAACTGGAGTAGTGGCGGTGAACAGAGAAAAAGTTTTTTCCTAGGAGTAATTATATCGATCTACCCTCTTTCGAGTTCTTTTACTACGCGTATCTGCACTACTATTGGTTTCACTCTCACTACAAACTCGAACCCGATCTCGATCACGTTCACGACATACGATGCTTACTGTATCCACTCGCGATTTTTTGAAAACGGACCACTGGATCCCGTTTATTTTGATACTGATGTGAGTGACCATGATAGTTTAAAGACCTAGTAAATGTTTGTAAATAGACCAAAAAAAATGCCCGCTGAGTTTCTCTCCGGAGTTTTCTCAGGTCGGGGCCGCGTTTCGAACCGGTGGTCCATTTGCTAGTCTTTCATATTTCTTTTTATATTGAAGTTTTCTATCTTTTATTTTATCTTTATATATTTCGTGAAGCATAGGGTACATAAAAGGTGTTATAAAAATAATAGTACAAACTATGTTCCGCCAGTGTCAAATTCCCAAATGTCCAAATGGGATGGGAGGCAATAATTTTCTTTTTATATTAAATCTACACTTTCATGTACACTAGACTTTGTCTCTCGTATTGCAATTCCTCTGTGCCCTCCCGGGTTTGTTTGAAGAGGCCTCAAATTTGAGTTAAGCTCGCCTTTGTACATTACATCCCATCTTTTTGTATAAATGTAATTTATGTGTACAATAAAGTATAAATAAATAAATCAATAGACAAGCTCTCAATACTTTCAATTGTTTCAAGAGCAAACAGTTCGCAGCAAACCGATTGCTTCTCCCTGCACCGACAGCTGTCGATGTGTCATCGCGTCCAACATTGTTTAACTTCGAACTTCACCTTAGTAGTTAAACAATCGCATCGGTACACACCTACCGTGCAAGGAGCTAATTTTAGCAGCTTTACCTGCGCTTGCGCTGTGAATCATTGCGAAGTAATGTTATGCAATCACTCTGTACGTATTTTACTCTAAAATAATCGTGCGCATCGATTTTCGTTGCCTGAGGTACAGTTGTCAACTAAAGTGGTTTGAGAAATAATGTTCTAAATAATTTAAATGAAAGTTCATGAAAATATTATTCCTCAAAGATATACCCCTTCGATATAATCCCCTCGCGCCCACCAGCGGAGGAGGGGGGAAGTTTGGTCGGACTTGAACCGACTAAAACGCACACTGTGGGTTTTAGGTTGCTGGAGGTGAGATTAGCATAGCCATATTTCGGGTACTCCGGCTGACCCTGTGCCATCTCTTTACTTTATTTCACATTTAATTTTTAATTTTATTTACTGTTCACCGCCAATAATCCAGTTCCTCCGTGATCATGGTGCTTGCAACAGCGCCGAAATATCAGAAACTCAGAACAATACCACATTTTAAAAATCTCGATAACTTTAATACTTAACTCTATCGCCATATCATACAGTTTATAATATAGGCTATATAACCTAACATTTTATATTAGTTACGATACGATAGCAATCATAACAGTGACCGGATAATTCCCAAACGTACCTATACCAAAAATCAACATGGTCAAGAACTTGATTGTTTTAATATTTCGTTGAAATCAGACCAAGAGTAAGATGTAATAAAATATAAGGTAGTTTTCAGAATAAATAGACGTGTTTTGCGTTCATTTTTCTTATTGTACAGCATTCAAGACTCGCAGCGTGATGATATATTGAGCGATTCTGCTTAAAACTACTATCTTTATGAATTTCCAGTAGGTCTCAATAGATTCCCACAAAATTAGTTAAATGGTCATTCATATGAGTATAATCACAACAATTCAATTACCAAGCAGATTCTAATTTCGTGCATATATCGCCACAAGCAAAATATTATCCTAATACGATTCCAATAAAGTAGCCTTTTTAGACATCCTGATCTATCAAATGCGTGAATAATTTTATAAAACGCAAGTGTAATTTCTGGAGTAAGCGCGTTCAAACAGACAAACTCTTCAGCTTTATTTTTAGCAAAGTGATTGGCCATTAGAAAAAAAGAAAATAAATAAGAAATCGTTCATTCAATCGCCTTGAGAAATGTGAATACTTCTACTTCATCCTTGCGTTGCATTCGAAACTTACAAAGATTTCGGGGTCCGTTTCTTCCCGTCGCTATGCCACAGAGTCTGTAGGTACATGAATAATAGAATGCTAATTAGAACAGACACTTAACTTCCCAGAAATGTCACTCTAAAAGGGCATACAGAAGTGTGTGATATAAACACATGTGATTTCTTCGAAGTAATTGCTATGGCCTCTACATTACACGCGCTACAACGTTTTGTACGCGACTGTACGCACGTACACCATTGATGATAGGTGATAAATGTAATTTAACATACATATAGCATACGTAATATTCCCATACTCACATTTTTCAACTCAAGCTCTCAACTCGGAATCTGGGGTCCGCTTTACAAATCTAACAGCAGATTTGGCTGAACATCGATATTTTCCATGAAGCGACTGCGATTTGACCTTCACAACCCTAAAGCGATATCGAAGCTGTGCAGCTTGACCAGTTGTAGAACTTTTTAGGACTCCAGCAACCTGTAACGACTGCCATAGATGTTCGTATAGCTGGACCGACTGCTTAACGTGCTCTCTGAGGCACGACCAGACCAATGCAAATACCCATGCATACAAATTTTTGCATTGAACGGGGACCGAATTCAGGCCTCCTATGTAGCGATCACTGCCACTACGCCACAGAGGCTATCATCATCGGGTTTCTTTTAAAAATTAGAACCGAAACTACTAATATTCCAACTAAGTTAAATAGCTTGTGCCAGGAGTGGGTTAATCGGTAGTGTGATAGCCAGGTCTCGAACCTGGGACCTTTTGATCTTAAAGCCGACTACTAAGCTATCAACGCTTATGTATTTGTATTGGTATAAATGTTAGAGATATTACTTCTACTTGCCATCGTCCCAAATATTTGGGGTCGGCACAACATGTCATTCTTTCGTACATTCCTGTCAGATCTAATTTACTCATTCACTCCATTCTTTGCCATATCCTCTTTCACGTAACCCATCCATCTTAACTTGAGACTATATCTGCTTGTAAAGCCCTCTACATTCATTCTTTGGACCATTTTTACAATACTACCTTCATCCCTCCTCGTGGTATGAGCAAACCACTACAGTCACTCACTTCTCAATTTTTCCATTCACTCACCTGGAGTCAGTTTCAATATTCCTCTAATACTCATTCTTTATTCTGTCCCTTCTCATCCCATCTCTATCTTAACATTCGCAACTCTGCTCCATATAGTTGTCTTTTTTAAGGCCAAACCATACGGCAGGTCTGATTCGTCTGACCCGGAAAAGTCAATTTATAAGTGAAACATAAATAAGTGGACCCCGGGCCCCAAAGTGCAAACTTATGCCTTGATCACACGCACTAAGTCGAGTGGCGAGACAGTACACTCGGTATGATCGATCGGACATCTCACTCGGCTGAAAGCGCTGTCTCGCCACTCGACTGGTGGCACTCTAGCGCATCTGTCCAATCGTTACGAGCATGTTGATAAGATTGATAAAGACGTCAAAATATGATCTTGCATTATTTCTCTAGAGTCGTCCACCCTTTTGCCCATTCAATAAACGTTTTATTTTTATTTTACTAGGCAATCCGGCCAGCATCATTGGCACCTTTGCGCCGGGAACTATACGGGGTGGGTTAATCGACACGACATAATCACGGATATGTTGTGTATTTTTGTTTTAATATTGACATTGAAATATTGTATTTATATTGTATATTTTAATTAAATAAAAAGTAACAGGACAGATATGTACAGCCCAGACTCAGCCTCAGATGCATGGCTTGAGTCAACAATAGTATCCGGAAGATGGCAATAGTATCCGGAATATGGCCGAGTTCAATGATTGGTGAAATGTGGGTTCACCTCTGTTTAACCCTCCGGGGATAAAGGCGTGATTAAATGTACGTATTTATATGTATTATTGTATTTTATTACTGTATGTATTTATCTATACTGATAGTTATCATTACAACCATAATGCGTCCAATGCGAGTGTAGCAATTTAAAAAGTAATGTACAGTGAACAAAGTAGATACGGTTGCAGCTTTTCATTTAAAGTTGTATGTAAACGTGCAACCATATCTCCTTTGTCGGCTGTACAATAAATCTGAAATTCTCTCTAAATCTATAGGAATCGTTAACATTGGTAGCCAAGTGCTTCACAGCGTCAGTAGCTTAGTGGTTAAGGAGTCTTACCATCAGCGTTACGATGCGAACATACAACAAATTGCCTAATGACATCAAGGATACGGACAGCATAAAAATCTTCAAACTAAAACTAAAAGAATATGTGCAAAAAGTGTAATGAACTTAGAACTGCATTACGTTTATAAATACTTACCTAATGAACGACCCTAGAGGCGACAATGTATTTATTTATGTTATCTTATATAACATTTATTTGTACTTATCTCATTTTAAGTTAACTGTATGTTTTTTTTTTGAGAAATAAACATCTTTAAACCGGAAGTCCTGGATTTGAATCCTGGTCATTACGCTACCGACATGAACCCACTCCTAGCACAAGTAATTTAGCTTAGTTGGAGGGTTTAGAGAGAATATGTATTAGTAATTGCGGTTGCTAATGTTCTTATTATTAAAAAAAAAACATTTAAAAAAGTTCCATAAATAATGTGGAATAGTGCTACCCATGTTGGTTTTGAGAAGGTATTTCAACATTTCTTGAGTACTTAAATAACTGAATATTTAAAATCTGAAATTTTATAAGGTCTTAACACCAATATCGTTTTTATGAGTTACCTGGTATTACCTGCTATTAACCACTGGTATTAACAGTTACTGGTACTTTCGGTATCGATAACGTTTTATTGTTATATGTACAGTTTCCGTCACCCCATAGATAAAATATATCTATATCAAAAGTTTTACTGACTTTTTTTACAGGGTAATTTTCAGGCAGATGTCGACCTAAAAAGACGTGATGTTATTTGACTAAAATGATTTCACATCAAATCAATTTATTGCGAAATATGGGTACACAGGTTACAGGTAAATACATTTAGGTTCCACCATATTTCAGCCAGATTAGCATGCAATAACGTTACACATATTATGACGATATTTGTTTATAAGATAATTAGAAGCTAAGAATTTGCAATTTAATATAGTTTTATTATCATGTATTACTCATCTTCTTATTGTAATTATGGAGAAGCGAGGTCTCCTGGCACAAGTATCCTTTGCTATTTAAAAGGAGACCTCAGAAATTGTATTAATTTTGTAAATTTATGAACAATAAAGATTATTTATTTTATTTATCTCTCGAACTTTTTCGTAATGTACTAATTACGACCCAATTTCGATATTTTTCGTGAAACGACTGTCATCTAACCTCAACAACCCACTGGTGATATCTCAATTATTACCCGAGTACGGTAAAGCAAAAGGAGGGTTATGATTTTAATAGGTTATGTATGTATGTATTTATGTACTCAATAAACGATACTCAATACATCCCCTACCGGAGCCGGTGGAAGAGGTTATATCAGACTCGAACCGACCAAAACGCACGCCGCCTGTGGGTCGTTTTTGGTTGCCGAAGGTTGACAGGCATATCCCTCGCACCCCGGCCGACCCAGGGCCATCTCTAACGATCTGACCCTCTCCTCGGCTGTGGGGACCACAGAGTCCCCAACTCGTCCCCGGAAACTTATGTGGCGCCCTTTAGCGGTCATATTAGGTTTCACAGTTTTATAGTGAGCATTATCTCTGTATAGCTTGGAGGCGATGGGCAAAAACCATTCTATTTTCATAGAATTATATTTCAATTCTATAAATCTGTACTCATCCCCTATTAAGTGGGACTTAACATTACAAAAAAAGAAATTACTAATTACTATATATTTAAGGAGGTAGGACACGGCGGTATGTCCGCCCGATTGAGCAGTCCGACTGGGGTAGTACCTCCGCCCTACAGAATACCGCGGCTATAATAAATTCGTGTTGTGTTCCCAGCGGTGAGTAGGGTAGCCAGAGCTCACTGGAGAATTTGTGCTGTCAGTGGGAAGACTAAATGCTTGTCCTGCTTTGTCTTCTACTGACGGCACAGAAACTCTGTACTTACAGGGTTGGCAGCGCAACTGTGACTCCTCTGGAGTTACAGATGTCCATAGGTCACGGTAACCACTTTCCATCAGGTGGGCCGTGTGCTTGTCTGCCAACTAAGTGATAAATAAAAAAAAGTAATCTTATAACCCCTCCAGCTAAACTACATTGCTTGTGTTAGGTTAAAAGTGGCTCACGACTGTAGTGCAATGGTCGGGATTCGAACCCTGGACCTCTAGATAGTAAGTCCGACTCATAAACCATTATTAACCCACCGACGCTAGTGCAGCTATATACAATAAAATTCATCTGGCAAAATTGGGGCATATAAATACACCTCTGGCTAGTACCACTGTATCTAGGTTTGTATATAAGATGTGTTCAATTTGTTAGTTTCCAAGTACTGAAGTGTTTTGTTGTAGCATCTGCAATCTATTTTGTTTACTTAATCTAAAACTAATAACTAGTAAAACTCGTTTATGATTTCAGTTGAATTTATATAACATAACATAAACTCACGTCTATATCCCCCGAAGGTGCTAGCAACCACATTTCGCCAGTTTATGTTTAGGTCCCAATGTAATAGGTGGCGAGCCTATTGCCATTAACCGGGCACTTATAAACCTGCGATAAATACACACATAACTCCGAAAAGCATCGAAAAGGCATTGGTGTGTGCCATGGTAAAACCTGGGATCGAACCCGAGACCTCGTCTCAGCAGTCCATTACCTATACCACTAAGCTACCGCGGTAATTTATATTACACTAGCTTTTGCCCGCGGCTCCGCCCGCGTAGATGTCGGTTATCGCGACAAAACATATGCAAGCCTAGGTCCTTTCCCAAGATCTAATCTACTCCTGTACCAAATTTCAGCAAAATCGGTTCAGTGGTTTAGGCGTGAAAGCGTAACAGACAGACAAACAGACAGACAGAGTTACTTTCACATTTATAATATTAGTAAGGATTTATTAAATAGTCCGTTTTGTAAGTACCTATTTAACTATTGTAGATTTCCTTAAAACCATAGTGGGCAGAAGATTTATGTTGCAGACGAAAAAAGTGCGCACTGTCCATTGAAAGGAACTTCATCTGCACGACAAACGAAGTATTTTTTCGTCAGACAGAAAAAAATATCTCTGAATCACAATAAAAGTTTAGTACGGAATTAAGAGGCGCCTATAATTTATGAGTTTCCTCATCATGAATCAAATCCCCGTCCAGCGGCATGCATCGGCTTTGTTTAAATATTTTTTTCTTTTTATTAATTTGCAGAATTTGATTTTGGAATTCGGCGCCACGTCATAGTCTTTCTAAAGAGGTTAACTAATGTTTATAGGAACACATTTTTCCATGAATTATTTTTATACCTGGAAGCAATTCTGTGCTGGCCGGTACCTTAGAGTCACATGACTACCGGCGACGCCTCTCGTGAAGTTTTATTTTTATGTATACTAAACCACAAAATTTTGTACAACTTTATAAAAAAACCAGCACCGCACCGCGGTTTCACCCGCGTAAATCCTGATCCCATGGGAATATCGGGATAAAAAGTAGCCTATGTTACTCACAAAGAATGTAGCTTTCTAATGAAAAAAGAGTTATTAAATCGGTCTATTACTTTTTGAGTTTATTCGTTACATACAAAAATACAAATCTTTCCTCTTTATAATATTATATATTAGTATAGATATATTACATTTCTTTTTAAAAGGGGGGCTACTGTAGGGACACAGCAACAGTGTTGTAATACTGCAGCGTAGACATTTAATTACAATGTAGCACTTAGCGCTAACTGACGGCTGCGCCCGGGACCCATACTTCTACTTCAGTCTCAATTATACCATCAGTACGAACACGTCGTCGTTTTAATTCCCAAACCTAAGTACTTCCCTACTCAGTGAATATTATAACGTAAGGGCAACATAACGTTAAACAGTCACATGGCTACCGGCAACGGTAATACTAGCAATTGCCCGCATCTCCACCCGGTTCTACTCAAACAATTGCGATCAATCAAACTTAAGATTTAAATTCTGACCAAGACCTTATAAACAAAAAAATAACATCAAAATCTGATTAGTAAGTTTGCGTCCATTGCGTACAAACAGACAAGAATTCGACAAAAATTATTTTGTGTTCTGTAACCTAGTTGGGTTACTGAACACAAAATAATTTATTTTGTTTCATTTGTTTATTAAATATCTCAGACACAATCAATCACCCCATCGCAATTCACATACTGACTCCACATCTGTCTAGATTAAGCTATAACTTTTAATAAATCCAAGAATATGTTACGCAGGAAGAGCGAGGCATTCCCATCACAAGTGTCCATGACTACTTACTTTGAAGCCCGAACAATGTATAAACTAGGATTTTATAAATAAAGATTTTTTTTTTAATCGCAGTCCACTGCTGGATATTGGTCTCTCCCAATGTTGGGAGGCTTTAGTTTACTGTTTCCTCACTGGCCAGACGGGTTGGTACAGGGTTTTATTTCGAGTTTTCCTTCTCAGAGATATCGTCAGCGTATTTGGCCGTTAGCTGCCTCTTACGACACCCTTCTGATGAAACGGGGTAATGATTCTTGCATTCTTTCTCCGTCACCACTGCGATAGGCTTATTGATTGATTGAATTTGCCCATTACTGATCCATACTAATATTGTAAATGTGAAAGTAACTGTGTGTCTGTCTGTCTGTATGTTACGCTTTCACACCAAAACCACGGATCAAGTTTTAATAAAATTTAGTACAGACGAGATTAGACCTTGGCAAAGGTACTATCTTTACTATCTTTGGTCGCGATAACCGCCATCCACGCGAGCGGAATCGTGGGTAAAAACTAGTTCTAAATAAGTATTACACAGTATTTTGGTTGCAAAGGCACCTACTCTAACAAACCATGCAATTTTTTTATAGATTTTTTTTCAAGTAATCTTTGTAAAGATTTGCTGTAAACGTAAGCCTAGTTAATCGCTGTAACTCTGTGAAGGATCAATTACGAAATGCTACCCGTATACACATAAGTGAGGGGATAAAAATGTTAATATACTTACCTTACAACTTTGGCGAATGACGATCTAGGGAAAACCGTACATAACTACAACGATTACAAATATGTAATAAAAAAAAACTTTCATTAAGTGGAAAATACAAAACCACATATACGATGCATGTTCTAAAATTTAAATGGGAAAAGCCAATACTCGGAAACTGGCAACACACAAGTTTGCGATGAGATAAAAGCAATCGAAAATCGAAACGTCACGTCGCCGACAAATTAAAAAAGAATTGTAAGCGGAGCGTGGACATCTCTGATGTAACTGGGACGTCTTTAGATCGAGATGTTGATGAGATGAAGAAGAGAATCCTCTTTTCTGACCTCCATAGCTACGGTATTTTCGTCCCAATTGAGCAGTCCGACTGGGGAAGTAGCTCC
The DNA here is from genome assembly GCA_963662185.1 of Eilema griseolum. Taxonomy (NCBI): domain Eukaryota; kingdom Metazoa; phylum Arthropoda; class Insecta; order Lepidoptera; family Erebidae; genus Eilema; species Eilema griseolum. Next base: position 21,013,579 of record OY759248.1, on the reverse strand, counting down.
ACTCTACAGAATACCACGGTTATAATAACCTCGTGTTGTGTTCCTGGCGGTGTGTATGGTAGCCAGAGCTCACTGCAGGGTTTTTGTACTATCTGTGGGAAGACCAAAGGCTTGTCCTGATTGTGTTCTGCACTGACGGCACAGAAAATCGCTCTTCTTACAGGGTCGGCAGCACGTGTGTGACTACCGTGGTGTAACACACGTTTATAAGTCTGGGTAACCACTTTCCATCAGGTGAGCCATGTGCTTAAGCAAAAAATAGCGGTAGACCGTTCAGTGCCACGTCAGAGGTCGCGAGTTCGATTCTCGTTCAGTGTAATTATTTGTTAGCATAAATATGTTGCCCTTTTTAAACCAACGAATCTCTACCCACGAATATTTCTTCCGATTTGTACCCTGTAGTCTTTTCTACCCACAAAAATAAATTTAATATTTTTTTACGTATTATTGCCAAAGCATTTCAACCCTGTGTTGCTGTAATCCCTGTATTTTTTTTTTTAATCTTTATTTACGGAGCTTAGCCACAACATGATTATGCCGCTCCATCATAGCCATTTTGTATACAGTACCAGTAATTTTATATATATTTTATATATATTACATTATACAGCAGTCATATATTCATGATATAATATATACATGTCTTGAGCTGCATCCGAAAGAGGTCTCGCAAGGACGCTATTGCATCCTCCTATATCCATTACATTAGTTTGCATTAGGTCTGCTCTCCGCTGTTGGTTCCGAACACATTCCATCAGAATATGTTGTACGTCTTCAACCACGCCACATATTTCACAGTTTGGCGAAGGTGACAAACCCATAAGGAAAGTGAACTTTCTAGATGGAATGTGCCCGGACCGCAATCTCATAGCCAACACTAGTTTAGACCTACTATAGGAACATTTATCAATCCAAGGTATAGTCAATGGTTTAGGTTGTATAGTTTTGTACCAGATACCCTTCTCTGATGATCTCTTATCGAAATATTTCCAAAGTTGGTAGCAATATCTCTTTACCAGGTACAAGCAGTCTGAGAAGTAAGCTAGTAAGGAGATAGGTATGCCTTCGGAGTAAGCCATGTATTTAAATTGACGAACGAAAACGGCTTTAAATATTTCGGCCGGATGTATGATCTAGTTTGATTGTTAATTTTCCTAGAGTTATACACTAAGTACCTGCAGGTAACTGTGGCATTGCGTCAGCCAATACTTTGCAGATACCTCTCACTGCCTGATGATTGATCTCGGGCCACCTTTGTGAGTCATGGCCACTGTTAGCTATGTGATTTGTGATACCTCAATGTTTAGCTACTAAATAAATATGTGCATTGACTTCATTCATGGAGCGAAGATGGACGCACGCTCACATGTATGCAATTTCAAAGTGCTTGATTAACAAATTGCAAATGGCGTGAAGATACGGTAGAATACGATAAACTCTAGATGGGATGAGCCTTCTGATGAGCCGAAGGGTATCGTAAGAAGCGACCAACGGAAAAATACGCAGACGATATCACTGCGAGAGAAGGAAAACTTGAAATAAAACCCTGTGACAACCTGTCTGGGCAACGTGGAAACAGTAGGCCAAAGTCTCTGAACATTGAGTGAGGCCTAGTCCAGCAGTGGACTGCGATGGGCTAATAGTTGTTGTTTGTTAGATAAGTTAGTCTTTTTTATATAGACCACGTCAAAATGACTTCACCTCGCCTGATGGTAAGCTTAAGACAAAGTCTCAGGAAAGAGAGTCTCCATTACAGATGGCAACAATGTTGCTAAGGTGGTTATCAGCTTGACGGCCTCATGATGATCATATGTTGGTATTTTACCATCCTTAGAGCGTAGGTCGATCAGTGGGACTCCCCGATCCTGGGGCGTTGGATAAAACCACATGCAATAAAGTCTGACACAGTCCCCGGATCGGGGTGGCGCACCCAAACTATTTAATTGTATTTTTACCTACTAACATTAGTTTTAAGTTTAACTAACAAATATGGAAGAATTTCTGAAATAAACATTATATTATTATTATTTACCACCCACTTTAAGGATCCGGAACTATAGGAAGAAGACAGCCTGGTCGGGAATTAAGCTAATCTTTTAGAAACATCTGTGAATTATCAAGAAGTTATAATTTTTTTTAGTGACAGAATGATGTCTGGATGGTTATAAAATAATGTGACACACCTCTGTCTACCCCTTTGAAGAAAGACAGGTGTGAGCAAAATTACACTAATTTCCGGTATCAAGGTTACCCATTCACTTGTTCCTAGAACGAACCTATAAGTAGTAGCAATACAGTTAAAACGAGGCGGAAATGGCGGACTTCCTAGTACTTTGATTTAAGGAAAACTTAAACAAAATAAGATGAATGACGCACTTATCACTCAACAGAAACAGTTTCCACGTCTAGTGGAAATTATCTCAAGATGGCGCCGCGGCGTCGCCTGTTCTTGCAATTATTTTACCTCGAATACGACTTATAAGGTTAAATTTATTTATTGATTGAGTTAGGTATCTTACTAAACATATAATTATGAACTAGACGCTGCCCTTGGATCCGCCCGCGTAGTTTGCCTTTTTAGTTTATAGGGTTTCATAACTCAAAAGGAAAAGATGTAACCGTTATAGAATTACTTCGTTATCCGTCTGTCTGTCAGTCTGTGTGTCGGTCTGTCTGTCTGTCTGTCTGTCGGTCTGTCTGTCGGTCTGTCTGTCGGTCAGTCTGTCGGTATGTCTGTCAAGACCTTTTTCTCAGGAATGCTTGAAGGCATCATGTTGAAATTTATACCACATATTCAGGTCAATTACATCTTGAAACTGTCAAATATCAAAGTTCTAAGTCAACGCAATCAAAAGTCTTTTTCTTTTCTGCATCCGATTGCTAATCAGTTAAGTCTACTCCTCTTCATGATGGTCTTTTTTAACGTGCGGAACTTCCCATGGATGCAACCCTCCCCCTAATAAATGTCAGATTCGAACCGACGAAAACCGCACGGCCGTCTCAGTCCATCAATTACCCGGCTGGCCCAGGGTGTGGAATCACGGCACCCCATAAAGCAAATGCTGGCGAAAAGCTTCATTTTAGCCTATCTTACTGTAAACTATCAGCAACGAGCGACATAGATAAAATGATAAAACTGATAAAATATGCACTTTTCTGCAGGTCAATACAGAGACACTATTCTGAGTGACAACGAGTATCAAACGCAGTCGTAAAGAGAGAAGACGGTGGAATCCTTATAATAAAAAAACTGGCCTAAAACTACACCAACATTTTACTTTTACAAACTTGCGTACTTACGAAAGGGTTTGGCACTCAGAATAATAGGACAGGTTGGCTTTGTCCCTAAAGATCTTGGCAGTAAAGGAGTAGGAAAAGGAGAATAGAAGATTTTTACACCCACGTGGAAACTCTCTAATGCTGATAATCGACATTTTAAGGAGGTAGGACACGGCGGTATTTCCTCCCAATTGAGCAGTCCGACTGGGGAAGTACCTCCGCCCTACAGAATACCGCGGCTATAATAACTTCGTGTTGTGTTCCCAGCGGTGAGTAGGGTAGCCAGAGCTCACTGAAGAATTTGTGCTGTCAGTGGGAAGACTAAAGGCTTGACCCATTTTGTCTTCTACACTGATGGCACAGAATCTGTACTTACAGGGTTGGCAACGCAACTGTGATTCCATTGATGTTACAAACGTCCATAGGCCACTGTAACCACTTTCCATCAGGTGGGCCGTGTGCTTGTCGGCCACCAAAGTGGTATTAAAAAAAATCCTTCAGGTTATATATTTAAATTATCCGTGTAGTGACAGAAAGAAATAACATGATGATGATGATGAGATGGGGATCTCATCCAATGGGTGTGGAAGAGGCGACCAACGGAAAAATACGCAGACGCTATCACTGCCTGAGACGGAAATCTCGAAATAAATCCCTGTACCAACCCGCCTGGCCAGGGTGGAAACAGTAGGCTAAAGCCTCCCAACATTTTGAGAGGCCTATCCAGTCCATCAGTGTACTGCAATAGGTTAATTGATAAAACTAAACTACTTCTTAATTCCTCATCGTATTGTGGATATCTTTTTCCTTCTCAATGCTTATTGTATTGCAGTAACATCAATTAAAGCTACGACAGAACCTGGTAATTATTTAATACGATGCGCCGGCGCCTGTAGCGTCTCGCTACTGGTAACGCGCATATTTTTTCTATAGACGGAACCATGATTCACATGGTAGTTATATTCAGGCTAGTTGAAGCCCGCGGATATGCCTGCGGCTCTGGTCCCGCTCCCGCAATACATGGAAACTTATCCCGGGTATATAAATCCTGTATGTTGAATGAAATTTTAAAGCATTTAGTATGCTAATTATTCAAATCGATTAAGAAATAAAAAAATTAACAATAAATGTTTAAAAATGATTGTAACGAGGTAGAAGGCTCCCACCGTCGTCGTACAATGGATGGCTTCATCCGAGGTTCTGTGGTTTCGTGGTCAGAACATTCCCCATGTAAGGGAAAGCAGGAGGTAGGACACGGCGGTATTTCCGCCCAATTGAGCAGTCCGACTGGGGAAGTACCTCCGCCCTACAGAATACCGCGGTTATAATAACTTCGTGTTGTGTTCCCGGCGGTGAGTAGGGTAGCCAGAGCTCACTGGAGAGTTTTTGTGCTGTCAGTGGGATGACCAAAGGCTTGACCTGCTTTGTCCTCTACACTGACGGCACAAAATCTCTGTTCTTACAGGGTCGGCAGCACGGATATGACTCCACTGGCGTTACACACGTTCATAGGTCATGGTAACCACTTTCCATCAGGTGGGCCGTGTGCTTGTCTGCCACCTAAGTGGTATAAAAAAAAAAGATAGCGGGTTCGAATCACCCTGAAAAGAATTTTTCTTTTCTATCTTAATCGATTAAAAATTATGATATTTCGAAAAAGAAACCAATATATATCTATAATATATACTACTACTATGAAATTCGATGGGATATTTACCATGTTTATATGTCGCCTGTAATCTTCGTGATCACGGTGTTTATATTCATTTATTACTTGCAAATATGGGTTACTGAATTAATTCAAATAAACATGGTCAATTGTTGATTGACTTCTTTAATAGTAGAAGACATTTGAACTGGTCATGTTCCCTGAGGGTAGGCAAAGTCAACAGCTGCCTTTACTGGCCAAATAAAGAACATAAAATACTTTATTATACACACCTTTCACCTGCACAAAATAAAATTGTTTACATCCTAGCACTAACACGTAATGTGTGCGCCTATAGGTACAGTCAGCACCAGATCGATCATGATGAACAATGTACTCAAAATGATCTTAATACCCCCCTCCCCCTTTTATATATTTGGTCCGTCAATTGAGTACACCCCGCTAGACGGTAAAAAACAGATATAGTTCAAAAGATATGGACTCCCGATAATTGAAATGGTGGTCCCTACTTTGGCGAATAATGCCTTGAAGAATCCGGGACTCTAAGAAGAGTGAAACACGTGTAACGTGCTGTTATCTGCTTAACAATGGATACTGCTGACACACAGCATATCATTTAAAAGCAGAAGAAAGATAGTGGGCAATAAGACGGACCCCTGAGTTACGCCAGCATTTACTTGCAAAAACTCTGAGGCCCGGTCGTCACAGAGAACTCAGATACTACGCTCATGCAGGAAGTTGGGAACCCAGTTGCACGGTCGAACAGGCAGACCACAGGCCCGAAGCTTGGATAGAAACGACCCAGCCCAGACTCTATCGAAGGCTTTGGCGATGTCAAGACTGATAGCCAATGATTCGCTATACCTGTCCATAGCCTCACCCCAGAGGTGCGTGACGTCCGCCAGAAGGTCATCCGTTGACCGTTTCGGTTTGACTGCATACTGTCGACCATTAATAAGGGAGTGATCTTCTAGGTAACGCATGAGCTGTGCGTTTATAATAAGCTCAAACACATTACCAAGATTTTTTTTTACAACTTAGGTGGCATACAAGCACGCGAACCACCTGATGGAAAGTGGTTACCGTGACCTATGAACGTGTGCAACACCAGAAGAGTCACACCTGTGCTACCGACACTGTAGGAATGGAAAGTTTCTGTGACATCAGTGCAGAAGACACAATCAGAACAAGCCTTTAGTCTTCCCTCTGACAGCACAAACTCTCCAGTAAGCTCTGGCTACCCTTCTCACCGCCGGGAACACATCACGAGGTTATTATAGCTGTACATACCTACGTCAAATCCCACACTTCTGTTGAGTGATTGTATTTGGTACACGCCTTCAGTTTCTCTTGACATGATTTCAATTTTATTTTTTATTATTTTATTTATATTGACATGTGATGATTGATTCTGTATATTTTCCTTTTATAATGCGTTTTTTTTATTAAAAAAAAGAATCTTTTTTGATTCTTTAATTTATGATGTAATTTATATCTTGTATTGATTGCAATTGTATTGACTGTGTATGATTTCAAATATAATGTAAATTGTTCTTGAATCAATAAACAAAACAAAGTTCGGTGAATAATACAATTCAAATCAATAAAACAATTTGGTTAGCTCTTAATACATGATAGAGTATCATTTTGAAACTTTGTAGTCAAGATCGCTCAGACGCTCACTGTACAGCTTATTGACCTTAGTACCTGTTTTAGAATCCAATAGTACATTTGCATATTGACCAGGATCAAGGTTAACTGACGCTTAAATGTGGGTTAAAAGATCATCGATCGATTCGTCGATAGCAATTTTCTGCTGATCATAAATTCTAGGGATTTAAATTCCCCTACTTCCTCGTATTATGATTTTACCGACATTCCATTATTTAAATCAGTAACATAATATTTCTATTCATATCACATATACCTATAACATAGGGTAAGTAAATATCTACTTTTGATATATCATGATTAATTAAATCAATGATAATATTTACATTAATAAAAAATTATAGTTAAATAAAACAAAAATTAAAATGCGTCGTGGAATTCCTCCACATCACATGCCTCTTGTGGTAGCGTTGCCAGAAGACTAGCAGCATTGCCACGTTGTATGGCAATGCTTATTCTCTGACCTAAGAAAAGGCCAGACCTCTGGTCACGAGAAGCGTCGACCACACGCTTAGCAATCTCCCTGAAGAGATAGCGGGCGCTCGAACCCCACAGACATTTAAATTGGCTTGCTTCCCATTTTTTTGTCTAGCCTATAGTGAAACAAGCTCATTTTTGGGCAAAAGCATCCCCCAAACCATTTTGCATACGATTCTGATCTGTATGTTCGTGATGAACGCAAAAACTCCTGAGCTAATTTCTTTCTTTTGATCAAAAGGATTTAAAATGTGACATGAGCTAGTAGGTATAAATATTCATTAATGATAATAATTTCAATAATTCAATAATTTCAGCGTGGTAATGCCGCCAGTCTCTTGGGCACGGTACCAGTAGAGATCGATGGGGAGGAATTTTTCGATGCCTAAAATTACAGTCTCCCTCTTTTTCTCTATCCCATTTTTGTATATATTGTATAGTTAGCATAGTTATATATAAATTTGTAAGCAATTGTATATTATAATAGCATATTTTATTTAATGTAATCAATTAAATTGTTTTGATGAAATAAATGATAATTCTGATTTTATATATATATATTTATGAATGTATAATTCTGGTTAAACCATAAATAACGTTTCATTAATATTACTTATCAATGGCAATAGCTATGTGACTAAGTAAACTAATCATTAAGATACCTATCACGATCAAGAGTTCATACATACATACACATAATCACGCCTCTATCCCCGTAGGGTTAGGCAGAGGCAGAGGTGATAATCAGAAATAATTAACCTAACTGCAATCCACTGTTTCCACGCTGCCGCGCTGGCCAGACGGGTTGATACACCGTTTTAGTAGCTCGGGAGCCAGGGATTTTTTTCGCACATGTATTTCTGTCAATAAATAATTATAATACAGGGTTTAATTTCGAATTTTCCTTCTCTCGCAGTGATATCGTCTGCGTATTAGTCGCCTCATACGACACCCTTCGAATGATATACAATAATGTTAACGGGAAATAATGCGATCAGGGTGTAGGTACATACATACTTTCCTACACAGGACAACGCGTGCAGGTCTTAGATGTCATCCGCACACGGTGCAAAACATCCGATCAAGAACCAAGCGGTTCGGAGACTCTTTCCTCTGTCGCACCATTAAGGCCTGGAATTCATTACCAGCTCACGTGTTTCCTTCTTCCTACAGTCCCGGGTCCTTTAAGCGGGGCGTGAAAAAGCATATGATAAGGCCGTCAAGCTGAGTGTCACCATTGTCACACGGTATGTGTAAGTAATGGTGACCCTCTTTTCTGGGATTTTGCCTTCAGCTTACCATCAGGCAAGGCGAAGTCCAATTGACGTGTCCTATATAAAAAAAAAAAAAAAAAAAAAAAATACCTTTGTGACCACGGCCGGTGTAAATAGGTCAAGACGTGAGTTTGCCTGACATGATCGCGATCGCGTCAGATATTGGTGATACTTGTATTCTTGCATGAAAATTAGCCAATAAGGGTTAAGATCTCAAGACGTAGCACTGTTCAGGATATTGTAAAAGTACAACCTCATCTATTATTTCCAACAAAGATATTTTAACATCCTATAAAGATAAATATAAAACAGCAAAAGTAAAAATTTTCCATAATCGTACACCTTTTCCGGCAAAGGGCGCCAAATTATACAATAGTTGTGTATTTTTTTATTATCTAGGCAAGATAACAATCAAATGGATTACAGATTACATTCTTCCTTGTGTATTTTGAGTTTGGACACAAGGTAATTGAGAATCTCATTTGCGGATACGGCTATATTTGATTTGATTATTTATAATGTATATTTTTATCATTATAAGAGGATATTTTTCTTTGACATACCTAATTTTATTACGTGTTGTAATATACAGCGAAATTCTGCATAAATGTTTAAAAATATCGCTTAATTAAACTTTTTTACCGGACTACGGCATAGCAAAAGGTGTGTTATGATTTTGACGGGCTATGTATGTATGTGTATATGTATGTAGGTTCATCTGTTCCTTCACAGCTCCTAAACCACTAATTAGAACTGAACAAATGAAGTATCGTTAGAAACATATTAGTCGTCCGCTGGCTATAATAACGTGTCACTAAATCTAATGTGGCGCCCTCTAGCGGTCACAAAGTTCTGTGTTAAAAAATAATTTGACATAAATGTCGTTTTTGGTATCAACTGAAAGGGCTTAATTTCAAATATGCATAAATTATACCTATTGCTTTCCCCAAAATAATATAAATAAAAAAAAGAGTTTAAAACTAAAACCCGACGACTGAAAAAGTATTAAACAAGTAAATAGAGTATAGTAGAGGTAGCCTAGTGGTATGGGTAATGGACTGCTAAGACGAGGTCTCGGGTTCGATCCCAGGTTTTACCAAGGCACACACCAATGACATTTAGATGCTTTTCGAAGTTATGTGTGTATTTATCGCAGGTTTATAAGTGCCCGGTTAATGGCAATAGGCTCGCCACCTATTACATTGGGACATAAACTGGCGAAATGTGGGTGCTAGCACCTCTGCCTACCCCTTCGAGGATATAGGCGTGAGATTATGTATGTATGTATAGAGTATAGTATCTAGAGCATACTTTTCAATATAAATGAATGGTCATAAGTTTTATGAGTTTGTGGCTAACTGGTTGACCAGCGTTTTATAGCTTTCTATTACCAGTGATCAATTGTAATGGCCAATACATATCAACAATTTATCTTCCGTCTAGTTATGCCTGCGTCTTTGTCTGAGTGGATTCATCTGCTTTTCAGGCCACTTGTCTATTGGCAATACGTTTGTAGAGTATATTGTTCAATGTTCTTTAATTGATAACTTCTGCAGCGAATCGCTACAATTTTGCCAATGTCAAGTAAATTGTAAATGTTTGTAAAAATGTTAATGGCGAGACGCCCATGTCAAGTTTTTCAAGAAATCCTACCAGCTCCACGTTAGCCACGCCAGTAAATTTGTATCCCCTTCGAGATTCAGTTGGTCTATCAGGACGTGTGGTGTTGAATTTTAGAAGGCTAGAATATATTGATCAATGTTTACGTTGAGGACAGTCAAAAACGTCTTAAATGTCAAAATAAGTGTCATTCATCATTCTTTTCTACAATACGCTGACCAAAGAATTGCCACTGTGTAAAGGTGCAGGGTTGTAATATTTTGCGCAGAACATTTTTTTTGGAATAGTTAAAGTTATGTCATACAAAATCTGCTATCCGATGTAAAAATTGGTTAAAATCTGCCCAGTTACTTCGGAGATTACAATAAAATCTTATAGGAGGTAGGACACGGCGGTATTTCCGCCCAATTGAGCAGTCCGACTGGGAAAGTACCTCCGCCCTATAGAATACCGCGATTATAATAACTTCGTGTTGTGTTCCCAGCGGTGAGTAGGGTAGCCAGAGCTCACTGAAGAATTTGTGCTGTGAGTGGGATGACTAAACTTGTCCTGCTTTGTCCTCTGCACTGACAGCACAGAGACTCTGTGCTTGCAGGGTCGGCAGCGCGAGAGTGGCTTCTCTGGTGTTGCACACGTCCATAGGCCATGGTAACCACTTTCCATCAGATGGGCCGTGCGCTTGTCTGCCACCTAAGTGGTATAAAAAAACTCAGTCAAATAGTCAAAAATGTTTAAATATGCTTTTTTCGAATGCATTTATTAAAAAATAATTATTTTTACAATTGTACGCATTAATTCAATAAAAAAATATTGTAACTATACAAACTGACATTTTCTTTTTAATTTGTATACTTTTTTTTAAATCGTAATGGTATATTTCTCGTAACCTACATACAGAAATTATGCGGTACTTATTTGAAACAGCTAGTACCATTTTATTGCTAAGCCAGTTGCAATTTAGAATTTTATGTGTAACTAGCATCGTCTCCCGGTTTCACCCGTGTAAGTCGTAACCATCCTTTTGCGTAAATGCCGGGTACATCCGGCCTTCACCTTGGAATCCGAGGTCCGTTTTTTCCAGTATAACTGCGACTCGGCCTAACTTCGATATTTTCTGTGAGGCGACTGCCTTTTGACCTCCACAACCCATAAGCAATATCAAAGTATTACAGTTAGACCATATCTGAGTGGTCACGGAGAAATAATACAAGTATCACCATCCCATCTTATCCGACGGGTGTCGTAAGAGGCGATTAACGTAAAAATACGCAGACGATATTACTGCGAGAGAAGGAAAACTCGAAATAAAACCCTGGACCAACCCGTCTGACCAGCGTGAATACAGTAAGCCAAAGCCTCCCAACACTAGGAGAGACTTATGTCCAGCAGTGCTCATTACAAACAAACAAATCTTTCCATACATACATACATATAATCACGCCTTTATCCCCGGAGGGTTAGGCAGAGGTCAATCATCACCCACATTTCACCAATAATTGTATTCGGTCCCACGCAATAGGGGGTTTGCCTATTGCCGTATTTCGGGCACTATTGCTAACTCGAGCCGTGCATCTAAGGCTGAGTCTGGACTGTATATATCTGTCCGATGTTAAACAGCCCTATCCCTTAGTCGCCTTGTACGACACCACATGGGAGGAGATGGGGTGGTCCAAATTCTACTCTGCCGGGAACCACGCGGCCTGTTTAATATTAGTGTAGAAGCCAGCCCAACTAGTCCTAAATATTGTATGTCGGAGCATCTTGTTTTAATTTCCTTTACTACTAACACGGTACACCCGCCATAAGTATAAAACGTTACATAAAAAGTAATAATCAAATACTGAAATACGTGTAATGTGAGCTATGAAGGTTAGGTTAAATACCTTAATGCCCGCTGAGCTTCTTGCAAGAGTTTTCTCAGACCGGGGCCGCGTATCAAAGCAGTCGTTTCGCTAGTCGGTTTTTTTTATACCACTTAGTTGGCAGACAAGCACACGGCCCACCTGATGGAAAGTGGTTACCGTGGCCTATGGACGTTTGTAACACCAGAGGAGTCACAGTCGCGCTGCCAACCCTGTAAGTACAGAGTTTCTGAGCCGTCAGTAGAAGACAAATCAGGACAAGCCTTTTGTCTTCCCACTGACAGCCCAAATTCTCCAGTGAGCTCTGGCTACCCTACTCACTGCTGGAAAAATATGATTTTGGGGCAAGCAATAGATATAATTTATACATATTTGAAATGTACTAATTAGGCCCTTTTAGTTGATACCAAACACGACATGATTATCTTAAAAAAAAAATTAACACAGTACTTCATGACTGCTAGAGAGCGCCATATTAGATTTGGTGACACGTTATATAACCAGCGGACGACTAAAATGCTTCTAATGATACCTCATTTGCACAGTTCTAATAAGTGGTTGAAGAGCTATGAGGGAACAAATGAACATACATAATAAACAATACATCTATACATACATACATAGGCACATACATACATAGCCTGTCAAAAAGTATTTTTGTTTCTATTTCTTATTTCTTTATCAACCATCAAGGTTTAATTCAATATTGGTTCGTTTGTTGGATATACCCCAGGCTCTGGCGCCAGTTTCTCTTTCGGTTTTGGGAGGTTTGACAGTAATCGCTCTATATCCAAACTTAAAGGAGAAAAGAAGCCTCAGATAACTGGTAACAAACATGGCATCATCAACATTTACATCAAGGGTATACCTACATCATTATACATTTACATCAAAAATCGTTAGTGTTCAACAACTTCTGATTTCTGGTAGTTAGATTGAGCGACGGGTGGAGGTTAGTGGGACGTCGGAGGTCGCAGTATGAGCTCCGTCCGTCATGAGTGCGAGCCTGGAGGTGGAGTCGATCGTCACCCTAGCAGAAACTCCGCGGCGGCGGCATGCAGTGAACCCGGGAACTAAATGGGGACTCTATGGTTTCCTCACCCGAAGAGGACCAACTTGAAAAAGATCAGTTGCGGTGCGAGGGATATGCTCCCGGCAACTTCACCTCCGACGATCTATGACCCTCAGAATGCGTGCGTTTTAGTCTTAATCTTCATCTTAAGGATAATTATTACTATGATGCAAATGCGAAGGATTGCTCAGGGAAATCCCTCATTAGTGACTTTTTTGTATAAACTGCCCTGCTAGACAAGCAGCAATTCGTTGGTGCGTATTGTAAAAAAGAATGAAAAATTCATGGGATTTCACGTTTATGGTGGAGTTTCACATGGGTATTTGTATTTGTGTATATGACATATTTGACAAACTATTACCATGTATGGAGTTATTTGAAAAACATTTGCCTTATTGCCTATTTGTTTGACGATTACGACCAATACCGAATACGTACAAATGACTAGTATTTTTTTTTAAATTCATCATGGCTAGTACCTAGCCCAGACTACCTTTAATAGTAGACAAAATGTGACAATTCACATGTGACACCTCTTTGAAGTGAATACTTTTTTGTGAAGTAAATTGTGTTTGTCTATTTTTGCATGTTTGTTTCATGCAACTTAGGTGGTTGACAAGCACATGGTCCACTTGATGGAAAGTGGTTATCGTGACCTATGAACGTGTGTAACACCAGGGGAGTCACACTCGTGCTGCCGACCCTGAGAGAACAGAGAGTTTCTGTGCCGTCAATGCAGAACACAAAAACAGAACAAGCCTTTGGTCTTCCCACTGACAGTACAAAAACTCACCAGTGAGTTCTGGTTACCCTAGTCACCGCCGGGAACACAACACGACTTTATTAAAGCTGTGGTATTTTGTAGGGTGAAGGTACTTCCCCTGTCGGACTGCTCAAATGGGACGGAAATACCGTCGTGTGCTACCTCGTTTAGGGCTGAGTCAACAAATGGGTCAACGGATTTGACAAATCTCAAATACGTCAAATTTCATTTATTGTTATTCTGTTCTACAATATGCCTGTCATAGAATTGACACTTGTTTAAGGAGTCTGATCATCTATCAAATGCGGTCAAAATTAAGGCCGTTGACATCTCTTAACAAGGTACTAACGGTCCGTCCACACATACTAGATTCATACACTCATACACTTCACATGTATGACACAGCGGGTTATATAGTATGGTCAAAATTGCTCATAGAATTGATCAACATATATGGTAGGTATATAGTATATATAGCTATATTTTGGGTTGGTATGGGTTTTCCCACACTATTCCGTAGTTAAGTACTATGAATCAAATCACTTTTTTCTATGTTATTACATACATGCATATAATGACGTCTTTATCCCGGTTGGTTAGGTAGAGATCATCAATCATTATATTCGGTCCCTAGTAATAGGGTGTGAGCCTATTGCCGTATTCCGGGCACTATTGCTGACTCGAGCCATGTATCTGAGGCTGACTCTGGGCTGTATATATCTGTCTGATGTTACGATCGAACAGCCCTATCCCTTAGTCGCCTTGTACGATACCGCATGGGAAGAGTGGGATGGCCAAATTCTACTCTTCAAAAAAATTTTTCCGGCAGTTGGAGTGACTCGTGACTAACCCCATAATTTTTATTCTAAACAGTTTTAATCCTGGATGTTATGGTGGTGTTTCCTTCTTCCTACAGTCCTCAATACTTTAAGCGGGGCGTGAAATAGCATATGATGAGGTCGTCAAGCTGAGTGTCACCATTGTCACATGGTATATGTAAGTAATGGTGACCCTCTTTTCTGAGGCTTTGCCTTCAGCTTACTATCAGGCGAGGCGAAGCCTAATTGACGTGTCCTATATATAAAAATCGTGTCTCTTACGAATAAATTTTCATTTCAAATTTTTATTTCAAAAAGTATTGCTTGAACTTAAAAAAAAAAAGTACAAAACCGTTGAACTGTATTTCCTTCCTTATCTCTCACCTTGATCTTATTTTTTGTCTCACTCTTATCACAGTTTCCCTCTATCAACAAATCAGTCTCGTGCGTTTACGTCATAATCGTAATCATTATAATCACTGTGTGACGTAACATCCTCACGAAAAAGGCATCTTATTTACATAATGTAGGTAAATATTTTGAATACTAAGCGCTGAGTATTCTAATTCCGTATATTTTTATTATAGTTACAGCATATCAGCTGTTTCTGAACATACATATATATATGTTCACGCATATTTCTCTCTGGGGTAGGTAGAGACAACAGCCCGCTATTTGCTTCTATCTTTACATTCTTTACCAGCTTCCGCTGCAGTACTTCAGACCTACTGTTTCTGTATTATAATTAGAACGGTGCAGATAAAAATATCAGGGAATTAGTTAATAACAGCTTGAGACCTGAAGTAAATCAAAGGAAATATGGCCAATACAACGGGAAAAAACAATTAAACTCACTATGTAGTACGGGGTGTAATGCCCGTATTTTAAGGATGAAAAATGGTTTGCCACGATTCGCAGCGAAACTAAAACTCCTATCGAAAAAAGTTAAATACAAAAGTCCGCTGCCCCACACGCGCAACGAGTGTGGGATAGTGTCGGTGCTGGGGGTTGTTGAGGGAGATGCTTGACGGAGCGACAGGCGTCGATTTAGCGAGGCTCAAAGCGGTATCGTAACCTGAATCGGGGGCGTGGTTACATGCACACGCCTGGGCTGCAAGGTGTGTGAATCACATAGACGCATCTGCGTTTCCATGGTGGAGGAGGACGGTCATCACGCACTGAGTTGTCGTCGCTGCACGGGTAGGTTTCCGCGCCACCATGCCCTCAACGATATAGTTCGTAGGGCTCTTATATCGGTAAACGTACCGTGTACGCTGGAGCCCTCGGGTCTCAGCACATCGGACGGGAAGCGACCAGATGGGCTAACTTTGGTGCTGTGGAAAAACGGCAGATGCCTGTTGGGGCATGCCACTTGCGTCAGCACTGTTGCCGCTACGCACCTGAGTCGCTCCGTCAGTGCTCCTGCGTCGGCGGCTGAGAACGCGGCGAGCAGAAAAAGAATGAAATACGCCGCAATAGATCCACAATATTATTTTGTGCCCATTGCGGTGGAGACTATGGGCAGTTGGGGGTCGGAGGCGAAGGGCTTAATCGCTGAGATAGGCCGCCGTATCCGCGAACAAGGCGGTGACTCCCGCTTCGGCTCGTTTCTGGGGCAGAGGATGGCCATCGCGATTCAGCGAGGCAACGCTGCCAGTTTCATGGGCACCTTTGCGCCGGGAACGATACGGGGCGGGTTATTTGATTTGACATAACAATTGACAAAATCTATGACTGCAGATAAAAAAAAAATACAAAAGTTGTAGGTAATAATAATAGCCGATATTACTAGTATTCCCGCTAACCCCATCCACTAAGATAATTATTTGTGTTAGGAGTGCGTTCACGTCAGTAATGGAATCGAAACCGCAACCTCTGGCAGTCTAACAACTAACAGGCCTAGATAGACAGCTTTATCATAGGAACCAAATAGGTCCGTGTGGTTATGGAGAAAGAATATAAGAATAACATCTCATACGAAGGAAAAATACGCAGACGGTATCAATAGGAGCAAAGGAAAACTGAAAATAAAACTCTGTGCCTACCCGTCTGACCAGCTTGTGAAAACAATTGCCGAAAGCCTCCCAATATTGAATATCTATGCTATAGTGTGTATGTATAACGTATGTATTATTATTGTGAACATAGATAACATGACAATAAATGGATTATTATTTTGCCTGCACCTGCCTCAATGTATCTCTGCATCACCCTAAGGTTGACTGTTAGATAATGCCTTTGGTATTGAGTTCGCCTTTGTACAAAATTACTTTGCATAAAGTTGAATAAATAAATAAATAAAACTATGCCTTTATCCAGCAGTGAACTCCGATAGGCTAATAGATTGAGGCACCAAATAAAAAGTAAGAATACGATGATGATTGAAATAGAAATGAATGGGCGAGAGCATCATCACAATAGGTACAGTCAGTATCTGATCGATCTTGTCTAGCAAACCACTCAAGAATAATCTTAATACCAAAATTCCAATTTTATATTCGTTATCACAAAGCTCAAATAATTTAGCATCCAGAATGCATCTTAGCAATCAAATCTCCATAATAATGTAAGATCACAGAGTGTTCATATTGACATGTGCTAACAGGTCACTCAATGTTATCTGAGCTTTTTTTTTTACTTGCGCAAAATCCCCACGAATACCTCCCCACCGGAGCCGGTGGAAGAGGTTATGTCGGACTCGAACCGACTAAAACGCACGCCGCCTGTGGGTCGTTTTGGTTGCCGAAATTGTAGAAAAAAATTAAATTAAAATCAACTTTCAAACAAAATATAAATAACGGAAATAGCTATTAAATTATAGAAATAACGAACTCATGAACATGTAAGAAAATTTCGGCAATTTCATAGATAAAGACCTAATATTAATGTGATGCTGACTGTATCTACCTACCTACACTAGCAGATCATTTTATCAATTATGATTTTATACGTAATCGATCAGATTCCTTTCATTCAACTGTCGCAGGTGTCAAATGATAACTGTGAGTCGGTTTGTTTCATATCTACCTGGCCAATACCTAACTGACACGCAACACGGTCTTATCCACGAGCTATTAATAACTTTAATTTGATATTTCAATGTTTAAATATTATTTGTGCTTATTATAATATTAGTTAATCCGCTGAGTGAAATTTTAAAGCGTTTATACAGCACAGACTCAGCATCAATTGCATGGCTTGAGTCAGCAATAGTGCCCGAAGACGGCAATAGGATTAGTCCTTATTACGTGGGACCCAATTCAGTGATTGGTGAAATGTGGGTGTTAATTCACTTCTGCCTAACCCTCAGGGAATACAGGCGTGATTATATATATGTATGTATATGTTAATATTGTTAACTATTGAAATCGATAAAGATAGAAAAAAATCAATTGGTTCAGGCGAGATTCGAACCCGCGATCTTTCCATTTCAGCGGGAAGCTCTGATTACTGAGCCACAGAACCTACGCCTGACACCATCCAAAGTCTTTTAGACATATATCCGTCTTGTTGCCACGGTTGAGAGCCATCTACCGAGATACTTAGGAACTATCGAAACCAATGAATGATGTTGCAATTTTTTAAATTCATTTCTAAACATTGATATTTGATGACTCCGCGCTCAAAATGGTAATGATTATAGATTTCATGTAGATGTAAGAAATTGACAAATGTACTAAATTTGCACGCCATCACATGGCAGAATATGAGCGAACTACACTATGTTATTATAACACCTCTATACACCATGTTCTAGCAAATAAATGATTTTGAAACTATTAATGAAATTTTAAAGTATTTAGTAGATATTTTAACTATTAAAATCGATTAAGAACCGATTCAATTTACTTAAATAAAGATAAATAATCTTGTGGCGACTTTTTATAGAAAAAACACATATTAAACAAATAAACAAGGCTTCAATTTCGGATTTAAATCTTCAAAATTAGTTTCTAAACAGAAAAATATTAATAAACTAAGTTTTTAAATAAAACGTATTAAAAAGACACTTCAAGATTGTTTTTTTTTCTTTTTTCTTTTTTTTTTACGTGCGCAAAATCCCCACGGATACCTCCCCACCGGAGCCGGTGGGAGAGGTTATGTCGGACCAGAACCGACTAAAACGCACGCCGCCTGTGGGTCGTTTTGGTTGCCGAAGGAGAGGTTGACAGGCATATCCCTCGCACCCCGGCCGACCCAGGGCCATCTCTCACGATCTGGCCCTCTTCTCGGGTGTGGGGACTACAGAGTCCCCAACTCGTCCCCGGAAACGGGGAGGCGCGCCAGGCGTTGTTTATTTTTAGTTAAGTAGGTACCTAACCGAATGAAGTGTAGGCAGTATAGAGAATAGCATATAAAGTTAAAAAGGCTGACCAACACAATTCATTTTCTACTTTTTGCAGGTGTTTTTTGTGACGGGTTTTTTTTTATCTTACATACATATAATCACGTTTTATCCCTGGAGGGTCAGACAGAGGTGAATTAACACCCACATTTCACCAATCATTGTATTCAATCAATCAATCAGCCCACAGCAGTCCACTGCTGGACATAGGTCTCTCCCAATGTGTGCCATTTTCTCCAATCCTCCGCCTTCCGCATCCAGTCCGTCCCAGCCAAATTTTTCAGGTCGTCCGTCCATCTGGCTAGGGGGCCTCCTACCTTTCGTTTACCTTCTCGCGGTCTCCACTGTAGGACTCGTTTACTCCAACGGCGAACGGGCCTTCGGCATACGTGGCCAGCCCGCTGCCACTTCAACTTCAACTTCTCAATCATTGTATTCGGTCCCACGTAATAGGGGGTGAGCTATTGCCGTATTCCGGGCACTCTTGTTGACTCGAGCCATGCATCTGAGGCTGAGTCTGGGCTGTATATACAACGACACTGCATTGGAAGATTTTTTATTTTATATTTTTAAATCGGTCTACTAGTTAAGCTCTTTAATTTGTTAACCATACTGGTGAAATTGTGATAACAAAAAAATTTAATTCGCGATTTTGGCGATCCACCAGACCTGTCACTCCCATATCTATGCTCATGAAGGACGGGGGTCGTTGAGCGACCTCCGACGTCCGAGTCGCCTCCTGTAGGTATGTACCTAAATTAATTTTATCAAATCAAATCAAATCAAATTCATTTATTGTTTATCACAGGTATTAGTAGATGTTATCATTTACATAGTTTAAGTAGGTATCACTGCAACATGCCTGGTAAGGCGTACAATAAGATTATACAATCAATCACAGACCTAAAATTAAATTTAATAAAATCATTGAAACAAGTCATTATTTAAGCTATTTTATAATAATTCTCATTATAATAATTCAAGAATACAATTATAGATATATGAAATTAAAGTTATAAATGAATGTCAAAATTTTTTCAAATCATTTACATAGTCGTCAAGTAAAAAATAAATAAATGTCAAAATAAATGTAAATTAAAAAAATTAATATGTATGTATTATGTCAATTCATAATGTTTTCATCATTTATAAATTCACTGATTGAGTAGTATACTTTAGTGACAAGGAACTCTCGAAGCCTTTTTTTAAAAACATTGATAGACTCAGAATTTTTAATAGTATCCGGCAGTTTGTTATAAATTTTTGTACTCATGCCGAAGACACTATTTCGATATTTTGAAGTCCTACATTTTTTAATACAGAGAGTGGTCTTATGTCTTGTACTTTTAAGTGTTGCATAATTTTTAATGTCTTTCCTGACTATAATTGCGGTTTCGTAGATAAATAGTGCAGGCAAGGTGAGAATCCCTAGTCTAGCGAACGATGGTTTGCAAGATTCAATCTTTTTTAGTCCGCATATACTTCAGATGCATTTTTTTTGGGCTCTAAAAGCATCTTCCTTGTTGACAGAGTTTCCCCAAAATAGTATAACCATAAGTGAGGATAGAACCAACATTAGCATGGTACACTGTTAGTAATGTATCCTCACTCGCTACTTTCTTAAGCATATAAAGGGCATACGAGAAAGAATTCAGCCTATTACAGAGTTGATTGACCTGGGTTTTCCAACTTAAATCGGAGTCAATGTATATGCCTAAGAATTTTGTAGACTGAACTTCTTTAATTAATTCACCATTATATTCTAGTGACACAGTTTGGTGATTAGAATTTTTATTTTTAAATACCATATAATTAGTTTTGTCTAGGTTCATTTTTAGATTATTTTGTGTTAGCCAGTCAATTATGCTTACCAGAGACCTGTTTATGTCAGTTATATAATTGGAGTTTCTCCCATCGTCAGTAAAAATAGCCGTGCTATCGTCTGCAAACAGTATTATGTTCTGGTTAATAGAGGTTGGGAGATCATTGATATACACCAAGAACAGTAGTGGTCCAAGTATGCTGCCTTGGGGAACACCAAATTTAACTATTTTTGATTCTGAGGTGTACTTTGTGTTAATCTTTGACTTACTGTTAATTCTGTACATTGTTGTGACCTGCAGACGATCAGAGAGGTACGATCTCAGCAAAGCAAGAGATCTACCTCTGACTCCATACTTTTCTAGCTTAGATATTAATATGTCATGGTCTACGTGATCGAAGGCTTTTGTCATATCCATGAAAACAGCAGTAATGCACTCCCCCCTATCTAGTGCCGTCATCACTTGTTGCAAAAAGTGAAAGAGTGCTATGTTAGTGGACTTCCCCTTACGAAATCCAAATTGTTCGGTTGCAAAGATATTATGAGTTTCAAAGTAGTCATAAATGTTATTATAGATGACTTTTTCATATACCTTTGCAATCACTGGGATCAAGGCAACTGGCCTGTATGATTTCATACTCTCCCTATCGTCCTTTTTAAGCAATGGGTTGACCACTGTTACTTTTAGTTTCGATGGAAAAATGCCTTGTTGAATGCTCAGATTAATCAAGTGACTTAGTACAGGTGCAATATAGTCAGAGATTATTTTAATTATTTTTGTATGTATTTCATCATATCCAGTGCTTTCAGAGTTGTTGAGCGTCATAATTATGTTTTTTATATCAGTAGGGTTAGTAGGTTTCATGAACAAAGAATTTGATTTATTATATGTTATATTTTTATAGGAATTGATATTTTTACCATTATACGATTTTATGTCTTCAATGAAAAAAGTATTAAAAGAATTTACAATACTCTCTGGTGCTGCAATTCGATCTCCATTAATATTAATTTCCTTTATTTCCTCTTTTACTGTAGCCGTCTTATATTTACTTATTACTTGCCATGTTGCTTTGCTTTTGTTTGTAGCTGTATTTATATAGTAATTATTTTGGGTTTTCTGTGTTTTATTTATAACATCTCTGAGTCTTCTGGTGTAGTTTTTATATTTTATTTTATTCTCCGGGCTCGGTGATAATCTATAGTGCCATAACATTTGACGTTTTCTCTTGGCACACAGTTTTAAGCCCTTGCTAATCCATTTACTTTTCTTTATGACAGAAATTCTAACTTTCTTAATTGGGAAACACAGGTCATAGAATAATTTAAATAGTTCAAAAAAGTTATCATATGCCTTTCCTGCATCACTACACGTGTAGCAGTCTGTAAAACTAAGACTACTGATACAGTCAATAAATTTGGAAGTATTTTCATGGTTATAGTCCCGTTTCAGTTTAAAGTAGTGAGTCATTGCGGGTTTTTTTCTCATTGGATATACAAAAAGTTGGGCCGTATGATCGGATAGTGAAAACTCAAGAACTTCTGACTTTGAGTTCCTAATATTATGGGCTATATTATCTAAGCATGTCTTTGTACTCAACCTTGTCGGTTGGTTTATAGATAATTTTAGGTTATATGTTCTTAAAATAGATTCAAACTGACGAGATACATTACAAAAATCTGTTCTATTTATATTGAAATCGCCACACACTATAATTTTTTTATTCTTGTAGCCTATTTTGTCTAACAATGATTCTAGCCGATCAAAAAACAGTTGAACATCGGCCTGCAAACGTCGAGGCGGTCGATAAATACATATTATCACTATTTTATACTCTATGAGTTCTATTCCACAGCATTCAAAAACATTAACAATACTCAATTTTTGCGTTTCGGGTATAATCTTAAATTTATAAAAGGGTTTGAGAAATATACATGACCCTCCATGTCTATCTTTTCGTGCATAAAATGAACCGAGCACAAAATTAGGTAGTTTTAGCAATTTAGTATCTTCCTCATATCCTCATATTGCGCAAGGTTATAACTACCACTAAAGTTCTAGGTTTGCAATGAGTCATAAAGCTTGCCCCAAACAAATTTGAGATGATTCGATTTTTAGAACTTCGACAGCTAATATAGTTTCATAAATATCTACACAAAATATTAGTTCCAATGTACATTGAAGGAATTTTATTACTCATTTGCTCGTTCCCAGAATTAAAAGTGAAAGCATTGGCCCATACAGACTCCATCCAATCTTTGATACTCTTACCTCCGCCCTACAGAATACCACGGCTGTAATAACCTCGTGTTGTGTTCCCGGCGGTGAGTAGGGTAGCCAGAGCTCACTGAAGAGTTTTTGTGCTGTCAGTGGGAAGACAGAAAAGCTTGTGATGATTTTGTGTTCTGCACTGAGGGCACGTACAATCTCTGTTTTTACAAGGTCGGCAGCACCGATGTGATTCCACTGGTCTTACACACGTTTATAGGTCACGGTAACCACTTTCCATCACGTGGGCCGTGTGCTTGTCTGCCACCTAAGTTGTATAAAAAAAAAATATCAGGACTTCGATTCTACTAATGCAAAACCACTGTCATGCTACAGACACTGTTGAATAATCCATTTTTTAGACTGTAAAACAATGCATTAAAATTGATTAGAATATAGAAAAATTGAATAGGTTTAGGCGGGATTCAAATCCACCATTTTCCCTTAAAGGGGGAACACTCTGATCACTAAGTCGCAGAACCTTCACCCGAAACCATACCCGAAACAATATATATATATATATATATATATATATATATATATATATATATATCGACGGTTGAAAAGCAAAAAGGTACAAGCGACATCGACATTTCATACAAAAAAAGGTCTTAAAGCACATGAAACACTCTTTACAACACAGTGTAATTTGCGTATCAACTGTTCTTGTCGCTTACATCCTTTAGCCTTTCAACCGTCGATATCCATTCCGCGGGATCGAATCTCGCCTGAACCGATTTATTTTTCTCTATATATTAATCAATTTAAATAGTTGGTATATATTAAAAGCTTTAAAATTTTATTCAAACGCATTGAAAGTGCAAAATTAAAGGGCTTTTTGCGGATTGAATGAAAAAGTGTGATGAAATGTCCAATTAGTTTTGGACTTTCTGGTCATAGAAATAAAGTCTAAAATTTAATGCCATTTTTTACAGTGACTGTGATATGATACCGGTTTTGCTTTAGTAGAATCAAGGGCCAGGAGGGAGGGTTGTGAAAAATCATTTTGACAGGTGGGGCCGCCTGTCACCCTGACAACCTCCGCCGGCGCGGTGATGTGACGTAGTGACTACGCTTCTCATAACCGGCAGAGGCCATTTTAGAACCGTAGATGACCCAGGGTCATCCGGGGTGTGTCGAAAATACCTTAGACCCTGGTAGTTGAGACCCAAGAAGGCGTGCGATTTTAGACGGTTCGAGTTCGACATAATTGTCCCCGATGGCCAATGATGGTGCTATCTGGGGTATTTCCTGTACGAAAAAGATAGAGCTTAAGGTGCAGTAAGATCTACGGGATCCAAGGCCAGGGTCCCAACGGACTTACAAACTGGCACTGGCTATTATTTCTTAAGGATACTCTGAGAGAGCCACTTAGGGTACCCAAGTGGAAAGCGCCTAAATAGATATACTCACGAATACAAATATTTGGACTAAGCGGAAATCAAACCTGCGACCTCCGACGCAGTAGCTCTATCATCCTAGAGGTTGTCAGTAGGGAAGTATGTTATAGTATATTATCATTTACCAATACCCATATTGTGCAAGCTATATTTTATAGTTGCACTTAATAAGGATATAGGAATATGCCTATGCTACCGCGGATGAGAGCACACCCCATTGCATCCACCCGCAGCCACAATCAGTATTGCCTGTCTTAAATAATCCAAAATAAAAAAAAAACATTACACTCACCGCAACTTCTTACAAGTTCACAAGAACCTTGAAAACATGTGCGTAAAACAACTAAAATTAAAAAAAAAAACTTAAAATAAGTAAATAAATGTTTCAATTGATTGCGTTCGATTTCTCTAGAAGTTTAGGTATGGCGTAGCGGCTTAAAAGGCTTTACGTCGTTTATTATGCTACACGCCCTCTTTTCGAGGCGAAGGTGTGAGTAGGCAGGGCGCCTTTCAACCGCTTCATTACATACAGATTAAAAAAGTCACAGTTATAGAACTCATAGACAAACTTTCCCGCGCAATTTTGACTTTAAAAAAGTTCAAACATACAGCAACTTTTCAGAAAATGTGTTCGAAAAATATTATCTCAATTTCCTTGCATGCTACGTCACGTCCGCTGTGATTGGCTGCAGGCGGCTACACCATGACTACACTACTGTATATTAAATACGAAAGGTTGGAGTAACGCAAATGAACACCGATCGCCGCTCAGTACGCACGCTTGAATTTCTCGCGACGCGCCACATTCGGTCGTGAACAAAACTTACGTTCGCTTACATTAGTGTTGTGTTCCGATACCCCTATTTACAAAAGTGAGTAACATTACAAAAAAATATATAATATTTTGCTATATAAACCCAGTGGTTGTCCATCCGGAACCAGTGCGTAATCAGATGCAGGATTAATGCAAGTGATATATACTTAGTTCCAAGTAAGCGCTGTTTTGTTGTAAGTTGTATTTTGTTTGCAAACAAAATTTTCGCTTGGTTCCAAATGGATGTTCACATATGGAAGTGATTGAGGCGTTATAAGTATACGTATATTATTATTTGCACTTTTAGTATTATAAATAAGTAATGGTCAAAGTTTCTCAAAGTTTTTATCTGTCGGATACACTTAATTTTTTTTTTTGCGAAATATTTTGTAACGCTTATCCGCCCTCAATTTTGGTAACTTTTGCATTATCAGTTGTTTGAGAAACATTGGCCAAATACTTGAGTCACACTTACGAGGAGATCTATTAATCTCTTTAGATATTAGATCACTTTCGTGCTTGTCGGCTATCAGTCAATACAGATAATACAGTTATTTTTTATCTATTACATAAACATTATCTTGTCACTCAACATTTGATGATTTCACAGCTACTCCTTAAATTATCATAATCAATTTAACACACAAATTAATCTAAATATTAAAGTAATTTAGACACCTAATTATATCGGTATATTTCTTAACTATATTAAAACAATTTAAATATTTTTAAGCCTATAAAAGTAGAAATTTTGATACCAGTTGCGGACAGACAATTTATAAAGAGAATACTACTAATAAAACTACATTTCTATTTAATAAGTAAACCCTAAGTGATGAAAACAATTGATAACAAATATACTTAAATAAGACCAATATTTGAGATACATATAACAAAATGTAAATATAGAAAATGAAAGTGCATTTTACTACACCATAATTTTAGCTCATTGCAAATATATTCACATTTGCAATCCTCCAAAGCCTTTACAATATAATATATCGTAAGTTCTAGAATAATTTTGTCTCCCCATTTAAACTTTCTTCTTTAAGGTACATGATAAGTTAACACATCGAGGTTATTGTAGCTACTATTTTATATATAAATATAAATGATATTTTTTCTTATGATAAGAAAGAAACATAAATTTGTAACACTAGTATCAACGAAACTGCTCGTATGATTTCTGATTCACTTCGCCCAGAATATATAAATTTTGTTCCGAAATTCCAAAGTAATTTTTGAAAACCTCCTTTCAAGTCCTTTCTATAAAAAGAAATACTGTAATTTTACAAATTAAAAATGTTGAAATATTCTTAATTTGAAAAAATATTAATTTCAATTACGCAATTATTTAGACACATAATATAGATATGATTTTCAACGGGTTATATATTATGAAGTACCAATCTACTTATTTTAAAACGAGAAATATTTATTAAAAAGATTAAAAAATAATAAGAAATAACAAGGAAATAAAGATACAGATGTTTTTATAATTATTTCTTACACGTTACTTAGCTGCATGCTATAAAATATATTAAAAGCAAAATGTCTTAAATAAAAAATAAAAAAAAGTAAAATATGTCAAAAATGTCTTCCAAATTTAAAAACTTATATTCTCATAGACACACTGTCTTCTATATTTTGTAAAGTCAGTGTGTGTTTGCTCAAAGTGGACAATATTTGTCTATATCATTGGTATTGTCATGATTCTAGAGTGGTGTTTAAACGACCTATATAACATCATCGACTCAACACCTTTCTCTGCGCTGCGTCGCTAGAATGACGCAATAACCGTGATGATTTCGCTGCGATAGAGCATCCTTTCTAATACTTTTTTTTTGTAGAGTTATTAGATAATAGAAAAGATGTTGCTAGAGATAGGAAGTCCTAGAATATCTACTAAAAAGAGAGTTTATTTTTTCAAAATTTATTCTATATGGTAAAAATAAAATTAATACGTCTATGTCAATTTCGAATTATTTTGATATCGAAAATAATGACAAAAACAAAACGTCATGAATTTTTGTCACCGTAGACAAAAACTTTGCGTTCTTTAAAGATATAAGGTGTTTTATATGTAAAATGTACTTAAGCACATTTATCCGCATTCTAAAACCCATAACTGACAGGTTATTTAATCAATGCCCACTTAGGATCTAAATAGAGTTGTTAAGAATGTCCTAGCAAATTTTTTTTACATACCATTAAAACTCATTCTTTATTGTCTATTGTTAATTATTACTAAAGATATATTATTATCTTTTTCTTTCATGTTTTCTTTATCTACACCTGTTTCTAGGCATATTTTAAAAATAAGTGCGATAGATTCAGTTCAATAAAATATGGTCTGGTTTATAAAGTTGATATAAATATTGACTATATCAGCGCACAGACAACTGCTAACGTAACGTTTTGCTATTTAAGTAAATTCTATATTTTTAAACTTATTTCTACACAAAATGGCATGAAATTTATCTTCTAAATAAAGTTTTCCCCTAATAAAGCAATACCAAGTGACTATAATTAGGGAAATGTAATTTCATGTATGTATGTAATTGCATTAAATTATAGTCAGGGTGGCAGGTACTGTATGCTAATTATTGTTTAGGCATATACGATGGGACGTACCCCAATATCTAAACACCCCATGTAAAAAACTTGCTAAAACAAAGTAGGTAGGTTTTTAAAGGTATTATATATATTATATTTTCTTTTCTTTACGTTTACCGACGTATATCGAACAATATGATCGATGTATTAAGGTCAGTTGGTTTAGGTTATAAATCTGTCAAAATAACGACAACTCGTGTCTATGGTCAGGCAATAACAACTACGGTATTCCGCCAAGGCAAGTAAACTATGAAGTAGCTAAAACAAAAGGCGCTCAATAAAACACCTACAGAATACCGCGGCCATAATAACCTCGTGTTGTGTTCCCAGCGGTGAATAGGGTAGCCAGAGCTCACTGGAGAATTTGTGCTGTCAGTGGGAAGACTAAAGGCTTGTCTTGCTTTATCTTCTACACTGACGGCACAGCTTACAGGGTTGGCAGCGCGACTGTGACTCCTCTGGTGTTACAAACGTCCATAGGCCACGGTAACCACTTTCCATCAGGTGGGCCGTGTGCTTGTCTGCCACCGAAGTGGTATAAAAAAAAAGCCAAAAACGAAACGTCACGCAAACTTAACGTTAATACTTAGACTGTTTACAAACTGTAAACTTTTACGGAGCAAGTGTCATTTCTCAGTCAGGCTCTCGGCAGTGTAGAATTTAGGCCACCCCATTCTGTTCCCATGCGGTATCGTACAAGGAAACTAAAGGATATGGCTGTTTAACATTAGACAGATATATAAAGCTCAGACTCAGCCTCAGATGCATGGCTCGAGTCAACAATGGTATCTGGAATACATCAATAGGCTTATCCCCTATTATTGATGATTGTTCAATATACAATTTGATTAATTCACCTCTGCCTAACCTTCTGGGGATAAAGGCGTGATTATATGTATGAATTAAAACTCAATATGATGTTAAAGACTTGTTTGATACTCTAGTAAATTATATAAAAATGTATATTTTATCTAATATTACTGTTCTGTCACTTAATAAGAACAAAAACAAAATGTCTACCGTCACTCGCTTTTGATGCCAACTTTCGGGGTATGTTACACAAGACGTCTTTGAGTTCAAGATATATGTCCCGAGGCATAAAGATAACAGTTATTATCACTTTCAAACCTTTCTATCTTTTTCACCCTCAATCGATATTTTTTACACGCTCCAATTTTCGGGGTAGGTATGTTACACAAGGCAGTATACCTGCGACTTTAGCGTCACTTTAGGCATAGAGAGCAGATTTGGGTCCTAGATATATGCCCCGAGGCATACCGTAAAGATAGTTTCTGTCAATTCAAAACCTACCTATCTTTTTCACCATCACTCGATATTTTTTACACGTGCATTTCGGGGTGTGTTGCACAAGTTTGTGGCACAAGTGGTCAGTGTACCTGGTACTTTAGCGGCACTTTAAGGTCTGTTATGTTGTTATATTTATTACCTTACCGTAACCGAGACGGCTGTGTGGTTTTATTATCGTAACGCAATAAATAAATAGCGAAGTATTGCAGTCAGTAATCGATAGATAAGACACGTGTATTTACTATTAATGCTTATTAGATTATGGTAAATTTATTTCTTTGTTATAACGATATTTAATACGCATAAAAGTAGATGATTACTAAATTCTGGGATACATTATAAAAATAGGAAACAAATATTTTTTTGTTACTTTTTTTTGTAATTTAACGCAAAAATACGTACACGGATCATGTTTGAAAATGAAACTTTAAAGCTACAAATAATAACCCCGTTCAATGCATAAATA
The DNA here is from genome assembly GCA_963662185.1 of Eilema griseolum. Lineage (NCBI taxonomy): Eukaryota > Metazoa > Arthropoda > Insecta > Lepidoptera > Erebidae > Eilema > Eilema griseolum. Next base: position 20,984,034 of record OY759248.1, on the reverse strand, counting down.
AATTTAAATCAACAAGAAATGATTTTCAAAGTTTCAAATTAAATTTTAAAATTCACGTAAATGCCTTAGTTTTCTCTCGGTTCTATAGGTTAAGGCTTATTATTCTCAGCAGATTTTATAAGAAATATTTTAATGTAAAATTGCGTCGGAAATACAATAAAAAAATAAAAGGACAAATACACGATTGTCTGCTAACATTAACCAATTTCATTCTAGAATTTAAAAATATCCAAGAAAAATGTTCAAACTGTTTCTTGCCTAATACAAAAGACAGCAACGCACAGACTCTGCGGTCCACTGATCCTTCCGAGAAGTACTTAGGATCGCCGTGACCCCTGGCGGGCCCCGCAGATACAATAAACGTGATAATGCCTTAGGTAACCTTCGGATCCCAGGAAACACTCGTAAAAGTGGAATCAATATGTCCACTCTACATTCATGTAAAACACATTTGAAGAATTTTGTAAAAAAAATAACCGTCAGCAATTGTGTCCGTGAGCGCTAACTATGTTTCCTTAGTCAGAACCGCTAATAAGTCTTAAAAAAAAAACATGATATTTTTTGTGTGGTTTTACTTTTAGACGGAAAAAATACTTATTTCATTTCTTATTTTGAAACGCACCAGTGATGTAAAAATTTTCTTGGGTAGATTTGTTCTTTTATTTAATTAAATAAATTCACACCTCATATCTCTGAAACATATAGGTAAAATATACGGATTATTTACACTGGGTTCTACGTATGGAGAGTCCGGAGCTGTTACCTATTAATACTGAAATATTCATTACAACTTTGACCAAAAATCGATCTCGACACGAAAATGTGCTTACTTATACCACAGGGCTAACGAGACAGGTGGTCTGTCTAGTGTATCTTGTAGTATGATTTAAATTTAAAAAAACAGGTTTACTTATCGATATGTCACCGAGATGCTCATGTAATATGTCAAATAAGGTCATAAATCGTTATATAAATATTCAAATCAAAGAAATGCTATCACTATTTCAAGAATATCATATTACAAGTAGTAAATTTAGTAGAAAAACCTACCTTAATTACAATATAATACAAATGGCTAAATAAACATTAGATTCTCACAGAAATCCGCACAGGTGTTGCAGATTTTTATTAATTTATTAAAGATTTTATTTATAAATCATTTGCATGTATAATTTTATGTTTTAAGTCTGACATCAATAAATTTATTTTATGTTGTAAAAATTATATGAATGTGATATGTGAACTAGCAGGTGTTATGGAAGAGGCTTTTGAGGTTAGGTTAATTCTGTACCGATACAAAATTAACTGTATTGTAAATCCAATAAACTGCTCTAAAATAAAATCTATCTCTTCTTCTCATACAAAGATTGCCCGTCAGAGATTACCACAGTGTATTCAGGGTAGGTATGGCCGCCAAAATTGTCTATGGCCATAATTTATTTTTTTAAACTAGTCCTTCGTCTTTTTATATTGCTACTATTTTTTTTTAATCATGTAACTTTTTCTATTGATGAACTTCTAAATTTGAATTTGAAGGCTTGTAACTTAATATTAATTCTTGCAGACTTCTTGTAATATTTTCTGCCATGATAGAATTGAGTTATAACAAATTGAAAATATGCGTTGGGCAAGAGAAACTGAGGGACAATAGAGTGTCGAGGTAACTTATCATTTCTCACGCACGGAGTACGTTCATTGTTATGACGAATGACGACAAAACTCAACATGTCTGGTGCTGTGGAAGGTAGATCATAATATTGTCATATTTTTCACAAAGATTTATTTACACAATCTGATTGTATCGTTTCTTTACCGCTGAGGGACATGACTCACAGCTATTCTAGCCATGTGAAGAATGTATGGATGGCTATATGAAGGATCTACGTGATTCCCGGTGTATCTCTTCCCATGGTTGTCGTAGAAGGTGACTTCGGGATAGTGCTGTTTCCCATCCGATAATACCTAAACATGCAGCCCAACGCAAAGTGCCCACATGTCGGCAATAGGCTAGCCCGCTAGTTGGCGGAATGTGGGTGTTCATTACACGTCCGCTTACCCTTTCGGGGATTTATAGCATGGACACAAATTAGAATCATCATCATCATGACATCTTGACGTTTTGTAAGTGACTAAAAAATAAACTATAATTGTCTCTACGCGCACGAGTATACAATACGGATTCTACCTGGGAAGAGATGGAAGGGTCCTTGCATTATACTACGCCGGGAACCATGCGAATTTGTACATTATATTTCATTTATTATTTTCGAAATAAAACACATCAACTGCAAATTAATTTACGCAAATACAATAGTTAAAAATATCTCTATTACGTAACTGTATACAAATACAAAATAATATTCTGTTATAATTTTGAAAATGGAATTATTTACATGTTTACAGATACGTTTCGTTACGGTAACGGTACGTTACGTGACGTTATGGTATGGTACGTTACATTATTATGAAATCTGTTCAACGAAAATATTGTAACAATGTAGGTACTATTGTGATCAGCCCCGCTTTTAAGACGTGACGTGACTGCTATCTGGTCTCCTTAACCAATTGGCGACACCAAAATTCTGTAGTTCGAAGCTACCCGTAACGACTGCCATGGATGTTTGTATGGCAACCGGGACCGACGGCATAACGTGATTCATGACATTCATACATACAAATATTTGCAACTAGCTGACCCACCCCAGCTTCGCCCGGGGTATATTTTGAAGCTTCATATCCCTTTGAGCCCGTATGTTTTAGTCTTCAAAATATGTATGAAAAATTGCCGGATTTGTTAACATTTATTATCAATGCTCCGCTCCCTTAAGTAGTAGCGTGATGATATATAGCCTAAAACCTTCCTCGATAAATGGACTACCTAACACTGAAAGAATCATTCAAATCGGACCAGTAGTTCCAGAGATTAGCGCGTTCAAACAAACAAACAAACAAACTCTGCAGCTTTATAATATTATAGTATAGATGAGCGGGAATCTAACCAGCGTAGCAGTTGTGTTCACTACCGCCACGCCACTGAACCTGTCTTTACTACTAAGTATATATTTATTTACGGTACCCAAATAAAATAACGATAATTTAAATTGTAATAAACGATAATTTACAAAAAAATATTAGAAGCGGAACATTAAGTTAGTGTGATATTGGGTTTCGCTCGCACACCTGAGCGTAATGTGATACGCTCGTCGGCACCGACTGGACATAAATTGACCATTAATTTGACTACAAAATCATGTTTCATTCGATATAGATAGTCCAAGATGATATCTGAATAACATTTAGGTCGTTGTTTTAATTTATTTCGGTGTAAAACATCTATCGGCGCGCCTTGGAAGTTAAATCAAATTGTTACTGTGACGGTAAACGGCATATCGTTACGCTGTAATGTTCCAATAAGATATATTTAATTAACGATATATTTTTTATGGACAGTCTTCGGCTCTGATGTGAAAGCTTCGGATATTACCAAGACTGGACAAAAAATGATATGACAAGTAAATAACTTGTGTTAATAATATAATAGGACCTATGAAAATTGTCGTTTTTTTGAAGAAATTAGAGGAAACCTAATTTTCAGTAGGTACTAACATGTTTGCATTTCTTTTTTAGGAATGACAAATCCAAATTTTATGATTTTTTTTGAGTATGAATGAGACAACAAAAAAAATACGAAATTCATCATCAAAATGTATAACCATTTAGGAAATACTGTTTTTGAAGATCGAATTTAATTTATCAAGCGGCCAAAATTTAATACAGAGTTGTAAAATCTTGAAAACAACTTTCAATCAAAATATAAATAATGGAAATAACTATTAAATTACAGGAATAACGTACTCATGAATCTGTAAGAAAATTTTGCAATTTCATACGTAAAGACCTAATAATACAGATTAGAAAGATGTTATCAACCCTTAACCTGTCACTCCCTATCCTCTGCAGAGCCTACCACCCTATTATAGTTAAATACAAAAGTGTTAAGGCCCATTTTTTTTTATTCACCTTTATGCACAGTAACTTTGTACAAAGGCGGACTTAATGCCAAAGGCATTATCTAACAGTCAACCTTAGAGTGATGCAGATATACATTGAGGTAGGTGCAGGCAAAATAATAATCAATTTAATACACTGATGATGTTCTAATTTGTGATAATAATACATACATACTATGACTGTAATCATACATACACAATAATAATACATACATTATACAAACACACGATAATACTTAAGAAAAATACAGTTGCATATACCTCAAATTCAGTCACATCACAAAAAGTGCTTACTCTAAATGCTTAGTAAGCGTTTTCAGGTATCTTTTGCAAGTCAGCACGGAATACTACGGTGGCATACGAGCTCAAATTCTAGAAGATTAGATATCAAACCAATCTGTGCGCGCCAAGGCCTCGTTTCTATCTCGTCTTGGGGTCAAGATATATGTCAGTAACTAGAGTCGTTTATAGCAAGGCAACAGACAGACGGACGTACATTGTATACGGAGTCACGCCAGCGTCTCACGGCTATATGTAAACTAACACCGCGCCACGTTTTCGAGGAATTGGACGGTATGCCCCGACATTACCAGTGACACTTGAATCTTGACCTACCCTTTTAAATATTGTCTGTTCTGTAATCATCATCATAAACTCACGCCTATATCCCCGAAGGGGTAGGCAGAGGTGCTAGCACCCACATTTCGCCAGTTTATGTTTAGGTCACAATGTAGTAGGTTACGAGCATATTGCCATTAACCGGGCACTTATAAACCTGCGATAAATTCACACATAACTTCGAAGAGCATCGAAAAGTCATTGGTGTGTGCCATGGTAAAATCTGGGATCGAACCCGAGACCTCGTCTCAGCAGTCCATTACCCATACCACTAGGCTATCTCGGCTTTAGACTTTAGTCTGTTCTGTATCGAGATTTATTTGAGGACAGAGTGTATATACAATCTGTCATATCTGTCAAATCTATCTTATACTAATTGTCCTCAAACAAATCGGATATTAGGACTTAGTTTTGTTCTACGGGTCAACCATGCAATGACCCTGAGTCCTGAGTATCGATTTATCTGCCTCCCTATTCAAGAGGGAACTCGATCGAATAAAATGGAATGACGATTGTATGAGATTTGACGTTTATGATATTCGTTGACGACTGTCATATACTTTTTTACCATCTAGCGAAGTGCAATTGACAGACTAAAAAAATGCGCGTGGTTCCTGGCAGAGTAGAATTTGAACCACCCCATCTTTTCCCATCTTGTAAGTACAAGGCGACTAAGGGATAGGACTGTTTAACATCAGACAGATATATACAGCCCAGAACTAAAGTTACCGACATAGGCCACAGAATAAGCAAGTTGAAGTGGCAGTGGGCTGGCCACGTTTGTCGAAGGACGGATGGCCGTTGGAGCAAACGAGTCCTAGAGTGGAGACCGCGAGAAGGTAAACGAAAGGTAGGACGCCCCCTAGCCAGATGGACGGACGACTTGAAAAAGGTGGCTGGGACAGACTGGATGCGGAAGGCGGAGGATCGGAGAAAATGACGCACATTGGGAGAGACCTATGTCCAGCAGTGGACTACGGTGGTCTGATTGATTGAATTAATCTCTGCCTAACCCTTCGGGGATAAAAGCGTGATATTATGTATGTATGTAAATAATAAAATAAAATATGCATGTCATCTTCACCTATTTTCAGAACTTATAGTGGATAAGCAATCTAATCTGAAAATGTTTGCAGAAAGATTTCATGTATTTGAATCATGACGTCAAAATGGCATGATTTTCTGTCCATACATACATACATATAATCACGCCTTCATCCCCGGAGGGTTAGGCAGAGGTGAATTAACACCCACATTTCATCAATCATTGAATTCGGTAACACGTAATAGGGGGTGAGCCTATTGCCGTCTTCCGGGCACTATTGTTGAATCGAGCAATGCATCTAAAGCTGAGTCTCGACTGTATATACCTGTCTGGTGTTAAACAGCCTTATCCCTTACTCGCCTTGTACGACACCGCATAGGAAGTGATGGGGTGGTCCAAATTCTACTCTTTTTCTGTACTGCAGATTTTCTGTAGGTACTTGTGTAGAATATAAACAATGTACATGAGATTTATCCAAATTAAAATATAAAACAGTACAGAATATACACATATAGAAATACACTTTACAATTGCAATTAGACAAGCACACGGCCCACCTGATGGAAAGTGGTTACCGTGGCCTATGGACGTTTGTAACACCAAAGAAGGTTTACTTAAGTTAGAGCAATAATAATAATAATAAATGTGGCTATTTTAATGGGGCCAATGAGTTGGCAAGTCACCGCCAGCCTTTTTACAATTTTGAAACTTATTGTCAAGGCAGGTGTCCGTTAGTCTCCCCTCATAGCCCAATCACCAAACCATTCAATTCTCAATCCCATAGTCCATAATTTAGTTTCCATCGCGGCCACAGCACCGCACAGCAATAGTCTCCGCACCTGGCGGGGACCATCTCCCGGTGTATCATATGGTGCACTCGGGGATGATATTCGCCATGTGTGTTTATTACTAGCATATTAAATTCTCTTAAAAGGGCCTCTACGTCTTGGCTTCGGCCCGACGCACGCCTTCCAAAGGCCCGGGACTCCATAGTCCCGAGTGTCATGGTACTGAGAAATAATAATAATAATCATCATTACGAATACGTCCCCACTTCCACAGCTATTAAATTAGTTATTATTCTCGTTCAGAAATCGTTTTATTCCATAAGTACTTACTTATGGCAAAACTTTCTTAAAATATGCACTTGAAACCTGACCAGATATATTTATTTCCCGCTCAGTGCAAATATTTGTATGCATGAATATGTATATTTGCATTGGTCTGGGTGTTTCTATGTATAATATGTATGTATTTACAAAAAAAAAGTATCTAAGTATGTTTATCCGCATTCTAGATCCCATAACACAAGCTAGTTAAGCTATGCTTACCATGGGTCTAGATAGCGTTGTGTAGAATGTTGTGGAATATTTATTTATTTATTTATTACAAAATAAAGAGCCGTCGATAGCTGCAATTTTCATAATCTTAATCCCTCGGACGTGCTCGGGTATCTTCGTGTGGCTTCGGAACTGTGCGCAAGAGTCGCCGGCAAGTCTCGATCAACTTGCTACTTAACTTACAAACCAGATCTTGTTAGGTTAAATTTATACTACGAGGTTTTATCAGTTTTATCCTTTTCTGGGGATTTAATTTTGTTGAGTGAATACTTGTTTATAAGGAGGTTACGTTTGTCGGTTTATTTAATTAAAAAACATGCGTGTATTGATAAAATTGCGATATATCTTAGTGACAATTTAAGGCTCAGTAGTTCAGGTCTTGCAATCGAAGCGTCCGGGGTTTCAATCTTTGAGCAAGCACAAGCAAATTACTTTAACTGTAAGTGTTAGTAGAAAAGCTAGTTATTACCTACTTACTTGTCTATGTTGTCAAATTAATTACTTTTACTAAACTTCAAAACGGTAAGTACTAAGGAGGATTTCTGTATGAAATGAAATACCCCCTTTTTAAAAACAGTGGGGTAAAAAAATACGTCAATATAATTTACTATTATAGGTTGATATGATTAAAAATAATTACAAACGATTAAATAAGAACAGACGCACTTTTACCGATATTTTAAATATCTTAATTCTTTCAGATAAATAATTTGTTATAACTACAGAAAAGTGTGTGTTCTGCACTGGAGGCACTAAATCTCTGTGCTTACAGGGTCGGCAGCACGGATGTGACTCCACTGGTGTTACACACGTTCATAGGTCACGGTAACCATTTTCCATCAGGTGGGCCGTGTGCTTGTCTGCCACCTAAGTTGTATAAAAAAACCCCTTTTTAAAAACAATGGAATGAAAAAATACGCCATCCTTTTAATGGTCAAAATATAATTTATTGTTATAGGTTGATAAAATAAGAACAAACGCAATTTTACCGATCATTATTACATTTCTTAAATCTTTCAATAAAGAATTAATTAAAAAATTAGGAAAAAATAAATAAAGAATTAATTTTAACTACAGAAAAGTACCAAATTAATTTAGTATCAGGTTATACACTAGTAGTGTTGTATACTATGATGCTATACAGGTGTCCAAAATTTAATTCTGAACCCGATCGGCTACTAAATTCCGTTTTAACTCGCCTCGCCAGTGAAAAGCACCTTTATAATAAGGCAATAGAATGTGCAAAGTGAAATAATAACTTTCTCGGCGCGACAAGCGGCAACTTTCAAGCAATTTTTCATAGATTCGATAATATAAGTACTTAAAGTATGTAATCTATATAATACTAGTAATAATGTTATAAAGAGGAAAGATTTGTATTTTTGTATGTAACGAATTAACACAAAAAGTACTGGACCGATTTTAATAATTCTTTTTTCAGTAGAAAGCTACATTCTTCGTGAGTAACATAGGCTACTTTTTATCCCTATATTCTCATGGGATCAGGATTTGCGCGGGTGAAACCGCGACGCGGTGCTAGTGTTATATATTTTAATCTATACTGATATTATAAAACTGAAGAGTTTATTTGTTTGAAGGTGCTGATCTCAGGAACTACTACGAATTGAAAAATTAATTTTAAGCAGAATATGACGTCAAAAAGATGTAATTACGTTGAACAATTTTGAGAAATAAAGAATTTGAATTTCACACAGTTGCCCAGAGTTTCAGATTCGAATCCTCCAAAAAACAGACTTGTTTCAGGTTCAAAATCAATGCTAACTATTTCTGATCTATATTTACAGGAAAAGAAATTGAAACTTTACAATTTCATTGAACTATATTAGTCTTGTAATTTCTCGTCTTTTAATTCTGTACAGAATATAAATGTCCGGCGGTTTAACTACGTCTATTTCATTAATATAAATGTGAAAATATTCATAAATCACTCCTTCACATCTAGATACAGTTTCTCGGCAGGTTAATCACTCTCAAGGAAATCCACACAGATCTAATTTAAGATATTACCACTACCTTTCACTAAGCCTTCATTTTAATTACTTGCAATCAATGTTCTTGATATATTTTTCATCTGGAGCAATATTCCAATGTAGTTTCAATAGACGCCATGTTGGTTCATGGTGTAGTAGAATAAGGTCACCCCATCTCTTCCCATAGGTGTGAAAGAAGGCGATTAAGTGATGGGGATGTTTTCCATTCAACAGTAACTTATATAACCCATGAAAAGGGAAACCTTGCGACAGAAAAATAAACTTGGCAAAATGACAATATATACAGCTCTTTCTTCCCCTTCTGCGATTTACAGGTGTGAATATATGTAAGTACATACTTTAAATAAGTTCAAAACTTATATTATCCAAAATTTCATCAAAATAGGTCAAGTAGCAGAAAAATTAAAAACAAACACATTGGTATTTCGTTTACCTACTTATAAAGATTATGAAAACACCAGCATCATCAATAACTTACATCGCCTGATCACTGGTTGTATTGCAACACAGTGACGATGCATGCGCGTGCGCCGTAGAAGGCGTCAATGTGTCTCCGTGTGTCCTCACCTTAACTTACACACACACACACACACACAAATACACAGAAATACACAGTAAAGTGGTGTTGTACAGTCAGCATCATATGGATCTTGACTAACAAAGTACTAAAATTGATCTTAATGCCTACTAATGATGTTAATTGCCAAACTGTTTTATTGATTTAAATACTCGCAAATACTTTAATCTAAAACAAATTAGATCTACATCGATTCACAAATTTACGATAGCCTAGTATTACCATCAGTATTTATTCATCATTAACGTGTGCCAGTGCTTCCGAAATGTGAAATATACACAAGCCTATCAGAAAAATCTATCTACCAAAAATAGATTTGTTTGTATAAATATCATGTTTTGGAAAATTGTTTTAGTGAAGTCTAAAACAGTTTTCAGACTTGATTTTTTTTAATACGATTTAGGTGGCAGACAAGCGCACGGCCCACCTGATGGAAAGAAGTTACCGTGGCCTATAGACGTGTGTAACACCAGAGAAACCACACTCGCGCTGCCGACTCTGTAAGCACAAAGTATCTGTGCCGTCAGTGTAGAGGACAAAGTAGGACAAGCCTTTAGTCCTTTTTCTTTAGCCCTTATCCCACTGACAGCACAAATTCTCCAGTGAGTTCTCGCTACCCTACTCACCGCTGGGAACACAACACGAAGTTAATAAAACCGCGGTATTCTGTAGGGCGGAGGTACTTCCCCAGTACGAAGTTATTACTGTACGAAGAATGTACGAAGATTTAAATTGTATTATCGTCTAGACTAAAGGTGTACACCAAATATTAAAACAATCATTCAAATCAAAATCATTGTGAATATTTTGATAATCAGGATCGGTCGCTGACTATATTATTATTATCGCTAAATATATTAGTTTGTCCGTTTGTACGTGGCTGTTGAGTTGTGATATAGTTCACTTAACTAATTTGTTTTTAAAAGGTAAGATAAGATAATGCAGACATTTACTGTTTGAAATTTCAATGGAGTTTAAGCTTTATCTGTTTACCTGTTTATTGAAACTAGGCGTAGGTGTTGACACAAAAATGAAATAAAGATAGATAAAGCGTACCGTGCTGTATGATCTTGATGGGGACCATACACTCCCAAGTGAATAGGCCTCTCACCTCCATACATGTTTGCTGATTTCTGGCCAATTGAGAGACAAGGCTGGTGTAGGCTTTCTCCACGGGACTTGTGAGTCAGACGGGATTCGCAATCGTATGAGCTAAGATAAACCAAAAACTGTAAAGGTGTATGTGTTTTAGCCTGGAGTGGAGAGTCGACTCCAGGCAAAAAATTACAAACTTCTAATGAAACTGGAATTGACTTCTAACATAAGACTTTAGTAGAATTGAGTTCTTTTATAAAACAATAGTCTTTAATCCTAGAAAACGCAGTCCAATCTGCGCTTGCGTTGCCACAGAGTCTACCAAAGTCACGCACACAGACCCAACAGATGCGTGAAACCCGATACACGCACACAAACATACATGCGGGGAAAATCAGTGAACTGCGTATTGCGTACCAGCGCTACTGCCTTAAAACAGAATAACCTGTTACAATTAAAATATGTTTTAGCAGTATAGTATATTGGCTTATTTTTCACGGGTTAAAAATAAACATTAAAAAAAGATAACGTTATGTCTTTAGCTATGATTTTGCCGAAATTTTCTTACAGATTCATGAGTTCATTATTCCTGTAATTTAATAGCTATTTCTATTATTTATATTTTGTTTGATAGTTTATTCATGATTTAACAACTCTGTATTAAATTTTGTTTTTATTGGCCGCTTGATAAATAAAATTCGATCTGCAAAAACCGTACTTCCTAAATGCTATCCATTTTGATGATAAATATCGTATTACATTTTTCAGCTGTCACTTTTCAAAAATGTGATACACAATAAAAATCATAAAATTTGGATTTGTCATTCCTAAAAAAAAATGCAAAAATGCTAGTACTGAAAGTAAGGTTTCCCCCAATTTAATAAAAAAAAACGGCAATTTAATATGTAACGACCTTTCTAGAACTCAATTAAAAAAAAGTATTACATTCACAAAAAAATGCTCAAAAATATGTCACAATTTATTAAATATGGAATACTGGCCGTATAGAATTTTAAAACATCTAAATAGGTGTGGAGTTTAAAGTATACGCGAATATGGTATCACTCATTGAAATAAAATCACTTTTCAACGGATTCTATCGCGGTTTATTTGAAATTATTTACATTTAGCCCGACGTTTCAGCTACTTTTCAGCATCTATGGTTGCGGGGTGATTAAAGGTGGTAGTTTTGTTACATAGTTTGAGGTGTAATTTATCTCAAAATTCATTCAACATAATTCGGGTGACTTGTGAATCACCCAAAATTGTCTATGAAAGCCGAACATGTTCTCTTTTCAAAAATTTTGTAATACGTTTTGGCTACTTATAAAATTATGCAGTGTCCTATACTTTTCAAGAGTATATAACATATTTACAATGTTTTTTCACACTTCTAGCCTATACCAGAAGTTTCGAAGGTCACTGTAACATGTTGTAATAGTGACGTCTTTGTTTACACATTATATTTTAATGAAGGAATTCCCTCGTAGCACGCGCCTCGTACGTCATCCGAGGCTAGAACTTTGTCCAAGTACGTCAGAGGATAATGTGGTTGATTTAGGCTTGTTAGCGTCTCCTACAATATCCAATCTGGCCCTCTAGGCAAGTGGCAATACTTTTGTAGAATAAAATAGACTGATCAAATCGGGTCGGCAAAATTCAAGTAAATTTTTGTATTCAGATTAAGTAGACTAAGTGTATGTTTGAAAATAGACCAAAAAAAATGCCCGCTGAGTTTCTTGCCGCTGAGTCTTCTCAGGTCGGGGCCGCGTTACGAACCGGTGGTCCATTTACTAAACTGATTTTCATGTTCCTTTTTGTATTGACGTTTTGTAAGTGCCGATTTAATGGTCTATGCAGAATAAATGATTTTTGACTCTGACTTTGACTAGTGTGACTCCCCTGATGTTGCACACGTCCATAGGCCACGGTAACCACTTTTTATCAGGTGGGTCATGTGCTTGTCTGCCACCTAAATGTATGAAAAAAGTGTACCGGGCGCAATACTATAACTTACATAATTATTTATCACATGATAACAATATTTGTCTTTGAATTCTTTAGTTTTCAAAACAGGAAAATCTTCCATTTGACATAATCTTGCACTCTATGCATGTGTTATCAAAATCATCATTGATAAATTGTGACACCCATTGACATTTTGCATTGATAGTACAGCCCCTCCATACTAGGCATGAAAGAATGTGTGGGATTTGATGTATATGACAGCTGTCAGCGAATGTCATAAATGTCAAATCTCATACATACGTTAGGTTATTCTACACTTTTGAGTGAAATTTTAAAATATTTAGTAAGCAACTATTCAAATGGATTAAGATAGGAATAAAAAATCAGTTCAGGCGGGATTTGAAACCGCGATCTTTCGCTTACAGTGGGAAGGTTGATACACACCGAACATTGCCCTGAAATCATCCAAATCTTCTTACGGCGACGGCGGTGGTTATTCATTAATTCATTGCTGCCGATAGTCAGTACGAGTCTCGGTAGATGGCTTCTACTGTCGTCGAGGAGGGCCAGGTCGAGAGAGATGGCCCTGGGACAGCCTGGGGGTGTGGTATATACCTGCCAACCTCACCTCCGGCAACCAACAACGTCCTCCAGACATCGCGTCGTGCATTTTAGTCGGTTCGAGTACGACATAATTTCTCCCACCCGCTCCGGCGGGGGCTTTTGCACGTAAAAATATCTTCATAATATATTCGATTAATCAAATTTTCCGACAATGTGGAGTACATTATTCGAGGTACGGTCATTCGAGTCTTCAATAAAATGATGAATGTATGAAGTGACATGTATTTTGACTTTTATGACATCCATTGACAACTGGCATAAACGTCATGAATTGACACTTGCCTAGGGGTGCTGATAATGATTCTTCATTGTTGACACCTTGAATGACCTTGTTAATGAAGAAGGTATTAAACCTTTTCTTAATGTATGTTCGAGTGTAACTAAATGTAAATAAATTCGCTCATTTTAATTTAATTAATTTAATTGCTAAATATAAAAGAACGCTAAGAATTCACACACTTGTTGGTGTAGATATGCTTAAAATAGCACATAATAATAAAAATATCAAGATATCTACTAAGTTACTTGAAAATTAAGTTGGATTCATTTATAAACCTCATTTACATCGAATTTTGGTGTTTATTTGAATGTAGCATGTAGAATGTAGTGGTAGTGCATTTTCCTTTTCCAAAAGTATTTGTTTTTAAATTTATTTACTTAAGTATGTACTGTAAAATTAATTTACACGATGGTTTATTTATCTCAAATCTTGCCATCAAATACTTCTGTAATTTGGCCATAAAATCTATTTAGCTGTCATCTGTCATACAGATGACATTACAAAAAGGTGTTCTATTCATTTTAGGTGTCAAAATTAAAATAAATTCTGAATTCAAAATTTATTCCCGCCACACTCACGAACCATGAGACAATTTTTGTTATAAACGGCAGCTTGTCTAGCGTAGTCCAGTACATAGATAACTTAGAAATCAACTTGTGATACATAACAATGAATTCGAACTGTGCAAAATATAAATTTTAACAAGATATAAGTGAAACATTGTGTGACTCTCTAGAATCTCTTGATGCAGACCCGAATAAGGTGATCGTATTTCTCGCAGCGACAATATGTCTGCGATTGCTCCACTCGTTTCGATAAAATGTAGATATATGTAGCTACAATTAGATGTAGATTTTATTCCACAATATTTATTTTTGTTAAGCATTTTATACACACAAAACAAATTATGTGAAACTCCATAGTTTCACCCTTTTACTTTACTATTGTCTTCCAAAGTCTTTTACAGTGTATAAGTCCTTCATCCCACAACTACAGCAACAGGGCAGGGGGTTTTAATAATTTTTTAATAAGAGGTATATTATTATACCTACATTCTATGATTTTAATACAAGTCCAAAATATTTGTAAAATATCTAACTGGCTGGTTGCTCAAATTACAATTTGGAATTATAAGAAATTTGAATTTGCCGCCTTTAAATAATACCATAGAGAGAAAAAGCGTTTTCTGTAAAAAATAAAACTTTAAACATCGAATTACTTTTAAAGTAGTATCTTTTTTTTTTCAATTGTTGCTATTATTTTACTGAAAGCTAGTTCTGATTGTGAAATTTTTATAAGAAAATTTAAACTGGCTTGTAAATGCGTCACTTAATTCGTACGACTGCTGTGATGAATATTATATTCTGAATAAAAAAAATAGTGACGAAGTTTTTCTGCACTAGTCCCCTTCGAACCTCACTGCCGTCTATTATAAGAAAAATATCGCCTATCATATACGGCACTTGATTTGTAGGTCACTGATGAATTCCCTTAGCGGTTGTAACTAGTAACTCAATACTCGGAGCTAAATATAGTGCTGCATTTGTATCTATTGCGTTATATAGGTATCGATATTTCGTATCTGTAGTTTATAATACGCGTATAGATAAATCTATTTGTCGACTTCTTCAAAATCTCATAACAGCGATTCACAAAACTTACTGTGACTTTGTCTGTTATCTTCTTTACAAATGATTCTTTTACTATTGTAGTCGTTACGGGTAATGCTCAAAAAAGTTCAACAACTGAACTAGATGCAATGCTTTGATATCCCCTTTGGGTATTATAAAGGTGACAGTCGCTTCACAGAAAATATCGAAGCACAGTTAAACTGGTAAAGCGGACCCCTGACTCCAGGTGACAACTTTGGATGCGACTGGGATTAACCCTAAGATGAAAAAGATTTAATGATTCGGACATGTAATATGTAGGAATGAAGGAAGGCATTTACTATGGAAGTGAACGGCTACAAGGGGAGAGGAAGACTTGGCTATGAAGGGAGAGAAAGATGCGATGACTGAAACCAGAAATGAATGGAAAAAGCACACATGTTGCATTGACCCCAAATAAATATAGGATAAGGTAAAAATGATGATTGGAAAGAAGAAAGAAAAAAAGTGGCCGATTAGTAAAATAAGCACTAGAAAAGTGACGGTAGTTCATAATATCATATTATATAGTTAACTTTATGCTATGCATTAGTCCATGCATATACCAGTCACATCAACAGAATAACTTAAATTGAATGTTTACTAGCATTGAGTTTAACTAAATTTTCCTATACATTTACAGAAAATGTCTCTTTCGAGATCGCAAACTCGTGCAAACTGTAAGAGTAAAGCGGATTTAACCTTAAAATAAACACGATTTACACTGAAAGCTGTCTGGACACCAATAAGCAACAACTAAATTTGATGTGGGCAAGACAGATTTCGCGAGGCCCTGTTCTATGGCGACCTGAAGACGGATTTTATAAAATAATAAAAACAAACAAAACAATTAACACTGCCAAGTTTTTATTCATAAAAATACAAATTAGATTAATAAGTATTAAATGAAAAATTACAAATCGTTAATATAAAGGTGGAGATATACATTTCTTAAAGTGTATCTTAAAAAACATTAGATTTCTTTGTTAAAGGAACAGAAATTTCCTGCTTTTAACGTTACTAAATTCCTTAATTATGGTATCGTAATTCAGCCTAGATGCCAAATCTGATTCAATTGATAAAACAGCCAAAGCTGAAAGTCTTTCTTGGCTCATTGTGTTTCTCAAATAATTTTTTATTAATTTTAATTTTGAAAAACTTCTTTCAGCAGAGGCTGTACTTACCGGAATTGTTAATAAAATTCGGATGACAATGTAAATATTTGGGTAAATTTCTTTCAAGCTATTTTCTGTTATGTATGACAGCAGCTGTTTCACGTCTTTAATGAAGTTGGGTAAATTCGGGATCATTGTATTTAATTCTTCATATAATTCAAATGGTTGGAAGTCACTGCTGTCACCCACACGCAGGACGTTATGTAAATCGTTACAGTGTTTTAATATTTGCTCCTGTGGCATATTTTTTAGCGCGCTTAAATCATAGAGAAAACCAAAGTCTTCAAAATGTTGATTTAAAGACGTAAATCTTAATTCCATATTGGTTATTATAGAATCAATCATGGCATAAAAAAAATCTGTTTGATACCGGATTTTGGGAGACTGTATAGGTTCATCGCTGCTTTCATAATCGAACATCCTTTTCTTTTTGGCTACTCTTTTATTCTTAAACTCTTTTGGCAGGTCATAACAGCTTTTCTCAGTAAATTTCTGAACATCAGACAGGGATTTCTCAAATCCAGTTTCCCGATACTCTTTTATCCATTCACAAAATGTGTGTAAATGTTCAAGAGCAATGCTTAAATGAATTTGTACTGATTGCCATAATTTACTTATTATATTAACACGCAATAATATCTCATACCACACATGTAAAGATACGATAAATTCTAAACTTAACATTTCATTTAGTATTGAATCGCAATCACTGAGAGTGTCTGATTCCTCCGTTTGATTTTTTAAGTTTTTTATGCATTCAATCACTTCATCAAATTGCAATAATACGGCCTTTACTGCTTCGACTCTACTTTCCCATCTTGTGTCTGATAAAGGTTTTATAGTAAGTTTTAATTTTCCTTTTATAAAATCCCAGCGCTTGCTTGATCTTGAAAATAGCAAATAAATTTTTTGTATGAAACCAAAAAAAGTTTTTGCTACCATAGATGAGTTCGCTGCATCTACCAATAGTAGATTCCAACTATGACAGCCACAAGGTGTGAAAAATGCCCTAGGGTTAATATTCAATATTCGAGTTTTAACTCCACTATTTACACCTACCATATTTGCACCATTGTCGTATCCCTGGCCACGGCAGTCTTGAATATTTAAGTCATATTTTTCTAGGTGTTCCAGTATAGCATTGGCTAAATATTCTCCAGTTGTCTGAGTAACAGCTAGAAATCCCATAAAATGTTCGACTATTGTACCAGTTGACGTATCACAAAATCTTAAGATAACCGACATTTGTTCAACTCTATTACAATCTCTAGTGCAATCGAGCAAAAAAGAATAATACTTTGCTTCTTTAACCTTACGAATAATTTCATTGACAACTGTTTTTGACATCAATATGATCAATTCATTTTGAATATCGTGACTTAAATAATGGTGTGAAAGTTGTTTGTCACTAATGCGTTTCATGTGTTCACGTAAAGTAGGATCAAATTTTGATATCAGTTTAAATAAATCTATGAAATTACCGGAATTCTTAATACCTGTCTTGAGAGATTCTCTGTGACCTCTAAATGCAAGATTATGAGAGGCCAAAAAGTTTATTATGTCAATTATTCTCTCTAACAAGTTGTGCCAATGTTTTTGTGATTCACGTATTAGCCTTTCGTTTTCTTGGTCTATTGTTTTGCCTTGATTTATTCCTTTCTCTAAATTTAACCATTGGAACATATGTGCCATATGTTCTTTGGTATTCTCATGTCTATGTAAAATGCTACTTAAATGTTTCCAGTCACAACACCCTCCTTGCACCACCTGAGTTTGTGAATTGCTAAATAGTCTGCATGGAAAACAGTAAACTTTATTTTGGGAATTGGAATACACTAACCAGTGACGATGTTGAGTTTCACCATTATTTAGTTTTCTCGAGAAATAGAAATTGGAAAAGTGTCTGTTATCATCACCTTTGGGATAATATTCATCACCGCTATTTAATTGCTGTGTGGGGCCGCTTCGAACTATGTCACGACGCTGTGTATCCGTTATGGGAAACGTCCACAATCCCGGATCCGAATTAACAAGTACTTGCTGAACTATGGCGCTGGCGTCGTCGCTGCGAATTGGAGAATCTATGTCAATCTGTTCTTCTTGATTGCTGATGACAGCACAAGAGTTTCAGGGTCAATTTTTGATTGGCTAGAAGATGATCCAAGCTCTACGTCTAACTGACGTTCGCTCTCGGTATTCAGTGCATCTAGAGCATTTTCCAACGGTATCTCGGACGTTTGTTGTGTAGAAGTCGAAGCTATCGATTCAGAAGGTTCTGTACTACCAGATGCAGTTTGGTTGAGGAACTTCATCAAATTTAAACTCAATACTTGGTTGGTTGCAGTTCTTTCAGCTTTTCTTTTTCTTTTTGCTGATCCAAACTCCCATTTTCTTCCAATATCTCTATCTCGGCCGGACATGTCGATAACGTCGTATCTATACACTGTAAACGAAAGCAATAGTTAACATTTTTTTGCAGTTTTATCTACATAATATTGTAAAACCTAAATTTAAATTAGTTTTCAAATAAAAATCTTTAAGATAGCTTTTACTAGCTGCTAGTTTGAAAAACTTAAAAAGTCGATACGTTTTTTACCTTAAAGCTTTTTTGGTTTCCTTCAAGAGATATTATAAAGCGTATTTTATATACAAGTAATTACTGTGTTATATACTTATTACCAATTAAATATTTCTTACCTTATGTAAAATAGACGAGTACAGGTACCGGTGTGTTACAAATCACAAAGAAAACAAAAAAACAATTAAAAAGTCACTGTTTTAAAATTTTGGGTCAGTTTACAGGAACAATCAATATACCTAAACACTATCTATTTATTCACTAAATATTATTAAAACATTGAACACACTATTCTTATCAAAATAGGTACGTACAGTCATAAAAATAAACAATATTGAATAACACAATTATACGTTTCTATTGTTATGCGCCTAGCGACTGCGTTGCGTACTTTGATTTGATTGGTTGACTTCCTAGTAAAGAAAGTAAACAAATAAACCGGGGATTCCCCGCACTCTGGTCGGCGGCAAATGTTGCCAGACTAAGAAAACATGTTTCACAACAAAATTGATTTATATTTTTTTTGTTTTATTCTCGCTTTAAATATTTTTGAGTCGCGAGGCCCCTTGTACCGCGAGGCCGTAGGCGGTGGCCCATGTCGCCCACGCTTAACGCCGCCTCTGCCAATAAGACATATTTATAACTCGTTAATGAGATAAAACAAACTTGTATCACCAAAGTTAGCTCTTGGCAATTGCTGTACAGGCAAATAAATAGACGTTTATTGTCCTTATTGAACTTCGATAGTTCGGAACGATTTTAGCAAAGCTTTCGACACGGTCAATCATATGATGACTGAGCCGTTGAGCTTTAAAAGCATTGAAAACCTTTTCAATTCGCCTTGGTACTCGTACCACCAAGATAATTTAAGTCTCTTTACATCTATTGCCAAGTTCGAGTGTGAGGTATATAATTTTGTATTTAGTAGATAATTTTAGTAAGTTCGATCTAAATCTTGTACATTTATTTTATCTAATCTACTTTCTTCTTAAATTTATGGCGGTACAGTCTGATGAAGCTATTAAGATTTGCGTCATTTGCGCTACGATATAATTTAGTTTATTTCGGTTAAATCTAGAAATGTTAGAACACTATTTTGGCTGCTGGAGATGATATTTGCAACTCAGTCATAGTTACTGCATTTTAAATTGCCCGTTTAGTACTATTTCTTAACACAGTTAAAGTTCAAAAGCAATTGCAAAATATATGTATAGTTAATTGAGGTCTCTGAGGTATCAAAATTTATAAACATATTTATTAACCTCTACCTCATACCATACCATAGTCTAAATTTATTATTGCTTCGCCCTGAAAGCGTGATACAATTTTTATCCTAAACAGCTATTGTTTACTAGCACACAAGAAGAAACAATGCATACAATATAGTCTGTGGTACTTGTATCTGACTGACAACAGCTATAAACAGAGGTGGCCAATGACAGCTGTCAGTTAATGTCACGTGATCATGTCTTGTCATCAGTTGACAGTGACATTAGCAGTTTCAACACCCTTGCGTCGATTACCCGCTTGAGTTCAACGGTCAACCCAATCTTAATAAAAAATCAATCTTAATAAATATTCGTATTAGACGATAAAGATGAAAGTGTATTTTCACGATCATGAAAACCTGTTACACATTATATGCTTGACATGTTTATATGAATCGGAAACCGCACAGTTTACCTTCCTGGCCCGTCTCGCCAAGTCTTGTCATCTTGTGGTCGGACTGCGATGCGAGAGCGTTTGCGTCAATGCTAACACGCCGGACACAGATGGGTGTGTGGAGCTAGTTTTTAATGAAATCTGTTTTTTAACAGACTCTATCGCGGTTTCTTTGATGCTATTTTGTTATAGCATGCTGTCTTTTCAGCAGATTCCTCTTATGAATGAAAGACTTTCCTTAAAGAAAAGTCTTAAATTATTAATAATAAAAAATACGATATTATTATGCAATATAAATAGAACTTTACAATCAATAAATAACCGTAAATTAAAAATATAGTTTTTGGTAGAAAAAATTGTATCTACTTGTCTTCTATTAAAATTATTTTAGTATTTCAACTTTGTTTACCATAAATAACTAGCTTCCTTATTTACGCACCTTCCTAAGAAGAACTACCACTTTTCACTAGAATAAGATGATTGCCGAGTACATCCCTGGCGTTACGATGACCATCCTCGAACCCGCGCTTACTCGCAAGAGTCGCAGTGAGATCCGTATCACGTAATTCACGACCACTATTTATATAAACCTTGTATAAAGCGGGTGGTTCCAGTGCTGCAGAGAACCTTATTTCTCCACATAGGTACTCTAACATTTGTCTGTAATTAAGTATCTAATTTCGATTTTTGTTTCCAGATAGTTCTGTCATTAAAAACTGATAGTTTAGGCCTTCCATGTATATTGGAAATGTTACTAAAAACAATTTTTCCTGAATTATTCAACATATATTTTGAAGTCAAACTTGAAAAAATATCAAAAATATAACGAATTCAACTAGTTCATACTTTGGTATTTTTTTTTTCTTTTTATTTTTGCCAATTATTTTAGTAAAGTATATGCTTTATAGTTCGTTTTCGTTCAATAAAATAGATTGATATCATCGAAATAGAGTATTTGCATAATTAATGCACAAATAGACGTAACTGGGACGGTAAACTTTGCGTGAAAACGCTAATAGGCAAGGAGTATAAAGTCTGCTGACTGTGTTGTCTTTAGTTTTACTTACTCGGGTCAAACATGTAAAATATCATCGTTTCAGCGCAAACAGTTTATGGCATTTCATTCAGTCCGTCGATAAAGTAGTTTTCTACTTATTAGTTATGTGTTCAACAAATGGGCAAAGTAACTCTACTTTTGCGCTAAAATTCGCTAAATTGAATCACGAACTTAGCGATCGTGAACTACTGAACACAGTGAGATATTGTGTAAAAAATATTTAAAAAATAAAACGTTTCATTTCAACCAGCAGGAAAAGTGTCCATAGTTAAGATAAAATTACGATAATAGTTTCCAAAAAATATTTGAAAAAGGAAAATAGGTTTCTCAACAAATCACTGGATTTTGTTCTTATTCGAGCGAAAATCTCCTCGAATGCCTAAAGCATTTAATCTCGCATCCGGGCTGACCCAGGGCCATCTCTGGCTTCGAGTGTGGGTACCACGTTATCCTTATCTTACCTGCCCTCGGATGGGGAGAGCGCTCGTCACGCCGCCGCCCTAGCCTGCTTCTGCTACGGTAACAAGCGGCTCCACCAATCACCCCACAGGCCTGCGTTTCGGGAGAACGGTCAACTACCTTACAACAAAATGATATGTTGACGAAATTTCGCCGCTTAATTAAATCTCTATGAATGGCGCCCCACACTCGTACCGCGTGAATGAACCAGAATTATAACATCCTTAGATGATGAGCGCTTGGATACGCGCCAAAGACACGATTATACCCGCGGTGAGTGTTGTCTATAAATTAAATAAATGTATCTTGTCCAGACGACGCTGACATTTTTACTAACATCTGATAAAAAGCCAAAATAAAACGGCCAATCGTTTTTAATATATTTTTTTTATGTTTACGTATACAACGAAATTGATAGAGTTATTGACTATGAGATGATTAGCGGATGTGTATGTCTGGCGTAGAACGTAATGCCAACTATAAAAGTAGTTTTATTTTTTAGAATAAACTAACTGTTGACTGCGACTCTGTCTGCGTTAGATCCTAATACGTATTTTGCGAACCCGGGATAAAAAGCCTGAGTTTTTTTCAAGAATATTATGTTTGTTTCATCTAGATCGCTCAGACGCTTTTGGTTTTTTTGTTTTATACCACTTAGATGGCAGACAATCACAAGATCCACCTGATGGAAAGTGGTTACCGTGGTATATGGACTAATTTAACACCTGAGGAGTCACACTCGCGCTGCCGAGCCAGTAACCACAGAGTTTCTGTGCCGTCAGTGTAGAAGACAAAGCAGGAGAAGCTTTTAGTCCTCCCACTGACACAAACTCTCCAGTGAGCTCTGGCTACCCTACTCACCGCTAGGAACTCAACACGAAGTTATTACGGCCGCGGTATTCTGTAGGGCGGTGTGACGAAGGGACAAACATGCATACATCCAAACTTTCGTGTTTTTATTATTAACTAGATAGCCCTCCTCAACTTCATCTGTGCTGTGACATACCTACGTCGAACCCGTTGCAGGGATGCAACCTTTTAACCTGTATAATACCCGTAATTTTTTAGTTTTCAAATAATAAATGAGAATCTGCCAAATTTGTTGACATTTATGATTATTGCTGGGTCCCTTGGGTAAGTAGCGTGATGATACATAGCCTATAGCCTTCATAAATAAACGGTTTAACTATAGCATTTTTTTTTATTTTGTTTATTTGGATAATCACATTTTCTGAGATTAGCGCATTCCACTACACAAGTTATAAAACTTTATAATATTAGTTTAAATTAGATATTATTTCCTATTGTGGCAAAGATTACCCAGAGTCGTAGGTATACATATTATTATCATTTATAATTACTATTATAACTATCTACTATTATAAAAATATATTTTCATATATTTAATCTGTGGTAGTTATGTAACATAATTATTAAAATACTAGTTTTGTTGTATTTAGCTGAAGTTCAATGATATAATATAAGACCACAGATTATGTAATAATACCTATTATGTGTTTTTTAAGTTAATTATTATGTCATTGTTCATTCGTAGATAAATATAATACTTAAATATTAATTATTATGTACCAACGTAATTAAAAGCAGTTATAGAAGGATATTTTTAGAATTAATTTACGTATACAAGAAAAAGCTACATACGAGTTGTGGCTAACATTATCTACTCTTAATATTCAATATTCTTTATTTTTCAATAAAGTTACAAAATTGTTACAATTTGTAAATTATAATATTGTTACAATTTGTAAGTTGTGGATATCATTGTTACAATTGGATATTTTGACTGACTAATCAAATAAGTTATTTTACTAAATGTCAAAACTTGTATGAAATAAATTATTGTGACTTCATAATATTCTATAGTCAAATAATTTACTGTTATAGGTTAGGTGGATGATTAATAATAAATAAAAACGATAAAATAAGAAAAGATGCAAATTGTACCACTCTTTTATCGTTCCTAATTTAAAAAACTCGCTTTAAATCACGGTCCTGTAAGACGCAGATTATTTGACGCACAGGTCGAATACAATAAATATTAGATTTTATTATAATGAAACAAATTCAAAGACTGCTAACTATAGCACTGAAAGATCTCTAGCCACCGTCCAAGTAGAGTATCCCATTTATATAGCAGTATTTCCATAATATATGCTTCAAATGTAAACGGAAATATCGTTCAAATGGTTTTAAGTGCATGAAGTCTTCTAAACCACTTTTAACCGCAATTTAGTACTCTCTTTGATGTGTTGCGAACACTTTGCCTGACGGATCATAGTACCTACTTATCGAATGAAATCAAATCAAAATTATTTTATTTCAAGTATCAGATGTAATTCAAAAGATTTGTTTTAAGTATTCTCATAATGAAAAGATGTTCAAAGTGCAATATCAATTTAATCAATAGTTCAATCTCCAACTGTCAAATACGGTACCTAATCTCATTCCTTCATTCATCTCCTTGACATGATCGTTCGTTCAGAACGATAAAAAGGTACCAACATAATGTCAAAATGTCAACATGAAAAGGCGCCAACTTCATTTTGATTGCACAATGATGCCACCTTAATTGTGATTAAGTTTAATAAATTCTCCTCTTCTTCATCTGAACTCTAATTTTAATTGCATCCAGTGCTTTATAGACTGGAGTAAACTCTTACTCCTTTTTAATCAATTTCATCATAAAATTTGGTTTGGATAACTTCAAAGGGCGACTGCCGTATGACTTACGAACAGCAGGAGTGAGGATGATTTAGGTCCTGAGAATCTTGCTGGAGTCCTGTTCACTAATTATGTTTAAAACATTATTTAGCATTATCGAGTCATAGTCATCTCCTCGAATTAAGCCTACAACTTTTTTTCTGTTAATCCCCATTCCCCAAGCTATTATTAGTTGACTAGTAAATAAGAAACCGCAAGTTATGTTGATAATAACGTTGTTAAGTCATTTCTTATTATTAGGTACACACAACATTATTATTAAGCACTTATGAAAATTACTTTCTTGTAAGAAAATTAAGTCTACATCCATGAGTAAAAAAATATTTGTTGCCAATAACATGAGAAACATGATTAAACTTAATCAATTATATCAAATTTAATCAATATTGGGTATTTGACTATGAAATCAAATTAGTTACTTTTTATTAAACTTCAAAACGGTAAGTTTTAAGGAAACTTGTAAGAAAGAAACAAAAAAAGCAATCAAAAAAGACCGACGCGACGAATTTACAACTTTTTTACATTCTTAAATCAGTTAAATTATTTATTTTAATTATAGGAAAATACCCAATTAAGCAACTACCTTGTTATTACCCAAATTATTTTTTATAGGTGTTTGTCTATGGTGAACTGGGGCCTGATTGTTCTAATTTAATGGGTACCGTCCACTACCATAATTTCCTCCGTTGCGCGTCAACAAATTTTCCGTATGGTTAATTTTGGCGCAAAACGGTGACTTCTTTGTTTATGCCCCAGACGCACGGGCGTCCTCTAAAACTTTATGTAAGTATATTATTTTTTATTTAGTGATGCCAATAATTTATTTAATTTTATTACATAGTACATGTGTATGTCGTAATTTATATAAAATTTTGACAAAGTGTGAACCCATCTAAAAACAGAGTCAATCATTATATTATCTGAAAGTTGATGTTGTGAATGATTTTATTGCGACTCTTTCAGAGATAATAATAATTTCAAGGCGAACAGAAAATAATGATCAAAACTTTTACAAGAAAAATAATGATCGCGATTTATTTGCTCGCACAAATAAATCACATTATATATCTTGACATTAAGAATTTTATTCCTATATACCTAATAAATATATGGATACTTCGATAATTATAGAGTATTTTACCGGTACTGTCTGCATCAGAGTGATCGTGACTACAACGACTCAAAAATATCTTATTAACAAGGTATAAAGAGTAAATCAAACTGTTTTATTGATTTATATTGTATTATTGTCCGAACTAAAGATGTGTATCAAATATTAGAACAATCAGTCAACAGAAGAAGGGAAGAAACATAACATAACCTCACGACTATATCCCCGAAGGGGCAGGCAGACGTGCTAGCACCCACATTTCGCCAGTTTATGTTTAGGTCCCAATGTAATAGGTGGCGAGCCTATTGCCATTAACCGGGCACTTATAAACCTACGATAAATACACAGATAACTTCGAAAAGCATCGAAAAGTCATTGGTAAACCTGGGATCGAACCCGAGATCTCGTCTCAGCAGTCCATACCACTAGGCTACCGCGGAGGATAGGAAAGAAAACCAAGGCATTAAGATCATTTTGAGTATTTTGTTCGTCAAGATTATTATTAGTACTAACTGTACGTAATATAATATCAAACTTAATGACACAAGCGGAACAGAGACTAAGTAGGAAGCGGACATACATCACGCAAGACTTGCTAATTGTGTACGACTGCGGCGTTATAATGGAGAATAAAATAATAATTATAATTAAACAATCAATAAATAATATTAAATAATGGTCATAAATAATTTACGTAAGTAAGCATAGCTTAACTAGACTGTGTTTTGTGATCTAGAACGCGGATAAACATACTTACTTAGGTATCTACCTTTTTTTGTAAATACAAATACTAAACAAAGTAAGTTTCCTGCTAAAGAATGAAACTGTATGAAACAATATACGTAAATATAATATGAAATATGACAACCAAAGACAAACTTTTTGTAATTGAAGTAGAATAAGTTATTGTCTCTGTTTTTTCCTGCATGTTGGTAACGGTTTTGATACCAAATATTTAAAAAGGAGACCGTATTTTTAGATCTCGGTGACATCAGCCATTGCGATATTCAAGCAGAGACACACCCTCTTTAAAACCGAACACCACGCTCGCAATTAGCAATGGACTACTTTATTAATAGACACACTGAGTTCGACACGCCAAACGAACTGTGTAGGCTATTCTTTTCTCTCTCTTTGTTGTATGCCTAATTATGACCAGTTTTCCCAACTTGAGTGCGATAATTACATGGTATCTTAAGCCAAAATGTTAGGTACACTAAAGCATATTATGGAGAGTCAGTAGGTACGAGATATCAATATTAGACTGCTTAATTTTTGGGCAATATGTTTGGGTTTGATCCAACACCTAGTTTATTTAATTAGAATTTCTTTAGTAAAGATTCTCTTTCATTTGTATTCAAGATACAGGGCCTTTACAAAATGTCTTGTATAGATAATGTATGCAGTATGCAACACGTTTGGGCCCCGACTCTCGGTCTCTGTCGACCAACTCACACGTCAATCTCCAGTCTATTATTACGGCGTATTAAATTTATCTCTAGTAATTCAAGGACCACCTGTGCGGTTCAACGGCACTAGAACCAACCAGTCAGTCTGGTTAACGCACCGAGTTAATTTACACCTGTCAAATGTTATTTTAAACGATACTCAACTTTATTACCAATATAAACGCGACGAACCAAACGAACGATCGGAAACAAGTTTTGCCGCCAAAGCGCCGTTTGTGTATATATTTATTTATTATTTTTTAATCTGTATCTCTGTCTGGACGCTAGCGATTAATGCCTGTGGCCGCGAATGGACAGCTTTTTTATCATTCACGGTGGGCTCGAGAATCAGCCCATAATTGATAATTTAAATGTAAATTTATGGTGAAGCGCTCGTAAAAACCTTTATGCTAATTTTATTTTGTAGAACAAATGGCGCTATGATTTCTGATGTCAAATTGTTGCTGATGTGTTCATGGAACACGCCGTACGACTGTCAGTTATTCTTATTATGGGCACATGTCATTTACCTTTAATGAACTTTTAATGAGAAGAGCTCTAAACAAGTGAAGCTCTTGTCGTATGATAATGAGTATTCATTTCAGTTCACACTTACGAGCTCAAAAATACCATTTGTAATACACCTTTCAAAAATTAGTACCTAGTTATCCATAAATCGCTATTGAGTACTCGTTCAATAAGCCATACGAAGACGAGGTCTCCAATGTATTTTGCATACGCCATTATCCGCTATACATTTGTGGTTAATCAGCTGCGCTGACGTCACAGTGGGGCGGATACCACTTTCTTTTCTAATACTAAGTGATTGAAAACGAGAAAATAGGGAGGATGACACGGTTATCGTATACACCTAGTCTTTAAAAATGCGAGTAGGTACGGTTAAATTAGACGTATATATCTATCACATATTATTCAAATTTCGAAGTTCAAATTATTATTAATCATAGACAATAATATTAAGTATATTATTGTCTATGATCTGAATAAAAACAGATTAGTATCAACTTACTATTAAAATCGATACACATAATTTATTTTGAACACATAAACTCTATAACGTGTGATCTCGTTGGAGTCGTGAGCTTGTTACGTTACAAACTGGCTGCCTTCTCGAATGTTCCGACTTTCCTGACCAGCGCGACAATTTTCCAATACTTGTCGTGCTTTTTTAGTTGCGTGACCAGGGATCTAGTTTTACACAAATAAACTTGATCTAGTCTCGTGTTAAGTGGTATAATGATGGTAGCGTGGAAGGGAGCGGAGAGATTACTTTGTTGTACAGCGCTAACTTTATTTTTAAACAAATTATTATGTTGGTACTAAACGCGGGTTGAAACTTGACGTTTAGAAAAAGAGAGTGATGGCTCTGTTACATACCTATTCTGCAGTTTTTTTTTAATAAAAGTTTTTCCAAATTCAAAATTGTATGGTGACCAATTTAAAAAAAAATTAATTTGGAACGATTTGTAAGTTTTACTTATTTGAAATAGTTCATTTTCCAAATTTAAATAAAATATAATTTACCTATATAGTAGCACGCATTCAAAATTCTAACATATTTGAGGCGCAAGTCACAGTGGTTAATGAAGTTTGGTATGCAGTATGCAGATGAATTATAGTTTACTTGTCCTTTTGTCTATGCCACGCACGAACAGACAATGCATTTACTCGTACAACGACTCTGTGTAACATAGTTAAGTTCGATCGATTGAATGCGTGTGTGTTTTTGTTTGCCGTTTATGTTAGGGAAGCTAGAGGTCTGAATGCCAATTTTCGTTAATAGAAAATATTTCATGTCTTAATCGTCTCTTCTACATATAGCACTAACCGCATTCATTTTTTAAATTTTCACCAAACGATTAAATAAATTTGAAATGTCAAAAGTACATTTTCATAAATTGACAGTTCAAATTTTGACGTTTCATGAAAAATTACATTTATTTATCTAAGTATAGATTAATGCTAGATGCTAGATTAAATATTTTACAGTCTCTCAACCATATTTCTTAAGATAAATATACCTTAATCGTTGAACCTAAAGCTAGTTCTATTATAAATAATGACGGATAATTAATTCTGTTGAAATAGTACGTTACTAGCTTGATATATTAGCTGAAGCTTAATCATTAACAGAATATTACATCCTATGGACTGGTGAGCGGACCCCATTAAGTCGGTTAACTATTGCGAAAAAGGAAAATTCATATAATTTCCACTTCTAGTTGCGTACAGGGTTATCTCTGTGTGTTTTAATTAAATATCAGCGGAAATTTGCGACAATTTGTATATATTATATCTAATCTAGAATAGAGAATATAGGTATTGCTACTCTGAAATACTTCGGTACCTATGGGTTGACACAATTTTTAAAATAAATGAGAAACATGATGTTATTTAGTGTATGTGTGTGTTTTTAATAAATGGTTTTTTTCTTTCTTTAAACCTAATGTTAGCCGTAAAGTTACATGCATATATATATTTACACCTGTAAATCCCAGAAAAGGTTGACAGAGGAGTTTTAACATTCACATTCCTCACTCAATAAGAGGCGCGCCTATTGCCGTCAAGCGGGCATTTTCTGTAGGATGGACTACAAACCTATCCCTTAGTCATCTTCTACAACACCCACAGGAAGAGATGGGGAGACCCTATGCTATTCCACCGGATTCCAACAAAATTACTAACCAATAAAGTTCAATTAAAGTAAACGACGCTTCTCGTGACCAGAAGGCTGGCCTCTTCTTAGGTCAGAGAATAAGCATTGCCATACAACGTGGCAATGCTGCCAGTTTTCTGGGAACGCTACCACAAGTGGCATGCTATGCGGAGGAATTCCACAACGCATTGTAACTTTTGTTTTGTTTAATTATCATTTTTTATTAATGTAAATATTAGCATAGATTTAATTAATCCGGATATATCAAAAGTAATAAATAAATTTTAAAGTAATATAAAAATAATAAAAATGATTTAGTGTTGAATTGAGTGCACAGCCCTATTCAAACACACTTGAATGTGGGTGTGTCTGATTGCGTGTGTGCGTGTAACCGGCCGCGGCCTCTAGCACACGTAGCAGACAGCGAGGCGCGATGCCTGCGCCGGCGCACATCGACGCTCTGAACACTGCCAACTGATTCCCTGCCTGGCAGTTAACAGCACTGTTTTTATTTTCTATAGATAGGGACACATATCTTAAAACTGAAATGTGCTCAAAATAGTTTTTGTGTTGTCAGTGGAGTCCTGATTGTCTGTTCTGCACTAACGGTACAGAAACTCTGTTTTTACAGGGTCTGTAGCACACTAGCACGGTTGTGACTCCTCTGCTGTTGCACACGTCATTAGGCTACGGTAACCACTTTCCATCAGGTCACGGCCCTGCTTGGATGCCACCAAGTGTTAAAAAAAAGAAAAACTTAGGTCCAAGATATGAGCCTCGGTATATTAAAATATGGGTGTGTCTCTTCTTGCGTTACACTATCATAATGTAAATGTATTCTGAACACGGAATCAAAGGTTGTCATTCGAGTCTTTGCTCCAGCTAGTCTATTGCATACCACATAGTTACATCTCACACATTATAAAGAGTATTATTATGATCAGTATTGCACTTTCTACAATAAATTTGCTTTATGCTTACGTTTAAATTAAATAAAAAATATATATTCTAGTGTTGTTTTCGCTAAATAAACTGAAAATATATTGTTTACCAAGATTTAAATTTCAAAATAAATATTTTAACAGCAGTAGGCAGCGAAAAGACCAGAATAGTAGCTAGTGGAGATTATGTTGTCTCTGCCTACCCCAAGAGAAGACTTTTGACTCATTCCATGCCTGTGTGGGTATGTATCCAAATATAGTTATACCTAGCTTATAGCTGAATATATTCAATCATTGCAAACAACGCTATAAACCTAAACAGCATAGCATTACTCGACTAAAACCACACAAACAGTAGATAATAAATAGGTTATTAAAACATTATTATTATTGTCAATAGTAGAACTAAAATATAGCGCACAGAAATAGTCGCCGAAGATGTACAGACATCATCAAATCGATCTTGCTTGACGAATACAGTACTCAAAATGAAATGAATGCCATGGTTTTCCCCCCTTTTCTTATACAACTTAGGTGGCAGACAAGCACACGGTCCACCTGATGGAAAGTGGTTACCGTGACCTATAAAAGTGTGTAACTCCAGGAGAGTCACACCCGTGCTGTCGACGCTGTAAGTACAGAGAGTTTCTGTGCCTTCAGTGCAGAACACAAAATCAGGACAAGCCTTTGGTCTTACCACTGACAGCACAAAAACTCTCCAGTGAGCTCTGGCTACCCTACTCACCGCTAGGAACACAACACAAGGTTATTATAGCCGTGGTATTCTGTATTCCCTTCCTCTTGATTGATTCGGACAATAATACAATATAAATCAATAAAACAGTTAGATTTGCGCTTAATACCTTGCTATTAAGAAAAATTTGAGACTGTAGTAAAGTTCGTTCTGACGCTGACTATACCAGTAATAAATTGGCATCAGACAATGGATGACGAGCAATGAGTCTCGCTTACCAATGACATCGTTGCTGAATTAAATATAACTATCTAAACTAAAAACAGCCTCATGTTTATATCAATCAATTAGCCACTCGCGGTCCGCTGAACATAGGCCTCTCCAAATGTTAGGAAACTTTGGCCTACTGTTTCTACGCTGGCCAGACGGGTTGGTACATGGATTTATTTCGAGTTTTCCTTTTCTAACGTCATCACATGTTTTGAACAGGGTTATTCATTTCATGTTATGAAGAGGATACAGTGTTTTATTTAAAAAAATCACATACATGCGTATGCCCTTTTTTTATTGGAGTAACCAGGAAAAACTTTCCACTTGCTACTGATTTTTTACATACATACATATAATCTCGTCTTTATCCCCGGAGGGTTAGGCAGAGGTGATTTAACACCCACATTTCACCAGTCATTGAATTCGGTCCCACGTAATAGGGAGTGAGCCTATTGCTGTCTTCCGGGCACTATTGTTGACTCAAGCCATGCATCGAGGCTGAGTCTGGTCTCATATCTGTCTGATGTTAAACAGCCCTATCATTTACTCGCTTTGTACGACACCGCATGGGAAGAGACGGGGTAGTCCAAATTCTACTCTGCCGGGAATCACGCGGTAGATTTTTTAGTCATATTATATATAAGTATATATAATACAATAATTAATTTAAGAATTATATTTTTAAATTAATCACATGAAATATCATATATATTCTATATTATATATAAGGTCTTTATTGACATTGGAGTCTAGTTGCTAGACCCTAATGTAGATTTAGACCTTTGCTAAAAATAAAATCTCAAGTCTTACTTCAATATAGGCCTAACAATAAAACCTATATTAAATGCAGTGTTGCGCAGTAAAGAATCTGCTTCGGATCATACTCGAGAACGAACGTCATTCTCTCATTTGTAACTCCTTGTTGACCTAGTTACGACGCTAATTGTCGTTCATTGGCGGCGGTCATCACGCGACGACGACCTAGCCACTAATTGTTCCTGCACGGACTATAGATACGAAATCATTAACATATATAAATGCGGCACATGTGGTTACAATATACCACTTGCCACGTATACTGTCCTAACTGCAGCTGACCAACTGCATGACAAAGCTGGTCAAATGCAGTTACGACACTTTACATTTACGTTAGAACAGAAATAGAAACATTTATTTAATGCTTTATAGTTAGTCACTATACTAATACTATTATTACTAAAAGACTTATTAAAAGACATGTACCTATCAGTCAAATTCAGTTACGACACTATACGTAGGCGTTACGATAGAGTTTGATCGATCATCAACAACTAAAACCATTACAATATTATGACAGATTACCTGGATAGCCTTTATATACTAACCGAACTACTTATATTTTAAAAAAATGTCCTAGGACGTTGGAATACTGTAATAATTATGTCGTGATGTCTTTTTGAATTTTGCTTTATTGGGTCAGATGCAGTGACATCACGAGTGGATCAGACAAATAATTCTAAACTTTAACTTTATCGGTAGCCATAAATATAAGGACAACCCTGAACAAGAACCTATATTCAGACATAGTCATTTATAAAATGTCATTAATGTATTGATTTTAATAAACATTGCTCTATTTCCTGATTGCGAATTATTTTATTCTTCATGGACACGCAAGTTGCGCTTGCAATTAGAAGACACAATATAATCAACTCACGATGATGTAAACTCAATTCAACCGCCTCACTAATTACTTGTAACTTTTTTGCATCTTGACGTATATCGTCAAAACTGGAAAAATTCACGTGAGCGTGCATTTTCTGAAGAAATGACCTATCTGTATTTCATTTACATACCTAGTGCCAGAAATTCGTTACCAGGGACCATATTTTGACTATGATGGACTGAAGAAAGGACAGTTGAAGTGGTGCAGTAGAATTTACACTTTGATCGAATTTCACCATTGAAACTAATAGCTCAGTTCCTATTTGAAATAAAACTGAACCCTTTGCGTTAACATGTTTCGTTTAAACAATACATAAAAAGTGCCACCAAAATTGGACCAAAATCGGTCGCCCCAGGTCAGTAGACACAGCCTGCTGATAAATCACTACTGCTTTATAAAGAAACCAGGAAGTGAGAGCGGGTTAGAATCCATTCTATAAGGACGGCCCAGGGCCACCGCTGCGAAGGTTGCCTACAAGAGCGGATGCAACAATGGCGCGACACAACACACATGATACTGCGATGATGTCGACTGAATACATTTCACGCGTCGCGATTTTTAGTATTGTTTGCTTTAGCTCGAATGCCAGACAGTTCGCAGACTACTTTGGAGATATTATAGTGTTGAGACTTAAGTAGGTGTTGAACGAGACGGAATCTCGTCTCAATTAGTGTTTTATTCGTAGTGGTGACATAGGTAAGTTAATTGAGCATTTTTCTAGTAGGTAGTTTTAACTGTTTTACGGGTAGTAACTGTACAACCTCTATTTTAAAAATGACAATTGTGACATATTCGCTAACGCAAAATCGGTTAGTGTTAAATGATTTTAGATTTAGATAAGTATAAGACAAAAAGTGAAAGTAATTATTATGAAAAGATATATTAAGAGAAGATAGATATGGATTTCCTTTTTGTACATAATTAAGTTCTGTGTATAAAATAAAAACAACTTTTTCTGTGTTAATATTGGACGTTTTATCGTAGACCTACCACTCTTAAGTGGTGATATGAGTTGAAAATTTGACATTCTTCTTCAGATCCCATTCTAGATCATTGCTTATTTATCTATAAATCATTTCAGTGCAATTCCTTGATAAACAAATATTATACATTTTATGTCGCGTGTTCAAACGCCGTCTGAGCGTTACCTACTTCTGAATATATTTGCACGCATTGTGGATTATTCATGATGACGGAGTGTAGCTATTTAATATTCACAATTTCCTCACATGGTAGCCTGTAACCATCCCTATCCTAGCAACAGAATTACCTACATAACGAAAACAGTGCACAATTTAAACATGCTTACCATACGAGAAAAATCTTTGTTTACGTACAAAACAGTGCAACAATATCAAAAACACGTTTGCCAAACTTGTCACTGTATTGCATTTGTGGGCGGCTGGTGATCATACCCATATTTTACTTCGGTGCCATACCGTCTATAAAACGTCCAACTAAAAAAGATCTCTCTATTGGTTTTAAAATTACTGCAGATAGGTTCAAAAAGTATTGGATGTCTTACTTCTTTAATTTTGTAAACAAAATAAAGTCCTATATTTTATGAGTTTGGCTCGCGTATAAAGGGCTATCTGCTTATGAGTGAATGGATTTTGAATGGGACGAATATTCTAGAACTCTATCCAGAGACCAAGCTATTTAGGATATGAATAAGTAAAGTAGAATCAATTTCAATATTTTTTTAAATGGGTTATGATGACAGTAGAAATGTCAAATAATTTGCTGATATTCGAAATTCGAAAATTAGAATTCCCAGACAAAAAAATCAAATGCCGCCAAATGTCAATAAAAAAAACAGAACTTGGCATTGGTTACGAGTAGGTAAATAATATTGTATTTTAAAAACTTGGCTACAGATTCGTTGATAGTGAAACGGAAATAATATATTAAATATTATGATATTTAAAGATTATTTATATAAATGGTGACAGTTTGAATGTTATTATAGTTAGAAAGTTCATGCATGAGCACTTATGTCTTCGAATCGATCCAACCAAAAAACATAAGAACTGATCAACTAACTCTGACTGAGCTCTTTGAGCCTGTGATTGATTTAATATAGGTATCTAATCTATGATTGGCTAATTGGCGCGGCCATCGCGCAGCGCACAGTAGCCAATAAAACGCTTTCTGCGCAGCTAGAACACCTTGTCAAGATGTTTGCCGGCCATTATATCCATTTTTAAGTCACAAAATAGGTATTATTCATGAGTAATTAGAAAAGACACTTAAGAGGTTAACTGGTGTGGTACAAATGCATCACATTACTAGATGCTGGCCGACAACGTGGTGTGCCACGTGAAGTTTATGAATCAATTTAAAAAGTATAAATATAGAAGAGTGAGTAATAAAAACTTGTGGTATGGCCACGAGTCTATTAATCCTATTCTCATAGAGAGAAACTCTGTCGGTTTAGGTTTAACCAAAAATATCCGTGAGTATATAAGGTGGTGGTTTATTTCATTAATAAAATAATTCCACTAATCCTATTAATATTTCACGATATTTTGGAGTGAAAATAGAGACAGCTCATGCAGGCCTGTGATTCTCAGGTGTATTAACGCCCATAGGCTTATAAATTGAAATACTTATCTATTGTTATCCGATAGAAATTATGGGGTAAAGTTCTGGATGTTTGAGACTTTCTTAGTTTAGAGAGGAAAATATATTTTGCGAAAATTTTTAATGTGACAATATTCTCATAACGTATTTCCAGTTGCGTTCAAAGTTTGTTCTTTAAATTTAATTTAGTACATACATTAAAACCAAAAAAAAAAAATATGAAAAAAGAATTACCTCATCACGTAAAGCCAATTTGACGAAGCTAATATAAAAAAAAAAAGAAACTTAGAATTAATTCAAACTCTTTCATTTGAAGCCGATGCCGGAGTATCCCGTTAGTCGGTCATAAAATTTTGCAAAATTACCCCAATACCGTTATTCGTTTAAGTTGGTTGCAGATATCTGATGTCACTTTATTTACCCGTGCACTGCAGTGATATTCACATATTAAGAACACACTTGTACCTACTTTTTCCAGAGTTTTTGTTTGTGATTTTGAGTGAGAATCGTGGGTGTTAATTCAACTCTGCCTAACCCTCCGTGGATAAAGGCGTGATTATATGTATGTATGTATTTTTATTAGACCTGACCGGTTTCGCCTTACGGCATTCTCAAAGGTTCACAATTAATTACTAATTGTTATTGTGAACCTTGGTTTAATAAAAAATACTGTGGAAAAAGTACGAGTGTTTTCTTAACAACAAATTCCACCAAGTGCCATCAATAGACAGTATAAATAGGCAGTGATAGTCATTAGATACAATATTATAGGTATTCTGTATTGTACGGAGTTATTTTATCCCTCTTGCACTCCTCTAAGATTTATAAAATCAGGTTGAAGAACAATCTTGGTACCAAAAGTGGTTCGATTTAGTGTCACAATGATCTATCATATATTCTAGCTAGAGTATACCTTATAAAATATAAATCTAAGTTGTTAAAGTTCTGCCTCTGGCTGAGTTGGCAAGTAATTCGCACATAATTTATGTATTTACACAGAAGCGGAAGGGTTTCTTCAAACAAATACATTAAATAAAAAGCACAATTTTATTAGCTGTAGGTACATATGACAGAAATATTTCATCGTACCTTCGATCGAATGATACCTGATTATCTAAAAAGTATTACACTTTTATTTAAATAATTAATTTAATTTAATGAAATATAACTTTATTTACAAAATAATTAAAACATAAATACACGAAACAAACTCGCGATCATGTCAATTTAATGAAATTGTACTTTACAAATCTTATAAATTAATTTAATATATACTTTTTTTTTAACTAATCGAATAACCCACCCCTGATCGCTCCCGGTGCAAGGTGCCCATCACTCTTGCTGCGTTTCCACGCTGGATTACGATGGCCAGCTTCTGCACCAGGAACGATCCGTACCGGGAGTCTAGGACAGATTAATTTAATTGTCATCATCTACATGGAGATGTATTTTCCTGATTGCCTCCGAGGTCAACGTGCCCTCAGAGCTCAGGGTCCGCCTTCCGGCTCTTGTTCCTTCACTTTGCACGATCTTGGGGGTTCTTGGTAGTGAGACCATTCGCATTCTTGGGTCTGCCCCATCTACTAGGTAGGTACTTGTCAATACTCTTAATAAACAAAACCATTCATTAATCTAATTGCCAGGATTAAAAATAATGACCGTTTATTTTAATTAATAAAAAATAAAATAAAAAAGAATTAGGCAGTGTTACTCTATGACTTAGATGAATAGAGATATTAAACGGAGAGGGAGGTAAATCCCCTGTCAATCTAGTCTATTCGAGTTGAGAATATCATGTCTCTTCTATATATTATATTAGTGGTTCGTTAAGTACAAAACTGGTTTCAATCTGCTACTGGGTGGTACCGGGCAGTCTGGCAGCTTTAATTACTATGCAGGGAGTGTGCGCCGGAGTTGGCCGCAAAATTAAACGCGTCCACATTTGCGTAACTACGCAAGTAATTCTCGCAAATCAATCTATCAGTGTCTGTGACTGGTTCTACGTTTAAAGATTGAAATATGTAGCTATGCACATTTAGTTTTTTCCTTATAGCTTATTAGCTACTTACTTATGAAGAAGTAACTAGCAGCCTGGGAATATATTTATAAAAAATACTATAACCTAACTGCAGCGTATCTAAAAACCGCCCTACAGATTACCGCGGCTATAATAACTTCGTGTTGTGTTCCCAGCGGTGAGTAGGGTAGCCAGAGCTCACTGGAGAATTTGTGCTGTCAGTGGGAAGACTAAAGGCTTTTTCTGATTTGTCTTCTACTGACGGCACAGAAACTCTGTACTTAGAAGGTTGACAGCGCGACTGTGACTCCTCTGGTGTTACAGACGTCCATAGGTCACGGTAACCACTTTCCATCAGGTGGGCCGTGTGCTTGTCTGCCATCTAAGTGGTATAAAAAAAAAATTCTTTCTCCTAACTACACGGATAGTCTATCAACATACCTATATCATTTATGAACTTAACCTGCATATAACAAAATATATATTATTTTATCACGAGTTGTACAAGTGCAAATATGTATTCTACACTAACAGATCGATTCTAGATGCGAAAGCTGCAAAAAGATCGCAAAGCCAGGTTTTATAAATAGCCAAGCTGGTTGTCTCACTGGGTGGCAGCCGGGCAGTCTAGTAAAGTGACCCTAGCGAGGTAATTGTCATGCACGGGGCGCGCTAGGCGGATTGTTGCTAAGGCTCGCTGCACACTTGCACAAGCGACATTTTGTATTCACATGTATTAAATTATTTATAGGCTGTGTGTAGGTGAAATGAATTTGTTACTACAATGAAAGTTGAAATTTACAATTAAATATTGATTTATTGCGTGCTAGAGCCAAGGCGGACAAGACAACCGTCCCGCATTCTGCGATACGAGACTACTAGTACCTACTACTTAGTGTGCAGTCCCGCATTGCAATAAATTAATAAAATAGCCCTGTAAAACGTCACAATACATCCCCGTATTTCTATAATATCCAAACGGATAAATATTGAATATTCACACACGTTTTCTCCACAAATGTCCAAACAAGGACAAACATGTTCCCTTTTTAGGAATATCCCGGTAATGCCTACCGGGATATTCCTAAAAAGGGAACAAAGGCATTAATATCATTTTTATCGATACACCGTATCAATTCGAATTGAAACATATATCGATACATGCGAATTGTGATATTTTATATCGTACCTATCAAAAAACGAAAAAACATCTGATGAGGTCGTCAAACTACTAAAGGCTACCATTTTAGTATTTATTGGTAACTCTAAATAGTAGATATCATAAATAGTAGGTATCCTTCATCCCTGAAACTTCACCTTCTTAAGCCTAGCATTCGGTGAGATGATATCATAGTGACGTCTCATCCAAAAAAGCAACTTCCTCATAACTATACTATACATACTAACAAACTAAATTAAATACCTAAGGACAATTATTACAAGCCGGTAATTCTACTTATTACGTACCACGTTAGTCAGAGCAGAGAGGAGACGAAAGACTCTCAATATATTTTGCAACAAACATCATCGCGTATCAGTTTGTTATTGACAGTTGCACAATACGATCGTGTGCTCGTAATAATTTAATAAAATTATACATTCAGTTTCCTTGTTGTTAATATTTGACGTAGAGGAATAAAATTATCGTAAAGTTAAAAATATTTACGAACGTACAAACATCTGACGGCGATTATCTGTGGTAATTAAAAAGAAGCTAAAAAAATAAGAAAGAGACTTGATAGAAGTGAGAACTTAATCAATTTTTATATCTTGGCTGATTTTACCAGCCTTGTGTTAGTATTGCTGGATTTATTAGTTTCTTTTTTGGTAAGTTTAATTTTGTTTTGTTCTTTTTTTGATACATTTATTTACTTTTTATTAAGTTAGGCTAGGCTTCAATGCGTGCGGTCACTCGAGATGCGCATAGTGTCGATATACTTTGAAATAAAACAGTTTAAAAATATCGGTACATAGTAATTTAAGTAGCTTGCTAGCAATAGATAAAAATTTAAAAAGTCCTTACCTACCTTCTTTAAATTGCTAAGTATTACTTACTGTAAAAAAAATACTAACCCTACTTGTAATAAATTATTTACTTGTTTTAGGAGTAGGCTCACGTTGAAAGTGTTATGGGCAGGATTCGAACCTCTTTGATTATCCCTCTCAATCGTAAAGCCGGCTCTTTAACCATTAAGCTACTGCCACTTTTTAACCGACAAATTCTACCATCATAGTTTTAGTTATTTTTATGGTAAGTAAATTATTTCGAATGACTTCCCCGCCAAGCTCAGCTAATGAGTGACCTCTTTTCTAAAAGAGTGTGGAACAGCACTTATAGCATAGTAGTTACTAGTAATAGTAATTACAATTGATGACAGGTAGTTCAGTGGTTATGGAATCGAGGTTTACAATCGAGAGGTTCCGGATTCGAATCCTGGCTATTACACTAAAGACGTTAACTTAGTACTAATACAAACAAGTTATCTTAGCTAGAAAGGTTAACAGGAATATTAGTTACTAGGTGACCTGCCCCAGCTTCGCCTGTGGCATATTTTGAGACCTTATAAAGCACCGTTGAACCCGTAATTTTTTAGTCTTCAAATAATGTATGAAAATCTGCCGGATTTTTTGACATTTATGATCACTGCTCCGCTCCTGTAAATAGTAGCTTGATGATATATAGCATAAAACCTCCGTCGATAAACGGACTGTTATTGTCTAAACTAAAGATGTGTACCAATTATCAGAACAATTAATTAGACAATAGGAAGAGGAGGAAACCAAGGCTTTAAGATCATTTTGACATGGCACCTGGTTCGAAAACAACCCTCCTCTCGCATCCCCGCACGAGGCCCTGCTCTCATCCTTAGTGACCAGGAGCATCCACAACACTATTGCAAGTTTGTCTCAGTTTGAGTTTCGTAATTATTTGTTATCGGCTTTTATTTGAAATTTGTTATTGTTTCTTTTAAGAAGCCAGGTGCCATGTTAAAGCGCACGCGTTATACAACCTCCGTTTAGTATTGTTAAATGTATTTAGACTATAAATTTAAATTCCTGCATAAACCGTCTAGTTTCTAATACAAGATAATAAAATATTAATATTACGAGTATTACAACTAGATTGGATTATTTTGATTCAAATCCAACGATGCGATCGAAATATATTAAACTAAGCACCTTTGTACCTAAGATCATTGGAAACTATTTATATGTAGATACTCGTTGGTTGGTTAAGGACTCGGCTTTATGATCAAAAGGTCCCGGGTTCGAAACCTACCCATTACAATATCGACGTGAACCCACTCCTAACAAGCAATTTCCCTTAGCTGGAGGGGTTAGAGGGAATATTAGTAATTTCGGTTCTAGTATTCTTCTTGAAGAAAAAAAAATGGGTAACCCAGTAGGTACTTCTGGATCCCACCAAAATCTTTAAGGACAGTTAATCTCATAAAAGTCGCATAACTTTTTATTTAACTCATTAAATTTGATTAAGGCTGGATTTGATTCACAAGCGAAAATACATTTCAACTAACTATATATAACTCAGTAAAAATGTTATACTTAACCTAGTTTAATTGATCTGGGTTCCTAGTATTCCTACTGTAGAAAAGTCGCTCTGAAAACGTTGATAGAAAATTCTAGAAAACAACTATTAGTGTCTCAACTATCGGACAACTGTTGCGTAGTGCGCGAAAACAGTTAAACCGAGACCACCATATTGAAACACACGCGAGAAATACACAAGAGAAATAAGTTTATAACTATGAACCAGTACTCCTGGGGCTCTCATCATTAGGCAGCCGTCTTATAATCTTATTCATTGCTCGCACATCATACGGAGCCGATATAAGACCGGTTATCAAACCTGGGACAACATCGTCTCATGTTTGTTTACTTGGAATTATTAAGCTGGAAGAGATGTTTATTCATCCGACATGCTCACTACATCGTTGGCTAAGTTAAGCCTGAGGGGATGCCACACGCAAAAAATAATGCAACGAAAAGCATAATCTAAAGTATACGGAATTAACGGACATTGGGCTCGGATGTAATAGTGCTTAGCACTAAAACTTAGCACTAAAGATTATGATGATTACGAATGGTAAAGTTGCAGATTCGGTAATATCTCTTTTTCATTGGGGAAGGCAGAGGCAACATCTCTCTGTTTGTTATGATTCTGACACCTACGCTTTTAGCTTATTCTTTTACTTTTCATAGATGCGAATACTCATGAACTGCGGGTCTAAAATGGCCACATTAAGTGATTCTGCTAAAAACTAGTAACTTTATAAGGAGATCTCTATAGATTCCTATGAAAATCGTATAATGGTCACTCATATGAGCTGAAATACAACAATTCATTTCACAGATCCTAATATCGTGTAAATATCGCCACAAGACATAATATTATCCTAATACGATTCCCATAAATTGGCCTTTTTAGACCTCCTGGCCTGTTCTATTGAGAGTAAAATTATTAATTACCCGCCGATCGAATGCGGCAAAAAGAATTACCTTCCGCATAACTTTTACTTGGACAATCTGAAGCATTGTATAAATCAAAACGATCATTATGAGTAGATATTATGACACAACACCTACGAAAGTGAAAATCGCGAACGTAAATCGGCCACGGAATTCGAAGTAGGTAGGTATTACAGTGATTAAGTTCTAAGCTTTCGCAGATCGGACCACACAAACAAAAAATAAGGCCGAAATACGTAGTACTATTATTTATTATGTGCCGAAAGTAACCATTAATAATTAGGACATTCACTAAACATGACTCATACAAAAGTGGGCCTTCAAGAAATAAAATGGCGACCAATATCTCTTGAGATACCATTCACTACGTATATAATTTATGA
This sequence comes from Eilema griseolum, assembly GCA_963662185.1. Lineage (NCBI taxonomy): Eukaryota > Metazoa > Arthropoda > Insecta > Lepidoptera > Erebidae > Eilema > Eilema griseolum. The sequence continues at coordinate 20,940,826 of OY759248.1, read as the reverse complement.
TTGCGGTTGTATAATTGTACCACTACCGCCTTAACGTTATAAGAGCAAAAAATCTTATTAGTGACTAATATCATTCCATTGATAGTATCTGTGGTATGACGATAGTGAATGTGACCGCTACGCAGGAGGTGTGGATTCGATCTCCGCTCAGTGCAAATATTTGTATGCATGAATATAGGTATTTGCATTGGACTGGTCGGGCCACGGATAGCACGTTAAGCCCAGCCAGTCCCGGATGCCATACGAACATAAATAACAGTCATTATTTAAGGAAAATGGGTGAAATGGCCATACAGGGCCGATCACCCGTTCAGTCAGCGGCATCCCCACTGGCAGTAGTAATATCATTCGATTTATAATCGAATAAAGAAAAACAAATTATGCATATCAATTGAATCTAGATTACGATTGAAATAAACATGATCTAAATCAAAATGAAGCATCGAGAAATAGGATGTATAACAATAACTAAATAAGATAAATTGTTTTATTTATATCAAAGGAAGGGAAAGGCGATGGAAATATGTTATTTATTATTGACATGTTTCTGGTAATCTGCTAGAATATTTCTAGAATCTAGGCTTTACTTCCTATTGCAATATTCATTAGCTATGGACGCTAGGACCGATGGCCGTTGGAGCAAACGAGTCCTAGAGTGGAGACCGCGAGAAGGTAAACGAAAGGTAGGACGCCCCCTAGCCAGATGGACAGACGACCTGAAAAAGGTGGCTGGGACAGACTGGATGCGAAAGACAGAGGAGACACATTAGGAGAGGCCTATGTCCAGCAGTGGACTGTAGTGGGCTAATTGATATAACCATATAACTTCGGCGTAATGTATTTTTTATACCACTTAGGTGGCAGACAAGCACACGGTCCACATGACACGGAGTGTTTACTGTGCTCTATGGATGTCTGCAACACCAGGGCACCGACTCAAAAAAATATTTAAAAGTATGTTTGCACTTTGAAGTCCGATCGGAGTCTGTTGACCTCCTTTCCAAGGTTCGGTTCATCTGGCTATTATGGGAGTAGCTGCCGTCTGATTACAAAACTCCGAAAAGAAAACCTACGTAGAACCTCGTCTATTAATCAGCAGGTTTACCAGCTTACAGGTGAATAGTTTTGGCTTTGTAATGGGCTCTATCTTTACTATCGGATAGAGAACAGGCCCTTGGTTCTACTAAAGAAAAACTACTGTCATGCCACAGACATTGCAAAAAAATGACATTAAATTTAAGACTATTGCTATTACGTTAAATTCCAAAATTAAATGAAAATAGTTTTATTACACTTTTTCATTCTCTCTAGAAAGATCCTTTTAATTTTGTTCTTTAACAAAACTGCTTTATAGTCTAAAATTAAATGAATTTTTTTGCAGTGACTGTGGGTATGGTAGTGGTTTTGCTTTAGCAGAATCGTGGCCCAGGTCTATCCCTTAGTTGCCTTCTACGACATCCACAGGAAGATATGCGTTGGTCCTATTACCATCAATGAAAATCATTTAGATCTACTAGACCGTAACTAAAGCACCTAGCATAAAATTAAATTCCGGTACAATTTAGTTATATTAATCAGAGCTAACACTAAATCACACCAGCAACCGACTATTAGTTCACTTAATATAGACCAGGTGATCAAGCAACTGGACACCATTTATGTAACCAGTCGCTGCAAATCGAAACTAAGGATCGTTACGCACTAAGAAACTAATAATCGAGATTTTATCTACACACGATTTCATTTTCAAATGTCATATAACTTCTCTTATTGACATTCTAATTGCTTTTTATTATAACAAAGATTGATAGGGTCTTCCAATTCAATTATCTAATCCTATTTATACTACAAAAAATATAGCAAATTATATAATATACATACATTAAATCATGACTTTATTCCCAGAGGGTTAGGTGATTGACACCTACATTTCACCAATCATTGAATTGGGTCCCACGTAGGTATATGGCGTGAATCTATTGCCGTCTTCCGGGCACTATTGTTGACTTTAGCCATGCATCAGAGGCTGAATATGGGCTGTATATATCTGTCTGATGTTAAACAACTCTATCCCTTAGTAGCCGTGTACGACACCGTATGGAAAGAGATGGGGTGGTCCAAATTTTACGCTGCCGAGAACCACACAGCTACGTAATATCCAATACTAAAATAATCGATAAAAATGTTCACACTGAGTTGTCTCTGGTCATTGCCTTTTAAAGGCATCATTGTAATTTCCCTGTCATTACCAAATCACTTAATTATAACAGATCACCAATTACTAAAGATTTTATTTAGACGACAATCATAACACGATATAAACTTTTCAACATTGCAACAGAAAGTTGCGACGCACGAAATTGAGCAACACAAAGTTGCTCAATATGTAAAACGCTTACGCGGCACACTTTAAACTCTTTTAAGTTATTATGCCGTGATTGCGGTACTTGTCGATATAATTGTCCAATATCTGGGTACGACGTGGTATATTTACCCAGTCCACTTTGAGATAATCGCCCATTCACTTTGCACTTTAATGTATCGACGGATATAAGTTCTTAAGGCGGTGCTATTAGCTTTTAAGTTGTAGAAGTACCTATCAACTCGTTCAAAAACTTTACGCGGACTCAGTATATTATACCTATGTACTTACTTATTATATTAGTATTGTAAAAGTACGCCAAACAACTACCACTCATTCCTACAACTTTAATCACCATCCCAAGGTTGCCTGGAAGAAATTGCTCAAAGCAATAAGGCCGCCCATTGTACTGATTCCGTTGTTCTAGACTTTAATAATGATATATATTAATGGTGTTTAATAAACTATATAATAAGTAAATAAATAAATATCTTTGACCCAAAATGTGCTCAAAATGCGCTCTACATGCGCAGACACGTGTGTTAAAAGGCGAGCTTAACTCAGTACTGAGTTTCTCCCAGCAAACCTTTGGGGATTAAAAGCGCAACAGAAGGGTATAAAACAATTGTAAGTTTCCACCAATGAAAGGTTAGAAAATAAATATAATAATTCAAAACTGCATCCCTCTCCCCTACCATTAATCTGCATGTGTGCTTGGCTTCCCGATAAGGGTGGTTTGGCCTCGAAGACCCCAAACACCCCCTCCTAGAAGCCCGCCAGTTTCTGTTACTGAAAATATATGTCAATTTGTTCCAGATGCATCTAAGTTCGATCCAGTTGGCGTGCGCGGCACTGGTGGCTGTGGCGTTAGGCGCGGCCGCCCCTCCTTCCACGTCGCACCACGTGGCGCGCCGCTCGTTCTTCACCCTCGAGTGCAAGGGCGTCTACGATGCCGCCATCTTTGCCCGCCTCGACAGAATCTGCGACGACTGCTATAACCTCTTTAGAGAACCACAGCTGTATACTCTGTGCAGGTTTGTCGAATATTAAAATTTGAATTTGACACTTGTGACGTTTTGCAGTTTAGTTCCTAAAAACGTGCCTAGATGGCGCTTTAATAAATTAAAAGTTAAATATATATATTTATAAATTTAGTTTTAAATTGTGGATTAATTTTAAATGCAAATAAATTTTATTTCGAATAATCATTACTATGGTAAAAAAAATCTCTTAATCCACAATTTAAAACCAATTTCTAAATACACAATTTTAAACTATGAATAAATAATAAAATGAATTATTCCTTGTTGGGGTACAGGAAAGACTGTTTTACGTCAGATTACTTCAAGGGGTGCGTCGAGGTGCTACAGGAAACAGACCAGTTAGAACTTTTCAAGGACTATATAAGAATAATACACGGGGCTGATCCTGGGATTTAGGTACAACATGGACTTAATATACCTACCTCTCTTTCTCACAACTATATTCTTCTTAATACTATCCCTTTCAAACGTTATATCACTTATTTCCTTCAGCTTTTTATACAAGAGGGGTATTAACAGCACGTTATAATTAGCGTAATTTTTAACACTGCTATGCTATCGCAGCTTGTTAAATAGCACAAAATATTATTTTGAGTATTATATGTATTAACCTTATTAATAGAGCTATTTTAGTAAGATTGTTAATCAAATACTATAACAAGATTGTTTTGTCGTAAAGGAGTATTACAAAATATGTACAAAATTTAACCCTACAATCAATAATAACCTTTCTTATCACGTCAGTTGGACAGTGGGTTAATTTCAAACTTAACAACTATTTAAAATACAACATTACGACAAATACAGCTACATAATCCAGGTAAAAAGTTAAGTTCTACATGAAATTAATAATAATCTTTATAATATAGTGCAGGCCTATATGGTATGTTATACCATATATGGCATATTATACCATATATGGCATATTACAACATATATATGGCATATTATACCATATCTGGCATATTATACCATATAATGTTTATTCGTCATTAGCCATACTGAAGTAACAGCACGCCTCCACGCTAATACCACTCTTCAGATAAATTAATATCGGATGGATTATATAATCGCATATAAGTATTTTTTTACAAAAACTATATAGTATTCATTTTTACACATTATTTAGTAGATTACGACATGTAACTATTTGTAACACCTCATATTTCTGACTTATTGTAGAGCATATTAAGAACTTGAACATAATTTATGTATTTCTTCATTAAGCAACTTTGACTTAACTTAGATTTTATTATATTTAATTATATTTGCAAACTACCCACATTTTATTTGTGCTGCTTAAATCTAAGGCATATGCATAATGACTATTTATACTGTAGATTGATGGCACTTGGTGGAATTTGTTGTTACACATATTGATAACTCACTTGCATAATGCATATAACGTCTTTAATAACAATTAATTTAACTCCAGTTCTTCTTTCTGCATAAAATTTTCACTCTACTTTCTTACCTCTTCAACCAAATTCAAATAAAGATGTGACGCTAATTCAACATTCCTAATTTTTCAGGGAGAAATGCTTCACAACGCCCTATTTCAAGGGATGCATGGAGTCTTTGTACCTATACGACGAGAAGGAACAAATAGATCAGATGATCGACTTTGTCGGTCGTCGCTAAAGCCAACCAGTCAGACCATCTCGCCGTGCCAACCTAACCGCGTTATATACACCGCAGTTTTATACCAACATTTCAAACGCAACGGTATACACAAATTGACCGCTTTGCCGCCAAAAAGCAGTGACGCCAGAGACCAATGTTCCTCCATTTTGACGTCTGCTTTCTGTCCTCAACGATCTAGTCTAAACGCGACGTAATTACATTTATGTTCGCAAGTAATTGTAACTCGTATTTAAGTATTATAGGGACATTTATTATGTATATCGTTTATATGTTATTAAATGTCGTAAGCTTCGTATATATACATATAGTGTAATGTAAAACACCTCCTAGTGTTGAAATATAACAATTAAGGTAGTCTTGTCGATGCTGGCCATCTTCCGAACTCCTGTCTCACAAAATCCCACTGAGATTATCATCTAGGTATCGTTTAGAAAGGTGTAGAATGCGAGACGAACCAAACTGCCTCATTTTATCGTGTTGCCAGATGAGCCAAAGTCTCCCTCTCTATCCCACATTTCTAAACGATAACTCAAATGTCACGCATTCCAATCACAGTATTTAAAAATACAATTACGCTTCTTTTTTCAAATTAAAATTCATTTACTCTACTTTTTTGTGTTATCTATGAAATTATAAATATTTTAGTTCGTACAAAATAGCAGTAGGAATGCTTAGTAACAAGTTTTCTTCGTTTCTTATAAATTTATGAATAAGTAGGTTCTGAGCCGTAAATATAAATATTTTGTTATACAATTTTGAACTTAACTTTGTTATTACGAGATTAATTTTAAGTGATATTGCAACACTGACATATACACTAAGTTTGCAATCTGTTACGATTAGTATTTTTTAATGTAAATACACACATGTGGCTTATACATCACTTAGATTTATGATAACTGTCTCATTTAATCGCGTTTATTTATCTATTTGCTAACATTTAAAGGCAAGTTTCACTAATTTTAACATTAACTCTAAAAATAATATTGTCCTACTTTATAAACTAACCATAGAGAATATTTAGTGAAACTAGTTCCTTAATTTGAAATAAAGGTGGCTTTTCATTTGTACGAGTGAATGTGTAAATTCTGATAGTTTTGTAGATTAATAGTGACGTTTGCACAAATGGAAAGCGACCTTTACAGGATAACTGAATGTATGCTCACATCGCTTTAACAGGTTTCGGTTGCCTAGCGAGTTTTATTTCTATTTTTATTAGTTAATTTTATTAGGTTAAGTATTTATAAAAGATTTATTTTTATATACTTCCACCCTATTTATTACCTATTGTTACTTTTTTAATATAAAAACTGTAAACCATTATCAAGCGGTGGATAAGTCTTTACAATGCACGACTACCAGTTGTATCCACTCGTATGCATGCTTCTAGAACTTTAACTTGTTCTTTTTTTAAATCTTTGCATGGATAAGTACACGCACACACACATAAGCAATCATTACATACATTAGTGAAATGGAAGTAGTATACCAGTGTAAACAATTTTGATATTTCTGATTATACATTAAGTTGCGGTTTATACTTATTTAAAAAGTTTTTTATTCCGCTGTAACTCTTCTCTGTGTTCGAATCTCATCATTTTTAGATTATTAGCGTTTCTTAAGTTTCATTGACAATTCTGTGACGATATTTGACACATGTCATTTTCATTGTGACGTACATACCATTCTGTGACGATTCTCGACACATGTCATATTCATTATAACGTAAATAGTTTCGATACAATCTTTGTAAAGTATATAAAATGGTGCCAATTATTGTCAGCAAGACACTAGGTTAAAAATTAGCTAATGAATATATAAACAATTTATATGATGCGTTTGTAAAATGAATAGTAAATTATTATAATTGTATAAATTTTATAAAACGAGCTAAGAAACGCTACGGGTTCCATGAAATATATTTCATTTGAAAATCATATAAGTATTTTAATTAAACCCTGTGTAAACTATTGCCTCAATGGGTAGAATTACATACCGACATACCTACGTCATCGTTAACTCCGGTGAGATGAAACACGAGGGAGGTTATGTCGACTCGTAAATCACACTTTCCTTGCCGAAAAACTGCACGCTACTTTTTTATAAAACTTAGGTGCCACACGGTCCACCTAATGGAAACTGGTTACCGTGGCCTATGGACGTATGCAATACCACGTGAGTCATACCCTGCTGTCGACCCTGTAAGAACAGAAAGTATCTGTGCCGACAATGCAGAAGACACAATCAGGACAAGCCTTTGGTCTTCCCACTGACAGCACAAAGACTCCCCAGTAATTATAGCCGTGGTATTCTGTAGGATGGAGGTACTTCCCCAGTCGGACTACTCTATTATGACGGGAATACTATCGTGTCCTACCTATAGTACCGGGTTGTGACTGCTGTCTGGGTCATAAGCCTCGTAAGATTTGTTTCAGCTCCTAAGACCTTGATATGGCCTCATTTGACTGCTTATATCTTAGACAAACATTGACTATTTTCGTCTAGAAAATAATACATACATATATCAGTAAATCATGTCTGTAAACCCCCGACGGGGTAGGCAGAGGTGTATTGACACCCACATGTCATAGACCCACAAAATCATAGAAGATAATAGCCACAAGAAAACATACCCATAGAAGTTAGAAGAACATTACATAACATAACGTAAACTCACGCCTATATCACCGAAGGGGTAGGCAGAGGTGCTAGCACCCACATTTCGCCAGTTTATGTTTAGGTCCCAATGTAATAGGTGGCGAGCCTATTGCCATTAACCGGGCACTTATAAACCTGCGATAAATACACACATAACTTCGAAAAGCATCGAAAAGTCATTGGTGTGTGCCATGGTAAAACCTGGGATCGAACCCGAGACCTCGTCTCAGCAGTCCATTACCTATACCACTAGGCTACCGTGGTTATAGAAGAACATTCTAGCAATAAAATAGAATAACAACTTTTTTTTCTAATCCATATATTTTATTGTATTAATCTTTGATAATTAGATATGACAACGTGGTTTTTGGGATCACAGTACATAAGTATACGTTATAATCAATTCCTTAAATCATTAATTACAGTTTAACTTATAAACATTCATATTATAGTACTTAAACGGTAACTTTAGCACAAAAGATTTAACCTATGTGAAAATTACTTCGAATGTATGATGTTTTCTATATCAACGTAAAACAAATCAATGGCGCCACTAGTATTCTGTTATCTGAAGCAAATAAAAATCACTTAATAATTAAAGCTATTCAGTATAATTTCACGTGACATTCAGACACGTGTATTGTAAGAGTTGCACGAATATTATACACGTGATAGGATGGATGGATAAAGGTATGTATTGAAGGATGTATGACTATGATGGATGGATATGGATGGATAAATTTATACATGGATGTAAGGACATTATGTTACTCGCCACGCCAGAAAAAATGAATGGATTTTGATGAAATTTGGCACAGAGTAGTTTACAATAACATTTATTACCAGGATCGTGCAGGTGGAGCCGCAGGCGAGAGCTAGTATACTGATATAAAAAACATTTTCATGCATCCATAAATTGTCAGTGGATTATTATTTGAGATACGACAATAATAATAATTGCTTAATAATACAAGTGGCGCCATCTAAATTAACACATTAGAACGATAGCGCATGACACAGGAAGATATTTCATAAATCACAATTAATCACTATAAAATAAAATACAGAAAATTAAATTAATGTCTATAAGTCTCATTTCAATCACACAACAAAAAATTAATGTTAAAAGCTACTCGGCTTATTTTTTGTCAAAAATTCCTCAGGCCGTCAATAATTTCATTCAGTCTCTCTTAATTTTCAATAATATAAGATTTCATAGTACTCACATTCATAAAAAAAAATGTTAGGTATTTCTGCTATAAAATTTCACATTATAATTTTTATAATAATAATGTCTACATTGATCTTATGTTAAAAAGAGATAAATACACACTATATAGTCACTAAAAGTGAAGATTATCATCTTTAGCCAGCACAATTGCAACAAAACATGTACGAATCTGTGCGTGCGAGTGAGAACAAAGTATGACTAGTCAAACAAGGGATGAATATTTTAGACTGTTTTGTATAACATAATATTTTACTTCATTTTAATATAAGATCATTGATTACAGTTAAAATAATCTTCGGTTACTTAAACTTATACAGTGTCCACTACCTTATGCACGAGTTTCGTGCAAATAATATTATGCGAATTATGTGCAAATAATATTGTGCCATTTCTTTACAAATGCTATATAAATTAACACTAAGCAGTATGGAATGCGCCTGTGTCAACAAGCATTTGGTAGTGAATGCTGTTATATTAACGCACATAGTTAATAACAGTTTTGTCGGAGTTAAATAAAAATATTTTAAATTAGATAGATGCTCTTTAAAAATGACACATGATTCGCTAGAATATACACGGATCGAAAAGTTATCTAATGAGGCATTTTGTGACAAGTCATACCAATAAAACAGGGTTTAACAAAATCAAGGTGAATAGAAATCAAGAGGTGAGTGGAAATTAAATGGCCAAATATATTTCCCAGTCGTTTTCATTGTCACTAGACTATTTCAAAGTAATAATTTTACAGAATCATCAAATATAAAGTTAGCTACTTGAAATGATGTGAAGGAAATTATTAACACATTTCTAAAGACCATTTTATTTCTATTCACCGTTTATCTTATGAATATTTTTTCTTGGGATTAATCTCCCCCTCTCTCACGACTCCTGTGCACCAGGACTCTCGAAAAGTAATAACACAAAAGTTAAACGAATAGCCTGTCTCCAATTCTAGATTAGAGCTGTCTAGCCCAGTTATGGGCAAAGTACGGCCTGTGGGCAAAGTACGGCCTGCGGGCCAACTCCGGCCTGCGGGCCAACTCCGGCCCGCGGAAGCATATAATCCGGCGCGCCGACGATCCTTTGACATGAATAGTGTATGACATGAATAGTGTATGACATGAATAATGAATTATATTTAGGCGGTCCAAAAGTATAGAGTAGATTCTACTAATTAAAATAATGCGTAGTTCATGGTAGTGTTGCGAGTCGCGGTGCGCAAAGGATTGTGGTGAAGTGACTGAGGGACAATGATTGACCTACCGATTGTGTATTTTTTTATCGATTAAAGCCGAGCTGAAAGTTACTATGTCAGACGCCTGCATTCGAAAGTATTATGACAAATCAATACACGAAGAGGGCCAGCTCGAACCACAGTCTGTGTGCGTTTTTGTCGGTACGAGTTCGACACAACCACTTTGCCCTTATCCGTGGGGATACTGCGTATTTCCTAATTCGGGCCCTCCGAAATAAATTTCTTAAACTTCCTGGCCCACCACTGATCTAGCCTATGTTAGACTCTCCACAACATCGTGGCATTAAAAATAGATATACAAAAACAATAATAATTCATAAACACATCAAGTATCACGGAATGTCTTCTTCATATAAGCGACAATTCCGGTTGCATCCAAAGCTTGAACATTAGAAAAGGAATCCCCTTTTGGAGCCCGGTCGCGTTCGTTAGAGCCCCAGGTCCGCTATTTAGCGCCCGGTTGCTACACTTTGGAATCGCTCTTTGGAGCCTGGGGTCCAGTCAGTTATCACGGAATGTATTGTGCATAAATATTTTTTTACATGAGGTCATTCATTGGTTACTTATTTTATTTATTTATAGTTACAAATGTGCATTGCATTTAATACTTTAATATAAGGCTCTATGCAAATCACGGCACTAAATAATTGCCAGCATGACTTTACCCCACCAGATAATAAGAAGACGTACGTAAATGAGGCCATTCAAGATATATGCCAATAATGGTCAGGAGCTCCAATTGATGGTATTCAGTATTACAAGACAAAAACCAAATTGTTCCATGTAAAACGCCAGCAAATGGGCTAACTTAATACCATCTGGCGTATGTACGTGTGCATAGAACCTTATAAAGTCTTAGGGTGAGTTAAAATCGGGTGAATTCTGCTCTCACACTATTGTGTTTGTACACTAACAGAAAAAAAAACTGCTGTAGGAGTATAACGAATTACACGAATTTCAACTCACCCTGTACAGAATACATAGAAAAATATTCTCGAAACAAACATGGAGATTTACAATAAAAAAATATATTTCATCTAATACAATCAGACACGTCCTATAGTAGTCTAATATTACAGGAAGGAATTAATACCGATATAATATTATTACTTGTAGGGTGGACAATCCATTTCTCGGTACAGTATTTATAAAACAGGTATACAGTATATACAGTATTTACAAAGGTAGGTAATGCCACAATTTGCAACGATTGTACTCGAATTGCACCAATTGATACACCATAGGCTCAGCATTTAGATATTTCAGGATATTTTTGAGTTTTATTTAGCTGCCAATGCTATTGATTTAAGTCCAGTTCATAATGTACACCAGGCCTTCGATTCTAATAAAGCAAAACAACCGTTATACCACTAACGCTGCCAAAAAAAATGGCATATGATTTTAAAGGCCAAAATTAAATGAACATAGATTCATTACACTTTTCCATTCATTTTTAATTTTGGACCTTACCGCATTGCATTAAATTCTAAATTTAAATAGCTTTTTTAGTAGTATATGTGGTATGACAGTGGTTTTTCATCAGCAGAATCGAGGCTCTGACGAATATAAAGACGACCATTTAAAGTAGTTTAGCACTCAACTTTTTAGTAAAACATGACTATAAAAATTAATATGTAACGTTGAAAAATCGTCTAAAAATTCATTTATTATAATTAATTTCATTGATTACTTGTATAAACATTAAAATACCGCCGTCAATTGCAGCATCCACCCTACAAGCGAGACTAGTCTAGTTATACAGGTACTAACTTTAGAAGTCGTCCAGGCAGAAGTCGAAGTGGTCCTCCATCACTTTGTACTGGTCGCATGAGAACCTCATGCATTTGGGGCAGGTGAATACCTGGAATATGTAAAAAAAATTTCAGAATTTATGAGATGGCATGGCTTGAAATGACATGACATGACATGCCATGCCATGTCATGCCATGCCATGTCATGCCATGACATGAAATGACATGATATGGCATGACATAACAACACACGTCTTGGCATGGCATGTTCTGGCATAGCCTGACATGAGTATAATGATACTATTAGCTCACTCTGGGACACACTGCATCTAGTACAGTGAGGCACATGCGTCACCAAGTTTTAGTTAGGGGTTATGATTCACAGGGGTGGTGAGGAACATAAGACAACAAAAATGCACATAATGTTTCGAATTTATAGTAGGTTTGCATCCCAACCCGGGGGAGTTTACAAATTCCTCTTTTAATGCCCATACAGTGAGGAGAAACATCCAAGCTTGGACGGCCAGTAAAAAATTATAATATTATTTCATTAACCATGCACAATATCACAATATCATAATCATTTTTTTTATATACACTATAAACTACACAGTATAGAATGCGTTTTTAATGTATTAAAAAGAAAATTAGCTTTGCAGACAAAAAACATTGCAGATACGTTTATTTCCACAGTATATTCTTGGACTGCATAAACTATATTCCATTAAGGGCCAATCTCACTGAATGCCAGCAACGGTCGGCAGCGGCTGGAATTTGTTGCCAATAATTGTTGCGTAAATGGTCGCGCAGTCATGCAACGTCTCGCGGCAATGCGCTAAAAGATTTGCCTTTGCCATCAACTATAAGCTTCTTCTCCCGCACATAAGATTCAAAATAGTGTGTAATATTTTGCCTCAAAAAGCCAAGCCGCTGCTTGACCCTAACGGTTCTTTGGCGATCTTAGTAAGAATTATGCAGCAACCTGTAAAATGTTGACTTAGGGTCACCTAACTGCTATGTAAAGAGCTATCTAAAAATATTTACGTTTAGCATAGTCATTAAAAAAATATCGAACTGAAGTACATAAAGAATTAACGAATGTACAATATTGTCATGTCAAGTAACCAAATACAGGTTTAAGTATCAAAAAACTAAATGTTAACATAAGTATGACTAAGTAATCATAACTCATATTAATGTAACATGTAGATAGATAGATGGATAAATAAATAATTATTTATTGTACACTAATAGATTACAGTAGAACTTGTAGGAAGCATATATAAAGTTTAATGTACAATGGGCGGCCTTATCGTTGGAAGCGATTTCTTCCAGGCAACCTTGGGATGGATAGAATGTAATAAAAGCAAAAGATTTGGTGTAGTTAGCCAATACACTAGAAACAAGGTGTATTAAAAACTAAAAGAAATAAATATATAGAGAGAAGTTAAAATAAATATACAATATGTAGTGTCTATAGGATTATTTGAAATAAAAACTATTGCAACACGTATTTGTAAGATATTAAAAAAAAATATTTTGATTATGCCTCACTATGTATGATTACGAAATCGGCCCTACAAGTGAAGTCACTACCGACGTAAACCTTCTCCTAGCATAAGTAGTTTAGCTCGGCTGGGGGTTAGAGGAATAGGAATAATTTCGGTTACTAATATTCTTTAAACAAAATAGACTTATTAGTTAGTTTGTTATTCCTAAATCACACTTGTCAGTTGTACGTAAAAAAGTCACACTTGTCAGTTGTAAGTAAAAAAGTCACACTTGTCAGTTGTAAGTAAAACAGTCACACTTGTCAGTTGTAAGTAAAACAGTCACAATTCAGGCAAAACAACATGAACACACTGGTCTTACCCAACGATGATTTCATGGTAACCTATTGTACATGGTATTTTAAACGTTTAACAATTTTATAGACTTTTCACACACTATCATGTAAAAAAAAAATGAAACCGAAAATATTTTAGATATATTTGAATTTATTTTTTCTATAACAAAAATGTATAATAATTCAGAAATAAATGCAGTTTATTAGCAAAACTCTAATCTTAACTAAAATAAAAAGTTTAATAAATAAAATAAATAAAGACTCGAACCGCAGTTCTGTTATTCTATTTACAATAATAATAAGGCAATATCCCGTCGCCCATGTCTACAGTTATTTTGGTTTAAAGCACTCGAATAAAACACTCAATTTTTTACACTAGCTACGTGGTAAACTACGGATTGCCTGTTGAGAACGGTTAACGGGAACGGTTATTTTACTCTAAATATCAAGACTACTAATATTTATGTGTACTCATCACGTCAGTATACGGTATACCTAGGTGAGTACGTTAAGCCGTCAGGTACGGTTGAAATACAAACATCTGTGACATTCATACGGGTAGTGAGAGGCCTAAAAAATCTGACAACTACAAAATTCGGTTGGGAAGATAAAATACCGGCGGCTTCATTGAAAACATCGATTTTGGCCGATTCATAGACTGAAAAAAATATATTCCAAAACTATTCCCGTTACATTTATTCGGCATGTTATTTTAAAAAAAATCGCGATTTTCTTTTTGTTAAATACCAAGATTTCTACTGCTTTTTCGACTGGAAAGCGACCGGATACTACGTTGTGGATAATATCCTTTTTAATATTTCAATTGTTTTATAGGAAATAATAACATTAATTTATTTTATACATAAAATTAGATTAATTTATTATTGTATGAAATTTTAAACATTTAGTATGCTAACTATTCAAAATTTTTTTTTTCTTTTCTTGTAAAGAAATGGCTCCATTTTACAAATAATGCTATAGTGTACTGACTAAAACTTGTCTAGAGATAGTAAGATAGGCTCGCTTCCGTGTTTAAAAAATAGCTTTGCCCACTTGAGCCTCTTGCATATTTCTCAAATACTAGTGAACTTAATTTATTTTTGCTATTTTTTTTAAACCATACGCATATTAAGAATCATATTTTTTTTCTAATATATAAAAGACTGCATAGTGGTATATTTCAAAGTAGACAATTATCTACATGCTGCTGTAGTGATATGAGTGATTTGAAAGGCTTGTCGCACACTGGGCAGTCGAACCGCAGCGGTGGGGGAGTCCCTTCCCTTGTGGCGCCCTCTTCCTGATCAGATTCTGGAGATAGTTTCTTCTTTTTCCGGACCTTATTAACGGATTAGTTGTTGAAATATCTTAGGTGTTGTATAGTTTAATAACTTATATTATTGATTAATAATAGTTATTATTAAATAATATCTATCATGTTTAGGTACGTAAGGCATATTTGAACATGTGTAGTATGTTTTTAATAAATATATTTTCTGTTTCTATCTGACGATAATGGGCTGAATGGAAATTAGATAAAAATTGTAAAAAAATATAGAGTAAGATAAAATATGAAAAACCGAAAAATAAAAACGTAACAAAAAAATCATATAAATATAATATTCCGGGCATAGTGGATTGAGGAATAGCTTTGATTTTTAGACACCTCATAAAATTCTAACTCGTCTTTTTTTCATAAAACATCACACATTTAATCGATGTGTGATGATATTTTTTTAAATAAAAAAATATAAGTAAGTTATGCAAACTCTCTCTTCCCTTTACTCTTCTCATACTCGTTATTTTTGTAATCGTCCGTTTATTTTAGTTCTGGTAACACTATGAATATGTCAAAGTTGTCAAAGCTGTCAAGAGTGCATTTCTTACCATGTTGCCGGTGGCTGCGGGCGAGCGCGGCGCGGCGGAGGGCCGGGGCGCGGCGCGTGCGGGAGACGCGGCGGGGGCGCTCGCGCGGCTCGCCGCCATTTGGAACACGCTCGGGTTTAACTTCCTCACTTCATCCAACTGGAACCAAATAGAACAGTTCAACTCCCATATTTCCCTTTTTTATGAAAATTTTTAGACATTCAAAAAAGGAAAAAAGCGCCGTACCTGTTTACTAAGTTCCTGAATTCGTCTCTCCGCAGTTCTCAGATCGGTCCGAGCATTTTCCTTCTCGCTCGCCATTTTCTCGCGGGACTGACGTTCTGCTTCGAAATCGCTCCTAAACAACACATCATTATAATTTTAGATTATATGAACACAGCAATGGCCACTTTAACGCGGCGCAAAAAAAACCCCGCTGCTACATTAGTACAAGTTTGCCATGCACACATCTACAGTTCAAAGACAGTATAAAAATTTGCTTACTGACATATACAGGTTGATTTAGACCAAACGAGCATAGAGCTAGAGCTAGAACAAGAGCATTCTTTCTTAATATTTTAGTGTAAACGAAACCTGGTTTTCGAACAAAGAACAACATACGAATTTTTTGTCACAGTTACACTAAAAGAATTGGACGTAGAGGGGACAGAATGAGCATTCGCTCGTCTGATGTAAATCAAACTTAACGCAAAATCTGGGGCGTCTTTTGCGGTCAATTTTGTTATAATACTGTGTCTATAATGTGTATAGTCAATGATTGTAAATATATTTTATTTTTTAAATAAACTAATTTGCGCGTGCAATAAGGGATCTGTTTCTACAAGGTGGAGCGGGGCGAGGAACGTTTAATTAGGATCTTTTTTTTATACAACTTAGGTGGCAGACAAGCACACGGCCCACCTTATGGAAAGTGGTTACCGTGACCTATGAACGTGTATGACAACAGTGAAGTCACATCCGTGCTGCCGACCCTGTAAGAACAGAGATTTTAAGTGCCCTCAGTGCAGAACACAAAATCAGGACAAGCCCTTGGTCTTCCCACTGACAGCACAAAAACTCTCCAGTGAGCTCTGGCTACCCTACTCACCACCGGGAACACAACACGAGGTTAATATAGCCGTAGTATTCTGTAGTGTATCATTAATAAAATATACTCACTTATACAAATCCAGCTGCGCCTTCATCAGCTCCGTATTCTCCTTCTCATCTTTAAGCTTGGCCAGTTCGGCCTGCAGCCCCTGTAGCTCCTGTCCTCTAGCCACCAGGGCAGCGGTCAGGGCTCCAACGTTGTCTGAAGACCTCTCCAGCTTGGGTTTGGAGACCGTCTTCTTTAGAAGCTCATTGTAGTCACGGAAGATGCCTTCGAATATTGTGAGGGCGCTTCGGACATGACCACTGGATAGCAAAATATATATATTATTTTTTTTTATGCTGATTTGTTTTAGTTTAAAAAACAAAAATAGATCGGCATCTATTGAGTTCAAACTTTGACACTATAGATTTTTTTTTCGTTTCGCAGTCGACAAAGGAGATACGGTTGCATTTATAAATATCTTTACCTAGTATCTTCTTTGTAGACTGTACAATGTACATGGCTATTTTTTTTTACGTTCGCAAAATCCTCACGGATACCCCCTCACCGGAGCCGGTGGAAGAGGTTATGTCGGACTCGAACCGACTAAAACGTACGCCACCTGTGGGTTGTTTTTGGTTGCCGAAGATGAGGTTGAGAGGCATATCCCTCGCACCCCGGCCGACCCAGGGCAATCTCTCACGATTTGGCCCTCTCCTCGGGTGTGGGGACTACAGAATCTCCAACTCGTCCCCGGAAACCGGTGCTATAACTAGCCATGAACATTGTACTAAACAAAACTAAATTATTTAATTTGCCTAAAAACTCTACACGTTATCGTTATCTAAACTAATTTTTTTATACCTCTTAAGTGATAGACAAGCACACGGCCCGTATCTTTATATATATGCGTCTTATCTAATATGAATCTATAATAATAATATAGTATATGAAATTCTCATAAAAGGGCCTCTACATCTTGGCTTCGGCCCGACGCACGCCTTCCAAAGGCCCGGGACTCCATAGTCCCGAGAGTCATGGAACCGAAAAACAATAATAATAATAAACTTTATTTCACAGAAAAAGTTACACGATTAAGAACATAATGGTTTGTCGCTATTTTAGAATTTACATAAAATTAGGGTTCTCTGAATTCCAAACTAAGTATTGACCTGTATTCTGTTATTCAGTAAGTTGTATCTTTGTGTAAAATCTTATAACGATACTTAAGATTATTATAGTGACACATGAGAAAGACAAATAACATTAGGTACCTTATATAATAATGAGAAAGCAACAAATTAGTTATATTTATTTGTGAGTGTGTGAAAATCTATCTAGGCGATCTTTTTCATCATAGCGTTTATACATCCGCATCCGAAGCGCTTTCGCCTCCCGAGTCTGAGGTTCGGTTTACCGGTTTAACTCCGGCTTTGGCTGAACTTGATAATTGGCGAAGCGATTGCTATCAGACCCTCACAATCCAAAGGCGATATCGAAACATTGCAGTTAGACCAGCTGTTCGACTTTTTTTAAGGCTCCAAATACCCGTACCGCGACTGCCATAGATGTACAAATATTCATGCATACAAATATTATGTTTGTATAATAAATATAGTAATTTTCGAAGTTATACGTGCATTTATCGCAGGTTTATAAGTGCCCGGTTAATGGCAATAGGCTCGCCACCTATTATATTGGGACCTAAACATTAACTGGCGAAATGTGGGTGCTAGCACCTCTGCCTACCTCTTCGGGGATATAGGCGTGAGTTTATGTTATATTAATTTTAGTCGCGCGGTGCCCGGTAGAGAATAGTTTGGACCACCTCATCTCTTCCCATGCGGTGTCGTAGAATGCTATTAAGGGATAGAGTTGTTTTACATGAGACAGATATATAAAGCCCAGACTCAGGCACAGACACAAGACTCGAGTCAAAATGGTGCCCAGAAGACGGCAATAGGCTCACCCTCTTTTCTGAGACTTTGCCTTCGGCTTACCATCAGGCAAGGCGAAATCTAATTGACGTTTTCTATATAAAAAAAAGCCCGTGGGACTGATTTTAATGATTGGTGAAGCCTATTGCCGTTTACCGGATACCTGAGGCTGAGTCTGGGTTAGTCGCCTTGTACGACACCGCATGGGAAGAAAGAGATGGGGTGGTCCAAATTCTACTCTGCCGATAACCTCGCGTCGTAAATAGGTACCGGTAAGAAACGAGAACAAGATTATATTATCTACGAGCTACGGGAATAAGCTGGAACTTACATATTACTAAGCGTCGTGCTGTGCTGTTTCTCCGTTTGCTGTTTCACCTCTGCCAGTCCCGACTTGAACTGCTCTACCGAACTCCTGTCCAACTTGTAGTCGTGAAGGCTGGCTACCAAACCTATGGTCTGGACTAGACTGTCTGTGGCGCTGTAAATTTGTTTTAATATATTATAATGAATATTTATATTTATTTACAGATAGTAGCTTAGTGGTTAAGGAGTATCCCTCAGAGATAAGTTTAAAGAGATAAGACATTCTAACCGTAGTGTCACAATATATTTTCGAGAACCTCATGTATGTACGGAAAAATGTTTCAAAATTCTCCAGAGTTTGTGACCGGCATAACATAAATACCAGACACAAAAACAATCTTGTAGTCTGGCAGTCAACTTGAAAATATTAGTCATTCATTCCAGGGCATCTGTATACGCTTATTTAACAAGCTCCCTAATTAAATTAGGGATTTACCTGTGTATAAATTTAAAAATTTTGTTAAAAGTAAACTGTGCCAGTAAGGCTATTATAAAATCCAAGAATACTTGGATGATAAACAAGCTTGGAAATAAGCTGTTCGCTCAACTATGCTACTCAAGTAAATGATTATATTTAGATTAAGATTAGAAGTGTATGTTTGTATATGAAACAAAAAAAATGCCCGTTGAGTTCCTTGCCGGAGTCTTCCCAGGCCGGGGCCGCGTTTCGAACCTGTGGTCTATTTACTAAACTGGTTTTCAGGTTTCCTTTTTTTGCTGACGATTTTAAATGGCAATTTAAGGGTCTATGCAGAATAAATAATTTTTGACTTTCGCCTTATGATTGATACGTCCCGGGGTCGAATCCTGGCCTTTACATTACTGACGTGAACCCACTCACTTCTAACACAAGCAAATAGCTTTGTATATACAAGCCAATGCAACACCTCTCTGCGTTTGCTTAATAGATACAAGTTAGTACAACACCTCCTCTCATTATTATTTCGCGGATACGTCATTACAATACCTCCTTTCTGCATTGGCTTAATAGATGCAAGTCAATACAACACTTCTTTGCGTTTGCTTTATAGATACAAATGATTACAACACCTCCTCTCTGTGTTTGTTTTGTGGATACGTCATTACAACACCTCCTCTCAGCATTAGCTTCAACACAAAGCAACTCACCCGTGCGTCATAGTATTGAGTACGTCGGCGAGATGTTTGAGCGTTCGGTCGTATAGTCTGATGTTGGCGGTGAGGCTGGCGAACTCCGACAACGACTCCGGCTCCTCGCTGATGGAGAAACGAACTGGTTGGAACACCTGCCGATAAAATAAATTGTATTTAAAATGTGGGTAGAAACAAGTATACTAAAATCATAAATCTGAAGAGCTTTTTTGTTTATTTGTTCGGTTGAATGCGCTATCTCAGAAACTATTGGTTCGAATTGAACAATTATTTATGTGTCGCATAGTCCATTTATCGAGGAAAGTTAAAGGCTACAAAACGCGGAACAGTAATCATATATGAATGAATGATTTTTTTATTTACAAGCAACAAAGACTCAATATTTGTTAATATTACTTATGTCTATGTCAGTAAATATTACAAAAAATTTAAAATGTAATATCTACAAAGGCGCGAGGGATATGCCTGTCAACCTCACCACCTCACCTGCCTGGCAACCAAAGCGACCCACAGGCGGCGTGCGTTTTAGTCGGTTCGAGTCCGACATAACCTCCTCCACCGGCTCCGGTGGGGAGGTAGCCGTGGGGATTATGCGCAAGTTAAAAAAAAAAAATATCTACAAAGGTCATTCCTGCACCATCCCCCCGCTATGGTACAGCAGTATATATAGGTCAACAAATTCAGCCGATTCCAAAACATTATTCGAAAAGCCAGGGCGAGAGGCTAGTTTAGGACTCGTCAAAATAAGTTCACACCGCTATATGGCGAGAATTATTTGTTTCATCATTTCAAAATTTTTGGTAAATATGTCACAAAGCTAACGCTTTTTCCCATTTGCAAATATGAATTACCCATTAAATAACTATTCTCTACATGAAGTTATATGCGCAACGGTAATGTCACTTAATTAAATAGCAATTCATATTACTTAACACAATCCATACTTAATTTAACTGGAGTATTATAGGTCGCTAACCACCGGGAACACAACACGAGGTTTTTTTTAATACCACTTAGGTGGCAGACAAGCGCACGGCCCACCTGATGGAAAGTGGTTACCGTGGCCTATAGACGTGTGTAACACCAGAGAAGCCACACTCGCGCTGCTGACCCTGTAAGCACAGAGTTTCTGTGTCGTCAGTGTAGAAGACAAAGCAGGACAAGTCTTTTGTCATCCCACTGACAGCACAAATTCTCCAGTGAACTCTGGCTACCCTACTCACCGCTGGGAACACAACACGAAGTTGTTATAACCGCGGTATTCTGTAGGGCGGAGGTACTTCCCCAGTCGGACTGCTCAATACCGCCGTGTCCTACCTCCTACAAAGGTTTTCATGGTTATCATGACCGCGGTATAAGTATAGTTTAAAGTAATAACATACGGTGGTTGAGGCCTCCTTCAGTCTGCTATGTAGCTCTTGTATTTGTTCCTTGTATGTCTTGACCTGTTCAGACTCGCCAGACTTGAGTTTCGTCATCTCAAGCTGAAAAAGATAAAGCTTTGTTATAAAAGGAATTGGGTATTTTCCTGTAATTAAAATAAATTATTTAACTGAGCTCAATAAATCAAGAATACCAGAATACATACAACGGTGGTGTAGGGTTGATTACGTTCACTTTAGATTGTAAGGACTTTGATGAACTTAAAAGAGGTGTTGATTCGTATGATTTATTTCTGATACTAACTATCAAATATTAAAAACATGCATATAAGGGAACAGATCTTTACACACACATAGACAACACAGATGCACACATACGTTCTTGCAAATAGTTAGATGGTTCGAACAGGTGGTAAAATTTGTGTCCGTTCATCATCAATTATATAATCACTATTTAATATTATGACGTCATAACAGTACCTTAACACTCTCCAATTCGAATATCCTGAGCTGGGCCGTCTTCATGTCGGCCATTAGTGATGCGACGCGGGTCTCCAGTTGGTGTATTAAAGCATCTCGATTTGTTATCTCCTCGGGCGATATGGCGGCCTGTGAATATTGATTTTATACATTATCGAGCCTGCAAATAAGTCCCGCAAAATTTTTATTTTTATTTTTTTATACCACTATACCACTAGGTTGGCAGACACGGTCCACCTGATGGAAAGTGGTTACCGTGGCCTATGGACGTGTGCAACACCAAGGGAGTCACAATCGCGCTGCCAACCCTGTAAGCACAAGAGTTTCTGTGCAGTCAGTGTAAAAGACAAAGCAGGACAAGCTTTTTTGTCTTCCCACTGACAGCACAAAAACTCTCTAGTGAGTTCTGGCTACCCTACTCACCATCCGGAACACAACACGAGGTGTGCAGTCAAGCACACGGCCCACCTGATGGAAAGTGGTTACCGTGGCCTATGGACGTGTGCAACACCAAGGTAGTCACAATCGCGCTGCCAACCCTGTAAGCACAAGAGTTTCTGTGCCGTCAGTGTAAAAGACAAAGCAGGACAAGCTTTTGGTCTTCCCACTGATATCACAAAAACTCTCTAGTGAGCTCTGGCTACCCTACTCACCACCGGGAACACAATACGAGGTTATTATGGCCGCGGTATTCTGTAGTACACGGTACTCGGCATTAGCCCCAATATATTTTGATTGTTTATACTGTTGATTGATGGCACTTGGTGGAATTTGTTGTTACACATATTGAGAACTCACTTGTACTATTCCATATTCCTTTATAAACATTGCGACACTGCATTTTTCATAAAGGACTGTTCTTATATGTCATTGTAGGCCTTTGAGGATGCCGTAAGGCGAAACCGGTCAGGTGTAATAAAAAATACTGTGGAAAAGTACAAGTGAGTTCTCAATATGTGTATTTTGATTGTGAAGACTTAGAACTTAGATTTTTGCACTGTTTCAAGATGTTACAGACCTCAGTGTGTGGTAAGAATTTCAATTTGATTCGCATTCCTGAGAAAAAGGTCTTGAAAGATAGATGGACAAAGAAGTGATCCTAAAAGGTTCCGATATTTTCCTCTTGAGGTACGGCACCCAAAAAATTATATTATATAAAAGCAAGGCGCCCGCGCCCTGCCCGCGTCCCGCACTGTCTCATGTCTGGTTGTTTCCCGAATCAACTACTTAATTATAATTATAGATAAGAGTATAATACTTACCACAGACAATGTCTCGATCTGCGTTTGTAGATCTTGAATAGTGAATTTCAGACTGCTTATTTCAGTGGCGTGTTCTGAGTCTTTAGTGGATAGTTTCAGCTGCAAAATGAAAATAAAAAGTTGACACATTAGCTATTAACAATAATAAACAAAGAAGTTGCTTGCAATTGTATACTTGAAATCCATCCGTCCGTCCATACATTCATCCAAATGGATGGATATATATAGATAATAGATTAAGATACTAAAACCAAAAAACACAGTGCCGTTAAAAACTGACATAGTGAGTGTGGTGTGTCGCCAGCCTAACCGTTCATAATAAGTGTAATGGTGGGTAGGCGCTCAAAAAATGTTCCCCGCATACCTCTCGCTCGAAGGCTAGTCAAGTCGTGACCACGGGTGCTGCAACGCATCCGAAACGTCGGCAGAAATAGTAAGTTCCAAGATATAATTCGCGAAAAGTCTCGATACCTTGTATAATTATATATAAAGATAATCTATCTCTTTATTGCATACCAAACATAGGATATAAACAAAAGATAGTACATGATAGTTGTTCAATGACTGGTCTTATCACAATATTCGCAGTCTGCGAACTCCTCTAGACAACCTTTGTGGATCTGCCTTTGTGATGTATGTATGTACGATGTATGTATGATGCATGTATGATGCATGTATGATGCATGTATGATGCATGTATGATGCATGTATGATGTATGTATGATGTACGTATGATGTATGTATGATGTACGTATGATGTATGTACGATGTACGTATGATGTATGTACGATGTACGTATGATGTATGTACGATGTACGTATGATGTATGTATTCGCAGGATTAAACTACTTTTAATCCTGCGAATAGGTTACAGGCAAATAGTTTATATATCCCTGTACCGTTTAGTTATTGGAGCTTGAACAGAAACTGTCACACTTGTAAGATTAGTAGGATTGAACCAAGCTTTCCCCCCTCTTTTAGATATAATAAGTTAATGCACTCACTTCCACGTCCTTCAATTTCTCCCTCAGATCGTCTCGTTCTTTCGACGTCGCATCAACGATGTGCTCCAACGATTCCTTCTGCCACGTAAGCTTCTCATTTTCGACAATCACCTACAAAAATATTATTGTATAGTTATTTACCGTAACCGTAGTAACCGCGGTAGCCTTGTAGTATGGGTAATGGACTGCTAAGACGAGGTCTCGGGTTCGAACCCAGGTTTTACCATGGCACACATCAATGATTTTTCGAAGTTATGTGTGTATTTATCGCAGGTTTGGTTGCCCGGTTAATGGCAATAGACTCGCCACCTATTACATTGGGACCTAAACATAAACTGGCGAAATGTGGGTGATAGCACCTGTCTACCTCTTCCGGGATATAGGTGTGAGTTTATTTATCTACTGGCATATATCTTTGCATCACCTCAGAAGTCCGGGGTCCGCTATTACCAGACTAACTGCGTCGTGAAGCGACTACCACCATCTGACCTCCAGAACCCATCGGCAATATCAAAATATTGCAGTTAGATAGGAGGCCCCATATAGCTCAACTAAGGAATACGTCACTATACCTGTCGCCTTTGCTTCTCAACCAGTTCCAGCTGCGAAGTCAATTTATTGATTGTGTCGTCATCAGGTGACGTCACGAACTCGAGTGCTGACGACGGCCCGGATTTTCCCGATTCCTTTTCCCCGTTCTCGGAACTCGTTTGTGAGTGAGAACTGATTTGCGAGTTTGGCTGCGTGTCTCCGTCAGAGAGACGGGATATGTCCTGTTTCAGTTTTGAGTTTTCTTGGCGGAGCTGAAATTGTAACATTAAATGTACTACATGCATAGAATGACGTCATCTGTGGCATAGAACGACTGCTATAGAGAACTGAAAAGTCGGGGATTCGATGCCCGCTCAGTACAAAAAAAGCGGCGCGTAAGTGGAAAGTAAAGTGTAAAGTAGAACCAAAATTATGGCAATGGTGGAGGGGTATTGGCGATATCAAATTATCAGATCGAGGGCATTTCCTCGAATCGAATCGAAGAGCACCCGGAACCAACTGGCATGTATAAAATTGAAAACAATTATGACAGTAGAAGAAGCGAAAGCTGTATACCAGGATTGTAGGAATATGTGGTCTCTGCCTACCCCACTGATGAAAGAAACTGATGTACTAGCCTGTGACTTATGCTCATATATTCGGTACTACTCAACCGACCGTGACCAAACAATCTTAAGATTTTAAGTATGACCGAGATCTCTCAAACAAAAAACGCATCAAAATCTATTCAGTTCGTGTACATCGCCGATAAACAGACGAGAATTCCAAAAAGTGTTCAGTGTTCAGTTTCGTAAAAATAATATATCCCAAATTTATTCTTAACATATTGCCAAAGTACAGACACAACCTCTTTACAATATGAGCGCAGGCCTGGGGGTGCCAGGTGGAGCCGCCTGTCACCCTGGCAGAAGCAGGCCGCGGCGGTTGCGCGCCTCCCCGTTTGCGGGGACGAGTTGGGGACTCTGTAGTCCGCACACCCGAGAAGAGGGCCAAATCGTGAGAGATGGCCCTGGTTCGGCCGGGGTGCGAGGGATATGCCTGTCAACCTCACCTTCGTCAACAAAAACGACCCACAGGCGGCGTGCGTTTTAGTCGGTTCGAGTCCGACATAACCTCTTCCACCCGCTCCGGTGGGGAGGTATCCGTGGGGATTTAGCGCACGTAAAAAAAAACCTCTTTACAATTACACAATAGCATAGATGTACCTTCTTAACTAAACCCTTCGTCTCATCAAACTTCTCCTTATGCAGCATGTGAGTCTTCATCATATCCTCCTGACAAGAAGCTATCAGCAAGAACTGCTCCTTCAAAGATTCGTTGTTCTGCTTCAACGTCTCCTTGAGAATCACGTTCTCATCCAGAAGCTCTCCGAAGCGCTTCTGTAGCTCTTCAGTGCTTTTATCTTCGGTGATGATGGTGCTGGCTACCATCATGCTGGTCGGAGATGGCTGTTGAACAACATTATTTTATTAAGTCAATATTTTTTACAATTCTAGAGACGAAATTCGACTTGACGCGCGCCAATACACCTGTTGAATAACGGATGAGGCTCTGGCCCGAGCTTTCTTTTCAGGGTTGTAGGAGTCAGGCGACAGTCACTCACATAATAACCGATACTCTAAATGCTTGGAAGGTAAGGAAAATGAACCTCCGATCCCTAAATAGAAAAGCTGGAACCGTTACCGGCTAATATTTGTAATCTTGGTCACTTATAATTGCATTCTTTTAAAGAATGCAATTACAATAGCTAAGTATGCTATTAAAATAATAACTAAACTGCAAACTATAACTGCTACAACTAAATAACTACTACAAAATTATAATTTACCGTTTTCAAATTGAAACACTAAATAATTCAAGTATTTAAACTAACATTATGATGTGAACTGACACACTTTCAACACCAATATCCTCCACATAATGTTTCAACGTCAGCAAACAATGCAAACATGTTCTATAAACCTTATCATAGGTGAATTCCCTATACACACGTAACCAGTTTAATTGAGTAACCGCGACGTCCGATATCGTTAGGATGCAGCGGAAGTTGCGTTGAGGTGCCTTTCCACGGGGCGTGATTCTGACGATTTATTTATTCTTTACGCACAAGGTACATTGGCGGACTTTGCAGAATATCCGATCAAGAACGAAGCTGTTCGGTGACTCTTTCCTCTGTCGTACCCTTAACGCCTGGAATTCTTTACCAGCTCACGTGTTTCCGTCTTCCTACAGTCCCGGTCCTTTAGCGGGGCGTGAAAAAGCATATGATGAGGCCGTCAAGCTGAGTGTCACCATTGTCACATGGTATGTGTAAGTAATGATGATCCTCTTTTCTGAGACTTTGCCTTCAGCTTACCATAGTACCATAGAGTTCTATATAAAAAAAAAATCCCGCGGGGATTCTCTACCAGTCTACCATAGAATGGTGTAGTGCTAGTATGAGGTAGGCGCATATGAGTAATACTCTGTTTAATAAGGTATATTATATAGAATTCTGACAATTAGACAGCAACCGATTGAAATAAATAGATACTCTTCATTGCACAGCAAACATACGATACAAACAAAGGACAGTACATGATAGTTGTGCGGATTTTTTTTTTTTTATACCACTAAGTTGGCAGACAAGCACACGGCCCACCTGATGGGAAGCGGTTACCGTGGCCTATGGACGTATGCAACACCAGGGGTGTCACACTCGTGCTGCCGACCATGAAGAAACCTTCTGATGCCCCTCTTGAAGAACCCCATATTGTAGGCGCTTAGGAAAACCGCAGCAGGGAGGTCATTCCACAACTTGAGTGTGCGTGGGATGAAGTTTCTTTCATACCGCACAGTGCGCACCGTCTCAGGTCGCAATGTGTGGGGATGAATTCCCTGCCTATGGCGAGAGGTGCGATGATAGAATGTAGCTACGGGCATCATGTCAAACAATTCATCTGAGCACAAACCATTGTATAGGCGGTAGAACACACACAGTGAGGCAAAATCCCTCCTAAGGCTAAGAGGTTCCACTCTACCTGTGAGTATGGGATTGTCAACCAGCCTCAATGCCCGTCTTTGCAACGAGTCGAAGGGGTCAAGCTGGTATGCAGGTGCTCCAGCAAAAAGGTGACAGCAGTACTCCATGTGAGGCCGGACCTGTGCCTTATAAAGAAGGAGTTGCTGCCCCGCAGTGAAGTACTGCTTCGCCCTGTTGAGCACTCCGAGTTTTCTTGATGCCAACTTAACCTTGTCCTGCAAATGACTTCGGTATTGGACGTCGCTGGAGATATCGACACCAAGGATCCCGATACTCGAGGAGATGGTAAGCGGTGTGCCCAGGAATTGCGGCGCTACAATGAATGGGATTTTCTTAGCCGTGAATACACATACTTGTGTCTTAGTGGGGTTGAATTGGACTAGGTTTAGTCGTCCCCAATCGGATACTCCAGAGAGAGTAGTCTCGATTTTAGACACAAGTTGTTCGCGACTCTTCTCCACCTCGGACTGAGGGATATTTGCACGGCCCGTGTAACACGTGTCCCCGGTACTGTCGTCCGCATAACAATGAATGGAGCCATCAGACAGCATGTCATTGATATGCAGCAGAAACAGCGTCGGAGACAACACGGAGCCTTGTGGGACACCCGCGTTTATGTTCATGCGGTCCGAGCAGCTGCCGTCGATGACAGCTTGGATGCTTCTGTTGGACAAAAAGCTGGCGATCCATTCGCAAAGTCCCTCGGGGAGTCCATAGTACGGCAACTTCGCAAGAAGACCTTTGTGCCAGACCCGATCGAAGGCCTTTGCTATATCGAGGCTGACCGCTAGTGCCTCACCCCGACTCTCGATGGCTTGCGACCACCGGTTTGTGAGATACACAAGAAGGTTACCGGTTGAGCGACGGTGGCGAAAGCCGTACTGTCGGTCGCTCAGTAGATCGTTTCCTTCAAGGTATCTCAGGAGCTGTGTATTAATGACACGCTCCATAACCTTCGAGAGTAGGGAGGTTATAGCGATAGGCCTGTAATTGGTCGGATCTGTCCTGTCACCTTTCTTAGGTACAGGGTGCACGAATGCGGTCTTCCACGAGGCTGGGACCTGCCGCGCGGAGTATGAGAGTGCGAAAAGGCGTGTAAGTACAGGGCACAGCTCGGGGGCGCAGTGTTTAAGCACCATCGCCGGTATACCGTCCGGCCCACTCGACTTCCGAACATCTAGGGACTTAAGCTCACGCCGGACCGCCCGTTGCGTGATTTTAACTTCAGACATGGAAGCACCACAGCTGGGAATTATGGGTGGTTCGGCGTTCCCGTCGTTCATAGTGGAGTTTGACGCAAAGAGATTACCCAACAGATCGGCTTTCTCCTTAGCGCCATGGGCCAGACTACCATTGGATTTTTGCAGCGGTGGAAGGCAAGACTGGCAGAAGTTTCCCTCGGCAGCTTTGGCGAGCGACCAAAATGCACGACTGCCAGATGGGTAGCGCGCAAGCCGCTCGCCAATTCTGCCGATGAACTCAAACTTAGCCCTGGCCGTAGCTTTTTTACTAGACCTCGAGGCGGCATTCAACTTTCGCTTCACTTCAGTGATATTAGGATCTTTATTGGCAAGAGCCGTGGTCCAAGCCCTGTATGTAGATTGCTTGTGGTCTCTTGCTTCTCTGCAGGGCCTATTAAACCAAGGGCGTTTGCTCTCTCCTGTTGCGATCCAGCGGTTCGGAATATAGCATTCCATACCCGCTAGGATCGCATCAGCTACTGCTGTTGCAAAGGAGCTGGGATCATTTGAAGTGAAGCAAAGCCGC
This sequence comes from Eilema griseolum, assembly GCA_963662185.1. Taxonomy (NCBI): domain Eukaryota; kingdom Metazoa; phylum Arthropoda; class Insecta; order Lepidoptera; family Erebidae; genus Eilema; species Eilema griseolum. The sequence continues at coordinate 20,911,174 of OY759248.1, read as the reverse complement.
CTCCACGGGTACGATGCGAAGAATTCTCGCAGTCCATCCCAGTCTGCTGACTTGTAGTGCCAGACATGCCGCCATTGAGGTGGCCGCGGTGGTTCAGGCCGCGTGAGAGTCACTTGCGCCCGAACGAGGCTGTGGTCCGAAGTACCAAGTGGTGCTTCCACAGTTACTGAGTATTCGTCCGGGCGTGAAGTCAGCAGTATTCAGATTATATACGTAAAGTACCGGCAAACATCTGGAATAAATGTCAGAAAGTTGGCGTATGTGCTCTATACTGATCAACAAAAAAGGACTGACCAACCAATGACGCGAGCCAGTGATTAGTTTAATATAATCTATGACAGGTTAATCAGCACGTCCCCACTGTAGTACCACGCGCTTTCCTATTTTTTTTAAACCACTTAGGTGGCAGACAAGCACACGGCCTACCTGATGGAAAGAGAATTTACTAATATTTTTACTAAAAAAGGAATTTCTGTGCCGTCAGTGCAGAAGAAAAAAACAGGACACGCCTTTGGCCATCCCAATAACAGCAAAAAACTCTCCAGTGAGCTCTGGCTACCCTATTCACCCCCGGGAACACAACACGAGGTTATTATGGTCACGGTATTCTCGTACGGTAGTACCGTCGTGTCCTACCTCTGTTCCTCCAAAGAGATCTAAACAAGAGTTGCGCAGTTACAGTACATTTTCAAGAAGTTTGCCGTTTATGATACGGTAGGCGACCACGAAAACACGAATCATGCACAGATCGCGAATCCGTCCGTCCGTTGAATAGCACACCGTGAAAAGTCGCATTTAGAGGCAAAAATTGTCAAGAACTTATGCTATCTAATTTAATGAATAAAAATCAATGTGTGCTTGTCCATATTTCTTGTGTTGCTGTAATCGGATGAACGGCATCCGATTGCGATAACACTTGGCCAAATAGCGACGCAATTGGGTCATAGATTTTTCTGGAGGACAGGCAACATTTGCTCTCGTAAAAGTCAAGACAGTGAATCACAGGCTTTGAATGCAACAGGGATTAACGCCGCTGGGCAGAAGATGATGATTATTAAGATACTGTACCCAAGGGGTATAAACAGAATCCTCTTATTAAGACTCCAATGTTCGTCTGTATTTCACCAGCTAGATGTGTCTCGTGAATCGTGAAATGTTCACAGATAATGTATTTCTATTGCCGTTATAACAACAAATACCAAAAACTTAATTAAATTAATATGTAAGCGAGGTTTCGATACAACAAATGTGATTTTAAGGAGGCTAGATAATGATACACATGTATATACAGCCCAGACTCAGCCTAAGATGCATGGCTAGAGTCAACAATAGTGCCCGGAATACGGCAATAGGCTCACCCCTTATTACTTGTGACCGAACACAATTATTGCTGAAATGTGGGTGTTAATTCACCTCTGCCTAACCCTCTAGGGATAAAGGTGTGATTATATGTATGTATGTATGTAGATAATGGTACGGAACGGAACGGCGAGTCCGATTCCCACTTGGCCGGTATTCTTTTTTTAACGTGAATGTGTTAGGTTGAATATCAACATAAAATACGATATATATTGTCACCATGATTAGTATAGATAACTATAAACTGAGATATGATATGCAAACTTCCCTATTTACGTGTGCCGTATCATATGCATATCGTATCTGGCTCATCGTGATTGAGTCACGTTTTCGAATCGTTTCCCTGATAACAGCCAAATATGTAGGTACCATAGTGTAAATGTACATAACATCCTCATCCTTTGAGTTTTATCCCAACTCAGTTGCTGGAGTCGGTTTATTGTCTATGAAACGTACCGTAAAGCAACTGCAATCTGATCATTACAATCCACTGGTAATTTCCAAGTTTTATAGTTAGTCAAGTTTATTGGACTTTTTAGGGATCTAAGTATACCCAAAACACATAAGGGTTTAAAGGGTTATGAATAGTCACTAAATAGCGAATAGCATTGACGATGTTACCTTATAACCCTATTCCCGCCGGCTTACTAATGGATCGTATAGTGCATGACAAACAAGATCGAGGTAAAAAAAACTGGTCAAGTGCGAGTCGAACTCGCACTCCGAGGGTTCCGTAACTTAAGCTACATAAACCGTAATAAATTTTGACATAGAAGTTTGATTTCTGCACAATTTCAAGACTTTACAGACCTGAATATGTATTGTGGTATGAGTTTCAACATATGAGTTTCGACATAAAAAGTCTTGACAGACAGACAGACTACAGACAGACAGACTACAGACAGACAGACTACAGACAGACGGACAACGAAGTGATCCTAAAAAGGTTTCATCTTTTTTCCATTTGACACAGCACCTTAAAAAAACACAGGCTTTCCTTTTGAAAATTTTTACCCTTCGCCACTGGAATTGTCACCCATTCAATAAATAATAATAAATAATAAATATGCCACAACATTCCACACAACACTATCTAGACCCATGGTAAGCACAATACATAGAAATACACATCATACATAGAAACACCCAGAACAATGCAAATATACATGTTCATGCATGCAAATATTTGCACTAAGCGGGTGTCGAACCCGCGCCTCCTGCGTAGCAGTCGAATGTTCTACGCTACGACACAGATGTCATCGTAATGCACACCTATTGTTTACTAGAACTGCTCACGAGTCCCTATCTACTAGTAGGTACTCAAATGTCGTACGAACACGAGATTCCATGGTCCATAATTTTCGAGCTCCTATTTCTGGATATGATGGCTCCTAGTTCTATTTTAGCTTAATGCGTAATCATTAATCATACATATAAATTTGTACTGTAGTGTTAGGAGTACAATCAGGAATGATAAGTACAGCATTGCTTTATTATTGGCTACGCCACTGAATGTTTGATAGTATTGCTTTATTTTTCGATAGCAAGATAATTGAAGATTTAGCGGCAGTAGGATACGTCCGCAATTCATTCATGGAATTAAAAAGTAGGTCAAAGAAAGAACAAAAAATTACTTAGAAATATCACCCTACGAATTCAAACTCTGCCTTTCACCATTGTCTCCACCACATTACTATCTGCTAAAAGTTACCAAGAAGAGAAAAGTCCCATCCATTTCGAATCTAAGACCTCTTGATAGTAATGCCACTTAACTATATTACTAAAGTAAGCTAAGTTACTAGTGTAAAACTTGCCGGGATATTAACCATGTTTATTATTTTTGAAGAGTAACCGATATTTCGGCGATGTTACAAGCGCCATGATCACGGTGTACATCGTAAAACTTGCCGGGATATTAACCATGTTTATTATTTTTGAAGAGTAACCGATACTTCGGCGATGTTACAAGCGCCATAATCACGGTGTACATCGTAAAACTTGCCGGGATATTAACCATGTTTATTATTTTTGAAGAGTAACCGATATTTCGGCGATGTTACAAGCGCCATGATCATGGTGTACACCCTAAAACCCGCCAGGATATTAACCATGTTTATTATTTTTGAAGAGTAACCGATATTTCGGCGATGTTACAAGCGCCATGATGTGTTACAAGCGCCATTATGTGTTACATACACCAGTTAGGTTAACCTAACCCGTGATCATGGCGCTTGTAACAGCGCCGAAATATCGTCTACTCTGCCAAACATAATAAACATGGAAAATATCTCGGCGAGTTTTACACTAATAATGTGAATGACCATATCAATCTCAAATTAAGTTAAGTTAGTTTACTTTTCTTGTGAGATTGAAATACTCACTCTCACGCGAAAACCGCGTCATGACGTGAAGTAGAGGATAACAGCCCGCCATAGCATACTATTCCATAACATGCATAACATAAACTCACGCCTATATCCCCGAAGGGGTAGGCAGAGGTGCTAGCACCCACATTTCGTCAGTTTATGTTTAGGTCCCAATGTAATAGGTGGCGAGCCTATTGCCATTAACCGGGCACTTATAAACCTGCGATAAATACACACATAACTTCGAAAAGCATCGAAAAGTCATTGGTGTGTGCCATAGTAAAACCTGGGATCGAACCCGAGACCTCGTCTCAGCAGTCCATTACCCATACCACTAGGCTACCGCGGCATACTATATTGCGTATTAAAAGGTTAAGTAACTTACGTCAGAACCTCCAAGTTTAAAATGCGCCTTGAATGCCATGTTTGCCTCAACAGGCAGATCCTTCATGGCTTCATCCATTTGCTCCTTGTCGAGGGCTATGTCACCATTCTCCATTCCACTGTACTTCATATCCAAGCTAGTCCCCGGTGAAGTCCCCAGGATTATGAAAGAATCGTCTTCCCCGTTTTGTATTGTTGTCATTTTTCACATTAATCTGCAAAAAAATAAGACTAATAACTAATCTATATCAACTGGTGGCCATATCAAAATTTTAATTTACAGACACAGCTACTGTTTGCAACTCCTCTGAAACCGTCATCTCCTTATTTACCTACCCTAGAATGATATAGTAATATATTTATTAGCAACTAAAATTAGTAGTATCCTCAAAGTAAGTAAATAACCCCTTCAGCTCAACTAAATCACTTTTTTTAGGAATGAGTTCAAATTGGTAGTTCACCAAGTGAATGCAGTGCGTGAGAGTCTCCATTTCGACAAGGTGGTCAATTTCACACACGCTCACCGAGTGTCCGGCGTGGGAGACGCCAAGGCGGGAGCTTGTGGCAGCCCTGGGAGTGAGGGTTCTCACGCGATGGTTCGCTGCGCGGATGCGTGGGCGGACGGCGCCTCCTTCTGCGAGCAAGTAATGCTCGTGAAGGAGGAGGCGGGGCGAGAGCGGCAGCGGGAGCGACGAAGGATCGCAAGACAAGCTGCCCGCGTACGAAGGCAACTCTGGCGTCGGAGGTCGATGAACGACCTCCGCCCCCATGAGCGCCGGCCTGGGGGTGACAGGTGGAGCCGCCTGTCACCCTGGCAGAAGCAGGCCGCGGCGGCGGCGCGCGTGGCACGCCTCTCCGTTTCCGGGGACGAGTTGGGGACTCTGTAGTTACCACACCCGAGAAGAGAGCCAGATCGTGAGACATGGCCCTGGGTCAGCCGGGGTGCGAGGGATATGCCTGTCAACCTCACCTTCGGCAACCAAAGCGACCCACAGGCGGCGTGCGTTTTAGTCGGTTCAAGTCCGACATAACCTACTTCACCGGCTCCGGTGGGGAGGTATCCGCGGGTATTTTGTGCACGTAAAAAAAAAGGGGTCAATTTTGCTATTGTCGGTCTTTATGTCGGTATGTTTATCACATTTAAAACTCAACTATCATGGACCACAACAACTTGTGAGAACTCATCATCCTCACAGCTTGTTGTAAAAAAAATTATGCCTTGTTAGGATAATCTCATATTATGAATCATAGTACATCACTCGAATAAGATTATATAACCAGTAAGAGGCCAAAAAAAAATTATTTTATCATTTTTTTGAGGAGATAAGATTATTAGATAACCCACGATGATTATGTTATAGATGCATTAAGCTGTGGTTATGCCTGCAACAAACTGCCTAGCAATATATAGTAGGTAGTCCTTAATCATCACTAACTATTATTTAAATATGTTTAGTAAAAAAGGAGGTTATAATGTGAGACTTAAATAATTATAGCAAAATGAATAATTACTTCCTATTACTACTGCATTATTATATTAACACATGTTTATTTATGACAGTGTTAACAAACAAAATATAAGCAAATATATTTTTCGGTTTAAAGAAGTTTATTTCTCATAAGAACAACAATAGTTCACTTAAAATGAGATACATAGTGATCATATTACTTAAAAATTGTATTAACATTTGCATCTGGCGAGCTGGGATATCAACACAACACATGTTTGTTGCATTTTCTAGAAATTTTGTAAAATTCAAATGTGAAATAACACTGTCCAATGTGTGAATTGAACTCAAGGATACATAGTTTTATGCAAACTTTATTCATTCGATCAATATGGCCTCACAATAACTTTTACTAGAAAGGTAGAAAATGTAAACATATAAGTACTTACTTATCAAAACAATATCCAATAAATTATTGAAATTTTTCATAACTATTCTAAACATCAACTGATTTCCACATATACAATACTTACCTATTTCAGCAGTGTGTAATTCATTAGTATGGTCTAGTTGTGAAATTGACTGATACTTTGTGAATTCTTGTCAGTAATATTTGGTTAAAAACACTATAAACAATAACAACTAGGTACTAACAAAGAGAAGAAAGCTAATGTATTATTTTTTTTAAATACTGTAGATGTAATATGAAATTTAAAAAAAAACTAACCTTATTTGTACGAATTAGTCACAAGGGAAGTACCTGGCGTACATAAACAAACGCAAGCCGAATAAAATTACTTGAAAATGCAGTATACCTATATTGTATAAAAAGTAGTACCGACTAGCCGGACTACTTTCTGAGTACACAATAGTAAATGTACTCGAACCAATCGAAATCGAGACTAAAAATAAATTAGGAAACTAAACTTGTCATATTTTCGAGTCGAGAGTGGGCAAAAAATAATACTTACCGAATAAATTGATAGAATGACAAAACGTAATCACCGGATGCATGAATAAATGTAAGCTCCTAGTACATTATGCACTAATAGCAAAACATTTTATTTGTTATCGTCAGCAATTTATTATGAAAACGAAGTGTAAATATTTTTTTTACTATCTCTCTCTAAAAAATGTTAAATGAGGACAAAACTGACAGCTGAGCTGAATTCACACACGTGACCTTGGGATTCGTCAATGGCTTAAGTGACAGAGACAGTTCTATTTTGTTAATATATTTTCTGTTGCAATAATAAAACGCATTTGATTCATTTTCTTTAGTCTCATACTCAGAAATCTCCGAATTAAGTAATTAAGAAATACCTATAATAAAATTATGTGCCTTATTATAAACAAATACTTTTCAACACACTTGCTCATAAAGTGGCACAAATACTTAAAAGTCTCCAATAATATTTGTACTGCTGTACAAGTACAACACAGCACTCAACACAAGTTACACAATCACGTTTAGCAACATTTGATTTACAATACAAAGTGAAAAAATAAATTTGCAACAAATTCAATGAAATGTCAAATATGTCAATCGGTCAATCAACGTCAAATCGCAAAATAAACTTCACTTTCAGTTGTCTATTTTGTAGTAGTGCATATTGTAGTGATTTTCAATATTATTTTTTTGTATTATCTTGAAAGAAATGTCGCACGAAAACACTTTAGACTTACACCATGTCAATCAGTGCTTTCAACGGAGTCTAAAAGAAGATGATGATGTTGTTATAGAAGCCTATATTGATGGGTACAATGAACTAGTAAAGTAAGTATTCCCATATGGATATAATTATTATTGGCTGATAAGATGAATGAAAGATTAGTGCTTGTACAAGGTGACGATTAAAGTTTACTATATTTTCTTGCTGACGTGTCTAATACTATGCTTTATTTTTTAGAAAAACAAACTTGTTATTGTCTATTGTTTGAAACTCAAATTATCTTTGCCTTCAGCTTACCATCAGGCAAGGCGAAGTCCAATTGACGTGTCCTATATAAAAAAAAAATATATATTATTGTGAGTTTAATCTATTATTTACATAATAAATGCATTTATAAATATTGTGTCACGGGGGCTATATGGAGACCCTAATAGCCTTTAAAATTTAATGTGTAGTAGTTGAGACACTACACATCAGATATATTATTAAATTATAATTTAAGTGATGCTTTATTAAATAGGCTTTCTGTCATAGTGAGATAATATTTCAGAATCCGAATGATAATCTTATGTCAATGCATATTTAATAAAACAGTTTTAATTTACAAAATAACTCACTAAATATTTCTAAACTCATACCTATGTAGGTCATAATACCTAAATATCAATGATAACATATTGTTAGGTCAATGCTGTTGTTTAAATTTAAACTAGGGCAAATATCTGTGATATTTAAATATCAGAGATAGATAAATATCCCTGATAATTCATACATCCATGGGCCATGGTAGCCTCTACTCATCAGATGGGCTGTGTGCTTATCTAACACCTAGTGTTATAAAAATAAAGGCTCAAGTAATTGATACTGGTCAAAACATTACATATACAGGGTGTATTTTTGAAATGGGGCAGTAAGGTGTTCAATTGTTGTAGTTACAGCAAAATATTGTTAGGAGACCTTCCATAACTCTTTAAGATATCCTAAACTGCATTCACCTAAATGCAGTTTAGGATATCTTAAAGAGTTATGGAAAGTAAAGAAAGAAAGAAAGAGGAAGAAAATCATACAATAAGCAAGAAAAAAACCTATAAGTTTAAAAAAAAAACTTTTTGGTGCTAATCAATCCTATTTCTTGAGGGGATCAAATGACTCTTAGAGACCATTTGAAGATTGAGTTTGAGAAACAACAGAAATTGCTAAAAACATTTCCAGTACATTTTGTAGGGAAAAACAAAAAAATAAATTTATGCTACTTTTAATCCATTTTCAATAATTGCACTACAAGCTATGATATAAGCACAATAAAATTTTAATTTTCTCTGATTTCAAGATCTGATTTCTTTTTAATAAAGGTGAAATAAGTTTTTCATAAATTATTTTATTTTAACTTATATGTTAATATAATACCATGTGTTGCCAAACAAGCTCAAACACAATGGATCTATGTTAAATGTGTTGTGTTGTTTAACATGTTTAATCAAAGCACATGATCTGAAACTGAATTATGTAGCTTGTTCAGCTTCCCATAGGCACCTTCCAAATCCATATAGCATTAGGAGGAATCCCTAAGACATGTCAGCACTTACCTATTCCTCCTACATTTTCATGTGGAACACCTCTTGTATACTCCTGCGATTGGCGGAGATGGCTACTGCCTGAAACATATCCTTCCCACCCTGGCTGATCCAAGCCCATTTCAGGTTCCGAGATGTTCCCCCCACGACCCACTTAACCAGATTTGGTAGGATCCAACAATGCTATTTTGGATATTCGTTGGAGAAAGCAGCTGAAGTTCTTTGCAATACAAGGTTTTTTTTATTAAATAGGTTGTTAGGAGATTTATCTATATATTATACCCCTTGTGCACTTCAGAGCATATCTTGGACCCAAAATGTGCTCAAAAATGCGTTCTACTATACAAGCAGAACGCGTTTCTTGAGTATCTTTTGAGGAAAGCACATGGCGCTACGGCGTGTCGGTGCGAAGCTCAGATCCACCAACTATAGATTGTATTATATCAAAAAATCAAAACAATATGTGCGCATCAGGACCCCATTTCTGTCGCGACTTGAGTTCAAAATATGTGCCTTAAGGTACTCCAGCAAGCTTCTGGACAATGTACTCTAGGACGGGTTTTTAGGTCTCTTTGGTGGCAAGTGCGGGGCGCGGCGGTAGAGGTGCGCGCCAAACAACCAATCGTTGATTATATTAAACCAATCTCGGGTGCGCGTACTTACGTCATTGGTTGATCAGTCTTTTTAGGTTGTTATTCGTATAATGCACATGCGCAAAGTTTCTGACACTTCTTCAAGAAGTTTGCCGGCATTTAATCGTATAGTATCGAACCCAATATATTATACTAAAATATTCCATCCATAAAGTTAAATTCGCAAACTTCCATAGGCGGCTTTATCGTTATAACTGTCTTATCAAAGTTAACAATCTCATATCTACTTATTGATTTTGTCATGCGACCATTGTCCAAATGCATACCAATTCGTACTTCCTAATGTAATACGTAGTACTCGTATAAATATTTTGCAACGTTAAGCATTACTAGTCAGGTCAGTCTTAGAATGGGTGACCATTCTTAACATATTGGGACCTCCCCTACCTCCCCTCCGTGCTATGGAGAGCACGCTCATCGGTATTAGTAGTCGTAATCCGTAGTAGTTGCGAGCTCTCAAAATTGCACTTGACAATTTGGCTTAACTGTAGAACTGTGTGGCAGTGTGTTGTGGAGTGAAAAAATATCGAAGTTCAGCCATTTCGCAGTTAGAATGAAAAGCAAACCAATTGAGTTTGGAAAAGGCTCTGAATATAAATAAATAAATATTGCAGGAAATTCTACACAACGCCATCTAGACCACAGCTTAACTAACTTGTGTTATAGAAGCTAGAACCTGAATACACTAAGATACATGTTTTTTTTTGTGGATACATAAATAATATACATAAAAAACCTAGACCAATGCAAATATTCATATTCATGCAAACAAATATTTAGACTACCCAAACTGCTAACCAAACCCGCGCTCCCTGTGTTACAGTCGAACGTTTTACCGCTACGCCACAGAGACGGTATTGGATTCTGTATTAAAAAGGGGTAACCACATTACAGCTGATATTTTTTTCTAGGTTCCTCAACCTCATAGGATCCGTATTTTCCTTCGTGAGCAGCGATGTGAAAAGTAAAATTAAAGTAATGGAGAAGCACAGAGAGTCAGATAAAGCGAATTACTTTGACTCCTTCAAGAAAATGATGAAATATGAAAAGGAAACCAGTTTATGCGACCAAAATGGCTACGTGTCCGGCTCGAGGACAATGTTGCGTTTGCATAGGGGATTGGGTATGTTCCTACCTTTATTTATTTGTAGACTAGACGCCCGGGTCCTGACTACTCCCGGGAATAAAATAGGACACGTCGATATTTCCGCCCAATTGAGCAGTCCGACTGGGGAAGTACCTCCGCCCTACAGAATACCGCGGTTATAATAACTTCGTGTTGTGTTCCCGGCGGAGAGTAGGGTAGCCAGAGCTCACTGGAGAGATTTTGCGCTGTCAGTGGGATGACCAAAGGCTTGTCCTGCTTTGTCCTCTACACTGACGGCACAAAATCTCTGTTCTTATAGGGTCGGCACACGGATGTGACTCCACTGGTGTTACACACGTTCATAGGTCATGGTAACCACTTTCCATCAGGTGGGCCGTGTGCTTCTCTGCCACCTAAGTTGTATAAAAAAAAACTCGTAAAAACAACATATATCCTGTATTTGTTAAAAGATACACGCCATTTTGAGTTTGTCACAAAAACTAAACCTTTATTTCAATACCCACATTTAGGAATTTACAATCAAAACTGTCAAATACACAACATATCTTTCCTCTTTAAAATGGTCATAGAAATTAATTACACAAAATTAATATAATACATTAGGTAGGTACACCAATCATATCTGGCCACCTTTCTGGTGGTGGTATTTCAATAGGCGGTTCACTTGTTGTTTGCGAATCCGCCACTGACAAATCTGGATTTTCATTACCAACTAATGTAGCTTCTGTTCTCACAGTTCTAGCTAACAACTGAGATCTGCATGTCTCCGGTGTAACTCTCCATCTTCCGTTCTCACCTTATATGAGCTTGGTCCCTCCACCATCTCTACAATAGCCCTCTGCCACTTACTCCGGGCTCCATACATATGAATCAGCACAGGTTGGCCCACCGCGAAAGCTCTGCTGGGCGTACGCTGTGCCGCGGTCTCCTGCTGCACCTCACCCTTACTCGGCATACTGTCAGTATGGAGAGAAGAAATGGCTGTTCTATACTTACGGCCATTAAGGATCTCAGCAGGCGTTTTATTTGTTACACTATTAGGTACTGTTCGCATGTGGAAAAAAGTTTTACTTATCATTTCACTCCATGGCAGATTTAAATTCTCTCTCTTCTTGATTTTATTCTTAAAAGTCTGTATCGCTCTCTCTATCTGTCCATTTGAAGCTGGGTTATATGGAGGAGAAAGGAGGTATCTAATTCTATTCTTCTGTAAAAACTTACTGAATTCATCAGAAGTAAAGGCTCTACCATTGTCAGATACTACCACATCTGGCAAGCCCTGAGATGCAAATATTCTTCTCATCAATGTCATGACAGCTCCACTACTCATACTATTCACAATCTCTGCCTCCATCCATTTACTGTGACTATCTATCATCACAAAGAAAGTCTTACCTAAGAATGGCCCTGCAAAATCTATATGAACCCTCTGCCATGGTTTCTCAGACATAATCCATGTCTGTGGATCCTTTGGTGGACTGTTTCTTACCAACTGACAATGCTGACAGCTGGCCACCATCTGTTCAATTTCACTATCCATCTGAGGCCACCACACATAGCCCCTTGCATATGCCTTAGTTTGGACTATACCCGCATGAGGGGTATGTAATATTTTCAGTACCTGTTCTTGTAACTTCGCAGGTACAATGACTCTGTTACTCCACAATAAACAATCTTTAGTGTGTGAAAGAGCCTCCCTTCTGGTCCAAAACGGCTGCAACTCTGGATCCGTATTTTTATTTGGCCAGCCATGCAGTACTTTGAATAGAACTCTTTGTAGTAAAGCATCATTTTTGGTTTCTCTAGCTATCTTTTCCGGACTGACCTCCCAGCCCCTTGGTTGCTCTTCCAATAGCAGTACTTCTTTAAGCTTCTTTTCAGCCAATGATCCAATTGTTGGTGCGGTCCATCTACTCAACGCATCAGCATTTCCAATAGATTTTCCAGGTCTGTATTTGATGGTATATTCATAACATGACAATTTTATCGACCAACGCAGCATTCTAGGCGAAATCTGATCTGGAATTGGTTTTGCTGGATTAAATAAGCCCACCAAAGGCTCATGATCTGTTATTATGCAAAATTTGCGTCCTAACAAAAATTCATGGAATTTCAACAACCCAAACATGATTCCAAGGGCTTCTTTGTCAATTTGCCCATACTTCCTCTCATGTGTCTGCAGGGTACGTGACGCCATCATGATAGGTCTCTCTGAACCATCATCCATTACATGAGCTATTATTGCTCCAACTCCATATTCTGATGAGTCACAAATCAGCAGTAAATCTTTGTTTAAGTCATATCCCACCAGTGTCAAGTCCGATGACAACAAAGACTTTCTTGTATCTCTTTTATTTTGGCAGGTGCTGGATGAAGGCCTTCACCAGCAATAATGTGACCTAAAAATGAGATGTTGTCTGCAGCAAAAACACATTTGTTACTGTTCAATCTAAAACCTAAGTCATTTAGTTTTCCCATAACTTTGCGCAGTCTCTCATTATGCTGCTTAAGATTCACTCCAGCCACGGCTACATCATCTAATAAACAAGCCACACCATCTATGCCAGCCAGCGTTGCTGACATCGCACGTTGAAAAATACATGGTGCCGCACTAACACCAAAAGCCAAACGATTCACCTTCATAAGGCCCATATAAGTATTCAATGTCAATAACTTTGCTGTTTCATCATCCACTTTCATTTGGGAAGCTCAGTGGGGGTAAGGTCTTCAGTAAATTAGACTTAGAGCATGCCTATGCTTTAAGTCTAATTTACTGAAGACCTTACCCCCACTGAGCTTCTCGAAGGCTTCTACTGAGGTAGGAAGCGGATACTTGTCTACTTTTATAGATGCATTTACCGTAGATCTATAATCTCCGCATATACGTAAGGATCCATCATCTTTTTTGACTATTCTCAATGGAGTAGCCCAGTCGGAGTATCTCACAGGAGATAATACTCCTGTATCTATCATACGCTGAAGTTCCTCTTCTACTTGGTGTCTCAGTGGAAATGGTACTGGGCGAGCCTTAAGGAAACGAGGTCTTGCGTTCGAACACAGGTGGAGTGAAACTTCAGTACCTTTTTTCTCCAAACAACTCAGGAAAATCTGTACTGGGCCGAAGAAGATTTAGTGCCTTGGATTTTCTCCAAGGCACTAAATCTTCTTCGGCCCAGTACAATCCTGCCACTTGCAAGCCCAGAGAATTAAACCAGTTGCGACCCAAGAGGCTTAGTCCATCACCAGATACCACAACCAGTTCACATTGGGCGTCCTTCTGTCCCATTACAACATGAACATTAGCCACTCCCTTAACTTTCAAGGCATCTCGAGTCCATGTCACTAACTTCATGTCACTCTTATGTACAACAGGTGGAGTAGACATAATTTATTAAACGTCTTCTCTGATATAATGCTACGAGATGCTCCTGAGTCCACCTCCATCATCAATTGAGCTCCATCGATGAAAACTTTTGCTCTAACCGGAGGTTGGTAACTGTCCGCACATACATAGACCCCCATCATATCTTCGGAACTTGATGACATATTTACTAAAGACTTAGTCTTTCTCTCCTGTACCTGATGTACTTTTGATCTTTTCTCGCAGACTCTAGCTATGTGTCCATATTTCTGACATTTATAGCACTTTGTATTCACAAAAGGACACTTTTCCCCAGATTTGTGAAATCTGCCACAATGTTTACACTCATTAGACTTGATTTTGCCAATTTCCATTAGTTCTACCGCTGCTAGACTAGAGGAGGGTTTTAAATACTGGTCCGGATACATATCCTCGAAGGTAGCCTGATAATTGAGACACATCTGTGTTGCGGCCTTGCATGTCAACCCTTTAGTCTTCAACAGCTCCCGGCGCAGACGATCGTCGCGTACTCCTAGTACGAGCCTGTCCCGCACTTGCCGCTCCGAATCCGAAAAATTACACTTAGCCGCCAGTGAACTTATAGCCGCTACAAAGTCGTGCATGCTTTCTTTTTGTAACTGTGACCGTTTGTAGAACTTTCCCGCTTGTAAAATTTCGTTTACTTCGGGCTCATAAAACTTGTCCAAAAGTCCCAAAATGTTCGAAAACTTAGCATCACACGGACGTACAGGCACTAACAACGCGGCAATTAGTGCATAAGTGTCTTTTCCGCATTGAGACAAGAATAATGATCGACATTTGTCTTCTTCACCCGGCGTGCTCAACGTCAGTCCCGCGGCGGACAACGCACAAAGTAATTGTTCTTTATAGTCACACCACACATCAGTTTTTGCATTATACGGCCCCGGCAACACAATATTCGCTATATTGAATGCCATTTTAGTATAAATCACGATGTATTTTCCTCGTCGCCTCTAAAAGATACACGCCATTTTGAGTTTGTCACAAAAACTAAACCTTTATTTCAATACCCACATTTAGGAATTTACAATCAAAACTGTCAAATACACAACATTTGTAATACCACTGTCTGCCATATAACTAGCACACGACCCACATGACGTAGTTATGTCCATAGGCCACGGTAACCACTTTCCAACAGGTGGGCCGTGTGCTTGTCTGCCACGTAAGTGGTATAAAAAAAAAAAAGTGGTGACCGTTGCCTATGGACTTGTGCAATATAAGGGGCGTTATACTCGTGCTACCGATGCTGTAAGAATCTTCTAATTCCCTCAAAAGAACTCCATATTGTTTCGCTTGGAAAAAAGTGACGCAGTCTGCTAGCCGCGTGTTTCCCGGCAGAGTAGAATTTGGTCCACCCTATCTCTTCCCATGCGGTGTCGTACAAGGCGACTAAAGGATAGGGCTGTTAAACATCAGACAGACATATATATAGCCCAGACTCAGCCGCAGATGCATGGCTCGAGTCAACAATAGTGCCCGGTATACAGCAATAGGCTCTACGGCCATGGATCCGTAATAGGGGGTCCTATTTTTTTTATACCACTTAGGTGACAGACAAGCGCACGGCCCACCTGATGGAAAGTGGTTACCGTGGCCTATGGACGTGTGTAACACCAGAAAAGCCACACTCGCGCTGCCGACCCTGTAAGCACAGAGTTTCTGTGCCGTCAGTGTAGAGGACAAAGCAGGACAAGCTTCTAGTCATCCCACTGACAACACAAATTCTTCAGTGAGCTCTGGCTACCCTACTCACCGCTGGGAACACAACACGAAGTTATTATAACCGCGGTACGTAGTCATACTGCTCAATTGGGCGGAAATACCGCCGTGTCCTACCTCCTACAAAACGTATTACGTGGTACATACGTATATAATTACGTATACAATGATTCCCTTTCGGGGATAAAGGCGTGATGCCAGCCTGAGCGTGCCTGGCATGAAGTTCCTTTGATACAGCACTGTATGTGCGATTTCCGATCGCGTGCCCTGCCTGTGGCGAGCGGTGCGATGATAGAATGTAGCCACCAATTGCTTTTCATTAGGTCTAATTGCAAAAAATGTAGTACACGAATACTATATTCTTATATAGATACTTAGATTTTAGCAAGTCGAACATTGCAGTGATCGGACAGCCCTGGTTTTCAATTAGTAACGGACTATTGTGGCACCTCCTGGTATAACGGACGTCATTTTATCCGTCTTACTTGTTAGCCCAAGAAATATACAGCTTCAGTTCAATATTTTTGTCTCTTCATAGATAAAGTGTCTGTTTCAGAAAGGTCATTCACACGTCGTATGTCGTCACGGTATCACCGTGTTGTCGTGTTATTTGTTCTTGTCTAATATCTTGGAATAATGATTACATTTGGTAATATCCTAATCGAAATATTAAAGAAAAGGCAGATACATATTTGGCGGTTTGCCGAACGATACTTTACTCATACTAACGTGAAATGCAGTTAATAATCGCGATAGTGGAAGTTCATATAGGTGTTGCTACGATAAACCCGATAATACTACGGCATTGCCGTTTGACGTTAAGTGACAACGACGGGCGTCGACGTTCATCGTTCAAGTGTGTCCATTGCATATAACGCAATATTTATCGTTTTGATGGGCAGTGACGTTGCACGTTAGTGCGGGCCCAGAGTCATAGATAAAAAATCCTTTCGAGTGAACTAGTTTTAGTTTACGATAGAGAAGTAAAAGTGGTAGGTACCGAACCTGAGGAGGTAGGACACGGCGGTATTTCCACCCAATTGAGCACTCCGACTGGGGAAGTACCTCCGCCCTACAGAATACCGCGGTTATATTAACTTAATGTTGTGTTCCCAGCGGTGAGTAGGGTAGCCAGAGCTCACTGGAGAATTTGTGCTGTCAGTGGGATGACTAAAGACTTGTCCTGCTTTGTCCTCTACACTGACGGCCCAGAAACTCTATGCTTACAGGGTCGGCAGCGCGAGTGTGGCTTCTTTGGTGTTACACACGTCCATAGGCCACGGTAACCACTTTCCATCAGGTGGGCCGTGCGCTTGTCTGCCACCTGAGTGGTATAAAAAAAAAAGTTGACCATTGAAGTGTGTCCATTGCATGTAACGTAATATTTATCGTGTTGATGGGCAGTGACATTACACGTTAGTGCTGGCCCAGAGTCATAGAGAAAAAAATCCTTTTGGTGGTTAATTCCTAATGAAAAACTCTCTATTCTAATAGGTTTGGTACCTACCACTTTTACTTCTCTATCGTATAGTAAAACTAGTTCACTCAAACTAGTTTTACTATACGATAGAGAAGTAACAGTGTTAGGTACGTAACTTATTTTTCCCACCCTCCCCTTTCCTACACAGGACAACGCGTGCAGGTCTTAGATGTCATCCGCACACGGTGCAAAACATCCGATCAAGAACCAAGCGGTTCGGAGACTCTTTTCTCTGTCGCACCATTAAGGCCTGGAATTCATTGCCAGCTCACGTGTTTCCTTCTTCCTACAGTCCCGGGTCCTTTAAGCGGGGCGTGAAAAAGCATATGATAAGGCCGTCAAGCTGAGAGTCACCATTGTCACACGGTTTGTGTAAGTAATGGTGACCCTCTTTTCTGGGACTTTGCCTTCAGCTTACCATCAGGCAAGGCGAAGTCCAATTGACGTGTCCTATATAAAAAAAAAAAAAATTAGAATAAAGAGTTTTTCATTAGTAATTAACCACCAAGGACAAACATGCAGTTAACCACGATAGCGGATATTTACTACTTATTGCGATAACAATGAGTGTAATGGTGTTTAGTCAGGAAACTAAACATTTTTCTTGTGTAGCAGTTTTAGGAATATAATTATAAAAACATATATCTTCTACATAGCTTTCACTTGGGAGTCTGGAGTCCGCTTTACCAATCTGACTGCGGATTTGGCTGAACTTCGATATTGCGTGAAGCGACTGCCATCTGACCTTCACAACCCAAAGCCGATATCCAAGCATTGCAACTAGAACAGTTGTTGGACTTTTTTAGGGCTCAAAGTACTCGTAACGACTGCCATAAAAGTTCGTATGGCAACCGAGAGCGACGGCTAAACGTGCTCTCCGAAGCACGACCAGACCAATGTAAATATGTACTCATATTCATGCATACAAATGTTTGCACTGAGCGGGGAACGAAACCGCGCCTCTTATGTAGCAGTCGCATTCACTACCGCCACCCTACAGAGGAAAAAATATTTATATGTAAACATTTCTCAGTGATGGACGGAGCCGTGATGCTTGCTTTCTTCTCTAATTTGACACAAGACGAAGAAATAAGAAGGGCGCAGACGGTAGTCACTCCATAAAAAGTCAACAACTCAAAGATACTCCAAATCGTGGAAAAGAGAACGGAGGATTGGCATCCGAATAGAGAAGAGGGCTAGCTACCATAAAAGAGGCAAATATGCTTAACAAATTAAACAATTCGCGCATGTACTCTATATGGATCAACCATAAATCATATAAATTCAAAGATAGGTCAAAGTAATCAATGACACGAGCCCTTGCCCCATGCTTGGTTCAATGTAATCTATAATTGATTGTTTGCCACGCCCCGCAGTTTCCACTAAAGAAATCTAACAAACTCCTGCGCAGCCAGAGCACATAACAGAAGTCATGTCTTTCCTCAGACTTCATTCGCCTATTCTTGAAGCGGTTGCGCGAAGCTGACGATACCGTGAACACGTGTACAACATGCCAGGGTTCGTACAATGAAACGTTGGCAGAGTATCACCCCTGGTACATCAGGAAAGCAGCCACATTAGCAATGCACGCGCTGCCCACCAGACCGGATCTTTTGAAGAAGGTAAGAATACTCATATGTGTATGTAACTGGTTGGGATGATGTTTGGATGTGTGTTACTCAATCACGCTCACGCTAAACTGTCAAGTCAATTAGCATATTACAGTTCACTGCTGAATATATGCCTCCCCCAATGCGATGACTCCCGATCCTCCACCCCCCGCGTCCTGTCTGTCCCGTCCACCTTTTTCAGGTCATCAGTCCATCTGGCTAGGGGGCGTCTCACCTTTCGTTTGCCTTCCCGCGGTTACTCTAGGACTCGTTGGCTGGACGTCGTCGGCGTATTGAAGAATAGAATGAATGACAAATTTATGAGATTTGATGCATTTGACAGTTGTCAACACATGTCATAAACGTCAAATCCCATTTGTTATTCTTTTCTACAATACGCTGGTCAGCGAATTGCCACTTGTCTAGGGCAGATCTCGTTGAAATTTGTTACAGGAATAGTTATACTTTATAGGTCTGGAACATGTAGGCTACCTTTTATCCTGGAATTTTACCCATGGATTATGGGGACGGGTTAAAAATTCCACGCAAGCTTGACTGACTCATTTATTATTGGTACGGCTACTGATTAAAGGAGGAGGCTCTCGAAGTTCGAAGGTTACTTGCTCTCTATTAACTTGCACTATATTAAAAGGAGGAAATGGAATAAGTAGACCCAGGACGCTGAGGTGAAAGCCAGAGATTTAACCGGGAACAACGCTAAGTATATGACATAGATTTTAACCTAAAAATCAAAATGTCACTGAGCTTGATCCTGAATCACATTTCTCGATGGGGCTTTGAGAACCTGGTTGAGTTCAATGCCAAGAAGACGCAAGCATGTGCGTTTACAGCAAAAGTATCTTCTTTCCTTCCCCTCCCCACTCTTCAGAGCACGCCACTGCCACTGCAGAACAATCTCAATATCCTAGGTATGGATGTTCGCTGCAACCTGAATAACAAAAATTACATCGAAAGTATCATCAAAACAGCCTCACGAAAACTCAGAGTCCTGAACATAGTGAGACGGTTTTTCACGCTGGAGCAGCGGTGTCTTCTATACAAGACACAAATTCGCTCCTGTGTGGAATACTCCTCGCATCTCTGGGATGGTTCAGCAAAGTACTTACTAGATGCTCTCGACAGGTTGCAGCGACGTGCGGTTCGCATCATTGGGAATCCCGAGGTCACGAACACCCTAGAACCTTTACAGATGCGTTGAGATGTTGCGTCCTGTATTTTACCGTCTGTACCATGGGGAGTGTTCTGATGAGCTCTTCCAATTAGTCCCACCCTCCCCTTTCCTACACAATACAACACGTGCAGGTCTTAGATGTCATCCGCACACGGTGCAAAACATCCGATCAAGAACCAAGCGGTTCGGAGACTCTTTCCTCTGTCGCACCATTAAGGCCTGGAATTCATTACCAGCTCACGTGTTTCCTTCTTCCTACAGTCCCGGGTCCTTTAAGCGGGGCGTGAAAAAGCATATGATGAGGCCGTCATGCTGAGTGTCACCATTGTCACACGGTATGTGTAAGTAATGGTGACCCTCTTTTTTGGGACTTTGCCTTCAGCTTACCATCAGGCAAGGCGAAGTCTAATTGACGTGTCCTATATATAAGAAAAAAAAATCAGAACTACATTTATAAGTTTCCAATTTCATGTAACTGTTTAGCGAAGCCATTGAAATTATCGTTTAGCCTGAATACAATTGTGTGAATTTATTCTTAAGTGTTAATAATTGACAACACTCGAACGAGTGACGTCAGACTGAAGGCCTTGGTACTTGCGGCCTTAGGCAGCTACGCTGTGTAGATACAATACGTTGTATGCCCGAGGTACAGTCAGTTACAGGAGTTGCTGAACACTAACTATAAATCTTAATTTTAAAAACGATAGTAAATAAATGTATGTTTAAGCAAGGAAAGTTAGTTAGTAACCAAAATTATGCCGAAATTATTGGTATTCCCGTTAACCCCTCCAGCTAAGCTAAATTGCTTGTTTATTTAATTAGGAGTGGCTCACATCGGTAGTGTAATGTTTTTGTAAGGCTTTGAACTCGAGACCTCTCGATTGTAAGTCCAACACCTCAACAACTAAGCTACCGACGTTTCCTTTCCTACCCTTGCAATAGATTCAATCTCTCGGCTCAGCTCTCTTCGTTCCTGAAGGTGATCAGCTTTAGGGCCTGCTCACATTATCGACATCGGCAAGGAAAATGATCCTTCGACATCCATCGACACTATCAAAAACTACGCTTTCGCATGCTGCAACATCCTAAAGAATTTTTTTTTTTTTTTTATATAGGACACGTCAATTGGACTTCGCCTTGCCTGATGGTAAGCTGAAGGCAAAGTCCCAGAAAAGAGGGTCACCATTACTTACACATACCGTGTGACAATGGTGACACTCAGCTTGACGGCCTCCCTTTCCTTGCCGATGCCTATAATGTACGTTAGTCTGTTTGCTGGTTATGCTCATGCTCATAGATCCATCTGTCTGTGAGTCTGTTATACTTTCACGCCAAAATCCCTACCGATATCGATTAAATTTGGTGTTCAGATATCTAAGTTTGATTATTTTACTTTCAGATATTTGGTACAGAAGACAGCTTGACGGCTGCACTAGCCATCTTGCCACAGATGCTGTCATCATGCGACGAAGTGTACAATCGCGTAGAACAGCTATATACGGATTTTGACTTCCACGGATTACCGTAAGCATTTATCGTAATTATAAGTAAAATTCCTAATTGTAAAAGTGACCGAAATTTCGATAAAATGCAGTGAATAAACCAAAATGGCTTAAGTCCGAATTGCAAGATTACATCGTGAATTTAAACTTTTATAATGTTCAGTCGGCAAAGGAGATAAGGATACACCTTTGTTGTCCATTATGCTACATCATTGCCCGCCATCTTACGTAACATTGTAGCACAACATGTCCGTCGGAATCAGTCATCGAACAAACAATAAGCCGTGCAACATGTTGCGCATCAGATGACAACATCGCAGCAGCCGCTGCAGAACTTGTTAAGCGTCAGATATTGCCTAGTCTTACATTTAAAGGTGTATTTTTTGGTCATAATGTACTTCGGTGATCGCTCGCTAAGTCTTATTATTACCAAATATAATGGTTCTAAGAATGTAATCGAAATCGAACTGAAGTTGACCTTCTCTCAAATTTAATGTTCCTTTTGGTTCTTAGCTTGTTGTTTAGTAGTATGGTATGACCCAGTGTTCAGTTACTAATGTACTAGTTTTTTTACATGATTACTTAAAATATAGTTTATTTATTAATAAGTGGTTAGAATATATTCCGTCTAAATTATGTTCAGAATTAACAACAGATAGAGCTCCTTGAACGTTCCTTAATTTTCAGTGATTACCTATTACAGTTCTGTTCTTATTTGTTTTTCTTAAACTTTATCAAAATGCCTTTTGGCTTAAAAACTTCTCCGTGCACTTTGCTGATTACATGTTTAGGTCCAATTTTATCCCTCAATTATTAATGACATTACCTTATTTAACCTGGTGGATATGTTGATTTGGTTAAATATGGAATGGTTGGATGATTAAAAAGTTGCTGATTGCTGAATTTGGACCTTACCTTCGAAAATTAAATACCCTACCTATACCATTATTTATATTGATATCAGAAATTATCAATATCACCTGTTTATCAACAATGAATAATTGATTGCTGATAGCCGATACAAAATGCGTCATAGCGAACTATAAATATATTATAGCTTTGTCATAGTAATCAATTATTGTAATACTCGTGCTATAAAAAACGATTAATTAAAAAAAACCCAATAAATTAAGATCCTTTTTAAATGTAAACTGAAAATTTTAAAATTATTAAATTACTGACCTACTTGATAAATCATTAATTGTTCATTTCTTTTTTATAGCGCGGGTAGTAATATTCTAGCTACTTGATAGATATTTTCGGTCCAATATTCATACTAATGTCTACAGCCACAGCTTGTCAAAAGTAATAGTACAGTTGGAGAAAATTACATTTATATTTTGTGAATCATGTAAAAATGCGGTGCTTGTCTATGAAATATTTTTTTGAATTTAATTTATTTGCGCTAACAATACAAAACATTGCGACCATATATTTTCATAGATCTCAAATAAAAAAGTACAGCTTGTGATATAACTATGCATAATATATTTTATATGATAGATATAAATATAAATGATATATAAAAACAACAAAATTTATATAAAAATATGAAACGATAATATTAAGCAATATCTTTATTTAGCAAGGTTTTACATATAAAGTTTTATATTTATATAATCGTATAATTAGATATTATTATTGTAAAATCTTGCTTAATAAAGTTAAAACTGTCTAGATTGTTATCAAAACAGTTTATCTTTATGATCACATTTACTATATTTGTTAAAATTTCTACATAATTAATAAATAACTAAGCGCTCGAACCAAATCCACGTACTACCCTATAGACCTACCCTTCTAGGCAAGTGGTGATTCGTTGACCGGCAAAATGAAGAATATATAAGATTTGACGTTTATACCATTACTGGAATTCTTTACCAGCTCACGTATTTCATTCTTCCAACAGTCCCCGAGTCCTTTAAGCGGGACGTAAAAAGGCATCTGATGAGGCCGCCAAGCTGAGTGCCACCATTGTAACATGCTACATACATACATATAATCACGCCTTTATCCCCGGAGGGTTAGGCAGAAGTGAATTATCACCCACATTTCACCAATATTTGTATTCGGTCCCACGTAATAGGGGGTGAGCCTATTGCCGTATTTCGGGCACTATTGTTGACTCGAGCCATGCATCTGAGGCTGAGTCTGGGCTGTATATATCTGTCCGATGTTAAACAGCCCTATCCCTTAGTCGCCTTGTACGACACCACATGGGAAGAGATGGGGTGGTCCAAATTCTACTCTGCGGGGAACATTGTGACCCTCTTTCCTTAGGCTTTGCATTTAGCTTACCATCAGGCGAGGTGAAGTAAAATTGGCGCGTCCAATATAAAAAAAAAATCAACAACTGTCTCATATGTCAAATTTGTTATTATAATACATTTGTCATTATATTCTACAATAAGCCAGTCATATAATTGCCACTTGTCTAAGAGGCAGTACAGATATCGGCCGTGACTGCTGTACAGCGCTCTAGGTACTCGCGGCGTGGCGGTAGGACGATATACAGAAATGACATGAGTCGAGAGCGAGCGTGATGCCGGCGTGAGCGTTGGCGGCAAACTGACCAAATCCGTCGGTCGATTGTTCGATACTCCCCCCGCCTCACACATACCCAAGATGTATAGCTGTTACGGTCGTTCTATACCTGATTGTGTCCCCAGTGCTGGCCTTGTCGGTCAGTGTAGATACCTTTTGAAATGAACACAGGTGGAGAAAAAATTAACAGTTTGAGATCTGTCACTTAACTGTTGTTGTCCAAGGTGCTCTGCCAACAAAATTGTTCATTAATAAGTTTTAAACTATCGCGTTCCATGATAATGGGAATAACATAACTTTTCCTATTTTTCAACATATTTCACTTCACGTGTTATGCCATTGTATAATAGTATTTAATATAAAATATATAAATTAACTTATTATATAACTCGCTTTAAATTGTATAAATAGGTGTTATACAGGGTGTTACAGAAAGGTGTGGTCATATTTAAGGGTCGTTACACATGCCTGATAACCAGTCGATATGCACCGGCCAATGTACAAATAGTAATAAAGTGATGACATCGTTAGTCGTCTTACAAAATTGTTAAATTCGTTAAAATTTTCGATATTTAGCAAAAGCGGTAGGTCACAACACTATTGTATTTTGTTCTTTCGCGATAAGTTCAATTGAGTTCAATAACCTCTGCAAAATCTCTAATCTCAGCTGTGCGCCTGGTAGCCGGCCTACCAAGCGTAGGTATAGTTAGATACAGGTTACATCAGAGATATTTTGACTATCACTTACCGGGGCGTGTTCTCCTTACAGCGAAACGGTGATGTACCTGATCTGGTACAGTCATAAGAACGCACTAATTTATCACTTCACGATCGCGACACAAGGAGTTTAAACTATCACTTATGTAGGCCACAAAAACATAACGAGTACATGTACACATGAATGGAGTTTATGACGCCACAGTATGCGTGAAACTCCAAGGCATACCTACGTTTAAAAAATTATAGCAACGCGCAACGGCTCGTTGCTCGATGCCGTAACATGCTACCACGCACGCTTCGAAACATATCTGGGGTTACGCTACGTAAATCTCTGATATTCGGGCTTCCATATTCTCTCTGCTGTCACATGCTGTACTGTACACTTTTTCTTCACGTAACCTCAGAGAAAATAGTCGAGCGGAGTGAGATCCGGGGACCTCGCCGGGCAAGCGACTCTCACTTCACCGCCACGCCCAATCCTCTGATCAAAACGCATCTTTAAATACGCGCGAACTTCCCCCTTGAAATGAACGGGTTTCACTCCGATAACCGTTCCAGCTCGCCGGGTATCTACTCGTACTCGGGTCTACTTCAAAATGCTCGAGAATACGATCGTCTAAAGCAGTGGGCGTCGTAGAAGGTCGCCACGAAAAATTCCAGTGTGTTGAAGGCGGTTCACCATCTTCTTAAAACACTCCAAAGAGGGAAACCGCCGACGGTCACCCTCTAGTCTTCCGTCCACAAATATCTCACTGTACAGCCGACGAGCTTTTCGCAAGCTACCATCAGCTGCGCCAACACAAAGCATCATCTAATATTCGCTATTACTAAAAACCGACATTTTCACTGCACAACAGAACAACAACTAGTCTACAAATAAACATGTAAACAACCTACAGAAAAGAAGTCGGCACAAGTAGGTACATACGAATGTTGCCAACCATTAATCTATCTAATTCTAATTATCTAATTTAATACGTAGAATTTTGAAAAATCCACAGACCTTCCTTTCATTTTTAAGGTAAATATGACTGAAAAACCTGCAGTTAACTAATTAATGGTTAAATCAATCCCTTTGTTCAGAACAATATTCTATTTCTACTAAAAAGTACATTGCCTAGGTACATTTTGCTATCTGTTCGCGCTAAAAATCTGAACTGAAAAGTAAATGATAGCTTCGTGCTCAGTGGTTAAGGTCGGCCTTTCTACTGAAAATCACAAGTTTTAATCATACCGAGAGGAGATAGAGCCAGAGTAGAAAGAGGAGAAAAAGTTGAGGAATCAGGAAATAAGTAATACATAAAATTGTCACGATATTTTTCTTTGCATATGACAAGACTTACCTACTCTGCGGGTGACAAGACGCAAAACAAACGAACCGATTTTCGTCTTCTATCTTTTAAAAAGCATAAACGCGTAAAAATACATTTAAATCTACTAATAAATTTACCACTTTTTCATTTGAAATCTACGCTGTTTCTACTATTTTTAACATGCCATCTACAGATTTTATAAAATCAGTTATGGCAACATTGATGCCTACTGTTTTACGCACTTTGGCGCCAAATATTATGTCCTTGGCGGCACCGATTGTCCGTGTCAAAAGCGCCGCCACGCATCGCGGTCTCATCAAAGGACTCCGCGGCCGAACGTATTACCTATGAAATTAGGGTAGAGGTACAGGTTTACGTCCATTTAAAAATTTTATTTTAATATTTAAATCTGGATTTTTCAACTATGACTTTGTGCTTCTTTCAAGTGCAGAAACCCCCTCGCATTGAGTTTGGGTTGGACAATGAATGGACTATCGCGCTCAAATTTAATAAAAACCAGAGTTATGTACTTACTCTGAAAAAAAAATCGCAACTACTATTCAATCTACTCGTTGTCTGTTGTTATGTAAGAGGCAACTTTTTCGACGCCGTGATTTTCGTATCATTCAATAACGGGTGGACAAACAAACATACGACCCACTGACTGAACAACATTGTTATTAAAAAAGAGTATGTAATTCAGTAGAAATACATCCGATACTAAGAATGCAGAAAATAATAAAATTGTGACCATGGTCGAATACTAGTCAGTTCACCCTATTTAGGTATAGGAAAAAAATAACAAATGATTTTATCGTATCAATTATTTTAGGGTACCGTAAAATCTTGTTTCAAAAATTTTGAAGAAACGACTCTTAAATTTTATGTTATCCTGGTATTTGAACATATTTTTGTTCACTTTACCATACCTTTTTATGCTTTAAGAAAGGTTTTGTATTAAATAAAAATTGGTACGGAACCAATCATAATAAAGGGCGTGGCGATTTGGAGTGAAAGAGAAGATATTTTAATTTTATGAAATAGTTTAGGGTACCGCAATGAATGTTACTTTAACGAACACTTATGAAGGACCTCTTAGAGTTATGTTATCCGGGTACGACATGATATACCTTAGTAAGTTCTGTGTGCATTTTTGTACACTGCCGTTATTTATGTTGTGCGCCATTGTGCGCATTATCATGACACCTGGTTTCCCAAACGTAACGAACAAACAAATCTCAAAAAAATCCGATAATAAATAACTACGTAACTCAAACTAAGGCAAACGTGTAACGATCACAGTGTTGCGGATGCTGCTTTTTTATACCACTTAGGTGGCAGACAAGCACATGGCCCACCTGATGAAAATTGGTTACCGTGGCCTATAAACGTATGTAACACCAGAGGGAACGCACTCGCGCTGCCGACCCTGTAATCACAGAGTTTCTGTGCCGTCAGTGTAGAAGACAAAGCAGGACATGCCTTTAGTTTTCTTACTGACAGCACGAATTCTCCAGTGAGCTCTAGCTACCCTAACACAACACGAAGTTATTATGGCCGCGGTATTCTGTTGGGCGGAGGTACTTCCCTAGTCGGACTGCTCAATTGGGCGGAAATACCGCCTTGTCCAACCTCCTGCTGGTCTCGAAGGACGAGAGCGTGCGGGGATGCGAGAGGAAAACAACCCTGTTTTCGAACCTGTTGCCATGTTAATTCCGTATGGAAAAGTACGATATCCTCATCTTACCCTGAAAAGGGGCGGCTCCTCAACCAGCCCTTTGAGGCTTTGTCTGCTCTCCACTGTGTCCTATGCTACTCAGGCACACATGAAGAGTCACCCAGCATCCCTTTACAGGGGCATTCCTGCCTCGGTCGGGATTTTGGGAGAGGAGGTGTGCTGCCGTCTTCACGCGCAGTTGCGCTGCGGAGATTCGCAACCAAGCATCTCTATTTATCGTGTACCTACCCAACAACTTGGAATTTTGTTCTATTTAACTTCTCATCAGGTGGGCCGTGTGCTTGTCTGCCACCGAAGTTGAATAAAAACCGAAAATTTATTTTTTGCATAACATTTCAATAAAATTGGGTACGGAACCAATTTTAATTAGTTTAATATTAAGGGGCGTGGCTGGAAATTCGATAGTCCACGACTCCTGGTATTGAATGTAGGTTAACCTTTACCTAAGGTATCTTTGAGACAAGTCTTACATTTAGCATGGATGATTTCAGGAACATAAAAATGTTTTATTATTGCTAAAAGTAAATTTTGTTTTATTTTAATACTATTTTAACAAGTTTAAGCTGTTTCAGAATTTCTTTGCCCGATATAAAAAAAAAATTGTTTAGGTACAAAGTAAGTAATATGATATTGAGACAGGGCCTATCAAATCCGATCGTTTGGTAAACCTACTCGGGTTCAAACCGTAGAGTTCATTTGTAACAGCGCGCTGCAGCTGCTGCAGCCCTGGTTAGTTTTTTAGTGTTGTGCGTTTGTCGACAATTTCCACTAGCTTACACATGGTCGATAAAAAAGAAAATTAATTATCTACGTGATACAAAGTAAATTGGTGTTTATACTCCCGCGGAAAATTTATTTATATCACACGTAATGCGTCCCTCGAATATGACCACACCTTTCTGTAACACGTTGTACATCTCCGTAGCCTTTACGGGGTGTAATTTTAGATTATGCTATGAGATTTATAAGGTTATATAAAAAAATAATATAAGGTTCTATAGTAGTATTATTTAAAAATATAAGATGTTTCTACTGCGACGTAATTAATAGTACTGCTAAGCTGAACGTTGAAATATGGAAATATTACAAAATGAAAAAAAAAAAATGCGAATGAGCTCAATCGGAACAATTGCTCACGCAACTATATTGGTAGCTTTTGTAATATATATATCTAATATTATAAAGACGAAAGATTTGTTTGTTAGTAATCAATAATCTGAAACTAATGAACCGATTTTAATAGTTCTTTTTTCATTAGAAAGCTACTTTGTTCAGAAGCGCTATATGCTATTTTATGCACGGCATTCTCACGGAAGCAGGAATTCCGTGGGCGAAACCGCCAGGCAATGCTGGGTATGAATAAAATTGGTCAAAGTAAAATTTAAATAAACCTCACTTATGGACGTTATGTTACTGAATCATATAGATTCGACTAGTGTCATTTTCCCCCTTCCCTAGAAGTGGCAATACGTTTAGAATAGAATAAAATTGAGCAATGTATGAGTTTGACATACGTTGACAGCTGTCATAAACGTCAAAATACGTGTCAAATCCCATACATCCATTATTCTATTCTGCAATACGCCGGTCAACGAATTACCACTTGTCTAGGAGGGGTCATGCATTTCTTTTCATATAGAAACATCTTCGTGATAGTTAAGTAACTGAATTGTAATCCAGTGCTCGACACTCAACAGTGTTGCTCATTAAATACAGTAATTTAATAATCTTTTATTTCTAAAATAGGTAATAAATTAGTAGTAAGTTCCTGTTTCCACATTGTTGGTTTTATAAACTTAAACATTAGTCAAAATGTATTGTTTAAAAATTATTTGTAAAGATATAGTTAGTAGTTTTATCTCACAACGGCAAATGGAGCGTAACAAAATGAATGAATTTTTAAAGCATTTAGTATGCTGACTATTCAAATCTATTAAGAAATTGAAAAAATTGAATCGGTTCAGATGGGATTCGAACCCGCGATGTTCCCCTTACAGGGGGAACGCTCTGACCAGTAAGCCACAGAACCTTCGCCCGAAACCATTCAAATTCTTCTATACATGTATCCGTCTTACGGCGACGGTTCAGAGCCATCTATCGACATTCGTACGAACTATCGGAACTAATTAATGATGTTGCAATCATTTTTATACATTGATTTTGACAACCTCGGTGGCGTGGCGGTAGTGAACGCGACTGCTACGCAGGAGGCGCGGGTTCGATCCCCGCTCTGTGCAATTATTCGTATGCATGAATATGGGTATTTGCATTGGTCTGGGTGTTTCTATGTATAATATGTATGTATTTACAAAAAAAAAAGTATTTAAGTATGTTTATCCGTATTCTGGATTCCATAACACAAGCTAGTTAAACTATGCTTACCATGGGTCTAGATAGCGTTGTGTAGAATGTTGTAGAATATTTATATTTGTTTATTTTTGATGACTCCGCTCAAACTATTGAATGAAATTTTAAAGCGTTTAATAAGCTGATTATTCAAATCGATTAAGATAATAGAGAAAATTGAATCGGTTCAGGCGGGGTTCGAATCGGTTCAGGTATTCTTTCCCTTGTATCTTCCTCTGTAAGAGAACAATCGCGATTCAAATCCCGCTTGAAATGATTCAATTTTTTCTATATCTTAATCAATATTAATCTTATTGCGATGTCATAAAAGTCACATCACCCGCCTTCGTGAGATAAAAAAATTATGCAATTTTCATTGACTGTGTGTAGAGTCAACGAAAATTGCCGACACACAATACGCTTCTAACTAGTACGGCTTTTCTTAACTAGTGGTGCTATGTACCAAGTAAAACGGAGTAAATAGAGATCAAAGGGTAAATAAGAATAAAATGGCCAACTAAATATTGCAGTTACATCGGTTTAAGTTAAACTATAGACTATCTCATTGTCCACAGGTTTACGTGACTTAAGTTATAATTGGTGTTGGTTGGAGCTATGGTTTGGTGGGGAGGTAGTTTTGTCTTACACATCAAGTTAAAGCAATTTAAAATTCGGTTGACTTTTCACTTTTACCACTATAAATCGATAGTTTGTATAATCTCTGTGGTGTAGCGGTAGATCGTTAGACTGTTACGCAGGGGGGCTTTGGTTCAATTCCCGCTCAGTGCAGATATTTATAATCATGAATATGTATGTTTGAATTGGTCTGAGTGTTTCTATGTGGAAATATTTACAAAAAAAGTATTTAAGTATGTTTATCCGCATTCTAGATTCTATAATACAAGCTAGTTAAGCTATGCTTACCATGGGTTTAAATAGCGTTTTGTAGATTGTTGTGGAGTTGTGTTAGTGAATTAAATGTTATAGTGAATTGAATTTGAATTTGAATCATCGAATATCTGTTAAGGTGCTTCAAATTTTGTAAAAGAAATTAAAAAAAAAAATTAACCAGTTTACCTCTATTCACCCTTTGATTTCTATTTACCGCGTTTTACGGTATTTCTTGTCACCACAATAATAGTTTATTTTTTTAATTGTGACAAGTTTGGACCCTTTCTACCACCGTGACTGTCACACTATTAAAATGTCTTATGTAAACTGTATTTAATGTTGTAATATAGCTTTTGTATTTTATGTGTAACAAGTAACTTATATTGTATGATTACAATTTGTACATTTCATACTTGGCTAGTACTTATATCAAATTGTATTCTTATCCCTCATTTTCACCAAGAAACAATTCTAAACTTGTTCGATACAAAACTTGTAGAAGACTTGTCAAAACATAAATACTTGTGTTATACATGTATTGAGACTGTCTCAGGCACTTCGCTCACACTATATGCATAGCCAACAAGTTGTACACAATTTTACACACATTTGCGTTCACACTGAAGTCTGTGACATATTGCAACTTGTCAAGTACATGCATTACACCTTGGTCAAATCGAGGGGTTACGCTTAAGAATTAGAACATCGATCATAGAGTTAAAAATATTTCGAAATAGTTCTTGCAATTGTCTTTGCGCAAAAATATATACGTTTACGGTAGTATGCAGTGTGGGGTATACAGGACTCTACAAATACGTTTGATATCCAAGCCAATTTCACTTGCTAAATTAGAATTTCTGCCTACCCGCCCCGCGCGCACTGGGCGCCCGTTAGTCCAAAACTATGTGATTGTTACCCGCCAGCGGATTCCGCTTCCCGCCCCGCCGCTATTGTAATTTCACGCACAAGCACTAAAGTTTACAAATTTTGGAAGTTACTGTGCGATGCTCCTAGTATTGCTCACGTCTATTCTACGGTAAGCATTTGCCATTTATAGAGTGGTATGCTTGTCTGTTACCTAATTTGTAGAAAAGCAAACTGGGGAAGTCGCTATAAGTAGTATTATACCTCAGTAAATATATAGTCATGCTAAAGTAATACCATATTCGCTCGATATCATTTGTGTCCCAAAGGCTTGGAAACAGTAGGCCAAAGCCTCCCAACTACCTCTAGGCCTCACCCAATGTGAGGCCTAGTCCAGCAGTGGACTGCGACGGGCTTGTTGATTGATTGATTGACAAAGAATGCGAGCGAAATGACACTATTTTATTATTACTTAAGGCAGGATCACACCCTAGTTCTATGCGTGCCTTGCTCCTCTCATTTTCCTTATGTTATTCCTTCAGTCTGAGAGTGAACGTCAACGAAAGCGCAATTGCAATTCCAATAATTATGATAGGGGCCGTTCATGTATTACGTAAGCATTACAGGGGGAAGGGGGTCTTTGGATTGCTTATTTTTGGTGACATGGGGGTGGGGGGGTCTAGATACACATAATATAGGATGCAGTACATACATTTACCCTAAAAACAAACATGAAAAGAAATGTTTATATAGGTACCAATGTTTACATAAGCATGGGGGGTTAGCGCTTTGCTGACAAGAGGGAGGGGGGGTTAAATATGACAAGCGTCTCCACCCGTCATCCCCAGGCTCAATCAATACTTGAACGGCCCCACAGTGATAGCCTTATTTTTAAATTATTTTACTTTTTAATAAATGCATATCAGGCTGGCCTGTAAACATATAAGTGTATTGTATATTGTCTTTTGCCTGTGTGTGGTAGCAAGACTATTACGTGAGGTCCCGGGTTTACATGCCGGGTCGGGAAGTGTTAAATTTACGGCAATAGGCTCACCGCCTATTACATGGGACTGTTGTCTACCCCTTAGGAGCAATACAGGCGTGAATATATAAAGCTATATGTATCGTGTTAACATGTAATGTGTGCTTCATACATTCCCTAACCATTCCTAGATAAGTGTAATCGTTTTATATGTTTTGTAATGGGTCTTGACGAATAAACTGTGATGCCCAGCGTTAGTATTTTATTTGAACCTAATACCCTTTAGCTGTTCATTAATCACGTGATGCTTTTTAGCAATTTTCTAACCCTCCCTCCCTCATGGTGAGGTTTCAGACTATGTCTTATTATTATGTCCTTATGTCCCCCCCCCCTCCTTATAGGAATATCGCCAATTGGTTGTGGAGATCAGATGGCAGTTGCGTCACGGAAAATATCGAACTTCAGCCGCATCTTAGTTATCTTCAGCTCGTAACGGACCTCGTAAGGGAACCCAACGGACCCGGGTATCTAACACGGGTCCGTTGGTAATAAATTGACTAGAAAGCCGATCGAGTTGGTAAAAAGGCTCGTAGGAATAAGCTTCATAGGAATATTTCAACTACTATTTTTGTTCTGTGGATAGGTATCTGAGGAAACAGAGATGTTGTACTATGGCCTCCTCCTCTCTGTGTTTGCACCGGAACAGAATCTATCTTTCTTTATTATATTTGCAGAAAACTTTCTGGATAGATTAGGTTAGAAGGCTAAGGCGGATATGGACTAGACTAGAAACGTCGATTCAAGTCATTTGCCTAGCTGTTTGATCAAATGGTTGAAGATCTTTTAGGAAACTCGTTGAATGGCACTGAATAGGAGGTCAAAAAAACAACTCTTGCATTATAAATAGAGCAATTTATTGCACCAAGATATACACTTGCGTATACTCGTAAAACTCAAAACAACGTAGCTGAAACAACAATTATTATAATTAAATTAATTATAGTATGTAAATCTAGTCAGCAACAAAAGAAAGTAACACCCAAATATACAAAACTCGTTAGCATGATCGAAAATTATAATGTCGAAATGCGGGTGTTGATAAATACTGACATCTGCCAATCCCTTTGGAAATTTACAGGCGTGAATATTTATGTAAGTATGTAACTATTTATTTATATATTTTCAAATTGACTGAATACAAAATTGATTTAAGTGTCAGTTCCCACTGAAAGTGCAGCGCCCGGCAGCGGCGTTTTGAAGCAAAATATTACAAACCATTTTGAATCTTATCTACGGGAGAAAAACTTCAAGTTTCTAGTACAAAACTCTGGTCGCCGCCGGTCGCTGCCGGCCACTGCTATTTCAGGAGGGATTTACTTTAAACCCCTCAATGTCCACTGGAAGTAGTTCGAACCTACCGGCAGTTTTAAATGTTTTGTAAATTCCGGTGTCAAGGAACTCTCGTTGCCAACCATACATAAAATTATTCACAGTTCGCTTATACTATTTGTAGGTCTCACTAAAGGACTCACAGTTGTTGCCACGTAAAAAATAATTAATTATTTCTCATTACAACATCAACTGTAGCTAAAAACAGTCATACAATAAAACCATTAGGTTTAAAAATAAAAATAAACAAAGTTACTACCTAATGTAGTGTATGGTTTGAAGGAACTTAATGAGGAGCTCATTGAATTTGTTCAATAAGTCAACCTTACACCCAACTTATCTGAAGAACCGAGAAAGCGTTCGGTTTTAGTCGGACTCTATCACATCTCAATGTTAAAGAACAATAAAGTAATAGCTAAATTATCATCCAAAACTAAACCTATATTGTTAACATTATCACAAAGATATATACAGAAGGAAGGAAGCTAAAAGCCTTATTAAAGAAATCGGACAGAGGCTCATCGAGGCGACCGGTGACACTCGTTCCGTGTCGTTCCTGGTTCAAAGGCTGTCTATCGCCATCCAACGTGGCAACGCAGCAAGTGTTATGGGCAATTTTGCACCGGGAGCGATCAGGGGCGGGTTATTTGATTAGTACATAGTCTAAGCATTGCTTGTTGTACCATTGTATAACTATTAAACAGATACTATTGGAAGTTTATGTAAATATTACTCATTGAAGTAAAACCAATTTTAACTAATTCTATCGCAATTTATTAGGTATTATTTTATTATTTACATTTAACCCGACGTTTCGGCTATCAACAGTAAACCCGCGACCAAGGTTGTTCAAAAGTAG
This sequence comes from Eilema griseolum, assembly GCA_963662185.1. Classification (NCBI taxonomy): domain Eukaryota; kingdom Metazoa; phylum Arthropoda; class Insecta; order Lepidoptera; family Erebidae; genus Eilema; species Eilema griseolum. The sequence continues at coordinate 20,876,054 of OY759248.1, read as the reverse complement.
CCGAAACGTCGGGCTAAATGTTAATTATAAATTTTTATATTGTGCGAAAAATCCCCACGGATACCACCATAGCCGGAGTCGGTGGGGGAGGTTATGACGGACTTGAACCGACTAAAATGCACGCCGTCACTCCCAGGCGGTCATGGGGGATAGGTTATTCCGGGACCCATGACGCCTGCGTAACCTCCGCTCGTTGCGGACTGTGCGGTTAGCGTGTCTCATTCGCTCCCGCTCCGCCACCTCCTTCACGAGTAATACTTACTCGCAGAAGGAGACAGCGGTAGCATAAATAATAATACTTAATAAATCGATAGAATCCGTTAAAAGTGTTTTTTTTTTTTATTTCAATTAATCAGAGTTTAAATAGGTTTTAACTTCACTTCTGTTTAGTTCCAAAAAGCTTCACAGGAAAATGAAATATTGTGTTTAAAGTTTTAGAGACGAATTCTGCCAACTGATGCGTTGACAAGGGGCTACCCACTACCACAAAACATTCGAAACGTCGGCTTCACACGTAATACCAACGAATGCTACTATTGTATTTTTCTATAGGGTTTATGCGTAACCGAAGCGACTCTTACCGTCTTCGGATCTATCTTAAAATAAATGTGTTCCATGGAACCGATGGCACAGTACTTCGATCAGCAACTGCAGATGTTACCCCTCGTTTTCACTAAGAAACAAGTTGTAAACTTGTTTGATATAAAACTTGTTGAAGACTTGTAGAAAACTACTCAAAACACAATAAATATGTCTTATACATTTATTAAGACTGTGTCAGACAATTTTTCGTTCACAGAATATCTACAGTCAACAAGTTATAAACAAGTATAAAACACAATTGCGGTCACACTGTAGCCTGTGACATAATGCAACTTGTCAAATACATGTTTTATACTTAGGTGAAATCGAGTGGTTACTATGGTAAGCCTCCTAAGGGCACTCGGGCCTCCTCGGCACGGATTGAGCTTTTTATTTGTCAAATATAAATCCCTAACCTAATAAAATACAAATTTCAATGGAGCCACAAAATAGGTGGCGGTATGAATTTTCATTTGATTTTCTATTTTATAGCGACAACAATTAGATCCATTCTTATTCGACGCATTCTTAGACGCCGCAAGCTGCGTGGCTCCCGGCAGAGTAGAATTTGGACCACCCTATCTCTTCTCATACGAGTCGTACAAGACGACTGAGGGATAGGGCTGTTTAACATCAGACAGATATATAAAGCCCAATGCATAGCTCGAGGCAACAATAGTGCCCGAAATACGGCAATATGCTCACCCACTATACCGAATACAATGTTTGGTGAAATGTGGGTGTTAATTCATCTCTGTGTAACCCTCCAAGGATAAAGGCGTGATTGTATGTATGTTATTCGATAAATGTAAAGCATTAACCATGAAGCCTGAATCAGAACTAGGGTGAGCTACATCTAATCTACTTACTTTAAATGGGACCATGTGATGCCACTCGAAAAACTCCGTTGAATAATAAAATATGATTAAAAACGTTTGTCTAAATATTTCTATAAAATGGGTATATATATAAATTTAATAAGTTATTTTTTTTAAATCTATGTTGTACATATAATATTGCTTGTGATTTTTTGTATTTAGAATGATTTTTTAAGCTAAATTTATTACAGTACACAGTTTTTGGTTTGCACTTTTGGAAGAAGAGACAGAAGTCCGCTAAATTCGGGTTTGTTTGCTTTTATAGAGCGTTGTCTCTATCGCACATCTACGTTTTGGTATCTTTTAAGAGTAGTTGATACCGAAGTTATTCTAACAATATTATAAATGTTTAAGTTTGTGAAGACGTTTTAATGTTTGTTATTCAATCACGCTCTAAAGACTGAATGAATCTGGCTGAAGTTTATTAATGTCTGGGAACGTGATCAAAATTTAACACACGGTTTCAACTACTCTATAAAGGTATCAAACTGTCAGTCTGATGTATGATACAGAGAACGCTTTACTAAAACAAAGTAACCCGATTTTAATAGGACTTTTTAAATTCCCGATGTGTCAAACCAAAAGTCCTGTACTAATTTCTTAGTAAATAGTAAACTGACAACTGTCATTCGAATGGAATGAAGAATTTATCAAATGTTGCAATAAAGCTTAGTATCCACTAGGCAACTTATTGCGAACAATGTTGCGCAATATTGTTGCACAATGGATATGTGCAACATTGCAGATCAATGATAATATTTCCACGCATGACCAATGTCGAACAAACAACAAGCGTCGTGTTGCGCGTCAACTGGCAACAGCGAGCGAGTTGCGCAACATCGCCGAACGTGTTGAGTGTTGCACGTCTAATTTTTGCTTAGTTAAAAATTCTTACTATAAATAGATATAAATTACATATTTAACTTTATATGTGTATGTATGGAAAATGTAAAGAAGGCTTATTAATGAATATATTTATTCTATATTGCTTTTAATGGCAACATAAGGCCGCGATGACTTGCCAAGTTATTACTACTAGTAGCTTATTTTAATTATTATTCCCTTTATTATATTTTAAGAAGAATAATTCTGATATTGAAGTTGAGTATCTCTCAATACCTACTTAAGAACGTTTTGAGGAGAAAAATGCACTTAAGTAGGTATTGAGAGAGATTTTACTTCAATATCTTAACTAAGAAACCGGCCATTAATCTTACAAGCTTTAAAATTTAAGATATAGTATATGTATAATATTAACTATATATTTACGTAATTATTATCTTTAGGGCCTGCACTGCGTGGTGCGTACACGCAAATGGTCACCTGCTTCGGGTAACAGATACTGTGCCAATTTCGTGCACATAATTTGCACAAATCGAGCAAAAAAATCCCTACTATCTGCACGACAGACGTGCAGGCGTTCGCTGCGTGCGCACAAGGCAGTGGAGGCGTTTAAACAGCACACAGCATATATTGGGTCACACATTATTTTTAACTACAGATATTATACAATTAAAATTGTTTTATATTTATTTGAACTACGGACGCTACTGCTAAAGACTCTTAACAAATTTACCTTACCCCTTGAAGACAACAGGTCGCCGAGAGCGAAAGAAACGGAGGCAAACGAGAAATACTGGCGAAGTGTTAGGAATACATCTACATCAGCGTTGCTATTGCTCAGATATTATTGATAACTTGTAGTGTACAGAATTTATTGACACAACGGTCTTGACGCAGAACGTCACTTTCGCAAAATGTCATCGTGAAAATTTTGGTCACTTTAGCACAATGTCACTTTCGCAAAATTGTCACTTTCTTAGAATGTCACTTTCGTTAAAATGTCACTTTCTTAATATGTCACTTTCTCAAAAATGTCACTTTCTTAGAATGTCACTTTTGCAAAAAAGATACACCTTACAAAACCTGGTAAGTAATTATTATTATCTTGTTTCTCATTTCCTTATCCCGGGTTTATGTGAGACCCGGACTTTTGGAAGGCATGCATTATAACTTATTAAATACGTATAAGCTCGTAAAATGTTTATAAGGTTCGTAATAAATTAGACGCCTTGTGTAATTTTCTACGAGTATAAAACAAAAAGAGTATCCAGTAAATTTTATTTAATAAGTACACACTCGAAATTGACAATTCCTGGGGCTACAATCAATACTAATAATTAATGACAATTATTTACTTATATGTTACAGTAAAACGTTTAATTATGAAAAATAAGTGGTGGAAATCATTATTACAAAGATGCGGGTAGTTCTGAATTAAGCTTGTTTTGATCTTGTTTTTAGCCAGTGTTGTGTATTTTATTACGCATGCCTTCCAAAAGTCCGGGTCTCACATATACCCGGGATAAGGAAATGAGAAACAAGCTAATAATAATTACTTACCAGATTTTGTAAAGTGTATCTTTTTTGCAAAAGTGACATTCTAAGAAAGTGTCATTTTTGAGAAAGTGACATATTAAGAAAGTGAATTTTTTACGAAAGTGACATTCTAAGAAAGTGACAATTTTGCGAAAGTGACATTGTGCTAAAGTGACCAAAATTTTCACGATGACATTTTGCGAAAGTGACGTTCTGCGTCAAGACCGACACAACAACTGTTCAGAAGTATTTGGTCACCTTTTCTGCTTCAATATATCTGATAGCTACTGTTTGTAATGATTTATTCAATCATATACACAAATAACTTATTCCATGTTAGGATATAAATATGCCCATGAATAGTATCTTTCAGAAATAAACCATTCCTACAAAGTCGTATCATTCGGCACATGAGTACCAAGTACATATTATATATTTCGGAATATGAATACTACCGAGTGCCTTTTGGAATATGAAACTACCCCGTATCTTTCGGAACAAATACTACCGAGTGCCTTTCGGAACATGAAACTACCCCGTATCTTTCGGATCAAATACTACCGAGTGCCTTTCGGAATATGAAACTACTCCGTATATTTCGGAATATGAATACTACCGAGTGCCTTTTGGAATATGTAACTACTCCGTATATTTCGGAATATGTATACTACCGAGTGCCTTTCGGAACATAAAACTACTCCGTATCTTTCGGAACATAAATACTACCGAGTGCCTTTTGGAATATGAAACTACCCCGTATCATTTCAAACATGTAGATTTCTAACAGTGGTTTTCGGCTAAGTCTAGCAGTAGCGCCATCTAGCAACATTAATTTGAACTAGGCGCTATAAAGGAGACTATCACATCACAATATTTACAAGCGACTTTGATACCGAAGTAAATATTGAGCCACTTTTTAAAGTATATAAAATGTATACCATATCTGGAGGAAATAGTATTGTGGTATGGTTACCGCCATCTACCGAGATTATACTGAGCTAACGCCTGAATCGCGCTATCAGTGTTTTGAACAGTTTTTTTTTCACTATCTAACATATCAAATACATATCGACGGTTGAAAGGCAAAAGGGTGAAAGCAACGTTAAATGTTCAAAGGAAAAAAATCTTAAAAGACATCGTAATCAATTGCCTGTTAAAGAATTTTCCTGTGAACTACCATATATCGCTTAAGCCTGTTAGCTCTTCAGCCGTCGATATGTTGTTTGGTTGTACATTTTATACACTTTAAAAATAACATACCTTGAATATTTATACTTAATTACTGGACTGACTTGTATTGTATAAGATTTTTCTAGAAGGCATTCTAAGAGTAATGAAATAATTTGACAAATGTTAATATACTTTTATGTATACCTCTAGTGCTATATAAAAACCGCATTCCTCGTGATAGCAACCAATTTCAAGTCCATTCAACTACAGTAGCGGTTCACTCGATATGTCAGGCCTGCGGAGGCTCATCTAGCGGAGAGGCGCGGGGTAAGTCCGTGTCCGGCGCGGGGGAGTCCCGCGACTCGCGCGCCGGCCGGGGGGAGTCCCCCGCGAAGGTGGTCCCGGCTGCACTGCCCGCCGCGCCGGCGCTAGTCGCGGCGCTACGACTTGTGGAAGTGGATGTTGCAGGAGATAAGTCGGCCGGTTCTGACTGGCTGGAGTCCCTGTGGATTATTTTTATTAATGAATGGATCTGCTAAAAGCTGCCAAAAGCTGCAGCTTTAAAAGTAGCCGAAATGTCGGGATAAATGTAAATATAACATTTTTTATACTGTGCGAAAAATTCCCAGGGATAGCCCCTAGCCGGAGCCGGTGAGGGAGGTTATTTCGGACTTGAACCGACTAAAACACACGCCATCACCCTCAGGCCCGCAGTCATTAGGGACGGAGGAGTCCCTATAGATTATTTTTATTAATGAATGGATCTGCTAATGTAAAAAAATATATTTACCTCTCTTTCACTTATTTATTTCATTTTAATTTAAGCAGTGTGCTAGATTTACGATGCACGAAATGTTTACAGGACCTACCAGGCGGTAGTGTACCACCAAAATGGGGTCCAATTTGATCTCACCTGCAGGACAATACACCTGCCGATGGACTCACGAAGATCTGGTGCAGACTTTTCTCTCGGTATTAGAAGGTCAGAAAATAGAGTGAATAATTAAATGTTTGTTTTATCGTTAAAAAAACCTTTTTTTTTCTTTTTGAGATACGTAACCCTAAAAAGCATGCTTACAACAATCATCGTCTAGCACTTTACTTTTTCATTTTTATATCCCTCAATAAAATATCATTTTCTAATTTCATTGCCAAATTCTTTTATACCACCAAGTGGCAGAAAAGCACATGGTCCACTTGAAGGAAAATGGTTACCGTGGCCACCAGGGGAGTCACACTCGCGCTGCCGACCCAGTGCAGAAGACAAAGCAGGGCAAGCTATTAGTTTTCCCACTGACAGCACAAACTCTCCAGAAGGCTCAGGCTAAATCGACGACGACGACGTACGACGTCCATAGGTCCGGTAACCACTTTCCTTCAGATGAAAGTGGTTACCGTAACCTATAGACGCGTGCAACACCAGGGGAGTCACACTCGCGCTGTTTTTTTTTTTGGCAAATATTGGTGTTTTGGTGCACACAAGTAACTCAAACGCATCCAGTGCAGTACTCACTTCTGGAAGCCGTTGGTCTGGCACGTGTTGTACGCGCCGCAGTGCTCGCACTTCAGCCCCACCACGTGGAACTTCACCGTAGATAGCTGCAAGTTTATATAGGTAACATAAATAACTATATTACTTAGCCACTAGTCTCCTTCCCAAGGGAGGAATAGGGGAATTGGCTATAATGAACTCAATTGCTACTCAGTACTATGGTCAGTGCAATTTTTTATTTTTATTACACTTAGGTGGCAGACAAGCACACGGCCCACCTGATGGAAAGTGGTTACCTTGGCCTATGGACGTTTGTAACACCAGAGGAGTCACAGTCGCGCTGCCGACCCTGTAAGTACAGAGTTGAATATTTGTTATTTTTTTTTATATGGGACACGTCAATTATTAGACTTCGCTTTGCCTGATGGTAAGCTGAAGGCAGTCTCACAAATTCTCCAGTGAGCTCTGGCTACTCTACTCACCGCTGGGAACACAACACGAAGTTATTATGGCCGCAGTATTCTGTACGGCGGAAGTACTTCCTTAGTCGGACTGCTCAATTATGGTTCTTCAAGAGGGGCATTAGAAGGTTACTTCAGGGTCGGCAGCGCGAGTGTAACGCCACTGGTGTTGCACTCGTCCATAGGTAATCACTTCCCATCAGGTGGGCCGTATAATTATCCGCCATCTAAGTGGTTTAAAAAAAAAAGATATATCTATGGTTTACCTTATGACAGTCCTTGCACAGTATGGTGGCCTTGTAGTCAGCGTACTCTGGCGGCATGGGGGTGGCGGCTACTTCCGAGTCCAGGTAACTCCACAACTATTGGACAATAACTACATGTAATGTAACTACATCACACTAATATTATAAACGCGAAATTTTGTGTGGATGTATGGATGTCTATGCATCTTGGTCTGTGGCGAGAGGGAGAACGTTCGACTGCCGTGGAGGGTTCGATTCCCGCTCAATGTAAATATTTGTAACATTTGTACATAACATAACCTGACGCCTATATCCCCGAAGGGGTAGGCAGAGGTGGTAGCACCCACGTTTCGCCAGTTTATGTGTAAGTCCCAATTTAATAGGTGGCGAGCCTATTGCCATTAACCGAGAACTTATAAACCTGCGTTAAATACACACGTAACTTCGAAAAGCAAGCAAGTCATTGGTGTGTGCCATAGTAAAACCTGGGATCGAACCCGAGATCTCATCTCAGCAGTCCATTACCCATACCACTAGGCTACCGCGGTAAATATTTGTATGCGTGAATATATATATATTTGCATTGGTCCGAGTATTTCAACGTATGAATTTAAAATAAATGTATTAGTATCAAAGTTTTTGGGTATATTTACCATGTTGTATTGTTTTGAGTTTCCGATATTTCGGCGCTGTTGCAAGCACCATGATCACGGATGTTACTAATGTGAGTGACCATGATAGATTAAATACTATAAAAAATATCTAAGTATGTTTATTCGTATTCTAGATTCCATAACAGAAGCTAGTTATGCTGTGCTTCCTTCGTTTTGATTGCACTGTGTAGTACGTCTAAGAATACATACATACAAATAACCACACCTTTATACCCGGAGGGTTAGGCAGAGGTGAAATAACACCCACAATTCACCAATCATATTATTCGGTCGTACGTAATAGGGAGTGAGACTATTGCCGTATTCCGAGCACTATTGTTAACTCGAGCCATGCATCTGAGGCTGAGGCTAGGCTGTATATATCTGTCTGATGTTAAACAACCCTATCCCTTAGTCGCTTTGTACGACACCGCATTAGAAGAGATGGGGTGGTCCAAATTCTACTCTGTCGGGAGCCACGTGGCTTGCAGCGGCTTTGTCGAATAAGAACAGATCTTATCGTTATCGCTATAAAATTGAATTTCAATTGAAAAATGATACCGCTGCCTATTTTGAGGCTCCATATTATTAAATACACTCGTATTATTGTTCTTTAATTAGTTCAAATAAAGAGATTATCATGTAAAGAGACTTTATTAATGTGAACTCACATTAGTCATATCAATCATGCTGGTCTGGCAGGTGGGGCAGGCGTAGTGGCCCGAGTGCAGCAGCTGCTCGAAGCAGGGCCGGTGCAGCAAGTGCCCGCAGTCCGGGATGTGGCACGGGATGCGGGATGTGTGGATATCCTCCAGGCACACGGGACAGTTCGACCGGGACACGTTCTCTACACACTGAAATATACAAATACTGAATTTTAGAACATAAACAGAGAGTCGAGGTCTCGGGTTCGATCCCAGGTTTTTCCATGGCACACACCAATGACTTTTCGATGCTTTTCGAAGTTATGTGTGTATTTATCGCAGACACACCAATGACTTCGATGCTTTTCGAAGTTATGTGTGTATTTATCGCAGGTTACAAGCGCCCGGTTAACGGTAATAGGCTCGCCATCTATTACATTGGGACCTAAACATAAAGCGGTGAAATGTGGGTGATAGCACTTCTGCCTACCCCTTCGGGGGTATAGGCGTGAGTTTATGTTATGTTATGAATTTTAGAGAGAAAGATTCAATTAGCCCATCGCAGTCCACTGCTGGACATAGGTCTCTGTTGACAGCGTCGGTAGCTTAGTCGACCTTACGATCGACAGGTCCCAGGTTCGAACCCTGGTCATTACACTACCGACATGAACCCACTTCTAACACAAGCAATTTAGTTTAGCTGGAGGGGTTAAAGGCAATATTAGTAATTTAGGTTATAATATTCTTTAAAACAAATGTTGGGAGACTTTGGCCTACTGTTTCCTCGCTGGCCAGACGCGTTGGCAGTGGGTTTTATTTCGAGTTTTCCTTCTCTTTTTCTTCTAATACGCAGACAATATCACTAAACTTATCGTCTGCGTATTTTTCCGTTAGTCACCTCTTACGACATTCTTCGGATAGGGTGGTGATACTTGTATTCTTTCTCCATCACAACAGAAAAATTAGAAAATAAACTTCATAATAAAAGAATCCAAGAGCGGTGCGTATGCACCTAGCCTATATCTTATTTAACCTTAAATCAATTATCGTTATACCCTATTGGTTGCATTTATAGGTGACGGAGAAAGAATACAAGTTGCACCATCCCATCTTCATCCCAAGGGTGTCGTAAGAGGAATAATACGCAGACTGTAACAACTCTGGTCAGCGTGGAAACAGTAGGCCAAAGCCTCCCAACATTGGGAGAGGCCTGTGTCCAGCAGTGGACTGCAATAGGCTTGATTGATTGATTGATGGGATCAGAATACAAAGCGGGTGCCACAGAAACAGCTAGTAAGTAAACAAATACATATCTCCTTCCGGGGTATGCAAATACAACAGCCTTCCACTTGCCTCTACACTTACAAACTTCACGAACTCCCTCTACTGTCATTGAGCCTTTTATGCAAGCCCGCCGGTTTCGAGTGTTTCTGACCCGGCCTTTCTTTGCCCTATGTGCCACTGGATGTATACTATGCATATTCAAAAGAGGCACTATGTAGAGCTCTTTCATAACCCTCTCTAAAAACTACGAAGTATCTTTTAAATGCAATTCAATTCTAAGCGTTCAATAAAGACAAACGTAGATTGCTTCTCATATCATAGGACAAGGTAACTGGTTACTATAAGGTGGGCCGTGTGATTATTCACTACCCTTTGATTTTTTTTTTTATAGCACTTTGGTGGCAGACAAGCACACGGCCCACCTGTTGGGAAGTGGTTACCGTGGCCTATACATGGTTCGTACAAAAACGGATTCTTTGGTAGCTCGGGCGAAAACTATACATACATATAATCACGTCTTTATCCCCGAAGGGTTAGGCAGAGGTGAAATAACTCCCACATGAAGATAATCGCTCACAAACAACTATTACATAAATCTACTTATGGACAGTACGTTTTCACGTCGTGTATGCTATGTTAGGAATACTGTCTAGATTTAATATATGATTGTATCAATCTCCATTGCTTAATCACGTAATGGCAGTAATCTGTAAGCGTACATTTAAGAAATAAATAAATCAGATACCATGATACTACACTAAACAGAGACTAGCATTCAGATGCGTCATATCTAGGAGTACCGGGCCTTTTTGACATGACGCGAGATAAAATTATGTAATTACAGTATACATTACATGGCACTTAATAAAAACCCCAGCGATTTATGGATTGCTATAATCTGCTGGTTAGGCAGAGGTGAATTAACACCCACATTTCATCAATAATTGTATTCGGTCCCACGTAATAGGAGCCTATTGCCGTATTCCGGGCACTATTGTTGACTCGAGTCATGGATCTGAGGCTGGGTCTGGGCTGTATATATCTGTCTGATGTTAAACAGCCCTATCCCTTAGTCGCCTTGTACGACACCGCATGGGAAGAGATGAGGTTGCCCTAATTCTACTCTGCCGGAAACTACGCGGCAACCGTAAACCACGCGGCAAATAAATAAATTATAAAATGTTAGCATAAATCTTACGTTGTATTATTTGAGATTGACATGGAAATTTACATAAAATATAACACTCAATGGGATATTTACCATGATAATTGTAATTATTGAGTATCCGATATTTCGCCGCGGCGGTGGCGCATCTGGCGCGCCTCCCCGTTTCCGGGGACGAGTTGGGGACTCTGTAGTCCCCACACCCGAGAAGAGGGCTAGATCGTGAGAGATGGCCCTAGGTCGGCCAGGGTGCGAGGGATATGCCTGTCAACCTCACCTTCGGCAACCAAAACGACCCACAGGCGGCGTGCGTTTTAGTCGGTTCGAGTCCGACATAACCTCCTCCACCGGCTCCGGTGGGGAGGTATCCGTGGGGATTTTGCGCACGTAAAAAAAAAAAAAAGTATCCGATATTTCAACGCTGGTCTCTGAAACTAACTCGGCGGTCAGCAGTACATCAGATACTCAATAATTACAAAAAGCATGGTAAATATCCCGATTAATACAATCTTACACTTCAGTTCAATCACATTTGTGTTGATAAGATAATTATAACAGAAAACATGATTATAAAGTTATTTCATTGATAACGATGATACTTGGTACAGCATACACATACACACAGGTGAGAGGGTCTTATAGTTTACATGTCAGTTCGAGTTAGGCATAACCTCCCCCGCTGGATGGCGAGTGTGCCTCCAAGGGGATATTCGCACGAAAATAAGGTACAGTATACCTCAAAATTGGACCCGAGGCGAGAACAGCTCTTGAGCGTTACTAGGCAGTAGAGTTGCAGATCGATAGCCAACAAATTTCGAAGCTATTAATAAGTTTATCGATCGTATAGTTATAGCATATTAAATGCTGTGCTTACAGGGTTGGCAGCGCGAGTGTGGCTTCTCTGGTGTTACATACGTCCATAGGCCACGGTAACCACTTTTCATCAGGTGGGCCGTGTGATTGTCTACCACCAAAGTGGTATAAAAAATTTCTAAATTTCAATTAATAAATACTTAGGCCTCCCCCAACATTAGGAGAGCCTCAAGTCCAGCAGTGGGCTGTGTTACGCTAACACATGTATACATTCATGAAATACTCACTCTATGTCCGACTTGCTGGAGCTGCACTGGCAGGCACATATTGCAGCGCTCACAGTGAAAGAATCTGTCTCTGCCGCCGACCCGACAAATGCCGCACCCGTCGCAATGGTACTGCCGCTTGTCATCATCATCGAACAGATTGCATATCAGGCATGTGTACTGGAAAAGATGCAATTTATTTATTATAGCTGCTACTCAAGTAAATTTTTGTATTTAGATTAAGTAGACTAAATGTATGTTTGTAAATAGAGCACAAATTAAAATGCTCGCTGAGTTTCTTGCCGGAGTTTTCTCAGGTCGGGGCTGCGTTTCGTACCGGTGGTACATTTGATAAACTAATTTTCATATTTCCTTTGATGATTTTTGAATTTGACTATAGAATATTGTTGTGGTTTGCTTTACAGATCAATGGACATAGTGGTAAAGATAATAAATGAGCTGCCGAAAAGTGGATCCATGGAGCCCCACCAAGAATTAAGGGCCAAGTCTGCTTGAATGGCAAGTTAGTACACTTAGTACGTTTGTACACAGGACTTCGGATGATAATTAAATGATAAGCAGTTTTGCAGTAAGCCAAGTCTAACCAAAAGAAGGAGCGGTAAGAAAGCTGCGAACTCCAAGGTCCAGGAAAGTCTTGGATGCAACTGAGGTCCGCGGCGGCGGCGCGCATTGCGTGCCTCCCCATATCCGGGGACGCGTCGGGGTCTCCGTGGTCCATACACCCAGAACGAGAGATGGTCCTGGGTCGAGCGGGGTGCGATGAATATGCCTGCCAACCTCACCTCCGGCAATTAACAACGACCCGTAAACGGTGTGCGTTTTTAGTCAGTTAAAATCCGATATAACCTCCCCCACCGGCTCCAGCTGGTATTATCCGTGGGGACATAAATAAAGGGATGCAACAAGGGAAGAGAACTACACTAAGTTGATGATGACATTTGTGTTTGGGTTGTGGTTTGTTTTAATCGCTTTAAAGTGAACCATAACACAATATGCTTCATATGAAAGAATATAGCAGTTCACATGGCAAGGATGAAAGAGCTGGTGAAGAGTGGTTTCTTGCTAAAAGCAAGCTTCAAGTCTACAATGAATAGGTTGCTTGCATGCATGTCTCATCAGCAACCAGTGAGATAGTGATCAAATGTAGGTCTAATAAATATTTATCACAATCAGGGGGACAGTTTTGCTATCAGATCACATTTGTAGAACAATGAATAATAATTCTGCACAATCTAGATTACACAAACAAAATGTTATCATATATTTAAGTTATTAAACATTATGCAATCTACTGTAATATGTGTGAATATTTGATAGTGTTTGTTGATTATTTATAGATCCATGCATACATTTAAAAAAAACCTCATTAAATTTAATATCTAAAGTGGGCCACACACAAAAGAAGTAAGCAGCAAGCACACAATAAATTTCTTCTTCTAAATCTCAAAAAGCATTTTAGAAGAAAGAATTACAGGCAAAACCTGTTTAATAAACATTTGTGATTAATACTCACCTTCCCAAATCTCACTCCACAGTTCTCGCAGACCTCCTGCACTTTTTGCCGTTTATCGCATTCTGTGCAGATCAACTCCGTAACGGTCTTTCTGTTAAAGTAGTGCTGTTCATTTTCATCGTGGCAATACCGGCACACATACACTTTGTTGCAGCATGGTGTCTGAAAGTTTAAAAATGGAACTCAGGATACTGTTGGAGCTGCCGTAGAGATGCAACGCGTCGGCGAAGTTCGCCGAAAGACACATGATGGCATGATCTGTTTTCGCAGATAAATGGGAGTCACAAATGCTGTGACACCAGATGAAACTTTAAACTACGTAAAAACCAAAGGCTTGTCCTGCTTTTTCTTCTACACTGACAGCACAGAAACTCTGTACTTATAGGGTTGGCAGTGCGACTGTGACTCCTCTGGTGTTACAAACGCCTATAGTCCACAGTAACCACTTTCCATCAGGTGGGCCGTGTGCTTGTCTGCCACCCAAGTGGTATAAAAAAAATACTAAATTATGGGCTTGTCTGAAATAAAAGATTTTTATTATTATTTTTTATAAAAATATTTTGGTAGTAGCGGTCTTACTATGGCTCACTGCTGATACATTCCAGAAGGAATTGAACAAACCTGTATGCAAGTTAAGGTCGTCAACTAATAATGGATGGCACATAAAAAAAAAACTTTAATAAGTTATTGAAACTCATATCTTACAGAATATGGTGTCCTACTGAATTTTGACATCATCTCCAGTCTTCAGTTAACAATTAAATTGTCAATATACACATCATAGCAGATTTGGTCAAAATCTTGACCAATTGCAATTACTTATGTAGTGCGAGCTAAACCAACAATTATTTTTTAGATTCTTTTACATAAATAATCCTTTCATATTTTGTAGGCAGTTTAAGACACTTAAAGCCCATTATTCCGAGTGGATATCACAATATTATTCATAACATAGTCTATTAGCTTATTATTTCAAACTTTTATTCCAACGGGAACACAGGAATCTAGACGTATGATCCACCCGAAATGTCCGCAACTGTCAGTAAGTGTACTATCTCACTAACACCTTGAGAATACTACCACAATGCATTTCTATAAAGTTGTCAAACATGTGTACAAATATACAATTGTTAATCATACAGAATTATAGATTTGTTTAACTCCATTTAATTTCTTTTCATTGTCTGTGGAAAGGCATGTATGTATGCATTGAAATAATGGATTGTTATAACAAACAAATTCATAGTGCCTGACTTGCAATGCAACTGATTGACTTTTATAATTCATATTTTACAGTATAGCCAGATGTACACATACGTATATACACCTGCTATAAGAACTTTTCCATACATATATACATTCATACATATATACATTCATACATACATATAATCCCGTCTTTATCCCCGGAGGGTTAGGCAGAGGTGAATTAATACCCACATTTCACCAACCATTAAATTCGGTCCCACGTAATAGGAGGTGAGCCTATTGCCATCTTCCGGGCACTGTTTTTAATTCGAGCCATTCATCTGAGGCTGAGTCTGGGCTGTATATATCTGTCTGGTGTTAAACAGCCCTATACCTTAGTCGCCTTGTACGACACCAAATGGGAAGAGGTGAGGTGGTCCAAATTCTACTTTGCTGGGAACCACATGGCTTACATTCATGTGTGTTAAATCCCCGAAGGGGTAGGCATAGATATAATAACACTCACATAAGTGGCATAAGAAAATATTGCAACAAAAAGACACTAAAGAGATTTTATGCAAGATATGTTTCAGGAATAAGTTGCCAATGATAAATTGTAGATTTAAACTTCCAACTGGTTAACAGGGGTTAATTACTTTCAATAACAAATAAATTACACAGTAATATAATTATATACAGGATAAATTGTTTGGATAACTCTGAAGGGTGAGGATTTCTTTATTTTGTTGCAAAAATACACTCGGGCCATGAACTGTACCGTCCCGTTCGTTGACTCCAACTTTGTTTCCTAAATCCACATGTCACTATCACAAACATACTGCGTCGGTGAATATAAATAGAACATCTTTGTTTTGTTCTCTGACATATGTCCAATATTCAAATTAGCTGACACATCTTAGCAATTAGTTTATTTGTTTCTTACCACGAACTTAGCGCGCCGTTTGTAATGAGCACATCCAATTCGTTTTTCCTTGCTGGGCTCGGCGTTTATAGCACCATTGCTGTTGATTACTTCCTGTTCTTTAGACATTTTCTCGCACCAATGAACTGGTGGTATTCTTAAACAAGACTTTAAAGACTCAATACATACATGAACACAATATATTATTTCAATATAAAGTCAATTCAAATAGTTAAGAACAACATATTATTTTATTTGCGTGATGATGAGTGATGACATTTGGTTAAATTACTTGTGTTCCAGTTACAGTAAAACGATATAATCTAGTAGTAAGACATGACTATCGCGATACTGTACGAGATAATCTTTACTCACAACGGAGTGAAAGAGAAACCAAATAAAAGATGCAATGTTTCATGTTGATATACTTACGACGATTTTGACATTTAGTTCTACGTTCAACATCTAACACTTTATTATAAACGTATTTAAAATGTACGTCATTAATTCAAGAAAAAAAAACATAACTTTCTCTTCTAATTTACTTTCATTCATCTCATGTTAAATAACCGCTATGGTTATGGTAATACAAACGGATGTAGCTATGAAATTAAAATGCGAAAACGACCATGACTAACATGGTGAAGAGTAAGGTGTGTTCATTTTCATACAGAAGCACCCGTCGTCTTCATTTTCCTTTATTTTCATAGTTTTTTTCTTGACCTAAATAACTTACTCAGTAATATTTGCATTAGGTACATACCCACCTAGGTTTTAGTTACTCGATGGGTAAAAGGTTTTTTTCATATTGGACACGTCAATTTGACTTCTCCTCGCTTGATGGTAACCTGAAGGCAAAGTTATTTTTTTTTTCTTTATTGAAGGGCTTTGTCGCTAGAGCGATTATGTTGCCCATATTGTAAACAAACACATACAAATACAAATCAACACATACAAATCAAACAAAAAAACAAAAACATAAATGCACAGTTATCATATGCTTAACCTCTAAACTTAACTAAGTTGTACAGTGCCCGGGCTGTATCCGATAATGGCTCAGACAGGGCACTGTTACAACTCCCCATCATTAGGCTACTCTTCAACAGAGGATCCCTGTGCGTTTCATTCCGTACACATTCCATCAAAATATGGTACAGGTCATCGAGTGTATTGCAGGTGGTACAGTTTGGGGATGTTGATTGCCGCATTAGGAACGCAAATTTATTTGATGGAATGTGTCCGGAACGAAGCCGAAGTGCAATTACTGTATCTTGTCGATTGAGACCACAACCATCAATCCAAGGAGAGCGTAGAGGATAGGGCTGGATCGTTCTATACCAGATTCCCTTTTCTTTCGACCTCTCATCAAAATATTCTTTCCAGCTTTTATAACAAAGTTGTCTGGTAGCTGGTAGATAGTTGGTGAAGTAAGGCAAAAATGAGACTGAAATACCATCAGTAGAGGCTTCACTCGCAAGTTTGTCCACAAGCTCATTGCCGACGATACCTACATGAGACGGAATCCATTGCAGTTTAACTATTTTATTTTGCGACTTTAATCTTAAAATTGTTCTTAATATATCGTAGGCTATCGGCATACCACGAAATATCGAGGTGCACCGAGCCAGATGCTGCAATGAACTTCTCGAGTCTGTTAGAATTACGACCTTGTTATAAGATGCAGATTCTATGTAGGACAGGGACTCTGAAATTGCGAGGAGTTCCACATTCATAATAGAAACATCCACATTAATTTTAAATTTCATGCTTGTATTCTCCTCAAGATCTAAGAAGGCTGCCCCAATATATTGGTTATTTTTTGAGCCATCCGTAAATATTTTATGGTATCCAGCAAAAGCGTCATTTATAAAACCGTCACATAAACCTTTCAAGACATGACTATTGTAATGATCTTTGGGTTTGGTTAATATGTCCATGTTGGGCAGTATGACATCCGCCACATCAATAGAAGGCAAAGTTCATCAGGAAAGAGGGTCACCATTACAGACACGTAGCATGTTACAATGGTGGCACTCAGCTTGCCGGCCTTATCCCTCATCAGATGCTTTCTTTCTTTTTGTGTGATTTTTAAGGTCATATGAATACGCTACATGCAATGGTTTTATGTGCCATAACGGTTACGTCGTATGAAATGTGCTGGTCACGAGTATAGGGTACATCGAGGGTTCCTATTATCACCTCATCGGAATCATCACGTCGCAAGGAGTCCCCGAAAGGCTAGATAATATTACTTTTGAGGGAGTAAACAGGCTCTACACAAACAACCACAAAAAACATCTCTTATCACCTTCTCTAATAGAACTAAAATAGAGCCTTTTTGTTCTGTCTACTTGTTTTTTATTGATTTTCGCACAATTCTAACTTGTAGACAAGTTAGACAGGTCTTGGACAGGTCCCAATTTCATACTTAGTTTTACAAAATGTCAGTGCCGTCTCAAAGAAAACAAGAATTGAATTGAAAAATAAAACAATACCTACCTAAGAATAAAAATAAATAAAAGCCCCATTAAAATGCAATAATTTATTTAATATAAAAACACATTTTAATGCAACAAAATGGTACAATATATTTCAACCATAATAATTTTACTAATATTTGCAAATCATGCTTCGTCGCTGATTCCTCCCAAATTTCAATGGAAGACTATAGAATTCGCTTGGGAAGAGAGTCAAAAAAATCAAGCAATCGAAAGTGGAATGTATATACCCAATAATAACATGCCAACAGGTTTAGCGAGATGGAAAGACAAATTGTTCATCACAATACCGCGATGGAAACAAGGCGAGTAATTTAAGTAACGTTAAAATAAAACAATTATGTAGTTAATATTGGTAAGGTACCACTTACTACGCAGGTGGTAGTCATATATACCTACCTACGGACACATAAGGTATCTTGGACCACCCGATGGGGCCTTCTATAGCCCTATAGCCCTGGGTCAGTCTGGTGTGCTAGGTATATGCCAGAGACTACCTCACCCTCGGCAACAGATGGCCCAAGACGGGCGTGCGGTTTTAGTCGGTTAGGGCCCGATATAACCACCTCGCTGGCTACGGCGGGGTGATTATCCGAGTGAATTTAAGCACGTAAAAAAAGATATCTTGGACCTAAAATGTACTTTATAAGCGTAGTAACCGTTTTTGGGTAGGTATCTTTTGAGGATAGAAAAAATGCCGCGGCAATGGACGACCTCAAATTCACCAAGCATATATTATTACAAAACAATTTACGCGCTAGGGCCTCATTTGTTTCGTACGCCGGTATATTTGAATCAAAGTTATTTATTTATTTAAACTTCATGCACAAATGTACACAGGCAGACTTAATGCCACAGGCATTCTCTACCAGTTCAACCCAATAGGTGGTGCAGAGAATAACAAGGTAGATGCATTATGAAAGGTAACTAGGTAAAATATATATTATTACATACATATCGCAGACGTTTCAGGGAAGGCCTGCTCAAAAGTACCCGCTATCTGTGTTATCATTCTCTGCCATTTCTCCAACTCGATTGTCGGCTTTCCAGTCTATCTAAAATGGGGTAGAATTTCGATATCTTTAGTGAAGACAGCCGACAGCAGGATCTGTAGTTAAACTAGTTGGATTTTTTTAGGAGTCCAATTACCTGTAACGCCTACCGAAGATATTAGGTATGGTAACCGTATGCAACAACGTGCACTCCGAGTCACTTAAATTTCCAGACCAATGCAAATTCTACAATTAAGTTATTTAGTCGCGTTCATTACTGCCAAATTGTTTTCACACATTGACAGCTTTTGTGGTGTGGCGCGCACCACAGAAGCTGTCAATATGTGTGTGTCAAAAAAGTAAAATAAGCGGAAGGCTAAGCTAGGATTGCACCAAGTAACTGGCCATTATCCCAGTTACCCCCTTTCGCCTTTAGCCACCAGCGCCGCTTCGTTAATAAGGAAAAAAAATCTTACTTTTCATACCTACAGGAGTTCCATCCTCGCTCAATTACGTCTTCCTGAATGGCACGCAACAAGAACCACTGAATCCTTATCCAAACTGGAATGAAGGTTCAACAAATAATGGTATACACTCCAACAGAACAGTGGTCTCCACCTTCAGGGTACATGTGGATAAATGTGATCGGCTCTGGGTGGTCGATAATGGAGTTTGTGATATGTCTGGTTAGTCGTTGATAAAGATTTGTGATTAATTTCGTGACTAATTGTACAACTATTCAAAAATTGTACTATAACTATAACGTAGTACAAAAGTAAAAATTTAATACGTAAACGAGTCTCTAATTTAGGAGTGTGAGTTCACGTCCCTTATTGTCGGAGGATCAATTTTTTTTTATACCAAGGTGGCAGACAAGCACACGGCCTACCTGATGGAAAGTGGTTACCGTGGTCTATGGACGTTTGTAACACCAGAGGAGTCACAGTCGCGCAGCCAACCCTATAAATTCAGAGTTTCTGTGCCGTCAGTGTAGAAGACAAAGCAGGACAAGCCTTTATTTAGTCTTCCCACTGACAATATAAATTCTCCAGTGAGCTCTGGCTACCCTACTCACCGCCGCTGGGAACACAACATGAAGTTATTATAGCCGCGGTATTCTGTAGGGCGGCGGTACTTCGCCAGTCGGACTGCTCAATTGGGCGGAAAAACCGCCGTGTCCTACTTCCTATGAAAAAGTATTACCTCCTATGAAAGTATTACACTTTGTACCTCAATAGTGGTGATAGAAGTCGGTATATGGTGGTCAGTGGTCAACTGGTCACGTCTGGAAAGATGCAGTACCTACAACGGATTTGACATTTATTCTTCTTGATCTGTCTTTATAAACAGACGTAGGTAGACGTACTGTAGTCAAAGTCAAAGTCAAAAATCATTTATTCTGCATAGGCCATTAAATCGGCACTTACAAAACGTCACTAAAAAGGAAACATGAAAACCAGTTTAGTAAATGGACCACCGCACCGGTTCGAAACGCGACCCCAACCTGAGAAGACTTCGGCAAGAAAGTCAGCCGGAATACTTACCACCACCGTAGGTAGTCGAAGAAGTCCTGGTTTGACGTCTAGGAGGGTTGGCTCACTACCATGAACGCCCAAGATCATGCGGGGTGGAGGAGCAAGAGCCGGAAGGTGGACCCTGAGCTCCGAGTTCACCAGGTCTAATCAGGAAAATACGTCTTCATGATGATGATGATGATGATGAAGTATACATACTTATTGCTGATATTCTTATTTTTCCAAACAGTGAACGCGAAGCAACTCGCACCGCCAGCCATTCTGGTGTTCGACTTGAATACAAATTCTCTGGTAACAAAGCATGTGCTCAGTGAAGATGTTTTGAAGGACACTTCTGTATTAACCAGTGTTGTAAGTTTAGTTTTATTAACGTACCTAGTTGCTATTTAGACATAGTATTTTTTTTTATACCACTTAGGTGGCAGACAAGCACACGGCCCGCCTGATGGAAAGTGGTTACCTGTAAGCACAGAGTCTGTACCGTCAGTGTAGAGGACAAAGCAAGACAAGACTCTAGTCATCCCACTGACAGCACAAATTCTCCAGTGAGCTCTGGCTACCCTACTCACCGTGGGAACCACCGCTGGGAACACAATACGAAGTTATTTATTATAACCGCGGTATTCTGTAAGGCGGAGGTACTTCCCCAGTCGGACTGCTCAATTGGGCGGAAATACCGCCGTGTCTTACCTCCTATAAAATACCAATATATAGTATGTATGTATGTATCTTTATTAGCCATTATTTACATAACTTACATCTAAACAAGGCCCCACAAAACCGTTTCCACGGTTTGACTGTGGGAACAGACAACAAAGTTTGCTACGTTTGCATGCGGACATTATTATATATTATGCATAGGTATGTACAGTCAACAAAGTAGATGAGGTCGCACTTCTTCATACAACTTATATGAAAAAGTGCGACCCCATCCACTCCGTTGACCGTACCTAAGAACTTTTAATTGCAGTGCATAATTACAATTACAATTGCTTTATTAAATGGTCTCGAAGCAATTTGGCAAATTTGCCTTTTTTAGTTTCGTTTCTGATATCTGCGGGCAAACTATTAAGTAGGTACGGTATTCGTTTATCAAGCGTTCTGTCGCCAAAGTAGTTGCATACTCTGGGTACTTCATATTTACCCGCAGATACCTTCCTAGTTACACAGTTATGGGCAACCAGTGAGTAACGCTCCCAACTGCCATGGCTATTAACAAGAAGTAGGTATTTATGCTTTAAACTAACGGGAAGAATTTTGCAAATTTTGAAAAGTTTATAATAATCGCCTTTACAGTTATTTTTGGTTTTTCTACTAACTAATAGTTTTAAAAATCTAATTTGTTGCGATTCTAATTTATCAAGATTCTAATTTATCAATATAGCTTTTGAATGTAAGTCCATAGCAGTCGAGAGCGTAGGCCAATATGGGTTCGACTAATTGTAAGTAGAGGCATTTGAGCGTACTAGTAGGTACTTTAAAGCTTAGGTGGCAGAATTTACCTAGTAGTATTCTAAGTTTACTACATATGTGCTCAATATGGTACGACCAAGAGAAGTTTTCGTCCACTTTCAATCCAAGGTAGGTAACACATTTTTCTTGTTCAATGGGTTTACAAGTACAGTTACTATAATGGTTATGGATGCAATCATAGCTATGTGTGTAAATAGGAGGGGGCTTGTTGAGCGGAGGTGAATAAGGTGAATGAATTATAACTATTTTGGTTTTGTCTGCGTTAAGATTTATACCGTTGTCGTGAGACCATTTCACCACTCTGTCCACGTCAAGCTGTACGAGTCGACATGCCTCGACTATATCGGTACCAGTGCGGAGCGCGCACAGGTCGTCCGCGAACATGTAGGCCGAACAGTGGTGAATAACGCTGCATAAGCTGTTGACATGCATTAAGTAGCAAATTGGACCGCACCCCGCGCCCTGCGGCACCCCGCACCTCACCTTTATAGGGTCACTGTACGACTCGTCAACCTTTACGCGGTAGTGTCTTTCAGTTAGATAATCACTAAACCATTTGTTGAGCGGTTCCCCCACCCCACACTCCCCCATCGCATTTAATAATGTATTTTTTTCTAAAGTATCAAATGCCCTTTTATAATCAAAGAATACCGCTACTATAAACTGCTTTTTATTTAAACTGTTATTAATTTCGTTGGTAAATTTTGATAAGAGGGTGTTCGTGCTTCTAGACTTTTGAAATCCGTGTTGACATTCACTAATTAAGTTATTTTGTTGAAGGTAATTTCCTAATTGATTTACTATGCATTTTTCCATTATTTTATCTACACTTGACAAAATTGCGATTGGTCTATAATTTGATAATATTTTACGGTCTCCTTTTTTAAAAATAGGGCGCACTATTGCCTCCTTCAACTTACTCGGGCATGTGTAGTTACGTACACATTGGTTTATTAGATGAGCGAGCACAGGACTTACTTTATTCACAATATATTTTAGATCTGACATGCGCAAGAGATCGCTTCCTGGTGACTTATTTGTATCCATACCCATGATAACCTTCTTAACAGCCTCAATACTCACCGGTTGCCATCTCATACTCATACTATTTTCATTTACATAAGTTATCCTATCCAGCCATTGTGTATCACATTTGTGCTTTATGTTTTCAATTTCCTCTACAAATGTTGTCGCAAACTTATTACAAATATCTTTTACACTTCCCTTCATTTTTACATTGTTTAATATTATGCTATCTAAAGATTGTTTAGTTTTACCCATCATTGTATGTATTCTATCCCATAATTTTTTTACATTATAATTACAATCTAGTATGCTTTGTTTATCATATTCACTTCTACTTTTGGTTATTATTTTATGGCATTTATTTCTATATTTTGTATATTCTAGACGTTTAATCATATTAGTCGGTTCGTTCTTCCATAATGAAAATAGTCTGTCCCTTTCTAATAACAGTTTCTTATGATTTTTCGTAACCCAATTTTTGTTATTCCTAGTATTATAATTTATCATTTTATTTTTATAACAACACTCATATATATTAACAAACATTAGTCTAAAGGATTCATACATTTGTACGGGACATTCAATCTGTAAAAGATGATCAAAATCAATGGATGATAATTTTTCTCGCACCGCGCGATTGTCAAGGAAACGCCGTCGGGTAACATTAGTATGTGTTTGCTCACGCGTCGTTATCACAGTACCCTGGCCGTCCGCTGTGGTGCACCCCCATTGCACTGCAACAGATACTGCGTAATGATCTGATATTTTAGTTTTTATTATAGCTGACTGAACTTGTGCGAGTGGCGCTCTTATGTATATATGGTCTAAACATGATTCAACTAAATTACCCATTAATATTTCGCTTCGCGTAATTCCATTAATACATTTAGTAAACCCGTACTCGGCTAATAGATCTTCATACAATATCACATATTTATCTTGTTGTTTTAATAAGTTAATAAGTATTAATATCGCCGCAGAATAGCACTTTAGCGTTTTGAGGTATTTTATCTAGCAAGTTACGAAGTTCGTCAAGAAATTGTACTATTTTATCTTGTTTGTTGATCTTAGGCGGTCTATAAATCGAAATTAGATAAATACGTTCGTTATTATTGTTGAAGGTCATGGCCACGCATTCCGCCGAGCGCATTTCGGGTGCAGGTGGCTCGCACAGGTGTGCAGCTAGCCCTACCCGCGCGTATACTAATACCCCTCCCCCGTTTCGCCCGGTGCGAGCAAAACTATTTAATGTGAATCCTTCAATATTATAAAAACCTAACTGCTCATAATTTATATTCGGTTCAGTAATAACAATAACATCTATATTATGTAGATTACAATCTAAACTAACTAACAGCTCGCTAAAATATTTCTTCAGAGATCGTATATTGATATGAATCAAACAAAAGTCCTTATAGTTATTGTTATTAAATGATGACATCCAGCTACTTATGTCATCTACACAAGACGCACTAACTAACCCGTCGTTAGTTATTGTTTCTAGGACGTCGTGAAACGCGAATTTTAATACATGATGTTATCCGTATTATATACCACGGTTATGGATGGTGCGATAATGTTACTACGTTCACTTATTAAGTAATTCACAAGTATTAAGTACCAACTTACTCTCTATTTGAACACTTCTTCTTCATCCTAGCATTCCTAGTCAGGCTTGGGGGTGAGGAGTGGAGTCGCCTGTCACCCTGGCAGAAGCTCACGCCTCCCCATTTCCGGGGACGAGTTAACGACTCTGCGGTCCCCACACCCGAGGAGAGAGCCAGTCGAGAGAGATGGCCCTGCGTCGGCTGGTGTGAGGGGTATGCTCGCCTGTCACCCTGGCAGAAGCTCACGCCTCCCCATTTCCGGGGACGAGTTAACGACTCTGCGGTCCCCACACCCGAGGAGAGAGCCAGTCGAGAGAGATGGCCCTGCGTCGGCTGGTGTGAGGGGTATGCCTGTTAACCTCACCATCGGCAACCAAAAACGACCCACAAGCGTCGTGCGTTTTAGTCGGTTCGACTTCAACATAACCTCTCCCACCGGCTCTGGTGGTGGGGGTATCCGTGGGGATTTCTAGCACGTAAAAAAAAGCATTCCTAGCGTTATCCCCAGTCGCGTCCGAAGCCTTCAGTTCTGGGGTCCGATTTTTCCAGTCTAATTCTGGGTTTTATTACATTACATAACATAACATACATAACAGAAACTCACACCTATATCCCCAAAGGGGTAGGCAGAGGTACTAGCACCTACATTTCGCCAGTTTATGTTTAGATCCCAATGTAATAGGTAGCGAGCATTAACCGGGCACTTATAAACCTGCGATAAATACACACATAGCTTCGAAAAGCATCGAAAAGTCATTGGTGTGTGTCATGGTAATACTTGGGATCGAACCCGCGACCTCGTCTCAGCAGTCCATTACCCATACCACTAGGCTACCGCGGGTACAGACTTATAATGGAATATTAATATTTTAGGTGGTCGAAATTCCTGCCGGCAAAACCTCCGTCGCCTGTGAAAATGCCTACGCCTATATAACAGACATGGGTTCGAATGCGGTTATTGTATACGACTTCAAGAGCCATGATGCGTGGAGGGTTGAAAACCCATACTTTCATTTCGACCCACACGCGGGCATATATAAGGTTGGGGGAGTTGACTTTTACTGGCGTGATGGGGTGTCGTCTGCCGCTTTATCTCCGAGGAAGAAAGACGGGTAAGTTACTGGAATAGGGCACTTAATATTCTGTTTGTTTGAACATTGATGTGCTCCGGATCAGTAGTAGGTAGCTATTTATACAAGGTATCGGGACTTCTCGCGAATTAAATCATGGAACTTACTATTTCTGCCGACGTTTCGGATGCGTTGCAGCACCCGTGCTCACGACTTGACTTTCGAGCGTCGAGAGGTATGCGGGGAACATTTTTTGAGCGCCTACCCACCATTACACTTATTTGCTGGCGACACACCACACTCACTATGTCAGTTTTTAACGGCACTGCGTTTTTTGGTTTTAGTATCATAATCACTGGATTCCACGTTCCGGATAGCTTAAATCCATCTTCCCTATTGATTTTTTTATATCTTTCGAATTCAATGGCTTCACGCACAATCCGTGAATAGTAGTGGCGATCAGTGGAGAGGACTTTGGGTTGATTAAGCTCAATCCAGTGATTGATAACCAACACAAGATGTTCTGCTTCTGCCGATTTGTTAAACTGACGGTTTTTCACAGTTGCGATATGTTCTCTGACTCTCTCTGCAATGGTTCGCTTGGTCTGGCCTATGTATCGCGAGGAGTCCCGATACCTTGTATAATTATGAATTCACACCGCGATAGTTGAAAAATAACAGAGTACCTACTACTGATTAGTACAACCGGTAGTACACGGAACGTAAATGATTCTTAGATACACGAAATCGTAACTGGCTGTGAGAGAAAGAAAGGAAATATATGCGCGCACCTCTCTCTCTCTCTCTCTCTTGCCACTACAGTAATATACGAAATGTAATTCTCTCTTTCTGTCTTCACTAATTTACGTCTCTGAGCTTCCTCTGAACTTCTGTTCGCCGATCACACTTTTCGTAACACTTTTGTCACACATTCATGTGAGGTGTAATCTTCATAGTAATTCGTGGTCGCGTCTAAAGCATTCATTTTGGTTTGTCTTTCAGGTTTTGCGACTTGTACCTTCACCCGACATCAAGCACGAAACTTCTGAAGATTTCCACTAAGTTATTAAGAAATAAAACTGCTTCTGATGATGACGTATTCAATGGAGTGGCGGTAGGTACAGAAAGCCTGCCTGCTGAGGTTTATACAATATATTATACTTCAAGAAAGATAGGATACTTATAAGAAGGTTCCTACGGGTACAATAAGGGTTAACTAAAACACACGGGGTAACATAAGTGCAAGAATTTCCTATAGGCTCCAAGAAGACAAAGTGTTTCCTTGTCATTTTATCTGAAGGCTGGTGTTTTGTGGAATTGTTTTAAAAAGAACTTAAAAGTATTGTCAGTTATTTTGACTTCCAGGTCGTTGGCGACAGAGGACCAAAGTCACAGTCCAGTGCATGCGACATCGATCAGAAAAATAACATTATATTTTACACACAGGTAACAATTTCCCGCTAGGGCACACAAATATAAACTGGGGTCAATTCTTGTGTTTATATTGCATAGTTACTTATACCGCCTGCCACACAACTTGGGCCTAAGAGAGAGAAACGAGGCCCTGGTGTATGCAGAATGTTTTGATATTATCTACTTATAATTATTGGACTTGAGCTTGTTCACTGCTCTGCCGAAGAACCCCACGATATACTTAAAAGATTCCCAAAAACGCGTACTATCCAGAAAGAACACATTTATTACGTCCAAGATGTACTTATGGCGTAGGTATACTAACATCTGGTCGGCCAGGATGCGAGGAATATGTCTCAGACGATGTCAACTCTGGCAACGTGGCCCACGCAGTCGGCGTACGTTTTGGTCGGTTCTTGTCCGACATAACCTCCGTAGCCGGTGGTGAGGGAGCCGTGGGGATTTCCGTACATTAAAAGAACAGGTAAACTAACATCTAAAATCTAAAGAAAGACAATTTCTTCTAGGTGAGCAAAAACGGTTTAGGTTGCTGGAATCTCGACAAACCCTTCACAAGCGAAAATAGTCCAGTGATATTTAGCGACTGCAATTTAATGGAGTTTCCAAACGATGTCAAAGTAAGTTCTTTAAACTGTTCTTTCGAAATTTTTTGTTTTGGTAGTTATAAGTATTTCTGATAGGTAAGTAGGTATAATCAGACGCCGGAGAACCTTTGCCTCGGGATAGGAGTCCTTAAGTCACACAAAGGTGAGAAGTGTTGATAAAAGGTAGCTGAGAGAATGACGTCAGTCTTACATAGATATAATCACGCCTCTATCCTCGAAGGGTTAGGCAGAGGTGAATTAACACTCACTTTTAATCAATCATTTTTTTTCGGCTCCCACGTAATAGGGGGTGAGCATATTGCAGTCTTTCGGACACTATTATTGACTCGAGTCTTGTATCTGTGCCTGAGTCTGAGCTGTATATATCTGTCTGATGTTAAACAGCCCTATCCCTTAGTCGCCTAGTACGACACCGCATGAGAAGAGATAGGGTCGCCCAAATTTTACTCTACCGGGAACCACACGGCTTCCGACGTCAGTCTTTACGGTACGCTATGCAACTTTTGCAACGATGCCGGCGCTTGCACTGCGTCACTGCACTTCGCTACTGCATTAAATATCCTCCAGCTCAGGAGCAAGGTGAGGCTGCACTCGGCTCCAGCTGTTGAAGATGTTAGCTAGCTGGGAGAAGCAATTCCTAAACTCAGTCGGCACGCGTGTCTAGCAACTTTGTTCTAGGTCATTTCGTGATTTTGTACGTCCCTACAAACTGTTAATAATTTCGTCGTTATGTTAAGGTGGACAGTGAGGGTAACGTGTGGATGCTGAGCGACAGACAGCCGCGGTTCTTGTACGACGCGATGGATTACACCGATATCAATTACCGAGTGCTATACGCTCCAAGTAATTTGCTTGTTCAAGGCACAGCTTGCGAAAAGAAGAAAATAATGAATCTTCGGTAAGCTCGATCTCTTCCAATCAATTCGTCCAGACGTGGCTTATGGCTTCTCTTGGGTTTTACGGCTGTCTGACTCCGCAACCCCAAGAGAAAGAAAGTGCGTCAGAGCCTCTTTCGTCAATCATTATACTGATTTACAGGTAAGATTGGTTTGGGTCCTGAAAATTTGGTGACGCTTCATACGTCTGGGTAGGCAGCAGGGAAGAAATCTATACTAATATTTTAAATGCGAAAGTTACTGTTTATCACACTTTCGCACCTAAACCACTAAATCGATTATGATGAAATTTGTTGTACAGACAGATTTGAGCTTGGAAACCGACATCTAGGTACTCAGTGTTATAGAACCCATAATAGGTATAAGTAATTGTAATGTTAGTTCTAGATGGCACTGTAGGTCTGTCTCATGCCACAGAAGCAAATCACCTCTTTGCCATTGGGTACTTAGCAGTAGCCTACGTTATGGACCCTTCCTTTTTTTTTTATACCACTTAGGTGGCAGACAAGCACCCGGCCCACCTGATGGAAAGTGGTTACTGTGGCCTATGGACGTGTGTAACACCAGAGAAGCCGCACTCGCGCTGCCGCCCCTATAGGCACAGAGTTTCTGTGCCGTCAGTGTAGAGGACCAAGTAGGACAAGACTTTAGTCCCTTAAGCTTGTTGCGATCATAATCCTATGAGTCATTAGCTCGTTTCAAAATGGTAAAACAAATTTTATTTCTCTTATTACAGGAAGCAAGGTTCACGAAGCAGTAGCAAAAATTTCAGTATTTGAGACGACAATCCATGGCACTCAACCACGCACTACCTATATTTTTTACGCTCTGTATTACTTGTGTCACTTATTTTATTTATAAACTTTTACGAAATAATATTACATTATAAATTAAATTAAATATCATTTTATTGATGGCAACAGGGCCCAATTTGTTAGTAACAATATTTGTCTTACACCTAATGGTTAGCATACAAAATGTCAACAGTATAAAATCAGGATATTATTATAAATTGATATTATAATTATTGCATCAGATTTGATGTCAGTTAAAAATTATAATTCACAAAATTAAATAATTCAATTATTATATCACAAGTTAATACTAGATGCAATAGTCAATTCATTATACAATATTAAGTCAATTAATTAATGTGATTATGTAGGGTTTCACTCTACTGGTGATATGCTTCATTATGGGTGAGTCGTACCGCGCTGCTGTTACTCTCAGAATACTGTTGGAGCTGCCGCGGATACGGCTCAACAATGACGCCGTCCGAAGTATTAGTTTTACACCATGCGCAGTTCGGGTTTCTGTCGGGTTTATCGACTGAAAGTGCTGTTCTAAGCTTGAAACACACAGTACAGTATAATACGGACAGGAGAACTCCTATAATGACTTGTTTCTTGGACCTCTCCAAGGCTTTCGATCTTATAATCGTACGATTATGGGCCAAGATGCGAGAGGCGGATATGCCAGCTTAACAGCGTTTGATGGGGTGATGGTATGTCAGAGGAGTACAAGTTGGAGTGCGGGGTTAGGCGGGGCGGACTGACGTCACCAAAACTGTTTAATCTGTACATCAATGAATTAATTGTTGGTGTCAGCGGTCTGCGTATCGGATGTCATATTGATAATGTGTGTGTAAACAACCTAAGTTACGCAGACGACATGGTGGTGCTGGCGCCGACGGTTGGTTCATTGAGAAAGCTGATGCAAACCTGTCAGTTGTATGCGCAAAGTCATGGTTTGTTATATAATGTAAGCAAGAGTGAATGTATGGTCTTTGGGGTGCCCAGTGAAAAAGTTGCTCAAGTCCCACCCATAACTTTATACGGTGCTACATTGAAGAGAGTGAGTGTCTTCAAATATTGTGGTCACTATATTACTGAGGATCTCGGAGATCATGTAGACATAGATAGGAAACTCAGGGCGTTGGCGGTGAGGTGTAACATGCTGGCCCGCAGGTTCTTACGTAGTATTGTATTCTCTTTGCGCAGGTTTGCTCGCTGTAGCAAAGAGGTTAAAATCACTTTAAGGCATACTGCCAGAACCTCTATGAGGACACTCAGTAGTGGGTCAGCTTTACACTTAAGTCGCTGAACGCCTTGCGAGTTCAATATAGTAATGCCTTTAGGGTGCTGTTGGGGCTGCCGCGCTATTGCAGCGCGTCAGCGATGTTTGCTGAGGCGAGAGTAGACGGGTTTCATACATTATATTCATATTCTTCTTTTTATTCGCAACAACATTTCAAACATTCTGGTTTCCTACTACTTATTTATCTAGATCACAACTCGCTGCAATAATATCTCTGTATGAGGTGTTTGTTTTGATTATTGATACCTCGCGAAATTAAAGCGCACCGTATACGAGTACCTAGCTTTTGCAAGTGTATTCTTTTTATTCCACTTAGGTGGCAGACAAGCACACGGCCTACCTGATGAAAAGTGGTTACTGTGGCCTATGGACGTATGCAACGCCAAGGGAGTTACACTCGCGCTGCCAACCCTGTAAGCACAGAGTTTCTATGCCGTCAGTGTAGAAGACAAAGCAGGATAAGCTTTTGGTCTTCCCACTGAAAGCAGCTAATGAGTGTATTCTGTATTCTGATTGATCACGATACAAAATAATTGTCAGTGGACGTCGAAAGTAAAACAAACACAAAAATAGTCATAGTTTTATATTTAAATATACAACATGGTAGTTATAACTATGTAATTAAATAAGTCTATGTGATTGAATAATTCATAATTAATTATATTTCTGCACGTGTCGTCCGTCGATTCCACTTCGTTCTTTGTCAGTCTTTTCACTAATAATAACAACTGAACCGACTATGTTATGAACTTAGAAATTTGAGCACCTACTCGCCTAAGAAGAGTTTAGAGTCACATGGACGTGATAGGAATAGATGGACAAACATGAGAACAAGATATGAGAGCTTTTGAATCTAAGTTACACTATAGTAATACTCCAAGTTAGAATAAAATTTCTTGAGAATTTAAATAGACAGGCTTTATAAGAAGCAGGCAATAAAACCAAGCTCTAACAATTGCTACAAAGTTTTATTAAATTAATTTTATTGGGGTAATCGTGAAAATCCAGTTTTTGTTTGATAAGTACGTAATTATTTTCACTGGTGAAAACCGACATGTATTTAAAAAAACTTAAACAGAGTCTATTTGTTACCTGTTCACGTATTAAATTCCGATTAATCTATTTCTAACGCAAGAGTATTACCAAGAGATTGAATATTTGAAATAGATCTAATAATAAAACTGTAGATTATAAAGATCAAAATTAAAGTCTAAGTCCTGTATTTCTTGACTATGATATTATATTGCATCACACCCGTGAGCAAAATCTAAAGATTCCGGGAGATATAAGATCTACAATTATATTATTAGAGCCTTGGGGTAAGTTCGGAAGTGGGGTAAGAACAAAAAGTAGTATGTAATTCACTCGTTACCCGCTTTTTGATCTAAAGACCGTATTCTAGAACGACACCTAATCGTGAATCACAATTTATCTGAAACAGATAGTTTAAAAAATCTGTCCTCAGGTAAATCGAGATTCAGAATTCAGTACTTACCATTCTAGAATATGGGCCAAAATGTAGACATCGGCAATATGACTGCAAAGACCGTAATGAATATTTGAAATGTAAAGCAGTTGCCACATGAATTATACTTTTCGTTCTTACCCCACTTTCGAACTTACCCCAACGCATTTAATAATACGGTGTTAAAACCCAAAAATATAAATTCTTATTGATTATATTGGTATCAATGAATAATATTACAACATTTTCCCAACATTATGCCTTAGGCCCGTTTTCTAGAACGACACTCGGTCCTGAATCTTTATCTGAGGACAGATTGTTGCAGATTGATTTTATAACAGATTTGACCAATTGTCTATACAACCTGTCTTATCCATATATATTAAGATTCAGAATTGAGTAGCATTTTAGAATTTGACCTTAAGATTCATTGTAGTTAAGACCTTTACACACCGTGATAGGCATGAACATTTTTCTAAATTACAATAAAGCGTTAATTGGTTAACGTGTGAGAGGTCTTTAACTTTAGTTGTAATAATTATTCAAAAAAAACCTTAAAATAGATTGATTCAATGATGGAGTACATACTTGGCAAGGGTACAAAAATCCATCAAATCATCACCTTTCCT
The DNA here is from genome assembly GCA_963662185.1 of Eilema griseolum. Lineage (NCBI taxonomy): Eukaryota > Metazoa > Arthropoda > Insecta > Lepidoptera > Erebidae > Eilema > Eilema griseolum. Next base: position 20,843,051 of record OY759248.1, on the reverse strand, counting down.
GTATATCGAAGAGATCTTAGAAAATTGCGTTAAACAATACCATAATCGTATCTTAGCGCATAACTACAGCTGTCAACTAAAAAGATCTATTTTCTAATTAATTTTCATTTATAATACTCATTAAATTCGAATTTTTATGCTAATTTTTCAGAGTTAACTTATTTTTACGATTTCTAAGTTCATGTCTGGCTCAATTTTCGTGCTCAACGAACCGATAATGTACAAAAGCTTTGCAATTTCAAATATATTATTTACATAGGTAATGTAATTATTGCTGATTCATCTATCATAGGCCTTAAGATTGAGAATTTACATGAAAATAATTTTTTAAAAATATAACAAGATCTGCGGACAAATTTCCTACTTTTAAGAAACGCATCGACTATTTAGGAAAATCGATTTCAGACTAAGTCACATTGCCATTAGAATCCGAATCTTAATCTCTATTGCGGTTTTGTATCATATTTTCCTAAATACATGAATTCTTCATACATCAGCAAAACGGAGGTGAATAGAAATCAGGGGATGAATAGAAATAAAATGGTCAGAAACAATCCATAGTGAACGAGTGTACACGTTCACTTTATTTTATTTCTATTCACCTTTTGATTTCTATTCACCCTGTTTTTAGTACCTATTTAGTCGACACACTTCAGTCTTGATGAAAGCATCACCCTACTCAGTATTCACTACATATTTATTATGCATTAAATTTTCATTAAAAAATGGTGTACTTAGTATTCATTTTACGAGGTGTTTGAAAGCCAGCAAATCAAAAGAAATCGTTGCCTACAGTGACACAACAATAAAGATATTAGTGAAGTATTTTTAATAGAGAGTAATGTATTAATTTATCAGTTTTCAGCGAATTTATCAATTCCACTATATTTCATAGTTCAATGCCAACAATATAAGCTAGTTTGCAATTCGTTGCCGATGATATATTTCTCGTGTTGTCACGTTTCGTCATATCACCAATTATGTTTTATTGCAGTTTGGCATGCGCCAGTAGGGTTAGACACATTCACATCGCATGTTCGTCTGAACAGAATAACTAAGTTGCGATTAAATGTAATTTTTTGAACTTTACTTATTTAATTTTACTAAAATTAGTGATCGTTACTAACTTAGTTATTTGTACTAATTTAGTTTGTTTACTAACTTAGTTACTTTTACAAATTTAGTTATACAAAACACAAAGTCTGTACACTTATTTGTTAATCTTTATTTTTTGAATTCACTTTTTCCTGCAATGATTAAATAAAGGTTACAGTGCTGTAGGCTCGTGCATGTGTCATGTTATGGGGCTAATAGGAAGTTTGTATTTAACTTAGTATAGTTTGTACCATACAATAGTATCATACAAGATCTTCATTAGCTCTCATCAAGATGATAATGTAAATTGATGATGATATAAATGTTATTTGATGATAGTATTGGGAGGGTTTTTGTATTTTGCAATCGAAATTAAATAGGTACAAAAATTATAAAATATTCATGTGTATGAAAAAAAATCGTGATGTAACTTGTTCGTACGTAGTCGACCAGAATTCTTTAAACTTACATGAAACATTTCTTCTATAAATATAATGCTGAGTCAGCATTGTGCAAAATTAAACTATTTTCTCATTTGAGATTAAAACGACTTTATATTGTCATAATATTTTAATAAGTTAGCACTAACTTCAGCTGGCGTATCGAGATGTAATACAAGAATCACGGTCGACTGACATATGCGATAGTCCCAAACCGTACAATATGGCAAAATACCGGTTCAGCTTTATCAATTTCTAAATTATACAACGACACTACTCTTCGGTATCAAAAAGTTAAAATTCACATAGAAAAGGACGCAAATCGTTCTTAATTTAAATCACGAAAACTGCTGAATGATTCCGACCTTTTCCGAAGAGCAGTGTCGAAGTGAACAGTGGAGCGTCACCGTGAACGTTATCCTACCTTACAAGATCCGTTTTGCTGTGACAAAGGAATTTCTACCTTATTTCAATAGACCATATGTTAAATCGTGGAATAGATTATCTAGAGTTCTCGGCGGTTTCCGCTTTGTGTTGCGGTGTCGACTTGGACGGGCCGAGTCGCTTTTTAAGGGGCGTGTTGTACTCCCATCCGTCTTCACCTTTGGGGCTGAATAACTGTAACAAATGATATTCGTTTTCAATTTAGTTTACAGAAGCACCGGCTTCAAGGGAAATCCATCTGACTATATGGTCACCTGTATTATTAGGTTCTACAAAAAGAAAGCCCCGTTGGGTAACGTGTATTCCACCCCAAAAACTTTCCAGCGTCCGTGTCCTGCGCGCGCATATCTATAGTGTATCGTGAGACGTACCTGCGTCTGCCACTTGTCGCCGGTGGCGTCGCGCTGCTTGACGGCGTCGCGCTGCGCCTGCTCCACGTGGCGCTTGGCGGCGGTGGCCAGCTCCGTGTCCTGCGCGCGCATATCTATAGTGTATAGTGTATCGTGGGGCGTACCTGCGTCTGCCACTTGTCGCCGGTGGCGTCGCGCTGCTTGACGGCGTCGCGCTGCGCCTGCTCCACGTGGCGCTTGGCGGCGGTGGCCAGCTCCGTGTCCTGCGCGCGCAGGGCGCACGTGACGTGGCGCCACACGCGCCTCGACTCGTGCGCCGCCTGCCGCGACACCGGCGCCACGCGCTTGCGCCGCGCCTTCATGCCCGCCACCTCGAACAGCGTCTCTGTGCGCTGAGGGGGGGCGACAGGACATTACACAACTATACATACGTATTCCTACAGAGTCAATACGATTCGCGATTCTGTTAAATGACGTGAGCCTCTGCGACATGTGGGGGTAATGATGTTTGTCACACTGGTTTGCGAGTAGCACTTTTTCAGTATTTCTTTTTGTTCATCTCATGATTTTTATTCTCCCTTTAACCTATATCAACGTTTTGAAGACGGGAATAGTCTATCGCATTGCTCGCATTATATTTAAAAGATAGTAACTGCAGAAATCTGATCAATTTAATTCTATTCACCTGTTGATTTCAATTCACCCTTTTTCGACGATGTCGAAATTACACCGATATAGTCTCACTCTGACAAAATATACTTAAAAGAAATAATTCTAAATTATTAATAATTATAAAGCTAAAGAGTTTGTTTGTTTGAAACTGAGATTAGCGCAATCTCAGGAACTAATGGTTCAAATTGAAAAAATATTTTTGTATTGAATAGTCAGTTTTAACAGTCTTTTAGCTGATTCTTTATTGGTATTTTTGGCAACTCTGAATGTGTCGTGGTGGCGAATATTCGAGCTAGACAGCATGATATTTCTCGCCACCACCTTTAGTGGACGTGACATACGTCAAAACTGACGGAGGTGCCAATCCTGTTATTACAAAAGCTTATATAAATGATTTTGACACTAATTTGTGTCCCCATCCTTGTCTTCGCTTCGGAAGAAAACTAGATGGCAATATATTTTAGTCACGTCAAACTACAGAATCGACACCAAAAACAAAACACTACTATAAACCTTACTTTGATACTTTCATAAAGTAGTTAAAACCGATTGTATTTATAGTAGACTAGCTGTTGCTCACGGTTTCACTTCCATGAAATTTTATGGATAATTTACCATCAACAGTAAAGTAGTTGTAATCGCCAAAGAGTATATTGTGTCATTATGCGTTGCAGGAGACATGGTTTTTGCCTCATGATTTGTATTTGTTGGGGTCCATTCACGCAGATTCGGTAGATACATCATAGGGAAATCTTTCAGGTCAACCTTATAGTGGAACTGCAATCTTGAATCGCATGAGTATTTTCCGGTCGGAATCGGAAATTAAGTGTGAAAATGCCCGCTCAACGGCGATTAAAATTGAAAACGGTGATAAATAAATATTACTTATACCCTTATTGTAAAAAGATATTCGCCATTTTACGGCTATCTTGGATTTGAAATTTACAATAGTGTATAGTATTTTATTTGTCAAGCACTTTCGTGAAAAATATGTACTCTGTCCTTTTGTGGCGGGGCGCGGCGGTTTGATGATTGTCAAATATTTTCACGATTGAAGTTCTGACACATAATCTGGAAATAGCGTAATAAAGTAAGTAATTACCTATTTCTTGTGTACAAAATAATTATTTCATCTGCATGAATTTTGTATTGGGGTAACATTGAAACTTTTATATGTTCATCTATCCCCGTAAATTTTAATTGGTTAAGCCGGAAAGTATGAAAACGATAGCTATATTCAGGTGCAATGACGTTTCTAAGAATTTAAATAATAGCCAGAAGTTCTAATAAAACACTCGTCCCTACCTTTTTATTAAAGTTACAGATCATTGGGTTAGATTGAAAAATATCATCTCGCCTAAATTGGGTTTCTGTGCACAATCCCTTCCTCCTACCGACAAACTTTGACTGAAGTGAGGAACATGACGGACATAGCAATGTCTTGTGCACCGCATAAACCATGCTGAAACAGATGGTCTATGCGATTGATTATTTTACCCCATTTTTGCTCTTGTCCCTACTTACCCTATTTAAGATAATTATCAATTTAATGAATTGATTTTAATTTAGGAGATAGATATGATAAATTTCCGATCTCACACCGAAACACTTCAATACCGACACACATTATGGTTTTAACTACTCTATACCGTATACTTCGTTTACTTCGTCCGTCATTGACAGGCACCACTCCCTTTTTAACCTTTGAATGGATGGGGTAATCTTTGTAGTGTTATTTATTAATAATCAGTTGGCAATTTGATGAAATTCATTACTAGGACATTGCCGGGAATTTAGAATAAACAGCGGTACTATGAAACATCTCTATGTCATACAGGTATTCCATTGTTACCATTGGTCATTGGAATCTAGTGTAATATACGGAATAATGGAAGGGATCATATGGCCTATTAAAAATCCCTGAGATAATTGTTACATCGGATTTAGTGGCATATAAGGGCATTTGAGTCATCTGGAACCATAATGCAACAAATCGATCGGTTGATTCGTTGAAAAGGGACAAGTCATTATTATTTTCTTTATAATAGTAGTATTAGTAGTAACTTTTTGGTCGATACGGTACTTTCATATTATTCTATTCTAATTAATGGCTGCTCAATTTCAAAACAACGCGAACTTTACCCAAACTCCTTTCAATAGATGGTGAAGATATATTTTTTCGCGTTCTACATAATATATGTATATATGACAAGAGGATAATCCGAATTAAACAAAATGTTATTGTGCCTCTGGACACTTGCGGGTTGATGAAATACTATTTCTTTTATCAATAATAAATAAAATGCATGTTATAAATATGTTCTTTGCACATATGTAAAGATAAATTAGATACAAGTTCGGGTCATAAAAATAGTAGGTAGTAGTAGGTTAGACTGCCATTATATTAATCATTGTGGTATGATATCTGCTGGAATTGTGAGCGCTGAATAATAAATATAAGTACTGCAAAATGTATTTATTGTTCAGATCTCACACATAATGACATATTGATAATGATTGATATTATTATAATGTTATTACTAACATTAGATACAGTTTTACAAGATTTGGTATTTATTAAAAATGAATTTAGATTAATTGGTTTAGAACTAAATGACAGCAAATGCGAGATTTTTTTAAACGACGTTTCGGACAAAATTTCTACTATTTCTAAATTCAATTCCGTAGCTCCCACCATCAAAATTTTAGAAAAAGACTCTTTACGTCTCCTCGGGTCCCCAATCCTAGAAGATGCCTACTGCCTAATGCTATTTATAGAGGAAAAAGTTCAAAATTTTAGTGACATATCGGATCGCCTACTCAAAATAAATATACACTCGGCTTTCACTATTCTTCGGTATTGCCTATTCGTTCCAAAATTCACCCATGCCCTACGACCGACGCCATTTTTTAAACATATAACAATTTTGAAAAAAATGGACGAATATAGAAAATACCCTCACCAAAATATTAAATGTGGCCTTGGATGACTGAGCTTTACTACAAGCGACTCTACCGATTCGCTTGGGTGGGCTCGGTATTCGCAAAATTTCAGATGTCAGCTTACCAGCGTTCCTGTCTTCAGTCCACAGTACGGAAGAATTAACTAGGAAAATCCTTGCACCTACACTAGTTAATTCTGAAGTATTGTGTAAGACTGATGCAGTGAACGCTTGGAAAATTGCATGTCCAAACACCGATCTCCCAAGGAACCTCTTCTCACAACGTCAGTGGGACGGGCCGCTCTGCAGCTTAGTTGAAAAAAAAAGACTAAATACATGTTCCAATGCTGCTGAGCGTGCCCGTTTACTGGCGGTTGGAGTGTGGGAATCGGATATTTGGCTACAAGCTCTTCCGTCATCTAACGTAGGGACTATGTTAGATGACACTACCTTCCGCATCGCAACTTGTCTCCGTTTAGGTGCGCCGTGTGTTTCTCCGCATCAATGCCGTTGTGGAGAAGCCGTTGACAGACTCGGACACCATGGTCTGTCGTGCTGCAGGAGCGCTGGGCGAATTCCACGGCACGCCAGCCTCAACGACATAGTCCGCCGTGCTCTTGTCACCGCCGGTGTACCAGCTGTACTAGAACCAAACGGTTTGGCGCGTGACGATGGCAAGAGACCGGATGGCATGTCGTTAATGCCATGGAAAATGGGTAGGACTCTGGTGTGGGACGCCGTTGCGCCGACATGCGTTGATACCATGGCTCCTACCCATATAACTAGCACGGCTGGCTGTGCTGGTGCTGCTGCTGCTTCTGCAGAGGCTCTCAAGCGGCGCAAATACTCCAATCTCATCGGAGATTATGAATTTGTGCCGTTTGGAGTCGAGACTTTGGGGTCATGGGGTCCGAGCGCTCGCAACCTCTTCCGTGAGATTGCGAAGCGAATGGTCGACGCTTCTCGTGACCAGAAGGCTGGCCTCTTTTTAGGTCAGAGAATAAGCATTGCCATACAACGTGGCAATGCTGCCAGTCTTCTGGGAACGCTACCACAAGAGGCATGCGATGCGGAGGAATTCTACGACGCATTTTAATTGTTCTTAGCTATAAGTTCTATAATAGTTATTTTATTTTTATTGTATTTAATATTTATAAATTATTTCTTGATTTGTTTATTAAAATAACAATTTTTTTTTTCCTAATTTAAGTAGGCTTCTAGTATATTACACTAAATTGATTATTGATTATGTTCTATGAATAAATAAAGTATCTATTTAAAACAAAAAAAAACATTAGAGATAAGAAAAAATGTTCTTAACTAATTGAGCCAAGTTGCCATCAATAAAAAATTTTTTTTTTTTTTAGTTAAATTCTATCGCCGTCGCTTCTCGTCGCGTAAAAATCAAAAACGCACTTGAATGCGTTCGAGTTTCGCGTACCGCATCGAAACGCATCGCAAAAAGCTCACGTAGGACAATGCCTTAGTTTAAAAATCGTGGAAACAACATTTTCAATGAAGCTAATTATTGAAAATGAATGATAAAAGTCTTACTATTTTGGAAAAATAGTTTATAAAAGCAATAAAATATAAAACCGTGACAGATTATCGTTGCGTTTCATCCATTTATTTAGGTTAAAAAAAGATGTATTTAGGTTAAAACGCCAGCTAAAGCAACAACATGCGATAATCAGTTAGAGCTTGTCCTTACTAGTAATTTTTATTACGGCGTCAAAGTTAAGCAACCACTGCGTTCGATTTTAATTAGAGTCCAAAAATCTTGGAAACATATATTTTCAATGAAGCTAATTATTGAAAAAGAATGAAAAATATCGTACTAAATTGGCACAAAAGTTTTTAAAAGCAATAAAAAAACCAACTGAGACAGCTTATCGTTTGCATCTATCGCAAATATCATGCCCAGCCGATACAGCCTACTTAATGTACCCCGGGTACAAACTCGAGCATGACTTCATGAGTCGCGCCGGGGTATGCTTGTACGTCCGGGATGATATTTGCTGCCGCCGTCTTCAAGGCCTTGAAGACAGGGACCTGTCAACTCTTTGGGTACGTACGGATCACGGTGGCCACACCCGCATCTTTGCGTGCCTCTACAGGTCTCATAGCGGTGACTTGGGTACAGCTCAATTGTTTGAGCATCTGCAGCGGTCTGCGGACAAGGTAATTGAGCAATACCCTACCGCAGATTTAGTATTCTTGGGGGACTTCAACGCTCACCACGTAGAGTGGCTGGGGTCTCCTAGAACTGATTTTGCGGGAAGGGCTGCTCATGACTTTGCACTGAGCTACGGATTCTCTCAACTGGTGCATTCTATTACTAGAACACCAGAAATAGAGACCCATAGAAGCTCTATACTGGACCTTCTGCTGACTTCACGCCCGGACGAATACTCAGTAACTGTGGAAGCACCACTTGGTACTTCGGACCACAGCCTCGTTCGGGCGCAAGTGACTCTCACGCGGCCTGAACCACCGCGGCCACCTCAATGGCGGCATGTCTGGCACTACAAGTCGGCAGACTGGGATGGACTGCGAGAATTCTTCGCGTCGTACCCGTGGAGGCAGCTTTGCTTCACTTCAAATGATCCCAGCTCCTGTGCAACAGCAGTAGCTGATGCGATCCTAGCGGGTATGGAATGCTATATTCCGAACCGCTGGATCGCAACAGGAGAGAGCAAATGCCCTTGGTTTAATAGGCCCTGCAGAGAAGCAAGAGACCACAAGCAATCTGCATACAGGGCTTGGACCACGGCTTTAGCCAATAAAGATCCTAATATCACTGAAGTGAAGCGAAAGTTGAATGCCGCCTCGAGGTCTAGTAAAAAAGCTACGGCCAGGGCTAAGTTTGAGTTCATCGGCAGAATTGGCGAGCGGCTTGCGCGCTACCCATCTGGCAGTCGTGCATTTTGGTCGCTCGCCAAAGCTGCCGAGGGAAACTTCTGCCAGTCTTGCCTTCCACCGCTGCAAAAATCCGATGGTAGTCTGGCCCATGGCGCTAAGGAGAAAGCCGATCTGTTGGGTAATCTCTTTGCGTCAAACTCGACTATGAACGACGGGGACGCCGAACCACCCATAATTCCCAGCTGTGGTGCTTCCATGTCTGAAGTTAAAATCACGCAACGGGCGGTCCGGCGTGAGCTTAAGTCCCTAGATGTTCGGAAGTCGAGTGGGCCGGATGGGATACCGGCGATGGTGCTTAAACACTGCGCCCCCGAGCTGTGCCCTGTACTTACACGCCTTTTTGCACTCTCCTACTCCGCGCGGCAGGTCCCAGCCTCGTGGAAGACCGCATTCGTGCACCCTGTACCTAAGAAAGGCGACAGGACAGATCCGACCAATTACAGGCCTATCGCTATAACCTCCCTACTCTCGAAGGTTATGGAGCGTGTCATTAACACACAGCTCCTGAGATACCTTGAAGGAAACGATCTACTGAGCGACCGACAGTACGGCTTTCGCCACCGTCGCTCAACCGGTGACCTTCTTGTGTATCTCACAAACCGGTGGTCGCAAGCCATCGAGAGTCGGGGTGAGGCACTAGCGGTCAGCCTCGATATAGCAAAGGCCTTCGATCGGGTCTGGCACAAAGGTCTTCTTGCGAAGTTGCCGTACTATGGACTCCCCGAGGGACTTTGCGAATGGATCGCCAGCTTTTTGTCCAACAGAAGCATCCAAGCTGTCGTCGACGGCAGCTGCTCGGACCGCATGAACATAAACGCTGGTGTCCCACAAGGCTCCGTGTTGTCTCCGACGCTGTTTCTGCTGCATATCAATGACATGCTGTCTGATGGCTCCATTCATTGTTATGCGGACGACAGTACCGGGGACACGTGTTACACGGGCCGTGCAAATATCCCTCAGTCCGAGGTGGAGAAGAGTCGCGAACAACTTGTGTCTAAAATCGAGACTACTCTCTCTGGAGTATCCGATTGGGGACGACTAAACCTAGTCCAATTCAACCCCACTAAGACACAAGTATGTGTATTCACCGCTAAGAAAACCCCATTCATTGTGGCGCCGCAATTCCTGGGCACACCGCTTACCATCTCCTCGAGTATCGGGATCCTTGGTGTCGATATCTCCAGCGACGTCCAATACCGAAGTCATTTGCAGGACAAGGTTAAGTTGGCATCAAAAAAACTCGGAGTGCTCAACAGGGCGAAGCAGTACTTCACTGCGGGGCAGCAACTCCTTCTTTATAAGGCACAGGTCCGGCCTCACATGGAGTACTGCTGTCACCTTTTTGCTGGAGCACCTGCATACCAGCTTGACCCCTTCGACTCGTTGCAAAGACGGGCATTGAGGCTGGTTGACAATCCCATACTCACAGGTAGAGTGGAACCTCTTAGCCTTAGGAGGGATTTTGCCTCACTGTGTGTGTTCTACCGCCTATACAATGGTTTGTGCTCAGATGAATTGTTTGACATGATGCCCGTAGCTTCATTCTATCATCGCACCTCTCGCCATAGGCAGGGAATTCATCCCCACACATTGCGACCTGAGACGGTGCGCACTGTGCGGTATGAAAGAAACTTCATCCCACGCACACTCAAGCTGTGGAATGACCTCCCTGCTGCGGTTTTCCCAAGCGCCTACAATATGGGGTTCTTCAAGAGGGGCATCAGAAGGTTTCTTCATGGTCGGCAGCACGAGTGTGACACCCCTGGTGTTGCATACGTCCATAGGCCACGGTAACCGCTTCCCATCAGGTGGGCCGTGTGCTTGTCTGCCAACTTAGTGGTATAAAAAAAAAAAAAAAAATCTCTCAGCTTTGACGCCATAATAACAAATAGAGACAGAGAGCACATTACAAGTTATAATGGAATATCGTATTTTTGACCGGCATTTTAAATTTCGGACCAAAAACGTACGTATGAATGATGTCCTTTCCAAATTTATGTGACCAATTTATTTCTATTCACCTCTTGATTTCTACTCACCTTCTTACCGATAACAAACTTTTCGCACGTTAGAATTATTTTAATAAAATATTAACCGTGTTCCTTTTCTGGGCAGTCGGAAATATAGCGTAGCACTGCTGAACACTGTCAATAACTATCCGCAAACAACATTCAGCTCAGTCAAGCTGATTACTCTCAAAGCATGGTACACCAAACGAACGAACGTACATTATAACAGAAAATACAACACCATGCTTTACACCACTTACCCCCGAATCAGTCCATCGTCCATCCATTCTAGAGTTCCACTCTCCTTGGGCAGTGTAGAAAGGTTTCTTGTCCACGCCAGCGAAGATCTCGCAAGTGACTCGATGTTTCTTCCCGCCGTAGAAGGGCTTAGTCAAGAACTCAATATTAGCTTTATGGCCTGTCTGCAAGCACTCAATGACGACGGACCCGCCCAGCTCTATCCACGGAACTGTTAGTATTGATCTGTCGAGTAAGAGATTTTGTTTTTATTACCGAAGGCAATTCTGTCTATTTGGGGACATAATATCTATAATAGTTACCATAACTATGTAAAAAATATAATACAAAGATTCTACATTTTTTCTGTTGCAATACATTTTGACCAAAGCACCTAACTATAATCGTGTGTCATACAACAAGGTGAATAGAAATCAAGCGGTGAATAGATTAATATAGTACATTTTATTTTCTATTAAAAAAATGAAAATAATTTCTTACATCACTTCAAATACCTAACCAGATAATTTATTCGACCATTTAATTTCTATTCACCACTTGGTTTCTATTCACCCTATTTCATTGGTTATGTTTCCATCTCATTACATATTTTGTACTCTGAACCAGCAATACAAATCCATTCTTTTCCAACTATTTCCTAAGTTCTACATACAGAGAAAAAAAAAAAAAATACAAGAAAGGAGGAGTCCTCACCTGCCGTAACCATTAGGGAATGTAAGCGAATACTCTTCTCCTGTGTCCAGTAGGGTGACCACACCCTTGCCAATATTGTGTACTCCAATGGACAGTCCGAGGAACTTGCTCTTAGTCCACACCCATGCCTCGAACTGGATACGCTTGTTAACGTGTTCCGCGTAGAAGGCCGATATCGGCGGATGGTGGGACACTTGTTCCGCTACGAAGGACAGCTGGTCCGGAGTGCACCACGGCACTGGACCATCTCCTACTTCTAACTGGAAAAATAGGAATGCTCATTTATTTCTACTTTGTAGAACCTAGTACCCACATATTTCAACTGAATTTAGAATCATATTTTTAATAACAGGCATAACAGTAGGTTGGTTTTTAATTCATGTGACACATTTGCCCAACGCCATCTAGCGAAAAGTCACCAAACTATTTTGAAACTACTGATCCTGCATCACGCTATGAAAGATTTTAATTATTTCTTTTTAGAGTTTAAGTGCCAGTAGAATTATTGCATTATTTTATGACTAGCTATAGCTCGTGGTTCCACCTGCCGCAAGTTCTGAATTTGATTTAGTTCCCTCAACTCATTAAAAACCTGTTTTAGTTATAAAACTTAAGGAGGTAGGACACGGCGGTATTTCCGCCCAATTGAGCAGTCCGACTGGGGAAGTACCTCGGCCCTAAAGAATACCGCGGCTACAATAACTTCGTGTTGTGTTCCCACCGGTGAGTAGGGTAGCCAGAGCTCACTGGAGAATTTATATTGTCAGTGGGAAGACTAAATAAAGGCTTGTCCTGCTTTGTCTTCTACACTGACGGCACAGAAACTCTGTATTTACAGGGTTGGCAGCGCGACTGTGACTCCTCTGGTGTTACAAACGTCCATAGGCCACGGTAACCACTTTCCATCAGGTGGGCCGTGTGGTTGTCTGCCACCTAAGTGGTATAAAAAAAAAAGGTACTCCAGAATGTAATCTATTCCTGTACCAAATTTTAGTCCAATCCGTTCAGCGGTTTAAGCATAATTGAGCAACAAACATCGTCAAACTTTCACATTTATAATACATATAAGTAGGATAAATATAACAAGCTTACCTTTTCAAGGTTATTGGAATGACTTTCAGGCAACGGGTCGAGTTCCCAGTGGCAACGGAAAATTTCTCCCAGTATGGGATTGTATGGTTTTTTGGCGACTTGACTTTTGCGTCCAGCGTGATATGAGCTCAGGTACCATCGGACCACCTGTACCATGCGGTCCCGAGGCGTAGGTTGGTCTACTATCCTGGACAGAAAAATATATGTGACAATAATTCCAGCATCTTGCCATGTCTTAACTGGAAGACCACATTTTTCGGCGACCATCTGACTGCGATGGCAACAAATGTCTGGCTATTCCGGGCTTAGAGGCGAAGACCTAAGAAACGATGGCTTGACGTCCTAGAAAATGACATGTGTGACAATTATCTCACAATAGACACGCGTTAGCTTACTTCTTCTCTTTTTGTTCTCTCCCCCTCCCCTCCCCATTTTATGCGAAAAATCCCCACGGGTACTCCACCCAACGGAACCAGTGGGAGAGGTTATAGATTATGTCGGACTCGAACCGACTAAAACGCACGGCGCCTGTGGGTCGTTATTGGTTGTAGGTGAGGTTGACAGGCATATCTCTCACACCCCGACCGACCCAGTGCCATCTCTCTCGATCTGGCCCTCAAGGGCTCCTCGGCATCAGATAAATGTCTTGTGACGAATATGGACGTCAAAGTGCGAAGCCATGGGTTAGCTTACTTCTCCTCCTCGTTTTGGTTTGGCGGTCTGACCCCCTAACACCGAGGAGCCTTACAGCCTTGTCCCTCAATCAGTAGGTGTATAGCCTTGCAAGTGAGGTCGTATAAGTCATGCTGGTGATTCATACATCACCGTTACTGAAATGAGAGCATCCGAAGGATGCGGTATAATAAAATCTAGAACAAGGCGTTTTTTTTTCTTTTTTTTGGCTTCAAGTATGCTTTATTTATTTATTTATTTAATAGGTTTTTCCACAGCAAATGTATTACAAATCGTTTTACAAGATATGTTTAGCGAGTAATGTGGCTGATACATTTGCCAATTACGGATAAACCAACATGCGTAATATTACAATATTGAAGAGAAAAGAAAAAAAGAAACCTATATTAGCACAGAGAATTGATTAGACAAATGACAGTTGGCGTATTGTAATACTAACTTTACAAACTGGTCAGGGTGCGCGAAGGAGTCCGCGTACATCTCAAGAAGCGATCGCCTCTCCAAGATGAACGTGGGCAAAACAACCTGTAACCAAACAAATTGAACGAGTTAGTGGATCAGTGTACTTATGCCTTTTTTCCAGTAAGAGTTATAGCGAAACGATCTTGACCGCCTGAGTTATTGATACTAATATAAAATTATAAAGTCGTTGTGTCTGTACATTCCAGCACCCTAAGAGTACAAACATACATACATATAATCACGCCTTTATCCTCGAAAGGTAAAGGTGAATTAACACGCACAATTCACCTATTCGGTAATAGGGGGTGAACCTATTGCTGTTTTCCGGGCACTATTGTTGACTCGAGCCATGCATCTGAGGCTGAGTCTGGACTGTATCACTAAACAGTACTATCCCTTAGTCGCCTTGTACGACATCTCATGGGAAGAGATGGGGTGGTCCAAATTCTAATCTGTTGATAACTCCCGAGGCCGAAATCATAAAATAGTGTTACGATGTCTGTTATCTTTAAACCCGCAGACGATCCTAATAGGTAATATTTTCTATACAACGTCTATATGATAGACATGGCCCAAATATAAAAAGGCTAATAAAACTTTTATTTCACAGATACTAATCCTTTAGTACGGTTTGTTTTTTCCTTCGATGTATCTTTATAGGACTTTGTTTACGCAATCTGTCCATGGGTTTACGTTATTTTTTATTTTATTATTATGAATTGGAACCTGACCTTTTTAAAATTTGAATGACATGGTTTGGACAATTATTAAGTTATTGTGATAGTTTGCTGGAAGTGTATTAATATTTATTTAAGTATTTTGTACATTTTTATGTATAATGTATTTATTATTACGACGGCCTCTGTGGCGTAACCGTAGAACGCTCAACTGCTACGCAGGAGGCGAGGGTTCGATGCCTGCTCAGTGCAGTTATAGGAGGTAGGACACAGCGGTATTTCCGCCCAATTGAGCAGTCCGGCTGGGGAAGTACCTCCGCCCTACAGAATACTACAGAATACCGCGGTTATAATAACTTCGTGCTGTGTTCCCAGCGGTGAGTAGGGTAGCTAGAGCTCAGTGGAGAATTTGTGCTGTCAGTGGGATGACTAAAACTTGTCCTGCTTTGTCTTCTGCACTGACGGCACAGAGACTTTGTGCTTACAGGGTCGGCAGCGCGAGTGTGGCTTCTCTGGTGTGACACACGTCCATAGGCCACGGCAACCACTTTCCATTAGGTGGGCCGTGCGTTTATCTGCCACCTAAGTGGTATAAAAACAATAAAAAATAGTGCAGATATTTGTATGCACGAAAATGTATATTTGCATTGGTCTGGGTGTTTCTATGTATAATATATCAAGGATCAAGTTGAATTCGAATTCATTCATACACAAGTCTGCAACGACTTGAAATTGTGCAAAAATCAAACTTCTAAGTCAACGCAATCAAAATTCGTCACTGAATACAATTTTGTACGGATCCCTCAAAGTGCGAGCCCGACTCGCACTTGACCGGTTTTTTTAAATATCTCCAATGTACAGAAACGACCACCACTTTACAATTATATACGTAATACATACAGAAGCAATACAGAGGGAGGACACTGCCAGCCTGATGGGTACGTTTGGGCGATAAGACGTTGAGGTGATTTGATCTTCCGGATCAGAAATTAAAATAAATAAATATTCCATAACATTTAACACATCGCTAATCTAGACCCATGGTAAGCATAGCTTAAGTAGCTTGTGTTATGGAATCTAGAATGCGAATAAACATACTTAGATACTATTTTTTTTTGTAAATACATACATATCATACATAGAAACACCCAAACCAATGCAAATATTCATATTCACGCATACAAATATTTGCACTAAGCGGGAATCGAAACCGCGCCTCCTGCGTAACAGTCAAACATTCTACCGCTACGCCACAGAAGCCTTGTATTTATTTGACTCGATTATTATTTAAAAATGTAATATGTATATAATTGACATAACATAACAAACTCACGCCTATGTACCTGAAGGGTTAGGCAGAGGTGCTAGCACCCCCATTTCGTCAGTTTATGTTTAGGTCCCAATGTAATAATAGGTGGCGAGCCTATTGCCATTAACCGGGCACTTATAAACCAGCGATAAATACACACATAACTTCGAAAAGTCATTGGTGTGTGCCATGGTAAAACCTGACATCGAACCCGAGACCTCGTCTTAGCAGTCCATTACCCATACCACAAGGCTACCGCGGTTTTAATTATATAATTGACTGATTAAAAAAAAAGTATAGACAACTTATAGTCATTGTCACTGAGGATGATAAGGATTCTATCAACACGATAGCTAGATAGATCCCCATAGAGCTTGTATATTTTTCCAAATTAATAACTGTACCCACCTTAGTGAGATCCATTCCAATCTTGACCTGCGAGAGAAGGTGCGTGACCACGGAGCCATGGTTCTCCATCGATCCGAGGTCACTATCTGATTCATCTTCGTATAGTGCTGGAACAACATTATATTTCATCTCAATTAAGATATAGAAACAACTGAATCGGTTCAGCCGGGATTCGAACCCGCGATCTTTCCCTTACAGTGGGAACGCTCTGACCACTGAGCCACTGATCCTTCGTCCAAAACCATCCATAGATACCATTCATAGATATAATCACACCTTTATCCCCGGAGGGTTAGACAGAGGTGAATTAACACCCACAATTCACCAGTCATTGTATTCGGTTCTACGTCATAGGGGGTGGGCCTATTGCCGTATTCCGGGCACTACTGTTGACTCGAGCCATGTATCTGAGACTGAGTCTGGCCAGTATGATGTTAAACAGCCCTATCCCTTAGTCGCCTTGTACGCCACCGCATGGGAAGAGATGGGGTGGTCCAAATTCTACTCCGCCGGGAAACACGCCTCTTTTCATAGTTAAGCTTCTTTCTCATTGGAGTAAGCAGATCATGTCTTTCCATTTGATACGATCCTCTTTCAATGGCAGAACTGACCTCCTAGACAAGCAGCAATTCGTTGGCCAGCGTATTGTAGAGTAGAATGACAAATGTATGAGATTTGACGTATATGACAGTCGTCAACGTACGTCATAAACGTACTGACTACAGGTTTTTATTGTGACTATGTACTTGCTTGTTTGTTTTTGATTTATATTATTTTGTTTTTGTTTGTATAATACTCGGGGCTTATAAATGAATTATAGGAGGGCGTGTGCGCATAATGTGTGTATTGTGTATACCTAGTACATGTTGTGTGTATTACAGTACGGGTACGTGTATAATGTACTTTGTTTTTTGTTTTTTTCTTTTAATAGGAATAATGGCAAACATACAGTAAGCTACCTGGTTTGGTTAGGCTACAGTTGAAAACCAGCGCTGCAGATTGTGCCTAATCTGTAGCATAAGCTGAACTGCGGCCTTTTAAACACACACTCCACACTGACACCTGTTATTAATGGCATTACAATTTTTTTGTGTGTGTTTAATAAACGTATTTTCTTTCTTTCTTTCTTTCTTTTAAATACCATACATTCGTCATACTATTCTACAGGTAGGAGGTAAGACAATATATCTGTCTGATGTTAAACAGCCCTATCCTTTAGTCGCCTTGAACGACACCGCATGGGATACCATTCAAATTCTTCTCTACATATTTCCATCTTACGGCGACGGTCGATTTGAATAGTTAGCATACTAAATGCTTTAAAATATCGTTCAAACATTATATTTATCTAAAACTTTTGTTACAATTCTTACAAATAACTAAAGTAAGAAAATGCTCAATATATTTGCATTTTAGTCAACGTTATCCATGTGGAGACGAAAAAAGAATACAAGTATCACCACTCCATCTCATCCAACGGGTGTCGTAAGAGGCGACTAACGGAAAAATACGCAGACGATATCACTGCGAGAGCAGAATCTCGGAATAAAACCCTGTACCAACCCGTCTGGCCAGCGTGGAAACAGTAGGCTAAAGCGTCCTAACATTGAGAGGCCTGTGTCCAGCAGTAGACTGCCTTGGGTTAATTGATTGATTTACAGTTAATGCAGATATCTTGACCCCCAAAATAGGCTCTAATGGCATATCACATAAATTAGATATCTATCGAAGGGCCTATGTTTCATATTGTATGTTAATTTTGGTAGACGCAAGATGACTCATTTCGAGGCAAGCGTAAGCACTCAGCTACGCAACGCAACGAAAATATTCAATAACTAGTACACTCGTACGTGAATATTCTCACGTTTCAGAATTGTGTGGACCTAAATACAATTGGGTATTGGACTGACTAGTCAAATTAGTGACTTTTTCTAAATGTCAAAACGGTAAGTTACAAGGAAACTTGTATGAAATAATTTATTGTGACGTCATAATGTGTAATCATTTACTATTTTAGGTTGGGTGGATGATTAAAAATAAATGGAAAGGATAAAATAGGAACCAACGCAAATTTTAACACTCACTCCTTTATCATTAATAACTGTTCACTCTTTTATCACTCTAATTTATTTTAACTACAGGAAGATACCCAATTCTGTTGCTGATGTTGTTACCTCATACGCAGAAGGCGTACACCATATGAATTGGCATGTATGCATTATTCATTTACAAAAGGAGTTTAGCGTCACGTACAGAACATCTTAACTCCAAAACTGTTTATAGGAAAAAAATAACGAAATGTATTATCCCTGTCCTCAATAAGATTGCCGCGTGGGTTCCGGCAGAGTAGAATTAGGGCCACCCCATCTCTTCCCATGCGGTGTCGCACAAGGCGACTAAAGGATAGAGCTGTTTAACATCAGACATATATACAGCCCAGACTCAGCCTCAAATGCATGGCTCGAGTCAACAATAGTGCCCGGAATACGGCAATAGGCTCACCCCCTATTACGTGGGACCGAATACAATTATTGGTGAAATGTGGATGTTGATTTAACTCTGCCTAATCCTCTAGGGATAAAGGCGTGATTATATGTATGTATGTATGTATGTCAATAAGATTACAATAAATATTAGATCAGTGTTCAGCAACTCTTGTTGACTGTACCTTATCCTAGTTTATATTTAAATTTAAGTGGTAGGTACATTTCTTTAAATAGGGCATGACACTGTATCTATCGAGAAGATTGTTGACTCCTGGAATGATGGCATTTGTTCTTTGTACTTCAATCACAGCAAGAAAACTCGACAAGTCATTTATTAAAAAACTGACAATGTTAGATGACAACGATGATCATGATGATTGATCATTACAATCAACATTAATCATTACAATCAAAATCAAAAACCTAAACTTTTCTCATGAATCACTTTACCTATTAATGAAATTCACAAGAAAATCCGTTCAGTAGATTTGAGGCCTTTTGCGAACAGACAGACAAACACGGCGGAGGACTTTCCTTTATAATATCACAGCACACATCAGCTTTTTTGTTAACTGTCCTTTAACTGGTCTCAAAATATTCCTCGGAAATAAATATAATTTTTCGAAAAGAAATCTTGGATCGCTGTCCCGGTCCCGAAACACTCAACACAATATTTTCTTAAATTTCTTGGTATGTGTCACTAAGTCTTTTGGGATGACATAAGAATTACAACGACACCCAAAGATCCACTGTTCACTGTTCAATAGAACGTTATGGTGGACTAAAGAAACTCTCATGGGAATATAAGCCTCTCACACTCTATTTTTGAGCAGTCGTGTAAAAAGTTCCTCACCATCGTAATCAATCTCTCCGTCTCTGGTGCGTGGCAGATCGACGGCGGGCTGCGACGAGTCCTGCTCAGCCGCGCCTTCCGGCGGACAAGTGCGGCTTGCACTGTAACAAAACATATATAACTATTAAAATCATGATCAGATATTATCAACATCCAGGAATACCTCTCGTCGAAAGCTCATTATCGGACAAGTGCTGGGGAAAAAAATAGGTACAACCCTAGCTTGGATATCGTTTATTGGTGGAGTGTGTCTGAACAGGATACGACCGGGTATTGAGAGCATCCGAACACGGGGCTTGATTTTGAGAGTCTCTATTGAATGATCGATGGATATTGGAAGGTTTAATGATAATAAACATAACATAAACTCACGCCTATATCCCCGAAGGGGTAGGCAGAGGTGCTAGCACCCACATTTCGGCAGTTTATGTTTAGGTCCCAATGTAATAGGTGGCGAGCCTATTGCCATTAACCGGGCACTTATAAATCTGCGATAAATACACACATAACTTTGAAAAGCATCGATAAGTCATTGTCATATACCATGGTAAAACCTGGGATCGAACCCGACACCTCGTCTCAGCAGTCCATTACCCATACCATTAGGTTACCGCGGTTTTTTTTTATTTAATGATAATATTCTGGTAAATTTCTCTCTGAAACCACCATTTTTTTAAATTGTAAACTTTAACAGATCATAATTGTACAGCGTACTATTAAAAAAAGCTCTTGTTACGGTGTGAACAATACCGTCAAAATAAATACAGGTTCAGTACTTTCTTTCTTTGTCGCATGATAAAGCACTGGACTTCATTTTTTGTATTTAGATTATGTTGATGTAAGTGTATGTTTGTAAATAGACCAAAAAAATTGCCCGCTGAGTTTCTTGCCGGAGTCATCTCAGGACGGGGCCGCGTTTCGAACCGGTGGTCCATTTACTAAACTGATTTTCATGTTAATTTTTTGTTTACGTTTTGTAAGTCCGATATAATGGTCTATACAGAATAAATGATTTTTGACTTTGAGTTTGACTCGACTACATGAGTTTGAGAGAGCGCGAAAAAGAAGCTGACCTCGAGGCCTATGGTGAATACAGGAGCTAGTTAAAGTGGTAGGTAAGGCCTGAAGGCTAAAGACGTTAGACCGATCATTGTGATGGCATATCACAATGATCGGTCTAACGTCTAACGTATATATACAATTTTTTAATACAACAGCATCTTTTGTGTTCACAATACCTACCAAAAAATTTTCGCACGAAACATCATTGTTTATGTATAAATGAAAATTCATGTTCAAAATTTCAGAACCAGCAAGCTCTACTGGCGTCCAAACTTCAAATATAAATAATTTACAAATCCCAACGGGTAGCGCTAGAGGTTTAAGCTGCGTGACCATGCCTGGTCCGTTGAATGTGATGTAATAGGTAGGTACTTACAAAATTTCTTCCTTATTGTTTATGCGATAAATACAGGGAAATATATTTTTGTCAGCAAAGTTTTTTTTATTTTTTTATACCACTTAGGTGGCAGACAAGCACACGGCCCACCTGATGGAAAGTGGTTACCGTGGCCTATGGACGTATGCAACACCAGGTATGCCCCTCTTGAAGAATCCAATATTGTAGGTGCTATATATACATATAGGGAAGTTTATATTATGTCACCAAAAAATCTGCCGCCAAAGGTGTTAAATATAACGCCATAGATGGTACATCTGCATCTAAAAATATATCGCCTAATTGTCCATAGAGTACACCGCGCGCCTCAAAACGGATAGATACATGTAAGAAGAGATTGGCGGTGTTCTCACAGAGGAGGCTGGCCAAGCTGGAGAGGGAATTGTGATTTTTTTAAATTATTAATTTACATTAATAGATAAACTTGAGCGACTTCAAAATTTATGCATTTTTGAATGCCATCCCAACACTCCGTCTTATCTCAAAGAACGATTCCAGTTCCTCTATGACACACATACGAAATGCCTGTGGTCATTCGAGAATTTGAGGCTGAGTATGCCAATACATTCCACTGACTTTGTTGACAAGTCTTTCACTGTCAAGGCGGTGCGCTTATGGAACGCGTTGCCACTGAACATCAGACGGGCAAAATCCCTAAACGTGTTTAAATTAATGGTTAAGAACCACTACCTATCATGTTGTGCACAGTAGGTAATAGCTCACAATTATGTCTCATTCACTATTTTCCCTTCGTATTAGTATGAACTATCTACTTTATATATATATTTGTGTGATATAGTATTTGTATATCAGTATATGCTGATAATACTTTGTGTAAAGCCGTATATTAATTTTATTTTACTTATACTTTTCTCTCTTTCTTTTGTACACTATATATTTAAGTTTAGCCGGAAACTACACCATATCTTTTGTTTTTATAACTTTACTGTCCATCCCAAGGTTGCCTGGAAAATCACCTCAGCGATAAGACCGCCCATTGTACATTGAACTGTATACATGCTACCTACTTCTCCTACTGTTAATCTGTTGGTGTACAATAAAGAATTATCTATTTATCTATTACGCAATCATATTATTTAATTTATGTAGATTATTCAACTGCACTATTATAATAGATTATGTATCGCTATTATGAACTACCTAATAAAGGAATTCATAAACACCTTTACTGGCAAGTATGCAAATGAAGTAACACCAAGTCCGAAATATAAATAGGTTTTATGGTACAATTACTGTTTACGGTCTGGCTTTACTATCTCCTGAGTAATTGAACATTACTGTTATGACTTGGACGGTTATGGGAGCAGTTATTGATAGACAAGCAATGTATTGTTACCTTGGCTCGTGAATGGAGTTGGGCGTGTTGAAAAAGTGACCTATGCAGGGTAGAGGTAAGAACAATCGACTCTGTACATAAATGTATATCCAACAAACCGTGTATATTCGAGGAACGTGGAAGACCACACGTATCAAGAATGGTGAATTTATTATGCAGACGAAGAGAAGCTGACACAATTTATTTGTATTTATTGATACTCAAACGTTATTTTTTTATTGATTCTGTTAGCATCAATGTTGTTGGTAGGAATTCTTGTTTTATGCATCTTCAGAAAGCTGTAAAATACTAGAAGATCATTCATACCTCTACCATACATATAAGTACTTAACCTAAAAAATAATCAAAAATGACAACGATGTAAAATAAAGCTGTCAATTTGACATTAGCGCTTCATCGTCATTCTTTTAGTCTATGCTTCCTCCTGCGGAGTACGGATCTTTTTTCATATAAATCTTTTTGAAACATTCACATTATAACATATTTTTGTTAGTTTTAATCGGAAAAGCCACTGAATCTACGAAAGTCTAAGGGCGAGATTAGTAGACCTCATAAACTTAGTTAAGTACTCTGATCATTGACCAACTAACTCATCATCTGTAATATTGGAGGTATCGAGATATTTGCAACGAGCTGTTCTCTGTGGTTACGATTTGGCCTTATGGCTCTTTACTTAAGTAAAGAGCAAAAAGTCAAGGTTAAATTCCAGGTTGGCTTTAAAGTTTGCATATTTTTGGAGCCCAAGGTCCGCTCGCCTACCCCTCTTTTTTCCTGAAGTTTAATTAGACTTTTACGGGAGAGACTGTAGTGTTGACCCTCATAATCATAGTCATACAGCAGATGTACTGACTTGCAGTAGAGGTGGCTCGACACCAAAGATCTCAGTGGTGCCCGCTAAATCCATTAACAAAGTAAATGGATCCGTTTAATTCTAAATAAATATAGTTTTATTTCGGTTTTAGAATGTACAAAGAAACTAATAAAAACTAATAGAAAACGTCACTTTTTTGCATCATGTTTAGGTATTCAATTCTATCATACTAATTGATTCTTCGAAGTAAAGTTTTTCTTTTTGTTGTCTTGATGTGGTCGATTGATACAAAAACAGTTTTAATTTATGTAAAGGACATTGGAAAGTCAACGAATAGGGTTTCGTAGGTGAGGTCAATGACATTGGGTATATCAAAGGGACATTTAATTGTCATGTAATCGATTTTCGTCTCTCTTTCTCGAAGTAGAACTAAGGTGATTAGGTAGTTATAATAATGCTTCGTTCTTTTGTCTCTAATATTCAACTAAAATTTGTCTGGCAGTCAACACTCTTACCTATAAGAACTATTAACGCCTATACTAGACATCCATACTAATATTCTGAATGCGAAAATAACAGTTAACTGTCTTCTTTTACGCCTAAACCGCTGAACCGATATTGATATTTGGTAACCAATATTTAGAGACAGATTAGACCTTGAGAAGGACATAGGCTAATCAGGCTATATATGTTTGCGGTAACTGACATCCACGCGGGCGTAACCGCGGGCAACAGCTAGTATTATATAATTTGTTTAATTGTAAGTAGTATACAATCAATAAATATATCTATTTTAGTATTTAGGGGCAGGGGACCCAAACAGTCGGCGAACAGCAGCGGAACCAAACAGTTTCAAAATAGCACAAATAGTTTGCCATTTAATCGATCGCATAGGTAAGAATAGAAACGAATGCAATTCTGGTTTTGTGATACAGGTTATAACCAGAACGTAGGTAAGTCATCCAATCTTTTTATCTTTAGCTACGTCCAAGAATAAGTTTTATATTTATATTTTTTGATTTCAACAACTGAAGAGTACATACTTGAAGATAGCTTGGCAAATTTAAAAGTGAGAATTTTTGCATAAGTCCTATCATTCTATCTTGATTCTTAACCAATCTATGGGCTCATTCTCTTCAAGAAAACATTAAAGTCGTAGAAAAAGAAAAAACATCAATAAAATCAGTACTTAAAAAGAATCGTTGACAAGGTGCTTCAACACAAGATCGTGAACAATAGGGTGCTTTTATTATTGTTGCGTACATAGTGAATTCAGGCACCGATACATTTGAAATTGGTCTTTGTTAATCGATTCTTTGCTGTGAAGCTGTGCAGGAATAATCGAGTAACGAGAGCGAGTGAGAAAAAACTACAGCTCGATATTAAAAATAGGATATCTGATTTTGTATTTGTGTTTTCTCCTTTTAGACTGTGCGGATTTTAGCATTCTTTTTAAGTATAATACACACAGGACCGACAATGTTGGTCCTTTTATTTGAATCTACTGATTCGTTTGTTAGATACCCGTTAATATTGATGTATGGGTATTTCTAAGGTGGCTAATTTTTTAAATTGAAGAAATCAACAATATTAAGTAAAGAAAAAAAAAAAAGGAAGTACCTCCGCCCTACAGAATACCGCAGCCATAATAAGTTCGTGTTGTGTTCCCAGCGGTGAGTAGGGTAGCCAGAGCCCACTGGAGAGTTTGTGTTGTCAGTGGAAAGACTAAAGACTTATCCTGCTTTGTCTTCTACACTGACGGCTCAGAAGCTCACTGAGCCGTCAGTGTGCTTACAGGGTCAGCAGCGCGAGTGTGACTCCTCTGGCGTAGCACACGTCGATAGTGCACGGTAACCATTTTCCATGAGGTGGGCCGTGTGCTTGTCTGACACCAATGCGGTATGTAAAAAAGATTATTACGCAGGTCAACAAAATGCCACTTGTCTGGAAGGGCAGTTTTTAATATTCATGTAACGATGGATAATGGTCTCTTTTTAATATCGGGAACAGATTCCCTTGGTTCACAGGATCATGATAATTATTCAACACATGTGGAGCCGCGTGCATAACCTAGTAGTGGTATGAAATTACACTCAATTTCATTGCGTAATCTACTCCGCATCCATCAAGTGTCGTTTAATATCTCTGGCGATAAATCTGCCGCCGCAGGTAGCGTACTAACATCTCCAGAGATATCACTGCGATTTATTATAAACTCAAAGCTCCTTTACTATAAATTATTTACTAGTAACTTCGTCTCGGTTTCGCATGGTATTTTCTATTCATGTTTATCGATTGTAGGTACTGCTTTTTATGCAGTAAGGATACGTAAATAGGACTGGGGAAGTACCTCCGCCCTACAGAATACCGCGGCTATAATAACTTCGTGTTGTGTTCCCGGCGGTGAGTAGGGTAGTCAGAGCTCACTGGAGAATTTGTGCTGTCAGTGGGAAGACTAAAGGCTTGACCCGCTTTGTCTTCTACACTGATGGCACAGAAACTCTGTACTTAAAGGGTTGGCAGCGCAACTGTGACTCCTATGGTGTTACAAACGTCCATAGGCCACGGTAACCACTCAGGTGGGCCGTGTGCTTGTCTGCCACCTAAGTGGTATAAAAAAAAATACCTTAAGCTAAAGCCAGTCTCAGGAATAGGATCACCATTACAGACTTGTGTCTGTTATAATGATGGCCTTCAGCTTGATGGCCTCATGAGATTTTTTCATTTTTTTTTATATAGAACACGTCAATTACATGAGATGCCTTTTTCAGGTCACGAGTTTTTAGGAAGAAAGAAACACGTAGCTGGTGAAGAATTCCAAGGTGGAACTGGATGAACTGTGCATGTATCCTTTGTTTAGGGGACCTCCAAAAAGATCGTCATGGTTCAAGCCAACCTCACCTCTCAGGTGTACATGTTAATTAATAGACGAGGCTCTGACATAAGCTTTCCCCTAGGGGTTAGGGGGTCAGCAGCACTCACTACCGCAAAAACCAAGATATGTCAAGACAGAATACAAGACCGGACGTCGTGTCCCTAAGTATACGTATAATAACGGCTTTAGATGCAACCGTTACTAACACTGTGAGTGATGATGGACAGGATCTAATAATATATTCATTTCAAGTAGCCCTTATAACCCCGAGTACCCGAAACTGGCAAGCATGTAAGAAAACCATTATGAAAGTAAATAAATCAAACTATGTAGCAAGTGGAATCATGTGGTCTCTGCCTACCCCACTGAGAAAGAGGCGTGACTGTATGCTACTATTTACAGCACGAAAATTCTGTGATCAGCTCACATATTAATATTTGTCAACATAATCTTTGTGGACTAACCAAACATAGCAGGCGTTTCAAAGAAAACCATATAGGAGTTAGTGTTTATAGTTTGCACATATAGTGGTATAGTTGGGTCAAACAAATCCCTTTACGTGTGCAAAGTTACAATCTTGGAACAAATATCTCGACCACAAAATTAGTCCCGGGCGAGGGTCGAACCCAAACAGAAAAGGCGAGGGACTGCGTTAGCTTATTCATAACTAAGAATATCCGCTCCCTTATTAGGTTTAAGCAAACGTAGCTTACTTAGTCGGTTCAAGTCCGATATAACCTCTCAAACCGGCTCCGGCGGGAGGTATCCGTGGAGGTGGGAAAAAAAAAGAAAAAAGTGAGTAGGGTGGCCAGAGCTCACTGGAGAATTCGTGCTGTCATGTCAGTGGGAAGACTTAAGGTTTGTCCTGCTTTGTCTTCTACACTGACGGCACAGAAACTCTGTGCTTACAGGGTCGGCAGCGCGAGTGTGACTCCCCTGGTGGTGCACACGTCCATAGGCCACGGTAACCACTTTCCATCAGGTGGGCCGTGTGCTTGTCTGCCACCTAAGTGGTATAAAAAAAAAGAAATAAACGTAACGTGAACACGCGCGTTTGTATTAACTATCATGTTTAAGTTACATATTCGGTCGCTTAGTGGTTAAGGAGATGGCCTTTCGATCCAGAGGTCCCGGGTTCGAATCCTGGCTATTACCCTACTGACGTGAACCCACTTCTAAAACAAGCAATTTAACTTAGTTGTAGGGGTTAGAGGCAATATTAGTAATTGCGGTCGCCAATATTCTTTATAAAAAAAAGTTAATTTCTTGCTTTGATTTTCTAGAGCGTTTTCTTTAGTGATTGTTTTACAGCTTGATATGTGTTTAGAGTAGTTATAACCAATGATATGGTCCTAAAATGTTATACACCCCAACGGTTTTCACAACTCTATAAACGTATCGACACTACTGTTTACCTGACATTTTGATTTTGATTTTTTTGTTGTAATGTAAATTATGATCGATCATGTAATAATCAACAAAATATGTGTGTAATATTTTTTATGAATAAATGAGTTATGAGTTATAGAAGGATCTAAGTAGGACTCTCATCCTTACCACTATATATACCACAATAAATTTATTGTATCATTTTGTTACATACCTAGGTACATACAGTCTCTGTCTCCCGAACTAGGTCCTCCACCTGTATCCCAGGAGACAGTACTGTAGTTTAGATACTTTTCTTCAAATTTAGTCAAATGAAATTCACCCATAGCTCAAGTTACAACTGTGATTAAAACTCTTTTCAAACCAGAATAATGAACCACGTTTCAACTCAATGTTATCTACGAAAAGGAAGAGAATATTATCTCTGTAATGAATTAACACAATCAACAAGATGCCAGAGACAAAATAAAGGTTTTATTACACGGATTAAATTCTCCCGTTACGGCTGTGAACCTGCGAATGTTGAATTTAAAATGTGTACTGCCTCTCATTAAACAGTAATGGAAAACGTTTTATATCCTTGCCGCGTGTAAGCTAAGCACACAAAATAAAGTTCATTATGAAAATGAGTTCGGGTTGCGTTTATTATTTTAATTATCAGAAATACTGTAGGGTTTAGTCGGTTTAGTAATGATATAGATCATGGACTTATGCACACGGCGTAAAATAAATTTAAAATAGAAGTGAAAAAAACTTTAATGCGTAAAGTGGATGAGTATTTTAATGATGTTAATGCGTGGTCAACATAAGTCTCTTGCTTGCTCGCACAAAATAAAACTAAAGCAAATTTAAAAAAGAAAAATAATACTAGTTTATTGCTGGTATCTTAGTAGAACTAACCTACCGAACCAACGAAACAATCATTTTCCAATGGTTTATTTTTACATTATTTAGTATTAGCAGAATCGAGGTCCAGATCACGTGTACAACGTGTGAATGTATGATAATAGCTCTGTAGTACCTAGACTAACGTTTAACTTGGCACTGAGCTGTATAAGTGGGTAATGGGCCACTCGATCAATTCCCGTTGATCTGACCAAGGACGATGACGCATTAAAACAAGAATCTTTAGATAGTCGCTGTTTGTGACTTTTTTTATACAACTTATGTGACAGACAAGCCCACCTGATGGAAAGTGGTTACCGTGACGTATGAACGTGTGTAACACCAAAGGAAATACAGCCGTGCTGCCGACCCTGTAAGAACAGAGATTTTCTGTGCCGTCAGTGCAGAACACAAAATCAGGACAACAAATATGGCTCCTCTCGACTCCAAAAACATTTTGTCTGAAAGTTTACTCGATGAAATTAGCCTAAGTAGGTAATGTCAATAGACACATCTTCTAAAACGTAAGACTACACTGAAATATAACTACTACTGTCTGCCCCTTCGGGGGAAAACAAGTATCATGTAAAGGATATTCGGGTTATATATTTCTCACTTACTGGAGAATTTGTGCTGTCAGTTGAAGACTAAGGCTTGTCCTGCTTTGTCTTTTACTGACGGCACAGAAACTGTACTTACAGGGTTTTACTTTTTTTTTTTTACGTGCGCAAAATCCCCACGGATACCTCCTCACCGGAGCCGGTGGAGGAGGTTATGTCGGACTCGAACCGACTAAAACGCACGCCGCCTGTGGGTCGTTTTGGTTGCCGAAGGTGAGGTTGACAGGCATATCCCTCGCACCCCGGCCGACCGTACTTACAGGGTTGGCAGCGCGACTATGACTCCTCTGGTGTTACAAACGTTCATAGGCCACGGTAACCACTTTCCATCAGGTGGGCAGTGTGCTTGTCTGTCCATCTAAGTGGTACAAAAAAAACGTTCGTAAGTAGTGCTCGGTAGGTACCTACAAAATAATTACTTGGTCACGAAACCCTCATCACATTAATCATACAGTACTCCAAATTATAATTAGCCTAGTTCTTATCCAATAAAAATAGCCTAGATTTTGTTTAGACACACCTGTTTTTTCCACAGAATAATTGTACCTACCGAATACCGTATAACACAGTGAGTAGATCGGTTATGTAGCTCAATGAACTGTAAAAAAATTCTGGATAAATAAATGCATGTCTCGCAACAGGCAGGGAATCCATCCCCATACGTTGCGACTTGAAACAGTACGTGTTAGGTATGATAAGAACTTCATCCCCCGCACACTTAATCTGTGGAATGAACTACCTGCCGCGGTTTTCCCAAGCAACTACAATATGGGGTTCTTCAAGAAAGGCATTAAAAGGTTTGACATTTGTATCTCTGAGAACCTTCAGCATTAGCATTAGGTGAGCTGACGTCATATTGATGTAACCCTTATAAATAAAAAAAAATACATTCTGTTACCAACGGCCAAACGTGCGATCCGGTCGAGACAATTTTTAAAAAGTTGTCTCAACGACCAACGGACGTGGTCGTTTGGGTGGTGGCCGTTGTGAATAAACCTACTTACAGGGTTGGCAGCGTTAGCGTGGCGCCTATGGTGTTGCACACATCCATAGGCCACGGTAATCACTTTCCATCAGGGGGGCCGTGTGCTTTCTGCAGGTGGTAGACAAGCATATAGCCAAACGAATGGAAGTGATATAAAAAATGCCAATCTTGCAAAATGATCACACATCACACATCATTAGCACATGGTATAAATATGTGAAACGGATAAGGATCAGCAGCTCTGGAGCAGGCTGATGTCTCTAACTGCCCCAGAGGGGCAAAGGCACAAAAAACAGTCCACTGCTAGACTAGGCCTCTCCCAATGTTGGAAGGCTTTGGCCTACTGTTTCCACACTGGCCAGACAAGTTGGTTTAGGGTTTTATTTCAAGTTTTCCTTCTCTCGCAGTTACATCGTCTGCATATTTTACAAAGGCACATACCGATAAGAAAACATAATTCAATCTTACTGTCTGAAGTTCACGCGCATAACACTTATTGAAGTTAAATCATCTTTAGTCACCCCGTGATCGCTGCTGAAAAGTAATCGAAACGTCGGGTTAAGAGAGAGAGGCTGTTGAAAAGTGGTTTTATTTCAACATAATTCCATACAGGAAACAGATTAAGCGGTCAGAAAATGTGTTGAAGGTCCAAAAGCTAGTCTATTTCAAATGTTGGTTATTTAGCTACTGAAACAGCGTGGACTTCCGTAATACACCAAATGTATTACATAAACATGCAAATCTTATTACACGAAACTGGGGATTTAATAGGGAGCCGTAAATAATACGTTTGGGCAACCAGTAAGGTCACGGCGCGTCCGGCCTTGTCCCTGTTCGTAAAGCCGGTGCCAGACATGGGCGAATGTTATTAATGTGTTCGTTATTCAAATATTTCATACTTGTATGTTAAACAAATGGTTTTACCTCTCATTGTTCACTATCACGGGTGTTTAGAGTGAGAGTCACTATTTCTTGTTTAGAACATATTTGTAAAATTTCATCTGGTACATTCAAATTGGTTTATTACGTACATCAACAACTACGGTTGAAGTTAATTATAGGGATGACGAAGATGAACTTTTTTTTTTTTTTATACCACTTAGTTGGCAGACAAGCACACGGCCCACCTGATGGGAAGCGGTTACCGTGGCCTATGGACGTATGCAACACCAGGGGTGTCACACTCGCGCTGCCGACTATGAAGAAACCTTCTGATGCCCCTCTTGAAGAACCCCATATTGTAGGCGCTTGGGAAAACCGCAGCAGGGAGGTCATTCCACAGCTTGAGTGTGCGTGGGATGAAGTTTCTTTCATACCGCACAGTGCGTACCGTCTCAGGTCGCAATGTGTGGGGATGAATTCCCTGCCTATGGCGAGAGGTGCGATGATAGAATGTAGCTTCGGTATCAAAATAAACGGGATATTTACCATGTTTCATTGGTTTGAACTTGTCTATATAAGACAATAGGTCAAATGTAGAAAAATAGGTATTGTACATCACCGAACACAATCGTAACATTAATGGCAAGTTCACACTACATAGAATTTGCGACTCAATAGAGTTCAATAGAGTAATACTCGAAGGAGGAGTTCAAGTCCTTTAAGCAGCTAGTGACCGGAACACCCAATACATTTCAAGATGAACATGAAAAGAGTAATAAAAAATGCGAAGAAGATAATGCAATAAAAACGTACCATTAAGAAAATCGAATTAATTTATGCTTCGCCTTCATCTAACTTCATAAAACTATATCATGTTAAGATTTATCGTTAAAGCCGGTTTAATTTAAAATGTACCTAGATGTTGCCCGCGACTCTACCTGCGGTTCTACAATGATGATCAATTTCCCGCAACCTATATGAACCTATTTTTCTAATAAAGTGTAGCCTATGCATTATCATTTCCATTACCACTATGTAAACTATTCTCTGTTCAAAATTTCAGTTCGATCCGTTCAGCCGTTAGAGCTTGATAGAATAACAAACATCCAAACACTTTACAAATTTTCACAGTTATAGTATTAGTAGGATTTATTTTATTAGTAGGATGATTAATGTCTGGAGCTGGGTTTAAATTGAAAAATATCCGCAAAACCAAGCGTAAATATTAAATCTGGGTTATTATGTGTTTTCTCTTTGCTTTGTAAAGACAGGCGCGAGATCCTTGATTAATTCAGTTTATATTTATGTTACAATTAAAAACATTCGCCAAACCAAGCGTGAATATTTAATTTGGGCTGTTATATAATTTTATGACTCAATTCCGTTCTGAATTTCATTCAAATTAGTTGAATTATTACAGCGCGATTTGTAAAACATACACACTTTACGAAATAGAGACCACATTATCAGTCCACTTACTACGATCTTCCCATAATTGCACATACATGTTCGCCGGTAGCCGGTACTCTAAGGACCAGTTACCAATAAAGCCGAGAGGAGAGGAGACGAGAAGAGATGTGTCTTGAATAATAATATCTCTTTATTGTATGTACACAAAGAACGGATACAGAAAAATACAATAGGTACATTTTTGTTGCATTACAAGTAGCGGCCTTTTTGCACAAGGCAATCTCTACCAGGCAACCATGGGACGGAAAATAAAAATGGCCATGGGACGGGAAATAACGAAAACTGATTGATTATTCAAATCAATCAGATTTCGTTATTTCCGCTACTCGACTCCGCTCAGCTTCGATGGAAACAGATCAAGCGGAGAGGAGAGGAGATATCTAAATATTCTGGTCTTTCTTTAGAACGTTCTCGATCTGATCGATAGAGTAGGAAACCCAAGAAGTGTAGATTTGACGTCATAAGGGATGATATGGTTGCTAATGGTGACAGTATGAAGTAGAAAAGGAATAACCGAAAAGCGGACTCCGAACTCTGAAGTAAAAGTCTCGGATGCAACCGGAACACAACGCTCACCGCCTCATTACTGTTTTGTGAATCATCTTCTCAAAAAAGAAGACAAGAAATCTCTTTAATGAAAAGGGACCAAAGGAGCAAGTTTATTTCGTTACATAAATGAAACATTTCACCGTGTAACTAAAATGTGGACATCATTAATCCTTATAATTAGTTCTACTTTCGCTTATTACGGTCGCATAATAGCAATATTTTTCCTATCAAGGTCGTGTCTAAGGTCAAACATTGTACGGTAATTACGTGGGTATATACGACTCATACTACTAGCAAAAGAAATGAATCGTATATTCATTTCCTTTGCTAGTTTTTTTTCGTGCATAAACCCCTTCGGATACCCCTCCCACCGCTAAGCGGTTATGTCGTACTCGAACCGGCCAAAACAGCACGCCGTCTTGTGTCTTCAGATGCTCGGATGTAAGATTGCCTAGGATAGATACGGGAAATGAGGTTGGCCCTTGTATTCAGCTCTGG
The DNA here is from genome assembly GCA_963662185.1 of Eilema griseolum. Lineage (NCBI taxonomy): Eukaryota > Metazoa > Arthropoda > Insecta > Lepidoptera > Erebidae > Eilema > Eilema griseolum. The sequence continues at coordinate 20,809,466 of OY759248.1, read as the reverse complement.
CGGGAACCATTTTTACTAGCTACTCTATTCATTCTATTGTACGCCAGAGCCTTGAACTTGTGTACACACGATGTAAATCTGACCTTCGATGAAAGTCGTTAATGGTGGCAAGCCTTAGACGTGCCAAAGGGCGGTCGTATGCGTATAGAATCAATACTCAGTATGGGTAACTTCTACGATTATGAAGGTACATTGATTGATTGGAAATAAGGATTGTATTATCGCACATTAAGTGTTATATTAAAAGAATAAAAATTAATTTAATCGCTTGAGAAAGTTTTGGTGGACCTAAACTTATTTGACAAATTATTTGACGTAGGTATATGCAAAAGTAGACAAACACAATTTACTTCACAAAAAGTAGGTATTCAATTCAAGGTATATTTATTGGACGCATTAAATATCAAAAGGAAATTACAATAGTAAATCTAACTTCTTTTTAAATAAGAGGTGTCAAATGTTATTCGTCATATTTTGTCTACTGTTAAAGGTGCATACTCTACCGTCCGTAAATTGTTCATATTTGTCAAATAGGCAATAAGGCAAATTCTTTGTCAAATGCACTGTCAACATATTGGTAATTGTTTGTCAAATTTGTCAAATACGAATAGCCATGTGAAGTGCCACAATTAGGTACGAGAATACCATGAATTTTGAAAGTGTTGTTATAACGACAATTGGCCATTTGATTGCCAGATTATACTTATTCACATTTTTACTAAATTCAATAAAGAGAAATGAATGTAGGAAAGTATTCTAATTAGCCTGCTACATTTTATTAGAACTTATAAAACATACCAACATAGCAAGGAAAACTCGTAAAACTGAAAGTAATTAATGACAAAGTTTCTCGTTCTTACATAACTCAATTACTACAATTACGATGCGAGTTCAAGGACGGACAATCATTCTAATATCGGGACTATCATTAGTTACGATAGTCCCCGATATTATAATGATTGTTACAATTTGTAAATATGAGAGAGGCGGTACTATCAGGTAGTAATAATAGTAATAACTTATTCTGTGGTGGTACTATCGATTGTAACAGACCGTGGAAATCACAATTGGTATACGCATAGTTTTATTAGTAACACTATTAAATGGTCGTCCTTCCACCTGGCCGGCCAGGTGGAAGAACGACCTCATGAAGGTCGCCGGGAAGAGCTGGATGCGGGCTGCTTTAGATCGGTCATTCTGGAAGTCTGTGGGAGAGGCCTATATTCAGCAGTGGACTGTGTGGTTGACATGATAACTATTAAATGGAACGTAACATAACTTAACATAAACTCACGCCTATATCCCCGAAGGGGTAGGCAGGGGTGCTAGCACCTACATTTCGCCAGTTTATGTTTAGGTCCCAATGTAATAGGTAGAGAGCCTATTACCATTAACCGGGCACTTCTAAACCTGCGTTAAATACACACTATAGCAACCCAGGTTCCTAGACATTCTATACGCGCCACGCGTGGACGGTTACCCGCGCGCTATGCGTCTCCCTCTGACACATAAGCGGTTAGTTCGACACACGGCCGCAAGGGCAGTCCGCCGGCTACCGCGCTTACGCACACGTCTCGCTGGTACCTACCTAAGCTCGCCGGAGCAATACTTACTGTATTCGACGTAGTGTTACTGACTTTCAGGCATTGTAACCCCGTAAACATTATCAGTGTAAATCAATCTTTGAAATATATTATATACTCACATCTCGTGAAACTATTCATTCCCCTGAGACTGACGTCTCCCCCATATATGGCGCCCAACGTTTTTCTCGAATACCAGTGAATAAGTGACTATATCAGTGATCATGCCAGTGACCAGGAGTAGAGCGGCTAGTTTGAATCGCAGGGACGATGTCGAAAACACATCAACGATTGTCTCGCGACCGAACACGCCGCCGCCCGCCGAGTCTGCGTTTCAAGATGGCGCCAACGCGTCCTCTCCTCCGCAATGTACCGACGCTACGTTTTCTTTACAGCACGTAACGTCCATAATAGCTGCCCTTCAACGTTCACAGACTGAAGCGCTCAGGGAGCTACTTACCTCGGTACCACGCGCGAACGCATCGACTCCGGAGTCATTTGTTTTTTCAGGGCAAAGCACCCTAGCTCGCTGCAAAGTCACGTTCTCCGGCACACCGAAAGAATCGGTAGAAGCTTTCATCGATGGTATAGAAGCATACAGTGACTGTGCACAAGTTTCGGACTCAAACATTATACGCGGCCTTGCATACTTATTCAAGGACGAAGCCGCTGTTTGGTGGCAAGGAATCAAACATACCGTGTCAACATGGCGGCAAGCTAAAGAAAACTTAATAAGTGCATACGGCGACCGCCGTCCACCGCATCGTATATATAGAGAAATTTTTTCAACAACACAACAAGAGGAGAATACAGACGTGTTTGTGGCACGCATTCGCGCCCTTTTATCACGTTTACCTACGGGAGACGTAACCGAGTCTGCCCAGATAGACATGACGTATGGCCTTCTCAACTCTAGGATAAGAAAAAGGCTTCGAAGAGAAGACTGCACAAATTTTAGTCAATTACTTCGGCTTTCACGTAACATAGAGGATTCATTTGATGATAAACACACGATGCCTACTACAAGTGAGCGCCAGATACAAACAAAGATGCGCCCCTTGTCTACATCTACGCAACAGACACAACTCGTCGCTAACACGCTACCGACCCGCGGGGCTCAGGCGCCGGCTCGCAGCGCTCCGCTGCCCGCTAGAAACGTTCCCGCCGTTTACGAATCCCAGCGCCCGCCGCCGCCCGCTCAGCCGCCGCCGCCGAGTCAAGACTCCGCCAGCACTGCGAAGCATCAACGACCCGTTTGTGTTTACTGTAAGAAATATGGACACACTAGGGACCAGTGCCGTAAGTTACAAAAACATTCAGGTGAGTCTCAATCTCATAGCTGTACGGAAGTGCGCGTGCGTGAAAAACCCGATGTCTGTGATAAACAACAAAATAACTCATTTTATTGTGTTCATTCTCGTGTTATACCTACAGACTCTAAGAATAATTTTAATAATTCTTACGCTAATAATACTTCTCGTACGTATAATTCTAATATTCATAAGTGTGTATGTATACCTAAATGTGATCGAAGTATTCATTCAAATTTTTCTTGTGATAAATGTGTTAACAAGTCACTTCGGTTTTGTAATAATAATAGTAGTTGCTCCGAATTGGATTCAAGTTCCGTTTCGCGAAATTGTTCAAAATACGATAGTAAACAAATACGTTTAAAACAAAAGTGTAATAAGTCTAGATTATCAGATCAAAGTAGTGATGTGAACCAAAAGGTTAATAACCTCTACATTGATAGAAATGTACGCACAGTGGGAAAGTATTGTAACCCACAAATTTTAGAAATTAAGAATGTTTGTTATGGTAGTTCTATATGTTGTAATGGAGATGCTTCATCGTGCGGTAACCGTCCTGTCGGACGTATAGGTCGCGATTTACGCCCGATTTTCGAAATTCAAGTTTTGGGTTTTAACGGAACCGCATTGATAGATACGGCTGCTAAACACTGCATTGCGGGTCATTCGCTGTATACTCTCCTTCTACGTCAAGGACATCCACTCTTACCTTCCACAAGGGAAGTAAAGCTCGCCGATGGTATAGTGCGATTAATGGATGTACTAACGACTACATTAGAGGTTACTTTAAAGACTTCAGTTATCACCATGCCATTTTTAATTTTTCCCAACTCAACTAATTATGAAACATTATTAGGTATAGATTTTATAACTGCCGCCAAGGTTGTTATTAATTTTCATAAAGAAACTTGGTACTTTAGCAACAATAATCAAATAAAATACAAGCTGTGTTTTGAACCAAGCTCTCCTAACGTGTCCTGCGCCTCGACTGAAATACTTCGGGATGATGAAGGTACTCACCTCACGCCAGCTGAGCGTCAAGCGCTCGCTGACATCATTAACAGGCACGCTCGCGTCTTCAGTGCAGGGGGAGGTCCAACACCGTACGCAGAGCATCGCATTGATACAGGTGACCATCCGCCAATAGCGGTACCCCCTTATCGCCTTAACCCTTCAAAAAAACAGCTGATGAAAGCTGAAATAGCGAAGATGCTACAAGACGACATCATTGAAGAATGTGAATCGGCTTGGTGTTCACCGGCGCTTATGGTGCCAAAATCTAATGGTGGTATCCGTTTTTGTGTAGACTATAGGCGTTTGAATTCAATAACTAAGGCTGACACATACCCGATGCCACGCATCGACGAGTTACTACAGAGTACGAAACAGGACTGCTACATGAGTACGTTGGATCTTCGATCTTCCTACTGGCAAGTAAAGGTAAGGGAATCAGATAAAGACAAAACTGCTTTTGTGTGCTCTTTAGGGACCTATAGGTTCAAAAGGATGCCCTTTGGGGTCCGCAACGGTCCGGCCACGTTCCAGCGTCTTATTGATCGTCTCCGGTCCTGCTCTGCACTTCAAGAGGTAACTATGCTATGCTACTTAGATGATCTGTTGATTATGTCCCAGGGGTACCAAAAACACCTGCAAGACCTCGAAATAGTATTTAAACGTCTAGCCGACTTCAAACTCCATGTTAATAGAGAGAAATGTGTCTTCGCCAGAGCTAGCGTTAAATACCTCGGTCATGTCATAACTCAACAAGGTATATCGGCCGATCCGGAAAAGGTGAAGGCTGTAACTGATATGAAGGAGCCAGGTAACCTTAAACACCTGAGAACCTTCCTACAAACTTGTTCTTGGTTCAGAAAATTCATACCGAGTTTTTCAAAAATTGCCGAACCATTAACCCGTCTGACTAGAAAGAACCAAGAATGGTCTTGGGGCTCAGAACAGACCCAAGCATTTACCGAGCTAAAGCGTCTACTGACCACAGCTCCCATACTGGTTCAAGCCGATTTCAGTCGTCCTTTTGTTCTGCGTACAGACGCAAGTAACTACGCCTTAGGTGCAGTTTTATTACAGGGCGATAGCAATCAGGAAAGGCCTATCGAATATGCCAGCCGACTACTCAACGGTGCAGAGCGCAACTACTCCACCACGGAGCGTGAGGCACTCGCTGTAGTGTGGGCGGTTGAGCGGTTTCGTCCCTACATAGACGGCCAGCCTGTCATAATTGGCAGTGACCATCAACCTCTTCGGTGGCTGCTGTCCCTCAAATCACCAACAGGTAGATTAGTTCGTTGGGCTCTAAAGCTCCAATCTTTTGATATTCAATTCCAATATACGCCAGGGAAGGCGAACGTCGTGGCAGACACGCTGAGTAGACCAGTCTGTTCGAGTGACTCTCGCGACAACTGCGGTGTTTGCTCCGTGATTTGTGACCTGCCTAGAAAGACGCCCAGCCAACTCCGTATGGAACAAATTTCGGATCCGGAACTAGAAAAGGTAATTAGAGACCTCGAAGGATCTGAAGATGTCACTGCCCATAGGTGGTTACAAAGGGGTTATATCACTACACAAGGCGTCCTATACCGCTTTAATCCAGACTCTGATAGTGAATCCCCTCAGTTAGTAATCCCCGCCTGTCTGGTGCCTGACATTTTAAAGGAGTTACACGACTCTCCAACTGCCTGTCACCCAGGTATTGATAGAACATACCATAAAGTAGCTCAGTTGTATTATTTCACAGGGATGCGTCGCATAATCACCGATTATGTCAAAGCCTGCATCCACTGCCAGCGTTACAAGGCAAGTAATACCAAACCACCTGGTTTACTCCAGACACCAGTTATGAATCAACGTAACGAGGTGTTGGCTATAGATTTATTTGGCCCATTACCGGAAGGAGATCAGGGGGAGCGATGGATCTTGCTCGTTGAAGATACAGCTACCCGTTGGATAGAGCTATTTCCTCTTAAAGAAGCCACAGCAGAAGCCTGTGCTCATATCCTTATTGAGGAATACTTTATGCGATATGGTTTGCCTCGCAGAATTATTTCAGACAACGGCGTACAGTTTATTTCCGCATTAATGCAGCAATGTATGTCAGTACTAGATATTAAACAAAACTTTATTCCACTTTATCATCCAGAAGCTAACCCTGCAGAACGGAAAAACCGTGATCTAAAGGCAATGCTAGCACATCTCGTAGAAAACGACCATACTTCTTGGCCTAAGAAGTTGTCGGTGATCCGTTTTGCCTTAAATAGTGCGAGATGCCGCACAACTGGTAAGTCACCTGCTTATTTATCTTTCGGCAGAGAAATGCGATCCCCTACAGAGGTCATACATGACCCTCGTGCCATATTGAGTAAAGATAATTTTGTACCTCAAGTCTCTCCCTATCTTAGTAACTTCTTAGAGTCACTAGCAGCTGTTCGAGAACGAGTGGAAATCCAACAAGATAAGACAAAGCAGTACGCCGATGCATCGCGTCAGCCATCAGTAACCTTTAAGGTAAATGACCTAGTTATGCTGAAGTCCCATCTGTTGAGTAAGGGATCTAAGGATCTTACTTCTAAATTTTACCCTCGTCGCGATGGCCCTTACAGGATTGTAGAGAAGCTTAGTCCTACGACCTACAACATTGCTAATGCAGAACAGCCTAATCAAATCATAGGTAAATATCATACTCAGGATCTTAGCCTTTATCAAGGTAGGGAGGACAGCACTGTACCAAAACCCGTAATTCCAAAAAGGAATCGCGGACGTCCTACAAAGAAGGTTGAATCACCAGTCCAGGAGCGAGGGCGTTCTCCAGAACTGGAGGGGGAGTATATAGCAACCCAGGTTCCTAGACATTCTATACGCGCCACGCGTGGACTGTTACCCGCGCGCTATGCGTCTCCCTCTGACACATAAGCGGTTAGTTCGACACACGGCCGCAAGGGCAGTCCGCCGGCTACCGCGCTTACGCACACGTCTCGCTGGTACCTACCTAAGCTCGCCGGAGCAATACTTACTGTATTCGACGTAGTGTTACTGACTTTCAGGCATTGTAACCCCGTAAACATTATCAGTGTAAATCAATCTTTGAAATATATTATATACTCACATCTCGTGAAACTATTCATTCCCCTGAGACTGACGTCTCCCCCATAACACATAATTTCGAAAAGCATCGAAAAGTCATTGGTGTGTGCCATGGTAAAACCTGGGATAGAACCCGAGACTTCGTCTCAGCAGCCCAAACCATACCACTAGGCTACCGCGGTGTTGGAACGTAACACACAATAATACACGTAAAATGAATTTAAATGATAAATCACAAATAGAATATAATAAACAGAATAGAGTATTTAAACTATCATAGGCACTCACATTAGTATTAAAATTATCGGGATATTTACCATGTTCTGTTGTTATTTTTCACTGTTCACCGTCAATACTCTAGTTCCTCCGTGATCATGTTGCTTGCAACAGCGTCGAAATATCGGAAACTCAGAACATTACAATATCTTAAATAGCCCGATAACTATAATACTAATAACAATTTACATATATATTGTTTGGTAAATGGGCTGTTCTACGTCCGTCAGTAAACATACATACCATGACAAAGTGCCTGCTTGACGACAATAGGTGCGCACCCTGGTACGTCGGGCCGAAAGGCATAGTTCACGAAATGTATATGCCTAACCCTAAATCACGAATGAATTAAATAGGTAAAATATATAAATATTCAACAACATTCTACATAACGCTATCCAGACCCATGGTAAGCATAGCTTAACTAGCTTGTGTTATCGAATCTAGAATACATATTATACCATAGAAACAGCCAGACCGTATCCTCTAAAATTGTCTAGATAAATACAGCGAGCTGGTTTCAAAATGTTACAATGTATTTCGAGTTTACGATAATGCTGCAGTACAATTTCGCATCCACCGCGGCTCAGAGTGCCGCAATATACCTAAGCTATTGCGATAATATAATATGTGCGGTTTATTTTTGCTACTTGTCTTTTACTCTGTCGTACTTTTTATTTTTATTTTGGACACGCCAACTTGACTTCACCTCGCCTGATGGTAAGCTAAAGGCAAAGTCTCAGGAAAGAGGGTCAGCATTACAGACACTAAGTAATGTTACAATGATGGCACTCAGCTTAGCGGCCTCATCAGATGCTTTTTCACGCCCCGCTTAAAGGACCCGGGAATGTAAGAAGAAAGAAGGTACTAACAGATTTTACACACCATGAAATCAAAGTCATCATTATTATTGCGCCAATCCTGGCGCTCGATACTAAAGCAAAACCACTGTAATACCACAGACATAAAAAATGCATTACATTTTAGACTTAATTTTTATGTGCTTAAAGTCCAAAATGAAATGAAGAGAGTTTCATTACACTTTTTCATTAATAACATCATAATATAAACTCACGCCTATATCCTCGAAGAGGTAAACAGAGGTGCTAACACCCACATTTCGCCCGTTTATGTTTAAGTCCCAATGTAATAGGTGGCGAGCCTATTGCCATTGACCGGGCACTTATAAACCTGCGATAAATACACACATAACTTCGAAAAGCATCGAAAAGAAATTGGTGTAAGCAAAGATTAAACCCGGGATCGAACCTGAGACCTCGTTTCAGCAGTCCATTACGCATACCACTAGGCTACCGCGGTATCATTCACTTTGTTCATAAAAACCCTTTTAATTTTAAACTTTAACGGCATTACTTTAAAGTCTAAAATAGTGATATTTTAGCAGTGTCCGCGGTATGACAGTGCTTTTGTTTTGGCAGAATCGAGGACCTGGTTGCTTCCGATGTCCTTGCCCTCACCTCAGAGTCCATCGTCCATTTGAATCCCGATACTCGGTGAAATCAAATAAGATGAGGTTTTCCGTAGTGAAAATTTAAGGCAATTAGAATATTATTTCCATAACAGTTAGCATACTATTACATTAAATTGATAAGGCGAAGCAATCAAATACAATGTTTAAAAATGATTATAACATCCTTCAGTGTTTCCGATAGTTCGTTAGAATGTCGTCTCCTCTCGTCCCAAGACAGTTGTATAGAAATATTTCAAATGTCCAAGACCATGCAGATGATCGCAGGTTCAAGTCCTTGTTTTGGACGTGCAGTTTTCCCAATCTCAATGATCAGTAAAAAAATTATTAGAATGCTACTTTTAGTGTTATTCATGGAATTAATACATCTGCCGTGTGGTTCCCGGCAAAGCATTTAGGCATTCCCGGCAAAGTTTAACATCAGACAGATATATACAGCCGAGACTCAGCCTCAGATGCATGGCTTGAGTCAACAACAGTGTCCGAAAGACGGCAATAGACTCACCCCCTATTACGTGGAACCGAATTCAATGATTGGTGAAATGTGGGTGTTACTTCACCTAACCCTCCGGCGATAAAGGCGTGATTATATGTATGTATGTATACTTAATATACAAAAGAAAAAAAAATCTAAAGCCGGTGCCAAGGCGACTCTTGACCTCGGACTCCAAGGCTGACACCTTGGCAGTGACCTACAACATGACGTGGTGGTCGTTTGAAGTATTTATGTTCTGCAATCGATACTAATATCGAAGTGAAAACAATTTACAGATACTGACGTTCATTTAAATTCGAGTTTTTTGTGAATTTCGGTTATTTTAATGTGCTCGCTAGACTGTAATACGCTTGCTACCTTTTACCGGGGATTAAGAGGGATAATCTTTACTAATATCATAAAATCGAAAGTAAACCTATCATTTCTTCACGCCACTGTGACGAAAGGAACCATTGTTCGGGTGCAAGATCCGAGGAAAGGAGAACTGAGGGAAAAATGGGGACCCTCGGTTTCTAAAGACTGGCTTAGGTACAGCCAGGATCTACCGCTAAAGAATGATGATGGTGTATCGAAAGCGTTGTTTTAGAACCGGTATCTTCATTTTTCCCACAGCCCGGATTCCTTCGGAGGTATCGGTGGAAAAAATCTACAGTCCACGCTCGAGCTCGGGCATGAGCGTGGACTGCAGGTTAGTGGGGAAGATATCCAAAACTGGTACCTGGGTGGTAACTGAAGACAGTATCATGCTGATCGAGAAGATATTTTTGCTCGTAAAACTGTACCACGCGTATTGCTGGCATTTTTTTTTTTTTTTTTTTTTTTATACCACTTAGTTGGCAGACAAGCACACGGCCCACCTGATGGGAAGCGGTTACCGTGGCCTATGGACGTATGCAACACCAGGGGTGTCACACTCGCGCTGCCGACCATGAAGAAACCTTCTGATGCCCCTCTTGAAGAACCCCATATTGTAGGCGCTTGGGAAAACCGCAGCAGGGAGGTCATTCCACAGCTTGAGTGTGCGTGGGATGAAGTTTCTTTCATACCGCACAGTGCGTACCGTCTCAGGTCGCAATGTGTGGGGATGAATTCCCTGCCTATGGCGAGAGGTGCGATGATAGAATGTAGCTACGGGCATCATGTCAAACAATTCATCTGAGCACAAACCATTGTATAGGCGGTAGAACACACACAGTGAGGCAAAATCCCTCCTAAGGCTAAGAGGTTCCACTCTACCTGTGAGTATGGGATTGTCAACCAGCCTCAATGCCCGTCTTTGCAACGAGTCGAAGGGGTCAAGCTGGTATGCAGGCGCTCCAGCAAAAAGGTGACAGCCGTACTCCATGTGAGGCCGGACCTGTGCTTTATAAAGAAGGAGTTGCTGCCCCGCAGTGAAATACCGCTTTGCCCTGTTGAGCACTCCGAGCTTTCTTGATGCCAACTTAACCTTGTCCTGCAAATGACTTCGGTATTGGACGTCACTGGAGATATCGACACCAAGGATCCCGATACTCGGGGAGATGGTAAGCGGTGTGCCCAGGAATTGCGGCGCTACAATGAATGGGGTTTTCTTAGCGGTGAATACACATACTTGTGTCTTAGTGGGGTTGAATTGGACCAGGTTTAGTCGACCCCAATCGGACACTCCAGAGAGAGTAGTCTCGATTTCAGACACAAGTTGTTCGCGACTCTTCTCCACCTCGGACTGAGGGATGTTTGCACGGCCCGTGTAACACGTGTCCCCGGTACTGTCGTCCGCATAACAATGAATGGAGCCATCAGACAGCATGTCATTGATATGCAGCAGAAACAGCGTCGGAGACAACACGGAGCCTTGTGGGACACCAGCGTTTATGTTCATGCGGTCCGAGCAGCTGCCGTCGACGACGGCTTGGATGCTTCTGTTGGACAAAAAGCTGGAGATCCATTCGCACAATCCCTCGGGGAGTCCATAATATGGCAACTTCGTAAGAAGACCTTTGTGCCAGACCCGATCGAAGGCCTTCGCTACATCGAGGCTGACCGCTAGTGCCTCACCGCGACTCTCGATGGCTTGCGCCCACCGGTTTGTGAGATACACAAGAAGGTCACCGGTAGAGCGACGGTGGCGAAAACCGTACTGTCGGTCGCTCAGTAGATCGTTTCCTTCAAGGTACCTCAGGAGCTGTGTATTAATAACACGCTCCATAACCTTCGAGAGAAGGGAGGTTATAGCGATAGGCCTGTAATTGGTCGGATCTGTCCTGTCACCTTTCTTAGGTACAGGGTGCACGAACGCAGTCTTCCACGAGGCCGGGACCTGCCTCGCGGAGTATGAGAGTGCGAAAAGGCGTGTAAGTACAGGGCACAGCTCGGGGGCACAGTGCTTAAGCACCATCGCCGGTATACCGTCCGGCCCACTCGACTTCCGAACATCTAGGGACTTAAGCTCGCGCCGGACCACCCGTTGTGTGATTTTAATTTCGGTCATCGAAGCACCACAGCTGGGGATGATGGGTGGTTCGGCGTTCCCGTCGTTCATAGTCGAGTTTGACGCAAAGAGATTACCCAAAAGATTGGCCTTCTCCTTAGCGCCATGGGCCAGACTACCGTCGGATTTTTGCAGCGGCGGAAGGCAAGACTGGCAGAAGTTTCCCTCAGCAGCTTTAGCAAGCGACCAAAATGCACGACTGCCAGATGGGTAGCGCGCAAGCCGCTCGCCAATTCTGCCGATGAACTCAAACTTCGCACTAGACGTTGCCTTTTTACTGGACCTTGAGGCAGCATTCAACTTCCGCTTCACTTCAGCGATGTTCGGATCCTTATTGGCAAGAGCCGTGGTCCAAGCCCTGTATGCAGATTGCTTGCGGTCTCTAGCTTCCCTGCAAGGCCTATTAAACCACGGGCGTTTGCTCGCTCCTGTCGCGACCCAGCGGTTGGGGATGTAATATTCCATACCCACTAGAATCGCGTCAGCGACTGCTGTTGCACAGGAGCTTGGATCATCAGAAGAGAAGCAAAGCTGCCTCCACGGGTACGACGCGAAGAATTCTCGCAGTCCATCCCAGTCTGCCGACTTGTAGTGCCACACATGCCGCCACTGAGGTGGCCGCGGTGGTTCAGGCCGCGCGAGTGTCACTTGCGCCCGGACGAGGCTGTGGTCCGAATTACCGAGAGGTGCTTCCACCCTTATGGAGTATTCATCCGGGCGCGTAGTCAGCAGAAGGTCCAGTATAGAGCTTCTGTGGGTCTCAATTTCTGGTGTTCTAGTGATAGAATGCACCAGTTGAGAGAGCCCATAAGTTAGAGCGAAGTCGTGAGCAGCCCTTCCCGCAAAATCAGTCCTAGGAGACCCCAGCCACTCCACGTGGTGGGCGTTGAAGTCCCCCAAGAATACTAATTCCGCAGTGGGGTACTGCTCAATTACGCTGTCCGCCGACCGCTGCAGATGCTGAAACAATTGAGCCGTGCCCAGGTCACCGCTATGGGACCTGTAAAGGCACGCATAGATACGGGTGTGGCCACCGTGATCTATGCGTACCCATAAAGTTGACAGGTCCCTATCCTCAAGACCATGGAGACGGCGGCAGCAAATATCATCCCGGACGTACAAGCATACCCCGGCGCGACTCATAAAGCTATGCTCGAGTTTGTACCCGGGGTACATTAGGTAGGCTGTATCGGCCGGGCATGATATTTGCGTCTCCGTCAGAAAAAGCAAGGTAGGCTGCGCGGTCTCCAAGTGGAGATGGACCGCGTTAAGGTTGGAGTGTAGGCCCCTGATGTTGCAGAAATCCACATTCACTGTGGATGATGGTGCCGCTGTGGTAACGGTTCTCTTGCCTTTTCTGGTTTTCATGTTTGAGATGGGGGGAGGGGGGGGAGAAGGTAAAAAGAGATTCTGTGCCTCCAGTGTAGAAGACAAAGCAAGGCGTCCTACCCCACAGACAAGTTGGGGTTGTGTGACTGGCTGGCGCGATGGGCGGAAGGGCCCCCGGTCCCCTCCCAGATACTGAAGCCAGGTCCACTCCGGTCTCCTCCTCCGGCATGGCTACAGCACCGGGAACTTTACACAGGCTGCTGGTTCAGCCTCCTGGGGCGGAGATTAAGTAATCCCCAGGTTCGGGAACCGTACAGCCTGCGGGCGGCCAGCGGATAACCGTTTCACCGGGTCTCCCTGACCACCACGCCAACATTTCACGCCCCCACCAGTCAGTGGGGTCAATTTAAGCCTTTGGTCTTCCTACTGACAGCACAGAACCTCTCCAGTGAGCTCTGGCTACCCTACTCACCGCCGGGAACACAACACAAGGTTATTATAACCGGGGTATTCTGTAGGGCGGAGGTACTTACCCAGACGGACTGCTCAATTTTGGACGGGAGATACCGTCATGTCCTTCCTCCAATTATAAATCCAAGCATAATTTCAGAACAATATACCGTTGCCTATAACTGCGAGGATGTTCGGGCGTCGCGTCAGCAATGTAAATGGCATAATCTCAAGGGCAACAAGAGTTCAATAATTCAAAGAAAACCTATTTACAGTACATGGCATGTTGTCGATGTTTTGATGAAAATGATGATTAATGTTTGGCTTACGTGACTGCGGTAAGCAAGCAAACTATAGCGAAAACATTTTTTTATGTATGTTCACAGTTTGTGAGTGAGGAAATAGCAATCAATCCTTTCTGTTTCCTTTCTTCCTCAAAATAGGTGTTAAAACCTATAAGTGAAGTCGTATAACTTTTAACTTAATTAAGAATCAAATCGACGTAAATATATTAGAACACCATTTTCTAGAACGTTCTATTAATCCCACTTATATTATAATTGTAGAAGTTTTTGATGAAGGATGGATGATTAGATGTATGGGCCCATATGAGTTGATACTTTTTTTATACCACTTAGGTGGCAGACAAGCACACGGCCCACATGATGGAAAGTGGTTAACGTAGCCTATAGACGTATGTTACACCAAAGAGGTCACACTCGCGCTGCCGACCCTATAAGCACAGAGCTTCTGTGCCGTCAGTGTAGAAGCCTTTAGTTTTCCCTCTGACAGCACAAACTATCCAGTGAGCTCTGGGTACCCGACTCACCGCTAGGAACACAACACGAAGTTATTATGGCCGCGGTATTCTGTAGGGCGGAGGTACTTCCCCAGTCGGACTGCTCACTTGGACGGAAATACCGCCGTGTCCTACCTCCTAATAAAATGAATGAAAGTTTGTTAATCTTTCACGCAAAACAGCTGAACAGTTGTGATTAAAATTTGGTACGGGGGAGTAACAGTCTAGTCAACAAATCACTAGTAAATTGTAACTAAAATGTCTTGCACGACTTTACTTAGGGACGCCTTAATTATAGCAATAAATGACTCGTGCAGAGTTCCAGGTATAAAGTGCTGCAATATAAACGAATATCGATTAAGTGTACTTGAAACGACCTTGAGCGTGACAAAAGACTTCGATCAAGACTTATGGAGGTGCGTCTGACTGAAGGTCAAGTGTACGTGGTCAAGTTGAGGGTTGTGAGAGTGGACAGTTGTGAGCTGGGCCACGTACGTACAAGTTAAAATAAATCAACGATAGAAACCAGCTGAATTGCGTTCACAACGTTTCGTATCTGAACTACTGACTGTAGAAGGGTGCAATGTAACCTTCAGAGTTCAAAACACCTGCACCTGCAAGCTGATACACTAACTGGATGATGGAAGAGGCTCTAGAGTAGGTTTGTAGGTGAGGGATATGACAGAGGTCACCTCACTCTCATCCAAGACGGAGTACGGTGTTAGTCGGTTGGAGTACGACGTTACCACTCTCGCTGGCTCCGATGGGAGGTATCCGTAAACATTATCGCATTTAAAAAAAGTTAGTAGGAGTTCAGACAGTCGTCGCACCCAGAAAAGCCGTATAAACCAAATCAAAAGGAGAAGTAAGTGGACACTGGGTTTCGGCAAGCAAGCCTCGGATGCAACCGGGAGCAAGGCTAAAATGATTGTGGTGACTGGTGAAGGCCACTGAAAGGTTCCTATCATCACTCATGTGAGCACCATCCAAAGCTTGCATTTTGAATCTCGGGGTATGTCCAATAAACGCTACTAACAAATTTCTGTATGGGTATTTGCCATCGTTCACTTTATTTTTTTTATTTTCATTTATAACGAAGGCTGAAGATTCCCTGCATGGGTTAGCTTATCCAAAGCCTTGATAATATAATATATAACTGCTTGTTATATCATCTATCTATTGTATCCTAGCAGTCTACTCTATTAGCTTGTAATATTCATATTCACAATACCATTCGTATAATATTGTTTGCGTGTCCTTCCCTATCCCCTAAACAATAGAATTATAAATAGTCCTGTGTTTATTTACATTTCGCCAAATACACACACGCACATCCCCATTTGTCTAGTCTCATTCTGTGTAGTAGGTATTAGCACAGATAATATAATATAATTCTTATACAACAGTATTAGACAATAACAGTCTGCCCGGTGCCAAATGTAAAGCTATAAATTTCCTATAAATGTTATGACTTATGACGTCATTAAATGAAATAATGTATAAGAAAGTTTAAGAAGTCTGAAGTTTACATTCTGTACCGACACCTTTCGAACAGTAGGCACCTATCTGAAAAGCAATTTAGTAAATTTACTGCGATTCACGTACATTTACAAAATTTGTAGGTACAGGCGCATCTGAACTTGGAAATATAAATAGTTAGTAATTATATGATTGCCGAACGGCGCGTGGTGGTGGGGCTTCCCCAGGGACATCTGCACGAAAAGTAGAAAAAAAGTTACTTTTTACAGAATTGCATGCCGTGAGGAATAGTACCTTTGAGATAATTATCATTTTTACGTTGTTCCCAGTTTTATCCGAAGCTGTCACAGGGGGGTAATGCTTTTCTTCTTTTTAGTTTAGCTTATGCGACTTTGATGGAAGCGACTACCATCTTACCAGAGCCACAACTGCAGATGGACAGGTAGAGTGATCGGCAAATAATCATATGATAGACTCTAGACGTTCAGACATAGTTTTTAGGTTTCGGATGCGTTGCAGCATTCATGGTCACGACTTGACTAGTTTGCGAGCGTCGGAGACGTATACAGGGATCATTACTTTTTTCCAGCAATGTTCTCCGTATAGCTCTCGACGCTCGCAAGCTAGTCAAGTCGTGGCCACGGATGCTGTAACTGATCCGAAACGTCAGCAGAAATAGTAAGTTCCATGATTTAATCGCGATACGTCCCGAACCGTTGATAATTATGAATTCACACCGCGATAGTTTAAAAATAAGACTAAGATATGGGATTGACATACATTGACAACTGTCATAAACGTCAAAATACGTATCGATCTCATACATTCATCATTCTATTCTACAATACGCCGGCCAACGAATTGCCAATAGTCTAGGGGTCAGTCCTTTCAATCATTTTTTTGGTTGGTCCGCTACACATGGGCGAATTTCACTACTTTTATTCAAGATGTTTGCCGGCACTTTACCACGAAACTTTTGTGTTTCACTTGAGACTTTATCTAACTTTAACAAAACCAGTAGCTTGTGTCTACTAGCCTCACGGGATTTATATCTTGTTTTGTAAACATAGTTCGCTTCACAATGAATATTCGTGTATTTCAGGTCAAGGAAGCTGTAACTAAGAACAATTTGTTTTTAGGTGATCTGAACTTTTACATAACATCTAGATTCATGTCAGGGACGTAACCTTATTTGTTCAAGAGTATAATCCTTATTTTGTTATATAATTAGATTCCTTTCCTTATTGTAATATAATATCGCATTTATTTTTATAAATATTTGTTTGTAATGACGCTGTCTGACAAGGCTCAATTACTCATTGCATACAAAAAAAGCCGGTCAAGTGCGAGTCAAATTTGCACAGCGAGGGTTCTGTATAAAATTTGATTCAGCTCACTTTTGATTGCGTTGAGTTAGAAGTTTGATTTTTGCAGTTTCAAGAAGTTATAGACCTAAGTATGTGGAATAAATTTCATCTTGATGCCTCCACGCATTCACGAGAAAAAGGTCTTGACAGACAGACAGACGGACAACGAAGAGATCCTATAAGGGTTCCGTAATTTTCCTTTTGAGCTACGGAACCTTAAAAAGTATCTGCAATGTCAGGTTCAAATAATAAAGTACCTACTGTATTATTTTATTAGTAATTTAATTCATAGAACTGGATGGTACACGGAATTTTTACCTTTTTAAATTTATTTAACAAATTACATAATACTGACATAAATAACATTTTAGTAGTAATAATAAACCACTAAGGTTTGTGCTAATACTACAAGCTATACTTAAAACAATGGATATTTGATTATTATCTTACTAAATAATATAAATTGACAAAGTAGGTAGTACACAGTTATACAAAATATAACAACAATAATTTCACAGATTCTGCAGAAAGTGGGATTTGAGTTTAGTTGGTTACAAAGCGAGGAGGGTAGTTGGTTTACAAAGCGAGACAGTAAATATGCAGATGTGCGTTCGCCGTGACGGCCCTCGTGTATACAGGATGTTGGATGTTATTTTGTAATTCAGGTCTCGAGTTCGATTGAGGATTACCACAGCACACACCAATGACTTTTCGATGCTTTTCGAAGTTATGTGTATATTTATCGCAGGTTTATAAGTGCCTGGTTAATGGCAATAGGCTCGCCACCTATTACATTGGGACCTAAACATAAACTGGCGAAATGTGGGTGCTAGTACCTCTGCCTACCCCTTCGGGGATATAGGCGTGAGTTTATGTTATGTATTAAACGAAACAAGAAAATGTTTCGAAGTCAGTGATGTACACGTAAAAAAGGGTCAAGTGGCCCCGTTTCTTCGTGAAAAATCTTCTTGGCTTTTTAGTTCACGACATTTTTCTTTACAGAGCCAAAAAGATCTTTCTTTGACAATATTTTATATCTTTCTTGATTGCTAACTCTAGGTATATATATGTACGTATGTTTAATTGCCAAAGTTTGAATGAAACTTCCGTGTTTGAGCAGTTTCGAAGATAAAACTCAGTGAGGACATTTGCTATTAGGTAAGTAAATAAAGCCTCGTAACCACTAGGCAACATTTGAGGCGGAAGACGTGACCTTCAACTGACAGCCAATAAACTCGCGACACCGTAACCAACACCTCTCGTGACAGGTTGTGACAAATTGCATGTGACACCTAGATGACCTGGAAAAGGACCCGACTGTCCGCACTTAGCCTCCTTTATTGGATCGTTGTGTGTGAAGAGAACTGGCTAGATCAGCCAGCCTAACTCCAACCAGAAACGCAGAGGCTTACTGGGGACTTTACAGGCTTCGCGGAGCGACCTCACTATGCCTGGATCTGAGGGGCCACTGTCTCGTATTCCAGTATTACGTGGGCGGCCGTTTCCTCGGCAGCGAAACACCCCCTACACAAGGACTGTCCGTGATACCGATGGTGTATAGGTGCTTATTGAAGGGACAGTGGCCCGTTATTCCCCATAATTGTTTTTAGACTTATTCTGTCTAATTTTAGGAGACGTTTCGTGAGCCGTTTGTTTACCGACAACATGTGACACCTTTGAATTTAGTTAGCTGTATCTATCTAATACTGATCAAGTTTTTACTTCTGTCGGCACTCCCGAAGGGTCACTATATTTTTATTGAAATTATTATTTTACGGAAGCTCTCACTCCAAACCCAGAGAGGAAACCCTGTGCCAGAGATTGGCTAATCTATAAAGCCTAATTGGCTATAATTTATAAAGCCGAAGAGTTTGTTTGTTTGAACGCGCAAATCATTCACATTAAGAAAAAGTTTTTGTGTTTAATAGTCCGTTTATCTACAAAGGTTATAAAGAGAGTGGAGCAGTGATCTTAAATGTTAACAAATCTGGCAGATTTTTATAAATTATTTGAAGACCTACGGGCTCAATAAGGTGGTAAGGTGATTTAAAGTATACCTTGGGTGAAGCCGTGGCGGGTCTGCTGCTAGTTGGCAATCATTTTACTTACCGACTTGGAAGGCGAAGCTTGTTTGGGCTCCGAATATCTTGATGTGATTTCATACAACATAAATAAACACATTTAAACATAAACACGAAATCATGAACTACCAGTCAGCTATTTTTGACCAAAGACTATAATAATAGGTACCATAGACCTCTAGTTATGATAATACAAACGGTTATCACTCTGTTTTGTCTATAAACAAACAAACAGTTAATGTGTTATTAATTATCGTCAACACGTCACAAAAGATAATTCTAACTTCAGTACTACGTGGGCATTGGATACGGTAACAATATGCTTTGTTTTAAACTTATTGTGGAAACTATCGACAGTAACTGAAGGTCGGCAAGGTGTGTGATTTTTCGATCGATAAGATTTAAGACGAGAAAATATTATTAAATAGGCATTAAATGGCAGTGCCACCGGATTGGCTTCAGTAATTGTTACTGTGTGTCTGTAACTTCGTGCTAGTGGGAGATGGTATGAGAGCGTATAAAACACGAACAAACAAGTTATATTTTATACATTTTTCAATAAAATTACAAACTCCAGTGAAATTTTCGTAAAGACTAAGAGAAAAACAAATAAACCAGACAAGTCGATATTTCATTTCCTCCCTAATAACCATTCTATAGGATATAGCAGTATTAATTTACGCAGCCACCAAAATTACAGGGTGATTTATTTGACAAGTACTTAATCCGGCGATAGATCGACTTCGCCGAAATGACAAGGGGCTCATAATAAACGACGCGACGCGCGTCGTGGCTGTAGTCGACTTTTTGGCAACATTTTCCGTTGTTATCTTATATATAAAATTTTCGTGTCGCGGTGTTTGTGGTTAAACTCCTCCGAAACGGCTTGACCGATTCTCATGAAATTTTGTGAACATATTAGGTAGGTCTGAGAATCGGACAACATCTATTTTTCATCCCCCTAAATGATAAGGGTTATCCACCCTTAACATTATATAGCAAAACAACGTTTGCCGGGTCTGCTAGTATTATATACGTTATTTTACTTGGTACATACAAATGGAAAACGGTTACGTCTTATGCCGTTTTCTCTCTGAGCTCGGCAGGGACAACAGTTCACCATCTGCTTCTGTCCTGAGACACTTCACGAGTTTTCTCCTTACATGTGCAAGGGGTAAGGATTTAAAAAAGAATAGTATTATTTGGGTGCCGTACTGAAAGGGTAAAAAAGAGACTCTATTACTAAGATTTCGTTGTCTGTCTGCTTGTCACTAGGCTGTAAACTCCGAGACAGCAGTGTGAATTTAAACCAAATTAGTTTTTGATTTCCAATTTAGCTAGCATTTTTTTTAGACTACTTAGGTGGCAGATAAGCACACGGCCCACCTGATGGAAAGTGGTTACCGTGGCCTATGGGCGTGTGTAACACCAGAGAAGCCACACTCGCGCTGCCGACCCTGTAAGCATAGTCTCTGTGCCGTCAGTGTAGAGAACAAAGCAGGACAAGCCTTTTGTCATCCCACTGACAGCACAAATTCCCAAGTGAGCTCTGGCTACCCTACTCAGGGCTGGGAACACAACACGAAGTTATTATAACCGCGGTATACTGTAGGGCGGAGGTACTTCCCCAGTCGGATTGCTCAATTGGGCGGAAATACCGCCGTGTCCTACCTCCTTCCATTTCAAATGAAGGAATTTTCTGGACTGGATCCTATCTTCTTACTGAACAGTGAGGTTCAGTCAATTAACAGACAGAATATAAAAAAGGAAGCTTTCTTAAACCTGGTAAACTTATTACCTCCGGACGTAATATATACAGACTATATGTATATATAGAGCAAGAACAGCGTATGCTATAACGCTCCAGTGGTTCCAGTGTTTTTATTCCCTTGCTAATGAAGCATGTCGTATCCGCCTCGGGATCGTAACGGGCTGCCTGAGTAATTCAAGCTCCATTTCTTAGTTTAGTTGAGAATTCTAAGTATCGGATACTACGGTAAACTACCATTAGCTATATTAGGCCGAAAGCGTTAAGCTGAATAGACGAACTTCAGTATATTTCCAATTACCGATATTCCTATTGAATTAAATCGAGATTGTAATTTTCTAAGTACTTAATTTGAAATGGATACGCCCCTTTTTATGTACAGTTGTATGACAGGATGAATAGGAGTCAAGAGATAAATTGCAAAAGAAAAAGCTGACGTAGGTGTAAGGTAGGTATACAGTGCATAAGTTACATTTTTTTTATACCACTTCGTTGGCAGACAAGCACACGGCCCACCTGATGGAAAGTGGTTACCGTGACCTTGGACGTCTGTAACGCCAGAGGAGTCACAGTCGCGCTGCCAACCCTGTAAGTACAGAGTTTCTGTGCCGTCAGTAGAAGACAAAGCAGGACAAGCCCATTGACAGCACAAATTCTCCAGTGAGCTCTGGCTACCCTACTCACCGCTGGGAATACAACACGAAGTTATTATAGCCGCGGTATTCTGTAGGGCGGAGGTACTACCCCAGTCGGACTGCTCAATTGGGTGGAAATACCGCCGTGTCCTACCTCCTACATACTAAACCTACATAATAAAATAATAATAACACACAGTACACATTTGTCGCGTGGTTACCGGCAGAGTAGAATTAGGGCCACCCCAACTCTTTCCATGCGGTGTCGTACAAGGCGACTAAGGGATAGGGCTGTTTAACACCAGACAGATTTATACAGTCCAGACTCAGCCTCAGATGCATAGCTCGAGTCAACAATAGTGCCCGGAATACGGCAATAGGCTCACCCCCTATTACGTGGGACTGAATACAATTCTTGGTGACATGTGGGTGTTAATTCACCTCTGCCTAACCCTCCAGGGATAAAGGCGTGATTATATGTATGTACAGGACATATTCTCCACAACACTCTCTAGGCCCAAAGTACCTAAGCATAATGTTATTTTAAAACTATCGCGGTGTAAATTCATAATTATACAATGATTCGGATCTTTTCGCGATTAAGTTAGTCATGTCGTGACCACGACTGTAACGTCGGTAGAAATAGTAAGTTCCATGATTGAATGGCGAAAAGACCAGAATCGTTGTATAATTACCTAAGCATAACTTGTATTACTGATTCTAGAATGCAGATAACCCGTACTTAGATACATGATTTTAGATGATTAAAAAAAAAAAAAGTTTTCTACAGGACAGGCTTAGCCTAGTGTAGAAAGCTTTTGGCAATATTGGAATTATTTCTATTCAATACTATTATGTACATACCTGGTAATCTTGTGAATAGTTGTTTGCAGTTTTGTAATGGCAAAAAAAATTTTAACTTTTTTTTTTTAAAGATACATAAAAGACACAGACCAAAGCATATATTCACATGTATTAAAATTGTGCCAGTACGGCCACCTTAACTTAGCAGTTTTACGTTCTACTGCTATGCCACACAAATCAACAATGCATAAATACAGCTACATACCTAGCAAAGCAGCTATTACGTCTATTTGATTTTTTACACATTTCTTTGTAAATGGTGTCGGCGATGAACACCAGCCATTGTTAGTTTTCCTAAAGTGTAGGCTGTTAGGTACAACGGTGCGGCGTCACACAGCTTAGTCCAGCACAGTCGGCCACCCTCAAACAAAGGCAAC
Source organism: Eilema griseolum (assembly GCA_963662185.1). Lineage (NCBI taxonomy): Eukaryota > Metazoa > Arthropoda > Insecta > Lepidoptera > Erebidae > Eilema > Eilema griseolum. The sequence goes on along the minus strand of OY759248.1, from coordinate 20,786,595 downwards.
TCTTTGTCACGGCTGTAAAGAATCTGACACGCCTCTGTGCCAAAGCTGTTAAGATAAAGGCCCACCTAGAGTTGTGGGATTAGAACATTTGAATGCTACGTCAGTGGTCGTGACTTCGATTCCCGTTCAGTGTAAACATTTGTCATTCTTAGACCCTTTTCCCAAATCAGTTAGAACCGGTTCTTACTCTGTCTTTGAACCGGTTGATCTTCGATATTTTACGTGACTGCCAATCACCTTTATAACAGATTGCTGATATTTCTCGGGGCATATAATATCTTGGACCTAAAATGTGCTCTAAACGTACTGCGCAATACACGTTTCTTGAGTGTATTTTGAGGATAACACAGGTTGCTACTGCGGTGGATGAACTCAATTTCACCAAGTATGGATTATCACAAAACAATAAGTGTATTTAGGTATATCGTAGTTCTATAGTTAGATCAAATGTCGGAGTTTTTAGGGCTCTACCTGTAACGAATACCACAGATGTTCGTCCCTGGGTCGGCCGGGGTGCGAGGGATATGCCTGTTAACTTCACCTTCAGCAACCAAAAACGACCCAAAGGCGTCGTGTGTTTTAGTCGGTTCGTGTCCGACATAACCTCTCCCACTGGCTCCGGTGGTGGGGATATCCGTGGGGATTTTAAAAAAGAACCACAGATGTTCGTATAGCAACTCTGAAACACAGAGAGGTCTCAACATGTTAAAAGTAGTCACCCACTTGAAAACTGCCCTGGCTAGTATCGCTTAACCTTTGCAATATGCTAACCTACTCGGTTACCACTTAGCAAGGAGCCTGCTCAAATATTTGTACCCACGAATATATTATTGTAACGCCTGCAAAGAGAAATAACCGATATTAAAATATTCAGAACCGTCTCTTAAACGAACACAAAGAGCCTTACGCAGCTTTTTTAAATACAAATGATCTCATAAAGTACGCAATGAAAATAAAAAATAGAATGGAAATATAAAAATACCCAACAACAGTAGAAAGATTAGAAAGGGTCTTGAGGGAAGGACGTTTATGACGTTACGTCCACTAACAGGGGACATAGTGGAATATTATTCCTTTGGCATAAAACCTTTGAATGTCAGGAGAAAAAAATTGTCACTGGGTACGGAAATAAGGAAAATAAGTACGGTTGTTCACGTCCACCCTTCTGATAGGGTTGGAATCCAAAACAACAGAAGATCATCCTTTATCGCAACTAGACAAAACATACATATATTTTACAGTAATATAATATTCTAGGACATTCTACACAAGGCTATTTCTACCCAGAAGCGAATGACGTTGTCTTTACCTACCCCAAGAGAGAGAAAAATTTGAGTACTTCAAATAAAATCTGCATATTTGTCTACAAAACATTCATAACTAAGATATTGAATTAAATTTTAAAGTATTTAGTATGCTAAATGTTCAAATCTAAACAAAAATAGATCAGTCAGGCGGGATTCGAACGCTCGGTCTTTCCCTTACAGGGTGAACGCTTTGACCACTAAGCCACCGAACCTTCGTCCGGAATCACCCAAATTCTTATATACGTAATATCCATCTTACGGCGACGGTATTTTAGATGATTAACTAAGATAACTAATATCCTTTTTATGTATAAATAAATTTGTCTCTCATCCATTCTTATTTGCGGCTATTGTGTCAAGAGTTAGTTGCATCGAGAATGCAGTTAAATTTACAGAAAAGGGACTAATAGTACTGTTTTTTTTTCCTTTAACAAATTTCTATCGGTTTTACAGTCTGTCTGTAAAACCTGTGTTCTCTCAATAGATCTAAGTGTACCATATCGTCACCTGTATGTTGTGAATACATTGCGAAACAATGAATGTATTGTACCTGTACCTTTTTCATGAAACAAGAAAAGTCCATTATGTATTTAGAGAAAATTTATGCTTCGGCTACATCCAGAAAGAAATATATGTCCATAAGGGTTAAAAGTACAATTCATCACCGCTGTAACAAACAAATCACTGACCGGCGTCGTTTGGGATGGCTAATCAAAGGCATGTTGCCACTGAATAGGATGTGTCTTTGTTAGAGATGGGTTAGCAAAATAACATTGTCAGTCCTCACAAGGACTTCACAATATTACCTCTAAAATTTTAACTTGTAAAATGTAATGAGATACTACAAACAAAGGAAACATATGAAGGGGACAAGAGAGAGGTGAGGTATATGAGTGATATGTTTAAAATTGAGTGATGGTCTGAGTGTTTTTATGTTTAACATGTATTTAGAAGCAACATAATGGGCGTGTTTATTAGCTTACTAAAACCTATATTAAACAAACTATACATAGTTTGAGTCTAGATTGTGCTGTGTAGTGTCCTAGGATATTACAATTTAATCAGAGCCTAGATTTTTCAAAAGGCGAGGGGTTAGCTACAGACTTAGGCCGGTATTCTAGAATGACACATACATACAGTTACGCCTTTTTCCCAGTGGGGTAGGCAGAGACTACAGTTTTCCACTTGCCACTATCCTGGCATACCTTTTTCGCTTCTCCTACTTTTATAATTGTTTTCATACATGCTCGCCGGTTTCAGGTATTCTTGACATGTCCTAGATACAGCATGTGCATAACATAGTATGAGAAATGAGAGTGATATTAACTAGCTAATACAGATAGCAGTGACAATGCTTAACGTAAATAAAATTGTTTTAATTGCAACAAATCCTTCGATACATTTTGGCACATTTAAGTTGACTATTGATCGCCACAGTTGAACGTAGATTAAAACCCCCGTCACAAAAAATAACTACTAGAAATAGATTGTGCTGGTTAGCCCTTTCTTCTGATATAACATAACATAACATAAACTCACGTCTATATCCCCGAAGGGGTAGTCAGAAGTGCTAACAACCACATTTCACCAGTTTATGTTTAGGTCCCAATGTAATAGGTGGTGAGCCTATTACCATTAACCGGGCACTTATAAACCTGCTATAAATACACACATAACTTCGAAAAGCATCGAAAAGTCATCGGTGTGTGCCATGGTAAAACCTGGGATCGAACCCGAGACCTCGTCTCAGTAGTCCATTACCCATGCCACTAGGCTACCGCGGTTCAAAATTTTTGATATACCTAGAAATATTTTGATTCAAGCGTTCTTATAACATTTTTTCTTATAACGTTTTTGAGTTGGGTGTTAAAAACAGGTGCACGGAAAAGTGCGGAAAGGCGTGGAGAGCTGGTGCATTGCGTCAGTTTGGCAAAACAGCATACCATGTCCCAGTAATTAGGTCTGATATGAGAGACCTAGGGAGACGGTCGCGGCGTAGTGGCGCCCTTTTTACACGTTTATAACTATTACTGGTATGTGAATTCTAAATAATCGATACACGGAGAAAGGAAGGTAAATATTTAGACATAAACAATGAGGTTTATGTCATTATATTATTATATTATCACTTGAAATAACAACACTATCAGGTAACGTAATACATATTTACCTTAAGAATTTTAATATTCATTCTTCGTCGGGCTCAAGAATATTAACTAAGACAAGTTAGTCCACATCATACTAGACGATCAATAGTCGCCTGACTTCCTAAACCCTCGAGGAAAGCCTGTCTCGTGAAGGGATCACTTCGGAGCCCAGAGCTCTGAATTGAATGACTCGGAACGCTAAGATAATGATAAATGGTGAGCGTAACGTTGTCTCTCTCTACTCCGATGGGAAATAGGTTTGCCCAACGTTATGCTAATAAAAAAAATCGCACACAAAGCCAAAAAACATTCTCAATTTGTCTGTCCTATATTAACCCATTCAACTCAATTTGATTAGGAACAGGTATTCTCATTTAAGAGGCAAAAAATTCGGGACGAAGTGGACATAATACTTCAGTCGACCTTAATTGAACAACACAATCACTTTTATCCAGCGATGAAGCTCAAAAAGAAGGGTAATGTGTTTGACCTGTATGTATGTACGTACATGTGTTCCTACCTAGCCGAACCGTATATGATAAACCATTGTGTCCGATTATTCCCGGTGTCCACCCCCTGCTTGTCCACCACGGGTGGACACAGACACAAATATTTAAAAAAATTCTCGCTGTCCACCCCTGGGGGACAGCGAGAATTAATTTTAAATTATTTTCGCTGGCCACCCCGGGTGGACAAAGACACGAGTTTCATATGACTACTCTCGATGTCCACCACCGGTGGACAAAGCCACTGCTTAAATAAACATTCTCGATGTCCACACATACAAGGATTTGGAACTTCAGGATTGGAGCAGACAATCCTTGTATGAGTGGTTATGAAAAAAAATAACCACGAAGGCTAAGGCGGGAGCTCCGCTCCGCTCCGCTCCCGCCTTAGCCTTCTAACCTAACCTATCCGAGTCGGGGTGAGCAGTGTCCCTTTTTCTTTAAGCCGTACCACATATTATTTGATTTATTTTTAGAAAGGATGAGGATGTAAAGATATTTTCTGTGACTATGATTAATAATGTGATAATTATTTCTACAAATTGTAAAAGATAATATGATTAAACTACCTATGTAATTAATTTAGTGATAATTATTTACTCCCAATTCCAGCAAGGGTGGACATCGAGAATGTTTATTTAAGCAGTGGCTTTGTCCACCGGTGGTGGACATCGAGAGTAGTCATATGAAACTCGTGTCTTTGTCCACCCGGGGTGGCCAGCGAAAATAATTTAAAATTAATTCTCGCTGTCCCCCAGGGGTGGACAGCGAGAATTTTTTTAAATATTTGTGTCTCTGTCCACCCGTGGTGGACAAGCAGGGGGTGGACACCGGGAATAATCAATTGTGTCACACCCTGTATGGACATTATTAAGACCTTGCAGGTGAGGTCCTAGGCAACCTAACTTGCAAGTCAGTATACATACTGGTAGACAGGCGATGCCCGACTCAAAATTTTCTTCCGAGGTGTTAGACGGCAGTCGTCCTCGTAAAGCAAATTATGGAAAAGTGGAGTAGACGGCTGACCTCTGGCACAGCATTACCATCTATAAGCCTACCAGTAGTTCAACTAACACTTATACACAGAAACTTAGTCAAGGGTCTTATGAAAGGTACTTTAAATTTGGAGTGCCTATTGTCACTATCCTACTCCATTATCAGCACAGCTTCATCGTACTGAATAAATGCATTGCCATCCAAATGAAAAGTGTTTGTACAATTTCATCGTAATCGGTTGACGATATGTGCTTCAAAATAGAGTTGCAAGATTTGATCCGAACAACAAGTTAATAAAAAGCTTATAAAAATATTCCGACAAATTGAGAACCTTTCTCCAATTTGAAGTCGGTGAAAAAGGCTTTTGTCGCCACATCCCTTCAGATTAGAGAGCGCAAACTACGCGAGTTTGCGCTCGCTGACCCTACTGCTCACTTCTTCTGTAGGTGTCCCCTAATAGTTGCTCCGCGTAAGTATCGAGTTGAACGACTGAAAGAAATAATAAGACTTTGCCTCGGGCAAGTGAGGTCTTGAATATCGCCGGATGATATCATTTTTGGTTTGATTTTTGTAATCATGTTATAATAACTATCTAGATTAAGAGTATGTATCTGGCTTCGCAAGGGATTGTGGCAGATATCGAAGAGCTCAGACGCACTGGAGATGAGATTACGCAAAATGGATTTTCTGAGCGTAACGGTTGTTATTCGAGTGGCTTATGTAACATTGTGAATAGTAAGAATATGCGGTTATATTGCTCTTGGTGCGGACACTCCTTTGAATAATGGAATACGGAATTAAGTTTCAGAGTAGAATGTTCCGATTTCAATATCTTTTTACTTGTAGGGAGTATTTCTAGCAGGAATCACGCCGGTTTATTATAGTCTCATCCAAAGCTTGTACCTTTGAGCCCAGGGTACGCATTTCCTTTAATTCATAATCTGGTTTATTTTGGTTTTTATAGGACAGCTGTCATCTAACCCTTAAACTTCAAGAGAAAAGCCTGCTCAGAGCATCATCCGTCAATCTGCTGGTGTACCAGTTTAAAAGTAAGGTTGGCTTGAACCCTTGTGAAGATCTTGGACGATAACGCCTAGTAGTATGGGTAATGGACTGCTAAGACGAGGTCTAGGGTTCCCAGGTTTTACCATGGCACATACCAATGACTTTTCGATGCTTTTCGAAGTTATGTGTGTGTTTATCGCAGGTTTATAAGTGCCCGGTAATGGCAATAGCCTCGCCACCTATTACATTGGGACCTAAGCATAAACAGGTGACATGTGGGTGCTAGCACCTCTGCCTACCCCTTTATGTTATGTTATGCAGTCTAATTTGAATGAATTTGTATTTTCCTTCTTTTGCGTAACAAGAATCTTGACTGAAAATTCGAGAGGATCCCCTTCAAGTTTTATCAAAACACGTTTCAAGTTTCCCGGCTAAATTAAATGACGCCTGTTATTTAGAATAAACATTTTAGTTAAAAGGGCCCACTCGAATACATTTACAGCATCGGCTCTGTGTTTCGTTGTTAAGAGAAGAATTAAAGTAACCACAATACTAAGCAAGAATCGTTAAGTCAAAATTGTTTATCCAAAGTCGATTTGGTGTTTAATGTGATGTAAGATAAATATAGTCTTGAAATACTGTATTTAACGGATTTTAACAAGATTTATTATGCTTATGTGTGTATATTTATGGTAAATCTATACTAATATAATATTATAAAGTTGAAGAGTTTGTTTGCTTGTTTGAATGCGCTAATTTAAGGAACTAGGTACTTGGTTTGAATGGAAAAAATATTTTTGTATTAATAGTCCATTTATCGTCGAAGGCTTTAAGCTATATATCATCACGCTACTACTTAAAGGGAGCGGAGCAGTGAATGTCTTGAATATGGACAGATGATATTATTTTTGGTTTGATTTTTGTAATCATGTTATAATAGCTTCATCTATTAATTTTCTAAATTAAAAGTCTATGAATCTGGCTTCGCAAGGGTTTGTGGCAGATATCTAAGAGCTCAGACGCGCTGGAGTTGAGATTACACAAAAAAGCGAAGCCGGGGCAGGTCAGTTGGTACGTCATAAAGAGTTTGAAATCTTTAGCAACACACGAGCTTCCTTCTTCTTATAATCCAGGTTCTATGACGGGCCTCAAAAAACTAGCATATCAGGCCATTAATCTAATACCAAACAACTTGATCCCATCATCAGATGAGATGGTGGTTAAACATGATATTTTTTAAAATAAGAATGAGCCCCCTAACCCCTGAGGATTGGATTTATCTTAGTTATTGAGTGCAAATTAAATTAAAAATTAAAATAAAACCCATCACAAAAAGCTACCACATTTAAGTTAAAAATAAATTTAGATTCAAGGGTTGTCATGTTTGGGGGACCTAACGGGAAGGCACTACGTCATATTACCGGAACAATCCAAGGCCCTCCTACATGTATGTGACAGTATAAAATAAAAGATAATATTTTCGCGTTCAGTAAAAATACTGATTGTGCATCTAATTAAGTTCAGAATTATCACCACCCACCTCGAAATGGATAGGTTAGGTTAGACTAAGGCGGGAGCGAAGCGAAGCGGAGCTCCCGCCTTATGTCTTTGTGGTAATTTTTTTTATAATTGGTTGGTTGGTTGGTTGCTAACTAACAACTTACTTGCAGTAGTTTGTTGGTGCTCAATCAGTATTTTTGATGTGAATTTGGATTATTTTGTCGCACAAAATGTACTCTTTTTGATATACGTTTAAATACCATCCTAAAATAAATAGTTATTATTTACAAAAGTTTAAGGTTACACGTCTCACCTGCCGCTATCCCGGCGCAGCGACCACCTCCGAGAAGTCAACGCACGTATCATTTTGCAGACAGTCCACTAATCAACATCACAGTACAAAACCTTATCCAAACTTAACACTCATGATACCTTATGATACAAATGCACTTTATCACACTTCAGTTACACTTCAGAAATGTTAGTAGTTTTGTCAAATGTTCACATTATCACACTTTCGAGGCACTAGTTAATATTTTACGTCGACGATTCAAACAATATTAGGCTTGAGATCTAAACATATAAGTTATTCTTTAGAATGTAGTTTCTGTTTGACCTAAGACATTGATATGGCTTCGAGAACTCAATACCTTGGCGCAGTGGTTATCGATATATAAAATATAAGTAACTTTGCATTTTTTATTTTTATTTGCTATTGATTTTGTAGTTTTTCATTATCTTAAATATACATAAACATCAGCTGCTTAAATTTTTATGGACTTTTAAAACTATTATTTGGATTGTGACTAATTTTTTTATTGACTTACTACCTCTTGGGGAACAGTGGATGTTTTACCAAAATCGGTTCAACAAGTTTTCACGATGGAAGTGATAGCTTATTGAGATACAAACTACGGGTGTAGTGTCAAAAGGAGAAGATCTCAATACCTAGATAAGTTTCTAGTGTATGTAATAATTACATGAAAACGAAATATTACGAAATTAATTTAATCCGGTTTACTGACATCAACCTCTAAAATAATTATTGTAGACCCCTAATTTATTTAATTTCGTAATCAAGAGTTATTTCTCTTCAATTATTTTATTTAACTAATAATATTACATTTCCTTATTATTTTGAACGATACGATGTTACTTTTTCACTTTTTGTTATGTGAAGTAGAATTGGGCCGCCCATCCTTCCCGTGGCTGTCGTAGAAGGCGACTAATTACCAATCAAGTTATTTTGAATCTTATTTCAGTGATTTCAGAATTCATTTTACTTTATTTCGCAACCATGATGTAGAGGCATGACGCGACGTGCTACATTCCGTTTGACTGCCTCTATGTCGTAGCGGTAATAGGTAGGAGCAGACGCACTGGCGCGCACTTATTTTCTCACACTGACTGAGCTAGAAGTGCTATTAATACTAAATCCTAGTCAACCATAACGACACAATCACACAACCAACTTCGAATTCACGAAGAACAAAACTGATGATGCCGTGCCAAACCGGCAGTGGACGCCAGCCCTAAGAGCTAGTGCTGTTCTACATCTGATAGTAAACATACAACCCAGACAAAGTGCCCCCTATTACGTGGAACCGAAAATCATCGTTGGGGATATATGCGGGTGTTAATAGACCTCTTCGGGGATTTACAGGAGTGATCCGTATGTATCAACATTGCAGGTAATTTAGAATTTGAATGTCCGTTATTAAATCAGAAGCATTTGAAGGTGCCATCAAGATGTGTCTTAAAATGTTAATTAAGTACGCGTGAAGCGACTTCCACTTAATGTATTGAATAGTCTATGATGTCTACGCATTACGCCTCGCCTCGAGGGTTGGCATATCTAAGTGCGCCTCGCTTTAAGCAGTATTGCTTTAGCTACATTAACTTTTAAAGCTGTTTTGAAGTAATTCTGTTCGAAATTTCAAGGTACATTACGTTTATGTTATAAATACGTTTTTTATTTTTTGTCATGTTCCTACAAGTGAATACGACTTGATAGAGAGCCACGAATGCCTACAATCCTTGATGCCTTACATTCGCATTGCACCAGAGGAAGGGAGAAAGAAAGATACTAACAAGAAGAAACCGTACAAAATTCAGCTTATGTGAGATATGTGGCACAGGGTATCTCCTCAATTAAGCATTCGTGATGGGAAAAAAAGACTATGACCACATACAATTTATAAACCTACATACATACATATAACCACGCGTTTATCCCCGGAGGGTCAGGCAGAGGTGAATTAACACACACAATGCCATATTCCGAACACTATTGTTGACTCGAGCCATGCATCTGAAGCTAAGTCTGGGTTGTATATATCTGTCTGATGTTAAACAGCCCTATCCCTTAGTCGCCTTGTACGACACCGCATGGGAAGAGATGGGGTGGCCCAAATCCTACTCTGTCGGAAATATATATACACCTACAGATAACTTGCGTAACGGCGTAGAGAATGAGATATCAGCAACCACGTGCAGCAATAAATAGATACAAGAGACAAACTTACACTCACATACAGAAAATCGTTGAAAGCTCGCACCTACCGAGGTAATAGCACCTTCATTATTGATGCTGACATTCTAGTAAGTATAGTGTTAACGTGTGCGTACGTTCTGTGGTTTCTGCTCATTGTGTCAAGTAAGTCTGTTGTATCTATTTGTGCACGCAGTTTGAACATGCTGCGTGATGGTGGTGATTACATTTTGTAGAGTGGAACGACACGCGATCGGCAGTGTGATAAACAGGAAGGAAAAATGTACAGCTGTTTTGAACAAGTCATTGAGTGATGATGGCTACTGTGTGCGCTCTTAGTTATAGGCAGCAATGATTGCTTCAACTCTCATGGCAGTTGCCCTTTCAATTATGAGGGATTCAGAAAATAAGCATTGCCATACAACGTGGCAATGCTGCCAGTCTTCTGGGAACGCTACCACAAGAGGTATGCGATGCGGAGGAATTCCACGACGTATTTTAATTGTAGCTATAAGTTGTATAATAGTTATTTTAGTTTTATTGTATTTAATATTTATATATTATTTCTTGAAAAGGGGATAATTGAATGTAATGATGATACTTAATTGGATTATTGGGAATATAATATGTGAGTAACAATAAATTAGTCTGTTGCAATCCACAATTACAAACTCTTGACAGGGCTCCCTAATATGCGCTATAGCATTAAGTCTTTAGCTTACCGCATTCAGTTTATCTCAGATATATTTTTGTCTCCATGGTCCATGTGAGTTAGGCAGGTACAGTTACTATGTATAAGATAGGATCATTGTCCAGGTGCTGTAGTAAGCTGCTTAGCATATACTCATAGTATTAACCAAGAAAATCTAACATTACATTAGATTTTGAACAAACACCGGGAGGCACACTGAATTAAATTTTATCACGTAAGTCTCTCACGAGATTCAAAAGAAGATCACTGTTCTTCAAAACAAGCATTGTATTTTGTTTCTAGAAATAGAAAGGATAGGTGGATTCTTAGAAGTTTATTTCGAACCAATATCAAGACTATATTTAGATTGTTTTGCTCGAACGGGTAGTTCAAAGGTCGTTTATAATTATCCGTAGCTATTTGTCTTAGATAACAAGGATTAAATTAATTAACAAATGCAATGTTAAGGATCAATTATTTACAACAGGTTTCAACGTCACTAAAGTTTCAATTCGTGTTGGTTGGAGTTATAGTTTGGTGGAGAGATGGTTTTGTCTGACACATCAACTTATAATCTATATATTTAATAATATTTTAAAGCAATTTAACATAACATAAACTCACACCTGTATCCCCGAAGGGGTAGGCAGAGGTGCTAGCACCCGCATTTCGCCAGTTTATATTTAGGTCCCAATGTAATAGGTGGCGAGCCTATTGCCATTAACCGGGCACTTATGAACTTGCGGTAAATACAAGCAATTTAGGTTACGATTAACTATCCACTTTTTCTAATATATATTATATTGATAATGTGTATAATCTATAACTATTATTGACGGTCTCTGTGGCGTAGCGGTAGGACGTTCGACTGCTACGCAGGGGACGTGGGTTCTATTCCCGCTCAGTGCAAATATTTGTATGCATGAATGTGTATATTTGCATTAGTTTGGGTGTTTCTATCTTTAATATGTAGATATGTATTTACAAAAAAGTATCTAAGTATGTTTATCCGCAGTCTAGACTCCATAATACAAGCTGGTTAAACTATGCTTAGTATGTGTCTAGATAGCGTTGTGTAAAATATTATTGAATGTTTATTTATTATTATAAAGAGATAAAGCTTGTGAACTTGTACGGGGTTAATCTGAAGATCTACGGAACAGATTTAGAACATTATTTGCGAGTGTCCTAGGCTATATTTCATTACGCTACCTGAGAGGGTCAGCAGCGGGAATGGGAATCAGAATTATACGTTAATAGTATAGAACTATATAAAATCGAATGTGTATAAAAAATGACTGTATGTTTCCGTCGTGTTATGGAAATTTTATTTTTTTTGCTAGTTTTTTAGAATCTAAACAATTATATTCATAATATTATTGTAGGTTTCTATCGCCTCATTGAAAGTGTAGTTATATGCTATAGTTACTTACAATAGATTCACAAACTGCGTAGGTAGGTATACAATTATTTTAAGTACTTTTTAGAACGATACGATCAAAGGTTATATTGAGGTCAAACTTTCACGTATTTCAACGAATGTTGGGGCTTGTTGTTATTTCAAAGCTGAATGATGATACGTTGGAACACTTAGCTAGTGAGATCGTTACCGACACTAATTACTGAATAATTAGTGTATGAACGGTATAAAAATCATAATAAGATACGAGTACCCGAAACCGGCGAGCATGTATGAAAACCATTATGAAAGTAGAAGAAGCGAAAAAAACTGTAGCCTCTGCCTACCCCACTGGGAAAAAGCCGTGATTGTATGTACGGAATAATCATAATATAAGGTAGTAGTTAGTAGTAGTAGTTTATTCCAAACCAAAATATATCTAAGGACGCGATTTCGACGCACGCGCGATTTTGTGGACTACACATGAAATTTTGTCGTGGCAAAATCATTGTCATGCCACAGACACTGTAAAAATGACATTACTTCCATGGTGTTAAAATCTAAAATAAAATGATTTCTTGTAGAGTGAATGAAAAATGTAATGATTTTTTTTTCATTTAATTTTGGTATTAAATTTTAAAAAACTAAAAATATTTGTAGTGTCAGTGGTATGACTAGTGGTTTTGTTATCATTATAATCTATTCAATTAACGATTACGCCACTTGGGCGTTGCAAAGACAAATATCGTCAATAAATCAATCAATTAGCACACCGCAGTCCACTGCTGGGCTTAGATTTTTCCCAATGTGCATCATTTCGTCTGATCTTCCGCCTTCCGCATCCAGTCTGTCCCAGCCACTTTTTTCGTCGTCAGTCCATCTGGCCAGGGGTGCCAGTCCCGTTTGCCTTCTCGCGGTCTCCACTCTAGGAGTTATAATATATTTATTTGTTTTCAATTATCAATTGAATTACATGTAAGATAAGTGGAGTTGTTTTTCTTTACAGATGTTGAAATTACGCATGCAGTCCCTTTTATATTATCAGATACTATCGTATAAATAATACAGAACTGGACAAATGCATGCGTCATGATTGTGGAATGGTTAAGCGTGTGAAAGTGCGCCTGTCTGAATCTGAATACAATGGTTTAATTTTCTGTGACGTCATTCAGTCGACCAAGGTACTCCATTGGAAGTTGCGTTCGGTAGGGAGGAAAAGATAAAGAATCAGCGTACTGTATAATACACAGAACTTATGTAATTTGTAGGTACTTTTCTATACAGAAAGAAAGAAAAAAAGTTTTTATTCCAATTACAAATGTAATGTATGTACGTACCATATGTCAAATGTATGTAACATATCTCTCCTTATCATACACACATTTACAAATCTTTTCTTTTTTTTTACGTAACCGGGTCGAAACGTCAGACAATCCAAAGATTACATATCTACCTATACCATGATCGCGTTAATTCTCGTAAATATTATTGTATATCATGGAACGCGATAATAAATTAGCAATCTACTCTCGCCGGTCTGCTGTGAGAAATTTCTTAAGAGAAATAAGCAGTATCAAAGTAACAATTTTTCAACATCCAATCTATGTTATGTTTGAAAATGAATGATTAGCTTTTATATGGATTATCTCACTTTAACACCCTCATCACAAAATACTAAAAGCAGAATTATTGTATGAAACATTATTGTCGGCACACAATTATTCTCCTTCAAAGTTCTCATAATTCTATTTGAAAATTGAAAGTCTAATCACAATGAACGAAATATTTGCTTCCCTTCATTACAATTCTCTTTGATGTCACCCACTTCAAATAACAAGCATTCATAACAACAGATAATAGAATTTTAAATAAAGACTTGACAAGGCAATACTAATACCGTTTTCATTTACAGCATAATAGACGTATACTTATTATAGCTCATCATTTATTTATGAGAGCGAGAGCAATTACAGTCAATATCGACAAATTGGGGTAGTCGCGATCCTCGTGACTTTTTTTATACCAAACAGGTTTGGCAGACGCGTAAGGACTACCTAATGGAAATCAGTTACCGTGGCCTATGGACGTGTGGAACACCAGCGGAGAAATATTCGTGCTGCCGACCCTGTAAAAACTTCTGAAAGTTTCTGTGCCGTCAGTGCAGAAGACAAAAGAAGACCACTGACAGTACAAAAATTTTCCAGTAAGCTCTGGTTACTCTACTCTCCGCCGGGAACACAACGAGGTTTTTATGGCCGCGATATTCTGTTGCCCAGAGGCCAGAGGTACTTCACCTGTGGAAATACTCAACTGGGACGCACGGGAATACCGTCGAGTCCTACCTCCGTCAAAATTTGTTTTATAATAGCGTTATATAACGCTAAAACCGAAAAAGTTTCACGATGGAAATAATCAAAAACGGGGGAAATAGCGACTAAGTCAACAAATTGAAACATAAATTCAGATGATCAGTATTCAATATCGCTATTATTGTTAAGTACAGTTTAATGACTATCTGATAAATTGGAATTCCAAACACCAGGGTCCGAATTAGTTCATATAATCGAAGCTTTACTGTAACATTCCTTAAACGAACAAAGGGACGTATCGGTTCAGAATGTATCTTACTAAAGGTCACAGAAAGTTCAATTTTCACGCTTGAGTTCCGTCACGGTACGAGCAAAGCCTCTGGAATGTCAATGTTACTGTTACGCAAGGGCTCGTAAACAATTGAGAAGAAATAGTGAATAGCGCAACTTTAGAAAACAAAAATCCATAGAGAATCGAGCGTTTAGATACAAGAGTCGAGATCAAGGTTTCTCGAAGTAGTGTCATCGCTAGGCGTACGTGATAAAATGTACGGAATACCGGCAGTCTCTAATGGATAGCAGCCAGAAGGGTAAGCAGGTGAAGCGGTGAATTACTAATTGCTCATGAAAACTTATGTAAGAGTGAGTTTTCAACTTTTCGCCACCTTGGCATGATTAAGACAGAGAGAAATATAGGAAGTTTTCCTGGAGACAAAGCATACAAGTTTGCTGAACAATGGTACTTCATGTTATATACATCGATTCATATCTCAATGCATAATGCATTAAAATGCAGATATAAAAACAAGGCAGATATGAAGACAGGCACAATAAAATCTCAATATAACTTTGATATCATATAACCATTCCTTGGCAACCAAACTAGCCTTCAAGGGAATGGGGGTCGATTGCTTGTAGAATGTACATGGGCACTCCCGCATAGTCTACAGCGGACAGATAAATTGCCTATCGATCAGTGAGTGACGCACGTGAATAAGTACGATTTATTTCCAGCTTATAGAATTTAGAACAGCCCCCTAGACAAGTGGCAATTCGATGACGGGCGTATTGTATAATGGTATTATAAATGTATGGGATTTGACGTATTTGACAGTCGTCAACGAACGTCATAAACGTCAAATCTCATACAATCGTCATTATATTCTACAATACGCCGGCCAACTGCCATTGCCATTTGTCTAGAGGGGCTGTTGTTTTAGTAAAACAAGTCATGTAAGAACGCCCCTCACAAATCTTGTCCCAGGATTAAGGAACTGAATAGTCTGATATAACCTACGGTAAATTCAATGTACATTTTTGAAGAAACAAGGTCGTGTAATTTAATCCAGTTTTTTCGAAAGAATCATCTGCTTACTAATTAGTAATTTTAGTAAATGACTAAAAATATTTTAAAAGGTATCACTTTGGACCCTGGATGGTTTTATCAATGGGATATTATTACTGCTAAAACCGAACCATCGGCCGCGTGGTTTCCGGTACAGTAGAATTTGGACCACCCGATCTCGTCCCATGCGGTGTCGTACAAGGCCTAAGGGATAGGGCTGTTTAATATCAGACACTAGACTCAGCCTCGGATGCATGGCTCAAGTCAACAATAGTGCATCAAAAACGGTAATAGCCTCACCCCCTATTACGTGGGACCGAATACAATGATGGTGAAATGTGGTTGTTAATTCGCCTCTGCTTAACCTTCCGGGGATAAAGGCGTGATTATATGTATGTATGTATATTATTACTCGTTGGATCCATCGACAAAACCTTTGTTAAGTATGTGGACGGTTTCTTAAAGGATGTATTTATTTATACTTAGATCAATTAGATAACTCCTTTGATTATATCCTAGTAAACTTATACTTCCGCTTCAATCGCTCCACCATCTAATACCTCGTATGCAGTATGGTTCACGCTGTAAATATTCTAACATACATATCACTATAATACTGAATTTAATAAGATACTAAAAGACGTGTTGTGTTCCCGGTGGTGAGTAGGGTAGCCAGGGCTCGCTGGAGAGTTTTTGTGCCGTCAGTGGGAAGACCGAAGGTTTGTCCTGATTTTGTGTTCTGTGCCCTTACATAAAATCTCTGTTCTTACAGGGTCGGCAGCACGGATATGACTCCACTGATGGCACACACGTTCATAGGTCACGGTAACCACTTTCCATCAAGTGGGCCGTGTGCTTGTCTGCCACCTAAGTTGTATAAAAAAAATGAAGTAAAAGAGCCAAACTTTACTGTGTGAGTCGTAAAAGAAACGCGATACTTCAATAGCACAAAATGTCTGGAGATCAAATATCAATGACATTTACGTCCATAGAATAACTATGCACGAATATTACTGAAAAATATAAGAAAAAGTGAAAACCCTTTGCGCTGTGGATTTTGCTGAAGTTAAGTCTTTAAGAACAAGTCACATTAATTTTCTATGGAACTTACAAGAAGTGGTGGTAGAGCTGTTCCTACTTTCTCGAGTATGAATAGGCTGTGTGAACCGGCGAATTGCCGTCCTTGTACCATCATATTGCAGCAATACTTTACGGCCCAGACCTAATGCATAATAGCTTCTAAAGCCAGCAAACATTTCGAATATCAGCATGAGTTAATAATTAAAAATCAGTCCCGGCTCCTTTAAGCGGGGCGTGAAAAAGCATATGATGAGGCCGTCAAGCTGAGTGTCACCATTGTCACACGGTATGTGTGAGTAATGGTGACCCTCTTTTCTGGGACTTTGCCTTCAGCTTACTATCAGGCAAGGCGAAGTCCAATTGACGTGTCCTATAAAAAAAAAAAAAAAAAAACTTTAGAAATCGCTTGAAAACATGACACATTTCATCGATTTTATGAAGTTTTAGATCTATAAAATAAAAATGAATCGCTAAATTAGTAGCTAAACACAACACTTGAGAACAGCTTGATGGCAATGTTAGAATGATTAGCGGAATTGCTCTGAAGCGAATTTGTTTCTATTCGTTTTCAATGGAGTTTACCTAAGCCACTACAATATGGGGTTCTTCAAGAAGGGCATTAGAAGATTTCTTCAGGGTCGGCAGCACGAGTGTAACGCCCTTGGTGTTACATACCATAGAAAACGAGAACCATTTCCCAAGAGACGGGCCGTGTGCTTGTCTGCCACCTAGCTCAAAAAAAAAGCACGACACTGATGATTTATAGCAAGTTACTATGTAAAAAGGATTGTCCTTCTTCTTTCTTCCCTTACTTTGTCTAGAAGTCAAGGTATATATCAAAATACATTTTGGAATGTTCATTGAAAATGGATGACGCCGGGTGCGAACAGCTAGTTAGTAAGAAATAGCAGCTATTAATAAACTAGTAATATTAGTGATCCAGGCAAAGCGAGTTCAAACGACCCTCTACATTTGCGCTTAAATGCTCACATCTATAATATTATAAAATTGGAACTGTTTGTTCGCGATGGACGCAAAAATTACGGAACGGAATTTGATGCGGTTTTTTGCCCACCTGATGGAAAGTGATTACCGTGGCCTATGGACGTGTGCAATGCCAGGGAGGTCACCCTCGCGCTGCCGACCCGTTAAGTACAGAGACTTTCGTGTCCTACCTTCTCAAGTCTTGGTCAGACTAAAAATTTTACGTGTTGAAGGAGGAAGTAGCACAGAGAGTAGATTTCATAGGGTAACTAAATTATCTGGTATCCGACAGTGACGCAAGCTATATAACGCGATTATTACTGGCTTCCTGTACTAAACTTATAAATGAATAGTTTATATTTGAAGCCAAATAACCCTTTAGCTTAATTTTGTTTGTTGTTTCCTCAACCTATTGTAATATTATTTGGTTTTTCCGCTATGACACTTTCAGAAGTAGGTTACCTAACAACTGTTACGGTACAACCATATTTTTAGCTCTAGAAGTCCTCTACCTACCCTCTTTATTAACTTGGCCAACTATTAACACACAAAAGTCTCCGCTTGGTTGTCAGATATCGATCAAATAAAGCGGCCAACTAATTAGCCACAGCCGGTGCAACTCGGTCTAATTGAAGCGTAACGTAAATAAAAGGTTGAATGCAGAATAATGTTGATGCAGTTCAAATGTAATCGGCCGTTTCGTATTTAGATTTAAGGCTGATTCCAATCTCAAAATCAATGATCTGGAAAAAGGCCCAGAGGAGGAGGATTGAGATTTTATAAGGAGTTTTCTACCAAAAAAAAAGGAGCGTCAATAAACTTCGTTAGTAGGAAACTAAGAATCATCAAACTTTCACATATTCGTCATATACAATTACGCGATTGATCATAATTTTCAGAAGACAAGTCGAATTATACTGAACCACAGCATAGATAGCTGAATAACATTTAAACGAAGTAAATACCTAAAATACCAACAGAGACAGGCTTAGAAAGCTGAATACACAATAACAATTTTTTTTTTTAGAAAGACTACAAAAATATTCTAGAATGCATAATTGTATATTCATTAAATACGTAACAAGTAATGACGAGCAAGTAATTAGAGTAGGATATTTAAGAAAGTTTTCGCAAATAATACAAATGGGTTATTTTGCTATTTTATCACTATTATGGCAGTAGACCTGGTAGCACCCTAGGCATTGACTTCTACTCTTTCTAATGATTTGAACCTTAGTTATTTCAAGAATACGGAGGGGAAAGCCAGCGCCAGATCCTTGCTCTATAATCAGTAAGTTTACCGATTAGCAAGTGAGTTTTTTTACAGCAGGTAACGTCAAGTCAAGGCGGTTTACAATGTCCCTTTCAGCAGATGCGGTCATTGAAACTCTCATGGTCAGGTTCGGACTGCGCTTCCGTGGCTATTCACAAGTCTGAGAAAAGAATAGACGACGGAGATAGTGGAGGGTCTACTATTTTTTTTCTCCTTTTTAAGTAGGTATGTTTGATATGAAAGTATGAATAATATTACATGTATGTTGTCAGCCTAAAAGTAGGCAGGGTCGGGTCTGCGTGCCACCTTGACTTATGGCCATTACAAAATAACTCATGGTCACGAAAAATTCTATGGTCAATTTGAGCAGCCATGGTCACTTCGATTCAGATTGCTTTTGTGTCCTTCATATCTACTTTTCTGTTTTATAGACTATTTGCCTATTTCTTGGTGTTCCCACTTTTGCTTTACTATTGTAAGTAAGTAAGTCCTCCAATTGTCAATTGATTAATTTCGTTGCAGGTTCTAAGACAGTCCACCTTTATCTGGGATTTTTTGAATGTCATATTATACGAGTTAATGGGTTCACTAACTGTCAAAGACCGTAGTGTGCAGAGATACAGAAGACAGCTTGTGAGAGGGATAAGTCTCGTAAAATAAGCACTAGCCGCGAAGGGTCCCATTGGTCACAGAATTTCCGTGAACATGATTGCTGAAGAACTACTAAAAAGTCTGGACTAGCGTGAATATAAATAAGTAGCATGTAATAATAGCCATAAAAGTAGTTTAATTACAATCGTAGACAAGTAATTGGAAGAGACCTAGTAAATAATTTCAAGATCGTACTTTTTACATCAATTACATAAAATATACTACGATCATTTAAATGATGTATATTCGTAATGTATTACATATTTTATGTACACACGGTTAAGAGGCTAATGAAAAATTGTTTTCCATTTCTAAATTCAATTTTAATCTACATATTGGAAATAGTTCAACAACCCTAGGTGGATCAGTAAATTGATCAAGTTTATTGATGGACCTACGGTAGGTACTGTATTACTTTTTGTGAGATCCAAACATTCATAAAATGATAAATTATCATTACATAAGATAAGCATCTACTTGCTACCTGCCTAAGATAAATTTACGCGTCTGTTTCTTAGCAGACTTCTTCCAAATTAAATTACACAGTAAATTTTGATAAAGCTTTTAATTGACATAACGAAAGTTTACGTGATCTTAAATTTGTGTCTACCTACTCTTTAATTTCAGATGAACATCTAGAATAAGTTGTTATAAATATTGAACGCGGGAAATGATGATTAAAATCGTAAAAAATCTAAATAGGTACTTAATGATCATTCTGGACATCAAATAGGTACCAAACGCTACCTCATCAGACGCAACTGGGAACAATACAGTTAAATATTTATTAGTCATTGAATTTCTATTGAAAACTGTCTACTGCAGTACAATGGGCACCATACTAAAAATATCACACTTATTGAACCAAACGCTCAGGTGCTGAAAAGGAAGCCATTTCCTCTACTAATGAGGCCGCATTGCCTTTTTATCAACCTCATTCAACAAAAAAATAAAGTTCTTAAAAATCGAATTTTACAATTCGAATTTCAAATATAAACACAAAATTTCGATGTGAACACAAACTAATTGAAACAAACAATCAAGTAAACACCACACACACAGGCACAGGCATGCGCTCCAGAAAAAAAACTGCACATGTAATCGTGCGACGTACGTTATTTTGGCGAATTTTCACGAGCGAGGGGGATAATCACGAGCAGTCGCGCTCAGTCCACGAGCGTGAGCTGGATGTATCGATCGCGCGCAGCGAGCGTTGTCGCGGAGGTGTGCCGCGCGGCACGTACCGTCGCACACTGAAGTGAGAGCCGCGAGATGAGCGTACACCGGTATAAAACAGACGCACGGTTAGGTTAAATGCGAAGATTCAAGAACCGGCTTTTTATTATTTTGACAATTTTCGAAAGAAACCTTTGGATAATTTTGATTACAATGCAATTCCAATAACATGAAAAAAACGTGACTATGAATTAAAAATGATTCTTATACATACAAGTGCTGGACTTCTCCTGTTTTCCATATTTTGGTTTATTTTGACTTTTACGAGCGCTTTTACCATATTAAACTATATCCAACAATATTTGGTTATCAAGGAAAATATCAATCAATGCTGCCGTATTTAGTAAAGGATTAACCCGAACAGAACTTGTTCTAGTTTTTGTGCGGTAATATAGCAGTCCACTGCAGAACACAGGCCTCTCCCAACGATCACCTGATCTGCAAGATCGGGTGCTACGCATTTGCATTGATCCAATTGCGCATCCAATTTTCATGTTTCAAACTCTCAAAGATTATCAGTATTCAAGAAACCACATGATAGTTCTCTTTACTTTGAGTCTAGGAATGTTTTAGAATATTTTATGTATTTATATTAAACTATATTTATATTTTAACACAATATTTATGCCTAAGACCAAGTTAGCTTACTCTTTGTCGATGGACCGCATCGCGTCGGCGCATCGCTGCGGCGTTCGACGGCAATCCAAGTTCGGATGCGTTAGTAACACATGGGAACTCTGTTTATAAATAAATGCCCCGTGTGTGTACGCTTTTACGATAAACACTTGCTTTCTTGATTGTACAGATGAGATATTTTGGATACGGGTGAAAATACGTCATGTTTGTTTGTATTGAATAAATTTTTTGAGTGAGATATTTTCTTACATGAATATAAGTTTACCTCGTCTGAAGGTAACCTAAAGCAGGAGTCTCAGGAATGAGGGTCACTATAGTCTCTCTCTCTCTCTTCGTCAAGTTGATTAAAAAAAGGTAAACTAGTCTTTCATTTCTTGGATTTTGACATTTCGTAAGTGCCGACATAATGGTCTATACAGAACAAATGATTTTTAACTTTCGACTCTAGGAAGCTGATAGCCAATTTCAAATGCAGTAACTAAATATTGTCCTTGTGATAAAGATATAAAGATAACTGATGACAATCATCTAATTGATGCAAAACGTATTTAGATAAGACACAGACGTTTCAAAATGGTCCCACAAAACGAGGCTAATATTTGTCTTGTTATTTTGTGTGGAAATCCCCTCGGATACCCCAACCGGCAGGAGTGGACCGAACTATGTTAAACTCGAACCGATTAAAATCGCATACCGTCTTGGGTCATCAGATAAGGTAGCCATGAGGTCCCTCGCACCCTGGTCCAAGGCTTTCTCCGGTTTGAAGAGGAACCTCTCAGATGCGGGAACTACAGTGTCCCATCGTGTCCCATCTTGCCCCCAAAAAGAAGAGGCCGCCCCGGCCTGCTTCTGCTAGTGACAGACGGCTCCACCTATCACCCCGTGCCGACGAATGCTGCCTCCTGAATCTCTCCCGGGTCCACTTCGAGGCTAATTTGCTTGCCTGCCTGAACGCTAACACGATTATGCCGCAGGCATCAACTAGTATAATATATAATAGCGAGATCTATAGCATAAGAATTCACGTAGGATTAGAATACCTTCAATTTATTGATACATTTCAGATTGCTTTGAAAGCTTATCATCTATCTCTAGACATTTCAATAGCCATTCAATTCCATAGATTGGTTTGGTTCATCATTCAAAGGCGAATGGAAACAAAACACCACACAATAACTCTTGGTGCTGGCGTTTACGATGGACTAAGAGATTGTGCTTCACAGCTGATAGCCATGAACTAGGTTACGAGAACTTTTTATTCCAGAATATTCTAATAGGTCGTTACATATGAAATTGCCGTTTTTATGAAGAAATTTAAGGAAACCCAATTATCAGTAAGTACTAACAATTTTGCATTTTTTTAGAAATGACAAATCCAAATTTTATGATTATTTTGTGTATGAATGAGACAATATTAAGCTAACAAACACTTTAATTACATTTTTGAAAAGTGACAACTGTAAAAAAATAATACGAAATTTACCATCAAAATGGATAGCATTTAGGAAGTACTGTTTTTGAAGATCTAATTTAATTTATCAAGCGGCCAATAAAAACAGAATTTAATACAGAGTTGTAAAATCTTGAAATCAACTTTCAAACAAAAAATAAATAATGGAAAAAGAATCGAACTAGCGATCTCTAACGTGATAATCGTACCACCACAACACGGAATTTAATTTTGGATTTTTTGTCTGTTTATCACGTTTGCACTCTTTTCAGTGTGACCACGCAAGCCACGTTATTTACGATGACCACACAAGTTATGTTGGCACGCTGGCCACCCTGGCTACGCTACACACGCGGGCCGCGCCTGCCACGTTAGCAACATTACTTAGCGTCTGTAATAGTGACCCTCTTTCCTGAGACTTTGCCTTTAACTTACCATCAGGCGAGGTGAAGTCAAGTTGGCGTGTCCTAGATAAAAAAAACCTTGGACCTAAGTCGTGATATAAATGAGGCTCTAGCGCGCCCGGATCATTTTGTAATTGCTTGGTGAATTTCAGTTATTTTTATATATAATTAACCGCGGTAGCCTAGTGGTATCTATGGGTAATGGACTGCTGAGACGAGGTCTCGGGTTCGATCCCAGGTTTTACCATGGCACACACCAATGACTTTTCGATGCTTTTCGAAGTTATGTGTGTATTTATTGCAGGTTTATAAGTGCCCGGTTAATGGCAATAGGCTCGCCACCTATTACATTGGGACCTAGGCATAAACTGGCGTAATGTGGGTGCTAGCACCTCTGACTACCCCTTCGGGGATATAGGCGTGAGTTTATGTTAAGTTATATGAATTTGAGCTCGTCTACCGCCGTATCACTCCGCGGTATCTTCAAAAGACACACAAGAAATGTGTACGCACACATTTTAGGTCCAAGATATATGCCCCGAGGTATAAGTATACAATGATACATAGAAGTATTCCATCAACACGTGGAGGTCAATCAGGAAGATAAACGACGTTAACATTGATGCAGTGCAAGGACGTTCGAACGGAACACTGCAATAAAGCTTGGGTTCCATTGCGAGCGGAGAGGACCAATAATTATATTCGGTCCCACGTAATAGAGAGTTAGCTTATTGCCGTCTTCCGGGCACTATTGTTGACTCGAGCCATGCATCTGAGTCTCGAGTCTGGGCTGTTTTATACAGTTTTATAGAGCTGTTTTATATGGTTACAGTGGCCTATGGACGTGTGCAACACCAAGGGAGTCGCACTCGCGCTGCCAACCCTGTAAGCACAGAGTTTCTGTGCCGTCAATGTAAAAAACAAAGCAGGGCAAGCTTTTGGTCTTCCCACTGACAACACAAAAACTCCAGTGAGCTCTGGCTACCCTACTCACCGCCGGGAACACAACAGGAGGTTATTATGGCCGCGGTATTCTGTAGGGCGGAGGTACTTCCCCAGTCGGACTGCTCAATTGGACGGAAATCCCGATGTTTCCTCCCTCCTCCTATTTTTGCTTGAGGCCTAACCCGAACCTTCGAGGCAAGGTTCGAGTTAGGTCTCAAGAACACTTCAGATAAATTAGTTAAGCGAGAGTTCAACGAATTGTAAATGGAGACATTTACGCTCGCTATGAATCAAGAGAGATGGCCCTGGGTCGGCTGGGGGTGCGGGGGATATATGCCAGCCAACCTCACCTTTCGCAACCGGCAACGACTCATACGACTGCGTGCGTTTCATTCGGTTCAACAAGTCTGACATAACGTCCTCCCGACCCTTCTGTACTACTGTATTATACAAATTCGAATTGCTGGGCGAAAACTCAAGTTTGAGTTAAGCTTTGTACACCAAGTTGTATTTGTGATTGCCTATTCATGTATAATTTTCTTGAGTACAATAAATAATTAAAGAGGAAGGTGTTATTATTTGTTGACTTAAATAGCCTAGTGGTATGGGTAATGGACTGCTGAGACGAGGTCTCGGGTTCAATCCCAGGTTTTACCATGGCACACACCAATGACTTTTCGATGTTTTTCTAAGTTATGTGTGTATTTATCGCAGGTTTAAAGTGCCCGGTTAATGGCAATAGGCTCGTCACCTATTACATTGGGACCTAAACATAAACTGGTGAAATGTCTAGCACCTCTGTCTACCCTTTCGGGGATATAGGCGTGAGTTTATGTTACGTTATGTAACTTTTTCAATGAAAAATATTAATTGAAAACAGTTAGTTTTCCCCCATTTATGACGTAACAATTATAACCGAGAGTTGGGCGTCCACTAGTCTTTAAAAATAGCAACAATTTGGCCGTCGCGGTAGCCCCGTAGCCCACATTAATTCTCCAATACGACTGAATTAGAGTCGGTTGAACGAACTTTAATAAACCCATCATATTCCCAAGTAAGTATTTATATCAAGCTTGCCGTCTCAGTATACCAGATTTGGCTGAACACCAGATTACAGAAGTGATAACAATTTTACTGTCCTAAAAACTGGTTCTTTCGCACTAGTGAAAAAATCTTTTGACTAAAGCTAAACTGAGTATTAGCGTTTTCCTGAACGATTTTCAGTGGCGAACTTCAATGTCTTTCGATGCTCCCTTTATTGTCGAGTTGTTATACTTATCATATCGTAAACGTTCAGACACAGGCACAGTTACCCCTTCATCAGGGGCATTATTCTGTATGGAATCAAGTTGAGTTAACGGAGTAAGCGCGGACTCCGAGCTCCATAGCCCCTAGTGCAAGCTATGAATGTAAACCTGATTGGAGAATTGGAAACCTGATTGGAAAAGATTGAAGTAGATGATTGTGCTAGAACATTTTACCGAATTATTTCGTGATGATGTGCTCATGTCGTCCATATTTTGTAACGTTCATAGTCCTTTACTTTATTTTAAAAATGAATTACGAAGCCATGCGAACACTAGTATATTTCTAATACTTTAGATAGATAGATAATTCTTAATTGTACACCAACAGATTTACAATAGGACAAGTAGGTAGCATGTATACAGTTCAACGTACAATGGGCGGCCTCATTGCTGAAGCGATTTCTTCCAGGCACCAACCTTGGGATGGACAGTACTGTTATAAAAACAAAAGATATGGTGTAGTTACCTAGGTAGTTAATTTACATACTAGATAGATTCAATGTAATGAAACGTAATACTCAAGTATTCGGTGTATTGTGTATATAATGGTGCTCTATTGTCTCGGCCGACACCCTGTGGGAATACGCCGTGAATGTCTCATTGTGTAAAACTGTTAGTTCATGATTCATAAGAGAAAGCTTGGACGCAAAAGTATAATTAAACCACAATTTCGCGAAGAATAGTATTAGGGGTTTATTGATTCAACTGGACTGAGTCACTCCGGGTCTTGTTTTTTATATCACTGAGGTGGTAGACAAGCACACGGCCCATCTGATGGAACGTGGTTACCGTGGCCTATGGACGTGTTCACCTTCAGGGGTCACGATCGTACGACCCTGTGAGAATAGAGATTCTGTGCCCTCAGCGCAGAAGACAAAATAATACAAGCCCTTGACCTTCCCACTGACAGCACAAAAACTTCTCATCTCTTTCTCTCGCAATGATATCGTCTTTGTATTTTTTTGTTAGTCGCCTCTTACAACACCTTTCGGATGAGACAAGGTGGTGATACTTGTATTCTTTCTCCATCACCACACTGACTAAGGATTAATGGGTATACCTATGGGACTCTTTGAAAGGTTTCAAGGCTCAAGTCAAAGTCACTGTCAGCAGTTGCTGAAGTAAGGTCCAGCTCGTGTATTTTTAAAGAGCTGGACGAGTCTCTTTCGCACTCTTTCCTATCACAGGGTTGGTAGATCAGACGACATCGCTCCAGAGTTAGTTAATTAAACGGATGGAACAGAGAACTGCGGGTTAATTATTTAACGGGGAATACAGCTAACATGATAGTGATTACCGAAACAGTAACAGTATTGTCGTAGTTATAATAGAATACAGTTTACTGAACTCGGTAGTTTGATTAATTTAGCCTTTTCTATTTTCTCTTTCGCGTGGGCGTTGGGAGACGCGTGCAATCGTAATGACTACAGTGTATTCTAAAGGGTAAACGTGAGTGGATGACACGGAGACATTAATTATGAAATATACACATGGTATCACCTGTGTTAACATATTTTTTTACTCGGGCGTCATACTCGTGCTGCCCACCTTATAGGAAACTTCTAATGTCCTTTTTTACACCACTTAGGTGGGAGACAAGAACACGGCCCACCTAATGCGAAGTGGTTACCGCGGCCTATGGACGTTTGCAACACTAGTGGCGCTGCTCTTCTTGAAGAACCCCATATTGTAGTCGCTGTCGCCAATTGATTTCATAGCTTAAGCGTGCGTGGGATGAAGTTCTTAGAGATATTTTTATCTATGAACTTCATAACTTTTTTTACATAGATGTTATCCAGTTATGAGGTAACACAGTTCAATCACCTTGATGGCAGTTCTTATGACCGGTGAAATTCGCTCTTAGTCACAATTCAAATACACTTACGACTTTTTTTTTTAAACCACTTAGGTGGCAGACAAGCAAATGGCCCACCTGATGGAAAGTGGTTACCGTGGCCTATGAGCGTTTGTAACACCAGAAGTCACAGTCGCGCTGCCAACCCTGTAAGTACAGAGTTTCTGTGCCGTCAGTGTAAAAGACAAAGCAGGGCAAGCCTTTAGTCTTGCCACTGACAGCACAAATTCTCCAGTGAGCTCTGGCTACCCTACTCACCGCTGGGAACACAACACGAAGTTATTATAGCCGCGGTATTCAGTACCTTCCCCAGTCGGACTGCTCAATTGGGCGGAAATACCGCCGTGTCCTACCTCCTTAGAAAAAGACTTTATTCTCTAAGGATCCTCAGTTCGCTAACCACATTTGGTCCCATGTAATAAAGTGTCTACCGGTTTCAAATGAATACGTCTATATATTCAGAGGCACAAAGTACGTACATCACATTTGGTCCCACGCCATAAGGTGTCTATTTTCGTAATAGGACAGACACCAAAAGTCAGTAACCTCTATCTTGTATCTGACCTAGGTTAGTAAACGGCATGTAAACGGCTTCACTTTCTATAATTCACGACTAGTCCTTCAAAACTGTCCAAACTTAGAACCTACATATTTCGGTCAGTGTTAGGATATATATTGTCGAAGTCACGCGACTGTACTCGGGGTAAATGGAAGTTTATCAGAGATAACGACTAATGGCGTGCTTGCTCTTATTTTGCCCGCAAAGGTAATGAATACGTCGTATTGGGTCTTTGAGGTGATTTGTTGGTTCTATAGACGCTAGGGAAAATTTGAGGTGCGGTTATTTTATGGTTCTCTATAGATATCTAGTTTTATATATTCTGTATTGGTGTGGTGATGGAGAAGAATACAAGTACCTATCACCACCCCATCTCATTCAACGGGTGTCGTAAGAGGCGACTTACGGAAAAATACGCAGACGATATCACTGCGAGAGAAGGAAAACTGGAAATAAAATACTGTAGCAACCCGTCTGCCCGGCGTGGAAACAGTAGGCCAAAGTTTCCCAACATTGGGATAGCAGTGAATTGCGATGGGCTTGTTGATTGATTGAGATATCTAGTTTTGGTTCCTCATCATCAACTACCTGCCTACCCAGTTATTATTTGAAGCCGGCGCAACAAATCATTTTTCCTTCATACATTCTTATCAGATGTCAATTACTTAGTCACTCCCTTCTTTGCTATATCCTATTTCACTACTTGGGATTACCTCTGATTCTGAAGCCCTCTTAAAGACATTACTTCCACTCAAGTTATTTTCAGGAATTGTAGTACAAGAAACTTTTATCTTGACACCGATCTTGACGTTGAATTATGCTTACATACGTAGGTAATGCGTCATAACTTCGAGTAGGTATGTTTATTGTGATCGAAATTTTTAGTATTTTGTTTGAATATATGAAGGCATCCATTATTCGATCGCATAGCATTTGAATGGATATTTTTAACTTTTGAGACCGTTAGTGAGTTTAAGAATAGCTAATGGCAGCTTTTTTTTTGACTCTGTTAACCCTGGAGAGTCTTGATTAGGTATGCGTATGTATTTAAAATGTTTTAAAATTAGGAGGTATGACACGACGGTATTTCCGTCCAATTGAGCTGTACGACTAAGAAGGTACCTCTGCCCTACAGAATAGGTCATAATATACTGATGTTGTGTTCCCGGCGGTGAGTAGTGTAGCCAGAGCTCACTGGAGCTGTTTTGGAGCTGTCAGTGGGAAAAGCTTGTCCTGCTTTGTCTTTTACACTGACGGTACTGAAACTCTCTGTGCTTACAGAGTTGGCAGCGCGAGTGTGACTCCCTTGGTTTTGCACACATCCATAGGCCACGGTAACCACTCCCCATAGGTGGGCCGTGTGCTTGTCTGCCACCTAAGTGGTATAAAAAAATATATAGAAATGTACAATGCTTGTTCAAAACAAACGCTTAAGACGCATGCTGCGCGTCATAGTTCCGCTGATTGCAGAATTCAATTATCTATTTTATTGAGAATCAAATTAGGCAACAGCGTACGGTACCATTGTATACACAATTTTGCGCCGTTTCTTCTCCACTAGCACCTAGGTAGCGGTGGTAAACTTAGTTTTAAGCAGAATATGACGTCAAAAAGATGTTATTAAGTTGTACTATTTTGATAAATAAAGAATTTGAATGCGATAGCATGTGAGATCAACTCATGTTTTAAGGATATTTTGCTATCGTGAGTACAAACAAATCGAGTGAGCATAGCAGGATCACATCCTTATTGTGTCTAGGGTAAACAGATGCCCGTTGCACCCGAGCATTTCTACATAATAGCCATATCATCATTATTACGGCGCAGAGCACTGAGCATGTCACGCTATTGTATTGTGCTAAAGTGAAAGTAGAAATTTGAAAGCACCTGTCATTGTGCTGTTTTGTGAAGTGCACAGTATTAAATACATATCTCTGTTTGTAGGTGTCAATGTTATTATGTTTCAATAACAATAGGTTTTGCGTCATACTTTATGTATTAACTGAAAGTCCGGACGCGAAGCAGAAAGAATTTTGTACGTTAACCTATTATTACCTATCTCTGTCACTCCCGCGTAAATATAATATGTCTCGCTCACACAGATGCAATAACCGCTGTGGTCAGGAACTGTAAACCTTTTACTTGAGACGTAAGGTTTGTTCTTGTTTGCATGTGGTTTTAACACAACATTTAAGATTGCAGATGTCAAAAAAGGTGCTCCAGGAAGCATTAGGCAATATATCAGCAGAAAAATGGTAAAATTGCATAAGTCACGTAAAAAAAGAGGAATCGAAATTAGATAGACTAGATGATAATATAGACAAAACTGTTGATTCTTTTGTTATAAATGTGACTGGCGAGACGTCATCAGAAAGCAGTAACTCCGATACAGAGGAATCGGATTCTGATTTATGAATTTAATTTTTTTTATTTCTACCAAATCAGTAAGTTGGTGTTATTTTTGTACTTGATAACAATAATTTATGTAATAAATTAATAATTTATTTTTTCTCCTTCAAATATTTCATGTAAACTGCACTTAAGTAATATAAAAATGTTTGTGACCACGGTCAGTAGGTAAAAAGGTCATTGTACGAAATTCTTCCTGCTCCGCGACTGGACTTTTAGCTGTTCGCGTGCAGTTTTTTTTTTAATTGTTTTTTATTGGTATTAGAGTTCAATTTAATGGCAGTTCTTGTAAGGAATTCTTGAAATCTGATATTAATTCTTGCACAGTTTGCAGTTTTTTTATACCACTTAGGTGGCAGACAAGCACTCGGCCCATCTGAACGAAAGTGGTTACTGTGGTCTATGAACATGTGTAATACCAGGGGAATCACACCCGTGCTGCCGACCCAGTAAGAACAGAGAATAATTTCCTGTGTTTCTGTTTTATTAGAACCACACACAGATTCATTATTTTAATTTTGGGAACCTTCGAGGATTCCGTAAGGCAAAACCGGTCAGGTCTTATAAAAATACTGTGGAAAAAGTGCAAGTGTGTTCTTAATATGTGTTTGAAAATAATCATTTTCACCTTTGGTGCTGACTATACATTTACAATACAATAGGTACCTGTTTATCCTTGTCGTTCCTTAACGAAGTGTAGGTACATATAACGCAGTTCACTGACCGATCGGTTCAAGAGTAGCATCGGTCGCATGACCTATAAACAGCCGTGTACATCGTTCTTTGCGAGATAGCGGTAGAACATTTGAACACTACGCTGGGGGCGCGGGTTCGATTCCCTCTCAGTGCAAATATTTGTGTACATATGTACTGTTGATTAATTGTTCTTATAAATCTTTAAATTAAATAAAACAGTTAAATTTGCTTTTAAAATCTTTTTGAAACTTGGTAGTCAAGATCTTTCTGACGCTGACCGTACGAGTCGGTGTGCATATGCATCTACCCTCCAAACATGTTATCAAAAGTAACATATTCCGGATTTACAATCAGCATGCATGTATATGTACAGCATACATTATGCACTGCTTATTAGGAGCATTATTCAGCTTGACCACCCGTCATGTAATCACGCGTGATGGTGTTAAGGTCATAGCAGACATATCAACTCGGAAAGAGATCGTCACCGTTACGCCCTTAGGCTAGGCGTCACCGCGTTTACGGCTCGCGTAAAGTCTACGGATACCCCCAACACCGGAGCCGGTGGCAGAGGTTATGTCGGACTCGAACCGACTTAAACGCACGACGTCTGTGGGTAGTTTGGTTGCCGAAGGTGAGGTTAACAGACATATCCCTCGCAACCCGGCCGACCCAGAGCCATCTCTTCCGATCTGGCCCTCTACTCGGGTGTTGTCCCCCGTTTACAGCTCGCTTACCGCTGGTCGACATAGCTGTCATCAGAACCCCGATTCTAGACTTTATCTATACATGACTTTTGGTATTTTTTGTATTATGGTGTATTTAAGACCCCTACCAATTTTCAGTTCTATATGCGAATTTATGCAAGCTTATCATTTTATTTCTTCTACTTTGACTGGATTATTAAGAGTTCATTAAATATAGTATGTTTTTGCGTTGTTGTGGCGACGGAGAGCCGTAAGCGCTTTTGTTTATTATTTCATATATTGGTTATTATATTAGGTTATTATACGGTTACGATCTGACTTAGAGTTGATATGTCTGCTAAGACCCTTAGCCGACACTTTTAAATTGAGTTAGTTTTACGCCATTTCTATCTTAACCAATTAAATTCCACCGTGTACTCACATACGACTGTGTTTCAAACTCATTGTCAAGTAGAATAATGCACAAGGAACAGAACTAGGTCGTGAGGGTTTAACGACATACCTCACCCTCCTCAGAGAGGTTTACGAACTTTAACGTTGTTATAAGGAATGCATTTGGTGAGATGCAGCGTGAATTTTAAATTAAATTCTTGAAATGAATTTACAGTGAGCGTAATGAGAAGTTATTTATGGCTGAACTAGCCGTTTAATACTGTAAAAGCTGTACCTACTATGATTTAAATTCAACATTTTTTTTTGTACCACTAAGGTAGCAGACATGAGACAGTGGCCTATGGACGTTTGTAACACCAGAGGAGTCACAGACGCGCTGCCAACCCTGTAAGTACAGAGTTTCTGTGCCGTCAGTGTAGAAGAAAAAGCAGGACAAGCCTTTAGTCTTCCCACTGACAGCACAAATTCTCCTGTGAGCTCTGGCTACCCTACTCACCGCTGGGAACGCAAGACGAAGTTATTATAGCCGCGGTATTCTGTAGGGCGAAGGTGCTTCCTCAGTCGGACTGCTTAATTGGGCGGAAATACCGCTGTGTCCTACCTCCTAATAATGTGTGATTGTAATTATTTTATTCAATGGCGTCTACTTAAAAAAAAAACAATTTGTTAGTTGCCACATACCTTAACACCAGACACATCATAACATGAATTATGATTATATGTCATGTTATGTTATGTTATGTCATGTTTATGTTATATTATGTAACATACTTTATTAGCGCAGTGTTTAGCGTGTCTATTTAGGAGAATACGGGGTGCTACAGCAGCGGAGAAGATCAAATCCACCAATCATAGATAATATCAACCCAATCAATCTACGTGCACCATTTCTCTTGCAACTTGGGTCAAAATATACACCGCTAACTAAACTCTTTGTTTATGTATTGAATATCCTTTTCGGCGCTTTTTACCAACTCAGGGACCGTTCAAGTATTACGTAAGCAGTGGTTATTTATTTTCTCACACATAATATGGCATGCATTACCCATACATTACCCTATATGCACATAAATGTTTACGTAAGCATTTGGGGATTTGCAAGAAGCCGTTCACTTTCAGTGGTCACGATATTATTTTTACCAGCGCCATCTATGTACATCCAGCTGAACTACTAAAGAACTAATTCTGCATCGTGCTATTAAAGTACTGACTACTGACGCTGAATATCAATCATCGTAGTCGGAGGATATTTCTCCCTGTTTTTAGAAATAGTTACTAATAACAAATATCACGCCAATATTAAATATTTTAGAATGTTAAATTATATATTTTATTTAAAGTTACTGTAAGATTTGAGATTGACATGGTAAGTCATACACATGGGATATATTCCATGTAGTTTGTTTGTATAAAAAGGAAGTTATCAGAAGAGACGAGTTTATTTTAAAATCTAATTTGATGTTAACTGATTGTAATATTGATGTTGGTTACTTTTTAGAGCGATTGGCGTGGAAGGGCTCGCTTTTTAAAAACTAAAGTAGTGCTATATAATTAAAAACATTGACATTTAAACTATCTCATCTTTTTTCATCTTTCTACTAGCACGCGTAATCTTACATGGTATTTGTTAAGTTGTCGGTCCACGCGGTCAGAACTGAAAAGCAAGACCTCGTCGTCCGAACAGTCGAACCAACAGGAAAAAAAATCCCCGTTGTCCGACTAGTATAATCGGGTTGTTACATCGGAAGAACCGGAAAAAATAATCCGCGTCCTCCGATCAGTCGGAGGAACCGGAAAAAATAGTCCGCGTCTTCCGATCAGTTGGACGAAGCAGTCGGACCACGCGGTCAGGGGGGAAATTTCGGCGTTTGTTACAAGTGCCGTCACCACGGATATCCTGATGACCGTCAAGCTAGTTATCTAGTTATTACTGAGCAGAACGTATCGGTCTACCCTCTTCCGCACTCGTTTTTTTACATCCGTCACCATTACCACACTCATCACACAAACATGGTAAAGGTGACTTACACTATTTTTTTAAAATCTAGAACACGTTAACTTGTCTTCACCTCGCCTGATGGTAAGCTAAAGGCAAAGTCTCAGGAAAGAGGGTCACCATTACAGACACTAAGTAATGTTACAATGGTGTGGCACTCAGCTTAGCGGCCTCATCAGATGCTTTTTTCACGCCCCGCTTAAAGGACGGTAGGATTTGTGTTCAACATGCATGTTCTAAAATGTTTTTTTCTTACCTCTTATTATTTTTCAAAATAAATGCAAAAAGCAATAAATTAACAATCCTCTTCTCGTGTCAATGATTCACTTTTTCACTACTTTAAATAATTCGAGAATAAAATTCTACCACCTTGAACACGCTGTCGCGGTGGCTTTATTTTGATCGTCTTTAGTGCAGGAGGTAAGGACATAAGTTCCCACTAATTTGTATTTCTAATAAATACAAATTAGTGGTAACTTGTGGAACATAGGTCTTACAGAGATATTAAATTAATAAACATAAGTGCACTATGTCCTACCACTTACACGGCGTACAAATTAAAATTAAATGTCATTATGGTTAGTATTAGTACTTATGGTCATGGTGTGGAATGGGACTGAGCCTCCTTTTTTGGGCCATTGTGCGCCATAGTTACTGCCTATAGCAGCCAGTCTACCTCCGCCCAGTAACGCAGAAGCTTATTAGGGAGTTCACAGGCTTTGTGAAGCCGAAGCCGAACTGTGCCGAAGGTTTGTGATCGTTCAGGGGCTACTGCCTCGCAGTCCAGAATCCCGTGGGCAACGAAACACTCTCTGCAAATGGAGCTGTCCGTAACATCACATGAGTAGATAAGCCGTACAGAGACAAAGCTTCTTAAGAACGTGCAAAATTGATACCTATTATAGTGTCACAATAGGTCAAGGTAAAAAAAAAAAAAACATTTGTTAAATAGTACCCGGCCCTACTAATAACTTACGGAATGTCGATAGCCCTACATTCAAGCGTCATACGGCTGTCAAGCCCGGACGTTTATGTGGTCATTGAAAAAGTAATAATCAAATATTTACTTACCTATTGTACTCTTTGGGATAGTTAAAGTATGATATATATTTATTTTTTCTAGTATTATTCATACACACAGTACAATAAACAACCATTATTAAATATTTATACTTGCAACTAACAAAACATGTAACTTCAAAACTGACAAAACCAACAACGTGTGTCGCACCATCCCTATGAATGTCAACTGGCTGTGCCAGTGCAAGCCGGTTTTTTTTTCAGTCTCACCATGTACGCGACAAGCGGCCAGTGGACACGCACACCATGCCTCGCGTGATTTTTTTTTTTTTTTACGTGCGCAAAATCCCCACGGATACCTCCCCACCGGAGCCGGTGGGAGAGGTTATGTCGGACTCGAACCGACTAAAACGCACGCCGCCTGCGGGTCGCTTTGGTTGCCGAAGGTGAGGTTGACAGGCATATCCCTCGCACCCCGGACGGATATGCCCCGCGTGCTTGTTTTAGTGCAACCGAATCGCGCGGTTCTATGAAGCTTTGTCTCTGTACCTATTATCTACTCATGTGGTAACATGGTGTATGTTGAGGGGACAGTGACCAGTTGTTGTCTCCACAATTCTACTGTGGGGACTAGGGTTACTTATTCTGTCTAAGTTTAGAAGACGTTTTGCAAGCCGTTTGTTAACAGTTGCCATGGCCATTGTTGATTGCCTGCAGTCGGTGGATTCTAAAGGTGCACACTAAAGGTTTGTAACAGCACTGACCTGGGCCCCGGTTGTGGCATGTGTGCAGGCTCGTCGTCCGCGTCGTAGAAGTCATCCTCTCCCTCTGACGACGAGTACGAGGTGTCCGGGACCAGCAGGGACATACCTGTAGATACGGAATATGTTAAAAAGCTATAGTCATACTAATATTAGGACCTAGGAACCTATGAAATTACCGAAATTTTCTTACAGATTCATGAGTACGTTATTCCTGTAATTTAATAGTTATTTCCATTATTTATGTTTTGTTTGAAAGTTGATTTCAAGATTTTACAACTCTGTATTAAATTTTGTTTATATTGGCCGCTTGACAAATTAAATTCGATTGTAGCGGCGTCGCGTCACAGACGCAACGTCAGCAAATTCCTTCCCGGCCCGCGGCGTAGTGCCCGCGCTTTGTGAGCCAGTTCATACGTAAGGCTTGCCACAGTCAGCCGCATATGAACTCGCTCACTTATAGATATTCTCAGTCAATATCAAGTGTTCTAAGTAATCGATTGTAAGTCCTACATATAGAGAGACCATTGTGTGATCGACAATAAACGTAATAAGTGTACGCCATCTTTTATTGAAGTGCTCCCACGTGACCCTATAGGCATAGCCTTCAAATCGATCTTCAAAAACAGTAATTCTTAAATGCTATCCATTTTGATGATAAATTTCGTACCCATTACTTTTTTACTACTGTCACTTTTCAAAAATGTAATAAAAGAGTTGTGCCATTCTCGACATATTTTTCTTTAGTTATTCGTCTGACAGTTCATCCAATATACGTCCAAGCGCACTAAAAATTTGAAAACGACTAGTCGTGTCAAAATTGCCATCTTAGCGTGCAGCAATTATAAAACTATAATTACAGGTTCCCGGTAGAGTAGAAAAAGGACTACCCCATATCTTCCCATGCGGTGTCGTACAAGGCGACTAAGGGATAGGGCTGTTTAACATCAGACAGATATATACAGCCCAGACTCAGCCTCAGATGCATAGCTCGAGTCAACAATAGTGCACGGAAGACGGCAATAGACTCACCTTCTATTACGTGGGACCGAATTCAACGATTGGTCAAATGTGGGTGTTAATTCACCCATGCCTAACCTTCCGGGGATAAGTATATTACATAATCTTCGATTCAATAATAACTTACGGGGTGCGTCTAAGTCTTCTAGCGGCGGTAGGGGGTGGGTCGGCGTGTTCAGTTCGCGACACTCCGAGCCCATCTCCACGCGCGGTGACAGTTCGGGGTCTGCTTAATACAAAATAATTATTGAGTTATTATTTGTGTCTCCACTTTTAGCATTTTGGTTACGATCTTCGTGTTCCATCGATCTTTTTGTCACAGCAGAAGCAGGTTCAGGGTGGCAGCCCCGCGTATTTCGACTGGCGCCTCTTCTTCTATACCCTAGAGTTAAACCCCGTAACATTTGAAGCTTTTACCTTGGAGTCTGGGGTCTGCTTTAGAATGGAATAGAAATTCAAATCTAACTACGGGTTTGAGATATGAAAGCATTGCCAACCTATTATTCATGCATACAAATAATTACATTGAGCGGGAATCGAACCCCCGCCTCATGCGTAGCAGACGCGTTCACTACCGCCATGATTGGCATGGTATATCAGTGTATATGCGTGCCCTTGTATAGGGGGATGTATGGTAAGGTATGGTATCTGACTGCAACTTCACGTCATGGCGTTTTTAGTTAAAGGAGATGTAATCCCCAATGACATGATTGAGTCCCCAACATTGGCGGTGAAGGTCCATCAAGATCATACTCAGAAGATATGACAATGTTTGATGCATTCTCAGAAACTAAAAAAATATTATAAATACTTATTTTTCAATCATCTGTACCCCTAGCACGAAAAACTATCATAAACGTAACGAGAGAACGGAGCATTTCGATTGGCAGACTTCACACACACAGATTCACAGTAGGCAGGCAGCCAATCGCAACGCTCCGTTCTCTTGATACGTTAACGATACGATTATGAGTTAGGGGCACTTAGCATTGCGATTGGCCGCCTACCTACTTTGAATGTATTTGTTTGTGAAACCGGCCAACCACAATGCTCCGTTCTTTTTTTTATTTTTATACCACTTGGTTGACAGTCAAGCACACGGCCCACCTGATAAGTGGTTACCGTGGCCTATGGACGTGTGCAACACCAAGGGAGTTTCTGTGCCGTCAGTGTAAAAGACAAAGCAGGACAAGCTTTTAGTCTTCCCACTGACAGCACAATAACTCTCCAGTGAGCTCTGGCTACCCTACTTACCGCCGGGAACACAACACGAGGATATTATGGCCGCGGTTCTTTCGATACGTATACGATGCAATAACGATAGCTTTTCGTGCTAGGAGTACAGTAACCATAATACGTACCTTGTTTGATATGTGATTGGGAAGGATTAGTAGGTCCCTGGTATATACCATTGACAGGATTTACAGTATTCTGCAACAAAAGTCAATATATTAAAATTAAACCTATATATACCCAATGATGCGAACAAACAATTCAATGAGAATTTATTTTATCATGTGGAATTTTCAATTCTAACGATGTCTCAATCTAAAGTCGCCTGTCTAAAGTCAGCGAATTCACCGACACGTGGGCGTCGGCGTGCGCATCGTGGAATCGCGGCATTATTCCACGTTTATTGTAAAAGTTGTATCATCTTTGTTTGTATTGGACTATGTAGAATAAAAATATTTTTCTTTCTTTCTGAATGGGGCTCTTCTGTGATAGGCGACTGTTCAAGTATGACGTAAGCTATAAAAGGGGGAGGGGCGCATGTGCATTGCCTTACAATGACTGGGTGGGTGGGATCTAGATAATGATTACGTAAGCAGTAGTTATTTACTTTTCCAATTATAATATAGCATCCATTACCCTAACAAAACCAACATGAAAAGAGCTATGCATATAAATACCAATGTGCAGTTAAGGATCCGGGGGGGCTATTACTTTTTAAATTTATTTATCCAATATAAATAACTAATCACGGCTTTGTCCCAGGAGGGTTACACAGAGGTGATTTAACACCCACATTTCACCAATCATTAAATTAGGTCCCACTTAATACGTGGTGAGACTATTGCCGTCTTCCTCGCATTATTGTTGACTCAGTCTGGGCTGTATATATCTGTCTGATGTTAAACAGCCCTAACCCTTAGTCGCCTTGTACGACACCGCACGGGAAGAGATGGGGTGGTCCAAACTCTACTCTGCCGGGAACCACGCCACTTATGACTAATATAACTATCTATTAATACTAATGCCATTGATATAACTTTATATATGCCATCGTAACTATTGTACACTATATATTATGTATAATTACGTTTCGTTAGTTCACACTCGAGTTACGATCATCAAAATAGTAATTCTGTAGCTGATGTCCTAGTCTAGTTACATACCTCTAGTCCCAAGGATAAATGAAATCTATACAATATACATGGTTCTTAAAAGTAGGTAAGTATACTCACTAACGTCGAAAAGTGTATTTTTTGGTACTACCTACTTATTACAAATTATTGCGGGTAGTTTCTAATACGATATACAGGGTGCGTTTACATACATATAATTTGACCACGTGACCGCGTGTTCTGAATCGAATATGCGTTGGGTAACATAAAATTAGAAGAGCTCAACAGTTGTCAATTCAGCTCCAGATTCTATTTTAAATGCCATGGGTAGTCATATTTACTATAACGACGAATAAGGTATTAATCAATCAATCAACCCTTTCGCAGTTCACTGCTGGACATTTTTTTTTATATATTGGACGGGTTTTCACCTCGCCTGATGGAAATCTGAAGGCAGTCTCAGAAAACATACACATAGGCGTCTCCCAATAGTATATACTTAATTTCGAACTATGTAATTAAATACGTGAAGCCAATTTAGGTCATCAATTTCTTCACTGAGTGCCAAACGAACATGACTATTATTTTGTGGGTTGTAACCTAGTGTAGTTAAGAAATAAGTTTTGCAAACGTTATTTTTTTCATTGTTGATTTGAAAATGATAGTAATATGCAACGTCTCTCTTATTCTTATCTGCCTTTGTACTTCTTGTTTTTATTTTCTTTGGTTTAACCATTCCTTTCATGAATACACCTCTAGCCATCCAATTGAAATTTACATACTGATCATGTATTTCTCTTCTAGCATCTTCAGCAATCTTAGTTGTGCACTTTTTGCGACATTTATCATTACATGGTGGTTTCAATGAAAGCTTTTCTTCGGCATCTTCTTTTTTATATTTTACGTTCAGGGAGGGGTTAATCAAATTTATGTCTTTTCCTTGGCTAGCCCGCTTTAGTAAGTCCTTTTACATTCTCAGTAATTACAGATGCCTCCACTTCGCTATTTTCACATTGATTCCCGCTATGTTAAATCTCTTCACATTCAGATTCTACACAATCAGTGCCTACACAATCAGTCTTTTCACATACTCTCTCTTTACGTGTATCCCTTTTTTCATTCTCAGTAATTACAGTTGCCTCCACTTCGCTATTTTCACATTAAATCCCGCTATGTTAAATCTCTTCACATTCATATTCTACACGATCAATCTCTTCACATACTCTCTCTTTACGTGTATCCCTTTTTTCATTCTCAGTAATTACAGATGCCTTCACTTCGCTATTTTCACATTGAACCCCGCTATGTTAAATCTCTTCACATTCAGATTCTACACAATCAGTTTCTACACGATCAGTCTCTTCACATACTCTCTCTTTACGTGTATCCCTTTTTTCATTCTCAGTAATTACACTTCACTTCGCTATTTTCACATTGAATCCCGTTATGTTAAATCTCTTCACATTCAGATTCTAAACAATCAGTTTTTTCACATTCAGTTTCTACACGATCAGTCTCTTCACATACTCTCTCTTTACGTGTATCCCTTTTTCATCAAGCATATTTTGAATATAATTTATGTTAGTAAGGGGTGAATTTGAATAATTACCTATAAAATCTGGGTAATCAGATCAGATCAGATCAGATCTTCGTCCTTGACACTATCATCGGAATCTTCAAAATAATTTATAGATCGGTTCATGTTGTCCTTTTCTTCATCGGATGATGGAAGGGTTTCATAGCACATAAAAGTATATAAGAGTCTCTTCACACTCGTAAATATATTTAACTCCCCTTGTACCCCTCTCGACCCCTGTTACTAGTTATAACCGCAATAAATAGTCATTTTATTGCTATTAGTTTCACGTAGATATACAACATTCTTCTACTCTTCCTAAAAAAAACTGTAATATATCTGTTTGTTACATAAATTTCTTTATGATGATGAATAAGATTCCTTAAGATAACCGCAATAAATCAACTCTTGTTGCGCTAATAACTAGTAAATGAAGATACAAATAAGTAAATAGTGCAAATTATAAATGCAATAACTATAATAATTGCGCTCATTAATAGTAAACTAACTTAATATCGTACGAAATGTATTCCTATCTATAGTTAGGTCGGTCTTACTAAGTAATCCAGAGAGCAGAGATATAGATATTGCGGTAATGTTTAGTATTAAAACAGGCTCCGTCATAGATACGTTAAAACTGTCTAAAGCAAATATATAGATCTTGTTCTGCTGAATCCGAATATGTATTTAACTCATTTCGCGCCAAAACACGAGTTATTGCACTTTTCGTAAGAACGGCTACTTTATGAATAATAAAAAAAAAAAAAAAAAAAAAAATATATATATTTAAACATAATATTAATGAAATTATTTTTATAGCATGACAAGTTATTATTAATTTTACAAATCTCATTATTGTATTCCTAACTATGTAAATAATCAATTCAATTTCTATTAATTAAAATGTAGTATAAGTGATGTACCTAACAATGTACTTTCAGACTGCAAGGAAGGTGACGGCACTCGTGACACAGGGTCACCTAGTACGAGTGCCACAGCACTCCTTGGATATTATATCTCTAATAGATACTTACTATTATTCACAAATCTTTGTCACCTAAGGAGAATGTTGTACTATTTTACAGTAATAAATGAATTATGAATTATGAATATGAATTTGCTTTTAAATTTCAACATACACATTTTTGCAAATTACCCTCCACATTAACAAGTTTACAAAAACATTTTTTGAAATACACTCACCTCTATTTCACAACTTTTAGAATTTAATCACATATCTGGTACTTAGTGAGAACTTGCAACTCGGGCAGTGGGAGGCAAGTTCTCAATTGTAGGTTTCATTGATCTCACGTGGCTAATTATTACGATACGATTTTAAAAACACCCTGTATCGTTTGAAGGATAACTACTTAACTAATTTACATGTGTGACATAAAAGGGTACCTTGATAGCAGAATGCGAAGAACTTGGGTCATTTTTTACTAGCACTCGACGAAAAAAGTGGGGCG
Source organism: Eilema griseolum (assembly GCA_963662185.1). Taxonomy (NCBI): domain Eukaryota; kingdom Metazoa; phylum Arthropoda; class Insecta; order Lepidoptera; family Erebidae; genus Eilema; species Eilema griseolum. The sequence continues at coordinate 20,744,127 of OY759248.1, read as the reverse complement.
ATATTGATATATCACGCAAGCTAAGGCGCGGGCGGTAGGCTAGCCGGGGGCAACGACACTAGACAATTACAAAGAGTTTGATCGTCTATTTACTCTGGTATTTCTTGATAAGTATCACTTCTATTAGTTCTACATCAAGAAATAAAAAAAAATTAAACGAATTTGACAAAATTCGATTTTTAAATATCGATTAGAAATCCAAATTCGTTAATAACACGAACCGTTTTTTACAAATGTTTTTACACATCCTGTATTAAGACTAAGACAAACTCGGACTAGGATTACTTTTAATACTGTCACAGATAAAAACATTGTAACCGTGTGTAGTTATTTTGAGGTAGACCTTATACAGGCGCCGTGCGTTTTAGTCGGTTCAAGTCCGACATAACCTCTCCCATCGGATCCGGTGGGTGCGGGGGGGGGGGGGTCGTGTGGATAAGAGGACTATATATTTCTATTCCCAGTTCTATTAACTGTCTCCATCAAAGCAATTAAACACATATTTTTAACTCCGCGTAACAATAATAATTCATTACGTCAACGTTATCGCAATAATAACGTTACACGCAACAAGTTATTTACATTCCTTAGCACACCTACGAAAACTGTTATTTATTTATGGAAGAAGTGTTAAAGTTAGTAATTATTTCATTGTACAACTTCTTCATCTTAGCGTTAATCCCAGTAGCATCCGAAGCTTACACCTCGAAGTATGGGGTCCGCTTTACCAGTCTAACTGCGGATATGGCTGAACTTCGAAATTTTCGGAGAAGCGACTGTCATCTGACCTCCACAACTCAAAGGCGATAATAGAATATACAACTTATATAGATATTTGTAAGCAGTTTTTGTGTTATCATATACTAGCACCGCGCCGCGGTTTCACCCGCGTAAATCCTGATCCCATGGGAATATCGGGATAAAAAGTAGCCTATGTTACTCACGAAGAATGTAGCTTTGTAATGAAAAAAGAATTATTATAATCGGTCCAGTACTTTTGAGTTTAATCGTTACATACAAAAATACAAATCTTTCCTCTTTATAATATTATATTATATATAGTATAGATATATATTTTTTTATACAGGACACGCCAACTTGACTTCACCTCGCCAGATGGTAAGCTAAAGGCAAAGTCTCAGGAAAGAGGGTCACCATTACAGACATTAAGTGTTTATTTAGTAAGTACTATTTTATATGAAATAGTACAAAATATAGGTTATTTAATTATATGTCCAAGTTACCTTAGCTATTTGAAGCAGTACTATGGAATGTTTTATGTTGTCCAACATGGCCTGAAAATAAAAATAAGATTAGGAACTATAATAATTAAATATTCAATACAAACATACATATTATCACGCCTTTATAAATGAAGATATTATAAGTGAAGTGTATTCTTGTTTGCTACCTTAGTAGCGTAAATAAAGTTCTTAGATTTGGATGGACTTATTATTACTTATTATTGTATTCTTTGGATCTAGAAGAAACGAAAGAGGTATGCCAGGATCGTGGCAAGTTGAAAACTGTAGTCTCTGCCTACCCCACTGGGTAAAAGGCGGACTGTATTTATGTATGTATGTATGTAAAGCATACCTTGGGTTCTAGAATACTGATAAATATACATACTTAAATATGTTTACTTTTATTAATAAATGTATGTAATATGTACTGATACTGTAATTCTCAGTACTGAGATCAATGCAAAATGCAAACAGACATATTCAAGCACACAAAAATGTGCATGTTACAGACATCTAACCCGCGACCTTCAACGTAGTAGCCCAGCTCTGTACCACCACGCCACAGGTCGTCAATAATATCTATATAATGTTACAAACAAACAGACTCACATACTTACATTGGAATGGTCTAATATAACTTGCCCTTTACTCTTTTCATGCGGATCCACTAATTCTGCTACCCTTATATTCATTTTCTGTAAAAAAAAGTACAGATAGAGACATGTATGATACCTGCGGGTCTAAAAAGGTCATATTGAGCGATTCTGCTAAAAACTAGTAACTTTATGAATTTCTAATAGTTTTTTTTATACTACTTAAGTGGCAGACAAGCGCACGGCCCACCTGATGGAAAGTGGTTACCGTGGTCTATGGACGTGTGTAACAACAGAGAAGTCACACTCGCGCTGCCGACCCTGTAAGCACAGAGTCTCTGTGTCGTCAGTGTAGAGGACAAAGCAGGACAAGCCTTTAGTCATCCCACTGACAGCACAAATTCTCCAGTGAGCTCTGGCTACCCTACTCACCGCTGGGAACACAACACGAAGTTATTATAACCGCGGTATTCTGTAGGGCGGAGGTACTTCCCCAGTCGGATTGCTTAATTGGGCGGAAACACCGCCGTGTCCTACCTCCTCTAAAATTAATATTCTCTTATAAAAATAGATCTCATAAAGAAAATCTTAATAGATTTCTATATAATTCGTAAAATGATCACTAATATTAGTAATTTTACAACAATTAATTTACTAAGCAGTTGCCGGGCGGTTTCCGGTTGAGCAGACTTCAGATCACCCCTCTTCCCATGCGGTGTCGTACAAGGCGACTAAGGGATAGGGCTGTTTAACATCAGACAGATATATACAGTACAGGCTCAGCTTTAGATGCATTGCTCGAGTCAACAATAGTTCCCGGTAGACCACCCCATGGTCCAAATTCTACTCTGCCGGGAACCACTCGGCGGTATATATAGAATTTTTACGACCGACGTCGATATCTCGAAAACTAATAATCGAATCTTCAAGAAATAAAAACGCATTGTTAGTGACGAGGTACTCTACCGAATGGCATAGAAAAATCTGGAATCGTCAACACAAAGTCACAACCTACCTACGAGTACCTATACTCTTTTGAATAAAAACAAACAATAGGTAAATATCGAGAATGAACTCGAAAGGTCAGCCACGGCGGCGAACTTCAAAGAATAGGTATTTATCGTTTGCGAATTTTCTTGATAATTCGAACCTCCTAATTGAGAGGTATAAAAACACGCTCGCATAGCGAATAGCGACACGATTGATTCTGTCTTTGAGATTGATAACGAACACAGCGAACTTAAGCGACCGAAGAAGATTCTAACTGCGACCTGAGCAACGACTGTGGACTACTGTGAACTACTGAGCGACTGGAACTGTTGAAGAGTACTGTGTGTACTAGTGATTAAATTGTCTAGTTTGTGGTGAGCTAATAAATCTCTTCGTTGAGTAAACGGCATTTAATTGTACCCCGTGCACGTAACAGAATAAACGATTTTAAACTTTGACTTTACTGCAACCATCACTAAAGTCATCGTAGCCATATTAGACGACGATCCAATTATCGATATTGACATCCAAGTAATTCATTATCTTCAAAAGTAGTGAAGATATCAGTTACCTACATTGACTAGTTCAATCATAATCTGGAGATAGGCATCCGCCTCCGCTATCCGCCTCTCCAGGTCTCCGTGGCGGTGCCTCGGTGCCGGCATCGACCGCGACCAGCGCTCTCGTCTGCCGTGTCTTGATATGGTGTCTTCTAGTGCCCGCACCCAACGCTCGCGTTCCGAACCGTCTCGTGCCTGGAATAAATCAGAGAAGATGATGTGATTAACTGTGTTTTGTTTGATAAGACGCTGGTTATGATAGTGTATTATTCGCTAGAGCGATAGTTATGACAGTATTTTGTTAGTTAGGTCAATGGTTATGTTGTCGTTTAAGGTTATTGACCACTGATTTTACCACCGAAATAATGGTAACGTGTTTTGTTTGAAATTGTTTGAAAAGAACACTAGTAAACTAAAATAACAGATTAATTAAGCAGAGGTGAATTAACACCCACATTTCACCAAATATTGTATTCGGTGCCAGGTAATAGGGGGTGAGTATTGCCGTGTTCCGAGCAATATTGTTGACTCGAGCCATGCATCTGAGGCTGAGTCTGGACTGTCTGATGTTAAACAGCCCTATCGTTTAGTCACCTTGTACCGCATGGAAAGGGATAGGGTGGTCCAAATTCTACTCTGCCAAGAACCACGCGGTTCCAGTGAACACCTCCATCTAAGCAAGGAGTAATTTCATATTGATATAATCGGGGTAAGGGATGTTTTGCCCGTCACCACCTGATCTCAGGGTATTTTTTTACAAAGATTTTCTGTTCTATCTCACCACAAAGATACCCTAACTAACCTGTAATCACGATTGTCCTGTTTGGATGGGTAAAAGACTGTTCCAAACTCTATCTATTGCCTATAAACGAATACAGAAACTAGAAATTTCTCGCACGTTTCTGTAGTTAAAAAAAAATAGATTTCCACTCAAAAATTCCAAAATCATATTTTTACATACCAACACATACGTGTATTATACACCCACATTTCGCCAACTATGATTTATCGGACTCGTTGGCAAGCCTATTGCCGTCGAGCAGGTACTTAATCAATGTATGTTTACTGTCGGATGAATAACAACCTTTTCCCTAAGTCACCGTTTACAACACCCACGGGATGAGATGGGATGATCCTGTTCTTCTCCATCGGGAACAAACACCATAAGCGTCGGTAGCTTAGTGGTTAAGAAGCTGGTCTTTCGATCGAACGGTCCCGGGTTCGAATCCTGGCCATTACACTACCGACGTGAATCCACTCCTAGCACAAGTAATTTAGCTTAGTTGGAGGGGTTAGAGGGAATATTGGTATTTGCGGTTGCTAATATTATTTATACAATTTTTATTTAAATAAACGGGGCGTGAAATAGCAACTGATGAGTGCCATCATTGTAACATGCTACGTGTTTATAATGGTGACCCTCTTTCCTGAGACCTTGCCTCAAGCTTACCAACAGGTTAGGTGAGATCAAATCGACGCATCCTAATTAAAAACAAAAAAAAATCAAGTCACTGAGGTGGCAAGCCAGCACACGGCCACCTGAAAGTGATAACCGCGTATACACGCGTTGCACGCGTCCACATGTGGACGTGTGCAACCCTGACCTTGTAAGAACAGAGAGTTTTTATGTAGAAGACAAAGTAGGACAAGGTTTTGGTCTTCCCACTGACAACACAAAAACTGTCCAGTGAGCTCTGGCTACCCTACTCATCCCCGGGAATACCACACAAGGTCATCATAGCTACGGTATTCTATAAGGCGGAGGTACTTTCTCGGTTGAAGTACCTAATCAATTGGCACGGAAATACGGCAGTGTTACCACCATTTACTTTATACGCATTTATTAGAATGGTATGAGAATAAACGTACCTGAAAATGGAACGTCTTGTGGTCGACAGTGATGGTGAAGGTGGAGTCGTCTTCATCATCGATGCCTATGACCGCCGCGCGCAGTCGCACGCAGCCGCGACGCACGCCCCTCGTCATCTTCTCTTTAGACTGAAAATAAGAAATGGTTTTGGTTAATTAACAGTTCTTATATGTACTTACTAAAATACTTAAACATACATACATACATATAATCACGTTAGGCAGAGGTGAATTAACACCCACATTTCACCTATCACTGTACTCGGTCCAACGTAATAGGGGGTGAGCCGTATTGCCGTTTTCCTTGCACTATTGTTGACTCGTGCCATGCATTTGAGGCAGCGTCCGGGCTGTATATATCTGTCTGATGTTAAACAGCCCTATTCCTTAGTCGCCTTGTACGATACCGCATGGGAAGAAATGGGGAGGTCCAAATTCTACTCTGCCGGGAACTACGCGGCTAATACTTAAACATGGTACAGGTACTAATATTATAAATGTGAAGGTTTGCAAAAAATATTTGGATGTTTGTTATTTAATAAGCCGCGTGGTTCCCGGCAGAGTAGAATTTTGACCCCTTTTCTTTCTATGTGGTGTTGTACAATGCGACTAAAGGGTAGGGCTGCTTAACATCAGACTGATAAGGTGTATGGCTCGCGTTGACAATAGTGCCTGAAAGACGGCAATAGGCTCACCCCCATTACGTGAGATTGAATACAAAGATTGGTGAAATGTGGGTGTTAATTCACCTATGCGTTACCCTCCAAGGACAAACGGATAATTGTATGTACGTTTTTATTTAATCATAATCTAACGGCTTAACGTATGTGGCTTAAGTTTGGCACAGGAACAGATTAAATGTCTCAAATAACACAATTTACTCAGTAACTTCTCTCGACAAATTTGTAGATTGCTCAAACTAGTTATAGGGTTTTATTAGAAAATTCTTAGTAGTAGCTAGAATAGAATTACATTAATTCAATTAGGAATAAAATATAATATATAAGTAAATAACAGGTAAGTAGTGCTTCAGTAAAGTTAACAACCTATTGTTTCATCCTTGGGGCAAAGATTTGTTATTCAAATTGAATCGGATAGTACTCAATGTATTGAATAAAATGTAGGTCAATCCAATGCAAAAAGCATTGGATATTTTGCAGTATCTAACAGGTTATACCTAGATAGACAGTCTACTGACTGAGATAAGTAGATTGTTGCTATTATAAACGACCAATTGACTATATCGTTTGTATGGATGAAACATGGATCCTTTGAGGCTACACTTTGCTCAAAGAATAACCGATCGAATCGAGAACCTCTCAATTTAGTGAATTCTAAAAGTTCTCGTTAGAGGTTATTATAATATTTTGGAATACTTAGTAGCAGTTTTGGAGCAATAACAAGCGAAGGCCCCCACCTCGGACCAGATGGCGTATGATAGAAAATAAGGAGTATGCAAGTATATTTAAGAAAGAAGTGGTTGATAAGATGATAGATATGAAATGTATGGAAGATAAAACAGTAAATGAATGTTGGGAAGAAATGGCGCATTGCATAAGGGCAAAAGCAAAAGATATCTTCGGAGAAACAAAAGGCAAGGGTGTGATAGAAAGGAATACATGGTGGTGGAATGATCGAGGTCCAAAAGATGCTGAAAGAAAAGAAAAAGGCGTTCAAAGAGTGGCAAAAAGTTGCCGTTGAAAATGTGAGTATAAGAGAAGAAAAAAAGATGATTTACAAGAATTGTAAAAATAGAGCAAAAAAGGCAGTAGCAATATCCAAGGCAAGCGCACAAGATAAAATATACATTCGGCTTGATGAACCGGGCGGCCAAAAGGAACTCTTTCGAATGGCAAAGATGAGAGAAAAAAGTACGAAAGATATTAAACATGTTAAATGTATAAAAGACGAACGAGGACAAATTTTGTTGCAAGAGGATGATGTAAAAAAGCGATGGAAGACATATTTTGAGAAACTATTGAATGAAGAAAATGTATGGAATGGAGTGCTAGAAGATAAGTCTGGGAATATTGGTTTGGTAAAAGAAATCGGTGTGGATGAAGTAAGAAGAGCGGTAAAAAGTATGAAAAATGGCAAAGCTGTAGGGCCAGATGAGATACCAGTGGAAATATGGAAGTTATTGGGAGAAGATGGATGTCGGTGGCTGACTTTATTCTTCAATAAGTTGTTGCAGGAAGTGGTGATCCCTAGCGAATGGTGCAGTAGTGAACTAGTGCCCATTTTCAAAAACAAAGGTGATGTACAGGACTGCAATAGCTACCGAGGCATAAAGCTCATGTCACATAGTATGAAAGTGTGGGAGAAAGTAATAGAGAAACGCCTGCGAGAGGAGAGTGAGATCACCCAAAACCAGTTCGGTTTTATGCCAGGGCGGGGTACCACAGATGCCGAATTCGCATTACGCCAACTATGTGAAAAATATAGACGTGCCCATAAAAACCTGCACATGGTGTTTGTGGACCTCGAAAAGGCGTACGATAAAGTACCACGAAAGGTCTTGTGGTGGGCCCTGAAGGAGAAAGGTGTGCCAGTGAAGTATGTAGAGTTAATCCGTGCTATGTACCGGCAATCTCATACGCATGTCCGGTCGGCCGCGGGTAACACCGATGAGTTTAGTGTGGCTGTTGGCTTACACCAAGGGTCGGCTTTAAGCCCGTACCTCTTCCTGTTAGTAATGGATGTTCTGACATCGGATATACAGGATGAGGCACCCTGGTGTATGCTTTTTGCCGACGACATTGTCCTTGTTGGTGAGGATGGAACCGATGTCCAGAGTAGATTGGTGAAGTGGCAACAAAGGCTAGAGAATGTTGGCCTGAAAATTAGCAGAACCAAAACAGAATACATGTTCTGCGATTTCGGCGGTCTCTCTAGCCCCACAGTCATAGCGCTTGATGGTGCTCCTATACCAATCTGCTCCGATTTTAGGTACCTCGGTTCACTACTGCAAAGCGATGGAGAATTAGATCGAGCCGTAAAGCACCGGATTAACGTTGGTTGGATGAAATGGCGGCAGGTTACAGCAACTACATGTGACTCGCGAATGCCCCTTCGATTGAAGGGCAAAATTTATAAGAGCATGATCCGGCCTGCCGTCCTGTATGGATCGGAGAGTTGGCCAGTAAAGGTGACGGATGAAAGACGGTTGCATGTAGCCGAGATGCGAATGTTAAGATGGATGTGTGGTGTGACAAGAATGGATAAGATTAGGAATGAATATATTAGAGGAAGTTTGAGAGTAGCACCAATCATAGAAAAGCTACGAGGAAATCGTTTGTCCTGGTTCGGGCATGTAATGCGTAGGGATGAAAATAATGTCGTAAGGAAGGTACTAACTATGGAAGTGGATGGCTACAAGGGGAGAGGGAGGCCCAAAATGCGGTGGATGGACTGTGTGAAAGATGACATGGTTAAGAAGGGAGTGAATGTTGAAATGACTGCAACTAGAGATGAATGGAAAAAGAACACATGTTGCGCCGACCCCAAATAATCTTGGGATAAGGGCAGGAGGATGATGAGTTTTGGAGCAGGCTCTTCTTCTCAGAGTTGGGGGAAGCAGGCGATAGTCACTCCCGTAATATCCAAAACAAACAAATCGGGATAAAGCGATTATCGTTCCGATGAAAGAGAAATGTACATTATTTTGTATGAGTAAGTAATTATTTTTTCTTATACCACTTAGTTGGCAGACAAGCACACGGCCCACCTGATGGGAAGCGGTTACCGTGGCCTATGGACGTATGCAACACCAGGGGTGCCACACTCGCGCTGCCGACCATAAAGAAACCTTCTGATGCCTCTCTTGAAGAACCCCATATTGTAGGCGCTTGGGAAAACCGCAGTATTCCGAATTGCATTAGGCCAGTTTTTCTATTACACAATAAAAAAATTGTAGTTACTTTTTTTGAATAATATTAGAACCGAAATTACTAATATTCCTTCTAAACCCACCATCTAAGCTAAATTGCTTGTGTTAGGAGTAGGTTCACATCGGTAGTGTGATGGCCAAGATTCGAGCCCGGGACCTTTCCATCGTAACGCTACTGATACTTAACATAATGTAAATGAGTGTATATTTTAATGCAAATTCACTTACTAACCAGTACAGATTGAACCAGTACTGATTGAATACGTTGACAGTGCAGTGGTGTGTAATATGGATATTATTCAACGAGCTTATAATGTCGTCTTTTACGAAAGAGCAGGTAATGAGGCATTCGATTATTTCGATTGAAATTTTTGAGGGTATCAAAACCAGTTCAATAAATTATGTAAAGGAGAAAAAACTGAAGGAAAGCGAACATCGGGATACAAAGAAATAGTTTGAAGGCTGCAAACGCTATTAACTATTTATCCGACTACGTCGAAGCAAAAGGAGGGTTATGATTATGACAGGCTATGTATGTATGTATGTATGTAGATTCATCTGTTCCCTCACAGCTCTTCAAGCACTTATTAGAAGTGGACAAATGAGGTATCGTTAGAAGCTTCTTAGTTGTCCGCTGGTTATAGGGCTCTCTGGCGTCTGACGTCTCACTGAATCTAATATGAGCGGTCATAAAGAACTGTGTTAAAATTTTTTATTTCAAATAAATTTGTTGTGTTGGGTATCATCTGAAAGGACTTAATTAGCACATTTCAAATATGTATAAATTATACCTATTGCTTGCCCCAAAATATTATAAATAAAAAATTAAGTTTAAAACTAAAACCCGACTACTGAAAAATCACGCTCTAAAAATATTAATCAAGGATAGCCGTGGTCGTATGCCACTTAGTCTAACAAAACAATACATTCTAGGAAAAAAGTGGCATACGACCACGGCTATCCTTGATATTTTCTTGTTTAATACTTTTTAGAGCGTGATTTTTCAGTAGTGGGTTTTTAGTTTCGAACTTTATTTTTATTTTTTAATGATGGTGATGCTATATGTCCACAGCTAGCTTTGAATCTAATTGGTTATTGCCCAAAATATGAGTGACCTAAAGTCATTGAAAATAGTTCAACTAAGTATACGCAGTACTTTGGTGGCGTAATTAATGTGAACATGAATAATTTACAACTAAAACTTAACATTGACTTCTTGAATTTACCTATTTGAACTTAGGTACCTATTGGTCACAGGACAATAGAACATAGGAAAACTACTGCAGTGAATAAAAATACGCTCGCCATTAAATAGGCTTGTATTCATCAGATGACAGTACATTGTCACATACACAAATTAATGATTTTTTAACGATACAATAACTTATAACAATATTCAAATCGAATAAGATAGAATAGTTCGTACGAGTATCGAGTGTCGTCTTCGCAAGACGGATATAGGTATATGTAAGAAAATTTAGATGGCCTCAGGCGAGGTTCGGTGACTCAGTGATCGTTGGTTCGAATCCCGCCTGAACCGATCAAATTTTTAAAAGTTACCATACTAAATGCTTTAAAATTTCATTAAATTTACCAATATTGTTTGAGTTTACTAACTTAAAAATATGACATAAACTTGAATATTTGCACGCTGTATGTGTCAGAGTATGAGGAAACAAAGCATTGTAATATCTTTTGTACTATGTATATTCAGGCATATTGTGTTCATTACTGTGTGTAAGATTTTAAAGCGAAAGTGTTCAGTAAATTGAAACTGATTAAACTATATTTGAATATAGATGTCCGCGTGTATGATTGCCTAAAACATATCCCTTGAATCCCAGATAAAGAAATTTCTAGTACGAATGGTTAAATTATCGATTGAAAACATAACAGCTCCTCATGCTGAAACGACTCGATTAATCTAACAAACCCATCTTTACTCTGATGAGCCTCATAAGTAGCGAATTCCACTTTCGGCGATCGCAAACGTGCAATAACGAGCAAAAATGTCGAAAATGCCACACTCGTTTGAGGGAAATCTGTCATTTGTGCAATTTAGCTGGCATTTTATAAATGTCGGAGTAAATGGCCTGCAACGACAATGGCAAAGACAAATGGCAAGACGGCCTCCTTCGAGGTAACATCGTTATATCACATCATCATCATCATGTCAGCCACACATAATTCACTGCTGAACATAGGCCTCTCCCACAGACTTCCAGAATGAACGATCTATTTCACATAATGCGATAGTAATTATAACTTGCGTGTTCATTATTAGGTTCCATTAAATCACACTCAATATTTGTTAAGTAAGGATGCATTTTTGATATTTTCCTTTTCAAATTCATTAATTTTAAATCCCAACATCGGGATCATCTAATGAAATACCTTCGGATTTTAACCAGTTAGGGTCCGACATACCCACCTCATCTGTAGCTCGGATAAGATGAAGTCTAAGGGGGGATTCTGGGCGCAAAAAAGAAGAAACTTCTTTGAAATTTACATGGCAATACCTACAGCTCTTGCTAATTTTTTGCAGGAAATAATTTTAATTTTTGGCAATTCTTGAACGAGCATTTTACCTCATAAATAAGTTGCATATACATGTTACCTCAAAGTTCATCCAATTACAGTCACGGCTCCACAATAAAGCAAAATGCACAGAAATCCTTTCCGTGTTACGATCACGACGAGTTGGTTAATTTACTACACCAGACAATTTGTAAGCTAAACTACCGTGTTAAGGTACTTGTAGATATGTCGTAGATCACTTTTGTTGATTGATCGACAATTTTTCGATCATCATGACAGCGTTGTGACATTGGAGCCCCTACGCGGCATTTATTTCGATCAATTAAAGTTGTTTTGATTTACTTGATCGCATCTCGATCTAATTGGTTTCGTCTCAATCAAATTAATATAGTTCCGATCAAATTGAACTCGTTTTTTTATACTACTTAGGTGGCAGACAAGCACATGTCCACCTGATGGAAAGTGGTTACCGTGGCCTATGGACGTCTGTAACTTCAGAGGAGTCACAGTTGTGCTACCAACCCTGTAAGTACAGAGTTTCTGTGTCCTCAGTGAAGAACACAAAATCAGGATAAGCCTATGGTCTTCCCACTGATAGCACAAGAACTTTCCAGTGAGCTCTGGCTACCCTACTCACCGCCGGGAACACAACACGTGGTTATTATAGCCGTGGTATTCTGTAGGGTGGAGGTACTTCCCCAGTCGGACTGCTCAATTCGGACGATCCTTTAATCATAAAATCTTACGCTTCCAAATTAGTTGACTCGAATTTATTTTTTTGAAAAAACGATGGATATCACGATTTGTGCTATTTACTCTCGTCACGGTGAAGCTTGCCAACATTGTATTGTTTTAAATAAAAACATGATAATCACAAGGTCTCGCTAAACTTGTTCACATTCTACTAGCTTGCTTAACGTTTTCAGATGTTCGTCGTTCAAAAAAATGTTGATGATTGACTTAAGTAAGTGAAGTAGATAGATATTCAACCTGTACTCACCTTTAGACCACATTATTCACGACTTACGTAGATTAAAAATAAATAGAACATATATAACATAGTAATGAGGAAGCTTTATAAAGTAATGATATTATTATGTTACGAGCACTTTCGATATGCTTCGTATAGCCTTTTTATGATAATTAACGAGCATATCGACATCTAGAGCACTGAGTAGAGAATGGATAAACCTATCTGTAAATTTTATACAAGTTATGGCATTAATCAAATCGACGCGTATTTCCAAATGTTTCTTCAAGTCAAGACTTCTTGTATAACGTTGGGTTAAAGAATGTTTTGGATAGATAATGCACAAGAGCAATGTATACTTCTGTAGAACAAGATACACACACCATGTTGAGACAAACACGGACCTTACTGGGTTTATCATGGTACACTACATAGAGTATTCGGCTATTGGTTCGGATCTTCAGATCGGACTGCTTCGGTTTTGAAAAGTGTTCTTGCTCTCACTCTTGAAGTTTGTAGTTTAATATAGGTGTAACATTTAGACGTTGTTAAAAAGCTAATTATTGTTCTTATATTTTTAAAAGAGAGAGAGAGAGAGAGAGAGAGAGAGAGAGAGAGAGAGAGAGAGGTGCATTATTTCGGGTTCAGCTTTCAAGCACCACATCGACTATATGCGCCAGTTCAACTTCTATTTTTGTTGAGTATATGACTGCAAACACATCAAATGCCGTCATCGAGAGCCAAAAGCCTCCACGTCACGTTCTGATTATTACTCTGCTCTTATTATACTAATGTGTCGCACACGCAAAAGCAGAGCGGTCTAATGACATAACCAAAGTAACCGGAACAACAGATTAGGACACGGTGGAAAATAATCGTACAGCGAAGAGCACAACAAAGAACTTTCAAATAGGCAATTTTTGATGTGAAACCTCTTTTTTATATTCAGTTCGTCAACCGGTACCTCTACTGATGGCAAGAAGCTAGTAATTCCAGAAGATCATTCATCGGGTCATTATGTTCACGTAGCTGCAAAATAGCAATTTTTTTTTCATGTTAGGAATCTTCATGGTCAAATGCAGTACTATGAAGTCAAGGTAACATTGATTGCAACGCAGACCCACAATAAAAAAGCAGCTCCAAACTAAAACGGGAAATTCTAATCTACACTATCTCATTTTAACAATATATCTTAAATTTTGAGATTTCGGTAATTAATTTTGACATACCCACCATTAGGCGGCGCTGACTCTATTACATTACCATTACAAAACATACCAATCATGTTTATAAAACGTGTGAAGACAAATTATGCGAAACAATACAAAATTAAACTTCAGATTAAGGACACACACAAAGAGACTAGTACAAACGGGCATTACATTGCGATCCTTTCACCTACCGAACTGTTGCAAAATGGCAATGATGAATAAAATATACTTTTATACTCCATTGTTAAGCTGATGCAATAATGATAAGAGCCGACAGATTAATTTATGCCGATACGTTTAGAAATAAATTGGAGTAGAACTTGTTGCGCTAGGGTGAAGTAGGGTTCTGCAGAGGAATTAACTATGTAACATAACATAACATAAACTTACGCCTATATCCCCGAAGGGGTAGGCAAAGGTCCTAGCACCCACATTTCGCCAGTTTATGTTTAGGTCCCAATGTAATAGGTGGCGAGCCTATTGCCATTAACCGGGTACTTATAAACCTACGATAAATACAAACATAACTCCGAAAAGCATCGAAAAGTCATTGGTGTGTGCCATGGTAAAACCTAGGGTCGAATCCGAGACCTCGTCTCAGCAGTCCATTACCCATACCACTAGGCTACCGCGGTTTTGGTAATTAACTATGTTTTGTAAGTAATTTTGAATACGGCTCTCTTCGGTATTCGGAGACCACACTAATCAGGCATCATTTCAATCAGCGCACCCTCGCCACAGACAGGGAATTCCTTCTTCTTTCACCCTCACAAGTTGTAACCGGAAACGGTGCGCATAGTGAGGTATGAAAGGATTTACATTCCACTAATGTTCATGCTGTGTTTCCCTCTCCCTTTTGATCCATCATTGTCTAATACAATCAAATGCAGTGCGATTGACACATTATTTGGTTTGACCTGCTTGTTGGTAGGACAAATTGTATAATTGCAATTTTATCCTCTACTCATGACTGATTTGTTATCTGATTTTTGGAATGGACATACGTTAGTTCATGTATGACAAGGCAATTTAAGACAATTTAATAACTTGAATGTCTTGAGATTTCTCCAGAGAAAATATATTTAACTAAGTCTTCCCCAGTTACGTAGAATTTATATTTGCGACAACTATGCATTTCAAACGTTCTTAAGGAGAGGCAGGTCAAGTTGCCTACTCGTAACCAGCGAGCTCGTATGAAAATGAAAACAAAAATATATGCGAGGAAAATTTACATATCAACTCATTTTCAACTCACCCGATGCAAAATTGCAATATTACAAAATCTAGGTCACTGTTAGCTAGACTGATTTTTTGAGAGCTACACAAACCTTAATGAGATTACCACCGGCAGATAGATTAGTGGTTGCGCCGATGTAGAAGCTGTATTTCTTGACGCGGAAACACACTCCTTCTATACCCAGCTCCCCTCCCGCACTACCTATAGTATAGTACTAGAGATAGTTTCCGTCCGCCATTTGTGATATATAGACATTCACTCCCGCTTTGAACTAGCCAGCGTAAAGGCGGACCGCGCACGCGTCTCTCAGAAATGAATGATATTTGTTGCATTTTAACCGCTTCATAGACCTTTACCGATCGGATTGTGCCTCTCGTGTGTCCCTCAAGTGATTTAGTGATGTGGACGGCAGCTCCTGAGCAAGGAAGAGAAGATCCGTGTACCGGCTGCGATGCAAAACACGTGGTGTCGTGAAGGTTAGTGCATCCTCTCCTAATTTCTCGGGTTGCAGTCGTTGCCTAGATCACATCCGCGGCAACCCGGTCACCTGTCTTGTTTGTGTGTAAAGCGTCAATGGAACAGTTATCTACATCCCCGCAATACAGTCCACTACCGCACGTGGCCGCTCGCGCCAACATTTTTTTGGTCCTGATCGAACCGGATTTTAGCCGTAGTTCGTAGTTTTGTTATTATTCTAATGGGAATAAGCGCACCGCACCTAAATGCCTGGTTATTTTAGTAGAAAACCCCGCATCCAGACATTTAGGATTAGATTTGTTGTCCGTTCGCCGCTGGCTCGCATAGTACCTACCTAGTACATACATAGGTTAGGTATCGTATCAACACTTAATCGTAGTTCGCAATTTTCGCACCGCGCCTAAATACCTAGTTATTTTAGTAGAAAACCCCGCATCTAGGCATTTAGGCTTAGATCTTAGGTATACTAGACACCCTAGTGCATAGGCACAGTGTAATACCTAACGCATTTGGCTTTGTTTTATTTTTTTCAATTACGTTGTTCGCTCGCCGCTAGCTCGCATCGTATTTACCTAATACCTACGTGGGTAGACACGTGGTTATACCTACCTACCTGCCGAGTATCGCTCGCGCCGCGTCGCTGCTCTGTACCGCTAAGATTAAGTCATTTCATATTTGTTGTTTACCGCACTTTAGTTTGAGATTTAATTGTAAACATGTCCCCAAAGGTTGATAAGACCGGTAAGGTTCAATTGAAACTTTTATACGCTAAAAAAGAAATGATTTACTCTCGCGTACAATCGATTTATGATAATGCACTTAAAACCTCTGATTTGGCCATCAGAGATTCGTTCTTGTGTTCTATAGAAAACTTAGATAGTCTACGCGCGGATTTCGAAACCTTAGTACATGACATCAACGTTTTAGAGTTGAATTTGGATCCCGATTGCTCAGTGAGTTATCAAGCCTTGTCGTCGTTTGACGATTTGTATTGTCGTATCAAGCGCGTCGCTAGGAGTTTGGAGAAACCGTCTGACCTACCCAACCCCACTCGCGACCGACCTAAGTTGCCACCAATTCAAATACCCGAATTTGATGGTAACATTCGCAATTGGTGTCTATTTATAGATAGTTTTGAGAATACAATAGATAAGAACGATTCGTTGACAGATCACGAAAAATTGCATTATCTCGTTGAAAAATTGACTGGTAAAGCTATAACCGTTTGCGCTGGAATTACGTTTAGTGCCGAGAATTATAATTTAATTTTAAATACTTTGAAAGCTAGGTATGAGGATAAAAGATCGGTAGCTAACGCCTATTTAGATCAGATGTTTGATTTGAAATCTATTACGGCATGTAACGATCAAAACTTAGAGAAATTTCTAGATACTTTCGCGTCAGCTGTTCGCGCCGTAAAGAACCTAAAGATCGATGACCTCTGCGACTTCGTATTTTTGTATATGGGTTTAAGGAAATTAGATTCCGAAACCATTCGTTTGTTTGAGTCGGATCATCGCGGCAATAAAATTCCTAAGTTCGAAGACTTAGAAAGTTTTGTTCGCGAGCATATAAAGGTATTGCAACGCTCTTCATCGAAACATGAAGGCGCGAAGATAGTTGTTGATTCTGCACGCAAAGTAGATGCGTCATCGAAGTCGCTGAGGTCAACTCATACTTATGTTAGTACCGCACCAGCACATGTACAATCACCTGTTTGCTCTTTGTGTAGCACTCATCATTCGCAACTGTACAGGTGTCCTGGTTTTCTGAAATTGTCGCCTAGTGATCGTTATAAATTTGTTCGCGCTAATAATTTTTGTTTTAATTGTCTCGGTACTAAACACCGCGTTGTTTTATGTAATAGTAGAAATAGTTGTCGCAAGTGTCAAGCGAGACACCACACTTTACTTCATTTTGAGAATAGTAATGCCGCATCCAATGTGAGCACAGTTGGCTCGTCGAGCGGTGACACACCGCAGCCCGCGCTCGCGCGCGCTCCGGCCCGCCCGGTGACCACGGATGACGTCACCTTGTGTTCGTTCTCCGCTAGTGCTGCACTCACTACTGTGTGTCTTGCGACCGCTCGCGTTGTTATTGTTGATGCATTAGGTAAGCCGCGCATTGTTCGAGCGCTGTTAGATGGCGCTTCGCAAAGTAATTTTATTACTCAAGATTGTTGTCGGCGTCTTGGTTTCAATGTTGATAAGCGTTCAACCCGCTCAGTGGTGAAGGGTTTTGGAAGCTTACAGTCAGCTGTTCGTGGCACCGTTAAAACAAGGTTTAGATCTCGTTTTAATAATAATATTTGGTTTGACATGGATTCGCTCGTTATAGATAGAATAGCTGAACAGTTGCCTACCGTCCCGGTTGACACGTCTTTATTAACGAAATTTAAAGACTTGCCTTTAGCAGATGAGACTTACGCTGTTCCTGGAGTCGTCGATATATTGATCGGCGCTTCGATTCTCCCGCACCTCCAGTTATCACGTAAGGTTCAAGGGGGACCGACGTACCCCGCTCCGCACGCACTGGAAACAGTTCTTGGTTTTGTTATAATTGGTTCCGCACCCGCTTCTATAGATAGTTTTAGTCACTCGACTGCTTCGTTCTGTTGCACCGTCGAGCCGCCACTGGAGTCTACCATCCGCAAGTTTTCGCTCGGTGGCTCCCGTGTATCCGCTGAAAAACGCTTTCTTTGTTTGGAACGAAAGATGCAGGCGTCCCCAAAGTCGAAGCGGGCCTATGATGAGGTTGTTAACGAATATTTAGATAAAGGTTACATCTCACCTGCGCCTGCGGACACTGGCGGGACCCAGCCTTCGTACATTATCCCGCACCGCGGAGTTATTAGAGAAGATAAGCTTACTACTAAAACTCCGCGTAGTTTTGGATGGCAGTGCTAAGACTAGCACTTCCGTGTCGCTTAATGACATTTTGTATTGTGGTCGGAATCTTTAAGGTAATTTATTTGACATAATTGTAAATTTTCGCATTAATATTAGTAGAATTTTAGCTTTTAGGACTCAACCGTCGCTTTGTGTTGGGCCCACTCTTCGCCCCATCGTTGGGACACATTCGTCGCTAATAGAGTGGCAAAAATTCAATCTGAATTGGCGCCACATAATCTCTTTCACGTTGCTGGCACCGACAACCGAGCCGATTGTCTCTCTCGTGGATTGCTTCCTTCGCAAATTTTAGATCACCCGTTATGGTTTAGTGGACCGTCCTGGATTCATGCCGCGTTAGATAAGTGGCCAGTTAGTCAATTCAATCCCACTACGGTTTCCGAACCACCCGAGGAGAAGAAGCACTCGCTTGTTGTATCGGTCCCACGTGAAGAGACCCTTATTTTGTTGTTGGCTAATCGCGTCTCGTCTTGGTCGAGACTGTTGCGTTGTGTTGTTTGTTCGCCTCTGCCCTCTGCCTAGCCAGCAGTAGGCACGAGCTCCAATCTAGGTTTATATTTTAGTTGTTATTTCCCAAACCTAGATTTAGATTAGACTTTAGATTTGTTTCGCATTTGTCGTTTCGAAGGTAACCCTTCAAGCCGGGGGGAATGGTTGCGCCGATGTAGAAGCTGTATTTCTTGACGCGGAAACACACTCCTTCTATACCCAGCTCCCCTCCCGCACTACCTATAGTATAGTACTAGAGATAGTTTCCGTCCGCCATTTGTGATATATAGACATTCACTCCCGCTTTGAACTAGCCAGCGTAAAGGCGGACCGCGCACGCGTCTCTCAGAAATGAATGATATTTGTTGCATTTTAACCGCTTCATAGACCTTTACCGATCGGATTGTGCCTCTCGTGTGTCCCTCAAGTGATTTAGTGATGTGGACGGCAGCTCCTGAGCAAGGAAGAGAAGATCCGTGTACCGGCTGCGATGCAAAACACGTGGTGTCGTGAAGGTTAGTGCATCCTCTCCTAATTTCTCGGGTTGCAGTCATTGCCTAGATCACATCCGCGGCAACCCGGTCACCTGTCTTGTTTGTGTGTAAAGCGTCAATGGAACAGTTATCTACATCCCCGCAATACAGTCCACTACCGCACGTGGCCAATCGCGCCATCAATATCGCGATAATCAAGCATAATCGCGAATACGATGTTGAATTTGCAAAATGTTGAATACCCAAAA
This sequence comes from Eilema griseolum, assembly GCA_963662185.1. Taxonomy (NCBI): domain Eukaryota; kingdom Metazoa; phylum Arthropoda; class Insecta; order Lepidoptera; family Erebidae; genus Eilema; species Eilema griseolum. The sequence continues at coordinate 20,724,409 of OY759248.1, read as the reverse complement.
TGTTGAAATTCAAATCATGCAAAATGTTGAATTCATACGTTACTGAACCTAAATTTACATATCAACTCATTTTCAACTCACCCGATGCAAAATTGCAATATTACAAAATCTAGGTCACTGTTAGCTAGACTGATTTTTTGAGAGCTACACAAACCTTAATGAGATTACCACCGGCAGATAGATTAGAATACAAATAGCTTCCTCGTTTCTCGTATGCCTTAATAGACTGCGCAGTTTTGTTATGAAACTAAGCGGAGGCGTCTATTTATTAAATTATCTTTCAGACTAAAGTAAGACTTGAAGTAAGTTCTTGACCCCAATTACGTCACACAATGTAGATACATTCTCAGTGGGTACGCGCTTTTTGGTTGTCTTTTGAATATACCACAGGTGCAACGGGAGCCGAGGAGTTTAAATCCACCAGTCTTGGATTATATCGAACCAATCCACGTGCGCCAGGACCTCGTCTCTCTTGCTACATGGAGTCAAGATATATAACATAGCATAACATAAACTCACGCCTATATCCCCGAAGGGGTAGGCAGAGGTGCTAGCACCCACATTTCGACAGTTTTTTATGTATAGGTCCCAATGTAATAGGTGGCGAGCCTATTGACATTAACCGGGCAATTATTGTAAACCTGCGATAAATACACACATAACTTCGAAAAGCATCGAAAAGTCATTGGTGTGTGCCATGGTAAACCTGGGATCGAACCCGGGACCTCGCCTCAGCAGTCCATTACCCATACCACTAGGCTACCGCGGTCAAGATATATGCCGGTGACTATACTTAGTATCATAAATCCATAACCGTATATCCCGGAGGACTTTGAAGTTACCAAACCTAATGAAACACCTCTCTGCATCATACATAAGAAACACACAGGTCGAAGACGTATTTATGCATACAACTATTGACACATCGGGAATCGAACCGGCACGGCGGTGCCACACCCGCGATCTCTGATTAAGCAGTCGCAGTTGAACGCTTTACCGCTACGCCACTAGGACGAGGTTTTCGTAGTAGCATTACTAAAAGTAACCTATTTTCAACGGGGTTCATGGTGATTAAGCAATACTATATTGATTTTTAATTGTTTGACAGAAAAATATACAATACTAAATAGGTACGAACTTATATAACTACTGTTTACAAAAGTCATAGCGTGATTGTATTCTACTTGATGTGAACACAGCATGCAATGTAATGAATGTTTAAAACACCACATACATACATTTTGACTATTTCTCTATATAAAGTGCTAAATGTCGTACGAGGGATATGCCTGTCAACCTCACCTTCGTATTGCATGTAAAAAAAGGGCTAAATGTCAAAGCAACTCATAAAGTTACATACAAAAATACCGACTTCGACCCTTTCAGTAGTCTTGTTCACCGGGTGACTAAGATGGCGTTTGTCCCATGTCATGAGGTAAAATTAATAATGAGAGAAAGAGAGAGTTGTACTTTCCCCGGTCGAGCCAAAAGCAGGAATCTACCAATTTAGATTCTGCGTTCTCGTATACATTTTTTCTTTTCGTGCGAAAAATCCCCACGGATACCCGGGAGGGTATCCCTACCCCTACCGGAGCAGGCGGGAGAGGTTATTTCGGACTCAAACCGACCAACACACACGACGCATGTGAGTCGTTTTTAGTTGCCGAAGGCGAGGTGGGTATATTCCTCGCACCCCGGTTGACCCAGGGCCATCTCTCTCGATCTGGTCCTCTCCTTGGGTGTGGGGACCACAGAGTTCCCAGCAATCTCGTATACCTAATAACAATTACGACGCCATTACTGATATATTATGTCATAAACCCATCAAAACAAGCTATAAACTTCTAAAGCAATTTCGTTCCGTCGTCACTGCACGAATTATTACTTGACCTATTTCGATTTTGTGTTATAAAAATGCAATAGTAAACTACATGAGTATTTTTCCTCATCATAAATATACAAAGTTTGTCCGTGCGAGACAGGTAAACGCTTTCCTAATACTAGATTCCATAATAGATTTTAGTTATCTTGGTTTTGATGCTTTTCGAAGTTATGTGTGTATTTATCGCAGGTTTATAAGTGCCCGGTTAATGGCAATAGGCTCCACCTAAACATAAACTGGCGAAATATGGGTGCTAACACCTCTGCCTACCCCTTCGGGGATATAGGCGTGAGTTTATGTTATATGTTATGTATCTTGGTTTTTGTGGGTGCTGTCTGGTATATCGGTAAAAAGAATACTGTAGCCAGGGTATAGTCATTCCGAAGTAGAGGCGCAATGTGCGTCTCCCTATCCGGGAGCAAGATGTGGACACCTAATGACCCAGATGTCCACACCCGAGTGATATGAAAGTGACAATCTCGTCTCCAGCAACTGAAGACTCAAGACAGCGTGCAGTTATAGTCGATTCGAGTTCGTCATAACCACCCCTGCCGACTCTGAGTGGATTTCTATAAAAAAGTGACTATAAAAAAGGGCCTAGTCATGAATCAGTAGGTTGCCGATTTAGATAAGGCTGGTTTTGTAACCAAAGGTTATCTAATAAAATTATACCCCATTGTCAACAGATTCCCGCGTCAAAGACTGGCTCTTCATGACTTCACCGGTGCCTATAACAACCATTATTGCTTCCTACCTGGTGGTCATCAAGGTTCTCTTGCCTGCGTACATGAGGAACAGGAAAGCGTATGAGCTGAGGAGTATCATTAAGTGGTACAATGTGGTACAGATTGCTGCGAATGCTGTTGTTACGTGGGGGGTAAGTTGATTCACAGAATACAAAAAAACAAACCACTTGAATATTTTGTACTTAGGACTCAAATGAGCAGGGCATGAATGGAAACCTGGGACAGTAAACCCAAATACTGATCATTATTTATGTGTCAAAACATTGTCCTGAATATAACCTTGCGGGTTGATTGAGTAGTGTGGTCCCTGTGCCTATCAGATATACCCACAGGAACTATTCGGACGTCCGTTAAGATATTCAAAGGGTTCCTGTGGGGGCATGGGAACGAGATCAGCGTGAACGGGGTTGTGGGCATTTACATTCCCGCTATAAGATGCCATTTAATTGTAGACTCAGGGTCTTAGTGCAATATGAACTTATACAACACCAGGGATGTCACACTCGTGCTATCGAACCTGAAGAAACCCTCTTATACCTGAAGAACCCTATATTGTAGACGCAAGGAAAAAAAACCAGAACAGGGAGATCACAGCCTGAACGTGCGCTATCATACCTCACTTTATACGATTTAACCTGATTCAAATATGTATTGTATAATAATACACACCGGATGTGCCCGTGTTATGAGCAGCGCGCGGGTCACGCAGTGTCAATTTGATCAATTTCATACCGCCCAGCGAGTGTAGGGTGTTCACAAATGCGTATACTTTATTTGTTATTCATGTGATGGGAGAAATTGGCGCAGAAAATATACGTAAACAGGGCTATCAGAATCGAATCATGCAAAAATGTACTGAATTTTTTCAAAGTAAAATCATGTGTTTCGGTTTCTCTCTTTGCCACACGATGTACCCGGTACTAGTGAGGGGAATCCATGGATAGCTAAGATTTCGTGTCTTTTGATATAAATTTGTATGCAAGGGAAATAACGAAAATAGAAACATTATTGTATGTTATATTCCATAGCACCATATAGACTCAAACAACGCAAAGCTTGTAATTTATGGGTTTTAGCATGCAAATATACTACTATACTTTTTTGTAATTACATACAAATATTCGCATAGAGCAGGAATGGAACTCTGCTCAATGTAAATATTATTCGACAATTTTATCGCTACACCTAAAAGATCGTTGTAAACATACCTAGACAGAATCTTAAATTATGACGTCACACATGATTCATAGATCATAACTTTCATTATAAAATCATTTGAAATGTTTATGCAACTATCTTCATTAATCATCGTAACTTTTATTTAGATCTCTAATGAATGGCTTATGTCTACAGTTAAATTCAGCTTCTTTGCACTCACAAAGAACATACTGAATCACAATATCACTTCAATGGGGATCTAAGTACAAAAAATCACAAGAAACACCTTCGTGTAGAGTCTTCAGTCAAAATATTTCTATTGTACAGAGGCAGCGCTACTGAATAACGTAAAATCCTTTACAATTGATGTCTTAGAGTCATCGTTATCCACTCCATCGATATCTTTGTCTTCTCCCAATCACATGAAAATCAAAACTGTTTTTCATCTTTTGTTAGTAGCCATCCTGTTTAGAGATCAAAGCAAAATTGGATAAGGCAATTGGCATACTGCTCCGCATCATGCAGCGTAATGCAGGAGTGCGATCTAATATAGCTTCTAAGTAGCATTACTTGTATGAGAAACATGCGTAGTACAGCACGTAGAAGATGCATTCACGCGGAGTTTCTTTTAATAGTAAAAATAGCACTACGCTGCGTGATAGTGCGCCAGCCGTCTTAGTATCAACATTTCAATTGACATTACGATTCTGTTTCCTGAGAACCCCAATGCATGGTCGCTTCTCTTGTGAAATAATGAACGGAAGTTTAAAGTGTTAAAATTGACGTGGAAATGTTAGGAGTTTGAGAAACAATTACCATTCAATGACTTATATATCAAACTTGAAAACGCGTTTTTATTATACTACGCTGCCTATACGCTCGGAGGGGATCAGAGACTCTCGACGTCAGAGATCGCGCAATGACCTCCGTCCTACATGAGCGCGGGTCCGGAGGTCAAGGGTAGAGCCACATGTCACCCTAGCAGAAGCAGGCCTAAAATATTCTAGATTCTGCAATTTCATTCTTGCAGGAAAATGTAAGTTACTATAACAGAAAAAAATTTAGTTTTATTGAGGGATCAAGTGGGTCCGGAGGTCACAGGTGGAGCCACATGTCACCCTAGCAGAAGTAGGCCTAAAATATTCTAGATTCTGCAAGTTCATTCTTGCAGGAAAATGTAAATTACTATAACAGAAAAAATATAGTTTTATTGAGGGATCAAGTCACTGGTTTTGGTCGTAGAACTTTACGAGTATGAGACCTACAACAAATCATAAAATGTATCAGCTGGTGGGCAGCCGAGATAAGTCGTAAAAGTTGATTGAGGGAAAGGACTTTAGTGCTAGGAGGCCGTAAATATTGCACTTATGATGTTTACATTTATGAGAAGAGAATACTGTTATTTCGATACCTAGTCTAGAAGACAAACGTACTAAGCGAAATATTTTGCACTTAGCATACGTCTTATTTATGTCAACATAGAGTTCATATTTGAACGTGCAAAATTTTTCACTTAGTACGTTTGTCTTCTAGACCATTTTATTCATATTTCATTGCTTGCCTTTCTCGTGGTAATCGACAGCCGATGTTAACGTCATATTTTGATTGATATAGATTAGTAGTACTAAAATACTGGATAAGTGGTACTAGTATTAATAGTAATTAGATATTAATGAAGATAGCAGAATCCTTTTATCTGATATAAGGTCTTGACTTAATAATAATCGAAAATACTATACAATACACACTGTTAGCGTTTGACTATTTATACTGTTTGATGATGGCACTTGGTGGAATTTGTTGGTGCACATATTGAGAACATACTCGTACTTGTTGATGAACACATTACAACACGCAATAGTAATGTTTAAGAAGAATGTTCTTAACTGTCATTGTAAACCTTTGAGGATGCTATAATGCTAAACCAGTGACGTCTAATAAAATTCCATATATACACACATATATATAATCACGCCTTTATCCCCGGGAGGTTAGGCAGAGGTGAATTAACACCAATATTTCACCAATCATTGAATTCCGTCCCACGTAATAGTTTTATGGGTGCTGTCTGGCCTACCGGTAAAAAGAATACTGCCGCCAGGGTCTAGTCATTCCGAGAGGGAGGTGCAATGTGTGTAGGTATCCCTATCCGTGAGCAAGATGGGGGCACCTCATGGCCCAGATGTCTACACTCGAGTGGGCCATTTTGAAACAGGTGCGAGAGATATGTAAGTGGCGATATCGTCTCCAGCAACTGAAGTAAGACTTAACACGGCGTGCGGTGTTAGTCCACCCAAAGACGGCAATAGGCTCACCCGCCTATTGCCGTCTTTGGGGCACTATTGTCGACTGAAGCCATTCATCTGAGGCTGAGCCTGGGCTGTATATATCTGTCCGATGTTAAGCCCAATCCCTTAGTCGCCTTGTACGACACCGCATGGGAAGAGATGAGATTCCGTTTAATAAAAATACTGTGGCGAAAGTACAAATGTCTTCTCAATATGTGCTAGTGTTTGACTGATTAGTAGTAAATACAATTAAGAACGGTTGAGGGATCATCATTACTGGTTTATATCCATCTGGTGGAAAATATCTGACCACAAGGGTTCGATTCTATTCTAATGTTATGACATAACAGTAGAATAGAATCGGAGCCCAAGTGTGTACTGGTTTGCAGATCAGATTGGTTTGGTTCATACACTTAAATCCCGTGGCTCCCGGCAGAGTAGATTTTGGACCACCCCATATTCTCTTTCAATGCGGTGTCGTACAAGGCGACTAAGAGATAGGGCTGTTTAACATCAGACAGATATATACAACCCAAACTCAGCCTCAGATGCATGGCTCGAGTCAACAATAGTGCCCGGAAGACGGCAATAGTCTCACCCCCTATTACGTGGGACCGAATTTAATGATTGGTGAAATGTGGGTGTTAATTCACCTCTGCCTAAACCTCCGGGGATAAAGACGTAAATACACTCAAATCCATTTGTATACAATCCGATGTATTTTCAACTCGTGGTCACACTACATGTTTGTACTACCAGTACAATGGCCCGATCGCTAATGACAGTGTGATACAATACGATTACGAATGAACTGCATCAGACGTTTATTGTCTCTCCAACGACATGTTTATTCCACTCTAGTTAGATAATCGTGATATATTTAGGATTTTATTGGAGCGATCGTTTTTTATAACAATAATGAGTAAGCAATACGATCTAACTAATGGTAAAAGATTGTCATGCTTTGTTTGTTTGCAATACCAGAGACCCTCACAAGTTATAATTGTTTCGAAAGAGAAGAAAATAAGATTTTTTTCTATTAAAGTGTGTCTGTGCGTATGTGTATATTACTTTGTTAAATTTGTTCCAAATCAGTCATCTTCTAGATCTACTGTAGGTGCCTTAACGTCTTGAAACGTAATCATAGATGGCACAACCCATGAATTCCTTTGATTAACTAGTTCAGTTTCCATCTCCAAGGTTTTCTTTCGTTACATGATTGCTATTTTATCTTTACATAACAGCTTCGCAAAATGTTGACAAAATCAATATAGTCCAAAGATGTTCAGCGTAATAAATCCTGGATGTGGTTAACCACGAAGGGAAAAAAATGTTGTAACTAATGCTCAATCAATTCGAGTATCAATTGACACCGTTCACCATTTACTAGTCCATCTAACTACAATCCCAGGACATTAAAGCTGACTTTGAAAAAGCATATGATGAAGAGGTCAAGCTGAAGGCTAACATTGTAGCATTATTCACATATATAATGGTAACCCCCATTCTTGAGAATTTACCTTTGATTTATCATATAGCGAGAAGAGTCATATGACGCGAATCATAAAAAATTTTTTACATAGGTCATCATCCCTCTCTGTGTGGTATGAAAAAGGATGCAAATATCACCATCCCATCTCATCTGAAGAGTGTCGTAAGTGGCAACTAACGGCAAAAATCATAAACGATGTTACTTCCAGAGAAGGAAAACTCGAAATAAAACCCTGTACCAACTTGTCTGGTCAGCGTGAAACAGTAGGCCATAGTCGGGAGAGGACTACCTCCAGCAGTGGACTGCAATAGACAAATTCACTGATTGATGACCATACATCTGAGTGTCGTATGGGCTCTGAACGGATAGGGCAGCTTACAATAATCGCTGTTGGTTTCAATGTCGCAACAATTGGTTTCAATTTTTTTCGTTATACAATAAACCACGATTAGTATAATTTACTGTTATGTAACAGATGACACAGGACAGACTCACTTTGCGAGGAACCACAAGTATGTAATCATCTGCCGTATTTCCGAAGGAAAATGAAGCTCGTCAAGGCGCACGAACAAAACTGTTGTGTTATTACATTTCAACGGTTTCTCTCAGAACTAACGAGTTGGGATGCCATGTTCTGTGCTGTTAGGATTACATTTGCTCTGTAAACTGTAATAAGCGTTTACTTAAATAGGAGAAGATATCTAAGAATTAAGTTTACCCCTTTTTTGGGGAACGATGGGGACACCGTAGTCTCGAACGTGAGAAGGCCTTTAATGACCCTGGGTCAGCCAGGGTGCGAAGGATATGTCAGAGTCTACATCATTCTCAGTAACTGATGGCCCAAGACGACCATGCTGTTTTAGTCGGTTGGAGTCCGATATAATCACCCCCGCTATAGCCAGCGTGGAAATTTCCGCACGTTAAAGCATACATTAAACACATGCTGTCTACATCCGTATTGATTCTCTGGGCGGAAAAACGGGGTGGGATATTCTGACAGAAGAAAGTTATCTAGAAGAAACCTAACCACTCTAGACTTGTAAGATTCCCTGGACAACCAGCTTCCCCGGAAGCAAAGACTCAGGCAGAGAGTTTCACTTCATAGCTGTACGTATGAATGAATATCGACATATTGTTGCTTTGCATCTGGTCGCTTATTGATGCGGAAAGAGCTCGGACGTTTTAAGTTCAGCAATTCCAGCGCACACTCTCCAAAATGCAACTGATAATATAGCTGATGCCATATCTTAACTAAAACAAATTGAAAATCTTGGCCCGTCTCCTTCGACTCAAGCACTTTTAGCTGGTAATTTCTTGAGTCGTTAATTAATCCCTAGTTAATTAGCTAATGACAGAAGAAATTAACAAAAGCGTGTTAGAAAGACGTTTCCAGGTTTCATAACACAATCCCTGCACTCAACCACTTTCTTAACCTTTTGTTCAAATCTGCCATTAATCGCACTTATCGACCGTTGAGTTCAACACTGCGTAACATTTTAGAAATTCAACAATATAATTAACTCAAAAATTTTATAACTTATGAGATGAAACGTGTTATGGACAGATGGCCACACCCGCACTTTCATTCTACAGATTGTTATGGGGCCTTAAAATCTGCGGAGTCGAGAACGGGATGGGTATCTGATGTTTGAAATTGTAACTTGTTAAAGAAATGTTTTGTATTCAAGAAATGTTGTGAATTATATTCTTTCAAAAACATAACTAATTATATAAACTATAATGTATCTACATTTTTTGAATACATTCAAAGGATTTCTTGATTGGATGTATGAAGGATATAGAAAGACGTGGGTACATTTGAGTCATATGAAACTTGTTTAGTGTAAGTTTTTGTAACAGAATTAACTCACAAAGTAAAATGTTAAGTAGGAAACTGACCTATGTCACAGAATATTACTAGCCTATGTACTTATATGCAAAAATATTCCTCTTTTTTGTTACCAAAGACAAAAAAATCCTAACAAACTCGTAATCAGTAAAATTTAATTGACAAGTAGGAAGGAAATTAATAGACAATCAACAATATAGGTACATTCCACGTCTGTATAAAACGTAAAGACAGAAAATGAAAGTATCCAACTGTAAAAAAAGAAGTATAGGTGTGGAATAGGTTCGTAACTAATTAGGTCAGTTATTTTTAGAAGGTCGACCAAGACTTGTCGCCGACAGGGGAAACATTTCGCAAGCGGAAAGCCTAAATAAATAAAGGAATGAAATACCTCGTTTCTCTAATTAATTTTATATTATTTTCCTTAAGACCCTGCAAGAAATTCCACGAAACACAGTTTGCTTACCTATCTATTGATCATAATAGATAACAAAGAAAACTTCAAATGTATGCCTGTATGTTTTGTTTTTGTAAATCAGTCGCTTCTTGTGAAAACTTTCGTCAAATATTCTTCTTCTAAATGTTTACTGTAATGTGATGCAAAGTCTCATTCTTAAGTCGCATTGTACAAAACCCAGCAGTGGAGTGACCTTTGGTTTTCTCTTTGTCGCCAACCAGACAGCCAAAATTAAACTTGTGTATAGATAAATTCAGTAACACGAACTCCTCACAACTATGTCAATTACGTTAATGGCTCTTACAACTGTACAATAAAGCCTGTATAATTTACAACTGGTCTAAAACTTCACAGTTATTTCCAGTGTATCTCTGCAAAACATAGTAGGTATCTGTATGTTTGTGGCCGCAAAATTCGAATAGTGATGAACCAACTTAAAATTGATTTTTTTTATACCATTTAGGTCGCAGACAAGCACACGGTCCACAGTCCTGATGGAAAATGGTCTATGGACTGTGTGCAAAATCAAGAGAGTGACACTCGCGCTGCCAACCCCGCAAGCATTGAGTTTCTGTGCCGTCACTGTAAAAGCCAAAACAGGACAAGCTTTTGGTCTTCCCACTGACAGCACAAAAGCCCTCCAGTGAGCTCTGGAGAGAATTGTAACATATCGCTGCATTTCTCAAGAAAGGTTTAATTACTCTATAGCCTGAACTTGCCACGGGAATGGGAAAAATGTTTAAGATATTACATATTACCCGTCATCATAGAAATTGTTTATGTCACTTATAAAGTTTCAAAGTTCACAGGTTGGGTACTGTCCCTACAAAAACTGAACGTCCTTCTCTGAAGAAGTATGTAACTTACAACGGCCTTTGAAATATAACTTTCTAAATTTAATCAGATAAACTTTATACAATACAATTTAAATATATTTTTCTTTCTGAAGGTTATGTATAATGTTTTGTATTATTTGGATAACTGATTCGTCAAACACGTAAGAAGTCCCGTTTCTAGACGGTACTATAAGCAGATTGTTCCGCATGTAGACGGTTCTGTTAGCAGACGGTCCAGTTTGCAGAAAGTTCCGTTTACAGAAGGCTCCATTTGCAAAAGATCTTGCTTTCAGGTGGTCACGCACGGCCAAAGTGTAGTGATTTACACTACACTTTGATTATAACTATGATTATATACATATTCATTACATTTTTTAAATGCTGTCTGGCGAAAGTACCTACACGTGTACAAGTGTATACTACATTTAAATCTTCTTCAATTGAACATGTGGAGGGACGAGGTGTGATGTTCCTCCAACACAAAGGGAGGATCCTCCGACCAGGCAAGGTGATCACGCCTGGCGGGCCGCGGCCCAACGATTGTCGTTGGGACGATGTACATATGTTCTCCCAGCGCGAGAACTTTACATGCGCGATGTAGGATTCGTAGTTACGTACGTACGCGGCGCTGGGTACATGTGGCATCGCCACATCACTCCCCTCCAGACCGGAGGTTGATTCGCGATGCGGAAGCGGCGGCCGCTTTCTTGGTCTTAGCACCGGCCGCGGAAGCGGTCGCCTTCTTGGCACCCTTCGACGCGGCAGATGAATCCTCGGCGAGCCGCCAGTGGGGCGAGGTGAGTCCTCGGCAGTGACGGGGCGAATCCTCGATGAAGCGAGGTAAGTCCCCCGTGTATTGGGGCGAATGCTGCGTAATGGCCGAGTGCTACGTAGACGGGAGAGATGTCCTCTTCTTACGTGGACCGTATGTACGTGCACTGTATGCCTTAGATGCAGGTGAGGCCGAAGGGTAACCAGGCTGCAGCGGTCGCTGCCTGCTGTGGTATCCTTGTAAGGGCCGAAATTGCTGGATGGCGAAGATTTGATTACCGCTCATGCGGGAGAAGTGAATGGGATGTGACGATGAGAATGCTGATGATATGCTCAGCGAAGGTTACGTGATCAGATCACGTCGGGGTCACCACTGTGGAGGGACGAGGTGTGATGTTCCTCCAACACAAAGGGAGGATCCTCCGACCAGGCAAGGTGATCACGCCTGGCGGGCCGCGGCCCAACGATTGTCGTTGGGACGATGTACATATGTTCTCCCAGCGCGAGAACTTTACATGCGCGATGTAGGATTCGTAGTTACGTACGTACGCGGCGCTGGGTACATGTGGCATCGCCACAAACACTTAGGCACCATGTCTTCTACTGTTATAAATGGTAGGACACGACGGTATTTCCGTCGAATTGAGCAGTCCGACTGGGGAAGTACCTCCGCCCTACAGAATACCGCGGCCATAATAATCTTGTGTTGTGTTCCCGGCGATGAGAAGGGTAGCCAGAGCTCACTAGAGTTTTTACGCTGTCAGTGGGAAGACCAAAAGCTTGTCCTGCTTTTACACTGACGGTAACTGAACACACAACAAAGTCTCCGTGCTTACAGGGTTGGCAGCGCGAGTGTGACTCTCTTGGTTTTGCACACATCCATAGTCCACGGTAATCACTTTCCATCACAGGTGGGCCGTGTGCTTGACTGCCACCTAAGTAGTAAAAAAAAAGTTTGGATGATCGCATGTTGTTTGTTACCTATTCACGTCATAACTGCTGAACATATCTGGAATAGTACAAAATATTTTTATCTCAGGAAAAGAACGGAACCATATTTCACGCGAGTGGGGCTCAGGCATCGGCATTTTTTAAATCTATGGGTACTAATATTATATAGCTAAAGAGTTTGTTTGTTTGTATGATTGTTTAGGTATTTAAACTATCATGGTCACTCAAATTAGTATAAAAATAATCGGGATATTTACCATGTTGCATTGTTTTGAGTTTCCGATATTTCGGCGCTGTTGCAAGCACCATGATCACGGAGGAACGCGTTTGTTTGTTTGAACGCACTAATCTCAAGCACTGCTAGTTCGAATTGAAATAAAATTTTGTGTTGAATAGTCCGTTTACAAAGAATCATCATGCTACTTCTTTAGGAAGCGGAGCAGGGTTCATAAATATCAACAAATTCGGCAGATTTTGGATCCCGAAACATGTTTTTTTAATTGCAAACGAAAGAAATGGGGGTTTGCCGAATTCCGAGGTGCTAGACTCAGTCTAATCTAGAATTTGAACCTCACAATATTGCGTTAGAGTATCACACTAAGTACTTTCCCAATCAAGCCAGTCTTTTTGTATACTACCTAGTACCTACACTCCAAAAATAATACCGTTCTTCAGGCGCAGTCGAGCAAAACCTAGCGTGACCCACGTATATAAACACAATGGTAAATTCTGAAATAGTATACCGCGTGACCCTAATGGGAGTGGTAACTCGAGCAAATAAACTAATTACCCGAGCCAGTCAAAGCCATGCTCAACCACGTATTAACAACCTTAATAAGACGGCTTCCTTTCGTCACGTGGTATGCCAATTGAGGTAGGTTCATTTTTCCAGCCAACCCCTTTGTTCCGGTTGAATGAATAAGCATAAAGCAGTACACTGTTGGACATGGCCTCTCTCAATGATGAGAGGCTTTGGCCTACTGTTGCCATGCTCGTCAGGTGGGTCGGTACATACCTACTTATATTTCGATTTTCTTTCCGTTGGTCGCTTCTTGCGGCACAATTCGGAGGAGATGGGGTGGTGATACTTTTATTTTTTCTCCGTGAATTCAGCAAGCACAATCTTATTAGCCGGCTTATTAAAGTTGGTTCAGTGTTATGATTGGTTTAACTTTGAAGTTAAACCAAGCATTGAATTCACATACTACTCAAGTTACGACTGTGTTTAAAACTCGTTTCTAAACAGTCAACTGGTTCACAAAACATATATTATAGGAAAGAGGGTTTGTGTGGTCATAATTCTGGAATCACGGTAGGTTGCAATTATATGCATGTTTTTATTTTTATTTTTTATACCACTTAAGTGGCAGACAAGCACACGGCCCATCTGATGGAAAGTGGTTACCGTGGCCTATGGACGTGTGCAAAACCAAGTGAGTCACACGTTTTTGAGACTCGATTATTGTAAGGTTTACTAGGTTTGTTAGTCTACCCAGTAGGCTAGTTAGTAGGCCTTACACATTAGTTCATGCGTGCATTTCGATAAAGAGGTTATTATTTTGAAAGTAAATTCATTTTTATGGTATTAGGTAGGTAGTCGTTCTGTACTTGAAAATACAGTAAATTTAAATCTCAATGTTTACTTGTATATAACATAAACAAATGTCCCTCCTGTCTGACCTTGTAAAAGTCGTCAAGGATTAGTCACCATAAAATATTTAATAGCCAAGGCGCTCGTCATAATTTTTATGATTGATGAATATATGTATGTAAGTATAAACTAAACTAATATCTAGATTTAAAATAATAATTGAAAAATCCTTTAAGACCTACTACAAAGGTAACACAAGAACCGCCCAGTATAGGCTTACTGGAGGTAATATTTACACCATGGTTCACATGCCTGAGGAGGGCCATCTCAAAACAGGAGATGGCCCTGGGTCAGCCAGAGTGCAAAAGATATGTCTTAGGCAATCTCACACCTAAGTCGGAGTGTGGTTTTAGAAGGTTCGAGTCAAGCAGGACTTGAACCAACTAAAACCACACACCGCAAACAGAGGGTAGTTCCGCACGAAAACTAAAGTAGGTATAGCACTATGCTGTAGAATCTATTCTCTTCGACCTATAAAGTGTGTCCAAATTCGTAATGCGGTAGATTTTTCTAAGATTAAGACTTGAAAGACCAGTGCTAAAGCTTTTAAAATCACTTTCCCATATGCCAGTGGGAACGTACGACTACATCAATGGGAAAGAGGCGTGACTGAATGAAATTGAATAATCTATGTTCACCAATATCAATCGTATTGCTAATGAAGATAATAAGATTATATATTAAGATTTTTTGATAAGATCGTTTACTCATATCGACCGATACAGATATTTCAATCCACGAAGACGCGCCCCACTTGTTTTCGGTTGAGGGGATTGCGGGGTGCGGGGAGTTTGCTCCGGCCTCAGTCGCGAACCGTCAGCGGTTCGATGCAGACGGGTAGTAAAATCTATGTTGCGAAATTCCAGACTCATTACGAAAGTTGCTCCACTTAATTTTTTTTTGAAATGTCGAAAAAATCTCAGCGTATTGTACTTAAAAGCCAGGTATGTAAATGACTGTTTATAATTTTATAGTTATTAAAACACATGAAATAAATAAAGGATTTTTTTATAAATAAGTAAAAATATATTTTTTTTTTAATTTTAGGCGAGAGAAATTATTTCTAAAGTTTATGATTTTATGAAAAAAGAAGCAAGTAACAAATATGCAGAAAAACTCACTGATGCACGATGGAGAACCGCACAGGCTGCTGGAGTTTCTGAAAGCACAGTGACTAGAATTCTACGCGAAAGAAAGGAATATACTGATACAATGCAGCCTATTACAGCTCCTACTATAGAATCCAATATAACTATGGAGACGGATGGTATAGTTCCCATAGTCCCAAGTGTGGAGCGTACAACAGAGCTGACTACGGAAGTGGATACTGAGTGTGAAAATGAAACGAGCACGTCGCATTCTAATTTAGTGAGCAGAAGTGCTACTATTTTTACATCACCTATGAAGAAGAGAAGGGTAAGACCACGAAAAATTAATTTTGACGAATTTGATATAGGTGTAATCCGAAGAACCATTCACAATTATCATATAGAACATCGTCAATTTCCAACATTATCACGACTTAATATTGTTTTAAAAGACCGCATACAATTTGATGGATGTTTAACAACCCTAAGGACATTGTTACTTAAACTTGGTTATAAATGGAGAAAAACTGAGAATATCAGGAAGGTGCTAACCGAAAAACATGATATGCAGATGTTAAGATTGAAATATTTAAAACAAGTAAAGTCTTTTCGTAATGCAGGTAGACCTATAGTCTACACAGACGAATCATATATTCATACCAATCACGTGCAAAAAAAATCTTGGGCCGAAAAATATTCTAATACAGCAATAAAACAAAATTTATCAAAAGGAGTGAGCATAATTATAGTACATGGTGGAAGTGCAGAGGGTTTCGTTCCAAATGCATTGTTGACATATAGAGCAGAGATCAAATCTGGAGACTACCACGATAACATGAACACAGAAAATTACTTAAAGTGGCTTAAGGAGAAACTAATACCAAATCTCCCAATTAATGCCGTGGTAATCTTGGATAATGCAGCTTATCACAATACGAGTTCGGAAAAAATTCCAACATCCAACTCCAACAAATCAGACATGCAGACTTGGCTGAATGCAAAAAATATCCATTTTGAACCAAGCTACAAAAAACCTGAACTTTATAATCTTATATTAAAAAACAAAGAAAACTTTCGCAAGTACAAAGTGGACGATTTATTGAAAGAGCATGGATTCACAGTGCTTCGGCTGCCTCCTTATCATCCAGAATTGAACCCAATCGAAAATATTTGGGGTATTATAAAAAACGACGTTGCTAGTCGCAATATCAGTCAAAATTACACTTCGATTATGCCCATTTTAAATGAAGCATTTGATCGCGTAAATAAAGATGTCTGGTTCAATACTTGTAAGCACGTGGAAAAAATAGAAGACGAATACCTGAGACACTGTGATCTTGATTTTAGTTTTATTATAAATGTCGGCGATACATCAGACTCTGAATTAGATAATTCTGAAACGAGTGATTTGACTACCTATTTTATTTCTGAATAAAGTTCTATAAAACATTTCACGTATGTCTATAATTACCCCTATAATAAAAATGGTAATATTATCATTATATTAAAGAATCACATAAAATATCTACACCTAAAAATAAAACAACCCTTTTCTCGCAGTCGGGTATAAAATTTAAAATTGAAGTAGAGCATCTTCACTATGACGCTCTCTCCTGATTAGTCTATTAATTATAGTGTGTGCGTGCACACATAGATTATTAGTGTGTACGGATAACACTCAGACATTGACTTAAGCGTGCACACATGTACTGTAAACTGATCGGAGAAATGGAGGGGCGCGTCTTCGTGGATTGAAATATCTGTAGATGTGACGTGATGTTATTATTTACTTTCGATAATGTGTTAACCAATTATAGAAAATTATAGGAGGTAGGACACAGCGGTATTTCCGCCCAATTGAGCAGTCCGACTGGGGAATACCTCCGCCCTACAGAATACCGTGGTTATAATAACTTTGTGTTGTGTTCCCAGTGGCGAGTAGGGTAGCCAGAGCTCACTGGAAAATTTGTGCTAGCAGTGGGATGACTAAAGGCTTGTCCTGTTTTGTCCTCTGCACTGACGGCACAGAGACTCAGTGCTTACAGGGTCGGCAGAGCGAGTGTGGCTTCTCTGGTGTTACACACGTCCATAGACCACGATAACCACTTTCCATCAGGTGGGCCGTACGCTTGTCTGCCACCTAAGTGGTATTATTGTTTATTTTTCTAAGTCAGAAAAGTTTTGGTTACGCAGATTACGCGATAATATCTATTCGCGAAATACGCATAACCGAAAACTTTACGATTCATATCCGATATTGATTAAAAGAACTACTAAAATATTTAGGATTTTTTTAGAATTTTAAATATTTACTCCTAAAACAAGCTATGTTTAGTTTGGACCCAGATAACACTGTATTATGTCCACCCATTAAATATAATATTGTCCTCTAAAAGCATGGTCTAATCTCGTGTGGATGTGTAAATCCACTCCTTCCGTAATAAGGATACAATCAATTATTCATACAAGCTCGCCGGCAGATGCTTCCAACTAATGAGCTCTAATCGGATTCTCAGACCCACTTATTTAGGGATTTCTTTTGAGCATTAGGCTCAACAAAGGGGCTGTTTATGTGTCGATTCGTTTTAAAAATACCTCTGAAATCCTGGTTGTGTCTTATACCTAACTTACTAGTTAGGTAGATCTTAGATTGTCTTTTAATGATACTTAAGTTCGAGAAAAAAGAGGAATGCTGAACTCTAGTCAGTCTTCTGAAAAGTAAGTTTTCAGTGGAGAAATCCGGGTTTGACAATGGTAACAATCCAGACTTAATCCAGTCAAATGTTACCCTATTTCCATTTCAGCCTTATAGGCAATGTCCTAGGGACGAAGATTAGGGACTAACGGAGAGAAGGATCCGCAATTTGAAATTATAAACGCACAAACTTGAGACCACAGTTGCTAACGTTTTAATATTAAGGGATAAACTATTTTGAAGCTAAAATAATGCAGAGCTTCTTTGTTTTCTACTTAAATACAAATGGAACATTACAACTTTCTAGATGTGCAGCAGAATCGAAAGTTCTCTCTGGCCCTGGAGGTCGGCATCCCGAATGTGGCCCCCTGGTGTTGCACGTATTATGGATGCGTGTACGGTAACGGTTCGCTTGTCTGTCACCTAAGTAGTGTAAAAAATAACCTCAACAACAACAACAAACAACAACAGTCGAGATAGTGCAATATTAATGTAATATACTTACACAAAAGGTCCTATGAATTTATATCATGGTTAGCAGCACTAGACCCTTATTCAAGAGTCCCACTTTGTACATACATTATCGCATTAGTCACTCAAAAGCGCTAAAAACTTTATTCCTGAAGGACTATAAATATCTGCCACGTTCATCTGATAATTTCCTAATGCAAATGAGTCTCGAGGCTTCGACGAGAACTTTGTGCGGCTGCTGAGAACTTTCAAACAGTAAAAACTTGTAATAGGTAATTTGCTTGACACAGGGAATTGAGACCACGTCACAATTATGCGCAAATAAGTTTATACATTATACCGTCCGTGTGCTGACGGAGAAAGAATACAAGTATTACCTCACCACCACGTTTCATCCGAAAAGTGTCGTAAGACTAAAAGAAAAATACGTAGACGATATCACTGTGACAGAAGGAAAATTCGAAATAAAACCCTGTACCATGTAGTCTGATCAGCGTGGAAACAGTAGGCCGTAGACTCTCAACATTGGGAGAGGTTCATGTACAGCAGTGGACTGCTATATGCTAATTGATAGTTATCACAGGACTGACAATAGACATATTCAGCGCAAAATCGTTCATATTGACGTAATCGCAGAGCAAAGTAACGCGTTTTCTGCCAAAACGGATGCGCATGACATAAAATAGCGGCAAGCCTTATGCCAAGTCATGATCCATGAACTATATGTTTACTGTCAGATGGAGAGCAGTGAAGAAATTATACAAGGAACTAAGGAATAGTCTTTAATAGTCTTGCGCAACATTAACGGAAAGTCATAGGATGTGGCTTTGCAGGATGCCTCCGCAACCTCCCAAATATTCGCTAAGATTACTATTAATTCTTTCCAGATAATGACTTCAGGTTGGACGACCCACTACCACTTCGGCTGCATGCTACCAGACTACTCCATGGACCCTTTAGCCGTTCGCATGCTGCGGTACATGTGGTGGACGATTGTTCTCAAGCTGATGGAGTTTGCAGAAACAGCATTCTTCATCTTAAGAAAGAGAGACCGGCAGGCTTCCTTCCTGCATATATATCATCACATCAGCACGCTCATCATTGTATGGGCTGGAGTTAAATATGTTGGAGGTAAGTACAATTATTAGATCTCAATACCAATTCTCGTAATAAAAATCTGTACAATATTAATTTTAGATCTAATCTTACTCCCAAGGTTAAGATTTGTAATTCAAGATTCTTAAATCTCTAATAGTAAGATTTAGCTGAAATACATTTTTTTTCTATCTTGTCATCCACAGCCTTTCTTTTGGCAAGCGGTTACCATATGAAGGAACGTACGGAATTTGAAGTGCGACAATCTTGACTTGAGACTAGTTGTACAGATTGTATTCTAGAACTAAGGAAGAGTGAAGAATTTATGAACGTTATTGAAGTTCTCCACTCGGGAGTTTAGTCGAAGAATATGATCTCTCCTTACTAGTTTCACGTGGAGATTTTCGACTGGATTCCCTTTTTTCCCGAAGTACGATGTATCAAATCAAAAGCTCCATTGGCATCATTTGTCACACCCAATCTATTACTTAAGTAGTTCTGAATATCCTTTTAGTATGCAGCACAAAGGAACAATGAAATCGCGTAGGCGTCGACTGACGATTAATGATCGAACTGGCATGAATTGAAATCTTAATTGGAAAGCTTCCTTACTGTATTGAAGACACAAACAACAGCTCTTTGAAAGGCGGTAAACACCGTTTCCAATCTTGAAGTCTATCAATAAGTCATGACTCATAGTCTTTAATGAAAAAAGTTGGTCTATAAAAATATGTTTTTGTATTATGCTTGTATATTTTCCGTAGGGGTAGGTTTTCGTTAACTACGTTCATTGGTTTTACTTTTTTTTATCGTCAAAAAATCCCCACGGGTACCCCCTCGCCGGAGGCGGTGGGGGAGGTTATGTCGGACTTAATCGAATAAACACACGCCGTCTGAGGGTGGTAGGTTGCCAGAGGTGAAGTTATCGGAGTCATATACCTCGCACTCTGCCGACCCAGAGCCACCTAGGTCAGAGTATATGCGCTTATTGTCATATATAAGTATATTATAATTTGAATACGATCTTAATGATGATAGATATCTAATACATACCGGCAAAAATATTAAAAAAATATAACGGAACCGACTCGCACGTCGCAGGTTTTTTAAGTAAGTATTCTAGTATAAAGTATACCTACCACCATTGAAACTAATGGCAGGCCTTTTTACCTCGTTCAAGGCAACCCACGTACCCAGATGTCCCAAGAGAATCAAATAAGAGAGGACGAGAATACGAAAAGCTTTCATACCAATAGGGTAATAAAATAAGAGTGTAACTTCATATCATATATTCAAAGAAAACATCCTATTCATTGCTCGACCTTTTTACCGTAATCGTATAAACAAGTTAGACAGAAGTGTGAATTGGGAATAATTTTCTCAGTCAATTGACGTTTGGAGCTTGAACACTTTGAACGTGAAAAAACGTCTATTTTATGTTTCACCTTTATTGTAGCTACTTTATACACGCAAATGCGTCTTCCCGTATGCAAGGACCAGTTGGGGACCCTGCGGTCCCCGTACCCGAGGAGGGTCAGATCGAGAGAGGTGGCCCTGGGTCAGCTGAGGTGCGCAGGATATGCCTGTCAACCTCATCGTCGACAACCACCAATGACCCACAGGCGCCATGCGTTTTAGTTGGTTCGACTCCGACATAACCTCTCCCACTAGCTCCGGCGGGAAGATATCCGTGGGGATTTTCTCGCACGTAAAAAAACATGCAAATGTGAAAGATGTATCCCAGGATCGTAATAAGTGGAAAACTCTGCCTACCCCACTGGGAAAGAGGTGTATGTATGTGTGTATGCACGCAAATAACATAATTGAATAAAGCGTACAGTTAAGAGCATAGCGTGACTTTTTAGTATAATTAGGTAAGTACACATACATTACCTGTTGACCTCGAGCCTTCCAAAAATAAAATAAAATAGAAAAACGTGTTAATGAATTTAATTTTAACAAAAGTGTACTTGTAGAAACAAGTGATAGATTGTTATCAATTGTGATAAGAGAAGTAAACTTTGTAACAAAAAAGCACCCTTTTATTATAGTTTTTATTACCATGAAGAATGGGTCATAGCTGATTAGATTATATTTTCTTTTTTAAGGCGCGTTACCTCGTCCAAACGTGGATGACCATACATTATTACCTCTAGGCATATGTTTTATGTTATGACGTATTTGCTCTGAGCAGGGATCGAATCCGCACCTCACGTTTTCACTACCGCCACGGCACGGAGGCTGTCGATGTTGACTTACTGATTGTAAATATACAGATAGTATAAACGATATGTCAAATCTATCAATCTGTCCTCGGATAAACGAGATTCGAGACTCAGTGTCATTCTACACGGGTCCGAAAATAACAATCCCTGAAAATTGCAGCACTGTTTACTTTATTAAAAAATAGAATAGATCATAAAGAAAACAGCTGTTATCAATAACATCATCATTATTTTATAAGCTAAACTTCGTGATCGCGTGCTATCCACCATTCAGGTCAAATACGGCGCCATCTATTTTCGCGTTTGCGAAAATTCACAGCGAACATATGAACTGAAATTGGCATGTAATTTCTATACAGCATGTTTTTTGGGAAATCATGGCATTTTACATAATAGTGAATTACCGTCAATTTAGCAACTAAAAAGTGAGCCAAAGTAATCCTACAATACAGTCTAACAGCTAAACAGATCTAGCTGAAATTTGGTACAGAGTTAGATTACTCTGAAATAATTGATTTGAGTAGTTAGCATACAATGCTTTAAAATTTCATTTGATTGTTTAGCCGGAGTAATCAAAAAACATTGTTTAAAAATGATTGCAACATCATTCATTGGTTCTGATAGTTCGTACGAGTATCGGTAGAAATGGCTCCCACCGTCGTCACCGCAAGACGGACATATAATAGGAAGATTCCATCCAGGCTTCAGGCGAGGTTCGATGACTGAGTGGTTCAAATTCCGCCTGAATAGATTCAATTTTTTTCCTATCTTAATCGACTTGAATAGTTAGCACACTAAATGCTTTAAAATTTTATTCAATTACTCTGAAATATCTCACAGACTACCGGATATTATCCCGGAAATATGTTCCCATTGTCCCGAGAACAGAATCAAAATGCAATGCGGTCAACAACTAGTGTACAATAAACCTTTGAACTGCCTGACACTTTGCCCAAGTTGCATTACAGGAACGTGACAGGACTGCAGGAGTCAATCTCTAAGCATGATTGACAGCTAACGAAACAGTATGAACGTCACGGTGAAAACAAGCGTGTGATGTGGTTTGACTACGATATAGCGTGGCTATGGTAATTCTTAAGGAATCCCACTCGTATGTGTCCATTTGCCTGTGTTCGGTTATGGCCCCTGCACCCAAACTTCGATCAGGATGATAAGTACCATCGGATATTATTGTATTCCGGTACTGACCACTGGATCGAGTTACATAACCCACAGATGCTTTCGACAGAACGCCACTATATACCAAGATTGGTTACGGAAGCGATTGAAATCAAAAAGTATAAAAGTTTCAATCGTGAGGATGGGTTTCGACTGTCGAACATATGGCATCCAGTGGTCCATCTTTGCAAAAACAACCGGGAACAAGTCAACACAAAATCGCGAGGGGATACAGTAATCATCGTGTGTCGTGAACGTGATCGAGATTGGGTTCGAGTTTGTAGTGAGAGTGAAACCAGTGGTAGTACAGATACAGGTAGTAAAAAAACTCGAAAGAGGGTAGATCGATATAAAAAAACCTATTCACTGTTCACCGACAATAATCCAGTTCCTCCGTGATCATGGTGCTTGTAATAGCGCCGAAATATCGGAAACTCAGAACAATACAACATAGTAAATATCCCGATAACTTTTAATACTAATAATACCATTGGAAGTTTACGCAAATATCATTCATTGAATTGAACCATCGTTTTAACTCAATCTATCGCGATTTATTTATCAGGATATCCAGGACCTATCTGTACCTATAGCAACGCCAACGACAGTTACAGAAAGCCTTGAAATGTGAAACCTTCAATGAATTGAAAACCACCCTGTATATCGTGGGCACCAAGATACGGTTTTCAACAAATCTCCAAATTTATATGGACATGTAGCCATAACAAGTTATGAAGTGGACCGTTAAAATGACTGATTGGATTTCATCGGTCGAAATTACGATTTCTTGATAGCTTTTGTAAGCTATTATGTCTAGTAAAATAGGTTTTATTGCAGGTTTTATTGTTTCCTATAATTTCCTCAATTAAAGGTAGACAAATATAGTATTAAAATGCTATCTTAATTATCTTCCCTTTAAGAAACTTAATACTGAAAATTAAATTTAGGAGAAGATACATTTAAATATGGCTAAATTATTTAGGAAAAGATGCAGTGAAAATAAAATATATTTGTGGCTCACACTCCCAACGTAACACTTCGGTGTACGACAACACTATGAAGTTCTTCGAGGCCCAAAGCTTACCTCAAATGCATTCCCTTAGAACGAGGCTGTGGCGCAGACTTTGCTCTCGGGGTTTGAAGTCAGACAGCAATAAAAAAGTCGGTCAAATCCGAGTCCGACTTTCGCACCGAGGGTTCCGTAACTTAAATTATTATACATAAACTGTGATTTATGCACAGTTTCAAGCCCTAGACCTGAGTATGAGGTATGAATTTTAACTTGACAACGCCACGCATTCCTGAGAAAAATGTCAAGGTCTTGACAGACAGATAGACACACAGACAAACGGACAACGAAGTGATACTATAAGCGTTCCGTTTTTTTCCTTTTGGGGTACCGAACCCTAAATAGTAAAGCAAAATAAACCGAATTGTGAAAGGGATGAGTGGGAAACGAACCTTGGGCTCCAAAGCGCAAACTTGGGAAATTAGGAAGTAATAAAATAAACATACAAGATCATGCAATATTAAAATTATCGATATACTAAAAAAAAGAAAGCTTATTATCGGTTAATAAGCTTGCGGGCAGAGTGATCTAATTGTTTGGTCCCATTATTAGAACCACGAAGAAAAACTTGCTCCCGTAATCAAATATAAGCTAGCTTCTCACATTAACAAAGAAACTTTGTTTGTTTGTGCTTAATGGAAACAACTCCCACTAATGGTAAACAAACCTTGGAGCCACGCCCTCTCGCAATGTTTTTATTCGGACAAGCACAAGACAAGAATAGACACCCCTGATTATATCGCACACACACATAGATATCACTAAATGTGTTTTTGACCGGCAAATTATACCTTTTACATGCGCAATATGATATGAGTGTATTGACAGTCAGGGTTGTCCAAAATTTGAGGTAGATTTAGTTTTAGTGAATTACCGTTTTGGAATACTTTCGCGCGTTCCACGTGGTTTATTACTTATCGTATTAATTAACATTTTTACATTTGTGTTTGTCAAGAGCGGCGTAGCGTTATGTATGTTCAATCTCGAAAATTAGGAATTAAAAACCTAAAATGAGGAATTTTTCAAAACAGTAATAATACAATCGAAAAAGCACCGAGTAGAAATCACTACTAAAAATATTTACTTACATAACGGCTGCCAACAGTGCCAGCCCTATACCTACACACGTGACAGGCGGCGTCCAGAAAAATGGAATACGAACTGACATCACATTATTTTTCCAGACAGTAACATGGGCACAACATCAATAAGGAAAATGATATTATTTCTTTGGAAACAGTGTTTCTTTCTCGGATAGATAAATAGATTTTTTTCCAACATAAAATGGAATTGATATGAAATTGAATGAACTCTGTAATATTATGTCGACATAGTTTTCGCTATAAACTATGACTCAATAACTTCAATGTATAGACAAGCTGTTTAGAACTAAAATTGTGTACCAAACGGTTACTGGATAAGGTGGGAATGAATTCTAAATTTCGAATTTGGAATGGAATGTAGAAAGTAGATAAATGAGTCAATAAATTTTAATCATTGACAACAACAAAAAGTGACGCATTGTTGCTGGTCAAGTAGTGGTTTTAAAACGATAACATTTCTTTTGTTGTGTACAGCCAGTCTAATTTACATAGAAGTCAATGCTATGACCTGTGTAGCGGTAGAGCGTTTGACTACTTCCTACCTAAATCAGAATCAGAAGTCACAGGTAATAGGTACTTGACTTTACTTTTATACTTCATTGTACTACACAAAATTACATGTATACATACATACATACATATAATCACGCCTTCATCCCCGGAGGGTCAGGCATAGGTGAATTAACACCCACACTTCACCAATAATTGTATTCGGTCCCACGTAATAGGGGGTGAGTCTATTGCCGTATTCCGGACACAATTGTTGACTCGAGCCATACATCTGAGGCGAAGTCTGGGCTGTATATATAGGTATGTCTGGTGTTAAACAGCCCTATCCCATAGTTGCCTTGTACGACACGGCATAGGAAGAGATGGGGTGGTCCAAATTCAACTCTGCCGGAAACCACGCGGTGGATATACAGAAAAATAGATAAATGTACAAAGGCGAGCTTAACTCAAAATTGAGCTTTCTTCCAGCAAATCCGGGAGTGCACAGAGGAATTGCAATACGAGAGGCAAAGTCTAATGTACCTACATGAATGTGGAGATTTTAATGTGAGAGGCATACAAGATGTATACCCCAGGCAATAGGAATATACAAACATATACATACAGTCTCTTATTCGTTTTTTTTAAATATATAACGAAGGACTATCGAGTATGGAATGAGGAAGAGAATACTAGTACCTATGTATACAGGGTGTATTTTTGAAACGGGGCAGTAAGGGCAAGTACCTTAACCGTTGCAGTTACAGCAAAACGTTCTTAAAAGACCTTCCCTAACTTTTTGGGACATTTTGAACTGCATTCACAGATTTTGTAAAAAACTTACAGTTAGCAAAAAAAAATGCAAAAGTTCAAAATTTTTTTTTTCATGCCAATCGATTCTATTTCATGTGGGGATCAAAAAACTCTATGGGACCATTTTAGCTTTCAGTACTAGAAAAGACAGAAATCGCCAAAAACGTTTCCCATACATTTCGTACGGAAATATGATAAATCAACTCGAAACTCATAGGTCAGGTAAAATTTTGAACTTATTTAAATAAAAAAAATCATTTAAACATTTAAGAAATTGGTTTATGAAATAAATTGCTCAAAATGATTTACATTTTCACGAATACATAAGTCTATCCTTTTTTGCACTGAACGAATGGCGGCTAAAAATGTTCTGGGATGAATATTACGTAAAATGGTCATTAATGCATCCTTGAGCTCTTGAACACTGGCGTACGTCGTCTTATACACCTCGTTTTTCACGAAGCCCATAAAAAAAAATCAAGTGGTGTTAGATCGGGGCTACGAGGTGGCCAGACCATGTGTACCTATCCAATGTGTACCTACCGAACAGGCGGCTCAAATTGGAACGTGAAAGGTGACTGTTATGTGGCGGAGCACCATCTTGTTGAAAATGAACTTTTCGCAATTCCGACAGGGGCCATTCGTCCATCTCGTTTTCAAGATGGTGTAAAATGACTTAATGAAGTCATTTTACACCACCATACACAAGGGAAACTGAATTCTGCCATGTATAATGATACGATGATTGATGATTCCCTTCATAAAATTCCACCATTATGACTCGATTGGACATTATACCACACCAACAGTTGAATGAGAAGCGAACCTGATTATGACTTGCCGTAACTCTTAGTGGATTTTCTTTGGACCAATAGTGGTGATTTTTTCTGTTGTACATACCGTTATTGGAAAAAATCGTTTCGTCTGACCACAGTATGTAATTTAAAAATTCATGATCTCTGCTTATTTTTCCTCTTAGCCATCTGCAAAAAGTAAGCCTTCGAACATCATCACCCGGATGTAACACTTGAACTATGCGCCCATATCGATAGCACTTGTAGCCGTATTTCTTCCATATCTTTATCACAAGGGAGTGGGATACACCTACTTCAAGGGCGACTTGCCTGGACGATACCTCTGGATATGCTTCGACATAAGTCAGAACCGCAATCTCCGTGTCCATGTCCACACGAGGCTGCCGCTTTCTTTTGAAAGAACCCTGCAATTCCAGGTTTTTCAAAAGATTTGTAATAACCTTTCTCGTTGGCACATGCCGCAACGGATACTTATTGCGGTACCACACTAATGCAGCTCCCGCATTTCGATTATTGACAAAATACGCTTCTAATAAGTCAATTTTTTCACGATTAGAAGACATTTTAGCGAAAATCCTTAATTAATAACTCATACGAAGTTTCTCAGCTGAAACTAAGTATAACACACAGATTTTCGAATTTCGAAATTTGAGGGTAAAAATTCTTTTTATTTACTTTACAGTCAATTCTACCCACTTCCTGGCCATAACAAAAAGTTAGACCATCGTAGAAATTTGTTTCTGTTGCCGAAATGTATGGGAAACGTTTTTGGCGATTTCTGTCTTTCCTAGTACTGAAAGCTAAAATGGTCTCATAGAGTTTTTTGATCCCCACATGAAATAGAATCGATTGGCATAAAAAAAATTTTTTGGACTTTTTGCATTTTTTTTGCCAACTGTAAGTTTTTTACAAAATCTGTGAATGCAGTTCAAAATATGTCAAAAAGTTAGGGAAGGTCTTTTAAGAACGTTTTGCTGTAACTGCAACGGTTAAGGTACTTGCCCTTACTGCCCCGTTTCAAAAATACACCCTGTATAATTATATTTACAGCTAAATGTATTTAAGTAGACATACATTGCTTGGGTCTAATCGACTCGATAGCACTATATTATGTCGTTTTTTTACAATGAACTTCGGTAGGACACGGCGGTATTTCCGCCCAATTGAGCAGTCCGACTGGGGAAGTACCTCCGCTCTACAGAATACCGCGGTTATACTAACTTCGTGTTGTGTTCCCGACGGTGAGTAGGGTAGCCAGAGCTCACTGGAGAGTTTTTGTGCTGTCAGTGGGATGACCAAAGGCTTGTCCTGCTTTGTCCTCCACACTGACGGCACAAAATCTCTGTTCTTACAGGGTCGGCAGCACGGATGTGACTCCACTGGTGTTACACACGTTCATAGGTCATGGTGACCACTTTCCATCAGGTGGGCCGTGTGCTTGTCTGCCACCTAAGTTGTAAAAAAAAACACACACACATTCAATATTCACTACAAACAACCTTTTGGGTATATCGAAATACGTATAAAATTGTATCTACTTACTCTTAAAATATTCCTATGTCCAGTCATGTGAAAACGCAAACATGAACACACAAGTTTGGGACAATTGCCTTGCAAACAGAATGGTAACAGTTTCGTCTGAGACAAACTGAGTTAATTCTCTTTACACAGTATGTTACACAGGGCGTGTTCTAATTGACAGACACTGTAAATAACTACAACGTATTATTTGACAGGAACACGTCAATATGACTTCACCTCGCCTGGTGGTAAGCTGAAGCCAAAATCTCAAGAGAGTCACTATTACAGACAACTACTCAATGTTACAATGGTGGCCCCATCAGATGCTTTTTCAGGCCTCGCTTAAAGGACCTTTGCCTATGGTTGTTTAGGAATTTTACTTTTTTGTCCGCAGCCTGTTTTGTTACATTTTATTACACGTTCTTTTTCCACATAATTAGTTTTATAAGCAAAATTCAAAGTGTGCCTGTAAGTATGTTCATTCAAATTTGATATGGTTTTTTAAAGCGCGAGCAGGGTGGTAGGTAACAGCTGATATATAAATACTAGCTGACCCACCCCAGCTTCGCCTGGGGTATATTTTGAAGCTTCATATCCCTTTGAGCTCGTATGTTTTAGTCTTCAAAACATGTATGAAAAATTGCCGGATTTATTAACATTTATTATCAATGCTCCGCTCCCTTAAGTAGTAGCGTGATGATATATAGCCTAAAACCTTCCTCGATAAATGGACTACCCAACACTGAAAGAATCATTTAAATCGGACCAGTAGTTCCAGAGATTAGCGCGTTCAAACAAACAAACAAACTCTGCAGCTTTATAATATTAGTATAGATATGTGCAGGGTTGCCGTTATAGTCAGTAATTGAATGTACCTACCTATATTAATGTTTCGATCATTTATAGGTCATAAAATGACTATTTCCAACGATTACAACAGCGCTTGGCACATGTGATAGTGTTTTGATTTACTCGCAATATATCGAGTTTTATAGCTAGCACTATTAGTACAAAAACCCGTGACATTCAGGGAATCGAAGACCCATAGACAACGTGTGTTTTAGTCGCTTAGTACCAGCGGGGATAGTACGCACATTAAAAAAAATGGATTAAATTAATTATGTTGATAACGAAAATACTTACTTAATTTAAATTATTTAATAAATATATATTGTATTTAAGAAGTTATTGGACATTTTATTTATATTCTAATTTTAATATTATTATAATTTATTATTATACATATTGTATTATAATAAATGTATTATGACAACTAAATCATTAAACTTTGACATTTTATTTGTTATTTAACTTACATAATTAAATTAAATTACTTACTTACTATAACTTGTTATTTTCTGATATATATTGTATACGTATTATATTTATTATTTGTATGTATTAGATAGGTTTACTTTATTATATGTATTTATGTACATATACAGTTGTATTTATGTGTGTATTAGATATAATATATATATGTACCTACTTACTTATTATATTTTTATTGTAAAAGTACGCCAAACAACTACCACTCATTACTACAACTTTAATCACCATACAAAGGTTGCCTGGCAGAAATCGCTTAAAGCGATAAGGCCGCCCATTGTACTGATTCCTTGTTATAGACTTTGTAATGATATTTATTAATGATGTACAATAAAGGTATATAATAAATAAAATAAATAAAAAGTGTTGAGGCTACACTAGTTCTTCGGTCAAGCCAGTAGATCTTCTGATAGACAGACGAGGTTCCAGCGTAGGTCCTCTCGTGGGTTTGAGGTCAGACAGTAATCATTCTTGTAACATATGACCTTAGACTACGATTCCTTCTTGAAATTTCAAATTTCGTAAAATTTTATTAAGCTTTTTTTTACGTGCGAAAAAATCCCCACGGAGAGGTTATGTCGGACTTGAACCGACTAAAAAGCACGGCGTCTGTGTGTCATTGTTGGTTGCCGAAGGTGAGGTTGACAGGCATATCCCTCGCACCCCGGCAGACCCAGGGCCATCTCTCTCGATCTGGCTGTCCTCGGGTGTGGGGAGGATAGAGTCCCCTAATATTTTACAGCTAGTAGTTATCGAAAAAAATAGTCTATCATTAGTTTTCCCGCGATTAGATAAACTTTTATGTCGGTACTAGCGGCCGCCTGCGACTTCGTACGCGTATACCCGTTTTACTCCCTTAGGGGTGAAGTTCTGTATAATCCGTTCTTAGGGGATGTCTACATTCTATAAGAAACCTACCTATATTAACCATAGACAAAATTACGTTTACCTGTCATTTGCGTTCTGTTATTCCAGGTCGAAAGCGTTTTTATTATACCACGATTTATAGTGACTTGTATTCTCTTTGAGCTTTTGTATCACAATACATGGGAACGGGGTCGAACGGGATGACAAGTATCCTATATCCGTCTCCTGGATCTAATTATCAGTCAATCTGTA
Organism: Eilema griseolum; assembly: GCA_963662185.1. Classification (NCBI taxonomy): domain Eukaryota; kingdom Metazoa; phylum Arthropoda; class Insecta; order Lepidoptera; family Erebidae; genus Eilema; species Eilema griseolum. Next base: position 20,693,317 of record OY759248.1, on the reverse strand, counting down.
CAGCCGTTCTTGAGGCATAAACAGTGTAACGACTTTCTTTTATATATATATAGATTTTGCGACCATGGAAAAATGGAAATCGATCGACATTTTCCAATATCCGCCCTGACGCCAACACACAACCGACTGCATGCAATCCGAACCACTTGATTAGGTATCTACCGCAAATCTTATGTTCAATTACGGACTATATAGCGTTGGCACTTCGCACAGAGTGATGGAAAATTAGATCACAATGTTGACTGCGTGATCAATGAGGATAACAATAGATAATTATGAATTAATTGCACTTGCTCTTGCCCATTGCCCTCCACTTATTCTATAATAATAAAAAATATAAATGTTTATCTGACTCAAGTTTATATTGTACATGAAGTTTCACTCTAAAATCAAGCAGAAGGGTCACAAAACATAGTGAGACTGCATTCCATATGAGGCTAATTCTATGGAGGACCTGTGTAGGGACAACAACGGACTACGCTGTGGCTGTAGCCAAGTAAATACATAAATAAATAAATATTCCACAACATTCTACACTACGCTATCTAGACCCATGGTAAGCATACCTTAACTAGCTTGTGTTATGGAATCTAGAATGCGGATAAACATACTTAGATACTATTTTTTGTAAATACATATATATTACTTAGCTAACTAACGTACGTTATGTGTAGAAGAAGTGGTGATGAAGAAATAAATCTAAAAGATTATTATATTTTGGGACATATTGAAACAGGACACGGCACCATCTAGATCTGGACCCCTAAACTATCCATAGCTAGTAATAATATGGTCTAGATACTATTGGCGTAGGAATAATTTTTTCACGGATATGAACACTTTCAACGACTAGGCTCAATGGTTATTATATTCCTGAATGATCAAAATAATCAAATTGCTGTGGAAGCTGTGAAGAAAATAGTTACTACAAACACTAGAAAGACATTAGAGGCTTAAGAAAAACACGTTACTCGTAGAAAACATCCATTATTTATTCACATGTAATGGATTGGGTACATGTCGTGATAATCTGCGGGAGATTATTAAGGCGCTGTTATAAAGTTCGATATAAAATGGAGAAATTTGATGAAAAAATACACAAGACATCCACTTTGAGTTGTTATTGATGGCGAGCCCAAAACGTAAATTTTACATACATTTTTTTTTTTTATACCACTTAGTTGGCAGACAAGCACACGGCCCACCTGATGGAAAGTGGTTACCGTGACCTATGGACGTCTGTAACACCAGAGGAGTCACAGTCGCGCTGCCAACCCTGTAAGTACAGAGTTTCTGTGCCGTCAGCAGAAGACAAAGCAGGACAAGCCTTTAGTCTTCCCACTGACAGCACAAATTCTCCAGTGAGCTCTGGCTACCCTACTCACCGCTGGGAACACAACACGAAGTTATTATAACCGCGGTATTCTGTAGGGCGGAGGTACTACCCCAGTCGGACTGCTCAATCGGGCGGAAATACCGCCGTGTCCTACCTCCTTAAAAAACATATACTCACACCCGTAAATCCCCGAAGGGATAAGCAGAGAATGCCGTTTAGCGGGCGTAAATTTTATTATGCAAAAATAATGGAAAATTTTAAGGAAAAAGAAACATGCAGGGCAGTCTTTGGTGATTGCCTGAAGTAGTAGTAGTAAACTAAGCACTTTGTCAACTGTATCATCGTTTCGTGACACCCAGGCATTCGGTGATGATGACGCGATTTCCATGATTATTGTTCGCCCAAGAAGTATTCAACGCACCTAGAGAAGTTTTCATTTAAAAAAATAATAGTGTTAAAGGTATTTATTTCATATATACAGGTAGTTATTAAATTAAGGGTATCTTCGCAAAATGCCAGTTATTTCTGGAAAGGGATCGCGCGCCGACGATCTCTGTGGAGCGCTGAACATGTACAGCTGAATGAATTTTATTACGATCAAAGCCTTGGAGATTAGAGGAGGTTGGTTAAAATAAGCGGAGGAATCGGTTAGATATTATATTTTATTCAAAAGGTACACAAATTGGGCTCAGGATGGAACGCTCGGATTTGTAACGAGCTGATAACAAACCATGCAGGTAATTGAAGACTAGTCTATTGTATTTTTAACAGCTTTTTATTCAATTTGTCTTGTCCAAGTCCAAGTAAGCATACTTCTTTTCATGTTGATATATTATGTGACTATCCACGAATGTATTTATTTTCACCATTAGGCTGGTATAATGAAGGACTTTGAGTGTGGATTTCATCAACGGCTTTTAGTAATCTTTGTGGGTAAATACATTAAATTGGGGCTATTTGGTTTCACTTATATTATCTTATATTTGGTAAAAATTATGCTTTTTTGGAGTTTTGAACTACAATATTTCAAGCGTACGGATAATGGAGAGTTTGTGTGCTATCAGTGGGAAGAACAAAGGCTTATCCTGCTTTGTCTTCTACACGGATGTCACAGAAAGTCTGTGTTTACAGAGTCGGCAGCGCGAGTGTGACTACCCTGGTGTTGCACACGTCCATTGGCCACGGTAACCACTTTCAATCAGGTGGACCGTATGCATGTCTGCCACCAAGTGGTTTAAAAAAAATATCTCCCTAGTAGTTGTGCCCTGGACAACTGTAGTGGTAATGGACACCGCTTCAAGAGCATTAGATATGTAACCTATTCCCCTTCCTACGTGTGGCCTCTTGAGTAAAGCATATCAATATAAATCTAAAAATATTTACGAATGCTAATTCTTAAAATGGAAACTCTTGAGTGAGACTGGTTTCAATGTAGGTACATAATGTATATGTGAGTGTAGATTTTACTACAAATATTTATTTTATACAATAGAGAAAAGAGACACTTTCTGCGTTTACATTTAAAACACATTATAGCTATTAGCTTTACGCACGTGTTCTGAATATTATACAAAATGTAAGTAGCAATCTTTGAAGTATGACAGTATCAGTATTCAACTCCAAGACGTAAGATAGCTAGTGTCCTCAATTGCTATAGTGTTGCCATATGTTTGAATAATAAAATAATAGGCAAAAAGATGGTATCTCGACCTTCAGATTTTTACTACCTATTAAGAACGTACATATTGTACCTATGTATATTTTCGTGTTCCACGATTTTCAGTAATGTTATTGGATTGGATTGGAATTCCTTAGTCCGCACTTAGCCTGCCATTGTGCGTGCGAAGTTACTGGCTAGAGCAGCCAGCCCAGCTCCGCCTAGAAACGCAGAAGCTTACTGGGGACTTCACAGGCTTCGCAGAGCGACCCCACTGTGACGAGGATTTTTGATCGTTGGAGGCCTACTGCCTCGCATTCCAGTATTACGGGGGCAGTCGGCAACGAAGCATCTCCTGCAGAGGGGACTGTCCGTTACACCGATGGTGCATAGGTGCGGACCAGTAATGTTAGCGAATGTTAATGTTGTAGCAATCAACGTCAGGGTGTTCAAAGATTTTATTTTGATTCCCGTTGACAAGAACTACACTTGGCTCGTTACCTAGTATGACGATAATAGCAAATTTCTCCAGGCTATAGGGAAATTGTATCGAATAGCTTAGAAAGTGGCCCTAGTTAGTTTTCGCTGATGACAGCAGTTACTCCTTTTACACTATTTAGATACAAGTTTTATGATAATATCGTACAAACTTTAAGAGCTTTACTGGCCCCCATAACATATTTATGGGCATTCAAATGTTATATACATTTTCCTGTCAATTTGCTACTTATTATACCAATCCCAACGAAATTGATAACGCGGATGAAAAATGATAGTAATTAACTTATAACGTTCGCTCGAGTTGCCATTGCGACAAAAACTTTGGTAATAAGTATGAAAATTTTTGGAAAATAGAGTGATGGAAAGAAACAAAATAATAAAGAAACATCAGGTATTAATTAGCTATTAACTGTGTATCTTATTATTAACTTATGTATACCTATTAGATAGGATATCGAATAGTTGTTATCAAAGTAACATTTACATTTTTCTGCGTTAGCTTTATAATTTACAAAAAAACCATTTTATATTCATAAACACAAAGCGAATAAACATAAAAATAAAATGAATAATAGTACTGCGTCGTTGGTTTTGTGAGACATTTCTGCTTATATACAGATATGGGGTTCTTCAAGAGGGATATCAGAAGGTTTATTCGTAGTCGGCAGCGCGAGTGTAACACCACTGGTGTTGCATACGTCCAGGGCCCAAGGTAACCACTTCCCATCAGGTGGGCCGTGTGCTTGTCTGCCACCTAAGTGGTATGAAAAAAAAATGGACGCGGGTTCCCCATTGGTATTATAAGAATGAAGAATAAACAAAGGAATGAAAACAGATCGTAGTATTAGATAAACAAATAATCAGACGACTGGTATGTGTCTATAAACTGTTTGTATATATAGTGTTTACAGAGACGCCAGACTCAGGTGTAGGCAGGTATATAAATAAACAAAATTGAGTCATCTGACTAACCGCTCAACTCAAAGAGTCTCGTTTGACAAACCGTAGGTATCGACTTGCAGGTGAGGTTTGGCAACGAATTCTCTCGTCTTCTAAAATTCGTCCCTCGGAATAAAAGCTGTAGATTCGTCCCTAATGTTGGTGCCCATTTGTCCCTTGGTAGAACACCAGTAATTTTTTTTAAGGTAGGTACTCGTCTCCTGATGTTTTTTTTTAATACAACTTAGGTGACGTACACGGCCCACCTGATTGAAAGTGGTTACCGTGAACGCGTGCAACACCAGAGGAGACACACCCGCGCTACCGACCCTCTAATAACGGATTGCAGGAAACACAACCAGGTCAAGCCCTTAGTCTTTTCACAAAGTCTCCAGTGAGCTCTAGCTACTCTACTCATCGCCGGGAACCTCGTTGTGGGTTATTATAGCCGTGGTATTCTGTAGGGTGTAGGTAGTCTCCAGTCGAACTACTCAATAGGGACTGGAATAACGTCGTGTCCTACCTCGTCAGAACCGACTGTAGCTTACTAGCGTTTAAACATTGACCGTTTCCCTTATTCACTATTTAAGTACTTTGCCCATGTAATATATAAATATATAATGTATGAAATTGAGAACTTAACACAAAAATATTTAACCAAAGAATAATACTACTAATAATATCACGGTACAAGCGAAAAAATTCTACTTTTACGAAGTGTCAGACTTCATTAAGCATCGTTCGTATTTCCATTTGTCGGCAGTTCAAATATATTATCAACTAAGTCAGTTGTTTGTAGCATTTGAGTGTTTCGCTCAACAATGTTTAAATAAAACATGGCACTCACACGTAGAAATGTGAAAGACCTTTCATTTCTACAGCCGGGGCTAAATATAGCGCTGCAATTATGTATTCCTTTTGTTTCCGCGCTGATGTTGATGTGTTGTTGTGCTATGAGCGTTTTATTTATAATGCTTTAATGCTTCCACATGGGAATTGCAATGATAGTAAACATTACCCGCAACTCACAGGCGCCTATTATAGAAAAAAGTAGGCTGTTTGCTACTCTAGCTATCGTTGTGCCAAATTAGTACCGGGTCCTAAAAGTAAAGCGTGAAAAAGCATAACATGAGGCTGTCAAGCTTAAAGCCACCGTTGTAACATTGTAAACTTCTGTGACGGTGACACTCTTTCCTGAGATTACTTAGTCTGGCCATAAATACTGTTACAATTAAAATAAGAAAGATATTACATTTGAATTTGGAATCTGTCATTTTTATACGATTGTTCATTGTGTTTTCTAATTTTGGCGCCAATACATTGTACAATTTTTGCTATATTAAAATGGAGTGGGGTGATAAAGAAAACCGAATCGCTGTGATTGCATTACACAAAGTTGGTATGGAGCCGAATGTAATTTTTAAAACTCTCCATACGCTTGGTATTAGTCAAATGTTTGTGTATTAATAGGTACAATGAGACCTCATCTGTTTGTGACAGAAAAAGATCTGGCCGTCCACGTAGTGTTCGTACGAAAAAGGTGGTCAAAGCAGTAAGGGAAAGAATTCGAAGAAATCCTGTCCGAAAGCAAAAGATTTTATCTCGGGAGATGAAGATAGCACCCAGAACCATGTCGCGCATTTTAAAAGATGACTTAGGACTTGCAGCCTATAAGAGACGCACTGGTCATTTTTTAACTGATTATTTAAAAAAGAATAGGGTGGTAAAATCGAAGCAACTACTGAAGCGGTACGCAAAGGGAGGTCACAGAAAAATTTTGTTTACGGATGAGAAAATCTTTACAATTGAGCAACATTTTAACAAACAAAATGACTGTATTTATGCTCAAAGCTCTAAGGAAGCTTCCCAATTAGTCGACAGAGTGCAACGTGGGCATTATCCGCTTCAGTGATGGTTTGGTGGGGTGTTAGCTATGAAGGAGTGACTGAGTCATATTTTTGTGAAAAATGTATCAAAACATCGGCACAAGTGTATCAAGATACCATTCTTGAGAAGGTAGTTAAACCCCTTAACAACACCATGTTCAATAACCAAGTATGGTACTTCCAACAAGACTCAGCGCCGGGTCATAAAGCTCGGTCCACGCAGTCTTGGTTGGAAGTGAACGTTTCGGACTTCATCAGAGCTGAAGACTGGCCGTCGTCTAGTCCCCCGATCTTAATCCGCTGGATTATGATTTATGGTCAGTTTTAGAGATAATTTGGAGTCCCTAAAACAATCCATACGATTGGCAGTGAAGAATTTTCCCATGGAAAGAGTGCGTGCTTCTATTGATAACTGGCCTCAACGTTTAAAGGACTGTGTTGCAGGCAATGGAGACCACTTCGAATAAGCTTTTTATATTTTAAATTGTTTTATATTTATGTACTAAACTAACACACTGTAAAAGTAATAAATATTATTTGCAATAAAAAAAATGTTTCTTCTTCGTAACAATATTTATGGCTAGACTAGGTAGTATTAAGCGGGATATTTGCCATGTTATATTGTTCCGAGTTTCCGATATTTCGGCGCTGTTGCAAGCACCAAGATCAGCGCCGAAATATCGGACACTCAGAACAATACAACTTGGTAAATATCCAGATTACTTTAATACTCTCGAATTCATCCTCACACATTGCCAAATGAGTCGATGCGCACTGTGCGGTATGAAAGAAACTTCATCACACGCACACTTAAGCTGTGGAATGACCTTCCTGCTGCGGTTTTCCCAAGCACCTACAATGTGGGGTTCTTCAAGAGAGGCATCAAAAGGTTTCTTCATGGTCGGCAGCGCGAGTGTAACACCATCGGTGTTGCATACGTCAATAGGCCACGGTAACCACTTCCCATCAGGCAGGCCGTGTGCTTGCCTGCCACCTAAGTGGTATATAAAAAAAACTAATGTGAGTGACCATGATAGTTTAAATACTCTTTCCTGAGACTTTGCCTTCAGCTTATCATCAAGAGTCATAAAGACGTGTCCAATATACAAAAAAAATCCGTTGATCCGTTATTTACATAATTTATATTTCACGCTTGAAAGAGTAACAGACACCCATCCTCAGACTTTCACGCTTATAATATTAGTAAAATAAACACAATTTCACCCTCATACCTCCAATGGGATCACTTTACGGTCAAGCTTTGGTGAAACCTTTACGATAAAGGTAATGTTTATTTTATTAGAACCACAATGTAATTACCGTTAACCTTCGTATCGTGTTTACTCAGTGCTTTCACATTTAGTTACGGTTTGATATCATTCTATTTGATTTTCCAACGGATTTCTACATGGTATCAGGGATCCAAAAAGAAAAACAAAAAGAAACTCATCATGATTACGTTTGTCTTACAAACCTGATTGACCGCGGTAGCCTAGTGGTATGGGTAATGGACTGCTGAGACGAGGTCTCGCGTTCGATCCCAGGTTTCACCATGGCACACACCAATGACTTTTCGATGCTTTTCGAAGTTATGTGTAGAGACTCACAATTTAATATTTCAAAATGATAGAAATCAATTTATAAAATCACGGGCCTAAAAAATTGCCCTTGGACCAACCAGTATGACTCAGCGATAGGACCACGGGCAACAAACGCCATTAACACCCACATTTCATCAATCATTGAATTCGGTCCTACGTAATAGGGGGTGAGCCTATTGCCGTCTTCCGGGCACTATTGTTGACTCGAGCCATGCATCTGAGCCTGAATCTGAGCTGTATATATATGTCTGATGTTAAACAGTCCTCCTTAGTCACCTTGTACGACACCGCATGGGGTGGCCTGAATTCTACTCTGCTGGGAACTACGCGTCTAGCTGTAAGGTTTGGAAATTACATAACATAGCATAAACTCACGCTGAAGGGGGAGGCAGAGGTGCTAGCACCTACATTTCGCCAGTTTATGTTTAGGTCCCAATGTAATAGGTGGCGAGTCTATTGCCATTAACCTTATAAACCTGCGATAAAGAGACTCGCCACCTATTACATTGGGACCTAAACATAAACTGGCGAAATGTAGGTGCTAGCACCTCTGCCTCCCCCTTCAGCGTGAGTTTATGCTATGTTATGTAATTTCCAAACCTTACAGCTAGACGCGTAGTTCCCAGCAGAGTAGAATTCAGGCCACCCCATGCGGTGTCGTACAAGGTGACTAAGGAGGACTGTTTAACATCAGACATATATATACAGCTCAGATTCAGGCTCAGATGCATGGCTCGAGTCAACAATAGTGCCCGGAAGACGGCAATAGGCTCACCCCCTATTACGTAGGACCGAATTCAATGATTGATGAAATGTGGGTGTTAATGGCGTTTGTTGCCCGTGGTCCTATCGCTGAGTCATACTGGTTGGTCCAAGGGCAATTTTTTAGGCCCGTGATTTTATAAATTGATTTCTATCATTTTGAAATATTAAATTGTGTTGTCAAGTAGGACCAAGGGCAATTCACCCCTGCCTAAATATCTGGAGATAAAGCGTGATTTTATGTATATACAGCTACTTGGGTACACAGTGTATTCAGACGTTAAACTAAGCAATGACTATGACTCCTAAAGATAGCAATTTGTTCTGTTGGAGGGGTTAACAGTACTGGTAATTACTGTTACTAACCTCTTAAATAAAAAAAAAGAAATCATCATTTTTGTTTCTCGGTCCTATCTATACAAAAATTTGTAATAATAATCTCTCTCGACGACAGTTAGCACTGAGCACAGATTGCACTTGCCCTAAATAGAGAAAAGAAGCTGGCTTACTCAGTTTAAGACAAAAATGCTGTATTTTTAAAAGTTCTGGTCGTTATATTTTATTTCGTTGGACAATCGCTTTTTTTTCATATACCACTTAAGTGGTAGACAAGCGCACGGCCCACCTGATGGAAAGTGGTTACCGTGGCCTATGGACGTGTGTAACACCAGAGAAGCCACACTCGCGCTGCTGACTCTGTAAGCACAGAGTCTCTGTGCCGTCAGTGTAGAGGACAAAGCAGGACAAGCCTTAAGTCATCCCACTGACAGCACAAATTCTCCAGTGAGCTCTGGCTACCCTACTCACCGCTGGGAACACAACACGAAGTTATTATAACCGCACTTGCAATAGCATATTCAAAAGATCCGATAGCGCAGTCTTCATCAAGGCGAGCTGTGCAATATTTTACTACGATAGTAATATAAACAATTTATCATAACGCGATAACTTCAATATTGGCTGTAAATAATATCATAAGTTTATGGACATGCGTTATTATAATATTCATCGAGTGAAAGTGATGGGACTGGCGTCGACCAAAGAATTTGCAACTAAACCCCCACCATATTTCCTACTAGCTAAGATTTACTTTACAACAGTGGTAATTCCGCTAGTGACCTGTGTTATCACATAATTGTGTAACAGAGAATAACATATTGGTATCTATGTATGTATCGTTTATAGGAATAGACAATTACTACGGTTCAATCACCTCAGATAAAACATTAATAAGATTTTTGTTTCAACTTCTAAATGGTAGATTGGGTTGGATGGATCTACAGTGGATGTTATAATATGGTAAAGGAGAAACAGGCATAGTCACAGGTAACAGCTACTAATTAAATGACTATGCTATCGTGTCCTAGAAAAAGAGAATTCAAACAAAACATAAGCGGTCTTATTACAAAAAACGGAATTAAGTCAGGTTTAAACCTGAACTATAAAGTCTAGGCTTAATCTCAAGACCATGGTCTAAACTTCTCCTTATTACAAAACCTGAATAATCCGTAGACTACTTAGTACCATAATTTAAAACCTTGACTTAAATAAAACCACAGATTACTCAAACTATTGTTCGTTCATTATGATACCATTCAATCGCAACGTTCCGTTTCCTCAGAAAACAAAAATTATCTGACATCATTAATAAATAATATATACTAAAAATGGTGAAAAAAAGATTTTATGAATAATAGTTGTACTTTATTTTATAATAAAATATCATTTTGATGCCTTTATTTAGCAGTCATTGTTATGTATGATATTGGAAGATCTATGGACGTGAAATGGAACGAACTTTTCCGTTCGCGCTGACTTGGTATCAAATTTTTCCCAATTTTTATACCTACTTTAAAATATATTTATTGCAAGTTATTTAAAACGTTTAGTAAACCTATACTTTTGCATAAAAAGCTTCTTCAGATAGTTCGATAAAGGGGTTTACTGGAATACGATGTCTGTTAGGTAAGCGTGGTATGTCCAATGACTCCACGATATTAATATCTGCGATATCCATCAGATCAACTGCGTCAATATCCATTACGAGCATAGTATTATAAGAAAGTAAACGAATTTATCTGACGCTAACCGGCTAAGTTCAAAATGGCAAGTTTGACATATTATTATTGTGATTTACACTTTAGACCAACGTTAAACTAGGGGTCACGCAGGTTTATCTTTAGACCAGAGATAGTCCATGGTTTAGTAATAAAACCCTTTTTGTAATAAAAATTTCTTTAGACCATGGTCTAAAGACGATTTAAACCTGGTTTTAGAGTTAGTCCGTGTTTTGTAATAAGACCGAAGGAATCTAAACAAAAGAACGATAAGACAAAACGCATGCAAGATAAGAATGTGTTGACAATAAATAATTCAGTGTTGAATCAATCTTGCCAATCAGTATTTACCATTCAATTTCAGCATACACACCTACACAATGTAAATAAGACAATGATAGGGCGTATCGATAGGAAAATCCATTACTAGGGATGGCAGAAAGTTCAACAGCTAATGCCTCTGGAAAGGTCGTACCTAAGGATCTTTTGGGTAATAATCCTTTGTAGAAGTTTTGGTGAAGCTTATGTGGAGCAAACTAGTTTAAAATAGATTATATTTTTTGGAACGAAGAAAAAATAACCAGCCTCATGACCAGACTTTTGGAGAAATTGCCAGCAAAAGTATTAATCTTGACTCCTAGTTTTTACGTGATGGTCAAATATCGATCCTGATGATTAAACAAACAAAAAAAAAGTCTGATAAACACATTTTAAGTTCATTCAGCTCTGTTCAGCCTTGATTCAATAAGATACATCCAACGACTTACGTCAATGTTTGCGCTAAATATTCAATTTTACCTATTTGTAGATATTATTATTATCAAATTGAGTAATGTTGTTTTTCTTATGTATTCTATTTATTTACTCTCGTAAGTTGACTGTTGATGCTTCAGATTTTCAGATAGTTTTTACAGAACAACTGTTTAATACATAGTACTCAGGTAGTAAATAAGGTTATGGCTGTACTGATGGTAAGCAGTTACAATAGTTTATTTATGAGACGACATCTGTAGGGCGAGGGGACAAAAGGGGAAAAGAAAAGGAGAGAAGCAAGATCTAAGGTACTTTTACATACCATCGTCAAAGCGATTCATTAGTCATTTGTACTGAGCAGAGTACGAATTTAATTTAAAGCCATATTAAATAATAATATCTGACTATGACAGAGCCTCAATCAACATCTCAAGATGCTCCTCTTAGCTAGGTCAAGGGCTTGATGTAGAAGGCAGAACTTCTCAACACGGTACGTATTATATTGAGAAGATTCCTATCTCTGGAATCCAATAGTTTGGGACTCTGTGCGCGATGTCGTTGACAGTGGAGCTCTTCCTTATTCACGAAATTTTCAAAAGATTTAATGTTACTTGCTCGTTAATATGCGCAGGTTTAAATAGATAAATTAATATTTGTTAGTCAATAATACCAGGACCACTGAACGGGTTTGGATGAAAAGGCTGTCCCTTTGAGTAAGACATAAAATGTAGGTGACGAAAAGTAGGAGTACAATGTGTACGTATCTTTCTAATATTTTGGGGATAAAGCATGCGTGAAAAGTAATAAAAGCTGTAATTTTTCGTTTTGGCTACGACTACATAATTTATTCCCAGTAGATATAGGCTGTAGAGTCTGTAATTTTTCAAGAATTTATAAGTAAACATTTCGTTGAATATTTACGTGACAACTAAGTAAAGTTTAAGGCGGAGGAATAAAGTTTTAATTGGAAAAGGTATGAGTTTATACCCTTAGAGATAACAATTGTTATTCGCAGACATTGTTGATTTAAAAATGCTTATTTTATGCTGCAAAGTTGTTGACAGTTTATTTTCGTGAGAAGTTTAGGCGCTGTGTAGACGACGGTACTGCTAAAATGCTCACGGGCACTTTATTTATTACTAGAATAAGGCAAATTAAGAGTGTACTTCGTTCGTGCAATAAATGTCGCGTGACAGGTATGCGCGGGAAAAAAGCGACCTGAAAATAATAATGAGAGCGCGTCACAGGTATTTTGCCCATTCTACGGTTTTGACCGCGCAGTCCTTCGGACCCGCAGACTTCTGAGGGCCAAAACCAACCTCACCTGCAAGCCGAAATACTTGCAAATTGACAAACAAGCCTCTAACACAAGCCTTCTTTGTTTGGGGCTACCCAACTCTAAAAATAAAATTCATCGATAAAAGTAAGCTAAATCGTGGATCGAAAGATTGGTAGAAAGGACTCAAAAAAGGGGTTAAAAGTGCAAAGGATGCAACTGTAACTGTTACTGGTGTGCTTGCTGCTTTCGTGTAAGGCGTTCTTAACTAATACAAAAATCGATGTCTCTTGTTACAGGTGGGATAACCTCATTCTCTCCGATGATAAACAACTCTGTTCACGTTATAATGTACAGTTACTACCTATTCTCTGCGGAGGGCAGCCCCAGGGTTAAAGCATTACTCGTCAAGTACAAGAAATGGCTCACGATTATGCAGATGGTAAGTAAGATAGTCGAAATGAAGGGGGCTGAGTGGCATAGTTATATATCTGGACCCCACAGACGTCACAGAATGTAGGTACTCTATAAGCGCAGTAAGTGCGTGTTTTTGGTGTCATTTGAGAATAGCACGAGTTGCTTCGGCGGCGGAGTTAAGATACGCGCGCCTTAGGTTCTCGTTTAATTTGCGATTTTGGGTCTAGATTCTTGACCCAAACCTACTCGTAGGTATATATGGTTAGGTAGGAGTAGGTTAACACATTGCAAGGTTACGCAATACTACCCAGATCAGCCTTAGAATTTGGTGACTATTCTCATTCTCAACACAGAGAGACTTATTCGTGCTTCGGAGGGCACAATAAGGTATCGGTCTCTAGAACTATACATATATCCGTCTTACGTTCCGTTGAAATCCGTTGAAGGTCACATGACAGTTGGTCTCACAAAAGTCGATATAAAAGAAGCAAGGGAAATCAGGAGTAGCAACCACAAGCTCCAAAATAACAATATAATTATACAGCTACTATACTTTATTTTTTTTATATATAGGATGCACCAATTAATATCCTTAGCAATTTTTATTTGCTCCAACATATAATTAGATATTAATAAAACATGCGAATGAAACGTAACCACAGAGTGACTAAGATATATACTTCACCTGATGGGAAGTGGTTACCGTGACCTATGGACATATGCAACACCAGGAGTGTTACACTCACGCTGCCGACATTTTTAGTTATGAGACCAATGCTGCTGGAAAGTCGTACAAATTGAGTACCAAATGTGTGAATGGATATAAGTCACAATATGTTTGTTAAGATTATATATGAGGAGGTAGGACACGGCGGTATTTCCGCCCAATTGAGCAGTACGACTGGGGAAGTATCTCCGCCCTACAGAATACCGCGGTTATAATAACTTCGTGTTGTGTTCCCGGTGGTGAGTAGGGTAGCCAGAGCTCACTGGAGAGTTTTTGTGCTGTCAGTGGGATGACCAAAGGCTTGTCCTGCTTTGTCCTCTACAGTGACGGCACAAAATCTCTGTTCTTACAGGGTCGGCAGCACGGATGTGACTCCACTGATGTTACACATGTTCATAGGTCATGGTAACCACTTTCCATCAGGTGGGCCGTGTGCTTCTTAGCCACCTAAGTTGTATAAAAAAAAACTATTCCAATGCATACATTTTCAATGATATCATAAATAAATTATTTATTCTTCCAGATCCAGTTCACTATCATGATAGTATACTCCGCACAAGTGTTCCTGCCGAGTTGCCCTGCACCTCTAGGCATCACATATTTGTATTTCCCAAATGTAATATTTGTTTATTACATGTTCTACAACTTTTTCAAACAAAATTATGTTAAAAGTAGGCAGCAAGATAAAAATAAAGTTAACAAGAATATCTAAATGTAACTAGTTTTTATTAATGTTGTGTAGTAGTTAAGTATAGGAATAAAATTGAGTAGATATCTTTACACATAAAACCTTTTGTTTATTTGTATGTTGCTTTACTCTTAAATGGCTGAGCTCGCATCTTTGGCATATCTCTGCATCTCCCTAAAGTTCACTGACAGAGAAAATGCCAGTTTTAAGTCTGCTATTGTGCAATAATTTTGTATTAATGCAAAAATTTTTAAAAAAATCTGATGAAAAATCGTATTATGTCTGAAAAGAACCTGGACTTTAATAAGCAAAAAATATTGTGTGTATGTCAGACTATTAATTTATCTCTTTCCTAGAATAGTAGAATACCAGATGTACAACAAATTTACTATTTACTAATAAGAAGTTCAGCGCTATTTATAAGTAAAAACACAAAGTGCACATAAATTACATTATGAAATTACCTGTATTTTGAAATAATGTTGCAAACTGTACATAAGGATAATGTGCAGAAAATTGTATATAATGTCCTCAGTAATCATTTACTAGGTCAGGAAAAGTAGCTTTAAGTAGCTGTCTGTACTTATTAAACTTATTCATAAACTTTTCTAATGAGAATAATACTAGTTAGATCAATTTATTTTCTCCCTAAAAGATTTGCATCTGCAGAGCGACTGTATCGCTCGGGGTGTTGCACTGGTAGGCAACGGTAACTACTTCCCATAAAGTGGGCAGAGTGCTTTTCTGCCACCTATATATAAAATCTGGTATAAAAAAATAAATAAACATTAAGTTAATAAATCTGTAAAAGTTTTTTATTTGGCATTATACCGGCTGCTTTCGCCTCACCATGGCATCTATGGTAGACATAAACAACAAACCCTTATCCTTGACACTGACACCTTAGTTTTCAATAGTTTTAGTTCATTGAAAAAGTTTTAATGTAGGCCATGGGTCTAGAGCAGTCCAAGTAACAGTTCTTTCTCAAAATATACAATAAAAATATATTTCAAATAATGTATCTACATACTTCATTCTATCTCAATAGAAGGTTAGTCTAGTATTTGCTAAAGAAATATTATACTTA
This sequence comes from Eilema griseolum, assembly GCA_963662185.1. Classification (NCBI taxonomy): domain Eukaryota; kingdom Metazoa; phylum Arthropoda; class Insecta; order Lepidoptera; family Erebidae; genus Eilema; species Eilema griseolum. Next base: position 20,677,630 of record OY759248.1, on the reverse strand, counting down.
TTTGTTAAGTGAGGTTAACTCAACCATAGCATAATATTGATACTAAGGTAAACATAAAATAAAAAGTCATTTAGAAATCGAGCTAAAAGAGATAATTCATGATACGTTACTATGAAACGTCACTTACCGTGTAATAAGAAAGCAGGCCAGCGTTCTCGTCCAACACGAACCACCGGTACTGCCAGCCCTTCATCACATTTGTCCATTTACTTAATGAACCCTCCATCATAATTACAATTCAAAAACAAATATCAAAATACATGAAAAAAATAAAGACTGCGAATTTCACACTGCGGCACGATTCTTCCACCATAAATAATCCATACGTTTGACAGTTGCCACTAGTGTTGCAAGCTGTGAAAAATCGAACTCGATTTTGACTAATTACATAATGAAATCGATTTTAAGTTTATTGATGCTGTGAATGACTAAATAATAATTTATTAATTCGATTACCTATATCAAAAAAGCTTGTTTTAGCAAATTTTTGTGAAGCAACCTTGATTTCCATTGGATTCCATTATACGACTAAACAATATGTTTATATTACTCGTGTGCTGAGATTAGATATTCGCAACAAGAGATAACTACCGCATTTCACAAATCAACAAAATTATTTGTACATTCCTTCTACAGCATCCTACTCACCCGTCCTTTATGTAAGTTACTCACATTACAAAAAGAACGTTAAAGATTGCTAACATAATTTAATATCATTCTTCCCACCAAATCTATTAGTCAAACCAGCCTCACTTGCAAGGTAGTATATTGTAGGGTAAGACTCTGGTTCAGGCTTTTTAATTTAGATTAGAGGGTCAAACGGCAATCGATTCAATAAAATCCGAAAAAGCTAGGTCCGTCATCAAGTCATTTGAAATTAGATAATTTTACGTAAGTACTTACGTCCTGAACATTATCCAGCTCTCACTTTAGACGCTCTTTACCTAAAAACTTCTTTGCTCAGTTTGTTAGTTTTTATTTGGCAAAAGTCGAATTAGTAATGTATACAGCGAATAAGGTTCAAATGAAATAAAGCTTAAAAGGCAGTTATTTCACTTTTTACATTTCACGTTTATTTTCACTTTTTGTATAAAAACATTAAGACTAAACGCAACAAACGCGTCAATTTTTAATTTAGTAATACTAATGCTATGCTATTTACAAGGATCATTCGCCTTTCGGCGCTTAACATATCAATGTCGCCTAAACGATCTACCGAGTTTTGTTTTACTATAACTTGAGGATATTGACACCTGATTTACATTTTCCTGGTCTAAGCTTAAGCCTGATAAGTCTACAAATAATGGCACATTGTCAGAACCAGCCGCTGCTTTATCTTTTGTTTCTTTGTCGAAACTTTCCGGAACACCTTCTCCCTCAATAGCTAAGGACTCGATATCTTGGCTAAGAGAATTATTTTCTGCAGCTTCAACAAAAGCATTTGAAAGATCACCACTGATTTTGTTAACTTTGCCAGATGCGATGTCATACATGAAGATTTCTTTTTCATCGGTAGCATCACCATCTCTGTAAAGAAAATAATAATTAATATTATTTTGATTTTCAGGACTTGCGTTAATTTAAAATTTATTATTTTAAAATGGATATCCACTTACCCAGTTACGAGCAAGACAACCGATTGCAAGTCAGTTTCGGTTTTCTTTTCAACGTCCAGCCATTTTATGAAATTGTCTTTTGTTGGACGCTTCAGCAGTTCCTGTAAACTTTCACCTGCTATAAACCGAATGCCTTTTAAATCTTCCTTGGTTGTCGCTCTTTCTTTCCTGGAATGACTTGTCAACGCTTCTGTTTCAACTGGCGCCAATACAACAACTGAAGAAACTTTCCTCCCTTTAAGTATATCTGGAAGCGGAAACTGATTACCGCTAACTTTCAGAGGCAAATATCTGTTGTACCTCTTATCGTTTAATGCTACTGGATCCACTTGAGTTGCATTCTCTTGTATATATTCCTTAGCTAAATTCTGTCCCTCAACAGTTGCAGGATCAAAATGCACAACTTTCATTTCAACAGCTTGGTCCTTTGATGGTGGAGCAACATAGCTGGGCACATTTTCAGAAGCAGCGAGTTCTTGATCATCGCTGTCTTCGTTGATATCTTCGTCTATTCTTGATTCAATTTGATCACCATTGGATTTTACATAGACAGGCCTGTTTTCAGTAGAAGCTATTTGCTGACCACCACCAGCTCCAAAGAAGTTCGCCAATTGGTCTGGCGGTAGAGATTCCAAAGGCGTCTCACCTACTTTATCATAGTCTAATACGCTAATGTCAGCATTATCTAAAATACCAGATGATAGTAGCTGTTGACGAAGGTCATCGGGAACTTCATCAGGTAGTTCAAATGCTGGCTTTTTATGAGGTTTCTCCTCTTTTTGCGGTTCTGGTGTCGAACTTACTGAATTTTGTGTAGATGAAACATATTTTTGGGTAGTTGGTTTAATTTCAACTGTCCTGGATGTCTGATAGTAAGGAGGAGAACTTGTGCTTGAGGGAAAAGGTTGCTGGGGTCGTGACCTTTCTTGTATGTATTGTGATCGCGGGGATGTAGCTTGGAATTGTTGTTGGTAGTTATCCTGTATTTGTTGTTGCTGTACTTGCTGTTGCTGTTGGGTTGCTAATAGTTGTGCTTGAAGGCGTTGGATTTCTTCTTGCTGCTTTTGCACGTTTTGAGCTAGTTGCAACCTAACGTGATCATCATGATACTGTTGATGTTGCTGTTGTAATATTTGCTGTTGATGCTTTTGTTGCTGTTGATGTTGTTGTTGTTGTTGCTGGTGTTCATGCTGTTGTTGTTGATGCTGATGTTGTTGTTGTTGTTGATGCTGTTGTTGTTGTTGCTGTTGTTGCTGCTGCTGTTGTTGTTGTTGTTGTTGTTGATGCTGCTGTTGTTGCTGATGTTGCTGCTGTTGCTGCTGTTGCTTATGTATCTGTTGCTGTTGGAATTGATGTTGGTAAATCTGTTCTTGTTGACTAGGAGTTGGTGATGGCTGACTAGGGCTAGATTCTCCTAAGTTACTAAATGGTTGAGCCGTAGGACCATTAACTGTAATATGTTGCTCATATTTGGGCACCGACGCGACGAGTTCCCCGCCATTTGGGATCAATGAGCCAAAGTTTTGTTGAAGTTGATTAAAAGGTCTTTCAGATGGTCCATGTTGCTGGAACTGTGGTCTTTCAGATGGTCCATGTTGCTGGAACTGTGGTCTTTCAGATGGTCCATGTTGTTGAAAATGTGGTCTTTCCGATGGGCTTTGGGGACGGAATACTTCTGGCGTTGGCGATGGTTGAGGACGGAAATTAAACAAGGGAGTAGAAGATGGTTGTGGAACAAATTGATTTTGAGGAATAGGTGAGGGTGAAGCAGAGAATGAATGTTGTTGTGGTTGAGGAGCTGATGAAGTTGGTCTAGATAGAATTTGTGGTCCTTGGTGGAAACCGAACTGCTGTTGTGGTTGGAGCTGCAAATGATGCTGTTGGAATGGCGGCCGGTTATTTTCTATAAGAGGAGGTGATGGTTTAAGATTAAAGAAAGGAGAAGAACTTGGACCTGGATTGATTGTTGGACTGTGACCTGATTCGATAAACTGCTGCGGTGGTCTTTGTTGAGGAAGTTGCTGGTTTTGAGGCAGGTTAGGGGAAGGGCGGTGATCTTGGAACTGCCCAGTACTTGCACTTGGATTAGGTTGAGAAAGAGGACCGAAACTTTGGAGAGGTCTGTTTGGTAATAATGGGCGTTTCGGTTGGTCAATTAGGTCAGCCGTAATCGTGTGGTAGTTTTCTTGTAAGTATTTTGGATCGTCGAAATAGGGCTTAGATTGAGCTGCGAAAGGTCTTTGAGGGCCTGAGTGAAAGCTGACTCTTGGAGGTCCATTAACTTGCTGTCTTGGAGCAAAGTTTGGTTGATTATTTCGGGTAGTAAAAGTTGGTCCGTTATTTGTTCTAGGAAATGCGGTAGGAAAAGGTGAACCACTTGGCGCTTGGGGGGTTGGTCCACCAAATTGTGTAATAGGACCTACAGGGCCGTTTGAGAAAGGAGGGTTGAAAGACACCGTTGGTGCAAATGGAATACGGGGTGATAAAGGTTGTACTTGTGGTCTGAACGGAGATACAGAAGGACCTTGTCTAGGTAGTTGTTGCTCATTAGGGGTTGGTTGGGGTTGAAATTGAATTCGGTTTTGAGCATGTATAGGTGCAGATCGATAAATGTGTGTTGGCTGTGGATGAGGCGGTTGATGAGAAGGTTGTAGATGAGGTGGTTGATGTGAAGGTTGTGGATGGTGCTGACTAAAGATTGGTCTGGGATTAGACTCAAAAGTTTGTTGTGATTTGGGTGATGCAGAACGCTCTAACTGTGGATAACTGGGTAGAGTGGGTTCTAGAGGCTGGCTAGGATGAACAATAGCAGGTTTTGGAGCTGTTTCTTCGTGATCTTCTGAGTTGTAAGTGTTATGACCTTCACGTCGGTCACTATAATGGCGGCCTTCACTGCCGAAAGAAATCTTTACACTGCTATCACTGTGATATACTTCAGATTCAGGTTTAATGATAGCTCTTAAAGTAGTTGTTTCACGTGGTACGTATGGCTCAGGAGTCACGGTGACATAACTATTATGTTCATGTTCATGTTCGCGATCATCTTCCTCATTAGTTGGTGGTGTAATAGCAGGAATGGGTTTCTCGTAAATAACTTTATCCTTAGAATGTGGGTCCTTACTATACTTTACGTAGAACACATGAACTGGCTCCTTCTTTTTCTTTTGTACTGGAGGTGGAGGTGGTGCGGGCAAAGATTCGTTAGATTCCTTGATAATGATTTCGATAATAGGTTCAGGAGCTTCGTAATAGTGATGATGTGGTTCATGACTGTATAAGGGGGCTGTTGGCAAAGTTCCATATGGTGGACCATAACCCTCGAGGGAATCATCTTGTACGTTTAAAATCTTAGACTGAGCGTAAATTTCATTTTTATTCACAACACCATCATCTAAGTTATCCTGTTTCGGGTCGTACAAAGGGTCTTTCGGAGAATATTGAACTACTGGCTCCATTTGGACCGCATACGGGGGTAGCCTTCCTTTTATTGATCCATGTGAAATTCGTCTGTTGTTGGTTAGTGCTCTAAAATGCTGTACTCTTGAGTGTGGTAGTACAAGAGAATATTGCAGATTCTGTGGTGTGCGTATATTGTCTAATTGCCGTTTCGGTTTCGCTTTAGCTGTTGAATTTTTCGCTGATGCTATGCTGAGCACAGCCAAGGCTGTGACCTGAAACAAGAAAAGTACAGATTAGAATCGATTCGATCATAAGTCTTAAATCGATTACAGTACTATTTTGCTACGGGCAACTTTCAAGTCTGAATCTTCAATCTTCAAGACAACATCAACAATAAAAATTCAGCTGAAAGAGGCTGTATTGTAAGAATATAATTTTTTTTGTCTATGATTTACTTTTTATCGCAGGTTTATAAGTGCCCGGTTAATGGCAATAGGCTCGCCACCTATTACATTGGGACCTAAACATAAACTGGCGAAATGTGGGTGCTAGCACCTCTGCCTACCCCTTCGGGGAAATAGGCGTGAGTTTATGTTATGTTATGTTATGTTATGTTATGATTTACTTTTTGTATTATGTTTTTTTGTTGTTTTTATTTTGATATTAATATGTAAGGGGAATTTATATTTTTATACTACATAGGTGGCAGACAAGCACGTGTGATTAAGTACCTTCTTAATAGTTATTCGTCAAGAGGGCTAGCGTATCAATTAGAAAATGGAGTAACAACCTTAAAATAACGCGCATTAAAGCTAAGTCAACAGATTCTTTTTTATGCTAAAGTTTTACCAAGCAAGCGGCCAGTATTTGTTGTACAAATGATTGCGGGAAGGCTCACGCAACCTCTCATTCATTCGTAGGTAATTCCGACGCTTTGACTACGACTGTCGCCACATCAAGAGTAGATAGGTAGGTACCTTAGAGGACAGTAAGTAACTAGGTACTTACTTCCCCAGTAGGTACAGTTAGATCCCATTCATCGACATCACAGGAAGACGGAAACATGTGTTTAAGTAGGTATCTATTCTAACATTACAAGAGTAATTCATTGAAGTCTGTGATAAGTGGTTGGTCGTTATCTTAACAATACAAACAAACCCATTGTTGACAGAGTAGTGCGATTCTTCTCATAACATGCCTGGTGCCGACAATGGCGCAGCGTCACAAACTGAATAGAACCGATTTCACGGAGCGTCGTTTATGTGGAATAGAATGCTTTATTTGTTTTGTTTTAGACGTGCCGTGTTTGTTTGTATTTCGATTAAACATCATTTAGGTTGGTAGGTAAAGAGATATGAGGAGAGTGATATATTTAGGTACGTTCTTCAAGGGTCAATACGCAATATATAGTAGGGGTAAATCATCAAGTGGTAACCACAGACACTGCAAAAATAATGATTATCAGTCATTGTTAGTCACGATTCCTCCGAAAAAATTTTCGGTTAAAAAATCTTTTATTGCGCTATTGTCTTAAGATTTCAGTATAAATTGAAAACGAGGGAAATCGCGACTAACGCTATCGCATCACTAGGCTATAAAGGAATTTGACAATTTCTGCAGAATTGTACCTACCTAGGTACTCAGATAAATTGTAGGATCTGCCATTTCATCCAGTAGTGTTGTACCCTGGACACTCTCCTCCTATCTCTTCAGAGGAAGGACCCCTGAGAGCCAAATCCAACCGCATTCAACGCTCACTCTTTGGAACCCGGGATTCTCTCCTGTTCCTCCTTTTTGTTCTACCTTTTATGAGAGCGTCGACCGTCTGAGCTTCAACTCCAAGAGGAAAGCCTACACCTGAGGTGAGGATGACCTGGGCCCCGAAGATCTAAACAGGGTCTCGGTTCTGCTAAAGAAAAACCACTGTCATACCACGGACACTGCTAAGAAATCCATATAATTTTAGACTTTGCAATGCAGTTAAAGTCCAAAATTAAAAAAGGCTTTTTGCAGAGTGGATGAAACAGTGTAATGAAACTCTTTTCATGTAATTTTGGACTTTAATGGTACGATCGTAAAGTTTAAAATTCAAAGCAATTTTTTGCAGTGTCGCCACTGGTGGTGGCATGGGGATTAAGATGATTCCTCCTGACACCACTTGAGGTGTCATGGGGAATAGGTGATTCCTCCTGACACCACTTGAGGTGTCATGGGGAATAGGTGATTCCCCATGACATGTCAATCATATCATTTGGTGGTGTCATGGGGAAAGAACGGTTACTATCAGCATTAAGTAAGGTATTAAGAACATTTTGAGTGCCGTCAAACCTTGCAACTTTGCTTTTTGATATAATTTTACCCATTCTCATCACATTTTCGGAAACCATTTAAGTTACGTTTATACTTTGTTCTACGGTATAAAAATTAATCATACTTCTGGCGACACTGACTGTTTATTTTTAATGTCACTTTAGCTAGTGGTGAGACACTGTTAAACTTGGGGGACATTTTGCGGGCCAATATAAGTACCAAAAACTTGTCTCAGATCTCGAATGGTGCCGCAGGAAAGTAATTGTTTAATCTGGCAAAATTTGCAATATTTTATCAACAATAGTTCAATATTCAATACGAAATACAAAAAAAAATCGAAGGTTACCTAATGTTTAATCACTATCTCTGATGCATTCATTTCAATATTACCTACCCCGACATTACCGCTAGGGTTGTCACTTCCATGCTACTAAGGATAGAAGAGGCTCTGTTATTTGTCTCTACATATGTAAGGTATTTTTGTTTTATTTTTTTTATTTTATGAACGATTTTTAGTCAGTGGGTACGTAACGGGACTTTTCTGGAAACGGGATGGTACGGTCGATGACCCAAGGCCAAGGACAATGACCTATGTGGTGTCTGTATCCTATGTCGTGTATGATAATCTTCTTTACTATCTTAAAGCTTTAATTCGAATGAAATCGATTTAATTAAGAGTTAGGATAATAATTTATTTTTGATTGTGGTTGTCCTGAAAACTTAGAAAGTAGCAACCCTCGCTCATTGTTTCATTTGTATGAAAAGTTCCTAATTAAAATTTATTACTTTGCCCACTCACTCCACAAACGAAATATAGATTTAAACTGGTAAATAATACTGCATAATGTTAGATTGATTAGTCTTCTGTGGTGGCTCTCTTGAATTGCTGAACCTACCAAGTAAAATATAGATATTAAAAACGTTTTCGCAAAATGGGTAAAGCTGTAAAAAGTTCAATTTGGTTTGTCCGTTTTTCTAAATGGTTATTTATCATAGAAATACAGATAATTGTTGTATTAGAAGATCATTAGTTCAAATTACAATAACTACTATGGCAATAAAACATAATCACGTATAATAATTACTTTTGTTTTTTACGTTATTCATCGTTGAACATCAAAGCAGAAGAAATTCGGGCAATGTTATAAGGTTTGATTGAATGGTATTTTACTAATCAAGATCGGTCTAATGATGGTTAGGTACCTATCTCAACCTAGTTAATAGTAAGTCTTAGCAACAATGCGATATGTAAACATTGATTATTACGAAGAAGACGCGAGTTTGTACACAACGTAACGACGGAGAAAGTGTTTTAATGTGAAAAGACCCGATGTTTGCCCACTTTGAGACGACCGCCCGGTCAGGCGAGCTTAAGTCATACGCGGAAGCGATAATTTAACATAAACATGTTGCTAACCTATAAAGATTTTATTGAGTTTATTTATTTATTTATTTATTTTCTGAATAATGTTAGATTGCATTGAAAATATAGAAATCTTAGTCTAAATTTAGTATTCCTTAAATTTATGAACAATGAGACTGACACAAATTAAAAAGTGAATTATTAGTTAATTTTAGTAAGTATGTCAAGTCAAGAAAAATTCCAAATTACAAAATGTCAAGATACAGATTAAATTGAATAATAAAATATAAAATGTCCATGCAAGCACTCAGATCAATACATAAGGTCAAAAATAATGATAAATTACAATATTTATTTAATAAATGTCCATGCATGTATCCCTGTCACTTCATAAATTCATCAACTGAGTAGAAACATTCATATTTAAACGCTAACTCTTACTGTAATAATATATATGTAATTTATGAAACATTTACGAGTAATATATAGGAACTTTTGCGATTCTAGTTTGAAGGGTCAATCCTTCATTTCGTGCTTACGTATTCAGCATAATCTTTGCATTATATGGATAAGTTAACTGCTAACGTACCGACGCTTCCGGTCTGGTCCTTGTTTTATGAGCTAAGTAGCACCTCTTTTGCGTGCGGTTCCGCCTCGAATTTCACCTAACCAGATAAGAGGTAGCAAACATAACATTATTTTTAATATGTAGAATATGCAGATTCCTACTTGTAATCCCAATTCAAAATGCCGATAAGAGTTCAAATTTATGAAAGATTAACGATAAGAAATGATTTGAACTCAAGTATGTTCTCTGCTTCCAACATGAACTCACAAGATATTGAATTAGATAAAATAAATAGATTATATTATGTATTAATGATAATACAACTACTGATACTACATTATAAGGACTGCGGAGTTTATTTTCCACTTACTCAAAGCTGTCACAAGAAGAATTGATGTTTGTTTTAATTTTATAAATATTTACCTCTTTAAAAATACCTTATTCTGTTTGTTCTGAACACTCTTACAGAGCGTTTTATATATTTCCAAAGATTTAATAATTAAGGTTATGTTATGTTATGTATGTATATAGCAAAATCAGATTTTCAAAACGTATTTATTTTATATCGTCGCCGCGTGGTTCCGGCAGAGTAGAATTTGGGCCATTTCTTTAAATAATAACCCATTTCTTTCCGTGCGGTGTCGTACAAGGCGACTAAGGGATAGGGCTGTTTAACATCAGACAGATATATACAGCCCAGACTCAGCCTCAGATATATGCCTCGAGCCAACAATTGTGCCCGGAATACGGTAATAGGGATTCCTATTACGTGAATTCGGTATTCAATGATTGGTGAAATGTGGGTGTCAATTCACCTCTGCCTAACCCTCCGGGGATAAAGGTGTGATTATATATATGTATGTATGTATTTATTTTATAATACCCACTTTAATTATAAAACGCTTCCGCTTATATCTTAGTGATAACGCTGTAGGCGTAAGGAAAATTTCGTTGAAAGACCAGTCCGCCTGCATTCCAATAAGAATAAAAGTATACCACTGAAAGCTATGGCATCCAAACTGACACTCCTTGTCTCTGGACTTCGAAACAAGAGCCGTATTTAAATATATACCTACAGTCAACACAAAAAGGTGATTAGGTAATATTTACAAATCTTTTTATATTGGAATACATGTATGGTCAGCATCAGATTGATTTTGACTGGTAAGGTGTTCAAAAAGCTCCTAATAATAGGTCGTTACATATTATGAAATTGAAATCTAATTTTCAGTACGAACTTTTTGCATTTTTTTTACGAATGACAAATCCAAAATTTATGATTTTTTTTGTGTATGAATGAGACAACATTAAGCTAACAAACACTTTTATTATATTTTTCAAAAGTGACAGCTGTAAAAAAGTAATACGAAATTTATCATCACAATTCATTTGGGAAGTACTGTTTTTGAAGATCGAATTTAATTTAGCAAGCGGCCAATAAAAACAAAATTTAATACAGCGTTGTAAAATATTGAAATCAACTTTCAAAAAAAATATAAATAATGGAAATTACAGGAATAACGAACTCATGAATCTGTAAGAAATTTTCGGCAATTTTATTAAGGACTTAATATCATGGTAAAAAGTCTTTTTGACTACTTTGTTGGTCAAGATCGATATGTTGCTGATTGTGCAAAGAAATTGACGTAAAAGTAGTTTCATAATCCTCAGACGACAATTACTTAACAAAAATATTTTATGTTTTATTTATTACTAGCTGACTTGCCCCAGCTTCTCTCGTTGCATATTTTGAAACATATCACCTATTTGAGCCCGTATTTCTTTAGTTTTCAAATAATATATGGGATAATACAGGTTTTTTTTCATTTATGATCACTGCTTCGCTCCCTTAAGTAGTCGTGGTGATAGGTATATAGCCTAAAATCTTCGTCGATAAACGGACTATTAGTTCTTGAGATTACCGCGTTCAAACAAAAACAACTCTCCAACTTATAACATTAGCATAGATTTATAAAAGTTTTAAGAGCTAATCAATAAATTAGATTTTGTAAAGCTGCTTTTGTCGCTGACTGTACATACGTACTATTGTTTTATTATAGGGTTCATAGAACTGTGAAAGACGATTGTAATGTACGGTGATTGAAAAGGGAATAAAATAAAAATGAGGCTTGAGATTATTTGTTGAGATGATCCAATAGGGACGTCGCCTCGCAGGTTAATAAATAACTATACCTACTTTTGTAGGGACTTTTAAATGAGTAGGTATATTTAAATAATAAGTACCTAATGAACTTGTGCTAGATGTAATTTTTTTTTCATACCACTTAGGTGCAGACGTGCATATACCGTGGCCTACGGGCGTGTATAACACCATAGGAGTCACACTCGCGCTGCCGACACTGTTAGCACAAAGAGTTTCTGTGCCGTCAGTGTAGAAGACAAAGCAGGGTAAGCTTTTAGTCTTCCTACTGACAACACAGACTCTTCAGTGAGCTCTGGCTGCCTTACTCATCGCTGGAAACACAACATGAAGTTATTATGGCCGCGGAATTCTGTAGGGTGGAGGAACTTCACGGAACGGACTGCTACTCTTTGTATACGCAATTAATAGCAACACACACACATAGCTTATTAAGATAGAATAGAAGATATAATTATCATAACTATGGAGCCCCCAGCCCCATCAAGACGTTTGGGGCCAGGTCTACCTCACCTGCACGCCGTGCATCTGCTGATCGTGGGACGAGAGGTCCCATAACAGCCCGGATCTGTGAGGGATCCGGGGCTGTGAGGTGAAAGCCTCAGACGGTACCGGAAACAGTGCTACGAGTAAGATGATGATGAATATGATAAAATCTTTTATACCTACTTATGTTAGGATACCTACTGAGTAATTTCAGTATCTACCCTTTTTTATAACATGCGCAAAATTACCACAGATACTCTCCGCCGGAGCCGGTGGGGGAGGTTATGTCGGACTTGCAGCAACTAAAACGCATACCGTCTGTGAGTCGTAGATTGCCGGAGGTGAGATTGGCGTAGACATATCTGTCGCACCCCTGCCGATCCTGAGATCCTTTCGACCTGGTCCTTTACTGGTCTAGTCCCCGGGTAAAGGGAGGCGCGTAATGCGCTTGCCTGGGCCTGCTAGTAAAGGTCGCAAACGACAACTGCCGACGCATACATTCCTACATACATTACTTGTTAAACTTCGATACAGATAAAGGGGACCATTGAGAAGCCGCAATGAATTACGCGTATCTGCTGCAGGCGTCGCGTCGTCGGCAATTGTCGTATGCAGTCGGCTTCGGTATCTTATCTTAATTTAGTATCTAATTACTTAGGTAATTGACTAGAGAAGCTTATTTAAGACACTTTATCATTTACTTCTTCGCATAATACCAACTTGTTACTTATAATTTACGTCACATCATAAAGCACACATTATAGGTATAGGTATATTTTTTCTTAACATAAATCTTGTTATTGTGTGTGTGAGGTGTAAAGTACCTCGGTAAAAAACCGCGGTAGCCTAGTGGAATGGGTAATGGACTGCTGAGACGAGGTCTCGGGTTCAATCCCAGGTTTTACCATGGCACACACCAATGACTTTACGAAGATTTTCGAAGTTATATGTGTAATGTTGCATCGCGCATGTTCTATCTAATGGTTACTGCTAACCCGTAGATACAATACTATTAATACTAATGTAAGTTGCATTTTTTAACACTCCCGTTATACAGTGTTGCCACACTAAAAAAGTAAAAGTAATGGCCATCACTTACCAGAATGTGGTTGTAGGTGGTAAAAAATATGTATTTCTTGCAAAATTGGGCGGCAATTATGTCTATATCTGTCACTTTATGTTTGGTGTATGTGGCCAATAGCGGTAAATGGTTTTGCAATGTCACAGACGAATGCTAATAGTTTAAAATAAAGAAATGTATAGACACCAAACTGTACATGTTCAGTTTAAATCAGAATTTTATCAGACCTACCAGCTTATGCCAGTCTTATCTACTAGTACTTACTTCATAAAGAAAAACTGGCGTGCAATCTACATTGAATTAAAGAGCATTGCTGATTTTTTTTATATGATGGTAAGCTGATGGCAAAGCCTCAGAAAAGAGGGTCACCATTACTTACATTATACCATGTTACAATGGTGACACTCAGTCTGAAGACCTTATCCCGGGGATTGATCCGGAACTGTAGGAAGAAGGAAATACGTGAGCTGGTAATGAATTCCAGGCCTTAATACCACCTCAAAGTCAAACTTACGATGACGTAGGTTACTGGACTATATTGACTGCCGACTGATCCCCAACCACATTAGGAAAGCCTGTTCCAGATCCATTAATCAGTAGATGTGCCAACTTGCAGGTACGAGGTTCGCGTGGGCTCCAAAACTCCTAGAGGGGCCCCCAAAGTCTGCTTTTCTTAGACATGAAAAGTATGCTTTGCAGGCCCCTAAAACCTGATTTTCATATATTCTATCATGTTCTTTTTTTATCTTTTCATATCTACCAATGATTATTTTTGGTTAAAATGAAATTTAAATTAATTAAAGATATTTAAGTAAATGCAATACTGCAATACCTATACCTACATATTATTATGAATCCACAAACTAATTCGTCTAATACTCACTAACTTTTATATCTTTACTTAGATAATTAAATTATTGTATATTAAATCAAGATCATATACGACAACTTGAATTTTTATTGCATGTCAATTAGACATGCTCAATTTGTGATGCTCAATTAAAAAATACTTGAATTGTAAGATTGTATTGAATAAAATAAATCAAATGAAACACATTCTTTATGATTAGTTAGGTACTGTTGTGTAATCAATTGCTGGAAAGGTATTATGTAGGTACATAAATTGAAAAGTAAGCAACGCACATTCAAAAAATATCCACTCCATAAAAAATGATTAGAACTAGTCCACGTATCATGTACTTATTTTATGTTACTGTAGGTCTGATGGTAGAGACGATTGCTTTTAAAGCTTGGCTTTTATGGGAGAGACTACCGTCGACCTTGCAGCCTCGAAAGAGTTTTGGCGCCAACGCGTAGAAGGATGCATTGCGGTATATCGCTTTCATTTTCTGAAATCGCTGTGAATTCGAGCTTTTATTTAATATAAAAATGGTGGCTTTTCGTCGATAAAGTAATTCTACTCTGCCTGGAACCACGAAATCGATTTATATTCAAATACTCCGGTCAACTCCTTATTCGTATATGGACAATGTAACAATGCACACTTCTAAAGCCGAACCTTCGGAAAACTATATAATATCGAAAACGTCGACAACTTTCTCTTCTACTGCTTAACCTTTTAGTTTAACTTTTGCAACAGTCTTGACCAGTCTCGTGCTTTGCAACACACTGCAGTATTATTATATACTTCCCATAAAGTGCACCTGTTGGTCTTGAGAACTGTTTGCGACATTAACGCGGTGCAACGAGCAGACAGGCATTCATCGCGATTGCTTTGTTCCACGGGAAATAGTCTTACAGATAATGGGAAGCTTAGAAGTGTGAATAGTAACTGAATTTGTTAGACAATGGAATTTGGAGTTCAGGTTTTACTTTATCTAGGTCTTGAGTGCTTCTGAGAAGCGGTGGTAACCTAATGGTTAATAGCCAGAGCTCTCTGGAGAGTTTTTGTGTTGTCAGTGGGATGACCAAAGGCTTGTCCTGCTTTATCCTCTACACTGACGGCACAAAATCTCTGTTCTTACAGGGTCGGCGGCACCTTTCGGCGCTATACCGGTTCCGAAAGGCGGCGCGGGAGCGGGGTCACGATCCCGAGCCCGAAGAAATTCGGGCCGTGAGATCCCGGCTCCACAGGGAAATGGTGGAATGGGAGCTACGACTTGGGCGACCAGGCGCAGGGCGCGCCGTAGTAGCGGCGGTAAGACCCATCATGGGGGAGTGGCTAGAGAGGCCACACGGCAGCCTCTCGTACCGTCTGACGCAGATGATCACCGAGCACGGATGCTTCGGCAAGTATCTGCGTCGGATGGAGAAAGAGCCAACGTCCGAGTGCCATCACTGCGACGCGAGCGAGGACTCAGGTCCGCACACGCTCACCGAGTGTCCGGCGTGGGAGACGCCGAGGCGGGAGCTTGTGGCGGCCCTGGGAGTGAGGGTTCTCACGCTCTCCACCTTGCTCGCGGCGATGGTCCGCTGCGCGGATGCGTGGGCAGCCGGCGCCTCCTTCTGCGAGCAAGTAATGCTCGTGAAGGAGGAGGCGGGGCGGGAGCGGCAGCGGGAGCGACGACGGATCGCAAGCCAAGCTGCCCGCGTACGAAGGCAACTCGGGTGTCGGAGGTCGATGAACGACCTCCGCCCCCCATGAGCGCCGGCCTGGGGGTGACAGGTGGAGCCGCCTGTCACCCTAGCAGAAGCAGGCCGCGGCTGCGGCGCGCCTGGCGCGCCACCCCGTTTACCGGAAACGAGTTGGGGACTCTGTAGTCCCCACACACCCGAGAAAAGGGCCAGATCGTCAGAGATGGCCCTGGGTCGGCCGGGGTGCGAGGGATATGCCTGTCAACCTCACCTTCGGCAACCAAAGCGACCCGCAGGCGGCGTGCGTTTTAGTCGGTTCGAGTCCGACATAACCTCTCCCTCCGGCTCCGGTGGGGAGGTATCCGTGGGGATTTTGCGCACGTAAAAAAAAAAAGGGTCGGCGGCACGGATGTGACTCCACTGGTGTTACATACGTTCATAGGTCATGGTAACCACTTTCCATCAGGTGGGCCGTGTGCTTGCCTGCCACCTAAGTTGTATAAAAAAAAAGTGTCAAACTCACCGGGTTTTCCCAAATTTTTCAAAAGGTAATTAGGTGTTCTACCTATCTCCCTTTGCCACTGGACCTTACATGTAACCACATCACATGTAACTAAGAAAGCATGATAATTCTTTATAGAATGCGACCACAATCACATATTGCGATGTTACATCGAAGCGTCCATTTGCTTCTACTTTATATCTGATTGCATAGCCAATTATCTCGCCCACCTAAGTATTTGAGGAAGGCAGCAATTGCAACGAGTGTGAGTGGAGTCATTTGGATTCGTTTTGATTGAGTGTGTTACGCTCAAGATTTTAAATGGATTGCTTGTCGCTATTTGAACGTTGATGTTAACTAGATTGATGGCATTAATATTTTCTTTAATTTATACACGTTTACATGATGGGTTAAGATAGAAGTACCTTCTGGGAAGAGCGAACTGATGTGTATTCTGCGCCTGATAGAAAACATTCATTTCGGGGCGGCATTCTTATTCCAGCATTTAGCTAAGCTTTTTTTTTTTTTTTATATAGGACTCGTCAATTGAACTTCGCCTTGCCTGATGGTAAGCTGAAGGCAAAGTCCCAGAAAAGAGGGTCACCATTACTTACACATACCGTGTGACAATGGTGACACTCAGCTTGACGGCCTTATCATATGCTTTTTCACGCCCCGCTTAAAGGACCCGGGACTGTAGGAAGAAGGAAACACGTGAGCTGGTAATGAATTCCAGGTCTTAATGGTGCGACAGAGGAAAGAGTCTCCGAACCGCTTGGTTCTTGATCGGATGTTTTGCACCGTGTGCGGATGACATCTAAGACCTGCACGCGTTGTCCTGTGTAGGAAAGGGGAGGGTGGGACTAATTGGAAGAGCTCATCAGAACACTCCCCATGGTACAGACGGTAAAATACAGCCATGGACGCAACATCTCTACGCAGCTGTAAAGGTTCTAGGGTGTTCGTGATCTCGGGATTCCCAATGATGCGGACCGCACGTCGCTGCAACCTGTCGAGAGCATCTAGTAAGTACTTTGCTGAACCATCCCAGAGATGCGAGCAGTACTCCACACAGGAGCGAATTTGTGTCTTGTATAGAAGACACCGCTGCTCCGGCGTGAAAAATCGTCTCACTCTGTTCAGGACTCCGAGTTTTCGTGAGGCTGTCTTGATGATGCTTTCGATGTAGTTTTTGTTATTCAGGTTGCAGCGAACATCCATACCTAGGATATTGAGATTGTCCTGCAGTGGCAGTGGCGTGCTCTGAAGAGTGGGGAGGGGAAGGAAAGAAGATACTTTTGCTGTAAACGCACATGCCTGCGTCTTCTTGGCATTGAACTCAACCAGGTTCTCAGAGCCCCATTGAGAAATGTGATTCAGGATCCCGTCAAGCTCAGTGACAAGAAGCTGCCTTTTCTCTGCGATATCTGACTGCTTGGCCGCAGGATGTCCATGATAACTCCCATGTAAAGTGCTATCGTCTGCATAACAATGAACATTGCCGGTAGACAGCATGTCGTTGATATGCAGAAGAAAGAGAGTGGGTGATAAGACGGACCCCTGGGGCACGCCAGCATTAACCTGCAGAAACTCCGAAGCTCGTCCGTCACAAAGGACGCGAATACGGCGCCCCTGCAGGAAGCTAGCAACCCAGTTGCACAGCCTGAGATTAAAAAAAAAATAAAAAGCCCCCGTCACAAAAACAACCTTCAAATAGTTGAAAATGAAATGTGTTAGGCCACTAAGGCTTAACGCTGGACTGTCATATAAAATGAGATGATATGTAAACTAACAATGGTAATCAAGGTTAAGCCCATGTTTTTAACCGACCTCAAAAAAAGAGGAAGTTATAAGTTCTATTTTTTTATATTTAACTTCTGTTTAAAAAGGATGTGAACCGGATGCTTGACCAAAAAAGTGATTTGAAATAGTGTCGTACTACGTGATTGTACACAATAAGTGCCAATTATTATAACGGGAAAATATAGGTTAATAGGTGTTCTCGTGACACACAGGACTTTACTTCTCGAATAAAAAATTGCCCATATTGTATTCCTCACTATAACCTATCTCTGTGTCTCTGCGGGCTGTATGGCGCCATACCAAGATCTTTTCAGGGTTTTATAAATATATTTTTAGGTTCTATCAAGGTTACTCTGCAACCGAGCGCTTTTCTAAGCACTTTTTTTGTTTTATTATATTTAAAATTTACAATTATTTTTATTAACTGTAAAGTATAAAACTAGAACATTAGCGATAATTGGCTGAACAGGAGTTTGAATCGCTAGCGAAGCACCACTAAGACTGTCAGAGAGGTTTACCTAATTTGTTTTCATGTCTAAACGTATAATCAACTTTTACATAATCTTCCAGTGAAAGTTATTCATTCCCTAATAGTATTCAATATTTCTGTTTTATAATCTTCCCTACATGGTCGTCAACTCGTTCGCTATCATTAAAACATAAATTGATTTAACCGTGAATGATTAATCACCAGAAATTCATTCTTCTGTCATGTTATCTAACCCTCAACAACTCATCTAACAAGCGACACCTACCCATCATCATTATTAACCTTATTCTACTTTCCTTAACCATCTTTGTAATCGTTTCCTCATACAACCACTAAGTACTGCTAATATTAGTTTATTAGCTTCGAAGACTGGCATTTGCGGCAATTTGCCAGGTCGTGGGAAGGAGGGGTGGGAACGAGTGGAAACCGATGTGGAGTTTGTTTAAGGCGGGAAGTGGGCGGACTTTTTGATGGCATATGTTTCTTTTGCGAACATTTTGCAATACCTACTCCTAATTATAGAAGCACTGTTAGAACATTTCTGGCAATCATTTTGGGCTGACTTTTTGCAAGGTTATAATGCAAATTATAAAAATAACATGATTCCAGAATTTGAAGTTTTTTTTCACATTTCTCCTGAAAGTGCAAGTTTCCGCTCATCGTAAATAGCAGATGAATACATGAATGTCTAGTTTTCTTAGTCTGACTGTTATTATGTATGTTTGTACTTACATAACACACGAAAAGCTTATTTTGTAATTAACATCAGTTTTTTAAACCCAAAAGCTATGTTTTGTTTAGATCTAGATGACGCTTTGTTTCAATATAATTCCCTAATAGGCAATCCGAAAAATAAAACACATTTTCATTAAACACAGGTACATGTACAATCAAACAAAGCCAAACATTCTCGTAATTAGTTCATCTATCAGGAATGTGCACAAAAACTAACATTATCAAGCACATTGAGATGCCATGGGAATCCGCAGAACGAGTGAATGAGCACATTGTTTTAGAACTCATTTTTTTCTTATCATTAAACGATGTTTAGTTGAAAATTCTTTCCGCTTTTGTTAAGGTCGTACTTCCTTCCGCGTTGGTGACATTAGTTTAATATTCCATTACGTATACCATGCATTGTTAGTTATAATTTGGTTGTGTTTGAAGTGATGGAATCAGTACTAAAGAGCCTACATTTTTATATGTACCATCGGACGGAAAGCGGTGGCCTATGGACGTGTGCAAAACCAAAGGAGTCACACTTGCACTGCCAACCCTGTAATCACAGAGAGTTTCTGTGCCGTCAGTATCAAAGACAAATCAGGACAAGCTTTTGGTCTTCCCACTGACAGCACAAGTTTTAGCGTGGATTCCATTTATTCTTGAGAACGGTCTACAGACTTTGACGAATATAGGACATAATATTTTTTTCAACAGGGCGCGTCAGTATGACTTAACCTCATCTGATTGTAATGGGAAGTCTCTGAAATAATGCTATCACTGCTAGTATTTTGATTAGGCCAGGAAATGTAAAAACGATCGAACGACAACTCAATTAACAACCGTATTTACTGATGCCTACCGGTAACCGCTCACCAAGAATACATAAATCAAGACTATCTCAGTAGAAATTACTCGTGCTTCCACAGAATAAATAACTTTCAACTCGGAAAGGTTTTCTAAGGTCAGAGAAGTGGCGATGCACGTTTGCACTGCCGATGCTTTTCCGCACTCGGTCAATTGTAGTTACGGTGATTTTCACGCTCACAAACAATAGAATATGTTTAGAAGTGTAAGCGGAGTCTCAGTTTAAAATAAATACATTGAAGAGGTATATTTAACGTGTATTGTATATATGTTTGTTTGTGAAGGTCCAATCAGGCAAGTAGCATGGATCCTCTTCCTTTTATCCAAATGAATGACAATGTATTCTTATCGTGATTAATTACTCTCGGGGCCATTTCTAACTCAGTTGAGGTCGATTTTCAATGTAACTTCGAAACGGCTGGAATTGAATTTGGACAATATTGAATTCTAGCCGTTTTACGCGACTTACACTTGACCTTCACTACACCAACTTGCTCTGTACTTAAATCCGATAATCGATCTTTTTAGGCCACACAGATTTTCGTTAGGCAACCGGGTCTATTTATATGTTATGGAATATATTTTTTTCCCATCCAATGGTTGCCTAGCGTCTGCAAGAAATCATAAATTGCATTGGACGACCAATTTTATTTCATTAGCTTTAGATTTTAGTTCATTTACAAAATCTAATTAAATTTTTCGACGGCCTCTGTGGCGTAGCGCTAGAACGCTCGACTGCTACGCAGGGGGCGAGGTTTCGATTCCCGCTCAGTTCAAATATTTGTATGCATGAGTATGTATATTTGCATTGGTTTCAATGTTGCTATGTATAATATGTATGTATTTACAAAAAAAAAGTATCTCCATCCATAGGCCACGGTAACTACTTTCCATCAGGTGGGCCGTGTGCTTGTCTGCCAACTAAGTGGTATAAAAAAAAAAAAATCTGAATACGTTTATCCGCATTCTAGATTCCATAACACAAGCTAGTTAAGCTATGCTTACCATGGGTCTAGATAGCGTAGTGTAGAAGGTTGTGGAATATTTATTAATATTTATTTATTTTATTATGATTGGTCTAAACATCACTTTTTGCGTTTATCTAACACGAAAGTTTCAACATTATCTTAATTTTAGTTATCGCTAATCTCCTGTATAAAAACCACAACATTATAGCATCAATTCAATTATCTAAATAGCGTAATAGTACTTAATGTTTGCAAGTTAATGTTAATAATATCAGACAACTGAAATTAAAGTGAAAATGTATACATTACAGATACGATATGCAAGATAGAACTAATTTAGTTCTTGCTTGCTGAAGTTTACGTGAATATTACGTAATGTAATGTGTTTAATTTAACATTTAGTTTAAATTAGATAGTAAGGTAAGGTTATTTAAAGTGGAAATTAAGTTAGGAGCAAGTTAAAAAAAATGTAACTTTTTTGCACTAGATATGGCTTATTTTTTTATATACCACTTAAGTGGCAGACAAACACATGGCCCATCTGATGGAAAGTGGTTACTGCGTCCTATGGGAGTACGCAACATCAGAGGAGTTACACACGCGCTATCGACTTTGTTAGTACAGAGTTTTTGAGTTTCAATTTTTATTTATTATGTACCTATAGGATATAGGAGAGAAGAGTCCTAGAATGAAGATCGCGAGCCAGTAACCGAAAGGTTGGACGCCCGTCAGCCAGGTGATGATTTGAAAAAGTTGACTGGGATAGACTAGATGCAGACGGCGGAGGATTGAGAGTTCTAGCGCTCATTGGTAGTGGCATATGTGCAACAGTGGACTGAGATAGACTAATTAATTTATGATATATATAATGATTGATTATTTTTATACTACTTAGGTGGTAGACAAGCACACAGCCCACCTGATGGAAAGTGGTTACCGTGACCAATGGACGTGTGCATCACCAGAGGAGTCACTCGCGCTGCCGACCATGTAAGCACAGAGAGTTTTTGCGCCGTCAATGTACAAGACAAAGCAGGACAAGCCGTTAGTATTCCCACTGACAGCACAAAAACTCTCCAGTAAGTTCTGGAGAGTTTCGAATATCCTGGACGAGCCCGGGTAGCTCAGTTGGTCAGACTATTCCCCTAAAAAAGGAACTGATTTCATCCTGGATATTGACTTTTTCTCATTTACTACTAATATTCTACAACATTCTACACAACGCTATCGAGACCCATGACAAGCATAGTTTAACTAGCTTGTGTTGTGGTTCCCGGCATAGTAGAATTTCCCATCTCCATCTCTTCCCATGCGATGTTGTACAAGGCGACTAAGGGATAGGGCTGTAATATCAGACAGATATATACAGCCCAATGCATAGCTCGAGGCAACAATAATGCCCGGAATATGGCAATAGGATCCGTAGGGATTTTGCGCACGTAAAAAAACCGCTAAATCACAAGGCTGTCATATTTTTAGGTAGTGCTATCTATCGGACATGCTTGCTATTATTGTATTGTATGATATCAGACCCGGAATCTACTGCATACCAGTAATAGTTGCAACCGCAGTCACCGAAGCAAACTATTAAGTACAATTAATATATTCTGTCTACTCCGAAGTTACAAAACTTGATGAAATAGGTATAATCAACTGAAGATAATTGTTCAACATAAGAACAATTACTAAAAAAACAATTAACACTTTGTATTATTTATATCTCAATCATCATCCCATTCACCAATCACCTAAATTATTGAATTAAACTATTATCTTAGGCTATTGCTGTATCATTTGTGCCGAACACTTCTGATTGATAGTTCGGTTGATTGATAGAACGGTTGATTCAATCTTCATTGATGAGCTGACAGGTTAATTGTCAGTATTATCGATATTACTGGATGTTACTGTAACCGCGATGTAATAACTATTACGTCACACTAGAGTGTAGGTAATTATTTTAATTACTTTCTTTTGTTATCGCGTGGGCGATAATATGGGGGCGATTGTCGATTGTCTTACAAGAAGAAAAAAGTATCCGCTGTTGTATATGGCTTTTATGAGTATATGGGTGTTGAAAAGACGTGTCAGGTTTTGAGATGCGATGTTAATAACATGGTATTTTTTTATTTAAGGAAGTGAAAATGAACACTACCCAACCAATGATCTATTAAAAGCTTACAACATCAGAGGTATGTGTGTGTTGTCAGTCATTATAGTTAGGGACTGAAAGGCCAGGACAGGAAGGGCGAAAACATATTCCGTGTAGGTTCATGAAACTCGCGAGAAATAAATATTAAGAGTATGACTCTCTTACTGTCGTATCTGCACTACCATTGGTTTCACTCTCACTACAAACTCGAACTACTCCAGTTCCTCCGTGATCATGGAGCTTGCAACAGCGCCAAAATATCGGAAACTCAAAACCATGAAACATGGTAAATATTCCGTTTATTTTGATACTGAACCATACTTTTGTTTTAAAACGTGCGTTTGTAACAAAAAAGCTTCAGAAAGTGGCATGAATCAAAGAATCAATTTCATTTATTCAGTTTAGGCACAAAAAGAGCACACATATATGAACGTCAAAATTTTATAATTATATTTTATTTTTTTATTTAAAAAAAAATAAAATATAATTATAAAATTTTGATTCTTTCGCTGGTTCGGTATGCTACTGAGAAAATACCAGCAAGAAACTCAGAGAACTATTTTAGAACTAGAATATCTTTCTTTTTAAAATTTGCTTTATTTACTTTATAATACCCTTTATTCATTGAAGTTTTTCATGGTATGGCAAAGCAGTAGATATGAGCACCTATTCGTGGTATGAAAATGAAATAACTCATAAAAAGGTAATAACTCTTAATAATCGTAGCGGGACCTCTCACTACCACATACGAATACTTTAATTGAACTATTCAATAAAACTAAGCGTTTGAAATCTTTTAACGATCGTATTGCGTAACGCGGTAGTTTTTGGTTAAGTAAGTCCAATATTGATTTTGTCACAATCTCTGTTGGCCGTAACGTGTTAATTGAGTGTGCAAATATGAAAGTGTTTGTTCGAAGACATTACATTCTCTAGTTCCTCAAGCTTTGGGAACATCACTACTAAAACCTTAATGAAACACGTTCAAGCTTACTTTCATACGCGTCTATCAATTTCGCGTATTTATAACCTGCTAATTTCTCATAGGGTTCCTATTATCGCATCGGTCGCCGCTTGCCATAGGCAGGGAATTCATCCTCACACATTGCGACCTGAGAAGGTGCGTACTGTCCGTTATGAAAGAAACTTCATCCCACGCACACCCAAGCTGTGGAATAACTTACCTGCTGCGGTTTTCCCAAGTGCTTACAATATGGGTATCTTAAAGAGGAGCATCAGAAGGTTTCGTCATGGTCGGCAGCGCGAGTGTAACGCCCCTGGTGTTGTATATTTCCATAGGCCACGGTAACCACTTCCCATCAGGTGGCCGTGTGTTTGTCCGCCACCTAAGTGGTACAAAAAAAAAAGTTTTTGCTGTCCCTATCCGTCTGTCTGCTGTCAACAAGCTGGGATGGAATTTTATCCTTCTTTGACTACTGTCTTGCCTCACACCGTGTTGGTTCCCTGTGGAGCAGAATAGGGCCAGTCCATGTCTTCCTGAAGGTGTGATAGAAGGCGACTCAGGGATAAGGCTGTTCTCTATTTGACAGTAAAGATATAGCCTATAACTAAGTGCTTGTCGGTAATAGGCTCTATTACGTGAGACCGAAAATCATATAACAGCTGGCAACATGTAGATGTTAATACCTACACCTCTTCCTACCACTTCGAGAAGTTACAGGCGTGAGTATATGTATATATGTATGTATCGCACCACATACTTTCGAGGAATCTCCAAGAACACCACATACTTTCGAGGAATCTCCAAGCACACCTCGCTCCATAGTCCACTACGCGATTTGTAATATGTGAATTAGCGCCAGCGTCAGTGTCCCCGTTTCAGCATCGCAAACAGTATGCATTTGTGTACAGTCAATTACAAAAGTTGATTAAAACAAAAATATATATATACATTGAAATGCATTAGTTTTTCCTACAGTTACCTACCGTATAAGTAGTTTATTCTAGTATGGTACTCAGTTCTCAGACTCGATTATTTTTAAAGAATATTAGAACCAAAAGTAGTAATATTCCCTTTTATTCCATCCGCTAAATTACTTGTGTTAGGAGTGGGTTCAAGTCGCTAGTGTAATGGCCAGGAATCAAAACCGAGACCTTTCGATCGTAAGGTCGAATCCCTCGAGGACAAAATTAAAATATATTGTGTTTTGAACATGCTCAATAAATGTCACATAATTTTTTGCTATCATAGATTTTGTCATGTTATGTCAAATCAAATAGCCCGCCCCGTATCGTTTCCCGGCGCAAAGGTGCCCATGACACTGGCGGCGTTGCCTTGCTGAATCGCGATGGGATGTTTTTTTTTTTTTTCTTTTTTTTTACGTGCGCAAAATCCCCACGGATACCTCCCCACCGGAGCCGGTGGAGGAGGTTATGTCGGACTCGAACCGACTAAAACGCACGCCGCCTGTGGGTCGTTTTGGTTGCCGAAGGTGAGGTTGACAGGCATATCCCTCGCACCCCGGCCGACCCAGGGCCATCTCTCACGATCTGGCCCTCTTCTCGGGTGTGGGGACTACAGAGTCCCCAACTCGTCACCGGAAACGGGGAGGCGCGCCACTCGCGCCACCGCCGCGGCCTGCTTCTGCCAGGGTGACAGGCGGCTTCACCTGTCACCCCCAGGCCGGCGCTCATGGGGGGCGGAGGTCGTGCGATGGGATGTTTTACCTTTATCATAATCGCGTTAATTCCCGTTAAGTTACACTAAGTAAATTAGATATTGTTGAGATACATTGTGGTGATATAGCATTGGGAGAGGCCCATATCCAGCAGTGTACTGCGATAGGCTTGAATTAATGATTAATTCAGATAGTTTTATTGTTGACTGTACTTGATATCAATTTATTGTCTAGTATATATCTCGATAACCGCATATAACACAGAACATGAGTGTTAGTAATTAAAACTGTAATTATTTTGTTACACACGCCATCATCATCATTTACTTTCTACTTATTACAACGAACTCACTGTTATCTTTCTCATCAACTATAATTGTTCTTGTTTCAACTTTCCGACACTTGCAAGTGTTAAGTTAAACTTTATTACAACATACTGTTTATACTGATGATTGATGACACTTGGTGAAACTTGGTACACATATATAATTAATTCACTTGTACTATAGTACAAGTAGTAAAGTGCTATACAGTAAGTAATAGTTAGCACATTAAATCCTTAAAATTTCATTCAATGAGTTCATATTATTTTAATAGAATAGGTTGTACTCCGTAGAGGACATGTACCAAGAACTTTACAATGTACATAAAATGAAACGAATCCCGGTATATGTAACAGCAGTGACCTCGTATCATTATTGTTATCCGTATAATCTGCATGTGCTGTCAGATCGAAAAAACTAAAATTCAAATAAGTGTTGCAAACAATAAACATTATATCTTCATCGTGAGAATAAAAAATAACAATAGATCTGATTACCTCACTTTTCGTACACTTTCATTTAATTTTTTCATGAACGTTATGTGGAAGGCATAAAGTCGAAATTTTTGCACAATTGGAATTGACTAAACCAATGAGAATATTATGCTAAATACATTTCTCTTATGTGTTATGCAAATGTATAGGTGTTTTTCCGAGTCGTTTGTAGCATGTAAAGTAAGTTGAGACACAATAAACGGTTTACGTAAGTTTATCAATGTAAAAGTTTCCGTAATGGCGTGATAACCGTCTTATAGCTATAGACTGTAAAACTCTTGAAGTGTAATAGTTGAATTTGATAGAAGGGTAAAATAGGACACGGGGCCAGCTCGAAAGAGATGGACCTGGTTCGGCCGGGGTGCGAGATCTCCGCCAGTCTCAGCTCCGGCAACCCACTGATGGCGTGCGTTTTAGTCAACTCAATGTCAACATCGACTGGAGAGGAATCAGGGGTATCCGTGTGGATTTTGCGCAAATGAAAAAGGGGTAAATTGGGCTATTATTTGTGGCCCTAAGTGGATTAAGAAAGTAAAATTCTCCGGTAACTTCTTTTCTACTTGAGGACTGCTGTTATGTACAGCATCTCCAACTATGATGCGGCAATGGGAGGCCATATGTGGGGTTCTCCCATCCGGTAACCGGATGTATTATTGTACTCTGCGACTAAAACTGAACTCAAGAATATTTCTATGGTTACCCCTTTAGTTAAAAACGTAGGATAAAGGAAATATCTTTATCCTACGTTTTTAACTCTCGATCTATAGGAGGACGAAGAAAATACAGAACTCGGGTCCCGGGTGCATGCCTGGATCAAACAGACAAGGTCATGATTGAACCTGGTGAATCCACTTATAAAGTATTTAGCTATCTATCTATAGCTGATGAAGCTGTCAGGTGCACAGGATATATTAGGGTACATGAGCGTTCGCGCACACAAATGCACGCACACAACCTCCCCTGCCTGGGTGCAGTGGAGCAAAAATCCGCAACAACTGGAAGCAGAAGCAGGTGTTATGTCTTGGCGACGCGACCCTGTTTTTAATCTAGGACACGCCAACTAGACTTCATCCCGCTTGATGGTAAGTTAAAGGCAAAGTCTCAGGAAAAAGGGTCATCATTATACATACTAAGTAATGTTACAATCGTAGCACTCAGCTTGGCGGCCTCATCAGATTTTTCATGCCTCGCTTAAAGGACCCGGGATTGTAGGAAAAAGGAATCACGTGTGCTGGTAATGAATTCCAGGTCTTGGTGGTGCGGCAAAGAAAAGAGTTTCTGAACCACTTGGTTCTTGCTCGTATATTTGGCCATTCAACTTGCCATTTGCTGTCGGAAAGCGAAACCTTTAGAATCAGCTATTTATTAAGCAATATCTATAAAAGCTGTCACTGTCATACGTGACTGTAGTGTGTACTAGCACTTTCTTCTCAATTCTGCGGTTTGCATAGCAATTTAATGTTGATAGTACTAAAATTTCTACGTACATTAGTATGCGACTCATTTGTATGTTGTATGCACTTTCTCAATTTATTTTTGGGAATTTACATAAAACATCTAACAATTCAAACAGAATATTCCATCAAGAAGCAAACGGTTCCGTAAATCTTTCCTTTCTCGCACCATAACGCATATTATTGTTGTGTTACAAGTAATTCATTGAAGGAGGTAGGACACGAGCGACGATATTCCCGTCCCAATTGAGCAGACCGATTTTTTTTCTATATAGGACACGTCAATTAGACTTCGCCTTGTCTGATGGTAAGCTGAAAGCAAAGTCTCAGAAAAGAGGGTCACCATTACTTACATATACCATGCGACAATTGTGACACTCAGCTTGACGGCCTCATCATGCGCTTTTACACACCCCACGTAAAGGACCCGGGACTGTAGGTACCTCCATCCTACAGAATATCACGGCTAAATAACCTTGTGTTGTGTTCCCGGCGGTGAGTATGGTAGCCAGAGCTCACTAGAGAGTTTTTGTATTGTCAGTGGGAAGTATCTTCTACACTGACGGCACAGAAACTCTGTGTTCTGTGACTTCCCTGGTGATGCACACGTTCATAGGGCACGGTACTTTTCATCAGGGTGCTTGTCTGCCACCTAAGTTGTATAAAAAATCCTGGTAATTGAGATCCAAGTAGGCGTCTGATTTAATTCGGTCTGAGTCCGACATAATCGATAATCAACGGGAGCGTTATCCAAGAGGATTTAAAAGCTACAACTTTATCTGTTGACCATGCATTTAGAAAAAGAATATCCGACAATTAAACGAAGACATCTTGAAGTCGCACCTGCTGACCTGCTCACAATCGCACCTTGCGTAATCGCGGATGTAGGTACAGGTACAATTCATGTGTAGGTGCTTATTACGTTTCGGTATTGATAAATAAAACATCGCACACAGGTGAAAGTGTCGCTGAACTTGATTTTTCTAGCAGTGGCTTGTTGAACGCGATTGTCAGTGATATATGTGACATAGTATTCAACTCAGCATATTCATTTTAGTGACGTGCTCTTTTTTTATGCCACTTAGATAGCAGACAAGCACACGGCCCACCTGATGGAAAGTGGTTAGCGTGACCTATGGACGTGTGCAAAGCCTGCACACTCGAGCTACCAAACCTGTAAACACAGAGAGTTTCTGTGCCGTCAGTGTAGAAGACAAAACAGGACAAGCCTTTGATCTGTCCATTGAGAGCACAAAATCTCTCCAGTATCCTCCTATGCCACCCACAGAATGGGGCAATAAATTAAATAATTCTAAAAATAGACAACATATAAGTTACTGAAGATACTTGACAGCTTCTGTGACGGGTTCGATTCCCGCTAAGTGCAAATATTTGTATGCATGAATTTGTATATTTACATTGGTATGGGTGTTTCTACGTATAAAATTTAAGTATGTTTATCCGCATTCTAGATTCCATAACACAAGCTAGTTCAGCTATACCGTGGGTCTAGATAGCGTTGTGTAGATGTTGTATGATATTTATTTATTATCACTAACCGTGCCTGACTTTACCCCACTGGTGGGGGAACGGGGAATTTCAATTTCCCTGTACACTCACGGACAGATAAGCATATTTTTTTATACCACCCGACTTAGGCGAAGTCAAGACTCTCTAACAAAACAATACATTCTAAGGAAAAGTGGCATACGACCACGGCTATCCTTGTTATTTACTTGGTTGATACTTTTAGAGCGTGATTTTTTTTTGTACAACTTAGGTGGTAAACAAACACACGGCCCACGTGATGGAAAGTGAACACCAGGGCAGTCACCAGAGGAGTCACACCCGTTTCAGTTGTTAGGTTTTGGTTTTTAAACCTATTTTTTTTTTGTTATAACTTACAGTATGTACCCAGATGGGTATGCGGGGAAAGTGGATATTTACCTGTATTTGAGGTGGATAACTTATAAAAATAAGATTATTTTTATAAGTTATCCACCTCAAATACAGGTAAATATCCACTTTCCCCGCATAAATCGAAGTGACAATACTTCGATAATAGTGAAAATAATATTTTAATTACAATAGAAAGTCTAATCAGAACATTACCAAGAGCAGTCGTGCACACACATTGGCCATCGAGCTGGTTACATTGATTTTCGCTGTAGATATGTATAATATATAGGTTTTTATATAAATGGTCATGTTTCCGTGCCCATATTGTGTTGGGGAAAGAGATCGTTAAAATAGAATGATACTACTCAGTTGACTATCCTATTTATATCTGGGTATCTTTTAGACTATGTTATACCTACACGTATAATTCATACTAACATTAAGAAGCTGAAGAGTTTGTTTGTTTGAACGCGCTAATCTCAAAAACTACTGGTTCAAATTGAAAAATTGTTTTTGTCTTGAATAGTCTGTTTATCGATAAAGGTTTTAAGCTATATATTATTGCGCTACTACTTAAAGGAGCGGAGCAGTGATCATAAATGTCAACAAATTCGGTAGATTCTTATACTCGTACATTATTAGTATATATATATAGTAATATATAATATATAATATATAGTAATTAAAAGAAATAC
Organism: Eilema griseolum; assembly: GCA_963662185.1. NCBI lineage: Eukaryota > Metazoa > Arthropoda > Insecta > Lepidoptera > Erebidae > Eilema > Eilema griseolum. Next base: position 20,647,105 of record OY759248.1, on the reverse strand, counting down.
GGATTCAAATACATGACATGAATTTTTAAAATATGCCAGGGGCAGGGGTTGGGGCGGGTCAGCTAGTGTAGAGTAGGTAGAAATGTATTTGCTATTGTTTTCTGGGTGGATCACTCATATACACGATAACATTTTATTATACCACTTAGGTAGCAGACAAGCACACAACCCATCTGAAGGGAAGTGGTTACTGTGGCCTATGGGCGTGTGCAATACCATGGCGTTACACTCGCGCTGCCGATCCTAAAGTGACCTTTTAATGCCCCTTTTGAAGAACCCCATATTGTAGGCGCATGTTTAAACCGCAGCAGGGAGTTCATTCCACAGCTTTAGGGTCTGGTAACACTAAAATAAACTGTTTTTTTACGTAGATAGTATATTATTTTTTTATTTTTATCACAGGTCGGTATACAAAAATAGACCTTAACATTGAGGTACAGATCTCTTAGTTAAATCGTACAATATGCAAGAATAAAATAAATTAAAATGTACCCTTCTCAATTATACCTAAGTACGTTGTACTTCTGTACTGTGCCCAAAATCATGACATGCTGTTTATTCATTCAAGCAACTTTCCAACTGCCAACAAATGCAAAGTATAAAAGTTATTAATATATCTATAAGTGCGAAATTGTTTACACGGACAAGCTTTATAGTTCAAACTATTCTTACAAGTTTAGTGTGTCAAATATCTATACAACAAGCAAATATGGTTGTCACCAATCACAAATGTCACGTCTATAGCAAAGAAACCATTATGTTCGCTAATCGACCGTGAAATTGAGATTCAAATACGACACGGTAACATCCAAAACCGATTGACTGATTGAAGGTTCTTTTTTGAACTTGAATGAATGTTGTATTTGGAAGAAAATAGAAAATAATGTTTCTGAATGCTGGTTAAAAACATTTTTAACTTAGGTACATATGCGGATTGTAAAACAAGAGTATGGAAACCTAAAATAAGTACATATATGTATGAAATGGTAGGATAAATCTGGGTCCTATTCAGTAAGTAAATATAATATAATAAATAAAATAAAAATAAATATTATAAAAGTGACTCTCTCAATATCTTTAAGTCACGATTATCTTTGTACATAAACTGATCATTATTAATTTGTTAATCTCACTGCTAGGTGTTCTTTTTTGTCTAGTCTACAGGCTACTTTCAACGACAAATAGCATATTTATTGTAAATTATGTTTTCATGTAAGTGGCAATGTAATTGTCTTTTTGAAAATAAATATCTTTAAACCTAAGTAGAAAACGGTGGAAGGCATCTATAGGTAGAAAGAGAATAAAAAACCCCCGTCAAAAAAAAACACTCCAAAAAGTTGAAAATAAACTGTGCTGGTTAACCCTTTAACTTTGATATACTTAGTAATATTTTGATTCAAGCTTTGTCATTTCAAGGGGCCCCTCGTTTTTGCATTGGGGGTTAAAATAGACTAGTTTGGGGTTCTTAAGTTAGAAATAATATTCTTGACAGATGTTCTCCTGAACAGATGTCAATATAAGAATTACTTCGAATGCACTTTTCACTCAAAGTACCAAAACTTAATGCAAATGGATCCGAGCGTTATGATGATGGAGGACCGGCTTTCTAACGACATGATGCGTATGCGCACATCGCGATACATAGATAAGATAGCTCAAGTATTATATGGCTAAGTGAATCTAACGTGATGAAAAGATTATGTACGCGCATATTATTAAAATTTTGTTAATTGAAACTGCTGTGTTCAATTTTTTTTTCAATCAACAATGTGATAAAACAAAAGATATGGTGTAGTTATAAAAAATAAACAAAAAAAAGAGTGAGGTACCTACAAGTAAAATAAATATATGGTTCTAAGTTAAGTATTATACACATATACAATTATAATACATCACTAAGGTAGCGAGATTGCGAAGCGTATGGTCGACGCTTCTCGTGACCAGAGGGCTGGCCTCTTCTTAGGTCAGAGAATAAGCAGTGCCATAGAACGTAGCAATGCTGCCAGTCTTCTGGGACCGCTACCACAAGATGCATGGGATACGGAGGAATTCCACGACGCATTTTGACTTTTGTTTTCTTTAATTATTATTTTTTATTAATGTAATTATTAGCATAGATTATTATACACAGTTACATTAAGTGTACGGATACATTAAGTGTAAATACATACGTAATTTAATGCATTTCATATAAGCACCAATAAAACTAATTTATATAGATAAATGCTATATTTATCAGTTAGAATTACTTTTATAATACTCACAAAAACACTTTACAATATCGTATCTCTGTCATACACAAAGCAGAGGAAATTTGTCTAAACAAAAAATAAATAAACAGTCAACAATACTGCCCGGAAGACGGTAATATGCTCACCCCCTATTACGTGGGACTGAATTCAATGATTGGTGAAATGTGGGTGTTAATTCACCTTTGCCTAACCTTCCGGAGATAAAGGCATAAATTAACTGTTACATATGTATGTAACAGTTAAATTTGCACCATCATAGTCTAACCTAAAGCTCTGCTTACCCACGAGTAGGTATATTTTTAGCCAGTGATATAGCAAACATGAGGGCCCAACTGGTCTGGCGGGAATGTCTGTAGAAAGCTGCACAGTGACTGCCTCGCATCTTAATGAAGCAGTTTTGGAGATCCATGACGGTACCAGCAGTTTTCTATATATATGTACAGTACTGGTGTTAGCTCATTGATCGAAATTGGATTATAATAATTGTTGAAAACTAACTGCGTGAATTGGCTTCGCCTCAATACAAATAGATCCAAGAAATTTCCAAAAATTATTCCATACTAATTATTTTTAGCTATAAGTTTTTCTCAAAGTTTTCTTTTAATAGTTTATTGAACAGTTTTAATATAATAATTCAGATAATAATTAACTACCACTGCCGCCGCCTGCTTCTGCCACGGTGACAGGCGGCTCCACTTGTCACCCCCAGGCCGGCGCTCATGGAGGGCGGAGGTCGTTCATCGACCTCTGACGCCCGTATTGCCTTCGTACGCGGGCAGCTTGGCTTGCGAACCTTCATCGCTCCCGCTGCTGCTACCTTCAGAAGCTAGTAAGTACGCTAAGTTTTAGTTACTATGCAAAAAAATAAAAAATAAAGTGTGAATCGATTTTTAAACAGTGGACTTAAGAGTGTTATGGTCCAAAAATCGAATCAAGCAATCAATTCAAATACAGATGATAGTGCGCAATAATTCAAATCGAAGGATTACATTCATGTACCGCACAATTAGAAGCAATACTTCATCATCAAGCATAGAATTAAATTGTCAAACTGTGGTATTAATAAGTACCTATCTGCTATGTAGAATTCTAAACAAGCCGCCTAGCGATCGCGGTAATAATTTTCCCTGAGAGCAAGTCGACGTGGGAACTGAATCAGTGCTAAGGATGTGAGCTGGGTATCCGACCGGTCTGCAACTCTGGGCTCTGATAGATGTTTTCACTTTAATAGGTATTTAGGTACACTGGAGTACCGTTCGCAGCAAAAGTTTAGAATCTATCTGAAAGTTAATTAAACTGTATATTGCTTTGCAAGGTTATTATAAACAATACATTAAATATTGTGGGTATGAATCATTTATTACGATTTCTAAATAGTAAGTTGCGATTTGAGAATTAACGAAAATGCAATTAATTATAACAGAACAATGTTAACCAATAAAATTACTTTTAATTTTGAATTTGTTAATGTTGAACGCAATAAATTATTTTATAATAATGCATTGAACGTATCATACCCACCGTTACAAAAAAATTCAAAAGCAAATGTGTAACTGATTATATTATTATATGTTCATTTTATAATATTATTATATTACAATAGTACGTAACAATTGAGTCATATTGGCTGTTGAAATAATCATAACTCACCTAATATAATATTATAAATGTGAAATTTCACGAGCGTGTGAATTCTTCATGCCACGTTCTACAGCTATGACTTAAAGAATTCGACTAAGACTCAAAATATAATCTAATCTTGCCGAAGGTGAGGTTAACAGGCATATCCCTCGCACCCCGGCCGACTAAGGGCCATCTCTCTCGATCTGGCCCTCTCCTCGGGTGTGGGGACCACAGAGTCCCCAACTCGTCCCCGGAAATTTCATAGTCTAGTTACAACTTACTGCTTCTTCTAAAGTTATTTCTAAAGAAGTAGAACAAGGCTATTATTTTTTTGTAAAATCTAGTTTTAAAGAAAAATAATACAACTAAAATCTATGTATTTTAGCATTAGATACTTTAGATGATTATGTATAAATATTGTGATACAATAATTTCACGAAAATTTTTAATCAATTTTTATGCGGACCTTACTGTGAAGCATGCTAATTTTACGGCGCACATGATCTTGAATTGAATCGCTCTAGATAACAAGTCGTTACGTTTATTTATCTACAGCGTGTTCTACATCCGCTGCGATTATAATGCTTAAGATATTTAATATACAGGACGTTGTTATTAAATAATTCTTTAATTAATGACAATTTCTCTCCTATCCGTAGATAAATTAGATTGCGTACAATCTATCACTGATTTAGTTTTCTTTTTAAGATTAAGGTGGCAAATAAGTATACGCTAGTAAGCAACCAGTACTGTGCTACATGTATGCTGTATTTCGTGCTGCTTCTGAGAATTTTGAAAGCCTAAAAATATATGTGTAGAAAAGCAAATACAGAGTAAATAGGAGATTTTTAAGAGTGTTTGTTACCTCTGAAAATTCTAGCTTACTCTTTAATCATCAGACTTAAGACCTAAAGCTTCAGCATTTCTCGCAAACCGATAGACCGATTTTGATTAACGACCAGAGTTAGCCACGACCGCCGGTAGAAAGCTGTGTCACTGAGCGTTTCCTCTTAAATTAGAAACTAAACCAATGGGGCCTGACTTAATTACTGGAGATAATTACAAAGTAATGCTCAATGGTAATGAAAGTTCATTTAAAACTCAAATGATATAAAAAAGTTCCGTCGTCTTTTCAAATGAAAAGCACGTTAATATGACTACTGACAATTTACAAACACTGCCTTTTGTAAGTTGCAAGTGAAATCTAATATAGATAAGGTCAATCAATGAATTAGCCCACTGCTGGACATAGGCTTCTCCCAGTGTTGGGAGACTTTGGCTTACTGTTTCCACACTGGTCTGATGGTTTGGTACAGGGTTTTATTTAGAGTTTTCCTTCTGTCCTTGTATAACAAGGAGAGAATGAAAACTAACTTTTCCATTAGTCGCCTCTTACGACACCTTTTGGATGAGATGGGGTGGTGACTTTTTTCGTCACCACACGGTCAATATGTACCTAATAATGTAGATTAGCTCGAGTCAACAATAGTGCCCGGAATACGGCAATAGGCTCACCCCCTATTACGTGGGCCAGAATACAATTATTGGCGAAATGTGGGTGTTTATATAACCCTCCAGGGATAAAGGTGTGATTATATGTATGTATGTAATGTAGCAGTTTCTTGAGATTTTTTTTATACTACTTACGTGGCAGACAAGCACACGGCCTACCTGATGGAAAGTGGCTACCGTGGCCTATGGACGTTTGTAAGCCCAGAGGAGTCACAGTTGCGCTGCCAACCCTGTAAGTACAGAGTTTCGTGCCGTCAGTGTAGTAGACAAAGCAGGACAAGCCTTTATTCTTTCCACTGACAGCACAAATTCTCCAGTGAGCTCTGGCTACCCTACTCACCACTGGGAACACAACACGAAGTTATTATAGCCGCGGTATTCTGTAGGGCGGATGTACTTCCCCAGTCGGACTGCTCGATTGGGCGGAAATACCGCCATGTCCTACCTCCTCCAGATTTCTCAATTGTTTGAGTTATATCTAGAGTAGGCTTTTCTTTACTCGTAGAGTCCTGTCTACGAGTAAACAAAACGACCATATGTGAATTATGTAAGTTCATTTAAAATTATTGGGTCATGTTCAATTCGAGACAAGTTCAGCTAGTCGAAATAGTAAAATTGCTTAACGTAAGAACCTATGGTAAGAAATACGTGTTCATGATTCTTACATGTTGACTATATTTGAGTTTTGTATGATGCGTCAATCTGAGCGCATCCGACATAAGAGAAAGCTGATATGCTATCTAGAATTAAAGATCGCCGTTATAAAAACCATCAACTTACAAAATCCTTAGTTTGATGGGCGCATTATGCCGTTTCACGCCCCGTTACAATACTCCACTTTAAGGACAGAACTGTAGGAAGATAGTAGAATTGAAATGAGAGAAGAAGAAATAAACAAATTAGTCTTTATGATGCGGTAAAAAAGAGGCGGCACCATGCGGTACAACCGTTTGGTGGTAATGAAATGTGTATAGGAGATTGTTTGTGATTTTTTACGCGTTTGCCTCAATGTGAATTTAGACGAGCAAATGCTCATTTTATCTCCTAACCGTCAAATAACTAAAACTTAGTATAAGTAAATTTTAGTATAAGCAGTGACAGTTTAGTCTTCCCACTGACAGCACAAATTCTCCAATGAGCTCTGGCTACCCTACTCACCAGTGGGAACACAACACGAAGTTATTATAGCCGCGGTATTCTGAAGGGCGGAGGTACTTCCCCAGTCGGACTGCTCAATTGGGCGGAAATACCGTCGTGTCCTACCTGCCATGCTGTTTCACGCCCCTTTTAACATACGCCCAGATAGGTAGAAGGAAACACGTGAATTTCTTATTATATTTCTTTACAAAACTCAAAAGAAAACAAAACATAACATAAACTCACGCCTATAAACCCCGAAGGGGTAGGCAGAGGTGCTAGCACCCACATTTCGCCAGTTTATGTTCAGGTCCGAATGTAATAGGTGGCGAGCCTATTGCCATTAACCGGGCACTTATAAACCTGCGATAAATACACACATAACTTCGAAAAGCATCGAAAAGTCATTGGTGTGTGCCATGGTAAAACCTGGGATCGAACCCTAGACCTCGTCTCAGCAGTCCATTACCCATACCACTAGGCTACCGCGGTATTCAAAAGATTAATACCCCAAATTGGTTTTTATGACAGCGAATAGTTAGAACATCCAACATGTTACGAAATATAATGGACATAGAACGCACCAACTTGGAAGATCCATTACATACAATAATGTCTTACAATTATCGTGCTTTACGTCTGTTCATGTAGTTTTCATGTTATGTAACTGATATTATGTTAATGTCATGGCTATATCTACGTCGTTATGATGCAGTCTTACGTATGAAGATGATATTTTAAAATGATTTTTGTAATTTAGTTTTGAAATGTTGGAAATTATGTCGTTACAGTGTAAGACTGGTAAGATTTATGATGGCTATATATTGGGGTCAAAGTTTTATTGGTGTGATTACCCGCTAGGCCTACTGTTTGATGTATTATTTTATATCACTTAGGTGGCAGACAAGTACACGGTCCAAAATAATTAATTCACATGGATTTTTTTTCAAAGAGACTTTAATAAGCTAGTCCCTTATTAAATAGCGCGGTAGCCTAGTGGTAGTGGTTTGGGTAATGGACTGCTGAGATGAGGTCTCGGGTTCGATTCCAGGTACACACCAATGACTTTTCGATGCTTTTCGAAGTTATGTGTGTATTATGACAATAGGCTCACCACCTATTACATTGAGGCCTAAACATAAACTGGCGAAATGTGGGTGCTAGCACCTCTGTCTACCCCTTTGGGGATATAGGCGTGAGTTTATTTGTATATATTCCTTATTAAATAATGGGGACATACCAACATTCCAAGTACCAATCAAAGGTGTTGTGTTAATAAGGATATGAAAGTGACTATAATAGACCAATATATTCTACTTTACGAATGTAAATGTGTTAAATAAAATGCATGTCATTAAATGGTTCCCATGCGTCACATAACTTTCTAAAATAAAACTATATAAAGTCATAAACCACGTGCATTTAATGACTGCCAGATATAGATGCGCCGGAGAAAAAGTATCGATAATTTCATTTTTAATTTATTTGTCTCTTGATATATATATTTAATAAATGTTTATCACGATAATAATGACAGTTTTATATCTTAAGGAATACCTATAATATGCCATAACACCAAACATGTAAGAAAGATTAGAAAAACCATCAAAATAAGATTAGATTTGATGCGATAAGCATAAGGAGAATAAAATTATATTCACATATATATTTCGTTTTAATTATTTATTAGTACGAAACGAGCTAAAAAAAGAAGATCGATTACTGAAGTTGAAATTGCGCTATAAGTCTGCTGTCCATCAAAAATATTTCAAAGGTCAGATAAAGTTTACATCATCACGATAGACTATAATTAATAAAACATAATAAATAATTTCATACATTTTTTCAATCTTCATGATCAATTACATGGGATTGTTCTAATTTATTTGGAGCCGGTGCAACATGTCATTCTCCCCCATACTTTTCTGTCAGATGTAATTTCCACATTTACTCCCTTCTTTGCCATATCCTCTTTCACGCAGTCCATCCATCTTTTCTTGGACTTACCTCGGGTCCTAAAACCCTTAACAGTTTTTATTAACCTTTTATACATACATACATACATACATACATACATACAATCACGCCTTTATCCCCGGAGAGTTACACGGAGGTGAATTAACACCTGCATTTCACCAATCATTGAATTCCGTCCTTTTATACAACATTACTTTTATCTCTTCTCTTAGTATGATCACACTGCGCTATAATAAGAAAGCGGAGCGCATCAATGTCTGCTCGCATGCTAGGTAGCACCAACAGCATCCTGAAGGTATTGTCCGAGAGGTGGGACCTTCCTGTCCTGCAAAGGTGGACGCGCTTACATGCTAGCGCGTGCCCTCGTTTTATTTTGTAATTTTGTAATTTGTGTTTAATGTAGTACTAACATAGTTATAAGATCATTGTTACTAACACATATGGACCGGTGTCTGATATTAAATCATTATTATTACTACGACAGTCGCTCGCTTTTCAATGTGCCTTTCAAATTTCTTCCAAAATACTCCTTCCTTATTATGTAGATAACATAACATTTTTATCGATATCCATCACGATTACGGCTTACCCCCTCACTATTAGACGACATTTATTTTCTCGTAGTCCCTGTGTTAGAGTCATTAAGATAAATCATCCCACACATTACGTCACGTCATTACGAATCTGTGGTTGAACCTAATGACCCTATTCACGCATCTTAAAAAAACTTTTCATGTCAAATCTCGTAGAGGCGGTAAAATAGTAAAAAATGCAGAACATTTATTATTATTTTATCTGTGGAATAATCTTTCACTTGTCTGTGGTATCATGTAAGTAATTTAATTGTATGATAACGTATTTGTATGAAGCAGCCATAGTTATTATATGCGGTTAGAATATTAATATCTTTATTCCGTGTATTATTTATAATAAATAATCTATGCATTAAGTGTGGGATTAGTTTATTATTTACGATTATGTCTATCTAGTAAAAGTTAAATCCGGGAAACGAAGCGTATTTCCCATAATGATACGTACATTTTTAAATGCTTTTTTTAAATATCTTCTTACACTTGGATATACCATCATACATATATGTGTATATTATGTAGTATTTCTACATTTTAACACCTATGCTAAAAAGGTTGAAAAAAGCGGATCCCAGACTTCGAGGTGAAAGCTTCGGATGCCACTGGGATTTAACCTTAAGATGAAAAAGAAGAGTTGAAGGTTTCCTACCATCATAATCCTCAGAGCCTTTGCAACACAGTTGGGATCCAATTTCAGTCTATCTAGGTACAAAACGGCCGAACAGCAATATTTTCTGTAAAGCGACTGCCATCTATCGTCCACATCCCACTGGTGATATCAAAGTTCTGCTAACCCCATAGTTCTTTTGTTTAGCGACATTTCAAAACGTTTAATTGACGCTACACGTGACAGAAAGGTCCGGTTTATTCCTTGCGCAAAGGATTGGTCTTGCCATTCAACGTGGTAATGCCGCCAGCCTTCTGCCACCCTCCCGGTTGACATCGATGGGGAGGAATTCTTTCGATGCCTGAACCTGCAGAATTGTAAAGCTATAATTCTGTATTGATTTTATATTTTAATTTAGATAAATCCCATGTACGTTATGTATATAAGTAGTTAAAAACTAACATAAAATCCACGGTATTCTTTGAACAAAACCATAAAACAAACAGTCAGATGTAAACTCAATGAAAGTGAATCTCCGCTATTTGCTTTAGAAAAGTAAAAGTTCTTTAGCTTTTAACACATTAATCATAAGGTTCATATTTGTCAAGCAAGAGGTTTAAAAGTTATTTTCTATTACATTGTATGTGTCAATTGTGGTTCAAAACTTTCGCTGAAGGTCGTACAACTACCGTGGAGGTTACAATAGTACTGTTTTACCGTTTTACGTAATCTTTTGAAGTTTTATGGATATGTGTGTTTATAGGTTTAATATGTGTATTTTGGGCCAGTTATAAAGATTAAATGGCGAGATTCATATTATCGCTATGACAGATGGGTACAACATATTATAAGTTTATGATTTTTGTTGTTAGATTAGATTAAACATGTTTTTAAATAGGACACAAAAACTCGTTGAGGTTTTTGCTGTCTTATCCATTAAAACTGGACCGTTATGGTTTAGGAAACAAGTTGTTTTGATCACTTTTATGTTATTTTTGACGCTTTGTTAGTCCCGTGTGTAGGGTGACTCTTATCCCACATTTTATAAATAAACGGCCATTTAATCAATATCTTGATACTTAACTTAACCTTTACCGGAAGTTATCTAAATTAAAGTATTAAAAAAAAAGAAAAATTTGAATATACCTAAACAATCCTGCAGGTTCAGGCGTCAAAGAATTCCTCCCCTTCGACGTCAACCGGGAGGGTGGCCAGAAGGCTGGCGGTATGGCCACGTTTCAATACCAATCCTGTGCGCAAGGAATAAACCCGCCCTCTGGTCACGGGTATTTTTATATACACATGTAATGTATATTTACCTAATACCTATAGGTACTGAATAAAAGCACTTATACATATTAAATATATCTTCAGAATGTTTTTGAACCCTATGTGATAAGAGAAAATCTTTCTAAATGTACCTAAGCCATAAGAAGATAAGTGTACTACTGTAAACCCAAAAAATTGAGGAATAAATCACTTAACCTTAAAACATTATACTACCTTAAAACATTAGATATCGGAAGCAAGCTCTTACACACATTATATCATGCTAATTTCCATACAATGCTGCTATAATTGCTAATAGAACACATAATATCATGTAACACAAAATAGCGTCAATTATTTCCAACAGCTGCTTATTATAGCGTGTTATTGATTATATACAGCTGTTATAAACATTAAATTAGCTATACTTTTCCGTTGTCTGTTATTTAAGTAATTCGATGATATATGCTTGATATTTAACAGTTGAGCTAATCTTTATGTAAAAGTGATTGAAGTTTTTGAAGTCCTTCAATTTCAATTTTCAATTTCTATATTTGTCAAAGCAGTGCAAATTCAATTACGTCTTTTTGGCGTACGTTCTACTTAAAGTAAGTTTACCACCTTTTCCTAGGTGCTTTTGTTTTAAACATGTTGAGACACTGAGGGATCTGTAATATTGGGCGCTCAAAATTTGGGTTAGTCATGATTCTCCCTGTTCGTGATTTCTTCCGATTTTTTATTTGTAGGTAATAACGTCAATCGATACTAACACCAATTTTTTGTTTAGAAGTGCTTAACTAGTAAAGACTGTAGAAGTAGCTTACAGTAGATCAGAAGTAGGTAAGGTACTTCTATCGTAGTTCAGAAGAAGGAAAGGTTAAGTGATGAGATGAGATGAAATAAACGGACGAACACAAAAGGCGGTGAAATGAAGAATATTAATTAATATTATTTCTGATGTAAGAATGACGTCCGCTACAAGACCAAAGTTTAAATGAGGCCTTTAGTTAGTAACAGTATTTAGTTGACCTCATAGGACCCTCATAGAGCTAATAATATAACCGATGGTGTTGCTTTCGATGCCCCTAATGGTAAGTTCTAAAAAAATATCCAGAATTTTTCCGAATAGTTCTTGGAGAATTTTGAGAGTAGCTTGTCCTGCCTACCTCTTGTGTGATATGTTAACGTAATAGAAACAAACATACACATTCATTCCCAAACTTTCGCATTTACATGATTAATTTACATCTTTCATTCATAACTTGGAACTCGTAAACCGAATTCACCGTGTAATCGGTTATAATCGCCAATTTCATTCAATCGTGTGGTTTTTTTTTAAATTTTACGTAAAGAAAGTATTAGCTAACATTTAGGTGATGTAATACGTTTTGAGAATTCAAGTTAATGCAAACTAAAACATAAATTATAGTGAAAGTGAACTGAAGACGAGTTAATGAAATTTACACGAATTCACTTCTTACACATGCATCTATCGTGTTGGTTCCCAGTAGGTATAATGGGGCTATCCCATTTCTTATTATAGGTGTCGTAGAAGATGAGTTAGGGCTGTTCACCATCCGATAGAAAACAGAAAGCTCGTGACAGTGCCCACTTGGCAGTAATAGGCTCTGGCTCGCTCCGTATCACGTGGAATCAATCAATTAGATTATTGGTATAAACTGCTGGACATAGGCCTCTGTTAAGAAGTGTCTTAGCGCCTGGTTTTCATCTTTTCGCATCCGATTTGTCTATGCCAGTATATTTTTCAAGCCGTCGTTTCTTTTTTTGTCTTATTTTTTTTTACGTGCATAAAATCCCCACGGATACCCCCCCACCGGAGCCGGTGGAAGAGGTTATGTCGGACTCGAACCGACCAAAACGCACTACGCTTGTGGTTCGTTTTGGTTGCTGAAGGTGAGGTTAACAGGCATATCCCGCGCACCCCAGCCGACCCTGGGCCATCTCTCTCGATCTGGCCCACTCCGCGGGAGTGGGGACCACATAGTCCCCAACTCGTCCCCGGAAATAGGGAGACGCGTGAGGCGCGTCACCACCGCGGCCTGCTTCTGCCAGGGTGACAGGCGGCTCCAACCGTCACCCCTAGGCCTAACATTTTAGTTATGGTAGGTTCTTCTTAATTCATTTTACTTCTTATTTTTATTCGTTAATTTTCTTTATTTATTATGAGTTTTCTTTATTTTTGTTTACGTTTTTCACTAATACATATCATTTGTAAAGATAACATTGATGATAAATTTTTGAGAATTTTATTACCAAATATTTAAAAACGCACATGAATTTCTTTACTTTTAAAAATAAATATGACAAATAAAAATGTAATGTTCTTTTTGTAATTGCTTTTATTATTAATTTATTATAATCAAGTTGACGCAGTGTGATTTATTAACATATTAGCATACCTACTGTTTGAAATGCTAAACCGATGTTTGAATAAATAAATTTATACTTTACGATAGTAAAACAATGAATTATTATATAACATTGTTTTCTTTGCAAATCTCATGTGGTGATAAGGTTGTATGGTATTACCTAATGCTTTTTTTGCTCATACGCATACGGTCGGTTAGTCTTTATTTAAAAACCTATACTTAAAAGATGTCAGCTATTTGGTTGAGAGAAACAAAAGGTTCTAGTTTTTTTTATATACCACTTAGGTAGGCAGGCCAGCACACGGCTCACCTAAGATATTACCATGGTATATAGACGTGTGCAACACCAATGCCTCAAAATGTGACAAAAGTAGCAGAATAATAAGAGCAGAGGTGAGTTTAGGAAAAGTTAGAGGAAAAGAGGTCATTTAAGTATGGAAAACATTGACAGGAAAGTATGGAAAAGATGGGAGACTGAATTATGGGTATTCATATTACTAAACAATAGCACATCATCTTCACATAATATTTGTGTATCTAATCCCGAAGCTCGTTATGTTTCTTGCCGGAATTCCAGGCGTGAACTTCAAAGATATAAGACATAAATACTGTTTACAGTCGCCCTTCACGGTCCATTTCATACAATGTCAAGGCTGTACCCAGCGGAGCGAGACAACATGCCGTTAACCCCATAGGATTACACCACAAACTGCTATATTAGACTGGCAGTACTAAACAAAATAAATATGGTATACAATAATGTTAACGAGAAATAATGAAATCGTCGTATAGTTGTTATTCGTTTGAATTATCTGTTATTTAGGCCAGGTTACACTGGCCGTGGTCATAGGTCGTATGGCTCAGTGCTGCTTGCCCTCCGTCATCGATTTCGTTAGGTAAAAGGTTCTGTATCCACCCACACATCACTCAGCCAGATAAGAGAAAGTACTACAATATATCTGATAACAATTCATACACTTAATTGTGACCCTCAATTTAAATATATTTCAACATTGATTAACATTATGACCTTAAAATCAGGTCAAAATTTCGAACCAGTTTGTTCAAGTAAAAGGGACGATAATCACACATAAATATGCTTATACACACACATAGACACATACACACACACGTCAAATATGTCCTGTGGCAATGATTTTAAGGCAGACTGGTTACTGGTTAATATTACACTCGTGTACAACTTCAATGGGTCAAAGAAACCGCCGCATTTTACAAGCACACTGTCCGAATTAAAAGTTTCAACCGACTTAAAAAAAGATGTCGATACATACATGATCAGCGGTAATTCTTGGCCACTTTTTGAGTGTAATTATTCTATTGTTGTTTGAGGAGGGTTCTTCGGAGGTGGTCTCGTAGTAATATAGTATTGAATGCATAGGAAAATAATAGTCGCAATATTCTGGGGTCATGTTACGAGTATTACATACATATTCATGTGAATCACGCCTTTATGCCCGGAGGGTTAGGCAGGGGTGAATTAACGCTCACATTTCACCAATAATTGTATTCGGTCCCACGTAATAGGAGGTGAGTCTATTGCCGTATTCCGGGCCCTATTGTTGACTCGAGTCATGCATCTGAGGCTGAATCTAGGCTGTATATATCTTTCTGATGTTAAACAGCCCTATCCCTTAGTCGACTTGTACGACACCGCATGGGAAAAGATGGGGTGTTCTGAATTCTGATCTGCCGAGAACCACGCGACACGAGTATTAACATAACATAACATAAACTCACGCCTATATCCCCGAAGGGGTAGGCAGAGGTGCTAGCACCCACATTTCACCAGTTTATGTTTAGGTCCCAATGTAATAGGTGGTGAGCATTAGGGTTCAAGATATACATGTAGCGAGTTTTATGTGCTAAAGGTATAGATGATCTTTAGATACTATTTATACAAATGAGTTCAGGAAAATTGTATACAATCAGAAATGTACGAAGGGGAATGATATATTGCGCAAACCACGAAAAGTAATTAGAAAAAGTTAGGTAAATGAGGGTGACTATACATCGTTAACTAGACCCAAATTAAGCAAAGCTTATAATATTGGGTTGTATAATGCGAATTAACATACTTAAAATCAATAATAATAATAATAATAATAATAATAGCCCATAATTTAGTTTCCTTCGTGGCCACAGCGTCGCACAGCAATAGTCTCAGCACCTGGCTGGGACCATCTCCGGTGTATCATATTGTGCACTCGAGGATGGTATCCGCCATGGTGTGTATTCCTAGCATATTAAATTTTCTTAATCCGGCGTGCGCCGGGCTAAAGCCAAGACGTAGAGGCCCTCTACGTCTTGGCTTTGGCCCGGCGCACGCCTTTCAAAGGCGCGGGACTTCATAGTCCCGAGAGTCATGGAACTGAGAAACAATAATAATAATAAATACTCTTTATTGCACACCAAACATAGGATACATACGATGGATGCATACATGTTAGATTGTTGTACAATGGGCGGTCTTATCAACCTTTTAAAAATCTCAACAAATTATTTTTTATTTCAACAATATTTTAAACTGAGATACAACGCCATAACAATTTAATCATTCTCTTAAAAAACCCTTCTGTCAATCATCGATCCCTTCAAAATATATAACCATAACACTTTTCACACTAGACTACAATATTCACAGTTTAAACAGTCATCCAACACTTCTCACTTCTGACGGCCGTTCATTCCATTCACTCGACCGAACGATACTTTCGACACGAGGAGCGCCGGTCACGTCATACACCTGTTCACTCGCCTCAGGTAATCTTTATCAGGATGACAGGAGTTTTTTTATTCCCCGGAATTCAAAAGGACGTGATAAAAAAACTTGTTCAACTACTTTTTGGTCGTCTTTATGTACTGTTATCTTCTGTGTATTTTTGTTTTTACTCTATGGTGGGTAATATAATTTTTGAATCATCGCTTTTAAAATTCCAGTCATTGCGTACATAGCCTGATTGATTTAAGGTGTTTTTTTTTAATAATATAATTTGTAAGAATAGTTTATAGCATTAAAAATTAATCATTTTTATGCTTGATTAAAAATGTATAAGAAAACTACCAAAATTAAATGAATGTTTGATTAAAATGAAATAAAAAGTTATAGGATAAGAATTGACGTAATTACAAAATCTCGTCTTAAAGCTCAGTTAAGTTATTTTAAACCATAGCATTGTAATTCTTTACTTCAAAAGCGTGAGTTATAAAAAGCATCTCCATAGATACAATGCATATAAAAATGCATCTTTATAAATACAATGTAAATAAAAAAGAACATAAAAGATAATACTAAAATAATATGTATTGTAAAAGTGCTATAATAGTTATACAAATCAAGTTTATTTACGAATTAATATTTGTAAATAAACGTAATAAGCTTTTTTCAGATACTCATACTTTTCATGATACAGCTTTAATAACATACGTTATTGTTATTATTGTCGTTTAGTACACTCGATTATTAAAACTATTATGAAGTAATGTTTACCTATCTGTTTGTTAAATGTAATAATGTTAATTAATACTAATAATTACTGCAAAATGTGACTTACACTTTCTACGGCTTAAGTTTATGAAACTTTATTAGTTTTTTTTTATTGACGTTTAACTGTAATTTGCTGTTTTAAAAGATTATTGTAAAATTCAAAAAAAATAATTAATTGTATTGTTTATTTCTGTGTCAATTACTGCCTTAATTATTATTAATTTACAAAACAAATAGTGTCAACATTGTTATTAAAACATTACATAATTATAATTATATTTTATAACATTCTACTTTTTATATCACACTTGTACATCCCTGTGTATATTATAAGAGCTATACGTATAGCTAGATAGAGTGGGGGTTGACAGAGATAAAATCACACGAACATTTTTGGATAGAAATTCACTACAATCTCAAGGCCATTATCGAGACATTGCCACATTTAAAAAGAAGTCTCTTTAGTCTAATGTTGCAAATTCTTGAATAACCTTGGCATTTTATAATAATTACAAAGATTACATAAATAATTTGTAAATCTCTAGTTATGTTAAATAAGTTTTACTTTCACATTTTATTTATTTTTTTATATTTTAATCAAGGTCTTTATTTTACTTACTACATATTAAATTAATGTCTTAGATAATAATTTATAAGTTAATTACATCTAATATAACATCAAGTATACTAAAGTATATGAACTAATCTTATTACCATCATAAATACGAAAGTTTGGAAGAATTGATATTATTGTTACTCTATCATACCAGAGCGGCTTGACAAACGAAGTTTTGGTGCAGACTTCCCTCTCCGAGTGGGAATTCTGGTGGCAATTGTCCTCCAAAAGCTTTATAACTCAAACCAAAGGAGAAAAATAATAAGCGGACTCCGGGCTCCAGTATAAAGCGGTGGAAACAAGTGGAAACAACACTGAGTGATGAATTGTGCAGAATTTGATTGATATCTTTGTTTTTTTTAACGCGGGGCAAGCGTAACGGAATGTGGGCCAAACAAATAAGAAGATCAAATATTTGAACTTTTCGATTTTTGATCAACTGTAAATTCCTTTCTCTATCGATTTGTTGTCCATTTAGTTATTAGCTGTACATTTTACACTTTTTGTTGTTGCCTGTGGCTTTACCTATATAAATATTGATTCTATAAATATTGTGTTTCTAGAATTTAATGATTTATCTCTGTGACAGATTTCATTCATATCGGTTTAGTTGATCTGGCAAAATTTGTTAAGATATCCACTCACCCATCCAATTCATAGTGGATAAAGAGGCAGTCTTAAAATTAAGAGGTTTCAGGTTAGAAGAATACTAGCATTATTTGTATTAATATAAACATACATTCATATAATCTCGCCTTTATCCCCGGAGGGTTAGGCAGAGATGGATTAACACCCACAATTCATCTTTCATTGTATTCGGTCCCACGTAATATGGTGAGCCTATTGCCATTTTCCGGGCTCTATTGTTGACTTGAGCCATGCATTTGTGCCTAAGTCTGAGCTGTATATATTTATCTGATGTTAAACAGCCCTATCCCTTAGTCATCTTGTACGACACCGCATGGGAAGAGATGGAGTGGTCCAAATTCTACTCTGTTGGGAATTCAAGCGGCCAATTTTACTAATACTCTTGAAAAATATGTAATATGATAGCCGATTTTTTTATCTACTTGCTATATTACAGACAATCATTTTTGAAAATACATATTCAGATAAAAGTAATGGTCAGCACCGCACCGTAAACGGCGTGATGCTGTAACAAACATCACATTACAGTGCATTCAGATTCGTTACGAAATAGTGGACTTCAATTAAAACGATTACAACGATTATATTAATGTTAACTGCAGCTTTATGAGTGTCTGTTCGTTGTGTAAACTGTGCGGAAGTGTTTGCTTCTCTTTTAATATGGTACAAAGGTTATTATTTATATATATATATATATATTACTAGCTGACCCGCCCCAGTCTTTTAAATTTTGTTTGTCTTCAAATAATATATATGGAAATCTGCCAGTTTTGTTGATATTTATGATCACTGCTCCGCGCCCTTAAGTAGTAGCGTGATGATGTATAGCTCAAAACTTTTGTCGATAAGTGGAATATTCAATACAAAAATATTTTTTCAATTCGAACTAGTGGTTCCTGAGATTGGCGCGTTTAAACAAACAAACAAACTAACAGACTCTTCAGCTTTGTAATTTGGCCTAATGGCCTTACTAAGAATTTCTATTCTTACTCATCAAGATTTCCAACTTTATTTGCAATCCGGTACACTTGTCAATTGATAGATGAGGCTTTGACACATTTTTTCCTCTCAGGGTGTGAATGTTAGACGGTAGCCGTTTTTGTAAAACCCTTAACCACATCAGGACTCGAAAGTGTAGGACAGCGGACTCTTAGCTAAAGGATAAGCTTTGTATGCAACTGAGAAGTGCACTATGATCTGCCCAGGAGCCAAGCCTGCACAGTAGCCTGTCTTTCAGGTGAAGGCAGTGACATCTAACGGGTATATTTATATGTTGAAACTGATGGTTTATTTAAAAAAAAATTACACTGACTAATTCGGATTTAGAAGATTTAGAAATCGAAACTACTACCTAATGTGATAGTATTTTTTGCAACAATGTAATTTTAAATATGGAGTCCTTGATTGGGGGTGGAGAAAATGAATATGGAACTTATGTTTGGTAAAGCGTCGATTGCTTAGGGGTAAAGGAGTCGGCCTTATGGATGAAAGGTCCCGGGTTTGAATATTTGTCATTACACTACCGATGTGAATCCACTCCTAACTTAGCTGGAGGGGTTAGAGAGAATATTAGTAATTTCAGTTTTTATATTCTTAATGATAATGCTTTTGAGCTTAAAAAAATTTATACGTAATATTTACTACCAAAATATAAAACTAAAGCTTTTTAAATTGGAGTTTTGAATTTGGAATGTAAGTTTTTATCACAGATCACTCTGGAAATTGCAATCACAGTTATAAACCAGTCACCTGTTTTTACCGTCGATAGTTATTGAAAAAAAGCCAATAAATCCAAAACCAAAGGTGTAGAGCCATGACGGAACTCTCTCCACATAACAAAATAAATATAGAGAGTAGATATTGTAACAAGTTGTATAATATATCCGTACAGATAAGTAAATAGGTGAAAACTTGCTCCGCGCGGAGCGAGAGGCGCGCGTCGATGTCTTTTACTCCGAAGTTCCGTTCGCGAATCCGCCCGTCAATTTGACCCACTTTGCAGAACATTTTTGTGTATTTACGTAATGTCCTAAGATGTTACTCTGTTGAGTAATATATTCATCTGAGGTTATCTATTTTTTTTTTTGGAAACTTGCATCATTATGCTGGTGAAATTTTGGTTAGGATTATGTTCTAAATATTCAGTTTTGGTGGTCATTCATTCGTGTTATGTTTTCGATATGAATATATTAATTTATTAAATATGTCTCATATTGGAAAGTGTCAGATGGATTTATGTTTATTAATAACAGTTTATTGGGGAAATTTTATATTTTTATAATATTGTGTTTATTTACTATACAATTTATACAATTTTAGCTTTAACCAGTCATTAATTTTACAAAACATAATACTAAAATTTAAATTTTTAACATTTTTATATATTTATATATTCGCACATTTTATATAACAATTACGTTTACTGAATAAAACATTTACTATCTTGCTATTATGATATTTTAAAATTGTAAATAAGATAATGACTGTTGAAACAATACGACTTTGTACTACAATTACGCCTTTCTATTACGTACCATGATTGATCACAATCACATACGAATCATGTTTTAATTAATTACGAATTATGTTCTAAATAAAACATAAACCGACACAAACATTTTCACTCGCATAAAACTTTCGTATCATGTCAAAGTTCAAATGATTCATTTGAAAACACAGAAAAAAATGTCAACGTATTTTTTCCCAGATTTTTTTTTACACAAAAAAATACACTGTTTTTTTTTAAACTTACCCAAAATAAAAGCCTCATTTTATCCAAACACAGCACTAAGTGAATTAAATAGTGGGGCAACTGACACTGCACATGCGCGTTGGGCCGCGCGGCTCTACCAACTGGAGGCTTCGCCGGCGAGCAGAGCCTCCCGCCGAAGAAAGTGTCCAACCTTCACATTATATATTATGTAAACCGTAAAAGCGCAAGTGCATTATGTCTAGAAGGCTTCGTTTTATGGTACTGCTAATTGTACGTGTAGGATAGGAGATGCTAATTAGTTTTTGGTGTCTTCTTAATTTTTAATAGTACATACTTAGATATTGCACACCTAGTTTAAGACTCGCGCAACTCGAAATAATGGCGTGTCCTAGATAAAAAAAAAGACTTTTTATCATTACCGAAATCTGCGTTCTAAACTACATAATCTCCAAAGACAGCCTGTAGAAATAGTTCTATAAATAAAGAGAAGATGGCGGCAATTTTTTGACTTAGTGAAGTGTTTATTTACAAATGTAAGTATTTTTTGTCATGAATACCAATTAACAATTAAGTAAGTGTAAAGTTTTGTAAAGTTCCAATGTAATAACAGACTGGATGCGGATGCCAGAGGATCGGATAAAATGGCGCACATTGGGAGAGACCTATGTCCAGCAGTGTATTGCGGGGGGCTAATTGATTGACTGTAGTTTGATGGAAGACAATTATCACAATTAATATTTACGTAAAATTATACACAAGAATACTTAAAAAAGTTTTTAATATACCAAATAGAAAGGAAGTAAAACAGTTTCGGTGGAAGAGGTTATGTCGGACTCGAACCGACCAAAACGCACGCCGCCTGTGGGTCGTTTTTGGTTGCCGAAGGTAAGGTTGACAGGCATATCCCTCGCACTCAGGCCGACCCAGGGCCATCTCTCACGATCTGGCCCTCTTCTCGGGTGTGGGGACTACAGAGTCCCCAACTCGTCCCCGGGAACGGGGAGGCGCGAGCACTCTCACTCCCAGGGCCGCCACAAGCTCCCGTCTTGGCGTCTCCCACGCCGTTTCTTCGATTCATGAAAGAAGTGATTTTTAGAGTTGAGCTTGGTGTGCTCTAGGTGTGCGATATACTCACAAATTACGTACGGTACGAACTGTCAAGCTAATAAATGTTTTTATTTTATTTTTTATTTTATGTAGGTTATAACAATATGACTTCATCTTGTCTGGTGATAAACTGAAAGCAAAGTCTCAGAAAAGTTGGTCATATTTTCTGTGTCCCGTTCCACATAAAAATCATTTCTATCACACCTTTGGATTTTATAATAAATTAATATTAGTAAGCAAAATTATTGAAAAGGTTGCCTGGAAGAAATCGCTTCCAGCGATAAGGCCGCCCATTGTACACAAATAACATGCTACCTACAATTTCTACTGTAATCTATTGGTGTACAATAAAGAATAATCTATCTATCTATTTATTACTAGTATTCCGGTTAGTTATTACTAATATATCGGGTACTGTAATGGTCAGGATTCAAACCAGGTCACCTCTTTACCGTAAGGCCGGCTGTTACCCACTAAGTTGCTGACGCTACTGCTATAACTATCAATAATAAAATAAAGAGCCTTTTATTTCCTGCAGATTAATTATTTCTTAACAAAGATTGTTGTTATATTAATATATCTTAATTTACTTAGTTTCGATTTTAATGCTATATTTTCTTATTTTTAATATTTATTCTGCTAGAACCCCTCTGTACGTGAAGGCCTCCTCCAAAGGTAGCCAGTCCTCTCTAGATTGGAGTAGTTGAATCCAATTAGGGCCAGCTGTTTTTCTTGTAATTTAATCTTCCCAATTATTAATATGTTTACCTGTCCTTCTTTTGTCTTGTGGACCTGGCTACGTGGTCACTCTTTTTGTCCATCTATAGTCCCATAGGGATGCCTCATGTCTGGCCTATTTTCATTTTAATTATTGAGCATGTACGAACTGCTACTACTATAACCTAAATTCTAGAACCCATATTATATTACAAGCTATAAGTTACCATAAAAGGTAAGGTACACCGCTATCACCGTTTGAAACTATTCTCGCTGACTGTTGCCTAAGATACGGGCCCTGGGCCTAGTTTAGGAAACAGGGCTTATAATTTCTTGCACCATTTCATTAATATAATATTTTAACATTTTTTCACTTTTTTTATGAGGAGGTAGGACACGGCGGTATTTCCCCCCAATTGAGCAGTCCGACTGGGGAAGTACCTCCGCCCTACAGAATACCGCGGTTATAATAACTTCGTGTTGTGTTCCCGGCGGTGAGTAGGGTAGCCAGAGCTCACTGGAGAGTTTTTATGCTGTCAGTGGGACGACCAAAGGCTTGTCCTGCTTTGTCCTCTACACTGACGGCACAAAACCTCTGTTCTTACAGGGTCGGCAGCACGGATGTAACTCCACTGGTGTTACACACGTTCATAGGTCATGGTAACCACTTTCCATCAGGTGGGCCGTGTGCTTGTCTGCCACCTAAGTTGTATATAAAAAAAAACTTGTCTCAAAAATTATATTTATTGTATAGTAGTGTAAAGAAGTGTAGTAGTAGTGATACCAATTTGTAAATCTATTATGTGAAAAAAAAAAAACTTGCTTTACTGTACATACGAGTACAGTCACGCCCACAATACTGACGGCTAAACTACATTGTAGCTGGTTGTACAATGGTTTTAATTATAGGTTACCTTGATTAGGGTTCTGTAGAAGCTTGATCAGCGTAACGTATTGGGGTTATTATCTCATAATAATACCTCTGAGAGTGACCTGACGACATTTTTATAGGTACCACGTCATTTCCTACTCAAAATTGCAGCTGTTCGAATGGAGATGTACAGTTAACAATAAAAGTGGTTCAATAAATTTATGTAATATTTGTTTCTTTATGTGTGCCATCAAATAGTATCTATTGAGGTTATCGACTTGTATACCATAATTTTAGAATTCTTTGGAATTAAATATAGCTATTTTTTACCTAAACTTTGAGATTTAGAATGTATATTTTTTTTATACCACTTAGGTGGCAGATAAGCACACGGCCCACCTTATGGAAAGTGGTTACGGTGGCTTATGGATGTGTATAACACCAGTGGAGTCACACTCGCGCTGTCGACTCTGTAATCACAGAGTTTCTGTGCCGTCAGTGTAAAAGACAAAGCAGGACAAGTAATCTATCGTACGTAATTACATTGTTCATGGGTAGTTATTTTAGGTATGTATGTATAATATAGTGGCGTGGTTCCTGGCAGAGTAAAATTTGGACCACCCCATCTCTTCTCAAGCGGTGTCGTACAAGGCGACTAAGGAATAGGGCTGTTTAACATCAGACAGATATGTACAGACCAGTCTCAGTTTCAGATACATGGCTTGAGTCAACAATAGAGCCCAGAAAACGGCAATAGGCTCACCCCCTATTACGTGGGACCAAATTCAATGATTGGTGAATTGTGAGTGTTAATTCACCTCTGCCTAACCCGGAGGGAATAAAGGCGTGATTATATGTATGTATATGTATGTATAATATATACTTGTGCAGTTAATTGTCTTATAGAGGTCTTTATTTCGGGATATTATCTAAGCTGTGCCTGAACTAGGAAGTATGCTTCAAGCGCTTTAAGCGTCAAGTGCAGATTAACAATATTTTTTAAATACTGTTACAGATACAACCAATTTACTAAGAATAATACAATGCTAGAGTGATTCACTACTACTAACTAAAGTTATGTTTTCATTATGTAACTTAACTCTGTTGTGTTCCCGGCGGTGAGTAGGGTAGCCAGAGCTTACTGGAGGGTTTTTGTGTTGTCAGTGGCGAGAAAAATGCCTTGTCCTGCTTTGTTTTTTTACACTGACGGCACAGAAGCTCTCAATGCTTGCAGGGTTCGCAGCGCGAGTGTGACTCTCTTGGTTTTGCACGCGTCCATAGGCCACGGTGACTGCTTCAGGTGGGTCCGTGTCTGCCACATAAGTGGTATTTATTTTAAAACATGCATTAACTCCTCTGTGTCATCGTAGGACAGTCTTTGGAGGAAAAGAAAGAAAGAGTACCAGATTGAACCTTGTACTCGAAATTACAATTTTTAAATGCAGCCGGTTTATTACTTAACCTTTTTATTTAAAAACTATTTTAATTCATCAGTTTTTATTATTCTGACAATAGACAACCGACACTTGTCAAATTTTCACATCATACGTGTCACCTATGGCTAACAAAATATAAAAATGAAATTCCGCGACGTAAGCACAAGCTTGCGAATACTGCGAGATTTCTTGCTTGGTAACCGAGAACCCCATCAGCTCCACAATAGGTTCAACCCTCTACTGGCACCAAGGACCCTACCTCGGCCAGACATTTCTCGAAGTCCGATGGAAAAGTATGCGGACGTATACTACTTTGACAGGAACCCTACAGCTGCTGTAAAACCCCCGGTTGTGGCACCCATTGCGTTAGGGTTAAAACAATCTGCACCTTCTAAGCAGCTGAGTGGGAAGCAAGAACCGGGGGCAATACCATGTTCGGAGGGGGTGAGTAGTGTTACAAATAGTGTTAGGGTTGAGTAAGTGATATTTTAATAACAGAATGAATGTGGATGGGTCTGTGGCCTGACGGTAATTCATACGATTGCTACGCAAGGCCTGTAGGTTCGATTCCCGCAGAGTGCAATTATTTGTATATGTGAATGTCTATTTGCATTGAACTGGATGTTATTGTGCCTCGGAGAGCACGTCAAGTCAGTTCCGGTTACGTTTTTTACGTTGACATTATTTTAAAACCCTAAGACTACTAAGAAAAGAAAGAGTAGCATTAAGGTAAACCAGTCGCAATTAATACTATTTATTTGATTACGGTGCATTTAATAAGGAGGGGTTATATGCTTGACCTGTACGCAAGTAGGTATATCTGTCCCTATGCAGTATCTTAAAGGCTAAACGGCTGTACCAATTTTGATGAATTATCATCTGCATCCCAGGAATCATCCCAATTGCTTGAGTGCAATTATTTAATATTATACTTTTTGCGCAGAGCTTGTTTGAGCTTTCTCTTGATATGGTTTAAGAAGCAACCGGGATGTTTCCTGGGATGCAGATGATAATTCATCAAAATTGGTACAGCCGTTTAGCCTTTAAGATACTGCATAGGGACAGATATATCTACTTGCGTACAGGTCAAGCATATAACCAGGAGGGTTATATGCTTGACTTGACTTTAAGTGCACCGTAATCAAATAAATAGTAGTACTTTCACGGGAGAGATTTTGTGCTGTTAGTGGGAAGACCAAAGACTTGTCCTGATTTTGTTTTCTGCACTGAGGGCACAGAAAATCTCTTATCTTACAGGGTCGGCAGCACGGATGTGACTCCACTGGTGTTACACACGTTCATAGGTCACGGTAACCACTTTCCATCAGGTGGGCCGTGTGATTGTCTGCCACCTAAGTTGTATATAAAAAAAAATTTTGAAATTTCGATTTTTGCACAGTTTCCAGATTTTATAGATCTGAGTATATGGTATGAATTTCAACTTGATACCTCCACGCATTCCTGAGAAAAAGGTCTTAACAGACAGACCCATATACAGACGGACAGCAAAGCGATCTTATAACGGTTCCGTATATTTTCATTTCGAGGTACGGAACCCTAAAAATACCTAGATAACACAAATGCCTAGTATTTGAAAAGTTTTTTTTATTTCTCAGCCACTAGTCTTCCCCAATATCCCGACCCCAGGCCCAACGTATTGGTGGGATGGGCACTGCTACTACGAGCCCATTCCTGAACCGCCCCCGAAGAAAGCCAGCCCCCCTCCGCCGCCGCCGCCACCGTGCCCCCCGCCCCCGCCGTGCCCCCCATCTCCGCCAACATGCAACCCATGCAGTGTCAATCCTTGTGAGTCTATAAAAAGGTGTAGATGATTTTTTAAATGTTTTGTGGATTAAATATTTGGATATTATAGTTTTTGTTTGTTTGATATACCTATGCGTAATTAGACTACGTTCTTTTTTTATATATAGGACACGCCAGCTTGACCTAACCTCGCCTGATGGTAAGCTAAAGGCAAAGTCTCAGGAAAGAGGGAAAGCATTGGGCGTGGTTAAGCCCAATGTTTATTTGGGATCCTGATTGGGAATCTTGAGGTCACGAACACCCTAGTGCCTGTGCAGATGCGTAGAAATGAGCTGTATTTTTACCCGACAACGGTGAAGCAAAAGGAGGGTTATGATTTTGAGGGCTATGTATGTATGTATGTATGTTGGTTTACCTGTCATAGGCTCCTCAACCACTGATTAGATCTGGACAAATGAGATATTGTTAGAAGCGTTTTAATTGACCGCTGGTTATAGGCTATACAATGTCACTGAATCTATTGCAGTGCCCTCTAGCAGCCATAGAGTACTGTTTTAAAAAATAAATTTGAGATAAATATGTCGTGTTTAGTATCAACTGAAAGGGCTTAATTATCAAATTTCAAATATCTATAAATTATACCCATTGCTTACCCCAAAACAATATATAAATAAAAATAAAGTTAAAAATTAAAACCCGACTACTGAAAACTCACGCTATAAATAGTTTTAAACAAGAAAATATCAAGGATAGCCTTGGTCGTATGGCACTTACTCTATCAAATGAATACATTCTAGGGGAAAGTGGCGTACGACCACGGCTATCCCTGATATTTTCTAGTTTAATACTTTTTATAGTGTGATTTTTCAGTAGTCGGGTTTTAGTTTTATACCGTCTGTACCATGGTGAATGTTCTGAAGAGCTCTTCCAATTAGTCCTACTCTCTCCTTTCATACACAGGACAACACATGCAGGGCTTAGATGTCACCTGCACACGGTGCAGAATATCCGATCAAGACACAAGCGGTTCGGAGACTCTTTCCTTTGTGGCACCATTAAGGCCTGGAATTCATTACCAGCTCACGTGTTCCGTTCTTCCTACAGTCCCGGGTCCTTTAAGCGGGGCGTGAGAAAGTAATATGATGAGACCGTCGACATAGCTCACATATTCATTAAATAATGTAATACTTTAGATATCAAACCAAAATACGACACGAGGAGCAACATTCATTTGGTTTTTTTTAGTACCCACTTAGGTGGCATACAAGCACATGGCCCATCTGATGGAAAGCGGTTAACGTTGCCTATGGACGTATACAACACCATGGGTGTTACACTCGTGCTGCCGACCATGAAGAAACCTTCTGATGAAGAACCCCATATTGTAGGTGCTTGGCAGTAAAACAGTTCTGTGATTTAGTTAGTGAGCATAATTAGTGAGCAAGTCAGTATTTTTGATATAACTTTGAACTATTTTATTAGAAAAAAGTGAATATACAAATATAGATTATTTTATATTTAGAATTATATTTTATATTTATATTTAGAATTCTCCTTCTATAGTATAATGTTAACGGGAATTATCGCGATCATGGTATAGGTACATACAGACCTTTAATTTGCCTGACGATTTGACCAGGTTACACCAGCCATGCTTACTGGCTGGCTGACTGACTGACTGAGCCAGCCTGTGACCACAGTCGTTGTAAAACACAAATTGCAAGGACCCCTTGTTTGCCAGAAGTCTCGTACTAGGTTTCGAGTGGGAATCATTTCGTTTTAAATCGAAAATTTGAGATCTCGTTCCTATAACCAGTTTACATGGCCAGTATAGCCACATAATAGTCAGTATATTGACGTAACTTAGGCTAAATATTATAAGACTAAGCCACATAATAGGCAACAGTATTGACGTAACTTAGGCTAAATATTATTTAAATAATATTGAAATTGCAACTATGTAAATGTTGCAAGAAAATTGACTTAAAAATGCAAATAATATACTGAATGAAATTGAAATAATTCTACCGAGATTAAATATTGCAACAGATCGATAATAATGATAGCTTACCGATACGAACGCTATTATTTTTTGTTGGTTGCAATTAGCTTACAATATTACAAAATCTAATATTGCATATTGAACATGTAAATTAAGAAATGGTGCAAGTGAAATAATTTCTCACGCCGTCGTATATATTAATGGCCGTATCTCAAATTGATTTGACTCACGCATCACTAATTAAATGTATATAAGTGTTATCTAATAATATATCGTGAATGTTTTTGGGGTTTCCATTAAGATTTGCGGGCCTTAAGGTCATTACTAGCGGGTATATGCGGGTGATTGATGGTCGAGGTACTGGATCGGACTTTCCTCTTGGGGATGGTAGCTTGTTGCTTCCATAAATGCCGTATAAATCAAACCAAAAGGAAGCGAAGGGATAAGGTTATAGCTTAGGATACAACCGTCTAAGCTAATCGATTTATAAAGAAAAACAATGAATCGGTTCAGGCGAATTTGAACCTGTGATCTTTCCTTTTCAAGGGGAATGCTCTAACCACTGAGCCATCGCTATTTGCCTGAAGACATCCAATTTTTGATTTTATTTTATAGCATACTATAAAACATAATCTCACGCTTGTATCCCCGAAGGGGTAGGCAGAGGCGCTAGCACCCACATTTCGCCAGTTTATGTTTAGGTCCCAATGTAATAGGTGGCGAGCCTATTGCCATTAACCGGGCAATTATAAACCCTGCGATAAATACAATAGCATACTATATGCTTTAAAATTACATTCCAATAATCTAAGCTAAGTTTACATATAATGAAGACACGTTACACGTAATATGAAATCAAGGAAGTAAATAAACAAATAATTAAAAATTCTACAATATTTTACACAACTATCTAGACCCATGGTAAGCATAGCTTAACTAGCTTTGAGTGGGAATCAAACCTGCGCGCCCTGCAGTGGTCGAACGTTCTATCGCTACACCACAGAGGTCGTCAATAAAGTAGGTGCCCTTAAACTTCAATTAGTATGGACAATTATCATCATCTATCTCAGCAATAATCTCCATTACATCCGAGGTTTTCACTTTGGAGCCCGGGAACCATTAGTAGTGCACTAGTTGAAAGTATATATTTACAGGAAGAAATATGAAATTTAATTTTAAGCAAACTTTCAAAGTGTTTCCTTCTTCCTACAGTCCCGGGTCCTTTAAGCGGGGCGTGAAAAAGCATATGATAAGGCCGTCAAGCTGAGTGTCACCATTGTCACACGGTATGTGTGGGTAATGGTGACCCTCTTTTCTGGGATTTTGCCTTCAGCTTACCATCAGGCAAGGCGAAGTCCAATTGACGTGTCCTATATAAAAAAAAAAAAAAAAAAAAAAAAAACTTCGTCTATGTCCAAGGACCAATCCTAGTACTCGTATAATTCAGAACACTCACTATGAAGACCGGTTTTTGTGCCTTTGCTTTTTGTTATCCGACTACGGCGAAGTAAAAGGAGGGTTATGATTTTAACAAGCTAAGTATGTATGTATGTAGGTTTATCTGTTCCCTTATAGTTCCTCAGCCACTTATTAGAACTGGACAAATGAGATACCGTTAGAAGCGTCTTAGTCGTCCGTTAGTTTTAGGCTGTAATATAATGTCACTGAATTTAATGTGGCGCCCTCTAGCGGTCATAAAGTACAATGTTAAAAAAATAAATTTGAGATAAATATGTCGTGTTTAGTATTAATTGCAAGGGCTTAATTAGCACATTTCAAATATGTATAAATTATGTCTATTGCTTGCCCCAAAATAATATAAATAAGAAATTAAGTTTAAAACTAAACAATTTTTTTATGTACCCGACTGCTCAAAAATCACGCTCTAAAAAAGAGTTAAAAACAAGAAAATATCAAGGATAGCAGTGGTCGTATGCCACCTTTCCCTAGAATGTATTTTTTTGCAAGACTTAAGTTTATTTAATTGGTTTGTTTGCTATATCATGCTGTTGTTCCAGAATAGAAGTTATCTCTATTTCAATTCCTTCAAATCTGTTGAACCATTACAGAGTAAAAAACATGTAAGTATACACAATCAATCACTTAAAACTTTCACTTTATTTCCTGCGATATATATCTCTGTATACATATTAGTTTCCAAACATATTATACTATATTAACATAAGTCATAATTATCAATTCGCTTGTTTAATCACTTGATTATATTAAGTACTTCGCTTATATATTGACGGTGCGTGTGTAATTTGAGTTTGTAATTGATAATCATGATTGACAATTAACATTGATTACAGATAACTTTTTAAATGCTGATTTCGAAGCATATGTTTATTGTTTGTGCTCAACCGTTGTATTTTGAATTCGATTTTCTTGTTATGTGAAAATGGATGATGTTAAAAATACATCTTATGAAGTCATACATCTAAACTATATTCTCGACCCAATTTTCCACCTATTCAACAACCTCCTATAAAACTATCGCCATCCTATATAACCATCAAGACCTGGAATTCATTACCAGCTCACGTGTTTCCTTCTTCCTACAGTCCCGGGTCCTTTAAGCGGGGCGTGAAAAAGCACATGATGAGGCCGTCAAGCTGAGTGTCAACATTGTAACATAGTATATGCAAAATATGCAGATAATATCACAGCGAGAGAAGGAAAACTTCAAATAAAACCCAGTACCAACCTGTCTAGTCAGCGTGGAAACAGTAGGTCATAGTCTCCCAACATTGGGAGAGGCCTATGTCCAGCAGTGGGTTGCGATAGGCTTATTGATTGATTGATATGAATGTATTGTGACTCTCTTTTCTGAGACTTTGCCTTCAGCTTACCTTCAGGCAAGGTGAACTCTAATTGACAAAGAAATAAAGCAGAATTTAGAATGCTCAAGATGTGATCTTGCAGCTCAGTTGGTCCGAGTATTCCTCCTGTAAGGAACATGTTCAAGTCTCGTTTTGAGCATTCACTTTTTTCAATCAAAATGTATTTGAATATTTAGCATATTAATTGGATTTAATTTTCATTAAATTGTTTACCTATTATGGTGATCTTATAGCTTCTAATATTATGGACAGGTTACATAGAATAACATATATTGCATAGCCGCGTGGTTCCCGGCAGAATAGAATTTGAACCACCCCATCTATTCCCAAGTGGTTTTTTTTTTTTTTTTTTACGTGCGCAAAATCCCCACGGATACCTCCCCACCGGAGCCGGTGGAGGGGGTTATGTCGGACTCGAACCGACTAAAACGCACGCCGCCTGCGGGTCGTTTCGGTTGCCGAAGGTGAGGTTGACAGGCATATCCCTCGCACCCCGGCCGACCCAGGGCCATCTCTCACGATCTGGCCCTCTTCTCGGGTGTGGGGACCACAGAGTCCCCAACTCGTCCCCGGAAACGGGGAGGCGCGCCACGCGCGCCGCCGCCGCGGCCTGCTTCTGCAAGGGTGACAGGCGGCTTCACCTGTCACCCCCAGGCCGGCGCTCATGGGGGGCGGAGGTCGTTCATCGACCTCCGACGCCCGAGTTGCCTTCGTGCGCGGGCAGCTTGTCTAGCGATCCTTCGTCGCTCCCGCTGCCGCTCCCGCCCCGCCTCCTCCTTCACGAGCATTACTTGCTCGCAGAAGGAGGCGCCGGCCGCCCACGCATCCGCGCAGCGAACCATCGCCGCGAGCAAGGTGGAGAGCGTGAGAACCCTCACTCCCAGGGCCGCCACAAGCTCCCGCCTCGGCGTCTCCCACGCCGGCCACTCGGTGAGCGTGTGCGGACCTGAGTCCTCGCTCGCGTCGCAGTGATGGCACTCGGACGTTGGCTCTTTCTGCATCCGACGCAGATACTTTCCGAAGCATCCGTGCTCGGTGATCATCTGCGTCAGACGGTACGAGAGGCTGCCGTGTGGCCTCTCTAGCCACTCCCCCATGATGGGTCTTACCGCCGTTACTACGGCGTGCCCTGCGCTTGGTTGCCCAAGTCGTCTCTCCCATTCTGCCACCATTTCCCTGTGGAGCCGGGATCTCACGGCCCGAATTTCTTCGGGCTCGGGATCGTGACCCCGCTCCCGCGCCGCCCTTCGGAACCTGTATAGCGCCGAAAGGCATCTCGCTTCCAGGATCCATGGTGGCGATCCGGCGAGGAGACTCGCCGCGTTGAATGATATCGTGCGGTACCCCCTTATGATGCGGCACGCCAACTTCCGCTGCGGACGCTGCAGCAGAAGCATGTGCCGATCACTCAGGGTGTCCGCCCACACGGGACACCCGTACAGGGCCATGGACCGCACGACACCCGCGTAGAGTCTCCTGCAGGAGTCATCCGGGCCCCTCAGGTTGGGCAGTAGCCGCGCCAGAGCGTTGGCTGTGCCCGCCAATTTGGGGCCCAGACTTCGGAAGTGCTTCCCGAAGTCCCACCGGCCGTCGAGCACGAGCCCCAGATATTTCATCTGGGGCTTGATGCCGATGAGAGTGCCTCCCACTGTGAGACTGGAACCAGGTGGTGGCGTGCGCCGAGGTCCATGAAAGAACATGGCCTCGGATTTATGCAAAGCCACCTCAAGGCCCAGCCGCCGGATCCGTTCCACGACTCGAGCAACCGCGGTCGTGGCCCTCAGGATCGCTTCGCGGTGTGTAGCCCCGCTCGCCGTCACTAGCGTGTCGTCCGCATAGCACGTGACGGCGGCGCCGTCCGCAAGCTCACCGCGAAGCACCCAGTCGTATCCAATGTTCCACAGTAGCGGCCCGAGAACCGATCCCTGTGGAACACCGCACGACATCTCACGCCGACCGACGCCGGTCGCACTTGGGTAGATGACGGCTCTCTCCGTCAGGTACGCCCCGACTATGCGGCGGAGGTAGAGAGGCACACCGTGGTACACGAGTGCCTCCCTGATGCAACTCCAGGGCAAGGTGTTGAACGCGTTGGAGATGTCCAAGGACACCGCCAACGTCACCTCACCCCGGGCAACTGCCTCCTCCGCCAAAGTCCTCACGCGCATGATGGCATCCACGGTGGACCGCCAACGGCGGAAGCCATATTGGGTATCCGCCAGGTCCGGCCCCCTGCCAGAGGTGCTCGACGAGGCGCTTTGCAATAACTCTTTCAAAGAGCTTGCCCACCTCGTCGAGCAACACAATGGGCCGGTAGCCGGACGGTTCGTCCGCCGGGCGACCCTCCTTTCGGATGAGGACCAGTTTCCCCGTCTTCCACATCTTCGGAAACTGGCCCCGCTCCAAGCATGCGCTGAGGAACCCTCTCAGCCGGGGTTCGAGACCGTCTTCTCCCAGAGCTAGGACCCACGCGCGGCCTGGAATGCCGTCGGGTCCCGGGGCGGTGCTCTTCTTGGCTCTAAGCCTTCGCACCGCCAGCTCCAGTTCTACCCAAGTGACCTCGGGGACTTCGTCGTCAACTACCACACTGGGCGCCACAGGCGACCGAGGTGGCGGAGTCATCAGCGGCGGAACGTGTTCCGCTCGCGCCGGGAACAGGGACTCGACCACTCCACCGAGCACAGCTGGCTGGAGGACCCGGGTCAACGGCGGGGCCCGGGGACGCAGCTTTCCTCTTACCATAAGGTAAGGCCGCCCCCATGGGTCCCGCTCCAGCGTCTCCATTAGCTCCTTGTAAGCCGCGGCTTTCGCCCGCTTAATCTCCGCTCGGAGGGCATCTCTGGCCTCCCTGTATCCCACATGAAGCTCCGCCACTCGGGGCTCCGTATCTGCGGTTCGGCTACGCCTCCTACGGAGTCTGGTCCACCGGCGGTGCGCGATCACGCAGGCATTCCCATGTGGTGTCGTACAAGTCGACTTTAACATCAGACAGATATATACAGCTCAGACTCAGGCTCAGATGCATGGCTCTAGTCAACTATAGTGCCCGGAAGATGGCAATAGACTGACCCCCTATTACGTGGGACCGAATACAATGATTGATGAAATGTGGATGTTAATTCCACCTCTGCCTAACCCTCCGGGAATGAAGGCTGGTTGTGATTATATGTATGTACGTTGAAAAATTTTTGCAATGCTAAAAGACACGACTTGTGGGTCCGCTCATGACGACATTATATTGAGCCACGGAAGTACCACCTTCTCATGTAGTACCAATTACATATAAATTAGTACTTTAAGTACCGGAGACCTCACCTCACTTCCTTTCCTTTTTCCTATGCGCCTCTTACCCACTTCACCTCTGTAAGTGGATATCGGCAAATGACACTTTTAGGTAATGAAAGCGTTTCGAAGTAATGATAACGGTTTACCATTAACTGGGGCATGCCCTTGTTTGCTACTTTAATTGGGTTCAACCAATCAATAAGCCTCTCGCAATCCACTGCTGGACCTTACGTCTCTCCTTATGTTGGGAGGCTTTGGCCGACTGTTTCCACCCTGGCCGGGCGGGTTGGTACAGGGTTTTATTTCGAGTTTTCCTTCTCTCGCTATGGTCACACGGTCCACCTGATGGGAAGTGTTTACCGTGACCTATGGACGTATGCAACACCAGGGGTGTAACACTCGCGTTGCCGACCACGAAGAACCCTGGTATTTAAGCGTTAGTCGGTTTTACGGCAGCCTTCAGATGAGACGAGGTAGTGATTCTTGTATTCTTTCTCCGTACCCCGAAATAATACTAATCAAGGAATTTCATAAAATTTTGAAATCAATTAACTAGTATGTTAACTATTCCTGTCGGGTCAGATTGGAAAAAGTGAATGTGCAAGGCGGGAGATGGGCCCCCAGTGTGGTTGTATAGGAGAATTTCAAATATCTAAGGTGCGTTCATGTTGCTCAGTTGAACAGAGTATTCTCCCATACTAAGAAGCGAACATTTTTTGCACATACTGAGGACACAGTTGTGCTTTTTCCACAGTATCCTTTTATTAAACCTGACCAGTTTCGCCTTACGGCGTCCTCAAAGGTTTACAATGCCGTAAGGATGCTGTAAGACGAAATCGGTCAGGTCTAATAAAAGGAAACTGTAAAAAGTACATGTATGTTTTCAATATGTGTAACAAATAAATTCCACCAAGTACCATCAATCAAGAGTGTAATTAACCTTTTTTGTACCTTTTAGGTGGCAGACAAGCAAACGGGCGACCTGGTGGAAAGTGGTTACTGTGGTCTATGGACGCGTGCAACACCAAAAGAGACACACACGTGCTGCCGACCCTGTAGGAACAGAGAGTTTCTGTGCCGTCAGTGTAGAAAACAAAGCAGGACAAGACTTTAGTCTTTCCACTGACAGCACAACAACTCTCTAGCAAGCTCTGGCTACCCTACTCACTGCCGTTCTATTTTCAAACATGGCCTTTTCATGATTTCTATGTTCACTGTAAGATGGACTACAATTTTCTCCATTAGTCACTTTACACGACACCCACGGGAACGATAATATTAATTAATTATGGCACATTTGTGTAATTGACTTATATATTGGCACGGCTGGCTGTGCTGGTGCTACTGCAGCTTCTGCAGAGACTCTTAAGCGGCGCAAGTATTCTGATCTCATTGGTGATTATGAGTTTGGGCCGTTTGGAGTAGAAACGTTTTGGCCGTGGGGTCCGAGCGCCCGCAATCTCTTCAGGGAGATTGCGAAGCGTATGGTCGATGCTTCTCGTGACCAGAGGGCTGGCCTCTTCTTAGGTCAGAGAATAAGCATTGCCATACAACGTGGCAATGCTGCCAGTCTTCTGGGAACGCTGCAACAAGATGACCTCATCATTAGATTTTCGAAAAACCAATAATCCTAGCTGGGAATCGAACCCATTAATTTTGAAAAAAAACCATTATTACACTATACGATAGTGTAAAGCCCCACAAAACGACTCTGTATTTATACTCTGTAATTTATGGTTTTAATAAATAAATTAAAAATGTGATGTCTAATTTAAATTTAAATTTATATATAAATAATAATACTTAAATGACATTTAAAACTAAAAACTATTATTAGGTACCTACTAAAATACACTAACATATAATAAAAACAAAAAATTACATACATAATGCGTCATGAAATTCCTCCTCACCATCACCGATCGGTAACGTGCCCAGAAGGCTGGCAGCATTGCCACGTTGAATGGCAATTTTTATATAATAGTCTTCTGGTCACGCGTGGTGTCGATCAGCTGCTTTGCCAAGTCTTTGTATAGAGAACGGGCACTTGGACCCCACGTCCCTAAAAAATAAATATAAAAATAATTAAAAATAATGAATTTGTCTATTTTATGGTATATCTGTATTCTATGTATTTTATCTGCTATTGTACACTTGCTTTTTACCCTTTTGTTGCGTTTTTAATCCCCTAGGTTTGCTGGGAAAAAACTCAGCACTGAGTTAAGCTTGCCATCGTACATCAAAATGCATTAATGATAGCTTGTTAATATATTAATTTCCTGTGTACAATAAAGAATTAAAGAAGGAATGGAATGACTCTTGTATTTTATTTCGCCTCAATGAAGATGAGTGACAGTAAATAATAGTTCTAAACTCATCGAGAATCATCATACGAGATGGTAGCGATACAGATTAGATTTACATAATGTGTTATTAGAAAGTAGGTATATGCTGACCGAATATGCGTGGAACCAGTTCGAAGAGCTAGCTATTCTATGGTAATAAATATATTTTTGACTTTGGGAAAGAATTTATAATCTTTTTGTACACTTTCGGAATGTTTCAAATGTTATTATAAATGTGAATTGCTAAACTTTTGTGGTGTTACTAGATAAGAAATTAAGTTTTATTCCTCACATTAAGAATGTTACTACAAAAGGTTTCAGGATTTTAGGATTTGTACTTAGAAATTGTAAGAACTTTAAGAAACAATCAACAAAGTTTACCTTATTTAGGACATTGGTCAGATCGAGGCTTGAATACTGTAGTCAGGTTTGGTCTCCTCATTACGAGGTCCACATTAATGCACTTGAGCGAGTTCAGAAGCGTTTCTTATACCATCTAACTTACCACCATCATAACGCTAAGACTCTAGCCTCATACAAAAAACGCTTAAAGCATTTCAATTTGCATAGTCTCAAAGATCGAAGAAAACTATTAGATCTAATGTTTCTGTACAAAGTGGCGAGGGGAGTCCATGATTGCCCGTCTCTTCTTGAAAATATTACATTTAGTACCCCCAAGAAACTTCCGCGTGAATCACGATTCCATTTATTTGTTCCCAAAAAAGCAAGAAGCAATTTAGGACTCCATTCGCCTATGAACCGGCTCCAACACACATACAACAATGTTTCGAAGGGGCGCGCTTTGGATATCTTCGGACAATCCTTGGCTAAATTTAGATTCTTGATTTTAAACCCATCCCACAACTACTAGTTTTTTTAGGTACCTACTCATGTTAGTCTCAGTAATCTTAATTTCCATAATTTAGGTTTCTGTGTTAAACAGATAATTTTTATGTAATTACTTTAATCACTTGTATTCTTGCTTCTCAATGCATGCCGTGGCAGCTTGTAATTGAGGTAGCACCAAACAAATGTAAATTAGACTTAAGGTAAAATGTAATGTGCTGGTGTATACCTTGTAAGCTGCTCTTAATAAATAAATAAATAAATAAAAATAAATAAATGGTTTAAAATAAATTGTTTAGATCTTGTCTAGACTATTGACATCTAATTACATATATTATGAGATATAATGCCATTAGAGCCAATATAATTGAGTTCCAATGTCATATTTTCGATTTCTTTTTACAGGCATTTTTGAAATTTTCTTTTCGCTAATAACCGTAAAACAATGTTATCAGTGTCGCTGATTTGTTAGCAAAGCAAAGTGTTATGGTGTTTACCCGATTACACTTATAAAAACGAGGCTGCATGTTTTTTTTATTACAATTGAGAGCTAATTCTTGTAATAAACATCTATTCAAAACCCAGTGTTGATTTTATTGCGAGGAGGTAGGACACGACAGTATTTATGTGCAATTGAGCAGTCCGATTGGGGAAGTACCTCCGTCCTACAGAGTATGGCGGCCATAATAACCTCCTGTTGTGTTTCCGGCGGTGAGTAGGGTAGCCAGAGCTCACTGGAGAGTTTTTGTGCTGTCAGTGGGAAGACCAAAAGCTTGTTCTGCTTTGTCTTTTACACTGATGGCTGAGAAACTTTCTGTGCTTACAGGGTTGGCAGCGCAACATCAGCACGAGTGTGACTTCATTGGTTTTGCACACGTCCATAGGCCACGGTAACCACTTTCCGTCAGGTGGCCCAAGTTCTTGTCTGCCACCTAAGTGGTACAAAAGAAATATCTCCCAAATATCAATAACAATAATGATTTGATCTTGACAATTTGTTACCAGTATACCGTTATTGATAGATTGGGAGATTGATTGCATTTTGAAAAGATTTTTGTAAAGGTATCTACTGTACCATCATAGCGTTTATTAATTTGTGGGTAGGTAGTTTACCTATTGTTCTCTGATTTTTTCTGTTTACTATAAATAATAAAAAAATAAAATAAAATAAAAATCTGTTTATTTCAGTAAACTTATTTCTAGAACATTGCTGAGTCTTCCCAGTGAGTGATCTAATGATACTCGTGTTGGGAATGGCCCGCTACTTCCCTTAGTTTTTAATAAACTAGTAAATTATATAATTTAGGGTATATTATATATAATTAGATTACATGTAGTGTGTGAGAGGGTGTGTGATGTGTGTGAGAGGGTGTGTAATGTGTGTTTGCGTGCGTGTGTGTGTGTGTGCGCGCGTGTGTGTGTATGCGTGTGTGTGTGTGTGTGTGTGTGTATGTGTGTGTGTGTGTGTATTTGCTTAAAATTCTCATCTATTTTGTGATTTTCAGGCAGTTCTTGTAAGAAGACTTTCGACTTGATTATAATCAAGAGTATTTAAAAATTGTGTTACATCTTTTTTGCACTCATAGAGTTGTTTAGGATATATACTAAGTATTTTATTTAATTTATTATATAATAATATATATAATAATATATATGGAGGGATATTTTTGTAAGGTAAGTAAGGTAAATTATCTTGAATATGATTCAAGATAATTTTCCTTTCTTGACTCTTCCCGAATGCTATTTTCGATGTTGTTGTGGATAACTACTGTTGTGCTTGGTGCACAAGAGTTACCTACAGTCCTGTAAAAAAGATCGAGTTAAGTCGATAATATAATAGTATTGTACGACACGATAACCGCGGTAGCCTAGTGGTATGGGTAATGGACTGCTGAGACGAGGTCTCGGGTTCTATCCCAGGTTTTACCATAGCACACACCAATGACTTTGCGATGCTTCGTGTGTATTTATCGCAGGCTTATAAGTTCCCGGTTAATGACAATAGGCTCGCCACCATTGCATTACATTGGGACCTATGTTCTGGCGAAATGTAGGTGCTAGCACCTCTGCCTACTCCTTCGGGGATATAGGCGTGAGTTTATATTATGTTATGTTATTTTGTACGACAAACGAATGTTCAAAAATTAGTATGTTACGTTCAGTTCATTCAGCATAGCTTTCATTTTGCAACAAATTGCAATCTAATAAGTTCCTACAGATGTCCGTACTTCAGACCATATGGTGCCTTGACTAATCGTGACCTCGGGGCAAATCCACAAGTTTGTGTCTTACATAATGTGACATATTGAGTTGGGATTTGAAACGATAACGCAATTAGTAAAGCAGTGCGTATATGGATGGTGTGATGGACAACTGTGGAATGTAACATCAATATTATGTAGTAACCTTAAGATCTCGTTAGCATGGGAACTGAAATGACAGCTGCCTCTAGAATCATTCTCTGAGAGTCTTCAGGTTTAGAGTCAAGGTTGTTACGAGGCAAGGGTGTTCTGTCATCAGCTACTCAATTATTATCAAATGCAATATAGGTTAAACGTTGGGCTATTAATAAAATTTGAAGTATAATTGTTAGAGTAAAATCAGGATCACCCCATCTCTTCTCATGCGATGTCGTACAAGGCGACAAATTTATACAGTCCAGACTCAGCCTCATATGCATGGCTTGAGTTAAAAATAGTGCCCGGAAGACGGCAATAGGCTCACCTCCTATTACGTGGGACCTAATTCAATGATTGGTGAAATGTGGGTGTTTATTCACCTCTGCCTAACCCTCCGGGGATAAAGTCGTGATTATATGTATGTATGTAATTCTCGTACCATAGTGTTTGTAACCAAACTCCCCCGAAACTGCTTGATCGATTCTTATGATCTTTTTGGGTTTATTTGATAGGTCTAAAAATAGGTTATATTGTTACCCCTAAGTGACTAATGCTTTTTTAAATTATTATATTATTTATTATTTAAAAAAATCCCCTTAATTTTCATCCTTCAACGACCATACCACCCATATATTTATATATATGGCATAACAAAGTTTGCTGGGTCAGCTAGTAATAATATAAAAAAGAAAAAGGGTCTTTTGTGAGACTTTGCCTTTAGCTTACCATCAGGAGAAATGCAGTTAAATTGACGTTTCTTAGTTAAAAAAGACTCAGGGCTAAAGCCAACCGAGAGTATATTTTTGAGTTGTGTATGAGGTGCATAATATCGGTCGCTGCGTTCGATTTCATAGAAAACTCGATCTCGTTTTTAAGTCACAGTGTAAAACAAACAAGTGTTTTCTAGTAAACCGAATGTAGCAAAATAACAAACCAAAATTACGATACTCATAACTCAAAAATTTACGCTCGTTTGTCTCCACCCCTAGTCTTACCAAAGCCTCACATAATACTATGAATTCATAATTATTTATTTATACTTTATGCACGATGTACATTGGCGGACTCTAGGTATTGGGACTTTTCGCGAACTATATCATGGAACTTACTATTTCTGCCGACGTTTCGGATGCGTTGCAGCACCCGTGGAAACCACTTGACGGTAAACGTAAAAAAAAAGTAAAAATAACATAATACTATGAATATCATGCACGCGAAACAATGAATATATAGGACACATAACAACAGAATGCCTCGTATGTAAAGGCACCTTAAGACCACCCGTTTACTATTAAAATTAATTACTATTTAAACAGATTTAAGCCACGAAGTATTCACCATTATGCATTAGTTCGGTACGTAAACAGCGATTTCTCTCTAACTATTCGATTGTGGAATTCGGCGACCTTCGTACTTTCGAAGCGTCTTCATCAATACATGAAATCGATTATACAATGTGAAGATTACATTATTAACGGTGTTATAACATGATGTTTACGGAATTGATAAGATTTATACAACTGTTATGAATAACTGTGTTCAGGTATTGTTATTTTTAAGTCGTTTCCGGGTTCCGTAAATAGAAAATAGATAGTAGTGATCAAGTGAACGATAGCAAGATGGTTTACTGGAAGACGTACCGTAAAAGCCTGCTGTGATTTTTCCAAGCGACTACTATATGGGGTTGTTCAAGACGTGCATCAGAAGGTTCTTACAGGGTCGGCAGCGCGAGTGTGACGCCCTTGGGTTGCACACGTCCATAGGCAACGGTAATACCTTTTTTATATATGCCTACCACTTAGGTGGCAGACAAGCACACGGCCCACCTGATGGAAAGTGGTCACCGTGGCCTATGGACGCGTGCAAGACCAAGAGAGTGACACTGCAAGCATTTAGAGTTTCTGTGCCGTCAGTGTAAAAGACAAAGCAGGACAAGCTTTTGGTCTTTCCACTGACAGCACAAAAACCCTGCAGTGAGCTCTGGCTACCCTACTCACCGACGGGAACACAACACGAGGTTATTATGGCCGCGGTATTCTGTAGGGCGGAAGTACTTCCCCAGTCGGACTGCTCAATTGGACGGAAATACCGTCGTGTCCTACCTCCTACAATATCTTGGCATCAGGTGAGCCGTGTGCTCGTCTGTCACTTAAATGATATAAATAAAGACATCAATGATCAAAATATATTATGTACAACGATATATTCCATGATGCGACTGCCATCTGACCTCCACAGACCAGTTGTTTAACTTTTTAAGACTTCAACTACCCGTAACGACGTATAATGAGCGTATGGTGACCGGGACCGGCAGTTTAACTTGCTCTCCGAGGCACAACCAGACCAATATAATTTGCACTGTGCGGGGATCGAACTAGCGACTCCTGCATTGCGGCTGCGCTACGCCATAGAGGTGGTCAAATCGAATTGGCAGTCCTTCCCTTGACAGGGTGTTTTTAGGATCGTCAATCTCACCTGCGAACTAGTACACCTGTTGATTGGCGAATGAGTCTTTGGCGTAGGCTTTCCTCTCGAGGTTGGGGGTCAGACAGCAGTCATT
This sequence comes from Eilema griseolum, assembly GCA_963662185.1. Taxonomy (NCBI): domain Eukaryota; kingdom Metazoa; phylum Arthropoda; class Insecta; order Lepidoptera; family Erebidae; genus Eilema; species Eilema griseolum. The sequence continues at coordinate 20,604,091 of OY759248.1, read as the reverse complement.
CCTATAAAAGCAAAGTAAATTAAATTATGGAGAATAAGAGAACGGACCCTGATCTCCAATGAGTTAGTTTAAGTGACGAGAAAATCGAATTCGCGACCTCTTAAGCATTAGTCGTAAGGCTTGTCCTGCTTTGTCTTCTACTGACGGCACAGAATCTCTGTACTTACAGGGTTGGCAGTGCGACTGTGACTCCTCTGGTGTTACAGACGTCCATAGGCCACGGTAACTACTTTCCATCGGGTGGGCCGTGTGCTTGTCTGCCAACTAAGTGGTATAAAAAAAAAAAAAGAAATTAGTGGAAAGATCTACCGCTATACTCATGTACCTAATAAAATTATAAGGGATTTTTTGGACACGCGGCATTGGTTGTTGAAAAAACCCAACCGAAACGTTGGGATTAGTTTACATAATAAAATAACACCAATTCGCTTGTATAATATTCGCGTAAACTTCCGATAGTATCAAGTCAAAGTCAAAGTCAAAAATCATTTATTCTACATAACATAACATAACATAAACTCACGCCTTTATCCCCGAAGGGGTAGGAAGAGGTGCTGGCACCCACATTTCGCCAGTTTATGTTTAGGTCCCAATGTAATAAGTGGCGAGCCTATTGCCACTAACCGGGCACTTATGAACCTGCGATAAATACACACATAACTTCGAAAAGCATCGAAAAGTCAATGATGTGTGCCATGGTAAAACCTGGGATCGAACCCGAGACCTCGTCTCAGCAGTCCGTTACCCATACCACTAGGCTACCGCCGTTTTGTTTTTGGTCATTTATTTTGCATAGACCATAAACGTCAATATAAAAGGAAATATGAAAGACTAGTTTAGCAAAAGGACCACCGGTTTGAAACCCGGCCCAGACGTGAGAAGACTCCGGCAAGAAACTCCGCAGGCATTCTTTTTTTGGTCTATTTACAAACATTTACTTAGTCTACTTAGTCTTTGATATCATTAGGTACATTAATATTAAACGCACATAATATATGTGTATGTGACCGCGGTAGCCTAGTGGTATGGGCAATGGACTGTTGAGACGAGGTCTCGGGTTCGATCCCAGGTTTTACCATGGCACACACCAATGACCGTTCAATGCTTTTCAAAGTTATGTGTGTATTTATCGCAGGTTTATAAGTGCCCGGTTAATGGCAATAGGCTCGCCACCTATTACATTTGGACCTAAACGTAAACTGGCGAAATGTGACTCTGCCTACCTCTTCGGGGATATAGGCGTGAGTTTATGTTATATTATGTTATATGTAATATATTTTTATCGACCTACAAAGTGCTTAAAATCACGTTTATCATTTGGCAATTGAATAAAACATGCACAAGGACATTACATCTGATTCTTTTCACGAATTGAAAAGTAACGGCCTTCGAGGTCTAGTTAATACAAGATGCAATAATAGTAACAAGGTTTGAAGATGGCTTATGACTGCAATTGTGGACGTAATAATTACCTATGCGTTCATACTTTAGGCCGTCCGCTGACTCATCCGCAACACGCATGCGGGCGCTTACACGTGTGTCGTGATTCATTATTATCTGACTATTTATGCTGTTGGCACTTGGTGGAATTTGTTGTTACACATATTGATAACTCACTTGTACTTTTCCACATTACTTTTACTATTTATTAGACCTGACCGGTTTCGCCTTACGGCATCCTCAAATGTTTACAATGATATTTAAGAACATTCCTTTATAAACATTGCGACAATGAAACATGTTTCACATGTGGATAGTTGTAAAATTGTTATTTTCTGAGCCTTTTCCTAACTCAGTTTTGGTCGGCTTTCCAGTCTAACTGTAATACAGCTAAACTTCCACAGTGCTATCAAATGAAATTTTAAAGCATTTAGTATGCTAATTATTCAAATCGATTCGAATTCCGTCCGAACTGATTTAATTTTTTTCCAATCTTAAGTGCTATCAAAGTTCTGTAGTCAGACTAGTCGAACTTTTGAGCTTATCGTGTATATATTTTACACGATTTTTATGCAAATGGCATAAAAAATAAAAGTAAGTAATTTAGATGATACAATCCATATTGGATGTATTAAACAGGCACTTGCAAGCGTGCATTCGTACGAGACCACGGACGCCCTTATTTATCGGCCTTGGCATGGATGACCTGAAAGAGGGCTTCGATCAATTGCTTTGTAAGAATATTTGGTTAATTGGCAGAGAATGTGTTCGTTCGGTAACACTACAAGTAAGGCGCACACACACACAATACAAATAGATTGTATTTGTAGGTAGATGACAATGTAGCTATGTATTCATCGTGTATGTTCCTCTGGTTAACCTTTCGTTGTATTCTCGTATTTCAGTTTTGACATTATGAATCGGTCCATGGAACACCTTCATCGCACCATTAAGCCTGGAATTCATTACCAGCTCACGTGTTTCCTTTTTGCTACAGTCCCGGGTCCTTTAAGCGCGGCGTGAAAAAGCATATGATGAGGCCGTCAAGCTGAGTGTCACCATTGTAACATGGTATATATGTGACCCTTTTTTCTGAGCTTACCATCAGGCGAGGCGAATTCTAATTGACGTGTCCTATACAAAGAAATAAAAAAAAATGCACAAAATCGGATCCGATGACGGTGTGCACCTTCAGTTCGTCATAAACCGTCGAAGTAAACCGATGTGAACTGCATGGCTAAATGCTCCGTCTCATATTGTGATTGTATAGGACTCTTCTTCGTCATAGCGGTAATCCCAGTCTTTCACCTCGAAGTCTGGTTACCTTTTTACCAGTCTAACTGCGGATATGGCTGATAATGATAAAGACTTCTAATATTTGACTACATTGAACCGACTAATGGATTACCTACATACTGACTGTCAGTCAGCCTTTGAACACGGCCGGTGTAACCTGGTCGAAACACCAGGCAAACCAAAGTTATGTATGTATTTATATTCTGATTGCGTTAATTCCCGTTGACATTATTGTATATCATGGAACGCGATAGTTTAAAAGTTATTACCTACATATGTATTTGTACCCTTTTTATATAGAGCACGCCAATTTGACCTCACCTCGCCTTATGATAAGTTAAAAGCAGTCACGTAGCATGTTACAATGGTGGTGCTTAAAGGAGGACCCCCAAAATACAGGCTTCCGCTAAGTTTGTGGAGTCAGTTTATTGTACTTAACACGGTTATAATGTAGGGATTCATATTTATTATAAGATATAAACATAAACATAAACTCACGCTTATATCCATTTCGCCAGTTTATGTTTAGGTCCCAATGTAAAAGGTGACGAACCTATTGCCATTAACCGGGCACTTATAAACCTGCGATAAATACACACATAACTTCGAAAAGCATCGAAAAGTCATTGGTGTGTGCCATGGTAAAACCTGGGATCGAACCCGAGACCTCGTCTCAACAGTCCATTACCCACACCCTAGGCTACCACAGTTTTTTATACTTATTCTGTATGTTGATTTATCTTCTGAAAAACAAACATACCTACTAACATTCATTTTATTGATATAGAAGATGATCTTGCTACACACAGAGTATTGGACACACCCAGTGGGAGTCCACTGGGTGTGTTACAATATTTATTATTACTATGATTAGAAAAACATATTTCATATCTCAAGAAGTTTACATATCATTCAACCCACACATACTCTAGAAAACCATCAGGATGGTTTCGAACCCACATTGTCACTTTAGAGCATGATTTTCTAATAACATAGTAATGAAATGTTTGTAAACATTAATACTACAGTTCAAATCAAATGATGCTTTGATTATTGCGATAGACACGACCAACCGCTGCCATCTTGTACGACTCGTTAGCCTCATTTCTGAATAACTTAAGTGTATTAAACATTACTTAACTTACAGCAATGTGCACTATTTGTATCTAGTTTAGTGTGTACACACTTTAGTTATTTAGTGAAGATTTCTGTGTATGTTAGGCTACACGGAACTAAAAATGTGTTTATTTTGGTATGGATACTTCAACGGTAAGTACATTCAACGAATCGCGTAAAGCGCCGTGAAAATTGGTGTTCTCGAATTTTTGGCCTCTATATAATCATAATAGAACTTCAATTTAAGCGTCAATAAAAATATTTGTTTAAATGTTAAACTGTATAAAATTTGAACACATGCAAGCAGATATTATAAAGCTGAAGAGTTTATTCGTTTGTTTATTTGAACCCGCTAACTACTGATTCAAATAAAAAATATTTTTTATTGAATAGTTCGTTTATTGACCAAGGTTTTAGGATAAATAATTATAATCACGCTACTACTTAAGGGACCGGAGCAGTGATCATTTGAAAATCAAAGAAATACGGGTTCAGACAGGTGACATTAGGATTCAACATTTGCCACGGTTGAAGTTGGGGATGGGTCAGTCAGTCAGTGACTATCCGTGTGGTGATACAGAAAGATTACAAGTATAACCACCCCATCTCATCCGAAGGGTGTCGTAAGAGGCGACTAAAGGAAAATTACGCAGACGATATCACTGCGAGAAGGGAAACTCAAAATAAAACCCTGTGCCAACACGTCTGACCAGGGTGGAAATAGAAGGCCAAAGCCTCCCAACATTGGGAGAGGCCTATGTCCAGCAGTGGACTGCAATAGGCTTGATTGATTGATTGATTCAGTGGGCCTTACAATCGATAAGAACCAGACTCGTATCCTAGCCATTACACTGTGAACGTGTAGCCACTCCCAGCCCAAATCCTTTAAGCTAACCTTTAGTGTGCCCTATGTAATACAAATGTCCTATGTAATACAAAGATCTAACAAGTTCCTAATCTTCCCCTTACATAGGGAACGCAGAGCGTTCCCTATGTAATCACTAAGCCACAGAACATTCGCCCGAAATCATCCAAATTCTTCTATACATTATATATTGCAAGGAGGTAGGACACGGCGGTATTTCCGCCCAATTGAACAGTCCGACTGGGGAAGTACCTCCGCCCTACAGAATACCGCGGCCATAATAACTTCGTGTTGTGTTTCCAGCGGTGAGTAGGGTAGCCAGAGCTCACTGGAGAATTTGTGCTGTCAGTGGGAAGACTAAAGGCTTGTCCTGCTTTGTCTTCTACACTAACGGCACAGAAACTCTGTACTTACAGGTTTGGCAGCGCGAGTTTGACTCCTCTGGTGTTACAAACGTCCATAGGCCACGGTAACCACTTTCTATCAGGTGGGTCGTGTGCTTGTCTGTCACCTAAGTAGTACGTCATACGGCAACGGCCTGAAACAATTCAATTGTATCTATATCTTAACCGATTTGAACAGTTAGCATACTAAATGCTTTAAAATTTCATTCAAAAGTTCTTAATCTATTCCTACACCTCTCACGACTGTTAAATAATTTATGATGTGTGTACTTAGATGTACATACTTAATTTCATTAAACACCTCTTCATATATTTGAATTACAAGTACTACTAACAAACTGGTCTTAAAAAAGGATTGTGCTACATACCTTCACGTAGTTTTGCTACAAGGAGGTAAGTAGGGATCTGTGTCGGTCAATATTAACTGCTGTGGAGTTTCAAGGTCAAGTGGTAAGACGATGGTTAATGTGTGTGACATTTGTAATCAATAACGGTCATTACTACGATGACAATAGCTTTTTTCACATGCGATAAATCCCCGCGGTCAACCCCCTCGCCGGAGACGATGGGAGGTTCGTTAACCTCCCATCGTCTCCGGCTCCCATCGTCTCGAACCGTCTAAAACGTGCCTGTGGGTCGTTGTTGGTTGCTGGAGGTGAGCTTGGCAGACATATCTCTAGCACTCCGGCCGTCTCTCTCGAACTGGCCCTCCTCGAGTGGGGGAACCATGGATTCCCTAAGGCGTCTCCGGATATGGGACAGTGCGCAAAGCTGCAATGCTTCTGCTGAGGTGACAGGTGGGTCTACCCGTCACCTCCAAGCCTGCGCTCATAGGGGTCGAAGGTCATTCTACGACGACGGTAACTGAGTGGATAAGGAGTCAGCTTTATTTTGAAAGGTTTTGACTTTGAATTCTGGCCTCTATCGACGTGAACTAAGCAATTTAGCTTCGCTGGATGGGTCAGCCAGAATATTAGTAAATTTGGGAAAAGAGGACCCGAGCCTCTGAGGTGAAAGCTTTGAATTGGACTGGGATGAACGCGCAATGGATAACGCAAGGATGGAAAAGAATAGTATTTACAACAATCCTAGGCTAAGCTGAATTGCTTTATTTTCCTCCCCCTACCGGAGCCGGTGGATGTCGGACTCGAACCGACCAAAACGCACGACGCCTGTGGGTCGTTTTTGGTTGCCAAAGGTGAGGTTAACAGGCATATCCCTTGCACCCCGGCCGAAGCTAAATTGCTCGTGTTAGGAGTGGGTCATGTAAGTAGTGTGATAGTCAGAATTCGAATCCGTGACTTCTCGATTGTAAAATTAACTCATTTACCATTGAGCTACCGATGTCAGACGCTTCAATGAATTGGAATTATTTGTATACTTCACTTTCCTTAACATTAGAAAGTACATTATAAATTCAATGTCGTGATATAGTCGTTGTCGTTTGTTCAAAATTTATCAAAGACTCAGTTAATTTTATTAACAGCAATAAGAAATGTACTTAAATTTATAAATATTTTATATACAAATATGTTTCGAAAATAGATAGCTGTGCCCCGCGGTGACGCCCACGGTAAACATAACATTATTAAAAATAATCTTATTGACGAGAAGTCAATAACTTTTATACATAATAACTTTTCTGAATACCTAAACTAACTTAAGGAGATCGTAATTCTTGAGTCTTAATGTTCATTAATTGACTAAATCCAAGATCTTCGGGGCTCAAGTCATTCCTACCTACCTATATACTCCTACTGGTGAACGGACGAGGTCCTAGTCCAGGATTTCCTTTCGGAGTTGGAAGGACTGCTGACAATCGCTGCCATATAAATCGTAAAACACTAAGTCAAATCAAAAGGAGAAGGAGGAGAAAGTCGACCCTGGGTCCCAGGTGAAAACCTCCGATGTGTCTATGAAAAATATTATGATGATTTTTTTATAAAACTTAGGTGGCGAACAGGTACCCACCAGAAAGTGGTTGCCGTGACCTATGAACGAGCGCAAGACTAGGAGAGTCACACCCGTGCTGCCGACCCTGTAAGAACAAAGAGTTTATGTGCCGTCAGTGTAGAAGACACAATCTGAGCTCTGGCTACCCTACTTACCGCCAGGAACACAACACGAAGTAGGTGCTTATTGATGCTTATCTTGTCCACCTTTTTGCATTTTCGAGATAAAAATAGGCTATGCATGCACGGAATAAAGTTGGAAACGTTTAGTATTACTTCCATGACAGTGGTCCGATGATAGAATGTAGTCGCGGACATTATGTCGAACAATTAATCTGAACACACAACATTGTACAGGCGGTAAAACACGTCTAGCGAGGCAAATTTTACTACGGCTGAGTAGTTCCACACTGCTAATGAGTGTGGGATAGTCGAAGATCCTCAGAGCCTGCTCCCTCCTTAAACAATTTTTAACCCGTGAATAGGTATCTGAACCAAGAACGGGATAAGTATATCAAGCTTTTTTTTTTTTTTTACTTGCGCAAAATCCCCACGGATGCCGGTGGAGGAGGTTATGTCGGACTCGAACCGACTAAAACGCACACCGCCTGTGGGTCGCTTTGGTTGCCGAAGGTGAGGTTGACAGGCATATCCCTCGCACCCCGGCCGACCAGTATATCACGCTGGCGTAACCGTGAGCAACAGCTAGTTTCACAAGTAATGGAATAATACAAGTTGATTTACAAGATGCAATCATTGATGACATACTATCACAAGTGCTATGAACCCAAACGAGTTCACTAGTTCAAAGCAGAAGGGCCAACACACACCACGCATAATGTATCCGCGATATTTTCCATATTCGGCGCCACATAGATTAGGCTATTAGTATGCAGACACGACAGACGTTGAACTTTTGTTTTGTGCATACAGTTACGTGTTAGTGTAATAAGGTTAGGATTATTTTAGACCAGGAAGTGAATAAGTTATAAAATCGTTAAAGATCTAAATGCACAATCCTTCATTTATAAAAAAAAATGCATTTGTCTTTTGAATATTGCTTTAAAAATAAAAAAGAAAGTACCTAGTGAAAAATGCACGCGATTTTGCTTCATTTCTTGTATCTTTTTTATTCCTTACAAAAAATATAGGTGCGTCATTATAACAGCCAAACGTAAAAAAGTTGAGGATTAACAAATAGGGTCTTTTACTCCGCTACGTATTGGCTTTTTTCATGCATTATCATAAATAAGTCAGTGGACAATAATAGATATATTTTAGTATATTTGGTGGCAGATCTATCATTCTAAGTACCTACCAAAAATATTTTTCACGATGAATTCAATATTGATTTAATTTCACCATAATAACGCAATTATATTTGTACGTTTATTTTAATAATATTAATATTTACATAATGTACACGGAAGTTATCTAAATTAAAGTATTTTAAAAAAAGAAGAAAAAACTGAATATAACTCAACAATCCTGCAGGATCAGGCGTCAAAGAATTCCTCCCCATCGACGTCAACCGGTAGGGTGGCCAGAAGGCTGGCGGCATTGCCACGTTGAATGGCAATTCCAATCCTTTGCGCAAGGAATAAACCAGCTTTTTGGTCACGGGTAGCGTCAATTAAACGTTTTGAAATTTCTCGAAACAAAAGACGGGCACTTGGACCCCATGATCCCAGCGTCTCGACTCCAAACGGCTCAAATATGTAATTACCACTTATATTACTATACTTGCGCCGTTTGAGGGTCTCTGCCGACGCAGCAGCAGCGCAGGCGCAGTTTGCAGTCCCTGGAAGATGTGAAGGCGCAAGGGTATCAGCACATGTTGCATCCCACATCAAATGCCTGCCCATCTTCCAAGGCATTGTATAAAGCTTTCTTTTATTGTATATCTGTTACACGAAGATTACATTTTTAATCTTTGTTATCACGTTCATGATGTTATAATATTACGGTTTTGGTATTGCCCAATATTCGCCTATCGGCCGGTGAAGATTCTATACTTTTGTAACACGAAAATGTTGTCCATTACACAACGTAGGGTTATATCAGAATATTGAGGTAATTACATTTCCTTAATGTCTTTAATAAGATGCTATTATTTTACGTAATGTGGGTGCTAGCACCTCTGCCTACCCCTTCGGGGATATAGGCGTGAGTTTATGTTTATGTTTATGTTTTATGTATTTTACGTAGAAATCGGATACATGGCTTGGTTGAATGGAAAGTTTTACCAATTTATATTTATGGAAAAGTTTCCTTGACTATGCATGGGACAGCTACCTAATCGTTAGTTTCACATAGTAGTATTAGTAAGAGCAGGTGGGTTTTGTTAGCCTGTACATACCCGAATATGGGGTAAAGGGACCTCAGGATGCTTTGGTGACGGTTTTCCTGTAGGGGATGAAGCGAAAATGTAAGTAAATCAGGGAAAGCAGGTTTTTAGGCTCTAACGAACAGGTTATAAATGCAGCCGGGATTGCAGCTCCATTAAAAAAGTAGAGTCAAATATGGTACGATACTGTACTGGGTGGCGCAAAAGTACTGGCACTAAAGAAAATACCTTTATTTTTTTTATATGACATTTTCTGTACTTCTGTTGTTGAAAATTGTGTAGTGAACAAATGTAAAATACACTGAAAATAAACATGGACCGTTTTACTCCCCAAGAACGTGGAATAATTGTGTCAATGTTCTTAGTGGACGCTTTTCCAGGCCGAGTTATCTCTCGTTTTGGCGATTTGCCTTGGCCTGCAAGATCACCCGATCTGACCAGTCCAGACTTCTTTCTTTGGGGTTTTTTGAAATCTCGGGTGTATGTGAACAAGCCACAGACTCTCGCAGCTCTAAAAGAAAACATTCGTCAAGAAATAACGAACATATCGCAGGAAGTGTCACGGCAAGTTATGCAAAATGTCATAAATAGGGCTCAAATGTGTATCAACTCTGGAGGTCACCATTTAAAAGACATCATCTTTAAATCCTAATGGTACGAAATTTAATGGTACAAATATACATTTAAAAAAACCTAAATCTAGTTTTCTAATTTAGAAAAAATGTTATAGCCGAACCAAATAGGGTCTTTACTTTTGCGCCACCCAGTATATATATATATATAAATGCATTTCATGCACAGAATATAAGTACTATTAGTACTGAGTATACTACAAACACGTAATACAGGTAGATATATCAAAATAGTAAAATCTAAAACCTTGAGGTCTTCGCAATATGTCTGTAGATGTTCAAAATTGTTGTTTCAGTAAAAAAATATTTTTAGTAAAACTTATGTAACCTATGGTAGGTATTGCTGCTATTTACCTTACTACACACATATTTGTAGCTTAACTATGTTTCGTAATACTATTTCTCGTTATGAAATTGAGCAGTCCGACTGGGGAATTACCTCCACCCTACAGAATACCACGGCTATAATAACCTCGTGTTGTGTTTCCGGCGATGAGTAGGGTAGTCAGAGCTCACTGGAGAGTTTTTGTGCTATCAGTCTGAAGACCAAAGGCTTGTCCTGATTTTGTGTTCAGCACTGAAGGCACTTAAAATCTCTGTTCTTACAGGGTCGGCAGCACGGATGTGGCTCCATTGGTGTAACACACGTTCATAGGCCACGGTAACTACTTTCCATCAGGTGGGCCGTGTGCTTGTCTGCCACCTAAGTTGTATAAAAATAAATAAATTAATAAATACATATTCTGAATTTGAAATATTTGCATTCGATTATTAATTACTAAGTCGCCTATAAAGCGGCAGTTATTACTAACATTATTAATAACTGTATATTTATTATTCCAGAGGGCCATATAGATACCCTGAAAATCTCTGTCGGTGGTCTTTGTGAGTTCTGGTTTGTGCAGAACTCACAACTCAGGCTGGGAGGTCAGACAGTAATTGCTCCTAATAAAACCCAAAAACAAAACCAAATATGCGGACTCCGAACTCCGTGGTGAAGGCCTCGGAAGCTACCGAGACTTACGAAAGAAATTTAGGTTTTTAAACTATCATGGTCACTCACATCACACCAATAGTAGTGCAGATACGCGTAGTAAAAGAACTCGAAAGAGGGTAGATCGATATAATTACTCCTAGGAAAAAAATTTTTCTTAGTTCACCGCCACTCCAGTTCCTCCGTGATCATGGTGCGTGCAACAGCGCCGAAATATCGGAAACTCAAAATAATGAAACATGGTAAATATCCCGTTTATTCTGATACTAACGAAAGAAAGATAGAAGCGTCGGTAGCCCGAGTTCGCATCTTGGTTTACGGTACCGACGTGAACCCACTCCTAACATAAGCAATTTAGCTTAACTAGAGGGGTTAATATTCTTTAAAAAAAAAGATAATGATTGTTTTAGAGAACCAAGGTATGAGACTCAGGGGAGGGGAGAGGTCTTCGAACGAGAAATTAAACCTGACGTTCTTTATTGTTGGCGGTCAATAACAGATAGGCAGTTAAACAGGCTTTCGCTAAAATTATATATGTATCTAGAAAATAGATACAATCCCAATTAGTATAAATAACCTGAGGTTGTGACGACAAGACGGACGGACACCTCCGGCTTGAGGTTATAGTCTCATAATTCATAACTCATTTATTCATAAGAATATTACACGTCACATAAATACATTTATTTCAGCACATTTTGTCGATTATTACACATCACACTAACAGATTTCCATATAATTCGTTAGTAGATATAGTTAATTTCGGATCGATCATAATTTAAACTACAACAAAAAAATAAAAATAAAAATGTCAGGTAAACAGAAAGTTTACAATGTCAGTAATTTGTTTTAATGATACTTCTTTTTTAAATACAACTTAGGTAGCAGACTAGCACACGGCCCACCTGATGGAAAGTGGTTACCGTGACCTATAAACGTGTGTAACACCAGTGGAGTCACATCCGTGCTGCCGACCCTGTAAGAACAGAGATTTAACTAACACTTACAGCCTATGTCACAATTTAAAAAATGTCAAGATTCGGGTCAAAAAATTCCATTTCCAACAAATCATCATAATAAACTTAATTAATGTCAAAAACGTATCATTCACATTTAAAAAACAAAAAAAACATTACATTTGTCAACAGATTTTTATAGCTATTTACTCACAGTGATGTCCATTGACGCAAGTTCGTCAAATGAGTAGAATGCTTGCTCAATTAGTGTCCAAAATATACAAACGTTTAAATTTGTATCATACATTCATACGTATAGTCACGCTTGTAAATCACTGAAGAGGTAGAAACAGGTGAGTTAACACTCAAATATTGTCGACTATAATTTTCCGTTCCACGTAGCAGGGATCTATTACTGTCAAGAGGGCACTGTCATGGGTTGTATCTTTACAATCGGTGGGAGAACATCACTTTCGCTTAGTCACCTTCCAGGACACCCAAGGGAAGATGGGATGGCGCTATTCTACTTCACTAGCCGGAGCCGGTGGAAGAGGTTATGTCGGACTCAAACCGACTAAATCGCACGGCGCCTGTGGGTCGTTGTTGGTTGCCGAAGGTGAGGTTTACAGGCATATCCCTCGCACCCCGGCCGACCTAAGGCCTTCTATCTCAATCTGACCCTCCTCGGGTGTGGGGATCACAGAGTCCCCAACTCGTCCCCGGAAACGCTGACAAAGTAGACGCGTTAGACTACCTTCTGCATCAAACCAGTGAAGCATGGCAGTATGTAATTTACAAAGGTTTACACAATATGTGTGAAAAATAAACAAGCTCATACATAATGTGCATATAATAGCAAATTATGTAAAAAGAATGTCTTTTTCGTCAGTAAGTGTGCTCTCGTTACCCCACATTTGAGTAATTTGTCTGAAAAATAAAACACTAATTCGTCGGTAGGTACAGTCGTCCTCAGAATTGGTTGGAACACTAACTAATTTACATACTTCTTACCGTTTCATTGCAATAAATCAATATATTAATGGGTTATTATTTTTATACTTCATTGTACGCATACAAATTTACATTTATACAGAATAATAGATGTAATGTACAAGGGCGAACTTAGCTTAAAATTGAGTTTTCTTCCAGCAAACCCAGGAGTGCACAGAGGAATTGCAATACGAGAAGTAAAGTCTAGTGTAAGAGGTATACAAGATGTATACCCCAGGCAATAGGAATACTTTAACACAAACATACACAAATACATTCATCCATACATATATACATACATACCTATATATATAAGTATATACAAATATTTATTCATACATGGTGTAGCCGTATAATAAATTCTTGAAAAAAATAATGTTATTTATTCATTCTAATTTTATAAATATGAAACTCTGTCACGCTTTAACACTTAATAAAACCGTTAAACTGATTTTGATGTTTGGTACAGAAATAGACTAGAGCTTGGGAAGATTCATAGGCTATGTTTTGTTGCGATAACAGATATACATGCGGTAGGTCTATGTCCAAGAAAACAGCAAGTTTAATGTAAAGTTTTGGGCGGTAACATTCAAAGTCATTTATTTTCAATATTGAACAATAAAATTGTTTCTTATTGATGTCAATATTAATTCTACTAAGCTAAGTTTACCACTGCGTCGGCGCTAATGGAAAAGAAACTTCGCAATAAATTACACTGCGGCATTTTTTAAGACGTCAATTTGCAATCTTTACTTAAGGTTAAAAGTGAACGAATGTACATTTTGTGTCGTTTTTTTTTTTTTTTTTTTTTTATAGGACACGTCAATTGGACTTCGCCTTGCCTGATGGTAAGCTGAAGGCAAAGTCCCAGAAAAGAGGGTCACCATTACTTACACACACCGTGTGACAATGGTGACACTCAGCTTGACGGCCTCAACATATGCTTTTTCACGCCCCGCTTAAAGGACCCGGGACTGTAGGAAGAAGGAAACACGTGAGCTGGTAATGAAGTCCAGGCCTTAATGGTGCGACAGAGGAAAGAGTCTCCGAACCGCTTGGTTCTTGATCGGATGTTTTGCACCGTGTGCGGATGACATCTAAGACCTGCACGCGTTGTCCTGTGTAGGAAAGGGGAGGGTGGGACTAATTGGAAGAGCTCATCAGAACACTCCCCATGGTACAGACGGTAAAATACAGCCATGGACGCAACATCTCTACGCAGCTGTAAAGGTTCTAGGGTGTTCGTGATCTCGGGATTCCCAATGATGCGGACCGCACGTCGCTGCAACCTGTCGAGAGCATCTAGTAAGTACTTTGCAGAACCATCCCAGAGATGCGAGCCGTATTCCACACAGGAGCGAATTTGTGTCTTGTATAGAAGACACCGCTGCTCCGGCGTGAAAAATCGTCTCACTCTGTTCAGGACTCCGAGTTTTCGTGAGGCTGTTTTGATTATACTTTCGATGTAATTTTTGTTATTCAGGTTGCAGCGAACATCCATACCTAGGATATTGAGATTGTCCTGCAGTGGCAGTGGCGTGCTCTGAAGAGTGGGAAGGGGAAGGAAAGAAGATACTTTTGCTGTAAACGCACATGCCTGCGTCTTCTTGGCATTGAACTCAACCAGGTTCTCAGAGCCCCATTGAGAAATGTGATTCAGGATCCCGTCAAACTCAGTGACAAGAAGCTGCCTTTTCTCTGCGATATCTGCCTGCTTGGCATAAACAATCGGTGTATGAAAAACTTTATAATAAAATAGTTAATCGATAGATAAATTTGGTGGGAAAGAGGGGCCTGCGCCGTGCTCAAGCCAGATTATACCTATTTCATGTTATGTTTACTATGTCAATCAATCAATCAATCAATCAATCAGCTCACCGCAGTCAATTGCTGGACATAGGCCTCTCCCAAAGGCTCATCTTTACTATTTATTTTGTGAAAAGTTCTAAACTAGGGTGATCAATAAATTAGAATTGTTAATCTACTTTTCTCATTGACTGTACGTGTTGTACAGCACGTGTACATAGCTTATAACGTTCCGTTCACTTACTGATGAAACGTGTAGATGTTTGTGCAATTTTTGATGAGCACGTAAACTTTGAAGCTAGGTAATTTAAGTTGAATATTATTAGAATTATATCAACCGTAATATAATTAAGTATGATGATAAGAGGCTGTTAAACCACCATGAGATGGTCGGTAAAAGTATTTCAAAATTGAGTACAGAAACTTTTATAGTTATTTGTAATTTTATATTGTTTTGTACGTTTTAGAGTATAGCAACTGTGTGCTTGCTTGGTATTCTCGAAGTCTGGGACGAAATTAACCAATAACATTGAGTATCTTAACGAGAAAGTTAAAGATTTTAATGATTTTATTGTTATTACCTAATTCATACTTTTTTTGATATATTACGTTGACATTCAGACCGATTATTATTAGGTAATTTATAATTATATGACCGTGTATTGTTTAGAGAAGAAATGTATCATTATGAGCAGTATGACCTTAATTTTTTTACGCGCAAATAAATTCCCAAAAATACCTCCCCGCCGGAGCAGGTGGGAGAAGTTATGTCGGTCTTGAACCTACTAAAACGCACAGCGCCTTTGGGTCATTGTTGGTTTGCCGAAGGTGAGGTTGACAGGCATATCCCTTGCACTCCGGCTGACCCAGGGCCATCTCTCATGATCTGGCGCCCATTTGGGAGAAGGCCCTCTGCCGTGCGAATGTTGTGCTGCTGCGGCGTCCACAGCGCGCCATCGCGCAGAGGGCCGCACGGGCGTATCACACCGTCTCTTATGAGGCGGCGTGTTTGATTGCGGGCAGTATCCCCTGGGATCTCGAGGCTGGCGTCCTTAAGAGGGTTTACGAGGAGGGCGCCCTGATGCGGCGTGTTGCAGGAGGTCGGCCGCTTCCGGAGGAGATCAATCGCTGGAGACAGGAGGCTCGCGATGTTCTCTTCCGGAAGTGGGCCGATAGGCTGGCTACGACGAGGAGTAGCTTGCTGCTTGTGGGGGCCGTTCGGCCCGTCTTGCGTGAGTGGGTGGAACGGGGTCATGGGGCTCCCACGTATCACCCCACCTCACGGGTCATGGCTGCTTCGCCAAGTACCTGTGGGAGGTGGTGGGGGTGGAAGCGGAGCCCCGGTGCCGAAACTGCACCAGCGGCGACCCCGACACGGCACACCACACTTTGGCCGTGTGTGACGCGTGTGGCGGCCAAAGAGCGGCCCTCACAAGCATCATTGGTGTGGACCTCTCGCTGTCGGCCGTAGTTTCAGCTATGGCCGGCAGCGAACAGTGTTGGGCCGCCGTCGCCTCGTTCGCTAGCGAGGTGATGGCGGCAAAGAGAGAGGCCTTGCGGGAGCGGGAGCGAGCTGGGCTCACTCTTCCGCCCCGCAGGCCCCCGGCGAGGTGACGCCGGCGAACGCAATTCGCCCGCGTCCCCGAATGAGAGTAGCCACGGGCAGTGGGTCGGGGGACCCGCTGCCCCTATGCTGATGTGGCGGAATGCGCCCCTGTGTGTTCCTGGGGTGCATTCTTGAGGTGAAAAGTAAGTAGCGGGCCTACCAAGGGCGCCCCTAGCCGAGTCGCGGTGAGCAGACTATCCCGCGGCTCGGATTAGGCGAAGGAGGAACACCGTGGTGGTTTAGTGGGTAGTCTGGCCTTTGTCCAAGGCCAGGAGTCCCACACGAAGCGAGCCCCCTGCCCCTGCGGGGGGTGAGCGAAGTGCGTAAATGCATTCCACCACGTAAACAAAAAAAAAAAAAAAATATCCTTCGCTCAAGATCTGGCCCTCCTCGGGTGCGGGGACCACAGGGTCCCCAACTTGTCCCAGGAAACGGGGAGACGCTCAACGCGCGCCGCCGTCGTGGTTTGCTTCTGCTAGGGTGACAGGCGGCTCCACCCGTCACCCGCAGGCCTAGCAGTAAAACCTAATCTTGTAATCGATATCTACTAACCATATCTGTAAGTCCCAATACTAACCATAATGATATTTGATTTTAATTAGTATGCCATGTATGTGAAAAAATATCTACCCCTATTTGCAAAATTAATATACCTAATAGCTATTTACTTAATTTAATACACGTCTGTGGTAGCTGGTGGAAGTCTCCAAACGACATTTTCTCGATGTCTAATCACTTAAGTCACGTAAGATTAAACTCGCATCATAGCCTCATCCGTAAATCAGCAAATGTATGTCTTTGCATGTGAGTTTCGCGTGTGCTCAAAGATCTTGGTCCGTACATCCAATCAAACCATACAAGCATCTGAGGAGGTAGGACACGGCGGTATTTCCGCCCAATTGAGCAGTCCGACTGGGGAAGTACCTCCGCCCTGCAGAATACCACGGTTATAATAACTTCGTGTTATGTTCCCAGCGGTGAGTAGGGTAGCCAGAGCTTACTGGAGAATTTGTGCTGTCAGTGGGATGACTAAAGGCTTGTCCTGCTCTGAAGGTACAGAAACTCTGTGCTTACAGGGTCGGCAGCGCGAGTGTGGCTTTTCTGCTGTTACACACGTCCATAGGTCACGGTAACCACTTTCCATCAGGTGGGCCGTGCGCTTGTCTGCCACCTAAGTGGTATAAAAAAAGCATACTTTAACAACATATATATAACAATATTTTAAATCACAACATCACCTAATTACTAGACGCGATACTGTTACTGAGGCAAAGCATTACAAATACAATATAATTTGCATAATATGGTGTCTTGTGACATGGAGAGAGGTTCGTAAGGCGATCCGATTGCTAAACAAACCTACGTGCGCTAAAACTGAAGATGTTATTCAATCGGAGATGAAAATGAAAGGAAATAATATATTATGTGGTTCCCATGAGTGGTATATGCAATCATTGTGTTCTATACCATAGTAATTGTGATAAAAAAATGTAGATCTCCGTTTGCGATGGCAAAAGACAGAGAGGTAGGTGTGAGTAAAGGCAGGAGGACGATGATGAAGGGTTGCAGAAGGGAGATATGCTGGAGAGTTAACCTCCTGGGTGGTAGATAAGCGCACGGCCCACCTGATGGAAAGTGGTTACCGTGGTCTATGGCCGTGTATAACACCAGAGAAGCCACACTCGCGCTGCCGACCCTGTAAGCAGAGAGGTTCTGTGCCGTCAGTGTAAAGAACAAAGCAGGACAAGCCTGTAGTCATTCCACTGACAGCACAAATTCTCCAGTGAGCTCTGGCTACCCTACTCACCGCTGGAAACACAACACGAAGTTATTATAGCCTCGGTATTCTGTATTCTGATTATTCATTATAAATTACTTTCATATTCTTTTTATTTTTAACTTCCGACTCAAAAACGACGGGGTGTATTTTGATTCAAGCGTTGTCATTGTCGGGGGGACCTTGGATCGTTCCGATAAAATGACGTAGTGCTCTACCAGTTAGGGTCCCCCGATATGACAAGGCTTGCATGAAAATATGTATTACTAGGTTTATCAAAGCTATAGAGCTAACTAACACAACTTATTTTCGACTTTTTGGGGTTGTTTTTTGTGGCGGGGGTTTTCAAAATTTTTAATTTAATGATTTTCGCTTTTTTGACTTGATCAGTTTACCTTTTGTTTGACTCATAAAACAACATTATATACAATGGAAAACGACGGACTTATGTCAATCAAATCATTCAATTAGCTTATAGCAGTCCACTGCTGGACATAGGTATCTTCTAATACTCTTGTGCGTCCTATCATTAGTTAATCTGTGAGCCGAACCGCTGTTTGAAGTTCAATACTCTTCCATCTTTACAGAAATGCGCGCGTGGGATAGCCCAGCAGTAGTAGCGTACTATATACGGCCAATTCAAATCGTCGTGGCCGTGTCGATCATACGCCTAGCACGAATTCGTATAGTGTGAAGGTGTACGAACTTACGATCCTTAAACGAGCAAGCATAGACCATGATTCGAATGTGCATCGCCAATTATCATATTTTTACCTGACTGTTGCGAATCCAAAGAAGGGAAGAAGGTTTATGATTTTGACAGGCTATGTATGCATGTTTGTAGATTCATCTGTTCCCTCATAGCTCCTGAACTACTTATTAGAACTGGACAAATGAGGTATCATTAGAAGTGTCTTGGTTGTCCGCTAGTTATAGGATATATGAAGTATCACTGAAACTAATGTAGTGTCCTCTAGCGATCATAAAGTACCATTTTGAAAAATAATACGGACCGCATGTCGCTGCAACCTGTCGAGAGCATCTAGTAGGTATTTCGCGCAGCCATCCCAGAGGTGCGAGCAGTATTCCACCCAGGAGCGATTTTTTTAGAGAAGACACCGCTAGTACGAGTACACCCTCTACTGTACGTTTATACTTGACACCGTAAACATAAAACAGCTTCGCGTAAACTCGGACTCCTGAACAAAGTGAGACGTTTTTTCACGCTGGATGGCGGTGTCTTCTCTATAAGACACAAATTCGCTCCTGCGTGGAATACTGCTCGCATCTCTGGGATTGCTCCGCGAAATACGTACTAGATGCTCTCGACAGGTTGCAGCGCCGCGCGGTCCGAATGATTGGGAACCCTGAGGTCACGAATACCCTCGAGCCTTTGCAGATGCGAAGACATATTGCTTCCTTGACTGTATTTTACCGTCTCTACCATGGTGAGTGGTCTGATGAGTTCTTCCAACTAATCCCACCATCTCCTTTCCTACATAGGACAACACGTGCAGGCCTTAGATGTCACCCTCACACTGTGCAGAATATACAAGCTAGAACCTAGCGGTTCGGAGACTCTTTTCTTTGCCGCACCACCAAGACTTGGAATTCATTACCAGCTCACTTGTTTCCTTCTTCCTACAGTCCCAGGGCCTTTAAGCGGGGCGTGAAAAAGCATCGGATGAGGCCGCCAAGCTGAGTTCCACCATTGTAACACTTAGTGTCTGTAATGATAACCCTCTTTCCTGAGACTTTGCCTTTAGCTTACCATCAGGCGAGGTGAAGTCTAGCTGGTGTGTCCTTTATAAAAATTAAAAAACGTCGACGACGAAGCCCAGAACGTCTCCGTTTGTTCTTGGCTACTCCAGTGTAAACGCAGCTTAATTGTTAATGCTTGTGATGTCTTTCATATAATACCTACTAGATCTTTGTATCAACATCAGTCAATCTAGTTGAGTGACTGAAGCCAAATTTGTTACGTATTTGTTTTGAAATATTCTCAATTTTAATAGACGCGCAAGATGTGGTACTTTATTCGTCTTGGCATATGAAATAGATGCAAATGAATCTGCTATTTATTTTATTGTCTGAGGTAATCAACGATGATGCGATGCAAGCAGGTATAATTTGGTCACGCCTACGAAATGTTGTTGCTAGTAAGAGAAATAAGATTACATGATGCGCTCAATATTTTTGACAAGGTTAATCAATGTGTCAAATCATTATCGTTCAGTATATAGGACTCGTCTGAATTACTCTTACTAGAATGCTTACGAAATACTAAATAGCTAGTATTTTAAAAAGAGGTCAAATAGAGTCTTATCCGCCTACCTCAACGCAAGTAGACACGAGTGCATCGGGATAAGATCTAATCAATGAGAGCAAACGAGAATAAAGTATGTCTTCCGTCCAAAAACTTGGTACAATTTCGACATTGAGATAACATTGCAAGGTAAACAGTACTATACTAGCCAGGTCGGCTTTAGAAGTTTTTTTATACAATTTATATATTAGATAAGCACACGGCCCACTTGATGGAAATTGCACGGCATCTTCAAAGGTTTGCAATGATAATAATGATATTTAAAATGTCATTGCCAACCTTAGAGGCTGCCGAAAGGCAAATCGGTCAGGTCTAATAACTATTAAAATAATGTAGAAAAGTACAAGTGAGTTCTCGATATGTGTAACAGCAAATTCCACCAAGTGCCATCAATCAACAGTATAAATAGTCTGATAGAAATTGGTTACCGTGACCTATGAACGTATGTAACACCAGGGGAGTCATACCCGTGCTGCCGACCCTGTAAGAACAGAGATTTTCTGTGCCGTCAGTGCAGACGTGTTGGACCACGGGAGTACCGATCAGAATTCTGCAAATTTCTTAAAGGATGATAGTTCTTGTAGTGTACCTCAGTGTACATTTTAATAATAATGTTACGACAGACGTCGATATCTCGAAAACTAATAATCGAATCTTCAAGAAATAAAAACGCATTGTTAACGACGAGGTACTCTACCGAATGGCATAGAATAGTCTAGAATCGTCAACACAAAGTCACAACCTACCTACGAGTACCTACACCCTTTTGAACAAAAACAAACAATAGGTAAATATCGAGAATGAACTCGAAAGGTCAGCGACGGCGGCGAACTTCAAAGAATAGGTATTTATCGCTCGCGAATTTTCTAGATAATTCGACCCTCCTAATTGAGAAGTATAAAAACACGCTCGCACAGCGACACGATTCATTCAGTCTTTGAGATCGATAACGAATACAGCGAACTTAAGCGACCGAAGAAGATTCTACCTGCGACCTGAGCAACGACTGTGGACTACTGTGAACTACTGAGCGACTGGAACTATTGAAGAGTACTGTGTGTACTAGTGATTTAATTGTCTAGTTTGTAGTGAGCTAATAAATCTCTTCGTTGAGTAAACGGCATTTAATTGTACCCCGTGCACGTAACAATAAAATATTTAACAGAAGTCTTTTAAAATAGGTACACCCGCGGTCCAAACACTCACGCCTTAGGATACTGACCATTCTTAAAATATTGAGATCCCTCTGTGTCACAGAAAGCGCATAAGCCTGGGGACTCTGTAGTCCCCACACCCGAGAAGAGGGCCAGATCGTGAGAGATGGCCCTGGGTCGGCCGGGGTACGAGGGATATGCCTGTCAACCTCACCTTCGGCAACCAAAACGACCCACAGGCGGCGTGCGTTTTAGTCGGTTCGAGTCCGACATAACCTCCTCCACCGGCTCCGGTGGGGAGGTATCCGTGGGGATTTTGCGCACGTAAAAAAAAAAAAAAAAAAGAAAGCGCATAAGCCGTCTGTCCTGGTAACCATATGAGTGGTTAGAACCTTAATAAATTCAACAATTGGTTTGGTAACTACCTAACTTCGATATCAGCAATTGGTTTTAAAAGTCGGACGGATGGTACACCATACAAGTGACCACATTTCACTGAAAATATCGAAGTTCAATCGCGTTGCAGTTAGACTTAGAAAAGCGGGTCCGAGACTCCGAGATGAAGGCCTCGAATGCAACCAGGCCTAATGCTTGGATGATGAGAAATTAGTACCTCAACAACCCATCCCAAATAAGATATTACGAAGGCCGCCCTTAGCCCACGTTAATGTTACTTCACATGTAAGCTAAATGATTCGAATTGATGCTTAACAAAGAAGGTATATAATAATATATTATCTATTCTCTGTGAGCGTTACCCATCCATTGACAAACAGCGAAGGTTACCTAAAACGTATATCAATTACCGTTTCCTTTGAATAATTTCACATAAATTAATGAGCATATATTTCACAATTCGCTTGAGTATAGCTAATAACGTATTTTGTGTAAAAATAATGATTTAGGTACAAAAGTTCACTTATGTAATGATTGGGTAACGAAGGTTAATAGTACAGGTTAAAAATATCTAACGTTCGAGTGTGATTGCTTACAGCAGCCTTAAAAGGTTGTTGGAAACATACGAGATGATAATTTGTTGTCAACCGATACTCTATTAATTAAATTGCTTTCATTCCTCATGTGCAAATCAAAATATATTTTGTATATATATGCCTCTAGCCTGGGGTATACAGCTTATATACATTCTTACATTAAAATTGCAACATAAGTTATGTAAACTAGACTTTGCCTCACATTGTATTGCAATTTCTCTGTGCACTCCAGAGTTTGCTGGTAGAAAACTCAGTATTGAGTTCTGTGCACCCCAGGGTTTGCTGGAAGAGAACTCAACATTGAGTTCTGTGCACCCCCCCTTTGCTGGAAGAGAACTCAATATTGAGTTAAGTTTTTGTACATTACATCTTATTGTACTATATAAATGGCATTAATATCTATATCCATACTTAATATTATACATGCGAAAATAACTCTGTCTGTATGTTACGCTTTCAGGTCAAAACCACTGAACCAATGTTGATGAAATTTGGTACGAAGATTAGACATTGGAAAAGACGTAGACTATGTTTAGTCACGATAACCGACATCCACGTGGGCGACGCCGCGGGCAAAAACAAGTGTACGATAGATAATAAAAGAAAATAAAATAAAAATGTATACCTACACGGCTACACCTGATGATGAACGAACGCTTTTTTACCTCTGGGGGTTGGGGGATATGATAGTAGTAGCTCGCATAAAGCCAAGTAGGAGACCTACGTAGGAGAAGTAGGAGATCGCACTCCGGGCCCCAAAGTGTAAATTTTGGATGCAACCACGATTGGTGCTCAAATAATGGGCACTACTAAATCCCAATTATACCCGTACACTTAGTTAGGTGCTTCCAGCGTTGACTAAATTATTGTAATAAGCCCTTTACTAATATATATATTTTTTTATACAACTTAGGTGACAAGCACACGGCCCACCTGCTGGAAAGTGGTTACCATGACCTATGAACGTGTGTAACACCAGTGGAGTTACATCCGTGCTGCCGACCCTGTAAGAACAGAGATTTTGTGCCGTCAGTGTAGAGGACAAAGCAGGACAAGCCTTTGGTCATCCCACTGACAGCACAAAAACTCTCCAGTGAGCTCTGGCTACCCTACTCACCGCCGGGAACACAACACGAAGTTATTATAACCGCGGTGGTCTGTAGGGCGGAGGTACTTCCCCAGTCCTAACTTGAAAAGCAGTTCACAATGAATAGCTGTATGTTTCCAATATGTATAATTATTCTCGCGTTAGCTCTCAAGAGTGTTGCCCTCGAATGTAAATTAATTAACTATTACGAGTATAACACATATGGCGTGCGCTTCTCTGAAATATTAACATAATTGTTTTTCTTTTGCATAACGTAAAATATTTTTGTACCTTTTACGAAATACTGGTAGATGAAACAGGATCTACTACAATGGAAAGAGATGAAGCTAAACATACACGAAGGTGTAGGCAGATTTGTATTAATACTCACATTTCGTCGTGAGGGGGTAGGACACGGCGGTATTTCCACCCAATTGAGCAGTCCGACTGGGGAAGTACCTCCGCCCTACAGAATACCGCGGTTATAATAACTTCATGTTGTTTTCTCAGCGGTGAGTAGGGTAGCCAGAACTCACTGGAGAATTTGTGCTGTCAGTGGGATGACTAAAGGCTTGTCCTGCTTTGTCCTCTGCACTGACGGCACAGAAACTCTGTGCTTACAGGGTCGGCAGCGCGAGTGTGTCTTCTCTGGTGTTATACACGTCCCTAGGCCACGGTAACCACTTTCCATCAGGTGGGCCGTGCGCTTGTTTGCCACCTAAGTGGTATAAAAAAAAAACTATGATTTTTGGTAACAGGGGGTGAGCCTATTGCTGTTTAACGAGCATAATGATGAAGTTATACACCCTACCTAATTTTTTATACCACCTGGTTGTCAGACAAGTATACGAAGTACCTGATGGAAAGTGGTTACCGTGACCTATAGACGTGTGCAACACCAAGGGAGTCACACTCGCGCTGCCAACCCTGTAAACACAAGAGTTTCTGAGCCGTCATTGTAAAAGACAAAGCAGGACATGCTTTTGGTTTTCCCACTGACAGCATAATAACTCTCTAGTGAGCTCTGGCTACCCTACTCACGCAACGCAGGGTTATTATGGCCACGGTATTCTATAGACTATACACTCACATTTGATCAACTATGATTTTTAGTAACAAGGAGCGAGCCTATTGCTGTCAAGCGAGCATAATGATGAAGTTATACACCCTACCTATACTTATAGCTCCGTCTCTTTCCCTCTGGATCACTTCCCCCTGTCTGGTTCCAATAGGATCGCGATTCTGTTCTTGATTTCAGGTAATGGATACTAGAGGTACGATCTAGTGCAAGTATAATCAATCCTACATGTATTGTCGTATGGTATGTACCTATAAGTAATGGTGAGACTTTTCTGAGACTTTGCCTTCAGCTTACCATCAGGCAAGGCGAAATCTAATTGACGTGTTCTACATAAAAAAAAAGCTCCTGCTTCATCTGAGAAGATGGAGAAAGCTACAGGCAAAGCTTACTTTGGGACCCAAAATTCACTTTCCTACTCTTTGTAAGTTTATTTTGAAACAGCTTCTGTGGCGTGGAGTGCAAATATTTGTATTTTTTTTTTATACCACTGAGTTGGCAGACAAACACACGGCCCACCTGATGGAAAGTAGTTACCGTGGCCTATGGACGTCTGTAACACCAGAGGAGTCACAGTCGCGCTGCCAACCCTGTAAGTACAGAGTTTCTGTGTTTGTATGCATGAATATAGGTATTTGCTGGACTGGTCGTGCCTCGGAGCGTTACAGCTCGGAACTGTAAGCCGTCGGTCCCGGTACGAACATCTATAGCAGACGTTACTGGTAGTTAGAGTACTAATAAAAAGTCTAACTGGAATGCTATCGATATCGTCATTGGGTTGTGGAGGTCAGATGGTACACATGGCTAAGGAGATAAGAATGTGAAATTGTATATTAGGTCTATACTAATCTGTTTGATCGTGTTTTTTTTATACCACTTAGGTGGCAGACAAGCGCACGGCCCACCTGATGGAAAGTGGTTACCGTGGCCTATGGACGTTTGTAACACCAGAGAAGCCACACTCGCGCTGCCGACCCTGTAAGCACAGAGTATCTGTGCCGTAAGTGTAGAGGACAAAGCAGGACAAGGCTTTAGTCATCCCACTGACAGCACAAATTCTCCAGTGAGCTCTGGCTACCCTACTCACCACCGGGAACACAACATGAAGTTATTATAACCGCGGTATTCTGTAGGGCGGAGGTACTTCCCCAGTCGGACTACTCAATTGTCCAAAGCCTACTCCTCTCGTCCTACTCGTCTATTCGTTATTAACGTCAATGTGTTATCTGTGATTATTATATGAGATGATTATTGTTTGTATTGTGTATTCTTTTATTAAAAATTTATACTTGCATGTATTCTTGACACCAAATATTGACATTAATGAACATTTCATTTGTATTCTAATTTTAAAATTATTACAATTTAATTGTCAATCAAATATGTTACAGTTCAAATGGATAAATTTGCATACAGAAAATCTGCGAAACATGTCGGACCTTTTTTGTCCTTATAAATGATTTACTCGTTTACTTACCAACTATTCCTTGCATCTTAAAAATCTTCTCCGAATATCAAATTCGTGTGTTGGCTAATTACAGGAAATGTAAAGAACCGTGACATGATACTTACCAGTAGAAACGTAATTATTATGACATAAGCATATAGTCAGCAACGAAAGTTGCTTGCTAATGATTTTTTTCTTAAAAGCTATGATTAAATAGATCATTGACAGATACTTAAGCAACGAATATATAGGATAACCGTTCCAAGGGTTAATACAAAGTTTTCAAGCAGTTCATATAAAGACCTCTATACTAATCAAACATTGCGATATAGAAAGGGTACAGGCAAAATTCCTACGATACCTAGATTTTAAAGTCAAACTATTCTCGTCTGACTACACTGCTAGATATAAGCGGTACCATTTTCTCCCACTTGAATTTAGGCGTAATGTAAGTGATGTCTGTTACTTAGCTAGAATAGCAAATGGCTCTGTTGACTGCCCGGAACTCCTCGCTAATAAAGGGCTTCGTACCAACCTACTGGGCTTCAGAAAGCGGCCAGTATTGAGTGTTCCTGTAGCTTCAACTAATTACAGAGGCAGTGGGTTTCTTATTCGCAGTCTAAAAAAGTTTAATGAGATCTCGATACCCCTAGACATAGATTTATTCTGTACAAGCTCGAATGTAATTAAAAGACGCATGGGTGATGAGTTCTTTGGGAAAAGTGCTAGCCACCGTCGCAGAACTCAGACAGTGTAGTGACCACCTACAGCGGACTATTCTTGTGGTTTCTTATATATTTTCTTTCCTTTTGATGCAATATGTATCGTATTTTTCGTATGTTTTATTTATTTATATTATTGTACAAGCAAATCGTTTTGCAAGCAAATTTTACTAAAAACAGAACCGCGGTAGCCTAGTGGTATTGGTAATGGACTGCTGAGACGAGGTCTCGGGTTCGATTCCAGGCTTTACCATGGCACACACCAAAGACTTTTCGATGCTTTTCGAAGTTATGTGTGTATTTATCGCAGGTTTATAAGTGCCCGGTGAATGGCAATAGGCTCGCCACCTATTACCTACATTGGGATCTAAACATAAACTGGCGAAATGTGGGTGCTAGCACCTCTGCCTACCTCTTCAGGGATATAGGCGTGAGTTTATGTTATGTTATGTTATGTACAAGCAAACGTAATAAATAAATATTTATACATGTAGGCTCGCAATTAGCAATATGTTCAACATAGTGTAATCTATATATTATTGTTATTAGTCTGTAAGCCTTCCTAAAAGTAATTAAATGGCTACATTCAATGACATATGAAGTCACAGAAATCCTAATGCTGCACTAACTGCTGATGTGAATAGTTTGAATTTGATGTAGGTATACATTAATATATCACGTTCTTCTTCTTCTTCTGTAGCATCGATGGCGCTTCTATGTTCGCAGTGTGCTGCTACCTGGACTACATTCACGGAGGCGACCATAAGTTTTTCCCCTAGGGTAGGTTCATGTCGTTAGTGTAGTTGGTATTAGAACGTCAATGGCTATAACAAATGTAAAATATATTCCAAAATCATATATTTTTAGGTTCAGTACCTTTATGATAGATAACTCATGTTTTTGTACTATCTCCAATGTACACAATATTACGCTTCCCGTGACCGTAGGGCTGGCCTTTACCTCGATCAAAGAATTGGCATCGCATTTTCAGCGTGGTACCAGTAGAGATCGATGGAGAGGAATTCTCCAAATTTTTTTGTATTTGTTTTACTTAACGACCTATCAATAATTATGTATTTTATTATGCATGTTTAGTATTCAATTTTATTGCTTTTATTTCGTATTTTGTGTTTGTGTGTGTGTGTCTAATAAACGCATTTTCTTTCTTTCTTTCTTTAGTTTTGTATAAATTTTATAAGTACTAATTGCATATATTTTTTCTCCCTACTTAGTGTAAATGTTTGTACAGATTAATAAAGAAAAATAAAGAAAAGTTTCTAGAATGATGCTGTATACCTAGTTCTTAGAATACTTATTATTAGCCTAGTCATACAAGAAATATTATTCTTAAGACCGCTTTCGTAAGAATATCGCAATGATTACGATTACACAAGCTTTAACAACTTTTAACACAAGTAGATCACTATAACTAAAACATTATGATCTATAAATATGTAACCCATTGTATACCGTGACGTCTATTGCAACCTCTCACTTAGCTGTATCTTTTGTGAAAAATTGACCACATTAGATTAACGAGATCTCAATTCTCGTATGTTGCTAATGTATTGGGTGAATGTGCTTATGTAATGTGGAAGGGACTTGTCAATTGTCTATACTACCTATTAGCTAATGCCTGGTATGCGTTGCAATATCTTTTGTAGGGTACTGAGCCTCACTCCAACCGAAAAGAAATTACCAAATTATCACTTTTTAATAAAAACATGTTCAGTTTTATCTAAAGATTGTTTGCTGTAATAATTAATTTGATGAAAGATCAAATGCCATTTTTGATATTATGCTTAGTAATATTCTGCCAAATAAAAATTTTATGAAATGAAAAGTGCATACTAACATTATTCCAAACATTGCATTGGTACAAAAAATGTGTCCAAACTTTGTTTAGTGAAATTTTGGCAAAATCTTTTCGGCGAAACGGCAGGTTCCCTAAACGCCCCTGTACCGCCACCTCGCTCATGGCCTCAATCTGTTTTGCCACCGTCAACAAGTGTTAACTCGTGAGTAGAATAGAATATAAAAATCAACGTTTGGGATTGACTATCTACGTGTACGACTTCAGTATCAAAGTAATCGGGATATTTACCATGTTGTATTGTTTTGAGTTTCCGATATTGGTAAATATCCCGATTACTTTGATACTAATGCGAGTGACCATGATAGTTCAAACATGTGTACGACTATCATAAACGTCATCTTTTATGACAGTCGTACACGTCTTTATGCTCATTATACTATCAATTTGTGCCACTTATCTAAGAGGCTGTTCTATTTTTTATTTTATTAGGTACAAAAACAGATAACAGATTACATAATTCAATATAACTTCTTCAAGTACTCTTTCTGAACCTGAAAGCCAATTATATTTGTGCACAACGTTAAAATGTTAAACAACTTCGTTAAGACAGTGGACAGCTTCGTTAAGACAGTGGGCAGCTTCGTTAAGACAGTGGACAACTTCGTTAAGACAGTGGACAACTTCGTTAACACAGTACATAAAAATAAACATCTTTATTGTACACCAATAACATATTACATTACAAAATGAGATATAAGTTTTGTGGTACGTATAGATGGCGGCCTTATCGCTCTACGGCAATTTCTTACAGGCTATTCTGTTCCTTGTAAATTTGAGGGATCAAACAACAATCGCTTTTGTACAAAACATGCAAAACAAATAGTGGTAAAGAGGAGTGAGGGAACGGAGCCCAGACTCACACTCTAACTTCGGATGGAACCCAGATTAGTGCTTGGATGGAGAAATATCTTGTAAAAAAATGCAATTGTACACTAATAAAAAGTCTGACTGCAATGCTTCGGTATGCAATTCAGAACTACCTATCCTTTTTTTGTTGTGCCTACATGAGGGAAAGTTGACCCAGTGCAGATGTTTGTTTTGATGCGTCACGGTTATATCACGAGCGCACGGCTACCGGCTATGATATGTTTTATTTATCAACTATTGTTACGCGTGTTACATTACACTTAAAATATTGGTTGAGTAATTGTAATGTAATAGTTTGATCTTTATTGTACGAATGTATGTTTGAATATTAATTTAATGTGGTGCCTTTAAAGTTTGTTTGATTTTTGCCGGTACTTTTTTTAACGTGTGTAAAATCCCCACGGATACCACTTCACCGGAGCCGGTGGGAGTTGGATGTCGGACGTGAACCGACTAAAACGCACGCCGCCTGTGGGTCGTTGTTGGTTACCGAAGGTGAGCTTGACAGGCATATCCCTCGCACCGGCCAATCCGGAGCCATCTCTCTCGATCTGGCCCTCCTCAATAATTGCCAGTACTTGGTGCGCTGAGTTGATTTGGTTGGTTCATATTTGAAGTGCATATGGCCCTAACAATATCTACGCAATAATAATCTTGGTATTTACGTGAACGACTTTAATCTGCTAGCCAAGATTGAATTAGGGCCTTATTTGTCAGTCAGCATTTGTACCAGCTTGCAGTGAAATTTGCTTAAGAACTAAAAAGAGAGCTGCTAGCTGGAGAGAATATATTCCTGTTTCCCGTTGCCAAAACCTATTATAGACATAAATATGTTACAGATTTATGACATAATATTACGAATATAATATACATAGTACACTTTAGAGTATATTGAAACCGTTGTGTGTTATTTCCCGGTGGATTAAAATGGGGCCACCCCATCTCTTCCCGTAGATATCGTTGAAAGCGCCTAAGGGATAGTTCTCCATCTGATGGGAATAGGCTCGTGTCCTATTATGTGCGGCCGAAAACCATAGTTGCCGTAATGGGGGTGGTAATACGCCTATGCCTTCTCCTTCGGGGAGTTACAGGTGGATACGTGCAAAGCTGGCTACTCCTATTTGCTCAGCCATCAATGGGTGTATATATAGGTTTATATCAAAGAATTAACGATGTTAGGCATCCTTCTACTGCAGCTACAATATGGGTTTCTTCAAGAAGGGCCTCAGAAGGTTTCTTCATGGTCGGCAGCGCGAGTGTGACACTCCTGGTGTTGCATAGGTCACGGTAACCGCTTTCCATCAAGTGGGCCGTGTGCTTGTCTGCCAACTAAGTGGTATAAAAAAAAGCACTTGGGCTTTAGAGCTGCTCCACCATCTAAGACCAACATGTGTCAAATATTTACTATAAAGGTCTACCTGATGGTACCTACTGTTATGTAATATTTTTTATAGTTTTTTAAACTACTTAGGTGGCACACATTCACACTGCCCACCTGACAGGAAGTGGTCACCGTGGCCTATGGACGTATACAACACTAGAGGAGTCACACTCGTGCTACCGATCCTGAAAAAACTTACTAATGCCCTTCTTGAAGGACCCTATATTGTAGTCGCTTGGGAGAACCGCAGCAGGGAGTTCATTCCACAGCTTGAGCGTGCGTGGGATGAAGTCCTTTCATAGCGCACAGTGCGCACCTTATCCGGT
The DNA here is from genome assembly GCA_963662185.1 of Eilema griseolum. Classification (NCBI taxonomy): domain Eukaryota; kingdom Metazoa; phylum Arthropoda; class Insecta; order Lepidoptera; family Erebidae; genus Eilema; species Eilema griseolum. The sequence continues at coordinate 20,572,654 of OY759248.1, read as the reverse complement.
CGCAATGTGTGAGGATGAATTCTCTGTATATGGCGAGTGGTGTGATGATAGAATGTAGCTGTGGGTGTCATATCAAATAATCCATACGAATACAGGACCTTTAACATGATAATCTTTTTTGTTTAACTATACAGACCTTTGGGTCGGCCGGGGTGCGAAGGATATGCCCGAACCTCACCTTCGGCAACCAAAAACAACCCACTGGCGGCGTGCGTTTTTTCGGGGGAGGGGGGGCGGGGTATCCGTAGGGATGTTGCGCACGTAAAAAACAAATAAAAAAAAACTATACAGACTTCTTAATAACTTTATAATGTTACGACAGCCGTCGATATCTCGAAAACTAATAATCAAATCTTCAAGAAATAAAAACGCATTGTTAGTAACGAGGTACTCTACCGAATGGCATAGAAAAATCTGGAATCGTCAACAAAAAGTCACAACGTACCTACTGGTACGGGTACCTACTGGTACGGGTACCTACACTCTCAAATATAAACAAACAATAGGTAAATATCGAGAATGTACTCGAAGGTCAGCGACGGCGGCAAGATCAAAGGAATAGGTATTTGTCGCTCGCGAGCTTTCTAGATAATTCGATCCTCTTAATTGAGAGGTATAAAAACACGCTCGCATAGCGACACGATTCATTCAGTCTTTGAGATCGATAACGAACACAGCGAACTTAAGCGACCGAAGAAGATTCTACCTGCGACCTGAGCAACGACTGTGGACTACTGTGAACTACTGAGCGACTGGAACTGTTGAAGAAGTACTGTGTGTACTAGTGATCTAATTGTCTAGTTTGTGGTGAGCTAATAAATCTCTTCGTTGAGTAAACGGCATTTAATTGTACCCCGTGCACGTAACAATAATTTCATAATAGTTCATCATGCATCAGATAATGACATCAAATACTTAATTTGTTATGTGTAAGAAAAAGTTCACGATAGATTGAAAGATAAAATTGACTTCAAAATGACTTAATAAGAGTTTTTATTATTCTTTTAAGCTGTAACTGATATAACTAGTATTCTCGGTATGCCTTCAGCTAGACGTTGGAAGTGAGTTCGTTAGAAATTCGAATTTGGAACCGTACGATCGTAAGACAAACACCTTAAGTACTAAACTCCCGATATCGCTAAAAATATTGAAGTGAAAGTACAATAATATTATCTGTAACCGTCATTTTATGAAACAATAGCGCTTTTCGAACATTCGTAATGTTATAAAATTGATGATCTCGGCTCAGATGTGCCGATAAGATATTTATTGGTAGGTACAGTTGGCTACATAATGATGTGAATTTGTCGTGACCTCGATTTTGAGGCACGGTAAACGATAATAGAAACACTTTTATTACGTTTCATTAAATGCAAAAAAGTAAGATCATTGCGGTAATTGGGCGAGATCTATGTCTAGTACATACATACATACATACATGCTCTCATCCGCAGATGGTTAGGCGAGGTGAATAGACACACACATTTCACCAATCATTAAATTCGGTCCCACGTAATAGGGGGTGAGACTACTGCCATCTTCCGGGCATTATTGTTGACTGATGCAACCGAGACCGAGTCCGGGCTGTATATATATAATGTCTGATGTTAAACAGCCCTATCCCTTAGTCGCCTTCTACGACACCGCATGGGAAGAGATGGGGTGGTCCAAATTCTACTCTGCCGGGAACCACGTGGTATTGGACTGCAATAGGCTAATTGGTTGAAGTAGATCATTCTGACCCTTTTCGCAACTCGGTTGAGGATGGCTATGATTGATTGAAGTTCACAAAAGATAAAGCCTCCCAACATTGGGAGAGGCCTGTGTCCAGCAGTGGACTGCATCAGGCTAATTGAATGATTGACACAAAAGATAATAAAGTAGTCGTTTTGGTATACATACGAGGAATTAAGTAATTTTATCATTCAGCTATTTAAACTATTACGAGTAAAAATTTTCATCGTGAATGAAAATGGTTTTTTTTTTATACCACTTAGTTGGCAGACAAGCACACGGCCCACCTGATGGAAAGTGGTTACCGTGACCTATGGACGTCTGTAACACCAGAGGAGTCACAGTCGCGCTGCCAACCCTGTAAGTACAGAGTTTCTGTGCCGTCAGCAGAAGACAAAGCAGGATAAGCCTTTAGTCTTCCCACTGACAGCACAAATTCTCCAGTGAGCTCTGGCTACCCTACTCACCGCTGGGAACACAACACGAAGTTATTATAACCGCGGTATTCTGTAGGGCGGAGGTACTACCCCAGTCGGACTGCTCAGTCGGGCGGAAATACCGCCGTGTCCTACCTGGGTGTATTTAAATGAATGTCAATAAGCTAATTATAATAAAAATGTAGATATAATGTTATAATTGTATCATGTTAATAAATAGAGTAATATAAAATCTTACTGTATCAAATTCCAAACAAAATGGCTTCTTAATTTACGATCACTTTAGCTAACAAAAAGATTACACGCATTAAAATATAAGACTTCAGCTATTCTAATTGTACTAATGTATTATGAAGGTTGCCTGGAAGAAATCGCTTTTAGCGACTAAGCCGCCCACTGTGCATTATAATTATTGTTAAATTGTTATCTTATAATACTTTTATGGTGTGCAATAAAGAATATCTCATCTCATCTCATCTTATGAATAATTTAGGCTGTTCTGCGTATATCGTTATATACTAACTTCCGCTTGTCGATCAAATCATTGAGTAACATCACTTTTTAGTGGATGAAAGAAATCCTGTGATCTTTTCTGTGATCTTACCCGTAAATGTAACTGGGTTAAGAAAATATTTTTTTAATTTTTATTTTATTATTTATATGACATTTTTAAATTGGTCTGACTGTACACGTTTACTATTGAATGATATTCCGTTATAAAGATATTACGCAATGTTAGAGAGGTGTTGACGGCGCTATATTCACACGCACAACAAGAAATTGTTACTAGCAGGTCGATGGTTAAGGTGAAGAATGAAAGGAGTACCTAACTGACCTAGATCAATGCTATTAAATCTTTCAGTAGTTTTTTTATGTTTTTTTTTTATCTAAGACACGCCAACTTGACTTCACCTCGCCTGATGGTAAGCTAAAGGCAAAGTCTCAGGAAAGAGGGTCACTCGTGTGTCGAGTGATGTCACTTGGACGTTGGCTCTTTCTCCATCCGACGCAGATACTGCTCGTAGCACCCGTGCTTGGTGATCATCTGCGTCAGACGGTAAGAGGGGCTGCTATGTGGCCTCTCTAGCCATTCCCCCATGATGGGTCTTACCGCCGCTACTACGGTGCGCCCTGCGCTTGATCGCCCAAGTCGTAGATCCCATTCCGCCACCATGTCCCTGTAGAGCCGGGATCTCACGGCCCGAATTTCTTCGGGTTCGGGATCGTGACCCCGCTCCCGCGCCGCCTTTCGGAACCGGTATAGCGCCGAAAGGGATCTCGCTTCCAGGATCCACGGTGGCGATCCGGCGATGAGACTCGCCGCGTCGATCGTATGAGACTTAAGGTTTGAAAGAAATATTTCTCTGAAGACAAAATTTCATTACGTGAAGCAATGCAGTAGAGAGAACGTTTACTGATAATAATAACACAATACATCTTACGTAAGAAAATAATGAAGATGTTCGTTCGTCTGTTACTTAGAATGTAACTCGCGGTACCACTCTGAATTGTACCTAAAATAAGGCACATAACATAAACTCACGCCTATATCTCACCTCACCCACATTTCGCCAGATTATGTTTAGGTCCCAATGTAATAGGTGGCGAGCCTATTGCCATTAACCGGGCACTTATAAACCTGCGATAAATATACACATAACGTCGAAAAGCATCGAAAAGTCATTGGTATGTGCCAGGGTTAAACCTGGGATCGATACCGAGACTTCGTCTCAGCAGTCCATTACCCATAACACTAGGCTACCGGTATAATTTTAATTCTGTGTGTTCATACAGTTCATCTTTCAGAAATTTTGTTATCTTCTTACTATGAAACGGCTGAAGCGATTTTGTTAATGATTATGCAGTTATATGTGTATTTGTCTTTGCAATAAAGAAATGTTATCAATTTAAAAAATAAGCTGGTATATTTTTGGTGCCAAATATGCCTTTGTTTTTTCATTTTTACAATCATTATGTCAAGGTCAAAGAGTCATTTATTTTCAATATTGAACAATAAAATTGTTTCTTATTGACGTTAATGATAATTCTACTTAAGCTAAGCTTACCACCGCTTCCTAGGCGCTAGTGGACAAGAAACGGGGCATCAAACTCCGCTGTGGAATTTTTTAAAACGTCAATTAACAATTTTCCGTAGTGATATAGTAGGTACTCGGTTTATAAAATACCGAAAATAAAGTAGGTAACATAATTACCAGTAGTTTTTAGAGGAAGTACCTATGTTGAGATATTAATTTAAAATAGAAGTGAAAAAAACTTAAATGAGTAAAGGTTACTATAAAGTGGATGAGTATCTTAATGATGTTAGTGCGTGGTCAACATAAGTCTCTTGCTTGCTCGCACAAAATAAATTGTAAACTAAAGCAAATTTAAAAAAGAAAAATAATCTAGTTCTAATATAGTTCGCTGAGTTTCTTGCTGGTATCTTCTCAGTAGAACTAATCTACCGAACCAGCGAAAGAATCATTTTCCAATGATTTACTTTTACATTGTTTGATATTTTTATATTATTTCTTGACATATCCAATTGTAAAATTTTGACGTTCATATGTGCTCTTTGTGTGCCTAAACTGAATAAATTAAATAGATTCTTTGATTCTTTGATTCAAACAGAAAGTCGATTCTCATGAAAAAATGTTCAAAATTCACTCTCGATTTACTCTCAACTCAATCACCCAAATGTTAAAAATAAGCACGATTTTAATAAAAAGAGGGCAATTTTCCATGATTCCATAATTTTGTTGACCTGCGCATTCAGTATAATAACGCATTCAGGGGCACTGCTGGGGTTGTCTCGGAAGTGCAGTGCATCAGGAATGTTCGCAGAGGCCAGCACAGACGATTTCTATGCTATTATTAGAAAGCGTTCGGCCTCTGCCTTGGCACGACTCCGTCGCAGCTCCAACAGTCTCATGAGTGTGTTTAAGGACAGGTGGGACTCCCTCTTATTGCAGTACTGGATGACACACCACACGTGTCACAGATAGTGGAGTGTTGTTATTTATTTGAATTTGTTACTAAGTTAAATTGTTACTAACACTATGGATCGATGGTCTGAAAAAATATTAATTTTCATTTACCTCGATCCAATATTAAAAAGCCGATCAAGTGCTAGTCTGACTCGCGTACCAGTGGTTCCGTAATTTAAGGTACATAAATCGTAATATATTTTATTTTTGCACAGTTTCAAGACGTTATAGACCTGAGTATATGGTATGAATTTCAACTTGATACGCATTTCTGAGAAAAGGTCTTGACAGACAGACAGGCAGTCAAAGAAGTTTTTTTGTTTTATACCACTTAGTTTTGTTCATATCCTTTTGAGGTACGGATCCCTAAATAATAATCCCTAATCACGATATACATTTCTTTACCTTTTCTTTAATTTAGACAAGCCGTGGCTCAATATTGAACATCTTTTAGGAGAGGTGGCCTTTTGATATTACAAGCTAGTTAAATTAATGGGTACTTTGATCTTAGTTACCACTGTATTGTTTGCCCTAAAATACAAAACTTTTAAAACGATTGAACACACAATAAAAAATTATACGAAAAACATGCAAAGCGTGGAAGATTCGAAAATGTGCGTGAGAAAATGGCGTGCGTTGTTTTATGTAATAAAAATAGTTTGTTTAATTAATTTATATTATGTAATAGATTCGTGTCCGATGTTAAAACTTGTTCAAATAATATATATCCGGTTTTGATGAGAATCTTTAGCTTTTCATTTGTTTTAAAGGAATGTATGCAACCGCGTAGCCTAGTGGTATGGGTAATGGACTGCTGAGAGGAGGTCTCGGGTTCGATTCCAGGTTTTACCATGGCACACACCAATGACTTTTCGATGCTTTTCGAAGATATGTGTGTATTTATGGAAATAGGCTCGACACCTATTGCATTGGGACCTAAACATAAACTAGCGAAATATGGGTGCTAGCACCTCTGCCTACCCTGCGGGGATATAGGCGTGAGTTTATGTTATGTTATGTTATGCAATTATCTTACTTTCCTTTTAGGAAAGACAGGGAATAATGGAAAATTTTGTGACTTCGGTAGTCCTTTATAGTTCGATTTTTTCTAAAATTTTCAGTCTGACCTCTGAGCCGATCATCCACCTTCCGCATCCAGTCTGTCCCAGCCACCTTTTGACCTCTACAACCAATTGGAAGTTAGACTAACGACTGCTTTAGATGTTCGTAAGGAAACCAGGGCCAACTGCATAACGTGCTCTTCGAAGCACGGAAACACGCAGACCAATGAAAATAGACACATATTCATGTATGCAAATATTTATACTGAGGTGGGATCCAATCGACTTTCTATAAAATTTACATAAAAAAAATCACCTGGCCGCGTGGTTCCCAGCAGAGTAGAATTTGGGCCACCGCATCTCTTCCCATGCGGTGTCGTACTAGGCAACTTAGGGAAAGGGCTGTTTAACATCAAACAGATATATACAGCTCAGACTCAGCTTCAAATCCATGGCTCGAGTCAACAATAGTGCCCGGAAAATGGCAATAGGCTCACCCCCTATTACGTGGGACCGAATGCAAAGATTGGTGAAATGTGGGTGTTAATTCACCTTTGCTTAACCCTCCGGGGATAAAGGCGTGATTATATGATTAAAAAAAAAATCATGCCAAAAACTTGAAACGGTGCCTATAAGTAACTCACTGCAAAAATATACTAATACTGGTTATCTGTTTTAAGGTTTGTGAAGTGTATTTTTATTCTTATCTAAATAAAGATATTAAAAAAAAACGATAAAATTTTAATTTTATCATAAATATACGCCGAATTGAGCAGTCCAACTGGGGAAGTACCTCCGCCCTACAGAATACCGTGGTTATAATAACTTCGTATTGTGTTCCCAGCGGTGAGTAGGGCAGCCAGAGCTTACTGGAGAATTTGTGCTGTCAGTGGGATGACTAAAGGCTTGTCCTACCCTGACGGCACAGAGACTCTGTGCTTACAGGGTTGGCAGCGCGAGTGTGGTTTCTCTGGTGTTACGCACGTCCATAGGCCATGGTAACCACTTTCCATCAGGTGGGCCGTGTGCTTGTCTGCCACCTAAGTGGTATAAAAAAAACAACGGGTTACACTCCGGGAGTGCCGGCAGAAGTGAAAACTTGAAACGTTGTGCATTTTTGATATTACGGCACGCTGTAACATTAACACACACGAACATTCGCGCACATAGCGCCCTGCGCCGCCTGTCCTCTCTCCATCTGTCTTACGAATTTTCGATCAGGTCACGTGTCCTGACGCGAGTTTAGAAATTTTTACCCATTCCAAAAAAAGTACACAGCACCGCTAAAGAAGTTTTCACTTCAAAAACAGTTTATAGAATATCATCCATCAAGGGTTGTGTTATTAATCACATGATTCACCCAAAAAGAAATACTTTTTACTGTAATTTAATAAAATATAATGATAAGGGGTTCAACTGGAGTTAAAGTGTTATTCACTACTTGATAGAGTACTTATTAAGAAAATTACAATACAAAGAACATGCCGACAGCAAATTTCTCCAGCGAGCATATCCATTTAAACGCGAATATTATGCTAAAATGATTATACCTACCTAATGTTTGCCATTTTAAATTTAGTAGCGTGCCAAGGTTTTCGTGGAACGAAGTGGCTAGCTCAACCGGGAAAGCCCCGAGACTCATTATCACTATAAATATTATATCTTCGATCATAGGATTTATCGAGGAGGTAGAACACGACGGTATTTCCGTCCAATTGAGCAGTCCAACTGGGGAATAATAGCCTCGTGTTGAGTTCCCGGCGGTGAGTAGAGCAGCCAGAGCTCACTAGAGAGTTTTTGTGCTGTAAGTGGGAAGACTAAAAGCTTGTCCTGCTTTGTTTTTTACACTGATCACACATAAACTCTCTGTGCTTACAGGGTTGGCAGCGCGAGTGTGACTCCCTTGGTTTTGCACACGTCCATAGGCCACGGTAACCACTTTCCATCAGGTGGCCCGTGTAATTAATAATAAGTAGTATTTATTAACAGTACGATTTAATTTAAAAATAGTTTTTTTTTTCTTACGTGCGCAAAATCCACACGGATACCTCCCCACCGGAGCCGGTGGAGGAGGTTATGTCGGACTCGAACCGACTAAAACGCACGCCGCCTGTGGGTCGCTTTGGTTGCCGAAGGTGAGGTTGACAGGCATATCCCTCGCACCCCGGCCGATCCAGGGCCATCTCTCACGATCTGGCCCTCTTCTCGGGTGTGGGGACTACAGAGTCCCCAACTCGTCCCCGGAAACGGGGAGGCGCGCCACGCGCGCCACCGCCGCGGCCTGCTTCAGCCAGGGTGACAGACGGCTTCACCTGTCACCCCCAGGCCGAATTTAAAAATAGTTGAGGCTATGACATACAATATATGATTAAACTTGAGTTTCAAGGGTCATAGGAAGAAAGCATATTGAAGAAAATTATATTGTACTTGGGTATTATTGAGAAATCTACCTAAATTCAGATTAATCAAATTGTGGCTGGTAGCTGAGGTGGCATACAACTAATGACACATACATCCGTGGAGGTGCGTCTAGATTGCTATTAACATAGTTACATAAATATGACACATAGGACATTGTGAGGTGGTTAATCTGGTAAATGTGACACACAGCTCTGTACATTAACCGATATGGTTGTCCAAATTTTATAATCTACGCATGGTATATCCAGTTTCAATTAATGAAAACAGTTCCAGAGAAAGCTTGTGAAGTGTGTAAGGATAGAGACAATTGGCGAGCTGTTGTCTCTGCCTACCCCGGAGGGAAATAGCGTGCGCATACTTATGCATAGAACAGTTCAAAATATTTAAAAGTACCGAACGGAAAAAGGCTGGGGACTCTGTGGTCCCACACCCGAGGAGAGGGCCAGATCGTGAGAGATGGCCCTGGGTCGGCCGGAGTGCGATGGATATGCCTGTCAACCTCACCTTCGGCAACCAAAGCGACCCAAAGGCGGCGTGCGTTTTAGTCGGTTCGAGTCCGACATAACCTCCTCCACCGGCTCCAGTGGGGAGGTATCCGTGGGGATTTTGCGCACGTGAAAAAAAAAAGGTATGAGAACAGCTCCACGTGTTTAAAAGGGTGGCATTTACATGGCGAGGTTGACGTCTTATTCAACTCCCGTACAACTTAGATATTTAAACTATCATGGTCACTCACATCAGTAACTCAAAACATTGAAACATGGTAAATATCCCCATTATTCTGGTACTCCCGTACAACTATTCATAACGACTACCATAGATGTCCGTGTGGCAACCAGGATTGACGGCTTAACGTTCTCTCGGAGACACGACCATACCATTGTTAATACCCGTAAGTGTACATACAAATATTTGCACGGAGCAAGTATCGACCCCACGCTACTTGCGATCACAGCTAACCCTGGCGGGTTGTTAGCTTCCGGGTGCACGTCATTGCAATAAAATTCGCGAACCTCCGCTACCGTATCAAATCGTCGTCATCCTCAAATCCGCATGTGCGCAAGCGCAGACGCGAGCCGAATAGAAAGGTGACCGGTGAAAGCGAGCCGCGTCCTTGTCATAGAGCTATGTGGTGCTTCCTGTATAACGGGATGTCAGAATAACCATGAAATATGACATCAATATAATTATTGCGGTAGTGTTATGGTGAGGGCATCAGACTTGTTTACGAGAGGTTACTGGTTCAATCAAGTACTACCAACATTAAGTTATGTGAAAAGATTTATACTTATATCGTTTATAGACTTATGCATGAAAACATAGTTTAGCAGAACTTAGTTGACGGCCTCTGTGGTGTGGCGGTAGAATGTTAGACTGCTACGCAGAAGGCGCGGGTTCGATTCCTACTTAGTGCAAATATTTGTAAACATGAATATGTATATTTGCATTGGTCTGGGTGTTTCTATGTATGATATGTATGTATGTACAAAAAAAAGTTTCTAAATATGTTTATCCGCATTCTAAATTCCATAACACAAGCTAGTTAAGCTATGCTTACCATGGGTCTAGATAGCGTTGAGTGGAATATTTATTATTACATAACATAACGCAACTTAAACTCACACCTATATCCCCGAAGGGGTAGGCAGAGGTGCTAGCACCTACATTACGCCAGTTATTACTATTAAAATATCGGTCACATGCAAAATAAGAGAAATAAACTAATCAACATTTTCAAAGTTCAAAGGTTGCACTTTGTAGACCTGGGCTGTGACCGGAGTCTGTTTATTGTTTTTGTTCGTAGGTTGGTTGGGTTATGCCGGACTCGAACCGACTAAAACGCACGGCGCCTGTGGGTCATTGTTGGTTGCCGAAGGTGAGGTTGACAGGCATATCTCTCGCACCCCGGCTGACTCAGGGTCATCTCTCTCGATCTGCCCCTCCTCGGGGATTTTACTCACCTTTAACAAGCAGTGCAGTCTAATTTGACACATAAAATACAACCTTCTTATCGCAGGTTTATAAGTGCCCGGTTAATGGCAATAGGTTCGCCACCTATTACATTGGTACCTAAACATAAACTGGCGAAATGTGGGTACTAGCACCTCTGCCTGCATATAGGTGTGAGTTTATGTTATGTTATGTAAAATACAACCTAATTTTTTCAGTTCCACCCAATCTTGGCGAACCTTACCTTCTACAATGTACCTATCCATATTAAGTGCCGACATCTGATCACATGTCTCCAGAAGCTATCTTAATATCTAACCCCTAACATTACTCAAGCAAAACCTATCGATCGTAATTTAAAACTGATCATTAATCAGAGCTCGTCAGCGACCAAACTCCTGACACCTGACCACGAAGTTGCTTCAACTGGCCATCATTAACCTCATATCTTTAATAGTTATATCTTCTTAACAAAGAGCTAGTTCATTATCTTCAAGAGGATTGCTTAAATATAGAATTGAATAGTTACTTAACACACTTGGTTTGTAATTATGTGTAACTTATCGTACTTAATTAAGTGAGCTTCTTATAATTTCATTAATGAACTGCATCTTACAATTTCTTGAACTTACACAGCAGCAATAGAGTTGTGATCGAATCTAAAGAATTGTATCGTTATCTATTCGGCTAAAAATATTGTATCTAATCGTATAAGTATTGAAACAAAAGTATAAGTATGTAGAAAATAAATTATAATTAAGACTTATCAAATAATTATTTTGAATAATGTGATTTTATATTTTTTATTTAGATTGAAAAATGAAATATTTTAATGAATTCATTTTTAACCTTTAAAATTGCTAACTTTTCAATCTCACTTCGCCTTTATAAATTCTACCATGAAAAAAGAGTGTAGTACATTAGTTTAATAAAGAAATATCCTGCCGCTACCAGACTACCACTATATATCGTACAAGCAATGCGATGAGTCACGGTCCTAAGGTGAGAAATGAACCATATATTATGGTTCTATCCTTCTTACTCTGATATATATTACATGCTATGCTTAATATGTACCGGCGTGTTATATGTTCTAGAATATTTTATAATAGTTAAGAAATCATAATGTTTCATGTGTGATTAATTAAAACTATCAGTATCAAAATAAACGGGATGTTTACCATGTTTCATTGTTTTGAGTTTCCGATATTTCGGCGCTGTTGCAAGCACCATGATTACGGAGAAAACTGTGCTTGCAACAGCACCGAAATATCGGAAACTTAAAACAATGAAACATGGTAAATATTCCGTTTATTTTGATACTGATGTGAGTGATCATGATAGTTTAAATACCTATATAATAAAAACTACATTCAAACGAAATTGAATTTCGAATATTATGGTTATAAGTTACAACACTAGAATGATATAAAATAATCAGTAAAGGCGTATCGAATACATCAAAATAATGCACAGCACTTACTTATTTGAAAGTTTTATACATGCTAATAGTATTGTTTTAATATAATGTTATATAAAATACCTAATGTAATAATCATGATTTTCTCACGCAATCTTTGTGAATATTTTGTGGTGGCATGCAGGAATTTGAATGTTGACTTCTATTTTTAACATCAACACGCATGGGAAAATAATTGCAACTTGCCTAGTTGGTCGTAGAGGCAGACTAGCAGTTTTATCTGCCTTAGGTAGCAGCTATGATAATGCTATAATCCATTCGATTAGTTACTTAACTAAACGTTACCAACTCAGTTTATTCATTTTTAGTTTAGTAGTAGAACTTAGTTTAACATCAGACAGAGACTCAGCCTGAAATACATGGCTCGAGTCAACAATAGTGCCCGGAAAACGGCAATAGACTTACCCATATATTACGTGGGACAGAATACAATGATTGGTGAAATGTGGGTGTTAATTCACTTCTGCCTAACCCTATGTATGTATGTATTATTATTTTTCTGTTTAGAAACTCATTTTAAACCTTAAAAGTCGAAATTGAAACACTAGTTAGTGAGTTAGTTGAGCTAGTTTCTTTGTTTAAGTCAATCTAAGTTATTTTATCATCGCATCTCTCGCCATAGGCATAGAATTCAGTCTCACACATTGCGACCTGAGACGGTGCGCACTGTGCAGTATGAAAGAAACTTCATCCCACGCACACTCAAGCTGTGGAATGAACGCCCTGCTGCAGTTTGCCCAAGCGCCTACAATATGGGGTTCTTCAAGTTCTCGTGCATCAGAAGGTTTCTTCATGGTCGGCAGCGCGAGTGTAACACACCTGGTGTTGCATACGTCCATAGGCCACGATAACCGCTTCCCATCAGGTGGGCCGTGTGCTTGTCTGCCAACTAAGTGGTATAAAAAAATCAATCAATTAGCCCATTGCAGTCCATTGCTGAACTAGGCCTCTCCCAATTTGGGAGGCTTTGGCCTACTATTTCCACGCTGGCCAGACGGGTAGGTACAGGGTTTTATTTCAAGGTTTCCTTCTCTCGCATTGATATCATGTTTTTATTCGTTAGTCGCCTCTTACGACACCCTTCAGATGAGATGGGGTGGTGATACTTGTATTCTTACTCGTCACCACAGGGATGTGTTTTTATAAAAAGACTTTATTTTTTACCTTTAGTTGAGTAGGTGCCTAACCGAATGCAGTATATAATACATGAAATTACCTCCGCCCTACAGAATACCGCGGTTATAATAACTTCGTGTTGTGTTCCCAGCGGTGAGTAGGGTAGCCAGAGCTCACTGGAGAATTTGTGCTGTCAGTGGGAAGACTAAAGGCTTGTCCTGCTTTGTCTTCTACTGACGGTACAGAAACTCTGTACTTACAGGGTTGGCAGCGCGACTGTGACTCCTCTGGTGTTACAGACGTCCATAGGCCACGGTAACTACTTTCCATCTGGTGGGCCGTGTGCTTGTCTGCCAACTAAGTGGTATAAAAAAAAATAAAAAAAATTACCAGGGATAACCGGGACCAAAGTGGGACAGTTAAAATCAGCAAGCGAACCTTGAACTCAGAGGCGAGTGCCTCGGTTGTCACTGGGACTAACGTGAACATTATGAAGATGTTGAGGTAGCAGGCCTCGCATCTCATAAAGAAGGAGGTAGGACACGACGGTATTGCCGGCCAATTGAGTAGTCCGACTGGGGAAGAACCTCCGCCCTACAGAATACCGAGACCATAATAACCTCGTGTTGCGGTGAGTAGGGTAGCCAGAGCTCACAGGAAAGTTTTTGTGTTTGCCCTGCTTTTTTTTTTTTTTTTTTTACGTGCGCAAAATCCCCACGGATACCTCCCCACCGGAGCCGGTGGAGGAGGTTATGTCGGACTCGAACCGACTAAAACGCACGCCGCCTGTGGGTCGTTTCGGTTGCCGAAGGTGAGGTTGACAGGCATATCCCTCGCACCCCGGCCGACCCAGGGCCATCTCTCACGATCTGGCCCTCTTCTCGGGTGTGGGGACCACAGAGTCCCCAACTCGTCCCCGGAAACGGGGAGGCGCGCCACGCGCGCCGCCGCCGCGGCCTGCTTCTGCAAGGGTGACAGGCGGCTTCACCTGTCACCCCCAGGCCGGCGCTCATGGGGGGCGGAGGTCGTTCATCGACCTCCGACGCCCGAGTTGCCTTCGTGCGCGGGCAGCTTGTCTAGCGATCCTTCGTCGCTCCCGCTGCCGCTCCCGCCCCGCCTCCTCCTTCACGAGCATTACTTGCTCGCAGAAGGAGGCGCCGGCCGCCCACGCATCCGCGCAGCGAACCATCGCCGCGAGCAAGGTGGAGAGCGTGAGAACCCTCACTCCCAGGGCCGCCACAAGCTCCCGCCTCGGCGTCTCCCACGCCGGACACTCGGTGAGCGTGTGCGGACCTGAGTCCTCGCTCGCGTCGCAGTGATTGTTTGCCCTGCTTTGTCTTTTATAGTGACGGCACAGAAACTCTGTGCTTACAGGGTTGAAGGTTGGCAGCGCGAATGCGACTTCCTTGGTGTTGCACACGTCCAAAGGCCACGGTAACCACTTTCCATCAGGTGGGCCGTGTGCTTGTCTGTCAACCAAGTGGTATAAAAAAAATTTAATAAATTACCTAGGTACTAAGACGATGATGTGACTTCATTTATTTATCAATTGTATCAAAATTGGTTTAGTAGTACATCTATACTAATATTATAAAGCTGCAAAGTTTATTTGTTTGTTTGTTTGAACACGCGAATCTCTGGAACGACTCGTCCGATTTGAATGATTCTTTCAGTGTTGGGTTGTCCATTTATCGAGGAAGGTTTTAGGCTATATATCATCACGCTACTATTTAAGGGAGTGGAGCATTGATAATAAATGTTAACAAATCCGGTTATTTTTCATACATATTTTGAAGACTAAAACATATGAAGCTTCAAAATATACCCCGGGCGAAGCTGGGGTGGGTCAGCTAGTCGAATAATAAAAAGATTAGTCCCTGTTATATCTAACTAGTCTGTCAATCTATAACCAATAATCCTTGCAATACTTCATCAAACTTGCATTTCCATAAAATAGAAGACACACGCGACAATGCACTTACAAATTTATTATATAAGTTCATCGCGTGTTTGAGTTCAAATAAATTTAAAATTGTACATAATATTACACAAAAACAAATCAAAGCCAAAAATGTGTAAAACGCACTAGTGTTTTGTCAAATTATAAACACATCAACGAACAGACAGACGGATAGACATTAACTACATCATTATGTAAGCATGAAATTCAATAACTGTTATTATGATTTTCAAAATTTACTGTAACGTAACGAAATTAACAACATACGCAGAGGTGTTGAAAGGAAGACGACTTACAGAATTCATGCTTTGTAGGCATATTTTTTCTTGCACAGTGTGGAAATCCACACAAGAGCCAATCGGGGTGTTTTTTTTTTATTTATCGCACCGTTACAGACAAGCCCACACGGCCTACCTGATGGAAAGTGGTTACCATGGCCTATGGACGTGGGGAACACCAGCGGAGTCATCCTTATGCTGCCGACACTGTAAAAACCTTATAATTATAGTAGTTTCGAAAACCATGCTTTATGTCGGACTTGAACCTACTAATACCACACGCTATCTTGGGTCATTGGCTGCCGAGGGTTAGAATGCCACTGGCATATCGCTCGAACCCCGGCTGGCCCATGGTTATCTCGAGATAACCCCCTCAGGATGCGATATAGGCCTCTCATGAAACGTCTGCAGTTCTGTTTTTCTCGAAAACGAATCCAAAGACGTTACATGATTTCATTTCGACTTAAACCATGCTTTCTCTAGGGAAGTCAAAATGACTACACCATACCTATATAACTACACGCTGAATGCAACGTATTTTGTTCGTGTTCCGTTAGCCCAGGCTCACTAACTCCTTTTCCTCCTTTTGGTTTCTTCATACGGTATTTTATAGTACAGCATATATTTTATTTATAGCCAATATTTTCAAGAAGGTAGGACACAACTGTATTCCCGTTTATATAGAGCAGTCCGACTGGGGAAGTACTTCTGCCCTACAGAATACCACGGCTTTTATAACCTCGTGATGTGTTCACAGCGGTTAGAAAGGTACATCGTGTCTTCTACACTGACAGCATAGATACTCTCTGCTCTTTCAGGGTTGGCAGCCCGATGGTGAGTGCCCTGGTGTTGTACACGTAACCACTTTTCATCAGGTGGGATGAGTGCTTACCTACCACCTAAGTTGCTTACTGGAGAGTTTTGGTGCTATCAGTGGGAAGACCAAAGGCTTGTCCTGCTTTGTCTTTTACACTAACGCCACATAAACTCTCTGTGCTTACAGGGTTGGCAGCGCGAGGGTGACTCCCTTGGATTTGCACACGCCCAAAGGCCACGGTAACCACTTTCCATTAGGTGGACCGTGTGTTTGTTTGCTACCTAAGTGGTATAAAAAAAATACTATCTTGCAGAAACCTCGCGGTTATCTTAGTCAAACAGTTAGTTATGGGAAGATTAGATAACTCACCGTTGGAAGGAAAATATGGCAAAATTAGGTTATACAGACCAGTCGCAAGTGCCCTGAAGGGGTCCCATCCCAATCCATGCCGCATTTGCTCTTTTCTCCAATAAGCACCTCCACCTGTTCCATCGAGAATCAACGAGTATGTACAATCGACCGACAAATTCTAAAGAATTTAATGAGTCATATTGACTCGATGGAGAAGATAAAACCGCGCTAAGTGAGGCCGTCCACCAAGTCTATAAAACTGAAAGTTATCTACACAGTATGCCGATAGCATGCTAATACTTAAAACTAGACAGCACGTAGACAAAACTAATGACATAATAATAAATTGATTGCATAACCGAATACAATTGGATAATCTGAGAGCTGGAATTACCGGTTGAATACAAAGATTGCCGCGAATGTTTGGGCTAACCGGTTTAGATAAGCACTATTATAGGAAAGTGGAAACCGGTTATTAGTTTGTGGTGAATGGTTTGTACGTACATGAAGAGAGATGTGATTAAAATAGCTATAACTTTGTGAATGTGATGGGTGTTTTGATGGGTGAGGTTCTATAAAATTCAGTATCAAAATAATGGGAATATTAACCATGTTGCATGGTTTTGAGTTTCCGATATTTCGGCGCTGTTGCAAGCACCATGAGCACGGAGGAACTGGAGTAGTGGCGGTGAACAGAGAAAAAATTTTCCCAGGTGTAATTATATCGATCTACCCTCTTTCGAGTTGCTCTTCGTAACAGTCGCGTTCACTACCGAGGCCTGTATCTACTTCACTCTAAAGATTCTCATAGGAGGTAGAACACGACGGTATTTCCGTTCAATTGAGCAGTCCGACTGGGGAAGTACCTCCGCCTTACAGAATACCGCGGCCATAATAACCTCGTGTTGTATTCCCGACGGTGAGTAGGGTAGCCAGAGCTCACTGGAGAGTTTTTGTGCGGTCAGTGGAAAGACCAAAAGCTTAACCTGCTTCGTCTTTTACACTGACAGAAACTCTCAATGCTTGCAGGGTTGGCATTGCAAGTATGACTCTCTTGGTTTTGCACGCGTCCATAGGCCACGGTGACTGCTTTCCATCAGGTGGGCCGTGTGCTTGTCTGCCGCCTAAATGATATAAAAAAACACCTTAGTAATTGGTGTCTTCTGTTTGTTATATTAAGTTAGACCATCCCATCGCCCACATACTGTACCGATCTTCAATCATAATTATAAAGTGGCTCTAGATGTTCGAACGAGATCGCTTTCTATATGAAAGTGTACAAACAGACAAACACTTCATATGATGGTTTCTGTGTTAGCTTTTGAAGTCGCAATCTCATTTCCTACTATTACAGAAGTTTAAAACTAGTTAGGTGTTCCGTTCAAATTATGTAATACACATAAGAGCAAAGTAAAGCACAGTCATGTGTATATTTGACAAAATGTGTATATCATGTGTAAAAAACATTTTTTTTTACGTGCGCAAAATCCCCACGGATACCTCCCCACCGGAGCCGGTGGAGGAGGTTATGTCGGACTCGAACCGACTAAAACGCACGCCGCCTGTGGGTCGCTTTGGTTGCCGAAGGTGAGGTTGACAGGCATATCCATCGCACCCCGGCCGACCCAGGGCCATCTCTAACGATCTGGCCCTCTTCTCGGGTGTGGGGACCACAGAGAACCCAACTCGTCCCCGGAAACGGGGAGGCGCGCCAGGTGCGCCACCGCCGCGGCCTGCTTCTGCCAGGGTGACAGGCGGCTCCACCTGTCACCCCCAGGCCGGGTGTAAAAAACATTTGACTACCTTTGTAGCGGTGTAGAGCGCTGAACTAGTAGAAACGTCGAAGGTCACGGATTCAGTCACAGGTTCGGATGCATTATTTGTATGCATGAATATAACATTCATGCATATTGCATCGATTTTATTTACTACGTATTTCCAAAAAAATCTGCTGCTGCGGTCATATAATCAGAGAATCAAATAAATGACATTGAACTAAATTGAATTTTACCTATCGATTTAAATCGTGTTATGTGACTTGTAATATGGAAAATAATGCATTTGTTAATATTAGAATTTATAAATGTATCTGGGACTCATGTATTGGCAAAATCGAATTAATTACACATGACACATATTGTTTAATATAAAAAAAAATCCCACGAATGCCACTCCTCCCGTCCTACTCCTGATAGGGGAGGTTATGTTGAACTGATTAAAATATACGCCGTCTATAGGTTGCCGGAGGTGAGGTCGGCAGGTAATATACCTCGCATCCCGGCTGACCTATTGCCATCACTCTCGATCTGACCCTCTTCGTATGTGGGCAAAATTAGGTTATATAAACCAGTCGCAAGTGCCCTGTGACTGCGGGAGACCTCATCCCAGCCCATGCTGCATTTGCTTTCTTGTCCAATAAGCACCTCCACCTGTTCTATCAAGAGTCTAGGAGTATGTAAGGCAACATACAGTGCTTTAGCTGTGGCTTAGCAGCAGGCCAACAAAATGTATAGAACTTAATGAATCATATTAAATTCTATAGATTCTTCAGATCTGTGTTGGGTGTGGGGACCACACAGTCCCCAACTCGTATCCGGATATAGGAAGGCGCGCATTGCACAAGATATTAGACCCAAGTTGATAGCTTGTATTGTGTTTAGCTACTTTTGACAGTGATTGTACTTAGGTACTCGTATAACAATCATTGTTTTATCAAATCAATGATATATATATAACTAATCAACAATCTCACTACTTACTATTTCTTACATATACCCCGAGAACAATAAAGAAATCTAATATGACAGATTATAGCCTATTACGGCGTAAAACTGAAATATTACTAAATCCGTAGGCTATTAATCATATTCGCAACACAAGAACACAACAGGCTGCGCACGCGTCGAAACCCAAGTTACTACATACAACTATTATTTTATCTCTTCTACAAAAGGCATTAGAAAGATGCTTACAACCAGTTGTCAAAATTTGTTTTGTCATGTATAGAGGTGAGTTTTGGTCATTAGAGTGAATAATGTGTTGTAATAAGACAATATTATTGTATGAAAGGAAGTAGGATATGTGAAAGTCCTATTGCTACGTCATAAAAACCTATTGTTACAATATTTACAGAACTAATGTGGCAAAATTATATACAAATCAATATAAATATGTAATAAGTCTGCTGTATGTATTGTATATGTATAATATTTTTGTTCTTAGTATGTATTATATGTATGTGTTCTGCTGTTGTACACTTGGTTTTTTTTATCTTTTTTTTTTGCACTTTTAATCCCCAAAGGTTTGCTGGGAGAAAAGTCAATATTGAGTTAAGCTCGCCTTTGTACACCAAGATGTATTTGTGATTACCTGTTGATGTATTATTTTCTTGTGTACAATAAAGAATTAAAGAAAGAAAGAAAAGAAAGATATTGTAGGTGCTAAGCCTAGCATGGAATAGGCCTTGTCAATTAAATATATCGGGCAGGGGTGCGAGGGCTAATAGCTCCACGTTGAGCACCCTGGGCAACGGGGACTACAGCAGCTGCAGAGCTCATTAAAATAAAAAAAACTGTAAATGCATACCTAAACTCTGTAGTGACTTATTATGTATTGAATGTGTTTTTGTTTGAGTGTTAAAATGTATTTTAAAAAATAAAGACAAAGAATAGAATTACTTAGTAGAAGAAGAATAAATACACAAATCTCTCATAGGCCTTCGTATCTCCACAGAGAATGAAAGGATGTGTGAAAGTGCGAGAAGAATAAATGCGAGAAATGGAATGACAAAGTGAACTGGAATGAAAGAAAAAGATTTATGTTATTAAATAGGAAGAGTTTTATTTGCCCCATGTAGGTAATGTCTTAATGATGAGATGGGCGACTATGGGATCGGATATACTGTATAGGTATTGAAGGCTTGGAGAATTCGATAGTGGAACAGCTTATAAAATTTTGCAAACAAAGAAATTCGATGGGAGACCGTGAATGTAGGACATTCCACACTCTCCTTAAAAGGAAGGACATCGGTATATGCATGAAATGATTCCGATGACTCCGTCCTTTGTAAACGCTTATGTCTAGATGTTTTGGTGTTTGTAACTCAATCACGCTCAATCGTCTGAAACAATCTGACTGAAATTTGGTATATCAGACTATAGTCTGGAATAATATATATAGACTACATTTAGGTTTCCACGGCACAGGCAAATAGAACTCCATACGGGCAGAGCCGCGGACAGTCACTAGTAAGTAATAAACTAACCCCTAATACTAGCAATAAATCAATAAACCAATTAGCCTATCGTAGTTTGCTGTTGGACGTATGTAGGACTCTCCCAATGTTGGAAGACTTTGGCCTACTGTTTCCACGCTGCCCGGGTGCGTTGGTAGAGGGTTTTATTTCGAGTTTTCCTTTTCTTGCAGTGACATCATCTGCATATTTTGCCGTTAGTCAACTCTAACGACACCTGTCGGATGAGAAGGAGTGGAGCTCTTTCTCCTCACCAGACGGATAAGCAAGAATCAATCAATTAGTTTATTTCTAAACAAACAAAGTTTGTATTGAAATGTATTCAATTATAAGTAAGAAATACATACAATCAATGAAATACACTAAGACGTCAAGATAAAATAAAAATCTAAGTACAATTAAACTACAACTTTACATTTAGTCAGAAATAATCTCAGCCATCATCCACAAATTCTTCCAGTGTGTAGTAATACTTCTCCAACAGAAAGGACTTGTAACTTTTTTTTAAAGGAATAGGTTTTATAGACATCAAGCTTTAAGTCACTAGGCAGACTATTATTTGCTTGATGTTTCGCACTATGTATCACGACGTTAATCCTCAGATTCAATGTAGCTTTGAAATGGTTCCTTCGGGTGCTTTCACGTGTTACTCTTTCATCTTACATTTCATAATCTCTTATATGTTTTGAAAAACCACTTAAAACTATTAATATAGAGGCAAGGTACGGTCAATATGGACAGGTTTTTAAAATTACATGAACTAAATTCATATGATTAATGCAGACGAGATATGCTGCATTTAAAACTAAAATGTAATATCTTATCTGCATCGTGCCTCCTACGAATAAAAATTCATTTCATTTCACACAATTTTGACAATTTCAACCAGTTTCATTGTAGGTAGCTAATATGTGTCCAGAATCGCAAACATTAGTTCTAATCAAAGGATCAATTCTGTCAATAATCTCAGGAGACCTTGTCGGAGTTTGACTAATTAATTTAATTACATACGGTTGGTATAAGAACTTTTGTAACTAGCTAATGGATCGACCCACAAGTTTAGTAATTCAGTCGCCAAACACATTATGTTGAACGTGAGGCGGCCTTCAGACGCAAATAGCGTTAAGTTCTTCATTATATTCAATGGCCAATAACGTGCAGATATAAATAATGATTGAAAATACTTTGCGCTTGATCATTTGTGAAGATGTGTTTTTTTTTTTATACCATTTAGTTGGCAGACAAGCACACGGCCCACCTGATGGAAAGTAGTTACCGTGGCCTATGGACGTCTGTAACACCAGAGGAGTCACAGTCGCGCTGCCAACCCTGTAAGTACAGAGTTTCTGTGCCGTCAGTAGAAGACAAATCAGGACAAGCCTTTAGTCTTCCCACTGACGGCACAAATTCTCCAGTGAGCTCTGGCTACCCTACTCACCGCTGGGAACACAACACGAAGTTATTATAACCGCGGTATTCTGTAGGGCGGAGGTACTTCCCCAGTCGGAATGCTCAATCGTACGGAAATACCGCCGTGTCCTACCTCCTTATGGCGCCGTGTCCTACCTCCTTATGCCGCCGTGTCCTACCTCCTTATGTGTGTTAATGATTTTATAGTTTTTTAAAAATAATTACATTACTAAGTAAAGTATTTTATTCACTAGTACCTATTTCTCATGATTCTTTCAGTTATGCTACTCAGCTGCTGTAGTGTCGCGCTAGTGCAGTTTAACTTCTAATAAAAAGTAAAAAAATAACATATTTTTTATGTCTTTCGGTGTTATGTTATGTATGTCATTATCGCAGGTTTATAAATGCCCGGTTAATGGCAATAGGCTCGCCCCTATTACATTGGGACCTAAACATAAACTGGCAAAATGTGGGTGCTAGCATGTGCAT
This sequence comes from Eilema griseolum, assembly GCA_963662185.1. Lineage (NCBI taxonomy): Eukaryota > Metazoa > Arthropoda > Insecta > Lepidoptera > Erebidae > Eilema > Eilema griseolum. Next base: position 20,549,911 of record OY759248.1, on the reverse strand, counting down.
TATGATAAGTTAATTACGAGTGTATCGAATTTGACATTTATGACAGTTTTGTCAACGTATGTCAAAAACGTCAAATCCCATACAATCGTCATTCTATTCTGCAATACGCTGACCAACGAACTACAATAACAAAACAATACCAACACTATCCCATAGCTATTATTTTACCATTACGAAGTTAGTTATTACAAAATGACCTTGTTATATATTTTCAAGTTATTGTGTAAATCTTTCTATTGCTATAGGTAAATGTTTCGATTCAATTCGAGATCCACCATATTTTGTTTGCAGTCCTTACGAAATCCATTGTTTTATGTGCCACTTTCAACAGACGCAAGTGCAAGGGCGGTCAGTGTGACAGCGGGAGCGACTAAGACTAGTTATAATTAAATTAAATTAAAAAAAAAATTGAAAAAATAATTTATTTCCAGAACAAGATTCTCACATTCACATAGATTTTCCCGTTGGCCCCACACTAGGCAAGCCTGTCCTGTGGGTACCGTGACGTTTTCCTTATTTAATTTCAGTGCTCGGTCATAAGTTTAATTTAATCACACTTACAAAAGCTAGAAGAAGAGACAGATAATGGATGTGTAATAAATGTATATAATTAATAGTTGTATATAACTTGTACATATATTTTGCATGTATATAAATAAATAAATAAATACTGGGCAAATCTTAATCATATACACTATAAACTTCGGTTATTTCTACAAGTATTCATCTTAGTGTAGTAGAAGAATTTCTGTAGCTTCGTATGACAATGAAATCAGCCATTTTGTAACCACCATTTTTGCCTCTTTTAGAGAGCAGTTTTTGATATCACAGGACTTAGCCACTCTATTGTATATATAATACTCTATGTGTGGATATATAATGCTATAAAGAGACTTAAAAGAATAATAAAATAGAACATAAACAAAAGTGCTTATTAACAAACTGTTAACAAAGTATGCGACAAATTCACAGTAACAAACTACCGGCGCAGGCGCAGCCATTCAATTGGTTTGACTTGACTTTCTCGACGGTCACCGTGGATAGCGATCTAGGAAGCTCCTAACAGTGTTAAATACATGTTGCGCAAGACTCGAGACAGTCGCCATTGTTCCGGCCTTCCGGTTTGACGCTATTTTTTTTTTAATTAAGTCATACTGGAAGTATGTCACTAGTGTTTATGTGTGGTCGAGTATGTGTACGCTTGTGTCTGGGATTGTTTTAGACACGGTGTGTATTTGAATTCTTTGTTTGTGGGTTTAGAAGTCAAACAATTAGTAGTCACTTGTTACGAAGTATTAGTCCTTTAACTAATTTAACAATTTTTTTTTTACGTGCACAAAATCCCCACGGATACCCCCCCACCGGAGCCGATGGAAGAGGTTATGTCGGACTCGAACCGACTAAAACGCACGCCGCCTGTGGGTCGTTTAGGTTGCCGAAGGTGAGGTTAACAGGCATATACCTCGCACCCCGGCCGACCCAGGGCCATCTCTCACGATCTGGCCCTCTCCTCGCGTGTGTGGGGACTACAGAGTCCCCAACTCGCCCCCGGAAACGGGGAGGTGCGCCAGGCGGGCCGACGCCGCGGCCTGCTTTTGCCAAGGTGACAGGGGGCTCCACCAGTAACTAATTTAACAATAGTTAAGAGTTCGCTAAAGAAAATATTCAGGTGTTTTTGTTGTGTTCAAAAACAGGTACTTCATTTTAGGGATGCGGGAACATCAAGGAACCGGCAATGCCTATCTCCCACAAGAGAGATGCTACCATCGACGGCAACTTCTTGTCGAGACGGGAGCGGCCTAGCAGAGGGCACACTGGAGAGCAGGCAAGGGGCGAGCTGGTTGTCTACGCGGGGGTTGGGCGAAACAGGTGTTGTCGCCTGTCACGGGTCACTCCAGCTCTCTTGACCATACACAGCGTTCCTCCTCCTCTCTAGTGGATTCGATTGGGATACCGCGCTTCAGTGCTTTTCGTGTGGCTTTCCGCACAAAAAAAGTAATAAGCGGTCTCCGGCCCCGCAAGCTTGAGTCTCGGATACATTCAGGATCGATACAATCTAGTAGAAGTATAATGTATCTTACGTGTATTGTGCAAAGCTCCTGCTTCATCCGACCTGTCCGTATTCCCTTCCCAATTGAGCAGTCCCACGGGGGAAGTAACTCCGCCCTACATGTATGTGTTCCCAGCTGTGAGTATGGTAGCCAGAGCTCACTGGAGAGTTTTTGTGCTGTCAGTGGGAAAACCAAAAGCTTACCCTGCTTTGTCTTTGCTCTGTGCTTACAGGGTTGGCAGCGTGAGTGTGACTCCCTTGGTTTTGCACACGTCCATAGGCCAGGATAACAACTTTCCATCAATGCTTTTCTGCCACCTAAGTGGTATAAAAAAGAAAAATAGAACAACCCTAAGATGAGAAAGACGATTTCCTAAAAAAATTAATGAAAAGCGAACGGTCACCCAGGTGTGACGTTCCATATAGTAAAAACACAGGACACGTATGTGTCCAGCCTCTTGTGACCAGTTGGTGAAGTACTACTTATTATAACTGAGACATATTAGTACAACTACTGCCAGTGGTGATGCCGTTGCTTCGCCGGATAATCAGCCCTCCTGGGTGGGCCAGTTTTCCCATTTTATCTATATAGCAACTACCATTAGACGTGCTTTCGGTGCCCAGATCAATACAATTGCAAATATACATTTTATGCGTGGTTCTCGGCAGAGTAGAATTTGGATCACACCATCTCTTCCCATGAGGTGTCGTACAAGGCGGCTAAGGCATAGGGCTGTTTAACATCAAACAGATTAAACAGATATATACAGCCCAGACTTAGCCTCAGATGCATGGCTCGAGTCAACTATATATATAGTGCCCGGATGACGGCAATAGGTTCACCCCCTATTACGTGGGATCGAACTAATGATTGGTGAAATGTGGGTGTTAATTCACCTGTACCTAACCCTCCGGGGATAAAAGCGAGATTATATGTATGTATGTATATTTGCACTGACTCACTGACCAGAAATTGAACCCGCTCCCACTGCGTATCGAATGTTCTACCGCCACGCCATAACTGAGAAATAAGACTAAATTCCTTTTTTTACAAAATTTCGTCCGTCTCTAATCGATCTCTAAGCACGGCAGTTACTCCGTCGGCAGTGGCCATTCCGACACGGTTCGTGAGCAGAACCACACATGTAGAAGCCTTTATTTTTATTTTATTTTACGTAACATGTTAACAAAATCATACATTAATTTGATAAATTAGAATGCCGCTACACGTAACGTAGGCAAATCAGTCATGCGTGACTTAATAAAACATACTAACTGCAGAGATACAGTGAACTGCAAAAGTTGCTTAACATATTCCAATTTGGTGATTGTACCTTTCAGGTGAATATGGTCTTTTTTTTAATGTGCACAAAATCCCCACGTATACCCCCACCACAGGAACCGGTGGGGTAGGTTATGTCGGACTTCAATCGACTGAAAAGCATGCCGACTGTGTGGGCCGCAGGTTGCCAGAGGTGATGTTATCTGAGACTGGCCACAAAAAAAGGAATAAATCATTTATAAATAATTGACTCCAATATGAAGAGACGACAGTCTCTCCAGTTGTGGCATGAGCTAACTTCCACACTTCACGAGATGGAAGAGGAGCTAATGTTCCCTAAAAGACTGTGACTATCGGTAATGGAGTCCAAGAAGAACTACGGGTATTGGAATATATAGGGTAGTTCAAGAAGGGAATTAGATGGTTCCTTTCCTACAGGGTCGGGAACATGAGTATGGCACCTCTGGTGTTGGTCACGTTCATAAGCCACGGTAACCACTTTCCATCAGGTAGGCTGTGTGCTTGTTTGTCAGTTAATTGATATAAAATAACTAACTTGATTTGCCCGCGGCAAGATTGTATCCGGATGTTTTAACGGAAACAAGTAGGAGGTAGGACACGACGCGACGGTATTTCCGTTCAATTGAGCAGTCTGACTGGGGAAATACCTCCGCCCTACTGAATACCGCGGCCCTAATAACCTCGTGTTGTGTTCCCGGCGGTGAGTAGGGTAGCCAGAGCTCACTGGAGGGTTTTTGTGCTGTCAGTGGAAAGACCAAAAGCTTGTCCTGCTTTGTCTTTTAGAATGCCAGCACAGAAACTCAATGCATGCAGGATTGGCAGCGCGAATGTGACTCTCTTGGTTTTGCACGCTTCCATAGGTCACGGTGACCACTTTCCATCAGGTGGGCCGAGTGCTTGTCTGCCACCTAAGTAGTATAAAAGAAAAAAAACAAGTAAGCCTATCATTTTAGATTGTATTTTCTATATTTATCAACTAGTTACGTTATGTAATACAACATCTCAATGTATCAACATTTGAAAAGAAGTCATCAAGATTATCTAAACCAAAGGCACGATTTTATTACTATCAGAATATCTATATTCGGAATAGTGCCGGTTACCAAATATGATTCAAGAGACTGTGATACCATCAGGGAGTGGTAGCTTTGACCTTTGCACTCCAGTCAAATGGCCTATCTGTTGATACCGATACACATCTAGATCTAGGCTCCTTTCGACTGTCAACGGACCTATAGCAGTCGATCGATATCATGCATCTAAATGCTTTTAGCTCCAAGTACTTTTACCGCCTATGTTAGGCAATTCATGACTCATTATGGTACAATTTCCAAATAAAATAGTAATGGACTAAGAGTCCGTGAACGCTAGCCCTTCGTCATTTTATAATAGCTTTATAGCTTTAATAAAATGACGAAAGTACGGCGTAGTCCATAAGTTATCTACTTACCTATCTTTCTTATAGATAGATGGGTAGATGAAGAGAAACTGTTGCTATACTACATTTTTATTCTAGGTAGGTACACCTACTTATACTAATTCTGGTTGCCGAATAGAATGCATTTAAAACAGACAACTTTTTTTTCTTAATTAAATCAAATCAATCAGCCGACCGTAGTTCACAGCTGGACATAGGCCTCTCCCAATGTGCGCCATTTCGTCGGGTCCTCCACCTTCCGCATTCAGTTCATCCCAGCCACCATTTTTTTCTTAAAGCGCTCCAAATTATAAAGTGTCAAAAGGCCCACACATTGCTTAAAATGGGCTTGGGGTCGGTCTGGTCGGTCCATTTTTGCTGGCCAGAGCACTGGGTCCCAGTGACCCAGTTGCCACCTAACAATTATTAAATAAACTATTCATAACTCGCACCTTCTAAATACTTATGTGGACTAATTACATAGATGGTATACTTAATTTACATACTGCTTAAATTTAATTGATTGCACTTGATATCTGTTTATGAAGCAACAAGCTTCATTAGGCTGCCACGTAGACGAAGATGTCGTCTATCCAGTTTTAGTTCACCTTACTAAATTTCGACTACCTACCTAATGTGAAGATCATCACACACTTGCAAAAGCTTTGGCAATACGCGTTCTTCAGATGGTCGATCTAGATTAGATAAATTACGTAAAAGGCATTTTTGGCCCACACTGGGAACCGGTTTGTGAAGAATATGAAGGTTTATAGATCTACCTACGTATTTCTTTCATTCGTTATCTTTGCGATAGCATCACCCTTCACAAACATATGGAAAAAGAGGACATAGGGTACTAGTCTTGTTTACATAAAGAAACTGTGTGAATTCCACATTTTCGAGGGCACTATGAAGCAATTAAGTGTGCTCAAATCTAATCGGTTAAAAACGGGACTTGGTACGAAGGTTGTAGGAAGTAGGACACGGCGGTATTTCCGCCCAATTCACAATCCAACTGGGGAAGTACCTCCGCTCTACAGAATACAGCAGCTATAATAACTTCGTGATGTGTTCCCAGCAATAAGTAGGGTAGCCAGCGCTCGCTGGAGAATTTGTGCTTTCAGTGGGAAGACTAAAGGCTCGTCCTGCTTTGTCCTCTACACGGAGAAGGCGATATACTGCTAAATTAAGAGATTCAAAGCTAAAATATTGAACTCTTGATCCCCGGCTCTCTAGTCTACTCAAGATAGGGGCGAGAGACAAAGATGTCATCTTTTTTTTTCACATTCTAATATTATGGCTGCTTGCTTTCCTCAAAACTACGACAGTTTGTAATAGAATCAAAGAATCAATTTCATTTATTCAGTTTAGTCACTAGAGCACATATGAACGTACAATTTTGTCAAGAAATATTATAAAAATAATAAGTACTATAAATAATTATATATATTTTTTATACCACTTAGGTGGCAAACAAGCGCGCATAGCCCACCTGATGGAAAGTGGTTACCGTGGCCTATGGACGTGTGTAACACCAGAGAAGCCACATTCGCGCTGTCGACCCTGTAAGCACAGAGTTTCAGTGCCGTCAGTGTAGAGGACCATACAGGACAAGCCTTTAGTCGTCCCACTGACAGCACAAATTCTCCAGTGAGCTCTGGCTACCCTACTCACCGCTGGGTCAATAACACGAAGTTATTATAACCGCGGTTTTCCGAAAGGCGGAGGTACTTCCCCAGTCGGACTGCTCAATTGCGCGGAAATACCGCCGCATCCTACCTCCGGACAAATTAATTACAAAACGCGGCTTACTACATAACATAAGTTATCTTTGTCGTTTTGTTTCGGAAAACATCATACACATGCGGTGCAAGAGAAAATGTAGGTATTTTCTCTTGCACCGCATGTGTATGATGTTTTTTTTTGTTTTTTGATGTTCATAGACTTGTGAATGTCAAATTTCCGATCCCGATTGCATCAAAGCGTACTTGCCTAGTACCTACCTTATAAATTACTACAGTGATGTGAATTGGTTTTATACGACTGGTGTTGTAAACTTCCTGCGACAATACTTACATTTCTGTTACTAATTCTGTGTAGGTATGTGCCTTGGAATATAAATGCCAGGCAATTAAACTATTTGGTAGTAAAGTACCCGCGGTAGCCTAGTGGTATGGGTAATGGACTGCTGAGACGAGGTCTCGGGATCGATCCCAGATTTTTCCATGGCACACACCAATGACTTTTCGATGATTTTCGAAGTTATGTGTGTATTTATTGCAGATTTATAATTGCCCGGTTAATGGCAATAGGCTCGCCACCTATTAGCTACATTGGGACCTTAACATAAATTCGCGAAATGTGAGTTAGCAGCACCTCTGCCTACCCCTTCGGGGATATGCCGCCCCTCATGGGTAGCAAAGGAAAGAGTCTTCGAACCGCTTGGTTCTTGATCCGATATTCTGCACTACATGCGGGTGAAATGCATGATTCGAATGGACTACTTATATTACGGTATAATATCATCTATTACCTACCTCTAGGCCGTTCAAGAATTCCGTAAGCAGATTTATTACAATTATTTAACCCCTCGTCCCCCTTGTCAGCAAAAGTACCTAAGCAAAACTCTATTCTTATTTGAAAGGAAAAAATACAGCTAAAAAGTAACAGTAGGTGAAAAACAAATAGGTACATTACATATTGAAGGCCATTTACAAGTTATGGAACGCGATAGGTTAAAAGTTATAATTCTCTGTCTATTAGTCTGATAAGCAATAGTACTTCTGTAACGATAAGAATTCTCGGATTACGGAATAAAAGATTGGTTCAAACTTTTTCTTCGAAGGTTTTAAATGGTGTTAAGTCATGTAGCTACCTAATTAATTAGAATCTTTAACTGTAGGCGTTAGAGCCCAATTAACTTTGCATATATTTTCTGTAGATATACCTATGTAGTTAGCCAACAGGTGACAAACAAGTCAAGGTGATAGACTACAGCTTAAAACAGTCTTTTGATAGTAACCACTAGAGATAGTACTCGGCGTACTCGGCGGGTTTTAGATACTCGTACTCGGCCCGAGTAACTCGGTTTGAATGTCGAGTATACTCGGTTTAAGAAAAACAATATATTTAGGTAGATATAATTAAAACAACAGTGTTAATCAAAAAGTATTTCTTAGTAATTTAGGAAACCTATGTCAGTCTCAATTAATATAATCGAAATCAAAATTATGCTAATGAATAAGTAGTAAATTACTTGTATACTATGTGTTTTATTTGAACATGCTTTAACATTGCCGTTGCAGAAGCCACTATGTAAAAACAGAGAATTGCATAAAGTACGTTTTACTTTTGCTTTATCTTCTATAACCTCGTAGTAAAACAAAAAAATTCGGGATCTTTTACGTGACATCAATATCAACAATCACTGATCACGTACTTACACACAGTCAATCGCTAATTGTCAAACTTTTTCAATTATTTATCTCTTATGACGCGCAACATGAAGTATTTGTTTGCAAACTATCAAGCATTATTATTCTCATATTTAATAAAGTATTCTGTGCTATCAAGCGACTGGTAGTTGAAACTGACTGGTGTTGGCAGGATGAGGGGTACATCAACACGAGCCGGCCGCTCGACAGGCGCGACCCTGCGACCCTGATTGTACGTGTTTACGCGCGCGAAATGGGAATTTGATTAAACCGAGTTACTGGGCCGAGTACCTACTCGGTCGAAAAAAATTGAACCGAGTAAAACTCGGTACTCGTTACTCGGCAAAAGTGTTACTCGGCGCATCACTAGTAACCACCTACTCAGAAATTGTAAAGTTTACGAAATTTAACGCAACTCCCTAATATGAATGAAGTGGGATTTATTTAGAATATAAATTGCAAGTAGGCTTCAATAGCCATCGATTGTCCATTCTTGTAATTCCGAAGGACATTTAGTGAATTAGCGAGTAATTCACACTGATATGTGATGTTGTTAGTGCGCCTACGCAGCAAGTATAGTTCTCGGAGTTTCTTGCTGATATATTCTCAGTAGAACTAACCTACCGAATCAGCGAAAGAATCATTTTCCAAAGGTTTATTTTAACCGCGATAGCCTAGTGGTATGGGTAATGGACTGCTGCGACGAGGTCTTGGGTTCGATCCCAGGTTTTACCATGCACACACCAATGACTTTTCGAAGTTATGTGTGTATTTATCGCAGGTTTATAAGTGCCCGGTTAATGGCAATAGGCTCGCCACCTATTACATGGTTTGCCTGACACTTCGACCAGGTTACACCGGCCAGGTCAGCCTGTGACCACGGCCGGTGTAAATTGGTCGAAACGTCTTGTTACACGGACCGTGCAAATATACCTCAATCCGAGGTGGAGAAGAATCGCGAACAACTTGTGTCTGAAATCGAGACTGCTCTCTCTGGAGTATCCAATTGGGGACAACTAAACCTAGTCCAATTCAAACCCCACTAAGACATAAGTATTCACCGCTAAGAAAACCCCATTCATTGCAGCACCGCAATTCCTGGGCACACCGCTTACCATCTCCTCGAGTATCGGGATCCTTGGTGTCGATATCTCCAGCGACATCTAGTACCGGAGTCATTTGGAGGACAAGGCTAAGTTGGCATCAAGGAAACTTGGAGTGCTCAACAGGGCGAAGCGGTACTTCTTTGCGGGGCGGTAACTCCTTCTTTATAAGGCACAGGGCCGGCCCCACATAAAGTACTGCTGTCACCTTTTTGCTGGAGTGCCTGCATACCAGCTTGACCCCTTCGACTCGGTGGAGAGATGGGCGTTAAGGCTGGTTGACAATCCCTACTCGCAGGTAGTGTGGAAGCTCTTAGCCTTAGGGGGGACTTTGCCTCGCTGTGTGTGTTCTGCCACCTATACCATGGTTTGTGCTCAGATGAATTGTTTGAAATGATGCCCATACATTCTATCATCGCACCTCTCGCCATAGGCAATGAATTCATCCTCACACATTGCGACCTGAGACGGTGCGCACTGTGCGGTATGAAATAAATTTCATCCCACGCACACTCAAGCTGTGGAATGACCTCCCTGCTGCGGTTTTCCCAAACACCTACAATATGGCGTTCTTAAAGAGGAGCATCAGGTTTCTTCATGGTCGGCAGCGCGAGTGTAACACCCCTGGTGTTGCATACGTCTATAAGTCACGGTAACCATTTCCCATCAGGTGGGCCGTGTGCTTATCTGCCACCTAAGTGGTATAAAAAAAGAGAGACGTTTAAGTTTCATAAGATGTTAAAGTAATATAACCATGTTCTATACTTAGGTTAAAACGACGCGTAAAACTGCAGATCGTAGAGGGTGATCCAGTAAAAAGAAACCAAAAAATCACAATAAAAAATTTATTATCTATATAACATAACATCGGACCATAACCGTAGAATGAAACGACTGTATATTACATTGTATATATATGTATAACAGGCTATACATGGCATTGGGCACGTTACAATAACCAAGAAATGTTCAATAACAATTGTATTGTTTTCCTTTAGTTCAAAACCTTGTACTTTTTAGGTAAATATATTGCTTTAATATTACAAAATGTGGAGTTTTTATGGAAGCATCGTTTCATTTATCATTTTCGTCTATTTACATATATTTTATAGTTATATTATTAACTTATTTGTTACTACACTCGTTAGAATACATCAGTGTATTTCTATCATGCACTTCATGTGGACATTCTAGAATATTCTAAAAATAATTTGTTTGAACAAGCATCATTAAGTGTTTCGTATATACAAAATAATAAAGGCGATGCTTGAGAGGTGCAATATTAAATATTTCCTAAATAATTGTAAGAAAAAAAAAATAATTACGATATTTCGTCTTTTTGCGTTTGTAACATTACTATATTAGTGTACCGTGCCAAAATACCCGGTGTCAAACGCATAAATGAAAAATAATAATAATAGCTATCTATAATTAAAAAAAGCTAACATTCTTTTTCTGTGATCGGAAAAAGAATCATTTTACAAGTAACTGTTAACACAGATATAACTTCAATAACTATTTCATTATTTGCTTGTAGACAAACAGTTAAAATTAGGAACCTAAAAATACACAAACAGATAAAGAGTAATAAAAATGTAGACAGGACAATACAGAGTATAATTCGACTATTTCTGTCTATTTACAAGCAAAAGTAAACCGTATTAAAATGAGCTAAGTTATAGAATAGCGTGGGTTAAAATATTAGTTTCTGACACCAGGTATGCGTTAGTGACGAGTGTGTGTGGGTTACATAAAATCACCGTAGTCATCATCGTAATTGCCATATGTGTCGTACTGGTTGAGATGTGCCTGCGAACAAGATCAATAATTGAATGACATTTTAAAGCATTCAGCATGCTGAAAAAAATTGCATCTGTTACTCAGTAGGCAAACTGTGACACTATACAATAGTGTAATAATAAACTTCTAGTGTAAATAACCGTGGTTTCCGGCAGAGTAGAATTTGGACCACCCCATCTCTTCCCACGTGGTATCGTACAAGGCGACTAAAGGATAGGGCTGTTTAACATCGGACAGATATATATACAGCCCAGACTCAGCCTCAGATGCATGGCTCGAATCAACAATAGTGCGGCAATGGTGGAGATTATCAATGCTGTCTAATAAATAAATAAATAATACATACATAAGTACAATTACGCCTCCATCCCCAGAGGGTTAGGCAGAGGTGAATTATTAACACTCACATTTCACTAAACATTGTATTCGGTTCTACGTAATAGGGGGTGAGCCTATTATCGTATTCGGGACACTATTGTTGTTTCGAGTCATGCATCTGAGGCTAAGTCTGGGCTGTCTAATGTTAAACCGCCCTATCCCTTAGTCGCCTTGTAGTTGACTAGTTGAAGTACGTAATTACAGAACTTGGGCATCGCAAATAGGTTGTGAAGATCAGATGGCAGTCATAAAAAATATTTAAGTTCAGCCGCGTCGTAGTTAACAGTGAAAAAATCAGTTCCCGGACTTAGTGGTGAAGACGACCGCGACTAACGCACGGATGATGATGATTGAGCCTTTTTTATTGTGCGTAAAATCCTTACATAGTCATACACTTAAACTAATAATAAATGAAACATATCCATTCGGAGCAAATCCATAATTACATTATTAATATTACTATGGCACACACCAATAACTTTTCGATGCATTTCGAAGTTATGTGTGTATTTATCGTAGGTTTATAAGTGCCCGGTTAATGGCAATAGGCTCGCCACCTATTACATTGGGACCTAAACATAAACTGGCGAAACGTGGATGCTAGCACCTCTGCCTAAAAGTAACTCGGGTCTGTCTGAACGTTACGCTTTTACACCTAAACAACTGGACCGATTTTGATGAAATTTGGTATAGAGATAGATTAGACTTTGAAACCGAGATCCACACGGGTTACAACTAGTATAGAAATATTTGTTGAGAGCGCGATTCGAAACCGCGACCTCTAACATGGCACTCCGACGCAACATATTATAAAACTACTTATAAATTACCACATAATGATTATCAATTATCACTGTGACTAAATTTGAACCGAAAATGATAAAGAAATGATTAGTAATGATGAAAGTCCCCGCGTCACGCATTTAAATAAGATATAGCACGTAACTGATAGTGTGATATCACGAAGTTCTGAGAACATAGATAAATCTATTTGTAATTTGAATAATTTTTAAGTGATTAAATTGAGGTAGGACTCAGAGTTGGCCAAAGGCGTTTTTTTTTATCATTAGAGGGCCTTAAGTGGTAGGGGCCACTACCACTAATGATAAAAACCTGCATGGTTAAGCAATTTTTATTTTGTTTAAATAGGACACGTCAATTAGACTTCGCCACAGAATATTCGCCAAGTTCGTCAAAAAAATTACTCTGCTTCATGTAGGTAATAAAAAGTAAATGTTTGACCTAAGGTGCTGCATTGCACACATAAATGCATAGAGCACACTACCGTTTTTATACACTGAAACATGTGTTTGCGCGATCCCTAGCTAGTTCTCGTAATAAAAATCTGGTACAGCCTCAATCTCGTAATCTACCTAATGTTAAAAACAGTATATTTTTTTTTAGGACGCGCCAATTTGACTTCACCTCGCCTGATGGTAAGCTAAAGGCAAAGTCTCAGGACATAGGGTCACTATTATAGACACGTAGCATGTTATAATGGTGGCACTCTGCGGCCTCATCATATGCTTTTTCACGCCGCGTTTAAAGGACCCGGGATTGTAGGAAGAAGGAAACACGTGAGCTGGTAAATAATTCCAGGACTTAGTGGGGCGGCAGAGGAATGAGTTTCTGAACAGCTTGGTTCTTGATCAGATACTCTGCATCATGTGCAGGTGATATCTAAGCCCTGCACATGTTGTCCCATGTAGGAAAGGAGAGGGTGGGACTAATTGGAAGAGCTCATCAGAACACTCACCATGGTAGAGAATGTAAAATACAGTCAAAGAAGCAACATCTCTACACATCTGCAAAGGGCAGTCCATAGCTGCGAGCAGTATTTTCAAGATCCACCATTGTAATTGTGCGCGTTTTTGACATTCGGGAAATTGAGATTAGATCGAGATAATTGAGATTTATTTGTATTAAGATAATTGGTATTGGTAGGCTATTACCGTGCTTTATGACAGTGTAGACCAAGGTGTTCACAAAATAAAACGCGGGCAGGTCACGCACGACACAGTGGACGACATAAGTGTGATAACTATGAAAAATAAATACTTACATTATCTCCTTCAACTTTTAATTTAGCCTTCCCCTTGCCCTTGGCTGGTTTCTTGGACTTATCACTCTTTTCAGATTTCTGCTTCTCAATATACAAGTTGTCCACTGTCAACTTTATCCTTTTTATGTCTCCAGAGTGCACTGGAAAATTAATAGTATTGGGTAAGAATAATAATTATACTCCATTCAGTCAAGTACGTAACTAAACTTAAAAAATCTTGATGATCTTTTTAATATGTTTTATTTAAAAACTCAGTTCGTAATACCTTTCTGTTTAAACTCATTTTAAAAACTAAAAAACCAAAATTGAACCACTAGTTTATTTGCTTAATATGTGTTTTAAAAAAGTCACTACAAGATAGTTTACTTTTAGGTAAGTATCTAACTTTACGGAGTTTAGAAATATTTTTTGTCATAATACATAATAATGCCAGTGGGGTTGCCGTTGCCGTTGACCGGACAGGCGATCAGCCCTTTTGTTTGGGCTATTATTCATCCATAATTCTTCTTCTTATCATTATAGTGGTTTTCAGAGCTATTGACAATAATACTGAATTAAGTCAAGGCGTTTTATGCTAATTAACACGGGGTTGGAAGGTCAGTGCAGTCGCCCCCGTAAGTTATAAGGGTTATAAAATAGAAGAATTAAGCAGAATGTAACTCTGGTGCAGTGAAATCATATGCCAGAGTAGCTTTGCCCGTAGTTTAACAGGTGTATCTACTAGCAAATGAGGAGAGAATCGAGTCCCGCCAGTTTTCACTGCCCTCGCCACAACTCACAGCAGACGGGGTTGGCTCTCTACGTGCACCTAGACATAACCCAATCAGAAGACATGCCTACACCCCACATCGAAAGCTTCCCCATGCCTGTGGTGTGCTGCAGGTACATTTTTTTCTTGTCTGAAAAAAAAATCCACATCCTTATCTATTTATAACTAAGTCTAGATGTTGTAAATACTAACTTTGAACTATAATATTCTTAATAAGTTCATCAGCAAAGGCGGGAAACTCTTCTTTTGCTTTATATAGACATATCTTTTTAGTGAGCATGTCGGCAAACTCATTGAACTCTTCCTTTGTGTCTGGATTAAAATTGTCTATTTTGCCAGTTGAGATTTCTGACACACCTGAAAATAATAATTACAAATTGATATTATTATGTGGAGTGAATAAATAAATATTATTATTATTATTATTAGTTAGCAGGCAGGCAGTCGTAGACAACTGATAATGCCTGTATCCAGTTTCCATTTTCTTTCCTTCTATTTCTTTAGTTTGAGGTAAAATGTATTAAGTCTTTTTTTAAACTGGTTGATACTGTCAGCAGAGACTACATTTACTGGGAGCTTGTTCCACGTTCTGACTACTCTGTTACTGATGAAAAGAAAAATGTCTGTGAGGATTGTTGTTGGAGAAGCTAGTGCACAACTTCAGATGGTGTCCTCTTAAATGTGCATTCTCATTACGAATAAAGAGGGCATCAAAGTTCTTTATATCGTAGAATCCATTTAAGATTTTGAATGTTTCTATTAAATCTCCATGATTTCTCCGTTCTATTCCACAACATTCCATGCAACTACTATCTACTATCACTATCTGCATATGAGCATAGCTTAACTAGCTTGTGTTATGGAATCTAGAATGCAGATAAACATACTTAATTTTTTTTTTTGTAAAACCATACATATCATACATTGAAATATTTGCACTGAGCAGAAATCAAACCCACCCCTCCTGCAGTTGAGTGTTCTACTGCTACGCCACAGAGGCTGGTAGCTTAACATATTGCAAGGATAAGCTAAACCAGCTAGTTCAGAATTAGGCTAGACATTTAAACCTGCATTGAAATCCCTCCATAGCTCAAGAGAGCTTGTTGATAATATTCAAGTACCTAAGTTATGGATCTGACTGCATTATGATGATTTATGCATTCAGCTCTGCAAAATACAGCCTTTGTCAGTGTATGTTCAGATTACTTACCAAATGTTTCCATGGCAAGCCTGAGATCAGACTCCTCTTGTAGTTTTTGCTGGTGCAGTTTTTCAGCTAGCTTTTGTTCAGGAGTCATCTCTTCTATCTTATCGGCAGATACACGTTCATTCTTCTCCCGTTCTTGACGCTGTAACAAGAAATCATACCATAAAGAATTTTAAAATAAAAAAAAATACATATTTTATTGTACACTGGCTCCATAAAGATTAAATAAAACACTTAAGGATATTGAAGCAGCATAATGAGCAGCCTTATATTGATCAAAGCATTTTTAGTTCCTTTATAGATAAGGCTACAAATTATTTAAATTATTAGCCTGACTACAAAGGATTCTTTACTTTTTATATTATGGTACAAAATTTAAACCTAACTATTGGTGATATACAAGAAACCATTTTAATACCTGTTTTGTTGTCACACTGGTCCATAGAGTTTGGTATTTATAATATTGTTGGAAAGAAAGATAAATTTTTTAGTCTGAGGCCTTTCAGATAAATATACAGTGTGAGGCATGTTTAGTCATCGATCTAGAAAGCCAACCACATTGTCTTTGGCAATTGTTACAGGTTGATTAAGTCCTTTAGGACTCGTTTAAAGTATACCAACCTGGACTATAGACTTTCACTGTAAAGTTCTATCTATTGTCTATTGCAACCATTTCTGTGCAAGTAATTTAAGTGTATAATATTTTAACCTTATCATAAGGTCAGTCAAGTAATATTTAGGAGGAAGAGAAAATGAGTGCAAAGTATCATCATACCAAGTCAGCATTACATTAGATTCGGAACACCTGCTGATTGACATAGGGAGCCTATTAGGCCCTACTGCTGTCTTTCCTCTCAGGGTAGGGATGTCAGTAGTGGCTCCCACAGTGGCTATTGTATTACTGTAACTTTTGAGTCATGATATGACTTACTTTACTAACTCAAGATAATATTTTGTATATTATTCATATTATACAGATAAAATTAAATTTTTACGTACATTACATTATTAAGTTCCTATTGTGACATTTCTAGACTACAAAATTCATGGAGTACCCTATTGCTCTAACTTTAGATCTATTAAAAAGTTTGTAACATGATTCTAGTTCACTTTTTAATTCAAGGTAGCAGTATGGTGTGTTAATAGAAATATTAATTTGGTGATACATTTTATTGCCTAATTAGGACAAAACTTTTACTTATGTCCTTGCAACAAATTCTATGAAGACATATGTTGCATGACATAGTTACACTCACCTCTTTCTCGGCTATTTTGTCTTGAATTCTCTTTTTAGGCTTCGGTGGAGCCACGGGCACCTCCGTTTTCTCCTCATCCTTTTTCTCTTCTTCTTCGTCTTCCCAACTTTCCTGCAATACCACTGACGTCAACACGTATGCAAGAAAAATAAGGTTATGTGCAAGTTCTATGTACATAAAACTCACACAATACAAACGTAACAACTTCCAACTATATAAATAAACATTTTGGCAGCGCATACGTTACCTTCACAGTCTCTTCCTCATCCTCGCCTTCCCATTTATTCGAATTAGTCAACGTGGTCGGCAGTTTAGGCTCAAAATTATCCGCGTCTGGAAATTACCACGCATGACATTACTATATAAATAGTAAAAAATACATTAACGTTCAATCACCATTTATTATTTCTTACCCCACGACACATCCATGATTGCGGACTTCTAAATAGCACCAATCTAATTTTGTTACTCGTTTCACGTGAAGACAAAATCAGACAGCGAAGTCACTTGCCGCAATGGTTTTTATCACAAGATGTCTCCAGGGTCGACAATGAATACAACAACAATATTTTTCTCAAACGTATATTGTCAAACGACCAAGGATTTTCTGCAGTGACCGCGACTGAATTGAGAAACGATGGACAAATGACATAATTTTGGCGTAATCTCAACAAAACTATGATCAAATTTGGTTAAGCAAAAATATGACTCCATTGCAGACGATAATTTTTAAATCACTAAAAAAATTAAGATGGCCGTCGCGCCAAGATTACCATATGTAAAAACAATCTTATGACTGAATGTCAAAAGATATTTTGTTGTGTTGGATTACTTTAGTTAGATCAAATAAATGAAATAATTTTAGATTATTTTTATATGACTGAAATTAAAACCATAAATAAACTCATACATTGACGTGGTAGTAGGGCACTCCCCGGTATTTGGTTGCTGTTATGGTGCAGATCGTACATATAAAAGAATTTTACTGCAGTCAACAGTAAACGATATAATAACACAAATGATAAACAGAAATATTCTCCTAATTTATTCTTAACATTAACATTGATTAATTTAAAATCTATCCAAGAAACATACATAGCCAATCTTATGAAATTAGTGTTCAACTTAAAAGACTTGTAATAAGGTCATAATTAAAAAAAATAAAACGCCATTATCATTTCGTACCATTGAATGTGCGGTGAATTCAAACTAAATATTATTGTTAAATGTATAATTGAAAACAAAACTGAATTCCCTACTTGAGTGATGGGAATTTGGACATGGATAAAAGAATATTATACAACAACTGTTAAACTGAAATGTCATATATTAAATGTTTTAATGTGGAAACATAAAACTGAGCACCTTAATAATTGGTATTCCATGTTATGGAGGATTACTCAAGGCTGTTCGGTGTTTATAACTCTATTCATAGTCACACAAGCGATGTTCGTCGAAAATGATATCAGCGCAGCGAATGACAAGACCAAAAATGTGAATATTCCTAATAAATACCTGTTATCAGTTTAGATACCCGCGGTAGAGTAATGTACCTATAGTTTACTTTCTATTTTTTGCATTGCATTAATTGTTTAGTATACCCAGTAATTATCGGCAAACTTCGTGATTATAGTTGAAAACCCGAATCGTGACGGGATAGGTAGGAGCGCTAATTCACCAATCATCCATACCCATCTACCTAACTCATATTCCATACCTACTTAATATCCACGTACGCGATCTGGGGTCCTCGGATGCTATAGTGTAAGATTGTATAGAGCATAACATATCTGAAACACGTTGTCTGCATCACCTCTGCTAGTCAGAAGGACACTGGACACATGGAAATCCTCCAAACAGCTCTTTCCAGGGCCTCTCCCGCCGCGGCCGGTATTGGAGAGGCGCTGCCGTCTCCGCTGCCCAGGAAGCACCGAGCGGAGGTTCCAAACAATGCTCTTCGCGGACAAACTACATTTACTTACTGTCAAACTGTGATAATTAGGTATTTGACTGATTAAAGTGCGTCCATTATATTATAGAATTTTAGACAGCTAACACACAAAACACTGAACAAAAATTAGGCGCCAATACATCATACATCATCATATATCATAGGTACGTCATTTTAATAAAAATACAGTGGATCGACTAACATGTAGTTATAGTCGATCGACTGTATTTTAATTGTAATAAGTTGAAAATGTTACAATAGAAATAGACTAACTTAAAAATATATTATAATAGGTCGTTACATATGAAATTGTCGTTTTTTAAAGAAATTGGAGGAAACCCAATTTTTAGTAGGTACCTGAGAATCAGTGTTCGTAGGGACAGGTCGTATAGCCACTTCGTGTACAGGAAATCCACTCACGATGACCGCTACCTGCATGCCGACTCACATCATCATCCGCGCCAGCTTAATTGCGTAGTGACGTCGCTTACTGACCGTGCATTTAGTTTATGTGACGAGGTACATTTACAAGAAGAATTGAATCACATAAGCGGCGTTCTGCAAAAGAATGGATACAATGGACGAATAAGACCACCCAGACTTACCACAAATAAACCCCGGAACTGCAAGGTGGAAAGACAGCCAGCCTTTTTACCCTACATCAAAGTAGTGATAGATAAGATCGCTAACATCCTGAATAAAGTTTCTGTCAAAACTATCTTCACACTTTTTAAAAAGCTGTTACCCAAAGATGGCTCTCTACTGGACATCCATCCCCATCCTCACGATTGAAATTTTTATACTTTTTTATTTCAATTGCTTCCCTAACCAGTCTTGGTAAATAGTGGCGTTCTGTCGAGAGCATCTGAGGGTTTAGGTCCATCTGAAGGTTAGGGAAGCGATTGAAATCAAAAAGTATAAAAAATCAATCGTGTGGATAGGTCTCAACTGCCGAACGTCTGGCATCCAGTGGTCCGTCCTTGCAAAAACAACCGAGAACAAGCCAAAACAAAATCGCGAGTGGATACAGTAAGCATCGTGTGTCGTGAACGTGATCGAGATCGGGTTCGAGTTTGTAGTGAGAGTGAAACCAGTAGTAGCAGGTACAGGTACGCGTTGTAAAAGAACTCGAAAGAGGGTAGACCGATTTAATTACTCCTAGAAAAAACTATTTCTCTGTTCACCGCTACTACTCCAGTTCCTCCGTGATCATGGTGCTTGCAACAGCGCCGAAATATCGGAAACTCAAAACAATGCAACATGATGAATATCCCGATTATTTTGATACTGATAATATTAAAATTAGATATATTTTTTTAATTATTGCGTTATTGACGGTTTTTCTTGACATTTAATTAATTTAAGACTGATTTTTTGAGACGCGGGCACTATGAAAGGATTTATCGAAGTGCGGGTTGTTGCCTTTTATATCGAAAAAATGAATACCAAAGCTATACATCCACAATGTGAATGAATGTTTTGGAGATTAGCGTGTGCGATGGCCCACAATCGTGTTAGGATAAATTTATAAAATGTACTCACACGATTTTACTGTTTTGATGTTATGTATAGATAGATAATAATTTCACATAAAATTATGATATTTTCATTTATCGATTTATGATTAAATCGATAAATGAATTATATATACTAAATCGATATTTTGAATTTCTATGCTATCAATACAATAATATAATGGACGGAGTGTAGTCAAGTTAGTTATGTTTTATTACTAAACGTCAAAGGGATGAATGGAATGAATGTGACATACATAACATAAACTCACGCCTAGGGGTAGGCAGAGGTACTAGCACCCACGTTTCGTCAATATAAGTTTAGGTCCCAATGTAATAAGTGGCGAGCCTATTGCCATTAAACGGGCACTTGTAAACCTGCGATAAATACACACATAACTTCGAAAAGCATCGAAAAGTCATTGGTGTGTGCCAAGGTAAAACCTGGGATAGAACGCGAGACCTCGTCTCAGCAGTCCATTACCCATACCACTAGGCTACCGCGGTTTTTTTTTATTGTGACGTCATAGTATTTAATAGTCAAATCATTTACTATTATAGGTTGGGTGGATGATTAAAAATAAAAAATAAAAACGATAAAATTAAGAATCGACGCAATTTTTACCGCTCTTTTAAGTACCATTCTTAATTTAATAAGCTTAGTTAAATAATTTATTTTGACTACAGGAAAATACCCAATTAACCTTGTTTGTTTTAGGTGCTTAGATATAGTAAAAATAACAATAAAATATTTTTCTCCCCTCACAACAATATCACGAATAAATTAATGGACAGTGTGATAAATAAACTGAACAGTATGAATCTATCATCAGGTACGTATTTGTTAACTAATACGGATGTAAGTTGGCGGTGGCGCGCCTGGCGCGCCTCCCCGTTTCTGGGGACGAGTTGGGGACTCCGTAGTCCCCACACACCCGAGGAGAGGGCCAGATCGTGAGAGATGGCCCTGGGTCGGCCGGGGTGCGAGGGATACGCCTGTCAACCTCACCTTCGGCAACCAAAACGACCCACGGGCGACGTGCGTTTTAGTCGGTTCGAGTCCGACATAACCTCTTCCACCGGCTCCGGTGCGGAGGTATCCGTGGGGATTTTACGCACGTAAAAAAAAAAACGGATGTAAGTATTCGAGGAGGTAGGACGCGACGGCATTTCCGTCCAATTGAGCAGTCCGACTGGAGAAGTACCTCCGCCCTATAGAATACCACGGCTATAATAACCTCGTGTTGTGTTCCCGGCGGTTAGTAGGGTAGCCAGAGCTCACTGGAGAGTTTGTGTGCTGTCAGTGAGAAGACCAAAGACTTGTCCTGATTTTGTGTTCTGCACTGAAGGCACATAAAATTTCTGTTCTTATAGGGTCGGCAGCACGGATGTGAGTCCTCTTTCCATCAGGTGGGCCGTGTGCTTGTCTGCTACCTAAGTTGTATAAATAAAAAAATAAAAAACTTTCTGTGCTTACCGGGTTGGCAGCACAAGTGTGTCTCCCTTGGTTTTGCACACCTCCATAGGCCACGGTAACCACTTTTCATCAGGAGGGCCGTGTGCTTGTCTGCCACCTAAGTGGTATAAAAAAAAAGTTAAAGATAAGAGACGGTATGTCCATGGCACTGAAAAGTGACTCCATAAAGGTTAAAATGATTAAGATGAGATTTTCATGTAGGTATTTGTATAAGCCCCCGGCTGGCGTACGTAAAAAACGTCACGTAAAAAAGCAACTCCTAATAAACACCTCAACAAAGTCTAGGGAACAAGATGACCCCAATTATTTTTTTTCGTGTAAATCTTGATTTGCAAATAACTGGCAGCAAATAAATAAAAATATAATAAAGTAGATTACAGAGTTGTTCGAAATTTAAAAATAAATTTAAATAAGTAATGATTTTCGAATATGGAGGGAAAGCTTTTAAAAGTGTTTGATTGTGCAGTTTCTCTGAGGCAAAATAAAAATATTTTTTTTTTGATTGTAAATAACGTTTATTATCAATAATACGTCTTTTACGTATGGTTTGTGCATTTTTGTGACTGTAGTCATCATGTCACGTCGTCATTTAAGTCGCGAAGAGATGTTAAGGGCTGTTGGTATGCTGCAACCTGGACGAACTCAACGCGACGTAGCGGATGCTGTCAACACCCAACCAAGCGTAATTTGCAGATTATGGGCACGCTACAGGTCTACAGGGGATGTTGCCGAACGTCACAGGGGACGAAATAGGGTTACTACCCCGCGACAAGATCGTTTCTTGCAAAATTCCGCAAGGCGGCAACCCACGATTACTGCTCGTCAGTTGGTCGCAGGCCTCCAGTCTCAGCATCAAGTGGTTATTAGCGATCAAACTGTCAGAAGAAGACTACACGAAGCCAATCTTTATGCTCGCAGACCGCTTAGGGTTCCAGCTCTTCGACGTGGAAATCGAGGTCGTCGCTTATTGTGGGCTAACGCACATTTACAGTGGACCGACCATCAATGGGCACGGGTTCTGTTTTCCGACGAATCTTGCTTCGGTTTTCATCCTGATTCGAGAAGAGTGCGTATATGGCGAGTTCCTGGACGTCGGAGTCGTCTCCAGAATCCGCAAGAAGTTCATCCTTACCAAGGTGGAACAATCATGGTATGGGCTGGAATTCGCCTTGGTGGAAGGACTGACCTCGTTTGGATACGGGGCAATTTGAATGCAAACCAATACATTCAGGAGGTTATACACCCCATGGTAATCCCTCATCGACAGCAGTTCGGTCAAGATTTTACGTTCATGCAAGATAATGCACGATCACACACCGCGAGGGTAGTGGTCAATGCGTTAAGCGAGCACAATATGACGACGTTGGAATGGCCTGCTCAGTCTGCCGACCTCAATCCCATAGAGCATGCCTGGGATTTGCTTGGGAGAAGAGCTTTCAGTGATTCTTTGGAAAATCTGAACACTGAAGAACAACTTTTTTTACACCTTCGCAGTGTATGGAGCCATATTCCACAGACGATGATTGACAATCTCATACTAAGTATGCCACGCCGTTGTCGAGCTGTTGCTAATGCTTTAGGAGGTCCTACAGATTATTAAAAACGTTTAAAGTACGGTTAATTACTGTATTTCTTACTACCTCGTTATTTTTGTGCCTAATCATAGAAGGTTGTAATACTCAATATTGGCACTATTCAATTCTTTCTTAAAAAAAAAATTTGGTATGAAAATGTTTTTATTAAAATTAAAATTAAAAACGGTATAAAAATACCCTTCTATTGATATAAAACACTCACTATTACAAGAAAGGGTTTTTAAATAAAAACGAGAAATGTCCTTGTTCCCTAGACTTTGTGTGTATTATTACAACGAAAAATAATTTAAATTAAATGATTTCAGATTTACAATCTGATAAATTATGGGAGTTTGGTTTTTATAGTACTGTAAAGTTAATGAACGATACGAGAAGAATAAACATCCTGGTCGATTTTAAGGTACGTACAACTTACGTTTACATGCATATGCAAATGCATTATACATACAGCTCACGCGAGTTAACATGGCACCTGTCTCGAAAACAACCCTACCCTCGCATCCCCGCACGAGGCACCGCTCATCCTTCGAGACCAGCAGCATCCGCAACACTGTAACCGTATAGGTTTGCCTTAGTTTAAGTAGCCGTGTGGTTCCCGGCAGAGTAAAATTTGGACCATCTCTTCCCATCCGGTGTCGTACAAGGCGACTAAGAGATAGGGCGGTTTAACATCAGACTGATATATACAGTCCAGACTCAGCCTCAGATGCGTGGCTTGAGTCAACAGCAGTGCCCGGAAGATGGCAATAGGCTCACCCCTTTTTACCTGAATTTTGATTAGTGAAATGTGGGTGTTAATTGAACTCTGCCTAACCCTCCGGGGATATAGGCGTGATTATAGGTATGTATGTATGTAGTTTGAGTTTCGTAGTTATTTATTATCGGATTTTATTTGAGGTTTTTTATTGTTACTTTTGGGAAGCCACGTGTACACACATACCTAAATTATAAAACTTCGATATTTTCCGTGAAGCGACTGCCATCAGACCTCCACTACCAATGGGCGATATCACAGTTCTGTAGTTAGACTATTCGGACGTTTGAGAGCTCCAACTACCTATAACGACTATGGCAACCGGGAACTACGGCTTAACGAGCTTGCCCTGGTACGACCAGACCAATGTAAATACCTATATTCATGCATACAAATATTTGGCCACGTTTACTAGAGAGGCTATCCTTCCTCTATTGCATCATAATTAGTTAGAATGTTCTGCCCGCGTGAGTTGTAGATGAAAAATTAACACATGGACCGGATCTAATTCCTCTTCAGTGTGCCTACCAGACACAACCTCTGCTCCACACTATTAAATATCGATATATTTGGTTGTAGGACCTTGGATCAGAAACGAATAATTTCACTTATTCCATTACTATGTTTACCAAACCACCGAGGCCGAGATATGAAAAGTTTTTCAAGGCTCTCTATCAGGAACTTCTTACTACAGGTACATAAGCTATATGTAAATCTTTGACAGCTAAAAAGATGTGTATACCGTGTCTAAAAGGCCTACCATACGCACATGCTTTACCTCAGTGCGTGTGGTTAGTGAAATTGATATAATTACGCACGGTTTTTTTATATAATACACATCAATTACATAAGAGACTTCGCCTAATAATTGTAGTTTAACGGCCTCATCATATGCTTTTTCACGACCCGCTTAAAGGACACGGGACTGTACATATTCCTTCATTATGTATAAAAACTATTTGTTTCACATATGATTCTGTGTACAAATCAGCAAAACAGTGGTGAAGCTTGTGCGTGTGGTAGGCCCATAAGTTCAAATTACGTGCCTCACTACCTCGCTTACGAACACAACCTAAAGAAATTGACGACGATTGAATAAATATTATATATTTTTTTTAAATATATAAAGAAAATAAATAGGAGTAACAATCTGAATAAACTGATTTAAATTGATTCGACGATGATTAGTACAAGATCTTGAAGATGATTGAAACTATTTACTATTATAAATATTCTAGTAACACTTCTAAATATAGATATTTTGAAATTATTCTTATCAGTTTGTTATTTTGTTGTATGTAAACGATACTTTTTATGTTTCAGAAACAACCAATTCTATTTTGGGGTCGCTGCAGTGGGCGATAGACAAGTCGTACTTAGAACATTTCGAAAATCTCATAGTTTTACGAGTAAATAATCAACTATATCTATATTTTATTTATAGTACACAACTATTGATTTGGCTCGTCGGAAATAAAATACTCTAGTTATTAAGCTGAAAGCGGAACCCAAAAAAGCGTCAGTAACTAAATGGTTGACAATCGAGAGATCCCGGATTCGAATCCTGACTAACATAAGTAATTTAGCTGGCGGGGTTAGGTGGAATTGTAGTAATATAGGTTACTATTTAAAAAAAAATAGTTGGTCAAATGATCGGAGGATGAGGAATTCAGTGAGAAAATTGAAAGTCAGAAGTTTGTCATGCCTCGGTTTTTTAAAGCGTCCAGAACACAATGGTCCGTGGTGGACACGGTAACCTATTGCTATTATGTATAGGGGTTACTGGTATACAGTGCCTCATGGCGATCCATCTTAACGCGCTGTCGGTATCTCGTCAGTTTCTTGTTATACTTTAATAATGGAATGATGGGGTAGCATTGAAGTAAGTCGATCTTAGTTTGAAACCTGGCGCACATCGGTGGCATGGTATGATAAGGGATCTTATGGCATTCGTGCATGTAAGTACAAGCTATTGGTACTCTGGAGACTGGCAAAGCGTTCAGATGGAAGCCGAATCACTGAAACTGCGCATACCTAAGCATATCGCGGTGTTGTTTATACTTTATTGTTTAATAGGAGGTAGGACACGGCGGTATTTCCGCCCGATTGAGCAGTCCGACTGGGGTAGTACCTCCGCCCTACAGAATACCGCGGCTATAATAACTTCGTGTTGTGTTCCCAGCGGTGTGTAGGGTAGCCAGACCTCACTGGAGAATTTGTGCTGTCAGTGGGAAGACTAAAGGCTTGTCCTGCTTTGTCTTCTACTGACGGCACAGAAACTTTGTACTTACAGGGTTGGCTGCGCGACTATGACTCCTCTGGTGTTACAGACGTCCATAGGTCACGGTAACCACTTTCCATCAGGTGGGCCGTGTGCTTGTCTGCTAACTGAGTGGTATAAAAAAAAACTTACGACCATCAACATCGAAATTTCAACTTTATCACTAGCTTATGTTATATTTTTATTCGTCGTCTAAATATAAAAAGCACTGGGCCTGAAATTCTCTTTTCGACGAGTGAAATCAAAAAGTCGAATACTTTACTTACTTACTTACTTTACTTATTTTACTTATTATATTGTAATTTAAGGATTTAAGAATTGAACCGAAGAAAAAATACATATCTGTATCACTAGCGATGATACAAAGTTTCCTACATTGGTGCACAGTTATTTCATCACTGCCTTTTTTCTTACATAAGTCTTCTAGGCTTGCCAAGATGAAGAGAATCGGATTACAGGTATGCAACATTAACTTTCACTTTGACGACCTCTTGGTGTAGCGGTAGATCATTCGACTGCAGCACCGGAAGTCGCGGGTACTATTCCCGCTCCATGTTACTATAAAATATGTAATACTTATATTTAAAAGTTTTTAGTCTAATTTACTTGAGAGCGACTAAAAATATCTCCCAGTGTGACCCTGGTATTGCACACATCTAATAGACTATAATAATAATAATAATAATAATAGTAACCAACTCTCATCACGTGGACCGTGTGTTTGTCTATTACCTGAATGCTATGAAAAAAAAGAAGCTTATGTTTAAATGTATCTCATCTGTTAACCACTTTGACTACATACCCGTAAGACATCAAAGTTTGAACCTCATCTATAAAGTGGTCTTAAAATGAGGTCGCACAGGTGTTTTTGTGATAAGGTCGAAACTAGAAGGTCGTAAGGGTATGTAGCCTCCATTTTTTGTTCAGAATACGTTACGGTTATCGGGAGTCTCATCCAATATGCTCCGGGTTGCCCATCTGATGGATACGGCACTGTGTGGAACTATTTATGCTGTGTTTATCACCATTGTTCTTAAGGTAAAATATTATGACTGAAAAATTGAGCATTTTTTAATCGATTACGCCAGCGAGCGCAATGTTTTCAGCACGTATATATGTAGGAGTCTTTGAAGCTTGATGTCCGTTTCGAATCCCGATAAGGCTACGCCGCTACGCTACTCTGACGTGGGTGAAGAGGTGACAGGTGTTCGCAACTGTGACCCCCAGACTCTTGCTTTCTCTCCATTGTGCCTTCTGCTGGTCAGAGGGATACGCATAGGGCAGCCTTATATACTACCAAGTCTCAGATACCTGGCTAATCAGAATAGAGGACATTTTGATCCACCTTAATCGTGTTTATTGAAAGGTCTCATAAAAAAATTGTATACTTTTCACCTACGCGCTAGAAATAGGCAGGAATAACTTATACACATTGTACTTTGCAGTATTTATTAATTTTACTTTTACGTTAACTTTGATTCACAGTTTTAAATAATTTTGTTCGTAGGCAACATCGAAGCCAATTCTGCCATATAGTAACTGCTTCATCATAATCGTTAGCATTGTGTTGTACTTCATGGACATAGTTGCCATGGCGTTTGTGACCAGTACTGTGTCTTCTGATTGTAAGTTTTTTTTTCCATTAATTTCATCCTTGTCTTTGGCTTGTCCAGTAGTGCAGTAATGGGTCTACCATACCTACAAGCATCACCACAGTTTAGCCTGCGCTGGCCGGTTTGTACACAGCTCACGTGTTTCCTTCTTCCTACTGTCCCGGGTCTTTCAAGCGTGAAAAAGCATGTGACGAGGCCGTCAAGCTGAGAGTCACCATTGTCACATGGTATATGTAAGTAATGGTGACCCTCTTTTCTTAGACTTTGACTTCAGCTAGCCATCAGGCAAGGCGAAGTCTAATTGACGTGTTCTATATATAAAAAAAGAACACAGTGCGTAACTCTTTCAGTTTTACCAACTACACGCACGATGTTCCGTGTTCAAGTCGGCCTGCATGGGTAAAACTGTGGTGAAGCTTGTGTGTGTGGTAGCCGTGGTAGGGCCTTAACCTCGAGTATCTAAAGCTGCATTGGCAGGCTCATACCTGATTTGGCTTTTTTTTTTCACCGGAGCCGGTGGAAGAGGTTATGTCAGACTCGAACCGACTAAAACGCACGCCACCTGTCGGTCGTTTTGGTTGCCGAAGGTGAGGTTGACAGGCATATCCCTCGCACCCCGGCCGACCCAGGGCTATCTCTGACGATCTGGCCCTCTCCTCGGGTGAGTGGGGATACTACAGAGTCCCCAACTCGTCCCCGGAAAACGGGGAGGCGTGCGAGGCGCGCCGCCGCCGCGACCTGCTTCTGCCAGGGTGACAGGCGGCTCCACCAGTCACCCCCAGGCCTGGGCTCATGGGGGGCGGAGGTCGTTCAGCAACCTCTGACGCCCGAGTTGCCTTCGTACGCGAGCAGCTTGGCTTACGATCCTTCGTCGCTCCCGCTGCCGCTCCCGCCCCGCCTCCTCCTTCACGAGCATTACTTGCTCGCAGAAGGAGGCGCCGGCCGCCCACGCATCCGCGCAGCGGACCATAGCCGCGAGCAAGGTGGAGAGCATGAGAACCCTCACTCCCAGGGCCGCCACAAGCTCCCGTCTCGGCGTCTCCCACGCCGGACACTCGGTGAGCGTGTGCGGCCCCGAGTCCTCGCTCGCGTCGCAGTGATGGCACTCGGACGTTGGCTCTTTCTCCATCCGACACAGATACTTTCCGAAGCACCCGTGCTCGGTGATCATCTGCGTCAGACGGTACGAGAGGCTGCCGTGTGGCCTCTCTAGCCACTCCCCCATGATGGGTCTTACCGCCGCTACTACGGCGCGCCATTACCTGATTTAGCTGGGCAGGGAGCGAAACACGAGTATTGAGAGTTTGTGATGATGTAGATCGAATAGGGACCCCTTGAAATTATACCCGCGTCACAAGTATTGGGATCCTTCTCTGCCACACGATGGACCGCGGTACCCGCAAATTTAAATATTATTTTAAATTATTGTTGACTTAGTTGTTTTTTTAACAGATAACCATGCCAACACTATGGCCATCCTAGTGTATCTCTACTCCTTTTTCCTTGGGTACAAATGGTTTGCTCAAGAGAAAACGTCAGAAACGGTTCGTGTACTTGTATGTTGCCTCCTGCCACACGCGCCCATGTATTTATTCTGGGACAAAGTAAATTACTTGGAACGTAATGGTTAGTGAAACAAACTTGTCTAAACTAAAATGATGTGCCCCACCACAACGGGAGAGCCCGGGTTTCGCTGACTACTTCTCCTCTGTACTACATAACATAACATAAACTCACGCCTATATCCCCGAAGGGGTAGGCAGAGATGCTAGCACCCACATTTCACCAGTTTATTTTTAGGTCCCAATGTAACAGGTAGCGAGCCTATTGTCATTAACCGGGCACTTATCTATATTAATACGTTTTTTATTTGAATAATTGCGATCGCCTAACCTCGAAGGGGAAGCCTCAGAGGCACCAGACCATCGTCTTTCAATTAGGAGGTCTACCGGTTCAAAGGTAAGGTTGGAAATGGCTTTACGAGCGTGCCAGCTACTTTTGTTTTACGTAATTTTGTAATGCAGGTTGTAGTTAATGGTTCCTTAATAATTTTATTAAAAAATATATATACCATTAAGTCCAAAATATGACTATTTCCGTCGACATTACTACGGTGAACCAAAAGAACACTGGATAGTGACCCTCAGAAAGTACCAGCAGTAGTTAAACTGCCTTGGGTT
Organism: Eilema griseolum; assembly: GCA_963662185.1. NCBI lineage: Eukaryota > Metazoa > Arthropoda > Insecta > Lepidoptera > Erebidae > Eilema > Eilema griseolum. Next base: position 20,519,767 of record OY759248.1, on the reverse strand, counting down.
CCTCATAGAAATTAGAATAGAAGTAATTTGGAGGCGTTAGAATTATTATATTGTTACTTGATTTTTTTAGGAGAAGGTGCTAGCTTCTCGAACCTAAATGTCATGCATAATTATCACCTACCTATAACGGTTTTGTGGTTGATATTTTTGATGCAACTGTTAATGTTAATAATTGTGGACTGGTATCTGGAGCATGTAATACCGACACGTTATGGTGTTACCAGGAAATGGAATTTTATATTTGAGGTAATAAATTTTATATTTTGTACAATTTATTTTATATATTAGACTTGTTCCAAATCTCTCCATAGTCATGCATCATGCGTCATGCGTCTCTCTTTCGTTCGTTCCTAGACGTATGCCTCTACCAGACGTACAAGCTTCACGAAAGTCTTGCCTGCGCAGGCAGGTCTGCACATGGTCACCTGTGCGTGTGGTTGGTAAAATTGTAGACCGCGTATGCCCCACTTCCGGCCTCCCGAGGTGTTCAAGCTTCACCGCAGTCTTGTCTGCTTAAGCTTAATTGTGGTGAAGCTTGTGCGTGTGGGAGCCCCATTATTGTCTCGGTTACATCCAAAGTCTTTATATCTTAGTGCATGCGGAGCCCGAGATCTACTTCATCTGCCAGGTATTGCCTTCAATTCAACTACGGTCATTTGCGCAAGAGCTTCATCGGCTTGTAGTTGTATCAACTTCTAGGCAAGCCTGACTTGGGTCCTAGAGACCTTTGTGGAACCTCTTTACACAAGTTTATCCTAATTATATTAGGAGCTTGAAATGCGATGACAATTTTAATGATTTCAGAGAAAAATGTTGTCCCCTAAAAAGAAAAAAATGGTGAATTTCCACGTGACAGCGGAACAAAATGTACATATATTAAGGGACGCTAGGTATTTTGAAGAAGACCCTAAGGATGTTGCTATTATAGTTAAAGTCAATAATATCTCTAAGGTAAATTTGCTTCTTTATAAACTAACTAACTGCTGCACAAAGGTTCACCCACGTGAAATTATGTTATATATATAAGCCCATATATGTTATTCCAGACTATGTACTATCTCAACACCAAATTTCAGCTAGATCTATTCAGCTGTCAGAGTGTGATTGATTTAAAATCATCTAAACATCTTCACAAACTTTCACATTTATAATATTAGTAGGATAGGATCTGGATTGTATGGATTGTATGGGAGTGAAAGTATGGCAGACGAAATATGAAAGTGGAATAAATGTAGTGCAGATGCGACCATTGCGCTGTATATATGGGGTAAAGCTGGCTGTTAGAAAGAACAATATAGAGATTCGAGAAAGATCTGAACTGCCCCTCTAGACAAGTAGCAATTCGTTGGCCGGTGCATAGTGGAATAGAACAACGAATGTATCGGATTTGACGTTCATGACATGCGTTGATGACTGTCAAACATGTCACAACCCATATATTTGTCATTCTATTCTACGATATGCCAGCCGACGAATTTCCACATATCTAGGGGGCTGAAAGAAAATCTTGTAACGAGTATTGAAAGGAGTATGCTAAGGTGGTTTGGGCACGTGAACCACAGATAATATAATATAATTCGTAGAACGAATGAGTGCCTTTTATTCGTGCGGGAATCCCTTCATATATTCCCTAGCCGCAGTTATGTTACGAACCGACAAAATGAATGAAGAACCTTCGAAGCAGGAGACCTTCGGCACAGATGAACGGGTAGGGGGGCCATTGTTTTGAAAAAGGGCCGGTTCAAAAAATATTGAAATCGGCGGGCTTGAAAGATTTAATAATAGTAGAAGGAGCTCGTGAATTAGGTAAGGATACAAACAGATGTTGGGCTGTTGTCCCTGCGTACCCTGGAGGGTAATAGGCTTGAGTATATGTATGTATGTAATCTGGAACCTATGTTTATTACAATTGATTTGAATTTCAATTAATAGGTAAAGCTATACTTTTTTAGGAAAAATATTATGTTCTTTTTTTCAGGCATTTCATTCTAAATTGGCAAAGGTCGTTGCGTTGGATAAAGTCTTCCTAAATGTGTTAAAGGGTGAAGTCACTGTAATTCTGGGGCCCATCAACTCTGGAAAAAGTACTTTACTGTGTATCATCGCAGGTATTACTAAGCACTTTGATCTTGGTCTTTAATCTAGGGATTTATAAGATAAAACCAGAAGGTCAATTCTCGTTCGTGATCGTTTTTCACATTGGGTGTTTAAAATTAGAACGCCGCTTTTTTATGAGAATTGGCTCTCAGGTTTTGGTGCTTGCGGGAATCTTGTCCCTTTTGATCCTTTTTTTACATTCTTCTTTCTCTTTTCCTTTCATTTTCTCCTCTGTCAGTAGAAAATCATAAGTGACGCTAGTCGTTATCCTCCGAGACTATTTGAAATTCAGTTGGGAGTCAGTTATCTTAATTAAGAAACAGTCGAACTTCGATATTTTCTGTGAAGCCGTATCTGCTTTCTGAATCGCTATGTGACCTCATAACCTTCTGGCTTTATCAAAGTTCTGTCGGTAGACTTGTAGTCTGACTTCGTAGGGTTCTAAACACCCGTAACGACTACGACGTTTGTATGGCAACTGAGATCGGTGGAATCGAAAAAGATAACTAGAAAAGGCTGGATGTGGAAGTCAGAGGATAGGGTGTATGCTACCGCGCAATTAAGGAGAGACCTATGATAAGCATTGGACTGCAATAGACTGATAGACTGACTAGTAAAGCGGAACCCAGACTCCGAGATGAAAACTTAGGATGCGACAGGGATTAACGCTAAGATAAAGAAGAAGACTGATTGATTGCATCATGAGTTTAATATTACAGGAATACAAACAGCCAGCTCCGGATCAGTCTACGTTAATGGGTTGGACAATGTAAGCAGATCACGCGAAGTGAATGACTTTGTCGCTTTCTGCCCTCAAGAAAATATCCTCTTTAGGTATCTCACTGTCAGAGAGAATATAGTCTTCTTTGAAAAGGTACGATTTAATCATCTTGTAAACAAATTACCTACTGTTTTGGACGACAATTTCTTACTTTAATGAATTGATTTCAGTTACAAAATCAATTTCATTTGCAGTCAACAGTGGATGAACTGATAAGCATGTTGAAAATGACGGAACATGCAAATTTTCTTAGCGATCAACTACCCAAGGGGTTACGTAGATGTTTGCAGGTATTTTGTAATTTACAATACCCTTACTCAACTAAGTGACCTCTGCGTATGCAGAATATTTTTTTGGTATTGCAGTATTTTTGTTGCTTTAAATCTACAACTAAACTGAAAGTATGACTTATCATTATTTTAATTCTCAAAAAAGGTCAAAATATAAACAATCAAAATAAGGCAATATTTATAACTTTTTAGATTTCTTATTAAATTTCAAATCAATCTTATTAAACATTGTATATGTGTAAATGTAACGTGGACTGAGGTAAATGCGATAGCGCACGCACACCGTGACGTCACAATGTGCAAAGATTTTGTTTGTAGTATTTTCGGCCGGCTCCAGAAATTGAATTATCAAATGCTAATATCTTTAAAACCATTTGTTAATATTTCACTTAACAGTTCATTATTATTATTGTGAAACCTATAGTTTCCGATAGTAACAAAAAAATAGTACACTACCCTATTGACAGGCTTCACATAAAAAATCTGTCAATACCGTTAAAAATATCATAAAATTTATAATCGCCTAGGACCATTTTCCTATAACTACACTCGAGAGCAATGAATCCGGGTCACTTAAAGAATCCTAAAAATCTCGGAAACTAAAAATGCTAGGTTAATGCAATAAATTGTATTTAATAGACAATGTAATACTCCTTAAATGAAGGTATTAAAACTTCTTAGTTATTGTAAAGTTATATCATAAAAAAATCAAATTTGAAAAAGGGCCACTTTCGAAGATGGAACTACGAAATTACAGCATTTGGTGTTGCTTTTGTTTGTAATCTGTCATTTATGTGGGTACATAAACCATGTTGATAGTGCTCTATATTCATTAATCAAGCTGAAATTATGTCGCTTACGCCTGAAGAATGCACCAGAATACTTACAATGCTGGAAACCGGCCGGAGTCAGCGCGATACAGCCAGGACTGTCGGTGTGTCGCTGTCAACAGTACAAAGAGTTCTCCGACGTTACGAGGAAACTGGTTCTAACCTACGCAGACCAGGAACGGGCAGAACCAGGTGTACCACAGCACGAGAAGACCGATACTTGGTGAACACCATGCTTCGAAATCGCTTTCTCACAGGAACTGAACTCACCAATCAGTTTCGACGCCTCGGAGGAAGTAACCCAAGTGCATGGACAGTAAGACGTCGGCTTGCTGAATCTAACTTAAAACCCCTTAGACCTGCAAACGGCCCTAAACTGGAGCGTGGGCATCGTATTTCGAGACTAAGTTATGCCCAGAGCCACGTAAATTGGAGTATTGAAGATTGGTCAAAAGTTATGTTCTCCGACGAATCAAAATTTATGCTCTACAAGCACGATGGAAGACACAGAGTGTATCGAAGACCAGGGGAAAGATTCAAGCAAGCATGCATCGAAGAAAAAGTAGCCTACGGTGGTGGGTCTGTACTTGTGTGGGCCGGAATTTCTTCTGAAAGTCGCACAGAGCTGGTGATCATAGAAAACGGCTCTTTAACTAGCGTAAGATATGTGGAAGAAATCTTCAATGATCACGTTGGTCCATTTATGGTCAATTTAGGTGAGGATGCTATATTTATGCATGACAATGCCAGACCTCATACAGGTAGGATTGTGAATGACTACCTTCAAGAGATGAACATTACTCGTATGGAGTGGCCAGCGCGCAGCCCGGATATCAACCCGATCGAGCATGCTTGGGACGAGCTAGGCAGATGCGTAAAACAACGAAACCCTCCCCCAATCACGCTTCGTGTGCTCAAAATTGCTCTCACAGAGGAATGGGAGAATATTCCCCAAAATCGTATAAGGAACTTGGTGTACAGCATGCCAAACCGCGTAAACGCAGTAATGGAAGCACGAGGAGGCAATACGAAGTATTAAAATTCAAGAAAATCGTAATAAAGTTCAAAAATTTCATGTTTCCTATTTTTGTTTTAAGGAGAGATCAGCAGTTTTTTTCTTTATGTAATTTTGTGTTAATAAAATGTATGGTGACTCATATTTTTTTTACTTTCATTTAAGGAGTATTACATTGTCTATTAAATACAATTTATTGCATTAACCTATCATTTTTAGTTTCCGAGATTTTTAACATTCTTTAAGTGACCCGGATTCATTGCTCTCGAGTGTATAATGGTTTAGATATTTTTTATATTTGGGAGAATGAGATTAGATCGATACTGAATTTTGAACTTATAATGAGAAGAAAGAAGAGAAATACTTTATAATGAGAATTGACCTTCGGGGGCTTACCATGATTTGTTAAACCGTGATTCGTTCGAGCGAGAAAAAGGGGTCAAGAAATTTTAATGTTAATAGCTTCATCCTTTTTTATCGAGGCCACGTCATGGTAAGCACTCAATCAACATATATTTATAGGAAAAGGACTAAAAGTTAAGTGATTTGTTTCCAAAGGTGGCGTGCACCATAGTTAGCGGAGGAGACGTATTGCTCTTGGATGAGCCCACTTCTGACATGGGCATTGAAGCAACACATCGAATATGGGATGTCATTATGGTAAATTTTGAAAATGTCCATATAATATTTATACAAAAATGTACCCTATGTCCTTTCGCAAGATCTAATCTATCCGTATACTAAATTTCATCAAAATTGCTTCCGCTGTTTAGGCGTTAAAGTGTAATGTACAGACAGACAGACTGCCAGAATGGTTTTTCCTTCCCGGAACCTCTCCACTAACACATGAACTTTATAATATGGTATTATAGTTCAAATTGACTTTTAAGTATTATTTCGGATATTTTGTATGGGAGTATATAAATGTAATATTAAAATGTGTTTTTAGACTTTTTTAGGTAATTTCTTGTACTTCAAGGAATATTAAAAAAAATAATTGCGAAATCGGTTCAGCTGATCTCGAGAGCGCTTAGCAACGCATTATATATTTTCTATAGGAATAGGTTTCTATAGCGCAACCTATGTTAAAAAGTAGCCTATGTTTTATTCCAGACCATAATCGACCCCTGTATAAAATTTCAGCCAGATCCGTTCAGCAATCGTTGGTCATTTTGTCGTAGAACATCTTTTGGGATGGGAGTGGAACTCGCCACACAGTGCTCGTCACACTCGCTACACTCGCTACACTCACTACACACCGACACCTCTTCTACTTAACAGATTGTGGTATCTCTGGATATAAATATCTACTTACATAATTAATCACCAAGTTTTCACTTCTGGAGGCTCTCCCGAAATGCCACTATTTTTCATGTCATTTTATTTTGAAACATTCCAGAAACTTCGTGGCAAAAGATCGATAATAATGACAACGAAAATACTAGAAGAAGCGTCTGTCTTAGGGGATCGCATTGCTATTTTAAATAAAGGAAAAATGCAGTGCCATGGTAGCCCTAGTTTCCTTAACGATGCTATCGGTGAGTGGATAAAAGTACACTTACATAAGTCTAACGAAGCAGAGAAAATCGTTTTAGGTGGTGTTTCTTCAATGGTGTGGACCTGCGGTGTGTGTATCATGCCCCATATGCTGAACTATGCTGCATACCCATATACTTATACACCGAAAGATCTTATGAGCACCTTCAAGAAACAAGCCAGCACACCGGGAAAACAGTATTTGAGAGTAGTTTTAATCCCGGTTGCATCCGAGGCTTTCACGGTAGAGTTCAGGATCCTCATATTACATTGTGAGATGTGTGTGTGACAAACAATACATTGTGAGAACAACTTCTGTCTGACCTCTCAATATCAAAAAAGGGCACTAACATCAGGGCCTTGTTAGTCGATTAGAAAGTGTTAGCAGGTTGGCTTTGACCATAAAATTGACGAGGCATCTTTAAAACCACACAACAAAATAGAAATGTGCCGACTTGTAATATTTGGGCTCGACCTCAAAGAACGGATACTAACTAAATTAATGAGGTATTGGAAAACAAAGTCAGTAGCACTCGAAATCAGTGAACTTGCATGAAAGGTTAAGTTGACAGGAGAAGAAGCTCGTGAAGTATAGTAATGATACATCGAAGGGAAATAATAAGCGGGAGCATAGCTTTGCAGCTTGCTGTTCTTCACTGCTGGATGGCAAGAAGCTTGGGCGATGTCCAAATGATAAGGACCACCATATTTTATTTATTTTGCATTTCTAGGTATTGGCTTGAACCTCACAATAACTCTGAAGAACACGAATTATTTAGAAGCGTTACAGAATCTTGTTGAAAAATCGATTCCTAACGTAAAATATCAGAAGCGCGGCACACGTTGTATGAGCTTCATGCTGCCTCAGAAGGAGCGAGCATTATTTTTAACTTTAGTTCACACTTTAGAAGCAAAACGAGAGCAGTTTTCTATTACAACGATTGATATTGGAGTGTTTATGGAGGCTGTTTACTTACAGTAAGAGAACATTTCTGTTTAATTTTGTATGTAAAATTGTAGTTGCGTTCTATATAATAAAAGTATTCTATTATAACGTTACTGATCGAGACTTGATATGTGAACAAGTTTTTAGTAGCGTTTCCATTATACGCGACTGAAGTACCGTCACTGTCTAGTTTCCTAATGTAAGAAGGGCCTAAATGTGTGGTTTTGGAGCCATTTGTGACGCAAAACCTTAGTCACAAAAAAGCATATTCAGCTACGGGACAAAATCATATTTGTAATAAAAAAAATTAGCCATGGGGCAAAACCATACTCGCATTATAAATGTTATCTATTAATTAATCAATCAGCCCACCGTAGTCCACTGCTGGACATAGGTCTCTCCCAATGTGCGCCATTTTCTCCGATCCTCCGCCTTCCGCATCCAGTCTGTCCCAGCCACCTTTTTCAGGTCGTCCGTCCATCTGGCTAGGGGGCGTCCTACCTTTCGTTTACCTTCTCGCGGTCTCCACTCTAGGACTCGTTTGCTCCAACGGCCATCGGCCCTTCGACAAACGTGGCCAGCTCACTTCCACTTCAACTTGCTTATTCCGTGGCCTATGTCGATAACTTTAGTTTTCTGTCGGATAACCTCGTTCCTAATTCTATCCTTCAGAGAAACTCCAAGCATAGCTCGCTCCATAGCCCGCTGCGCGACTTTTAAGCTATGGACCAGCCCCACTGTAAGTGTCCACGTTTCGGCACCGTAAGTTATAACAGGTAGAACGCAATGTTCAAAGACCTTTGTTGCAAGGTTATATTTGGCTATATAAGGCTAAATATAATGTTATCTATATTTATAATCAATTTTCGATAACAAAATAGGTATCTACTCTGAGTTAGTCCTGTATCCAGCAGTGAACTGCGGTGGGCTAGTTGATTGATTGATAGAGTTAGTTGAACTTCTCTAGGACTGATTTATTTCTTATTATAATTTCTAGGTTTATTGACAACAATGAAGAAGATGTGGTTCTAGAATCAGAATTTATTTGTAAGTAACACCACTATACATTAACAGCAGCTTTGTAATTCTCTCAGTACACAGCGAGCACAGCGCTGCGACAGTCTTGATGGAGATTGATTGTTAAGGAGGTAGGACACGGCGGTATTTCAGCCCAATTGAGCAGTTCGACTGGGGAAGTACCTCCGCTCTACAGAATACCGCGGTTATAATAACTTCGTGTTGTGTTCCCAGCGGTGAGTAGGGTAGCCAGAGCTCACTGGAGAATTTGTGCTGTCAGTGGGATGACTAAAGGCTTGTCCTGCTTTGTCCTCTACACTGACGGCACAGAGACTCTGTGCTTACAGGGTCGGCAGCGCGAGTGTGGCTTCTCTGGTGTTACACACGTCCATAGGCAACAGTAACCACTTTCCATCAGGTGGGCCGTGTGCTTGTCTGCCACCTAAGTGGTATAAAAAAAAAGACTATTATTGGTCGGACCGGGTGACGTCACTGGAGATGGACCAATAACAGTCCTATCTAGGCTGTCGCAGCACTGTGCTCGACGCTGTGCTTAGAGAATTGCACAACAGGTCTAAAAAGGCGTAAAAGGCGTATTACGATAATAATTTGTCATGCGGCAATATTTTCATGAAATTAGAATCTGCATAGTAAATGAATTATTGTGATTTTTAGACCAACAGGTCCAAGAAGGTTAACAGGCATATCCCTCGCACCCCGGCGGACCCAGGGCCATCTCTCTCGATCTGACCCTCTCCTCGGGTATGGGGACCACAGAGTCCGAAACTCGTCCCCGGAAATTGGGAGACACATGAGGCACGCCGCCGCTGCGGCCTGCTTCTGCCAGGGTGACAGGCGGCTCCACCCGTCACCCCCAGGCCTGCGTTCATGGGGGGTGGAGGTCAATCAACGACCTCCGACGCCCGAGTTGCCTTCATACGCGGACAACTTGGCTTGCGATCCTTCGTCGCTTCCGCCCCGCCTCCCCCTTCACGAGCATTACTTACTCGCAGAAGGAGGAGGAGGCGCCGGCCTTATCTACTTATGTGGCACCGGCCGCCCACGCATCCGCGCAGCGGACCATCGCCGCGAGCGAGGTGGAGAGCATGAGAACTCTGACTCCCAGGGCCGCCACCAGCTCCCGTCTCTGCGTCTCCCACACCGGACTCGCGGTGAGCGTGTGCAGCCCCGAGTCCTCACTCGCGTCGCAGTGATGGCACTCGGACGTTGGCTCTTTCTCCATCCGACGCAGATACTTCCCGAAGCACCCGTGCTCGGTGATCATCTGCGTCAGACGGTACGAGAGGCTGCAGTGTGGCCTCTCTAGCTACTCCCCCATGATGGGTCTTACCGCCGTCACTACGGCGCGTCAAATTTTAAGAACGTTGATTGAAGACATTGTTACGAGATGTTATTTAACTCTGTCTATGGCATCGAAGCTTCCGAACGGATGAGTCAATTTTGATTGCTTTTATTTTGTTTCAAAGGTGAATTAGTCGATAGTGTTCCTAGCTATTTCTCTCTAAAGCTATCGTTAATCATTATTTTTTATATTTGTTCATAAGGTTTATTGCAGGTTTATAAGTGTCCGGTTAATGGCAATAGGCTCGCCACCTATTACATTGGGACTTAAACATAAACTGGCGATATGTGGGTGCTAGCACCTCTACCCCTTCGGGGATTTATGTTATGTTGTGTGTTTATAAAATCACCTAATCCTTATAGTTGGTACGAGAATCGAGCGATCGAGGGATTGGGAAATGGTTTGCACTCAGTTTGTTATATTAATGCAAAGGGTATATCATTATGTTTGGCGAAAGAAGTATCAATTTATTTTCATGGTAATTTTTTATTTATTCACGTATGTTTTTTAAAATCTATTTACCGGTAATTTGGTGACCGATTTTAGGGGAGTATTTTTTTTATACAACTTAGGTGGCAGCACACGGCCCATATGATGGAAAGTGGTTACCGTGACCTATGAACGTGTGTAACAACAGTGGAGTCACATCCTTGCTGCCGACCCTGTAAGAACAGAGATTTTATGTGCCCTCAGTGCAGAACACAAAATCAGGACAAGCCTTTGGTCTTCCCACAGACAGCACAAAAACTCTCCAGTGATGAAGGCATGATTAATAATACATAAGCTACTTTTTATCCCGGTAATAGGTTCTCGGCAGAGTAGAATTTGCACCACCCCATGTCTTCCCATGCGGTGTCGTAAAAGGCGAACAAGGGATAAGGCTGTTTAACATCAGACAGATATATACAGCCCAGATTAAGCCTCAGATGCGTGGCTCGAGTCTACAATAGTGCCAGGAATACGGCAAAAGACTTACACCCTATAACGTTGGACCGAATACAATAATTGGTGAAATGTAGGTGTTAATTCACCTCTGCCTAACCCTCTAGGGATAAAGTCGTGATTATATGTATGTATGTTATAGGTTCCCATGGTTTGCAGGAATGGGGTCATAATTAGGTCAAAAAGGATTGATACACATTCTTTATCTATACATCTCGAGTAATTATTTAAATTCGTTTGCAGCAAGTTCTCCTGCCTATTTTGGGTATATTTCTTTTAACATACACCACAAACCGTGAGGTTGGGTATGGCAAATATTTTCCCACGAAGGCGGGTGTCACACGAATGACCGCTGACTTTGGACCTTTTAAACGGCGCGCTAATGTTGAAGGCAGTCAATATATTGATAAAGGTATGTACTGTTTTTTTTACGTGCGCAAAATCCCCACGGTTACCCCCCTAAAAAGTGCTCCTAATATAAACTTTTCTTTAAAATAAATGCAGTGATATATACGCATCAGCTTTAAGCTGCTTGTGTATCAAACAATAATAATAATAATAATAATGTAGTATTTTAAGGTAGAAAATAACATTACCGTAAAATGTAATGTGAGACTCTCCTGATTCTGCAGTCAAACTGTGCAATCCGTTTTGCAGGACCAAGTGTTGTGTAATAAATAAACTGAATAAGAAAAAAATTTGCCCGATGTTTCGGCTACTTTTTAGCGGCTATAGGCCTCGGGTGGACAATAAGTGATATTCGTGTCAACTTCCTACAGCATGCAAATCTTTTTATAAATTATTAATTGGTGTATATGTTACTTTATGATCCGCAGTGGAGAAAGTATAAATATACTTTCTAAATTCAAGAACTTTCTTTTCTTCTTTCAAAATTCAAAATTTCCATATACCCCGTGTATGGAATTTAATATAATTCTTATGTATAAATATACATAATAATTATATTATATTATCTGTGGATATGGAAATTTAGCAGCTATTTTTAAGGACCTTAATGTTTTGTTTTATATGAGGTTTAGGCACAACAGTGATAAATTAAAATGTGCTATTTTTGTCGTTGACTGTACATCTATACCTATACAGATAGGTAGGTACTCACAACAGTTCTTTCTTTTCAGTTCCTTAGTTTTTATATAAATCTGTGCCTAAATGCCTTTCTTTCTTTTATAGATCTAGAAATGCCCCAGGAACAATTGACAAAAATTTCGATTGCCCAGAACACATCACATCTATTTGAAAATGTGAACAAGTACAGTAACATGTACTTGAAGTCGAACTTGCCACAGCTAAATAAGACTATAATTACTACCTTCCAGGCATTGATAGATAAAGAAATAAAAGAACCGAAAACTTTGTTTCTTTCACTTAATTGGAGTGTCTGGATTATGTTTTGTAAGTATTGACATAATGTGAAATGCGTGCGTTGCGAAGTAACGTAACGTAAGAGGTAACGTGAGAAATAGCGTGATAAGAGAGCGATGTGGTGTGATAGAAAATGTAGTGATGAGAATTGAGAGCGGAATGTCATGTTGAGAGAATGAATGAAAGAAGACAAACGAAACAGGTGTATGAGGCGAGGGTGGATGGTACCGTCGGGGTAAGGATCTAGACGCACATACCTGACCCAAATCGGGGAAGTTTTATAAAAGGGGCAGGACAGGAGTACCTTAAACCGACAAGCATGCATGTCAGGATCGTAGCAAATAGAAATCCGTGATCTCTGCCTATCCCTATGGGAGACAATCGTGATTTTATGTATGTATGTATGGTAACTATACATAAGTAAGTAACTAAATCATTTATTGCTCGAAACACGGTATATCACAATGGTGTTACAAAAACGGTATAAATACGGTTTTGATAAATATATCAAAACCGTATTTATAAAATAATTCTCACAAAATAATAATTTTGTAAGTATTATTTGCTAAAGCCTTATTAAAGAAATCGGACAGAGGCTCATCGAGACGACCGGTGACACTCGTTCCGGGTCGTTCCTGGTCCAAAGGCTGTCCATTGCCATCCAACGTGGCAACGCAGCAAGTGTTATGGGCACTTTTGCACCGGGAGCGATCAGGGGCGGGTTATTTGATTAGTAGTTTTGACATATTGTATTGTAATAAATGTATTATGACTTTGAAAGATATTACAAACTCATTTAATAGGTAAAACATTTATATTTAGTAAAAATTTAAAAAAAAAGATAGACTTTAATACATTATATTTGGTTAGGTAATAAGAATGATTTACTAAGTGTAGTTCAGACCACATGCTTTTTAAAAAGAATATTAGTAATCGAAGTTGTTATTAGAATACTGATAATTAGCACCTGTTAATTGATCGAAAAGGCACTGGCGCAGGTTATTCATTCATGGTGTGAGATGATAGGTGGTAATCGCTCCCATAGAAGTCAAGATAAATCAAATTACTGCAAAGAGATATAGGAAAGTCAATCCTGCGCAGCCATCTCTTGATGTAATCGGGATTGGTGCTCGAATGATGGCCGGTACTAATTTCCTATCTTGTTCCAGTATCAGTGCTTCCCTTGACCCCCTTTATCATGCTTGCTATAACGGAACATAAAAAAGGCACTCGGAACGTCCACAGCATGGCCGGTTGTTCCACCACAGTGCAATGGTGTTCCAAGCTCGTGGCACATTTTTCAATTTATACGGCTGTAATTCCACCCACTGTGACTTTTGCAGCAAAATTTCTCGATTTCGATCAAACATTCCAACAGATCGAGTTTTTATGTAAGATCATTTAATTATTATATTCCCTATTTACTGTCTATACTTCTATACTCCGCGTGGTTCCCGGCAGAGTAGAATTTGGGCCACCCCGTCACTTCCCGTGTGGTGTCGTACATGGCGACTAAGGGATAGGGCTGTTTAACATCCGATAGATATATACAGCCCAGACTCAGCCTCAGATGCATGTCATGCATGGCTCGAGTCAACAATAGGACCGAATACAATTATTGGTGATATGTGGGTGTTAATCCACCTCTTCTTAACCCTCCGGGGATAAAAGCGTGATTATCTGTATGTATTTATGTACTTCTATACTTAATATACGTGTATATTATTGCTTGTTTGTTTGGTTGAACGCGTTATTCTATGGAAATAGTGGTTCGAATGGAAAAAATATTTTTAATATGAATAGTCTGCTTATCGATGAAGCTGTAATATATATCATCACGCAATAACTCAAGGGTGCGGAGCAGTGCAGCAAATCCGGCAGATTTCTATACATTATTTGAAGACTAAAAAATTACCGGCTCTAAGGGATGATATGGGGTTTCAAAATAGCCTCAAGCGAAGCCGAGGTGGGTCGGCTAGTAATACAATTTATATAGTGAAAATAATTTGGAAATAAAATATAAACTCAAAAACTACTGAACCCAAAAAAGAACTTGATTTTTATTTACTATATTCACGTTTTGTGATTCATCTTGTGGACTATTATCACCTACATAAATGTAAATATTAATAAGAACATACATACATACAGCCACCGTAGCCTTGTGGTATGGGTAATGGACTGCTGAGACGAGGTCTCGGGCTCGATCCCAGGTTTTACCATGGCACACACCAATGACTTTTCGATGTTTTTCGAAGTTGTGTGTGTTTATCGCAGGTTTATAAGTGTCTGGTTAATGGCATCGGCTCTCCACCTATTACATTGGCACCTAAACATAAACTAGCGAAGTGTGGATGCTAGCACCTCTGCCTGCCCCTTCAGGGATATAGGCGCGAGTTTATGTTTATGACATATATACATATAATTACGCTTTTATCCCCGGAGGGTTAGGCAGGGGTGAATTATCTCCCAAATTTCACCAATAAATGTATTCGGTCCCACATAATAGGGGGTGATAATAGGGGGCCTATTGCCGCATTTCGGGAACCATTGTTGAGACATGCATCCGAGGCTGAGTCCGGGCTGTATATATCTGTCCGATGTTAAACAGCACTATCCCTTAGTCGCCTTGTACGACACCGCGTGGGAAGAGATGGGGTGTTCCAAATTCTACTCTGCCGGTAACCATGCGGGTTATTTATTTCTATTCGCCCATTAATGCCTATTCACCCCGTTTTAAGAAAGAAAAGAAAGAAATTAATTCGCCCATTAATGCCTATTCACCCCGTTTTAAGAAAGAAAAGAAAGAAATTAATTCGCCCATTAATGCCTATTCACCCCGTTTTACTCAGTATAGCTTTTATTACATTTCAGGTGGTGTATTTATATTGTTGATGTTCTTTGCATTAGCTTTTCTAGCTTATTTAGATATCTTGAGCTTCTTTTTGTACGATGATGTGGCTATGGGACAGATCTACTTTATGTCATTGGGATTCGGTAAGATTTCGATTTTTTTTTCTGTAAATATAGATATATAGATAACATTTAATTGGGATATGACTGACCAGTCAAATTAGTGACTTTTCTTAAAGTCAAAGCGATAACTTATAAGGAAACTTGTGTGAAATAATTTATTGTGACGTCATAATATTTAATAATCAAATTATTAACTATTATAGATTGGGCGGATGATTAAAACTACCTAAAAATACACATATAAAATAATAACCGACAAACTTATAGCGCTCTTTTACCATTTTAGTTAACCAGTTTAATAATTTATTTTAGTTTAGTATAATGATTTATTTTAACTAAAGGATAATACCTTTAATTAACCAGTTTAGTTTAATAATTCATTTTAACTACAGGAATATACCTTTAGTGAACCAGTTTAGTTTAATAATTTATTTTAACTACAGGATAACACCTTTAATTAACCAGTTTAGTTTAATAATTTATTTTAACTACAGGTATTACCTTTAATTAACCAGTTTAGTTTAATAATTTATTTTAACTACAGGATAACACCTTTAATTAACCAGTTTAGTTTAATAATTTATTTTAACTACAGGGAAATACCTTTAGTTAACCAGTTTAGTTTAATAATTCATTTTAACTACAGGAATATACCTTTAGTGAACCAGTTTAGTTTAATAATTTATTTTAACTACAGGTAATACCTTTAATTAACCTGTTTAGTTTAATAATTTATTTTAACTACAGGTATTACCTTTAATTAACCAGTTTAGTTTAATAATTTATTTTAATTACAGGTAATACCTTTAATTAACCAGTTTAGTTTAATAATTCATTTTAACTACAGGATAATACCTTTAATTAACCAGTTTAGTTTAATAATTCATTTTAACTACAGGATAATACCCAATTGTGTACCAACATTAGTTATAAAAGCATGATAGCTAACGGATCACAGTTATTATATAACAGTAAATGTACAATGGGCCGACCTATCACTAAATGCAATGTGTTGTAATTCTCACACAAACTACCCGTAACAACTGCCATAGATCTTTCTTTAATACAAGAATATTAGCGTAAGAATAACCGCGGTAGACTAGTGGTATGGGTAATGACGACTGAGACGAGGTCTTGGGTTCAATCCCAGGTTTTACCATGGCACACACCAATGACTTTTCGATGCTTTTCTGCTCGAAGTTATGTGTGTATTTATCGCAGGTTTAAAAGTGCCCGGTTAATGACAATTGGCTCGCCACCTATTACATTGGGACCTAAACATAAACTGGCGAAATGTGGGTGCTAGCACTTCTGTCTACCCCTTCGGGGATATAGGCGTGAGTTTATGTTACGTTATTTTATATTTAAGAATATTATCAACCGCCAACGCACGCACGCACGCACGCACGCACGCACGCACGCACGCACGCACGCACGCACACACTCACACACACACACACACACACACACACACACACACAGCGTCACGCCTTTTTCCCCGAATGGGTAGGCAGAAGTGCGCAAACACACCCACATCTCGCCAGTTATGTTAGGCCTCATGTAATAGGGGGCGAGCCTATTGCCACTTACCGGGTACAAGTTACAGACTTTGGGATAATTATCTGGGTAAAATTCTAAAGAGAATTATACATTATCCACCAGAACCGGGAATGGCAATGACAATTTTTATGCATATTCATGCATAAAAATATTTGCACAGAGCAGAAATCGTGCCCGCGCCCCCTGCATTGTAGGCACAGAGGCTAAATATTTGATTATTTTCAGGAGTGATAGTACCTGTCGTATTGTATGCGATAGAGTTTATTGAAGAACATTTTCAGATACTGCACATTTTGCATTATATAATTTTTTTTATTGCTGCATTCAACCCAATATGTCCGTTCAGTATTTGTTTGAACAATCTTATCAAAACTGCGAGAGAAAATGCCTATTGCAATTTGAATAAACACTTGTGCCCAGATTTGGAAATGGAATCCGTCATCTCTTGCTGTGGTAAGTTTGTCAGTTTGTGTGTTTAAAATCTATACTAATAATATAAAGGCGATAAGAATAGGGGCTAATATAGAGGCGTAACTAAAGTAGTAGGGCAACCAGAGCTCTCTGGAGAATTTTTGTGCTGTCAATGAGAAGACTAAAAGCTTGTCCTGCTTTGTCTTTTACACTGACGACACAGAAACTCTCAATGCTTGCAGGGTTCATGCGAGTGTGACTCTCTTGGTTTTGCACACGTCCATAGGCCACGGTAACTACTTTCGATCAGATGGGCCGTGTGCTTGTCTGCCACCTAAGTGGTATATAAAAAAAAACTGTGCCTGTTTGTTTGTTTTTTATATACAAGCTCTCAATAGTGTTAGAGTGCCCTCAAGTGTAAATTTATTAACGAGTATAACAATACCGCATGCGCTTTTCTGAATATTTTTTTAATACAACTTAGGCGGGCAGATAGACACAAGGCCCACCTGATAGAAAGTGGTTACTGTGACCTATGAACGTGTAACACCAGGGGAGTCACATCCGTGCTGCCGACCCTGTAAGAACAGAGAGTGTCTGTGCCGTCAGTGTAGAAGACACAACCAGGACAAGCTTTTGGTCTTCCCATTGACGGCACAAAAACTTTCCAAGTGAGCTCTGGCCACCCTACTTACCGCAGGGAACACAACACGAGGTTATTATAGCGGTATTCTGTAAGGCTACTTCACCAGTCGGACTGCTCAATTGAGACGAAAATATCATAGTGTCATACCTATCTACCTACCTCCTACCTTGTTTGTCTGTCTGTTACGCTTTCACGCCTGAAGTACTCAACCGATTTTGATGAAATTTGGTATAGGGGTAGATTAGAACTTGAGAAAGGACATAGGTTTCTTTTTTTCTTTTTTCTTTTTTTTTTTTTTTCATAATCATAATATTTATTCTGTGGATCATAGGTTAGGTATAAAGGTCTTATAAATTATGTTATGTACGCTATGTCCTACCACATGTGGTTTACAGATTATTAAGTACAGGTTTCAATTTCGAATAGATCAATACAAATAAATTATGTCAAAATAAATAAGATTAATTTAAATTGATGAGATTAAAATAAAATTAAATTGAATTATTACAATTCCAAGCCGTGTCAATTGAATATTAATTTCATGAATATTTATACATCAATTCAAATAAATTATGTCAAAGTAAATAAGTAATATAAAATTGAATAGAATTATTATAATGTTATAAATGCAAGCAGTGTCAATAAAAAGTAATGTCACCAAGAAAAATCATATAAATTATGTCAATAAAAATAATGTAAAATTTAATAGAAATGAAGTCAGAAATCGGATTAACTACTCTTTTCATTAAGATACTCCTCTATTGAATAGTAGGCTTTATTCAGGAGAAATGCTTGTAATTGTTTTTTGAACATTGGTAGGTTTTTACAAGATTTAATAGCTTGAGGCAGTTTATTATAAACCTTAGGTGCCATTACGAATACACTTTTATGTAATAGGGCCGTTTTGGATGGGACCAAGCATAGCCTGTCAGACCTGCGACTGCTGGCTATAACAGAGAATTTCTCCCAGTTCTGTTTAACAAACATAACTATCTCAAATATGTACATACATGGCATCGTCAGTATCTTCAGGCTAATAAAATACGGTTTACATGTATCAGTCGTTTCAATCTTACATATGGCTCTAATGCATCGCTTTTGAGCTTTAAAAACTAATTCTTTACCAGTTGCATTGCCCCAAAATATGATCCCATACCTTAAAGTAGAAGCAACCAGTCCAAAGTATGCTGTAAGTACTGTGTTCCTGTCTACAATTTTACCAAGCATGTATAATGCATATGCATGTTGGTGTATTCTATTGCTCACCATTTCAATCTGTGCATTCCACTTTAGTGTATTTTCAATTTGTAGGCCTAAAAACTTTATCACTTTAATGTTATTTATCTTTTTATCGTCATACTGTATTTCTAGATTTGTTTTGTTAA
Organism: Eilema griseolum; assembly: GCA_963662185.1. Taxonomy (NCBI): domain Eukaryota; kingdom Metazoa; phylum Arthropoda; class Insecta; order Lepidoptera; family Erebidae; genus Eilema; species Eilema griseolum. The sequence continues at coordinate 20,500,589 of OY759248.1, read as the reverse complement.
CCTTTTGATTAAAGTCCATTATATATGTCTTGTGCAAATTAATTTTGAGATTGTGTACCTCTAGCCAGTTTATCAAAGAAGTAATATTTTTGTTGATAGCTGAAACAGTGGTATCAAGATTATCATTATTGAATACCACTGTACTATCGTCGGCGTACATGATCATGGGGAATGGTGTGGCTGATGGGAAGTCATTAACATAGATAATGAACAGAAGTGGTCCAAGTATACTTCCCTGTGGAACTCCATAGCGTATGGTTCTTGTGTCCGACATGTACGAAATTTCACTCCTAGTTCTATTACATATTTTATTTATTACAGTTATATGTTGACGATTTTCAAGATATGACTTGAGTAAACATGACAAATTCCCGCGAATACCATATGCATTCAATTTGTCAATCAATATTCCATGGTCTACATAGTCAAACGCTTTGGTCATGTCCATATATAGCGCCTGAACTGGCTGTTTTTTGTCCATTCTAGAGATAATTGTACTTAGAAAGTCATATATGGCAACATTGATACTTTTGTTTTTTCTGAAACCTTTTTGGTTATCTGTAAACAGATTATATTTCTCAAAGTAATTACTGATACTGTTATGGATGACCTTTTCGAAGATCTTAGAAAATACCGGTACTAGAGCTATTGGTCTATAAGAAGTCATATTCTCTTTATCCTCTTTTTTAAATTGTGGTTTAATGAGAGACAACTTTAGCTTTTCAGGAAAAATACCCTGTGTGATACAATTATTAATAAGATAACTTAGCACGGGAGCAATAATAGTTGACACGCTTTTTACAATCCTAGTGCTAATGCCGTCGTATCCTGTGCTAGCTGTGTTTTTTAATTCCATTATTATTTTATATACATCCTGGGGCACAGTAGGCAACATGAACATAGATGATAGTTTAGAGGAAAGGCAAGATTGTCGATTATTCGTGGAGGTAGGTTCAGACGGTGTCCCCAGATCGGCATAAAAATTGTTAAAGGCTTGTGCGATTGCCTTTGGATCAGTCAACATTTGGTCCTTTAATTTAATCCGTTCAATATTCTCACTGGGGAAATCAATTTTATTTTTATTTATTATTTGCCATGTAGCTTTGCATTTATTTTTCGCCAGGTGTAAAGCATTGATATTCTGTGACCGTTGTGTAAATTCAATTATCTTCTTAAGTCTAGCAGATAAAGCTTTAAAGTTGCATCGGTTTTCTTTAGTTGGATGTCGTCTATATTTCCATAGTAGTTGACGCTTTCTTTTACAGCATGTTCTAATACCCCGGCTTATCCATTTGGATTTTATTCTGGTTGATTTTTTTACTCTAACGTTTGGAAAACATAGATCATAAAATAGTGTGAATGTATCATGAAATAAATTAAACGCATTATTTGGATTTGTCTCCTCGTATACATCATTAAACTTAAGGCTTTGTAGGCACTCAATGAATTTTTCTATATTTTCCTTAGAGAAGTCACGTCTGAATGTAAACCAGTGATCAGATCTACAAGTTCTAGCCACAGGACACTGTAATAACTGGGCTGTGTGATCTGAAACAGCTAGTTCTAGAACCTCACTTTTACCTCCACGTATGTTGTGTAGAATGTTGTCAATACATGTACCACTAGATAAACGTGTTGGTACATCTATTGCACATTTCAAATTAAAACCCATTATTAATTGTTTGAATTGCCGTGATAACGGTGTATTTTTTAGAATGTCAACATTAAAATCGCCGCAGACGATACATTTCTTATTATTTTTAAGGGAAATTGATTGGAGTAAATTATCTAAATTATTAATAAAAATGTCAAATTTAATACTAGCGTCTCTATTTTGTGGGTTTCTGTATACACATATAATAATAATATTATGCTCAATAAGCTCTATTCCACAACACTCAACAATATTGGACACATTATAATTCATTACATCGTCAACAACTCTATATTTTAGACCATTTCTAACCATAATACAGGAACCCCCATTTCTAGACTTCCTTGTAAAATATGTGGCCAATTTGTAATTAGGAATATGCAGACAACTGACATCAGACACCTTCATATTATGTTCACAAAAACACAGAACATCAACATCCCTACCCTTACTACGTAAATTCTCCAAACACAATGTAAACATATTAGACTTACTTATTAGACCATCTATATTTTGGTGCAACACAATGATGGTATTATACACGAAAAAGCTGATCAGTCATTGAGTAGTCTCCTATAAGTTTGTTATTATAAGAAGATTGTTTTTCAGCAAATGTCAACTCAGAGGAAAAAGTTGAGTTTACATCAAACAAAATATTATCTCGGATCCTTCTATATATATCTCGCATGCCGTATTTATTCATTTTACCAGTACTATATGAAAACATATCATGAGTTAATGTAAGATTACTATCAAAGAAGTATCCATAGTCATTATTTTGTATATCTAAAGATAACATACCATTAAACATTTCGACTCTATAGTTATACATTAGAGCACCTTTTATATAGGTGGGTGCACAAATTATTTTATTGGTGTGTTTAATGTTTTGTAAGGAATGTTTTATTGTATTTATTAAATCCATAATATGGGTCTCCTTCTTGAGGTCATTCTCTCCCAGAATAATTATGCAGTAGTCATTCATGGTGAAACCTCTCAATTTTTCTTCTATGTTACGTAAGCGATCCTTTATGTTGGAATTTGTCATTTTGTAGTGACAATATTCAAATTGATTTGCACTAAACACATCCTCAATTGTCGATAAATGGGTTTTTATATTACTACCACTACTGATACATAATTTTGTTCTCTGATGTTGTGTCTTTTTCATTTCAGAGTTGTGTAACTTCGAGTGTAAATTACGTGGTCGCCCCTTTATGGTGGTAGATATTATTCCCTTTGCAGAAGGTTGTGTAGGGCTTTCGTTGTTGGTCTGAGTACCTATGCTGTGCACGCTGGTGGCTATGATGTTCCTATTTTGTAGTGTATCTGGAAGAATTGGACCTATAATCGGAATACAAGACGGGGATATAACTTGGCGAGGTGTTTTCTTTAAGCGCTTAAGAGGTGTAGTACTTATTCTCTCCGGCGTTTTACAAATCGTCTTATAAGTATTGATGGTCTTTAGGCTACTTTCTAGTTCCTTTTTTAAGTGTACATTCTCACTGCTCAAGTTCTCAATTTCTAGGTGGGCACTCATTAATTGCATTGACAATGTTTTCACTTGGTCATTAAGATTCAGTAGACTGTCATTGTTTTCTAAGAAATTATCGGGTATACTTAGCATAGTAGAATTCAACATTGTTCTACTAGTGTTATTCGTCAAGTTGATGAAGTCGTCATCCATCGAGTTTGTTCCGCGAGGTCGGCGATAAGTGATATTATTTGCCATTATACTATTTAGTTGAGATGTTTGTCACTAGATGTCGCTTATTGACCTCTTTTAGATTTCTATAGTTACCAGTTACGACTAATTGATAACGTGACGATAAGTCGTGTCGTTCCAAATATAAAAGCGCCCGTACACAGATTATTTTAGGTCTTTATTATTACCATGTAAAAATTGATTAGAGACGGTCTTTCTAGTTACTGTGAAAAAATATAGGCGTTTGAATGTAACTGATTTTGATGTTATGATTATCACTTATTTTCGTCGTTTTCACTTTTGTTTATAAAATATGTAGTAAGTAAGTTTAAATATCATCACTAATTAAAGTTATATGCATTTGTTTTCTTTACACTGTTATTAATTTATCACATAACGGAGTAAATTAAACCTTCATTTCACACTTCTATTTTGCACATATTATGTATCACTATTATTATTATAACATTTCTGCACGTATATCACATTTGTTGGTAACGAATTAAATCTGTTTCTATCGTTATAAATGAAGATAACTATTTTTCTTATAATTTTATATACGGAGTTAATGTTTACTTATTGGCAGCAGTGTTGCCATTTCTTATGTTTATGGTTTTATGGTTTATGTTTGGTCGCGATAAACGACATACATGTGGGCGTAGCCGCGTGCAACAGCTAGTCTTTAATAATATTGTGAATGCGACATGAACCAATCTTGATGAAATTTGGTGAAGACATGAACAGCTTGAGAAAGGACGTAGGTTACTTTTTCTTGCGAAAAGAGATTGATAGGGTTGAAAATTGGTATGAAAATTTATCATTTAAAAAAATAACAAAATTAAATTTGGTGCACTCAGATTTAAAGATTGGGAAAGGATATATAATATAAACAAAATTATCATAGGCTGTTTAGTCACAGTACCCGATTTTTTATAGTTTCCTTTCGACATATGCCGTCAAATTTTTAAATGAACTCCTATTGCTATCATCTCCATTTACTCCCTTCCTGACCACATTATCTCTCTCACAATCCATCCAACTTACCTTCTCTAGACGCAAGATGTTTAATTTTAACGCCCACCACGAGATCTGGTTGGGCTCCGCCAAAACAGACCATGTGGGAAGAGCCACCACGCATTTGCTCTGGCGCACGACCTGACCCAATTGGTGCACGAGGTCACTAGGATACCAAGAAGGTCGGGCCTAGCACCCTCTCTGCTAGACCTTCTGCTGACGAATAACCCGGCCCAGTACAAAAAATATATGATGAGGCCGCCAAGCCGAGTGTCACCATTGTCACATAGTATGTATAAGTAATGGTGACCCTCTTTTCTGAGACTTTGCCTTCAGCTTACCATCAGGCAAGCCGAATTCTAATTGACGTGTTCTATATATAAAAAACGCTATGTTTCATTTTCAGGCTCTACATCTGACGTTCCATACGAGTATTTTGATTTGAATTATTCGATAGTTCTCGCCATACTAACTGTGCACGTTATTCTGTACTTGGTACGTACCATTTACATACATACATATGTATAATCACGCCTTTAAACCTGGAGGGTTAGGCAGAGGTGAATTAACACCTACATTTTACCAATAATTGTATTCCGTACCACGTAATAGGGGGTGAACCTATTGCTCATGTATTGCAGTACCGTAAAACAGAGTGAATAGAAATGAAATGGTCAGATAAATTTTGCAGTTATTTTCACTTGATTGATACTATGGATTAATTCAATATAAACAAAATGATCACTGGTTAGAAACTTACTTGAAGTTATTAAAACTATAATGGTCACTCAGGAGAAAATATACTCATAAAAAACTTTTTCACTGTTTACCGCCAAATACGCCAGTTCCTCCGTGATCATGATGCTTGCAGCAGCACCAAAATATTTGAAACTCGAAACAATACCACATGATAAATATCCCGATAACTTTAATACTAATGTGAGTGACTATAATAAATAAATAAATAAATATTCTACAACATTCTACACAACGCTATCTAGACCCATGGTTAAGCATAGTTTAACTAGCTTGTGTTATGGAATCTAGAATACGGATAAACATACTTAAATACTTACTTTTTCGTAAATATATAAATTATTATACATATAAATAATATAGGTAGTCAATAACTTCAAGTAAGTTTTTTATTCATTGTTTACCGCCAATACTCCAGTTCCTCCGTAAACTCAGAACGATACAACATGGTAAATATCTCGATAACCTTAAACTGATAATTGAAGTATTTTGTAAAAAAAAAAAAAATCAGATATTTTCTCGATAAATAATCCACCATTTTATCTCTTTTCACCCATTACACATATAAAATTGATTAAGTACAAAGTAAATAGATTAAACAATTTATCTGTGTAATGCTCAAATTGAAAGATACCTTTTTACATTTAACTAACTCTCCCAAAATTATTAACAGCTTTAAAGTTGCTTTTTGTATCATATTCGAAATATAAAAATCTTTATTATATTCGTAAGTTGGTTTATCTAGAGAATAATCTTATACAAGTGTATGTTCTAGATTCTTTATGAGAACAACTGCCACCTGACCACCCCTACATTAGAGCCTTTGCCGTCAACCGGCAGGTATACCGGTTTGCAGGTATTGGTTGGTTAGTTTGGGCCACAGCTTTCGGACACTACAAACTCCCCTTCTTTTTCTTCATATTTTTTTTTTAAACAACTTATGTGGCAGACAAGCACACGGCCCACCTGATGGAAAGTGGTTACCATGACCTATGAACGTGTGTAACACCAGTGGAGTCACATCCGTGCTGCCGACCTTGTAAGAACAGAGATTTTGTGCGGTCAGTGCGGAGGACAAAGCAGGACAAGCCTTTGGTCGTCCCACTAACGGCACAAAAACTCTCCAGTGAGCTCTGGCTACCCTACTCACCGGCGGATTTGGCTGAACTTCGATATTTTCCGTGAAGCAACCCTATGTTTACTACAAACTCCCCTATATTCTATAAATGTCTTCCTATTAATATAATTAATTAATTAAGATCCCAGGTTTTACCATGGCACACACCAATGACTTTTCGATGCTTTTCGAAGTTATGTGTGTATTTATCGCAGGTTTATAAATGCCCAGTTAATAGCAATAGGCTCGCCACCTATCCTAACCTAACATTGGGACCTAAACATAAACTGGCGAAATGTGGGTGCTAGCACCTCTGCCTACCCTTTCAGGGATATAGGTGTTAGTTTGTGTTAGGTTATGTTGTTAATATAATTGTGAAAATTAGTGAAGTTGTATATTGGATGTTTGCTGAAATATATAATACATAAATAAAGTTTATAAATAAACTTTATTTATATAACATGGAGAAATATTGAAACAAGTTAAGCTTTTTCAATAACAGATGTTTTTTTTATCGGAACAGACAATCGTAGTACTCCTTCAAAATAAAGTAATACAGAACTGTGTTGGATTTTTCCTGTATTATAAGTTTAAAAAGCCACGACAGTCATATCTGAACAAGGAAGTAGAAAGAGAAAAGGAGCGAGTTCAAAACAGAGTGCTGATAAGTAAGTAATTTGAAGTGAACACTTGTTTAGTCACGTTTTGCAATTTTTGGGTGAACACAAATCATAGACTCCATGTTATCGTCGCTGAATGCCGAAAGAGGGTCACTATTACAAACACCAACAATGTTACAACCGTGGCCCTCAGAGGGCCTCACTATTTGAGTTTTCACGGCTGGCTTATAATAATAATAAATATTTTATTTCGGATATTTTCTTTTTACAATCCATAGTGTTGTTAGTAATGCTTAATCTATTTATTTTAATTATATAAATATAAATAATTTATAATTATATAATTATTTATTATTACATATACATAATAATTATATAAATATATATAATTAATTTGTACTATTAAACATTTTTATTCTTTATTATAATTAACAAATTACAAATAGACAAAATAATTAAAACACAAACACACGACACAAACTCGCGATCATGTCACGTCAAACAACTATAAAAAAAAAAAAAAAATCTAAATATTTTATTTCGGATATTTTTTTTTTACAATCCATAGTGTTGTTAGTAATGCTTAATCTATGTTAGTAAGTACAAGATTTTCGTTAGGTTATTTTTATTCCTTTTTTATTTTTGTGTAAGATTATTGGACCGAAGTTCACGTGTATCTCACGTGAACTCCGACCCAATGCCTCACCATCGGACAGTCTACCCTATCCGCTAGCACACTTAGAATGCCGTTGGCGCTGCTTCGGACACGTTGCAGCGGCTTAAAAGGCCTTGGACTATTGTTGTAAGTTGCTTGTGTTAGGAGCAAGTTTACGTCTGTATTGAAACCCGGGAGCTCTCAATTTTGATGCTGTTCTGTCTGTTCGTTGTGACACATTTACCACTGGAAATTAATCATCAAACTTGAATTTTCAGAGGAATTCAGCAATGAGATACTTATCGCTAATAGACTCTATAAGATGTTCTTTCGTCTAAAAGGAAAGATCAACTCTGATAAGGCTGTTCGAGGAGTTACATTTCTAGCTAAAAAAGGTAACATCTTATCCATACTAATATTAATAATGCTAAAGTAATTCGATATAATATGTCTATCTGTCTGTTCTGCTTTCACGCCTGCATCACTTAACCGTTTTTGATGAAATTTGGTACAGACTTAGACTAGAGCTTGGGAAGTACATAAGCTACCTTTTATTGCGAAATAAGGGGCGAAAGGAGGAATTATGGGTAGTCTCCGAAATCTGAAACCCGATTTCCAGGATCCGGACTCTACAGTAATCCTGGAAATCTGTAGTTTTTTTTACGTGCGCAAAATCCCCGCGGATAACCCCTCACCGGAGCCGGTGGAATAGGTTATGTCGGACTCGAACCGACCAAAACGCACGCCGCCTGTGAATCGCTTCGGTTGCCGAAGGTGAGATTGACAGGTATATACCTCGCACCCCGGCCGACCCAGGGCCATCTCTCCACGATCAGGCCCTCTTCCACGATCGGGCCCTCTTTGGAAATCTGTAGTGTAGTTTTTCTCTAATAACATACTTTTACGCTGAACAGTTTTATTATTCAAATCGATTAATATAGGAAAAATTTTATGCTTCTTTCCCTTACAAGGGAATGCTCTGAGCTATCAAACCAAGCCTGAAGCCATCCACATGTTCCTACTATGTAGATACTTATTCCATCTTCGGGAGTTTCATTATTTCAGTATCAAAATAAACGGGATATTTACCATGTTTCATTGTTTTGAGTTTCCGATATTAGTGAGAGTGAAACCAATTGTAGTGCGGATACGCGTAGTAAAATAACTTGAAAGAGGGTAGATCGATATAATTACTCCTGGGAAAAAACTTTTTTTCTGTTCACTCCGTGATCATGGTGCTTGCAACAGCGCCGAAATATCGGAAACTCAAAACAATGAAACATGGTAAATATCACGTTTATTTTGATACTGATGTGAGTGACCATGAAAGTTTAAATACCTAAGTTTCATTATTGTTATAACTCAGCAAAATTGTTTTGCAGGTGAAGGTTTTGGTATTCTTGGCCCAGCGGGATCTGGTAAATCGACTATTTTGCGTATGTTAGCCGGATTCATAACTATGACTAAGGGTAACAGCTGGGTTGCAGGTCACAACATTCGAACTAACAGGAGTAAGGTATTCAACTTCCCACTAATATTTGCACTTCGCACTATCTCCTGAGTTACAAGCTACGCCTAGTTCAGGAGCTAGAGTATATTAAAATTACTGTGCAATATTGGACACCAGAGTTCAATCAATAAATCAATAGCCCACCGCAGTCCACTGCTGCACATAGGCCAAATGAGCGGCATTTTTTTTCGATCCTCTGCCTTCCGCATCCAGTCTGTTACACAAATGCTATACTCACTTAACTTTGTACCTAGCTATAAGCTTTAAGTTTTAATTGTATACTATTGCAAATATGTGGTTCTTCAAGAGGGGCATCAGAAGGTTTCTTCATGGTCGGCAGCGCGAGTGTGACACCCCTGGTGTTGCATACGTCCATGGGCCACGGTAACCGCTTCCCACCAGGTGGGCCGTGTGCTTGTCTGCCAATTAAGTAACTAAAAAAAAATGTGAAAGTTTATGAAAATGTTTGAATTTATGAAATCACGTTGTAACCGCTGAACAGGCCTACGATTCTACTAAAGCAAAACCACTGTCATACCACAAACTGCAAAAAATGGCATTAAATTTTAGACTTTATTTCTATGGCACTAAATGCCAAAATTAAATGTTTCGGTTACCTATTTCGGTTGACTTTAGAACAACAAATTGCGATTGTTTTTGCGTGTTCTTTCAACAAGTACAATTACGAGTGTTACGCCACTGGTGTTGCACGCCTCCATATGCCACGGTATCTACTTATCAGGTGGTATATATCTGACACTGGTAGGTAAATAAAAAAAGGAAAGTGCCGTTATTAATTGTAAAAACATAATGTTTCAGTACTTACGTAAAATTGCCTGCGCATCAAACGCAGGAAAATTAGACAGTTTTTATACAGGATATGACAACCTTGTGCTAATCGGCCGACTGGCTGGCTATTCCAAAAACATGGCTGAAAAAATGTCGATGATAATTCTACGAGATTTGGGTAATTTTTATTTTATTTTACCCTCCTATCATCATCATCAACATCATCATCATCATCACCAACATCATCATCGTCACCATCATTATCATCACCATCATTACCATCATCATCATCATCCTTGCTTTAGTCCCGGTCGCATCCGGGGCCTTTACCTAGGAGACCGGGATTCGCTTATGACAGCGGTAACGAACCAATATGATTCAACGGCAACGGAATAATAAAATATTCTTAGTCTATCCTAATAATTTTAAAACATCACCTGTATTTTTATCTGTAGGTATGAACACATTTTAAAGACATTCTGCACACAGATAGACAATCGATATGGCATAATTTTATAATGGAACCTTATTAGGATAGGCCTCTATTTATTCTTACATATACGTGGGCGCACTATAAGTTTCCGGAATGAATATGAAAAAATACTATTAAAGGTACAAAATTAATTTATTGTTTTTCAAAATAATCTCCCTTGGCGTCTATGCACTTTTTCATTCGTTCAAACCAGTTTTGAAAACTTTTGTGCCACTCCTCTGTGGTGACCTCTGAAACGTGTTTTTCATACTCCTCGATAGCCTCTTCTGGTGATGAAAATCGTTGGCCGCGTAATTGGTTCTTAATTTTTGGGAACAGATAAAAGTCACAAGGTGCCAGGTCGGGACTGTATGCAGGATGACTCATGAGTTCTACATTTTTCGCCTTCAAAAAGCCGTTTGTCTGTCTGGCCGTGTGAGAACTAGCATTGTCGTGGTGCAGGATGATACGGCGTTTACGGTTATTTTTACGGAGTTCGTCAATAACTTCCGGCAAACAAATGGTCGTGTACCAGTCACTATTCACAGTACGACGATTTTCTAAAGCAACAGTAGCCACGAGTCCAGTTTTATTAAAAAAAGAAGCAATCATCCGCTTAGATGCACTTTTCACGCGCGCCACTTTGGTTGGTTTCGGCTCATCTTGAAAGACCCATACGCTCGATTGCTGCTTTGTTTTGGGATCGTAGCAATAAATCCATGTTTCGTCACCTGTTACTATGTCCCACACCAAATTTGACACACCTTCGTTGAATCTGGTAAGCATGGCACTGCACCAAGTGACGCGGTCCGTTTTTTGATCCTCGGTCAAGTCATGTGGGATCCACCGCGAGCACAGCTTTCTCACACCCAAATGTTTGTGTAGGATTGATTGTATTTGACTCATGCCTATTTCTAAGGATGCGCGAATTTCATGGTAGGTCACATGCCTGTCTGTTTCAATCATACGGCGCACAGCATCGATGTTTTTGTTGGTCACAGCGGTGGACGGCCGACCATCGCGAGATTCGTCACTGAGATTGATACGACCACGCTTGAATTCTGCAAACCAGCTATAAACAGTCGTCTTGCATGGAGCTTCATCGCCAAAAGCTGTTTCAAGCCGAGCGATGCTCTGTTGAGCCGTCAAATTACACTTAAAATCGTAGAAAATCATACTACGAAAATTTTCTCGAGTTAAATCCATGTTGATGCAGACACACAATTTTTTAAATGGCGCCACAAGGTAAAAACAAAAGACAGTCAGATGAAACAAACTGTATTCTACAGCCAAAGAGTTCTATTTTCAAATGTTGTAATAAATTTTTAAATATTGTTTATGTAAGTGGCCAGTTCCGGAAACTTTTAGTGTACATACATATAATCACGCCTTTATCCCCAAAGGGAATTAACACTCACATTTCACCTATCATTGTATTTGGTGGTTTGTTTGGGGTGAGCCTATTGCCGTTTTCCGGGCATTATAGTTGACTCGAGCTCAGAGAGTCTGAACTGTATATATATATATGAAGTTAAACAGCCCTATCCCTTAGTCGCCTTGTACGACACCGCATGGGAAGAGTTGGGGTGGTCCAAAATCAATTTCTAGCACCCAAAGTATATTAAAGGCACATCTAACAATCTCTGCCTTAATTTCTACTCCATAGAAGCATGACAGTATCTGTGGCATGGCAGTAGTGAACACAGTTGCTACGCAGGAGGCGCGGATTCGATTCTCGCTCAGTGCAAATATTTGTATGAATTAGTCTGATCGAACCTATGAGAGCTCGATAAGCCGTCGGTCCCGGTTGCCATACAAACTAGTCCGGGTAGTCGTAGTCCTAAGTAGTCCGGGTAGTCAGAGTTCTAAAAAGTCCAACAATTGATCCAACTGCTGTGTCGATATCGCTTTTGGGTTGTGGAGGTCAAATAGCAGTCACTTCATGGAAAATTGAGTAATCCGACTGGGGAAGTACCTCCACCCTACAGAATACCGCGGCCATAATAACCTCGTGCTGTGTTCCCGGCGGTGAGTAGGATAGCCAAAACTCACTGGAGAGTTTTTGTACTGGAGAGTTTGTCTTTTACACTGACAGCACAGAAACTCTCTGTGCTTACAGGGTTGACAGCGCGAGTGTAACTCCCCTAGTATTGCACACGTCCATAGGCCACGGCAACGACTTCCCATCAGGTGACCTTTTCTTCCCTCTGGTGGAACAGAGTCTTGCATGGCATCTCACGAGAGGCGCAAAGCTCGTGAGGTCTCTAATGGCGACGAAGCTCATTACTGTGGCGTGCTGCCCCAGAAAGGGGAGAGAGCGAAAATGGTATGGCACCTAAAATTATTTGTACGGAGTCTAAAAATGCGTGCTTGAAAGAGAGCAGACGGCATTAATAGATAAGATGGTTGGTAGGGCCATAGGAAGGAGGTAGGAATAGGTTTCCAAGTGGTATACAAAAGTAAAATTTGCAGTTCATCCAAATCCACAGTTAGACCCTAAATTTCGAGGTGAAACCTTCAGATGCGGCTAGGATGAACATGAAGATGTGACGTATTCAAAATATTATGTGTCATCATAGGAATGCGTGCCATTGGTTCGCCATCCGCCGGCGTATGATGTGCGCGTTGCATTTTTATTCGATGCAACTAAACATTAATTTTTTACGGTACCATGTACTTTAAACTTACGACACGGCTGTTGTATTTTACCTAAGGGTGCTTACATAAAGAAACGGCACCGGTATCGGCGAGCCGGCTTTAATGCGGTGCGAGTTTAAAATGGTCGTAACCGGCTATAGCGTACATTGAGTAGGGTGTGTTGAATCGATCAGTATCAAAATAAACAGGATATTTACCATGTTTCATTGTTTTGAGTTTCCGATATTTCGGTGCTGTTGCAAGCATGATCACGGAGGAACTGGAGTAGTGGCGGTGAACAGAGAAAAAGATTTTTCCTAGGAGTAATTATATCGATCTACCCTCTTTCGAGTTCTTTTACTACGCGTATCTGCACTACTATTGGTTTCACTCTCACTACAAACTGGAACCCGATCTCGATCACGTTCACGACACACGATGCTTACTGTATCCACTCGCGATTTTGTTTTGGCTTGTTCCCGGTTGTTTTTGCAAAGACGATGATAAACAGTTTTTATATTTCTCTATGGCACCTAAGTATATCTTATTCACTTACTTATTGAAATCTATACATATAAAGCTGCAGAGTGCGTTTGTTTGTCTTAGTTTAATAACTAGTTTTAATAAAAAAAGATTTTAGTCTTAAATAGTCAGTTTATAGTGATGACTAAATGTCTATAACCTTCCTCGATGAACTTTCAACTGATAAAAGGTTCAACAAAAAATATTTCTTCAATTTAAGCCTAAGTACCTACTATTTTTGTATCTACTGAGAATAGCACGTTCAACCAACCAACTAAACAAACAAACTCTTCAGATGCATAATATTAACATATACATAGTAGGTTATAGATTTCAATAAGACCAGAAATCAACAAGACTCTCCACCGTACAGTATCCATAAACATAGAAAGGGAATTCATCCTCACACATTGCGACCTGAGACGGTGCGTACTGTGCGGTATGAAAGAAACTTCATCCCACGCACACTCAAGCTGTGGAATGACCTCCCTGCTGCGGTTTTCCCAAGCACCTACAATATGGGGTTCTTCAAGAGGATCAGAAGGTTTCTTCATGGTCGGCAGCGCGAGTGTAACACCCCTGGTGTTGCATACGTCCAAAGGCCACGGTAACTACTCCCCATCAGGTGGGTAGAGTGCTTGTCTGCCATCGAAGTAGTATAAAAAAAACAAGCGCCGATCGCGCTGGCTCGGCAATACCGGTAACTTGCATCATTATGTTAGCACCCTAACGCTTGCGTAGGTAAATCCCCGCATTAGGGTTGCCACAAAAATAAGTAATTTAATAACCGCTTGTAGTATATCTAGTGAAAGAAATATTTTTTTACAACACCAATGTGGGGGTGTACCGAAGTATTAAGTAGCACACGACAGTCACAGTTCAAAGTACGGAATGTTGTAATATTTTTTATTCTTGGTATTGTATTGTGTTCTAATCATGTTCTAATTTTGCATTTGAAATGCGTTATTAACTATTCTTAGGGTTCCGTGGCTCGAATGGCAAAACATCGTTCTCTTATAGGATCGCCTTCGTTGTCCGTCTATCCGTCTGTCTATTTGTCTGTCTGTCAAGACCTTTTTCTCAGGAATGGTTATTAAGTTGAAATGTCAGTGAGAAGACTAAAGGCATGTTTTGTTTTGTCTTTTACACTAACGGCATAGAAACTGTGCTTATAGGGTTGGCAGCGCGAGTGTAACTCCCATGATTTTGCACACGTCCATAGGCCACGGTAACCACTTTCCATCAGGTGGACCGTGTGCTTGTCTGCCACCTAAGTAGTATAAAAAAAGCGGACCCGCGGGCTCCGAGTTGAAATCTTCGAATGCTTCTGGGGTTTACGGTAGAATGAAGAAGAATAATGATGAATGTATGGGTCTGATACGTATTTTGACGTTTATGTATGTCAAGTCCAATGTAATGGAATGGAAAGGGACTCTTTTGTCCGCACTTAGCCTCCTTTTTTTAGCCATTATGAGTACTCCGCCCAGAAACGCAGAAGGCTTCACAGGCTTCGCGGAGCGACCTCACTGCGCCGAGGGTTTGTGTTCGTTGCTGGGCTTCTACCTCGCATTCCAGTATTACGTGGGCGCCCGTTTCCTTGGCAACGAAACACCCTCTTCAAAGATGCTTGTGGAGAGGGTAGTGGCCCGTCATTGTCCCCATTATTGTTCTTAGACTTGTTCTGTCTAGTTTTAGGAGACGTTTTGTGAGTCGTTTGTTTACCGATGGCATAGCCATATTTGACTGCCTGCAATCGGTAGTTTGTAGCCATCTTTGGTTATGTAGTTCCGAGGAGCTCTCGCATGTCCAAGTACAAAAATGCGAGAAAGGAATCGGCAGTAATGGTAGCGGGTCAGCATATGTCAAGCCCGTACATTGATTTTGTATAATAGAATAAGATCTTTGCTTTAAAATTATTTTTTAATGTCCAATCCGACACACTGTAAAAATTGTTTAGTGATAAATAAATTTAAAAAAATTAGGTATACCAAACCTATTCTATTATACAAATTTATTGCCACTTGTCTAAGTTTCCGGTAGAGTAGAATTAGGACCACCCCATATCTTCCCATACGGTGTCGTATAATGCGACTAAGGGATAGGGCTGTTTAACATCAGACAGATATATACAGCTCAGACTCAGCCTCAGATGCATGGCTCGAGTCAACAATAGTTCCCGGAATACGGCAATAGGCTCACCCCCTATTACGTGGGACCGAATACTATTATTGGTGAAATGTGGGTATTAATTCACCTCTGCCTAACCCTCTGGGTATAAAGGCGTATTTATATGTATGTATTTGTATGTCTAGAGGAGTAAGTGTACCGGCTTACAGGTGACATTGACATGCATTCTCAGACACTTATTAATTATTTATAACGTATTTAGTTATAAAATAGTTTGACCACTTCTGACACTACTACGCAGGGGACGCGGGATCGAATCTGCAAACATTTTTATGTATGAATATGTATTTGCATTACTTTGGTTGTATCTATGTATAATATGTCTGTATTGAATTTTTTAATTTAATTTAATTCTATATTGCACAAAATCAGTACAGCGGTCATACACTATAAAAATATATATCAGAAATATGTACAAAGGCGAGCTTAACTCAATATGAGGTCTCTCCTAGCAAACCTTTGAGTAGCAGAGAAGCAGTTAAAGTAAGAAGGGGATGTGAAGTGTACAATGAATTTCAGATAAAAGATGTGTACCTATACAGGTACCTACTGACATATATATACACATAAACATACATACATACATAAACATAATGCATACATACAGATACATAAATATATTCAGACTACATTATTGTGATAGGAAATGTTCCTTTGTTCTTCTTCTCAAGATGTCTAGAGTATTACTACCGCGAATGGCGTGAGGCAGTACTTTCCAAAGACGTACAGCTTGCACCGTGATTTACAAAAAAGAATATAAATATATTTTTCCATATTCTAAATTCCATAACACAAGCTAGTTAAGCCATGCTTACCATGGATATATATGTCGTTGTGCCCTACAGAATACCGCGGCCATAATAACCTCGTGATGTGTTCCCGGCGGTGTACTGGGTAACCAGAGCTCACTGGAGAGTGTTTCTGCTGTGTGCTGCTAATGGAAAGATCAAAAGCTTGTCCTGCTTTGTCTTTCACACTGACGGCACAGAAACTCTCAATACTGGCAGGGTTGGCAGCGCGAGTGTGACTCTCTTGGTTTTGTACGCGTCCATAGAACACAGTGACCACTTTCCATCAGGTGGATCGTGTGCTTGTCTGCCACCCAAGTAGTATAAAAAAATGTCGTAGAATATTTATTTAAATAATATAGTTTTATTTTTCAGGACTTGAGTCTCATAGCAACACTTTAGTCAGAAACTACACCACCTGTGTTGTCAAGCGTCTGTTACTATGTGTTGTATGCATCCTGAATCCGGCTGTGGCTTTTATAGATGAACCATTGATGGATGTCGACTATACGACCAGGCATTTGGTCGTGAGAACTTTGGAAAACCTTAGAGCTGAGGGCATTACGATTGTTGTGGCGCAGACGAGGTAAACAGAACGCTTTGAATTCTTCCAATGAGTGCCAATCTCTCCTCTCCTACACAGGACAACACGTGCAGGGCTTAGATGTCACCCGTATACCGTGCAAAATATTCCAGAACCAAGCGGTTCAGTGACTATTCTTTACCGTGATATAAAGTATTGGAATTCTTTACCAGCATAATTACGTTTTTTCCCGGTTTCAGACTCGTGTCTCCCTTGATATCTCTCCTAACGGATACATCAGATATTCTTTATTCCTGTTGTTTCCCTTAAGGTGGTGAACATCAAAATTATATTTTAAGTACTCGTATATCCCCTTGTAAATATCAAGAGTTACATTCAAACCGTAAAAGAAAAGAATACATGTCAGGTATTCTGCAAAAGTTAAGTATGTACAAATATGAAAGAATTACTGAGTCAGGGGATATACGAGTACTCAATAAATTATTTTAAAAGTAAGATAGATAATATTTTATTGTACATCAATATGTTTACAGCAGAGACAAATAGGTAGCATGTATATACAGATTAATGTACAATGGGCGGCCTTATCGCTGTAAGCGAATCCTTTCAGGTAACCTAGGATTGGACAGTAGTCTAACAAGACAAAAGATGTATGGTGTATTTATCATATAAAACTAGATAAAAGGTATACTAAAACAAAAAGAAAAAAAGAGAATAACTAAAATAAAGTAAAATAAAATAAATATGCCCTGGCGTAGGGGAGACAAAAGGACTGAAGAAATCTTGATGTCCCTACGGAGGATATTAGGGGAGACACGAGACCAAAACCGTGTTGCCTTCTTCTTAGTTCTTATAGTACTAGATCCTTTAACAGTGAAATTACATTTATCAAAATTACATTTTTCGAAATTCTAGAGACATTAGAAAGAAAGAAAGAAAGAAAGAAAATATTTTATTCAGGCCCCACACAGCGGGCACCCCATTACACATCCACCCACATTACAAATACTGCCACTATTCTTTGGCAGAGCAGTGAATTGCACTCACTGTTCTTTAAAATAAAACTTCTTTAAAATTTATTTGATATTATTTACATGAGGCTCCGGCCACTCCTGAGAGATAGGTACCTACCCAAAACGGGTTAAGTGTAAATAATATCTATAACCAAATGTAAATTTAAAAATATTGACGTACTTACATACAAACAAATTGATTGCCTAATGTAAAGGCGAGGTGATGTCATATTGACGATACATTTATAATAAAAACTCACAGTTCTACTGATATGACAACTTATAATATTGCAGTTTTGACTGGTATCAAATGCAGTCAATATACGACAGAATCGCCGTCTTATACGATGGCCATTTTGCAGCTCTTGGGCCTGCAGCAGATGTGGTGCGCGAGTTTACTTCTGGATACTCTGTGCATATGAAACTTAAGGTGTTTAAGGCTTACTGGACAACTAGAACGAGCATAGAAAGTGAATGTTAGTTTATTTACCGTCTATGTACATAGGAAAATTGTTAAAAATCTTTGTGAGAATGAATACTTCAAAGAGATTCAGATGATTCTTCTGTGCCAAATCCCTCGTTTTCACCAAAAAACAAGTTCTAAACTTAAAAAAGACTAGTCAAAACACAATGCTTGTTTTATACATGTATTGAGATTGTCTCAGATACTTTTTCGTTCACATAATATTTCTAGCCAACAAGTTGTAAACAAGTTTGAGACACTCACAAAGTGTCACTCACACTGAAGCCTGTGACATATTGCAACTTGTCAAATACATGTTTTATACTTAGGTGAAAACGAGGGGTATTGAGCACATTAAGCCATCGGTCTCGGCTGCCATACGGGTCGTCGTCGTCGTCGTTATGGGTAGTTGGAACCCTCAAATTTAGACGCGTCAAACTACAGGATGGAGGTTAGATGGCACTCGCTTAGCGGAAAATATCGAAGTTCAACCAAAACAGCAGTTAGACTGGTAAGTTGGGCTCCAGACTCCCAAGGTAAAAGCTTTGGATGCGACTGGAATTAACGCTTAAGTTGAAGCAGATAAAGAATGATTGTTAATATAGTATATACAAACTCAGACAAAGTAATGTAATCTTTATTTCTATATCCTTTAATGGCTACTTTGCTATTCACACATAGTGTGTTTCGGCCCGTCTTATGCTATGTACATTGTGTCTATACAGTAGGTATATAGTCAAATTTAATAATAGATCGTTACATCTGAAATTGCCTTTTTATTAAAGAAATTGAAGGAAACCCAATTTTCAGTACTAACATTTTACATTTTTTTTAGGAATGTTAAATCCAAATTGTATGTTTTTTTTTGTGTATGAATGAGACAACATTAAGCTAACAAACACTTTTATTACATTTTTGAAAAGTGACAGCTGTAAAAAAGTAACACGGAATTTATCATCAAAATGGATAGCATTTAGGAAGTACCGTTTATGAAGTTCGATTTTAATTTATCAAGCGGCCAATAAAAATAAAATTTAATACAGAATTGTAAAATCTTGAAATCAATTTTCACAACTAAAATATAAATAATGGAAATAGCTATTAAATTACAGGAATAACGAACTCATGAATCTGTACGAAAATTTCAGCAATTTCATATGTAAAGACCTTATATTTAAGTATTATTAGAATGGTTAGATGAATGGACGTTTGTTATTCTTTTGCTCACGCTACTTTCAATGTTAATTCCATTGCTTAGTATTTGGGATTAGTATTTAACGCAGACGAAATCAAAGGCAAACTCTAGTAAGCTATAATTTATTGTTAACCGCAGTATTATCACAGTTTCGGGTTCGATTCCCGGATTAGATAAGTTTTTAACTTGTGTCCCTATTTTTAACACTTGGAAGTTGTAGGTATTATGTGTAAATATTAATCAAATTCTTTGTACAACAGTTAATGTGGATTATAAATACTTAACTGTAGTGGAAGCATTAAAAAGAGACTTCCGAAAGGAGTTTGAAAATAGTGTACTAGCTGAAGAACATGTGGTAAGTCTTTATAAATCATTATATGCTATGCTCAGCCCTGCACCCGCAGATGTCCTGCCCGTCTAGATAAGTAACAAAACGTTTGTAGAATAGAGTATAGTACTATCTACTCTTAGACTTCAGACTTTTTTTACGTGCGCAAAATCCCCACGGATACCTCCCCACTGGAGCCGGTGGATGAGGTTATGTCGGACTCGAACCGACTAAAACGCACGCCGCCTGTGGGTCGTTTTGGTTGCCAAAGGTGAGGTTGATAGGTATATCCCTCACACCCCGGCCGACCTAGGGCCATCTCTCACGATCTGGCCCTCTCCTCGGGTGTGTGGGGACTACAGAGACCCCAACTCGTCCCCGGAAACGGGGAGGCGCACCAGGTCTGCCGCCACCGCGGCCTGCTTCTGCCAGGGTGACAGGCGGCTCCACCAGTCAACCCCAGGCCTGCGCTCATGGGGGGACGGAGGTCGTAGATCGACCTCCGACGCCCGAGTTGCCTTCGTACGTGGGCAGCTTGGCTTGCAATCCTTCGTCGCCCTCGCCCCGCCTCCTCCTTCACGAGCATTACTTGCTCGCAGAAGAATATAGTAGAGACTATTATTAACGACAAAATACGGGTCAATCTTATACATTTGCCATTCTATTCTACAATGCGGCGGCCAATGAATTGCCTCTTGCCTAGTGCGGCTAACAAAATGGCGCACAGTCCAGCAGTGGACTGCGTTGTGCTAATTGATTGATAGTTTGGCTGGTGTAAGATAAGGTACATGGCAGATGTTTCATTGTGGTGAGAGTTCCATATACACGTACTGCTTCCTCTTGCACTATAACACTAAAAGTACCAGCATATCTTGTCACAAAATGGGGGTCTATTGATAATAGCACAGTGTGCTACTGGAGTGGAGAAGTTGAAGTCCTTGCAATCAGAGATGGAATCAAACTAATTCGCGTGCACTAAGGCCTAGTTTCTCTCGCACCATGAGGTCCGGTTATAAACTCTGGGGCCTATAGTTTTGTAATCAAAAAATCAATCAATCAAAAAATCAATTTCTTTTATTCACTTTAGGCACATAAAGAGTACATTATGAACGTCATAATTTTACAATTATGTCAAGAAATAATATAAAAATATTAAATAATGTAAAAGTAAATCATTGGATAATGATTCTTTCGCTCTCAGAAAGAAACTCAGAGAACTATATTATAACTAGATTATCTTTTTTAAATTTGCTTTAGTTTACAATTTATTTTGTGCGAGCAAGCAAGAGACTTGTGTTGACCACGCGTTTAGATCATCAAGATACTCATCTACTTTGTAGTAACCTTTATTCATTAAAGCTTTTTACAATTTTATTGCAGTGTATGCTATTTTTCTACATTAAGGACGACAATCGCACATTGTCATATATTGAAATCTTCACAAAACTTCACGTATTCATGGATGAACACCAACATATAGTTGAAAGTTATACGTTCAATAAGACGACTGTCGCAGAAGTCTTCTGGCGAATATCTTACCTTATTGATCAGTTGTAGCTTCGTACGGCTTCACAATGCACATGCACGTTAATCAATAATATTGACAATATTATTGATTGATGAGCGTATGTATGTCGCAGTCAACTAATTTAATCAGTCTTTCATTGCTTATCCTCTTTTGCCAACTAGTGGCTTGAATGATATTCAGCCATTTGTTCAAACAGCGCTAGGCAAATGATTTGGATCGATGACGTTTCATTACTTGCCTTAGGTTAGGCAAGTAATGAAACGTCATCGATCGTCCGCTCACACGTTAGTTTTCTAACCTATTCTACCCAAATCGGACCCCGCTGCTTTTTTTATGAATCTATCATTGATTTCATCGGTATCAAAATAATCGGGATATTTACCATATTGCATTATTTCGAGTTTCCGATATTTCGGCGCTGTTGCCATTTTTACATGTTAAACATGGCAAATATCCCGATTATTTTGATATTGATGTGTGACCATGATAGTTTAAATACCTAGCAGTGATTTTCTGTTCTGTTTCTGAGTAGTTATAAACAATAAGTTACATTTCAAATAAATTAAAATTAATAAAATAATATGTTATATATCAGATGTTTCATTATTTTAATTTTTTTCATATCGTACGAATGCAAATGGCCTAAGCACTAGCCAGCCAATTTATTAAATGTTGTACCTAAAGCTGCAGCTGAATAATATATTATTCGGGCTGCTAGTTAAACCACGTTGTTGAGCAAAGAGGCTATGCTGTTTGAATGGCTAATTAAGCTAGTTGGCTGAGATATGTATATAGTATATCATTCAACAAGGCGGGGCCACACACAGTCAATATTATTGACAGTATGTATTTTACTGTCAATATTATTAACTGTGTGTGGTGACTCTTGCAATGATTGAACTTTGATTTAAGATTATTTTATTTTTATTATTTCCAAATTTTTTAATTACGTTTTATAATTTCTTCATCTGATGTAATTTTTTAATTCAGATAATTATTAGGTTTTTTATATAAACAAATTAATGCAAATGTGATAGTTGGTCTTGCATTTTTTTTAATTATATCACATTTTTCTCCTAATTCATATCACATTTCTTTTTAAAAATTTGATTCTTAGTTTTATTATATTTATTGTTATTGTTTTAAGATCAAAGTAAAAAAAACATTGCCTTTGTTTAATGTTTTGTTCATTAATTTATTATTTGAAATGTATCATTTATCATTTTGATTTATTTTTTATATTATTATAAATTAAATTGAAAATATGCGACTATTGATGCATTTTTTTAAATATCATACGTGCACCTTTTTTAGAAATAATTATGAATTAAACATAAATGGATAGTCGCTTCAAGGGTTTGGAAATGTAGATACGATTGAGAAAACAGATTAATTAGATAACTTACGCATCTCAATGTATTTGTACAAAACTGTACCCATGCCCGCATGCATAAGACAGCAGATGGTCTTACATATTGCTGTTAAATGCATGTTTGTATAGCTGACTAGCTTCAAAAATGGTAATAAATAAAAAAGAACAGGAGTATAAATAAATAATACTGGGTTTAGAAATGTGGTATCTCATGTAAGAACGTCTCGAACGATCGAACGAACTTATAGCTGAATTCACGTTGATATTGTAATTTCGCATGCTGTAGGTATGCTGCATGGTGACGTCACGCTGCCGCATTGTCGAGTACAAGTCGTCAGCGATGTATGTTTACGTGCTCGACAGTGTGACGTCACCAAAAATACATAAATTGCAGCATGCGAAATTGAAATCTCCCCGCGGATTCAGCTGTCGAGTTCGTATGTCCGATTGGAATTGCTGAACCGTATAAATCATTAATTTATTTTTTATACCTCTTAGTTGGCAGACAAACACACGGCCCACCTAATAAGAAGAGGTTACCGTGGCCTATGGATGTGTGCAACTCCAAGAGCGTTACACTTGCGCTGCCGACCCTGAAGAAACTTAATGCCCCTCTTGAAGAACCCAAAACCACAGCAGGAAGTTCATTCTACAGATGAAGTTTCTTTCATAACGCACAGTGCGCACCGTCTCATGTCGCAAAGTGTGGTGATGAATTCCCTACCTATGGCGAGCGGTGCGATGATAGAATGTAGATGTGGGCATCATGTCAAACAATTAATTTGAGCACAAACCATTGTATAGGCGGTAGAACACACACCTTCTAAGGCTATTTAGAATCAATCTAATATCTAAAGAAAAGTTGCGACTCGAAACTACATAAGGCTTGTCGCCAAAATAGTAAAGTGATAAACCCTATTATTTTAGCGACACAGCTTAAATCACACCCAGTAATCAATGTAAATCTAGTAGGTTAAGAAATTTTGTCATAAAATAACTACGTGTATTTTATGACAAAAGGTTAAAATACCTATTAAAATGGCTGGTAAAAAGAAAATTGAATTATTCGTTGAGGTACATAATGAAAAAGAGTTTGAGAATATAATTAAAAGCAATCCAGATCGACTGATTTGTAAGTATACAATATATATATAGCTGTTAAATGTACCTACTGTGATTTTCGGTAGCACAGAAGGCGAGCCTATTGTCGTCAAGCGGGCAATTTGTAATAGCCTGTATGTTTACTTCGGATGGAGAGAAATCTAATCCGTTATTCGCCTTCTAAAACACAATTTCATCAATGTGGGTGTTAATACAGCTCTGCGTACATCTTAAAGAATTTGACGACATAGGACGAGTTCTTTTAAAGTCCTTTACTTTATCAGTCTATTTATTAATCTACCCGTTTCTGGTTGTAACTACTAGACCGATAAAACAAAGGACTTCAAAAGAACTCGTCCTATGTCGTCAATTCCATCTTGAGGGATTTTTAGACTATAGGACACGCCAATTTGACTTCACCTCGCCTAATGATAAGCTAAAGGCAAAGTTTTAGGTAAGAAGGTTACCATTATGGACACGTAGCACGTTTGGTGGCACTCAGCATGGTGGCCTCGTCTCTTTTTCACGCCGCGCTTATAAGACCCGGGACTGTAGGAAGGACACATGTATGTATACATGTGTGCGTAAATACATGTATGAGTACACAATTAGCATCATCACTCTGTATTTTGGCTAGAGTAGTCCCCAAGTCCCTAGAAGTAGAGTGGGTCTTTCTTTATGGATTAGTTTTTATTCACTTTGATGGTACTGCTGTCTGACTCCGAGAGGAAAGCCTGTACCAAGGCCTCCTTCGTCAATCAGTCGGTGTACCAGTTTGGAAATGAGGTTGATTTGGGCCTCGAAGACCGTCCTATTAATCAATCATCAATTAGCCCATCCCAGTCCACAGCTGGACGTAGGCCTCTCTCAATTTCGGGACGCTTTGGCCTACCGTTTCCTCGCTGGCCAGACGTGTTGGTACAGGGTTTTATTTCGATATTTCTTTCTCTCGCAGAGATATCGTCTGCGTATTTTTCTGTTAATCGCCTCTTACAACACCCGTCAGATGAGATGGGGAAGTGATACTTGTGTTCTTTCTCCGTCAACACACGGACTACTAATTACTGGGACTTAGATTATTTGGACAACTAAGGGCCGGGGTGAACCTGGAGCTCAGAGTCCGCCCTTTGGCTTTTTCTCGTTCATTTTACACAGTCTTGGCCGTGCATGGTGGTGAGACCGTTGGCACGCATGTGACTCAGCATGACGTCAAGTCAGGACTTCTTAATTCACCCTTCCTACCGGGTAATGATCCTGCTAATATTATAAACGTATGAGGATGGATGTGTGATTCTAATAAAGTAAAACCACAGTCATACCACAGACACCGCAAAAAACGGCATTAAATTTTAAACTTTATTTCTACTAGACCAAATTTAAATGAAAAGAGTTTCATTACACTCCTGGTATTGGTATTGCTAGTGTGACTCCTGATATTATCAAAATATTTTCCTATTGGTATAGCAATCAGATCAATATAGTGAGATGGGGAAACTCATACTCTGATGAGTATTATATGAAATGTGGGGTGAGACAAGGGGGTTTGACATCTCCTCGTCTCTTTAACATTTATGTCAATGACCTAATTGAGGAGCTTAGCAGCACACATGTCGGCTGCTTTGTGGATGATGTATGTGTAAACAATCTTAGCTATGCAGACGACATGGTATTGCTGAGCCCCTCAATAGGGGGTCTTAGAAAGTTATTAAGAGTTTGTGAGTCTTATGCTGTGTCGCACGGCTTGAAGTACAATGCAAAAAAGAGCGAGTTTATGCTATTTAAAAGTCACAAACAGGGGCCGTCCTCAATTCCTCCACTCACATTAAATGAAGTTGCTTTGAGCCGTGTGACACATTTTAAATACTTAGGACATATTGTCACTGAAAATATGTGTGATGATTTAGACATAGATAGGGAGCGTAGGGCATTGTCGGTACGTGGTAATATGCTGGCACATAGGTTTGCTCGGTGTACAGCAGAGGTCAAGATCACGCTTTTTAAAGCATATTGCCAGGTATTTTACACGGGCAGCCTGTGGGCCAGCTTTACACAAAAATCCTACACGGCCCTACGCGTTCAATACAACAACGTCTTCAGGGCTCTGTTCCGGCTTCCGCGCTACTGTAGTGCTTCAGGCATGTTTGCCGATGCCGGTGTGGACGACTTTTACGCGGTAATGCGCAAAAGGTTGCTTCGCTGGTATACAGGGTGCGGTGGAGCTCGAACGGAGTCCTGAGGATGATTGGTGAACGCCTTGATTCGGTCCTGGTTGGTAGGTTCATCGAGCTACATGTTAAAAAAGTTCGGTGAGCCTGCCACCGGAGTGGTGTTATGTACCTACTTTATTTTATTTGTTATACTAACATAGTCTATAAGTTATATTGTTACTAATACTATGGATCTCTGGTCTGAAATTAAATGATTTTTATTTTTTATTTATTTTATATTCACTCTCTAAAAAGGCTTTTGTTTTAGGACTTTAACAGCAATTCTTTAAAGTCTAAAAGTAATGGATTTTTTAGCAGTGTCCATGCTAAAAAATCCATTTAATGACACATATGACATTAGCAGAATTAAGGCCCTGGATTGGATTGGATTGAATACGTTCTTATCGTCATGGGTCATCGAATATTTCACGACTCGCAAGTAACGGCTGGTCTATACTATATTACTCACTTATAATAAGCCATAAATGCATTTCATATGATTGAACTAGGTGCTGAAGTGTACAGTTATGCGTTTGGGTTCTGCACAGCTCTTGACAGACTCTTCACTATAATTAAATTGGACTGGAGTCAGGGCAAAATTATATTACTCAAAGTAAGTTTCTACGTTAATACATCTCTACCTACAGTTAGCTTTATTTGCAGGTGTTAATATATGTATACATATTTTTTGTATTTCACCTTGCCTGACGGCAATTTGAAGGGAAAGCTTCAGGACAGAACGTCACCATTACAGAGACTAACAGCTGTATATAAATTCTTAAGTAATTGTACATCAATACTTAATTTTATAAAGCTGAAGATTCTGCTTTTGCAGTTTGTTTACTAATCTCAGTAACGACAAGTTCGAATTGAAAAAATATTATTGTGTAGAATAGTCAAAAAGTTAAAAGTCATTTATACTGCATAGACCATTCAATCGGTACTTACAAAACGTCAATAAAAAAGGAAATATGAAAACCACTTTAGGACGACCTGAGAAGAGCAAGAAACTCAGCGGGCATTTTTTTTTTATCTATTTACAAACATACACTCAGTCTACTTAATCCGTTTATCAACGAAGGTTTTAGGCTATATATCATCACGCTACTATTTAAAGGAGCGTAGCAGTGATCATAAATGTCAACAAATCCGGTAGATTTCTATACATTATTTGAAGACGAAAAAATTACGACTATTTATACTGTTGATTGATGGCACTTGGTGGAATTTGTTGTTACACATATTGATTGATGATGATGAATGACAATGTCATTGTAAACCTTTGAGGATGCCGTAAGGGGAAACCGGTCAGGTGTAATAAGTAATAAAGTAATGTGGAAAAGTACAAGTGAGTTATCAATATGTGAAAAAATTACGGGCTCAAATGGGAGATATAAGGTTTCAAAATGTGCTAAGGGGGAAGCTGAGGAGAGTCAGTTAGTCATTTATACTCTGCTTATTCCTTTAGATTTGACTTAAGTGACTTTTATGGAGGCGACTGCCGTCTGACGTTCCAATTCCGAGAGGAAAGCCTGCGCCAGAACCTCGTCTAACAAAGAGCAGGTGTGTCGACTTACATGTGAGGTTGGTTTGGTCCCTTATCCAAGAGCACTTTGTAGGATATCTAGGAATTTTA
This sequence comes from Eilema griseolum, assembly GCA_963662185.1. Taxonomy (NCBI): domain Eukaryota; kingdom Metazoa; phylum Arthropoda; class Insecta; order Lepidoptera; family Erebidae; genus Eilema; species Eilema griseolum. Next base: position 20,472,776 of record OY759248.1, on the reverse strand, counting down.
TTTACCACTTAAGAGACAGACAACCACGCGGCCCACCACATATGAAAGTCATAAATCATTTATTGTAGACAATTATTTAATGGTCTATTATTATTTATTTTAATGGCACTTACAAAATGACAATATAAAAAGAAATATGAAAAGATAGTTTAGCGAATGGACCACCGGTTCTAAACGCGGCCCCGACCTGAAAAGACTCCGACAATAAACTCAGCGTGCATGTTTTTTTGGTCTATTCACTAACATTTACTTAGTCTACTTAGCCTAAATTGAGCGAAGCTTATTACCAAGCTTTTTTATTATCTAAATATTCTTAGATTTTATAATAGGTTTTCTGCATACACTGCCGACCTCTCAAGAACCTTCTTATACCTTTCTTACAGAAATATTTTGCTTCTTTTTGTAGGTACCTGCCGATGAAATAGAAGCATTACAAAGATTTAGGGAGCAAAGTGAACCAGTTTATTTGTTCATATCGGTTAGTATTTTTTTTTCCTTAAAATTGATACAAGCGAAAGATGTAATAGATTTCACCGATGAAACTGACCGCGATCAAGTCATACTTAAGAATTTTATTACGTTTTACTTATTGAGTGAAATATGAGAACTCCGTTTAGTTTGACTTATTTGGAATTATTTCCGGATGTTTGTGTGGAGTATCTAGACAAGGGTCATCCCATCTCTTCCCGGGGGTGTCATAAAAGGCGACTAAGGGATAGAGCTGCTCTCCATCTGAAGATCCTGGAAGACGACAGGGCCCATGCCAAAGTGCCGGCTTGACAGCTCACCCCCTATTACGTACGTGGTACGGTGGTACTGAAAATCATAGCAGACAAAATGTGCAAGTTAATTAATACATCTCTGCTAATCCCTTCGAGTATTTATTTATTAAGTTGTGATTATCTATATGTATGAACTCTCACTGGTGAAATACGATCTTACAATTGCTAACAAAGGTCGAAAATTTTAGAGTGGAAAAGTGACGAAGTGTTTTCGTGGAGTAAATATGGCGAGGTTTGGTGAAGTGGCGAAGAAAGAGATAAAGAATCACGAGCAAGAGCGAGATGGCCAAGACTTGGAGAGGCACTTCTATGAACTAGATGAACCTACTCCGGATGAACTGGTACGTAGAACAATCATTTAAATCGAGGTGTGTAATAGTACTGAAAGTTGTCGTTGGTATCGATAGATGGCGCTGTACCGGTCGGATGCATCGCGCTGTGCAATCACACATTAGAATTTTTATTAATTTTAGTTTTTAGAAGACTTACTATCTAGAAGTCCCGGCCCCAAAAACACTATCGATGCGGACAAAATTCAAAAAAGTTACAAACTTTTTAAATTAGAATTAAGTCATTGTAAATTTCATTGAAACGAAATTAGAATTTAGTCAGAATCAAAATTATGCGATAAGTGAAATAAATTAAACATTCTAGGTATGTTTCCCAAAGGGAAAAAATACGTCTTTTGGTCACATTAATTACGTTTACTACTGTTTAACAAAAAATGCATGACAAAACCAGGGCCGTCTTTAAACTATTTGAGGCCCTGGGCACATTAGGATCATGGGGCCCCTAGGACCTTGAGAAAACACTATTTAGTTACAATAGATAAAGAAAGACAAACAAGGTTCTAAATTTATTTTTATTTAGTTACTAACTATAAAAAAATAGGAAATATAAAAAATAATCTACAAAAGTAACTCGCTTAACATAAAATCCTTAGATTAATTCTATGTTGATTGCAAAGGTTTCTAGATTTAAGATGAGCAAAATCGTTAATCACATCTTCAAAATCTATGGTATTGAGAATATCACATTCTATGGACATCAGCGACAAACTAGTTAATCTCTCTTGAAGCATTGTACTTCTTAATTCATTTTTTATTCGTTTCAATTTGGAGAAGGAGCGTTCTCCGCTGCAGTTAGTTACCATCATACTTAAAAATATTCTCAATGCAATTTCTACGTTAGGAAATGTGTCTTCAATTTTGTTTTGCTTTAATAGATTATATACTTCCTGTACACTGTTAGATGCTTCATTTTCACTCTGAACATTTTTTAAGTATTCTTTTAAATGTTGACATTCTATTTCTAACTCTTTTTCATTTAAATCTTCGTGATAGATTTGAGAAAATTCTTTGCATCCTTGTCGTATCTCTTCGGAATTCAGAGTTTTTAAGTGAAAAAATTAACTAAAACGTTGACTGACGGTCTCATATGAACTTTGTCGCTGTTTTAGATGAACACTCAAGGTATCGATTATTGGGAGAAAGGTTTCTACGTTGAATCGCTCTTTTCCATTCAATTGGACTGATGGCGCAGAGCCATCAAAAAAAATCTGCCGTGAGCTTCTACGTCTTGTTCTTTGAGATAGATCTTTGTAGTCAGATTCTGGGTTATTTTCTTTGGCAGATGATTCGAAGTTATCAAATTTATCCCTGAGGTTAGTAATAAAATCATAAAGTGAAGTCAACAAATTGGTTGCAACGTCCAGTGTTATTGTTTCTTTCTGAAGATAATTACTTGTTTTGTCTATTCTTTCCAATATGGTGCTCCAGATTTCCGTCAGTATAATAAATTCTAGATTTCCCATTTTTCTAGACTGACTAAGGGCTTCGTCTCTTGTTTCTCGTGCCTTTTCAGTATCGTTTGCGATGGTGATTAAAGCTTCTAATATTCTTTTATAACCCCCATGCAAAGCACTTACTGCATCAGCTCGGGCTGACCATCTGGTTTGTGAAAGACTCTTAACAACTTTTTTTGAACCTAAATGTTCTGTTAATATATTCCATCTGTGGGTAGAGCCCGAAAAAAAGTTGTACACTTTCTGAACTATTTCAAAAAACTTTGATGCCTCCGGTACACACCCAGCAGCATGGACACCTACCAAGTTTAGTGAATGTCCTGCACATGGTATAAAGGTGGCAAATTCACATTTTTCCTTGATTCTTGTTTGTAGACCACTATACTTTCCCGACATATTTGAAGCATTGTCGTAGCTTTGTCCTCTGCAATCTTTTATGGGAATATCATGTATCTCTAAAAAATTTAAGATGGTCTCCGCTAAATACTTAGATTTATGCTCTTTAATAGGTATAAATTTTAAAAACCTTTCAACAGGAACACAGTCTTTTACGTATCGAATGATGAAAGTTAGCTGGTCAATATGAGACAGATCGGGCGTACTGTCAACGCTTATGGAAAAATATTTTGCTGATTTAACTTCATTTATAATTTTTTTTAGAACCTGTTTTCCCATTACTTCAATAAACTCATTACAGATATTTGCTGATAAATAAGAAATGTTACCCTTTCCAGGATTCCCAAATTTTTTTAAGTGATCTGCAAGAAATGGATCAAATTCACTCGATAATTCCACACAACCCAAATAATTTCCATTGTTTGGAGATCCTAGGATTTCATTGTCGCCGCGAAATGGAAGCCCTCTCGATGCCAAAAATTTTACAACAGCTACAATCCGTTTAAGTACGTTTCTCCAGTAATCCACTTCCTTTTGATGTTGAGATAATAACTCTATATCTACTCTACCAACCGCTTTACTTCGTGCCAGATAAGTCATCATAGATTGCTTATGCGCTGGGCTATTTTCATGTGTTAAAATTATGTGATTAATATGCTTCCAATCATTACATCCATTCCGAGAGCAAAGATTAACATCAGTTGGGTTAAATAAGCAGCATGAAAAACAAAATACAGAGCATTTGGAAGGCGAATACAGCAACCATTTTCTTTCGACGCTTTCATTGTTCTTTAATTTGCGAATAAATAATGCTTTGTTGAAATATCTCGTCACTAATTTATTACCATCTTTGTAGGTTCTGGATGCCTCGGAAAAGTCAGAATCTTTATTTTGAAAATATACTGGTCCCTTACGAATTAATATTTCGCGATTTATTTCAACAAACTTTTCGTGAAAATAATCGGCGGGATCGTGCGATATTAATTCTTCTGTGTTGGAAAACTGCTGTTCAATTGACACAGTTGGAGTTGTCGGTTTTAGTGAAGTTACTGAAGTCGTTGCACTTTCGTCGTAGGAATAGTCGCTTTCTGATTCAATCTCTTTTTCAAAATTGGAACATGAAGGTTTAGAAATTCCCGCAATTTGTAATTGAGCTGAGTCATCATGTGGAACATTTATGAGTTGATTGCTACTTACAGAAGTTTCTCCAGTAGTAGTAGTAAAATATGATGTTAATTTTGGTAACTTTTCAATTACTTCTTTCTGATGTAGAGCTTTTTTCCTTTTTTCAGATCCACTAGGATATGACCGTTTCGACATTTTATATTATAATTCAGTATTTAATTAATTTTATAACGAAAATATTCGCTAACACAAAACAGACAAACGACGATTTAATCAAACAATACTATTTTTTTGTCAGAGCTCAAGCACAGTCAGTAACAAACTAACAACTACAAACAAAACAAACGCCACAACATCGCAGACAAATACTTGAAGGGAATTCCCGTTCGTCAAGTCAAACGACGATCGGGAGTCGGGAATTCCCCTTTTTTGTCTTTGGTATTACGAATGACGTTCGAATAGGTTTCTTAAAGACATAAACCACACCGCATCAAATAATTCTTCTTTTTTTAATTTAATAATTTTTCTTTTAATTGTATTCTTATACTTACATATAGGTATTTAAATTAACCTAAATATACTAATATCGGAAAAACTCATTTTTGAGAGAGAGTGGAGTACTTATACCCTGTTTATTTATTAGTTTGATCTTTCTTTTTGACGGATGTCAAATCTGAAATCGATATAACTTTGCAACGACGAACAATATTTTCTTATTTTAATAATATTAAAAATTGATAATAATCATAAGAATAGACACACAACATAAGAGTACCTGTTAAGGACTCAAGCATTTTCCGAAAGTCTTAAGTGGTTTTTATTGCTTCGAAGTAAAATTTAAATAGAAAAACTGAAAACAATGGTACCTACCCAATGTTTTTATGTCTTGTGCAATAAAATTGATTGACGAATGAATTTATTTATTTTGAATAGTTTAAAACATACATACAGCCACATATTTAGCCAACACATTTTTTACACCAATAGACATTTTCTGTTTCCCATCACTGACCCATCTGTCAAAAAGTTCAAGCTATGTTGTACAAGGTATAGCTATCCGCATGCGGCAAACTAAAGCTAATATAATAAGCGTAGGTATTGTAGTAAGTCATTATAATCAGATTTTTCAAAATTAATGTTTTTCGGTAATACCTAAATATCGGTTATCATTTGGTAATCTGGCAGGAACTAGGGGGCCCCATTCGATCGCGGGGCCCTGGGCACGTGCCCATAGTGCCCAGTGGGGAAGAGGGGCCTGGACAAAACATCATTTTACAAACAACGTTAGATAAATTAATCATTTGACAAACATTCATTTCGCAAACATATTACTTTAAAAATAATAATTTGACATAAACATAATACTGGTAATTATATTTTTGAGCCGTTTGGAGTCGAAACGTTGGGTCCGTGGGGTCCAAGCGCGCGCGCGCTCTTAAGAGAAATAGCGAAGCGACTAATCGACGCTTCCCGTGACCATAAGGCTGGCCTTTACCTCGCTCAAAGAATTGGCATCGCCATTCAGCGTGGTAATGCCGCCAGCCTCTTGGGCACGGTACCAGTAGAGATCGATGGGGAGGAATTTTTCGATGCCTAAAATTACAGTCTCCATCTTTTTCTCTATTCCATTTTTGTATATATTGTATAGTTAGCATAGTTTTATATAAATTTGTAAGTAATTGTATATTATAATAGAATATTTTATGTACCTATAAGAAAATCAGATATTTTAATAATTTAATTTGTAAATAAGACATAATACAGGTTTCGCAAATGTATTATTGTAGGTATATTATGAAAAAATATTCTCTAAATTAAATCGGTAAGTATATAAACTTATTACATACACATACATATAATCATGCACATCTTTATCCCTGGAGGGTTAGGCATACGTGAGTTAACACCCACATTTCACCAATAATTGTATTCGGTCCCACGTAATAGGGGGCGAGCCTATTGCCGTATTCCGGCTACTAGTGTTGACTCGAGCCATGCATCTGAGGCTGAGTGTATTAGTAAGTAGTAATTTTGTATCTACTAATACAAATTTCAAAGATACTTTGAGATTCGTTGAGAAGAGATTGATTGAGGAGGTAGGAAACGGCGGTATTTCCGCCCAATTGAGCAGTCCGACTGAGGAAGTACCTCCGAGAGTTTTTATGCTGTCAGTGGGATAACCAAAGGCTTGTCCTGCTTTGTCCTCTACACTGACGGCACAAAATCTCTGTTCTTACAGGGTCGGCAGCACGGATGTGACTCCACTGGTGTTACACACGTTCATAGGTCATGGTAACCACTTTCCATCCGCGGTTTCAGCCGTGTGCTTGTCTGCCATCTAAGTTGTCTAAAAAAAAAAAAATACTTTGTCTTTAAAAAAATACATCAACTAGCCCATCGCAGTGCACTGCTGGACTAGGGCTTGCCCGATTTCGGGAGATTCGGGCTTTGGCCTACCGATTCCCTGTTGCCTTAATTAATAGAAATAGGTAGAATTCTGTTCTGGCAGAATTGTGGTCGCAGTTCTAACATAGCCTAACCTAGTCTTTTCGTTTCGGTAGACCTTACAAATATACATAATTTCGTGCTGAAAATAAAATGTCCTATGTACTTATAAAGTAAAAGTAAAATTGTTTTACCAACTATCAAAGGCAGAATTAAATTTTTTCAAGTGAATAGCCGTGTGGTGTTTCCCGGCAAAGTAGAATTTGGACCACTCCATCTCTTCCCATGCGGTGTCGTACAAGGCGACTAAGGGATAGGACTGTTTAACATCAGACAGATATATACAGCCCAGACTCAGCCTCAGATACATGGCTCGAGTCAACAATAGTGTGTATAAGATGAAGTCTAAACGGCGTCTCACTGAATATACAGCCAAGACTCAAGCCACAGGCTATTACGCCCCTATAACGTGGGGCCAAAATCAATGATTGGTGAAATTCACCTCTGCCTAACCCTTCGAGGATAAAGGCGTAATTATATGTATGTAATATTTTGTGTAATGAGTAGTTTATTAAACAATAATTTTTAAAATGATAAATGTATCAAGTATAATTTTGTCAAACGTTGTTTGTCAAATGAAAATTTTGTAATTTGTTTTTTGTCAAATGATTTTATACCCGTTAATTATGTATTATCAATCAAATCAATCAACTAGCCCATCGCAGTCCACTGCTGGACTAGGCCTCTCCCAATGTTGGGAGGCTTTGGCCTACTGTTTCCACGCTGGCCAGACGGGTTGGTACAGGGTTTTATTTCGAGTTTTCCTTCTCTCGCAGTGATATGGTTTGCGTATGTTTCCATTAGTCGCCTCTTACGACACCCTTCGGATGAGATGGAGTGGTGATACTTGTATTCTTTCTCCGTCACCACACAGATGATTATGTATTACCACATTAACATTTACCATTTGAAAATTCAAGCCCTTCCGAAACATGCGGTTTTTTCCTCTCAGTAGGGTCGAAGATGAAAGAATAGTCATTTACCATCTTAGGGCCCAAATTTGGGTTAGATACATTTAATTTTCATGTAAATCAGTAGATTTATGGTACCAGTCCGAAACTCCGGTCCGCAGTTTCGGATTAACACGTTTCATGATCGGTCTACTACGGTGACAACAAAAACCAAATTTGTGGCATACAAAAAGTCACAGTTTTTGCTTTATCTCGTTACAATTTATGGCTACAACAGATTTCGGGCTTTCCGAGAAATTACAGCCAACAGTTCGGGATTTTGTAATCCCATACAAAATTTGTTTTCGAATACTGTGATAGTGATGGATTGCTTTTCATTCTGTCATTGTCATTATCGTGCGTTATTTCAATTGTGCATGCAGAAACGGTACAGCTAAGATGGTATTAAATATGCATGTAAACTAATATTATAAATGCTTAAGTATTATTATTATTATTATTTCTTTTTTTTTTATACCACTTAGGTGGCAGACAAGCACACGGCCCACCTGATGGAAAGTGGTTACCATGGCCTATGGACGTTTGTAACACCAGAGGAGTCACAGTCGAGCTGCCAACCCTGTGAGTACAGAGTTTCTGTGCTGTCAGTGTAGAAGACAAAACAGGACAAGCCTTTAGTCTTCCCACTGACAGCACAAATTCTCCAATGAGCTCTGGCTACCCTACTCACCGCTGGAAACACAACACGAAGTTATTATAGCCGCGGTATTCTGTAGGGACGAGCATCAAACGTGATGATGTGTCCGCATCACTGCGTTGAAGTAAGCTCTTTTTCGCATTGTACATCTTGATGTATTTCTGCGTCACTTATATATAACATTGCTCAGTCTAGTGGGTTATTTTTCTCAAACAATTTGTCTAATTCACACTTAAAATAGTTCAATGACTTAGCGGTCACTACACATTCTGGGAGTTTATTCCATATGCGAACAACACGATTGTTTAGAGAGTGATAGGCTACCAATATGTTCGAAGGCATGCGATTACGGATGTCCACGAGATGAGTAAGCTTTTTGCTCCAGCAAGAACATGATTTTGTTATTAGGGAGATTGTAACTTGAGCTTAGTATCTTATAGGTTTCAATAAGATCATCTCTCAATCTTCAGTGTTTTAAGGGGGTAGTTTGAGCATGCTTAAGCGTTCCTTATATGGTTTACTTCGTGCTCAGCGAGGAAAATCACAATATTATAAATATGGATAGAAACATACGATATGGATCATTCATTACGTAAGCTTTTATACTTGCCCATGTCAAAGATGCCGCGGTAGCTTAGCGGTATGGGTAATGGAAATGGACTGCTGAGATGAGGTCTCGGGTTCGATCCCAGGTTTTACCATGGCACACACCAATGACTTTTCGATGTTATTCGAAGTTATGTGTGTATTTATCGCAGGTTTATAAGTGCCCGGTTAATGGCAATAGGCTAGCCACCACAAAAAAAAAAAAAGCCACCTATTACATTGGGACCTAAACATAAACTTGCGAAATGTGGGTGCTAGCACCTCTGCCTATGCCTTCGGGGATATAGGGATCAGTTTATATTATGTTATGCTATGTCACAGAATAGATAATAGTACTCCTATGTTTAAGTTATCAAAACATACCAATGTCTACGGAAGAAGGGCGTAAGAGTGTATTGAATAGTCTGCCTACCGACATCCGTGATGTATTAAAGAAAAAAAAAATGTAAAGTTGTCTTAAAGAAATATTATCAGCCTCTTACTTTGTTATTTTAGAAGGAGGTAGGACACGGCGGTATTTCCGGCCAATTGAGCAGTCCGACTGGGGAAGTACCTCCGTCCTACAGAATACCGCGGTTATAATAACTTCGTGTTATGTTCCCTGCGGTGAGCAGGGTAGCCAGAGCTCACTGGAGAATTTGTGCTCTCAGTGGGATGACTAAAGGCTTAGCCTGCTTTGTCCTCTACACTGACGGCACAGAAACTCTGTGCTTACAGGGTCAGCAGCGCAAGTGTGGCTTCTCTACTGTTGCACACGTCCATAGGCCACGGTAACCATTTTCCATCAGGTGGGCCGTGCGCTTGTCTGCCACCTAAGTGGTATAAAAAAAACCTCTTTATTTAATTTGTAGCAAGATAAGTGTCAGCATACCACTGGTAAACCCCAGATGGTTTGTGTGGTATGAACGATAAACAAAATGTACCTTGTTAATAGTTTGGAAATAAAAATCTAAAAAAGTAACACTGACTATCTGTTACTCTTTCCGTCTCAACTACTAAACAGAATTGGTACAGAGATAGGTTAGAGTTTGGGAAAGGATAAAGGCTATGTTTTTTTATATATAACTTAGGTGGCTGACTAGCACTCGGCCCACCTGATCGAAAGCAGTTACCGTGGCTTATAAACGTGTGTAACACCAGCGGAGTCACATCCGTGCTGCCGATCCTGTAAGAACAGAGATTTTATGTGTCTCAGTGCAGAACACAAAATCAGGACAAGCCTTTAGTCTTCCCACTGACTGCACAAAAACTCTCCAGTGAGCTCTGGCTTCCCTACCACTACCGGGAACACAACACGAGGTTATTATAGCCATGATATTCTGTAGGGTGGAGGTAATACCCCAGTCGGACTGCTCAATTCGGTCGGGAATACCGTCGTGTCCTACCTCCTTCTAAAAGTTTGCTCAACAACTAAAATAAAATAAGGTTGACCTAGACATACGTATGTCAATCAGATCAAAGGTATATCAAAAAGGCCGTGTCAAGAGTACCCGAAACCGACGAACATGTATTATATGATTTTTTAAAAACCACTTGGTGTTTTAAAACCACTTGGTTGGCAGACAAGCACACGGCCCACCTGATGGCTAGCGGTTACCGTGGTCTATGGACGCAACGCCAAAAGAGCCACACTCGCACTGCCAACCCTGTAAATACAAGAGTTTATGTGCCTTCAGTGTTAAAGACAAAGCAGGACAAGCTTTTGGTCTTCCTACTGACAGTACAAAATCTCTCCAGTGAGCTCTGGCTACCCTGCCCACCTAATTAATTATGAAATGAAAAAAGAAGAAACAAAAGAGATATACGAGGATCGTGGCCAGTGAAAATATGTGATTTACATACATATATACATATAATCACGCCATTATCGCCGGAGGGTTACGCAGAGGTGAATTAACATCCACATTTCACCAATCACTTTTTAGACCCCACGTAATAGGGGGTGAGCTTATTCCGGGTACTATTGTTGACTCGAGCCATGCATCTGAGGCTGAATCTGGGCTGTATATATCTGTCTGATGTTGAACAGCCCTATCCCTTAGTCGCCTTGTACGACACCGCATGGGAAGAGATGGGGTGGCCCTAATTCTACCAACAGAAAAGGTTCTTATATTTGGTACACACTTTTAGCTCGGCCAATTATAAAATTGAAATCAATAAACAGTTTGATATGCTCTTAATTCATTCATTTATTTATTTGCTTGTAATGTGGTACAACAAAAGATAGAAATAAAAAAATATTGTAATCGAGTACATTAAAAATTAGCCATAAAATTGGCATGTAAACACAGATAATTGGGTATACAAACCAATATCTACTTAGCAACTAAAAATATTGCAGTCACAATAATAGCGCAGCATCTACAACGCATTTCTGCAGTGGTACGAATGACATGCATATTTCTTTAAAAAGTCTTCTACTGTTTAAAAAGTTTCGTCCACCAACCATTTATACATATAAAGCAACATAATTTTTTTTATAAGGTAGGTCTACAATACCACCTTGGTAATTCTTTGATTACTGTTGTAGGTTGTAGGAGGTAGGACACGGCGGTATTTCCGCCCAATTGAGCAGTCCGACTGGGGAAGTACCTACAGAATACCGCGGCTATAATAACTTCGTGTTGTGTTCCCAGCGGCGAGTAGGGTAGCCAGAGCTCACTGGAGAATTTATGCTGTCAGTAGAAAGAATAAAGGCTTGTCCTGCTTTGTTTTCTACACTGACGACACAGAAACTCTGTACTTACAGGGTTGGCAGCGCGAGTGTGACTCCTCTGGTGTTACGAACGTCCAACTTTCGTCGTAACCACTTTCCATCAGGTGGGCCGTGTGTTTGTCTGCCACCTAAGTGGTATAAAAAAAAACTTATTTATTCTGACTAAGTTAATTATTTCAACTTATTTATTTAATTTATTTCTGTCTGCACACACACAGTACCTACAGAGATTATAAATAAAAACATTTCAAAGTTAATGTACTTAAGGCGAGCTTCACTCAAAATGAGTCTCTCCCAGGAAACCTTTGAGTAGCAGAGAAGCATATAGTAATGAACAGGGATGTCGAGTGTACATTATAAAAAAAGAAAAAGAAAGAAAAAAAAAACATATAAATAATGAAAAAGATAATAAAAAAGCGTACCTACCTTAACAGGTACATACACACAAACATAGCATACATAGGAATTATGTCCAATTAGGTATATTTAAAAATATTATAGTTAGATTGTTTATCAATTGTCACACACACAGCTAAAACCAAATCAAACTATGTAAACATAGCACGACACCTTTTGTAAACATCGGTTGCATTACAATACGGCTTACTATATGTAATTGTAATGTCGGATCGTATTTTGATACCTGAGTGACCTACTACTTTATCTATACAATAATATTAACGAGAATTAACGCGATCATGGTATATTTGAGAAGGTAGTTGATATACATGAAAACCTTTTTGGTTTGGTTTTTTGTAAATCAATGCCTTTGTAGATATTTTTTTGTGTGTGTGTGTTAGTTAGTTAGTTCATATATATATTTATCAGAACGAAACATTAAATTAACATTTATTTATTTATTTATTACACAATAATAGCATCAAAAAACCACGCAGGTTTATACCTGTGCTATTGAGTTGTCGGCACAATTCTAAATATAATATATACATACAACAAACCATGCAAACCGAATACAATCCACCAAATTATCTAATCCTAAAAAATATATCTATATAATAACAACCTATATTACGCATAGGAAATGTTCTTTGAGCTTTTTATGTACATAAGATATTTTATTATTATTATTATTTATTTATTTATTTTATTCATTTATTTATTCATTCATTCATTACAAATATGGGTTACATAAAGGTGTTATATCCAGTAGGTACATAGTTTCGCCATATTCCACCATAATAGGCCTGCAATTCTAATAGCTAAATCAGTAAATGTGTTATCGTTCAAAACTCATTCGTTCGTTACAAATAGTCATTTCAAAATTCCTTCAATTTCAATTAACAATGTCAATAATATTAATAAGAACAATATTAAAATAGAATAGAAATAATGTAGGTGATGTCAGTTTATAGTGTCATTTTAGATTTAAATGTCTATTCAATATTATGATGTCAAGATATAATTAATTTACTTTGTCAAAATAAAATTTACCTACATCGAACATTGTATGAACCGACTTATCATGTTAACAGTTAGATAATTAATTGATTTGTTAGTCCATTACCATTCCTAGAACTTCTGGGTTGTTCCTGTCAATGTTGTGGAAGAATGTTAGAATAATATTTTGTTACGCTATGTTATGAATACCTATAATGCGATTTTCCACCATTGGCAGTAATTTAAAATCTCTTTCGCGAGCATGCTAACAGTGATGGTCCTAAGGACTAAGCGAGAGAACTCAGGGTTGCCATAAAGACCCGCCTCGATGTCTCCCACGCCTGGCATTTAGTCATTATGTGCAGCCCCATGTTCTTGCTTGCGTTACAGTGATTACACTCAGGCGTTGGCTCCTCCTGTAACCAATGCAGGTAGCTCCTAAAACAACCATGTCGGTACAAGAGGCCCTCGCGAAGCCTCTCTAGCTAATCCTCCATGATGGGTCTTGCCACCGCTATCACGGTGTGCCCTAACCTAGAGGAGCCTGCACCGAAGTCTCGCAAGGGAGTTTTGAATGTGCCTCACAGAAGCTGGGAGAGCCAATTATATGGTTTCTTCATGATTTTGCACCTTCCTATATTTTCGGTGGTCTAGAAACATGTACTGTAATATTTGTCTTCTTTTCACCAATCTTGTGTTCATATTTGAACGCTCAAAATTATGCACTTAGCATTTATCATTAGTCTTCTAGACCATCGTTTTGTTCGTTCCCTGAATGTCTAATTCTGTAAAATTGAGATTATTTTTAAATAGGGAGTCTACTTTCAAAAAAAGAAAGTCAATCATAATTCAAACATCTTTTTTTATTTTTTTTTACTACTACTAATTTTACTTACTGGCAACACTGCTGCCAATAAGTAAACATTAACTCCGTATATAAAATTATAAGAAAAATAGTTATCTTCATTTATAACGATAGAAACAGATTTAATTCGTTACCAACAAATGTGATATACGTGCAGAAATGTTATAATAATAATAGTGATACATAATATGTGCAAAATAGAAGTGTGAAATGAAGGTTTAATTTACTCCGTTATGTGATAAATTAATAACATTGTAAAGAAAACAAATGCATATAACTTTAATTAGTGATGATATTTAAACTTACTTACTACATATTATATAAACAAAAGTGAAAATGACGAAAATAAGTGATAATCATAACATCAAAATCAGTTACATTCAAACGCCTATATTTTTTCACAGTAACTAGAAAGACCGTCTCTAATCAATTTTTACATGGTAATAATAAAGACCTAAAATAATCTGTGTACGGGCGCTTTTATATTTGGAACGACACGACTTATCGTCACGTTATCAATTAGTCGTAACTGGTAACTATAGAAATCTAAAAGAGGTCAATAAGCGACATCTAGTGACAAACATCTCAACTAAATAGTATAATGGCAAATAATATCACTTATCGCCGACCTCGCGGAACAAACTCGATGGATGACGACTTCATCAACTTGACGAATAACACTAGTAGAACAATGTTGAATTCTACTATGCTAAGTATACCCGATAATTTCTTAGAAAACAATGACAGTCTACTGAATCTTAATGACCAAGTGAAAACATTGTCAATGCAATTAATGAGTGCCCACCTAGAAATTGAGAACTTGAGCAGTGAGAATGTACACTTAAAAAAGGAACTAGAAAGTTGCCTAAAGACCATCAATACTTATAAGACGATTTGTAAAACGCCGGAGAGAATAAGTACTACACCTCTTAAGCGCTTAAAGAAAACACCTCGCCAAGTTATATCCCCGTCTTGTATTCCGATTATAGGTCCAATTCTTCCAGATACACTACAAAATAGGAACATCATAGCCACCAGCGTGCACAGCATAGGTACTCAGACCAACAACGAAAGCCCTACACAACCTTCTGCAAAGGGAATAATATCTAACACCATAAAGGGGCGACCACGTAATTTACACTCGAAGTTACACAACTCTGAAATGAAAAAGACACAACATCAGAGAACAAAATTATGTATCAGTAGTGGTAGTAATATAAAAACCCATTTATCGACAATTGAGGATGTGTTTAGTGCAAATCAATTTGAATATTGTCACTACAAAATGACAAATTCCAACATAAAGGATCGCTTACGTAACATAGAAGAAAAATTGAGAGGTTTCACCATGAATGACTACTGCATAATTATTCTGGGAGAGAATGACCTCAAGAAGGAGACCCATATTATGGATTTAATAAATACAATAAAACATTCCTTACAAAACATTAAACACACCAATAAAATAATTTGTGCACCCACCTATATAAAAGGTGCTCTAATGTATAACTATAGAGTCGAAATGTTTAATGGTATGTTATCTTTAGATATACAAAATAATGACTATGGATACTTCTTTGATAGTAATCTTACATTAACTCATGATATGTTTTCATATAGTACTGGTAAAATGAATAAATACGGCATGCGAGATATATATAGAAGGATCCGAGATAATATTTTGTTTGATGTAAACTCAACTTTTTCCTCTGAGTTGACATTTGCTGAAAAACAATCTTCTTATAATAACAAACTTATAGGAGACTACTCAATGACTGATCAGCTTTTTCGTGTATAATACCATCATTGTGTTGCACCAAAATATAGATGGTCTAATAAGTAAGTCTAATATGTTTACATTGTGTTTGGAGAATTTACGTAGTAAGGGTAGGGATGTTGATGTTCTGTGTTTTTGTGAACATAATATGAAGGTGTCTGATGTCAGTTGTCTGCATATTCCTAATTACAAATTGGCCACATATTTTACAAGGAAGTCTAGAAATGGGGGTTCCTGTATTATGGTTAGAAATGGTCTAAAATATAGAGTTGTTGACGATGTAATGAATTATAATGTGTCCAATATTGTTGAGTGTTGTGGAATAGAGCTTATTGAGCATAATATTATTATTATATGTGTATACAGAAACCCACAAAATAGAGACGCTAGTATTAAATTTGACATTTTTATTAACAATTTAGATAATTTACTCCAATCAATTTCCCTTAAAAATAATAAGAAATGTATCGTCTGCGGCGATTTTAATGTTGACATTCTAAAAAATACACCGTTATCACGGCAATTCAAACAATTAATAATGGGTTTTAATTTGAAGTGTGCAATAGATGTACCAACACGTTTATCTAGTGGTACATGTATTGACAACATTCTACACAACATACGTGGAGGTAAAAGTGAGGTTCTAGAACTAGCTGTTTCAGATCACACAGCCCAGTTATTACAGTGTCCTGTGGCTAGAACTTGTAGATCTGATCACTGGTTTACATTCAGACGTGACTTCTCTAAGGAAAATATAGAAAAATTCATTGAGTGCCTACAAAGCCTCAAGTTTAATGATGTATACGAGGAGACAAATCCAAATAATGCGTTTAATTTATTTCATGATACATTCACACTATTTTATGATCTATGTTTTCCAAACGTTAGAGTAAAAAAATCAACCAGAATAAAATCCAAATGGATAAGCCGGGGTATTAGAACATGCTGTAAAAGAAAGCGTCAACTACTATGGAAATATAGACGACATCCAACTAAAGAAAACCGATGCAACTTTAAAGCTTTATCTGCTAGACTTAAGAAGATAATTGAATTTACACAACGGTCACAGAATATCAATGCTTTACACCTGGCGAAAAATAAATGCAAAGCTACATGGCAAATAATAAATAAAAATAAAATTGATTTCCCCAGTGAGAATATTGAACGGATTAAATTAAAGGACCAAATGTTGACTGATCCAAAGGCAATCGCACAAGCCTTTAACAATTTTTATGCAGATCTGGGGACACCGTCTGAACCTACCTCCACGAATAATCGACAATCTTGCCTTTCCTCTAAACTATCATCTATGTTCATGTTGCCTACTGTGCCCCAGGATGTATATAAAATAATAATGGAATTAAAAAACACAGCTAGCACAGGATACGACGGCATTAGCACTAGGATTGTAAAAAGCGTGTCAACTATTATTGCTCCCGTGCTAAGTTATCTTATTAATAATTGTATCACACAGGGTATTTTTCCTGAAAAGCTAAAGTTGTCTCTCATTAAACCACAATTTAAAAAAGAGGATAAAGAGAATATGACTTCTTATAGACCAATAGCTCTGGTACCGGTATTTTCTAAGATCTTCGAAAAGGTCATCCATAACAGTATTAGTAATTACTTTGAGAAATATAATCTGTTTACAGATAACCAAAAAGGTTTCAGAAAAAACAAAAGTATCAATGTTGCCATATATGACTTTCTAAGTACAATTATCTCTAGAATGGACAAAAAACAGCCAGTTCAGGCGCTATATATGGACATGACCAAAGCGTTTGACTATGTAGACCATGGAATATTGATTGACAAATTGAATGCATATGGTATTCGCGGGAATTTGTCATGTTTACTCAAGTCATATCTTGAAAATCGTCAACATATAACTGTAATAAATAAAATATGTAATAGAACTAGGAGTGAAATTTCGTACATGTCGGACACAAGAACCATACGCTATGGAGTTCCACAGGGAAGTATACTTGGACCACTTCTGTTCATTATCTATGTTAATGACTTCCCATCAGCCACACCATTCCCCATGATCATGTACGCCGACGATAGTACAGTGGTATTCAATAATGATAATCTTGATACCACTGTTTCAGCTATCAACAAAAATATTACTTCTTTGATAAACTGGCTAGAGGTACACAATCTCAAAATTAATTTGCACAAGACATATATAATGGACTTTAATTAAAGGGTTAACAAAACAAATCTAGAAATACAGTATGACGATAATAAGATAAATAACATTAAAGTGATAAAGTTTTTGGGCCTACAAATTGAAAATACACTAAAGTGGAATGCACAGATTGAAATGGTGAGCAATAGAATACACCAACATGCATATGCATTATACATGCTTGGTAAAATTGTAAACAGGAACACAGTACTTACAGCATACTTTGGACTGGTTGCTTCTACTTTAAGGTATGGGATCATATTTTGGGGCAATGCAACTGGTAAAGAATTAGTTTTTAAAGCTCAAAAGCGATGCATTAGAGCCATATGTAAGATTGAAACGACTGATACATGTAAACCGTATTTTATTAGCCTGAAGATACTGACGATGCCATGTATGTACATATTTGAGATAGTTATGTTTGTTAAACAGAACTGGGAGAAATTCTCTGTTATAACCAGCAGTCGCAGGTCTGACAGACTTTGCTTGGTCCCATCCAAAACGGCCCTATTACATAAAAGTGTATTCGTAATGGCACCTAAGGTTTATAATAAACTGCCTCAAGCTATTAAATCTTGTAAAAACCTACCAATGTTCAAAAAACAATTACAAGCATTTCTCCTGAATAAAGCCTACTATTCAATAGAGGAGTATCTTAATGAAAAGAGTAGTTAATCCGATTTCTGACTTCATTTC
Organism: Eilema griseolum; assembly: GCA_963662185.1. NCBI lineage: Eukaryota > Metazoa > Arthropoda > Insecta > Lepidoptera > Erebidae > Eilema > Eilema griseolum. Next base: position 20,454,307 of record OY759248.1, on the reverse strand, counting down.
TATTAAATTTTACATTATTTTTATTGACATAATTTATATGATTTTTCTTGGTGACATTATTTTTTATTGACACTGCTTGCATTTATAACATTATAATAATTCTATTCAATTTTATATTACTTATTTACTTTGACATAATTTATTTGAATTGATGTATAAATATTCATGAAATTAATATTCAATTGACACGGCTTGGAATTGTAATAATTCAATTTAATTTTATCTTAATCTCATCAATTTAAATTAATCTTATTTATTTTGACATAATTTATTTGTATTAATCTATTCGAAATTGAAACCTGTACTTAATAATCTGTAAACCACATGTGGTAGGACATAGCGTACATAACATAATTTATAAGACCTTTATACCTAACCTATGATCCACAGAATAAATATTATGATTATGATTATGATTATGATTTAATATTTTATAGCAGTGGATGAAAACCAGAGTGAGAGAGAGACAACAAGCAGCAGAGTCGTCCGCATCGCGTCGTATAGCCCGCCAAGCGGTGAGGAAGCGTCACCGAGCCGAACTGATGATCCCACATCTGACTGACCTGAACTACGTTTTGTACTGGCCTCATTGCTTGCATGCGCATCCTGAGTTGTATGAGCGCTGGGATAGCAACAGTTGAGTATACTATGAAATATGAAAAACTATAGAATTATGAATTATGAAAAAATAGGACACGACGGTATTTTCGTCCAATTAAGCAGTCTGACTGGGGAAGCACCTCCTACAGAATACCGCGGCCATTATAACCTTGTGTTGTGTTCCCGGCGATGAGTAGGGTAGCCAAAGCTCACTGGAGAGTTTTTGTACTGTCAGTGGGAAGACCAATAGCTTGTCCTGCGATATCTTTTATACTGATAGCACAGAAACTCTTGTGTTTACAGGGTTGGCAGCGCGAGTGTGACTCCCTTGGTGTAGTTGGTGTTGCACACGTCCACGGTAACCACTTTCCATAAAGTGGGCCGTGTGCTTGTCTGCCAACCAAGTGGTATAAAAAATGTATTTTGGAGCCCGGGATCCGCTACTGTCTGTCTGTTATTTATTGATCAGCTGGTGTACAGTGAGCTGCAGAAGCCCGTATACAGTTTAAGATCTTACAGATACTTTGAGCACATAAATGTACCAAATTTAACAGAATGTAATATAGATGACGTTACCTCTGATACCACAACTAAAAAGCACTTATTACGCACATTTAAAAGATGAGAAAAAAGAAAAAAATGCCTTTAAAATTTTTGGAAATAAACGCCCAAAACCAAAGAAAAAAAGGAAAGAAAACAAAAAGTGTGTTACTTTCTTACTAGATGGCGTGTTGCGTCACTTTATATAATTTTAGTTCCACCAATTCCTTCTTCTTCCTGAAGTCCCGAGTCCTTTAAGCAGTGAAAAAGATCAGGCCGTCAAGAGGGTCACCATTGGGTGCCACTAAGCTCCACGGCGTATGGTACGGGTCTGTAATGGTGACCCTCTCTTCTGAGACTTTGTCTTCAGCTTACCATTAGTGTCCTCCATTAAAATTGTTTACAGACTTCTACAGCCCACTGTACCTACAGACTTACAGGAGAGGTTGTCTTCGAGCCGTAAAGATCCTTCTAGTTTTTTACCTGAAAAGATGCCGGCAAGAAATTCAGCAGGCTGTACAGTGTTATGTAGATAATATAATTTTCTACAGATATCGTGATGGTTGGCCGGGAAATGATAGATATCACAGACGAAACAGCCGCTGACATATTCTATCAAGGAGACGCTGCTCTCAACGAGGCATCTTTACACAAACTGAAGTCAGGTCCAGCTTTGGCTCTGTGCCTGCGGTTGCTCGATCCAGTTGATTTTGCACGTAAGTACCAGCAAACAGTCACGGTCCTAACACTATGGTGTAGGCAGCGCGAGTGTGACACCCCTGGTGTTGCATACGTCCATAGGCCACGGTAACCGCTTCCCATCAGGTGGGCCGTGTGCTTGTCTGTCAACTTAGTGGTATAAAAAAAGGCACTTTCTTTTTTCTACTTAAAAACCTATCCCTAAAAGGCTCCATCTATCCATGACAATAGTGCTCTTCGAGGCATGACCAGTCGAATATTTACATTGAGCGGGTATCGAATCTGCGCCTCTTGCGTAGCGTTCGCGTTCACTACCACCGCGCCACAAGCGCTGTCATCTTAATAGTCAGTACATCGTAAACTCACTACAAATTTACTTCGCCCCGAAACCGTTAGTATGATAATGCCCAGGGCACGCCGTAGTAACGGCGGTAAGACCCATCATGGGGGAGTGGCTAGAGAGGCCACACGGCAGCCTCTCGTACCGTCTGACGCAGATGATCACCGAGCACGGATGTTTCGGAAAGTATCTGCGTCGGATGCAGAAAGAGCCAACGTCCGAGTGCCATCACTGCGACGCGAGCGAGGACTCAGGTCCGCACACGCTCACCGAGTGTCCGGCGTGGGAGACGCCGAGGCGGGAGCTTGTGGCGGCCCTGGGAGTGAGGGTTCTCACGCTCTCCACCTTGCTCGCGGCGATGGTTCGCTGCGCGGATGTGTGGGCGGCCGGCGCCTCCTTTTGCGAGCAAGTAATGCTCGTGAAGGAGGAGGCGGGGTGGGAGCGGCAGCGGGAGCGACGAAGGATCGCCAGACAAGCTGCCCGCGTACGAAGGCAACTCGGGCGTCGGAGGTCGATGAACGACCTCCGCCCCCCATGAGCGCCGGCCTGGGGGTGACAGGTGAAGCCGCCTGTCACCCTGGCAGAAGCAGGCCGCGGCGGTGGAGCGCGTGGCGCGCCTCCCCGTTTCCGGGGACGAGTTGGGGACTCTGTAGTCCCCACACCCGAGAAGAGGGCCAGATCGGGAGAGATGGCCCTGGGTCGGCCGGGGTGCGAGGGATATGCCTGTCAACCTCACCTTCGGCAACCAAAACGACCCACAGGCGGCGTGCGTTTTAGTCGGTTCGTGTCCGACATAACCTCCTCCACCGGCTCCGGTGGGGAGGTATCCGTGGGGATTTTGCGCACGTAAAAAAAAAAAGTATGATAAGGCCCTTCATTTGCGATTTCGAATAATAAATTTCGTGAAATGTGGATATTAATACATGTCCGCTTAATCCTCAGAGATTGACAAGTACGAGGATATGTAAACCCCAAAAAGTCCAGATAGGGTAGGACTCTGGTGTGGGACGCAACATGCGTCGATACCATTGCCTCTACCCATATATCTGGCACGGCTGGCTGTGCTGGTGCTGCAGCTTCTGCAGAGACTCTTAAGCGACGCAAGTATTCTAATTCATTGGTGATTATGAATTTGTGCCGTTTGGAGTCGAAACGTTTGGGCCGTGGGGTCCGAGCACCCGTAATCTCTTCAGGGAGATTGCGAAGCTTATGGTCGACGCTTTTCATGACCAGAGGACTGGCCTCTTCTTAGGTCAGAGAATAAGTATTGCCATACAACGTGGCAATGCTGCCAGTCTTCTGGGAACGCTACCACAAGATGCATGCGATGCGGAGGAATTCCACGACGCATTTTAACTTTCGTTTTATTTAATTATTATTTTTTATTAATGTCCATATTAGCATAGCTTTAAAATATATTAAGTGTAAATGGATAAATATTAAAAGATTGTAGTACTTAGAACATAATATGATATATGAGTACAAAGATACGTACAATTCTTTTTAACAAATTAGATGTTTGATTAGATTTAGTCCAGATTAATTAACTTAAACTTTTTTTTCATAAAATTTTGAGGATGCCGTAAGGCGAAATCGGTTAGATCTAATAAAAAATACTGTGTAAATTAGTATAAGCGTGGTCTCAATATGTGTAACATAACAATTCACCGGTGGAATATCCCACCTTCCGTTTCCGTGTAAACACGTGATATCTCGTGACGCTGTAATCATATCCTCCCTGGCTGGCCATGACCTTTGACCCTGTTGGTGTCAACAATCTGTCGTACTGCTAAAAATAATAATTAAGTTAAATATTTTTACAAATACAGTTATCTGAAAGCTATATGGATCACTTTACGAGCCTATAAAGCACCTACTTAGTCTTTCTCTGCACCACATACGGTTGACTGGTAGATAATTCATTAAGTCCGCCTATGCACTTGTGCATAAAGTTACACGGCGCAATGACAGCACAAATTCTCTCCAATGAGCCCTGTCTACCCCACTCACTAGGTACCGGGAATACAAGACGAGGTCAGACAGGACAAGACGGGAATACGACGTTAGTGGGTACACTGCGCAATGGCAGCATAAAAACTCTCCAATGTGCTCTGTCTACCCCACTCACTACCGGGAACATAATACGAGGTTATTATGGCCGCGGTATTCTGTAGGGCGGAGGTACTGCCCTAGTCGGACTGCTCAATTAGGACGGGAATACGACGGCAGTAGGTACACTGCGCAATGATAGCACAAAAACTCTCCTATAAGTTCTGGCTACCCCACTCACTGCCGGGAACATAGTACGAGGTTATTATGGCCGCGGTATTCTGTATGGCGGAGGTACTGCCCTAGTCGGACTGCTCAATTAGGATGGGAATACGACGCTAGTGGTCACACTGTGCAATTACAGCACAAAAACTCTCCTATAAGCTCTAGTTACCCCACTCACTGCCGGAAACACAACACAAGGTTATTATGGCATAACATAACATAAATTCACACCTATATCCCCGAAGGGGTAAGCAGAGGTGCTAGCACCCACATTTCGCCAGTTTATGTTTAGGTACCAATGTAATAGGTGGCGAGTCCATTACCCATACCACTAGGCTACCACGGTTGTTACTCAATAGAGACGGTAAAATACAGCCAAGGAAGCAACATCTCTACGCATCTGCAAAGGCTTGTGACCTCAGGATACCCAATAATGAGGACCGTGCGTCACTGCAACCTGTCGAGACTATCTAGTAGATATTTCGCGGAGCCATACCACAGGTGCGAGCAGTATTTTCCACGCAGGAACGAGTTTGTGTCTTATAGAAAAGACACCGCTGCACCAGCGTGAAAAATTGTCTCAATTTGTTCAGAAATCCGAGTTTCTGCGAGGCTGTTTTCATGATACTCTCGATGTACTTTTGGTTCTTCAGTTTGCAGCGAACATCAATACCTAGGTTATTGACATTGTCCTGCATGGGCAGTGGCGTGCTCCGAAGTACAAAAAATATCTTTGCTGTGAATGCACATGCCTGCGTCTTCTTGGCATTGTACTCGACCAGGTTCTCAGAGCCCCATTGTGAAATGTGATTCAGAATTGTCTGTCGCCCCATCAACACGGATTTGTGAAGGCGAGATCCACTTCTTCGAATTTAGTCGCGTTTGTGGAGGACTTGGCGGAAGCTATTGACCATCGTCAGCAGACAGACGTCATTTATATGGACTTTAGCAAAGCTTTCGATAAAGTTTCACACAATATACTAATTAAGAAATTGTCAGTATATGGATTTTCTGGCAGTATTATAAAATGGATTCATTCTTACCTAATGAATCGCTTTTTCTATGTTGTGGTTAATGGCTTTAGGTCTAATTTATTTCCTGCCTCTTCAGGCGTACCCCAGGGTTCACACCTTGGACCTATCCTCTTTAATATTTTTATTAATGACCTGCCAAATTGCCTTCTACATTCTAAACCCTACATGTATGCTGATGACCTAAAAATCTCACGCATTATAAACGGTTCCGATGACGTAGCTCTTCTACAGCAAGACATAGAACATATAAATCAGTGGTGCAGAAACAACCAAATGCGTCTGAACACTGAAAATTGTTTTCACGTAAAGTTCACCCGTAAACGTAACGTAATTGAGTCAAGCTATTCCATAGGATACAATCTCATACGAGAAGTGGATACCGTGAGGGATTTGGGCATTATTTTGGACAAGAAGCTCACTTTTCAGCCTCATGTTGATCAAATAATAAAAGAGCATCTAAAATGTTGGGGTTTGTTATAAGAAATGGCAAAATATTCCGCAAGCCCCAAACAAAGATATTGCTATATAATACCCTGGTGCGCAGTATACTTGAATATTGTCCCACTGTTTGGAGACCGCACTATGCAACTCATATCCTGAGATTGGAGAGAATTCAGAAGCGATTCTTGTGGCACCTGGCATTTACTGCTGGCGTTGCAGCGAAGCATAAATCATATAATGAGAGACTAACATATTTCAAAATTCCATCATTAGAAAAAAGAAGATCTCTTCTGGATCTGGGCTTTGCGTACAAACTTCTGCGTAACGAATTGGACTGTTCCGCGCTTTTGGAATGCTTAAGGTTTAATGCTCCTAGCCGGATGCCCCGCAGAGCATTAGCACTTATGGTTCATCCAATTCGTAGCACCGTTTTAGGCTATAATTCACCAATTCCCAGACTGTGTAGGGCTGTTAACAAGTACTGTGCTAACTCGATTGATATATTTAACATGAAGTCACACGAATTCCGCAGACTCGTTTTTGAAAACTTGCCTAACTAATAAGTTAAAATAGGTATAGTTGTTTGTATTATTATTATTTTGATTTCATTTGGACATTTATTTTTTAAATTAATCACTATCTGTATACATTATTTATTTATTTGAACCATTCATATTTATATTATACATATAATGGATTTATTATGCTAATTTTGTGCATATAAAATTATAGCAATTGTTAATAAATGATAATAAATAACCGATATTAATTGATAATAATCGATGATGGTTGATAATTAATTTTTTTGATTTGTTTTTTGATAAATTTTTAATGATTATTTTTTGATTGATAGTTATTGTTTGATAATTAGTATAATTATAATTGATTGATAATTCATTGTTTATAGGAATATTGTAATTGTTAATTGTTAATGCTGCATGCTGTATTCACCTATAATCAGTTAAGCAATTATCCGTAAACCTGTAATATGTGAAACTTTGAAAATTGTATCATTGTATTTAACTGTTGGTGAATCTAATAAATAAATAAATTTGGTCCAGTTCAGTGACAAGAAGGTGTCTTTTTTCCGCGATATCAGACTGTTTGGCCGCAGGATGTCTGTGATAACTCTCGTGTAAGGTGCTATCGTCTGCATAGCAAAGTATACTGCCGGTGGACAGCATGTCGTTGATATGCAGAAGAAAGAGAGTGGGAGATAATAGGGATCCCTGCGGTACGCCAGCATTTACCTGCAAGAACTCCGAAGAACTGTGGGTGGAGGTACTATCCTAGGATGGGAATACGATGGTAGTGAGCATGGCCCACTACCGTCTTTCTGTTCTGCCCAGCGCCTTATCTTGTACATTAGGAGGCGTCTATGCCCATTCTCCAGTATGCCTCTAAGATATTTGACTATAGTACTAAAACCGTTGTTAGTCTGCCATAGTCAGTTTTCTCTTGAAAAGCTAAATTAAAAAACATAATTTCACAGCTTTGGTACGCAAAATCTTATACGAGGATGTAAGAACCGCCCCACACGACGAATCAGCGTCGACGGAAGACCTGCCTATGGTCACTGCTTTCAATTATTACAAGACATACAGTCTACCTAAAGAAGAGATATTGAAGCATCGGTATGAAGAATTTGAAAGGTTGAAGGTAGTTAGAAATTTTAGATTTATTTCTAGCGTCTGCAGTTTAGGGTTTAGGAGCGTTTTACATCTAATGCCACAAAGTACGAATATATTGCCATCGACACGATAATGAAGAAGAAGGAAATTTCCAAAAGGTCCCGGTTAAGATTCTGGCGGACATGATACTCGCCCAAAACACAAACAATTTAGCTTAGCTGGATGGGTTAGTTGGAATATTATTAGTAATTTCGACGCGTACGCTATGTTTTATGTCACAAAAGCGGGCCCGTCCCGACTTCAGTCGAAATGTTATTTATTTAAAGAATATTAGAACTGAAAATACTAATATTCCCTCTAAACCCTCCAGCTAAGCTGGACAGGTGGAGCCGCCTGTCACCCTGGCAGAAGCAGGCCGTGGCGGAGGCGCGACTGCCGCGCCTCCCCGTTTCCGGGGACGAGTTGGGGGCTCTGTAGTCCCCACACCCGAGAAGAGGGCCAGATCGTTAGAGATGGCCCTGGGTCGGCCGGGGTGCGAGGGATATGCCTGTCAACCTCGCCTTCGGCAACCAAAACGACCCACAGGCAGCGTGCGTTTTAGTCGGTTCGAGTCCGACATAACCTCCTCCACCGGCTCCAAAGAAGAATCAAAGAATCAAAGAATCAATTTCATTTATTCAGTTACACAAAGAGCACATATGAACGTCAAAATTATACAATTGAGTATGTCAAGAAATAATATTAAAATATTAAATAATGTACAAATAAACCATTGGAAAATGATTCTTTCGCTGGTTCGGTAGGTTAGTTCTACTGAGAAGATACCAGCAAGAAACTCAGCGAACTATATTAGAACTAGATTATTTTTCTTTTTTTTTTAAATTTGCTTTAGTTTACAATTTATTTTGTGCGAGCAAGCAAGAGACTTATGTTGACCACGCATTGATATCATTAAGATACTCATCCACTTTATAATAACCTTTACTCATTAAAGTTTTAAAGCTCCGGTGGGGAGGTACCCGTGGGGATTTTGCGCACGTAAAAAAAAATAAGAAAAATTTGAATCCTTAACCATTAAGCTACCGACGCTTCTTTTATCATATGGATTATGGATATCATAATATCATGAGAAGTATAATAGTATAATTAGTCAGCGTTGGGAATGAAAGCATCCAAGGTTATTTTATTTTCTTCTTTTTTTTGATGACATCTGCAGCGAATCGTCGCAATTTTTACCAATGCCAAATTTTTCTGACGGTTTACACACATAAATACATACATACGTACAATCACGCCTTTATCCCCAGAGGGTCAGGCATAAGTGAATTAACCCACATTTCACCAATATTAATTGTATTCGGTCCCACGTAATAGGGGGTGAGCCTAGTGAGTATTCCAGGCACTATTGTTGACTCGAGGCATGCACCTGAGGCTGAGTCTGGGCTGTATATATCTGTCTGATGTTAAACAGCCCTATCCCTTAATCGCCTTGTAAGACACCGCATTGGAAGAGATGGGGTGGCCCTAATTCTACTCTGCCGGGAACCACGCGGTTGTATATATGGCTTTAATAACAATGAAAACCGCATCAAAATCCGTTGGTTAGTTTAGGAGATCTAAGTGTACAGTATTGGTAAATATTAATACGCAATCAGTAAGTGTTAACAACATACAATTGTTAATATCAATGGTTTAGACTGAAATCTGTTATTTTAACGTGACAAATATACACTGCAATTTTTACCCAACTACGGCAAAGCAAAAGGAGGGTTATGATTTTGACAGGCTATGTATGTATGTTCCCTCATAGGCGTGATTGCATGCCACTTAGGCTAACAAAACAATAAATGAAACAAAAGAGACGTGAGAAAGAGAAGTGGCATACAACCTCGGCTATCCTTTATATTTTCTGGTTTCATACTTTTTTATTTATTTATTTATTTCTGCAAATCAATTACATTGATAGGTTATACACAGTCCCACAAAACCGTGTAATCGGTTTGACTGGGGGGGGGAGGGGGATGGGGGATCCAGCCTCCGTACATTTAATTTACACAGAACACATACCTATTCATATTATTTTTTATACCGTGATTTTTCATATCTATTTGTATAGATTGAGCATAAAGAAAAACGTCACCGGCGACTGCAAGAGATGCAGAGATTAGCTCGAGAAGCCATTGAGGATGCTGTGGCGGCCAAACGAAAGGAAAGGGAACAACACAAGCTGGATCTATTAAAGAGTGGAGTAAGAGAATTATTATATAGTTTAGGTATTAAAAAAAACAAGGTGATACTGATATAATATAATTACTTAACCGAAAAAATAAGACCCCTGGTTTTAGTATATTTGGGTTTGACATAACCACTCCCGATGACCTACAGTGCGGTTCGGTATCTCTAATAACCCCCGCGCAAAAAAAGTTGAAACCAATAATAACAGATTTTTCTTTTCCGTGATTTCATTAAAAACAGTTTTTTCTGTTCCGTGATTTTATTACAAACAGTCTTTTCTGTGCCGTGATTTCATTAAAGCAGTTTTTTCTGTTCCGTGATTTCATTAGTCAAGTTTTGTTAGCTATTAAAACTTTGTTTTATAATACTGTTACAGAATTTAGAGGCTTTAGAGAAGTTCAAAGAAGAACCTGAAGATGACGAAGTGGATATAGTTGTTCCGGAGGTATGATAACACTTGCATACTCTCATTAGGGATTAACCTGTGGATAAATTTAAAATCGCTGTAGCCTAGCGGTATGAGAAATGGACTGCTGAGACGAGGTCTCGGGTTCGATCCCAGGTTTTACCATGGAACACACTAAAGACTTTTCGATGCTTTTTGAAGTTATGTGTGTATTTATCGCAGGTTTATAAGTGCCCAGCTAATGGCAATATGCTCGCCACCTATTACATTGGGACCTAAACAAAAACTGGCGAAATGTGTGTGTGCTAGCACCTCTGCCTACTCCTTCGGGGATATAGGCGTGAATTTATTTTATGTTAAATTTAAAAATGCAATTAAAAGAAAATTGTGCCATTTCTGGCATAATAGCCTTTCGGCTATTTATTATATGGCTATAAAATCCAAGAATACTTAGATGATAAACAAGCTTGGAAATGAGCTGTTTGCTCAACTATGCTACTCAAGTAAATTATTGTATTTAGATAATTACACCAAAAAGAAATGCCGATTAGTGTCTTGCCGAAGTCTTCTCATGTCGGGGTCACGTTTCGAACCGGCGGTGGTTCATTTGCTAAACTATCCTCTCATATTTCACTTTATATTAAAATTTTGTAAGAGCCGATTTAATGGTCTATGCAGAGTAAATGATTTTTGTCTTTGACTACTTATATGATTTACAGTTATGCATGTTATGTCTAACTGTGATACAACTGAACTTTGATATTCCTCACGAAGTGACTGTCATCTGAAATACTGTCAATAATATTGCGTGCGTGCCCGCAACATTTATATTACCAATCTTGTATTTTTTATATAAGACACGGCAATTAGACTTCGCCTCTCCTAAGCTGAAGGTAAAGTCTCAGAAAAGAGGGTCACCATTATTTACATATTCTATGTGACATTGGTGACACTCAACTTGACGGACTCATCATATGCTTTTTCATGCCCCACTTAAAGGACCCGGGACTGTAGAACTGGTAATGAATTCCAGGCCTGAATGGCGCGACAAAGGAAAGAGTCACCGAACCGCTTGGTTCTTGATCGGATATTCTGCACCGCATGCGGGTGACATCTAATCCCCGCTGTTGTCTTTGACAGTAGGATGTTATTAGAGCGCATCTTACCCGAATATAAGATAGAAATTACTGTTATCAGGAATTGGATGACGACGATGTTTCCTTGGTATTCGAAGAAGATCCCGATGAATATTTCCCTCCACCGGGCTTACTAATACCCCCATTTTATGCGCCGCCTAATGATATAGCCAAAGTTAATGGCCTGGCTATGTTGTTTCCTAATGTAAGTACTATTCTACTGATACCCTAATAATATAATGAATGTGAAAGATTGTGAATTTTTTGGAGCTTTGTTACCCAATAACGCTCGAATGACTGAACTGATTGGGTTGAAATTTGGTATATGGATAGGTTAATGTTTGTAATTTAATAAGATATAGTACTTAGAGTAGCCAAGTAACCGCTCATGAAAATGCGCGAAAGAGAGTACGCCAGTTCAATGTTGATTAGGTTACAAGAATGGACTGAATATTTCATAAAGATGGGGAATTAGTACCACAATAAGGAAGGCTATTCTTCCTAGCCTCTTTTTATACCACTCAGGTGGCAGACAAGCACCCGTCCCACCTTATGGAAAATGGTTACCGTGGCCTATGGACGTGTGTAACACCAGAGGAGCTTCACAATTGCGCTGCCGACCTTGTAAGAAACTTCTAATGCCCTTCTAGAAGAACTATATTGTAGTCCGTCACCTCCGCTGTGGAATCTCTGTGTGTGTGTGTGTGTTGTGTGTGTGTGTGTGTGTGTGTGTGTGTGTGTGTGTTTGAAAGCTGTGGAACGCCACAGCTAAAGCGTCTGGGGGATGTAGTTCCTATCATACCTAACTGTGCGTATTATTACAAGTCGCTCGCGCATTCAGTCATGTTTCAATGTGTGGGGTTGGATTCCCTTGTTGTGAGGCAGTTGGGAAGGAATAGGCTTCCTCGGGAAATCCTTCCATGGATAAATAGGGTATGGTAGGCGAACACGGTCGCTTACGCTCCTATAAAGGCCAGGATAAGCGAAAGCGGAATGAGAAGTAAGAACAAGTAGACTTCGGGTGCCTAGTTGAAAACAGGCACACCAGTTCACCACGGGATGCAATCAAATTGACGGACTAAAATTAAAAAGGCTATTAGATAGTTACGAGTTTTTGTAATCTGAATAGAATAGAATAGAATATCAATTATTTATTTTCCTGAAATGTAGAAATTACACGAGGTGTTACATTTTAACAATAAGGTTCCTGATACATTTTACCATTTAGGCATACAAATATTGAAACATGTCAATAATACACTTAAACAAAGAATTTAGTCAAACATACAGTCAAATAAAGTCAGAATTTAAGTTCAAAGTACAGTCGCACACTTAAGATGTTGAATTGCTGCGGTTTTCCCAAGCACCTACAATATGGGATTCTTCAAGAGGGGCATCAGAAGGTTTCTTCATGGTCGGCAGCGCGAGTGTAACACCCCTGGTGTTGCATACGTCCATAGGTCACGGTAACCACTTTCCTTCAGGTGGGCTGTGTGCTTGTCTGCCACCTAAGTGGTATAAAAAAAACAGTCAAAATATAGGTATTTAAACTATCATGGTCACTGACATCAGTATCAGAATAAACGGGATATTTACCATGTTTCATTATTTTGAGTTTCCGATATTTCGTCGCTGTTGCAAGCACCATGATCACGGAGGAACTGGAGTAGTGGCGGTGAACAAAGAAAAAGTTTTTATTATATATCGATCTACCCTCTTTCGAGTTCTTTTACTACGCGTATCTGCACTACTATTGGTTTCACTCTCACTACAAACTCGAACCCGATCTCGATCACGTTCACGACATACGATGCTCACTGTATCTACTCGCGATTTTGTTTTAGCTTGTTCCCGGTTGTTTTGTTTTAGTTGTTTAGTTTTCATTCACCGCCACTACTCCAGTTCCTCCGTGATCATGGTGCTTGCAACAGCGCCGAAATATCGGACACTCAAAATAATGAAACATGGTAAATATCCCGTTTATTCTGATACTGAAGTCAAAATATAGTTAAATTTTAGTTCAGAATTACAGTTAAAACGAATTATTTGAGTTATTTATGTTTAAGTTTATGTCACAAACATTAGGTACATTATTCTAGGTTGGTATCAGCTTGTCATCCAGAAAGTCCGATACTGAGTAATAACATTTGTTTAATAACATAGCGGTTAAATTCTTTTTAAATATTTTTAAGGGTTGCTCTCTCATAGTGGTTGGTACCTTGTTGTAAATTACAGGAGCCATGCCAGTAACACTTTTTTTTTAGTAACGCAGTAGATATTAAAACCATTGTCGATTCCGGTGTTGAAATCTCATGGGTACATTTCTTACTCTAGTTTCGTATCTGTTGTACCTATAGTTGGTGCGGGAACGAGTGATACCACAGGCTGAATATCTGCCTCCCCACGTATTAGTGATGCTTGAAATATCCAAGAGACAGAGAGCTATTGAAGCGATCGCGCCTTATAAACGTGCTGTGTTACATGTAAGTAATCATCTATGTTTCTTCTGTCTGTAGCGTCTCGCCATTAGTAATTTAATAAACATTTACAATTTACTTGACATTGGCAAAATTGTTAAAATCAACTGCGGTAGCCTAGTGGTATGGGTAATGGACTGCTGAGACGAGAGCGCTAGCCAATCACAGGCCCGCGCGACCGGCTCTGGGAGTCGGAGAAACGAACGCCAACGTACTACACGATTTATAATCATTGTCTTAATAATTAAGTTTATTCGTTCCTAAAATTGTGAAATTAATCATTAAAAGTAATGTGACAACTACACCTGGCTCCTTATTGGCTCCATCCCGACTACAGCATTGAAAAAAATGTGAATAACATTAAGATAACGATGATCTAGCAAATTAAGGTCTAATATTAAGACTCACCTATTATTTAATCTTTCCTATCATTTAACTGGAAAAAAAAAACCATTGTGGTTTTCAATTTACAGCTTTTATTAATTCCAGCTTCCATTATGACAACAGTTCTCTTCAGATCCTGGGGTCCGGTTACTCTTTCTCCACCAGTTGATTTGGGATATACAACTCCTTTAGAAGCGACTGCCGTCTGACCACGCGAGTAAAGATACACCTAAAGGAAATCCTGAGTCACATCCGTCATTCAATTGGTGTAACGACTTACAGATGAAATTACTTTGGGCCCCTCCAAGACTTACGTCTTAGGGCCTTATCATACTAACGGTTTCGAGGCGAGGCGGAGACGCAACGGTTACGCTGCGCCTCCGCCGCGGTTGAGCAGCGGGGACGTCGCCAATTTTTAGTAAGTTTACGATATACTGACAATACACTCAGTAACAAAATCGATTCGTTTATTCGTTAGCAATATAACACAAAGTAATCGCTCTCTTCCATTCGATCAATTGATGATGAATCTTCCCAAATGCGTCAATGCTTTCGTTCCCGTCTCCGACGTCTTCGCATTTAATAAAGCTAACAACAATGTTTCCTCGTCGGAATCCATTTTGTTACCGAGTGTATTGTGAGTATATCGTAAACTCACTACAAATCTGCGATGTCTCGGCTGCGCAACCGCGAGAGAGGCGTTGCGCAACAGGCGGCGGCGACGCCGCGCAACCACCGCGTCTCCGCTCTGCGACCGCTCCGCCTCGAAACAGCTAGTATGATAAGGCCCTTAGTGGGGTCTCTTAGGGTGGTATTTTTTTTTTATACCACTTAGTTGGCAGACAAGCACACGGCCCACCTGATGGGAAGCGGTTACCGTGACCTATGGACGTATGCAACACCAGGGGTGTCACACTCGCGCTGCTGACCATGAAAAAACCTTCTGATGCCCCTCTTGAAGAACTCCAACAAATCAAATATATCACGAAACAAAATTACTAAACATAAAACAACTATACATATACACGACCTGCATTTTGGTTAAAAAAATTACAACTAATTCGATCCAAACTAATATACAGTTATCTAAGAGGGAATCAATTCACTTGCTAAGAAACAGACAATATTCAGTTATTTTTAAACTTTCGCGGTGTGAATTCATAATTATACTAAGTATCGGGACTTCTCGCGAATTATATTTTGGAACTTACTATTTCTGCCGACGTTTCGGATGCGTTGCAGCACCCGTGGTCACGACTTGACTAGTCTTCGAGCGTCGAGATGTATGCGGGGAACATTTTTTGAGCGCCTACCCACCATTACACTTATTGTAAATGGTTAGGCTGGCGACACACCACACTCACTATGTCAGTTTTTAACGGCACTGTGTTTTTTGGTTTTAGTATCTTAATCACTGGATTCCACGTTCCGGATAGCTTGAATCCATCTTCCCTATTGAAATTTTTATATTTTTTGATTTCAATGGCTTCACGCACAATCCGTGAATAGTAGTGGCGATCAGTGGAGAGGACTTTGGGTTGATGAAGCTCAATCCAGTGTACATCTTGAGTCGGGTACCAATCACTGGATTGAGCTTCATCAACCCAAAGTCCTCTCCACTGATCGCCACTACTATTCACGGATTGTGCGTGAAGCCATTGAAATCAAAAAATATAAAAATTTCAATAGGGAAGATGGATTCAAGCTATCCGGAACGTGGAATCCAGTGATTAAGATACTAAAACCAAAAAACACAGTGCCGTTAAAAACTGACATAGTGAGTGTGGTGTGTCGCCAGCCTAACCATTTACAATAAGTGTAATGGTGGGTAGGCGCTCAAAAAATGTTCCCCGCATACATCTCGACGCTCGAAGACTAGTCAAGTCGTGACCACGGGTGCTGCAACGCATCCGAAACGTCGGCAGAAATAGTAAGTTCCAAAATATAATTCGCGAGAAGTCCCGATACTTTAGTATAATTATGAATATTCAGTTAATTCGTCCACGTACTAACTATGGTAAAAAAACTATATTATTCGATGGAGCACAGCTTTATAATAAACTACCTAACAACATTAAAAATATTGATAATTTGAATGTGTATAAGAGTAAACTCAAAAACTATGTACAACAAATGTAATCATTTAAAGTAGGCAGAATAGAGGAAAACATTATTTCAAAATTATTGTAAATCTCATTTTAAGTGAACTTTATGTTTTTATGAGAAATAAATGTCTTTAAACCTAACCTAAGAACCCCATATTGTAGGCGCTTGGGAAAACCGCAGCAGGGAGGTCATGCCACAGCTTGAGTGTGCGTGGGATGAAGTTTCTTTCATACCGCACAGTGCGCACTGTCTCAGGTATTGTATTGTATTTATACTATTAACAAACAAATTCGTTCCCAGGTGGGTATTTTCAAAGCGTCAGGTCCATACGATAGCGTCCACATCGCATATACGGTTAAGCAATTCGATACTCTTGATAGTAATTCATGGAATTTGTAAGTACTAACTACTAACTACTTTGTGATTCATAATATAATATCGTTGTATTAATGAAGATGGCAACCATTTTATTAGTCCTGAGATGCATTGGGTACTGACATCATTCAACTTATCATCAGGCAAGGTGAATCAATTTCGATGTGCCTTGGAAAGCACGTAAAACCTTGGTTACCATACGAAATCTGTGGCAGTCGTTGTGGGTATTCGAGTCCTAAAAAGTGCGATAATCTGATTTAACTACAGAATTTCGATTATCGCTAGTAGGTTGTTGAGCTCAGATAGCAGTTACTTCGCGGGAAATATCAAAGTTTTCCGTAACACATATGACTAAAAAAGTATATTTCTTTACAGGGACGATTTAAAAATTGCTTTTATGATATCGATAGAAAATGACGTGCCTTTACTGCAGTTAATTGAATGGCATCCCTTTCACGTGAGCCGAGACGCTTCTATCGGCGAAGACGAATGTGCCGCGATGTTCCCAGTCGATTACGGCGATGATTATAACGAATTTGAGGATTTTGTCTAAACTGAACTATGTTTTGTAGGTGTGTATTCATTCCAATTCATCCTACTAATATCATAAACTATACTAATATCATATTGGGTATGTATTCTCAATATGGTTATGTATAGTGTTTATCTAGTCAATGTAACTTTTAATAATACACCTACTAATTTATCTCTGCACCACATTTGGTTGACTGGTAGATAATGCTTATGGCATTAAGTTAGACTGTTACTGTTACCTGTGAATATCAAAATATGCTACATAATCAGCTATTTTTTTCACTATTTCGGCCTTGACGAACATACGGTCGGACGACAAAATTTTTATACAACTTAGGTGGCAGACAAGAACACGTACCAGCTGATAGAAAGTGGTTATCTTAGCCTATGGGTGTGTGCAACACCAGAGGAGTCACACTCGTGCTGCCGACCCTTTTTTTTTTTTTTTTTTTTTTTACGTGCGCAAAATCCCCACGGATACCTCCCCACCGGAGCCGGTGGAGGAGGTTATGTCGGACTCGAACCGACTAAAACGCACGCCACCTGTGGGTCGTTTCGGTTGCCGGAGGTGAGGTTGACACGTGCTGCCGACCCTGTGAGAGCAGAGAGTTTCTGTGCCGTCAGTGCAGAAGACAAAACAGAACGAACCTTTAGCCTTCCCACTGACAGTATAAAATCTCTTCAGTGAGCTCTAGCTCCCTACTATTATCGGGAACACAACACGAGGTTATTATGGCGCGGTATTCTGTAGGGCGGAGGTACTTCCCTAGTCGGACTGTTCGATTGGGACTGGAATATCGTTATGCGTGTCAAGTTTTTTTTTTTATGTAGGACACGTCAATTAGACTTCGCCTTGCCTGATGGTAAGCTGAAGGCAAAGTCCCAGAAAAGAGGGTCACATATTCACTCAGCTTGACGGCCTCATCATATGCTTTTTCACGCCCCGCTTAAAGGACCCGGGACTATAGGAAGAAGGAAACACGTGAGCTGGTAATGAATTCCAGGCCTTAATGGTGCGACAGAGGAAAGAGTCTCCGAACAGCTTGGTTCTTGATCGGATGTTTCGCACCGTGTGCGGATGACATCTAAGACCTGCACGTGTTGTCCTGTATAGGAATGGGGAGGGTGGGACTAATTGGAAGAGCTCATCAGAACATTCCCCGATCTTAAAATGGTACCTTTTGAGATACAGAATTCTAAAATCACTAATAGCTAATTAATGCGCAGTAGAATTCGAAGCGGCTATACTAGAAATAGTTTTACATTACAATATATATGAGTCAGCTTTTCTTTAGTCATTTGATTTATGTTGCATATATCTGTATCGTTATTATATTGATTGGTTGACATTCTTTACGATCATAGTGACTTTATTGCATATTACGATTGCGCGAGTTTAGTTGTGCTTTATTATCTTGGACCATACATACATAAATGCATTATATATAATCAGGCCTTTATCCCGAGATGGTTAGGCAGAGGTGAATTAACACCCACATTTCACCAATCGTTATTTTTTTTTACCACTTAGCTGGCAGTGCCACGTGGTTTCCAGCAGAGTAGAATTTGGACCACCCCATCTCTTCCCATGCAGTGTCGTACAAGGCGACTAAGGGATAGGGCTGTTTAACAACAGACAGATATATATAGCCCAGGCTCAGCCTCAGATGCAAGACTCTAGTCAAGAATAGTGCCCGGAAAACGGCAAAGGCTCACCCCCTAATACGTGGGACCAAATACAATCACACGGCCCACCTGATGGAAAGTAGTTACCGTGGCCTATGGACGTGTGCAATACCCGAGGTGTCACACTCGCGCTGCCCACCCCACGTAATTGGGGATGAACCTATTGCAGTTTTCTGTTGGTATTTTTAACTTGAGACATGCATCTGAGGCGAAGACTGGGCTGTATATATCGAATTATATTATATTATCTGTGAAATATCTGACTGATCTGTACGAGCTTAGGCCATAATATTTTTTTTTATATAATAAACCGTATAGACACAGCTTTGCTAACGAAATTCATCACAAGAAACGGCGTGAAAAACGCGTTTTGTGCGAGTAACTAATGCCAATATTGTTCTTTAAACTTTCAATATGTGCATGATATGGCATAACATAACATAACATAACATAAACTCACGCCTATATCCCCAAAGGGGTAGGCAGGTTTATGTTTAGGTCCCAATGTAATAGGTGGCGAGCCTATTTCCATTGACTGGGCACTTATAAGCCTGCGATAAATACACACATAAACTTCAAAAAGCATCGAAAAGTCATTGGTGTGTACAATGGTAAAACCTGGGATCGAATCTGAGACCTCGTCTCAGCATTCCATTCCACTAGACTACCGCCGCAGAGGATGTATGAATATGTCAACTTATACCAAAATGGCAGCCATTTATTACGCAGTGATGAAATGACCATTGTTGCGTCTAGGTATATAGAGTTTATATATAGTCTATGTAAGTATGTACTAGTACACGTGTGAATGTGTGCGTGTACATAGAAAAGCTGTCACACACTAACATAATGCGTTTGTACGGAAATATCACAATTAAGGCATTGTCCTACGTGAGCGACAAACGCGACAACAACGTGATGTGTTACGACGCAGCGCGTAAATATCAAATGGTCGTTGTTCTTTATTCT
Source organism: Eilema griseolum (assembly GCA_963662185.1). Taxonomy (NCBI): domain Eukaryota; kingdom Metazoa; phylum Arthropoda; class Insecta; order Lepidoptera; family Erebidae; genus Eilema; species Eilema griseolum. The sequence continues at coordinate 20,434,440 of OY759248.1, read as the reverse complement.
GTCCTACATTGTGTCGCGTCAGTACGTCAGGTGAAGCATGGAAGAATATGTCTCTCATCGCTTCGCTTTGCCGCGTTGTCGCGCTTGTCGCTCGCGTAGGACAACGGGTAAGGCACGAAAGCGCTCGCGAATTGCAAGTACTATACTATGCGAATTGTAAACATTCTGGTTTAAGCGGGTGGTTTTACATAAGTACATTTATTTAACTTAAACTTAAAAAAAAAACGTGATTAAGGTTTAAGGACAGTAGAGGAAGCTCATGATCTCCTATTCTTCCTACCCCGAAGATAAATTTATAGGTGTGAACATGTATGATTTTCTTTTTTTATCTGTTAAGGAATGCCTCGTCTACATACCGCTGCGTTGCGTAGTTGCAATGACTATTGTGATACTGCATTTAAGATGTGTGGGAATCGCACACTGAGTGCTAGCGCACAATGTAGCATGTGGATGTGGGAAGCATTCCTACGGTATCTGTGGAGAAATGGAGTGAGATGTTCCTCCGACATAAATAGATAATCCTCCTACCAGGCGCTCCAGCTTACTACCTAGTTCAGGCGCAGTCAATTTTATGATAAAAAAAGGACAAAATCATCACGCCTGTCGGACCGCAGCCCGCCAGAATCCTTCTTTTGAATCGGAGACACATTCACTCAAGGCAAGGTGATCACGGATCGCTGCCCGCGAGACGTGGTCTCTTTGCCTGGTCGTAGGATCATCCCTTTGTGTCACAGTCACATCTAACTTTTTTCGTATACGTAGAATGCTGTAGTGGCGTGATGATATTGGCGTTTGACTTACATTTGAGTTTTAAATCACCCTGTGTATGAATGGTGCAGGTACATTTGAGTGCACTTAAAGGTACTTCGTAAGGTCACACGTCTTCAAACTTTCGTTTTCGTACCTAGGGAAATTCCTTCGTATATCTCCACCCCGTGATCATATTGAACTTGAACTGACTAAATCACACACCGTCTAGGTTCTAAGCCTTACGTCATCGGAGTGTAGATTGTCCAGGGTCAGCTGTAGTGCGAAGGAATTGGGTAAGAAAATTGTATTCCTCCCTGATGCACATGTTGTTAGGCAGTAAAGTTACTACTAGTTACTTATTAGCATAGTCTGTGGTCCACATAGTTTCATATTACTAAGACTCAGCTAAAAATGCAGAGCATCGAATTCTATTACATAGTTCTCAACTGAACTCACTTGGACTTTGAATTCGGTTTGATTGCGTCGTACCGTTATACATGGACGCAGGTGAGCCTATTTATTTTCCTTCTATAATATTATAAATGTGATGATAGTAAGATATTTCTTACTTTTTACGTGGAACATCCAGTACTAAAGATCGATTTCACAGATAATATAATTTTTATAGTAGATTTGGATCAGACGAACATAGAGCTAGAGCAAAATAAAGAACTATCTATCTTTTAGTGTAAACGAAACCTTGTAATCAACGAGCAACAATGGGAATAAAGAACTAGAATTCATGTACATGTTCTTTTTTTGTGTTTGTTTTCCGTTTTTATTTTTGTCTTCCCAACACGTAAGAACACTCTATGTTTTCCGCTCGCTCTAGTGGCATTTAGAGCATTCTTAAAATATTCCATAGAATCCATCCGACCTAAGAAAGAATAGCAAAGGAATGTTCTATTTCTGTTTACACTAGTAGAATTTGACGGAGCGGCGATAGAATGACCATACGCTCGTCCGATGTAAATCAGCGGTCAGGTGTTCCACAGGAACTTTTTCGTATTTGTGGTTCACCTAGGTATCCCATGTTTACTTTCTTGGACCTGGAATCAGTACAGAGATAGATTATCGTGCTGAAATAGCACATAGACTACTTATTTTATTTTTAATTTGAACGCCAAACTGAGTCGCATCCAAAACACTTATAGAACGTATTGTATTCCTGGCGGTGAGTAGGGTAGCCAGAACTCACTGGAGAGATTTTGTGCGAGCGCAAACTCACGTATTTTGAGCTTTCTAATCTGAAGGGGTGTGTTGCCGACAAAAACCTTTTTAACCAACTTCTAAAGGGAGGAAGGTTCTCAATTTGTTGGAAACTTTTTTTACAAGCTTTTTAATAACTTGCAATTTATTTCATGTAACTTTGTTTGTTACTGTCAAATCTTGCAACACAATTTTGAAGCAGATATCGTCAACCGACTTTGATAAATTTGCAATCACTTTCAATTTGGATGCCAATGCATTAATATGGTACGATAAAGCTGTTCTGATGATAGAGTAGGAAGGTATTTCAAAATTAAAGCACCTTTCGTTGTGTCCCTTGACTGAGTTTCCGTGTGTCGACGAAGTCGAACCACTGGTAGACTTATAGATAGTAATAATGTGACCGTAGTGTAACTAATTTTGACTGGTGAACATTTTGCTTTAATTGAAGAAAATTGGGGCGTAGTGGTTTTATCTTCACTTTCTTTCATCTGAGCCCCAACATCTATAAAAGTTTGTCAGAGCGTCGTTCGTCAATCAGCAGGTGTGCTAGCATGCAGGTGAGGCAAGAAAGTCCTGATGGGTACTCGTTTGGCTAAACGTAAAGTATGTTTGTCTGTCTAAAAAACATTATTTTTATTTTCAGTTCCCAGCAGACGTCGCATCATCAACTCAACATGTTAAAAGGTAATCTATCCTCCTCAATAATTCTGGTTTAGTGCTGAGAACTCCACTTTAGTTCTCGAACCGGGTACAATGTCATAGTATATATGCATATAGGCCGCTTGACGGTAAGCGATTACCATGACCTATGAACGATTACGATACAATCTGTGTTACACATGTGATGCACATGTAAGGGAGAGAGAGAAAAGAAATGGACTCTTAATGATGTCTTTAATTGAAATTACTTAAAATTATCCCGTATTTATAGTGTGGAATTTCACTCGGATTTATTTATTCAGTTTACTAAACTAAACCTTCTAGCTAAGCAAAACATTGGCTAGGGATCGAACTCGGGACCTCCTCTCAATTATGGTCAACTTCATAAATCTTTTTATTAGTGACAATACACCTTTATTTATTTCTTCTTACAGTTTGCGGAACCTTACTCTGTATTTTCGCCGGAGTGTCACTCGTGGTATGCTACTGCAAGAAAGAGAAACTTCACATCGACGTTGACTGTACTTTCCAGTTCACCTGCTCTGGTATTATTACCGGACACGATGTGCACCTCCCCGACAAATGCCTTGGATCCACCAATTACCCAGTCGATGTTAGAGTCAACCTCAATGAAGCTATCGAAAGGTTTGATAATACCATGATTAATGATTTTCTCAACACTATTACTTACCTCAGAATAACAGCTAAATGGAAGGAAGCCACACTTGCTATGTTACAGCACACCAGTAAACTCAGAAACCTTATTCTTGTCGATATTGGTCTGGAACATATTTCTGGCTCACCATTTTGCTATCTAAACTACCTCGAAGATCTTAATTTATCTTATAACAGGCTTACGGACATTCAAAGTTTGTTCGTATTTGAAATTTCTCCAAATAAACTCAGAAGATTGTGGTTATCAAATAATGCAATTAATGATATACCTAGTTCTACTTTCCAAGATTTATCTTCATTAATTGAACTAGATCTTTCTTTTAACAGTATTTCTGATCTCACGGAGGAGCCTTTTTATAATTTAACCAAACTTGAGATACTTAGGCTGAATAACAACAGAATCAAAGATTTGAACGGTGCTGTTAATAGTCTACAAAATTTGAAACATTTGTACTTAAGAGGCAATCAGATACAAAATATTGACGATGAATCGCTCAAAATTATTGAACATTTGGAAACGTTTGATGTTTCTGGCAATGAATTAGAAAATATGAAGCCTATAATTTTTTTAAGACATTGGGAACATTTTGGGAATTACTCAAGATGCAAAATTATACTTTCAGAAAACCATATTTCCAATGTTCCTAATGGTACCTCTAAAGAAATAACAACTAGATACATAGGTAATTTAGATGACCGCTCTATGAATATACATACAGAAGTAGACCTATCTAATAATTCTATAAAAACTATAGAATATAATGCTTTTCAGTCCTTGATACGTGTAGAAATTTTAGACTTATCTCAAAACAGAATAACAGATTTTGTTATAAATGCCAACGACCTTGCATATATCCAAAATTTAAATTTAAGCAGTAATTTTATATCGCATTTGTATTTCGAAAGTTTTTCTCAAATGAATAACTTGCTAAATCTTGATTTGTCTAATAATGTACTTGATTTCATTCCCGATATGTCTTTTAATGGTAAATATAATCTGAAGCTTGTAAATATGACTTACAATACCATTACAAAACTTGATACCATTCATATAGTCATGTTTAATCAAGAGGGAGGAGTTTTAGATCTAGCCAATAATTCAATATCAGAGTTAAAAATACCGTATGGTGAAGGTATACGTTTAATTCATTTAATATTGAATTCTAATAACATTTCAAAATCTGAACTTATTGATTTGAGGATGCAAAATGATTTACAATATTTAGATATGAGCATAAATCATATATGTGAATTAGATGCTTCGTCATTACGTTTGCCGAAAAATCTCGAAATATTGGATTTGACTCACAATAAAATCCATCGAATTGGCCCATCTACTTTTCATATGCTGGAAAAGCTAAAATATCTACGTTTAGGCTATAATCAACTCACAAATTTGGAGTACGGTGCATTTCATGCGTTAACACTTCTTAAATCTTTAGATTTATCATATAACAGAATTACTCAATTGGATTCGAAATTGCTGACGGATTTAAAATCTCTTAGTATGTTATCTGTGAGATCTAATGATATGAGTATTATGGATTACAAAGGTTGGTATGGTCATAAAGTTGATTTGCAGGTTTATATTGATAATAATAAATTAAAATGTCAATGGTTGGTGCAGGCGCTACAGGATTATAAAAATGAGTTTTCGAAAATGAAACCTGAAGTGTTAGTATTTACTCGAGACCTGCATTCCGTGGAAGGCATACCATGTGAACCGGAAAAAAATCAGCAATACAATGATTATAAAGATACTAATAATGATAAATTATTGATAATCAGTCAGAAAATTTTAGAGGCTGTCCGTGAAGAAAATGAGAATTTAAGAAAATTGTTGTGGTACAATCAAAATGACAATATTCAAACGAAACATGTAGTACAATATTCAAAAGAAAGGTCAGAGAAATTGAAAAAGGGTGAATAGATAAATTAGAGCCCAGTGTTTAGTTTAACATAAGTCGTGTATTTGCATATACATGGTAGGGTATAAAATGAGATATTATTTCATATTAAAATGTACTTATGTTATTGTTTAGTTTCAGGTGTATTACAACTGTAATAGATAATTATAATTTGTTTATTTGTATGTGTAAAATTATATTATTAAAGTGTGTAATTTTGTTCTTCTATCGTTTTGTAGACTATGGTTTTGTCATGAATGTGTTTGTATAATAACTGTATAATGAAACTTATTCATATATTGACATTGTATTCTTTGTTACTTATGCATAAAATAAAGATTACGTATAATATTAATAATAGAGTAATTTATTTCGAATATTAATTACAAATTCACAAAGAAATATTATAAATTTATTGTCAGCTAATCAAAAAATACAAAACAAACAATCACATGCTTCCGTGTTCCTCTTTAAAAAGGAATAACGCAACCCACCCTCTATTCTACTAAAGCAAAACCACTGTGACACCACAGTCACTGCAAAATGCTATTAAATTTTAGACTTTATCTGTACACACTTAAAGTTCAAATTAAATGAAAATCGTTCCATTACACTTTTTCGTTCACTTAGCAAAGAGCCTCTGTGGCGTGGCGGTAGTGAACGCGACTGCTACGCAGAAGGCGCGGGTTCGATCCCCGCTCAGTGCAAATATTGTATGCATGAGTATGGATATTTGCATTGGTCTCGATGTTTTCTATATATAATATGTATATATTTACAAAAAAAAAAGTATTTAAGTATGTTTATCCGTATTCTAGATTCCATAACACAAGCTAGTTACACTATGCTTACCATGGGTCTAGATAGCGTTGTGTAGAATATTATTTTGGACTATAACCACATTTCCTTAAAGTCCAAAATTAAATGGAAGTTTTTTTCATTGTCTGTGGTATGACAGGTATGACAGTAGTTTTGCTTTAGCAGAATTGAGGGTCTGACTTGTACCCGGCGCGAAAGTGCGCAAGTTGCCTCTCTGGATGACCTCTGGACCAGCTACGATCCGGAATAGATGGTTTATTTTAACTTCTATTTATAATCTAATCTTATCTAACCTAAACTCATCTATGTATCTATTATATAAATATAAATGCCTGAATGATTAAGATATCAATGCACAGCCTAAACCGCTGATCGTAGAGATCTGAAACTCGGAAGGAGGCATTCGATAAGAAAGGATTTCAAGTTTTTTTTCAAGTAAGACAAGTTTTTCTGTAATCTATTGATGTGCAATAAAGAATTATCTATCTATCTATCTATCTATCTATCCAAAATTCTACCCCAAGAGGGAGAACAAGGGAGGGCAAAGTTTGTATGTGATAACGTATCCTTGGTCCAATCTACATCAAATTTTGCATAAGCTATTTAAAAAAAAGTTGATGGAAAACGTATTTCTTATTTTATTGAAATCATATAAATAAGAAATAAGAAACAAGGGGGTAGAACATTAATTTGGAGGTGGTTTGCTTTGAAGTTGATATCAATACTGTTTGTGTGTGAGTGCTTTTGATTTAAATTGTAATATTTTGATGACATTTTATTTTGAAGCATGTTTTGAAAACTCAATTCAATTTAGTTCAAAAAAAGGTTGAACACATACGCCTAATGCAAAGCAAAAACTGTTTTAAATATTGTGATGATGATTGTCATTGGATATTTTTCCAAAAAAATGGAATAGCTGAGTTCTTTCTAAGACCAATGCTGATGCCTTGACCAATGCTTTTATTTCGAAATTCGAGCAACACTCTAAAAACAGCTGAATTAATTTTGCTGGGTATGAACATTGTTCTAGAGCACATAGTCACAAGCGTTGGTATATAATCACGTTATTATAGGTGCGATAGGAGTAGTTGCAAAATCGATGTAAATGTATTGAACATGAGACTGTTATTAAAAGGTAGATCTTTACGAATTTCTGCACTCTGGAGGCTGAGACTGAGGTGAACTCGCCAGCCCGAGAAGTACTGAGTCTGAGAAGTTTAATCACCCCCAAAAAATGGAAATTGGCTTTTCATTACCTAGGCTGCACCATGTGTTCACATATTTAACTACCATTACAGGTTGCCCCAATGCGGCAGTTAGCAAATTGTACATTGTAAATCTTAACCTATTCTACTAACTATAACTATACTATATATATATATATATAGTTATATATATATATATATATGAATGGGGCCTCGGCCTGCAGGTTCGTGCGCGCGCGCGGCACCGCCAGCAGCGGCGGCCGGCGACGGCGCCACACGTACCGGTCCGGCACACATAGACACAAAGCACGCAGTATTGCAGGGTTATGTAGCTTACCCCTCAGTACCGCCAACATATACGTTACCAGCGCGACTTCACGCCTCACCCGTAGTTCATTGTACCCCACCATTCCCAATCATATCTCATATCTTCTCATTCGACATTGTACGGGATATTAATCAACGTACCTATTATATTTTTTTAATAAAACCCATGCATCAATTGATGATACCCTAGTTTTTTATTTGTATCTAAACCCTAATTTGTGTCATAATGGAACCAACTATAACCACACAGCTTTTCTTCGTGGTACTCATTGCGTGTGTGAGGGAAGACAAGAGTGTGGCAGGTTGATCTGGGTGGGATGGGAAGAAGGAGAGATTAATACCTTTTAAACTCCATTTCCTCCATGATACACAATACCTAATGTTAACGGGAACACCAGCCGTGGTCACAGGCTGACAGCTTGTGACCACGGCCGTAACCTGGTCCAAACGTCAGGCAAACCAAGGGAATATGTACCTATACCATGATTTAGGAGGAGGTAGGACACGGCGGTATTACCGCCCAATTGAGCAGTCCGACTGGGAAAGTACCTCCGCCCTACAGAATACCGCGATTATAATAACTTCGTGTTGTGTTCCCGGCGGTGAGTAGGGTAGCCAGAGCTCACTGGAGAGTCTTTGTGCTGTCAGTGGGATGACCAAAGGCTTGTCCTGCTTTGTCCTCTACACTGACGGCACAAAATCTCTGTTCTTACAGGGTCGGCAGCACGGATGTGACTCCACTGGTGTTACACACGTTCATAGGTCATGGTAACTACTTTCCATCAGGTGGGCCGTGTGCTTGTCTGTCACCTAAGTTGTACAAAAAAATAACCTCTTTGTCTTCTCATGTGACTTCTGGTGCGATGAAAAACTTGACTCAAAGCCATCGTTAGAGAAGCGTGTTCCCCTTCCACCGCTGGAAACAAGGCGTTTACCTCTTCTCGAGATTACTCAGGAGTCACTCCCCTTGAACCACAGATTATAATTATTCCAGGAAGTAGGACCTCAAGCTTATTTCTATAAGTATACCTTATAGGTAAGATAATACCGCGGCCATAATAACCGTGTGTTGTGTTCCCGGTGGTGAGTAGGTTAGCCAGAGATCACTGGACAGCTTTTGTGCTGTCAGTGGGATGACCAAAAGCTTGTCCTACTTAGCCTTTTACACTGACGGCACAGAAACTCTCTGTGCTTACAGGGTTGGCAGCGCGAGTGTTTTGCACACGTACATAGGCCACTGTAGCCACTTTCCATCAGGTGGGCCGTATACTTGTCTGCCACCTAAGTGGTATAAAAAGAAAGATAACGTTCAAAAATCTCCTTTAACTCCTGGCTGACATGGCTAAGCTCTTTGGGTGCAGACTGACAGCATGATTTTTTTTCTTTTATATTTTGTTTAAATAGTTTTTGCTGCCGAAAACAATATTTTTACCTATTTCGTTTTGTAAGCAGTTAAAGTGAATGATCAATAGTTTTCAGAACTAATTGATGCACGTGAAATTTTGGGACTTATACGATCGCTATGGTCGAATGAACTCAAAGTCAAAGTCAAAAATCATTTATTCTGTATAGACTATAAAATCGGCACTTACAAAACGTCAATAAAAAAGGATACATGAAAACCAGTATAGTAAATGGACCTTTTCCCCGGAGGGTAAGGAAGAGGTGAATTACCACCCCTATTTCACCAATCATTACATTCAGTCCCACGTAATAGGGGGTGAGTCTATTGCCGTCTTCCAGGTACTATTTTATCCGAAGCTGAGTCAGGGCTGTATATATCTGTCTAATGTTTAACAGCCCTATCCCTTAGTCGCCTTGAGATGGGGTGGTCCAAATTCTACTCTGCCGGGAACTCTTATTATAATACTCTTGTTTCCCTCAGTGCAGAAAACAAAATCAGGACAAGTCTTTGGTCTTTCCACTGACAGCACAAAAACTCTCCAGTGAGCTCTGGCTCGAACTTGAGGTAGTCGAGAAACTGTGTTATGATACAATGCCAACAACAACTAACGGCCTTAACTAGAGAATTCCGATCAAAAGGGTTCTGTAGCGCATACCGAGCAGAAGTGATTTCCAAATACATAATAGACAGCAATAATGTACAGGGCTGTTCTCCATTCAACAGCAAAAATAAAGTCCATGAAGAAAAGTTCACATGACGGCAATATTCTCGTCTCCTATTATAATGTGACCGAAAATCATTGTTGGCGAAGGAGTAGGCACAAGTGTTAACACTTCAGCCTACTCCTTCGGGGACTTACAGGCGTCATTATACGCATGTATATAATCTAAATGCTTGCTAATTATCATTAGTACCTTGACATCTGATCAGCTCCTTGACTTATTGAGTACAATACGCTCACAGTCGCGTTGTATGATATTAATGTAAGACCTCAATTTAACTGATACAAAATTAGGTACAGATAATGTTAGGTACAGAGGTTTCTTTGTTCACCTTTTTCATACTTGGTTGGAGTACAGGATTCACTTCCAAAGACATATTTTTTGAACTGTGACTGAAATGAACTAAAATGAAGAAATTGCTGGAACAGTGATTTTTTTTAAATACCTAGTAAGTATTTTTATACCATTTATGTGACAGACAAGCACACGGCTCAACTGATAGAAAATGGTTATCGTTCTTGAAGAACACCATGTTCTTCGAAAAACTAAATAACTAGATTCCGATTTGGGCATAGGGACCCCGCTAACGTCAAATTCGTATCAATTTCACTTGCAAACCAATATACTTACTGACTAAGTAATTGAAGAATGAGGGTCAGAAACAGGCTTCCCTTGCGATGTTGGGAGCTCAGATTTAGAAACTTACTTACTCTAAAACTTTTAAAACATAGATACATAGGTACATATAATCACGCATTTAGCAGGGGTGAATTAACATCCACATTTCACCAATCATTGAATTCAGTCCCACATAATAGGGGTTGAGCTGAGCCTATTACCCTTTTCCGGGCACTATTGTTGACTCGAGCAATGCATCTAAAGCTGAATTTGGACTGTATATATCTGTCTGGTGTTAAACAACCCTATTACTTAGTCGCCTTGTACGACACCGCATGGAAAGTGATGGGGTGGCCCAAATTCTACTCTGCCGGGAACCATTAAATAAGAAAATATGAAACATAGCCGTGATCGAATACCTTTTCCCTAGAATATATTGTTTTGTTAGACTAAGTTGCACAAGACCCATCAGTATCAAACTGAAGGGAATCGGAAGGAGATTACAAAAATAGATACATAACATAACATAAACTCACGACGATATCCCCGAAGGGGTAGGCAGAGGTGCTAGCACCTATATTTCGCCAGTTTATGTTTAGGTCTCAATGCAATAGGTAGCGAGCCTATTGCCATTAACCGGGCACTTATAAACCTGCGATAAATACAAACATAACTTCGAAAAGCATCGAAAAGTCAATGGTGTGTGCCATGGTAAAACCTGGGAACCTAATACATATTTTGAAGACTAAAACATACGGGCTCAAAGGGATATAAATCTTCAAAATATACCCCGGGCGAAGCTGTGGTGGTTCAGCTAGTGATTGATAAATAAGTACCGACTGCTATCAAACTTATTTCGTTCTTTTACACAGCAGTTTAATTTTTAATAATTATGTTTTTAGAGCGTGATTTTTCGGGTTTTAGATTTTAAATTTATTTTTTTAATTATATTATTTTGGGGTAAATTACATTTATGATTTATACATATTCGGTTGATACCAAACACGGCATATTTATCATAAAATGATTTTTTACATAACATAACATAAACTCACGCCTATATCCCCGAAGGGGTAGGCAGAGGTGCTAGCACCCACATTTCGCCAGTTTATGTTTAGGTCCCAATGTAATAGGTGGCGAGCCTATTGCCATTAACCGGGCACTTATAAAACCTGCGATAAATACACACATAACTTCGAAAAGCATCGAAAAGTCATTGGTGTGTGCCATGGTGAAACCTGGGATCGAACCCGAGACCTCGTCTCAGCAGTCCATTACCCAAACCACTAGGCTACCGCGGTTATTTTTTAACATAGTATATACTTTATGACTGCTGTAAGTATAACGGATGGACCACCAAAATACGACTAATGATCATTTGTCCAGTGCTAATAAGTGGTAAAGGAGCTAAGAGGCAACAGATGAACCTACATACATACATAGCATATCAAAATCATAACCCTCCTTTGGCTTCCCTGTAGTCGGGTAAAAATGTATAGAACTACATAGATAGAAGAACATTATAAAATTTAACAAAATGTCGATCACAATATACAAATATATTTATTCCTATTAGCAATCACAATGATTGCTTGTTCATGTGCATGATAGAAACGATAAACGAACTTGCGTCCTGTCAGCATAACTGATAAAACTGGCAAGCGTGTTCGTTTTTCCAATAATGTTAGTTCCGTAACTATTTAATTTAAATGTTGTACTAAAAAATCTAAAACCCGACCAAATAATCACGCTTTAAAAAGTATTAAATAAGAAAATTACAATAATAGCCGTGGTCGTATGCCACTAATTCTAACAAAACAAATCATTCTATGGATAAGCGACATGCGACCACGCCTATCCTTTTTTTTACGTGCGCAAAATACCCACGGATACCTCCCCACCGGAACCGGTGGAAGAGGTTATGTCGGACTCGAACCGACTAAAATGCACGCCGCCTGTGGGTCGTTTTAGTTGCCGAGGGTGAGGTTGACAGGCATGTCCCTTGCACCCCGGTGAACCAAGGCCCTCTCTAACGATCTGGTCCTCTCCACGGGTGTGTGGGGACTACAGAGTCCCCAACTCGTCTCCGGAAAACCTGCCTGCTATCAAGCTCGTTTCTATCTCTTAGACCGCAGTCGGGTTTTATATTTAACAAATTATTTTTTAATACATAATGTACTATTTAAAATTTATTTTCTCATCATTTCGAACGGAAGAAAGGACATTGGGCTCCAAGAACGCTTGGATCCAACCGCTGGAATGATGATAACTTAGGAATAAGACTACTAGCTGATGATAAGATTTACTTGGCTTAACTTACTTAGCTGCACTTACTTGGCATAGCTTAATTAACTTAGTTTACTTAGCTTAACTTACTAAGCTTAGTCAGCTAAGCTTATTACATAGATTCAAAATAAGGTGTGATTTGGGGTAAGCTGGGCCTGTTACTAATGGGGATTGCGGCGGTATTTCTGTTACGAGGTTGATCCTAATAAAATGGTTGCGTTTTAATATTGTGTTTGCTGAACCCTAACTTGTATTGCGCTGTTCACACATTCAACTTGAAGAGTAACCCGAGAGCAGTCGTATAGACATCGTAACCGTTGAAATATTGTTGTTTTGAGTATTACAACCGTAAGTTTTATATTTTGTAATTGTATTTTGAACTGGTTCTTGCATGTTCTATACGAAATTAAATGAATACGTTCTAATGCACTCAAGTGTAATATTCTGCATTTTAATATAAATATTTTTATGTGTATATATATTGGACGTCCTACTTCAATGCATAATACGTATATATTTTAAATTGTACTTTTAAGTGCTGTCTTACTACGTTCACTGTCATTTCATAATGCAATAATTCTATTCTTGGAGACCTATAATTAGCTGTCTGTCACGTATTTTTTAAATGTCGTTGTATTTCAGCTGTTGGTCTCCCAAATAAATAAAAATAAATTGATAAATAAAAATCACCTGAATTTGTTTTAACGGTTTTAACTATAGTTAGATCCTGTAGGGAGTGCTGTTAGTAAAATGTATTTTTTAAATATTGGAGCAAATGTTTGTAATCGATTTACTTAATTTGAAAAAGTGAATTGCCCGAAGAAATTTTGGCCGTGAGATCCCTGATCCACAGCGACATAGAATAGAATAGAATAGAAACGTTTATTTCCAAGAATATGGTCATTACAGGTGTTAAATTTTTCTTGATCTGCATATTCTGCCAAGTGTGGCGTGCAAATATTATATATATTATATATATATATATATATATATATATATTATACATGGTGACGGAGTGGGGGCAGTGACTTGGGCGACCACGCGCAGGGCATGCTATAATGGCGGTGGTAAGACCCATCATGGGAGAATGGCTAGAGAATGCCCGTCGTGGGAGACGCCGAGACGGGAGCTGGTGGTGGCCCTAGGAGCAACAGTTCTCACGCTGACCACCTTGCTCGCGGCGGTGGTTCGCTGCACGGATGCGTGGACTGCCGACGCCTATTCAGAGAGCAAGTAATGCTCGTGAAGGAGACGGCGGAGCGGAGCGTAGACGACTCGCAAACCGCGATGCCTACTAGCGAAGATGAGTTAGACATCGGAGGTCGCATAACGACCTCCGTTCCCTATGAGTCTGTCACCCTAGCAGAAGCAGACCGCGGCAGCGGCGCGCGGCACGCACCTCCCCTTACCAGATGGGGACTCAATGGTCCCACACCCAAAAGGGCCGTCTCAAAAGAGACGGTCCTGGGCCAGCCGGTGTGCGAGGCATATGTCTCAGATAATCTTACCTCCGGCAACTTGCGGCCCACACAGTCGGGGTGCGTTTTATTCGGTTCAAGACCGACACAACCTCCCCTACCGGCTCTGGTGGTGGGGGCATCCGTGGGTCTTTGCTCACAAAAAAAGGTGGACTTGAATTTCATGAAAGAAATTTCATTAAAATGTTTGTAATCTTTTCTGGATATGGCAATACGTACAAAATTCTACTCGTGAACTCTTTATATATTCTATAAGTATTTTTAATTTTAATTTCATCTATTGTATTATACACTCGAGAGCAATGAATCCGGGTCACTTAAAGAATGTTAAAAATCTCGGAAACTAAAAATGATAGGTTAATGCAATAAATTGTATTTAATAGACAATGTAATACTCCTTAAATGAAAGTAAAAAAAATATGAGTCACCATACATTTTATTAACACAAAATTACATAAAGAAAAAAACTGCTGATCTCTCCTTAAAACAAAAATAGGAAACATGAAATTTTTGAACTTTATTACGATTTTCTTGAATTTTAATACTTCGTATTGCCTCCTCGTGCTTCCATTACTGCGTTTACGCGGTTTGGCATGCTGTACACCAAGTTCCTTATACGATTTTGGGGAATATTCTCCCATTCCTCTGTGAGAGCAATTTTGAGCTCACGAAGCGTGATTGGGGGAGGGTTTCGTTGTTTTACGCATCTGCCTAGCTCGTCCCAAGCATGCTCGATCGGGTTGATATCCGGGCTGCGCGCTGGCCACTCCATACGAGTAATGTTCATCTCTTGAAGGTAGTCATTCACAATCCTACCTGTATGAGGTCTGGCATTGTCATGCATAAATATAGCATCCTCACCTAAATTGACCATAAATGGACCAACGTGATCATTGAGGATTTCTTCCACATATCTTACGCTAGTTAAAGAGCCGTTTTCTATGATCACCAGCTCTGTGCGACTTTCAGAAGAAATTCCGGCCCACACAAGTACAGACCCACCACCGTAGGCTACTTTTTCTTCGATGCATGCTTGCTTGAATCTTTCCCCTGGTCTTCGATACACTCTGTGTCTTCCATCGTGCTTGTAGAGCATAAATTTTGATTCGTCGGAGAACATAACTTTTGACCAATCTTCAATACTCCAATTTACGTGGCTCTGGGCATAACTTAGTCTCGAAATACGATGCCCACGCTCCAGTTTAGGGCCGTTTGCAGGTCTAAGGGGTTTTAAGTTAGATTCAGCAAGCCGACGTCTTACTGTCCATGCACTTGGGTTACTTCCTCCGAGGCGTCGAAACTGATTGGTGAGTTCAGTTCCTGTGAGAAAGCGATTTCGAAGCATGGTGTTCACCAAGTATCGGTCTTCTCGTGCTGTGGTACACCTGGTTCTGCCCGTTCCTGGTCTGCGTAGGTTAGAACCAGTTTCTTCGTAACGTCGGAGAACTCTTTGTACTGTTGACAGCGACACACCGACAGTCCTGGCTGTATCGCGCTGACTCCGGCCGGTTTCCAGCATTGTAAGTATTCTGGTGCATTATTCAGGCGTAAGCGACATAATTTCAGCTTGATTAATGAATATAGAGCACTATCAACATGGTTTATGTACCCACATAAATGACAGATTACAAACAAAAGCAACACCAAATGCTGTAATTTCGTAGTTCCATCTTCGAAAGTGGCCCTTTTTCAAATTTGATTTTTTTATGATATAACTTTACAATAACTAAGAAGTTTTAATACCTTCATTTAAGGAGTATTACATTGTCTATTAAATACAATTTATTGCATTAACCTAGCATTTTTAGTTTCCGAGATTTTTAGGATTCTTTAAGTGACCCGGATTCATTGCTCTCGAGTGTAGCTTTATGAAATCTCATATGAAATCTCACATATCACGTAATATAATACTTACAGTTTGTTTATAATTAGTTCTCAGGTGGTCTGTATAACAATGGATATTTCTTTTACAGGAATGTAAGGACCATGGATGTACGAATATTTTGTAAGTTATAACTTTATTTATCTTTTATCTTTGAAAGTTTAGTGTCAGTGACCTAAATTCAAACTATGATTTGATTTATTTATTTCATGAGCAATTTACATTGTGTTTGAAAAATGTTTACCTATAAATTTACTACACACTGGCGGTGAGTAGGATAGCCAGAGTTTTTGTGTTGTCAGTGGGAAGACCAAAGCTTGTCCTGCTTTGTTTTTACACTGACGGCACAAAAACTCTCTGTGCTTACCGGGTTCGCAGAGCGAGTGTAACTCCATTGGTTTTGCACACGTCCATAGGCCACGGTAACCACTTTCCATCAGGTGGGCCTTGTGCTTGTCTGCCACTTAAGTGGTATAAAAATACTTTACAATTATAATAACTAATACCTACAACTTTTTAACGCATGAATGAACACAGAATGTTACATTTCAGTAAAATAAAAAATAATTAAATACAAAAGTCATGCAAGTAGGTAATTTGATTAGAAGATTGTCATGTAAATAGCTCATTTGATTCAAAATACTTCAGTTAAGTAAATGTACCAGCAAAATTTTTATTTTATTTTTATTTTATTTATATTTTTTAAAGAAGGCTTACAGACTAATATACAAATTGAATACACAAAAATATCATCAAATCGCTAATTAAAAGCCTCCACATTTATATAATCATTAAAAAGAAGAAAAAATAAAATAAACACAAAATACAGTTACAAAGAACAAAAATAAAATTAATAAATACCACAATTACAAAGCTATAATTACATAAACAGAAGAGAGCGCAAGGAACGTTACTTAAGTTAGCACCTATATATCAATCCGCCGGTCAAAGTAAGACTCCGCTAGCTGTCGTCTTATTGCCGCCATACTAGTGCTGAATAGGTCTATATCAAGATGTTGTGTAATTTTGTTAAATTTAGATGCGCTTCTTATTGAGAAGGCATTCAGTCTGTAATTTGTAATAGCTCTCGGAATGTTTAAAATCGGCCGCTGCCGAAGTCCCAGCACGTTGGTTCGCAGTGAGACGGAGGCCAAGAGCTGTGGACAGTCAATTCTGCTGTTTGCGATATTGGATAGGTAGCATATGTCGCCAATATCACGTCTCACTTCCAAAGGCAAGAAATGATACCTACTACATCGATGTTCGTAGTCAGCTGAACATTGCTGTGCCCTGTAGTCTAAGCTACGAAGAAATTTCCGTTGGACGCCTTCAATACGGGACTTGTAGATCTCGTATTGAGGGCTCCAGACCTGAGATGCGTATTCTAAATGGCTACGCACGAAAGAGCAGTACAAAATCTTTACCGGTTTTAGAGACCGAAAACAGGCCGTGGCTCGCAGAATGAATCCCAAAGCCTTAGATGCTTTTTTCACGATATTGCTAACATGTTGATCGAAGAGAAGCATACTGTCAAGCGTGACCCCCAAATCCCGAATGCTGTTCACTGTGCCAATTACTTCACCATTCAGAGTATATTGATAGTTGATTGGGGACTGGCGACGTGAAAACGTTACTTGGAAGCATTTGGACACACTTAATTGAAGCTTATTTCGATCACAGTACCTCTCAAACCTACCTAAATCTTGTTGTAACTCATGAGCATCGCAAATGTCTCGCACAACTTTGTGGACTTTCATGTCGTCGGCATAAAGTAGGATGTAGGAATGGTGGAAGCACTGCTTGACATCAGCAATGAAGAGAGTAAACAATAAAGGTCCCAGAATGGAACCTTGGGGGACACCAGATGGAACAGATCTCCAACCGGAAGCATAACCCTGAAGAACCACAGCCTGTGTTCTATTCTCTATGTAAGAGGAAAACCATCGATAGAGGTCTCCGTGTATTCCGGCAAGCATTAACTTGTCCAGAAGTACTCGGTGGTCAATACGGTCGAAACACTTGCTGTAGTCCGTATATACTACGTCAGTCTGTCCTTGTGTCATCCCATTTGTGATAAATTCATGTGACAGAATTAGGTTTGATAACAGTATCATCTATAGATCGGCATAGAGACATCTGTCCAACAATAATACTTGTAATTGAGATTTGAACATGTGTGATGATTACACGATTTCACACTGCAATGAGAATTTCTCTGTGGAAAAAGAAACTCCTACCACCTTCTGATTTCCTACCTCTCCAGGAAAAATTACCTCCAGGAAACGACCTCCCATGGCATATGGAAATCTCTCAATCGTCTACGCACAGTATGCCGGTCGAGACAAAATCTATGCAGGTGGGGAATGCGAGACTCGAGCTTAAGCATGTGATTGCAGTGCCCCCGTGCAGTCCATGGTGCACTTGGTCTCGTTCACCTTGTGTCCTATCCCGTGCACTAAAAATGACTTAACTAAAGCCACTGATAGCGCGGTTGAGATGGCACAATTTTATTCGGGAACAATTTAGCACCAACAATGAATCATTGACACGAGAAGAAGAAGAACACTATTTCCCTTAGATGCTCAGGTACTCTGTAAATAACTCCACTGATTGGTATCTAGGGCAATGCTTTACTATGTCCAGTTTAGATGCTATTTTTACCCGACTATAGCGAAACCAAAGTAGGGTTATGATTTTGACAGGCTATGTACTATGTATGTAGGTTCATCTGTTCCTCATACCTCCTGAACTACTTATTAGAACTGGACTAATGAGGTATCATTAGAAGCGTCTTAGTCGTAAACTGGTTATAGGCTATGACGTATCACCGAATCAAATGGAACGCCCTCTAGTAATCATAAAGTTCACCTCCTTCTGCGAGCAAGTAATGCTCGTGAAGGAGGAGGCGTGGCGAGAGCGGCAGCGGGAGCGACGAAGGATCGCAAGCTAAGCTGCCCGCGTACGAAGGCAACTCGGGCGTCATAGGTCGATGACTGACAACCGCCCCCCACCCCCTCCCCCCATGAGCGCAGGCCTGGGGGTATCGGGTGGAACCACCTGTCACCCTGGCAGAAGCAGGCCGCGGCAGCGGCGCGCCTTGCGCGCCTCCCCGTTTCCGGGGACGACTTGGGGACCCTGTAGTCCCCACCACACCCGAGGAGAGGGTCAGATCGAGAGAAATGGTCCTGGGTCGGTCGGGGTGCGAGGGATATGGCTGTTAACCTTATCATCGGCAACCAAAAACGACCCACAGGCGGCGTGCGTTTTGGTCGGTTCGAGTCCGACATAACCTCTTCCACTGGCTCCGGAGACCGTGGGGATTTTGCACTCGTAAAAAAAAAGTAGTCATATACTATTGTGTTAAATATTGAGATAAATTTACTGTGTTTGATATTTTCTGATAGGGCTTAATTAGCACATTACAAATATTTATAACTTATAGGTGTCGCTTGCCCCAAAATAATATAAATAAAAAATTTAGTTTAAAATTAAACCTGACTACTGAAACGACGGCTATCCTTGATATTTTCTTGTTTAATAACGTCGCGCAGGGCGCGCCGTAGTAGCGGCGGTAAGTTCCATCATGGGGGAGTGGCTAGGGAGGCCACACGGCAGCCTCTCGTACCGTCTGACGCAGATGATCACCGAGCACGGATGCTTCGAAATGTATCTGCGTCGGATGCAGAAAGTCTAGTTCACAGTCATTTGTTTCCACTTCTAAATGATATCATTATACCTGAACAGCACGGTTTTGTCAAATCCCGATCCACTATCAGTAATCTCACAATTTTTACTCAATTTTTATTTGAGAATATGAATCGAGACACCCGAGTTGATACTGTATATACTGACTTTCGGAAGGCTATTGACATGGTGGATCATAAAATACTTCTCGATAAAATAGCTTTTAACGGTATAAGAGGGAATTTGCTCAGGTGGTTTGCATCTTATATATTTCGCAGGTCACAGAAGGTTGTTGTCAATGGACATGAGTCGGATTATGTGGTCGTTGAGTCTGGTGTGCCCCAGGGATTAGTATTGGGCCCTTTGCTCTTTATTATTTACATAAACGATATAAAGTCTTGCTTCCTAAACTCTAAACTACTAATATAGGTATTTAAACTATCATGGTCACTGACATCAGTATCAGAATAAACGGGATACTCAAAATAATGAAACATGGTAAATATCCCGTTTATTCTGATTCTAAACTACTAATGTACGCAGATGACTAAAAAATCTATAAGACCTGTACGAACAACTATGACTGCATTCTTCTACAAGAGGATCTAGACAGGCTCTCAGAATACTGTTTGGTTAATAAGCTTAATCTAAATCTGCCTAAATGTCATGTTATATTGTTTACGAAAAACATAAACACTACACATTTTAAATACACTCTTAACGGCACAGTGCTAGATAAGACTGATAGCGTAAGAGATCTCGGCGTCCTACTGGACTCTAAATTACATCTTGACACTCACATTGATTACATCATTAACAAAGCCTTTAGAATGTACGGATTCGTCATGCGGTCTTGTATTGACTTCAAGAAACCTTCTACTTTCCTCTACCTATATTAAACTTTAATTCGTTCCCAAATTGAATATGCGGTGCTTATTTGGACCCCTTTTTACCAAAAATATACGCATAGAATTGAAATGGTTCAAAAAAGATTCCTTCGTACCTCCCATTATAAATGTTTTCATACTAGGATTCCTTACACGGAACTGTTAAAATATCACAAAATTTTGAGCTTGGAGCACAGACGTAAATTGCTGATGGTTATGATGCTGTACGGCATATGCAGTAATAAATTCAGTTGTATTGAACTTACTAATAAGTTGTGTTATGTGGTTTCTAGAACTGCTGTTCGGCGCGGGGTGTGCGTGCCCAGATTGTTTTACACAGAAAAGTGTAGAACAAACGCTGGGGAGCGAGCACCTCTGTGGCGATTATTGGCAACCTACAACTCACATTTTGCTGATCTCGATATTTTTGCGCTTTCTGAGAACCAATTCAAGAAAATGGTTTCTGAAACTCTCGCTAATGACTCCTAATTGGATGTCATTCTGCGGGGATTGAGTTTTTACTACGCGTTCGTATTTTAAAACACAATTATAAATTCGTGGACAATAGTGTGGGTTGTGCGTTTTTATTTTGTATGGTTTTTAAGATTTTATTGTAACGCATAACTGTTTTTTGTCTCTAATAAATAAAATAAAAAATAATACTTTTTCAGTAGTCGGGTTTTAGTTTTAAACTTATTTTTTTATTTATATTATTTTGGGGCAAGCAATAGGTATAATTTATACATATTTGAAATATGCTAATTAAGCACGACATATTTATCTCATATTTATTTTTTAACCCAGTACTTTATGACCGCTAGAGGGCACCACATTAAACTCGGTGACACGTCAGCATCATAGTTACTGTTGTCCACTGGTTATATAAACTATAACCAGTGGACAACTAAGATGCTTCTAACGCTTCCTTATTTGTCCAATTCTATTAAGTGCTTGAGGAGCTGTGAGGGAACAGATGAACATACATACATACAAACATAGCTTGTCAAAACCATAACCCTCCTTTTACTTCTCCGTAATCGGGTAGTAAAGGCGGCATAGTATTATATTAGATACGTGACTATTTCGACAATATTTAACTTCACGTCGATCCCAGTTGCATCACAAGCTTTTCGACTTCCGCATGCATGCTTTGTGATTTGTCTAATTTCCTCAAAAATAATTACAAATGAGGTGTGATTAGCATCAGATCTTTTAACCCCGATTAGACCACGAATAAACGGTTTTGTTAAAATGATGAATGATGATGAAAAGGTGTAGGTATTATACGCCTTTGCAAACTGTATCTTTATCATCTTACTTTTTTTCGCTAACTTCATTATTTTTCTTTTTTCAGATATCGTCGTTTACGTAATTGTATCAAGTCATGCAGAATACTGCAGGACGAGTCACGAAACCCCCTGTGATTACACTTTGTTCTGTACAGATTATGTCAACGCAGATAGGAACTGGGATAGATTTACCTACTATGGTCAAGATTCAATGCAGGGTAAAATGTGTTTGCAAAATGGTTCATATGAAGGACGTGACCTAGTCCCAGTGAAACTTGTTTTCAAGCAGACTAACATTAGTACTACGGAGCCAATACCACATATTTTAAATGAATGGAGAGGAAGAAAAATTCTTAACATCATACATACCTTAGATCTAAGTGGCAATAACTATAACCAACTACCAAATATACAAAGCATGTTAAATCTTGTAGTACTAAACATTTCAAAAAATGAACTGACTTCAGCTGTCCTTTCAAATAATAATCAGTTAGCGAAACTAAGTAAACTAGACTTATCAAATAATATGATTAGTGATATTAAAGTAAACCATGATGGGTATCCTTATAACAAACTCACTGTAATTGATTTATCTCACAATTATATTACAAATATACCTGACGCTATCTTTGATTCTATGGATGGTCTACAAGCACTAGATCTGTCTTATAATTTTCTTGATATACTGGGTCAGTTTACTTTTGAAGGAATCAAAAAATTGACAGACTTGAACTTATCTAACAATCGATTAACAGATATTAGTTCTTCACTGTTCAGGTTCAGTGAACTTAAAATTCTCAATCTCAGTGGAAATAAATTAATAGATCTGACATTAAATGATTTTAAGCAGTTAATCAAACTAGAAATATTAGATCTCAGCTCAAATAACATAAAGATTATTAATAGTAATGTCTTCAGTCCGATGGTTTCTTTGCAAAGTTTAGATCTTAGTAATAATTTGCTAGACAACTTAGACAAAAATACGTTTACTAACTTAAATTTACTTCACAATATCGATCTCTCAAATAATAAAATAAAAACTTTACCTATGGGTTTATTTCAGAATATCACTTTGTCTACCTTTTCTATAAGTGAAAATATATTAGAAGGTTCGTTGGATAGAGGAATGTTTGAAGGTATCAACATCACAAGACTAGATCTAAGCAATCAGATGCTTACAGAAATCAAAGATTATACTTTTTATAATCTGCTTAGGCTTGATACCTTAATTTTTAAATCGAATAATATAGAATCATTAACAGACAAATGTTTTAAAACTTTAATAAATCTTAGCCTACTAGATCTATCTTATAACAAAATAAGCAATATAAATTTTGACAAAACAGATTTAAGCAATCTTCAATCGTTTTCTTTGAAAAATAATCGCTTAACAAAAATAAACCATGAACAATTTCAATATTTAAATCGACTTGAATATTTGGACCTCTCAGAAAATCAAATTTCTCATATAGAGCCAAATGCATTTCAAATGCTAAGCAATTTGATACATTTAGAATTGAATAGTAATCCGTTAGTTGGTACATTAAAGACAGGCACTTTTCAAGGTTTAATTTTATTACCTAGTCTTGATATTTCACGCAGTATGTTGACTACGATAGAAAACGCATCGTTCACTTATATGAGTGCGTTAAAAGACCTAAATATGTCTCATTGTGAAATAAGCGAGATAAAATATAATGCATTTGCCCGGACTGAACATTTAGAAATAATCGATCTATCACATAACAAATTGAAAGATTTTAATATTAATACAACTGAATTACTTGATCTATCAACACTATTGTTGCATAATAATTTGATTCAAATAATTTCACCTACAACGCTAAAGGGCTTACCGAGATTGAATAAATGTGTACTGTCTCATAATGAAATTATAAATATTGACATCAACGCTTTCAATAGCCTGATTGATTTGCGACTTTTGGATATATCCTATAATACAAAATGCAATTTCACTGTGAGCTCTTTAGCAGAAGTGAAAGAACTAACCACTTTGATTTTATCAGGTATTAAAACTCCTATAAGCTTTGCACATTTGGTAAAGGATAGCCAAATTTATGAGCTGGTAATGGCTAATGCTAGTATTCAGAATATAAGCCAATTACAATTTGGCGCAATGCCTCACATAGATACTTTGGACTTGAGTAATAATAATGTATCTAATTTGAAAATGGGTGATTTTAGTGGATTGTCTGCTCTTAGACATTTAGACTTGAGTTTCAATCAAATATCGTCCATTCAACCGGGTGTATTTAAAAATAATACAGTTATGAATTCTTTAAACATATCTCATAATTGTTTAGTATCTGTCAATTATGGTATTTTTCGTGGATTAATTTACTTAAGTATATTGGACATGTCCTATAATTACATTAAAGATTTAGACAGCGAACGATTTTACGAATTAAATTACTTAACTCACTTAATTGTAGATCATAATCTAATTAGTTCCGTAAATGCGGAAGAGTTTATTGGTACAAGTCTGATGAAATTAAGTATTGGCGATAATCCTTTATCTTGTGAAATTTTGGTGAAGCTGGCAAAAAGTCGCGTACCTTTCGAAATAACTGCTATTAGTATAAATGAGCATGTACATGAAAATGTGAAAGGTGTAACATGTAACAAAATGACGCACAAGATACCCACGCCTAAGAAAATGGAAAATAGCAGTGATATTTTACTTAATTCACTACAAAATGTTCTCCTTAATTTAAGTAAAAGCAATATCGAAAGAGATAATCGAGATGTACTATATTTAGAGAAGATTTCCAGACTCTTCGAGAAATCTAATTCTTTTAATGGTGATAAATTAACAAAATTAGTTGATTTAGGTGCCAGTGTTAAAGCCTTAAATAATCGAACTAATATGATGCTTGAAAACATACTAAATGTATTTAATAAAAATCATTCATCAACTGCTTCCACTACTGCACCAGCTACACCAGCTACAACAGTTTCTTCGACAAGCACGTATTTTCCAAGTTCAGAAAATAATAACCAATCTGTAGACATAATTTCTTATATTAATAAAGTGAAAAAAGAATTAGAAAATGCTATAGCAAATGAAAGACGAAATATTATGACTGAATTTGAAAAGAAAATTGTTTCAAATAGAACAGAATCACTGGCTAAAATGAACGTTGGTCACGAAAAATTAGTATCAAGTAATATTATACCTACAACGTCTTTGTTCACAGAGACATGTGTTGCTTTAACATTGCTGATTTTAGTTGGATTAGTTTTATATAAGTTTTACAAGTCCAGAATGTTCATTAGAAACAGATTCTCTCTAAGCACTCGGGAATTACCTGGTGCAATGGAAAATTCAACGCTGTGATATCACATTGTGTTTATTGTATATATATCAAGTGGAAGATAAATGTATATAGGTTAGCAGTAAGGTAATTTTATGTGTTAGCTGTGTGTTCTGTGTTATTTACTATCTATGCATTATTTTTCTGTTGTTTTAATTTCTGAATCATTAATTAGGAAATGTACATAAAGTGAAAATGAATTGTATACCTAATGAAAAGAACGTGTAGAAGACTGCAGTCTTCAATGCTTCCACTTGGAGTTCGTTCCAAACTGCATCCATCGAACGCAACCAGAATTTGAATTCAGACGATGAAAAACAAAATATTTCAAACATTATTATCTCGATATTGAAAGGTTCTCTTTGTCTGAACACTGCAGCCTACAATCCAACTATGAAAGTAAATAAAACAATAATAATATGTGTATTTAGAACTTTTATTTCTTATGGTTAGATTTTTGGTGACAATTTTTCAGTAGCATCAAATCTAAGTATAATAGGGCGTTAAATGTATAAATGGTATCAGTATCAATCATTTCTATGTATACTACTAAAATGACAAAACTTTGTAAGAATAAAAAAATATATAGCGAAGTACCAAACAAGATAACAGAGTATCACAATCCACAAGATATTGTTGTTGTCAACAATGGCTGTCATACAAATGACATTATGAAAAGACGAGCTATGATAGATGTGACAAGAGGCAAAATTTAATTTCTCATCATTCCAAAACTCAAAATTAAAATTTTGTTCCCGCCTCACTCAGTACAATTTTTGTTCTAAATTGCTCATTTGGTAGTTACTGATCGCTACATACATTTTTGATAAGGGAGAATCTTATTGCGTTATGTGCCTTTTATGTGCCTCTTCTTGTCATCCACAGGTATCCCAATGTCTTAAGAGAAGTATGTTTTAATCAAGCTGCAACATAAATGTAATCATTAAAGTTATGTGCTAAAACATTTCTAAAAGATAAATTTACAATAACAAGCGCGTGTATTACGTCTGTACCTACATATTTGGGATTTTTGAGTTATCGATCAGATCAGGTTAATCTACACTACACA
Source organism: Eilema griseolum (assembly GCA_963662185.1). NCBI lineage: Eukaryota > Metazoa > Arthropoda > Insecta > Lepidoptera > Erebidae > Eilema > Eilema griseolum. The sequence continues at coordinate 20,408,230 of OY759248.1, read as the reverse complement.
ATAGATTAATACGTTGATAGGTTTTGTGTAATCACATTATTTATTTAAAACTTTATGCACAATACATAGGCAGACTTAATGCCACAGGCATTAGAGAGTGTAATATTATAGAGAGAACGTACTAGAATGTAATAGAGAGAGAGAGAGAGAGAGAGAGAAAGAGAGATAGAGAGTTCTATATTTGCTTAGACATTACGTTATATATATTCTAGTGATTTCGTAAGTATTTATGTATGCTGATAAGTATGTACTGTCTGAAGTTCATAAGAACAGCACTCATTGAAATAAAACCACTTTAAACCTAGATTAAAGAAAAAACAAAAACAATAGCAAGATTTACCAATACAGCGAGGTCTATCCTAAATATTGTATCATCTAAGGTGAGCCCATTCTACATAGATACTAACAATTCATTATAATTCGAGTACTTTGAGATAACTTACACTTCAAACTGTTACAACCACCTTCTTTAGTCCTTAGGGCTAATTGTAAATAATATCGAATAAACCGCGATGGAATCATTTAAAAAGTGGTTTTATTTCAATACAGTGAAGTATGTTTGTAAAATACATAAAGCTTTCCACATACAACGTATTCAAACTTTTGCTCACTTTTATTGTTAGTAAACATTTTGTACTATTTGTGAGTGTCAGAGACCTTACCTTACCTCTCTTTGCTTTATATATCATATAATGTACTTAATAAAAAAGTGAATGTAGATAATTCCTATATCATTTTTTTTATACCACTTAGGTGGCAGACAAGCACACGGCCCACCTGATGGAAAGTGGTCACCGTGGCCTATGGACGCGTGCAAAACCAAGAGAGTCACAGTCGCGCTGCCAACCCTGCAAGCATTGAGAGTTTCTGTGCCGTCAGTGTAAAAGACAAAGAAGGACAAACTTTTGGTCTTTCCACTGACAGCACAAAAACCCTTCAGTGAGCTCTGGCTATCCTACTCACCGCCGGGAACACAACACGAGGTTATTATGGCCGCGGTATTCTGTAGGGCGGAGGTACTTCCCCAGTCGGACTGCTTAATTTGACGGAAATACCGTCGTGTTCTACCTCCTATTTCAAAGCAAAGAAACAATGGCATGAGTCAACAATAGTGCCTGGACTGGAATATGGCAATAGGTTAACCCCCTTTTACGTGGGACCAAATTACAGTACAGTAGAAGAAGCTCGTAAAGTATGTAAAAATAGAATCAAATGGCGGGCTGTTGTCTCTGCCTACCCGGGTGGGAAATAGGCGTGAGCGCATATATTTATAAAATTACGAGCAGATTATATAAATATTAAATGAGTACGTTGATAAATAATTACTGCTTTGTGAAATTCCTGTGATTTCTTGTAACATACGTGCATATCTTAATACTTATGAGTCACGATAATCTCTGTTAATTAATTTTATCTGATCTGTTGACGTATTTATTAATCCTATTATGTACCCACCTACAAACAATACATTTTCAAACAAAGCCTAATCATAGTGCAGATACGCGTAATAAAAGAACTCGATAGAGGGTAGATCGATATATTTACTCCTAAAAACTTTTTCACTGTTCACCGCCAATACTCCAGTTCCTCCGTGATCATGGTGCTTGCAACAGCGCCGAAATATCGGAAACTCAAAACAATACAACATGCTAAATATCCCGATAAATTTAATACTAAGCATTAAAGTTATAGGGATGGACGGGGAATTAATACTAAGCATTTTAATGATCTATTGTTAGGTTATTAGACTAAACTAGGCTAAGGAACCGACTATTCTTAAACAGTACTCTATATCATATCGTATATCATTCTCATATTATTACGCCTTTATCTCAGGAGGGTTAGGCAGAGGTGAATTAACACCCACATTTCACCAATAATTGTATTCGGTCCCACGTAATAGGGGGTGAGCCTATTGCCGTATTCCGGGCACTATTGTTGACTCGAGCTATGCATCTGAGGCTGAGTCTGGGCTGTATATATCTGTCTGATGTTAAACAGCCCTATCCCTTAGTCGCCTTGTACGACACCGCATGGGAAGAGATGGGGTGGCCCTAATTCTACTCTGCTGGAAACCACGCGGCAAACACATTTTTATAATCTATACAAATAGAATATATTTGAATTTGACTCTCATATAGGTTATGAAAATTCACCTAAACGGAACGATTCACTTGTAAATCCCCAAAGGGGTAGGCATAGGTGTATTAACATCCATATTTCACCATTACACTGTATAATATCTAGTTGGTGGATTATGGCCTTTAATACAACTTTGCCCACTCTTTCCTTCTTGATATCGGAATGGTAAGGATATTGATTTCACACAAACCTCCATACATCGCGACATTGCCCGTTAATGAGCACTTGTCCAGGCCGGCAGTTAGGAGGCACGGTGATCACATTAGTAGGGTTTCCGTTGTAACTGTGAATTGTCACAAAGTGAAGTTTTAGTACCTACATAATAATAATAATATAATAATAATAATAACATGCCACTTGCTGATGAAATACGGCAAATGTGTCATCAACACACAGTTAAAATCATACCTATCATTCTCTCATCCACAGGTCTCATTCCAAAATCATTACACACATCACCCACAGAATTAGGTCTACATAAAAAAGTATATATTTCATTACAGAGATCAGTTGTTATAGATACATGTTCCATAGTTAGGCGATTCCTCACATCCACCCGAATCACTTGGCTTAAGCCCGTGATAGGTTCACACATACCAGCCGAAAAAGCTGAGAAGTTTAAAATAATAATAATAATAAATGATTTATTTCTCACCAACAACCAAGAAATCACAATATTTAGAAATTCACAGTTTAGGGTAGGTACAATAACTGGTCACTATGCAAGCAGCACAAGCCATTTAAGAGCGGATTTTAAATTTTCCTGATTTAAGTAGAAGTAAAATATATTAGTATGTCTTTGATTTTCAGTCTTTCTGTGATTCCTGATTCTTGTTATGACCAATTATCACCTTGAAGCGTTTTTGGGTCTACACCTTATATTGAGCATGGTCAGTTATTTGTTACCAGTTTGGTTTTTACATAGATACATTTATCTCCAAAGGGTTAGGCAGAAGTGAATTAGCACCCACATTTCACCTATCATTGTATTCGGTCCCACATAATAGGGGGTGAGCATATTGCCGTTTTCCGGGCACTATTGTTGGCTCGAGTCATGCATCTGAGGTTGAGTCTGGGCTGTATATATCTGTCTGATTTTAAACAGCCCTATCCCTTAGTCGCCTTTTACGACACCGCATGGGAAGAAATGGGGTGGTCCAAATTAGGTTTTCATATATAAATTAAATGTGTAAAACGGGCGGTTGCCATTCTCCTGTCAGTTGTAAACCACTGTTCGCTAGATATATTCTAACCCAAGCTCTAGTCTAATCTTTACCAAATATCATCAAAATCTGTTCAGTGGTTACTTAGCATTTATTATATTAGTCTTTATTAAACAAACCTTTTCCACACCTCGCGACACTTTCCATTTATCAAAGCTTGTCCAGGCGGGCAGTTAGGGGGCACAGTGATTACATTTCTAGAATCTCCGGCTAACCTGTGGACAAAGTATCTGTATTAATGTTCGGATCAGATGCAGCCCTGTAACTGCCCTGGTTAGAAGTCAGCTGGAATATGCCTCTGTAGTCTGGAATCCTATATATACCGTGAAATCTCAGAGAATTGAAAGTATTCAACTTGCTTTCACGAGACAACTGGCATACGGTTTACCTGGTATATCGCATAGGGCCCCTTACGACCAAAGGCTTGCCTTTTTGAAAATGAAAACACTCAACCTAAGCCGTAGGGTCCAAGACCTAGTGTTCTTACTCAAGCTTGTGAATGCAAGCATAGACTGTAGCCAGCTGCTCAATGGCGTTAATCTCAATGTACCCAGCCGAGCGCCAAGGTACCCTGGTATTCGAACGTTCCATATACCCGTCTGCAAAACTAATATTGGTAGACAATCCCCTGTGGCTCGTATCTGTTCCGAGTACAATTCACTGTGCGGTAGCTCTGTGGATCTTGATATTTTTGCTGATTCTATCAGCAAGTTCAAGAAAAGCTTCTTGGCACCATCCGGGTGGCTAATTAACACTGAGGGTTGCTAAAGCTTCGATTTCTATCTTCTTTTTGTATTTTTTTTTTTTAGAATATTATTAAATTATTGCTCATTTTGTAATGTAATGTGGTTTGAATTCGGATTTGGTTCCGGATTTGGATTTGAGTTTGGATTTGGGTTTTGATTTGAATTTGGTTTGGATTTGGATTTGAATTTGAAGTTGAATTTGGGTTTGAATTTGAATTTGAGTTTGAATTGGAATTTGATTTAATTTAACTATAAAACTTCTGAAGACGAACTCACCACAGTATCTTTGTTAAAATCATCACAAAACCACCCGTCGCTTCTTCGAAGACTTCCAGCTGTAAATGAAATTAAGCAACAGAAGAAGAAGGATGTGGAGCAAATTTTAATCAAGCAGTTTGGAGACCAATGGTCAGAAAATCCTGATCTTGAATGGTTTAATACCATTATTTTCAGTGAAACACCAGCTGGTAATACAGGCACAGAAAATAACGCCAATGATGCTGACGTCGATTTCGAGGAATGTGATTGTTGTGAGCCCGACCAGCAAGATTTTGTTTAATTATGTTTATTTTGTTGATTAAACTTTGATATAAAAAACAATTGATTTCATTTCAAAAGCAGACATGTCCATTGAGTTTTCAGTCAAAACCAGAGTTGTCCAAACTTTCAAACAAAACCAGACTTGTCCATAACAAAAAAATTAAAAAAAAAAAAACCATTCAGCTTTTTGATAAACAGTAAACGGAAATATGTTCGAACATTTATAGAGCTTACGTGTACTGAAAATCAAAAATCTGACTGGTCTGCATCTGCTTGTATCAGTTTTTTATCCATCCTGTAAAAAATGGTTTATGGGACAAGTCTGGATTTGTTCGCCTGCTCCTCTGAGGAGCAGGCGAACAAATCCAGACTTGTCCATTCAATCAGATTTTTTTTTTTTGAATTTTATAACATCTAAAAGTAAACACCTATATAGTTCCAAAAGATTTTCAATCAATTCTGACTCTTTCCTATAGAAAAACGTCTTCGACATTTGGTTTTTCGTACAGAAACAGACTTGTCCTATTTAATCTAACCAAAAATGAGCTATGTTTCGGTTTTCAATCAAAACCGGACAAAAATGATAGTAGTTTTTTCTTATCAATGGATTTTCAAACTAAACAAAACTTGTCCAATAAAATTAGTCAACTTTTTTTATGCGGAAACACTTATTTAATTATGGCAATTTATTTACAAAAAAAAAGATTAAATCAGCTGTACAGATTACTTGTTAAAAGTTTTCAACTGAAGTTTTGCGAAAGTTTTGTATTAAAAATGGACGAAAACGAATCTACTGTTGCTGATATCAATGATGGTACACGTAAAAGAAAAAGAAATGCACGAGTTTCTTTAATTAACAAGAATACAAAGTAAGTATTATTTCATTATGTGTAACATTGTAATTTCGAGGTTAGGTTTTCAAATTAAATCGTATTTAATTTTGTTTTAGGTACGCAGATAATGACCCTCTTGCTTTGAACTTTGAATGTGTATGTGATCATAACAAGGGCAAATTCAAATGCCAAACTTTAACTATCAACGAAATAGTATACAACCGCAAGTTGTTATATGAGAAAATTAGCAAAAATGAGCAAGATATACACTTAGTGAGATTTATATCACCGTGTCCAATCGAAAGAGAGCGGTCGAGGGCCGCATCTAGGAAACCTCAGAAAAATAAATACTATGTTACTTATTTTTTTTTAAGAGATTCAAAACGTATGGTTAAAGTTTGCAAGAAATTTTTCTTAGCTGCTCTTGGTTTAGGTAAGAACAGAGTCAATACCATTGCAAGCAAAATCTTTGAAGGGAAAACGCCACATGATAACCGAGGTGGAGATCGAAAAAGTCTTAAAAGCATAGAAAAGAAAGAGAGTGTCAAAAGATTTCTGGCTGCGTTGCCAGCTAAGGAATCGCATTATAATAGAAGAAAGTCGAAGCGAGTTTACCTATCCTATGAGTTAAACATTAGAAAACTGTGGGGATTGTACAATGCAGCTGTTGGTGATGAGATGAAAGTTACCGAAACGATGTTTCGAAGAGTCTTCGAAAATGATTTTAATATTGGATTCTCATCTCCATCGTGCGATGTTTGCAGCACTTGCGAACTGCTGAAAAACAAGCAAAAAATTGAAAATAATCCCGAAGAACTGCAATCCTTAAAAGTACAGCTTCGTGTACACAAAATAAGAGCAAAACGGTTTTTTGAACTAGCTAAATTAAACCCAGAAAACTCTTTGACAATCTGCTTCGACCTCCAGCAAATTCAATGCCTCCCAAAGACTCCCATTCAAGAATCTTTTTATTTAAGGCAAATTGGACTGTATGCATTTTGTGTTACAGACATGCCTACAAAAGATCCTCATTTTTATATTTGGACTGAAGATCAAGCTAAAAAAGGATCAGCAGAAATAGCATCTGCCCTTTTAACGTACCTGATTTCTGCTGATTTGTCGGGAGTTGAAGTGTTGCGCCTTTTTGCCGATGGATGCGGAGGGCAAAACAAAAACTCGCATGTGGTGCACATGTTGCTCTTCTGGCTAAAAAATTACGCTCCGACAAATGTGGCTAGAATCATTTTAACGTTTCCCGTACGTGGTCATAGCTTTTTGCCCGCCGACAGGGTTTTTGGCAGAGTTGAAAAAGACCTAAGAAAAAAACCGTTCATATTGAACCCAGGCACATATAAAGAGGTTTATACTAAACATGGTAAAGTACATAAGTTGACTGAAGATTGGAACCTTTATGATTTTAAACAACTGGAAACCTATTATAAAAAGGTGGACAATATCAGAGATGCAAAACGAATAATAATAGATAGAAGATCAAGTTTGGCTGATTCACAAAATACACGCGACTCGTCAACTAGACCTCAGGGTTTTACGGTGCCAACCAGGGGACGAATACACCAACGTCGTGGCAGAGGCAGAGGACGTGGTAGAGCACGTAGTCTTAGAGGAAGAAACGAGAGTCGAGCTGAGTCTAGTTTAACTCATATACACTGTGGCGTAAAAGTCTCAAATTTTTATAACACATTGAATTCCGTGATTCTCAATCAATTTCACAATTTCAATCAATGTAATCAATTTGGTAAATGTAATCAATGTTCAGTATATCGATGTAATTATTTTAATAATCAAATTGTTTATGATTTCAATGTACCTATGCAAATTTCACACTTTATTCATTCCGTTATTTAATTTTAATAGTCAGAATAAAACCGAATCAAATCGATGTATTATTAATAATCAAATTATTATTTGTCTAAATACTAACTGTACTAATAGTTTCACTCTTTTGTCTAACTAAATTCATACAATTATTATTTTAATGCATGCGAATGTTGTGTACGTCTTTAATAGGTATGCATATTGGAATATTTCACGGATGCAACTATTATAGAAAATGTATAAAATGTATACTGTTGATGTACCTTAATAAATAAATAAATAAATAACTGCAAAGAATTATCAAAAACCGACACTATGAGGTACCTTGGTGTGGTCATTGATGAGCACCTTAGCTTTCATGCACACATAAACGGCCTATCCAATGAAGTCCGGAAAACAGCAAATATATTAAAATTACTTCGTTCATCGGCATCACCAGACACTTTAAGAATGGTGTTTTATGCCTTGTGTCAATCGCTGATAACATATTGCATAACATGTTGGGAAATTGCTCAAAAAACAGCAATGATTCAAATTGAAAGAGCTCAGAGGGCAGTAATTAAAACTACGTTTTGGAAACCCTTCCGATATCCTACAGAAAGTTTGACAAAGAAAGTGAATTATTAAATGTGCGTCATTTACATATTCTAAAGACAGTTCTAAACATTCATAAAAAACAATAAATTCAGAAGACTACAAAGATTTAGCCAAGCGACGAGTGTACAAACTCCGACTACCCCAAGTTAACACAAGCTTTGCCAGACGCTTTAGTCCATTTAAAGATCTTTTTATTTTTTAAAAGAATTCCTTCCCATTGATGTCAACCGGGAGGGTGGATAAAAGGCTCGCGGCATTGTAAATAATTGTGTTTTAATAGAAATGCATTTATTTATTTAAAGTTTATAGATTAAAATCATTTATTTGTGAAACAATTATACTTAGGTAATGTGTTTTATATCTATGCTAATATTTACATTAGTAAAAAATAATAATTAAATAAAACAAAAGTTAAAACGCGTCGTGGAATTCCTCCGCATCGCGTGAAAAATAATTATGATTAAAATTAATAAATTAAAAAAAACTAAATTTATACATATCTTGTCCAAACTTCACGACATTGCCCGTTAATCAAAGCTTGTCCAGGCGGGCAATTAGGTTTTTGGTTCTACAGCTTATATTGAGCATGGTCAGTTATTTGTTACCAGTTTGGTTTTTACATACATACATTTATCTCCAAATGGTTAGGCAGAAGTGAATTAGCACCCACATTTCACCTATCATTGTATTCGGTCCCACATAATAGGGGGTGAACATATTGCCGTTTTCCGGGCACTATTGTTGACTCGAGTCATGCATCTGAGGTGGAGTCTGGGCTGTATATATCTGTCTGATTTTAAACAGCCCTATCCCTTAGTCACCTTTTACGACACCGCATGAGAAGAAATGGGGTAGTCGAAATTAGGTTTTTATATATAAATTAAATGTGTAAAACGGGTGGTTGCCATTCTCCTGTCAGTTGTAAACCACGGTTCGCTAGATATATTCTTACCCAAGCTCTAGTCCAATCTTTACCAAATATCATCAAAATCGGTTCAGTGGTTTAGGCATACAAGCGTAACAGACAGATAAAAAGACTGACACACCGACAGTAAGAGTTACTTAGCATTTATAATATTAGTATTTATTAAACAAACCTTGTCCACACCTCGCGACATTTACCATTTATCAAAGCTTGTCCAGGGGGGCAGTTAGGGGGCACAGTGATTACATTTCTAGAATCTCCGGCTAACCTGTGGACAAAATATCTGTATCAATGTTCGGATCAGATGCAGCCCTGTAACTGCGAAGAGTTGTGAAAAACCGACACTATGAGGTACCTTGGTGTGGTCATTGATGAGCACCTTAGCTTTCATGCACACATAAACGGCCTATCCAATGAAGTCCGGAAAACAGCAAATATATTAAAATTACTTCGTTCATCGGCATCACTAGACACTTTAAGAATGGTGTTTTATGCCTTGTGTCAATCGCTGATAACATATTGCATAACATGTTGGGGAAGTGCTCAAAAAACAGCAATGATTCAAATTGAAAGAGCTCAGAGGGCAGTAATTAAAACTATGTTTTGGAAACCCTTCCGATATCCTACAGAAACTTTGACAAAGAAAGTGAATTATTAAATGTGTGTCAATTACATATTCTAAAGACAGTACTAAACATTCATAAAAAAACAATAAATTCAGAAGACTACAAAGATTTAGCCAAGCGACGAGTGTACAAACTCCGACTACCCCAAGTCAACACAAGCTTTGCCAGACGCTTTAGTCCATTTAAAGATTTTATTTTATTTTTTAAAAGAATTCCTCCCCATTGATGTCAATCGGGTGGGTGGATAGAAGGCTCGCGGTATTGTAAATAATTGTGTTTTAAAAGAAATGCATTTATTTGTGAAACACTTAATTATACTTAGGTAATGTATTTTAAATCAGATAATATTTTTGCGTTCAGTAAAAATACTGATTGTGCATCTAATTAAGTTCAGAATGATCACCACCCACCCCGAAATGGATAGGTTAGGTTAGAAGACTAAGGCGGGAGCGAAGCGAAGCGGAGCTCCCGCCTTATGTCTTTGTGGTAATTTTTTTTATAATCGGTTGGTTGGTTGGTTGCTAACTAACTACTTACTTGCAGTAGTTTTTTGGTGCTCAATCAGTATTTTTGATGTGAATTTGGATTATTTTGTCGTACAAAATGTACTCTTTTTGATATACGTTTAAATACCATCCTTTTAAATCTATGCTAATATTTACATTCATAAAAAATAATAATTAAATAAAACAAAAGTTAAAACGCGTCGTGGTATTCCTCCGCATCGCGTGAAAAATAATTATGATTAAAATCATTATATTAAAAAAAAACTAAATTTATACATACCTTCTCCAAACTTCACGACATTGCCCGTTAATCAAAGCTTGTCCAGGCGGGCAATTAGGTTTTTGGGTCTACGCCTTATATTGAACATGGTCAGTTATTTGTTACCAGTTTGGTTTTTACATAGATACATTTATCTCCAAAGGGTTAGGCAGAAGCGAATTAGCACCCACATTTCACCTATCATTGTATTCGGTCCCACATAATAGGGGGTGAGCATATTGCCGTTTTCCGGGCACTATTGTTGACTCGAGTCATGCATCTGAGGTTGAGTCTGGGCTGTATATATCTGTCTGATTTTAAACAGCCCTATCCCTTAGTCGCCTTTTACGACACCGCATGAGAAGAAATGGGGTGGTCCAAATTAGGTTTTTATATATAAATTAAATGTGTAAAACGGGTGGTTGCCATTCTCCTGTCAGTTGTAAACCACTGTTCGCTAGATATATTCTTACCCAAGCTCTAGTCTAATCTTTACCAAATATCATCAAAATCTGTTCAGTGGTTTAGGCAAACAAGCGTAACAGACAGATAAATAGACTGACACACCGACAGACAGAGTTACTTGGCATTTATTATATTAGTATTTATTAAACAAACCTTTTCCACACCTCGCGACATTTGCCATTTATCAAAGCTTGTCCAGGCGGGCAGTTAGGGGGCACAGTGATTACATTTCTAGAATCTCCGGCTAACCTGTGGACAAAATATCTGTATCAATGTTCGGATCAGATGCAGCCCTGTAACTGCAAAGAGTTATCAAAAACCGACACTATGAGGTACCCTGTTGTGGTCATTGATGAGTACCATAGCTTTCATGGACACATAAACGGCCTATCCAACAAAGTCCGGAAAACAGCAAATGTATTAAAATTGCTTTGTTCATCGGCATCACCAGACACTTTAAGAATTGTGTTTTATGCCTTGTGTCAATCGCTGATAACATATTGCATAACATGTTGGGGAAGTGCTCAAAAACAGCAATGATTCAAATTGAAAGAGCTCAGAGGGCAGTAATTAAAACTATGTTTTGGAAACCCTTCCGATATCCTACAGAAACTTTGACAAAGAAAGTGAATTATTAACTGTGCGTCAATTACATATTCTAAAGACAGTTCTAAACATTCATAAAAAACAATAAATTCAGAAGACTACAAAGATTTAGCCAAACGACGAGTGTACAAACTCCGACTACCCCAAGTCAACACAAGCTTTGCCAGACGCTTTAGTCCATTTAAAGATTTTTTTTTTTTTTTAAAGAATTCCTCCCCATTGATGTGGATAGAAGGCTCGCGGCATTGTAAATAATTGTGTTTTAAAAGAAATGCATTTATTTATTTACAGTTTATAGATTAACATCATTTATTTGTAAAACAATTATACTTAGGTAATGTATTTTATATCTATGCTAATATTTACATTAATAAAAAATAATAATTAAATAAAACAAAAGTTAAAACGCGTCGTGGAATTCCTCCGCATCGTGTGAAAAATAATTATGATTAAAATTATTATATTAAAAAAACTATATTACATACCTTGTCCAAACTTCACGACATTGCCCGTTAATCAAAGCTTGTCCAGGCGGGCAATTAGGTGGCACAGTGATTACATTTCTCGAATCTCCTAACCTGTGGGCAAAATATAATATGCCGTTTTTGGTGCCTTTTTTTATAAAAATGTATTGACTTAAATAAGCGTTGAGAGAGGCTTAACTTCGACTACTTAAGTCATAAACCGTTTATTAAATCGCCAGAGTTGACTAACGGGCCCGTTTTCTGGAATGGTGAAGCTACTCTGTTCTGAATCTATATTTATCTGATGAAAGACTATCTGTCTACACATTCCGTCTACTCGTAAATCGAAATTCTAGATTCAGTTATAAAATACGATAGCCTAATTAGATTTCATTTCATTCAATTTATTCATTAATAATGTGTTTCAATTGTGTTAGAATGTACATTATAATAAACATTATCTTATTGAAACATAGTCAATTTATACCAAGTACAAAAACAATAAACAAAATAATTGTTGAAAAATAAAAAAACGGCTGCTGTCTAAAAGATCGAAACACGTCTGATAGCAGGCAGTACCAATTTACCAATCATTAACCGAAAGAAAATTAATGTTTACCGCCTGCTATCAAATTTCATTCGATCATTTAGACAGCAGTCAGGTCTTTTATTTTTCAATAATTCTTTTTATTTTAAACTTTTTAGTTATGATATGGCATGTATATATTTTTGTAATCTCCTTCAAAATATCTTCATTTTGATACCATACTGATAAATTAGAGTTTTTTTATGCCAGCTCGCATTTTAGCACCAAAAATCTACTCTAGTATAGCATTCGTTGACATTTTTTGTACCCTATGACTTGAGACTTAGGTTTAGGTTTAAAGATATTTATTCTCATAATAAGATTTACATCACTTCCGTAAGAACAATACTAAATACATTTACAAATTATAAATATCAGTTCTACGTCACCAAGATAATTAATATAAACATTATGTTTGAAATATTTAAAGTACATGAAGTAAAAAGTACCTATGTACGATACGGATATATACCTAGGACCACAATCAAACTAAGAAACACTCAATGCACAATATTAGGAAACCTAATCACATAATGATTTTAAATGACTTAGAGATGATTACATTTAATTTGAGATCCCATTCATCGTAAGAGAGGAACAAAGAAAACTACATACATACATACCTACATACATACGCGCGTAACACATTAGCCTTGTTGGTGCAGTCGGGTAAAAAATACACCAGCGTGCTAATTTGAATTGACGTAAAAAAAATTCAAAAATTAATTAAAAAAGTAAAATTAAAGTTCTATCTATAGTAATTGCATACAGGGGATTTGTTGTTTTTTTGATTGTGGATCTCAGGAACTACTAGTTTGATTTGAATTTATTTTGTGTTGTATAGTCAGTTTACCGAGAGAGCAGCATAACTTGCTACTATCTAAGAGAGTAAAGCAATAAATCATAATAATTAACAAATTCGACAGTTTCTCATACAAAACAAAAACTAAACAATAGGGGTTTATATATATATTTTTTATATATATATATATATATATGTATAGGATATATAGTATGTATAGGTCGAAGCTGTGACGGGTCGGCTAGTATTAATATAATGAAAAATAAATTTAACCATACCTTGTCCATACTTCGCGACATTGCCCATTAATCAAAGCTTGTCCAGGCGGGCAATTAGGTGGTACAGTGATTACATTTCTAGAATCCCCTTCTAACCTGTCAACATCAATATTTTAGTTAATTTTCATGCCTGGCATTACTTGTTTATAGTGTGCGCCTCTACTTAGAAAGAAAGAAAGAAAGAAAATGCGTTTATTAGACACACACACAAACACAAAATTAGACTAAAACCATTAAAATTAAATACTAAGCACTAAAAAACTAAAGTCTTAAACTTGTGATCTAAAGTAAAAAATAAATACTTCCAGAGTTTATTAATTCGTTGATTTAATATCGGAACAAGTAAAACGATAGTTTCCTTTTACTTGTTCCGGAAGTATGCTTCAATTTATCTTAAATGTACTTTTTGCTTTTTGATTTAACATGAAATTAAACATCCATTGTTTTTGAATGAATCGGGATCAGGCGGATTCAAATGCTGTCTGAACCGATTCAATTTTAATGATTTGAATAGTTAGCAGTTGGGGCAAGGAAGCTAAAAGCCTTATTAAAGAAATCGGACAGAGGCTCATCGAGGCGTCCGGTGACACTCGTTCCGGGTCGTTCCTGGTCCAAAGGCTGTCCATTGCCATCCAACGTGGCAACGCAGCAAGTGTTATGGGCACTTTTGCACCGGGAGCGATCAGGGGCGGGTTATTTGATTAGTAGTTTTGACATATTGTATTGTAATAAATGTATCAAATACCAAAAAAATAAATACCTACTAAAAAAAATTTAAAAAAAAAAGTTAGCATAATAAATGCTTTAAAATTTCATTCAATAGTTTAAGCGGAGTCATCAAAAATTATTTTTTAAAAATGATTACAACATCATTCATTGGTTCCGATAGTTCGTACGAATATCGGTAGATGGCACCCACTGTCGCCGTAAGACGGAAGACAGAAGAATTTGGATGGTTTCGGGCGAAGGTTCTGTAGCTTAGTGGTCAGAGCGTTGCCCCTGTAAGGGAAAGATCGCAGGTTCGGATCCCGCCTGAACCGATTAGTTTTTTTCTATATCTTAATCGATCCATTGTTTTTTATTGATTTTCTAGTTGGTCCGTACAGACCACACGCGCAAACTTTCTACCATTTGTTCAAGAAATCTGTCAGCACCTATATCCAAATTGGTAGAGTATCGCTCTATTTTGTACAAGTATTTATGTTAGGAAATGACTATGGTCGCCCCCCATGAGCGTAGGCCTGGGGGTGACGGATGGAGTCACATGTCACCCTTGCAGAAGCAGGCTGCAGTGGCGACGCGTCCTGTTTCTGCGGTCGAGTTGGGGATTCTGTGGTTCCCACACTCAAGGAGGGCCAGATCTAGAGAGATGACCTTGGGTCGGCCGGGGTGCGAGAGATATGCCCGTCAACCTCACCTTCGGCAATCAAAAACGACCCACAGATGCCGTGCGCTTTAGTCAGTTTGAGTCCGACAAAACCTCTCCCACTGGCTTCAACGGGACCCCCCGTTGGTGCCGGTGGGTACGGTTTTGTCTGAAAAATCCGTGGGCATTTTTCGCAAGTAAAAAAAAGGACATGACTATGATACTATTAAGATAAAATTGTGAAATGAGATGACTATGAAATTGGTTTCATACAAACTTTGCCCATACGTCACGACATTGCCCATTGATCAACGACTGTCCCGGTCGGCAGTTAGGCGGAACAGAGATGACATTTTTGAAATCTCCGTTATACCTGTGGACAAAAAATGAATTTTTAATGACTAATTTTTATTCCTCGGTTTATTTTCAACTAGCTGTTATCCGCAACTTCTCTCACAACCATATATAGAATTATCTCCTGAATCTATCCTTGTAATAAATTTCATTAAATTGTTTCAGTGATTTTGGCATGATATCGTAACATACTAACAGACAGTATATACATATTTAAATTCTAATTCAAATTCATTTATTTGCTAGAACATGGTGTATAGAGGTGGTATAATAACATAGTGTAGTTCGCTCATATTCTGCCATGTGATGGCGTGCAAATTAGTATTTTTAAGTCTATTCCACGTTACGTATTTGCTGCGGTTTGCTTTCGGCTAAGGAATCATACCCTTATAGTAAATAAAGTATGTTGTGTGTATGTTGTTCATATTAAAATGTAAAAATAAATATATATATATATATATTTGATTTAATCATTATTTTAACATTCAAACTGTTCAATAAACTATTAAAATAGAACTAAAAGAACTATTGAATGAAATTTTAAAGCATTTAATAGCTAAATATTCAAATCGATTAAGATAAAGAAAAACGGCGGGCTTCCCACTGTCGCCGTAAGGCGGATATATATTTATTTAGAAGAATTTGGATGGTTTCTGGGCGAAGGTTTTGTGGTTTAGTGGTCAGAGCGTTCCTCTTGTATAAAGATCGTGGGTTTGAATACCACCTGAACCGATTACATTTTTTCTCTCTTCATATCTTAATCGATGAAAGAATTATTATAAATTATGAATTGAAACCTTCATCTTAACCTTATTCCTGGTTGTGCTTATATCAGATTCTACATGAATAATAATAATAAAAAAAACTTTATTGACAGTAAGAATATACATTGTTAACTAATATAGGTTCAACTTATTTTAATACAGTGTATAATGAGCGTCCAGAGTATAGTTGCGCTTGTTACAGGTGGTACATCATATCACATTAGGTGCTAACATAACTATGTTAACAAAAATTCATGAACCCTGTCTCCTAAACTAGGATATCCTGTGTCTTAGTAGACCGTTTTCGGCTAAATTATTTAAACAATATTCGTTTCCCAGTGAACAGTTAACAGTAGCCCGACCCCATTAAACAGAGTTATGTATTTAATTGTGGACGATGTAGGTATATTAGGTGAGTGTGTGTGTGTGTGTGTGTGTGTGTGTGTGTGTGTGTGTGTGTGTGTGTGTGTGTGTGTGTGTGTGTGTGTGTGTGTGTGTGTGTGAGTGTGTGTGTTTGTGTGTGTGTGTGTGTGTGTGTGTGTGTGTGTGTGTGTGATGGGTGTATGTGTGCATGTGTATGTGGGTGTGTGTGTGTACGTACGTTTGACTTGTATGTGTTGTAGTGTGAGTGCTTAATGATGAAAAACTATTAAAGCAATTGAACATCCAAATATCTAAACAAATAAACATCTTCACAGATATTCACATTTATAATATTATGGTTGCCTGTAAGGAATTGCCGCAGAGAGATAAGGCCGCCATAATCACGTACTGCAAAACTTGCATCTCTTACATTGTAATGTACCTAGTAATATAGGTAATATAGGTAATAACGTGTATATTATTATAATACTTCTTTATTGGCATACAAAATCTCATAAATTATAACAAAAATATTTTTTTTAACAAAGAACATATTTAAAAATATAGTAGTGCCCCACCGGTAACGTGTAAAGCCTCAATGCTAGAAATATGAACTCAGCGAGCTATATTAGAACTAGATTATTATTAAAGCAGGATAAGCCTTTAGTCTTCCCACTGACAGCACAAATTTTCCAGTGAGCTCTGGCTACCCTACTCACCGCTGGGAACACAACACGAAGTTATTATAGCCGCGGTATTCTGTCGGGCGGAGGTACTTCCCCAGTCGGACTGTTCAATTGGACGGAAATACCGCCGTGTCCTACCTCCATTAATTCTCATTATAATTATCATTCACTATTATAATTATTATTATATCAGGGCTTATTGGCAGTAATAGATCGATTCCAGTACAACGTGATATACTCATTTTCGAAAACTGGGTCGGGCACATACCTGTAGTACGGCACCTCTGACTTCACTTATTAGTATTATTTATAACCGCGGTAGCCTAGTGGTATGGGTAATTGACTACTGAGACTAGGTCTCGGGTTCGATCCCAGGTTTACCATGGCACACACCAATGACTTTTTGATGCTTTTCGAAGTTATGTGTGTATTTGTCGCAAGTTTATAAGTACCCGGTTAATGGCAATAGGCTCGCTACCACATTGGGACCTAAACATAAACTGGCGAAATGTGGGTGCGAGCACCTCTGCCTACCCCTTAGGGGATATAGGCGCGAGTTTATGTTATGTTATGTTATTTATATTTATTGTTTTTATAGAACATCTCCCTTTTGGTCAATAAAAATAAAAAAGAAATAAAAATTGTTCATTTCTCACCACAAACCAAAAATTTGACACAAAAGGATTACTGTATGCACATTGGGTTGTGGATCGCTGGTGCCTGTGGTAGGTAATAAAAACCTGAATTACAGGTCATCAGATGAATAGTACAGTAACAAACACACGGGTCTTAACCAAGTGTGTAACGTAGAAAAAGAAAACAAAAGAGTGTTAATGTGATGTGGGCGAAGCAAGAAATTTACGGATCAGACGGCATGTGTTTAGTAAGGCGGCTTTCTGTACAAGCGTAAGGGTGGATTTTTGTATTTGTAGTGTGCTGAGGTTAGTTTGAAGGATCTTAGGGACTACCCCAGTAGTCAATATGATGATGGGTAAAATCTTTACGCTTTGTCGATATGATGATGGGTAAAATCTTTACGCTTTCTACCTGCCATTGATTTCGGATTTCAGTTGCTTATTTATTTATTTATTTAGTACATGGAAAACTTACGGCATAAAAACATGAATAACGTTGGATTAGGTAATAGAAAGCCAATAACAAGTTTTCACTTATAGTCGCTGCGTAGGTAAAACATTGTGAACAAAAACTGCACAAACCTTATAGAAGAAAAATATAGAAAACTATACAATAGATCTATTTAGTCAACATCAGCAACATAGTACATCAATTTCTGTGTTTGAAAAATGCTAAGCTCTTCACCTTTTACCTTCTTGCCGTGGGCACACTAGTCGAGAATGTGTCAATATCGTGCTTCTTACATAGCCTGTTAAAGTTACAAGTAGCCCTCACTATGTAGCTATAAATTTAATTTGATTGGATTTGATTTTGATTTGCCTGTAGACAGCTTTGCCTGTGTATTTGTAGAAGCATTCGGAATTCGTAGCGGTGGATTAAATCGAATTGACTTACATGGTACATTGAATGTAAGTTTTGATAACAGCTCGGGACAATTGATATCAGTATTAATTATTCGGAGAAAGAAGGTGAAATCAGCTATCTCACGACGGTTGACAAGAGGTAAGAGATGAAATCCCCAAAAGAGCTTTAAGTAATTACTGGATTTATATTTAATGACCTGATGGACTATTATATTAGTAGAAAGTAGTATAAGACTTACTCGATGGTGTCCTGTAGCTCGCCACTGGGTCGGGCAATGCACAAGCCGACCACAAAGTATAGCAACGCTGCAAATCTGATCATTTTGAGTGTCGCTTATATACTTCGATGTAATTGGAAGTCACACTGGGAACTTAATTCACTAATGATTCTATTTATTTCAGCATAACACGATAAGATATCAATTAGTACGAGATCCGGCTGTCAGATTACTACTGCCATTTATTTTTTCATGAAAATACTTTTTTCGGACACGCCAACTTGACTTCACCTCGCCTGTTGGTAAGTTAAAGGCAAAGTCTCAGGAAAGAGAGTCACCATTATAGACTCTCAGTAATGTTACAATGATGGCACTCAGCTTGATGGCCTCATCAGATGCTTTTTGACGCCCCGGTTAAAGGACCAGGGACTGTAGGAAGAAGTAAACACGTGAGCTGGTAATGAATTCCGAGTTAGTTAGAGTCTCCGAACCGCTTGGTTCTTGCTCGTATATTCTGTACAGAGTGAGAGTGACATCTAAGCCCTGCACGTGCTGTCCTATGTAGGAAAGGAGAGGTTAGGATTAGTTGGAAGAGCTCATCAGAATATGCATCGTTGGTAATTATTTCGAATGGTCATTTAACTGATTCACCATCTACTAAGTGCTACTACTCACTGCGTGAATACTTAGAGGATAAATGTTGTGAGGTATGATAAAGAAAAAGTAAATTTGTAATTTACTCCTAGCTATTAATTTATTATTGTTGACATTATAACTGTATATTTCTTTAAGTAGACACTTGACATTATAGTAATTACATAACTGACATTATTAACTATACACAATGATATTAGTATCAATATAAACGGGATATTTACCATGTTTCATTGTTTTGAGTTTCCGATATTTCGGCGTTTATTTTGATACTGATGTGAGTGACCATGATAGTTTAAATACCTACACAATTACATTATTAATTCTTCGATACGTTATATTTATGTTATTCTATTACAAATAAAATTCGATGCGACAATTTCTTTAGATATTTTAACACTTTACAATGTACCTTCAAATACAAAATTTGCACACCTATCGAGGTTATACGCAGAGCACCTGTTTTATGCAAATAAAATGAATTGATTTGATTTGATTAAGCGAGAACATCAACTATTTATAATGTAGATTGATGGCACTTGGTGGAATTTGTTGTTACACATATTGATCTCACTTGTACTTTTCCACATTACTTTATTACTTAATTACACCTGACTGATTTCGCCTTACGGCATCCTCATCGGTTTGAGGATGCCGTAAGGCGAAACCGGTAAAGATTTTATTTTATACCACTTAGTTGACCCACCTGATGGAAAGTGGTTACCGTGACCTATGGACGTCTGTAACACCAGAGGAGTCACAGTCGCGCTGCCAACCCTGTAAGTACAGAGTTTCTGTGCCGTCAGTAGAAGACAAAGCAGGACAAGTCTTTAGTCTTCCCACTGACAGCACAAATTCTCCAGTGAGCTCTGGCTACCCTACTCACCGCTGGGAACACAACACGAAGTTATTATAGCCGCGGTGTTCTGTAGGGCGGAGGTACTACCCCAGTCGGACTACTAAATCGGTTGGAAATACCGCCGTGTCCTACCTCCTTATTAAGTACAAGTGAGTTATCAATATGCGAGAACATCAAATTTTTCTGAGCCTTTCCCAACTCAGTTAGGGTCAATTTCCCAGTCTAAATGTGAGGCGGCTGAACTTCGATATTTTACGTAAAACGACTGCCATCTAACCTCCACGACCAATTGGTCATATCAGAATTCTGTATTTAGACTAGTTAGACTTTTGAGAGCTACAACTACCCGTAATGACCGCCGTTGATGTTCGTATCGGAACAGGAACTCAGACCAATGCAAATATACATATTTATGCATACAAATATTTGATATTAGCGGGAATCGAACCCGCGCCCCCTGGGTGGCAATCGCGTATAAAGCTTTCCATCATCCACAAGAACCTGCTCCCGGTATAAAACGTATTATATCATCCAAATTTCATTCAGATATACACAGCCGTGTTCGAGATCAACGTGATCGAGATCGAGTTTGTGGTTAGAATGAAACCAGTGGTAGTACTGATACGTGTAGTAAAAGAACTCAAAAGAGGGTAGATCGATATATTTACTCCTAAATTTTTTTTCACAGTTTACCGCAAATCCAGTTCCTCCGTGATCATGGTGTTTACAACAGCGCCGTAATTTAGGATACTCCAAACAATACAATATGGTAAGGTTTAGGATATTTTTCATCCCAATACCTGAATCTGTCATCACTGTTCGCAACTGAGGCTGTGGGCAATGCTGTATGTTTGTATAAATATATACATACATACATACAAATAATCACGCCTTTATCCGCGGAGGGTTAGGCAGAGGTGAATTAACACCCACATTTCACTAATCATTGGATTCTTCCGGGCACTATTGTTGACTCGAGGCATGCATCTAAGGCTGAGTCTGGACTTTATTTATTTGTCTGGTATTAAACAGCCCTATCTCTAAGTCGCCTAGTACGACACCGCATGGGAAGAGATGGGGTGGCCCAAATTCTACTCTGTCGGGAACCAGGCGGCTATAAATATATTAAAACACAATAATACAAAACTGTAATCAACACACAGGAGACTGTCGATACATTCTTATCGAATTAATAGATAACAGTGAGTTATCATTAATGACATAAATAAGTACAAAGACGCGTCTTATCTTAATACAAACACAACAAAAATGCGTCTTGAAAGTACTATTTAATTTTATTACAAAAGACTGGAAATATTATGTGTCGTTTAGTTACACAATTAAGTAATCCACTCGCACAAGCGTCATCGTCACCTTAGTTTTGCCTGTACAAGTCGGGTTTGTAAACCGAATACATAAAGATACATTAAAATTGAATTACCCATTTTTTTCGAATGTAGCTAAGAACACTCCCGACTAATGTACTATTCAAATATAAAAACTAAATTCAAATCGGTTCATCAGCTACGATGAAATAGACAAACACACGCATGACGTGTCTCAAATAAGATATTAATATTAAAAGATGGCAGTAAGGCCCTTGATTATGCAAACAAAGAACATGGTGATCAAACTAATCGGGATATTTACCATGTTGAGTTTCTGATATTTCGGCGCTGTTGCAAGCACTATGATCACGGAGGAACTGGACACACAATATGTTAGGAGGTAGGACACGACGGTATTCCCGTCCGAGTTGAGCAGTCCGACTGGGGAAGTACCTCCACCCTACAGAATACCACGGCTATAATAACCTCGTGTTGTGTTCCCGGCAGTGAATAGGGTAGCCAGAGCTCACTGGAGAGATTTTTTGCTGTCAGTGGGAAGACCAAAGGCTTGTCCTGATTTTGTTTACTGCACTGAGGGCACAGAAAACTCTTATCTTACAGGGTTGGCAGCACGGATGTGACTCCACTGATGTTACACACGTTCATAGGTCACGGTAACCACTTTCCATCAGGTGGGCCGTGTGCTTGTCTGCCACCTAAGTTGTATAAAAAAAATAGCGCCAAATATCGAAAACTCAAAACAGTACAACATAGTAAATATTCCGATTACTTTGATACTGATATGAGTGACCATGATAGTTTAAATACCTATAAAGAACATAGCTATTAATTTTTGCTAGTAATGCAAGTAGGACTAACCAAGTAGGTGCTGTGAAGCTTTGAGATTTTCTTAGAACTTCACAAAAACACGCCCTCGACGAATCTAGCAAATGGCATTGGCCTTTTGGAAGGGAAGTTAAACATAACAACATAAACATAAACTCACGCCTATATCCCCGAAGAGGTAGGCAGAGGTGCTAGCACCTACATTTCGCCAGTTTATGTTTAGGTCCCAAGCTAATAGGTGGCGAGCCTATTGCCATTAACCGGGCACTTATAAACCTGCGATAAATACATACATAACTACGAAAAGTATCGAAAAGTCATTGGTGTGTGCTATGGTATAACCTGGGATCGAACCCGAGACCTCGTCTCAGCAGTCCATTTCCCATACCACTAGGCAACCGCGGTTATGGAAGTTAAATTAGGTATAAATTGAAATATAGAAAGAAAAGATACAACATACAAACTTAACTATATCTTATTCACCGAAGCTGAATATAATAAAATGTTACATTTAGTGTTGTTTTTATTTAACAAACAATATCTTACTCGTCTAAACAATACATACTTAAAAATAAGCTTAAATCTAGTTTTTTTTTCGTAGCTACTTTATTTGTATACCTCAGAACAAACCAGAAGTCACATTCACTATAATTACATATCCCGCACTGTGTTCAAAAACAATACTCTGTCTTTCTCTACTGAGATACTTCTCACTCGCGTAATGTTGCTAGCTAAGGTGTGGTTCCCAACTTTTTGGGGTAGTCTATTTTTATTCCTACTATTTTATGTCATAATTTAACATTACATAATGTTACTTGTCCTAATATTATATACGAATAATATTCATTTTTCATAACTTTTTAATCATATTTTTTTAATCCTATTTACTATAAGCATAATATTTTATAAGCATACTTAACTATCCCAAAGCATTAAGTTTACTTAAGCATAACGACGCGTAACCATAACTATTATAAAATACTGTTACTAACTACCAATGATATTACATAAAAAAAGCCTCCTAACAGGCCGTGGTCTAATCATTGTCGTTAGGATGGAGGAACATTCCGTGATCATTCTGCTTGCAACAGAGACAACATATCGAAAACTCAATCAATACAACAAACTCAATACAACATGATAAATATCCCGATTACATTGGTTACTACCAAGAACGGTTTCAAAATATATTTTTGACGTGACAACGTCTTATAAATTGGTTTGCCGGGTGACACTTCAAGAAACTGCGTTACGCTCCGCTCACGTTATGCGCTCACAATGAGAGCGAGTGAGAGGCACGCGTCCCTTCCACTCGGGCATGGTTAGCCCGCCTAAGAGCGAGAGAGACAGACATAAAAAGTGAAAGGCACGCGTCCCTTCCACTCGAGCACAGTTAGCCCGCCTAAGAGCGAGAGAGACAGAGCGAGAGAGAGAGAGTGAGAGAGATAGGCATACACACCGGTTCATGTCTTGCGCTTCTATTTCGCTTAGGCGCCTGCATACAAGTTTACACGTTGCCAGTTAATTGTAAAACGATTGTGTAGTGATATTTCATCCTTCTTCCTACTATACGAATGAATATTCACATTAAAATTATTTTACCACTCAAAGTCGTTGTCACGTAAAACTTTCGCCCGTATACCGACTTTACAGGCAACCAATTTTTTTTTTAATTCAGAATGTTTTTTATTTTGTGCCCATTGCGGTGGAGACTATGAGCAGTTGGGGGTCGGACACGAAGATGTTGATCGCGGAAATTGGCCGCCGCATCCACGACCATGGCGGTGACTTCCGATCCGGCTCGTTCCTGGGGCAAAGGTTGGCTATTGCGATTCAGCGGGGTAACGCGGCCAGCATCATGGGCACCTTTGCGCCGGGAACGATGCGGAATGGGTTGTTTAACGCGACATGATCGCGAGTTTGTGTCGTGTATTTATGTTTTAATTATTTTGTCTATTTGTAATGTGAAAAAAACAAAAAAAAAATAAAAAAAAATCAGAATGTTCATTTGACTAAATAAAGTTCTACATGGTTATAAAAAAAAATAACCACGAAGGCCTAATCTATCCAAGTCGGAATCAGGGGCTTTCTCAATAAATCTATCACAGAACTATTAGACAAATAAACAATATGCTTTACAAATTTATGCATAACAAAGTTATGAATAAAAACATTAGGATATACAATATTTATGATTAATAACAGAGTATGCTAAAAACCAATTATGGCACACTATTATTATGACAAAGAAAATTATGTGTAACTTATTATGACAATTTAAATTAGGACAAAACCATTATGAGAAAAAATGGGATCCCTCTTACAACACTAGATAAATGATATGTAATAAAAATATATTAACTAAGTATATTAACAAATGATTTGGGTAAAGATGGCGTCGCTTTGAAATTGAGCAGCCATTATTAAAAATAGTATAATATGAAAGGATAGTATAAAGTGACCAATAGTTACTATGGAGAAACTTCTCTAAACCATATCGGGACGTAGCTATACAGGGTGGAAATTTTCTATCGTCCTTGGAGGAAAAGTAAATGTTTAGGCAAGTCAGTTCAACTGCCGGGTGTGGCATTTTTGAAAATCATTGAATGAAGTTTTATTTTGTTTTAAAAATACCTAATACCTTAAATTTCCTTTAAATTTATTAATTATTTAAATTAGTGATATGGGTAATGGACTGCTAAGACGAAGTCTCGGGTTCGATCCCAGGTTTTACCATGGCACACACCAATAATTTTGATAACATAACATAAATATAACATAAACTCACGCCTATATTCCCCGAAGGGGTAGGCAGAGTTGCTAGCACCCACATTTCGCCAGTTTATGTTTATGTCCCAATGTAATAGGTGGCGATCCTATTGCCATCAACCGGGCACTTATAAACCTGCGATAAATACACACATAAATTCGAAAAGCATCGAAATGTCATTGGTGTGTGCCATGGTAAAACCTGGGATCGAACCCGAGACCTCGTCTTGACAGTCCATTACCCATACCACTAGGCTACTTTATTAATATTACTTTATTATTGTATTATCAGGTGTATTATACAGAGGTGACCAGTTTTAGTAACAACTACTATAAATGAAATACGGCAATAAGGTAAGTAAAGTTTTTATCAGCCGCCGACGCAAAAATAACGGGGCGTTATATGTAAGTTTGAAATGTGTGTGCGTGTGTTTACTCTGTTTCGAGGAATCTGAATTTAGCAACGTTTTAAATATAAAACGTAGTAAGTACCTACTTCCTACCAATGGCCACTGTGCGATAAGGCCGCCAATTGTACATGCACATAATGGCCGCGTGGTTCCCGGTAGGATAGAATTTTGACCGTCCCATCTCTTCTAATGCGGTGTCGTACAAGGCGACTAAGGGATAGGGTTGTTTAACATCAGACAGATGTACACAGCCTAGACTCAGCCTCAGATGCATGGCTTGAGTGACATTAGGCTCACTTCCTATTACGTGGAACCGGATTTAATGATTGGTGAAATATGGGTGTTAATTCACCTCTGCCTAACCCTCCGGGGATAGAGGCGCGATTATATGTATGCATGTATCTATAAATATAAAATTCAAAATGTAAATTATCAAAAAAAAAAATACAAAAGCAACAATATATACTTTTTATACATACCATATCTTTATATTAAAAATACTGTTTTTACAATGAAGAATTGTCCATTGCTCCTGGTAATATATGATTGCTTATGGAAAAACTTCTTCGTAATCTATTTTTATATAATCTGTACAACACTACTACAATGAATATAAATACTAAAGATAACGACAGTATTAAAGCTGTATAAGTTTCTGCAAATAAATCTCTTTTGTTTTCATGGCTATGAGATAAAAGTTTTTCATGATCAATCCTTATAGGGTAGGATTCTGTTTGATTGCTATCGGAGGCTAGTTTTCTTTCAAATTGATTTATAATATTTTGATTTTTAATAGCTATAGTCTTTTCTAACTCTCCCTTAACGTGATTTATATAAGAAATCATATCCATTGTCGGGCTAACATTAAAATTATCTTTTATTAAACGAGTCGTTGCTCGAGTGATGGCCGTGACTGGTGTTTTTGGAGTGGTTACAACATTTTTTGTAGTAACAGTTAAATTCTCTAGTGATCTTATAATTTTACTGAGCATGACATTAGTACTGTTATTATTAACTAGTTTTTCTAAAGTATTAGATATCTTTTCTAAATATTTATCACCATTAGCATCCTTATCAATATTTTTGTTGCTAACACTTTCTAAAATATTACTTAACTTTTTGAGTACATCATCATTATTGCCATCGCTATTATGTACAAGTATTGGGTCAGTATTACGATCTTTATTACACACTATCCCATTTACATTCTCGTTGCTATGTTCATCTAGACGTAAAGCAGTTATTACAATACTTGTATCAAATTTACTAAGTTTCACCAGGACTTGACAAGGTAAAGGATTGTTGCCTATACTTAGTTTTGACAAACTTGTGCCATCAAACTCTTCAATATTTATAAAATCTATTTGGTTGAAGTCTACTATCAACTCTGTTAAATGTATAATTTCATAAAATCTTTCATTTTGTAATTCTTTTATTCTATTGTATGATACATCTAAAGTTATCAAAGAATTTAATCCGCGAAAAATTCCGTAAGTGAGAGAAGATAACATATTATGTGATATGTTTAAAGAAACCAAAAGTTCGTTGTGCTTAAATATGCCTGGCTGTATAAACGATATTCTATTGAAACTTAAGTCTAAGTATTTCAATGTACGTAAGTTTTCAAAATTTCCTAATTGTAATTTAGAAACATTATTAAAACTTAGATCTAAGGAAATTAAACTAACCATTTTACCGAGACTTAACTGACTGATGTTATAAATACTTGTGTTTGTAATTACAAGGTCCGTTATGTGGCTATCATTCGTAATTGACTTAAAATTTATATCGTTTCTAAGTCCTGACAAAATCAACGTGTTTAATTTTTTCATATGATTTAGCATAGAAGCCGTAAAATTTAATTTTTCATTATAGGAAAGATCTAGGTATGATACATTAATTAGACTATAATATGTTTCATTGGAAATGTTTTCTAAATTATTATGCGATAGAGTTATTTTATTCAATCGTGAAATGCCCTCTATTGGAGTAAATGAAATAGTCTTTATGAAATTATTGTTTAATAATAATAAAGACAACATATTTAAATCTGTTGAATTGATGGAAAAATCTCTCAATCTATTGTAAGATAGATCAAGTCTTTCAATATATCCTGAATGTATGAACGCATTATATTGTAATTCATTTATTACACAATTAGTCATATTTACCTCCTTTAGCTTAGTCATATTAGTAAATGAAGCATTTTGTATTATATTGAAACTAGTATGTGAAATATCCAGGCTGGGCAACAAAAGCAATCCATTGAATGTTCCAGTAGCTAATGTTCCAGCTATTGGATTGTTGTGAATTTTTAAGTTTATTAAGTTCTTTAGGGATTTAAATAAGTTAGGTGTTAGTTCAGAAATTCGATTTCCTGAAATATCCAAAAACTCAAGGTTAATTAAACATTCAAATTCCTCAAATTTTATTTTTGTCACAAGATTATTTTTTACTATTAAAGATCTAAGATTTATTAGATCTGTTTTATCAAAATCTATACTCGTTATCTGGTTATTCGATAAATCTAAGTAATCTAAGTTCTTTAAAGTTTTAAAACTTTTGTTTGACAAATACTTGATACTATTGAAATTAAGAAATATTTCTTGTAGTTCATAAAGATCATCAAAAGCGTAATCCTTTACTTCTGTCAAATACTGATTGCTAAAATCTAATCGAGGAACACTGATACCTTCAAACATTCCTCTTATTAATGCACCTTCTAATATATTAGCACTAATGGAAAAATAGGAAATATTGCTATTTTTAAATAAATTTATGGGTAAAGATTTAATTTCATTTTTTGAAAGATCAATGTAAGTTAACAACTGTAAATTAGAAAAAGTACCATCATCTATTGTCTCTAACAGATTATTACTTAAATCTACGGTTTGTAATAAAGTTGTCATCTTAAACACATTGACATCAATCACTTTTATAATATTGATACTTAGGTCAAGTGTATGAAGTTTAGATAAATGTTCGAAATCATTTGGTTGAAGGTTAGAAATCATGTTGCCACTAAGATTGAGAATTTCTAGTTCACTAAACCTGAAGAGAGATGTATTAATACTTGTCAATCTGTTGTTAGATAAATTTAGTTCTATTAATTGTCTAATACCCTCAAAAGTAACCGGATTTATCGTCTTGATATGGTTGTAGGATAAATTTAGTACTTTCAGATTATCAAACGATTCAAAAATAGCTACAGGTAATTCTTCCACATTATTATGAGATATATCAAGCTTTTCAAGTTTATGGTAAATACGTTGGAAGTTGTTTACTTGGATATCATTTATCGTATTGTATGATAAATCTAATTCACGAAGCATGCCCAATTCGTTAGCGTTGGATAATATGGCTGTGGTTAGATGATTCCGTGATATATTCAATAATTGAAGATGGCGCATATTTTGTATACTAGGAGTATATTCGTAGTCATTATTACTTATATCTAAACTATAAATGGCGTCAAGAATATTTTCAACATACGATCCTGACACTTCTGGTATAAATGATGATGTTAATTCAGATTTATAGATCAATTCCTTTATAAATAAAGTCTGAGGTGAATGGGGATCCTTACAATTAGTAGGCCCGCCATATTCATATCCGCTACGGTATCCATATAAATTAGGATTGAACAGCTCTAGTTCATTGTTGTTAATAGAACTTGTGCAAGTCACAGTGCACACAGGGTTGTCGTAGCTATTGGTATAGTCATAAGAAATCGAGCACACTGCATTAGTCTTCACAACTAAAGTGAAGAAAATAATACCTGAAAAGGAAAAAATAAAAATATATCAAAGGTTTTAGTTTTTAGCGTGCTATGACTTATCATTATAATACAAATTTTTAACATTATAGAGGTATGATTCCGACGCGATGAGAAGCCGCAATGAAATAAACAAATTTATCATATACTAGCACCGCGCCGCGGTTTCACCCGCGTAAATCCTGATTCCATGGGAATATCGGGATAAAAAGTAGCCTATGTTACTCACGAAGAATGTAGCTTTCTAACGAAAAAAGAATTATTAAAATGGGTCCAGTACTTTTTGAGTTTATTCGTTAGATACAAAAATACAAATCTTTCCTCTTTATTATATTATTATTATATAGTATAGACAAGTCTATTTGACGGTAAGCTGTATCTACTGCATGTGTCTGCTGCTGCGTTCTACAGTTGGAGTCAGAATCATACATCTGACTTACTCGAAGGGTTCAGTAGCTTTCCAGATATTTGGTTTGACTACATTGTGCAAAGATTACTTGACTGTCAATAGTTGCAAAATATGACAGTGATGTTGGTTTGGACCTCAAGGATATTTGTAGGGTCCCCTATTGTTAGGTAGTGGCGGTGGTTAGCGCTGATTCATATACTTAATATTACATTAATATTAACACACAATTGCTGTGGGTTTTCAAAGTGATTGTTATATGAGGTTCTTCAAGAAGCGTCGGCAGTATGAGTGTAATGCCTCTACATTGATTGCATACGTCCATAGGCTATGGTAACTACTTTCTATTGGGTGGGCCGTGTGCTTATCTGCCGTAAAAATAAAGAAAAAACCAATTATATACTCACAGATTTTTTGAAAAGTCATCATCTTCTTGTATATCTGTAAAGTAACATTTTGATTAAAACTAGCTTCAACGATGTCGATAAAAAGTAACTATGGATTTCTGTAAAAATCCTCAGCCACTTCAGAGATTATGCAGAACAAACAAACAGACAAACAGGCAAAATATATTTTTTTGTCATGATGTACAAAAATATCACAAAGGTCAGGAAAGGTTATGTGTTATTTTTATTTGAATAGTTTTTTACAACTTACAGTTTTCATCTTCAGTTCCAGTTGCCACAGTGATGGACTTCGAGGTTTATTCTTTTTCACTGTTTCATTATGTTGTTCTAAATTTAAAAAATATATTAATAGCAACTATTGTTACCATAAACTTGTAACGCAGTTAAAAAAAATACAAACATATATTCAACTTTTTAAACGTTGTGTAATATTTTAATAAAGTTAATTTTATACGAGACTACAAGTTTATGCGAGAGATGTGAAATGTACTTGTTGTAGCAACACCCACAACTTTGAAATAACTAATGATTAATAACAGCTCGTTTAGTGAACAATGGTATCACAGGATGTTACCCCGTTTATCGCTACTCGCAGACAAACAAAGAACTCTTGCAACTTCATACTTATTACTTAGAATAATAATTATTATTTATTTTCTACTGATATTGTTATCCTTTATAGCACAGTAAGCACGTTGGTCTCGGTTGCCATACGAACATTTATGTCAGTTGCTAAACCTAAAAATTCGACAGCTGGTCTAACTATAGAATTTTGATTTCACCAATGGGTTGTGGTCGTTGTAGAGATTAGATGTTTTTATACTACTTAGGTGGCAGACGTGCACACGACCCACCTGATGGAAGGTGGTCACCATGGCCTATGGACGTGTGTAACACCAGAGGAGCTACACTCGCGCTGCCGATTTTGTAAGCACAGTTTCTGTGCCGTCAGTGTAGAAAACAAAGCAGGGCCATCCTTTAGTCTTCCCACTGACAGCACAAACTATCCAGTGAGCTCTGGCTACCCTACTTATTGCTAGAAACACAACACGAAGTTATTATGGCCACGGTATTTTGTAGGGCGGAGGTACTTCCCCAGTCGGACTGCTCAATTGGGCGGGAATAGCGCCGTGTCCTACCTCCTTCACGGAAAATATCGACTGATCAGACCTCGGACCCGTAAGCGACTCAGCTTAACACAAGGTTAATGAAGATTATGTGGTGATATGGTTAATTATCATTTTATTTAAGTTGGAAAACTTTCTACTAAAATCGAACATCGACTCTTGTCTCATATGCTGGATAAGGTTTTATTTGTTAAGGCTAATTGCAATCGCACCACGACAGACCCAGACCCAGAGCCTTGAGATGGCCCCACGGGTGATTCCCCGCAGTAATGTTGCCATCAATCTGAACTTTCACAGTTTCACCCACCTAACTGCTGATGTCGTCGGAATATTGGGATAAGCAGTATGATATGTCTGATTAAAATTACTATTTAATGGTGAAAAATTATTAATAATAAATAATGTATGTGACCTTATCTATACTAATATTATAAAGAAGTAAAGTTTGTGTGTTTGTATATTTGTTAAATTGTAAGGGGTAATCTCGGGATCTACTGAACCGATTTTAGAAATTCTTTCACCAATAGAAAGCCACATTATTGCTGAGTGTCATAGGTTATATAAAAAAACGAAAAATAAAAAGGCTTTTACGTGGTAGTCCGTTTTGTAGAGTGAATCGGAGAAAAAAGGGTCGAATGAAAGCGTTTCTTACGAACGCTGCCGCCGGCGCGCGATGGGTTCGGGTTTAATACGGTTCGCGTTCGTGCTCGCTTCGGGAGAAGGTGGCGTGGCCTTTTACATCTGAGAGGTAGGTACCCGCGCGGCTCAGTCGCGTGGTCGGCTCTTTACGCAGCGGACGTCCCCGAAATTGAATTTTTCGAAACATAATTAGCACACTTTCGACATTGTTTAAATAAAAAGTTCTTATCAGAAGTATATCTAACTTATTAGTTCATTAAAAATTAAAAGTCTTTATTTTTGTACATTTTAAAAAGTAATTTCTTTTCAGAACTGTTTTGTTTATAGTTTTAATTTAATTTAGGTTATAGGTATTTAGTTTGTTTCATGTAGATATTTATTTGAGTTATACCTAGTTATGCTCGGTGAACATCAGACGGTACGAGAGGCTGCCGTGTGGCCTCTCTAGCCACTCCCCCATGATGAGTCTTACCGCCACTACTACGGCGCGCCCTGCGCCTGGTCGCCCAAATCGTAGCTCCCATTCCGCCTCCATTTCCCTGTGGAGCCGGGATCTCATGGCCCGAATTTCTTCGGGCTCGGGATCGTGACCCCACTCCCGAGCCGCCTTTTGGAACTGGTATAGTGCCGAAAGGGATCTCGTTTCCAGGATCCACAGTGGCAATCCAGCGAGGAGCCTCGCCGCGTTGAACGATATCGTGCAGTACCCCCTTATGCATGAGCAATGAGTAAAACCTGTCCTAAGTGTTTTGCAAAAAAATGGAGCGATGAACCGAATGGTATGTGTTGCTACAGGTAAAGTGATTCTTCCTAACATCGAAGAGCTACCAGAGCCTGTATCAAGTCACTTAAATTACCATAACCAAACTAACTTTTCCCGCGACTTGGTCCTCATGGAATTCGTTTATCACAAATCCCGCAGAATTTTTTTTCTTTCGGACAGAGCTACTTTTGAATTTTGTATTAGCATGCAAATACAAACTATACCTACATATAACCCTCCTTTTGGCAGTTAGAAATTAAAACATAACACTCTGTACTTAAATAGGATTATTAACATTATGCCCAACGAAGTGGGCACGGGTCAGCTAGTACCTTATAAATGACTAGCTAGCTGTATTTTAATAATATTTTATATCATCAATTAGCCTGCCGCAGTCCACTGCTGGATATAGGCCTCTCCCAATGTACGACATTTTCTCCGATCCTGAATCGACAGAGAAGAATCGACGTAGTTTATTTATTTATTTATTTATTTATTTAAGCTTTTTGCACAAACAGACAGAATGTACAAAGGCGGACTTAATGCCACAGGCATTTTCTACCAGTCAACCTTAGGGTGATGCAGAGATATTAAAAGTAGGTGCTCGAAGTGTTGTAGTGATAGTTTCCTCAGTTAGGTAGGTACTAAATAATATTTTTATAATAAAAAAAAATAATTAAAAATTAAAAGTAAATAAATAATTATATATCCATATATGAATATATACAAACATCATAAACTACATACACATATAGACCAATATATACATAAATATATGCATAAAAATAAAAAGAACATAATATATATATATACTATACTGGTGGTAGAAACTTGGTGGCACACTGGTGGTAGAAACTTGGTGGCACAAATTTGTCTCAAGTTTCGACCGGGTAGGTACCACCGTGCACTATTGCGAAAAACCCTCCATAGCAATTCAATCTCGGTTGGATTGTGTTCAGGGGTCAGCAAGTGCATAGCCGGGCAGAGGTGGTGGTTGTCGCAGCACTAGTGGGACCAGTGGGTCTTGGCGTAGTCTAGTGGGGATGGCGCGGGGCGATGCGCCGAACAGGGAGACCTGTAGAAACGGTGGTGCCGCTGGCCGCCCGCGGTATAGTACAGGGGCCCAACTGGGGTTAACCACCTTGGGAGGCTGCCTCACCAGGCCGCGCATAATCCCGATATGGTTCGTCGTGCCGGTTGGTGACCGGATTTGGGAGCCCGGCGACCATACTCGGGGGGGTACGGGGGCCCTTCCGTTCGGCGCGTCGGCTCTCGCCATGCCTCACATTCATAGATAAAACCAATATCCCGCGCTTTGTCACACGGTGCTGCGGCGGCAATCACCTCTTTTTTCACGCCTTCTCCCACCCAAACTCATGGCAGCGCAATTAAGAGAAATAGGCAACACAGCGGCTCGTCACACTCCCAAAAGCTTGCTATTTGAGGTGGAGTCCACTAACATCTGTGGGCTCCATGCAAACCTCAACGCCGTCCACCAACACCTAGAGACGGCGAAACCTGCCATGTTTTTTCTAACGGAGACGCAAATACACCGCCCTGACGACACGACCTACTTGCTCTACCCTGGCTATGTTCTTGAGGAAAGTTTTCGTGCAAAAGCCGGGGTGTGCGTGTTTGTTAGGGCGGATGTTTGCTGTCGCCGTTTGCGCTGCCTAGAGGACCCATCCTTCTCCGTCCTTTGGGTACACGTAGACCATGGCCCTACGAGTCAGATCTATGTGTGCCTCTACCGTTCCCATACAGGAGATGCTGAGACAACTCGACTCTTTGAATATCTGAGTCAGGCGGCAGATGATGCGCAGGAGCGATTTCCGAATGCCGAAATGGTATTCTTGGGGGATTTTAACGCCCACCACGAGATCTGGTTGGGCTCCTCCAAAACAGACCATGCGGGAAGAGCCGCCCACGCATTTGCTCTGGCGCACGGCCTGACCCAATTGGTGCACGAGGTCACTAGGATACCAAGAAGGTCGGGCCTAGCACCTTCTCTGCTAGACCTTCTGCTGACGAGTGATCCGGACCAGTACAGTGTATCGGTGCGAGCCGCTTTAGGCAACTCCGACCACTGCCTGGTCTGTTCCACAGTGCCTATTATAGCGCCCTCACGACCCGTGCAGGGGAAGCGGCGTCTCTGGCACTACTCGTCAGCGGACTGGGATGGACTTCGTGACTATTTTGCGTCCATCCCGTGGGTTGATCGCTGCTTTGAAGGTAAGAACCCATCGGATTGTGCTACTGCTGTCGCCGGTGAGATCGGTCTGGGTATGGAATACTATATCTCATACACCGATGTCACCGGTGACCGCGGGGTGCGCCCTTGGTTCGGGCGCGAGTGCGCGGAAGCTGTTGAACAAAAACAGTCTGCGTACCGCGCTTGGGTAAGGGCGCGCGCCACGCGCCATCCCAATCTGGGCCACTTCAAGGCGGCGTACAACAGAGCCACAAAGGTCTGTAGAAGGGCCTACGTCAGAGCGGATGCCCTGCGCATAGCGCGGCTTGGTCAAGAGCTAGTGAAGCATCCCACGGGAAGCCGTTGCTACTGGCGACTGGCTAAAGCCGTGCAAGCCAACTTCTGTCAGCCTTCGCTGCCTCCGCTGCGTAACCCTGATGGATCCCTGGCCCATGAGCCGCAAGAGAAGGCAAATCTGCTGGCTAATCTCTTTGCGGCCAACTCTCGAATCGATGATTGTGGTACGCAGCCACCAACACTACCCGACAGTGACCACGCGATGCCTGATATCCATATCAGGCAACGCGATGTCCGTGCAGTGCTGCAATCACTCGATGTCCGGAAAGCCAGTGGTCCGGATGGTATTCCAGCGGTAGTTTTGAAAAAATGTGCAGCGGAGTTGTCTCCAATGCTTACGCGCCTGTACCGGCTATCCTACAGTTCGGGTACAGTGCCTTTGCCTTGGAAAGAGGCGAATGTTCAGCCGATTCCCAAGAAGGGGGATCGCTCGGAGCCAGCCAACTATCGACCCATAGCCGTCACCTCAGTGCTGTGCAAAGTGTTCGAGCACATAATTAACAAACAGCTCATGCGGTACCTAGAGGATCACTACTTAATTAATGACCGGCAATATGGCTTCAGACCGAAACGGTCAACGGGTGATCTTCTAGCATACGTTACCCATCTTTGGGGTGAGGCTATGGACTGTCACTGGCAATTAGTCTTGACATCGCCAAAGCTTTCGATAGAGTCTGGCACAAATCGCTTCTTTCCAAGCTACCTGCCTTTGGTCTGCCTTCTAGGCTGTGCAACTGGATTGCTAGCTTCCTGCAGGGGCGCCGTATTCGCGTCCTTTGTGACGGACGAGCTTCGGAGTTTCTGCAGGTTAATGCTGGCGTGCCCCAGGGGTCCGTCTTATCACCCACTCTCTTTCTTCTGCATATCAACGACATGCTGTCTACCGGCAATGTTCATTGTTATGCAGATGATAGTACTTTACATGGGAGTTATCATGGACATCCTACAGCCAAACAGTCAGATATCGCAGAGAAAAGGCAGCTTCTTGTCACTGAGCTTGACGGGATCCTGAATCACATTTCTCAATGGGGCTCTGAGAACCTAGTTGAGTTCAATGCCAAGAAGACGCAGGCATGTGCGTTTACAGCAAAAGTATCTTCTTTCCTTCCCCTCCCCACTCTTCAGAGCACGCCACTGCCATTGCAGGACAATCTCAATATCCTAGGTATGGATGTTCGCTGCAACCTGAATAACAAAAACTACATCGAAAGCATCATCAAAACAGCCTCACGAAAACTCGGAGTCCTGAACAGAGTGAAACGATTTTTCACGCCGGAGCAGCGGTGTCTTCTATACAAGACACAAATTCGCTCCTGTGTGGAGTACTGCTCGCATCTCTGGGATGGTTCAGCAAAGTACTTACTAGATGCTCTCGACAGGTTGCAGCGACGTGCGGTCCGCATCATTGGGAATCCCGAGATCACGAACACCCTAGAACCTTTACAGCTGCGTAGAGATGTTGCGTCCATGGCTGTATTTTACCGTCTGTACCATGGGGAGTGTTCTGATGAGCTCTTCCAATTGGTCCCACCCTCTCCTTTCCTACACAGGACAACGCGTGCAGGTCTTAGATGTCATCCGCACACGGTGCAAAACATCCGATCAAGAACCAAGCGGTTCGGAGACTCTTTCCTCTGTCGCACCATTAAGGCCTGGAATTCATTACCAGCTCACGTGTTTCCTTCTTCCTACAGTCCCGGGTCCTTTAAGCGAGGCGTGAAAAAGCATATGATAAGGCCGTCAAGCTGAGTGTCACCATTGTCACACGGTAAGTGTAAGTAATGGTGACCCTCTTTTCTGGGACTTTGCCTTCAGCTTACCATCAGGCAAGGCGAAGTCCAATTGACGTGTCCTATATAAAAAAAAAAAAAATATATATATATTGATACAAATACATTTCAAATACATACAGATGCGATGTGAAATGATTTGTTTGCCAACTATGGGTTGCTGTAGAGCTGGTGTACTCTGGTCTTAAATATGAAACGGTTTGTAGACATTCTGATTTCCAGGGGAAGCGCGTTCCATAAAAGAATAGCCTGGACTAAGAACGAAGAGTGGACAAGGCTTGTCGTGTGAGTGGGACAGTGTAGGAGTAAGTTGTTAGACGAGCGTAAATTTTTATTATGGTTAGAGCTGAGTAAGTGGAGCTGACACTTTAAATAAGCTGGGGCATTGGGAGAGTTTATTAGGGTATATATCAAAGTGACAGCTCTCAGACTCCGTCGCCTTCGTATAGGCAACCAACCCAGCTCAGTACGACAAGCCGAAACGTGGTCATACTTCTTAAGATTGTAGACGAATCGAATGCAATTGTTGAGAAGTCGGTCAAGTTTATTGAGCAGATCTGCATTCAGGTCGAAATAGCATACATCACCATAGTCAAAGATAGGAAAGATTAAAGTCTGCATGAGCATTGTCTTGGTTTTAATAGGAAGAAAGTTTAGTAGTAGTTGCGAAATGCTGCCCAACCCAGCTGGATCCTTCTGGCTAGTTCTTTCTCGAAGTTGTTTTTACCGAGCTGTATAACCTGTCCCAGGTAGATATATTTTAGAACAACTTCGAGGGTCGCCCCTTCGATGGCAATCGGTCTCGCTGCAACATGCTCGTTGAACTTAATTTTGGTTTTATCCAAGTTTACACCGAGGCCGACGCGTCGAGAAGCTATACAGCATCTCACACAGTTGTTCCAACGATTCCGCTACTATGACAATGTCGTCGGCGAACCGAAGATGTGAGATGTACTCACCGTTAATTTTTATACCCCGCCCAGTCCAATCCAGAGTTTTGAAGACGTCCTCCAGTGCGTTGGTGAATGGCTTGGAGGATATAACATGCCTCTGCCTCACTCCACACTGGAGGCTTATAGGTTTTGTCGTTTGGTCTTGAAGCTGGACGGATATTGTGGCAGTGTCATACAAGCATCTGAGCACCTCGATGTATCGCCAATCGACATGACACCGCTGCAGGGCATCCAGAACTGTCCAGGTTTTGATGGAGTTGAAGGCTTTTTCGTAGTCCACAAAAGCCGCAAACAGCAGCTGATTGTGTTCTTGAGCCTTTTTTACAATCTGCCGCACAGTATAGATGTGGTCCACGGTGCTATAAATTTTGCAAAACCTGACTTGCTCCGGTGG
Source organism: Eilema griseolum (assembly GCA_963662185.1). Lineage (NCBI taxonomy): Eukaryota > Metazoa > Arthropoda > Insecta > Lepidoptera > Erebidae > Eilema > Eilema griseolum. The sequence continues at coordinate 20,369,878 of OY759248.1, read as the reverse complement.
TTGGAGCTTGTCGAGCTTACCCGCAAGACGATTTGTGATGAGTCTCGAGAACAGCTTGTAGACATGACTCGGGAGTGAGATGGGCCTGTAGTTCTTCAACAGGGTCTTATCTCCTTTTTTGAAGAACAGTATCACCGCACTACCGCCTGCTGGACGGTGTAGGTGTTGAAGCATCAGAGGTCGCGTCGAATCAGCTTTTTAATTAATAAAATTGGTTTAAGGCTCTCTCATCTGACGAAGACGACGGTGTGGATTACTGCTCACGTCCCTTTCTCATAAGTTCGAGAGCTTGGACTCTTGCTGTTTGCGTTTCCCGGAAAAGAACTTTCGAGACACTTTCTGCAATGTTTTTACCACTGTGTCGGTTTTCTCGTCAATGCCATTTGTGGTTTCCAGCTGTTGCAAAACGATTTTGAAGTTCCAATTGAAAATTTTCGGACCCTAGAGCTACTTGGAGTAGCGTAGGTCGGAGAGTAGACCGTATCATTTGGAATCTATCAGCCTTGATGTTGATATTTAGAGAGCCTCGTACAAGTCTGTGATCGCTTCCGATTATTTTAAATACCTAATATAAATTAATATAATTATATTTTTAATATATTTAGTTTATCGATTACAAACAAACAAAACTTTCGTCTTTATAACATTACTATAGATGATACAATTATCTTGCAGTATTATCGCCCGGCTAAGTAGTAACCGAGTAAGTTAGCACTTTGTAAGGTTAAGTGATTATTTTACCAGGTCAGTCTTCGGATGGGTAACCATTCCTTACACATTGAGTGCCTTAAAGAGCACGCTATGTTTGGTCCCGGTTGCCACACTAACATCTGCGGCATTCGTTATGGGTAGTTGAAACCGCAAAATGTTTGAATAATTGGTGTGGTGGTCGAAAATCGATTGCAGATTTTTGCTCGGTTTTTTTCATCCCTAACATCCCTATATGTGTTATCGAGCAAATGGCCGTATCGGACCGTATCTGAATGTGAAAACGGCCTTAACATTACTAAAACTTCATCCTAGCCCTTTAAAAAACTTCAAAATTTTCTTCCCAATATTTTATACCGTAAAAGTAATCGATTGAAAATAAGCTAAGCATTTATATAGACTCAAAAATATCAGTGAATAGTGGATATATGAAACGCTTATGTGACAACACTGTTAATACCAGTTCGGAGATTCCCCGTTATGTTATATCGCGTTATCAACACATTACACATTCATACACATTACACAAGAACAGAGCCCTGCAAAAATATAAACAAAGCGTTTTTTGTCGTCCCAGTTTTAATGTCTCTCCTATCTATAATTATATATTACTGGCTGTACCTACGTCTACACCCGCTTGAACTTAGATTTGCGAATGATCTGCGGGTCTAAAAAGGCCACATTGGGCGATACCGCAAAAAAAGAGTAACTTTGTGTATTGCCAGGAATTCTCGATCGATTCCTTTAAAATTCGTAAAATGGTCACTTATCCCTGAGCAGAATTATAACAATTCGTTTACCAAGAAGAATCTAATTTCGTGTAAATGTTGACGCATGCCAAAAATAAGGATCGCGTTGTTACGAATTTTTTTTTCTGTACTGTTTAAACAAACTAAGTAGGTTAATTTGTAGAATATGTGCTACTAAAACAATAAAACGATCATATTATCAATAACCCGCCATAGAATTATCGGAGATAAAATTATAAGAAAGAAATCAAAGTATAAGTGTACCTAACCATTATCTGTTAGCATCAGTAGCTTGGCTATAGTCCTTTAGTATTATGTTATCTGTTTGTTTTGTGGTTTAAGTGTATAAATAATTTGACAGTATGACAATTTCTAGAAGAAAGATATCAGATTATTCTTTGTTCCTAATTTAGCTATTGAATTCCAATAGCTAAATATAATAGGCACGCCTATTATAGCGGAATATAATATAAATTTGAAGTTAATATAATATTTTATTGCGGGTTGCTTTAGATCGGTAATTCTGAAAGTCTGTGGGAGAGGCCTATATTCAGCAGTGGACTGTGTGTGGCTGACATGATGATGATGATGACAATATTTTAATATTTATTAAACACGATACAATGGCAGTAATAATAAAACATTAATTTCTATTGTCTGTAGTAAATTCAGAAATAATTGATTCAAGTAAAAAATATAACTTCATAACTTAGGTAAATATTTCGTCCCGAGGAGAGGGCCAGATCGTGAGAGATGGCCCTGGGACGGCCGGGGTGCGAGGGATTCCTGTCAACCTCACCTTCGGCAACCAAAACGACCCACAGTCGGCGTGTGTTTTGGTCGGTTCGAGTCCGACATAACCTCTTCCACCGGCTCCGGTGGGGGGTATTCGTGGAGATTTTGCGCACGTAAAAAAAAATATTGCTATATTATTATTGCCATAATTTTGACACTATATAAGGTAGTACTTACACGTGAATAAACGTTCACACTCCACAATCGATTTGATTCGTGCACGAAGTACCTGTAAGCTACAACAGAGGGCACGACCTGTACCAAAACAAAATAAAGCCAATAAATTCAAATTTATTTTCTACAAAATGTCGCAAGAAATGTCGGACGTTATGGCGGCGCTTCGCGCAATCCAAAAGGATCTTGATGATCAGAGAAAATTGATAAACAAAACTGCAGAAGAGGTGACCGACAAGGTAACAGTTAATATAAACAAAATAATTGAAGAAAAAATTCTAATTCTAGAAGAAAAGCACGAAAATCTAAAGTCGAGAGTGGAAAACCAAGAAAGCAGAATATACTACCTAGAGAAACAAGCAAGGCAACGCAACCTGGTATTCTTTGGGCTACAAGAAGATGAAAAATCATACCATAACATGGAAAATAAAATCGCAGACTTTATATATAAATATCTCCAGATAAAAATAGAACTTACGGATCTAGAAGTCGTAAGAAGAATAGGAAAAAAGACCGAAAAGCCACGACCTATAATAGTAACTTTTGCTACCCTGGGGAAAAAGATTAATATCCTCAAAAACAAGGGAGCTCTAAAAGAAACACCATACTATGTGAAAGAGGACTACCCCCCTTCTGTATTACAAATAAGGAAAGAGCTACAAGAACGAGTAATTGTCGAAAGGGAAAAAGGAAATAGAGCCATAATCAAGTATGACAAGCTTGTCATATTAGAGAACACACCTAAAAATAATAAAAACAACAAAAGAAGCCTCCCTAACTCTCCGGAAAATGCCCCAAACAATTTTACCCAACAAATACCTCATGTAAATAAAAAGAATAAAACCGTACCAGCCCTTACAAAACAAAGGTCTTCGAGTTTGCCCGATAACGTTATAAAACCGGGAATACTAAGCTACATGACAACCAAGAACAACAATAATAAGAATACAAACAAAGAATACGATGCCACTAAAGCATAGCAACGAGCACTTCAACCCCTCCCAGAAATCCACAAAGAAGAACATAATATAACAACACACAAAACACATCTCCCAATCCGGCCGGTCACCGTGGGAGAAAAAGACCGAAACCCTCCAGAGACAATTACCTCAAATAAGTTGGAACCTACATATGATAATCTATTCTACATTGGAACTTACAACGTAAAAACTTTATCATCACACACTCGCCTTTTAGAACTCATGGAAGCACTGAAAAATATAAAATTCGATATAATTGGCTTATCAGAAATTAGGAGGAGAGGAAACTCTATTCATGAATATGAAAACGTTATCCTTTACTACGTGGGAGAAACCCCAGGCCTTTATGGTGTGGGCTTTCTCGTAAAAAAATACCTCAAAGCACACATCGTGAGTTTTGTTAGCCTGTCAGAACGAGTGGCGATATTGACAATAAATATTAACAATTTCAAAATCAGTTTGATACAAACATATGCCCCAACAGAGGCTGCAAGTGATGAAGATATAGAACGTTTCTACAATACTATAGAAAAAGCTCTGAAAATATCAGAGAACAACACAATAGTCATGGGGGACTTTAATGCCAAGATTGGCCAACCGAAACCAGAAGAAAATATGATTATGAACAAATATGGCTATGGTACAAGAAACGGCAGAGGCGAACGACTAATAGAATTTGCATACGAAAATAAATTGTCAATTATGAATACTTTCTATAAAAAGAAGAACAATCAAAGATGGACATGGCGCTCTCCAGGTGGCTCTACTAAAAATGAAATAGACTTTATTTTAACAAATTTAAAGAACAATGTTCAGAATATACAAACCATCAACCTAAATTACAATACAGACCACAGATTCCTAAGAGCAACATTTTTGATACAGAAACTAAAAATAACAAGAATTAACCACGTTAGCAACCCAAGAAGTTCACTAAAAAATGAAGAGGAAATATCCAGATTTAAACAGTCACTCAGTGAATGCAACGAAGATCTTATGCAATGCCAACAAACCGACTCTGTACAAGAATGCTATGATAAAATAATGAACATTTTAGACACCAACTTGAAGAAAGCTCACATATACAATAGAGACGGAGAGAAAAACAGTGCTATATCTGCCCATACTTCGGAACTAATACAACGCAGAAGAGCCCTACAAAAAACCAAACCAAAAACGCGAGCCATGAAAAATGAATTGAAAGCATTGTATAAACTAGTAAGTAAATACGTTCGAAGAGACTACGCGAATCATCGTAAGAGCACTATTGAAATGCACATTAATTCTACGGGAAGTTTGAAAAAAGCCTACAAGGATCTTCGTTCCCACAAAGTATGGATCGAAGGACTTAACGACGCCCAAAACACAAGGCACGACCGGAAAGGTATACTTAATATAGCAACCAGCTTTTATGAAAATTTGTACAGTGCTCCAGTATGTCAATATGTTAATCAAGAGGAATCAAAATCTGATGATAATGACAAAGAAATAAAACCAGTGGAAGAAACAGAAATTATAATGGGAATTAAAAGGTTAAAAGCAGATAAGAGCCCAGGGCCTGACAGGATAACGAACGAGGCCATAAAAGCGGCAGGTTTCTTCCTGGTAGAACCTTTGACTCATTTATTCAACTTGATATTAAGCTCCTCTACAACACCTACACAGTGGTCAGAATCTGATATAATACTGTTGTTTAAAAAAGGTGATCCACTAAATATTGGCAATTATCGTCCAATTAGCCTCCTTCCTTCTATTTACAAGCTATTTGCTTCGATTATAGAGAAAAGAATCAGTCCTACATTAGAAAAAAGCCAACCAGTCGAACAAGCTGGATTCCGAAGGGGTTTTTCCACTATGGACCACATCCACTCTTTAGAACAGATAATAGAGAAATATCAAGAATTTCAACGCCCTCTCTACATAGGTTTCGTAGATTACCAGAAAGCCTTTGATACAATACTACACTCCGCAATATGGAAAGCTTTAAAATCACAAAATGTGCAGGAAAAGTACGTACAAGTCTTAAAATACTTATATGAACACAACACTAGCAGAGTAAAATTGGAGAGCACAGGACCACCCATCCCCATTGAAAGAGGGTTAAGACAAGGTGACCCCCTATCACCTCGACTATTTACAGCAGTACTGGAATCGATTATCGGCAAATTAAATTGGGAAAAAACCGGTATATGTATAGAAGACAAATATATCAGCCACCTGAGGTTTGCCGATGACATTGTCCTTCTTTCAGAAGATAGCACCGAGCTGGAATCAATGTTAGCGACATTACAACAAGCAAGCATAGAGGTAGGACTAGAAATGAACCTGTGCAAAACCAAACTCATGACAAATGCCGCACAAAACTCTGTTAGTCTAAACAACACAACGGTAGAATATGTCGAGAACTATATCTATTTAGGAAAACATATTTCCCTCCAAAAACAAAACAATGACTTAGAGGTCGATAGAAGAATAAAAACGACATGGAAAAAGTTTTGGAGTTTAAAAGAAATTTTAAAAAGTCAGATGCCTCTAAAAATTAAAAGAAAGGTGATGGACTCATGTCTTTTACCAACGTTAACCTACGGCTCTCAGACCTGGAAGTTCACTGCAAGAGTTAAAAATAAAATCAGGTCCTGCCAACGAGGTATGGAAAGAAGTATCACAAAAATTAGAAAACATCAAAAAATACGTCACACTATAATCAGACAAAAGACAGGTGTAACTGATGCTCTCACCTACGCTCTAAAATTAAAATGGAGATGGGCAGGACACATAGCGAGAATGAGCGACGATCGCTGGACAGTCCGCACTACGTCATGGCCAGGCCCAAAGGGTACCCGTAAAAGAGGAAGACCTATAACCAGGTGGGCGGACGACATCACACAAATAGCAGGCAAAGACTGGCTAACTGAAGCCAAAGATCGAGACCACTGGTGTTCTCTGGAGGAGGCCTTCACCCTCACAACATGAGGGGTTCATGCATTTTTTATTTTTTATTTTTTTATTTTTGATTAATGTCATTAATTTTTTCAAACTTTTTTCTTTATTTAGTTTATAACGTTTAATGTAATGTACCTAAGGCATGAAATAAAAGGCTTTTTTTTTTTTTATTTTTTTTTATTTTTTATTTATTTTATTATAAGGTACACTTCGCGATCTGCCGTGATGGCGAACTATGAAGTACAATAACAGGCTTTTTGATTGAGTACATCGGGAAGAGGACTCCTTTCTGAGGAGTCGGCTAAGATCGGGTTGAGTGTTTCTATCTCATAGCTCTTGCTATCTTATAGAGTAGTTAAAACCAAAGCTCTTGTTAAAATAGTATATTAACACAAATGGTTTTAACTTCTCTATAAAGGTATCAATATATTTTTAGCGATTTCTTTTTTTTTGTATGGGTTTATTTACTAGTCGTTTACGGTTTGTCTGCCTGCATTACATGTGCTTACTTAACTTATTAAATAAATTTTATCCTATTAATATTATGAATGGGAAAGTAAATGATACAACTTCTTAAAATAAATAATCATAAATGTTTTATTTTCAAAAATAATAATTTAACAGTAGCCATTGTTTGTTCATAGGCGTGAGTTTTGTGTACTAAGGATATCCCGCCTGAGCTCTTGATAAAATTATCTACTGCGTTCATAAAATGAGTAATTTGTTCCGTATATAAATTTACTAAATAGGTTCCTTCTAAGAGTGTGTAAACATATATCATTAAGGACCAAGATGTTATCACTGACACACAACGTTATAATAAAGAAAAACTAGTTTCAAAATTTCTATATAATAGCATACATTGCCTAAACATTTTATAAAATACCTGTACAATACAGAGTGACGGTAACATAATTTATTTCTTCATTATTACTAGCTGACAAAGAAAACGTTGTTTCACAGCCATTAAAATGGTGGTTGGTAGTAGTAGAGGAATGGAAATTTATGTTTTTTTTTTAATAAAGAATATTAGAACCGAAATTACTAATATTTCCTCTAACCCCTCCAGCTAAGCTAAATTGCTTGTGTTAGGAGTGGGTTCACGTCGAAAGTGTAATAGCCAGGATTCGAACGCGAGACCTCGCTATCGTAAGGCCTACTCCTTAACCACTATGTATTTTCACTACAAAATCCTAATAAAATAAAAAAAATTGCCAAATCTATAATCTATATATATTTATATATAAATTATAAAGCTGCAGTGTTTGTTTGTTTGTTTGTTCGTTTGTTCGTTTGTTTGAACGTGCTAATCTCTGGAACTACTGGTCCGATATGAATGATTCTTTCAGTGTTGGATAGACCATTTATCGGGGAAGGTTTTAGGCTATATATCATCACGCTACTACTTAAGGGAGCGGAGCATTGATAATAAATGTTAACAAATTCGGCAATTTTTCATACATATTTTGAAGACTAAAACATACGGGCTCAAAGGGCACGATATCATTCAACGCGGCGAGTCTCCTCGCCGGATCGCCACCATGGATCCTGGAAGCGAGATGCCTTTCGGCGCTATACCGGTTCCGAAGGGCGGCGCGGGAGCGGGGTCACGATCCCGAGCCCGAAGAAATTCGGGCCGTGAGATCCCGGCTCCACAGGGAAATGGTGGCCGAATGGGAGAGACGACTTGGGCAACCAAGCGCAGGGCACGCCGTAGTAACGGCGGTAAGACCCATCATGGGGGAGTGGCTAGAGAGGCCACACGGCAGCCTCTCGTACCGTCTGACGCAGATGATCACCGAACACGGGTGCTTCGGAAAGAATCTGCGTCGGATGGAGAAAGAGCCAACGTCCGAGTGCCATCACTGCGACGCGAGCGAGGACTCAGGTCCGCACACGCTCACCGAGTGTCCGGCGTGGGAGACGCCGAGGCGGGAGCTTGTGGCGGCCCTGGGAGTGAGAGTTCTCACGCTCTCCACCTTGCTCGCGGCGATGGTCCGCTGCGCGGATGCGTGGGCGGCCGGCGCCTCCTTCTGCGAGCAAGTAATGCTCGTGAAGGAGGAGGCGGGGCGGGAGCGGCAGCGGGAGCGACGAAGGATCGCAAGCCAAGCTGCCCGCGTACGAAGGCAACTCGGGCGTCGGAGGTCGATGAACGACCTCCGCCCCCCATGAGCGCCGGCCTGGGGGTGACAGGTGGAGCCGCCTGTCACCCTGGCAGAAGCAGGCCGCGGCGGTGGCGCGCCTCCCCGTTTACGGGGTCGAGTTGGGGACTGTAGTCCCCACAACCCGAGAAAAGGGCCAGATCGTGAGAGATGGCCCTGGGTCGGCCGGGGTGCGAGGGATATGCCTGTCAACCTCACCTTCGGCAACCAAAGCGACGAAACCTCCTCCACCGGCTCCGGTGGGGAGGTATCCGTGGGGATTTTGCGCACGTAAAAAAAAAAAAAAAAAAAAACGGGCTCAAAGGGATATGAAGCTTCAAAATATACCACGGGCGAAGCTGGGGTGGGTCAGCTACATATACAAAAGAAAGTCGTGTTAGTTACACTATTTATATCTAAAGTACGGCTGTACCGATTTGGCTGAAAATTATGATGGGGATGTAACTTAGAACCAGGAGACAGACATAGGATTTTCATCCCGTTTGACCGCGTTCTCGTGTGACGTGATATGTATCCTCAAAGAGAATACATGTCACTAAAAAAACACCTCACTTGGATTATCAAAATGCAATGACAGCTAAACGTAATTTGATCAATGGTTGCGTAATTAGTATGGTTGAAAATAAATTTTAATAATTATAAGTTGGTCAGAAAATAATAATATTAACCAACTCTCAAGCAAGCACAACCGCGAGCAATAGCTAATAAAATATATTTACCTTATTACTAAATATATACATATTTGTGTAATGACATAATTGTCGGAGTATTAACATCCACATTTCACCAATCACTGCATTTGGTCCCGCGTAATAGGGGATGAGTCTATTGCCGTCTTCCGGGCACTATTGTTAACTCGAGTCATGCACCTGTGGCATAGTCTGGGCTGTATACTTCTGTCCGATGTTAAACAGCCCTATCCCTTAGTCGCATTGTACGACATCGCATGGGAAGGGACGGGGTGTTCCAAATTGTACTCCGGGGATAAAAGCGTGATTATATGTATGAATGTATGTATGTATGTATGTATGTATAACTGACATAAGTAAATTTCCTCTATGATACAGTTCATTTTGAACTAATTTGAACCAATTTATTTTGTGTTTATTTTTATATATATTCTTCGTTGCGATGAGTTTGCAGACAAACACTGTGACACGAGAATTTTATAATACATAGAATTATATATAATTTATTGTTATCAAATTGTAATGAACCATTGTAGTTTCCGTCGCAATAATAGCACATTCATTCAGTGATTCCAGAGGAACAGTTGTTGTTGGGTTGAATTAAATAAAAGCCGTTTAATAACAACAGCCGTGAGTATTAAACTTAATTAATTGAGTTAAGTGACTACCGCGGCCTATGGGCTTATGTAACACCAGGAGAGCCACACCCGTGCTAACAACCCTGTTAATACAGAGAGTTTCTGTGCCGTCTGTGCAGAAGTCTTCTCACCGACAGCACAAAAACTTTCCAGTTTATCGAAGTGGAACTGCAAAATATTGCTTTACAAGGCGCCCTTTACAATGCAAACGTGTAAAGTTCAAAATAAAGTGAGATTTTATACAGAGTCTGGTATATATATCATGACAATGAACAATTAGGTATTTGACTGACTAGTCAAATTAGTTACTTTTTAATAAACGTCAGAATGTTATAAATAATACATAGTATTTTGAGCTACGGAATTCTCCTTTGATGTAATTCTGTATATTTAAACAATATTTGTGTTACAAAAGCGGGCTGTGCGAGCCGTTTATAATTCCCTCAGAGAGTAAGCCGTTTAATAATTCTCCAGACAAAAACATACGGAACGAGATCGATTATATTATGACCACAGAACCCCACTTATTTTCTAACTTCAAAGTACTAATATCATTCCCATTCAAATCAGACCACAGATTTCTGTCTACTATCCATCTGAAACCGAAAGTAAAGAGTAGACGCAACTTTTTAAACATACCAAGAAAGCTGAAAACCCTAAAAGAGCAAGAAACTTACCTTGAAAAACTAAATTTTTATATATCCAAACTTATAACATCACACAACATGCATAATGCTGAAGAATATTATCATGAAATCGTAAACTCTATAAAAGAAATTTTAAAAGGTATTACAGAGACAGCTACGCGGAATATCTTATCACAGAAGGCGATGGAGCTCATGAAAGAAAGAAATAAACTACAAAACAAGCCTAAACTGAGCAAAATGGATAAAGAAAAGCTAAAAGTACTGTACAAAACTACCAACAAAGAAATAAGGAAATGCTACGATGCCTACAGAATGAGTACTATACAAAGATACCTCGAAAAATCTAGATCAGCCAAAAAAGCTTTCAAAGAACTGAATCATAATCATAATCATAATCATAATCATAATCATTTATTTGCGAAAATGGGTACATAAGGTGTTTACATGAAATATTTTTTTTTAAACAGCCAAATTCCGCCTCAAGGCATGCAAATATAGGTACTAGGTAAATAATAAAATGAACTAACATTTAAATTTAAATTAACACAATCATTTCAACAACAACACAAAGTCTTGGATACCATCTCTTTTTCATTATTATTTAATTCCAAAAGAGGTATTTTGTTGTAAAGAAAATATTAACAACAAAATACCTCTTTTGGAATTAAATAATAATGAAAACCCGGATGTTCTTTACAGAGATTTGTTCGAAGTAATCAATTACGAATTTAATAACATTTTCACTAAAAAAACAATAAACACTAATCAGTTCAAAATTAAATTTAGTGATTGGGCTACACCTGGAATCTTTAAAAGTAGAAAAAAATTGTATGAATTATATGAGACAAAGGCATGTTACAAATGAGCCACAAGTAATCGAATATATTAAAAAATACTCGAAACTGTTTAAGAAAGTCTGTTCAATAGCCAAATCTAATTATATTCGGGCTAAAATAAAAAAATCCGATAATAAAATTAAGGCAACATGGAATGTTGTTAACAAAGAAACCTGTAAGACAAGGTCACGTGATCGTTCTTTCGAGTTAGAAATAGATGGTAGACACATTAATACTGATGCTGCAGTGGCTAATGCATTTGAATCTTTCTTCACAAATATTCCAATTACCACTACAAATTCATTAAATTCTTCAAAAAATATAGCTGCTTCTCTTCTTAAATCTAGTGTTGTTAAATGTAGTACTAACTTTGATTTTCAGTATATTGATTTTATAACTATACTTAAAACTTTTAAGCAACTAAATATAAAAAAGACTGAGGATCTTTGGGGCATTTCAATCAATATAATACAATCAATAATGCCCGCTATCGCGCCTTACCTGGCATTCATTTTCAATAAATGCATAGATGAAAACCAATTTCCTAACCTTATGAAGTACAGTAAAATCATACCGTTATTCAAAGCAGGGGACAAAAGTGATCCTTCAAATTTTAGACCCATCTCCATACTTCCAGCCCTAAGTAAAATTTTTGAAAAAATAATATTTAATCAACTGCTTTCACATTTTACAGAAAATAATTTACTTCATGATAAACAGTTTGGTTTCACTAAAGGTAGAAACACGACAGATGCAGGAGTTGCACTTGTCAAACATATATTTGATGCATGGGAGAAGAAGCAGGATGCCATTGGTATTTTTTGTGATCTATCAAAAGCTTTTGATTGTGTTGATCATGAGACGTTGTTACTAAAATTAGAATATTATGGTGTTTCAAGCGGCTCACTTAGATTACTTACGTCTTACCTTACGGACAGAATTCAAAAAGTTAATGTTAATGGCACTGACTCTTCTGGTGCCCCATTAGTTATGGGAGTACCCCAGGGCTCGATATTAGGACCCCTTCTATTCTTGATTTATGTTAATGATCTTCCTTACTTCGCGACAAATCTTTGTGAAATTGTATTATTTGCTGATGATACATCATTAATTTTTAAGACTGATAGACATAAAGTAGTACTTGACGAAGTGAATAATACCCTTTCTGATATATTACATTGGTTCACAAGTAACAACTTGCTGCTCAATGCGAAGAAAACTAAATGTGTAAAGTTTGCTATGCCAAATGTAAGACAGGCAGATATTAATATTAAAATGAATAACGAATCTGTCCAAATAGTCAATACCACAGTTTTTCTTGGAATAACTCTAGATAGCAAACTGCAATGGGGTTCTCATATCACAGCCTTGGCAGGAAGACTTAGCTCAGCTGCCTATGCGGTTAGAAAAATAAGGTCACTGACTGACGAGGAAACTGCACGACTAGTTTATTTTAGCTACTTTCATAGCGTTATGTCGTACGGTCTGCTGCTGTGGGGCTCAGCTGCCGATATTGAAACTATATTTATACTACAGAAACGAGCGATACGAGCGATCTATAGCCTCAGACCCCGTGACTCGCTGAAAGAACTTTTCAAGGAAATTAATATTTTAACAGTTGCTTCTCAATACATCTATGAAAATATCTTATATGTACGAAAAAACCTTAATATTTTCAAAAAACTATCTGATGTACACAACTTTAATACGAGAAATAAAGATAAACTAGTTGTACCAAAACTTAGGCTTCACAAGGTTGGTGATTCATTTGTAGGCAGCTGCATAAAAATATTTAATAAAATTCCTCATGACTTGATTAATATGCCAATAAATAAATTTAAAATAGAAGTGAAAAAAACTTTAATGAGTAAAGGTTACTATAAAGTGGATGAGTACCTTAATGATGTTAATGCGTGGTCAACATAAGTCTCTTGCTTGCTCGCACAAAATAAATTGTAAACCAAAACAAATTTAAAAAAGAAAAAATAATCTAGTTCTAATGTAGTTCGCTGAGTTTCTTGCTGGTATCTTCTCAGTAGAACTAATCTACCGAACCAGCGAAAGAATCATTTTCCAATGGTTTATTTTTAATTATTTAATATTTTTATATTATTTCTTGACATACATATTTGTAAAATTTTGACGTTCATATGTGCTCTTTATGTGCCTAAACTGAATAAATGAAATTGATTCTTTGATTCTTTGATTCTGCAGCCCGGCTCCAACAAGAGTACTTCACGAATGGAGGTAATCAATGCAGCTACGCAGTTTTAAAGACAACTGTACAGCCAACGAGATCCCCAAAAACAAACCAATACCGATAATCAATATCTGATAACCGCATCTAATCCGGAGTTCACAGAGCCTGAAATTATAAAGCAATGGTATTACAAACGAACATATAAAGTTTGCAAAGACTATACTACTGACTCCGATTACTCTTCTATTCAACAAAATATTAGCAGAAGAAGCTGTGCCGCCCATATGGTCTGAATCTGAAATAATATTGCTGTACGAAAAAGGCGACCCAACCGATATAGGGAATTACCGCCCTATAAGCCTCATGCTCAGCCTCTACAAACTGTTTGCCTGTTGCTTACTGGAAAGAATATCACCAGACATAGATGCACACCAACCGATAGAGCAAGCCCGGTTTCAGAAGTGGTTTCAGCACTGCAGATCATATCCATGTGGTCGACCAGGTAATCGAAAAATATCTGGAATTATGCAGGCCCTTGTATGTGGCCTTGTATTGTTTCATTGATTATAAAAAGGCTTTTGATTCTATATCTCACCTGGCCTAGCCACCTATCATCTGGGAGGCATTAAGGATCTCAAAATATAAGAGAAAAATACATAAACATTCTCAAAAACATCTATCCCAGCAGCACAAGTAAAGTAATGCTAGATCGAGTAGGGGAAAAAATCGATATAAATAGAGGTGTGAGACAGGGTGACCCGATCTCACCTAAACTTTTCGTAGCCGTTCTACAATATATAATGAAAGACTTACCTTGGTCTGCAGAGGGCATCTATATAAATGGACACTTTTTGAGTCATCTCAGATTCGCCGACGACATGATTCTGTTTTCAGAATCTGCACAAAAACTGGAGAGAATGATAAACGACCTGTTCCAGGCTAGTACACGAGTTGGATTAGAACTGAACGCTGAAAAAACGAAAGCTATGACTAACCATCATAAATCACCCATCTATGTGAATAACACCCCCCTAGAATTCGTAGAAAGTTACGTTTATCTAGGCAAACAGATTTCTTTTTGTAGAGGTTACGAAGAAGTAGAAAAGAGAGTAGCTGTCACCTGGAAGAAATACTGGGCTCGCAAAGAAATATATAATTAAATCACAGCTCCATATTAAGAATATTAACCAACATATTAAGAACCGACGCAACTCTTACCGCTCTTTTACCATTCTTAATTTTAAAATATCTCAGTTAAATAATTTATTTTAACTACAGCCTGGTGGTATGGGTAATGGACTGCTGAGACGAGGTCTCGGGTTCGATCCCAGTTTTACCATGGCACACACCAGTGACTTTTCGATGCTTTTCGAAGTTATGTGTGTATTCATCGCAGGTTTATATGGTTTATTGGGACCTAAACAAAAACTGGCAAAATGGTGCTAGCACCTCTACCTACTTTAAATACAGGAAAATACCTATTTAGCAGGATCAGAACCCTGTTCTTTACACAGTGATATTATCATCCAAACGAGCGGAGATTTGATTACTAACTATTTGGTACTCTGTATTGTTTGAGTGACTAGAGAGGCCACACGGCAGCCTCTCGTACCGTCTGACGCAGATGATCACCAAGCACGGGTGCTTCGAAAAGTATCTGCGTCGGATGGAGAAAAAGCCAACGTCCGAGTGCCATCACTGCGACGCGAGCGAGGACTCAGGAGAGGGGCCGCACACGCTCACCGAGTGTCCGGCGTCGGAGACGCCGAGGCGGGAGCTTGTGGCGGCCCTGGGAGTGAGGGTTCTCACACGCTCCACCTTGCTCGCGGCGATGGTCCGCTGCGCACATGCGTGGGCGGCCGGCGCCTACTTCTGCGAGCAAGTAATGCTCGTGAAGGAGGAGGCGGGGCGGGAGCGGCAGCGGGAGCGACGAAGGATTGCCAGCCAAGCTGCCCGCGTACGAAGGCAACTCGAGCGTCGGAGGTCGATGAACGACCTCCATTCACATGAGCGCAGGCCTGGGGGTGACAGGTGGAGCTGCATGTCACCCTGGCAGAAGCAGGCCGCGGCGGAGGCGCGTCGCCCACGCCTATATCCCCGAAAGGTAGGCAGAGGTGCTAGTACCAACATTTTGCCAGTTTATGTTTAGGTCCCAATGTAATAGGTGGCGAGCCTATTGCCATTAACCGGGCACTTATAAAAAATAGTAAAGAATCAAAATATGTATGTGTAATTATGTTATATATTTGCAGGTATTCAAAGCACTATGGATTTCCGAATATTATGTAAGTAATTTTTAGAAACAAACGTTTTGTTGGCCTTTAAAATATTTTAGAAGAAATTATTATACCATCTCTTTGTATAAATTTATAAAGCTGTGGAATGAACTCCCTGATATGGATTTTCCAAGTGATTATGCTATGAGCTATGAACAATTGAATAAGTCACCTTAATGGGTGCAGCTGAGGATTTGTCATGGCTTTTTATGAAAGAAAAAGGTACAGATTATTGATATGTTTGCGTCAGAACGAATAAAAAGTCTCAAAATGGTCTTAATACTAAGGTATTAACATACATATATTCGCGCCTTTGAGGGTTAGGTAGAGTTAATTAACACCCACATTTCACGAACTATTGTATTCAGTCCCAGGTAATAGGGGGTGAGCTTATTGCCATATTCCTATCACTATTGTTGATTCGAGAATTGCAACTGAGGCTGAGTCTGGGCTGTCTGATATTAAACAGCCCTATTCTTTGGTCGTCTTGTACGACACTGCATGGGAAGAGATGGGGTTGTCCAAATTCTACTCTGCCGGGAATCACGCGTATTAAGGTATTAAGAGCAAACTAAACTGGTTTTATTTATTTACATTATACTTTTAAGGAGTCGGCCTTACGATCGAAAGGTCTCGAGTTCGAATCCTGTTCATTACACTAGCTACATGAACCCACTCCTAACACAAGCAATTTAGCTTAGCTGGAGGGGTTAGAGGGAATATTAGTAATTTTGGTTCTAAAATTAAAAAAAAAAATATTACAGCTGAGTTTATATAACAGAAAAAAAACCACGAAGGTATCACAAGTAGCTACAACAATACAGTCACAAACGTGATATTAAGAAATAATTTTACATTACGATAATAAATAAGGCAGACCAAATCCCTACCTACCCACAAGGCATTAACAAAAAATATTATAAAACTTTATAGAACTATCGTTGGACTAAAGGAGAGTACCATATATCAGAACAATCAGCCAACAGAAAGGGGGGAAAACCAAGGCATTGGGATCGTTTTGAGTACTTTTTCGTTAAAATCAATATGACGCTTACTGTACTTGTATATGTTTTACTTACTTCTTTTTTCTTACTTTCTTTCTGTATTGTAATAACATTGTATTCTAATTACGTAATATTATTATTTATTTAATTTAATTTCATCTTCACACATTGCGACTTGAGACGGTGCGCATTGTGAGGTATGAAAGAAACTTCATCCCACGCACGCTCAAGCTGTGGAAAGACCTCGCTGCTGCGGTTTTCCCAAGCACCTACAATATGGGGTTCTTCAAGAGGGGCATCAGAAGGTTTCTTCATGGTCGGCAGCGCGAGTGTAACACCCCTGGAGTTGCATACGTCCATAGGCCACGGTAACCACTTCTCACCAGGTGGGCCGTGTGCTTGTCTGCCACCTAAATGGTATCAAAAATATCTTTGACCTTTCGTCCAGCTTACGCCGGCTATGGTCACAGGCATAGCTTAAAATATATACTATACCTAGTGCCAAATGGATTGGAAATTAAGTTCGTTGACCGAGTTGACCTTGAACTGGTTTATGCGTATGATGTGCCTATTCCCCTGTCAACATTGTTGTATATTATGGAACACGCAATTTTAAAAGTTAATATTATTTTTTCAGATTTGATCCTTCTTACAGTATATACGAGAGCTACGTACGCGCAGTATTGCACTGTTAGTGAATTTCAGTGCACCTACATAGTGACTTGCTCTGATTTAGCTGATTTTTCAGATTACTATCTATTTACTCATCCACCAAATGGGGATCTCGCTTGTCAAGCAACTGTATACTATAAAGAAGAAAAATATTATAATGTGAAACTTCTCTATTATCAGGGCACTTTAGGACATGATCTTACATTAGTACCAATAGTTAACTATTATCACGACTATGAATTGAATGGTGATGCTTATACATATGATTTTATGCATATAATAAATAGTTTAGATCTAAGTCATCATAGGCTTGATAATACTCCAGTTATAAGAAGTATGCAAAATCTTGCTGCATTAAACTTGTCACGAAATCATTTGACTACGGCTGTCCTTTCGAACGAGCACGAATTGAGTATGTTGACTAAAATAGATTTATCGCACAATATGATAAAATATATAAAGATAAATAGCCACGTGTATCCCTATAATAACCTTATTTACATTGATATGTCGTACAACCTACTACACCAAATTCCTGATTCTATTTTTAGTGCATTTAATCATTTACAAACACTTAATGTATCTGACAACTATATCGACAACTTAAATCAAATTTCTTTCAAATGTAATATTACAGATCTTGATATATCTAACAACAGGTTAACCAGTATTAATTCAAGTTTAGTAAACCTGAGCCAATTAATAAAACTTAGCCTCAGTGGTAATAAAATTGAAAATATTGTACCAAATGAATTTGATCAGTTGTGTAAACTTGAAATTCTCGATTTGAGTTACAATTTAATAAGACAATTGAATGCCAGTTTGTTGAGAAAAGTAACTCGACTGAAGGAAATTAATTTAAGTAATAATCTGTTAGAGGTAATTGATAATGATTTATTTTCTAATCTGCAGTTATTAAACAGTATTGATATTTCAAAAAATAAGTTGATGGTTTTGCCCGTCAGTTCATTTAAAAATACTATCTCAAAGTTTGTTATCACTGCAAATAGATTGAAAGGTTCCTTGGTAAGAGGAATGTTAGACAAAGTTAATGTAAAAAAATTAAATTTCAGTCATCAATATTTAACAGAAATAAAAGATTATGCTTTTTATAATCTCACCAAACTCAAAGAGTTGCTTCTTAACTCTAATAATATAAAAACTTTATCAAATAAAAGTTTTAGTACGTTAGTCAATTTAGAACTATTAAACCTATCTGATAACCAAATAAGTGATCTAAACTTTGAAAAAAATGATTTGAGTAACCTTCAATCTTTGCTTTTACAAAACAACCGATTGCTTGAAATAAATTATGAGCAATTTCAACATTTAACAGAAATAAAGTATTTAAATCTTAGCGGAAATTTAATTTCTCATTTGGGATCAAACACTTTTAGGTCACTTGGAAATTTGATGAATTTTGATATAACTAACAATTCATTAGGTGGAGTATTAGAAACTAGAACGTTTGATGGTTTAGATTCAGTACCTTATCTTGATATTTCAAGAAGTAAGTTAACTGTGATTCAAAATGGCTCATTCAATGATATGACTGAATTGAAAGAACTAAATATATCTAACTGTTTAATCGGTGACTTGCAATATGATGCATTCCTCAATACAGGCTCCATATGTACACTTGATCTTTCTTACAACAAATTAAAAGAATTTACAGTTAATGCCACACATTTAGTTAATTTGATGACCCTTTTATTGAATAATAACTTAATTAAAACCATTTCATCGAATTCATTTAGTAGTTTGTTATTGTTAAACAAAATTAATTTATCGTATAATGTTATTCAAAATTTTATCGGTAGTCATAGTGCAACGGTTCTACAAAATTCTTTTTCAAATACTTCAGGCTCATTGGTGACAGATAAAAATATGGAAGCATACTTACATTTGGTACATTTAAATTCCTTGGATTTGAGTCATAATAATATTTCATCTTTGCAAGTTGGATATTTTTCTGGACTTAGTGCACTTACATTTTTGGACTTGAGTTTCAATGAAATATCATTTGTGGAGCCCGGTGCATTTAAAAACAATACAAATTTAAATTCTTTGAATTTGTCTCATAACTTTTTACAATCTGTTAATTACGGAATTTTTCGTGGCTTAAGTAATGTGATTGTATTAAATATGTCATATAATGCATTGAGAGAATTAGATGTTGATTCATTTATTGATGTTAGAAGATTATCAGAGTTATATGTAGATTTTAATCTAATTCAATCTATAGACTTAGAACTAGTTAAACTTAATACTTTGTCTAAATTAAGTATAGGGGACAATCCTTTACCATGTAAAAATTTAGTACAATATGAACGAATAGATCCTGGTAAAATTACCGCCATCAGATTAAATGAACATGGCAACGAAAATGTAGACGGTGTTGTGTGTAATAAGGCAGACAACTCTGATAACTATATAACTGACCACACGGGAGGCAACGATATGATAATTAATAAGCTATCCTATAATTTAAGTCAGTTATACAAAAGTAATTATGGTATTCTAGAGAACATATCACGTATTTTCCAACAGTCACAGTCACAGTTAACAAACATAACTAACCTTACGAACATCATATATAAAAGAAACTATGATATGCTAGAGAAGATGTCTCATTTTTTCGAACAATCTAACGAAAATCTAACTAATACAACACAATTTTCGAACTCTATGTTGCCAAATAACTTTCAAACTCAGTCTTTCTCTTCATACTTATATAATAATACAAAATCTATTATTTACTTATTAGCTACCTGCGTAGCTTTGGTACTAATAATTTTAGTTGCATTCGTTTTCTATAAAGTGTTTAAATATAGATTGATAGTTAAAAATCAATGTACGTATAGAATACATGAATTTTCTGGAGGAATAGAAAGTTCTGTTTTATAATCTACAAGATTTGAGGGATCAGCTATGACAATAATAAACACTTTTTAAATAAATTATATGTACACTCATTTTAAAAATTGTTTTTATTTTGGAACCATCATTCTTTTGAAAATAGCGTTTTGTAAATATCTATCTGCCTAAGTATGATCAAAACGTTGAGTTGGTTACAGAATATTTACAGTTGTATTATCTTAAATATTGTAAAAATAAAATTGTTTACATTTTATTGTTGTTTTTATCACATTGCATCTCATTTATTCCCGTTAATAGCCCAGAGTGCAAGGCTGTAAAACATTCCTACCCGGATTTTTGCTCTCTTAAATTATAACTACTTAAAATTCGAGTGGTGTACTCTTTTTACTTAACTATTTTATAATTTAAAAGTGCAAAATATGCGCTACTGCGCATAATTTGTTTGATAAGAATTGATGGTGAAAAATTTGGCATCAAACACTAGAATTTAGAACTAGTACCTTATCAATGGGACCTTACCTTAGTGGGATGACCAAAGGCTCGTCCTCTACACTGACGGCACAAAATCTCTGTTCTTACAGGGTCGGCAGCACGGATATGACTCCACTGGTGTTACACACGTTCATAGGTCATGGTAACCACTTTCCATCAGGTGAGCCGTGTGCTTGTCTGCCACCTAAGTTGTACAAAAACAAAACAACCTTTAGGCGATTCTCACACTAAGTTACTTCGCGTGACTGGGCACGACTACGGTCTGTCTGTTATAGTGATACAGATATAGTTAAGCCAGCCAGGTGCAAAGTTCATAATCCCTTGCAAATAGTACGAACGTATCATTTAATAAAATTTTAAATTACAATACCTGCCTAAAAATGTTACAGCTCTCGGCTGCCAAACACAAAAACCGCCATCCCCGCGTGACAGCAGACAATACTGCGTGCTGTGGCCGCAACATCGTGTGTGGCCGCGTTTCTCTGCATCCCGCCGCCAAATTTAAACCCGATTAAATCAATTTATCTGGTCGTAGGACATTTTATTCAATTAACCAATTCAACCATTACTTTATTTGGATTTACCGACGAAGTAGAGCCTAAATGATAAACTATACCTATTAAGTTCTTTAACTTTATTGAAATTTGTCAAACTGAAAAATTATTATAAATATTATTACAAGCTTAGACAGTAGATGAAAAATATTTGTTTTGTTAAATTGTAATTGCATTTCCTACCGTTATTAAATCGTAGTGACGTACTAACAGTAGTAAGTGTATTTATAATTTGAAATTGTAAGTGCCAACGGCCATACCACGTTGAATACACCGGTTCTCGTCCGATCACCGAAGTTAGGCAACATCGGGCGTGGTTAGTACTCGGATGGGTGACCGCCTGGGAATACCACGTGCTGTTGGCTTTTTGTAATTTGTTAAACTATACGAACGGTTAGGTCTTTTTTTTATTTTGAAAAAGTAAGACGGGATTTCACCGATGAATAATCGCAATAAGGACACAGCGAATGCACGCTCCAAAATTTTGAAACCACCACAAATTCAGATCCCGTTTGCGATACCCAGGGGGACCTATTTCTTAGTAGCTTATATGGATTATTCCACACTACTTATACTTTATAATTTTAGACCAAAATATTTTGAACTTTGTCATGGTCCCCGCCATTACAAAATATTTTAGTAAAGCACTACGTAATAATTTATTACTGGAACCATAGACTACCACCACTACTACTCCATAGATACACCACGTGTCATTTTTACGCGGGCGTAATGAACGACTTCTACCTACTTCGTTATACGCAAGCATAGAAAACCTTCCTTCACCTTTCTTCACCTTACCTCTATTGAGATACAAAATCAACTGCGCGACTTCCACGGAGTATCTGTGAGCGCTCGAACTGTTCGGAGAAGGTTAAAAGAACGCGATATGATACCAAACAAATCAGTTAATGGCCCCAAACTAACGCGAGTCTACCGAACAGCGTGTCTTCTTTTCGCGCGCACTCATTTAAATTGGACTCAGCAGCATTGGAGCCGTGTACTCTTTTTTGATGAGTCTAAAATTGCGTTACATGGCAATGATGGAAGGAAGATGGTCTACCGACGTAAAGGAGAGCGTTTTGCAAAATGCTGCTTTCAAGAGAGGGTTGCTTATGGTGGTGGCTCATGGACTGTCTGGAGCGGTATATCCGCGAGCGGCAAAACCCAACTTGAGGTTGTTACGGGACCACAGCTGCCAACATTAAATGCTGAAAGGTACATTCGTGAGTGCTTAGAACCTCACTTGATGCCATACGTGGACCATATGAGCCTTAATTTTCTTTTTATGCATGATAATGCAAGAGCCCATGCAGCCGACATCGTCAGAGAATATCTTCGGGATAAGAACATCACAATTATGGACTCGCCAGTCAAAAGTCCAGACATGAATCCGATTGAGCACATGTGGGACGAGCTAAAAAGACGTGTTAGGGCTCGTTAGCCAGTTGCCCAGACGATGCCGGAGTTGAAAACTACCATAGGAGAGCGATGGGAGACGATTCCTTAAAATTTCATAGAACGGTTGATAAACTCTATGCCTACCTAATCGTATGAGAGCTGTCGTAGATGCCCATGGAGGCAACACGCTTTATTAAATTAAACCTTTATTTGATAGGTAACTAAACCTATAATTGATAAAACATGTCTTTGATTCAAAAATCAAATGCCTTCATTAAGGCGCATACCCGATTTGTTAGGCGTAGGTCCATGTCGTGCGGTACGAATTCAAATTTACATTCGAAAAAGAGTGTAAAATGTATCAGATTTAAAATTGCATCAATAGTTTTTGTTCAATCTAGTAATCATATTTAAGTAGGGGCCATCGAAACCTAAACTCTAAGGTGGGCCAATAAATGTGTCCACAAGTGTAGTTATTTTAGTTTTATTGTATGCATCTAATTTATTAAATATTTATATCATTATACATGCTATACATATACTATTACGTGGGATCGAAAACAATGGTGGTGAAATGTGGGTGTTAATTCACCTCTGCCTAACCCTCCGGGGATAAAGGCGTGATTATATGTATCATTATACAAATAAATTATGTTTTAAACTTAATTAAAGTTAACCAATCAAATTTATTTTCATTCTTTATAAAGTTTTTTTTTTGTGACTGGGGCTTTATAAGGTACCTTGGTAAAAATACGGCTGAACGAATTTACTTGAAATTACAGGGATAAATAAAATTATAGTAAGGAAATAACCCATAAGCTACATACTTTTTATCCCGGAAATGAGTAGCGTGAACGATATCCGAAGGGTTGTGTTGTGCCACAGATCACCTAATGATGTGTAAGTTTCAAAAATTTAAAGTGTGCATTCGCTGTATCCTTATATTATTATTTATTCATCAATGAAATCTAGCCTTACTTTATCTTATAAATAATAATACCCAACTGCGTGACGATTGTTTAAGAATTGCAAAAAGCCAACAGCACGTGGTATTCCCAGGCGGTCACCCATCCAAGTACTAACCACGCCCGATGTTGCTTAACTTCGGTGATCGGACGAGAACCGGTGTATTCAACGTAGTATGGCCGTTGGCATTTATTTACTCAAATTATAAGTACACTTACTACAAATAAGTATTACATAATGTCATTTATTTTTGCTTAAAATGTGAAATATAATTTCCGTCTACTGACTTTTAAACTTGTAATAATATTTGTATATTATTATGTTCGCGGTAGCCTAGTGATATGAGTAATGGACAGCTGAGACGAGGTCTCGGGTTTCATCCCAGACACACCAATGGCTTTTCAATGCTTTTCAAAGTTACTTGTGTAGGTATTTATCGCAGGTTTATAAGTGCCCCGTTAATCGCTATAGGCATTGCATATATTACATTGGGACCGAAACAAACTGGCGAAATGTGGGTGCTAGCACCTCTGCCTACCCCTTCGGGGATATAGGCGTGAGTTTATGTTATGTTATGTAGTATTTGTATATTTTTTTGGGTTTGACCAAGAAAGGTTTAGAATACCTACCTATTACCTAAATAGGTAGGTATCCTAATCATTTCAGCTCGATTTCGTTTGTAAATATCATAAAATAAATGATTGAACTGATTAATTGAATAAAATGTCCTAAGGCTGGTCAAATTGAATTTTGAATTGAATCGCGTTTAAATATTCTCATCTTCGACTAAGGCGATTCTCAGGCTTTGTCCTACGTGAGCGACAAGTGCGACAACGCGATGTGTTACGACGCGGCGCGCAAATATCAAATAGGTAGTCGTTGTTCTTTAATGTGTCCTACGTTGCGTCGCGTGAATACGTCATGTGAAGTATGGAAGAATAAGTCACGCATCACGTCGCGTTGCCGCGCTGTCGCGCTTGGTGCTCACGTAGGACAACGGGTCACACTGCAACGCGTCACGCAGCAGGGTGCGGGGAAGCGTGGTTTCGCGTCGCCTTTACGGCACTCTTTTTGTAAAGAAAACACATGGGGTCCAACACACTGAAATCCCGATCGCGCGCCGTGTGGACGATCACGCGCGCCCAATAAATAAAATAAAGTACGGAAGTTGTTAGACATTTTTGTGAAGGTATTTGAGGCTAAAAGAAAATCAATAATAATGCAATACAACGTGTATAAATGCCAAATTAATTTGTATGGAAATGGTCTAGAATACCGATGCAACTGGGTAGGTACTGTCCGTTAAAGTGATATATTGCAAGCAAGGTGTAAATTTTAGAAATCCCTCACAAATACTATGCCTTTTTATTTCCACGCAGAGTCGCGTGGTTCCCGGCAGAGTAGAATTTGGACCACCATAATTCTTCCCCATGCGTTGTCGTATAAGGCGACTAAGGGATAGGGCTGTTTAATCAGACAGATATTTAAGTACAGCCCAGACACAGCCTCATATGCATGGCTTGAGTCAACGATAGTGCCCGAAAGACGGCAATAGGTTTACCCCCTATTACGTGGGACCGAATTCAATGATTGGTGAAACGTGGGTGTTAATTCACCTCAGCCTAACCCTCCGGGGATAAAAGCGTGATTATATGTATGTATGTTTTATGTTCTTTATTATTCGATATTTAACTCAACTTTTAATAAATTTTGGATTAAGTATCTGCATAAAACACCAATCTAAAAATGTCTAACTGCTCCCGAAATATACTTAAATCGCCGCTCCGTGCGTGATAGCAGACAAATAATCTGCGCGGAGGCAGATCTGCTTCTCCGCAACCACGCGCGTGGCTTTAACCCAGCGGCAATAGTTCAGACTGCAGATACAAGATGGCGTCTTTTGGCCCTGAGTATTGCGAAATGGTTTTGTAATGTTCACACAGATGGCGTTAATTCCAGTTTACGGAAATATAATACTAAGTGATACAGTTTTAAACACTATTTATTTTACCTATACCCCGAATAACAAATAGACAAAAATATTTTTTTTAGGTGTAAATCTCTGTTTCACAGTCTCTTTTTAACCCCCGACGCAAAAACGACGGGGTGGTATAAGTTTTAGGTGTCTGTGTGTGTGTGTGTGTGTCTGTCTGTGGCATCGTAGCTCCGATAAATCGATTTGGATTTAATTTTTTTTGTTTGAAAGGTATATTAGTGGGGAGTGTTCTTAGCTATGTTTGAAAAAAATCGGTCAAAGATGGCCGCCGCTACAAAATGACGGAGTATATATTTTTTCTTAACTCCCTCAATATGGGTATCAAAAGAAACGGCTTGACTTGCAGAATCCCTTACAATATTATGACAAATTTCAAATCCAAGATGGTCGCCACCACACAATGGCGAATTACATTTTATTTCACAATTCCCTTAATATGGGTATCAAATCAAAGAGCTTGACAAGTAGATCAATTTAAAAAGTGTAAAATAAAAATTAAATTAAAAATTTAAAAACCCCCATCAAAAAAAAAACAACCCCAAAAAGTCGAAAATAAGCTGTGTTAGCCCTATGACTTTGATATACCTAGTAATACATATTTTGATTCAAACGTTGTCTTTGTCGGGGGGCCTTGGATCGTTCCAGTTACCGGTTAGGATTCCCCGACAATGACAACGCTTGAATCAAAATATGTATTACTAGGTATACTTATCATAGTTATAGGGCTAACTAACACAACTTATTTTCGACTTTTTGGTGGTTGTTTTTTGTAACAAGGGTTTTTAAAATTTTTTAGAACATACACTCAAGTTCATTGGAGTTTTTGTGCTGTTTGTGGGACGACCTAAGGCTACCCTGCTTTGTCTTAAGTACCTACTGACGGCACAGAAACTCTCTGTTACGAGTGTGACTCCCTTGGTGTTGCACACGCCCATAGGCCACAGTAACCACTTTCCGTCAAGTGGGCCTGCGCTTGTCTCCCACGGAAGTTGTATATAAAATCCCTTTCACAGTCAAAAAGTGGGTAAAGAAGAGCCACACGAAACGGTCAACAAAAGAACGTTAAACGACTTGGTGTTTGCCTTTATTTAGATTTAATTAAGTTTGAAGCCATCCTGAAACAATTTAAACGTTGATTTCACGGGGTTAAGAGTTTTGTATTTAGTGTTGGGCCACAAAACTTTAGGTTTTGTTTTTTGGAAGTTATAGACTCACGTTAGACTATATATTTTTGCCGTGTCATTGGTATAACATTGGTTTTGCTAGGGCATAAAACTAACAGTACTCATAGTAAATGTTGGTGTGGTTTAAGATGAAGCACGTTTGCCTTGAAGGAACCTATTTACTTGAGACTTGAAGAATTGTCTTAAGAAATATGTCTATGGTTCGTATTCCAGAACACCGGTCATTTGTGGATCGACTCTAACTTTTTTTTATACCACTTAGGTGGCAGACAAGCACACGACTCACCTGATGGAAAGTAGTTACTGTGGCCTATGGACGAGTCTAACACCAGAGGAGCCATTTGCGCTGCCGTCCTTGTAAGCTGTGCCGTCAGTGTAGAAGACAAAGCAGGACAAGCCTTTAGTCTTCCCACTGACAGCACTCACTATCATGTATAATACAATCTGTCATCAGAAATACAGGCCTAAGTATTTTTCATAGCACCTAATGGGACGTGGTTTCTTTTTTTACAGTTAATCATAGAGTAGTTAAGTTCAATAGTAGGTACCTATATAAAAACAACATTGGGACAAAATGGTAGTTTGTTAATCAATCACTTAAGATGGCTAACGGATTTGAGTTAATTTTTGGCACAAAGATCAATTTCTACACAACACTTTTTAGAGCCAAGATTAACATAACTTAACTAGCTTGAGTTATGAGTTTTAGAGTGCGGATACACATACAAAACTACATTCTCTTTTGTATGTAAATACATAGAGGTATATAATAATGTCCGCATGCAAATGTAGCAAAATCTGTTGTTCTGTTCCCACAGCTAAACAGTGCAAACGGTTTTGTGGGGCCTTGTTTATATGTAAGTTTTAAGTAATTATCTGTTAATAAAGATACATAAATAAGTAATGAAAAAATTAGTAAATAAGAAAACAATATAGCTTTTCAATAATTATTTTAGAACAGCATATCGCTCATTTAGTAGCCACAATCTTAATTCTATTCTCGTCGGTATAACTGAGTTCAAAATTTCAGGATATTACAAACACACATATCATCACGGTAAATTCCTAACAGTGCGGGCTGAAATGAATTACTATTTAACAAATTTACTCACTTGTTTCTACACAGAGGGCTCTGTTGATTTTTATTATATAAACGAGGACATTTTTATGCATATTTGTGTATGGTCCAAGCTAATTCAGCCTAGGAGTAGTGGGTCAGGTGGCAGGCGTTTCAAAGCCAAGATATAACACTTCATAAGGAATGGAGACCTAGGAGAGAGGACCCTAGCCTCAAAAGCGCACACTTTGTATGCAACTAGTTCATTGATGATGATGAAGATTTTTTAAAACGTTTTACTTTCATACCATGCTTTTTTTTATACCACTTAGTTGGCAGACAAGCACACGGCCCACCTGATGGAAAGTGGTTACCGTGACCTATGGACGTCTGTAACACCAGAGGACTCACAGTCGCGCTGCCAACCCTAAGTACAGAGTTTCGGTGCCGTCAGTAGAAGTCAAAGCAGGACAAGCCTTTAGTCTTCCCACTGACAGCACAAATTCTCCAGTGAGCTCTGGCTACCCTACTCACCGCTGGGAACACAACACGAAGTTATTATAGCCGCGGTATTCTGTAGGGCGGAGGTACTACCCCAGTCGGACTGCTCAATCGTTGTTATGTTATGTGCATGTTATATGCATGTTATATGCATATGACATGCACGTGACATATCAATACATGACGGCCTCTGTGGCATAGCGGTGGAACGTTCGACTGCTACGCAATAGGGCAGTGTCCTGAGTCATCGAATTCTTACCAATACTACTTAATGTCTCTGCCTACCCCTATGGGAGACAGGCGTGATTTTATGTATGTATGTATGTACTACTTAATGTCTCAGTACTTTATCTAAAAATATGCATCGTAAACTAAGATATTGCCTAACCAAACTGAAACTGTCATAGTTTTCATAGTGAATAGGGTAGCCAGAGCTCACTGGAGAGTTTTTGTGCTGTCAGTTGGATGACCAAAGGCTTGTCCTCTACACTGACGGCACAAAATTTCTGTTCTCACAGGGTCGGCAGCACGGATGTGACTCCACTGGTGTCGCACACGTTCATAGGTCATGGTAACCACATTCCATCAGGTGGGCCGTGTGCTAGTCTGCCACCTAAGTTGTATACAAAAAAAAATACCAAAATAGGTCCAAATATGAACAATCGAAATAAAGCAACACTTACATCTTATTAAATTCATTATTAACTTTCAAATCAATCTTATTATGTACACGTGAAAATGCAACGCAGACTGAGATAAATGCGATATTCTCTTGCACTCCATACATTTTCACTACGCACCAGTGTGCTGTGACGTCACCAAGTGCCATGATTTTTTATGGGGCGTTTTCGGGAGCTCGAGAAATAGAGTTTTTCAAATCAAATATCTTTAAAACTATTTGTCCTAAGAAAGTTTCACTTTTACAGTTCATATTATATTATTGTGAAATGTACATTTTACGATACTTAAAAAATAGGACACAACCCAATGAAACTTGCAATTAATCCGACTGCTCAATCAAAGAATCAATTTGATGTATTCAGTTTACACAAAGAGCACATATGAACGTCAAAATTTTTGTGCGAGCAAGCAAGAGACTTATGTTGACCACGCATTAGCATCATTAAGATACTCGTCCACTTAATAGTAACCTTTACTCATTAAAGTTATTTGACTTATAATTTAAATTTATTTATTGGCATATTTATCAAATCCTGAGAAATTTTATTAAATATTTTTATGCAGCTTCCTACAAATGAATCATCAACCTTGTGAAGCCTAAGTTTTGATACAACTAGTTTATTTTTGTATCGCGTATTAAAATTGTGTACATCAGATAGTTTTTCGAAAATATTTAGGTTTTTTCGTACATGTACGATATTATCATAAATGTATTGAGAAGCAACTGTTAAAATATTAATTTCTTTGAAAATTTCTTTTAGTGAGTCACGGGGTCTGAGGCTATAGATCGCTCGTATCGCACGTTTCTGTAGTACAAATATAGTCTCAATATCGGCAGCCGAGCCCCACAGCAGCAGACCGTGTGACATAACGCTATCTTAAAGACCGAAACAAGTTCGACAGCAGGCGGTACTCACAATTTTTTCTTTCGGTTTATGATTAGCAATAGGGTACAGCCTGCTATCAAACTTGTTATGATCGTTTAGGCAGCAGTCGGTAGGAGGTAGGACACGGCGGCATTTCCGCCCAATTGAGCAGTCCGACTGGGGAAGTACCTCCACCCTACAGAATACCCCGGTTATAATAACTTCGTGTTATGTTCCCAGAGGTGAGTAGGGTAGCCAGAGCTCACTGGAGAATTTGTGCTGTCAGTGGGATAACTAAAGGCTTGTCCTGCTTTGTTCTCTACACTGACGGCACAAAGACTTTGTGCTTACAGGATCGGCCGCGCGCGTGTGGCGTCTCTGGTGTTACACACGTCTATGGGCCATGGTAACCACTTTTCATCAGGTGGGCCGTGGACTTGTCTGCCACCTAAGTGGCATAAAAAAAGTCGGTTTATTTGTTTCGATTTTCAGATAGCGAGTCGGGATTTTTATGTTTTTTTTTTAATTGCAATTTTACTGTGTCTTTTTTGCAATTTATTTCTTGCAATATTGTAGTGTTGGCTAATTACCTAATTGGTTTTCGGCCTAATAACTTCTAGTAAATGTCAAGTCATTTGCTTGGCAATAAAAGAGACACGCCCTATCCTTTGTTAGGACATTACGAATAGTGCGCGAGGTTATCGGAAATGATTATGTAGCTAATGAATCGGGTGAATTCGGGACCCAAACTTGTTACCGAATGCCTCCGATCTAATGGTGGTTTAAGTGCTTTTACATAGGAGCTACGAGTATTGGATGCGGTAAACTGTATTTTAAAGTTTAGTTTAAAATATTTTGGGCTGCACTGTGCGTATTATTTGCTATTGTGGGCTGTATTAGGCTTTCTGCTTGAGGTTGGGGGTCCGTACATCACTCTCCTGTAAATTAGAGAAAGTTTGAAAGTAAAAATCGTTTGACCTGATTCGGACAGGATTTAAAAAAAAATTTTTTTTTACAACTTAGGTGGCAGACAAGCACACGGCCCACCTGATGGAAAGTGGTTACCGTGACCTATGAACGTGTGTAACACCAGTGGATTCACATCCGTGCTGCCGACCCTGTAAGAACAGAGATTTTATGTGCCCTCAGTGCAGAACACAAAATCAGGATAAGCCTTGGTCTTCTTACTGACAGCAAAAAGCTCTCCAGTGAGCTCTGGCTACCCTTCTCACCACCGGGAATACAACACGAGGTTATTATAGCCGTGGTATTCTGTAATGTAATGCGTAGGAAGGAAAGTAATGTCGCAAGGAAGGCATTAAGAGTAGACAAAGATCTAAGAGGAGATGTATGGTCTTTGTGAAAGATGATATGACTAGAAAGGGAGTGAATATTAAGATGACTGCAACCAGAGAAGAATCGAATAAAATAAATTATTAAAACATAAAAATATGACTGCTGTCTAAAAGATAGAAAGGAGCTTGATAGCTGACGGTATCCATTTACCAATCATAAACCGAAATAAAATTAATGGGCATTGAATGCTATCAAGCTTATTTCGATCATTTAGACAGCAGTCGGATTTATAACGTTATAATTATTCATTTTACTATAAACTTTTTAGTTATGACATTTATTATATATTTATATTCGCCTCCTAATTTTCTTTATTTTGATACCCTACTAGATAATTTGGAGGAAAAAATTTTAGAGAACTACATTTTAGTACCATAAATCCACAGTATAGTTTTGTTGACTATTTAAGTGCCTTTTAACACTTGAGAGAGACCTTTTAACCTTTTAATTGTGATCCCATTCATTGAAATCCACCCAGCCGGTACCCTGTAGAGAGGAACAAAGAAAACTACAAACAAACATACATACATACGCACGTAACACATTACTCTCACTGGTGCAGTCGGGTAAAAGGCAAATATGTTATACCGATCCCAAATAAATAAAGAATAAGGGTGACTGGTAGGTCTGAGAATAGGATGTAGGCTAATTTTGGTCTTGAAAACCGATATCAACACGAGTGAAGACGCGGGCATCAGCTATACATTTATATTATAATAATGTTTCTGCCATGTTCTGCATCTAGACAGCATTGTGTAAACATCTGCAAATGTTATTATTCTAAGCTTGTAACAAGAAGAAATTCAAAGTGGTTTTAAAAGTATTATTTCCGCGAATGCTGCTCGCAGTTGATTTCTCTAGAGAGAGTATGCAGCTTAACGAGACTAAAGCAAGGTAGGTTTACCCTTCAAGGAAAAGCAACTAGTATTATTTTTAAGATTCCATATTTGAAACAAGTAATATTTAGAAGAAAAATGATTTTATACGTTGGGAGAATTATGAAATAAATATCATTTTCAATAATACTGAATTTATTAAAATGTATTGTCATCCCAACCGAAGGCGGGTAAACAAACATCAGATCAATCACTCAACAGGAATTGAATAATTTTTTTATTACTGAAGACCAAATTAAATAAAAGTGTGAAAAAGACACCACTTAAATTATTACCTATCGTTTAGTAGTCGAGCAGGCAATTTTTTTTTTTTACACTACTTAGGTAGGCAGACAAGCACACGGCCCACCTGATGGAAAGTGGTTACCGTGGCCTATGGACGTTTGTAACACTAGAGGAGTCACAGTTGCGCTGCCAACCCTGTAAGAACAGAATTTCTGTGCCGTCAGGGTAGAAGACAAAGCAGGACAAGCCTTTAGTCTTCCCACTGACAGCACAAATTCTCAAGTGAGCTCTGGCTACCCTACTCACCGCTTGGAACACAACACGAAGTTATTATAGCCGCGGTATTCTGTAGGGCGGAGGTACTTCCCCAGTCGGACTGCTTAATTGGGCTGAAATACCGCCATGTCCTACCTCCTCCAAATTTCTCAACCAGGTAGAGATGCCGACTCGATTATTTTATGAAACAAGCCTATTCCAGTGACTCCACTTGCAAATACGGCGATGATTATAATAGCGATACACATGACTCTATAGAACTTTACTCATGGAACAGTAAACAAATTATTATTACCTATCATAATTTTCTTGCGTGCGTAATTTCAGGTGAATGCGTTTAACCGTTTTCGCATGATTGAGAACCAAACAAGCTAATAATATTAGGTTAGGGTATAATTACGAAATAATA
The DNA here is from genome assembly GCA_963662185.1 of Eilema griseolum. Taxonomy (NCBI): domain Eukaryota; kingdom Metazoa; phylum Arthropoda; class Insecta; order Lepidoptera; family Erebidae; genus Eilema; species Eilema griseolum. The sequence goes on along the minus strand of OY759248.1, from coordinate 20,336,665 downwards.
CCGTGGCAGCCTAGTGGTATGGGTAATGGACTGCTGAGACGAGGTCTTGGGTTCGATGCCAGGTTTTACCAGGGCACACACCAATGACTTTTCGATGCTTTTCGAAGTTATGTGTGTATTTATCGCAGGTTTATAAGTGCCCGGTTAATGGCAATAGGCTCGCCACCTATTACATTGGGACTTAAGCATAAACTGGCGAAATGTGGGATCTAGCACTTCTGCCTACCCCTCCAGGGATATAGGCGTGAGTTTATGTTATGTTATGTAGGGTACTTAAATGTTGATCGCTTTAAGTATTTCTTTTATACCACATAGGTGACCGACAAGCAAACGGCCGACCTGATGTAAAGTGGTTACCGTAGCCCACGGACGTGTGCAAAACCAAGTGAGTCACACTCGCGTTGCCAAACTTGTAAGCACAGAGAGTTTCTGTGCCGTCAGTGTAAAAGACAAAGCAGGATAAGCTTTTGGTCTCCCCACTGATAGCACAAAAACGCTCCAGTAAGCTCTGGCTACCCTACTCACCGCCGGGAACACAACACGAGATTATTCTGTAGGGCGAAGGTACTTCCCCAGTCGGACTGCTCAATAGGACGGAAATACTGTCGTGTCTTATCTCCTCGAAAATTAACCAAATTAACATTAAGTAACCTTAAAGCAAGTTTATGTCAGATTTATGACGTGAAGTAATAAGTATGTCAATCAGATCGCATTTTAAAGGAAGGACATCTCAAGAGTAGGTACCCGAAACCAGCGAGCATGTTTAAAAACAATTATGAAAGTATAAGAAGCGAAAGATGATTGACAGGATCGTAACAACTAGAAAACTGAAATCTCTGCCTACCCCAGTGGGAAAAATGCGTGACTGTATGTATATATGAGTATACCTAAGTCAATGCAATCTCATAATAATATTAGATCCACCCTTTTGTGCGGTGTATTTTGACACTCACAAATAAATAAAAACCTATAAGGAACTCCACTTTGATTTAGGATACCGACATTTGACATCAAGTTCTCACAGTGTAATCAAGGAAAATGCTGAAAATCATTAATTTCTTGTTATGTCACATTACGAAGAATATTTTTGCAATAACAAACCTATATTTAGGGAATAGGTCGCGGGTTTGGTATATTTTAGAAACAAACCGCGTGGTTCCCGGCAGTGCAGAATTTGGACCACCCCATGTCTTCCCATGCGGTGTCGTACAAGGCGACTAAGGGCTGGTAGGGCTGTTGAACATCAGACAGATAGATACAGCCCAGACTCAGCCTCAGATGCATGGCTTGTGTCAAAAATAGTGCCCGGAAGACGGCAATAGACTCACCTCCTATTACGTGCGTGGGACCGAATTCAATGTTTGGTGAAATGTTTGTGTTATTTCGCCTGTGCTTAACCCTTCGGGGATGGAGGCGTGATTATATGTATGTATGTACAAACCAAATAAATGTTGATTTTTTTTAAGTTATTTATTTATTTATTTACTTATTATTTGTGAATCATAGGTATTACAAAAGATCTTCACATTAAATATCAGTGCACTATGTTCTACCATTTAACATGGAAGAACATGTTATCATATTAGGTCACTCATAATATGCTATTGATGTATTGTAGACAATTGAGGACGAAGGACACGGCGGTATTTCCGCCCAATTGAGCAGTCCGACTGGGGAAGTACCTCCGCCCTACAGAATACCACGGTTATAATAACTTCGTGTTGTGTTCCCAGCGGTGAGTAGGGTAGCCAGAGCTCATTGGAGAGTTTTTGTGCTGTCAGTGGGATGACCAAAGGCTTGTCCTGCTTTATCCTCTACACTGACGGCACAAAATTTCTGTTCTTACAGGGTCGGCAGCACGGACGTGACTCCACTGGTGTTACACACGTTCATAGGTCATGGTAACCACTTTCCATCAGGTGGGCCGTGTGCTTGCCTGCCACCTAAGTTGTATATAAAAAAAAATCTTCAATTCCAACTGAAGAATTACTTACCTGCTTTGATAAAGACAGTATTGTCTAAGAATGAACTGTCAACAAACGGAACAAAAACAGTTATAAAACAACTTACTGGTATCTCCAAAAATATTTGTTGTTCCAAGTTTTCTAAGATGTTTTCTCGGCTCCGCCTCACTGTTTGCAAAGGGACCCCACTTTTTCTGCATAATGACGGCCAATAATTGTAGCTATTCTCTTGCGAGAACCCCGACGAATTACTTTAAGCATTCATGAGGCGGGATGCGATCATTTTTGACACATTACGGAGAAGTCTGACAGTTGAATCATGAATTTTTCATATTTTATTCCTCGCTTTGTGTAAAATGATTTTGACGGTTCTTTGTAACCGTTATCGTTGAACCAACGATTCCGTAATATGGCGAAAACAGGAGCTACGGTTGTCACTGTCAAAATGTATACGGTTTTATTACATTACTGAAGGGAAAGTGGCGAAATCATTTTAGTTCACGGAATTGTTGTATTAACTATATTTATGATATTTCTTACTTACTTATATAACTTACTACAATGTAGTTGTAGGAGGTAGGACACGACGGTATTTCCGTCCAATTGAGCAGTTCTACTGGGGAAGTACCTCCGCCCTACAGAATACCGCAGCCATAGTAACTTTGTATTTTGTTCGCAGCGGTGAGTAGGGTAGCCAGAGCATTCTGGAGATTGTGTGCTGTCAGTGGGAAGACTAAAGGCTTGTCCTGCTTTGTTTTCTACACTGACGGCATAGAAACTCTCTGTGCTTACAGGGTCGGCAGCGCGAGTGTGACCACTCTGGTATTACACACGTCAATTGGCTACGGTTACCGCTTACTTTCAAGTGAGCCGTGTGCTTGTATGCCACCTTAGTGATATAAAAAAAAGATATACGATTTGAAGTCAGACGTACATTCCACAGGATTGTCATTATCATCATCATTTTAGGGTTGTTTTCCGAGGCTTTCACTTAAAAGCCGGAGGCCCTTTTCTGTGTTATGATATTTTTTATATAGGAAACGCCAATTTGACCTCACCTCGTCTGATAGTGAGCTGAAAGCAAAATTACAGTCACGTAGTATTTTGCAATAGTAGCACTCAGCTTGACGCATTTGCAAAGGACCCGGGACTGTAAGAAGAAGGAATCACGTGATTTGGTAAGGCATTCCAGAATCTTGATGATGCGTCAAAGAACTGCTTGATTCTTGATCGGATATTCTGCACCGTATGTGGGTGATATCTAAGCCCTTTACGTGTGTTGTCCTGTGTAGGTAAGGAAATATTACAAGGGTAACTGAATTTGATCTCCCAACTCCGAATGTAAACCTGAACCAGAGCCTTGCACATCATTCACCAAGTGTCAGGTTTATAGGTGAGGTTGATTGGACTAAAAAAAATCGTGGACTTCCAAAAATAATCTTATCCATAGTTGTATACGACTATATGACTCACATAGAAACACACGGCCAAAGAAATAAGTATACAGCTTTGCATGTAAAGCTCTTCATGAACTCTAAAAACATTTCACCCCATGTTTGAGCAGACATGTACCATTAATGAAGTACTAAATTTAAATAACCAACTATCTCACGTGTTACTCGAAGGCTGCAGAGAAGCCATTAAACTATATTCAAAGCTAGCAATGTAAATGTTCTTGCAAGCGTACACTCAACGGAATTCTAGGCACGTACTCTCATGTACCGGAGAACTTTCCAAGAACCTCCTGGGTAGAAGCTGGTACGTTGAAATTAACAAACTTTGAGTTTAACAAAAATATACAACGTCTGTAATTGTGAAGTCACGTATTTCTTTTATTAAGATGAAACACAACCAGTAGCAGGTATGCAACTGTAGAACGAAGAAGAATTAAAGTGAAGAATCTACATTCTTTTGCGATTTCTATCCCGTTATCTACTGCTGGACATAGGCCTCTCCCAATGAGCGCCATATTATCTGATCTATTCAGTCGGTCCCAGTCACCTTTTCCTGGTCGTCCGTCTATCTAGCTAGGGGGTGTCCTACCTTCCGTTTGCCTTCTCGCGGTCTCCACGCGCGGTCTTCTCGCGGTCGCGGTCCGCTATTGCAATTTATTAGATATTATTACACTACAGTGAGCCCAACGACGTTTCGGTTGCTTTTCAATAGCCACAGTCATCGGAATTAGTGTAAGTAATAAAAATACTTGTGTAATATTCGTGTAACTACCGACAATATCGTGACATATCTATGAAATTGTCGAAATTTTCTTACACATTCATGAGTGCGTTATTCCTGTAATTTTATAGCTATTTCCATTATTTATATTTTGTTTGAAAGTTGATTTCAAGATTTTACAACTCTGAATTAAATTTTGTTTATATTGGCCGCTTGATAAATAATTCCCTTTAACCCCTCCAGCTAAGCTAAATTGCTTGTGTTAGGATGGACTCTCGTCGGTAGTGTAATGACCAGGATTCGAACCTGGGAGCCGACTCCTTAACCACGCAATAATAGAAAAACTATAACACAAAAATTGGTTGTTTGTAGGTACTAAATATTAGGATTCTAGACGACATAATGTTATAACCTAATTCGAATATCTCCAGAGTATATAATTCAGAAGTAAAATGAATATAAATTATTCTAGTTCTAAATTATTCAAATTTTAACGAGACTTTTTGTTGAATTGCCAAGTTCTTGAATAGCATCTGTTTTGCTTCATTAAATCGTACATAATTTGTGAAAAGTACATTTTGTCAGTGTTTTTTCTATATTTGAAAATAAGTTTATAATAATTATTAAGTTATTTGTGTGCGACATCATGAAAAAATACAAAATCATAATATTCGTGTAAAAAACGTAAGATACGTCATGTAAAGTTTTAATGGAGGTAGGACACGACGGTATTTCCGTCCAATTGAGCAGTCCGACTGGTGAAGTACCTCCACCCTACAGAATACCACGGCTATAATAACCTCGTGTTGTGTTCCCGGCGGCGAGCAGGGTAGCCAGTGGGAAGAATAAAGGCTTGTCCTGATTTTGTGTTCTGCACTCGAGGCACATAAAATCTCTGTTTTTACAGGGTCGGCAGCACCAGTCTCACAGTGGGAGGTTCTGAAAGGCGGCGTGGGAGCGGGTTCGCGAACCCGAGCCCGAAAAAATTTGGTTGTGAGATCCCGGCTCCACAGGGAAATGGTGGCGGAATGGGAGCTACGACTTGGGCGACCAGGCGCAGGGCGCTGTAGTAGCGGCGGTAAGACCCATCATGGGGGAGTGGCTAAAGAGGCCACACGGCAGCCTCTCGTACCGTCTGACGCAGATGATCACCGAGCACGGGTGCTTCGGGAAGTATCTGCGTCGGATGGAGAAAGAGCCAATGTCCGAGTGCCATCACAGCGACGCGAGCGAGGACTCAGGGCCGCACACGCTCACCGAGTGTCCGGCGTGGGAGACGCCGAGACGGGAGCTTGTGGCGGCCCTGGGAGTGAGGGTTCTCACGCTCTCCTCCTTGCTCGCGGCGAAGGTCCGGTGCGCGGATGCGTGGGCGGCCTGCGCCTCCTTCTACCAGCAAGTAATGCTCGTGAAGGAGGAGGCAGGGCGGAAGCGGCAGCGGGAGCAACGAAGGATCGCAAGCAAAGCTGCCCGCGTACGAAGGCAACTCGGGCGTCGGAGGTCGATGAACGACCTCTGCCCCCCATGAGCGCAGGCCTGGGGGTGACAGGTGAAGCCGCCTGTCCCCCTGGCAGAAGCAGGCCGCGGCGGTGGCGCGCATGGCATGCCTCTCCGTTTCCGGGGACGAGTTGGGGACTCTGTAGTCCCCACACACCCGCGGAGAGGGCCAGATCGTGAGAGATGGCCCTGAGTCGGCCGGGGTGCGAGCGATATGCCTGTCAACCTCAATTTCGGCAACCAAAACGACCCACAGACGGCGTGCGTTTTAGTCGGTTCGAGTCCGACATAACCTCTTCCACCAGTTCCGGTGGGGAGGTATCCGTGGGGATTTTGCGCACGTAAAAAAAAAGGGTCGGCAGCACGGATGTCACCCACTGGTGCTACACGTTCATAGGTCACGGTAACCACTTTTCATCAGGTGAGCCGTGTGCTTGTCTGCTATATAAGTTGTATAAAAAAAATGTAGCACTTGGAGTATCGGCAGAAGTGAAATCAGTCTGTATAAGAAGTACGAAGAACTTAACATTTGGAGAGGCCTATGTCCAGCAATGAACTGCGGTGGGCTGGTTGATGATTATGATGACGAACTTTTTTATATATCACTTAGGTGTCGAAGGCCGTATAGAATTTAATAAAGAATAGTAATAACGTGATTAAACACTATTTTAAAACTGAAAATAATTCGGAGGCAATCGAAAAAGGGAGGAATCAAGAAATCAACACTGACCTATTTATTCTGAGCTTCAAGTTATGACATTTTTAAAAGACCATTGATGCATCTTTAAGTAGGGGTTACGGTACGTGCAAACGATTTTCTTTTTAGTAGCTACTTATAAATGTACTTTGTCAATTTTATGGCTATCCGAGCGATAAAAAGTTTACAGATCGCTCAACATAAAATGTCCGTTTAACTATTTCGGGTAATACCCGCATAGCGACCGATATCCAAAAAAAGCATTAAGTGCCCTATCGGGACATCTGCGCTTATATTTAATTTCCTTGGAACTTTTAAGTGTGTCGCAATAATATTAGAATAAAAATAAATACAACTTTCCTCTGTGTGTGTGTGTGTTTGCTGGAAGAGAACTCAACCTTGAGTTAAGCTCGCCTTTGTACATTTTTTTTTGTTTTTATATAGTTCACGCCAACTTGACTTCACCTCGCCTGATGGTAAGCTAAAGGCAAAGTCTCAGGAAAGAGGGTCACCATTACAGACACTAGGTGTTACAATGGTGGCACTCAGCTTAGCGGCAAAGAAAAGAGTCTCCGAATCGCTTGGTTCTTGCTCGTATAGTCTACACAGTGTCAGGGTGACATTTAAGCTCTGCACGTGTTGCCCTGTGTAGCAAAGAAGAGGGTGGGATTAGTTGGTATACCTCATCAGAACACTTACCATGATAGAGACGAGCTAACAGGCGAGGTGAAAAAAGACCTTAAAATTATGAAGTTCGTCATAATTATTTTATCGCCATTTTAGAATACGGATGTCATTATATATATGCTTATAATGCATCATTGAGTGGAAGCCAATCATTCTCACAAGCTGGTGGTACATTTATTGATTGGCGCTCAAGGGTCTGGCGTAGGCTTTTCTTTCAGGTAGAAGTCGCTACCGTAAAAGTCTTAAATATTAACTAAATACGCGTGGTTTCCGGCAGAGTACGAAGTGACTAAGGGATTGAGCTATTTAACAGCAGACAGATATTTACAGTCCAGACTCAGCCTCAGATACATGGTTCGAGTGTACAATAGTACCCGGAAAACGGCAATAAGCTCACCCCCTATTACGTGGGGCCGAATTCAATGAATATTGAAATGTGGTTATGAATTCACCTCTGCCTAACCCTCCGGGATAATATGTATGTATAAACTAAAGACTGGTGGTTTCCGGGAGAGTAGAATTTGAGTCACCCCATCTCTTCCCATGCGGTGTCCTACATGGCGACTCAGGGATAGGGCTATTTAACATCATACAGATATATACAGTGCAGACTCAGCCTCAGATGAATGACTTGAGTCAACAATAGTGACCGGAAGACGGCCATAGTTTCACCCCCTGTTATGTGGGACCATATACGATTATCGATGAAATGTGGGTGTTAATTCACCTCTGCCTAATCCTCCAGGGATAAAGACGTGATTATATATTTTATGTATGTATAAACTAAAGCCGCGTGGTTCCAGGCAGATTAAAATTTGGGCCACCCCATCTCTCCCCATGCTTATAAGGCTGTTTAACAACAGACTGATATATATAGCCCAGACTCAGACTCAGATGAATGAGTTATAGTGTTCGGAAGACGGCAATATGATCACCCCTTATTAAATGGGACCAAATTTAATAAATGGTGAAATGTGGGTGTTAATTCACCTCTGCCTCACCCTCCGGGGATAAAGGCGTGATTATATGTATGTATGTATGTGTGTATAAACTAAAGCAAGAGAAGGAGAAGGAGTTGGCTGGCCCTGGAGTATGAAGTGAAAACCTCGGATGCAACTATGAACTACATGATGACAATATAGATAATGCAAAGTTAACGGTATAGTATAAAACATACATATCTGAAGTTATTCTGGAGAGGAAGGCTGTCCAGAATAACTTCTGCTGACCTGCGGTGCCACCCACACACGGTGAAATCCATACCGTCTAGCACCAGACGGTTTAAGAGCTTCTTCCTCTGCCGCACGATAAAGAGCTGGAATACTCTGCCCGCGCATGTGTTTCTTTAAAGTCCCAAGTTCTTCAAGCGGGGCGTGAAAAAGCATTTATTAAGGCTGTCAAGGTACTAAGCTCTAGAGACCAGCATTTTAAGTTCAATGGTATCGGTAATAGTGGTTTGTAAATATTCTGGACTGCACCTCAACTTTTTATCATTTAGTGGGTCAATTGACGGACCAAATATTCAAAAGAAACACATACGTCATATGTTTTGAGTATACGGGGCCTCAAAAAGATTTTTGGGGCCCAAGCCAACCTCCTGTCGATACACCAGGGCTCCGATTGTACTAAGTTTATGTCAACAAAACCACTGTTATATCATTGCATTAGAGACTTTATCAATAAAGGTTTAAATACCGAAATTAAATGAAATACAGTTCATTACTTTTTTTATTCACTCTTCAAGATGCCAGTTAATTTTAAACTTTAACAACATGTGGTTAAATGCTAAAATTAAATGTATTTTTTTAAATTTTGTAAAATGACATATAATTAGCGGAATCGGGACCCGGTTGATTAACGGGCATGGCTCTTGTGCAGGGTCTCCACTCGGCGTATAAATACACCATATACACAGAACATACACTCACGAGTCATTCCTGCGAGTCATCCTTACTCGGCGGTGCTCGATGTCGTACTAGCCGATCACCGTGCGCTTTTGTTTACCTGCATCTGTGATGAGGCACCGGAGTGTATACAGGATGTTGACAAACATATTATTGATTATAAAATACTTCACACTGAACTTAAAAATGTTAATTGGTTGACCACTGGTGGCATGCTGTGTCCAAATAAAATTAATGAGTTTATACGTAATGCATTTCAAAGTGCGTGTAAAACTGCTACTAGGGAAAAAAAATGTAAACGAATAAATAGAGTGAAAATTCCTTGGATTGACGAAAATATAAACAAATTATGTGAAAAACGAAACCGATTGTTTAAGTCATGGAAGGCCAATCCAAGTGACCAAAAATTAAGGTTAAAATACAATACGATACGAAATAAAACTAATAAAATTTTAGAAAAAAGAAGGAATCAATACTATATTAACCTAATAAATAACAATTTTAACAATACCAAAAAAGTTTTCCAAATTATCAATCAAATGCTTGGTAGGGTGACTTTATCTATTGATTCAGCTATTTTAAAGGCATTTGACGCGCAATGCTTATCAGTCAAACAATTGACTGAGAATTTTGCAACATGCTTTGACAATGCCGTCAAGGATATATCACCAAACTGTAACATCAAGTTATTGGACGACAACCAATACTGCTTGGAAATGGACACGAGTATGTTATTCAAAAAAGCTTCTAGCGATAGAATATATAAAATAATTAAATCATTAAATTCAAATAAATCCCCAGGTATAGATAACATTAAAATTTCACACATAAAGATGGTAGGTAAAGAAATTTCACCAGTAATTGCTAGTCTAATTAATTCAAGTGTTGCAAGTGGCCAGTATCCTGACGAATTAAAGATGGGGTGTGTTAGACCGGTTCATAAGAAAGGCTCCAAATCTAGCTGCTTAAATTACCGGCCTATTACACTATTATCTTCTGTCGACAAAATTATTGAAACATACATTAGCCAGGAAATACATGACTATTACAAAAAACACAATGTTATCACTCAGCACCAGTATAGCTTTCAGTCCGGCAAAAGTACCACACAACTTCTATCGAAATTTACTGATGAGGTGAATACCTACCTTAATGAGAAAAAACATATTTTGGTTCTGTTCATTGACTTCTCACGAGCATTTGATACTCTAGACCATAAAGAACTTCTGAACAAGCTAGATAGCACTGGTGTACGTGGACCATTGCTTCGCTGGTGTGAAAATTACTTAAACAACCGTAAATTCGCAGTTAGGATCAACGACACGTTCAGTGACTATAAAACCGTTACTCAAGGAACTGCACAAGGATCGGTACTTGGGCCCCTTCACTTTCTTTCTTATGTCAATAATATGGCTAACTGCATAAGGTATTCTACCTGCTACCAGTTTGCAGACGACACGTGCATAGTCGCCGCAGACAAAGACCCACAGAAAGCTACTGAACGACTCCAATCTGATTTTGATATGCTGGTGAGATGGTGTCATGACTCAGGTCTAGTAATAAACGCAGACAAGACACAACTACTGCATATTAAATCTCCACATCTTAAAAGCTCTCCGTATGACAGCATAATTGTACATGGTCATAGCTGTTTACATGCGCCACCGGCACAACAGTGTGACTGCCCTTTTATTAAAAATGTTGAGAGCCAGCGATATCTTGGTGTAATAATCGATAACAAAATGAACTGGAGTCTCCATATTGAATATGTTTGTGATAAACTCAGACAGTTCCTCGCTAATATAACATTACTAAAAAATCGCATCCCATATAAGGTCAAAATGATGTTGTATAACTCCCTAGCTGAATCTTATATCCAATACGGACTAAGCAGTTACGGTCGCACATATAGCACATACCTGCAAAGCATATTTAATCTTCAGCGAAGAATTCTCCGTAAAATTGTATCCACAAACATCAAACAGCAGTTCGATGATGATGATTATGGTTTGTTCAATTATTGCAAGATATTACCAGTGCATATTCAAGTAAATAATTTGGTTCTCAAGGAAAACTTTTTTAACCAAGATTTTCGATATAAAATAAACCATCCTGTATGCACTCGGGCGGTGGCTCGAGGAATGTTGTGTGAGCCGAGTGACGCAAAAAACACCTACGGCGAGCGAACGACTGCTTACCTGGTTCCTCGACTAATTAACGCATTACCCCCGGAATTGCGCAATATTGATAGCATTGAGCCCTGCAGTGTCAAAATGAGACTCAAGTTGCATTTCCTAAAATCACTTGTTTAACATTTTTTTTAACCGCTGAGGCATTGATTATAAACCGCATAGGTTTTCTTTTGTAAATGCTTATGAATCTTTTTACTGTATGTAATTGTTTAGATGATAAATAAATATAAAAAAAAAAAAGAAAAAAAAAGAGTATATCTTTCTAGGGTTGGCAGAGTCAATATCCAGATATCTACTTCTATTCTTAAACGTTCCACAAGCTTCTCTACTGTTTAATGACAGACCTTAATGCAGGCAGAGAGTTCATCCGCGCACGGTGTGGTATGAATAATATTTCATCCCACGCACCCTCAAGCTGTGGATTGAATTTTCTACTGTAGTTTTCCCTAGCGACTACAATATGGGAATCTTCAAGCAGAGCATTACAGGGTTGCACGAATGTAGACACAAAGTATATACGCCAATATGACACGGTAACCACTTTCCCATAAGGTGGACCCTGCGCTAGTCTGCCACTTAAGTGGTATAAAAAAAACGCTTTACCTAATTCTACTTTAAAAACAAAAAAATAAGAGCTAACTGTAATCAAATCAGATTGATAGTCTAAATTAGCCACGAATTCCGAATTTCAATGAAAGTACCAATTTGTTATGATAAAAAGGGATTTAAGCGAGATTTCCTCGTCACTCAGTGGACAAAATGGAGGTTTCTCGTTAAGAAAAATTAAATAAGACACCTAATATTTACAGTTATCTACGGAGCTATTTTGAAGCACTTTACTTTCTTTCGCTCCCCCGGTTTAGAAGGTGGTAAGGATGTGGTCTGCATGTCAGCGGGTTTTTTTTTTATACAACTTAGGTGGTAGACAAGCACACGGCCCACCTGATGGAAAGTGGTTACCATGACCTATGAACAGAGATTTTGTGCCGTCAGTGTAGAGGTCAAGCCTTTGGTCATCCCATTGACAGCACAAAAACTCTCCAGTGAGCTCTAGCTACCCTACTCACAGCTGGGAACACAACACGAAGTTATTATAACCGCGGTATTATGTAGGGCGGAGGTACTTGAGCAGTCGGACTGCTCATTTGGACGGAAATACCGCCGTGTCCTACCTCCTCAAAAAAAAGGGTTAAAAGATAACCGTTGTTATAAGTGAGAGAGCGATTATCCTTTAACCCGCTACTACACAATACTTTTTTTTTTTTTTACGTGCGCAAAATCCCCACGGATACCTCCCCACCGGAGCCGGTGGAGGAGGTTATGTCGGACTCGAACCGACTAAAACGCACGCCGCCTGTGGGTCGTTTTGGTTGCCGAAGGTGAGGTTGGCAGGCATATCCCTCGCACCCCGGCCGACCCAGGGCCATCTCTCACGATCTGGCCCTCTTCTCGGGTGTGGGGACTACAGAGTCCCCAACTCGTCCCCGGAAACGGGGAGGCGCGTCACGCGCGCCACCGCCGCGGCCTGCTTCTGCCAGGGTTACAGGCGGCTTCACCTGTCACCCCCAGGCCGGCGCTCATGGGGGGCGGAGGTCGTTCATCGACCTCCGACGCCCGAGTTGCCTTCGTACGCGGGCAGCTTGTCTTGCGATCCTTCGTCGCTCCCGCTGCCGCTCCCACCCCGCCTCCTCCTTCACGAGCATTACTTGCTCGCAGAAGGAGGCGCCGGCCACCCACGCATCCGCGCAGCGAACCATCGCCGCGAGCAAGGTGGAGAGCGTGAGAACCCTCACTCCCAGGGCCGCCACAAGCTCCCGCCTCGGCGTCTCCCACGCCGGACACTCGGTGAGCGTGTGCGGACCTGAGTCCTCGCTCGCGTCGCAGTGATGGCACTTGGACGTTGGCTCTTTGTGCATCCGACGCAGGTACTTTCCGAAGCATCCGTGCTCGGTGATTATCTGCGTCAGACGGTACGAGAGGCTGCCGTGTGGCCTCTCTAGCCACTCCCCCATGATGGGTCTTACCGCCGTTACTACGGCGTGCCTTGCGCCTGGTTGCCCTAGTCGTATCTCCCATTCCGCCACCATTTCCCTGTGGAGCCGGGATCTCACGGCCCGAATTTCTTCGGGCTCGGGATCGTGACCCCGCTCCCGCGCCGCCCTTCGGAACCGGCATAGCGCCGAAAGGCATCTCGCTTCCAGGATCCATGGTGGCGATCCGGCGAGGAGACTCGCCGCGTTGAATGATATCGTGCGGTACCCCCTTATGATGCGGCACGCCAACTTTCGCTGCGGACGCTGCAGCAGGAGCATGTGCCGATCACTCAGGGTGTCCGCCCACACGGGACACCCGTACAGGGCCATGGACCGCACGACACCCGTGTAGAGTCTCCTGCAGGAGTCCTCCGGGCCCCTCAGGTTGGGCAGTAGCCGCGCCAGAGCGTTGGCTGTGCCCGCCAATTTGGGGCCCAGACTTCGGAAGTGCTTCCCGAAGTCCCACTGGCCGTCGAGCACGAGCCCCAGATATTTCATCTGGGGCTTGATGCCGATAAGAGTGCCTCCCACTGTGACTACACAATACTTTGTCCGATACTTTACTTATCTACAGTTACATAATTTGAAGGTTTGATTGCGATTGGGGCTATGTACACTCTTACTTGTTCTTTAGGGGCAGTGTACTATTACGTGGACAGTGTGTATATTACGTGATCATTGCATAGGTAATTAAATTAAACTCTTCATTTCTCAAAATTGCGCAACGTAATCACATCTTTTTGACGTCAAATTCTGCTTAAAACTAAACTAAACTTTACCATCGCTTCTTAGGCGCTAGTGGAGAAAACACAGCGCGACAAACTCCACTATATCTATATCTATTACATTTACTATAAAAGATTGTCTGTTAGTTACACTATTTATAACTCAAGAACGGCTGTATCGATTTAGCTGAAAATTGGTGAGGATGCAGTTTAAAACCAGGAGACAGACGTATGATACATTTCTTCTGTCCGGAATGGGATCAGAAATATTTGCGGGCAGAACCGCGGGCAATAACTAGTTATAAATATCATTATTGATTGTCTAGATACCTACCCTTGAACAGTTATTAAAACTTCTGCTCACGTCATTATCATTATCATTATCATATCATCACTCTTCAAATAACATGGTATTTTTTTCTTTTTTATAAATAAATAAATATTCCACGACATTCTACACAACACTATCTAGACCCATGGTAAGCATAGCTTAATTAGCTTGTGTTATGGGATCTAGAATGCGGATAAACATACTAAGTTACTTTTTTTTTGTAAATACATACATATTTTATATAGAAACACCCAGACCAATGCAAATATACATATTCATGCATACAAATATTAATATTATAGCTAAAATTAAAAAATTGTAATGAATCTGTACAATAGCAAATTCTCCCTCTCTCCAAATATTGTGATGTGCCCTACAGGGTCCATAATTGTAACATAATCTTAATCTGACATCTGTATCACATTATGGAACGCAATAAATCTATTGAGTATTGAGTATATAATATACTTAATGTTGCTTATATGCTTCCATAAGGTTGCACTGGTCTTGATTACACACTGACTGATCATTACTTATTACTTACTATAAAATGTAAAATATAGGTAATATATTATGTACTAAATTATCGATCCATTGAGCCGTTTTTCATAAAATAGTATCAAACAAACTTTTCACTTGCGTAACCTATGTGCACAAGAATATTGTATTATTGGTGTAAAATAAAAAGTTATAGTACTACAACAAAACATCGATGCGACAAAGTTATTGACGCATGTTGGGCCAATGCACAGTAGGCGGCATAAATTCACTATGTATCATAAAATTTGTTATTTTTAACGAATATTTATCGCTCGCAGTAGCACCTTGCCCTACCGTCTAATGGTTTCCTCCCCGCGAGTCACGTCCCGACTACT
Source organism: Eilema griseolum (assembly GCA_963662185.1). Classification (NCBI taxonomy): domain Eukaryota; kingdom Metazoa; phylum Arthropoda; class Insecta; order Lepidoptera; family Erebidae; genus Eilema; species Eilema griseolum. The sequence continues at coordinate 20,321,588 of OY759248.1, read as the reverse complement.
TCGGCCGTGTCTTATTTAATTAAAGAAAAATATAAATTAGAATAAATTTTAATGGCGCACTGTACTCCCACTGTACGTCACATGAACAAATTGAGGAGGGTGTATTATTTTTATCTTTATATGATGTTATTTTTTACATCATACAAACATAGAAACTTAAAAGCTGACCCCAACTTAGATGGGAAAAGGCTAGGAGAATGATGATGATATATGAAGTTTATTTTTTTTTAAATGCCCGCTCAGTTTCAAAAATCCGCTCCCCCAATTCTGCAATCCATAATTTGGTTAATTTTGACTAATAAGTGTTTGAGGAGCTATGAGGGAACAGATGAACCTACATACATACATAGCCTGTCAAAATCATAACCCTCCTTTTGCTTCGCTGTAGTCAGGTAAAAAGTCAGTACCTACTTACAGGAGTGATATATAGCCTGTACATCTGCAAGTACTCTGAAGACGTATATACGAAATACAGTTCATTACTTTTTTTATTCACTCTTCAAGATGCCAGTTAATTTTAAACTTTAACAACATGAGGTTAAATGCTAAAATTAAATGTATTTTTTTAAATTTTGTGAAATGACATATAATTAGCGGAATCGGGACCCGGTTGATTAACGGGCATGGCTCTTGTGCAGGGTCTCCACTCGGCGTATAAATACACCATATACACAAAACATACACTCACGAGTATATCTTTCTAGGGTAGGCAGAGACAATATCCAGATATCTACTTCTATTCTTAAACATTCCACAAGCTTCTCTACTGTCAGTAAACCTTAATGCAGGCAGAGAGTTCATCCGCGCACGGTCTGGTATGAAAAATATTTCATACCACGCACCCTCAAGCTGTGGAATGAATTTTCTGCTGTAGTTTTCCCAAGCGACTACAATATGGGGATCTTCAAGCAGAGCATTACAGGGTTGCACGAATGTAGACACAAAGTATATACGCCAATATGACACGGTAACCACTTTCCCATAAAGTGGACCCTGCGCTAGTCTGCCACTTAAGTGGTATAAAAAAAACGCTTTACCTAATACTACTTTGAAAAAAATAAATAAGAGGTAACTGTAATCAAATCAGATTGATAGTCTAAATTAGCCACGAATTCCGAATTTCAATGAAAGTACCAATTTGTTATGATAAAAAGGGATTTAAGCGAGATTTCCTCGTCACTCAGTGGACAAAATGGAGGTTTCTCGTTAAGAAAAATTAAATAAGACACCTAATATTTACAGTTATCTACGGAGCTATTTTGAAGCACTTTACTTTCTTTCGCTCCCCCGGTTTAGAAGGTGGTAAGGATGTGGTCTGGATGTCAGCGGGTTTTTTTTTTATACAACTTAGGTGGTAGACAAGCACACGGCCCACCTGATGGAAAGTGGTTACCATGACCTATGAACAGAGATTTTGTGCCGTCAGTGTAGAGGACAAGCCTTTGGTCATCCCATTGACAGCACAAAAACTCTCCAGTGAGCTCTGGCTACCCTACTCACCGCCGGGAACACAACACGAAGTTATTATAACCGCGGTATTCTGTAGGGCGGAGGTACTTCCCCAGTCGGACTGCTCAATTGGGCGGAAATACCGCCGTGTCCTACCTCCTCAAAAAAAGGGTTAAAAGATAACCGTTGTTATAAGTAAGAGAGCGATTATCCTTTAACCCGCTACTACACAATACTTTGTCCGATACTTTACTTATCTACAGTTACATCATTTGAAAGTTTGATTGCGATTGGGGTTAAGTACACTCTTACTTGTTCTTTAGGGGCAGTGTACTATTAAGTGGACAGTGTGTATATTACGTGATCATTGCATAGGTAATTAAATTAAACTCTTTATTTCTCAAAATAGCGCAACGTAATCACATCTTTTAACGTCAAATTCTGCTTAAAACTAAACTAAACTTTACCATCGCTTCCTAGGCGCTAGTGGAGAAAACACAGCGCGACAAACTCCACTATATCTATATCTATTACATTTACTATAAAAGATTGTCGTGTTAGTTACACTATTTATAACTCAAGAACGGCTGTATCGACTTAGCTGAAAATTGGTGAGGATGCAGTTTAAAACCAGGAGACAGACGTATGATACTTTTCATTCTGTCCGGAATGGGATCAGAAATATTTGCGGGCAATAGCTAGTTTTATATATCATTATTGATTGTCTAGATACCTACCCTTGAACAGTTATTAAAACTTCTGCTCACGTCATTATCATTATCATTATCATATCATCACTCTTCAAATAACATGGTATTTTTTTCTTTTTTATAAATAAATAAATATTCCACGACATTCTACACAACACTATCTAGACCCATGGTAAGCATAGCTTAATTAGCTTGTGTTATGGGATCTAGAATGCGGATAAACATACTAAGATACTTTTTTTTTGTAAATACATACATATTATATATAGAAACACCCAGACCAATGCAAATATACATATTCATGCATACAAATATTAATATTATAGCTAAAATTAAAAAAAAATGTAATGAATCTGTACAATAGCAAATTCTCCCTCTCTCCAACTTAATCTTAATCTGACATCTGTATCACAATATGGAACGCAATAAATGTATTGAGTATTGAGTATATAATATACTTAATGTTGCTTATATGCTTCCATAAGGCTGCGCTGGTATTGATTACACACTGACTGATCATTACTTGTTACTTACTATAAAATGTAAAATATAGGTAATATATGTACTAAATTATCGATCCATTGAGCCGTTTTTCATAAAATAGTATCCAAAAAACTTTTCACTTGCGTAACCTATGTACACAAGAATATTGTATTATTGGTGTAAAATAAAAAGTTATAGTACTACAACAAAACACCGATGCGACAAAGTTATTGACGTATTTTGGGCCAATGCACAGTAGGCGGCATAAATTCACTATGTATCATAAAATTTGTTATTTTTAACGAATATTTATCGCTCGCAGTAGCACCTTGCCCTACCGTCTAATGGTTTCCTCCCCGCGAGTCACGTCCCGACTACTTCGGCCGTGTCTTATTTAATTAAAGAAAAATATAAATTAGAATAAATTTTAATGGCGCACTGTACTCCCACTGTACGTCACATGAACAAATTGAGGAGGGTGTATTATTTTTATCTTTATATGATGTTATTTTTTACATCATACAAACATAGAAATTTAAAAGCTGACCCCAACTTAGATGGGAAAAGGCTAGGAGAATGATGATGATTTATGAAGTTTATTTTTTTTAAATGCCCGCTCAGTTTCTTGCCGGAGTTTTTGAGGTCAAAAATCCGCTGCCCCAATTCTGCAATCCATAGTTTGGTTTATTTTGACTTTTACGAGATGCCTGCCATCTGATCAAGGAAAATAAAGGTTATCATTTAGTATTCCGGGACACATCATATTATATAGTTATGAAGGATGTTACAAAATGCTCTATCGTATCTATATAATATGTGTATTTTTTTTATACAACTTAGGTGGCAGACAAGCACACGGCCCACCTGATGGAAAGTAGTTACCCTGGCCTATGAAAGTGTGTAACACCAATGGAGTCACATCCGTGCTGCCAACCCTGTAAGAACAGAGATTTTAAGTGCCTTTAGTGCAGAACACAAAATCAGGACAAGCCTTTGGTCTTCCCACTGATAGCACAAAAACTCTCCAGTGAGCTCTGGCTACCCTACTCACCGCCGGGAACACAACACGAGGTTATTATAGCCGTGGTATTCTGTAGGGCGGAGGTACACAAGACAAAAACGATAGCCTATCTATCTAATAAAATCTATTTATGATCTTGGTCAAGTGGAATCACCCGTATGTTTTACATATATATGTGTGAACAGTCAATAACAATAACTCATTGCTTTGAAGTCACATGTGTGCGTCATCGTTAAAGGCGTATTAGTGTATTACGTTTATGTGTGCCAGTGTGCATGATCGTGAATCGTGAACGATTGAATATGTGTGAGTGATTTGCCTGCCATCAAATGAGAAGGTAAATTTCACTATTTTAGCATAGGCTCACGTAGTTGAGTGGTATTACAGGCGTAGACATTTCGAAGGAAGCGAGTTCGAACCGCAACTATATTGATGTAGTCGTTTACGTTAATAATAATAATAATAATAATAAAATATTTATTTCAGACCATAGTCCATAATTAAAAAAGAAATACACACACTGAACAAACACATCAACTAGATACGTGAGCTCGGATCAAGGCTTTCACTATAGCCGAGTCCTGCTTATCTGCAATGACCTTCAGGATACCGTTAGTGCTACCCCGTATTCTACTTAAGCTGGAAGCGAGTCTTTTTCGTATGATGGCATGAAAGCCGTCGACTCCAGCATCGGCAAACATGCCAGATGCACTACAGAAGCGGGGCAGCCCTAACAACATCCTGAACCCATTATTATATTGGACGCGTAGGGCATTGAGCGTTCGCTGCGTATAGCTGAACCACAGGCTGCACGTGTAGAAGGTCTGACAGTATGCTTTGAACAAGGTAATTTTGACTGCATCACCACATCGTACAAACCTGCGAGCCAGCATATTGCTTTTGACCGCCAACGCCCTACGCTCCCTCTCAATATCAACTTGGTCTTCAAGGCCGTCGGTAATGTAGTGCCCCAAGTATTTAAACTTGTACACCCGTTTTAGCTCCGTACCATTCAGCTTAATTGCGGGCACAGTTAACGGACATTTACCGGAGGCCCTGAAGACCATGTATTCACTCTTTACACAGTTATAGATAAGTCCCAGTCTTTGGCTGTGCGATTCACAAATGGCAAGCAGCCGTCTCATTGCGCTTACAGTTGGGGTCAGCAGCACCATGTCATCCGCGTAACTGAAGTTGTTCATTGCTGTATCGTCAATCCAGCATCCGACTCTAGTGCTGCTAAGCCCAACCACAAGGTCATTCACGTACAGGTTGAAGAGTTTGGGAGAACTCAACCCACCTTGTCTCACCCCGCACTCCAACCTGTACGCGTCAGAGTAGCTGTCCGCCCATCGAACGCAGTTCTTCTGGTTACGGTACCAGAACTGGAACAGTCGTTGCACCTGTGTAGGCACCGCTGTTTTCCCGAGCTTCTCCCATAGTACATCATATGATACTAGATCAAATGCCCTGGAGAGGTCGAGAAAACATGCATACACAGGTGTGTTTCTGTCCGTATAGTATTGAACAGTGTGCTTGAGACTAATAATTGCGCTTTCAGTAGATAGTCCGACTCGAAAGCCGAACTGAGCGTCATGTATATTGAGGTGTTTCTCCAATTCTGAGTCAAGCACACTGTCCAACACCTTGGCCACCACCGTAGCCAGAGATATAGGACGATAGTTCTGCTTATCAGATAAATCTCCTGTTTTATTTTTCACAATTGGCACAGTTATGGTCCTAATTAGGTCCTCTGGCAAGTAGGAGTGACTCATACAGACATTATAAAACATTGCCAGCACTCGCGGAAGGTGCACACCCGCATATTTCAAGTGTTCAATACTGAGTCCGTCATGACCGGGTGACTTGCCTTTGGACATGTTACTTACTATTTTACGAACTTGCTTAGCTGTTATATAATACATGTCACCAGTCATGGCGGGCTCAGCATTAAAACCTGAGGGACCCAATGGAGACTTCACAGTGAAATGCTCTTTGAACAATTCAGCAATATCCTTACTATCACTCATCCCTCCCACGCTGACAGGGAGGCCAGGCTCATGGTTTAAGTTACCGGTCGCTTTCCAAAAGTCGGTGAATCTGTTTGAAGCTCGAAATTCAGTAATTGCATCCATTTTTAGCTGTTCTTTATTGTTCTGACAAAACTTTAATTTATTCTTAAACATCTTACGGCTTTCACACATCTCCTCGTATACAGTACCAGATGGCGGCCTATTTTGAGAGACCCAACTTAGAAATTTAAGCCTGGCCTCCCTGTGCGCCTGATATACATATTTATTCCATCCTATCACAATACGTTTCTTTTTTCGAGCATGACTAGCATTCGACTTAATAGCTGAATCAGTTAAAGCTAATATAATATTTTTATATACTTTATCTATTATGTATCTATGTCTATTATGTTTACACATACCATAACTACAATCTCTAAGTTCTACAGGAAAATCTATTAATTTAAGTTTATTATTGCACATATCAGTATAATTATTTATTTGCTCAGTCGTTCTGTATCCCCAAATTGCTTTATTATGCCCATTATTTAAACCAAAACTATGTTTATCTACAATCACATTTAACTTACACTCTACAAATAATGGCAGATGATCCGACCAGTAAGTATCGTATTTAATATAAACATTAGTAACAGTTTGCCGCGCGGCGTAGCTAACAACACAGTGATCAAGCCACCGTGTACACCCGTGAGCATCACTAATAAAGGTATAATTATTAGATGAGTTACCTAATATCTCCAAATCTGCACAGGACCACTGCTGATCTGCACACAAATTACTTAGCTCATTACCAAACAGTTCCCCCGGATGAGCATTAAAATCACCTAACACGTAAATAGCCTCCACAGAACAACTTTCAACAATCGCACAAATCTCGCCAAAACACGCTGTAAAGTCCTCTAAATTGTCCACCGCATTTGTAGGCATATATATACTAAACACAATAAATGACCGTTTATCTATTGACACTTTAATTGCACATAAACGAGGATTATTGCACTCGATCACAGATACTTTAGTAAACACGCTTTTGCGCCACAGTAACGCCACTCCCCCGTACGGTCGACCTCTGAAGATGCCGGTCGAGGTGTCCACCGCTGACGTCCCCGTATACGCGAACTCATCATTTATAGTTCCCAGCATAGGTACATCATGAGGAAATAACCAGGTCTCTTGTAGTGCTATGATATCCGCATCGTCACACAATTTTCTTACACAGTCAAGCGATCTCTTAATAGACTTACAATTAAAGCTAACAAAATTTGACGTAATAGGACTATTATTATTTTGTTGTACATCCATTACTGTTTTTGTTTCAGTTCACCATTCCTGTTATTACTATTATTACTATCACGATCTTTGTTAAGGTAAATAAATCGTCTAAATGATATTCCCTCTGGCCATAATTTATCACTCAAAAATATTGCGATTTTGTGGTGTGGTACAAAGATTTTATAAGCATCGTAGTTTCTTTTTTTTTTCATAATTATTTTCTTTACAGTAACTGATATTTGCGTCTTAGATTCTATGTATTTGGTTATCTCATTGTCAGATACGTCCTTAGCAACACCAGTTATAAATAATGGAGTATTCATTTCTGCGGCTCTAAATTTTGTGCATGAATCTACAACGGCCTTTCCTTTATTTCCAGCGAATCTGTATTTTGGTTTCTTCTTCTTAACAGTAGTCCATTCATTTTCTCCCATTTCATTTCGCGTCTCATTCCCGCTCCCGCTAGTCGCTAGTGGTTTAGACCGCTCCGATTGTGCGTGACGTAGCTGCTGCATCGAACATGCGTTATCGACCTCCATGCGTGTGTGCGTTTGAGAGAGCGAGACAGAGTCATTAAAATTCTCCACGAGAGATAAGGACGGAGTCTCTTCGCGAATTATTATTTCTTTCGGTAAACGATTTTCGTTGTGAGGTATGTCGTTCTTTTTAGCTTGCATATTACCCGATATTTGTAATTTAAATTGGTCGAAATCGGTTTTCAAATCTTCCAGCAGTTTTGCAGTTACATACGATTCCTTAATGATTTTTAGGTCATTTTGTAGTAGCAGGATGTCCTTCAAAAGTTTACTCGCGTCCAGGTGGTCGAACGAAACTGGTGGTAACTTGTGCAACTCACGAGCAACAAATATCGGTACTTTTTCGGGATCCGTTTCCTTAAGCAAAGTTATTACATCGTAAAGATCCCTCTGCGACTTCCCTGTTCGTTTTCGTGTGATTTTAGGTCTCGATGTTGTAACCGACTCAAAAAGTAAACTTTTGGCCGCCTCAATATCCTCTTCGGAGAAAGATGAGATGCATAATTTCACCAAACTTTCCTCATCCATAACGTCCATCCTATTTTGGACGTATGCAAGCACTTCACATATCACTATATTGCAGTTAATGCACTTAACTTTCGACGCCATCTTCCTTGCCACAGTAGGTCAAGGCCGCGACCGCACTGCACGGGCGCACGCGACTGACTATAATATTGACTATAATAGTTTTGTTTTGTTCTTTATTTTGTTTGTGATATTAAAGAACCATTCAGTTGACTTTTAAACTTAGTATTCCGTAGTCTCAAAAATAATATGGAAAATAAAACAACATCATTGTTTCAACGATATAATAAGTAATAAAGTAAGATTGTTCAGTAAATAAATAATTTAGTTGTGTTGTGTCGTAGAACTATATATATATATAAGTATCTAAAAAATCTCGTGTCACAATGTTTGTAACTAAACTCCTTCTAAACAGTTAGACAGATTTTGATAAACATTTTTGCTAAATAGTATTTAGTAGACCTAAAAATAGTCATTTACTATTGTTTGGGATGATTGAAATCCATATGGGCGTAGCCGAGTGCAATAGGTTTAGGTTTATACATTAGACATTCTTTATACATATAATATATAGGTTATTCAATATTATCCTTCTGGATGTTTAAATCAGACAAGTATGGACGCAGGTAAACTAACTAACTTTCAGTAACTAAAGTGTAGTGAATCACCATGTTAACGTTTAGAAATTATACTATACTTATGCAAATATAATAACTTTTCATTTCGTTAACAATAACATCACTCACTTACTTTCAGTTCAATTTCTTTATTTCTCAAAATGATGCCACATAATTACCTACATCTTTTAGTTCCTAGGCACTAGTGGAGAAGAAATGGCGCAACAAATTCCAACTTTTATTATAAATATGAATAATAAAATAATAGATAATAATAGTCATATATTTGCTTAAATTTGCCTATATATTAGATAGTATATAGTGGTTTTAATTATTCCAAGTTACCTATACCGAAGTATATATACCTAAGTGTAATTGAAACCACTAAAATATAGATTTACAAAATAATCAAACAGAAATAATTCAATAGTGAATAGGTCCACCTTCATTATCTATTACTTCTTGTAATCTTTGTCTTATGCTTGCTACCATGTTCAAACATAGATTCGAACCACGAAAAGATTCCCAAGTTGAGCTAACTAATTCATCTAAGTTAGCTTTAGACCTCACACTCGAAGGGTCCCAGTTAAGCACCATGTGACCCCATAAGTTTTCAATGGGATTTAGATCGGGACTTTTAGCTGGCCATTTGATAACGGTCAAGTTTTCTTGGTTATCTAACCAATTTTGCACCAGACGTGCACGATGCACAGCACAGTTATCATGCACAAAATAAATATGCTCGTGTGGATAAGCAATGCGCACAGTTGGTAGCATGACATCTCTTAATATTTCGAGGTAACCTTGACTATTATTACGAGCCCCTACTTCAACCAACTCACCAGGACCCATCGAGGACATCCAACCCCAGTACCCTAAAGTAATATGACCACTAGACCTGCACGGTAGAATATTTTTTTGGCAATATCGCTCACCTGCTTTTCTCCATAAAATTTTGCGTCCATCCTTGTCTGATTTAAAACATTTTTCGTCACTAAATATTACTATTTTGTTGCACCAATCAAAATTTAAATATTCCCTGGCAAAACTTAACCTACTTCGACGATGAAGATCCGACATCAAAATTTTTCTTGCCGGTCTGCGACATCTGATCCCAGCTGCCCGAAGATGGTTCCTTATTGTTTGTAATGTAACATGGTGTTTGGAGGCCATAACACGGGTGGACATAAAGGAGTTTTGTATATGCTTTTCAACCACCTCTTTATGCAAAGAACACGCATCGGTGTAGGCAAAGGCTTTGGGGCCAGGCCGAAGACGGTCTATGGTGCCTGAATCGCCATATCGGCGCACCCACCGCTGCACAGCTTCCCTCTGTAATGAAAACAAAGTAATAAAATTCCTTGTTAAAATTCTGTAAAATTTATATACTGTTACACGAATATTATTATATGATCACTGATTATTATATTTATATAATTACGGGCTGTTAATATGACTTACATTCTCAAAACTATCTCTGAAATATATCTGTGGAAAACGTCAACGCAAAATGTCAAATCAGTGAGCGAATGACTTTAATGCTATCGGCCATCTTTACAGGCAGTCGATGTTTGACAGAGGTTGTGTAAACACTAAGGTCAGTACTTTGAATAATCATAATTGTAACTCGATTAAAATGTGATTATACTTTGTTAATAGCTTGTGAATTGTTTGATTTATATGACTCCTGCTATCTCGATTACATATCAGAAGTGGGATGTCGTGATTGTTAAATCATTTATATCAAATACCACCCCACAAGCTCGACCGCCTTCAGTTTAAATAAAGTGCTTTGAAATGATTTCTTGTTAAAATACAGGCTGAGATGCACAAAATAGCCCCGTATGCTTAGAACCATACCGTTATTTTTACAATTCATAGATGTATCTAACAGATGAATCCGGATTACTTTGATAATTGATCTCATAGCAAAATTTATGTACTTTAATAATCACATGTAACGATTAATCAAGAAAAAGTGACCATATTACTAGATTCTGAATATTCCAATAAGATGTAAATTGATTTATTTTCGATTGATTGCGTCTCATACTTTTGTAGGTATACCCACAAAATAAAATAAACAAATTTATGTATGCTAATTCTTTTTCTCCTCGTTGTGCCTCGGTAACCAATTAAATAGAGATTAATTATTATTAAAAATACACACTGATAGTTTCAAAAACAGTGAAATACGTTTCTTCTTGATTAATGAATGAACATTAACACTCGAATTTTTGAGATTTCAGTAAATGAGTGACCGTAACCCCGAAATGAGAACTTCTCTTCGACGTGATAACTTGCGGCGCAGTCGCAGTAGCACTCGTCGCAATGGTGATACTCCACGAAGACGACGCACACGAAGTCCTAGTCGGACAAGAAGCGATCGCCGCAGCTATCGACGCAGTGGGACTCCAAGCAGCATGCAGTCATTGCGACAGCGAGAACGTAAGCTAGCTGCCTTGCTCCTCAAGTGAAAGTAATGATTCGTCATCATGATAATTATTGACTACTGTTATATAATGATTGTTATTGTTGTTAAGATTATTAATGTAATTGTGAAAATAAGCTAAATTAATATTCAAACTAGTAGAATCATGCTAGAGATAATAATTTGTTCTAAGTGAATTGTTGAGAATGAAGTAACTTAATTTAGTGTACAAAAACAAGTAGCTATGTGATATTAGTGAATAATGGCAATTAAACTAGAATGATGAGATTAAACTAGAAAAGATAATGATTGTAACTAGCATAGTGAAGTGTCATTGTTGAGCTGATTTATGAGAGAAGATCAATGTTATTCAGTGAGGGTGCTCCCTTGTTGGGAAGGATTGGCGTATGAATTCGCTACCCAATAGTCGCTAGGGGCATCGCAGTCGTGCGGAGTGTAAGTGAAGGAAGTAACTTTCATGATGCATGACTATAGTTAAGCAGAGGGTGCTCTCTTACTGGACAGGAACGGCGTACGAACTCGCCGTCCATGAGTGATAAGAGGCATCGCAGTTGTGCGCAGTATTAGTGAAAGAAGTAACTTATACCGCGCGTTACTATATATGTATATTATAGTGAGGATGTTTTCGGGTCGGGCAGGATTGGCGTATGAACTCGTCGCCCATGAATGACTTGATGCATCGCAGTTGTGCGCAGTATTAGTGAAAGAAGTAACTTATACCGCGCGTTACTATATATGTATATTATAGTGAGGATGTTTTCGGGTCGGGCAGGGTTGGCGTATGAACTCGTCGCCCATGAATGACTTGATGCATCGCAGTTGTGCGCAGTATTAGTGAAAGAAGTAACATACCGCGCGTTACTATATATGTATATTATAGTGAGGATGTTTTCGGGTCGGGCAGGATTGGCGTATGAACTCGTCGCCCATGAATGACTTGAGGCATCGCAGTCAGCCATATGACTGTGAAGGAAGTAGCTCTCATAAGGTTGACTATAGCTATAAGTAGATTTGTGGTTATTATTGGAAATATATTATAGCGAGGATGTTTTCGGGTCGGGCAGGATTGGCGTATGAACTCGTCGCCCATGAATGACTTGAGGCATCGCAGTCAGCCATATGACTGTGAAGGAAGTAGCTTTCATAAGGTTGACTATAGCTACAAGTAGATTTGTCGTTATTATTAGAAATATATTATAGCGAGGATGTTTTCGGGTCGGGCAGGATTGGCGTATGAACTCGTCGCCCATGAATGACTTGAGGCATCGCAGTCAGCCATATGACTGTGAAGGAAGTAGCTTTCATAAGGTTGACTATAGCTACAAGTAGATTTGTCGTTATTATTGGAAATATATTATAGCGAGGATGTTTTCGGGTCGGGCAGGATTGGCGTATGAACTCGTCGCCCATGAATGACTTGAGACATTGCAGTCAGCCATATGACTGTGAAGGAAGTAGCTCTCATAAGGTTGACTATAGCTACAAGTAGATTTGTAGTTATTATTGGATATATATTATAGCGAGGATGTTTTCGGGTCGGGCAGGATTGGCGTATGAACTCGTCGCCCATGAATGACTTGAGGCATCGCAGTCAGCCATATGACTGTGAAGGAAGTAGCTTTCATAAGGTTGACTATAGCTACAAGTAGATTTGTCGTTATTATTGGAAATATATTATAGCGAGGATGTTTTCGGGTCGGGCAGGATTGGCGTATGAACTCGTCGCCCATGAATGACTTGAGGCATCGCAGTCAGCCATATGACTGTGAAGGAAGTAGCTCTCATAAGGTTGACTATAGCTACAAGTAGATTTGTGGTTATTATTGGAAATTAGAACGAAGAGACTCGTTCCTGTAGGATGGCCGACTGTTACACGAATATTATTATATGATCACTGATTATTATATTTATATAATTACGGGCTGTTAATGACTTACATTCTCAAAACTATCTCTGAAATATATCTGTGGAAAACGTCAACGCAAAATGTCAAATCAGTGAGCGAATGACTTTAATGCTATCGGCCATCTTTACAGGCAGTCGACGTTTGACAGAGGTTGTGTAAACACTAAGGTCAGTACTTTGAATAATTATAATTGTAACTCGATTAAAATGTGATTATACTTTGTTAATAGCTTGTGAATTGTTTGATTTATATGACTCCTGCTATCTCGATTACAATACGTACTTATATATTTTTGTTTATAATTAGTATTGGGACATATTTAGATTCTCCAGGATGATAATGATTATAAGATCAAATAACTTTCACAATAATAAATTGCAGAAAATACTACTTACCGATATGTTCAATTTTCGAGATATTTCATGTATTGAAATATTTTGCTCATGCAAAGTAATAATATGCGCTCTCATTACAGTCGTTAGTTGTTGATTCATTTTTATAAATAAAAAACAATAAATAAATAAGTAGTTGTTGTTCCACACGAAAGCACAACGCATCCAATTGTTGACAGTTAAAAATAAAATTATCATGTTATTTTAATCATGAGAATGAGGGTAGCATAAATTCCAATACGAGAAACATTAATGCAATGTGTGTGCAACAATACTCGCTCAGTAATAATAAAAATACTACTGATTTAAGTTGGTATAAAAAAAAAAACTAAAATATCATGATACTTTTGTGATGTTACCTCAACATTCCCTTAATAGGTAAGTAATTAACATGAAGATATACAAATATTTAAAAGTTCAAAAAGTAAAATTTGACTCGAACTCAAAACTTTGCGGGAATTTAACTCTTAAAAAGCGAACCTGTAAACCCCAGGGTCACGGGGACATACTTAATTTTAACAAAAACTACGTTCCTATACTAGTAATAAGAATTTTATGAGTTATTCTCCTAAAGAAAGTGTAACTGATGATAAATAAATACGAATGGTTTTGAATCAATTGTAATTTGCAAGTATATAAGTGTGTGTGAGTGAGGAAACGAGTTTTGTTACACACACATATATGTAGAACATACTGGTGACTTTTTCTGCTTGCCAAAATCAATATAAAGATCTGTATAATACTTATATCACTAGACAGGCTATCGTTTTTGTCTTGTGTACTTCCCCAGTCGGACTGCTCAATTCGGACGGGAATACCGTCGTGTCCTACCTCCAACAAAGTGTATTGTATCTATTGTATTTATAGGTATTTAAACTATCATGGTCACTGACATCAGTATCAGAATAAACGGGATATTTACCATGTTTCATTATTTTGAGTTTCCGATATTTAGGCGCTGTTGCAAGCACCATGATCACGGAGGAACTGGAGTAGTGGCGGTGAACAAAGAAAAAGTTTTTTCCTAGGAGTAATTATATCGATCTACCCTCTTTCGAGTTCTTTTACTACGCGTATCTGCACTACTATTGTGTTACGACGTTGTTGGAAGTGAAATAAATACCCGTTAACACAATAATACTTTTTACTTTTATTAAACATAAACAGTTGATTTTTCCAATAATAATGCCCCGAGACACCAAATCACACCCCTTTTATAGACTCCACACTACACCTCTCCTCTCCTCGGCTCGCCCCTCCATCGCTCCCACCTCTCCGCACCAACACGTCACCAGTCAATGTTGCCATTTGTTTATTTCCGTTACAGTCGGCCATCCTGGAACAATTGCACCGCAATTGGTGCAAACAATATGTTAACTCTCAAGTAAATCAATTAAATCGTCCCTAGTAACTACATCCTCGTCGCTACTACTTTCACTACAATCTGGGCCACTTTTGTATGCACGGAGGGCATCTGCAGCCACTATGCCGGTGAACTTTTTGTAGCCACGCATACCCTCCACACTTCTAATTTCATATCTACCATTATTAAGAACCTGCTGAATGACATAGGGCCCAGAATACAAAACTTGCAGTTTGTTATTTACGTTTTTAACTTCCCCCCCAGAGGGCGCTTGTTTCCATAGAACTAAGTCTCCTTTATTGAAAACTTGTTCGGCCCTATGACGTTTATCATAACTTCGCTTCATCTTTTCTGCTCGCAACTTCAGTCGCTGAGAAGCATTTTTACGCTTTTCACTACTGGTTATATTTTGTTCATTCCCAACAAGGTTTGGCAAAAGTCTACCTCTACAGCTAAACATAATTTCATAGGGATGATAGCCCAAACTTTCATTTATGGTATTATTTATACCCCAAACTACATCCGGTATACATTCAGTCCACATATTCGGATCTATATTACGAGTACGCATAGCATTTAACAACGTTCGGTTATATCGTTCGACTTGACCGTTAGCACGTGGGCATGCTATGGCATTTAAGGTATGATGAAATTGATATTTTATAGAAAATTCTTTGAAAACTCTACTAGTGAATGCCAAATTCCTATCAGAGATGACTTGTTTAGGAAAACCGAATAAACTAAATACATCTTTGAGTACAGTGACAGTTTCAAAAGAGTTAATAGTTCTAGTTGGTCGAGCTAACATAAACTTTGAGAAGGCGTCGACAATCATTAGTACATATTGATGACCTTTATTAGTCTTACAAAAGGGGCCTAGATGGTCTATGTGTACTACTTCCATAGGGGCTGAAGGCTTAGGGATAGGATGCAACTCACCACTTGGCCTACCATGATTTCCTTTCGCGTATGCGCACTCTAAACAATTAGTAATATATTTTTTTATAAAACGGGTCATCTTAGGAAACCAATAATCAGATTTTATTAATTCTTCACAACGTTTAATACCCACATGCCCTATCTGATCGTGAAACTTTTGCATAAACTTCCATCTAGCGAATTTAGGTACTACTAACCGATCACCATGCAATGTTTTCTTAAATAATCGATTATTCTTAATTTTGTAATTATTTTGAACGTCTGTACAAACATTACCCTCCGATAATTGTAAAATAATATTATGCAATTTGTCGTCTTGTAACTGTATGCTCAAGTACCAATCATCACTCGATATAATATTTAAATGTACAGTGTGAAATTCTAACTCATCGCCTACCTGACGTACCTCATTAGTACAATTTACTGGGTTACGACTCAAGGCATCCACATGTTTCATACGATCTCCCGGTCTATATTCAATTTGAATATCATACTCTTGAATCGTAAGCCACCAACGAGCTATACGCGGGACTAAATCTTTTTTTTAACAAGGTGTACCTAACCGCTGAGCAATCTGTAACTACTTTGACTCTAGTCCCCAGTACATAAACGCGAAAATGTTTCAAAGAGTCTACGACCGCCAATGTCTCAAGTTCATAACTGTGATACATTGATTCCTCACGCGACGTTACTCGGCTATAGTAAAACACAGGCTTCAACTCACTTTGCTCGTTCGTTTGAAATAGTATACCGGCTATACCCATCTTGCTCGCGTCAGTGTGAATTTCGCAAGGTAACGAAGGGTCATATAAAGCAAGAACAGGGCGAGAACACAAAGTTTGTTTTAACATACAAAAGCAATGGTCATGTACGTCACACCAGAACCAATCGGTAGATTTTTTTGTTAAATCGGTTAACGGTTTCGCCAATAAGGCAAACTGATTAATGTATTTTCTAAAATAACTGCACAAACCTAAAAGCTGACGTAACTGATGCAAATTTGTTGGCTTAGGAAAATCAATCACCGCGCTTATTTTGTGGTTACCCGGCCTAATCCCTTTAGCGCTGATTTCATGTCCGAGAAATGTCACCTCGGATTTAAGGAATGCACACTTCTTCATATTCAACTTCAAATCAGCATTACGTAACTGAACAAGCACTTTTTCGAGTAAACTAAGACCGTCAGATATACATTTCATCACTACCCACAAGTTTCACTAATTTTTGGATGACCCGCATAAACACTGATGGAAAATTTGCTAATCCAAAGGGTACCCTCATATCATATACTTGTATAATCCGTCTGAGGTAACGAAGGCAGTCTTAGAAATTGAATCATCACTTATTTTAATATGATGGTAGCCAGAAAATAAATCCAAATTGGTGAAATAAGACTTACCCGCTAATTGTGATAACTGATCGTCGATCTGAGGCATAGGAAATCGATCTTTAATCGTAATTGCATTCAGATCCCTCACATTTTTTCGGCTCTGGCTATAGTCATCCCCTTCTTCCAAATGATGGGGCCGACACCGATGTTGCAAACTCTGACATAGCCTCCGCCTCTTCGTAGTACCGCACTGGCGACTGCATACACGACGTTTCCCATAGAGAATCGCCTTGGTTTAGTGCAGTAGTCTCCGGAGTCAGCTCCCTGAACTAACACTCTTACAAGGTTGTCTCCGACAGGTATGGTTGTATCTTCGGTAAGTTGGACTCTGAAACTAGTCGCTTCATTAAAAGTGCCAATACTCATCAGGTCATCTGAGGAGTTCAGTATTTTGCATAGGGTGACACCATGCTTCGACACATTAAGCATGACGTCTTCCCTATTAATGACTGTCTGCCCAATGATCAAAACGACGTCACCCAGGTCTACATCAGTCACTACAGCAGTAGTCGTAATGTATACGTTGTCTACTAATAAATTAAATTGTACCACCCCAGAAGTCGGCACCGAGCAACCATTGAACCCCTTCAAGACAGTATTAGAGGGTTCTTTTTTCAATTTCAAAGCATTAGAAACTTCTTGAGAAATCACGTTGAGCTCACTTCCTGTATCTAAATAAGCCTTCATAAATACATCATTGACCTTAACCTGCTTCTTATACATATCATTCAATTGCGACAATAACTGGACTTTCTTGATGCTAGCCTGACTATCCTCCACCGTGATACATGTACTTGCCACATGGCCCACGTTTCCACATCTAAAACATTTGCGTTTATCTGGCATCTTGCATGTGGTTGCCACATGCCCAACTTCCTTGCATCGGTAGCACATAGGCGGTTTCCTTCCATCAATACTTCTTTGGGGCTGGCTATTAGATCCTTCGCTATCTTTACGTGTTACGGACGACTTCACGGATGAGTTTTGGATTTTCAACGCATTTGTTTGATAGGAATCAAAAGCGGACAAGAAACCCTCATACAGCTCATCTGGAGTAGAGCATTGAAACGCTAGTGCGTTCGCACGTAATTCGGTCGGCAGTCCCCGAACGATACACGACACAGAAGCTTGATCGCTAAGTTGACATCTATAACACATGGCCAATTTCTCCTGAAAATACTTAGTCATTGTTTCCGTTGAGAGTTTTTTTCGATCAATTAGTTCATCTAATAGGGACGCGTAGTCAATATAGCGCGGAAACGCCCTTATGACCATTGATTTCCATTCTACCCACGAATAATTGTAAGACTCTAATCTATCAAACCATCGTCTAGCTTGACCTTGTAATTTTGATTGTAATATAAATGATTTAGTTTCGTCGTTCCAGTGGTAAATTGAGCCTAACTGCTCAATTTTCTTAATCCAACTTTTTATATTTAAATCACGATTATCCGGATCAAAATCGGGAACTAATTTAGCAGTATTCTGTATTCTGGCCATACGATTATGTAATATATTATCGTCATTATTTAAACATCTTTCTACAGCAGCTTCTACTTTCTTTTTTATTATGTCTTTTGCTGAGCATGAAGGAGAATTATTATTTCCACTTACGTGAGAATTATTACTTCTGCTCCTTTTGCTGTTTTCAGAACAGCTAGACCTGTCCTGGAACCTCTTCATCTTGCGTTGTCTTCTGCCAAGTTCAGTAAATCCCACTTCTGATTGTTACGACGTTGTTGGAAGTGAAATAAATACCCGTTAACACAATAATACTTTTTACTTTTATTAAACATAAACAGTTGATTTTTCCAATAATAATGCCCCGAGACACCAAATCACACCCCTTTTATAGACTCCACACTACACCTCTCCTCTCCTCGGCTCGCCCCTCCATCGCTCCCACCTCTCCGCACCAACACGTCACCAGTCAATGTTGCCATTTGTTTATTTCCGTTACAATTGGTTTCACTCTCACTACAAACTCGAACCCGATCTCGATCACGTTCATGACATACGATGCTCACTATATCCACTCGCGATTTTGTTTTAGCTTGTTCCCATTTTCTTTCTTTCTTTCTTTCTTTCTTTCTTTCTTTCTTTCTATCTTTTTTTCTTTCTTTCTTTCTTTCTTTCTATTAGATCAAAGGAAATCTACTATTATAAAGGATTTTCCAAAATTCATCATCATTTTGAACACCTATTTTCCCGATTTCATTTCTGGTCTTCACGTTCCAGCTTTTCCTCGTCTATTTAACACAATCTTGGGCGTCCATGGTGGTGAGACCAGTGGCACGAATCTCACCTTCTACGACGACTTATTATCCCAGCTGGGAGCTTAGTGGTAAGAGTTGACCTTTCGTACGAGAGATCCTGGGTTCATATCTTGGCCATAACACTACTGACGAGAACCCATACCTGACACAAACATAATATATTATTTTAGCTTCTGGAAATACTAGTATAACAGAAGTTACTAGTAACTTCTGTTATCAAATATTCTTAAAAATAAAATTGAGAGGCAACTACACAGCTTATTCCAAAGGGCGTAAAAATAAAATGTGGTAATTCTATGAATAATATGAATAAAATGTTGAGAATGCTGTCTTAATATTTAATAGCGAACAAAAAAAGAAAAATGAAAGTAATTTAGTACCTTTCTTCAGTGAAGGTATATTTATTACGAAACCTCGGTGAATTACGACAATTTTTATATGAATTAAATACTTTTTTACGCATTTTGACAGCCTCTGTGGCGTGGTGGTAGTAAAAGGGACTGTTACGCAGGAGGCGCAAGTTCGATCGCCGCTCAGTGTAAATATTTGTGTTCAAACTATAATGGTCACTCAGTTTTTGATTAATTTTAACTTCAACTATAACCGCAGTCGTCTATAAACCCCAAAAGAAATTTAAAAAAAATTAGAATTAAAGTTTCCGGCAGTTTTGAATTTGGGCAACTCCATTTCTTCCCATGCGGTGTCGTACAAGGCGACTAAGGGATAGGGCTGTTTAACATCAGACAAATATATACAGCCCATACTCAGCCTCAGATGCATGGCTTGAGTCAACAATAGTGCCCGAAAGACTGCAATAGGTGCACCCCCTATTACGTGAACCTATTGCAGTCGTGAATGTTTGGTGAGATGTGGGTGTTAATTCACCTCTGCCTAACCATCCGGGGATAAAGGCGTGATTATATGTATGTATGTATGTATATACCTAACATATGCTTTTTCCTTTTTGTTCTTAGAACAAAAAAAAAAGAGAAAAAAAGAAAAAGCATGTAAACTTGGACACCAAAGATATAGGATAACGATACAGAAGTATTGTTAGTACTCTGAAGACCTTAACAAATACCTGGCTCAGTGGTGCATGCCTGCCGTATTTGAGTCCGTGAGGTAAAAGGTTCTCAATTCACCCTCTTAATATTTTCTTTTCACCATGTACCGTCACATACAACACTCACAGTGTTTCTGTAAAAAAGCTGTCCGGGATGTATCCGACTGTGAAGTCAGCCTGTGACCATGGTTAGTCTAACTCTAACCTATACCGTTATTAATATTCCCGTGTACAATAATATATATATCATGGTAAGCAATAGTTTAAAAATTAAGTTTAAAACTAAAACCCGACTACAGAAAAATCACGCTCTAAAATCTAAGATAGCCGTGGTCATATGCTACTTTTTCCTAGAATGTATTGTTTTGTTAGACTAAGTGTAATACTTTTTAGAGCGTGATTTTAGTAGTCGGTAATAAACTTATTTTTTTATTTATATTATTTTAGGGCAAGCATTAGGTATAATTTATACATAAGCGTCGGTAGCTTAGTGATTAAGGAAGCGGCCTTACGATCAAGAGGTCCCGGGTTCGAATCCTGGCTGTTACACTACCAATGTGAACCCACTCATAACACAAGCAATTTAGCTTAGCTGTAGGGGTTAGTGGAAATATTAGTAATTTCGATTCTAATATTCTTTATAAAACAAACAAAAAAAAAATTTTAATGTGCTAATTAAGCCCTTTCAGTTGATATCAAACACAGCAAGCATATCTCAATTTTCAACACAGTACTTCGTGACCGCTAGAGGGCGCCATATTATATTCAGTGGCACGTCACACAGTTTAAAACCAGCGAACGACTAAGATGCTTCTAATGGTATCTCATTTGTCCAGTTTTAATAAGTGTTTGAGGAGCTATGAGCGAACAGATGAACCTACATACATACATAGCCTGTCAAAATCATAACCCTCCTTTTGCTTCGCTGTAGTCAGGTAAAAAGTCAGTACCTACTTACAGGAGTGATATATAGCCTGTACATCTGCAAGTACTCTGAAGACGTATCAACGTAAAAACCTGTTTCAAGTTAGGTTAGTGCATAAACTGAGGGTATTTCCCTAGCACACTATAACTACCTCATTAATAAAGTGATTTTTGACTCGCAAGTTTTATGTAGTTACTAAAAACAATTCACGAAATTCGCGTGTGAACGTTATACAATATGAATGGTGAATTATATTGCAGTTATCGCATGCCAGACACGAACCACGAACAGTCCGTGCCTAGGTTTTATTTTGACATGCAACCAATTCACTGCACCTATTAGGAAATCAAAAAATGGCATAACTTTTTTGAAGTGTTATACTCGTAAATATTGTATCGCTTGTATTTGAAAAATGCGCGTTTGGTGCACTATTTAAACTTTTTTTATCCAATTTAGGTGCCAGACAAGCACACGGTCCACCTGATGTATAGTGGTTACCGTGACCTATCAACGTGTGCAACACCAGGGGGTCACACCGGTGTCACTAACCCTGTAAAAACCGAGATTTTCTGTGCCTTCAGTGCAGCAGACACAATCAGGACAAGCCGCTGGTCTTCTCACTAAACGCACAAAAACTTCGCCGGTAACACAACAGGAGGTTATTATAGCCGTGGTATTCTTTAGGAGGGAGGTACTTCCCCAGTCAGACACTGCTCAATTGGGACGGGAATGCCGTGGTGTACTACATCCTTGTCATCTCTTCAATTCCTAGTGGAAAGTTTGCATCATAGCCTCAATCACTAGGCATGCATGCGCTACTAGTTAACACATTGCAAGGTTAAGCAATACTAGCTAAGTCGGTCTTAGGATGGGTGAGTATTCTTGAGGCATTGAGACTTCTGAACGCAGAAGTCTCGGAAGAGCAGTGGTAAAAGAAAACCCCAGACTTTCAAGTGAAGCCCTCTACAGCCCATTGGGTCGTGGGCAGGAATTGGATTATAAGGACCCTTTGTCATTGATGGCTCTATCGCGCTACTACTCTTGTCTGAATAATATTTGTGTTTTAAAATTAATCTATTGTTTAGCGACTTTTCCACTTTTCCACACCAGTACTATAAACGGTCCTCAAACGCAAACAAAAACATAATTACCAAAAAAACTATGTTCATGAAAATAAATCTTCCTGTCCATCTTAGGTAGGTGTTCGTTGGCTTCAACAAAAACTCAATTAAAGACCATTGGAAACAATGAAGCAAATTATTTTCCGCGACACGAAACCATGTCTTTTTGCACGCCTTTTTATAGGAAGGCCAGAGTTTAATTTATCATTCTGACCAAGGGGATAAAGTTAATTATGTTAGCACAATACCAAGAAGGGTTGAAAAAATATGTCACGACATATTGTTTTGTGCGTTCGTTACATAAAATGAGGTTTGTTTTATATTACGCGTACATATTTCGTTTAGAGCAATTGCAAGAAATATTTTTTCCTGCACAAGAATTCCATGTTTTGATCATTGCCACTGGACCCTACTTTATTGGCAAGTACTATAAGTCTTTTCTCGTTTGAAAATTACCCTCGTTTTGTCCCGGCAGTGAGTACTATATATAGAGCTTTTTTTTATCTAGGAAATGCCAAATTGACTTCATCTCGCCTGATGGTAAGCTAAAGGAAAAGTCTCAGGAAAGAGGGTCACCATTACAAACACTTAGTAATGTTACAATGTTGGCACTCAGCTTGGTGGCCTCATCAGGTGCTTTTTCACGCCCCACTTAAAGGACCCGGAACTGTAGGAAGAAAGAAAACTGGTAAACAATTCCAGGTCTTCGTGGTGCGGCAAAGAAAACAATCTCAGAACTGCTAAGTCATGTT
The DNA here is from genome assembly GCA_963662185.1 of Eilema griseolum. Lineage (NCBI taxonomy): Eukaryota > Metazoa > Arthropoda > Insecta > Lepidoptera > Erebidae > Eilema > Eilema griseolum. The sequence continues at coordinate 20,298,363 of OY759248.1, read as the reverse complement.
TTTGTTTGTTTTTGAGTACCCAAAATCATGTAAAATGGAGAAGTAAATTCCGGTAAGCGAACCCTGAAGTCCAGGGTGAAATCCTCGGATTTGACCGAGACTAAATTGAAGTGAAGAAATTGAAAAAATAAATAATCATGATGTTGATATTTCAGCTCAATTTTTACCTTCTTCTTCACCCCAATGTATATAAAAGTACACACAACTGAAGAACTTATTATTTTGATAGCACTCATAAATGTAACATGCTAGACATAGTATATGTAAATAATATGTGCAAAGGCGAGCTTAACTCACCGCTGAATTATCTTAAAAGAAACCTTTTATTCCAGAAATATTTAGGATTCCTGCGAGAAAAATGGAAACCCTGAACAATATGCGAAAACATGGTATAGATTTTTATATAACTGTTACCACGGTTCCTCCCCCATTGAAGTACTGTTACCATTTCCAAGACAAACAAGACCTAATTTCCGGGATAAAAAGTGTATGTACTATTCTAGACTATGTGGGTCAATCAATCAACTAGCCCATCGCTGTTCACTGCTGGACTAGGCCTCTCCTAATGTTGGGAGGCTTTGGCCTACTGTTTCCACACTGGCCAGACGGGTTGGTACAGGGTTTTATTTCGAGTTTTCCTTCTCGTGATATCGTCTGCGTATGTTTCCATTAGTCGCCTCTTACGACGTCCTTCGGATGAGATGGGGTGGTGATACTTGTATTCTTTCTCCGGTGACGGAGAAAGCATACACGGACTATGTAGGTATTCTGACGAAATTGAGTAACAAAGGTCCATACATATCCCTATCAAAGATTTTGCATTTATAACACTAAAAAATATCTTTCTTTAATCATTCGCTGGTTCATTGACACGACCAACTTTCAAAATGAACCAATTTCAATGTAACATAGCTTGGTCCAACAAGCAAATATCAGTTTAAAAGGAACCAGAAGGTTATAAAAGTGATTTTTCAACGACTACGGTCCGCATTATCTTGTAGTTATGTCGTAAATTGTCTGTTTAAGTAGCGTGACCACTGTAGGTGCTGTCTAATGTCCACTTGGAGATAACACACGGTCCAAACGGTTTGCCAACTTAGAATTATTACTAGAGTAGTTATGGGGGCCTTTACGATGTCATCTTAGAATGGGTGATTATTCTTTGAACTTTGAGACCTCTTGCATCAAAGAGCACAATAAACCATTGGCCTCGGTTGCCATACAAATATTTGTACTAGGAGACAGGAGCCCTAAATGGACCAGCTTACACCACGTTATCCGAAGATCCAATCGAAGTCGAGTCGAGTCGAATTCAATATTAACTCTCCGCCCTTTTCTAAGGGGATTTCTAATAAATATAAATACGATTAAATTCATCAACGAACTCAGTTTAGCTGAACAGATTTTATTGGCAAAATCCAGCATAACATTTCTCAATAAACTATACTCCATTCGGTTAGATATTTAACTAAAGGTAAAAAAGCAAAAAATGACTTGCGTGATCCAAACAACTTGTCACATTCTTGTTCTAGGCAATTTTTGCATTCGAGACTGTTTTGAATTTTATTTGAATTCAATTCGGACAATAATCCGCGTGTAACAAAAATCATTCATTTATTGCAGTCAATGATTGCTCTTGTGTGTACAAGAAAATTGAATCGTGTAAATGGGCCTTCGCTATCGGATTAAGAGTAATCATTTCTTAGTCACTATATAATGATGAGCTCTTCCAATTAGTCCCACCCTCCCCTTTCCTACACAGGATTACACGTGGAGGTCTTAGATGTCACCCGCACACGGTGCATAACATCCGATCAAGAACCAATCGGTTCGGTGACTCTTTCCTCTGTCGCACCATTATGGCCTGGAATTCATTACCAGCTCAAGTGTTTCCTTCTTCCTACAGTCCCGGTCCTTTAAGCGGGGCGTGAAAAAGCATATGATGAGGCCGTCAAGCTGAGTGTCACCATTGTCATACTATATGTGTAAGTAATGGTGACCCTCTTTTCTGATACTTTGCCTTCAGCTTACCATCAGGCAAGGCGAACTCTAATTGACGAGTTCTATATAAAAAAATAAAAAAATAAATAAGCCCCCTACGGGAAGACAATCTATTTTAATATAATATGGGAACGGACTTGTGATTCTTATATTCAAGTTGCCATAATTCTAAATCATAAGAGATAAGCACGCGACTATAAAAGTCTGCGAGTCAAAAAGCACCATTTAAGGAAGATTTTCGAGAAATCGTTTGCAGTTCTTTTAGACCCTTGTTACTTTTTCTCTAAAAACCAATTTCAATGTTACCCGATACTCACGTCCACACGATACATAGAAGGGATGGAATCCCTATATTAGTGAAAATAAAGTGGTTATCGTTTGGCTATTGAATTGTCCTTGATAATCGTGGTACGGAGGAAAGAGATACGAAAGATCATTTTGGAAACCAACGAATTGTTTTAAGAAAGGGTGATTTTTTTGACATTGGTTTTCTTCCCAGACTTGGAAAGGTTAGGTTAGTCAGACAAAAACCAAGATAAAAAAAGTCAATTGAAAAAGTAGGAGATCGCGCCCCGGACTCCAAAAATACAAACTTTGGATGCAACGGGGATTAAAATTCTGATGGTGACGAGCAGTGGTCCAATTTTAAGCAAATGCGACTGCTACTGTTGACGTGTGGTGAATCATCTGTGTGGTGTAGGAGAAGAATACAAATATCACCACCCCACCTCATCCGGCGAGTGTCGTAAGAGGCGAGTAACGGAAAAATACGCAGACGACATCACTACGAGAGAAGGAAACCTCAAAATAAACCCTTTTGCCAACCCTTCTGGCCAGCGTCGAAACGGCCAAGGACTTCCAAATTTGGGAGAGTCCTCGGTCCAGCAGAGGACTACGATGGGCTAATTGATTGATTGATGACAATGTGGTATCGTTTTCAGTAAAGTTCTCTTTCTAATGTAGCGTCCAAATGTTCCCTTTTAATAGTAAGCCAAAAACCATTTTTTTACCCGACTAAAGCGAAACAGCGAGTGTTATGATTTAGACAGGCTATGTATGTATGTAGGTTCATCTGTTCCCTCATAGCTCCTCAACCATTTATTGGATATAGATAAATGAGGTATCGTTAGAAGTGTCTTAGTTGTCCGCTATATAATGTGACTTATATTTAGCATGATTGCATGTTCTGTATTCGATATGTTTCTTTCTTTCTCTTTATATCCTAACAGATTTTTTCCTGATTATATCCTGATAGAATTGCATAATACGATAGACTCTATGGTAGTGGAGGTGACTGCTAAACAGGAGGCCCAGGTTCGATTCCCGCTCAGTGCAAATATTTGTACGCATAAATATGTTTATAGCATTGGTCTCGGTATTTCCATGCCACAGAGAAGTCGGAGAGTACCTACGCTAAGCCGGCGGTCCCAGTTGTCATACAAACATCTATGGCCGTCGTTACGGGTAGTCGGAGAATTAAAAAGCCCTACAAATAATTAATGTAGCTGCAATACTTCGACATTGCCAATGTGTGATGGTAGAGGCACAGAAGCAATCTCTTCGCAGAAAATATTGCAGTTCTACCAACCCACAGTTGATCTCTAAAAATGGTACCAAAACTCCCAGGTGACAACTTCGCATGTGACCGGCATTAACGCTAAGATGAAGAAGAACATATTATAAAATATGCCATTTTCGTCCCGGAAAATAATCCGCTAGTAAAAATATATGCGTGCAAATGCACTCGCTCGACTGTAAATTAATTTTACAGGAGTGTAATAACTGGGTGTAGTGAGATTAATAATGTATCAGGAAAACCTTTTAAATGTTATGCCTCGTTTGAACGGGAAGTAAATTGAGCGCAAGTGTAATTTATATGCCACAAACGTGATTGAGTTCATTTACTTTAATGTTATAGATATTTAACATTAATGTGTGTAAACAATATATTAATTACTAGCTGACCCACCCCAGCTTCGGGGTATATTTTGAAGCTTCATATCCCTTTGAGCCCGTATGTTTTAGTCTTCAAAATATGTATGAAAATTGCCGAATTTGTTAACATTTATTATTAATGCTCCGCTCCCTTAAGTTTTTATATTCAATTTTAACCAAAAATGTAGTAACACATATATTTGGATTAATAGTTTTATTTGAAAGAAGAAAGAAAGATAGTAAAGTATTTTATTTAAGTTCCATACACAATGGACATCCTACTAAGTACACATATAAATAGGTAGATAAGTATAACAGTTATAATTAGCAGGTATATTAAATTAAGCTACGGGTGCAACATTCCACACTATTCGAACCCAAATAGGGCCCCATCTCAGAATTGAATGCTGCGCACACCCGTCGTTGAGTATGCACAGCGCAGTTTTTCAGATGGGGCCACAATTATTAATATTAAATATTAATATTTCCACCTACTAGACGGGTGTCTGTTTTTTATCTAGGACATGCCAACTTGACTTCACCTCGTCTGATGTTAGGCTAAGACAAAGTGTGAAAATGTTACAATGGTGCCACCATTGTAACATTACTTAGTTACTCAGCTTGGATCTGGGACTGGAGAAAGTGAGAAACACGAGAGCTGGAAAGGAATTTCAGAACTTAATGATGCGGCTACTATAAGTTGTAAATAGTGATAGACAGAAAACTACTCGCATTAAATGTGAAGAAAAAAGTTTCAGGACAGATATTTTTTTAGAAATATTACTTTATAACCGTGCGTCATTACGAACGTTTGAGAATGCCGTGAGGCGAAACCGGTCAGGTGAAAATAAAATATATTGGGGAAGGAGAAAGTGTCTTATATTCAATATAGGTATATATTTTTTCAAAGTTAAAATAAACAAATTTGTAGCTATATATAAATGTGAAAAATAAAAAAAAATGTCTTTTATTATGTGTTATCTACTAGTCTAGGCAACAACTAGCACGACTATCTAGTTAAGTAAACGAAGCACAAGTCGTGCATGGGTAATCATTCTCAGTTAACTCCATTTCTAGTACCATAGGGATTCAAACGGGACAAGAAAAAATGTACTTCACACACGTTATTTTTAAAAGTGTAATGTGAGGTAAGTGGAAAGTATGTTCCGGTTAGTGTATCTTTTGGTAAAATGGGCACTTTTATATAAAATGGACTAAATCTTTCTACCTCCATTATTCTCAGGTATAATTCGGTTACATTTTAGTTGAACTGAAGAGTTTTCTTTTTACTTCATGTTCATGCTCTTTTTATATGTATATATCACTTAGGTGACAGTCAAGAATAGGGCCAACCTGAGGGGAAGTTGTTACCGTGGCCTATGGGTATATGTAACACTAAGGGCGTCGCAATCGCGCTGCCGACTCTGAAGTAACCTTCTAATGCCCTTGTCGAAGAACACCGTATTCTAGGCGCTTAGGAAAACCGCAGTAGGAAGTTTATTACACAGCTTGAGCGTGGGTGGAATGAAGTTTCTTTCATAGAGCACACCGTCTCACGTCGCAATGTGTGAGGATAAATTCCCTGCCTATAGCAAGTGGTGCGATGACAGAATTCATCTAAGCATAAATCATTGCATGGTAGAACACACACAGCGAGACAAAGTACCTCCTTGGGCTGATAGGTTCTACATTAGGTTGCGAGTATAGGATTGTCCACCAGCCTCAACCCGTATTTGCACCGAGTCGAAGGGGTTAAGCTGGTATGCAGGCGCTCCGGCAAACAGATTACATTCCAATTCTTCTTTAATTAACTTTAGATTATTTTTCGTTGGGAATTCCAACACAGTTTAATTTTGCCTGGTCAATTTTCTATTCTCATTATTTGATGTGTTCGTGGTTTATTGCTGTTAATTCTGGTGTACAAGACTTGTAGTAGTGAGCGTATGGAAGGGATTAGTCCCAAAAATAGGCAGATATTTACGGTAAAGGTTTTAAGTTAATTTACTTTTGAGACTGAAGAATACATGGGGACGCGGGGAGTTTTGGCTGTGACTGTGGTGTACCTTTGCAGTCGATGGACCACCTCCTGTCGTGCCCGCTGTGCCCGTACAACTGCACATTTGCTGACCTGAATGAAACAGCAGAAGGTGCGGTCAATGTCTCAGTTTTTTGGGCTGGATGCATAGCTAATTTAAATTGTGACCCATTGACTCGAAGAAGAAGACTGAAGAATTCTTCTCCAGTCTCAAAGGTAAATTATTATATTCCATACTGGTTTTTATCTAACCTACTGAAAAATAACACACAACAACATTCTGTCCACTAAGCCACCGAACCTTCGCCTGAAACCACCCAAATTTTTCAATACATAAATACGTCTTGAGGCGACGGTGATAACAGGTTGTTTAAAACATGTGTACAACTAAGTTCAATGAAAATTGTACGAAAATTTACACTTTTCTTATCGCTGGGGCATTCAAAGCACAGAAGCACTGTTTTTTTATCCGTATATTTAATTTATTTAGTGACGGAGAAAGAATACATGCATTACCACCCCATCTAATCCGAAGGAAGTCGTAATTGGCGACTAACGGAACAATATGCAGACGATATCTCTGCGAGAGAAGGCAAACTCAAAATGAAACCCTGTGGCAAATCGTATGACCAACGTGGAAACAGTAGGCCAAAGCCTTCCGATATTTGAAGAGGCCTATGTCTAGCAGTAGACTGCGACAGGCTAACTGATGGATTGATCGACGATTATTTTGTATTATGAAACCGTTTGGGTCTCTTCTTTAATGAGTCTTTATTTTAGTCCTCCTTGCTAGTAAGTACATTAATCTAATTTACATCATGGGCCGAACAGATGGCCGATAGAGCAAAAAAGTTCTGGAATGGCGACCGCGTACGGGCAAACGTAGCGTAGGACGCCCAACGGCCAGGTGGAAGGACGACCTCATGAAGGTCACCGGGAAGCGCTGGATGCGGGCTGCTTCAGATCGGTCATTCTGGAAGTCTGTGGGAGAGGCCTATGTTCAGCAGTGGACTATGTGTGGCTGACATGATGATGATGATGATGACATCATAGGCAATCAAAGAGCTCGCCATTTCATAGATTCGATTTCAACTACTAATAACTCAGTTTGGGGAAAGTGTGGTTCTATAATTATGTATCTCACAGCTGTTGCCAGCGGCTTACTAATTCCGTTCCTGCAATCCATGGGAACTTATTCCCAGGATAAAATGTAGACGCATGTATTATTCCAGATAATAATCTATCCCCATACCAAATTTCAGCCAGATCCTTGTTTCAACGTGCGTAAATCCACATAGCAGGGTTGTTATGTCGGGCTCAAACCGACCAAAACCGCACGGCCGTCTTGAGCCATCAGTTACTGGTGGTGAAGTAGCCTCTGGCACATCCCCCGCGCGCCCCGACTGACCAGATCCATCCAGCCATTTGAGCGTAATTGAGTAACAAACATCCATCTTTACAATCTTTCACTATTATAATATTGCTGAATACAATTCAAAAATTAAAACCCAACTGTAACACTAATTCTGAAGTTAAACAGAGAAATACCGTTACAATTATCATAAAACTCCATTATGTACTTAATACTGGATTATTAGAACAATGTTTTAACCGGTATACTGCAGAATATATCCGCCTATTACAGCCCCCAGCAACTATTTGCTGACGATGTAATGAGGCCTGCGGTCAGTTCTACCTACTAACAACAACAAAATATACCAATAATATACCAACTTTGTAATACATTGTTGTTTTAATTCCTAATATTTATAAATTTATTTAACAAAACACGCAATGGAAAGGGAATAATGAGATGTGGCAATAACTGCAGTTGGACTAAAGAGAACTTGATACAGGGTCGTTATAATTTCAAAAGTAAGGGCTGAAATAGACGCGACACCGAGCTAGTTATGAGGGTGGAAACGTTAACCTCAGGGTCTAATGTGTTGGGTTTTTGTTAAATTCGACTTCTTTTTTTAGTTGAATTGGTCTTTTTTTGTTTGTGTAATTTTGTTTTATTGTATGGAGCAAATTTTGCGAACAAACCTGTAGGAGAGTTCAAACGGTATAGAAGTCCTGTAATCTTGTTGTAGAACAAATTGTATTTAAGCTGGGGTTGCTCACATAATACAATATTTTGAGAAAAAGGACCGGTGCTGGTTGAGTAAAATCGCATTTTTATAACTTGTGATTTAAAAACTTCAAATTAAAATTGGAATGATACTAGATGAGCAACATCTATACAATCATCTTCTATACAAGACACAAATTCGCTCCTGTGTGGAGTACTGCTCGCATCTCTGGGATGGTTCAGCAAAGTACTTACTAGATGCTCTCGACAGGTTGCAGCGACGTGCGGTCCGCATCATTGGGAATCCCGAGATCACGAACACCCTAGAACCTTTACAGCTGCGTAGAGATGTTGCGTCCATGGCTGTATTTTACCGTCTGTACCATGGGGAGTGTTCTGATGAGCTCTTCCAATTAGTCCCACCCTCCCCTTTCCTACACAGGACAACGCGTGCAGGTCTTAGATGTCATCCGCACACGGTGCAAAACATCCGATCAAGAACCAAGCGGTTCGGAGACTCTTTCCTCTGTCGCACCATTAAGGCCTGGAATTCATTACCAGCTCACGTGTTTCCTTCTTCCTACAGTCCCGGGTCCTTTAAGCGGGGCGTGAAAAAGCATATGATAAGGCCGTCAAGTTGAGTGTCACCATTGTCACACGGTATGTGTAAGTAATGGTGACCCTCTTTTCTGGGATTTTGCCTTCAGCTTACCATCAGGCAAGGCGAAGTCCAATTGACGTGTCCTATATAAAAAAAAAAAAAACATGTTTTTTTTTATTCCCGTGTAGAATTCAGATCTCGTTCCTGCTGCACCTACTTCTTCGTCCTGGCAATAGAGAACACAATAAAATAAATTGTACGATTTGAAGCAGTCGTTCGGAAACTATGCGCGAACATAGCAAACCCCCTGTGAGTTTTATTTTTATTTATGTATAGATTGAACACGATACAAACTCATTCTGAGATTGAATCTAATAGTAGTTTTTTATTTCATTTGGTAACATATTTAGTCTGAAGATTTAATAACCTCAGATAAACATAGGTGTGATTTATTTTGACAGAAGCAGTTACATTTAGTTCGGGCCAAAGCAGATTAGTTTCAGACTAGATTACGCTGTGGTATTTTTTTGTGCCAGTTAGCGGCGGTGCCAATGGCAAACAAGCACACGGCCACCTGATAAAAAGTGGTTACTGTGGCTAATGGATGTGTATAACACCAGGGGAGTCACCGAACTGCCGACCTTGTAAGCACAGAGAGGTTTCTGTGCCGTTAGTGTAGAAGACAAAGCAGGACATGCTTTTGGTCTTCCCAATGATAGCACACAAACTTTCCAGTGAGCTCTGGTTACCCTAGTCACCGTTGGGAACACAAAATATTTATCCACCATATTGGAACACTTCTCTCTATGTAAATAAAGGAATAGGATGATAAGATTCGATAAGAAGAGAAAGGTTCTCCTTTATTCATATACAGAATATTCTTATCGATTCTTATTAGTAACAACACAAGCTGTTCCTCAACGCTGCTGTGAGGAACTTCTCATTGAGTTTTATTATAATAATCCAATATAACTCATACAAAAAACTGTTAAACTGCTATTCGGGCGATGAATAGAAATGAGCCAGAACACATTTTTCCTAATAATTTTAACGATCCCATCCAAAAGTTTCCTACACTCAATTTATTCCCTTGAAAAAATTACTAAAACATATTTATTATTACTTCCAACTTTGTACTGACAAAAGTTGGGTCTGCGGGTACAACAATTAGTCACTTAAAATTGAGGTTTATATCTCTGTAGTAAGGTCCAGTTTTCTTTGTGTAAAAGAACATCTTGTTCTCCGCATTTTCTCTTTTTTAAATGATGATGTAAAGCTATGAATTTATGCCAGTCTCTAGACGTCAGAGCAATTTTCTTCCTCAAGTATTTGCAGTGAGGCTTTCACTAACTGGAGGTGAAATATGCGGGGTGCCCTTTTATTTGATACCACGTTTTTAAGTTACCATCGATTTGAAATATATAAATAATAAAAAAAACAAGTCAGAAATCTTGTACTATTTTGAAAACAATAGAAATCTTTGAATATAAAATTGAATTTGTGATTCGTATAAACATATTATCTTCGAATCATATATTATCAAATATAAATAGTATAGTGTCTTCTTCAATGGTGTAGGCAATTTCCACTTAATACGTTATTGGCATAGGTCTTCCGCTGATCCCGACATTTAGTGACTATGGCTGCAGAAAAGCAATTGAAATGTCGGGATACGTGTGAATTATTAAATAACACCAAATAAAACTGCGATAGAACCCGTAAGGACCTTAGGACCAATGTCTTAAAGTAGGAAGGGATTAACTTAAAAGTAATTCGGAGTAAACGAACCATAGATCTAATAACATTTTTATACCTCTATATCTATGTATACAATTAGGTGGCAGAGAAGCACACGGTCCACCTGCTGAAAAGTGGTTACCGTGGCCTATGGATGGTTGCAATACCAGGCGCATCTCAGTTGTGCTGCTGATCCTGTAACAACCTTCTAATGCCCTACTTGAAGATCCCTATTTCATAGACACTTAGAAAAACCACGGCAGAGAGGTCCTTTAAACTATTGAACACGTAACTGATTGAGGTATTTAAACTATCATGGTCACTCACGTCAGTATCAGAATAAACGGGATATTTACCATTAAAAGAACTCGAAAGAGGGTAGATCGATATAATTACTCCTAGGAAAAATCTTTTTCTTTGTTCACCGCCACTACTCCAGTTCCTCCGTGATCATGGTGCTTGCAACAGCGCCGAAATATCGGAAACTCAAAATAATGAAACATGGTAAATATTCCGTTTATTCTGATACTGACGTAACTGATTGATATAATAAACGATTGATATTTTTAACTGTTGACATAGGTTTTACCATGGCACACACCAATGACTTTTCGATGCTTTTCGAAGTTACGTGTGTATTTATCGCAGGTTTACAAGTGCCCGGTTAATGGCAATAGGCTCGCCACATATTACATTGGGACCTAAACATAAACTGGCGAAATGTGGGTGCTAGTGCTGCCTACCCCTTCGGGTAAATAGGCATGAGTTTGTATTATGTTATATATGTAACATAGTGACGTGCACCTATTGATTGCGGATCTAATTAACTGTTAATCCCTTTTTTTATTGTACGAAAAGTCCCCACGAATACCCCCTCGCTGGAGCTGATGGGGGAGTTTATGTCAGAATTGAACTAACTAAAACGCACGCCGTCTGAGTTTGAGGGTAATAGGATGCCGGAAGTGAAGTTACCGGTGGCAAATCCTTCGCACCCTGGCTGAACTGTTAAGCCTTCGTACATATAAATAATACATACATACATATAATCATACCTTTATCCCCGAAGGGTTAGGCAGAGGTGAATTAACACCCACATTTCACCTATCATTGTATTCGGTACCACGTTATATGGGTGAGCCTATTGCCATTTTCCGGGCATTATTGTTGACTCGAGCTATGCATTTGAGGCAGAGTCTGAACTGTATATATCTGTCTGATGTTAAACAGCCCTATTTTCTTAGTCGCCTTGTACGACACCGCATGGGAAAAGATTGGGTGGAGCATATTCTATTCTGCGGGAAACCACGCGGCTATATAAATACGTATAAATAACATACCTACCAAATACCTATCCAGTAAAATATCTAACGTAAAGGACAAAGTTTATATAAACAAAACATTCATATTAATAAAACAAATCAAGTCAGAAGTTAAATTTTAAATGATCGTCACACCGACTGTCTACGAGTGTTGCGGGCTCCAAACCAACCTGGAACGGCCATTTTTGTGATTTACAGATTCATAATTATTGTCCCGGCTCGGGCTCGGCTTACTTCATCTCTGTTAATGAAAACTTGTAAATTCTTTGGACTCTGGCATATGCTACTGCTTAAAAAAAAATCATTAAGTGTATTGTTTTCATTTTTCTTTACCGTAGAGTTTCGTCTCAATAGACGTCTCAATAGACGAATGGTGTGCAAATTATTCTTTAATACTTTGCAAGGATTTCAGAGTATTGTATTTTATAGGATATTGCTGTGTCAAGTTATTATTGTGTGTACTAAGTTTTCCATGGATAGTAACGACAATATTTTAATATATTATCAGAACTGTGGCGGGTTCCGTACAAAGTTGCATACGTTGTATATGAACATAATGTCGTGTTCGTACGATGTCATTATACTGACAGAAACCTGGCTTATCCCTGATATTCTTAATCATGAATTTATTGATGATCGCTACGCGGTCTTCAGGCTACCGTGATCGAGCAGCTACTGAAAAGGAGGACGGTGGGGGCGTTCTAGTGGCCGTACTTCGTGAATTACAACCTGTAGTGCTGCTGACGCATTTTGTTCATGTTAAAGTAGAGCAGGTTATAGTTCAACTGTGTGCCTCCGTGTACAATAAACGTCACATTATGACTGCTGTGTATATTCCTCCCCGGACGCCACAGGAAGTGCATGTTCAATATTTGAATATGATACAGGCCATCGTTAACGAATCCACTACCAATTCGTATTTCATAGTGGGTGATTTAAATTTGCCTGAAATTGAATGGTTCAATCAAAGTAATTGTGCAATCGCAATAGTTTCTAACTCAATCAGTCGAGAAATGTCAAACTTTTTAAACCTTATCAATGGCACGCAATATAATACACAGAAAAATAGTCTAGATCGTACGCTTGACCTCTTTATAGCTAACGTAGATTGCCGTATAGTTCCAAGTAATAATCTTCTGAACCAGCACAGTTACCACCCTCCCTTCTGCATTCTAACCAGTTTGGAGATGGCACTCACTTCTATGAAACCTAATGTTACAGTAAAGTTCAATTTTCACAAAGCTAATTAATTAATGATGATCTGACTGAAATTAACTAGGTTGAAATACTTTCTCACCTCACCCCTGAACAGGCTGTCGATGTGTTTAATGAGACACTGTATAGGATTAATAGACAACATGTCCCGTTAACTCGAGCTAGAAGCTCCAAGTTTCCCTTCTGGTTTCCACCGAAATTTTTATTATATGCAGATGATATTAAGATTTAAATCTCTTGTCAGAATATACAAGACTGCTTACTTCTACGAAGTGATTTAAACAGACTTAACGCATATTGTATTGAAAATAAGCTCTTTCTTAGTTTACCAAAATGTCACTCTATTACGTTCACCAAGAACAAGAACAAAATTGACTTCAGTTACAGAATCAGTAATGTGCTATTGAATAAAATTACTTCCGTCCGTGATTTAGGCATTACGCTTGATTCTTGCCTGCATTTTGATATACACGTAGACAATATTTTAAATAAAGCATTTAAGATGTACGGTTTCGTAAAGAGATCTTCTCGTGACTTTGAGCGTCCCGCCACATTTTTGTTGTTAAACAAGACCTTGATACGATCCCAATTGGAGTATGCCATTCCTATCTGGAATCCTTTCTACGACAAATATAGTTTAAGGCTAGAAACGGTGCAGAAAAAGTTTTTACGATCTATGAATTATAGATGCTTTCGCTCTAAAGTCCCGTACACACAATTGTTAGAACGGTACGACGTTCTGATACTGGAGTACAGTCATGTTCTTGTACGGTTTGTGCAATAGTCGATATGATTGCCCTTGTTTGGTTAATGATTTGTACTACATAGTCCCAAGAACTGTTATCAGGAGAGGAGTAGGAGAAATAAGTAGAACTAACGCTGGGCTACTCCATCGTCTTATAGACACATATAATACCCATTTTATGGAACTCGATTTGTTCTCTCTGTCTAACCTGCAATTCAAACGCAAAGCTATAGAGTTACTGACCAATTTGCAGACACAAGTATAATTTGGTTTCATTATTGATTAGTCTGATTACTACCCTTACTTTTGACTTCGATTTTTAGTTTCCCTTTTGGCTCTCAATTCAAATTTAGTTGTAATAATGTTTATTCATTTTTATTAATAAGCAGTCAATGCATTAAATCGCATACCTCGGACAACAAAGGCGTATCTGGAAAACACCAACTTTACAGGAGAGCCAATAAACAGTTTGTTTCTGGAATATTGCCTGAACTAATAATGATAGTACTTTGTATCATGTATCATAAGAAGCCTCTAAATGAGCTCTGTTTTAATAGTACAGGGAAAATTAACAATTACCTATTTATTATATTAGGGTTATCCTTAAGTAACTGTTGGATAATATTATGGAGAATATTATGGTGTTTCAAGCGGCTCACTTAGATTTCTTACGTCTTACCTTACGGACAGAATTCAAAAAGTTAACGTTAATGGCACTGACTCTTCTGGTGCCCCATTAGTTATGGGAGTACCCCAGGGCTCGATATTAGGACCCCTTCTATTCTTGATATATGTTAATGATCTTCCTTACTTCGCGACAAATCTTTGTGAAATTGTATTATTTGCTGATGATACATCATTAATTTTCAAGACTGATAGACATGAAGTAGTACTTGACGAAGTGAATAATTTTTTCTTTCCGTCCTTTCCCTTTCTAATATATTACATTGGTTTACAAGTAACAACTTGCTGCTCAATGCGAAGAAAACTAAAATGTAAGACAGGCAGATATTAATATTAAAATGAATAACGAATCTGTCCAAATAGTCAATACCACAGTTATTCTTGGAATAACTCTAGATAGTAAACTGCAATGGGATTCTCATATCACAGCCTTGGCAGGAAGACTCAGCTCAGCTGCCTATGCGGTTAGAAAGATAAGGTCACTGACTGATGAGGAAACTGCACGACTAGTTTATTTTAGCTACTTTCATAGCGTTATGTCGTACGGTCTGCTGCTGTGGGGCTCAGCTGCCGATATTGAAACTATATTTGTACTACAAAAACGAGCGATACGAGCGATCTATAGCCTCAGACCCCGTGACTCACTGAAAGAACTTTTCAAAGAAATTAATATTTTAACAGTTGCTTCTCAATACATCTATGAAAATATCTTACATGTACGAAAAAACCTAAATATTTTCGAAAAACTATCTGATGTACACAATTTTTGTTTTTGTTTAGTTGTACCAAAACTTAGGCTTCACAAGGTTGGTGATTCATTTGTAGGCAGCTGCATAAAAATATTTAATAAACTTCCTCAGAACTTGATTAATATGCCAATAAATAAATTTAAAATAGAAGTGAAAAAAACTTTAATGAGTAAAGGTTACTATATAGTGGATGAGTACCTTAATGATGTTAATGCGTGGTCAACATAAGTCTCTTGCTTGCTCGCACAAAATAAAAAATAAATTGTAAACCAAAACAAATTTATAAAAGAAAAATAATCTAGTTCTAATGTAGTTCGCTGAGTTTCTTGCTGGTATCTTCTCAGTAGAACTAATCTACCGAACCAGCGAAAGAATAATTTTCCAATGGTTTATTTTTACATTATTTAATATTTTTATATTATTTCTTGACATACATAATTGTAAAATTTTGACGTTCATATGTGCTCTTTATGTGCCTAAACTGAATAAATGAAATTGATTCTTTGATTCTTTGATTCTTTGAATAAACATACACCTTTTTTGCTGTTCAGGTATAAACAAAACATGGATCTTATGTATACAAACACTCTTATAGCTTGTTTTTCCTCGTGATATAACCTCGGAGCTTTTAGTTTTAAGTACTTAAAGCACGTTTATTTTTGAAAATAAATAATGAGTAAGTTTATGTAAGTATATATTGCAGTGATAATTTATTAAGATTTAATATTGTATGTGACACACTTATTCATAATAACAAAAAATAACTTTACGTTTTAATTTGAGAATTGTGGGTATCTAATTTGTTATGATTTTACAACTACTGTACAATAAATCAAAAAGAGTTTGGTGATTAATTGAAGGAATAAAACGAGATTAAATTTATTATTTAATAATTCTTTATTTTGTATTTATTTTGCTAACTATAGCAATTTCTTCCATCTATGAAAGTTACAAAACGAAAAATATTAATTCTTATTATTATATTTTCGCTTATTAAAGCTTTATTTAAACAATAAAAAAATCAGAATGACACGCAACGGTCTTTAAAACTTTATTAAGTAACTTTACATAATTATCTACTCATAGCACGTCAATCAATCAGGTACAATAATAGTAATATAAAAGTCTACATAATATTAATTATTTTGAAGAGACTATCAATACTATAAATTATCACAATGATTATAAGAGATCAAAATGATAACGATAAAAAATATTTTTAACATCTAGGAATCTAAATGTCTCGCCCTCCTCGCACACAACTGCACTGCTACTTTAACAACATCAGAAACATACAATAAAAAAAAACATAATGAAGTTAGCTACTCATCATCATTTTCATCAGGACGGATCCCATCATTGGGCACCAAATTTCCGAAAAAGCTTTGATAGTGTAACGGAATAGCATTCGAATCACACAGGCTTATTAAATAAGAGATTTTTGGATATTTTCAAAGGCTCGTTATAAGCCAGCTTCAGAGTCGCTGTAGGTAATTCGCGTAAGCTGGCTGAGTTAGCAGATGACTTTTTGTTTCTAGTCGTATTCCGGGTCTTAATATTGGTATCAACGACAACAGGATTCGACTTATATTCGTATTTTTAAAAAAGTTTTTCAGGATCTTCAGGTGATACAAATATTTCTTTAATCTTGCTCCAATAAACTTTTTGATTTGCTTCATCATGGGACCAATTTTTCGTGTTGTCCACTAAAAATTTGAAATTAAAAAAGTCCTCCCGTATCATCTCTATAACTATGTATTTATTGCCATTAATCTTAGCATTTCTCATTAATCAATACATCTGGTCAGGGACAAAAAGCACTTGGTGTTTTTTATTTTTTTTGATAACGGAGTGCATAGAATCACCCTCGCACTGAGTATGCCCTTTTTGAAAAAAACGATGGGTAATTTTGATTTTTAATTTCTTACAGGCATATAAATACATGGCAATAATAAACCTATTGCGGTTTTGCCCAGTGCAATTATCAGAATATAAGGATATCTCTTGAAAACCTCTTGCACTTTCATTCTGTAAAAAAATCTATAAACAACTGGCTATGTCATTGGCTCCACGATTTCCTATCTGCGCATGCCACATGTAACAATAGCCTTGTTTCTGAAAAATGTCGTATATAGTAAAATTCAGCACTGGGTACTTTCTTTTATAGTGAAATACTTGCGATACCCACCGGTGATTGCGGTATAGAAAGTACCTTTTCTTGATCAAAACACGCCATGGTTTTTATTTTAGGGTCGGAATTTAACTTTTCCATTTCTTTAAGTTCTCTTACAATTTCCTTGTTCTTAAGATGCGTATCATAATCACTTTTCAACTGTTCTTTTCTTTCTTCGTCTGCATTTACATACACGCTGCAAATTTCGCACATATCTTTTTTGGGACAGAAAACGCCTAAATTAAACTTGGTGTTGAAAATATGTATACATAATCATTCACTAGCTGGTGTCACGTTTTGATAATCTGGATTATTCGACAGCCATTATTTATATAGCCGGTACAATTTAGCCCGATTAAGTGTTTCACATAAAATTGCCTCTGTGATTTACCTCGTAAGTAATGGCTTTCTTTTCTTGGAAATAAATTGATATGACTTATTACACTGTTAATAGTTTCAGAAGAATATTTATTGGGCCTTGTTGAATGTTCACCTCTTAAATCAAAAACTGCTTCAAAATATTTCCTTTTGCATTGGCAGGGTTCACCTAAGACTCTTGCACGTCCTTGTTTATTGATGCTTTTATTTACTTTCCCAGAATTTTTAAGCTTTTTATAATATAAAATATAATATATAATATTACGCTGCCAATTTTTTTCACATCTTTGTCTTTTTCTACCTCTTATATTTTCAGTATTTTGGGCATCATTAGTATTAGTATAAATCGTATCAGAGGACGCAATAAATACACACATCAACAAAGTCTAGGGAACAATGACATTTCTAGGTTTTATTTAAAAGCCCTTTCTTGTAATAGTGAGTGTTTTATATCAATAGAAGGGTATTTTTATACCGTTTTTAATTTTCATTTTATTAAAAACATTTTCATACCAAATTTTTTTTTTTTTTAAGAAAGAATTGAATAGTACCAATATTGAGTATTACAACCTTCTATGATTAGGCACAAAAATAACGAGGTAGTAAGAAATACAGTAATTAACCGTACTTTAAACGTTTTTAATAATCTGTAGGACCTCCTAAAGCATTAGCAACAGCTCGACAACGGCGTGGCAAACTTAGTATGAGATTGTCAATCATCGTCTGTGGAATATGGCTCCATACACTGCGAAGGTGTAAAAAAAGTTGTTCTTCAGTGTTCAGATTTTCTAAAGAATCACTGAAAGCTCTTCTCCCAAGCAAATCCCAGGCATGCTCTATGGGATTGAGGTCGGCAGACTGAGCAGGCCATTCCAACGTCGTCATATTGTGCTCGCTTAACGCATTGACCACTACCCTCGCGGTGTGTGACCGTGCATTAT
Source organism: Eilema griseolum (assembly GCA_963662185.1). Classification (NCBI taxonomy): domain Eukaryota; kingdom Metazoa; phylum Arthropoda; class Insecta; order Lepidoptera; family Erebidae; genus Eilema; species Eilema griseolum. The sequence goes on along the minus strand of OY759248.1, from coordinate 20,279,779 downwards.
CTTGCATGAACATAAAATCTTGACCGAACTGCTGTCGATGAGGGATTACCATGGGGTGTATAACCTCCTGAATGTATTGGTTTGCATTCAAATTGCCCCGTATCCAAACGAGGTCGGTCCTTCCACCAAGGCGAATTCCAGCCCATACCATGATTGTTCCACCTTGGTAAGGATGAACTTCTTGCGGATTCTGAAGACGACTCCGACGTCCAGGAACTCGCCATATACGCACTCTTCTCGAATCAGGATGAAAACCGAAGCAAGATTCGTCGGAAAACAGAACCCGTGCCCATTGATGGTCGGTCCACTGTAAATGTGCGTTAGCCCACAATAAGCGACGACCTCGATTTCCACGTCGAAGAGCTGGAACCCTAAGCGGTCTACGAGCATAAAGATTGGCTTCGTGTAGTCTTCTTCTGACAGTTTGATCGCTAATAACCACTTGATGCTGAGACTGGAGGCCTGCGACCAACTGACGAGCAGTAATCGTGGGTTGCCGCCTTGCGGAATTTTGCAAGAAACGATCTTGTCGCGGGGTAGTAACCCTATTTCGTCCCCTGTGACGTTCGGCAACATCCCCTGTAGACCTGTAGCGTGCCCATAATCTGCAAATTACGCTTGGTTGGGTGTTGACAGCATCCGCTACGTCGCGTTGAGTTCGTCCAGCTTGCAGCATACCAACAGCCCTTAACATCTCTTCGCGACTTAAATGACGACGTGATATGATGACTACAGTCACAAAAATGCACAAACCATACGTAAAACACGTATTATTGATAATAAACGTTATTTACAATCAAAAAAAATAATTTTTATTTTGCCTCAGAGAAACTGCACAATCAAACACTTTTAAAAGTTTTCCCTCCATATTCGAAAATCATTACTTATTTAAATTTATTTTTAAATTTCGAACAACTCTGTAATCTACTTTATTCTATTTTTATTTATTTGCTGCCAGTTATTTGCAAAACAAGATTTACACGAAAAAAAAAAATTGGGGTCATCTTGTTCCCTAGACTTTGTTGAGGTGTTTATAACCAAATTTGAGTTGTTTAATTCAATAACAGCAGAAGTGGAAGGTGTCAGCTCACTGAGTGTGCTTAGTTGTTGTTGATTGGCATCTTGTGATTGAGAAGTGACATAAGCTAGAATGTTCATAAATGATTTTGGAGTTGAAACATTTGAAGGTTGTTTTAATAAATGGCGCGATGGAGTAAACAGGTTTTCATTGGTTTCGTTAATATTATTATCCAAGTGATCCACTTTTTGTGAGGATGGAGAAAAGGTCTCTGCAGCAGAATACTTCGATACGAGCAGATTGTTATTGAAGCAGTCTGTTATTCTATTTTTATCATATGGAATAATAGATTGAACCTTATTTGAATATTTTGCTGTCCACGAATCTTCTAAATCAGAAGAAGAGTCAGAGCTTGGGAATATGTCCACAATTCACAACTAAGGAAGGATCTCGCCGGGCGGCCGCTCCGCTAACGACACCTGAGCACCCCGCGCCCGCGCATCCCTACACAATCCTATCCACATGCTGTCTATGCATACGTAAACATACTTACGTTTGAACTATAACATTCACATTTTTCTGTAAGTATGATTAAGAATTGTTATTGATAAGGAAAGTATCCTGCATGAAGCAGTAAGTGACTTGTGAAATAATCTATAAAATTATTAAGGATTAAGTACACATACGTTTTAGAATAAGTTTAACAATGACGCTTAACTGAAGTTACGAAATACTTATTCGAAAATATACCGCGCAATAAAGGAGTAAGTAACTCACGAGTGCACATCTTTTAATTTGACTGGAGCAATAAAGACTGGGTTGCGATTACGTACATAATGTTAATCAAAGTTCATTTATTTCAAGTATCAGAGACTCATTACATATTGATCTACTATCAAGTGTTTGGTTGGTTGGTTTAAATAAATTATGCATCGAGCAACAATATTTACGTTTTTTTTGCCAGTTAATTATGATATTTCTTAAGGAAGTAGTTTTTGTATTTTTTTAAACCATTTTTATGGTTTTTGTAAGGAAAATTACGAAAAAAATATAGAACATGAGTCGAAGTATTTTACATCGATTGGCGAAATAATAAAAAAATTGCGTATGTATATACACGCCTTTATTGTCCGAGGTATGCGAAATATTGCATTCGAAATACAAAAGTGTCTGTGTATGTCTATGGTCAATTCGTGGACAATTGTGTTGGTTACATGGTTGATAATATGTTTTAGTTTTTAAGATTATTTGTTTAAGACTTTATCATGTAACTGTTTTTTGTCCCAAATAAATGAATAAATAAATAAATGGCACATTCCTCGAAATTATTCAAAACTCCAATATCATGAAATGAAATACATTGATTATAATTTTAGGCATACAAGTAGGTGCTATAAATTGCACAAATATTTTGTGACACTCGTACTTATCATGGAATAAGTCCGCATGTGGCTTCTTTTTTAAAAAGTCATTTAGGTATTGAACAGCTCTATAATTAGGGCTACACCATGCAAGAAAGCACCAAGCTGGTATACTGTGCTTTTCTACCACCTCAGTGAAATAAAAATACATTGATTACATCATTCACATTAATAACATCAAACTCGCCGGGATTATTTACCATGTTATGTGTACACCGTGATCATGGCACTTGTAACAGCGCCGAAATATCGGTTACTCAGAGAAAATAATAAATATGGCAAATATTCCGGCAAGTTTTATAATATTAATATTGACTACTGCTAATTTCATCTAAAAATAAACTCAAATTGTCTTAAACATTTATTTTATTGCAAGAAAAAGCATTTTAAAATAAAGTAGTGAGTTGAATTTTATAGACGCACTAACAAGAAAAAAGATAATATAAAAATATTAAAGAAGATTTAAGATAGAGATATAAGATCTAAGCCTAAAGTTATAAAATTATGAGTACTGTTAAGTTGAAAAACATTCATAATTAAAACTTTAAGAACTTACTTTTTGAAAGTGTAGGCAAATAAAATACTTGATACAAATTCTAAGTTGTTAGAGTTTTAAGTTTTGACTTTGGTATGCCGAGTAGAAATGTATTCAACTCCATATTTTAGACACGTTTCAATAACTCTGTTATTAAGTATTGTTTGGACTTAGATTCTACAGTCTGTGACTTAAAGTTTAAAATTGTTTATTTAATTCGATGTAACACCACTACCTACTTGAGCAGTTACAATATGCCGATATTTGAAGAGGTAATTTAGAAGGCATTACAAAACATTACTTACTTTGTGGGAATGTTATGTTTATCTACATATAATCAAGTCTTTATCCCCGAGGGTTAGGCAAAGGTGAATTAACACCCACAATTCACCAATTTGGTCACCAGGTGAATTAACACCCACAATTCACCAATTTGGTCACAAATTTGGTCCCAAGTAATAGGGGGTGAGCCTGCCGTCTTCCAGGCGTTATTGTTGACTCAAGCCATGCATCTGAGGCTGAGTCCGGGCTGTACATATCTGTTTGATGTTAAACAGCCCTATCCCTTAGTCGCCTTGTACTACACAGTATGGGAAGAGATAGGGTGGTCCAAATTCTACTCTGCCGGGAAATGTCAAAAAATGTTTATTTTTCTACGTTATTTACCAAATTCGAAATTTAAAAATCCGTCTCACGTCACTCGGGAACCGTGACACAATTTTTGATCTAATCAGCTTGTCTAACTATAGTAAATGTCCTTAGACTATAATAGGTACAAACTCTATAGACAGAGTAAATGGCACTACAACACGGCGTAAAAAAGATCTTGAACTTTGGTAAAAGTTGTTATATCCCATAAAATGCACACATTGACAGTTTAAAGAATAAAACACACTCACACATAAATGCGTATTTCAAGCAGATTTTTTGCGATGTTTTTTTTTGTATCTACGCAGTATTTACCTAAGTAGTTAAAGTCATTGATATCTGTTTATAGATTCTACCCAAATAACGATTACTGTCTTACCATTTTTGCATACTTTTATATTGCTAATCTGTGAACAATAGTGTGGGTTATATGTTTACTAATTTATTAGTTTATAGCTAATTGTTGTAATAAAACTATGTAACTTTGTTTTTATTCCAATTAAAATAATAATAAAAAATAAAGAAAATTTGGAAAAAGAAAAACTCAAAAACAATTAGAACTAGCACCTAGAGCCTAGAGGGCCAAATCATACCAACAATCACCGTACATTTGTATTTGGAACGACTTGTATTAAATAAGAATTGTGAGAATGAATAAGAATTTAAGAGTAACAGAGAGGGAAAATAAACAGCCTACCCATGCCTTGAGTCCGGCATCAAATTGATAAAGAAAAGTAAAAAGTTAAGAAGAAAGTAAATTACGAAATATTCAAGGTCCATGTTTTGTAAGTTTTAATGATTTAGTAATGGCTGCCGAAAATTGTGAGGGATACTTGACCACCGTTAATGTAACAAAGCCAAAACATTTCAACAGTTAACTTTTTAAAACAAAAGTTGTTGGGTTTTTAGGTTTACTAATTAGGTTTACCAAGCTGAAGAAACTCCTGTTGAAGAACCAATGGCCATAAGAGTAAACGAGTATACCTACAATAATTTACCTACACTAATATTATAAAGGTGAAGAGTTTGTATGTTTGTTTGAAAGCATTTATCTCAGGAACCACTTCCCATCAGGTGGGCCGTGTGTTTGTCTGCCACCTAAGTGTGTTACGCATCCCTAATCTATGGAGATCGCTTCTTCAACTTCAACCTCAATAAACTTTGCACACGGCACTCGCAGCCATAGGGTGCAACGTCAGCTCAACGTGAACATTGCACAAGGCGCCTGGCGACACAGGATGCACCGTCAGCGGAACGTGCATCGCTACGACGTCATTGGAATCTTTCCCTAGAAACTGCTAATAATTTGTGCGCATAATTGTTTCATACTTCGAAGCGTTATCATTGTATTTTAGTTATAATTTTTACTCTGTAAAATGACTTAATAATTAAATTCAGTTAAATTAAATTGGTTTTTTTTGGGACCTCCGGCCGCAGTTAACGTATTTGGTGCAGTCGGTAGGATACTCGCGGGCCGGTTCGCGAACTTTCGGGAGTCACAAATCGATTTTCGCGTTTTAAACCACGGCACGAGTATCGAAGAATCTACGGTGCTGCAGTCCAGAGGTGAATCCAGCTATCGATTCGTCCAGAAGAAATACAATGCTGTAAGTCCTTGAATCTTTCAAGTTCTTGCCTCTCTAACCCATAAGTAATACTTATAAGTAATTTTATATCCTAACTATCTAAGCATATATAATCATATATCCTGTATAATCGTATACATGATATTTCCTCATATTATTTTAGTTATTGTGTATTGATTTAACTTTCCAAAATTTTTCACCCCAGAAAATTGCGAAAGGTTAGGTTAGATAGGTATAAGAATAGATTTAGATTGAGTGTTATAGACGAGCATAGAAGTTTGGACACTACAATGGACCAATATAACCCAGACGTTATCTATAAATCCCTTAGATTATTGCCTGATTTTGATGGTAACCCACATATGTTAACTCGATTTATCAATTTATGTGACCAGTTAGTGTTAGCACATCTCAATACAGCACCAGGCCATGAGTTATCTAATTTAGCCCTCATTAATGGTATCTTAAATAAAGTGACAGGTCCCGCAGCTCGATTTATTAACGCTAATGGTATCCCCGACAGTTGGCAAGGGATACGTGCTGCCCTTATTAACAATTTCGCAGACCACCGCGATGAAACAGTGCTTTACAGTGGCCTTTCTATGCAAACTCAAGGATCTAGCACCCCTCAGGAATATTACGAGCGGTGCATGAACTTATTTAGTACTATAATGACTTATATTTCGCTCCATGAGACGGTTGCCACTACCATAGCTTCTAAACGAACGTTGTACCAAAAGTTAACTCTCCAGGCCTACTTGAGAGGTCTAAAGGACCCCTTGGGATCCAGGATACGCTGTATGCGTCCTGAAACCATGGAAAAGGCGCTTGAATATGTACAGGACGAGTTAAACATACTTTACTTACAGAACCGTAATGACGGCGGACCGTCTAATAGAAAAGATTGGGCTCATTTACAATCTAATAAGTTTAATCTGCCACTTAATAACTTTACTCCGAAACAACCCCCATTTAATACTCCCGGTATGCCTAGACAATCGATGCCACCCCTATTTAACATCCCTGGTCCTTCTCGACAGCAGTCGATGCAACCCCTTACGCAAGGTTGGAACCCAAATAATAACCATAGATTTCAACAACCCCCAGGACCGTCCAGGACACAGTAAATGATGCGTGCCCCTGTACCGAACTATAACCCTAATAGTAATGGGTTTAAATTACCTAACAGACCTCAACCCCAACAACCCTTCAATGGCCCACGTCCTATGAGTGGCGTAAGCCATTTCGTACCAAGACCTCTACCACCTACGGGTCGTGACTGGAGAACGCATGGCAATCCTCCACCTAGTAATTATTTTAAATCAAGGGAAGTTAATTTTAATGAATTCGGTTATGACTATGACTACGGAAACTATAATTACGCGGACTATGGACAAGACTACGACCATTCGAATGACCAATACTATACCTACTATGAGAATCCGGATTACACTTACTACGACAATTCCCAACCGTACCCTGAGAACCTTCCGCGATAGAACCCGGAAATCAGGAGAGCACTAACGTTTCAGGTCAGGCTGAAAATTTTCAGCAAAGCCTCCAATCAGACAAACCAAAATAGAATTAAACCTTCACTCACAAAGACAACTTGGCTATATTCAAATTAGTAATCCACCTTTGAAACTGTAAATTGACACAGGAGCTAATCAATCATTTATCAGCCCTGCCGCTGTAACCAGGTACTTTAGTCATTTACCTCTTAATTATGAGCCTTTTGAAGTGACCAACGTTCATGGAACAAGCAGAAATGACCACTCCATAACTTTACCCTGCTTTCCTGAGTTCAAGAAAGCAAACAATGACATTATTTTATACGTTTATAACTTTCATAATTACTTTCACGGACTTTTAGGATTTGACTTACTAGAGAACTGGAAATCGAAAATAGACCTTCAGAACAAATTGCTTATAACTCGAGGCGCACAGATACCTATAAAGATGTATGATTCTCGCAACGTAAACCTTTTCGAGGAGATCATCCCTGCTAACTCATCAAAGCTATTAAAGCTGCCTGTTAACACAGTTGACGGTGAAGTTTTTATACAAAATCAAATCATATGTAATTGTCTTATCTCCGATTGTCTAACCACTGTTACTAACAATAGAGGCTGGGTAGAAATTTGTAACACTACATCTAATGATCTCATCTTTTCAATGGACCGCCCTATAGAAGGTGAATTATATAACATTAATTTTACATCTACTGAAATACCATCGGATCGCGCCCAAGCTGTTTTATCTCGGTTACGTACCGAACATCTCAACCCAGAAGAGTGTGCTAATTTAAAATTTCTCTGTGCAAAATATGCCGATGTGTTTTATCTTGAGGGAGAACCGTTAACATTCACCAACAAGATCAAACACAAGATTAGAACAACCGATGAGATTCCAGTACACACTAAAAGTTACAGGTATCCTTACGTTCACAGACAAGAAGTCAGAGATCAGATAAGTAAGATGCTCGAACAAAATATTATAAGACCCTCTGACTCTGCTTGGAGCTCTCCCATATGGATTGTTCCCAAGAAGGCAGACGCATCTGGTAAAGTAAAATGGCGTCTTGTCGTGGACTTTAGAAAGGTGAACGAAAAGACGATTGATGATAAATGTCCCATCCCCAATATAACAGACGTACTTGACAAGTTAGGGAAATGCCAGTATTTTACTACCCTGGATTTGGCAAGCGGTTTCTATCAGGTTGAAATGGATGCCCAGGATATTCATAAAACTGCTTTCAACGTAGAAAATGGTCATTATGAGTTCTTGAGGATGCCGATAGGCCTGAAAGGATCTCCGTCCACAATTCAGAGAGTAATGGACAACGTACTGAAAGACTTGCAACACCAAATATGCCTTGTGTACCTTGATGACATAATTGTGTTTAGTACTTCAGTACAGGAGCATATAGTTAATTTAGAAAAAGTTTTTATCAAATTACGTGAATCTAACTTTAAGATTCAAATGGATAAGTCCGAATTTTTAAAGTTAGAGACTAGTTTTCTTGGCCATATCATTTGTAACGAAGGAGTAAAACCTAATCCAGATAAAATTGCTGCTATAGAAAGATATCCCTTACCTAAGACCCCCACTGACATCAAACGTTTTCTCGGACTCCTAGGATATTATAGAAAATTTATCCCCGATTTCGCGCGACTAACAAAACCATTAACTAAATGTTTAAAAAAGGGCTCTAAAATAACACTAGATAAAACTTATGTAGACTGCTTTAATCACTGTAAAACCTTATTAACAAATGACCCCATCCTCCAATATCCCGATTTAAGTAGAGAATTCATACTCACTACAGACGCCTCTAATGTAGCTATTGGTGCCGTTCTATCCCAGGGAACAATAGGTTCTGACAAACCCATAGCATACGCATCTCAAACTTTAAATTCAAGTGAACTCAATTACAGTACAATAGAAAAAGAGCTTCTAGCCATTGTATGGGCCACTAAATATTTTAGACCCTATTTGTTTGGTCGAAAATTTAAAGTTATTACCGACCATAAACCCTTACAATGGATCATGAATTTAAAAGAACCAAATTCTCGACTAACTCGATGGCGCTTAAAATTGAGTGAATATGACTTTTCAGTTATTTATAAGCAAGGAAAATGCAATACTAACGCCGACGCATTATCCCGAATCGAGATAAATAATGAAGAACTTATGTCCATTGCAGTAAACCCCTCTGAAGGAAATCAAACATTAGATGACTCTAGAACTATCACAGCTCAAAATCTTTCTGATAATTCTGCAACCGCGACAGTCCATACAGACAACGAATCTCCCATTCTAGAAGTTCCTATCTCAGATGAACCATTAAATAAATTTACGAAACAAATTATTTTAACCGTTGTTGGCGACATTAAAGGACGACCTGTAGTTACCAAACCCTTTGACACACATACCCGTATTACAGTCCAGCTGTCAGAATCCAATTTAGAGGACGACGTTGCTAAAGCCATTAAAGAATACGTTAACCCTAAAATCAAAACCGGATTGCTTATTCACCCACCTTTGGCCATGTATTCTATCATTCCCATCATCCAAAGAACATTTAAAAGCTCCACAATGCAATTAGTTTTAACAAAAAAGGAAATAGAAAATGTTCGTGAATATTTAAGACAGCAAGAAATTATTAATAAGTACCATGACGGAAAAACCAACCATCGTGGAATTAACGAAACTTTTCTAGCTCTATCTCTCAAATACTATTGGCCTAAGATGCGAGACAGCATCACTAAATTTATAAACGAGTGTACAGTATGTGGACAAGCAAAGTACGATCGTAATCCAGTTAAACAGCAATTTAAAATAGTTCCCTCGCCCAATAAGCCCTTTGAATTTTTACATCTTGACCTTCTTACTATTCAAAGCGAGAAGTTTTTGACGATCGTAGATGATTTTTCTAAGTATGCCCAGGCGTACTATTTGAGAGATGGAACTGCAGTTAGTGTAGTACAAGCTTTGCTTAGTTTTTGCACACATCATGGTATACCCATAACCATAGTTACTGATAACGGTCCGGAGTTTAGTAATCAACTCATTGCAGAATTTCTACGATTGCATAAAATCCAGCATCATAAGGTTGCCCCTCACACTCCCAATGAAAATGGAATAGTTGAGAGATTTCATGCAATCATATTAGAACATCTCAAAATCTTAAAGATTAACCAGAAAAGTGAATCTGTAATTAATCTCATGCCTTACGCCCTTCTGGCTTACAACAGTAGTATACACAGTTTTACAAAATGCAGACCCATAGAGTTAATAACAGGACATTTCGATCCCCGCGACGCTTTTGACGTTGACCTTTCAGTTCACTTATTACAGCAATACGTGACTAATCACAAAGACAAGATGACTGACATTTATAAATTAATTCACGATCTAAGTAACGACACTCGCGAAAACTTAATGACTAATCGAAATAGATCTAGAAAACCCGAAATTGAGTACTGCCCTGAACAACAAATCTTTATTAGGAACCCCTTTGCTTCCCGCCAAAAATTAGCTCCACGTTTCACTCATGACACTGTAATGGCAGACCTCCCTATTCATATATACACAAAGAAAAAGCGAGGTCCTGTGGCGAAACATCGGTTAAAGAGAGTTCCTAAATCCAATAACTTGTTACAGAACAATCCTGGTAACACTTCTGCTCCTACAATCAGCAATAACTCAGGAAATACGTCTTGAAAGTCTGGATAATGGTCCCGGGATACTTCCCTTTAAACTAGGTCCTGCCCGGATCCTTTCCCATTACCATTCCTTCTTACAGTATGTAAATCTACAGGAATTGCAAGAAAAAGTAGATTCTACTAATACCCAAATAATTAGCATTTCACCCGATCTTAATAATAAGACACAGTCCCTATTTCAACCTCACTTAAACTATCTTAACTCTAAACTTAACAGTGTGTCAGATCAGCTTCAAACCTTCGAAACAAGTCGAGTAAAACGAGGACTCATTGATGGACTCGGGTCTGTAATTAAAAGTATAACCGGGAATTTAGACTACACAGATGCGTTACATTACGATCAGGCTATAAAAAATATTGAAAATAATGAGAATAAATTATTAACAGAATTCAATAATCGCGTTAGTTTAACTAAGGATTTGTCTGCACAGTATTCAAAAATCATTGACAGTATAGTAGACAACCAACGTAAGATGGAAAGAATAGTAAACATGATAAAGGAAAGCAACGCTAATAGAGATATTGATCTTATAAAATATGCTAATTTTGCCCAAATACTGATAATCCTTAGCGACAATATAGATTCGATATCCCAAGAATTAGTTAGATTACAGAATATATTAGCATTTATTAGAACATCTACCATGCATCATTCGTTCCTTAATTCTCAGGAGATACGCAATTTAACGGACAGGTTAAATATATTATATGGTAGTGATAGATTAGTAGATTTAGACATTAGAGAATATTATGATATAATCAAATTGGGTTCATACTATGTAGGTAACGAAATAGTTATAGCTTATAAGTTTCCCATTTTTTCACCCCATACATATAACTTATATAAATTATCTATTGTACCCAACAGAAATCATGAAATCCTAATCCCGTCATCCCCATTTCTAGCTATCCATAAGAAAGATTTCAAGCACGTAGAGGCTGAATGCCCGAAGACCAGTAACTGGTTCCTATGTGAAGAAAATCGGAGCATACAGAACCAACCCTCTCAAGACTGTATACACCAGCTCATAACCACGCAAAAGAGGACACCCATCTGCAACCCTGTCACCATCGCGATGGACCAGCCAGCTTACGAAGAACTCGACGACAGACATTACACCATCAGCTTTCCTGTCTCTACAAAAGTACATCTTTCCTGCGGTCAAGATTTCTACAAAGAATATAAAGGCAGTTATCTCGCAATCATCCCACAAGCATGCTATCTGGAAACAGCAGACTTTACTATGTCCAACATCAAGGATCGACTTAAAGGACACGTACTGACGATAAGTGATCTACCCAAGGAGCCTAACTACAATATATCTAAAACCACTCTTAAATTGAACTCAATCAACTTGGATCATCTTCATGCCACCAATATGAAGATCTCCCAGCTTCCGACAGTTAATTTTGAAGAAGATCATACCATGATATATCACACTACCATCCCACTGTATGTAGTAACGATTGGAGCCTGTATAACCGTCAGCATCCTACTCTATCGCAAGTACGCTGCAAGATCAAGCTCGAAGGAAGTTCAAGTAAAGGAAATAGAACTACAGGGAATATATACCGTTCCAGAACCAAGAGCAAGGAATAACCAAACCCCACCTCAATTTACTACTAAATTCATCGGTGGTGGCTGTTCTTCGAGGGGAGGTGTTACGCATCCCTAATCTATGGAGATCGCTGCGTCAACTTCAACCTCAATAAACTTTGCACACGGCACTCGCAGCCATAGGGTGCAACGTCAGCTCAACGTGAACATTGCACAAGGCGCCTGGCGACACAGGATGCACCGTCAGCGGAACGTGCATCGCTACGACGTCATTGGAATCTTTCCCGAGAAACTGCTAATAATTTGTGCGCATAATTGTTTCATACTTCGAAGCGTTATCATTATATTTTAGTTATAATTTTTACTCTGTAAAATTACTTAATAATTAAATTCAGTTAAATTAAATTGGTTTTTTTTGGGACCTCCGGCCGCAGTTAACGTATTTAGTGGTTTAAAAAAAAAGGAACGAGTTGTTCGAAATGAAAAATTCTTTACATACATATAATCACATTTCACCTATCATTGTATTCGGTTCCACGTAATAGGGATTAGCCTATTGCCGTCCGGAAATGGGGAGGCGCGCGAGGCGCGCCGCCGCCGCGGCCTGCTTCTGCCAGGGTGACAGGCGGCTCCACCCATCACCCTCAAGCCTGCGCTCATGGGGGGCGGAGGTCATTAATCGACCTCCGACGCCCGAGTTGCCTTCGTACGCGGGCAGCTTGGCTTGCGATCCTTCGTCACTCCCACTGCCGCTCCCATCCCGCCTCTTCCTTCACTCTTTCATGAGCATTACTTGCTCGCAGAAGGAGGCGCCGGCCGCCCACGCATCCGCGCAGTGAACCATCGCTGTGAGCAAGGTGGAGAGCGTGAGAACTCTCACTCCCAGGGCCAACAGCTCCCGTCTCAGCGTCTCCCACGCCGGACACTCGGTGAGCGTGTGCAGCCCCGAGTCCTCGCTTGCATCGCAGTGATAGCACTCGGACTTTGGCGCTTTCTCCATCCGACGCATATATTGCCCGAAGAACCCGTGCTCGGTGATCATCTGCGTCAGACGGTACGAGAGGCTGCTATGTGGCCTCTCTAGCCACTCCCCCATGATTGGTCTTACCACCGCTACTACGACGTGCCGTTATTCTGTGAACCTTGACTTGTATAACTTATGATTTGACATTTTATAGTTATATAACTATTATGATTGTATCATTTAAACGATGAATTCGTATTAATTGTATGCTGACATTATTAGAATTTGTACTACAACCCTTCAACATTAGTACGCTGGACATAGCAGAATATTATGTACAACCAACTTTGTAACAACTTTCATACAATATTCTTACAAATAAATGAATCTTATCCTTATCAAACGAATTGAGTACAGTCAGCACCAGTTTCATCTTGTTCTGCCTGTTTCTCTCCACACACCCTGCAATGTTATCAATTTAGAAGCAACTCGTTCTTTCTTAGATAAGGTAAGTTTGTGAACAGCCCGAGGTCACTTGGGTTGAACTGGAGCTGGCGGTGCGAAGGCTTAAAGCTCTGGGAGAAGACGGTCTCGAACCCCGACTAAGAGGGTTCCTCAGCGCATGCTTGGAGCGGGGCCAGTTTCCGAAGATGTGGAAGACGGGGAAACTGGTCCTCATCCGAAAGGAGGGTCGCCCGGCGGACGAAGCGTCCGGCTACCAGCCCATTGTGTTGCTCGACGAGGTGGGCAAGCTCTTTGAAAGAGTTATTGCGAAGCGCATCGTCGAGCACCTCTCTGGTAGGGGGCCGGACCTGGTGGATGCCCAATATGGCTTCCGCTGGTGGCGGTCCACAGTGGATGCCATCATGCATCATAAGGAGGTACCGCACGATATCTTTCAAAGCGGCGAGTCTCCTCACCGGATTGCCACCATGGATCCTGGAAGCGAGATCCCTTTCGGCGCTATACCGGTTCCGAAAGGCGGCGCGGGAGCGGGGTCACGATCCCGAGCCCGAAGAAATTCGGGCCGTGAGATCCCGGCTCCACAGGGAGATAGTGGCAGAATGGGAGCTACGACTTGGGCGACCAGGCGCAGGGCACGCCGTAGTAGCGGCGGTAATATCCATCATGGGGGAGTGGCTAGAGAGGCCACACGGCAGCCTCTCGTACCGTCTGACGAAGATGATCACCGTGCACGGATGCTTTAAGAGCTTTAAGATCCAACGTCCGAGAGCCATCACTGCGACGCGAGTGAGGACTCAGGCACGCTTACCGAGTGTCCGGCGTGGGAGACGCCGAGGCGGGAGCTTGTGGTGGCCCTGGGAGTGAGGGTTCTCACGCTCTCCACCTTGCTCGCGGCGATGGTCCGCTGTGCGGATGCGTGGGCGGCCGGCGCCTCCTTCTGCGAGCAAGTAATGCTCGCAGAAGGGTGGTTACCGTGACCTATAAACGCGTGTAACACCAGTGGAGTCACATCCGTGCTGCCAACTCTGTAAAACAGATATTTTATGTGCCTTCAGTGCAGAACACAAAATCACGACAAACCTTTGGTCTTCCCACAGACAGCAATAAAATTCTCCAGTGAGATCTGGCTACCCTACTCACCGCCGGGAACACAACACGAGGTTGTTATAGCCGTGGTATTCTGTAGGGTGGATGTACTTCCCTAGTCGGACTGATCAATACGGACGGGAATACCGTTGTATCCTACCTCCTCTAAACTAAAAAAAACAGATTAACAATATTTTGAGAAATGGTCAGATTGTAATCGTTACTCGTGTAATTCAAAATAGTTTGAAATAATAATATAATACAATAATAAGAATACAATAATAAGAATACAATAATAAGTATACAATAATAAGAATACAATAATAAGAATACAATAATAAGAATACAATAATAAGAATACAATAATAACAGTATAATTCTTATGAAGATGTCTCAGATGTAATTCACATGGTTGACAAGACCTCAAAGGTCAGATTTTTAAATTGTTCCTTAGAAAGTGCGAAGATATAAATTTCACTAAAGTATGTTTTATAGGCTATATTCAACAAGGCGACAAATAGATTGCGCGGATCCCTGCGTTAATTTTGCAAGTGCCAGTATTGAATAATTCCTACAAACCCTTCGTCGATTTACTGTTCTAGGCACTATGTAACAAAACAGATTGATACTTTCAAACTTATCTGTTTTCGAGGAGGTAGGACACAACGGTATTTCCGTCTTATTGAGCAGTGTGACTAGGAAAGCCGCCCTATAGAATACCGTGGCCGTATTAACCTCGTGTTGTGTTCCCGGCGGTAAATAGGGTAACCAGAGCACACTGGAGAGTTTTTGTGCTGTTAGTGGGAAGACCAAAAGCTTGTCCTGCTTTGTCTTTTACACTCACGGTACAGAAACTCACTCATGCAGAAAGTCACGCTCGCGCTGCCAACCCTGTAAGCACAGGCTTACAGGGTTGTCAGCGCGAGCGTGACTCCCATGGTGTTGCACACGTCTATAGGCCACGGTATCCACTTTCCTTATAGTGGGTCGTGTGCTTGTCTGCCACCCAAGTGGTATATAAAAGAATCTGTTATTACATAAACCATGGAGCATCATGACGTCAAGAAGTATCCTCAAATGGAAAATTGCTATATTTTTCTGCCAGTTGTACATAGGAAACTAGCAATCGATAATATTTATAAAGTACACGTAAAACACTCTTTTGTATTAACTCTATACTCTGAGTGTATTTAACACAAAGAGAATTCTTAATTTGAATGGCATATTCCAATTGCGGTCGTTCTAAAATTTTATACAAAAATAAAAGTGTGGAAGGCACGAGAGGATCATACGATAAAGTTGTACTTTCGGTAGCTTTATTAATTATGCTGTCCACGTGCTGATCCAAATGCAGGGAGGAATCCAACAAAACACCCATATTGTGAACCAGACTTACCTTGTTCAAAACTTGTAGAGCAGTCTTTTTATATTTTTTGTAAAAAAGATTGTGTTACATTTGGGGAAAGTCATTAACCGAGTTAAGATCTTCCTGAAGAAGTAAACAATCTTGAATGGTCTTATATGGTTTGTAGATTTTGATATCATCTGCATACATAAAAAAATGTTTGTTTTTAAAACACAGATTTGGAAAGCTAAAAAAAGAAATGGACCTAAGATAGATCCTTGGGGCAAGCCAGAATTTATAACTATTGTCTTCGATTTAAAGCTATTTATAATACCACTTAGAGTTTTGTAAATAATATTAGAAACAAACTAAAATTATTCAATAGTTTCATGTGAAAACGTCTAGTGTCAGTTTGTTATTTATATGTGAAAACTTAAAAATAGTTTTTAGTCATGTAATTAGTAATGTTACTTAGTTTGAACGCTATTTGTTTTCCGAGTAAAAAAAAGTAGGCAGCTATCAAAATGATCTTCAAATCAATCAATTTGTTGTTAATACCTTAGTATTAAGAATGATGATCTTGATACTTAGCTACTAAATGTTACTAATGCTAGTAAATGAATTAACATTAAGTCAAACTGTTTTATTGATTTAAATTGTATTATCGTCCAAAATAAAGGTGTATACTAAATATCAGAACAATTAGTCAACAGAAAGGGGGAATACTAAGATTTAGAGTACCTAGTTTGCTATTCACAATCAATCTGATGCTGACTGTACTTGACTATCTGGTCAAAGTTACTTTTTTACTAAAGATGAAAACACTAAGTTCTAAGGAAACTTGTACAAACCAAAAAAAAAATTATACCATACATCTTATTGTAGACTATTTATGATGTAATTTCATAACCAATATGTCTCCTTTTTGTTTTAGAGTATTGAAATCTTTACAGTAAACAACCTATTTAAAAAGAATTGCACTACGTTAGCTTTGAAATATAATAGTTTTGCTTTAAAGCATATGCTATTCAAGTTAAAATAAAACGGCTTTCAGCCACAGAGTAACTGTACGCATAGAGATAGAGGCAGCCTTTTTTGCCCTTTCGCATGTCGTTGGCTGTAAATGTGCTGCACCGTTGTGAGTGTCGTTGAAACGGCAGTCTCTCACTAATTGGAGCTATTCATTACTCTGTGAAATGATGCCTTTACAAGTACTGATGACATCAGTCCGCTTGATACAGTTCAAGCGGTAAGCGCTGAATTGATTTTTTAATTACAAACTTTGTTTCATTGGTTAAATTTGTATTCTTCAAGTATTCTATATTTTGCAATAGCTTTAACGAGTTTTGTTTGGGATGCCAGCATGATGATCTGAATCAGTTTACGTATCCGCGACATCGCAGATAAAACGCAGGAGAGTCGCCTGCTGGCGCGGCTACGTTGTTTTGAAAACCGCCAGGCTACGTGGGTAACAAATATCTGGCAACACCATCCCATCGGGTCCCAGAAGGAAGTGTAGACTCAAGTTGTCTGTGATTTGACGTCATAGAAGGTGATTTGCGTGCCAATAATGTTCTACTACTAGGGATGCCGAATTGCTCATGGCTACTACATTCCATTTTCTGATTCGCTTATTTTGTTCGATTAAGATAGAACCGTCAAGAATTTGGATGTTTTTAGGTAAAGGATCGTGGCTAAGTGGTCAGAGCGTGCCCCCTGTAAGGTAGAGTTCGCGGGTTCGAATCCCGCCTGGACCGATTTCATTTTTCTATCTTAATCGATTCGAAAAGTTAGCATACTAAATGCTTTAAAATTTCATTCAAAAGCTTATTTTTTTGTGTTGTTAAAACTTTACAGAAGACGAAAGAATTTCAGAACCTCGTTCATTGATGCAGGTGTACCATCTGTTGAATAAGGTTGACTTGGGACCAAAAGTCTAAGTACGACTGCGTTATAACTAACGATATCAAGCAATTCTAAACTTAAAACGACTGAATTCGACAATTCTCCATCTATTATTCAGAAAAATACCGAGAATGAAAACAAATGAAGAAAAAATGAGAAGTAGGGAATTGAAAACACGAGCTAGATTTCAAAGTGAAACTGGTTTATTTGCGCATATGTCAGAATAAATTTTCGGGAATACAAATGATAGGAATACGAACATTTGTTAGAATCTGAAATTAGTTTTAGAAATATGAGATATTTCATACGATCTAACCTATTAGATGACAATTAACTATCAATGGTTGTAAGCGATTTAAATATTCTTTATTTTTCTACGTAATTATAGGTTACTGGAGGATTAAGGTAGAGGATCAGATTCTATGGTATGCCTTAGAAGAGGTCTATGTTTAGCATTGAAATGCAATAGGCTAACAAAGTGATTTGATTTTTGATGATAGATCTTCTGTCTTCCCGTGTGGTGACGGAGAAAGAATGTAAGTATCACCACCTCATCTCATCCGAAGGGTATCGTAAGAGGCGACAAACGGAGAAATATGGAAAAGATTTCACTGTAAGAGAAGAAGAACTCGAAATGAAACCCTGTACCAATCCGTCTGCCCAACGTGGAAACATTAGGCCAAAGCCTTACAACATTGGGAGAAGCCCATGTCCAGCAGTGGCTTACGACTCAAGCTAACTACAATTATTACCTTCTCGTTAACTGAACCCTAAGAAGTGCCGCTCGCTAAAATCGAAGTTGGTCTTGATAATACCGGTAAACTAAATGTATGTACTTTTACATGTTTTTTTTTATCTCAACATTTTGCGCTTTGTTAATGTACCAACAGCAAATATTTATTTAAAAAATGAATTCGTTCGAGAACTGGCAACCTATAGTGCTAAAGTAAAATGGAATCAATTAATTTGTTTAAATATAGAATGCTCAGTGAAATACGATTCAAAGTTTATTTAAACAAAACGAAGGATATCTTTATTCGTTTGAAAGTAACCATTGAGCATGAATCTGAGTATCGGTAACTTAATGGTTAATGAAGGAGAGGTCCCATTATAATGCTGACATGAGTCCATTCCTAATACAAGCAATTTAGCTTAAGGTTTAGGGGAATATTAATAATTTCGGTTAGTAATCCTATTATATCCTACTAATATTATGAACGTGAAAGTTTGTGAAGATGTTTGGAAGTTTGTTATTCAATCACGCTGTAATAACTGAACGGATTTGGCTGGAATAGATTATGGGCTGGAAAAAACACACACGCTATTTATCCTGGGAACATATTTCCATGGCTTGCGGGACCGGTATTAAAATTACTCGCTGACAAAACTTTGGGTAGTATTCGTTATAAGAAAAAATAACATTTTACTATTACAAATTGCTAATGGAATGTGCTTGGAATGAAGATGAACGTGACTCACCGCTGATTGGACTAAATCTAAGTAATCTTTCATCTAGATAGGTCTCATTCAAACAAATTTCATAAGACAAAAATCTGAAGTGATTGACTTATGTCGTTTAGTGAAGGTGATTAAGTAGAGAATCACCTTTTTATACCATTTAGGTGACAGACAAGCATACAGCCCACCTGTTCGAAAGCAATTACCGTGGCCTATGGATGTGTGCAATACCAAGGGAGACACACTCATGCTGCTGACCCTATAAGAACAGAAGGATTCTGTACCATCAATGCAAAAGACAAAGCCAGCTTTGTCTTCTGCACTGTCCTTGTCGTTTGTCCTTTGATCGTCTTACTTACAGCACAAAAACTCTTCAGTGAGCTCTGGCTACCCTACTCACCGCCGCCGGGAACATAACACGAAGATGTTATGGCCGCGGTATTCTGTACGGTGGAGGCATTTCCTCCGTCGGATTGATCAATTGGGACGGGCATACCGTCAGCATTGTTGGTAGCTAAACAAAACCCTAGTTTCATACCATAGTAGCTTTTAGTCAATTTATGGGCCGATTTAAAAAGCATTCTAGGATTACTTTTAAAGCGCTAGAAGCGCGATCCGTCTAAATACTCGTCATTCGTAGACGAGCGCTTGAAAGTTTTTTCGCGTCACTAGTTATTTAACAGTGGAAAAGGTTACCAGTTAACAAAACCCTAAAGCCAACTGCTGTCCCGTGCGTGTGCATGCAAGCGGGTGCCTACGTACCAATAAGGGTCAATTCAGAGAGGTTTTTTGTACAAGTACTGTGGCACGAGACTTTTATATACATTTATTAGATTTGCACAAAAATCGTTCCATATATGGTTTATTTCTAACCAGTTGGTAAAATTCTCGAGTTATTTTCAAGTAATAATTAAATATCAACTTTATTATTTTTAGGTAAGGCTGAAAATAGTATGAAGTAATATGATAAGACTGTTGTGCGTTGATGCATTCTTGTTATATTTCGGCTCAATGAAATGAGGATGACTTTTAATTATATTATATTTCAAGTGGTCATTCATGGTTATTTTAAGAGGTAGGCTCTTAAAATAACCATGAATGACCACTTGAAATATCCTTATGGGAACAAATTTAATACAATTTGTATAACAGTCAAAAATACATAGGCGTGGGCACTCGCCAGCGTGAAATGCACGAGGCAGTGGATGGCCTTAAGCCTTCATCATTCAATTCTAAATGAAAGAGACGTCATCGCTCTAATGCTGACAGTCTTTTGTCTCGTTTTAATGTACGTATAAGTCTGGTGGTAAGTAATGTGTGTAAACCTCATTATGTTTAATTTATACATTGTATTGCTTTGTGTTCTATAAAGGCTGTATAATTTTAGGTGTAATTATCAAAACATTGTAATCATGGAATTCTATGTATATTGTTATGCAGTACACTTTGTAGAGCTTAGAATATCTTACTTATAACAGTCATGTCGATATACTTTCGTCTGATGGTCAGCTAAAGGTATGAAATGAGGGTCATCACTATAGGTAGTTATCAATAATGCTACAACGGCGACCCTCAGCAGGTTCAAAAGGTATCTGAAGATACCATCAAGGTCTGTTCAAATGCTTTTCACGCCCCACTTAATGGACTCAGGATTTTACAAAGAAGAAAAAGTTCCAGGAAAGAGGGTCACCATTGCAGACACGTACAATGTTTTAATGATGGTATTCAGCTAGATGTAAGGAAAAAGAAGGAATTCAATACCACCATGGTGTGGTAAAGAAAAGATGTCCCAATCTAGATGTATTGTTTTGTCGTTTTGACGGAATTGTTTACACAGTTTGAGGATACCCTCGGATACCACCCCACCGGACTCGATGGGGGTGGTTATGTCGAACTCGGACCGACTAAACCCACACGGCCGCCTTAGGCTATCAGTTGCCAGGGGTGAGGTATCCTTTGGGATATCCCTCGCGCATCCCAACTGACCCGGGACTATAAAAGGCCCTCTCGGGTGTGGGACTATGGCGTCCCCATTTTTCCCCAGAAAAAAAGTAGGGGATGTGGGGAGCACATCGCGCCGTTGTTTCGGCCTGCTTCTGCTAGGTCCGCGCTCATGGAGGACGGAGGTCGTTCAACGACCTCTGATGCCCGAGTCGCCTTCGCGCATTGCGGGCAATGCGGAACAGGAGGGAGTCTCCTCCAGCCCTGATGACTCCGCCTCCTTCTCGATCACCACTTCCTCGCAGAAGATGGCGGCGGCCGCCCACGCACTCGCGTTCTGCAGCATCACTATGAGCAACATTCTGAGTGAAAATGCTTCAGTTCTGCACGTGTTGTTCTGTAGCTAAAACTGGAAATAATTGGACGACTCATCGGAACACCTTCAAAAGGCGATAAAATACAGCCTAAGGAACAAAATAGTGAAACTCATTCGGTGTTCCGTTATATTTTCATTATGTCACGTATATCAAAATCTTGTGAATAATAAAAAATGTTCCATCTTTATGATAACGGACTTGAAGTGATTACTTTGTACCACGAAGGCGCGGAATTTATTTTTATATTTACGTCATACTGTCTCGAAAGTGCGGGGGTGTGTGAGCTAATATAGATATGAAGTCAAGGTCGTTGTTATTTTTATTGGCCACGTTAGTGCTGCCTTGGACATGGTTTTAAGACTGGCGCTTAAGTGTGGTACAAGCGGTTATAATCATTGTGGTGTAAGTTATAAGCTTATAAGCAGGCTCTGAGAACCTGGTTGAGTTCAATGCCAAGAAGACGCAGGCATGTGCGTTTACAGCAAAAGTATCTTCTTTCCTTCCCCTCCCCACTCTACAGAGCACGCCACTGCCACTGCAGGACAATCTCAATATCCTAGGTATGGATGTTCGCTGCAACCTGAATAACAAAAATTACATCGAAAGTATCATCAAAACAGCCTCACGAAAACTCGGAGTCCTGAACAGAGTGAGACGATTTTTCACGCCGGAGCAGCGGTGTCTTCTATACAAGACACAAATTCGCTCCTGTGTGGAATACTGCTCGCATCTCTGGGATGGTTCTGCAAAATACTTACTAGATGCTCTCAACAGGTTGCAGCGACGTGCGGTCCGCATCATTGGGAATCCCGAGATCACGAACACCCTAGAACCTTTACAGCTGCGTAGAGATGTTGCGTCCATGGCTGTATTTTACCGTCTGTACCATGGGGAGTGTTCTGATGAGCTCTTCCAATTAGTCCCACCCTCCCCTTTCCTACACAGGACAACACGTGCAGGTCTTAGATGTCATCCGCACACGGTGCAAAACATCGGATCAAGAACCAAGCGGTTCGGAGACTCTTTGTTCTGTCGCACCATTAAGGCCTGGAATTCATTACCAGCTCACGTGTTTCCTTCTTGCTACAGTCCCGGGTCCTTTAAGCGGGGCGTGAAAAAGCATATGATGAGGCCGTCAAGCTGAGTGTCACCATTGTCACACGGTATGTGTAAGTAATGGTGACCCTCTTTTCTGGGACTTTGCCTTCAGCTTACCATCAGGCAAGGCGAAGTCCAATTGACGTGTCCTATATAAAAAAAAAAAAAAAAAAATCCTTATCGTGACTTCATGGTTGCGTCCAAATGATACAATTTGGAGACTGTGGCCTGCTTATTATTTTTGCTTGGTTCATCATTTTGAGTAGTTTGAGCGTAAGCTTCGTTCTTTGAAAATCAGGTGCACTAACTAGATTGAATTGGGCCCCAAAGGTGGGTGGGCCCTGTACATCATTCGGCCTTCAGGTTCATCGTGTGATACTAAAAGTTGCAACTGCTAGTGAACCACATTTTCATGGTGAAATGACCAGACCAGACCAAGCTGCTGTCCCTATTGATAGACAGAAGAGGTTCTGATACAGGCGTTCCTCTCAGAAGGCTGATGCTCCTGTTAAATTCAAGATGAACTATTATATTGATCATAAATTATCATGACTGTGTAAAAAAAACTGCATGAATTTATAAAAATTACAAACTCGATTCATACATTTCATTTAGTAACCTTTTTTTTTTATACCACTTAGTTGGCAGAAAAGCACACGGCCCACCTGATCGAAAGTAATTACCGTGGCCTATGGACGTGTGCAACACCAAGGGGGACACACTCGCACCACGGACCCTGTAAGAACTTCCCATAAACTAAGCCATAACGATATCACGACCAATTTATACAGGTAGACCTAAATTACGATGAAAAAAAAATTGTTATGCGACTCACGAACGAAATGGTTTGCGCCTTTACTTTATACCGCCTAAACCGAGTGCCCCAAAAGGCTAGTCATGCAAGATCTGTGACGATCTCGGTTATAGGCCAATAAAATACCTCATGCTGTTCCTATTTAATGGTCTCCCCTGCCTCAGGGAGTTGTGGTGAATTTTATCTACAAAGATGGCTGACTGAAAAATGTCTTTTGTTATTTGATTTTGATTTAATTGGGGTAGAACTAAATGTTTTGTGTGTGAGTGCAATTCCATTTGGAAAACAATATTTATTTTTAACTAGATGTGGCGTGGTTCCCGCCAGAGTAGAGATTGAGCCACTACATCTCTTGCCATACAAGGCGACTACAGTCCATCAAATCTAAGAGGTACCGTTTGACGTTTCATATTTTTCAAACCGAAACAACTTTGTTCATACGTACATTATTCAGTTTCGATAACCTTTTTCATAAAACCATGAATTTAGAAAGATTTCATTATTGTATCTAAAAATGTACAATTCTTAATATCTAAATGTAATTGAAAACTTTCAAACAAAGCAAAATAACACATATTTACACAGTAAATAATTTCTAATAGTTATATTCTTGACCGCATTACAAAGTTACGTAGTTAGGTCACTGCACGTAGTGTTGCGACTCTTCGGATACACTTGTATGCAAAAAAATCGTTTACATATACGAAAAATCGAATGTATTATTTACAAATTACACTTGACAACCAAACAAATATTTTTTCATGTGAATGGGATTTATCTCACATATTACGATTACATAACTAAATAGTTATGTAATCGTAAAATATGAGATAAAACCCATTCACCAAAAATACGTATTTATAAATCAAATATATTTGCTTCTTTAAAAAGTTGTCGAAAGCGATTTGTCGATTTTTGATTTTCGCGCCCAAATAAGTCGGGGTTTCTCGCGCTAACGCTGTCGAAATAGTAAATGGAGTCAGGGATAGTGTTTTTTACATTTATTTTTGTGTATGATAGTATGGGTTTGCATATTACAGAGAAATAAACAAATTTTTAACAAGCACATCCATTGATTTTACAATTACAATTTTTTCTTCTAAGTCTTATTTCTACGTCTAAAACTAATAAAAATAAGGTATGTAGAACCCATTCACAAAAATGTTGTTGCCTGATGTTATAAATTAACGACGTTACTGCGCGACCGCATAATGCACTGAATACACAGATACCCTAAAATAAATTAATTTAATTATTTTTAGGTCAATAGGCAAAATCGCAGGTGTCCAAGTCTCTACAATTTTTTTTTTCTGGCAACACTGCCAACTACAAGCGCACGCGGTCCGCTCGGTCGGTTCGGCGTCAGCAGTCTCTCGCCATCTTGGAAGCTGACTGTGCGCGTACTTGCTTTCTCGTTTGTGTTTTACAATTTGTGACTTGGCTATTACTTTTCTGGACTGATCATTCTTTATCCGTTTACCTTGGCAATATTTATACTGGACTCCGAACTAAGCAAGTGTTTATTAATAATGTCGAAAAGAGGACGTACTTTGAACAGCCAGGCTCGTGAATTGGTGGTGAAATTACACGAGTATTTTGAGCGTGAATCTCAAAATGGTGGACTTCTACTGCCAGTTACACAAGTTCGGGATCGCGTCGGTGAAGCTCTCGGTATTGGTAGCCGCACCGTTGGCAAAATATTAAGTGAAAAATATGGGCCTTCGGGGAGTGACAGTAACGTACTTCACACACCGAAAAAACGAAAAAGAAATAAACCTGTGACAGGCATCGATGAATTCGATAGTCATGCTATTAGAAACCATATATACGGGTATTTTACAAGAGGCGAATTTCCAACATTGGCAAAGTTATGTGCAACTTTAAAAGATGCCGGGCTGTATAAGGGAAGCATAGAGTCGTTGAGAACGGTAATAACAGGAATTGGCTTCAGATACAAAAAAGTTGACAAACGAAAAATTGTTATGGAGCGACATGACATAATTATGCAGCGACTAACATTCCTGCGCGAAGTTAAACAAATTATAAACTGGGATAATGTAATATTTTTGGACGAAACTTGGCTAAATTCCAACCATTCTGTGCCGAAAACATGGACTGATGATTCTGAAGCTTCGTGCTCGAAGGTGCCGATAGGAAAAGGTGGACGCCTCATAATATGCCATGCTGGGTCAGCGTCTACAGGCTTCGTGGAAAACTCTTTATTAGCTTTCCAATCCAAAAGCACTAAAGAGTATCATGAAGAAATGGACGCAGTAAGGTTCCGAGAGTGGTTCTTAAATTTATTACAGAATATCCCTCCTAACAGCACAATTATAATGGATAATGCCCCATACCACTCTGTGCAAATTGATAAAGCACCTACGTCAGCCAATAAGAAAGCAGATTTGGTGGCATGGCTGCAAAGAAAAGGAGTGGATGCCGACATGTCACTATTAAAAGCTGAATTATTACAGTTAGTGAAATTGCATAAACCACCAAAACCGACATATGTAATTGACCAATTGGCCGAAGAGCACGGGCACAAAGTCATACGACTTCCTCCGTACCATTGCCAATATAATGCCATTGAACTGATTTGGGCCCAAGTTAAAGGTAATATTTTATAATATTATAATAATAACACGAGTACTTCTAACATTTATAATTTAAACAATGGTTTTCGTCTGCTATCAAATAGTTACATTATTGTTTTACAGGTTATGCAGCAAGACACAACACAAAACCACCCTTCAGTGTCAAGAAAATGGAAGGTTTATTAAAGGAAGCATGTGCCCAAGTTACACAGGAAGATTGGAGTAAAGTAGTACAAAAAACAAAGAAAATAATAATGGACGACTTCGAAAGAGACGTACACTTTGATAATGTAATGGACAATCAACTGGTCATTAATTTAATTGACGATGATGACGAAGACGACGATACTAGTACTAGTAGTGAATAAAAAAATATCCTAAACATTTCTTTTATTTAATTATAACAATTGATTTCTTAAAATTCGGATATTATAGTAATCGATCTCTTAAAGTTCGGATATTATAGTAATCGATTTTTTCATCCCATCCCTATCATTCAATTGTCAGAACTGTCAAACGGTACTTCTTAGATTTGATGGACTGTAAGGGACAGGGCTATTTAACATCAAACAGATATATACAGCCATGACTCAGTCTCACATGACTCAAGTCAACTTTTGTTGATTATAATAAGAGTTGAGCCTATTGCCCAGAATACGGCAATAGGCTCACCTCTTATTATATGGGACAGAATACACGATTGATGAAATGTTTTATGTGTTAATTCACCTCTGCCTGAAAATCTTGGGATAAAGGCGTGATCATATGTATATATGTATGACGCATGACAATATGGGGTTCTTCAAGAAGCTGGTGTTACACACTTCCATAGGCCATGGTAACCACTTTCAATCAGGTAGGTCGTTTGCTTGTCTGTACCTAAATAGCCCTAAAAGAGATGAACGCGTGGTGCAGATTTTTTTTTGCTTAAAGTATCAACCTGTATACCTGCTCTGGCATGGTTCTGGCACAAGTTTTCTCCTGAGAGTAGAAAATCTTACAAAATCATATAAGCATAGTCAAAACGACAAACTTATCCAAAAAACAATTAAAAATTTTGTACTTTTCAAACTTCGTTCATTATCCACTCCGCCAACAAGTCGTTAATAAATGTTAGCTGCGAAACGCAAAATGAAAAAAGGCTTGGGATTGAACTGCTCAAAAATTAATGAGCAATTGTCGGTTTATAAGAAAAAAGGAAAAAATGTTTCCGCCCAATTTCTTGAGGAAGTTTATAGTCCGGGTTATCGGTGGGACGGTGGATTAGCAGTAATTTAAGGAAAATGGTGTTTTACAAGAACCAATAACCGATATCTATATATTCTAGTATCCTGAAATAACTGATAACATGGATACGTTGATTTTGGTGGGTATATTTTGGGACGTTTTAAATTCGTGGTTCCCGGCAGAGTAGAATTTCGACCACCCTATCTCTTCCTTAGCGGTGTCGTACAAGGCGACTAAGGCATAGAGCCGTGTAACATCAGACAGATATACAGCCCAGATTCAGCCTCAGATGCATGGCTTGAGTCAACAATAATGCCCGGAAAACGGCAATAGGCTCATTCCTTATTACGTGGAACCGAGTTCAATGATCGGTCAAATGTGGGTGTTAATTTATCTCTGCCTAACCCTCCGGGGATTCAGGCGTGATTATATGTATGTATGTATATTTTAAATAATAGGAAATTGACTCAGATATAATTGTCACATTTGTGTCCAAATTTCCGGAACCTGTCTTAAAATATATAGAAATTTATTTTGTATCTTTTTTTTATCGTTTGAAAAATCCCTACGGACAGGAATCCGTCGAAGGCGTTGGAGCTGTTATGTCGGAGGTTATGTCGGAGGTTATGTCGGACTTGAATCAACTAAAACGCATGCCATCTGAGAGTCGTATCTTTTAAATATAAATCGTATTAATAAAAAGAACAACAGTAGTAGTTGTAGTCAACAATAGTGCCCGGAAGACGGCACTAGGCTCACCCCCTATTACGTGGGACCGAATTCAATGATTGGTGAAATGTGGGTGTTAATTCACCTCTGCCTAACTCGCCGGGGATAAAGGCGTGATAATATGTACGTATGTAATAAAAAGAAAGACATTTTTATTATTTTGTTAGTATGAAAATAAATGTGCGTGAAAAATGGTCGGTCACGTGACATTATAAGGCGTGACTTCATTAAACAACCAACGACATTTTCCGTTCCTCTAAGTAATTTTTAGTGACGTCATGTGAACTGCCAATTTTTTTTTATACCACTTGGTTAGCAGACAAGCATACGGCCCACCTGATGGAAAGTGTTTAACGTGGCCTATGGACGTTTGCAACACCAGGAGAGTCACACTCGCGCTGCCAACCTTGTAAGCACAAGTTTCTGTGCCTTCAGTGTAAAAGACAAAGCAGAACAAGCTTTTGGTTTTCCCACTGACAGTACAAAAACTCTCCAGTGAGCTCTAGCTACCCTACTCACCGCCGGGAACACAACACGAGGTTATTATGGCCAGGGTGTACTGTAAGGCGGAGGTACTTCCCCAGTCGGACTGCTCAATTGGACGGAAATACCTTTTGGCCAATCAACTTTCTCGTGTTTTGTTTCATGTAAAATATAGATTAAAAATCACAACATTTTGTACAATTAAATATTTATTTATGTCGCTACAACATTATCAAAGTTTAGGTCTCTTTGTATTAGTTCGTAAATTATATCAGTAAGTAATTAGGTATTCTGTTTTAGCTGTAGGTCTCGACTTCACCCGCGTGGTATAGTTTTCTCGTTCCCCTTCCTCACAGAGACCTGTTCCCGACGTGAAAACATTGAATAACAAACATTTAAACATCTTCGCAAACTTTAACACAATAATATAATCATGTATGGTTTATGTAAATGTATTATGGTTGTGTATGTATAGTATATGTATATATATTTATATGTATATATATATATATATATATATATATATATATGTATATATATATATAAATCGCGAAGGACTTCTTGCGTCTTTACAAACTACCACCCGGCGGCGTCCACTTAATGTAGTGAGATTTTTAATGTTTTCAATGCGTATGTAAGATGTTTTAATCAGTATCATATCAGCAGTCGACGTCAAATTTCATTTAAACGTTAAATGGTGATATTCAAATTAAATATTTCTAGCTGAATTTGTGCGTCCGTTCACTCTTCAATCTTTCTTGCACACTGAATACCTGCGTATACCTACTAAACACTGCATGCACATTCCTGCCTCCATCCGAATGTATGTTTAAATCAATTCCGTATAATGCTCTGCATATATCATAATGATTATAATAACTAAATTACATCCATCTACTATTGAATTGAGATTGGTTCCGTATAACTGAATTAGTTCGTCCGTTCACTCTTAAATCTTTCTTGCACACTGAATATCTCCGTATACGTTCAAAACACTGCATGCACATTCCCGCC
Organism: Eilema griseolum; assembly: GCA_963662185.1. NCBI lineage: Eukaryota > Metazoa > Arthropoda > Insecta > Lepidoptera > Erebidae > Eilema > Eilema griseolum. The sequence goes on along the minus strand of OY759248.1, from coordinate 20,250,285 downwards.
TCCATCCAACTGCATGTTGAAATCAATTCCGTATAATGCTCTGCATATATCATAATGATTTAATAACTACATGACATCTATCTACTATTGAATTCAGATTGGTTCCGAATACTGTTTTTGAATTATTGTATCCAGCTTATCAGCCAAGAGGCTTCCATCTATATAAGGGCTTATAAAGACTCCAGGCACAGATATTAAATAACTAATAGTTAGCATACAAAAATGACAATACCTATAATGACATTCGGCGCGTGGAACGTGAGAACGCTTGTTGATCCCGATGGCAACGCCTGCCCTGAACGCAAAACTGCCATAGTAGCTCGGGAACTTCATCGATATAACGTGGATTGCCTTGCCGATGAAGGAGAGCTGATAGAAGAAGGTGGCGGCTATACTTTCTTTTGGAAAGGTACCACAGCTTCCGAACCGCGACGTTCAGGCGTAGGGTTTGCCATCAAGAATCACATAGCTAAGCGACTTGAGGAGCACCCTATGCATTCTTCAGACCGCGTTACCACACTGCGCCTTCACGGACAAAGACAATTACCTTAATGTCATCAGTGTCTATGCCCCTACGCTAGACAAGGCTGATGACATCAAAGATAAATTCTACGAGGAACTATCTCAATGCCTTGACAGCATAAACGCCAGAGAGCAGGTTATATTGCTAGGCAATTTCAATGCCAGAGTTGGACGGGACAATGAGGCTTGGCCTGGAGTCTTGGGTAGACACGGAGTCGGCAACATGAACAGCAATGGTCAGTTGCTACTCAGTCTTTGTGCTCATTTTGAGCTTGCAATATCGAACACTATGTTCAGACTTGCCGCTAAGCACAAGACAACGTGGATGCATCCTCGATCCGAAACACTGGCACTTGATTGATTATACTTGTCAGGCAGAGAGATACTGGTCAAGTCCAAGTCCAACGTAGATCGATCATCTGATTTACAAAATGTGAGTCTAATACCTCAACTCCCTCTTTCCATTGAGCTGGATGAGCCCCTGTCATATGATGAGGTTGTCTCTGCTATCAGGCAGCAACAGAAGCGAGCGGTTGGTATTGACCTTATACCGGGAGAGCTGTTATAATACGGCGGCGGGGAGTTGTAGATGTTGGTTTGGAAACTTTTTGCTCGTATGTGGGAGGAAGAGCGAGTCCCGGATGACTTTAAAGTGTCTCGCATTTGTACCTTTATTTGTATTTTTATTTGGAGGAAGGACATGACGGTATCTCCCGTCCAAAATTGAGCAGTCCGTCTGGGTAAGTACCTCCGCCCTACAGAATACCCCGGTTATAATAACCTTGTGTTGTGTTCTCGGCGGTGAGTAGGGTAGCCAGAGCCCACTGGAGAGGTTCTGTGCTGTCAGTAGGAAGACCAAAGGCTTAAATTGACCCCACTGACTGGTGGGGGCGTGAAATGTTGGCGCGGTGGTCAGGGAGACTCGGTGAAACGGTTATCCGCTGACCGCCCGCAGGCTGTACGGTTTCCGAACCTGGGGATTACTTAATCTCCGCCTCAGGAGGCTGAACCAGCAGCCTGTGTAAAGTTCCCGGTGCTGTAGCCATGCCGGAGGAGGAGACCGGAGTGGACCTGGCTTCAGTATCTGAGAGGGGACCGGGGGCCCTTCCGCCCATCGCGCCAGCCAGTCACACAACCCCAACTTGTCTGTGGGCTCTGGTTGTATGTGGCTGGGGTCTCCTAGGACTGATTTTGCGGGAAGGGCTGCTCACGACTTCGCTCTAACTTATGGGCTCTCTCAACTGGTGCATTCTATCACTAGAACACCAGAAATTGAGACCCACAGAAGCTCTATACTGGACCTTCTGCTGACTACGCGCCCGGATGAATACCCTTAAGGGTGGAAGCACCTCTCGGTAATTCGGACCACAGCCTCGTCCGGGCGCAAGTGTCACTCGCGCGGCCTGAACCACCGCGGCCACCTCAGTGGCGGCATGTGTGGCACTACAAGTCGGCAGACTGGGACGGACTGCGAGAATTCTTCGCGTCGTACCCGTGGAGGCAGCTTTACTTCTCTTCTGATGATCCAAGCTCCTGTGCAACAGCAGTCGCTGACGCGATTCTAGTGGGTATGGAATGTTACGTCCCCAACCGCTGGGTCGCGACAGGAGCGAGCAAACGCCCGTGGTTTAATAGGCCTTGCAGGGAAGCTAGAGACCGCAAGCAATCTGCATACAAGGCTTGGACCACGGCTCTTGCCAATAAGGATCCGAACATCGCTGAGGTGAAGCGGAAGTTGAATGCTGCTTCAAGGTCCAGTAAAAAGGCAACGTCTAGAGCAAAGTTTGAGTTTTGCTTGCGCGCTACCCATCTGGCAGTCGTGCATTTTGGTCGCTCGCTAAAGCTGCTGAGGGAAACTTCTGCCAGGCTTGCCTTCCGCCGCAGCAAAAATCCGACGGTAGTCTGGCCCATGGCGCTAAGGAGAAGGCCGATCTTTTGGGTAATCTCTTTGCGTCAAACTCGACTATGAACGACGGGAACGCCGAACCACCCATCATACCCAGCTGTGGTGCTTCGATGACCTAAATTAAAATCACACAACGGGTAGTCCGGCACGAGCTTAAGTCCCTAGATGTTCGGAAGTCGAGTAGGCCGGACGGCATACCGGCGATGGTGCTTAAGCACTGTGCCCCCGAGCTGTGCCCTGTACTTACACGACTTTTCGCACTCTCATACTCCGCAAGGCAGGTCCCGGCCTCGTGGAAGACTGCATTCGTGCACCCTGTACTGAGGTACGGATCTGTCCTGTCACCTTTCTTAGGAAAGGTGACAGGACAGATCCGACCAATTACAGGCCTATCGCTATAACCTCCCTTCTCTCGAAGGTTATGGAGCGTGTTATTAATACACAACTCCTGAGGTACCTTGAAGGAAACGATCTACTGAGCAACCGACAGTACGGTTTTCGCCACCGTCGCTCTACCGGTGACCTTCTTGTGTATCTCACAAACCGGTGGGCGCAAGCCATCGAAAGTCGAGGTGAGGCACTAGCGGTCAGCCTCGATGTAGCGAAGGCCTTCGATCGGGTCTGGCACAAAGGTCTTCTTACGAAGTTGCCATATTATGGACTCCTCGAAGGATTGTGCGAATGGATCTCCAGCTTTTTGTCCAACAGAAGCATCCAAGCCGTCGTCGACGGCAGCTGCTCGGACCGCATGAACATAAACGCTGGTGTCCCACAAGGCTCCGTGTTGTCTCCGACGCGGTTTCTGCTGCATATCAATGACATGCTGTCTGATGGCTCCATTCATTGTTATGCGGGCGACAGTACCGGGGACACGTGTTACACGGGCCGTGCAAATATCCCTCAGTCCGAGGTGGAGAAGAGTCGCGAACAACTTGTGTCTGAAATCGAGACTACTCTCTCTGGAATATCCGATTGGGGACGACTAAACCTAGTCCAAGTCAACCCCACTAAGACACAAGTATGTGTATTCACCGCTAAGAAAACCCCATTCATTGTAGCGCCGCAATTCCTGGGCACACCGCTTACCATCTCCCTGAGTATAGGGATAATTGGTGTCGATATCTCCAGTGACGTCCAATACCGAAGTCATTTGCAGGACAAGGTTAACTTGGCATCAAGAAAGCTCGGAGTGCTCAACAGGGCGAAGCAGTATTTCACTGCGGGGCAGCAAATCCTTCTTTATAAAGCACAGGTCCGGCCTCACATGGAGTACTGCTGTCACCTTTTTGCTGGAGCACCTGCATACCAACTTGACCCCTTCGACTCGTTGCAAAGACGGGCATTGAGGCTGGTTGACAATCCCATACTCACAGGTAGAGTGGAACCTCTTAGCCTTAGGAGGGATTTTGCCTCATTGTGTGTGTTCTGCCGCCTATACAATGGTTTGTGCTCAGATGAATTGTTAGACATGATGCCCGTAGCTACATTGTATCATCGCACCTCTCGCCATAGGCAGGGAATTCATCCCCACACATTGCGGCCTGAGACGGTGCGCACTGTGCGGTATGAAAGAAACTTCATCCGACGCACACTCAAGCTGTGGAATGACCTCCCTGCTGCGGTTTTCCCAAGTGCCTACAATATGGAGTTCTTCAAGAGGGGCATCAGAAGGTTTCGCTATGGTCGGCAGCGCGAGTGTGACACCACTGGTGTTGCATACGTCCATAGGCCACGGTAACCGCTTCCCATCAGGTGGGTCGTGTGCTTGTCTGCCAACTAAGTGGTATAAAAAATTAAAAAAAACCCTCTACAAAAACAAGGGTGACCGTTCCGACTGCAACTCTAACCGCGGTATTTCGCTTTTGTCAGCCCTGGGAAAGGCCTTGGCCAGAGTCCTTTTAAACCGCTTAAAAGCTCTGTCTGAAAAGATACTGCCAGAAACCCAGTTTGACCTGAACGAACCACCTCTGAAGCAATCTTTTCTGTGCGTCAACTGCAAGAAAATAGCAGAGAACAGGGTCGTCCGCTTTATCTCCGCTGTGTTGACCTGGAGAAGGCATTCGACAGTGTGCCTCGGGAAGCTCTCTGGATGATGCTTGGGAAGCTAGGGTGCACGGAGAAGTTTGTGAGACTTCTTAGACTCCTGCATAACGACATGCAATGCTGCGTCGGTGTCGATGGTGAACAATCAAATTTCTTACTCGTTACCTGTGGGGTGAAACAAGGGTGTGTTCTAGCGCCCACACTGTTCGCCAAGTACTTTGCAGTAATAGTCAGTGATGTTTTACGAACTCTTTCTGAGGGAGTACGCATCCGCTTCCGCACAGATGGCGGAGGATGGTCTTTTCAATTTGGCCAGACTTAAGGCGCGCACTAAGGTCTCCCCATACAATGATTACAGAAATCATGTATGCTTATGCTTTGTGGCAGAATCCCCTGATGGCCTGCAACAGCTAATGTCCAGTTGTCACCAAGCTTGCTGCAAGTTCGGCCTTAAAATCAGTGTCAAGAAGACGGAGGTGATGTCTCTGGACACACATGGTCACGAGACACTGTCTATACAGCTAGGTCAGGACATGCTCAAGCAGGTTGACCAGTTTTGCTATCTGGGGAGCACTATAACATCCAAGTGTGACCTTGATGATGAGATCGGCAGCAGGATCTATGCCGCAGCTGCGATATTTGGGAAGCTGCATTCCAAGGTTTTCTGCTCAAATGACCTTAAGCTGGCCACCAAAATATCTGTTTACATGGCAGTTGTGCTGTCAAACCTCTTATATTCCTCTGAGATGTGGTGTGTGTATCGGCACCACAAACGTACTCTGGATCGTTTCCACCTCAAGTGCCTACAGTCTATCTTTAAAGGATAAGTTGGGCTCGCCTAACTGTAGCTTATGTAACGTCAATCAATTACATTTTGATGAAGTGTGTCCGGAATGAGGCTCAAAGAAAGCAATTATATTGTTACGTGCACAGGGTACAAATAAATGCCGTGTACGCAACGAAGGAATTTATTAGCTCACCACAAACTAGACAATTAAATCACTAGTGCACACAGTACTCTTCAACAGTTCCAGTCGCTCAGTAGTTCACAGTAGTCCACAGTCGTTGCTCAGGTCACAGGTATAATCTTCTTCGGTTGCTTAAGCTCGCTGTGTTTGTTAGCGATCTCAAAGACAGAATGAATGGTGTCGCTATGCGAGCGTGTTCATATACCTCTCAATTAGGAGGGTCGAATCATCTAGAAAATACGCGAGCGATAACTATCCACTCTCTTTTGAAGTTTGCCGCCGTCACTGAACTTTCGAGTTCATTCTCGATATTCACCTATTGTTTTCATTTATTCAAAAGAGTAGGTACTCGTAGGTAGGTTGTGACTTTGTGTTGACAATTCTAGATTTTTCTATGCCAATCGGTAGAGTACCTCGTCACTAACAATGCGTTTTTATTTCTTGAAGATCCGGTTATTAGTTTTCGAGATATCGACGTCTGTCGTAACAATATGGTAACGGTAATAACAATATGGGCCTATGTAACAGTATCCTCGCTAGTCCAACTTCTGAGGAGCCGAAAAAATTGTATTCCTTAGCTAAGATTTGCTGTATAGATCATTGATTGAACACCATGTATTCAACAATTTCAATGAGGGCGACATAGTCACGCTATGACTAAGACCTCAATCCTCAATAACAACTGAAGATTAAAAAAAAACTATCTATAGGTAATAATAGATCAAATAAATAACCATTTTTAAAGCTTTCACTTTGGTGACAAACTTACATCACGGCCCGCACCTGTCTGTTTGTTTAAAAACTTCGGCACGCGAGCGCGCTGAAGCCCGCCGCCCGCCCCGCCGTCCCTCGTGAACCCCGAATAGACCCCTCAGACACCGTACCTAGTGCCCGTTTAAGGATATTTAAGAGACGCAAGATTGTTGTCACGAAAACATGATAAAAACTTTACAAATTAAGTACGATATTCAATGGACACATTAAGATCGGTGAACTGAACTCAAAGTATACGTGGTAAAGTATACGCTGAACACTAGTGCCCTCCAAATTTCAGTCGGGCGACGGCCGAACTATATTATACGCTAAAAGGCGTTGTAGTGATGGAATTACGTCCATGCCAATTTTTCGCCCTAGCATTCTATTGATCATAAGGAACATTTGGGCTGAAAATGAGGGTCGGTTAATCTTGCGTCCGTATTTCGGACGCACAAAGTCAGTCGGACGCGGCATCATCGGTAAATAACGCCATGTAGGACGCAACATGTCCTTCAAGATTTATATATATATATATATATATATATATATATATATATATATATATATATATATATATATATATATATATATATATATATATATATATTATATATATCATTATTGTGCACAAATTTGAGTATTTCCTTATCGTTGATAGTTCATGGTTAATTTTTTGCCTGCACCTACCTCAACGCATCTCTGCATCACCCTAAGGTAGACTGTCAGATAATGCCTTTGGCATTAAGTCCGCCTTTGTACAATAAACTGTGCATAAAGTTGAAAAATAAAATATTATTTATTATAACAATTAATAACTATAATATCAGAAGGATATTTGCAGCAACCATCCTACTTGTTCAATAACATCTAAATATTAGTCAAATACGAGGTATTTTTTGTAATACGTATATTATCCAAAACAGGAAAAGAAGTCACGTGTATGATGATAAACAAAACTACGTACGATTTATTTTCTATTAGTTGCTATCTGAAGGATGTCGTCAGAGGCGTATAATAGAAAAATACAAAGACGATATCACTGCGAGAGAAGGAAAATAAAATTCGGAATAAAACCCTGTACCAACCTGTCTGGCCAGCGTGGAAACTGTAGGCCAAAGCCTGCCAACGTTGGGAGAGGTCTATGTTCAGTAGTAGACAGGATTGATTGATTGGGTACATTATTTATAAGCTTAATCTTTTTAACTTTTTTTAGACAGGAAAAAGAAGACCCCGGATATTTGTAGGCCTCAGATATGACCGTGATTAACACGTAGAAGAAGATGATCTTTTTACTAACTTTTGTTATTATTTTGTATCCATATATATCTTTATGTATTCAAAAATATATCTACCTGGGGCAGGTTATCCAACTCGGTAAAAACAACTTCGAGAAAGAACTAGCTAGAAGGATTCAGCTAGGTTGGGCAGCATTTCGCAAACTACGTCGAGGCTTCTCTTCACCCCTACCGCAATGCCTTAAAACAAAGGTCTTTGAACAGTGCGTCCTACTTGTTATGACTTATGGTGCCGAAACGTGGACACTTACAGTGAGGCTGGTCCACAGCTCAGAAATTCGCGCAGCGGGCAATGGAGCAAACTATGCTTGGAGTTTCTCTGAAGGATAGAATTCAGAACGAGGTTATCCGACAGAGAACTAAAGTTACCGACATAGGTCACAGAATAAGCAAGCTGAAGTGGCAGTGGGCTGGCCACGTTTGTCGAAAGACCGATGGCCGTTGGAGCAAACGAGTCCTACAGTGGAGACCTCGACAAGGTAAACAAAAGGTAGGACGCCCCCTAGGCAGATGGACGGACGACTTGAAAAAGGCGGCTTTGACAGACTGGATACGGATACGGAGGATCGGAGAAAATGGCGCACATTGGGAGAGGCCTATGTCCAGCAGTGGATTGCGGTGGGCTAATTGATTGATTGACAACATATGCTGCTTTGACGTCTACTCATTTACTTCGCCAACATATATTTTATTCTTATCTACTTTATAGTATATTTATTTAGATCTTCTGTACATTGTTTGATTCCCGTTCAGTGCAAATATTTGAATGCATGAATATGTATATTTGCATTGGTCTGGGTATTTCTATGTATAATATGTATGTATTTACAAAAAAAAAGTATCTAAGTATGTTTATCCGCAGTCTAGATTCCATTACACAAGCTAGTTAAGCTATGCTTACCATGGGTCTAGATAGCGTTGTGTAGAATGTCGTGGAATATTTATTATTATTATTATTATTATTGTATTCTTAAATAAATGTTTTTTCATTCTTTCATTTGCTGCAATATTGTCTGCAATATTTTCCACATCATTGCAAATCTCCAACGGTAGGATCGTTAAATCACTCTCCAATAACCGCACTACCCCTATCTGCTAGAATCCTCCCTGATACCACAAATCTATCCCTCACACATTCATACTTTAAATCCTAATACTCACACATATTAGCCCTCCAGTTGAGTTTAAATATGTTGAGTTCAATAAATTCTTGTTCATTTCTCGCTAATAAGTCATAAAGTTCTACAATTAGATTTCTATTTATTTGTTTAGTTCTACTGTTTATACAATTACCACGTTGTTGGTTGTAAATTGGCAATGCTGCCAGTCTTCTGGGAATGTCCACAAGAGATATGCGATGTTTAGGAATTTCATGATATTTTTAAGTTTATGTTTTTCTTTTAGTTTTAAGGTGTATTTTGTTCAATGTTTTACTCATGTTCAAAAATAATTGAATAGATATATATTAAATCGATTAAGATACAGAAAAATTAAAATATTATAATACCATTTTACAATCCCAAGCCTGTTTCATATTTCACCTTCGGCAACCAAAGCGACCCACAGGCGGCGTGCGTTTTAGTCGGTTCGAGTCCGACATAACCTCCTCCACCGGCTCCGGTGGGGAGGTATCCGTGGGGATTTTGCGCACGTAAAAAAAAAAGCCTGTTTCATATTTAAATGCCGTGTATAAAGTTTGTAATATTTCTTGTTAGCAGATAACAAGCCTCTATTGGAAAGCGCTTCAACAAGTCAGTTGTTACTGCTCGTATTGGATACTACAGTCGGACTCAAACAAACTTATTCGGAGACCTCGTTATTTTGTGTATCAGGAAATATTAAGATAGAATGGATCGACATTTATTTTTCTGATGAAGTGAAACATTATAGCAATGTTTCACTTTTTTTTCTATATCAATCCCTAGTTTCACTTCATCAGAAAAATAAATGTCAAGAAAAATCGATAAATGCCATGATCAAATTCTTAACTAGGTTTTATGCATACTGCGTTTTATTCTCCGCCGCGGTAGCCTAGTGGTATGGATAATGGACTGCTGAGACGAGGTCTCGGGTTCGATCCCAGGTTTTACCACCACACCAATGACTTTTCGATGCTTTTCGAAGTTATGTGTGTATTTATCGCAGGTTTATAAGTGCCCGGTTAATGGCAATAGGCTCGCCACCTATTACATTGGGACGTAAACATAAACTGGCGAAATGTGGGTGCTAGCACCTCTGCCTACCCCTTCGGGGATATAGGCGTGAGTTTATGTTATGTTATGTTTTGTTCTCTTAATAAAAATCTGTTCAACATGCAGTCATAAACTGATTTCAAACGCTATTTCATTTGATTTTGACAGAGAAATATGATTAGTTTTTATTATAGTGGCACTTCACATGGCTATTTTGTATTTGCGTATAATAATAATATGTATCCCTAGCATATTAAATTCTCTTAAAAGGGCCTCAACCTCTTTGCTTCGGCCCGAAGCACTCCCTCCAAAGGCCCGGGACTACATACAGAGTCATGGAACTGAGAAACAATAATAATAATAATGTGCTTTTTGTTACGTCGCGCATCGTGCGGAAGTTCCTTTCTCTGGAGCCCTAACCACCGGTAGCTTGGTCCCTGTACCCGATACCGGTGGAGCACTATTTTTATATTTTTAAATATATGTTTTTTATATGTATTTCAAAATATAATTTACAAGTGGTATATTTTAACCAAGAATAATAATAATAATAATGTAATCTATTGTTCAGTGACTTAGATATAGTTTGCAAAATCTCTAAACAATTCTATGTGTGGATAGTGTAATCGACAAAGCATTGGCCTTAGTGACAAATATGGTCAAAAATGGACAAACTCGTACATTGACAAGATATTTAGTTTTTTTTCGATCTGAACGGTTGGTAGTCTTAGTTCTGTCCGTGAGTGGTACTTGGGTATGTGCAACGTTAACAAAACGTTATGTGTTAATGTTGCACATACATGTATACATACATATAATCACGCTTATATCCCCGGAGGATTAGCCAGAGGTGAATTAACACCCACATTTCACCAATAATTGTATTCGGTCCCCCGTAATAGGGGGTAAGTTTATTGCCGTATTCCGTACACTATTGTTGACTCGAGCCATGCATCTGAGGCTGAGTCTGAACTGTATGTATCTGTCTGATGTTAAACAGCTCTATCCCTTAGTCACCATGTACGACATCACATTGGAAGATATGGAGTGGCACAAATTCTACTCTATCGGAAACCACGCGACTAAGTATATTTATCTGAATAGTTCAATTATCTTTAGGGTAGATTTCATTCAAATCTATTCAGCCATTTTGGGTGTTATTCATAAATAAAATCCAATAAAACCTTGGCATTTATGACAAACAACTTTAAACCTTTAACAAGATTTAGGTAACAATATTTTAGCTTTCAACAATAGCAGACATACATGATATGTATTTGTATGTATGTATGTATGTTTATTTATGTATTTATGTATGTATGTAGGTATGTATGTATGTATGTATGTATGTATGTACGTGAGTATGTGTATGTGTGTATATGTGTATGTGTATATTTGTGCCTATTGTCGGGGGTATACACATTTTATACCTTCTTATATTAATTTTACACCTGTGCACTAGACTTAGCCTCTCGTATTGCAATTCCTCTGTACACTCCCGGGTTTGCTGGAAGAGAACTCAACTTTGAGTTAAGCTCGCCTTTGTACATTACATCTCATCTTGTTATATTAATGTAATATGTGTGTACAATAAAGTATAAATAAATAAATAAAAAAAGCTTTATATTACAATAAAAACAAAATGGAATTTTAGCTTTTATAGTGGCGATTACTCCACCGACAAGAGTACAGCTCCTAAATTTAGAGAGAGAGCTTTCATAATACAGAAGATTTTAGGACAGACACAAAATTATATCTGACATTATATGGCAGTATTTTATTTTACCCCTAGGTACTGGGTATTCAAACGGATCTGCAACAATATTTCTTTCTATACCCCCGGGACAGTCCAGAGCCTGAAACAGAATCACACTCGTTTTCTCGAGACTTGGATCTTGTAAGTTTCTACTAAATCCCCTGGCATGCTTTAGATCGTTGAACTAGAATGGTTAATATACTTGGAATATTTTGTCCTTTATTCTTATTAACATGTAAACACGGGCAAGTTTCGTGAGACGACTATTCATTATGCGTCCTTTTTTTATATATTAGCAACCGAATATACTAAAATTCCCTTTTTTTAATACCACTTAGGTGGCAGACAAGCCCACGGCCGTACTGACGGAAAGTGGTTACCGTGGCCTATGGACGTGTGTAACACCAAAAAAGCCACACTCAAGCTGCCGACCCTGTATACACAGAGTTTCTGTGCCGTCAGTGTAGAGGACAAAGCAGGACAAGCCTTTAGTCATCCCACTGACAGCACAAATTCTCCAGTGAGCTCTGGCTACCCTCTCTCCAGCTAAGCTAAACTGCTTATATTAATAGTGGGTTCACGTCTGTAGTGTTCAAATTCTCTCTCTCTCTCGATTGTAAGGCCGACTTTTTAACTACTAAACTGCCGACGTTTCTATGCTTGTGAGGCTTGGGGCTCTTACAACAGTAACATGCCACGTTGTAGCATGATGCGATATAGTAGCACATTGTGACATCCTAGCACGACGTGACGCAACGTCGCATCGTTGTGATAAGGCGAGGCTACAATACTGTAAGTCTACTATACGTCGTACATAGTAAATATATGCCATTTTATTGCGTTGCTATGCGACGTCGTTTTTGCGTTGTGACGTTGCAACGCAATGTTGAGACCTCGCCTTAAGAGTCCTTCAGTGTCGATGTGTTAAGGTATACGGTGTATTATAACATGAATAAGTGCAAAAGAAAAACATTTTTGTTTGTAAATAAAAAATTTCTTGATTAAATAAAAAAATTAAAATATAAAAGTTGCCGTCAACTATTCATGAATCTCTGGCTAGTAGTTTATAAGTCTAAAGACTTTGTCTTTCTTTGAACAAAAGTGAATTGTTCAAGTAATCGTAGGATGACATTTTGAAATTTCATCTATTTTATATTTTAGAATGTACCTACAACAAAGCATTACATAAATATGAAACATTTTGTGATTTTAAACTGTATCGTAGTAATCGATTCAGATATAGAAAAAATTGAATCGGTTCAGGCGGGATTCAAACCCGCGATCTTACAGAGAGAACCAGTAAGCCACAGAAGCTTTGCCCGAAACCATCCAAATACTTCCATACATATATCCGTCTTACGGCAACGGTTAAAAAAAATATACTGTAGTAAGCTATGATTATTTTTGAATAACATTACAAATAATTACTGTCTCCGCTAGTAGGGACTGTATTACAGACGTGATGATGGCTTTCTTTTGTGAGACTAACCTTTACCTAACCATCGGGCGATGTGAACGTGATGAAAGGTCCCAACAACCCGATTACTGCCGGCTTCCCAATGGATCGCATGATGTATGACAACACACTACTTTACAACCAAAAACAACCTTAGTAGGGAAAACATAAGTAGATTTATTGAATGCTTCAGTAAGATGTCCTTTTCCGAAATATATGAAATCTCTGAAGCAAATGAAGCTTTTAATAAGTTTCATAACTTATTGACGTTGTTTTATAATTTGTGTTTCCCGGTAATTAGGGTAAAACATTACTATAGAGCATCTAAATTGAAGTGGGTTACTAAAGGCCTTAGAATAAGCTGCCATACGAAAAGAAAACTCAGATTTCAATATTACAAAAGTAGAACAAACGAACACAAAAACAGGTTCCAAAGATATTCAAGAATACTAAAAAAATGTATACATAGCTCTCAATCAATCTGCAATCAAAAGCACATAGCAAAAGCCAGTAACAAATGTAAAGCTACATGGGATGTTGTGAAACGCTATACGGGCATTGAGTTCCAGACAGCTTATATAGATAAGATCATTGATAATGATACTGTAGCTAGTTCTGGATCTGAAATAGCGAATAAATTTAGTAACTTTTTTATTGAAACTGTTGAAAATAACATACGTGAAAATAAAAATGAAAATAAACAAAATAATTTAAATATAAATAATAAATTTAATAATATAAATCATAGCTTATTTCTGGAACCAACGGACGACATAGAGATTTGTAACGTTATAAAGTCACTGAAAAATACCAAATCATCAGGGTACGATAGTCTCACCACGGAACTAATTAAACCTGTATCGCAATACATAGCAGAACCATTGGCTTACATCATAAATTTATCGCTGGAGCAAGGTTGTTTTCCAGAAGACCTGAAATTATCCATCATAAAACCTCTCTTTAAAAACGGTACCAAAACAGATAGAAATAACTATAGACCCATATCGTTGACCCCTATCTTATCCAAGGTCTTTGAAAAAGTCATGAACAAGAGAGTTTTAAGTTTCTTAGATAAATTTGATGTATTGACTAAAGAGCAATTTGGATTTAGGAGAAATAAATCAACTCAACTTGCAACATTTGTGTTATTAAAATCTATAATTAACAGAATTAATATGAAAAAACCTTCTGTTGCCCTTTTTTTGGATCTCAGTAAAGCATTTGATTTTGTAAATCACAACATACTACTTAAAAAACTAGAACAATCTGGAGTTCGTGGTATAGCCTTGAAATGGTTTGAATCATATTTAAGTGGCAGAAGACAGATCGTTAGAGTTACTAAATATAATGATATCACAAATAGTGTCGAAACGTTTGATTCTGAACCCAGATTTAATTCTCACGGAGTTCCACAGGGGAGTATCTTGGGCCCATTGCTGTTTCTTATTTACGTTAATGATTTGCCTAATGCAATAAACAATCATGACTGCGTTTTGTTTGCAGATGACACTACCATTATTATTGAATGTGACAATATGAACACGTGTGAAGGTAAATTGAATGGGGCTTTGCAAGATGTAGGGAAATGGTTAGATAACAATGGACTAAAAATAAACATTGCAAAAACAAAAATTATCCACTTTAGATCAACGAAAGTCAAAGATATAGCTTTTAATATTCAGTACAATAATGGGACAATTGATAAAGTACATAGCACAAAGTTTCTTGGCATTATAGTGGACGAGCACCTCACTTGGAAAGAGCATATAGATAATACTAGCAAAAAGATAAATAGATTTGTTTTCGCCTTAAAGAAAATTAACAACGTGACTTCAAGACAAACATCACTGATGGTTTACCATGCATATGTGTGCTCCATAATTCGCTACGGTATACTGGTCTGGGGGTACTCGTCTGACTTGTTACGTATCTTTGTTGCACAGAAAAAGTGTATTCGTGTTATATGTATTTGGTATGAAATGGTCTGAATCATGTAAGCCGATCTTTAAATCCGAAAATCTCTTGACTGTTCCTTGTATATTTATCTATGAAGTAGCCAAATTTGTTAAGTCTAACAAGGAACTATTTGAAGTACAAAATAATATGAATAGGCGTAAAGTTACTCAAACTCACCTTAAAATGCCAATACCTCGACTTGAAATGTTTAGAGTGAGCTGCGTATATATGGCACCGCTTATCTACAATGGGTTGCCTGACGATATAGTTAATCTTCCGTATCGTAAATTCTGTCCCGCTTTACGGAAATGGTTGATAGAAGAAAGTTTCTACTCGGTCAATGAGTTTCTAAAAAAATATGCCTCCCACTCTTATCATTTTAAAAATGTACTATAATGATATGACAATATAATTAATGTTATTTGTGTAATTTAAAATTTGATTTAATGATATGTGTAATGATTTTTATGGAATTTGTGATTGATAATTTTATTTATATTTAAAATTGTGTCAATTTTAATGAAATGATTATTTTGATGTTCTATTTTGACAATTCAATTCACAATATTTTGTTAATTTAATGTTTTAATGTTTGCATGTCATGACGGAATGGCAAAATGTGTCTTATGCTCATAAATTGTTTGTCACCTTGTATTTACCACATCTTAAGCAAATAAATATATTATTATTATTATTATTATTATTAACCTGGAGGTAATTTTGAAACCCTTTGCCACTGAGTCTTAATCAAATCTTAATTATTAATATACCGTTAGCCCGTAAAGTAAACTGCTTGTATTACCCGTTGTCCTACGTGAGCGACGAGCGCCATAGCGCGACAATGTGACGCTATATGTGATATTATATTTTTCTATACTTCACATAACGCATTCACGCGACACAACGTGGGACACAATAAAGAACAACGACCATTATTTAATACTTGCGCGCCGCATGTCGTACTCGTCACTCATTATGCTTTCCTATATAGGACAACACGTGCAGAGCTTAGATGTCTCCCTCACACTGTGCAGAATATACGAGTAAGAACCAAACGGTTCGGAAACTCTTTTCTTTACTGGACCATCAAGACCAAAACCAGCACATGTGTTTCTTTCTTCCTACAGTCCCTGGTCCTTTAAGCGTGGCGTGAAAAAGTATCTAATGAGGCCGCCAAGCAGAGTTTCTGTAATGGTGATCCTCTATCCTGAGACTTTGCCTTTAACTTACCATCAGGCGAAGTGAAGTCAAATTGGCGTGTCCTAGATAAAAAAAAATGTACGACAATGCCTTAGGAGTGGGTTCACATCGATAGTATCGACGGGATTTGCAACCATAAGAAGCCTATACAGGTAATAATTTATAGTACTCATGTGAGGAGGGAACGAAAGTAAGCCCTCCAGCACTCTCACAAATCAATAAACATTCAATAAATATAAAAGTGAACCGTACTTAACGTTAATATGAAGTGAAAGGGTGGTAGTTCCCAGTCGAATCGGCCCGTTTGTGCTGGATAAACTTGGCTGTAGGCACAGGCAGAGGCAAAATTTATAAATTGATTGATATTGAAGAAAAATATGTATCTATAGTAATACTATTGAACAAAAGTGAATGACTAACACATGACAATCTAAAACGTAAACTAAATATTTAAATGTTTAGTGAAATGCGATGCATCTAATCAAATCAAATCAAATCAAATCAACATCCTATTGTTTTTATATTTTAATTTAGATAACTTCCATGTACATTATGTAACATAACATAAACTCACGCCTATATCTCGGGGATATAGGCGTGAGTTTATGTTATGTAGGGGTAGGCAGAGGTGCTAGCACCCACATTTCGCCAGTTTATGTTTAGGTCATAATGTAGTAGGTGGCGAGCCTATTGCCATTAACCGGGCACTTATAAATCTGCGATAAATACACACATAACTTCGAAAAGCATCGAAAACTCATTGGTGTGTGCCATGGTAAAACCTGGGATCGAACCCGAGACCTCGTCTCAGCAGTCCATTACCCATACCACTTGGCTACCGCGGTTAACATTATGTGAATACAAATAAAAAGTTAGAATTGCCAATAAAGTATATGAATCTAATCCTATCGATTTTAAAAATGTGTATGTTTGTGACTATGTATGTTACTCAATCACGTTCAAACGTTAACATGTTATGTTTATAATAATTTTCTAAATCACGTAATTCTGATAAATTCCGCACTTTAAATAATAAATCACCTAAGGCGCTTGGGGTTTTAAGACAAATCTAACACAACCTTAATTGTAGTATCTAATTCACCTATCCAATCGAAATATACCCGGTAATAAAGTGACTTGAAAATGCACAAGAAACGCACGAAAAATAACCCTTTCCCGGCAAGAAAGGTCACTCGCGGTCATGATACGACTGCTGCCTCTTATTGTCATCTCAAATGAGATGTGAATCAACTGCGTAAATCTCCGAGCTATAAAGTATTACTCAATTTATTCGTTTCGCATTTTACTTGGTTCGAGTCCAACATAACCTCCTTTCCTTGGTAGATATTTTTCCATTGTTAGTTAGTTTTTTAGATTGGCAATGGTGTTAATATTTGTTACTAAATTTTTCACATTTTATATTTTTTTCAGAACTGTTGCTTATTCCAATGATCATGCATAATATTATTTTATTATATTTTGAAGAAACTATTATCTAAAATAACTGCTGTTATTATATCGATTGAAAAGATTATGATGAAATAACATATTTATTCGCAGAAATATAAATAAATAAATAATTTTCAGAAGTACATTAGGTATAGAAAGATAGCCTTTCTCAGAGAGAACATATTCTGAAAATCTTAAAATATATCACAATGCATTTTTGCTGTCAATTAATCAATCAATCAATCAACTAGCCCATTGCAGTCCACTGCTAGACATAAGCGTCTCTCAATATTGGCAGACTTTGTTTTATCTATTTTTAAATGAACTATTATTTTATTTAAACGGTACAACAAAATATGAAAGTTTGTAGATTCTAACAGATCACTCCACTGACAATATGATAAGATTTCATCAGCCAACCTTTATTTTCGAAAAATGTATAAATATCTGAATTGAAAACCTCCTTAATTTTAGAGTATTTAAAAAAATAATGTGATGAAAAGATTTGTAATAACATTAACGTAAGAAAGACCTAATCCAAATATCAAAGACAAAGAAGCAAAACAATAAATTAATAAATAAACACGCTCCACTTGACAAAGGAAACAAAGTTATTATCTTCAAGACGTATTCTCTTAAGTGCATCTATTTAATAAGCAACTAAAGGAAGGAAGTAGAAATTAATTAATGTTACAAAGAAGAAAAGCCGATGGAAACAAACGCTATTAGATATATTTTATATTTGAAACATTCAACGTCAATCTGTTATTTTTACTATTTATAATGTTGATTGATGGCACTTGGTGGAATTTGTTGTTACACATATTGATAACTCACTTGTGCTTTTCCACATTACTTTTAATATATGTTAGACCTGACCGGTTTCGCGTTACGGCATCCTCAAAGGTTTACAATGAAAAAAAAAACATTATTAAGAACGTTCCTTTCTAAACATTGCGACACTTAAACATATTTCTCAAGTAGGTAGTAGGATGTAGGTAGGATAGGTAGTATGAAATATGTTTTTTTTTTCATTGTAAACCTTTGAGGATGCCGTAAGGCGAAACCGGTCAGGTGTAATAAGCAATAAAGTAATGTGGAAAAGTACAAGTGAGTTATCAGTATGTGTAAAAGTACAAGTGATTTATCAATTTGTGATTCAGCATCAATAATTTGAAAAAAAATTCTAGCACTTCCATAGGAATTTAATACTCATAAGATAGGGAACCGTTAATCCGTGTGGTGATGGATTATAAGTAAAAGTATCACCACGCCATCTCATCCGAAAGGCGGAGAAAGAAGCCATAAGAGGCGACTAACTTAAAAATATGCAGATGCTATCACTGCGAGAGAAGAAAAATTCGCAATAAAACCCTGTACCAACCCATCTGGCCAGCGTGGAAACTGTAGGCCAAAGCCTTGGGAGAAGCCTATGTACAGGAGTAGACTGAGATAGGCTAATTGATTGAAGATAGGAAACAAGGACATATAGGACATCCTCTCTGTCGTGGTGGTAGTGAACATGACTGCCAGGCAGGCACAGGTTCGATTTCCACTCAGTGCAAATATTGATGTGCATGTATATGACTCGTCATGTTCCTCGGAGAGTACGTTAAGCCATCAGTTTCGGTTTTATCAAACTTTTGAAGTTCGAAGACCACCCTGGGCTCCTAAGCCAAATTTTGGAGACAACTGGTCAATCACTGGTAAATTAGGGTTATTTCACCTTCT
Organism: Eilema griseolum; assembly: GCA_963662185.1. Taxonomy (NCBI): domain Eukaryota; kingdom Metazoa; phylum Arthropoda; class Insecta; order Lepidoptera; family Erebidae; genus Eilema; species Eilema griseolum. Next base: position 20,231,055 of record OY759248.1, on the reverse strand, counting down.
AATGATTGAAACAGTTATTTACGAAGTGATCGCCATTGATCACTTCGGCTGATACAAATCAGAACACCGTAATGGACATTAACATACGACTAAAAACTTATTTGATAAATTGTGACGACTTCCAATTATACAAAAAAGCAATAAAACGTGAAAAATGTAGCCTTATTTACCTTTCAAACTCATAAAAATGCTGTATAATTTTTACTAAATATTCAAATAGTACTCTGTATGTATTAGCAGTACTTGGCAAGTAACTTATTTAAGAGCTAACAAGTAACAATTCCTAATCCAAAACAAATTAAGTCTGTGTTTATCGTGCATTAAATTAGTAGCTGGGTCTTGCTGAAATATTAGTTCGGGATCTTGGGTAAAGTTTGCGCTCACTGGATTTAGTTAAAACAATACATTATATAAGTTTGATAACTACAGTTTCTTCAGAAATAATTTACATTGATATTTTATGACGTGTCGGTGGAGTATTTGTCAGCTTTGTCAGAAATTATGCGTTCAATTCACGCTTAATGAAATTATTTTGCACCTGAATTGTGTCCATTTCAATCTGTTTGGGTCTCTCTTGATATAAGTATGTATGTGTTCCCAAAAAGATGAATGTATGGTATGTGTGTTTATTTCTGTTTATTTTTATCTGTCTGTCTGTCTGTTTATTTTTAGAACCTACATTATGATGTGCTTTATAATAGCTGTTGTTTATATCTAGATGGCTATTACTATTATCTTATTATATCCTTATTGTAATATTATATCCTTAAACTTTATTATATTATATACGTATTATATATAATATTATATACTTTATTTTACCGTCTCTACCATGGTGAGTGTTCTGATGAGCTCTTCCAACTAATGTCCAACCATGTAGGAATGGAGATTTCCAACATAGAACAACACGTGCAGGGCTTAGATGTCACCTTCACACTGTGTTGAATATACGAGCAAGAACCAAGCGGTTCGGAGACTCTATTTTTTGCCGCACCACCAAGACCTGGAATTCATTACCAGCACACGTGTTTTCTTCTTCCTACAGTCCCGGGTCCTTTAAGCGGGGCGTGAAAAAGCTTCTGATGAGGCCGCCAAGCTGAGTGCCACCATTGTAACATAACTTAGTGTCAGTAATGGTGACCCTATTTCCTGAGACTTTGCCTTTAGCTTACCATCAGGCGAGGTGAAGTCAAATATCTCTTAGATTATTTCCTTTAAGTAAAAAGAGAGTTAAGTTTAAGTCCTGTATTTTAGAACGATACTTAGTTCTAAATCTCGATTAATCTGAATATTCGAGATTGTACGGACAATCTGTTATATCTGTCAATCTGTGTATACAATCTGTTCTCAGATAAATCGAAATTTCGGTGTGAGTGTCGTTCTAGAATGCGTGTTTAAGTTTATTTTAGAGTGCAAAAGTGTTGTATTAGTAGCAAATAAAAAATATCCCTGATATAATTATAAACTCAACTCCTAATAAATTGTCGCTTACCGTGTTCTGATTGTTGCCAGTCAAAATATTGCCACGATCAAGTTTTAGATGGATTCTTTTTTCGTAAATCTCATTATCCCAAAGCCGTGATATTAATGGAGTGTTGCCACCCTCGAATGTCCTTACAATCTAATAATATCATCTACCATTTATGTCACCAGAATCAGATAGATGGTGCGCTATTAGGTATCTGACAACGTTTCAGAAAAAAAGTGGTTATATTTATATACTAGCTGTTGTCTGGGGCTCTGCCCGCTTCAATGTTGATAAAAAAAATTTTATACCACTTAGGTGACAGACAAGCACACGGCCCACCTGATGAAAAGTGGTTACCGAGGCCTATGGACGTGTGCAAAACCAAGGGAGTCACACTCGCGCTGCCAACCCTGTAAGCATAGAGAGTTTTTGTGCCGTTAGTGTAAAAGACAAAGCAGGACAAGCTCTTGGTTTTCCCACTGACCGTACAAAAACTCTCCAGTGAGCTATGGCTACCCTACTCACCGCCGAAGACAACACGAGGTTATTATGGCTGCGGTTTTTTTTTATACAACTTAGGTGGCAGACAAGCACACGCCCCACCTGAGGGAAAGTGGTTACCATGACCTATGAACGTGTGTAACACCAGTGGAGTCACATCCGTGCTGCCGACCCTGTAAGAACAGAGATTTTGTGCCGTCAGTGTAGAGGACAAAGCAGGACAAGCCTTTGGCCGTCCCACTGACAGCACAAAATCTCTCCAGTGAGCTCTGGCCACCCTACTCACCGCCGGGAACACAACACGAAGTTATTATAACCGCGGTATTCTGTGGGGCGGAGGTACTTCCCCAGTCGGACTGCTCAATTGGACGGAAATATCGTCGTGTACTATTTATGTAAATGGACATAATATCTATGGGCACAGGTAGCAGCTCCGGTTCTATACAACCATTTACAATCAAACAAACGGCATAGCATGTTTTAAGTCTCACAAAGACCCTTCGAAAATACTGTAAAAAAAAAATACTTTGATAGTTTATGCGTACATTGCGAACAAACAGAATAAGAACAGAAGAAGAATATGAATTCCAAAATGGTTAGAGCTATTAAAGGCCACACACATAAAATGGGGTTAGAGGGAATATATATAACGTCGATGTTCTTTAAAAAAATTGCTCAGAATTGTTGATTTTTTTTATAATTTCTGCAATGTCCAGACGTAACCCATTTGCTATGCTTTTTTAAAACTATTTATTATCTATTCTGTGACTATTTTTAGCCGCATAGTTTCCAGCAGAGCAGAATTACGGTGACCCCATCTCTTCTCATGCAGTGTGGTACAAGGCGACTAAGAGATAGGGCTGTTTTACATCAGACAGATATATACCTACAGCTCAGACTCAGGCACAAATAGCATGGCTCGAGTCAACAATAGCGCCCGGAAGACGGCAATAAGCAACAGGATTAGTGAAATATGGGTGTTAATTCACCTCTGCCTAACCCTTTGAGGATAAAGGCGTGATTATATGTGATGGTATTTTAATTTCGCGTAAAAATTTAATGTTTCTAAATAAAAACATAAGGATTAAGCTTCATAAAAATATTTCATTTTATAGAAAGAAATCACAAAAAATCGTACGTATTTATGTTAACAGTTCCTCGTTATAACACGCGCTAGACTAACAAAGGCCATTATCCAGGCTCGATCTCACACGATCCGAAAGCTAACGACTACCTCTAACGAGATTATGAAAACCTGATGGTAAGTGATTTCGTACCTTGTAGATGAGTGCTCAGAGTACATATTGAGTTTCGATTCGAAAATTGTTTTAACAGTATTTGAGCTTTAAGGTTTTAAAGAGAGATATTTCATTTTTCACATTGTCTTTTTGCTGAGATGTAAAGTACTTAAGTATAGAAAAACATCGAGATTTTATTATTAAGTTAGTTTTGTACGTAGATTTATGCTTTTTTATTTATCAAATTATTGGGGATAAGCATCCAAGGATGTGGTCAATGTCACTGAGTTTTGGGATAGACGAATCCATATAGATGATTTAAATTGCTGCCATTGACACGAGAAAGAGAAGAAGAAATGAGGATTAAGATTGGTGTAAAATCATAAGTTGCATTTTATACGATCTAGGTGGTAGACAAACACACGGCCCACCTGATGGAACGTGGTTACCGTGACCTATGAATGTGTGCAAGTTTAAGGGAGTCACACCTGTATTGCCAACCCTGTAAGAACAGGGAGTTTCTGTGCTGTCAGTGCAGAAGAAACAATCAGGACAAGCCTTTAGCCTTTCTACTGACGGCACAAAAACTCTTCAGTGAGCTCTGGCTACCCTACTCAACACGAGGTTATTATAGCAGTGGTATTCTGTAGGGTGAAGGTGCTTCTTCTGTCGGACTGCTCAATTGGTATGGGAATACTGTCGTGGTTTTGACCTGCTGCTAAATTTTATTTTATTAAAATTTATTATTAACTTTTTTTTACGTTAATTATATTAAAATTATTTCTTTTTTAACCGACTTTCAAAAATGAGGAGGTTCTCAATTCGATTGGTATCTCATTTTATTTTCCTTATGTATGTGCACCGATTACTCTGAGATTAATGATCCGATTTACATGATTATTTTGTAATTATAATTATTGTAGATTATTTTAATAAACAAATCAAGAAATAATTTATAAATATTAAATTTTTTTTAACTTATCAATTACAAATAGACAAAATAATTAGAACATAAATACACGACACAAACTCGCGATCATGTCGCGTCAAACAACCCACTCCGCATCGTTCCCGGCGCAAAGGTGCCCATTATGCTGGCCGCGTTGCCCCGCTGAATCGCAATAGCCAACCTTTGCCCCAGGAACGAGCCGGATCGGAAGTCACCGCCATGGTCGTGGATGCGGCGGCCAATTTCCGCGATCAACATCTTCGTGTCCGACCCCCAACTGCCCATAGTCTCCACCGCAATGGGCACAAAATAATATTGTGGCTCCATTGCGGCGTATTTCGCCCTTTTTTTGCTCGCGGCGTCCTCAGCCGCCGCCGCCGGGGCACCGATGGTGCGACCAAGATGCGTGGCCGAGACTGTGCTGACGCATGTGGCGTCCCACACCAAGCACCTGCCGTTTTTCCACGGCACCAAAGTGAGACCATCAGGTCGCTTACCGTCTAATCTGCAGAGACCCGGGGGCTCCAGCACGCATGGTACATTCGCCGATATTAGAGCCCTTCGGATTATGTCGTTGAGGGCATGGTGACGTGGGAACCTGCCTGTGCAGCGACGACAGCTCAGTGCATGATGGCCGTCCTCCTCCACTGTGGAGCCACAGATGCATCTGTGTGATTCACACACCTTGCAGCCCAGGCGGAGCGCCACTGCCACCCGCAGAGAGTCGTCGTCTAATAAGGTGCCCAGGTGCGGTGACGGCAGTGCGTGCAACCATGCCCCCGATTCAGGCTGCGTCACAGCCCTGAGCCTCGCCAAATCAACGCCCGCTGCGCTATCCAGCATATTCCTCACTGTCCCATCAGCACCGATCTCATCCCATGCTCGCTGCACGCGCGGAGTTACTGGACTCTGTTTGCCCGGATTGAGGACTGACCATGCTGACTGCGCCTCGCACGCATGAGGTATGTCCACTCGATCGCCACTTGGTGAGAGCATGATAATTAAATACAATAAAAATAAAATAACTATTATACAACTTATAGCTAAGAACAATTAAAATGCGTCGTAGAATTCCTCCGCATCGCATGCCTCTTGTGGTAGCGTTCCCAGAAGACTGGCAGCATTGCCACGTTGTATGGCAATGCTTATTCTCTGACCTAAAAAGAGGCCAGCCTTCTGGTCACGAGAAGCGTCGACCATTCGCTTCGCAATCTCTCGGAAGAGGTTGCGAGCGCTCGGACCCCATGACCCCAAAGTCTCGACTCTAAACGGCACAAATTCATAATCTCCGATGAGATTGGAGTATTTGCGCCGCTTGAGAGCCTCTGCAGAAGCAGCAGCAGCACCAGCACAGCCAGCCGTGCTAGTTATATGGGTAGGAGCCATGGTATCAACGCATGTGGCGTCCCACACCAGAGTCCTACCCATCTTCCATGGCATTAACGACATGCCATTCGGTCTCTTGCCATCGTCACGCGCCAAACCGTTTGGTTCTAGTACAGCTGGTACACCGGCGGTGACAAGAGCACGGCGGACTATGTCGTTGAGGCTGGCGTGCCGTGGAATTCGCCCAGCGCTCCGGCAGCACGACAGACCATGGTGTCCGAGTCTGTCAACGGCTTCTCCACAACGGCATTGATGCGGAGAAACACACGGCGCACCTAAACGGAGACAAGTTGCGATGCGGAAGGTAGTGTCATCTAACATAGTCCCTACGTTAGATGACGGAAGAGCTTGTAGCCAAAGACCCGATTCCCACACTCCAACCGCCAGTAAACGGGCACGCTCAGCAGCATTGGAACATTTTTAAGTTCGATCCAGAATAATTGCCATTTTAAATTCAATGTATTTGCAAGAAAATGATCGGTACAGAAGGTATTACAATATTATAAGGTTCATTCATATGCATTTTATGAGGTAGACATGGCGGTAGATGTAGAGGTAGGATACGGCGGTATTTCCGCCCAATTGAGCAGTCCGACTGGGGAAGCACCTACGCCGTACTGAATACCGCAGCTATAATAACTTCATATTGTGTTCCCTGCGGTGAGAAGGGTAGCCAGAGCTCACTGGAGAATTCGTGCTGTAAGTGGGAAGACTAACGGCTTGTCCTGCTTTGTCTTCTACACTGACGGCACAGAAACTCTGGGCTTACAGGATCGACAGAGCGAGTGTGGCTCCTCTGGTGTGACACACGTCCATATGCCACAGTAACCATTTTCCATCAGGTGGCCCGTGTGCTTGTCTGCCACCTAAGTAGTATTAAAAAAGAATACCATTTTATGAACATTTATGTGTATTTTACATGTACATTTTTAAACGATTTCTTTTTTCTTCGATATTTCTGTCATTTATGCACCGATTTTAATTAGATCTAGCTGTTGATTCCTTTCCCACAACCCATAGGAATCTATTTGCGGGATAAAAAGTAGCTTTAATTGAATAATAAACCTTCGAATATATATTTAAGAACTTTCTGTAGTGAGTTGGATAGTAGCATATTACGGAAGAATTGGATTTTACCGACATTCCACATTTTCAGTTGTATCATGAACATAAATATATTTTTTTTTTTATTCTACTTAGGTGTCCGAAAATTTAAATCAATCATTTTGCCCATCGCAGTCCACTGCTAGACATAGGCATCTCTCAATGGTGGCAGGCTTTGGCCTGTTCCATCAGCCAGACGGGTTGATACAATATTTTATTTGAAGTTTTCTTGAAAATAATACAGCGTTCAAATATACAACTTATAAATAACATTGTGCTCCACAGATGTTGGGTACAGGGACCAAGTTACCGGTGGTTAGGGCTCCAAAGATTGGATCTTCCTCACGATGTGCGCTGATTGAGAAATACAGCCTTTTGCATCTGGCTCTTAACCCAACGGTCTAACCCAAGCCTCTTGAGTCGAGGCTCCTTACTATTAGACCTATTAGATTATTATTATAACCCAAAGATTGAACTTTGGTATGCAGAGGTAATACTAGGTACTACTCTTTTTCTTGAATTGCCTTATGCTTATCATCATCATTCTCTTAGCCTTCAGTTCCAGTCAAATGTGATGAGCCTGGATTTCAATATTTTCCATGAAGCGACTACCATGAGATCTCCATAATAAATTAGCGATATTGAAGTTCTGTAGTATGATAGTGGATTTCTGTGCCACTTTCCTATTATATGTTCCCCTACATGGGTTAAAATGGCAATGTTCATGTGTTATATATTATGAAAACTGATATATGGAAACTTTGCCTCCCATTGGATTACAATTCCTCTGTGCACTCCCGAGTTTGATGGAAGAGAACTCAACCTTGAGTCAAGCTCGCCTTTGTATATAATAACTTTGTATATAATAATTCACTTATTTGTATAAATGCCTTGTAAGTGTACAATTAATAATAAATAAATGAATAAAAACTTGTTCGATCCGCTGAACAATAAACGACATAGGAATTTAATTCTCGTGAAACCTCCTAAGGCGGCACTTTATGCAAAAAGATAGGTTGGCATGTCTGCAAGAATTTTTAATAAATTGCTGAACGAAATCTTAATGACTCTATTCAGAATTTATTTTTGAACAAAAATTCAAAAGGATATTGCTTTCGTCAGCTCAAATAGGGTTTTTTTGACTTAAGAAGTATCAGGAGTGGACCGGAAAGAAGAAATAACCTATTTTTAGGTTCAAATTACAAATTTTTTGGCAAAACACTAATGAAATTGTGTTACATAAGATACGTCAATACAATTTCACTCTTTCTGATGATAAGTTTCAGGAAAGATACCAACAATGTTAGAATGGTGACTTTCAACTTGACAGCCTCATCAGATGCTTTTTTACGCCGTGCTTTTAGAATCCGGGTAGGTAGGAAGAAGAAATCATAACATGTGCTGGTAATGAATTCCAAGACTTTATGATGCGGCAAAGGAAGGTCACCGAACTGCTTGGTTTCTGATGAAATATTCTGCAACGTATGCGGGTGACATCTAAGACTCGCGTTGTCCTGTATAGGAAACCAACTATAGTAAAACTATGTATAAAAATATATATTATGGATCCAATATTACTTACTTCAACAAAACAACTTCAACACTTCAACAAAACTGGTGGTAGAGATTTGACGGCACAAATTTGTCACAAATTTCGACCGGGTTGGTACCACCGTGCAATATTGCGAAAAACCCTTCATAGTAATTCAATTTCGGTTGGATTGCGTTCAGGGATCAGCAAATGCATAGCCGGGTAGGGGTGATGGTGGTCGCAGCACTAGTGGGACCAGTGGGTCTTGGCGTAGTCTAGTGAGGATGGTGCGGGGCGACGCGCCGGTCAGGGAGACCCGTAGAAACGGTGGTGCCGCTGGCCGCCCGCGGTATAGTACAGAGGCCCAACTGGGACTAACCACCCTGGAAGGCTGCCTCACCAGACCGCGCATAATCCCGGTATGGCTCGTCGTGCCGGTTGGTGACCGGAAGTGGGGGCCAGGCGACCATATTCGGGGGGGTACGGGGGCCCTTCCGTACGGCGTGTCGGCTCACGCCATGCCTCATAATCATAGACAAAACCAATATCCCGCACTTTGTCACGCGGTGCTGCGACGACAATCACCTCTTTTTTTCACGCCCTTTTCTCCTTTTCATCATGGCAGCGCATTTAAGAGTATTGGGCAACACAGCGGCTCTACAGACTCCCACAAGCTCGCTATTTGAGGTGGAGTCCACTAACATCTGTGGACTCCATGCGAACCTCAACGCCGTCCACCAACACCTTGAGACGGCGAAACCAGATATGCTCTTTCTCACGGAGACACAAATAGGCCGCCCTGATGACACGACCTACTTGCTTTACCCCGGCTATGTTATCGAGGAAAATTTCCGTGCAAAAGCCGGGGTGTGCGTGTTTGTTAGGGCGGATGTTTGTTGTCGCCGTTTGCGCTGCCTTGAGGACCCATCCTTTTCAACCCTATGGGTACACGTAGACCATGGCTCTACGAGTCAGATCTATGTGTGCCTCTACCGTTCCCATACAGGAGATGCTGAGACAACTCGACTCTTTGAATATCTGAGTCAGGCGGCAGATGATGCGCAGGAACGGTTTCCGAACGCCGAAGTGGTATTTTTGGGGGACTTTAACGCCCACCACGAAACCTGGTTGGGCTCCTCCAAAACAGACCATGCGGGAAGAGCCGCCCATGCATTTGCTCTGGCGCATGGCCTGACCCAATTGGTACACGAGGTCACTAGAATACCAAGAAGGTCGGGCCTAGCACCCTCTCTGCTAGACCTTCTGCTGACGAGTCACCCAGACCTGTACAGTGTTTCGGTACAAGCCGCTTTAGGCAATTCCGACCACTGTCTGGTCTGCTCCAAGGTGCCAATTATAGCGCCTTCAAGACCCGTGCAGGGGAAGCGGCGTCTCTGGCACTACTCGTCAGCAGATTGGGATGGGCTGCGCAACTATTTTGCGTCCATCCCGTGGGTTGAACGCTGCTTTGAAGGTAAGAAACCCTCGGATTGTGCTACTGCTGTTGCCGGTGAGATCGGTCTGGGTATGGAATACTATATTCCTTACACTGATGTCACCGGTGCCCGAGGAGTGCGCCCTTGGTTCGGGCGCGAGTGTGCGAGGGCTGTTGATCAAAAGCAGTCCGCGTATCGCGCTTGGGTAAGGGCGCGTGCCACGCACGATCCCAATGTGAGCCACTTCAAGGCGGCGTACAACAGAGCCACAAAGGTCTGCAAGAGGGCTTACGTCAAAGCGGATGCCCTGCGCATTGCGCGGCTTGGTCAAGAGCTAGTGGCACATCCCACGGGCAGCCGTGGATACTGGCGACTGGCCAAAGCCGTGCAGGCCAACTTCTGTCAGCCTTCGCTGCCACCGCTGCGCTACCCTGATGGATCCCTGGCCCATGGACCGCAAGAGAAAGCCAATATGCTAGTAAATCTCTTTGCGGCCAATTCCCGAGTCGATGATTGCGGCATACAGCCGCCGACACTACCCAATGGTGACCACGTAATGCCTGAAATACGTATCAGGCAATGCGATGTTCGTGCGGTGCTTCAATCACTCGATGTCCGGAAAGCCAGTGGCCCGGATGGTATTCCAGCGGTGGTCTTACAAAAATGTGCAGCGGAGTTGTCTCCGATGCTTACGCGGCTGTACCGACTGTCCTACAGCTCGGGTACAGTGCCTTCGGCTTGGAAAGAGGCGAATGTACAGCCGATCCCCAAGAAGGGGGATCGCTCAGAGCCAGCCAACTATCGACCCATAGCCATCACCTCAGTGCTGTGCAAGGTCTTCGAGCACATCATTAACAAACAGCTCATGCGTCACCTAGAGGATCACTCCTTAATTAATGACCGGCAATATGGCTTCAGGCCGAAACGGTCAACGGGTGATCTTCTAGCATACGTTACCCATCTTTGGGGTGAGGCTATGGACAAGCACGGCGAGTCACTGGCAATTAGTCTTGATATCGCCAAAGCTTTCGATAGAGTCTGGCACAAATCGCTTCTCTCCAAGCTACCAGCCTTTGGTCTGCCTCCTAGACTGTGCAACTGGATTGCTAGTTTCCTGCAGGAGCGCCGTATCCGCGTCCTCTGTGATGGACGGGCTTCGGAGTTCTTGCAAATAAATGCTGGCGTACCGCAGGGGTCTGTATTATCTCCCACTCTCTTTCTTCTGCATATCAACGACATGCTGTCCACCGGCAGCATACATTGCTATGCAGACGATAGCACCTTACACGGGAGTTATCACGGACAACCTGCGGCCAAACAGTCTGATATCGTGGAAAAAAGACAGCTTCTTGTCACTGAACTGGACCGGATCTTGAATCACATTTCTCAATGGGGCTCCGAGAACATGGTCGAGTTCAATGCCAAGAAGACGCAGGCTTGTGCGTTCACAGCAAAGGTATCTTCTTTCCTTCCCCTTCCCACTCTTCAGAGCACGCCACTTCCACTGCAGGACAATCTCTATATCCTAGGCATGGATATTCGCTGCAAACTGAATAACAGAAATTACATCGAGAGCATCATCAAAACAGCCTCGCGGAAACTCGGACTCTTAAACAAAGTGAGACGTTTTTTCACGCCGGAGCAGCGGTGTCTTCTCTATAAGACACAAATTCGCTCCTGCGTGGAATACTGCTCGCATCTCTGGGATGGCTCCGCGAAATACCTACTAGATGCTCTCGACAGGTTGCAGCGACGCGCGGTCCGAATTATTGGGAACCCTGAGGTCACGAACACCCTCGAGCCTTTGCAGATGCGTAGAGATATTGCTTCCTTGGCTGTATTTTACCGTCTCTACCACGGTGAGTGTTCTGACGAGCTCTTCCAACTAATCCCACCATCTCCTTTCCTACATAGGACAACACGTGCAGGCCTTAGATGTCACCCTCACACTGTGCAGAATATACGAGCAAGAACCAAGCGGTTCGGAGACTCTTTTCTTTGCCGCACCACCAAGACCTGGAATTCATTACCAGCACACGTGTTTCCTTCTTCCTACAGTCCCGGGGCCTTTAAGCGGGGCGTGAAAAAGCATCTGATGAGGCCGCCAAGCTGAGTGCCACCATTGTAGCACTTAGTGTCTGTAATGGTGACCCTCTTTCCTGAGACTTTGCCTTTAGCTTACCATCAGGCGAGGTGAGGTCAAGTTGGCGTGTCCTATATAAAAAAAAAAAAAAAAAAAAAAAAAAAAAAAACAAAACAAAAAAGTGCTAAATGAATACAATAAAGTCTCAACATTCTATCTATCGCACGTTAGAGTAGGCATGAATACTTTATAGAGCTCTGACGTACATAAATACCCTCCCGAGTCAGCGGCTGTCAAACTTTTCACGATGACTAGTTGCTAAGTTGGGAAAGAAAGTTAATAATGTTTCACTATCTGTTACATGTATGTCGTGAAACAAATCTTGATACTTGTAATTAATCATGAAAGTTTGTAGGTAAACATTGTTGTGTATAAGTAATTTGTTTTATGTTTTGAGATACACGAGGCGTGATCTTATGATTAGCAGGGAGTTTGTGGAAGAACAAGAGGCGGTAAAATTCATAATCCTCCAAGGATTTACTTAGATTAGTAACATTAATACAGTTTAATCAGTAATATAAAGTAACAAGGTATTTTTGCTGTTATGAAATTATGTCCTTCACTTGTTAAATGTAGAGCGTGTTTATGCCTCACTAGTTGTTTCTCACAGCTCAGCCCATGTCATTCTAGACTAATCGATCATTTTACTATATTGCAGCTTGATCTATTCAACCGTTTTAGAGTGATTGAAAAACAAACATTTTATAATATTAGTAGGATATGCAATCTTCGTGGAAGCTCCTTTCAAGTAGCTTCAAAGCTACTAAACATAAACAATAATTTCCATAATTGACTTGCTTTCAAAATGAATTTACTTTCAAGCGCACAACAGACAAGTATCCAGAGAGTTGGTGCCCCATAAGGAAAGACCGTGGATGGAGCAATAAAAGTTATTGTGTAAATTTTCCAACGCTGTAAATGAATAAAATGCTTTTAAATATATTAAAATTCAGATGATTTAATTATATATAATAAATCAAAACAGTTGTATCAATTTATAACCACTAAATCAAACAATTGTATCAATTTATAACAACCTAGTTTAATTAGACAGGCCTTTTGGAGGTTTCTGTACGTCATAAGAACGGCTTTAGTATTATGCGCACGAGAAGCTGCGAGCAACTGTTAGTTTATTTAAAAAAAATACGCTTTTTTAACTCTAAAAAATACGCATAGATATAATAGCGAAACGTGCGTATAAATTCTTGCCAGCTTACATATTTAAAAATTTATAGAGTATTAAATTATACTCATGTAAAAGTAGTTGCTCTTGCTAGCTACGCCGCTTGCGTTTAAAACGAATTCCGTTTGAAGAAATTATTTAACAATAAAGCGCAAAGTTTGGGCACTAAAAGAGAGACTGACACCTCACACGATATCGAATGATTCAGAGCGGGCATGACAAGCTACGTTTAGTAGTCATTACTGCGTGTCATGACGTTCATGTTACTACGTCAGTGACTGTCAAACTTTTTCCTACGCTATTAATTTGAAATTTTATGGCAAATGCTTGTAATTATCGTGACATGTTCTTTTTGAAGTTCAAGGACTTTGAGTTTCAAGGTCTTGGTCGATTTGAGTTAATGGGGGGAATCCTGCTTCCTATTAATTGTTAAATATATTATGAAAGTTTATGAAAATGTTCAGATGTTTGAATGTGTGTAACTCAATCACACTCAAATAACTCGTGCAGTTATTTATCTGACTGGAATTTGGCACATGTATAAATTATAAGACGAACGAGATCAGAATTCATAAAAAATATAGGAAGAAGCCCATAACAGTCCTTCCCGTTTGAGTTTTAACTACCTGACTGAGGTAATCCCCCTACTATACAGAAAACTGCAGGTTACCTAGTGACTCAGATTGCCAAAGCTCCTTAGAAGGGGATTAAATACGGAAAGGATACAAGAGTGCCTTTATTATAGACATGTTTTTTTTTATGCCACTTGGTTGGCAGACATCTGACATCTAATGGAAAGTGGTTACCGTGGCCTATGGATGTGTGCAACACCAAAGGAGTCACAATTGCGCTGCCAGTCCTGTAAGCACAAGAGTTTCTGTGCCGTCAGTGTAAAAGGCAAAGCAGGATAATCTTTTGGTCTTTCCACTAACAGCACAAAAACTCTACAGTAAAAGCAGTATCCCTGATGTTTATGATGAAACGTTTTCAGCTCAAAATAAACATCACATTTTCTGAGTGTCGGTCTAAAAACTCTAATCTTTGAGTATCGCTATCCATATCGCAGAGCCATCGCTGTCACTTTGAATGAACCTCGGCAGTAGCTAATGAGACGGAAGGGTCCTTTGAAATGATCATTTGAGCCCAGCGATACACCACCGTCAGTATTCAAAGCCATCTGTAATTTAAAAAAGTACGGGCTTTTGTTTTAGAAGTACTGTTTTTTTTTAAATAAAACTTTTTCAACGAGACTATTGTTGTAGAAAGAAATTATTTCTCAGAAACAGTGTAAAGGTTGTGACACTTGTATTCTTTTATTTCTATGGACCATAGTCATAGATACATGCAGTTGAATAATACGTCGCTACGAATTTTTCAGATTTATAACAACTCTTCTCGAGTTTCTAGAATCGAGTTAATAAATAGAAGAATTTAAATTAATAAAATGATAGTGAGATTTTTTTTTTCATAAAACGTTCAAAATTGATTTAGAATATTGCTGAATGCTAGTTTTTTAAACGTAAAAATTATCAAGAAAATATTTTAATAAACAAAATATTTTTATGTAGTTAGATTGAAAACTATTGAAGAAGTGATGATATAAAAATGTAATTATTCAATTTTAGTAAATTTTCTTTGAAATTGATTTTATATAAGCCGAAATTTTGTCTTTTTTAGTTTTTTGATAAAATTTCCCTTATTATAATATAAACAAATTCTTCTAAAAATAAATTCTTCTTTTAAATTCGCCACTGTCATGCAGGAGCACACTTTTATTGTTGAATTCACAAACAATGTTGACGACAAGATTGACAAGCACTCTGTCGTAAGAAACATACGATTATAGACTCTTAAACATTCACCAGCGATAGTGACTTCATTTGAGATTAGTTTTGATTGTGCCCCATAAGTTCTGATCAAGCCAGAGCTGTTGGTGTCGATCACATAGCTGAATTCAATTTCTTAATTTTGTACTATTTTGCTTATTATTTAAGGACTTATTTGCGTATAACTAACCGATACATCTCCTGATTAACGACTTAGGATACGACCATAGGATTCCCTCTCAAGTTTGGGGCGGTCAAACGGCATCCGCTTCCATCAAACCGCATAAACCAAGTCAAGAGAAGCAGGCGGGTGCAGGTTACGGGTGGTGCCGCTCTACACCCTAGGTGGTGGCGCGTCATACGCGCCTCCCTATACCCGGGGAATAAATCGAGACTCCATGGTTCCCACACCCGAAGAGCGCAAGATATGGTCCTGGGTCAATCAGAATGTGAAGAATATACCTCCGGCAACCTACGATCCTCAGCGTGCAATTTAGTCGTTCGGAGGGGTAGGGATTACTCGCACGATAAAAAAGAGTTCCGCAAGAGGGGCATCAGAAGGTTTTTTCAGTATAGGCAGCGCGAGTGTAACGCCCCTGGTGTTGCATGCGTCCATAGGCCACGGTAACTGCTGCAGGTAGGCCGTGTGCTTGCCCTGCCACCTAAGTGATATAAAACGTAACTTGATTTCACATTTTATTACGTAAACTCGGAGTCCTGAACAAAGATAGACATTTTTTCATGCCGGAGCAGCGGTGTCTTTTCTACAAGGCACAAATTCCCTCCTGGGTGGAATACTGTTCGCATCTCGAATTAAATGTCATCCGCATACGGTGCAGAATATCCGATCAAGAACCAAGCGATTCGGAGACTGTTTTCTTTGTGGCACCATTATCAGCTCACGTGTTTTCTTCTTCCTACAGTCCCGGTTTCTTTAAGCAGGCGTGAAAAAAGAAAATGAAAGCTTTTATCAATGGTAAAAAGTCTCCATCAACAAAAAACCCTCTTCATTCCTTCACTATCTCATTACCTCTAATCTTGAGTTCCAGACAACGCAATCACATTTTAATTCTGCTGCTGCTATTTTGTGAGTAAATAAAGATGACAATAATTAATTATTCCAAAATGTAGGCAAACGTGAACAGCGGCTGCTGGTGTTTACCCGGCATTAGCATTTAGCGCTGAGCTGACGAAATTCCAACGTACATAATGTTTTATTACATATATGTAGATACAGTTATGAAAAATGCTATGTGGTGTAGCGGTAGAACGTTTGACTGCTATTCAGGGGGCGCGGATTCAAACCCCGATGTAAATTTGCATTGGAAGAATATTAGAAGCCGCTTGGTTCTCAGCAAAGTAGAATTTGGATCACCCCATTTCTTCCCATGCGGTGTCGTACAAGGCGACTAAGGGATATGACTGTTTAACATCAGACAGATATATACAGCCCTGACTATGCCTCAAATGCATGGCTCGAGTCAACAATAGTGCCCGGAAAACGGCAATAGGCTCACCCCCTATTACGTGGGACCGAATACAATGATAGGTGAAATGTGGGTGTTAATTCACCTCTGCCTAACCCATTTGGGGATAATGGCGTGATTATATGTATGTATGTATGTAATTACTAAAATTCTCTCTGATCCCTCCAACTAAGCTCAATTGCTTATCTCAGGAGTAGGTTCGAGTCGGTAATAGATTCGATCCTGGGAAGCTTTCGATCGTAAGGCCGACACCTTAAACACTAAGCTATCGGTGCTTCAATTTGTAATGTATAATATGCTGATACTTATGTATTTGCAAAAAATGTATCCGTTCATCAATATTCTAGAACCCATAACACAAGATAGTTAAACCATGCGTATTTTTATACTATTTAGGTGGCAGACAAGCACTTGGCCTACCGTGAAAAGTTATACTCGCGCAGTCGACCCTGTAAGAGTGCAGAAGACAAAGCAGGATAAACCTTTGGTGTTCCCACTGACAGTATAAAAGCTCTCCAGTGAGCTCTGGCTCCCTACTCACAGCCAGGAACACAACACGAGGTTATAATGGCCGCGGTATTCTGTAGAGCGGAGATACTTCCCCAGTTGGACTGCTCAATTGGACGGAAATACCGCCGTGTCCTACCTTCTGTAACGTGTCCTACTTCATGTACAACTCGTGCAAATTAACATGGCATCTGGCTCAAAACAACCTTCCGCTCGAATCCCTGCATGAGGCCCTGCTTTCGTGCTTCGAAACCAGCAGCATCTGCAACACACTGACTGTTGCACGTTTGCCTTAGTTTCAGTTTCAAAGTTATTGATTATCGGATTTTATTTGAGATTTGTTGTGCAAATATTTGCATGCATGAATATGGGTACTTGCATTGTTCTGGGTGTTTCTATGTATAATAATAATATATGTATGTATTTACAAAAAAAAGTATTAAAGTATGTTTATCCGTATTCTAGATTCCATAACACAAGCTAGTTAAGCTATGTTTACCATGGGTCTAGATAGCGTTGTGTGGAATATTGTAAAATAAAATGTAAAAAAAATAGCTGATGTAATCGTATTAATGGATTACTGGCATTCACCAGTGAAAAGTAGTTCAAACTAACTAAGTTTTCACGTTTTATTTAATTAAATAAATTTTAGTTTCATTGTATTTAATATTTATATATTATTTCTTGACATGATTGTAAAATTAATAAAATTAATAGAATAATAAAACAAAAAGAAACTAATGAAATAAATTGAGTAGAATGTGAATCACGCAGCGAAATCTAATAAAAAAATGTAACCGAAAATGTGGCATTCATAAACAATTGCTCATTTCGTTTGAAATTATGAATTTTCTGATTATGAGAAAAATTTCGTTTAAAAACTCACAATTCCTTTGTGACAAAATATTATCGGAAATGACGAAGTTTTAATTTTGTAAGAATCAAAGTACTCAATGTACAGCCAGTAAAGAAAGCAGTTCAATAAATAGAATATTATATCAGTTCATAATATGAACTAAGCATCTAACTCATTCAAATATTACTTGCCAGTTTTAGACATCAATTAAAATATTATTAATTAAAAAAATTGAATATTTCCCTCCCTTGTTTTATATTTCTTTAGGTAGCAACACGTTATTTTTTTATACCACTTAGGTGGCAGACAAGCACACTGAAATCGAACATAATCGTATATTCAGAATATAGATTATTTTATCATTTTAGTACTCTTATTTGAAGCATAACTACACAATACGAAACCAAGGTAGGTGTTAATTTTTTTCTTTCTCTTAAGTAAAATACGTATTATTCTAAAGAGAGGTCGGCCGGTCATAAACTATATTTTTTGTTAGAGCGTCCACTTGGGAGCTATGGGAACGATGGCTAAATCGAATTCTTGGGATTTTCTATTTTTAAACACATGTATGCAAAAGACTGTTATGATGCTAATATTATTTACGTGAACGAGAGCATTATTACATATAACAATATATTGAGAATGTAATCATATTTGATATAGAATACTATCATGATAAAGATGGTGGATTTTGATTATACTTAAGGCGTCGTGTAACGCCACACACGTTTGTAGGTTCATGCGAGTTTGACTCCATGGAATGATTTATCTTCGGATTAATCTAACAATTGGCACAAAGCATTACAAAATTACAAAAAACTAAGTTAGAATAACGATTTAAACTATAGTGTCAGAATTATTAAAGTAGTGAATGATAGATATTGGGTCGGGTTTTAAAGATTAGGTAAATAGACGATCACAGCTATTAGTATCGTGCGATTACCCCGGTAGTTCCCGTTACAACAAGGCCTACCTGATTAAAGTGGTTACCGTGGCCTATAAACGTATTCAAAACCAAGGGAGTCACACTCGCGCTGCCAACTCTATAAGCAAAGAGTGTTTCTGTGCCGTCAGCGTAAAAGACAAAGCAGGACAAGGTTTTGGTCTTCCCACTGACAGCACAAAAACTCTCCAGTGAGCTGTAGCTACAGCGGTAGCTACCCTACTCACTACGGGGAACACAACACGAGGTTATTATGGACGCGGTATTCTGTAGGGCGGAGGTACTTCCCCAGTCAGATTGCTCAATTAGACGTAAATATCCTCGTGTCCTACCACCTAATTAGTTAGTGACATTAGTGGCATCTTTATTGTTACAAATCTTCAATTAAAGGATTAAAAGTTTAGAAATTATATAAAGTTCAATAGCCGAGAGCTTGTCGTACTGAGTCGTATTTGCTGACTGTACAAATTTAAATAAATTAATAAGAATTAGGAGTAACTCAATAAATCATTCTTAATTCACGTTTATTATGACTCGAACAATGAGGCTTTTAATTTTAATGATAAATTACAGTTTCCCGTAAACAGAGAAATGGGATTAGAATCAGTAGGTTATTTGTATTAAAACGGGATTTTAAACTTGAAGGTTCAAAGCCCAGTTTACCTTTTATATAGGACACGTTAATTAGGTAGGACAAGTGGTAAGCTGAAGACAAATATAGGTATTGAAACTATCATGGTCACTCACATCAATTATCGAAATATCGGGAAACCGTCTTTCAATAATAAAAAGGGATTTTAAACTTGAAGGTTCAAAGCCCAGTTTACCTTTTATATAGGACACGTTAATTAGGTAGGACAAGTGGTAAGCTGAAGACAAATATAGGTATTGAAACTATCATGGTCACTCACATCAATTATCGAAATATCGGGAAACCGTCTTTCAAAAACAACCGGGAACAAGCCAAAACAAAATCGCGAGTGGACTCGTTAAGCATCGTGTGTCGTGAACGTGATCGAGATTGTAGTGAGAGTGAAAACAGTGGTAATGCAGATATGCGTAGTAAAAGAACTTGTATGAGGGTAGATCGATATATTTACTCCTAAAAAACTTTTAAACTGTTCACCGCCAATACTCTAGTTCCTCCGTGATCACGATGCTTGTAACACTACCGAAATATCGGAAACTCGAAACAATGCAACACGGTAAATATCCCGATTATTTTGATACTGAGCTGAAGGCAAAGTCTCAGAAAAGAGGGTCATCATTACATACATATACCATGTTACAATGGTGACACTCAGTTTGACGGCCCCATCATATGCTTTTTCAGGCCCGCCTAAAGGACCCATGACTGTAGAAAGATAGAAACATTTACAATAACTTTGGCTTTGTGGTGACGGAGAAAGAATACAAGTATCACCACGCCATCTCGTACAAAGGGTGTTGTAAAAGGCGATTAACAGAAAAATACGTAGATGATATCACTGCTAGAGAAATAAACTTGAAATAAAACCCTGTACCAACCCCTAGCCAATGTGGCAACAGTAGGCTGAAGTCTCCCAACATTGGAAGAGGCCTAGTCCAGCAGTGAACTGCGATGGGCTAATTGATACCCGACTGCAACTGGTATAACAAATAATTGTCCCAAATGGTAATTATTCGTACATGTTCCATCGGAATATCCCGTCTTACTTTGTAGTAGTGCACTTTGTGGGAACACAGGTGCATATTCCGGCTAATGTACTTGGATCCTGAGGGACTTATTCCGTTGGCTTAAGGTGACTTCATCCATTATAATTACAAATTTCTGATTAAGTTTTGCATTTATTGAATGTAATTACTTTGGATACTGTTGTGAACTAAAGCTTTATAGGTTACATTTTTGGCTTTCTTACTAAATTTCAAAAAAATTAGTTTACTTTCATGAGCATTAAAACTATCGGGATATTTACCATGTTGTATTCTTTCGAGTGCCCGATATTTCAATATTTATATATTATGTAGTTTCTGATATTTCGTCGCCCTTGCAAACTGGTGCTTGCAACAGCGCACGAAATATCGGAAATACGAAACAATGCATGTCAAATATCTCGATAGCCGCGTGGTTCCCGACAGAGTAGATTTTGGACTACCCTATCTTTTCCCATGCGGTGTCGTACACGGTGACTAAGGCATAGAGCCGTTTAACATCAGATAGATATACAGCCTAGACTCAGCCTCAGATGCATGGCTTGAGTCAACAATACTGCCCGGTAGATGGCATTAGGCTCACCCCCTATTATATGGGACCGAGTTCAATTATTGGCGAAATGTGGGTGTCAATTCACCTCTGTCTAATCCTCCGGGGATAAAGGCGAGCTAATATGTATGTATGTATGTTTATCTCGATAGTATTTTTTTACGTGCGAAAAATACTGCATATCTCTCGCACCCCGGCCGATCCAGGGCCATCTCTCTCGATCTTTCCTGAGCCTTTGCTCAAGCTGAAGAGCTTACTATCAAGCGAGGCGATGTCTAATTGACGTGTCCTATGTAAAAAAAATCTGGCCTTCCTCGGGTGTGGGGACCGCGGAGTCCAGGTGCCAGGGTGACAGGCAGCTCAACCCATCACTCCGAGGCCTGCGCTCATGGGGGGCGGAGGCCATTCATCGATCTTCGTCTCTCGAGTTGCCTCAGTAGCTCTAATATTAATGCGAGTGACCATGACAGTTTAAATACCTATATACCTTTCATGAACAGTGATATAAGAAAATCAACAGATGTTGTAGACGCCTTAACCAATCAATAACAAAAAGGGAAATGAGCTGGCCTTGTTGCACGTATGAACTGGCATGGAGAAAGGGCACTGGGAAGATGGTCTGATTAGATTACCAAGATTGCTGGAAAGGATTGGATGGAGCTTGGCAAGGATAGAAAAGAAGGGGAAGAAGGATGGAAGATGCCTATACTCGAAGAGAGGTCCTTAACAGGTACAACTAGAAACATATTAATAATAAATTAAAATAATGACAAACTCATATAAACAATGACTTATTGAATTAAAGTAGACTGAATGTGAACTGACTGACTGACTGACTTATTAAAGAATTAAATGGCTATAATATGATGATATCTTTCATGAGTGTTACAATGTAACTTAGATGAAAATTACATTACAAATCTACAATCGAATATAATTTTTTGGCTTGTGTTTTATTTACATGTGCCTATAAGACCCCATAAAAATCTTCCACAAACTTCCTGTAAATTGGTTCACTTTCTCATTAATGGACGAGGACTTACACAGATAGCCAAGACATTAGGTGGTTATATTAGTTTAAACCTTTTGTCTTTATAAAATATTAATAGCAGGGTTTTTATGTACTAAAAATATATCCTGCTGTAGGTAGCTCGCACTCTTCTTCCCGAAATTTCAAATCAAAAGCTTAGTACTGTTTTATGGTTTACCCGAGAAGAGGCCCAGACCGTGAGAGGGATATCCCTGGCAACCTCACCTTCGGCAACCAAAACGACCCACAGGCGGCGTGCGTTTTAGTCGGTTCGAGTCCGACATAACCTCTTCCACCGGCTCCGGTGGGGAGGTATCCGCGGGGATTTTGCGCAAGTAAAAAAAAAAGTACTGTTTTATGGTTGTGCTGAGCCTCCATACCATCTCTGTCCTTATCACCATAATAGATGTTCTGTAATTTTTTCCCCTCCAATAAAAGAACACCGTGCGATCACACAACAAGTCGCTGGAAAACAATTTCGTTCTAATTAAACCCTTAAATCGTTCTCCGGAAAATATTAACATTAGGCTCATGGACCACTAATCAAGATAATTACTGACGTGTCGAGCGCTGAGTACCGCTGTACAATATAAAATCGTGTTGGTTAGGGGCATGCTACTGTGCGAAGAGAAGCGGTAGCGATATTTTTTTAATATGTATACTCAGACCTTGAATTGAGTACATTCTAGTAGTATTAGAACAGTAAAAAGATAGGGTGAAGTCCCTACCTTAATGGCGTTGATAGACGCTTTTACACGTCCAGGATTGTAAGAAGAAAAACTTTATTCCGTGCGCTATTGCTTATTGACAGATTTTTAGAATTTCTTATATATCTTATTGACAGATGAGTCTTTGTACAGGGTATCCTTTCCAACGGGTCTTTGTCGCTCTCATAAATTCCACATAGGTAAGCTAAACCAAAAGGAGGATGAAACATCGGATTCTAACGGAAAAAAAACGTTTTGAATATGATTATAGAAACCAGTAAGTTTTATATTTACTTTCGTGTTATAAGATTCTATTCATGTAATTTTACTGTGCAGAGTTCCTAGTGCGAGTTTTTTCACACATTCACCGGCGACAAGACAACGGTGATTTGTATAACATTGAATTGGAGCTTGCAACAGCGCCGAATTGGCGGTATACTTGTGAAAAAATATTACGTTTACAAACACTGTTTACTTTTCATTAGTGAATGTGATAAAAATCTCGTACTGGGCACAAATAACGGATATTAAATAAAAATATACTTTATAGTACTACCTAGTAATGTCGCCCTAGGACGTACATATGTAGAGGCAAATTAGTTCAGAGAGCGCAGTAGCTCCGAGTATTCCCCTAGCAAGAGACAGGTCGCAGTTTCAACTCCGGTGCTGCGTGTTGACATTTCTCAATTAAAATTTATATTTTGTTTATTTTCCATGTTCTAAGTTTATGTATTGAGACATAAATTCAGAACATGGAAGTTCTAAGTTTAACAAGATTGTGACGTCACAGTACTAAATTTTATTAAGGCTCATCTTCGTGGTTCAAGATAAAATATATATGTGCAATAAACCTAACCTGCTCTAAACACGAATGTAATAAAAATAGGTAATGTCAATAAGGTAATATTAAATAATTAATTTATTAAATAAATATACCGTGAAGTTTTTATTCACATGTTATGTAGCCTATAAACATTGACGAGATAATCATCCTTTCATTTCAAGCCTATAGATGGGAATAAAGATACTTAAATAAAAACACTACCCTCGCTAACAACGTCGGATAAAAAGGCAAAACGCTAACGTCGTTACAAACTACCAGTATACAAACATCTCCAAGAAATGGCTCATGAAAAGGGTGTTGATTCTACACCTCTTAAACCCTTTCAAGTGTTATCCTTACAGCCACCATTTTATTTGGTTGATTAACAAAAAAGGGTTAAAGGTTGGATATAAACGTGCCAAGAGATTTTAGGTTAATCAGATAGTTTAAAGAAGGAATCGAGAGCATTTAGTTAAGGAAACATTTAATGATATTAGGTAGATATTTGTTTAGGTGAACAACATTTATACGTTTCGAAGTTCTGTAATAAGAGTTGTTAGGCTTTTGAGGGCTCAAACTACTCGTAACGATTGCTACAGGTGTTCATATGACAACTGGGAACGATGACATAACGTACTCTCTTTTCCCACACAGGACAACACGTGCAGGGCTTAGATGTTACCCTCACACTCTGTAGAATACATGATCAAGAACCAAATGGTTCGGAGACTCTTTTCTTTACCTGGAATTTATTACCAGCTCACGTGTTTCCTTCTTCTTACAGTCCCGAGTCCTTTAAGTGGGGCGTGAAAAATCACCTGGTGAGGCCTCCAAGCTGAGTGCCACCATTGTAACAATAATTTGTGTCTGTAATGGTGACCATCCTTCCTGAGACTTTGCCTTTAGCTTGAGCATTGAGGTGTAGTCAAATTGGCGTGTCCTAGATTAAAAAAACAAATGCTCTTATGCATGCATACAAATATTTTTGCACCGAGCGGGGTTCGAACCCACGCTTCCTGCGTAGCGACTGCGTTCACTCTACACTCCACAAATCATATACTTGATGCCCGCATAATACTATGTTATACGAAACGGTATAAAGTCTTGGCATTCTTTACCAGCGCATATGTTTCCTTCTTTCTATAGTCCCGAGTCTTTTAAGCGAGGCGTGAAAAAGCATCTGATGAAGTCGTCAATCAAAGCCGATGGGGGACGTCGGACTTGTACTGACTAAAATGCACGCCGTCTGTGGGTCGTAAGATATTGCCTTAACTTACCATTAGACGAGATGAAGTCATAAATAACAATGCTAAAAAGATATTAAGTCCAACTACAGACTGCAATAGTTTAATTGATTTTAATAAGTATATGTATTTATATATAGGTGGTCCAAATTCTACTCTGCCGGAAACCATGCGGCTGATAAACGAATATCTTAATGATAAAAATAATCTTTCACTTGCTCACACAAAAACACAAATACATTGTAAATAAAATCATAGTTAAAAAACAAAGATATATTATATATATATATATATACACTCCTTATTGCATTAAGAATATTTACATAATATACACGGAAGTTATCGAAATTAAAATATATATAAAAAAGAATAAATATCTAAATAATCCTGCAGGTTCAGGCGTCAAAGAATTCCTCGCCATCGATGTCAACCGGGAAGGTGGCCAGAAGGCTGGCGGCATTGCCACGTTGAATGGCAATACCAATCCTTTGCGCAAAGAATAAAACAGCCCTCTGATCACGGGTAGCGTCAATTAAACGTTTAGAAATGTCTCTAAACAAAAGACGGGCACTTGGACCCCATGATCCCAGCGTCTCGACCCCGAACGGCTCAAATATGTAATTACCACTTATATTACTATACTTGCGCCGTTTGAGGGTCTCTGCCGACACAGCAGCAGCGCAGGCGCAGTTTTCAGTCCCTGGAAGGTCAGGGACACCCTTGCGCCTTCACGCGCAAGGGTGTCAGCACATGTTACATCCCACACCAAATGCCTTCCCATCTTCCAAGGCACCAATGACACATACATATATATATATATATATATATATATATATATATATATATATATATATATATATATATATATATATATATATATATATATATATATATATATATATATATATATATATATATATAAGTTTCTATTTCCACGAAAGATATGTTTCATTTTTGAGGGTCAGATGTTTACTTATCGGTATGTAGGTCTATCAGACGCCAGTTGCTCTAACAAAATTCAAGGGAAAAAGAGACTAACACTACCTATGTTATTTAATTCAACCAGTTTTGAAAAATAAAAAAAAGACCATCACAAGAAATCTTTAATCACTCCACCCAAAACGGACCCTTATAACAAAAATAACAGGCCCTTAATTCAAGCTGGCAACCCTTTTAGCGCGTTCTCAGTAAACAGCCCTTTGCGAAGGTGGGTAGATTAAAATTATCAACATGTTTGCCGTCCGCCTATGTGGTTTTATTTGCTTATTCATTACAAATATACTTGTATACATAAAATTTTCAAATGACTCCTTTAACGGTATAGCTATAGGGTCTATTATCGTTTGACCTAATTGTAGGGAAGTCCTAAAATTTCTTTTAACAATACGGTCCATTGTTTCCGAGTCCTTTTATTTAGTCCAATGGGTACAGTGATCAAATTTTATGGACATGTGTAATGGAAAAGCATTTGTCTAACTTTATTATTTCTTGTATAGTAGTGTTTATGGGATTTAATTGGAATAGTGGTCTTCCTGTACTATTGTGTTTTGGAACTCTTTACTAGGACACGGGTTTCCTTCTTCTTACATTCATAGGTCTTTTAAATCAATTTAGAATCTCATTTTTAGAACTATAGACCGAAATTGAACAACTAGTTAGTCACTAAGTTAACCCAGTTTATTTCTTTAATATTTATTTTTATAAAAAGTCGCTACAAGATTTTTTACATACATATTATCACGTCTTTATCCCCGGAGGGTTAGGCAGAGGTGAATTAACACCCATATTTCACCAATAATTGAATTCGGTCCCACGTAATAGGGGTGAGCCTAATGCCGTCTTCCAGGCACTATTTAATTGTTGACTCAAGTCATGCATCTGAGGCCGAGTCTGGGCTGTATATATCTATCTGATGTTAAACAGCCCTATCCCTTATTATTACTATTGTCTTGTGTCTTTATTAACGGAATTACATAAAACTTACAAATAAACAAGGCCCCAGAAAACAGCTTCCACGGTTTGACTGTGAGAACAGAACAACAGAATTTGCTACAACATCCATAGTGGCCTTGTGTCGTACAAGGCCACTATGGACCGCATGGAAAGAGTTGAGGTGGTCCAAACTCTACTCTGCCGGGAACCATGCGGTTGATAAACGAATATCCTAATGATAAAAATAATATTTCGCTTGCTCACACAAAACACAAATACATTGTAAATAAAAACCATAATTAAAAAACAAAGATAATCTAATTCTAATATAGTTCTCAGAGTTTCTTGCTGGTATCTTCTCAGTAGAACCAACCTTTTTTATACTATGGCTAGAACCTGATTGATGGCACTTGGTGGAATTTGTTGTTATACATATTGATAACTCAATTGTACTTTTCCACAATATTTATTATTTGTTTGTAGACCTCTTCTAATCTTTGGCTTATACGCGCTCGACTGCTGTCTGACCCCATAACCTCGAGAGGAAAACCTGAGTCATCATGAACAATTATGAACCCTCTAGGTCTTGGCGGGGCCCCAATCATCTGTTCTTACCAAGTTTCTTATACCTATCATTACAGAATAAAAGGTAAGCCGTATTTTAGTCTTAATGCCGCTGCGTACAAAAAACAATATTTTAGAATAGGCTGCAAAATTTTCTATTTCTTTCATGAGATTGGACATTTAGGGGATTTATTGTAAAAGTTATACGCGACTAACCACATTACATGCTGTTATTAGTTTATCTGGGCCATATTTGGCCCTAAATGGAACACTAACGGTTTTAGCTAGCTAGAATATAGATTAAATATTTTGTTTTAAAATCTTTATCGTTTGAGCGTATTTTGTGAGACTTTTTTCTGTCGCAATATAATAATTTTTAATTGGGTCTAAATAATCAAATTTGTGTTACGTTTGAGAATTTTGATTCTTGATATTACACATTTTACCATCTTGAAGTTGCTGTAAAGGTGGATTTAGACCACACGATCATTTTGATGGAGTACAAAAATTTGACGTAGAGACGCATTTTATTCTTTCCCCTCTGCGTCAAATTCTTTTAGTGTAAACAGTATTTATTTGATTGATTTTCTATTAGTACTTAATGCTACTTTTTAATGTACGAAATTTACCACGGATGCCCTGCCGGAGCCCACAGTGGTGGTTATGTCAGACACGAACCGACCAAAACCGCACAGTCGTCGCAGGCCATTAGTTGCCGAGGGTGAGGTAGCCTCTCGCATATCCCTCGGGATACTTAATGCTACTGAGGCTAATAACCGTCATTCATAAGTCATAAGTCATAAGTATTTTATTTCATAACAATTTTGCATTGTGTTGAAAATTTGTCAAACTACATAAATTTAATAACAACTACGAAATAATAATAAAATAATTACAATAAATTCACTCCAATAACAATTGTCAATACCAGTAACATTTCCACTAAGCTAACAACTAAGCTAACAATATTTACCTATCGAAATATTAATACATGAGTGCAAATTAGAGTAGAACATTAGACTATAAACCAAAACACGCGTTACACTTTTTAAATCACGATAATTTTGACAGATTTTCTTATACAATTTAGATGGCAGACAAGTATACGGTTCACCTGACGCAAAGCGGTCACTGTGGCCTACGAACGTGTGCAACACCAGCGGAGTTACATTTGTGCTACCGAACCTGTAGGAATAGAAGTTTCTGTGCCATCAGCGTAGAAGCCTTTGATCTTCCCATTGACAGCACAAAAAACTCTCCAGTGAACTCTGGCTACCCTACTCACCGCCGGGAACACAACATGAGTTGAAAGAAATTTTAATGCATTTAGTATGGCTAGCTATCCAATTCGATATAGGATATTCGATAATAAGAAACAGAAACCGATCCAACTTTTTCTATTTCTTAATCGACAACATGAGTTATTTCAAAAGCGATGTCAATAGTGTTACTATCCCATTTTAACCGAAGATCATAGAGTAATTCAATTTATCGCATATTCTCAATATTAATCATTAAAAATTCAACATGCGTCTTACGTTTAGAAAACGCGTTTATCTGGCCCAAAGCAAAATGAGGGACCCACGTCACTTTCATTCTGAAACGACCATACCTTTAGACCTTCCACCCTCCCCTTAACCTTCTTATTATTATTAAGTCAAGGGGCAAATAATATTGGGGAGAGAGGTCTTAGTAGACTGGTTGATGTTAGGTTATATTGTGACAGTGTAATAATGTATGTAAGGTATGGTTATGCGTAAGTATAAATAGTTAAGTTTGCAATAATGACGTCATGAGTTGAATGCTCTTTTTGATAAGGACAGTATTCAAGAAAATCTTCGTACGAATATCGGTAGATGGCTCCCACTGTTGCTGCAAGACGTATATATGTAGGAAGATTTGGATGGTTTCAGGCGGGGGTTCGGTGGCTCAGGGATCAGAGGATTCCCCTGTAAGGGAATGATAGCGGGTTCGAATCCTGTCTTATTTTAGAGCTAGATCAAGAGCATTGTTTCTTAATATTGCTAATATCTTTAAATAATGATGTAAACTAAAGGAAAGAAAAACTAAAGGAAGACTAAAGGCATGTCCTGCTTTGTCTTCTACACTGACGGCACAGAAACTGTAATTACAGGGTTGGCATGACTTCTCTGGTGTTACAAACGTCCATAGGCCACGGTAACCACTTTCCATCAGGTGGGCTGTGTGCTTGTCTGCCTAGGTGGTATCAAAAAAAACTAAACCTTATTTTAAAAGATGGAACAACAAACGAATGCTCTATCTCTGTTTACACCAAAAGAATTTGACGTAGGGAGTATAGAAGGAGCATTCACTCGTCTGATGTAAATTCACCTTAACAAAAATCCAAACATTTTCACAAACTTTTCACATTTATAATACGAGTATTAAGAGGATTCTAAAGATTACACGCCAATCTTGATACGATAGAAATAAGGTTCAATGAATTGTAATCAATATTAATAATTCTCATAGCCTGATCCACACATTTCTAAACATATTCATACTACAAGTAGAAATATTCTGTATGTTTCAAATATGTATCATCGTTGTACAATAATAACTTCGTGTTGTGTTCCCAGCGGTGAGTAGGGTAGCCAGTGCTCACTGGAGAATTTGTGCTGTCAGTGGGAAGACTAAAGGCTTGTCCTACTTTGTCTTCTGCACTGACGGCACAGATACTCTGTACTTACAGGGTTGGCAGCGCGACTGTGACTCCCCTGGTGTTACAAACGTATAGGTTTTGACTGACGTTTTGACAAAGTTATGCATGTACCTATACCATAATCGCATGAATTCCCGTTAACATTATTGTATGTATATCATGGAACGCGATAGTTTAAAAA
Source organism: Eilema griseolum (assembly GCA_963662185.1). Taxonomy (NCBI): domain Eukaryota; kingdom Metazoa; phylum Arthropoda; class Insecta; order Lepidoptera; family Erebidae; genus Eilema; species Eilema griseolum. The sequence continues at coordinate 20,201,091 of OY759248.1, read as the reverse complement.
TTATTATGTTTCACCGCTTTCAAAAGGGAGTCCCGCCAAGACCTTCGGGACTAAATTAACCTTTCCTGCTAGCCGATACACCTGATGATTAACGGGCCGGAGGTACGACGGCAGTCGCTCTCGCAAAATTCAAATAATAATAATTAAATATTCTAGAACACTTTACAAAGCGCTATCTAGTCCCAAAGTAATAACTAACTAGTCCTAGAGATTCTAGAATACGGATAAACATACTTAAATAAATAGACACATAATACAAAGAAGCACTCAGACCAATGTAAATAGATATATTCGTGAACACTTTTGTAAGTGCTGATTCAATGGTCTGTGCAGAATAAATGATTTTTGTCTTTGACATTTAGCAGGAATCAAACCCGCGACACACTTAGCAGTCAAAATGCTCAACGCTAAAGAAGGCGTCAAAATTCATAGATCTTAACAATATTAACCTGTAAAACTGTGCTCGTTTGCTCTACCACTTAACATTGTGTCTGCTTTAATGATGTCTCCTCTTTTCAGGTGTTTCAACACTCCATTAACCTTTTGGCCTCTTTCTAAATCAACTGTTTGTACGGAAAATATTTTTTTTATTTTTTTTTATTTTGTGTATTGACACTTGTACTTTCACACGTTATTTCGATCAGTAATCAGTATATAAAAAAATGAGTTGTTGGCGGAATCGTTGGGATCACCATAGAAGAAAAAAAAAGGCGTCAAAATCAAGACATCAAAAAACAAAAATTGAGCCTAGTTGTCAACAACAAAATAATTATTATCAAAATAAAAAAATAAGAGTAGAAGAATGGACCCTAGGCTCTAAAGTAAATTGCATTTAATCGGGCCTATGATGAAATAACATATCCACTATTAAACTTCTATTAAATATAAGATATTCACATTATAGTATTGTCTACTGACATATTTGTCAACCGAATAAAATATTCTCTCATCTGATAACCCATATTTACCAATAGGAGAATATTACCTGGCAGCGTTACGACAATTAATTACGTCCAAGTTACGTCTATTTTTGGTCTGTGTATAGATGTCTGTGATAACTTCCCGTCGAATGCAAAGACAAATGAGCTTCGAGATTCGAAATTAATATTCAAATGGTCTGCAGATAGAACTGGAATATCTTGTTCTAATTAAATGACGGTTATTCATCTGATATCGGTTCGTAAATTAACCTAACGATGATAATTTAAATTAATCCTATCTCATCATATTTAGATCAATCTTTGAAGATGAAGATGAAAGAAATGATCAATCTAAAAATATGATTAGTTAATTTCTTCACTGTACTGCATTAATGTTGTTTAGTTGATATTTAAAAGATCAATTTGATTAGATCGAGACTGAATTTAAAATAGATTATTATGAGGGCCAGATCGAGAGAGATGGCCCTGGGTCAGCAACCAAAAACGACCCACAAGCGTCGTGCATTTTAGTCGGTTTGAGTCCAACATAATCTCTCCCACCGGCTCCAGTGGTGTGGATATCTGTGGGGATTTTCCGCACGTAAAAAAATAGATTTTTCTTCTGCCCCATAGTGATAAAACGTTGTCAACTAATAATTAGTATTTGTGTCTAAGCTCACTGGAGAGATTTTGTACTGTCAGTGGGAAGAGGCTCGTCCTTCTTTGTTTCTGCACTGACGGCACAAAAACTCTTTGTTCTTACAGAGTCGGCAGAACTAGTGTGACTTCACAGATGTTGCATACGCCCATAGGACACGGTGCTTGTCTGCTGCCTAAAAAATATATATAAAAAATTGCAGGCTCCGTTTGATCCTGGTAGGTTGGATGAAATCGCCTTCTTAAATTCTTAAAATTTCTAAACGAAGCCAGTACGGATCTGCTAGTTTAAAACAATCTACAAACTTGTGCTTAGAATATTGTTTCAGAACTATTTTGAGTAGTAATAACTGTCTGAACAACTCATAACCTACAATACTCACAAGGCCTCGTTTAATTTACAAGTTAAACAATACACATCCCTTGTGAATAACATATTACATATCCTAAAGCTTCGTATCCACTAGGCTACATTTGACGCGCGCTATGTTGCGTAATGTTGTTTAAAAAGACGCGCGGCAACGCGAAACTTTGCTTAACAACGTTAACTGTCTACTGTCCAACATGTAGCCAAATAAACTTGTGTTAGTTTTAACGACGGCGGCATGCCATACTGCATGATGCGAGAAAGCAAACAAGAAGTTGCATGTTACTACTGCTATATATTTCCATTGCACCCATTTCCCATACACAGAGACTTAATGTTTGTACATGTGACAATTGGGATCGACAGAATAAAGTGCTCTCCGAGGCACAGCAATACCCAGATCAATTCTAATATTCATTCATTCAAATATTTGCATTGAGTTACCTTCAAGTCACACGATATGTTGCGCATCAACTAATACGCTCGTTGCTGTGCTACGTTGTCAATCTTATTTAGCGTCAAGCAAATTGTTGTGTGTCAATTGTGGCATAGTGGGTACGAGGCTTTAGTTTGTGCTACTCAAATATATCGTACGTGAAAGACTGCTAACAAAAGCATTACGTACCAACGCCTTCATGACTTGGAAATGTACTAAACAGATATTCTTACATCTTTGTGCTCATAGATTATGTATATCGTACACGACGCAGTAATGCTGAAGAGGATTTTTGTAGATCCAAGAAAAAATCTTTAATACCTACGTTAAGCATCGTTATGTGGGTAGAGATTCACAGAGCTCTTTGGGTTTAAAGACAATCTCATCTGCGGTATATCTGTTGCTTTAAGGATGAAGCTCTGGCGAGGCTGTCCTATTGGGGTTGGCAGGTCAGACAGTAGTCTATACCATAAAAGCAGTATAAGTCAATCCAAAATGAGGAAAAAGAGTAAGTTTATGGATATCTGGTTCTGACGTAAAACTCTCGTATCTATAGGTAATCCAAACTAATATTATAAATGAGAAAGTAACTCTGTCTGTCTGTATGTTACGCTTTCACACCTAAAAACCTGAATCGATTTTGATGAAATTGGATAAAGCGATAGATTAGACCTTGAGAAAGAACATAGGCTTTGTTTGATCATGATAGTTGACATCTGCGGGCAATAGCTAGTACTATTATCTTATATACAAAATTCTCGTGTCACAATGTGCGTTCCCGTACTCCTCCGAAACGGCTTGACCGATTCTCATGAAATTTTGTGAGCATATTGAGTAGGTCTGAGAATCGGCCAACATCTATTTTTCATGCCTCTTAGTGATAAGGGTTGTCCACTCTGGGAACCAACATCCACGCGGGCGGAGCCGCGGGCATAAGCTAGTATAACTATAAAGTGGTCCTGTATGTACATTAAAGATTTAAAAAAATCTCCAACACACGTAAACGTGTAAACGACACTGAACACATTCTTTTTATATTCTTGTCTGTCTACGTTGACCGCTAAAACTGTTGAACGGACAGACTTAAAATATTACGTCTGCTTGTTGAGTAGAACTGGAGGTACGAACAAAAATCGACATACACACGAGCAGAGCCTCAGAGATCTGCTAGTAATTTTACATATTCAACTGCAACGGCTGGCAACTTCCGAGCAAGTCACCGCCCACTTCTGACTAACAGCATCCGTGAGCCAAAGTGAAGTACTTTTAGTCGAGTCTTTGATATTATAATTTCAAAGAACGTAAAAGTCCCGATTCCTACTGCAAGTTACATGCAATGTACAGTCAGCGTCAGAGTGATCTTAACTACATAGACTGAAACTGATCTTAAAACCAAGGTATAAAGAGCAAATCAAATTGTTTTATACCGACGACAAAAATGAAGGAATTTTTCAATTTGATTGGATTTTTTTATGTATGTTACACGACATCAAAGCCAATTATGAACGAACATTTATTATTCTTGCGGTATTTAATAGGGTATACTTTCAGAGTAGTCCCATATCCAAGAAATCCGGATATTATGCTGAGATCCTGGAAAACTCTGGAGAAACTCGCAAAATTACAATTACAGGAAAACGCCTACTAAATTTGTATTAGCAATCAGCAGCATCAGAGTGATTTCATTTTCAAAAAATCGAACAAATACTTCTAATAGATTAGTAAATCTGGAAATTCTGTTAATTTCGCTTTTCAGAGCCCCTATTTTGTTTATTGAAATAGCTCTAATTTTTTTGATATAAAAATATTTATATTGATTTAAACTGTGTTATTGTCTGAACTATATAGATAACACTCACTGTACGTACGATCTCATACGTGAAATTTTGATATAGAAACGTGGAATGGCGAGTTAAAATAAATTTATTAACATGTCGGACGGCTTTTTAAAGGCACTTCCTTGAGAGAAAGTATTTTCTACGTAAGTTACTTTAAGTTTTCAAGTCTCTGTGGAAAACCAAGAAGTTTTATGAATGTATTTGCTTATAATATTACGCTTTTTAGGGTTTTAGCGTCGTTTTTTTACCGTCAAATAACTTTTTTAACGATAATTTGTTAAAGTTTGTTAATTTTGTGATCTTAAAAGAAAAGATTATTTGTTTTAATGTAAATAATAAAATCATCTTTCTTTGAACCATATTCCTAACTCAGATTGGTTCTATTTTTCGGTATAACGGTGATGTGGTGAACTTTAATACTTTCCGTGAAGCGTCTGCCATCTGACCTCCACAACCCATTGAAGATATCGAAATTCTAAAGTTTGTCCAGTTGTGGGACTTTTTAGGGTTACAACTACCCGAAACGTCTGTCATAGGTGTTCGTAGGCCGACGGTTTAACGTACTCTCCGTGCTTCCAAAGATATCATATATCCGTAATTTATAATTTAAGTACATTTATATACCTCTTTTGAAGTGATTCTGCAGGAACGATAAGGCAGTTCAACACATCTCGAGCATACAAAGCACATGACAGTGTATATATCGTCCTTAACATCTGCATCTGACAGTATTTCAATTTGCTGCATTTCTCTAGATACAGGCTGAGTCAAATTTTTCAATGCCAGCAAGCAATTGGCAGTCATACGCTTAATGCAGCTCCAGCGATAAATTTGCCCCAGCTTGCCCAGTAAGCTGCAATGTATTTTAAACCTTAAAGCTGTTCAGTTAGAGACCATATTTGCAGGAAATGATGAAATGAAACAGTTTCTTAGATAAAAGAGAGATTCTAAAGGGTCGTGAATATTGTGATATATTATGATTTCCTTTCACAAGTTCAGTCTAATTAAACGAAATGTTACTAATGCTAATAACGACAGTTACTTACAGTTACGCTTCTTTCCTATTGGGGTGGGCAGAGACCACATGTCTTCACTTGCTTCGACTACACTTACACACACTTTTCACTTCTTCTTTTAGAATTAAGTCTGAGGGGAATTACTCCAAATTGATTTAATGTTTAAATATGCACATTTAATGCTGAGAAAGGCATGGACATCTCCAGAATGTTCATAATCAAGTTTATTTATACCACTTATATGTAACAGACAAGTACACAGTCCACTACTGCCAGAAATCAAAAAGTTATTTCTCAAAAAACTAGAATTTTATTTTACCTGTTAACCTGAACCAACAATTTCCAACATATTAATTGCTACCCTCAACTTTTCCGTCAATATTATCCGATTCGTTCACACAACGTATGTTCTATATGGACTGGGCTATAAATTGTGTAGCAAAACCATCAATAAGCTGCCGAACACCCTTCATGCTTCAATCCGAAACATTAGTGTGAAATATTCAATGCCAAACCCGTTAATTCGGTGATTCGGTTTCGATCGACAGTGGAGGGATACTACTGTTATGATCTAAATTTGATACTATCTGAAGTTTATGCGAATATTACTCATCAAAATAAAACCACTTTTTAACGGATTGGATCATAATTTGTTTGGTATTGTTTATATTTAGCCTGACGATTCGGCAAATTTCAACAACCATGATCACGGGGAGACTGAAGGTTGTCACAAAGTTTTAAGTGTAAGTTATCTCATAGTACCCGAATTGTCATAAATTGCTCCTCATCCTTACTCCTCCGTGTTCTTTCGTGATCATGGTGTTTGCAACAGCGCCGAAATATCAGAAACTCAGAATAATACAACATGCTAAATATCCCGATAACTTTAATACTAATGTAGTGTATATACTAATTTAGTATATACCATGATAGTTTAAATACCTGTAATATTTACGTAATTTTTGGCCGTGTGTACATTATAAATACTGACTATGTAGAGGCATTCACTTTTTATTAAAGAAACGAATATGCGTATAAGAATCAAATGGTAATCACCTTAATAGTTAAGTCGAATATATAGCAAACATATCAAACTATTATAGAACAATCTAGATGGTAGGTAGTACCAAGTACATGTTTTTCTTAACGTGTTACAGTATTTAATATTATTATAGATAATCATACTATAGACCCTAATGGACTTTATAAGTCAATACTTGCCCCGTATTGAAATATAGTTCCTTGGGAAGCTAGACTAAGTCATTACACAGATCGTGGTTATAATACACAACATTTACAGGTTTTTTTTATACAACTTAGGTGGCAGACAAGCACACGGTCCACCTGATGGAAAGTGGTAACCGTGACTTATGAACGTGTGTAACACGAGTGAAGTCACATGCGTGCTGCTGACCCTGTAAGAACAGAGATATTCTGTGCCTTCAGTGCAGAACACAAAATCAGGACAAGCCTTTGGTCTTCCCACTGACAGATAAAAACTTGCCAGTGAGCTCTGGCTACACTACTCACAGCCGGGAACATAACACGAGGTTATTATAGCCGTGGTATTCTGTAGGGTGGAGGTACTTCCCCAGTCGGACTGCTCAATTCGGACGGGAATACCGTCGTGTCCTACTTCCTCCTAAAGTTTAAAGTAAATTGAGGTTTCATAAGGCTCTGGTAAAAGTTTTTGCAGTATCAAGTTGAGTTTAACGAAAGTTTAACGGGTCTATTTGCAGGAGACATATTCTAATCTTAAAACGAAATATCGGTTAATGTTTCAGCCTTCTTAGAACTTCATTTTAGATTCTAATTATTCGAATAATGAATTTCTGGACCCTTCTAGACGTGCTATTGGAGACATCTTACGGCTCATTGTTTGACGAAATGTGTATGTTTTTTTTTATATTTGGGTCGACAATTGGCTATACCCCAGCTGATGGTAAGCCAGGGTTCAGTCCAAATGGAACGACGAAAGGTGCCGTCAATGTCGCCAAATTTTGGGCTGGGTGCATTTAGCTTCTATTTTTATTATAATTGTTACCATTGACACGAAGAAGAAGTCCAAGGCTATTCTTTTATAGCGAAAATGTAACCTTATCATCCTGTCGACGCCGTCAAGTCACTACCTTGACAACGTCAACAGAATGGTAAATCAAACCGAGCTACAGAAGCCCGTTGTGCTATTTCAAAACTTAATAAGTGATATCTGCTAGAAAAATGTAGTAACAATCTTTTAGGATCACACCTTAACACAATACAGCTTGTGTAATTCACTATAGTACAACATATGCGTTTACTTTAACGTTTGTGGTACATTAGTAGACCTCTTATACTCGGCGCGCTAAGATTTTGGTTCACATATGAATTTGTCACCCGTTTTCTTATTAGATGTTGGTGTGCAAAAACCAACTTTAACCTTTTATTATTGTATTAAACTTTTTATAAAACTCTTGCATTGCACTTTAGAGTTCAGTATCCGCTGTCCTCCTTTCCAAGATTTGATTTCCAAAAGTGACAACATCTTGTTCCCTCAACCTTAAGAGGAAAGTCGGGGCTGAAGCTAAAGGAGTGAACAATTACGGACTTTAAGCGAAGAATTTGTATGGCAAGCACATACATTCTACTTAGTATTTTATGTTAGTAAATGGAACATTAAGATCAGGTGTTGGATGGAAAGTGGATAAGTTCCACATATGGAACTTGTCCATAGCACCTGGCATTAATGTTCCAGTTAACCTTGTGTTGTGTTTCCGGTGGTGAGTAGGGTAACCAGAGCTCACTGGAGAGTTTTTGTGCTGTCAATGGGAAGACTAAAGGCTTGTCCTGATTGTGTCTTTTGCACTGACGGTACAGAAGCTCTCTGTTCTTACAGGGTCGGTAGCACGGATGTGACTACCCTGGTGTTGCACACATTCATAGGTCACGGTAACCATCATCGGTGGGCCATGTGCTTGTCTGCCACCTAAGTTGTATAAAAAATATACATTAGTCAATACATTATCGTATGACATTTCCAGTCTCCATGCAGAGGACGGTTAAAAGAGATGACAGTAGCGCATAAAAGAGATGACAGTAGCGCATAAAAGATATTTCTAACATTCCTTATTTGAATTTTAAATATTTTAAAAATTTCTACTGAATTCTTATTTGCCAGTTGCTTCATAAAGAAAGGAAACTTTTTAAAAGTCTATAAAACAATGTTAATACATTAGGTATGTTCCATATATTATTTCGAATACCTCACTGACAAGTTACTTCCAAGATTTCCATGTAACAGACTTTTAATGTTGAAGAAACGTAATTTATTTTGCGCATACATTGCCAGATGTCGTGGAATGAAATCGCAAAGTTCAACAGTACTGTGCAAGTACAATCATCACGAAAATACTTAGTTTTAGAACATCGGATGTACGAAATAACTCACCCTTGTCTGCGGAGTTGCATCACCGGTACATGTAAGTACTGCGAGTTTATTAGGATGCAACTTGGTCATGAGCGGAGCGGAATAGATTTATTTATAGCTGCAGAAAAAATAAGGTATGTACAATTTATTTGTAACACATAGAGATATTGTATCACTAGAGGACATCATAGTATCATCAACTGGCTTATCAAAGTAATCAAGGTCCATGGTGCAAAGAAGACAAGGCCCCTTTTTCATGCGCAGAAACCACCTTGAGTTGGGCTAGTGAAGGAGGAAGGCACGAATCAAATCATTTACTTGCGAAATATGGGTTTACATGTTGTTGCTATAATTAATTAATTGCATCACCATAATAAGCGGCGAGCAAATATAAATAAAGAACACTTATTACAGTTTCATTCAGTATTCTACCGTTCTATTTTTTTTTTAAAGAGAATACAAATGTATTATTAGTTATAGCAATAACATAAAGAGATTCGAAATTATGAAAACCATGCGGTGTTTTATCACATGTGCCCGTGTTGCTGGGGAACCAAATATGGCCAAGAAAGGATACCCCCGAGTCACGTAGACGTATTGTTGGGGGAGATTTGCTGGTAAGGCTCTGTAATATTTTGGTATCGCCAACCTATATTTTTGAATCTATCGACAGTCTTTCATTAATTTTACTAATATCTATTGGTATCAAGAATGTTAGTTACAGAACATATTATAATCATATACACGAAAATAAATTATTTGTGTCTATATTCTCTTAATGTGTCCGCTTCACACACTGTAAATGGCTTGTACGTTGTACAGGAGTACACATATACTTATATATAGACAATATTAAATTGTTCATTTCATGCACAACTACTGTAGTAGAACTGTTGAATTGTAATAATGGATAAACATTTTGTTGCACATATTTATTTTATCTAATCAGATAGTCTGAGAAGGATGCAAGTCTTGACATTATTTTGTTTCTCAACGTTGCTAGAGTTATCATTATTTGTCTGCTCTTTTCCTAATATTAATTAGCATTCTGTTTCATATTTTCCTGACAGAAATATAAAGGACAGTCAATAATAACCATTTTATTAAAATCTTACTAAAATAGTCCGTCTTCTATCACATTTTAATTGATTCTGTGAAAATCCGCTCATAAATCCTTATTCCAACAATCTAATCTAAAGATAAAACATAATTTACCCTTCAATGTGAGTGTAATCATTTTGTGATCGTCTGTACACGCCAAGGTACAATATTTGTATGCCAGTTATGAAGTTCAAAGAGATCTCCCAGTTTGTTATTGAAATATTTTCTTTACATACCATCTAATAATAAATTCTTGGCTGGATTTTAGCGTGAAAATGCCATTATCTCCGTGATCGAATTTGTTATTTTTATGAAGAAAAAGTGTACGATGCTTTACGCTCTTGTAAAATTTTACCTTTACGCTGAAGAAAATAAATTTCTCAATGTCAAATATGAAAGCAATGATTCAGTGATTGATTAAAATTGTTCCAGTTATACTTTTACTCATTGCTTTTGGTATTGATTGAATATGTAACTTGAATTGTTACTGTTATTATATAGAACATTTAGCTTTGACTTTTGCGAAATTTCACTATTCATATTCATATTTGAGTTACTGCACTACAATTAAGATGTTCTAGTTCTAAATTCTAGAACATCTTATCTGTAAGAAGTTATTGTGAACTACTTGTAATTGTGTTATTTATTAGCCGCGTGGTTTCCAGCAGAGTAGAATTTAGACCACATCTTTTCCCACGCGGTGTCGTAGACAGCAATTAAGAGATAGGGCTGTTTAACATCAGATAAATATATACAGCCTAGACTCCACCTCAGATGCAGGTCTTGAGTCAATCATAGTGGAAAATGGCTATAGGCTCTCCCCCTATTGAGTGGGACCCAATACAATGAGAGGTGAAATGTCGAAAAACCCTCTGGGTGTGATTATATATGTATGTATGAAATTGGGTTAACAAAAGTTAATCTAGTGATATAGAATGAAAAAAATATATACTCAAAACGAGACTTGAACCCTTGCCTTGGCGAGTTCCTTACAGGGGGTATACTCTGACTCGATAAGCTTGGGACGATGGAAGAGCAGATCGGAAACTATTAATATAACAAACAACTTTAAACATTTAATAAGGTAAGATTCCAAACTCAGCAGCACGCCCCAGAGTTGCATAGTACTATGAAATATACTGAAATATGATAGGTTTGTGTATTATTCATTGCGGCTTCTCAATGGTGCCATTTATCCGTATTGAAGTTTAACAAGTAATGTATACGAAGAGACGACACGTCTTGCGACCATACGTATATGGTCCATAGAAATAAAAGAAAATCAGTCCCACAATCCGCTCATTTCTCTAAAACTATACATTCTCATTTTTTCACATGCATCACTTCATAATCATTAATATTGATAAACAGTGCCATTGAGAAGCCGCAATGAATTAAAATAATATACAAATATTTAAGTCTATTTCATGGTATGCGGTGCTGTGCAATACTACTGCAGAGTTCGGCATCATACTTTTATTGTAATGACTTCCAAGCAGTAATCATTAGGCATGTTCTAACAAGGTGTAGAATTATAAATTGTTGATCATTAATCAAACAAGAGAGAGAGAGAGACGGAATGATACCGTCTATTATTCACTACCATAGCGAACAACGATGGAAAAAATTATAGACGTATTTTTACATAAATAATGTGAAAAGTTTCGTGGTCCCCTGACAATCTGCGTAATGCCTTTAGTATTTCTTCGTGAATAATTTTTAACGTACAACAAACAACTTTGTGATTTGTTTGTAATATTTATAAACCAGTGTTTATTATTACAATACTTGGAAATATTAACATCTAAACTTTTGAATTAAATTTTAAAGCATTTAGTACGCTATTCATATCGATTTAATTAGAAAAAATTGAATAGGTTCAGGCGGGATTCGAACCCGCGATCTTTACCTTACAGGGGGAATGCTCTAACTACTGAGCCAACGGATAAAAAAAAATCTCTCTTGATCAATCTAAACTTTTTATTTCCATAATCGGGTAATTCCCTGAAATTGTTGATAAGATGCTTGGAACGCTTCTGTTACTGTGAAGACGATTATAAAGAACAATTTTGTGGAATTCTGGAACCCTCTTGGAATTCCGAAGAGCATCTTACGAATGAAAAAGTAATCTAATTCATCATTTTATCGTAGTTCCTCGTGGTATTCGAGGCTTTCACACTGGACCCAGGTTCTGTGTACTTCTTCATCCCATTTAGTTTAGTTTATACGAACTAACTATACTAAACTTGAAAAGCCTTTTCGGTTCTATTGAGGGGCTCATAATGCAGTGATGACTTTGATGGTCAGTCTTATAAAGATCTAAAATGTCCTTGGGGTTCTCTAAAGAACGTCTTACAAATTTAAAAGTATATTTAGAGAAATAGAAGAAAACAGAATGATCTCAACCTAACTACAAGTATTTTCAACCAAAGTTTTAAAGAATTACACAGGTAGGTACCTTGTTTTCCTAAGACGAACACCTCTTGCCAAGAGCTAGCAGTGGGAATTAATCTTGAACCACGGAACACACTCAAGACCTTGTTGAAATTAAACAATGTTCCATTTACCGTTCGTTCATTTTTTATCTCCTAAGGACTAAATCAAATGAAGAGCATTAATTGTACGCAAGTGTTTCGTGCTCTTAACTTTTGAATAGAATCAGGTTCATTAATTATAATCTTAAGTGTGTTTTGGCGGTTTTTCTCAATCATTTATTTTAATTTCAATCGTTTTCGGAATGAGGGTAGTCGTGTTATTTATTCTGATTTTAGGAGAGGTAATAAAATTATATAATTTATACGTTGAATGACACGGCCTCTGTAGCGTGGCGGTAAAGTAAGAGGCATTTGTATGCATTGGCATGGTATTCAAGTTTATGTTGTTTTCCTACTCGGCAAATCTAGATTGTTATAATATAAAAATATTTAAATAACAATAATTTATACTCAGACTTAAGCATAGAAAGCTAAGATAAGCTAAGATAAGATAAGATAGCATAGAAACATATACCTGAATAAAAAATCGAAGTAGCAACATGTATAGTGACAGTGTACTCTATGGTATATTGTACATTTGGGAGCCAAGTCAGTCTCATCTGCGGGCCGGTAAACCTGTCTTTTGACGGACGAGGCTCTAGTGCGGAGTTTCCTCTCGGAATCGGAAAATTGGACAACATTCGCTCTCATAAAAACTATATTAGTCAAAGTCCTTTATTTTCAATCTAGAAGAATAAAATTGTTTACCATCAATCTCTTGGCGCTTATGGAGAAGAAACGGCGCAACAAACTACGCTGCGGCATTTTTTAAGACGTCAATTTACAATATGCCATGCATGATGCAACCGCCATCAACTCTTAGATAATGGCGAAGACTTTAGATTACAATAGCAGAGGGTGAGTTCAGTTTAAATATATTACTAAATAATTATGTATTCATGAATGAAATATTGATAATATATAATGGTACAACATCAAAGCTTCTTAATCTGATAGGTATAATATAGTGAACATACATATAACCACGCCTTAAAACCCAGGGTGGGTTATAAGGCTTGGTTATATGTATGAGGGTTAGGCAGAGGTGAATTACACATAATACACCCACATTTCACCAATCGTTGTAATCGGTTCCACGTTATAGGGGGTGAGCCTATTGCCGTATTCTGGGCACTATAGTTGACTCGTGCATGTGAGGTTGAGTCTAGGCTGTATTTATCTGTCTGATGTTAAACAGTCTATCCCTTGTCGCGTTGTACGACACCGCATGTAAAGAGATGGGGATGACCTAAATTCTACTCTTGGAAACCACGCGTGAAATATAGTGAAACCTGATAAATATGGTAATAATATTGTTAGTTCCGTGATGAATTGCGGCTTCAGTAACTTTAACGTATAGTACGCTTATATATCCTCTAAAGGGTAGACAGAGGTGTAATACTATCCATATTTAATCTAATAGTTCACGTAATTAGCGGTGAGGCTTTACCGTCTACTGGATATTTTGTCATGTTTGTTTGTTTGTATTTATATCGGAAGTACGAGGGGAGGTCCAAAAGTTCGTGGAATGAAGGGGTTGGAGTGGGGATAGGTGCGCTCGCTTAGTGTCATGCTCCTTAGTGACTCATAATTAGTATATAAACTGAGTTTCAACCCTAAAGCGTCATTCGTTCCCGAATACTCGCCTGATAAACAAGTCAATCCGGAAGAAAACGAAAACTATGGAGAAAATTGAACACCGTGCTGTAATAAAATTTCTTACCAAGCAGGGAAAAAACGCTCAGACCATTTTGAATGAAATGGAATCTGTTTATGGGGAACAGTGCCCTAGTAAATCAATGATTTACAAATGGCATAGTCTTTTTAAACGTGGTCGGGAGTCGATTGAAGATGACCCCCGCTCAGGCAGGCCAGTTGAGGCCACCACATCAGACATTGTGGAAAAAGTGGAAAATCTGGTACTGGACGACACCCGTTTGAAGAAGAAACAATTATCTGCATTAGTTGGAGTATCAGATACCACCATTCTGCGAATCCTACATGACCATCTGGGTATGACAAAAGTTAGTGCAAGATGGGTACCGAGAATGCTTACGCCGCTTCAGAAGCAGCAGCGCGTCGATGCGTCTAAACAGTTTTTGGAGTTGTGTGGAGACGATCCTGCACCGATTTTGAAGCGCATTGTTACCGGAGATGAGACATGGGTTCATCACTTTGAGCCTGAGTCTAAACAGGAGTCCATGCAATGGCATAAAAAGGGAACACCACCGCCAAAGAAATTCAAAGTGTCGGAGTCGGCTGGAAAGTTGATGGCAACTGTTTTTTGGGATTGTGACGGGATACTATTGATTGATTACAAAGAAAAGGGAAAGACCATAACCGGCGAATATTACGCGACGATACTAGAGAGATTAAAGGAGGCTATCAAAGAAAAACGACGAGGAAAGTTGACTAAGGGAGTGTTGCTCTTGCAAGACAATGCACCGGTTCACAAGAGCCGAGTGGCAATGGCTGCTCTGAATGAGCATGGCTTCGAATCACTAGTTCACCCACCCTACAGTCCAGATCTGGCCCCTAGTGATTTTTATTTGTTCCCCAATTTAAAAAAAGACTTAAGGGGAAGGAAATTTTCCGACGATAATGAGGTCAAGGAGGCAATTTTGGCTCATTTTGAGGCAAAAGATAAAAAATATTTTTATGATGGTTTAGAAAAATTAATTCACAGATCTAATAAATGTATTCACCTTAAGGGTGATTATATTGAAAAGGAAAAATAGATTTATTGTTTTATTTTATTTAAAACCCTGTCATTCCACGAACTTTTGGACCTCCCCTCGTATATTGGCCCTGTAAGCTGACTTTATTGTACGTCTGTCTGTCTATTACACTATTTGTAATTTTACCTTAATGTCGTCGTGTTAATTTTCAGTGGAGTAGAAAAGGGCTACCTCTCTTCTCTTGGGTATCATAGAAGGCAACTAAGGGATAAGGCTTTTCTCCATTCAATAGTAAACATACAGGCCTTGACAGAGTGCCTGCGTGATAGTAAAAGTCGTAGTTGGAGGTAGGACACGACGCAATTTCCGTCCAATTGTGCAGTCCGACTGGGGAAGTACCTCTGCCCTACAGAGTATCGTGTTGTGTTCCCGGCCGTGAGTAGGGTAGCCAGAGCTCACTGGAGAGTTTGTGCTGTCGGTGGGAAGACCAAAAGCTTATCCTGCTTTGTCTTTTACACTGAAGGCACAGAAATTCTCTGTGCTTACAGAGTTGGCAGCGTGAGTATTACTCTTTTGGTGCTGCATACGTTCATAGGCCACGGTAACCACTTTCCATCAGGTCTGCTATCCGAGTGGTATAAAAAACTTAGGTTTTAATACACCTCTGCCTACACCTTTAGGTATTTACAGGTGGGAATAAATATACCTATATCTTTCAAAAATATTACGTCGTATTCTGCAATATCGTTATAGCTAAGTGGTTCATTAGCGAAGTTATCAGCAATGTATTCTTTCAAACGACGTACGAATCCTTTGAAATAATGAAGCGAAATTACAAAGGAACGAAGCTCCATAGCAAATAGGAAATTATATTGATTGGTTCAGTATCGTTGATATTTTAGGGCTCCATTCTCAATCTTATTACTCACTCTCAGCTGCGTCTAAAGTTCTTAAATAGAGCCTGGGAACTGGTTATTGATTTTGATCGGTACGTTGATTTTTCCACGAGCGACTGCCGTCTGACCTTCGAATCTGAATGACATGGTATTACTCTGAAATTACCCATAAGTTGTATAACTATCTAGTAGTCTGTGATCATAGGATTAAAAAAAAATTGTAATTTTTTCCAGGGTAACTGTATACGCTTTTTAAAAAGCTCCCTAATGAAATCAGGGATTTGCCTGTGAATAAATTTAAAAATGTAGTAAAGAGTAAATTGTGCCAGAAAGGCTATTATAAAATCTAAAAATACTTAGATGATAAACAAGCTTGGAAATGAGCTGTTCGCTCAACTATGCTGCTCAAGTAAATTATTGTATTTAGAGTAAGTAGACTTAGTAAATGTTTGTAAATAGAAAATGCCCGCTGAGTTCCTTGCCGGGTTCTTCTCAGGTCGGGGCCGAGTTTCGAACTGGTCCATTTGCTAAACTAGTCTTTCATTTTTATTTTTATATTGACGTTTTGTAAGTTCCGATTTAATGGTCTATGCAGAATAAATGATTATTGACTTTGACTTTACCCCGTGTAACTCATATTTTTAACATATCTCTCTGGTTCCTTCAATACTGTGCTCAAAAAGTCTCTTGAGCTCTAATTTTTCAAAGTCTATGATAAAAATAGAATGTATAGCAGGGACCCGGAACTTGAATGACGGCTAATAAATGGCCATGAAATAATATTGTACAATAGCTGATAAGTGAACTATCACTTAAAAGATAGAGATATTATGCGTGTTGCGGAACGGCCTGGTACCGATTTTGGATTGCTTAGCAGTGAAAAGTTACGTTGTCATGTCCATTATACTTTTTAAATGATATCTATAAATAAAAATCATCTGATAAGTGGAAGTTTAATTCTTTAATTAAAGGTTATATAAATGATTTATTATCTACAGTAATCGAGTTTAGATTATAACAAATGAAACTGTCAAACCTTGTTTATTAAAAGTTAAATTGCAAAACAAACTATACTTTTTCACTTATACTAACTTTCATTTATTTAAAATTCTCAATAGTTCACGGTATAGTTATAAAATTGGATGTACCTATACAACATAAAAAAACCGTGTTCAATCAAAATTTTCTTGGAATGGCGCCCAAAGTATATAATAAATTACCAGAATCTATTCTTCAAATTACAAATATTGTATTTTTCAAAAGAGAAGTAAAGAAACTATTGACTAACAAGGCACACACAATAAAGGAGAATCTTGAAGATAAAACTTTGTAAGTGATGTAATACAGATATTTTACTGACAAAATGTAATGACAAATTTAAATATGGACATTGCCTGTTGGGCATAAAATTGTATAAATTGTAAAATTTTAAGATTTTTGGTATGTTGACATGATTTAATTATTACACTAAATAATTATTATATTACTAAATTTTATTGTATGCCTTGAGGCGGAGAATGGAGAAACTGTATTATATTATTTTACTGTATCACTATTG
Organism: Eilema griseolum; assembly: GCA_963662185.1. Lineage (NCBI taxonomy): Eukaryota > Metazoa > Arthropoda > Insecta > Lepidoptera > Erebidae > Eilema > Eilema griseolum. Next base: position 20,183,684 of record OY759248.1, on the reverse strand, counting down.
TACCCATTTTCACAATTAACTGATTTGATTTGATTTTTAATAGGAATCACGGCAACTGGCCACTGTATCCAAGACCTAGGCGGTGACTCCCGTTTTGGCTTGTTCCTGGGGCATGGCTATTGCGATTCAGTGAGGCAACGCGGCCAGCATCATGGGAACCTTTGCGCCGGGAATGATACGGGGTGGGTTATTCGACAAGACGTAATCACATATCTATTCTGTGTATTTTTGTTTTATTATTGATATTCTGAATTAAATAGGAATAATACATAATAATGATTATCACTCTACGTTATGGTTAGTAAATAATCTTTGTAGCATACCGGTAGAGTGTACAACAGCTATACTTATGTTTTGGTTTATTAATTACCTATTTACACTTAATGTATTTTAAATTTATGCTAATATTTGTTTATTTTCTAGTAAAATAGATGTTGAGTCGATGAATAAAAAAATATAACTTGAACAAATATTTTTTTTTTTTTTTTTTTTTTTTTATATAGGACACGTCAATTGGACTTCGCCTTGCCTGATGGTAAGCTGAAGGCAAAATCCCAGAAAAGAGGGTCACCATTACTTACACATACCGTGTGACAATGGTGACACTCAGCTTGACGGCCTTATCATATGCTTTTTCACGCCCCGCTTAAAGGACCCGGGACTGTAGGAAGAAGGAAACACGTGAGCTGGTAATGAATTCCAGGCCTTAATGGTGCGACAGAGGAAAGAGTCTCCGAACCGCTTGGTTCTTGTTAGTATTCATATTAGTTCAAAATTTTTTTTCCTTATTTATAACTATATTATAGGTATATATTTATGTATATGTCACCATCACACTGTGCAAAATATACGAGCAAAATCGAAGCGGTTCGTAGACTTTTTTCTTTGCCGCACCACCAAGACCTGGAATTCATTACTAGCACACGTGTTTCCTTCTTCCTACAGGTCTGGGTCCTTAAGCGGGGCGTGAAAAAGCATCTGATGACGCCGCCAAGCTGAGTGCCACCATTGTAACATTACTTAGTGTTTGTAATGGTAACCCTCTTTCCTGAAACTTTGCCTTTAACTTACCATCAGGCGAGGTGAAGTCAAGTTGGCGTGTCCTAGATAAAAAAATGCGTCCATCATCTGACTTTTCAACTAATTAAAAATTTCGCGGTGTGACGTATGTAATTTTTTTGTCGTATATCAAAACTATTATTAGGGGAGTCAGACTGCAGTCGGGTGTGACTGCAGTCTGACTCCCCTAATAATAGTTTTGTATTTACTAATTAATTTAATTTAATTACTTCTTGTAGAACTCCCTTATGGCCTATTTCGAAACACAATTACAACAAAATACACCTTCCATATTTGTTACTAATTAAAAAGCAATTCGTGAGGGGGATGTGCCTGGCCGCGACCTCAGACGAAATGAGACGCCCTTTAATTAAGGCTCTACTACCGTAGGTATTGCAGACATGTGTCGCTATGTCGAGATACCCTTTTCATTGTCAGTGGGGACACAGTACTACACATTCTCGAAGTTTCTGCGCGTTCGAGAATGACATTATCGGAACCTGTTTCAGGTTTGACAGTAATAAAATCTCATTCAATAAATACTCAACAATAAATAGAACATATCCAATCACTCCCCGATTGGATATGTTCTATTTATTGTTGAGTATTTATTGAATGAGATTTTGTTATTTTTTTCTTTGTCTCAAGATATTTATAGGTGTATAGGTCTTTGTTTTTTGTGAGGTGGTTTTATTGCCATGTGTAGACAGTGCTTCTTTTATACAACTTTTGTGGTAGACAAACACACGGCCCACCTGATGGAAAGTGGTTACCGTGACCTATAAACTTGTGTAACACCAGAGGAGAGATTTTTTGTGCCGTCAGTGCAGTACACAAAATCAGGACCAGTCTTTGGTCTTCCTACTGATAGCACAAAAACTCTCCAGTGAGCTCTGGCTACCCTACTCACGGCCGGGAATCCAACACGTAATTATAGCCGTGGTATTCTGTAGGGTGGAGGTACTTCCCCAGTCGGACTGCTCAATTGGGACGGAAATACGAAAAAAGAAATTAAATTGATAAGAAGTAAGACGTTGTGTCTTACTTCTTATCAATTTGACAAGACTTATTGCCTATTTGACAAATATTAAACGAAATGTATGAGTTTTTTTTTAATTCTGTATGGCCGTAGACCGTAGACCAAATGTGACAATTCACATGTGACACCTCATTGAAGTGATTACTTTCTTATAAAGTAAATTATTGTACTCGTCAGTATTTGCATATTTGCATGTATGTCAAATATTCTGCCAAATACAACAAATGTTTTATAGCAAACACAAAAACATGACTGAAGTTCCACCATTAGAATTTAATATCGATTTTAAATGTATGAAATCTTAAAAAGACACTCGGGACTAAATCAATATAGCTGGTAAGTAGGTATACCTATTGATTGACGGACGAAACTATTGCAAGCTACATGTTACCTACAGGGTAACCACGGTTAACCACGAGCGCCTACCACTTTGGGAATATTACAGACACTACCGTCGATTTCTACGAATATCCTCTATCAGAAATATTATCCCAATTTTTATCTCTATACCATGGTTGCTTGTATTACGAAGATTCCGGGAATTGTTTAAACCAGTGAACATTGTAATTAAGATTTACTCTTCTGATTACAGTAAAGTCGAATATTATACGAAGAGTCTCTTCAAAGTCGCTCGACTCCTTTAAAGGTAATTAAAAAATGACATTTTAGGTAACTTAATTAATAGCTGAAAGCAAAAGAGTGCAAGCGACATTGAACATTCAAAGAAAAACGACCGCAAAAAACATCCTAAACACTTTGCCGAAAAATAATTTTCCTGTCAACTCTCCTTGTCGCTTAGACCGTTTATCTCATCAACTGTCAGAATATTTTGTTAAACAATGTTATAAATATAATGTTACGAGTAATTGAGGTTCTGTGAATGTGATTATAAAAATGTTAAAAATTGTAATAAAGATACGAAAGGCGCTTACCGTATTTACGTACTTAGTGAGGCTATCCTGTTAGGGGTCGATATGTCAATTAGATCATAGACATCTTAAAGAAAGGACATATGAATTATTTAATTAGCCCATCACAATCCAATGTCGGATATAGGCCTCTTCCAATGTTGAAAGGACATGTCAGAAGTACTCAAAACGGGCGAACATATATGAAAACAATTGTGAAAGTAGCATTGAAAGATATTTATCAGGATTGTAACTGGTCAAAACATATGATAACTTATGGCAGGCGAGTGGTGTGAATGTATGTAAGTTTTTTAACAAGTCAACATTTTCAGTTGCAGTCTAGAGTTGGAGTAACTCAAATTGATTGTGATAATAATCGATTCAGGTAAGAAACGATTAATCGGTTATATTTCTTATTTAAAATTAGGATTAGGATTTGTATCAGGATTAAAATGGGTATTAATACTTATTATTTATCCACTTTCTGGGCTACTTTCACTTTCATTATCGTAAATAGAATACAAAAATAATAATTCGTTGTCTTGTAGTTTGCAATATGGCAAAAATAACATCTAACCAACATATTGAGTAACATAAAAAGGTAGTTACATTCCTGCATTTGGTCAGCGCCAAAAACGTAACGAGTAGATATAACCTCTATTCGCTTAAAATGTAACAATCAAATATAATACAGCCACAACACTAAAATTAAAAAATAGTAACCATAAAACGTAGCTGTCTTATGAGCTTTTTTTTATTTATACAACTTAGGTGGTAGACAAGCACACGGTCCACCTGATGGAAAGTAGTGACCGTGGCCTATGAACGTGTGTAACACCAGTGGAGACCAGAAATTTTAAGGGCCTTCAGTGCAGATCAGAAAATCAGAACAAGCCTTTGGTCTTCCCACTGATAGCACAAAAACTCTCCAGTGAGGTCTCGCAGACATACAGAATCACGTCATATTTTAAATTACTTGTAGCAATTTAAACTGAAATATGTCACTAGTATTATTAGTATTTTTTATACCATTTCGGTGGCAGACGAGCACACGGCCCACTTGATGGAAAGTGGTTATAGTGGTTATAGTTGTGTGCAAAACTAAGGGAGTTACTCGCAATGCACAGAGAGTTTCTGTGCCGTCAGTGTACATGGTCTTCCCACTGACCGCACCAAAACTTTCCAGTGAGCTCTGGCTACCCTACTCACCGGCGGGAACACAACACGAGGTTATTATGGCCGCGGTTTTCTATAGGGCGGAGGTACTTCACCAGTCGGACTGCTAAATTGGATGGAAATACCTTAGTGTCCTACCTCCAAGTTACCTTTTTTAACTTTCTATTATAATTACGTATTTACACAATATTTTACTAAGATTATGTGTATTTTATGTTTCGGTCCAATCGTGTTCCATTACTTTCCATGACTTAAGGCGTCTCTCAAAATGGACCCATTAAATTATTTCAACTATAATACCATCTATGAAATAATGGCCTAAATAAACCAATTTCACCCTCAAACGAATCAAAAATAATTTAATATCAACAAATTATTAATTCGGGTCATGACAGTTTTGTAATCTATTTTAGATGCTGACTGTACCCAAGTTACGTCACAACCCGACATTCTATTAAAAGCCGTACTTTTTCAACCAGAAATATGTAACAAGGGTCCCATGTTACGTCATAGGGAAAATTGTCTTGACTAGGGACAAAAATGGACATTTTTTAAGACAATTATATTATGTTGGTCCCGATTTATGTGTGATGCAGTGCCGGCGACTTCGAGCGCGTGGGTTCAAACTTAATTTAATATTTTTTGTGCGGGTCTCTAATATTTTTACCCGACTGCGCCAGCGAGTGTAATGTGTTATACGCGTATATATGTATGTAGGTTTTTTTGTTCCGCTCTACAGGCCTAACAGAATTCGTTGAATGGGGTCTCAAATGAACGGTATCTCCCGAGTGTTATAGGGTACATAAAATGCCAACTAAAACTATGTGGTGGATTTTTGGTGCTAAAATGCATGGAGTCAATTTTGTTTTCATTCATATAGGGTTGTCAATTTTGTTTTCATTCATCGAGTAGGGTATCAAAATGATGAGAATTAAAATGAGGTTACAATAATACAATATAATAAATTATTGAAAAATAAAAAAAACAGACTGCTGTCTAAAAGATCGAAACAAGTTTTATAGCAGGCGGAACCAATTAATTTTCTTTCAATTTACTGGCTAATGGGTTCCGCCTGCTATCAAACTTTTTTCGATCTTTTAGACATCAGTCGGTTTTCTTTTTGTTTATCAATTGTAAATGGTTTTCTTTCCAAAATATAAATCTAAATTACGCCTTATAATATTAACTATTTACAGTAAAAGCCCATCAAAATCGATCCAGCTGTTTCAGATGTTACCCTTAAAACAGAAAGACAAGTTTTTTTTTATTATTCAGCTTTTTAATTAATGGGCTCGTTCATTAAAAACTATTATTCAAACATAGCAAATATACACTCCAATGTTATTTCAAATTGTATTTTTTCTATCATTAACCTGTATTTAGACTAGCATTTATTAAAGTTAAATGAGCATCTACATCACCGCTGCAATGTATTTAATGGAAAAATATATTCACAAAGTTAAATGTTTTTTACAGAAAATAAAACATGATTCAACATAATCGAGTCGATAAATCGTGTCAAAGTTCACCTTTGCCATCGTTTGCCAAACGTGAACTTTGACTGATATCACAAACACTGACAGCTTAAATAATATACTCAATCTTGTATTTTTTTGTTGTTATTACAGCCATTTTATTTATTGCTTGTAGTTTAATACCTATTCAGAATAATTAAGTGTTTTATTTTAAAAATAAATTGCATAAATAAGGTCTTCAAACATGTCTGTTATATGTGTTTAAAAGTTTATTTGTTTTTTTGATACGTTGGTTTGGTACATACCTATATTACCAGTAAACAGTAAAAAAACATACCGATAGAATTGAGAACCTCAACCTTTTTGAAGTCGGTTAAAGGTGGACAGTATGACTTGTTCGATCACTTATTTGTCGCGAATCATTATTGAAGCCTATTTTTAATTGGGATAAGCACAGGCCATTAAATTAGGGTCAATAAAAGGACCATAATAGTAAGTGGAACCAAATTATCGTTATAATCTTACAATCCTGGCTATCTTACAATATACTTTTCACTTTGATTAATTTACTTTTGTCAGGGACAATTTACTAATAGTATATGCTATTAATTTAGCTCTCATAAATTTTTATAAAACAGTAAATTATTTTTGAACAGTTTCCGCGTTACCCTGTAGTTCTGTACTGGGTGTAATTACTGTTTCTGTGAGCAAAAGCGTCAGGTAAAATAACTAATAGCAGTTTCATTAATTAAAATATCGTATCGCTGAAAGTTTTCTAGATGTTGAAATTTCTGTTATAATTTTGTGGTAGTGCAACAGTATAAATGGCTTTGGCTTGTACAATACTCTCACTAAATATTGATTTCAACAAGAATGGTAGTATTTTCTTGAAGAATGTATCGTTTCTTTCTCCCTCTTCTTCCACTCGGGGTCGGCTTTCTAGTCTATCTAAGATATAGCTAAAATTCGATATTTTCCGTTTTTGTGCTGTCTGTGCGAAGATCAAAAGGTTGTCCTGCTTTGTCTTTTACACTGACGGCACAGAAACTCTGTGGTTACAGGGTTGGCAGCGCGAATGCGTCCCCTTTGGTATTGCGAACGTCCATATACCACGGTAACCACTTTTCTTCAGGTGGGCCATGTGCTTGTCTGTCAACCAATTGGTATAAAAAAGCGACGGCCATCTGACCTCCACAACAAATTGCAATATCGAAGAACCTCCGCAACTAGTCGAACTTTTGAGGGCTTCAACTACCCGTACCGACTGCCATAGATGTACGTATGGCAACCGGGACTGACATGACTTAACGTCCTCTCTGAGACACAACAAGATCAATGCAAATATCTATTAATGTTTACAAATATTTGCACTGAGCGGGGATCGAAGTCACTACCGCCATGCCACAGAGGCTACTTAGGTCTTATATACCCTATAATACTAATCATACACATCACAGACGAAATCACGCAAGAAGTAGGGGTAAATCGCACGTCACTAACATCGGGGTATTGTTTACCATGCGGAGACTCAGCACACACGCTCGTCTGTAATCCAGTGGTAGAGATTCCTTAGGGATGGGCCACATCCTAGTTTATTGATAATGAGTATGTTGTCACTACACAGCTGTATCTTCCCACGGTTTTATATCTGCTAAGTAAATACGTTTCGGTATTAGTGCGATAGTGTATCAAGAATATTTATAATTCCACAACATTCTACACACCGCTGTCTAAACCTTTGGAAAGTATAGAAAGAAAGAAAGAAATATTTATTAGGTGCAAGGTGGTCACAGAGATAACAATAACCAACAATTTGAAAAGAAAAGTAAGAAAAACAAATAAAACAGAGTATAGCTTAACTAACTTGTGTTATGGAATTTAAAATGTGGATAAAACATACTTAGATTTTTTTATACCAAGTAGGTGGACCGTGTGCTTGTCATACGGTCCACTTGATGGAAAGTGGTTCCCGTGGGTAATGGACTTGATATCTTTGGTTTGACTCAATTAAATGTGATCAAACAAACGTAATATTTATGGTCCTGGACTTTTCAATCAATAAAAATTGCATTAGTTAAACCGAAAAGATTCCCATAGAAATATATTTTATGTTCATTAATAATTGACTAGGTATCTTTTTATTGGATATTTGACTGATTAGTCAGATTATTTTCTTTTTACTAAACGTCAAAAACGAAAATTATAAGGAATCTTGTATGAAAAAAAAAATTGTGATGTAATTTTACTCCATAGTCAAATAATTTACTATTAAAGGTGAGGTGGGTGATTAAAAATAATAAAAGAATATCACGCGCAACTTGAGCTACTCTTTTACCACTCTTACTACGAGACAAGACACGTAGCACGTTGTAGTAGATGTAGCCACTCGTAGCGGTCGTAGCTCTCGTAGCATAGAGCATTCATCATTCTTAGATTTTGACAAGCTTAAACTGATAATGTCTTTATAACTAACACTGCAGTGTTGGACACTGTAATGGTCCGGGTTTGATGGTGTCCTGTGTACCCGTAATTGATACATCCTGGGCAACGGACACGACAGCGCCAAATCTTTTCGGAGGACACCATCGCCAAAGGCAAATACAGACCCTGTCGAGGGAAGCTTTGAAACTTTTCACATATCTCTTTGACTAGCAGAGGTAAAGTGTAGAGCAGACAAGGGAGGAGCTGGTCCAGCTCCCAAGCTCATCGAGCATCTTAACACGTTCACTGCGGTAGGAGGCTTAAAAGCCGTGAATTTTCAGTGCGGGGTATTGTTACTATGTTTATATCACTAGCTGTATTTTAATATAGAATTCGGTGTAATGGAAGCTTGATGTGTGTTGTGTCCCCAAAGTATTTTTCCATTTTCAGGGCTTTCCCGACTTCAGAACCTCGAGCAAACTAAAACTAAAATAGAACGAGTATTTAGTTATTTTATATATTTATTTTAAGATTTCGTTTACATGTTTATTTCTCTTCACTTTTATTTTGCGTATGTTCTCTGTACTATAGTGTGTAATAAAGAATTAAGAATTAAGGCGGCATCTATAATGGTGGCCATAATTCTATGGACAGTCCAACTAACTACCACTAAATTTGACGACCTAAGCATAATACGAGCATAAGACACTATTTATGTATTTTAACAATATTAATAAAATGCAATGAATTTATAGTTTTATAATTTATAGAAAGATACATTTAAGGTAGGCCTCCTATCACACTGCAGGAAAGTTCGTTAAATTCAGCCCCGCAGTGAACGTGTTAAACCTGCAAACTCATAAAACCTTTTAAAATTCATATAGACCATATTTTAAAACATGAAGTAAATGTTTTGAATCACTTACATACACCATTAAATAAGCTATTTTACTGCGGCAACATCCTAACTGCATTCAGCAATGGAATGAGCAATCGTCTGAATTTATAATACCTACAGAAACTATTACGTCATAATATCCTACTGAGCTTGTAACATACAGTTTATTGCTTCCTGAATTTAATTGTTCTTTTGCTGGCGTCATATATTTGCGGGTCTTGTGCTTTATGAGTGAGTGTTCAATATGTAAAGGAAAAGCAAACCCAACTTGGAAGCCATTTACCGCACAACTGTCAATTTTATTTCACACAAATACGCGAATATGGCGGCGAGCTACGCGCGATCAAACTAGAAAACAATGAAAAGAAAAATGCGTTCGTTTTGTACAACTGCAGAACACAAAACAGTTAAATTACAAATCTTGTACAATATACAAACCACTAACTTCAAACTAATTATTAAAGAAACTTATGGAATGGCAGCACTGACCATCATTACAAATTTTGTAGAATATACAAACCACTTACTTCAAACTAATTATTAAAGAAACTTCTGGAATGGCAACACTGCCCATCATTTGCTCCTTTATCTGCAGCCATTATTACAATGAAAAGAAAAATACGTTTATTTTGTAGAACTGCAGCACATAAAACAGTTAAATTACAAATTTTGTACAATATACAAACCACTTACTGCAACACTGCCCATTATTTCCTCCATTTATCTACAGCCATTACATAATATATATTTCTTATAATATCGCATATTATTATCATTGATAAATTCTATGGATCTATGATTTATCAAGGTACAATTTGTGTGCTAGTTCTGCTATTACTATATAAGTTATTTTGATAATTTATGTTAAAAAAAATTTCGAGTGCGGCATATTCGCGTCATGGCGCGCGACAGCCGCACGCGCCAATGTTAAATTAATTGTGTAATTTATTGATTTTATAACTACACAAACTATTACAACATATATCTTACTAAGTTTATAACATACAGTTTATTGCTTTCCGGATTCAACTGTTCTTTTGTTGTCAAATTTATTGGCGTCATAAAATGGACCGGGCTCATAAGCTGGTCCAGCAAACTTTGTTTTCAACTATTGTGGAGTGTGTTGCATCAGGGGGTATTGCTATCGAACTATTGTTCACTATCGGTCCAGAGCTCATTGGTGCTGTGGTGGTTATTACAATTTCTAATATATGCTAGTGTTTCTAAAGAGCTATATTTTATGGAATGTGTTTTGATTGCTTTTAGTGATATTTAGGGCTTATTTTGGTTCCAATATAGTGTAATTAAGTCTTCATGTTAGGTGATTCTCGAAATCACAGCTTTAGTGTTAGATACTAAATGTCATTTACAGTAGAATGTCTTCATAGTAGTATTGAGCATTAGAGGGTACTTACAGGGTTGGCAGCACAAGTGGAAGTGGTGTTGCATACGTCCTTATGCCACAGTAACCACTTTCCATCAGATAGGCCGTGGTTTGTCTACCACCAATCTCCTCAAATTTGGGGCCAATTTTTGTACTGGTTTACATTATTTTTCAACTACCCACCTTTAAGCGGGGCGTGAAAAAGCATATGATGAGGCCGTCAAGCTGAGTGTCACCATTGTCACACGGTATGTGTAAGTAATGGTGACCCTCTTTTCTGGGACTTTGCCTTCAGCTTACCATCAGGCAAGGCGAAGGCTAATTGACGTGTCCTATATAAAAAAAAACAACTACACACACATGAATGTTTGAGAAGTATGTTCCTAACTGCAATTGTAAACCTTTGATGATGCCGTAAGGCGAAACCGGTCAATTGTAATAATAAAAAATACTGTGGAAAAAGTAAAAGGTGTATTTCAATATGGGTAATACAATAATTTTGCTAACGGTAATTACAAATTATTGCAGGTTTAAAAGCTCGTCACCTATTACATTGGTACCTAAACATAAACTGATGAAATGTGGGTGCTAACACCTCTGCCTACCCCTTCGGGGTATAGGCGTGAGTTTATGTTATGTTATGAAGTAAAAAAAAATCAAAAAACCTTATAGTCAGCCTATGTCTAAAATAGCACAGGCTTGCATATAATAATGATGCAGAGGTATCTGGTTCAGCGATGATGCTTCATCCTTTTTGGCGTGAATGAGTGACTAATGTCTATTAAAATAATCATAGAACCTTTCACATTTATTATATGTAGTTGTAATAACATACAAAAATATTTAAAAAATTGTTTTAAATAATTGATACCACTCTATACGCAGTACTTTTATTAAAATCTTCTCTCCTTTTACAACATAAAATTTGCATTTTACATACCTAATGACGTCACGAGATTATATAAAATGTTAACTCAAATACATTTAGCTACGCATTTCGGAATTACATTTATGTTTACCAACCCTGGCAGCCATCCTACCCTTTGACACCTCAAAGATCCCTTTTTATTTGTGTTTATTTTTTTCACTTTTGAGCACGAACGTACCGATGTGGTCGAGCGCCTCTGTTTACTTCAAACACACCACTTTTTGCGAGATGATTATAAATTACTATTGCGTTGTAATTTTGGTGGTTTACTTTTTAATAATTTACATGGTACTCTTTTTCTGTAATTCGTGTAGATACAAATACTGGAGCGGTTTAATATCTAACTGATACCTACATACATACATAAAATCACGCCTTTATCCCCGGAGGGTTAGGCAGAGGTGAATTAACACCCACATTTCACCAATAACTGTATTCGTTCCCACGTAATAGGTGGTGAGCCTATTGCTGTATATCGGACACTATAGTTGACCCGAGCCCCGCATCTCAGGCTGAATCTGGGCTGCATAAATCTGTATGATGATGCTAACTACACTCGAGAGCAATGAATCCGGGTCACTTAAAGAATGTTAAAAATCTCGGAAACTAAAAATGATAGGTTAATGCAATAAATTGTATTTAATAGACAATGTAATACTCCTTAAATGAAAGTAAAAAAAATATGAGTCACCATACATTTTATTAACACAAAATTACATAAAGAAAAAAACTGCTGATCTCTCCTTAAAACAAAAATAGGAAACATGAAATTTTTGAACTTTATTACGATTTTCTTGAATTTTAATACTTCGTATTGCCTCCTCGTGCTTCCATTACTGCGTTTACGCGGTTTGGCATGCTGTACACCAAGTTCCTTATACGATTTTGGGGAATATTCTCCCATTCCTCTGTGAGAGCAATTTTGAGCTCACGAAGCGTGATTGGGGGAGGGTTTCGTTGTTTTACGCATCTGCCTAGCTCGTCCCAAGCATGCTCGATCGGGTTGATATCCGGGCTGCGCGCTGGCCACTCCATACGAGTAATGTTCATCTCTTGAAGGTAGTCATTCACAATCCTACCTGTATGAGGTCTGGCATTGTCATGCATAAATATAGCATCCTCACCTAAATTGACCATAAATGGACCAACGTGATCATTGAGGATTTCTTCCACATATCTTACGCTAGTTAAAGAGCCGTTTTCTATGATCACCAGCTCTGTGCGACTTTCAGAAGAAATTCCGGCCCACACAAGTACAGACCCACCACCGTAGGCTACTTTTTCTTCGATGCATGCTTGCTTGAATCTTTCCCCTGGTCTTCGATACACTCTGTGTCTTCCATCGTGCTTGTAGAGCATAAATTTTGATTCGTCGGAGAACATAACTTTTGACCAATCTTCAATACTCCAATTTACGTGGCTCTGGGCATAACTTAGTCTCGAAATACGATGCCCACGCTCCAGTTTAGGGCCGTTTGCAGGTCTAAGGGGTTTTAAGTTAGATTCAGCAAGCCGACGTCTTACTGTCCATGCACTTGGGTTACTTCCTCCGAGGCGTCGAAACTGATTGGTGAGTTCAGTTCCTGTGAGAAAGCGATTTCGAAGCATGGTGTTCACCAAGTATCGGTCTTCTCGTGCTGTGGTACACCTGGTTCTGCCCGTTCCTGGTCTGCGTAGGTTAGAACCAGTTTCTTCGTAACGTCGGAGAACTCTTTGTACTGTTGACAGCGACACACCGACAGTCCTGGCTGTATCGCGCTGACTCCGGCCGGTTTCCAGCATTGTAAGTATTCTGGTGCATTCTTCAGGCGTAAGCGACATAATTTCAGCTTGATTAATGAATATAGAGCACTATCAACATGGTTTATGTACCCACATAAATGACAGATTACAAACAAAAGCAACACCAAATGCTGTAATTTCGTAGTTCCATCTTCGAAAGTGGCCCTTTTTCAAATTTGATTTTTTTATGATATAACTTTACAATAACTAAGAAGTTTTAATACCTTCATTTAAGGAGTATTACATTGTCTATTAAATACAATTTATTGCATTAACCTAGCATTTTTAGTTTCCGAGATTTTTAGGATTCTTTAAGTGACCCGGATTCATTGCTCTCGAGTGTATTTAATATTTACAAAATGGAATAAAGAAGGAGACTGCAACTTTAGGCATCGAAAAGTTCCTCCCCGTCGATCCCTACTGCTACCGTCCTTTTGGGCTCGGTAGCAGTAAGCGGCAGTAGGCTGGCGGCATTACCATGCTGAATGGCGATGCTATGTTTTTGAGCGTCAATTAATCACTTCGTTATTTATTTCCCCACGGATCCAACGTTTCAATTACATCGTTGGATCAACTGGTAGGAATGACATAACATAAACTCACGCTTATATCCCCGAAGGGGTAGGCAGAGGTGCTAGCACCCACATTTCGCCAGTTTATGTTTAGGTCCCAATGTAATAGCGAGCCTATTGCCATTAACCGGACACTTATGAACCTGCGATAAATACACACATAACTCCGAAAAGCATTGCAAAACCATTGGTGTGTGCCATGGTAAAACTTGGGATCGAACCCAAGGCCTCGTCTTATCAGTCCATTACCCATACCACTAGGCTACCGCGGTTGTCGGTTTATTATGTTATGTCATGGTAGGAAAGAGATTAATATTATTACTATATTTCAGTGAAAGTTTAACTAGGTTGATGGACGATGTTTTTTACTCAATAACACTAAAACGGCTAAACTGATTTGGTTGACATAGTGGATGATAGATAAAAATATCTAACATATTAATGTATATATTTATTACTAAAGTAATTAGCATAATACACAGACGTTTTAACCCGGGAATGGAATCCGTATTTCACTTAAATGCAGTTACGAGCAGTAGCAGATAGCAAGGTCTTTGCATGTTTCAAATATTCCTGCTTTCCAAAATTAGTTTAATAATACTTATAATACAGCTCCTGTAATATAATTTTACTTAACTAGTTTTGGAGCAAGGAATTTTGGTAATAATGTTAAAATATCTAAAACACATGTTAATAAAGACTATTCTCATTTGGCTACAAAGCAGGTCGCACCTCTGCACATTTTGGGGACCATAATTACGGTATAAATTTCAACTGTGTGAGTTTAAATCAAAACAGTGCAACATCTGTTCGGTGCTAGACTGACGTCTGCGGTAGCCACATTCCCCATATAATTGATGCTGCAAAAGCTGTACCTAAATTAACTAAACCTTAATTTTGCATCAAATTCATACTAATATTATAAATATGAAAGTAACTTTTTGTCGGCCTGTCTGTTACGCTTTGACATCTAAATCACTTAACTGATTTTAAAGAAAAAAATAATTAAACCTCAGGAAAGGACATGGGAAATGTTTGGTTGCGATGACCGACATCCATCAGGCCGGAGCCGCGGGAAACAGCTAGTATCCCATCTATAAATGTATATTTTAGAACATATTACGCAGTGCCTAGAAAGAAAGCAAGCTTAGCTTGTAATAAAGGCTCAAGAATGTGGATAAACAACTTTTGTAGTGTATAATTTGAGATTGACATGGTTATACACATTACAAAACTCGCCGGGATATTTACCATGTTTGTTATTTATGCAAAGTAACCGATATTTCGGCGCTTTTACAAGCACCATGATCACGGTATTTTGGTATTTTGTAAACACATTCATAATTAGAAACTACATGCATACAAGTACTTACGCTGAGCGAGAAATGATGACCTAACGATGCAATATTTATACAAAAGAAACTCGGATTACCATTTTTACCCTACTTTGTTACCTTAACAAATTTTGTTGGAGTAAAATAAATAAATATTCAAGAATTTCAATTGTGACACAAACGACCACAATTTGATGTTCTTCAAGAAGAGTATTAGAAGGTTTATCCAAAGTCGTCAGCATAACGAGATATATGTCTCCGGCAATCCGTCCTCCGGCAACCGAAGACCCAAAGACGGCGTGCGTTTTATCTGTTCAAATCCGATATAAGCACCACCATCCTACAAAAAAGGGTCGCCAGCACAAGTATGTGGGACAAGTGCTTGTCTGACTCTTAAACGTTTTAAAAAAGCTTTTCCAGTTCGATGTCTTCTACAATATCGTCGTAACCAGCGCCGCAGGCCGTAACTAGTATCCTATAGAAGCATTTTGGTAATAAACATTTGACGACCTCCGTGGCGTAGCGGTAGAGCATTCGACTGCTATGCAGGGGGTGCGGGTTCGATTCCCGCTCAGTGCAAATATTGTATGCATGAATATGTATATTTGCATTGGTCTGGGTGTTTCTATGTATAATATGTATGGATTCACAAAAAAAAAATTCTAAGTATGTTTATCCGCATTCTAGATCCCATAACACAAGCTAGTTAAGCTACGCTTACCATGAGTCTAGATAGCATTGTGTAGAATGTCGTGGAATCATATTATTACAATACAATTGTCAATAATATTCAAATACACCGCATTGCAATACGACTCACATGGCTATTAGGAACACTGTCCTTTGTTTTGTGATCACATTATTTTTAACGGCTAACTAGTGAATGTTCTCATTAAAACTTAGCCTTATTTATGACAAGATTTTTCCAGTGTCAACGTGTTCTCGTTCCTTGTTATTCATACACATATACGTCACTATCAAGAAGGGGTAGGTGCTTAAAACATGTGTTTTTCCAACTATTTTCAGCGTCCCCACGTTTAATACCTCATACTTCCTTGCATAAGGTACATTATGCCTTATATCAATTTCAGCTATCTATACTACTATTTAACTATAAGCTATTGTAGCTTTATTTTCGCAATAGTTTCCGTGCGAGCGGTGCCACGAGCAGCAACTAGTAACCTATATAAGCTTTTTGGTAATGATTACTCCATTACAACACAATTGTCAATAATATTCACATACACCGCATTGCAGCACGATTCACATAACTATTATGATCGTTGTCCTTTGTTTTGTGATCACATTATTTTTAACTGCGAACTAGTGAATTCTGAATGCTGTCATTAAAACTTAGCTTTATTTATGACAGGACTTTTCCATAAAGTGTTTATCGTTTCTTGTTATTTATATACACATACGTCATTATTGAGATGGGGTAGGCAGAAAGGCTGAACACAATACTTCTAGTCCTACTTCTTCGCATAAGGTTCAGAATGCCTTAAGTCAATTTCAGGTATCTATACTATTATGTATTTATGATATGATCGTGGCTGTATATTGGAGATTTTAAATAAAATAATTGGGTTATAGTATATTAACGATACTGACTGCAATTTTGTTTTAAATTTTTGTCTGTATTTCCGCGATGGACGCAAAAATTACTGAAAGGATTTTGATGTGGGTTTTTTAGATAACTTAGATTAGGTCTTATTGAACGTTTAAGTCAAAAAATCTTATGTAATCATGATCATCCAGGAGATGTTTTTTTCTAATTGCAATCTTTTAAACTTCAGATTGATCATATTCGGTTGAGTAGAACCGAAAATATGACTCTACAAGTCAAGATAACCAGCATCCAAGGCCAGAGTCAGGGCATCGGCTTATATAAATATGAAGACCTAACTTCCAACGGTTTTGTTACTATTTTATCACGTATACAGTATAGCACACGAAGCTTGTTTCTCTAGGGCAAACAAAATAATAAGTTAAACAACAAGTACAGCGAACAGCAGCCACCAGCCGCCAGGTTAGTTTATTCAAAGAGAATTCTCATACACAAACTAGATGTGACGTTATTCTGTAAACGAATTGCGCGCCACCAACGTTTAAGTTAACATCCAAACTACATGACAAAGCGTTTATAACGCAAACTTTTGCGTCAGCGGAATCACAGCGTGACCTAAACGCAATTTTGTCGTGGGTATGATTTAGTGTCGGATGGTCCTTTGAGGAAATTCAGAGGAGGTTATTATGTGATCTCACCTACGTTTGTGCGGTTTATGACTTTATTTTCAGTGTGTACGTGGTCTTATGTTTTGTTTGAGTACATACATATACATAAATACCTAATTTCGCTCCTGTGAAACCCCGAAGGAGAAAACAGAGGTTTATTGCCTACACGAGTTATGGCTCCTATCGTAGCTTCAAGATGGTTGTATAGGAGAATTTGGAGCACACAAAGCGTGACTCAGTAGCTCAGTGCACACACTCCACACTGACATATGAAGGGAAATGAATTTTCATTGTGAAGGTCATATTACAAATGTAATTTTATACTAGTGCAGCAACCCGTTGGTGTGCTATATTTTATTGTGTGATGTGGAGGGTGTGCGGTGCAGGGGCTTCTCAGCGCGGCCGGGATTCGCCGCAGTAATGCTTTGTTACATTGCGCCGCAGTGGTATTATAACACTCTCAATAACAAGAAAAAATTAAAAAATAAACACGTATGCCCCGCGGGTCGGAACAGACGATACTGTCGCAAACGTGCGCTGTGTGATGGTGTTTCGCTGTAGCGGGGTGCGGTCGGGTTGGTGCGGGCACGGCATACCTACCTCATATACCTAATTATTTGTATCGTACTGTTTATGTTTTTAATTGTTTTTTTTATGTGCCGATTGTGAATTTTTTTATTTTTTTATTCCATTTTTTTATGTGTTGTGTAAGTGTGTATGTGTGTGTATAATAAACGGATCTTTCTTTCTTTCAGTGGTGAGAGCATTCCCCATGTAAGAGATTGATTGTGGGTTTAAGTCCTCTCTGAGCGTTTCACTTTTTCCAATCTTAATTGTTTAGAATAGGTATCAATCAATCAACAATCAACTAGCCCATCGCAGTCCACTGCTGGACTAGGCCTCTCCCAATGTTGGGAGTTTCCACGCTGGCCAGACGGGTTGGTAAAGGGTTTTATTTCGAGTTTTCCTTCTCTCGCAGTGATATGGTTTGCGTATTTTGCCATTAGTCGCCTCTTACGACACCCTTCGGATGAGATGGAGTGGTAATACTTGTATTCTTTCTCCGTCACCACCCGGAATTAGAATGGGTAGTTTGCGTTTAATTAGTTTAAAATTTCAATGAAATGTTTTTTTTTTAATACAACTCGTCAATCGGCTATTTGACAAGGTGTACGAATCTTACTAAAACTTTTTATTATGTTAGTTTGTTCTGAAAGACTATGCCTTGCAAATAAAATGCTTAAGTAAACTGAAATAAGGTTTTTTATTATTTGTAATACCCGAATTAAGTCAAAATGTTATAAACAATCGAATTCAGATCAAATTTATAACTTTTTAGAATCTTAATTAAATTTAAAATTACTTTTATTATGAAATATACAAAGTGGAAAAATTATTCAGACCCTAAAGGGAAACTATCTTAAATCTATAAATTGACTAATTTTACTTAAAGGAGACATTTCTTTATTTTTAAAAAGAAACAAATCGGCATTCCAAAATTTTTGAAAAGTAGCTTAGCTCACCCGGGACTCGATCCCACTAAAATCCGAAAAAAAAACCATCCTGTATTTTTATAGCATCAATAGAAAGATTAAATCATGCGTTCAAATATTTGCACTGAACGGGGATCGAACCCGCTCCTCATGCGTAATGGCCGCGTCCACTACACCCACGCCACAGAACGCGTTTAATTATGATCAAATGTACCCATATTCATGAAACTGGTATATCAGATTTTTTTTTAAACCACTTAGGTGGCATACAAGCACACGGCCCACCTGATGGAAAGTGGTTACCGTGGCCTATGGACGTTTGTAACACCAGAGGAGTCACTGTCGCGCTGCCAACCCTGTAAGTACAGAGTTTCTGTGCCGTTAGTGTAGAAGACAAAGCAAGACAAGCCTTTAGTCTTCCCACTGACAGCACAAATTCTCTAGTGAGAATACCTGCCATACCGCAAATATAACGCGTAACCGTATTATGTATTCAAAATATTCAAAATCCCGTATGATCTATCCAACTAAGGGTCATTGGTTCTAAGTATATTACACATTCACCTTCATATGTAGGTAAGCTCACCGCTAATAATTTGTGGCATACTGTCGTAGTGCCGTTGGCCGGCAGTTAATTAGTTTCGCTGACGAGGGTACATGCTGTACCGACTATATTGTTAATGATTCTACAAGGAACACCTAAAGGGACACCTATATATTTTATGGAACATAAATTACTGCTCCTGATTATGATCTCTTTTTAATAATAAAATATCTTTCGCAGAGGCGGAGAGAAGAAATCATTGCAGTAGAGAACCTAATCTCACATTTAATTGTGTTTTTATTGCATACACATTGTGATTACCTTAAATAAAATATTTTTCTTTCTTTTTTTCTGTCTTTCTTTCTTTCTTCTTTTATTTCTTTCTTTCTTCTTTTCTTTCTTACTTTCTTCTTTTCTTTCTTTCTTTCAAGAGGTAATATGAATACGTTTTATCGAACGACCGCTACTGCGGTACCACGCCGTAGGGTCAGTTCACCACAGTCAGCATCAAATCTATCATACAATAATATTTACGGTAAGTAACTCGATCATGTTATAGGTACATACATACCTTTGATTTGCCTGACGTTTCGATCAGGTTACACTGGCCGTGGTCACAGGCTGACTGGCTCAGCGGTGCACGCCGTTTTTGAGTCCGTGAGTTAGTAGGTCTTCATCTATCACTGGCGGTATAGCGGTTGGAAAAGGCGACAATGAAGAACTGTTATAGTATTGTGTAAATGTTTATAATTCTCGACAACTGAATCCGAGGTGACATGAGTGAGAGGCGTAGGCGGCGTCCGCATCTACCAGCAGTGCCCAGTGCTAGAACTAAAACTGTGATAACGCGCACCTTACATATACCCAATGAAGTAGCGGACGGCACAGATCTTTTTACATGTACCCTGAGTGAGATCTCAAAACTTGCACTATATGTTATTTGTTATTATAATATTTGAGGACCACACTATTGTATTAGGTTAGCCTGTAAAGATACATGAGCGCCGGCCTGGGGGTGACAAGTGGAGCCGCCTGTCACCATGGCAGAAGCAGAGCGCGGCGCGCCTCCTCGTTTTCCGGGAACGAGTTGGGGACTCTGCAGTCCCCACACAAGCGAGGAGAGGGCCAGATCGTGAGAGATGGCCCTGGGTCGGCCGGGGTGCGAGGGATATGCTTGTCAACTTCACCTTCGGCAACCAAAACGACCCACAGGTGGCGTGCGTTTTAGTTGGTTCGAGTCCGACATAACCTCTCCCACCGGCTCCGGTGGGGAGGTATCCGTGGGGATTTTGCGCACGTAAAAAAAAAGAAGCCTGTAAAGATAGTGATGTAGTGAAAAATTAATAAATAAATACATCATGTTTTTCTTTAGAAAAATTTGATGCCCATCGTGAATTCAGACATAGAGTATATCTCTAAGAGCGTTCTTATAGAATAGCATAGCAGTTCTTAGTACAGATTTAATGATCCTTGTAGACATAATAGTACGTGTATTAGGCGAAAGGTAGTTTATAAGGGTCTTTAAGTTCTAAATTGTTAATGGTCCTAAGTTTAGCGACTCATAAATTACTGCCACTGATTACGTTTTTTTTTCAGTGAAGCGGTTTAAAAATTATCTTTCGGTTTATGAGTAAAGAACCATCACCAAGGTTTATGTCTGTAATATTTTATTTTATGGAAAAATCACGCGATGTCGCATGACAAGGAATCTTTTTTTATGTAGACTTGGAATTCAATTAAGATTTGTTTCCGTAAAGCAGATAGAACTACGTAATAGATTTCAAGGTATGTACTATACATGTTTACTGCAGAAAAGCCGGCCCGCTCTGACTTCGACCGTGGCGTACTTTAAAACGTATGGGAATCTGCCAGATCTATAGATGTTCATTATTACAACTATACTCTATAGGTTATGTATACATGTAGGCACGTATATATGTTGGCATGATATTGTATAGCCTATAACGTTCGTTGATGGACGGACGATTCAACACAAAAGTAATTTTTCAATTTGATGTAGTACTTATACTTTACTGTTAACGGAAATTGTGTTGTGTTCCCAGCGGTGAGTAGGGTAGCCAGAGCTCACTGGAGAATTTGTGCTGTCAGTGGGAAGACTAAAGGCTTGTCCTGCTTTGTCTTCTACTGACGGCACAGAAACTCTGTACTTACAGGGTTGGCAGCGCGACTGTGACTCCTCTGGTGTTACAGACGGCCATAGGTCACGGTAACCACTTTCTATCAGGTGGGCCGTGTGCTTGTCTGCTAACTAAGTGGTATAAAAAAAAAATTACCGCGATCATAGTATAGGTACATACATACCTTTAATTTGCCTGACGATTTAATCAGGATACCACGTGGTAGGTCGTGATCACAGGCTGACGGGCTCAGTGGTGCACGCTCGTCTTCCAGTTCGTGATGTAGATGGTTCTTCATCTACCCACACATTCTCGACATTTTTTATGATTTCTTTTCGCCATGTAACGTCACATACCATACTTACAGAGTCCCTATTCTGTATGTAAACTGTGCGGTGTCTATCTGACTTCTATCTTACCTATTGAAATTTCTATGCTTCTTAATTTCAACAGCTTCACATACAGTTTCTGAGATTAACGCAACCACACTTATTACCATATTATGCCAGATAAGTGGCAGACAAGAACAAGGCTCACCTGACGAGATGCGGTTACTGGGGTCGATGGACATGTGTAACACCTGCTGATTGAAGAACAAAGCTCTGGCTCCGTAGACTTTTCGTTTGGAGTTGAAAAGTCAGTCAATTATTCTCATAAAAGCCGCACAAACCAAACTAAATAGTGGGACCCCATAAACCAATCCCGTTTATGTTATTGGCATATACAAATGAAATAGAACACCAGGTGTTCTAATAAATAGACCTTTTTCATCGTCCGAAAGATTCCCAAGGATACCCTCTAACAAATAAAGAACTTCAACTTGAACTACCCTATTCGGACGTGGTGACCACGGCTTTCCCATCTAATCCTCCGGCATAGAGAGCGCAACTCACATCGGCACCGTGGCCTTCTTCTTCTAACTACTGACAGGCGGCTCCACCCGTCACCCTCAGGCTCGCGCTCATGAGGGACGGAGGTCATTCATGATACGGGCTGTGCGGTTAGCGAGTCTACTTCGTTCCCACTGCTCAGTCTCCTTCACGAGGCAGCAGGCGGACAGCAACCCACGCATTTACTCAGAGCACTATCGACGTGAGCAAGGCACCGTGCGAGAGAACTCTCACTCCAGAGGATCGTCGCTAGCTTTCGGCCCATGAAATAGAATATCCATCTGAAAGATGTTTCAAAATCAAGGTCGTCGGGATGGAAAATGAAAATGAAAATAAAAACTATTTTTCTAGATAATGATGTTACCGGATTACCGTCGGAGCATGTGGAAGCCAAATCTTTTTTCAGCAGGGTCATTAGAAAAGTACTGGGTCTATGTTACGAAACATTTCTTTTCAAGTTTCATATAAATTATTTATAAATACGGCGAAAGGAGATCAAGCAGCTTTATATTACCACTAACTTTTGCCCGCGGTTCCGCCAATGTGAAATACTGATCACATTTCTGCAAGTCTTAGGGCCCTATTCCTGGGATGAAAAAGTAGCCTATCCGGGTTGTTATAATCTATCGGTCTAAGTATTCACAATTCCGAGATTTGCTCTGCAATTCAGTCAGTATTGGTTTATTTTGGCTTTTACGGGAACGATTCCCATCTGACCCCAATCCTGACAAAAAGGCCTTCATCAGGAGCCTCATTCGTTAATAATCAGATGTACCAGCTTTTTTTATATACCACTTAGGTGGCAGACAAGCGCACGGCCCACCTGATCAAAAATGGTTTCCATGGCCTAAGGACGTGTGTAACCCCAGAGAAGCCACACTCGCGCTGCCGACCCTGTAAGCACAGAGTCTCTGTGCCGTCAGTGTAGAGGACAAAGCAGGACAAGCCTTTAGTCATCCCACTGACAGCACAAATTCTCCAATGAGCTCTGGCTACCCTACTCACCGCTGGGAACACAACACGAAGATATTATAACCGCGGTATTCTGTAGGGCGAAGGTACTTCCCCAGTCGGACTGCTCAATTGGGCGGATATACCGCCGTGTCCTACCTCCTCCAAAAGCTTGCATTAAGGTTGACTTGGGCTCGAATGTTTTTTATTAAACGGTTTTATTTAACTCACCCCGTTTGTTTTATTATTTATTATTTATTCTTGGGTCAAATATAATAATTCAAATTTCACCCTCTTCCTGTCAACCGATTAATCTGAAATTTTGTATACACTTTGGATTTTGGTGACAATACAATTATGTTCATTCATTATCATTATAAATTCAAGATGGCCGCCGCTACAAAATGGCGGATAATTTATGTTTTATTAATCCCATCAATATGGGTATCAAATGAAAGGGCTCAACAAGCAGAATACAATATACTATAAAAAATTGAAATCCAAGATGGCGGTCGCTACAAATGGCGGATAACGTAGGTTTTATCAATCACATCAATATGGGTATCAAATGAAAGTGCTCAACCAGTAGAATACAATGTACTATATAAAATTAAAATCCAAGATGGCGGCCTCTACAAAATGGCGGATAACTTAGGTTTTATCAATCCCATCAACTAACGGGCTAACTAACTCTAAACTAACTAAGTCTAATAAACTAACAGGGCAAGAAACCTTGCAATAATGAAGCACTAAATGAATTAAACAGAATGCGAAATAAAAACTAAAAACTAGAATATAAAAAAAGGTAAAAAAACTTTTTAAGTTAAACGGTTTTATGTTAAACATACATTGCAATGTTTAAGATAAATGTACTAAAAACCAAAAAATAATAATATAGATACAGTCGTGGGAATTACAAACATATGCATAGACTAGACTAAAATAAAACCGTGGGGCACGTCAATTGTCTACAAATTATCGACTTAATGTGCGATAGAAGAATCGTTTAATTCGTCGTTAGGCAGTTGGCCCCAGACGGTGAGGAAATTACTTACTATTTTCTTGCTCATGGAAATTCCAATAGTTATACACTCCATGTAAATAAAAGAGAGACAATTGACGTGCCCCACGGTTTTATTTTAGTCTAGTCTATGCATATGTTTATAATTCCCACGACTGTATCTATATTATTATTTTTTGGTTTTTAGTACATTTATCTTAAACATTGCAATGTATGTTTAACATAAAACCGTTTAACTTAAAAAGTTTTTTTACCTATTTTTATTGAACTCCATATACCCTAAACTATTGTTTGTCAGTGTATTTTATCCAGTCATTCTGATGTGGTTGAGTAACAAATTATTCACACATATATAATGTCACATTTTTGACAGTAATAAGATAAGTAAGTTTTGATTTGTGGAAGCCAATTCAGTGTATTTGGTGGCCGATATTAATTTGTGATTGTAATGAATCATAACGCAGAGAGACGATTGATATCGAGAGCTAATTTTCAGATATATCTTGATTGGATAGGATTATAATATTTTTCACGTAGCATGGGTACGGTGACATTTGACTAATTCCATTTCATGCATGATTCATTTCGAAACAATTTACCTAACGCGGAATACAGGAAACAACACTTAATACGAAGATAAAAAGAAAACTGTTTTATTTTGCATTTTTAACTTAAAACTATTTTTATTTCTCCGTAATTATTTAAACTTTAAATATAAACATTCCAAATACATAATTCTTGATGCGTGAATCTGAACAGGTTGCGTTAGAGATTGACATAGTAAAATCGTTATAATCGATAAATTGTCGAATAAAGTATCATAAATCGTTAGTTGTATTTTTAACTAAAATACGATTATAAAATTTAATTATGTAATAATAAACTTTAAACAAAGCATTTTTATCTTTGTGGAGCTTTATTATAATATAGCAACACTGCTTAAGCATGAGCTGGCAGCCATCTTGTTATATCAACTCAGTACGAGTGCGTCTGCCTTGTATGCGGTCTGTTTTCTTTGTTTTGAGCTTGCGTGGTGTTTTTGTTACTTGTTTTTGTTATTGACTATCGTTGTGCTTTGTTGTTTTCGTTACCGTTTTTTGTTATTGACTTTTGTTTTGTTGTTTTTTTTGGCAAAATGACAAAAAGAACGAAAAAGACTGTGCTTGGTAGTCAAGCCCGTGAATTTGTAGTTTGATTGCGGGATTACTTTGAGCGGGAACGTGAGAATGGCGGAACGCTATTGCCTGTGTCCAACGTTTTGGATCGAGTGGCAGATGCGTTAGACATTGGGCGGAACACAGTTTCTCGAATCACTCGAGAAAAATATGGTGCTCACGATACAGAAGAAAATAAGTAGTCCACCCCTAATAAAAAGCGAACCAAAAAGGCATCTGTAACAGATGTAGACAGTTTTGCGGCCGATGCTATACGGAGCCACATTTATAACTATTACCAGAATAAAGAATTACCGACGCTTCTAAAGCTGGTCAAGTCTTTAAAAGATGCTGATTTGTTTACTGGAAGTCCTACATCCTTGTGGCGCGTATTGAAGGACATTGGTTTCCAATTCAAAAAAGTAAACAAAAGAAAAATTGTCATGGAGAGGGGCGATATAGCACTTGCGCGCTCATGCCTCGACCAAAGTGCCAGAAGGAAAAGGGGAGAGATTGATTATTTGTCACGCAGGCACATCGAAAGGATTAGTAGAAAATGGGCTACTTGCTTTTAAATCGAAAAAGACGGGAGAATATCACGAAGATATGAATGCGGAAGTATTCACGGAGTGGTTTCAAAATATGCTTAGCAATTTAGAAGAACCCAGCACAATTATTATGGACAATGCCCCATATCACTCCGTGCAATTGAACAAACCGCCGACTTCTTCCAATAAGAAGAGCGAGTTGATCGAGTGGCTCCAAGCCAATAATGTGGAAGCCGATGAGACGAAATTATAGGTGGAGCTAGTGAAGCTCGTAAAAATGCACAAGCCCCAAACGACATACAAATTAGATATGATGGCAAACGAATATGGTCATGAAGTCCTGAGGCTTCCACCGTACCACTGTCAGTACAATGCCATTGAATTAATTTGGGCTCAAATCAAAGGTTTAACCATAGTCTATTTACATACTGACAAAAATATGATTATGTTTATTACTTGAATTCTATGACTCAATTTGTTTTTTATCTTGTTTCAGGATACGCTGCACGAAAAAATACAGCTCCGCCTTTTACAGCCACAAAAATGATGGGGTTATTGAAAGAGGGATGCAAAAATGTCACTGGCGATGACTGGAAGAAAGTAGTGGAGAAAACCAAAAATCTAATCTTACATGACTGGGAGCGAGATATTAGAATAGACTGCATAATTGATTCCCAAATAATTATTCACGTCGACGAGTCAGATGACGATGATGATGATGATGATGATGATGAAGATGATGAACATGTTTGATTTTTAATAAATAATTAAACAGGTTATCAATTTTTTTTACTTTTTTTCTTCAAAATTATTAGTTAATAGAATCGATTTCTTCTTCATTAATAAATGATCTCGATAAGATATATAATCGATTTTATTTCATGCGATTTTATCTTGACTACATCTCTAGTAACTTCAAATCCCAAACGTCACCGTACCCATGCTACGTGAAAAATATTGTAATTCTATCAACAACGAATCGCTAACGGTATTAGGAATAACTGATTATATTTGAAACGAATAGATTCATAAGTTTTTTTAAGATGTAGTTTTTGATATCAACCATATCTTCTTATATGATCCTATCACAAAGAAAAGATTCATAGAGTAAACCCTTGAAGAGTAATTCTCCTCATATAAATACAAATTTCAATCAATATAATTATGTAACGGTTAGACTGTACAAATAATATTAAAAGGCCTCTGTGGCGTAGCGGTAGAACGTTCGACTGCTACGCAGGGGGCGCGGGTTCGATTCCCGCTCATTGCAAATATTTGTAAACATGAATATGTATATTTGCATTGGTCTGGGTGTTTCTATGTATAATATGTATGCATTTACAAAAAAAAAGTATCTAAGTATGTTTATCCGCATTCTAGATTCCATAACACAAGCTAATTAAACTATGCTTACCATGGGTCTAGATAGCGTTGTGTAGAATGTTGTAGAATATTTATTATTATTATTATTATTAACTATTATAGGTAAGAATTAATAAAATGCATCGCGAAATTATCTTGTGGTATCGTTCCCAGAAGACTGGTAGCGTTGCCACGTTGTATGGCAATGCTAATTCTCTGATCTAAAAGAGGCCAGCCTTCTGAACACGAGAAACGTCGATCATACGCTTTCCAATCTTCCTAAAGAGATTGCGGGCGCTCGGACCCCATGACCCTAATAAAAATATTCCAAATTCAATCTCATGTTGTCAAAATCAAAATAAATGACAAAAACAGTTTCCACGTAATACTCGTACAATTTCCAAGAAAGAACCTTGACATCATGATCATTTTTAAAATTAGATCAAGGCAAAGAAAACAATCTTATCAATACATTTTTAGTGCGAGAGATTGCATCTATTATTTTTCATTAGAATCATGATCGTTTATGATATTTGTGAGATTGAGAATAGGTTGAGACTAAACTTTGAACATATTTTGAAGCTCTGTAGTCAGAGCAATCCTCTTATAAGGGAATGGTCGCGGGTTCAAGTTCCGTCTGAGTCTATTCACTATTTCCTATTGTAGGGTTAAATGTTGTTGTGTGTTTATATGTGATAAAGGTGCGTGTTCCATTTAGAAATTAGGTACGTGGGATCTAAATCCCCAGTGGCAGCTCTTCTAGCTTCTCCTCGTAGTGCACGGCAATCAGAAGGGAAAGAGAGATAGTGAAGAGAGAAAAATGAAACATAAGACTTGATATACTGTGACTGTATTTCGGTTGAAGAATTAAAATGTTTACTCTGTAACTACTAATAATTCGTGAAAAGGGTGAGTCAGGGCACAAGTGAATGGTCGTACGCTATGGGAGTAACTGCTGAGCTCGAGCACTCGGTCGTTCGACGCCGTGGTTGAAATGTAATTACGTTTGCACCAACACTGTGTCCCTACACTATCTTAATCAATTTCAATAGTTAGCATAGTCACTAATTGCTTTACAATTTCATTAATTTGACACGTTAGACGCCGCAGATGCGATTGAACATTTCTGTTTGACCTCTCAAATAGTGGTACAAAAACCTACCTCATAATAAACCAGCATTAAATATAAAAATAATACACAGTATTCAACTAGTGCCTATTGTAACGTGTTCCTTTCTTTACAGTAGCCAAGTGAAACTTGCTCTTTTGAACAAACTGTGTTGCACTGAAGCAAAAAAATATTCCCTTGTATTGTTCTTATAAAAAGCTTCAACAAAAGTGGGTAAGTTGCAAAGGAGTAACCGTTGAATGCCCACTTCTTATTCGTATTGTGGAAACTACAGTTTAGTGTTGAATTCCTCTTTGTTAAGATTTTGCAAATAGATAAGTGTCTCGGTTGGGAACTTAAATTGTGGTAAAGTAATACGAATTCGAGAGTTGTAATAGCTCTCAAATTTATTTGTTACTCAATGACCCTGCTTAATTTACATGCATACGCTTGAAGACGAGTGTGCACGCACACACATACAGACACGCATATGCATACACGCAAGCACAAGCATATCTACTGTCTGTTGTTAATTAATCACTTAATCCATGCTGCTTCTGAGTATTTTAATTAAAAGAGCCTAGTAACGCTTTCCCGACCTATATAACAAGACCCCGCCAGCGGATAGCGGAGGCGGCTCGGGTGTGAGAGGTTGCAAAATGACCTCCGTCCCCCATGAGTGCGGTTCTAGGGATGACGGTTGGAGCCGCCTCTCACGGGGATGAGATGGGGACTTAGTGGTCTCCACACCCCAAGAGGGCCATTTCATAAGAGACTCCTGGGCCTGGTTTTTATAATATGTTGGGGTGCGAGGGATAGTCTCAGATAATCTCACCTCCGGCAACCTGGGACCCACACAGTCGGTGTGCGTTTTAGTTGGTTCAAGTCTAACATAACCAATAAGATGCTCTCTGAAATACAGATTAGCTTATCTAGTTCAGACACATTTAGTGTCTCAAATATTGTATGTAATTATATTACATTTGTTCATTCAAAGGGGCAACGCAGCCAGCGTGATGTGCACCTTCGCGCCGGGTACAGGTCCGGTCGCGCGTTTCTTATTTGGACGACCACAAATGTGCAAAAATGACAATGTATATTGACCGTAAACAATTAAAGTAACCAAAATAAAAAAATAATAACTTCCTATTAAAAATATCTATATAAGAAAAACTTTGTAATACTTTTGTAACACACTGTTGTGTTATAAATTGTATTATACAGGCGTGTATATGTAGAAGGCGTGTATGAACTGTATGGTACATGAGGTAGTGCCTTTCTTTACAAACCTTAAACGATTTTGTGCCGATAACAAATGAAACAAAACAGCGGTCGAGAGCGGCCTCCGCAGTTTCCACAGCTGTTCACAGTATTGTATTGTTCACTTTTTCTTTCTCGCTGCTGTGGTTCAGACTAAACTGAATAACCGTAATAGTGTGTTATTTTACTGTTTGTATGTATATACGTATATAAGTGTATGTTTAGACTATATACAAAATATATAGACACCATAGTAAGTAGCACAACGCGGCTTAAAGAAGATCTACTACTTTGGTAAAAGTTGATATATACATAAAAATGAACAGTATGGAAATTAGTTTATTCACATTTACCAGATTTTTCAAGCTAGTTTTTGATATATTTCGTTAGGAATACTGGGGCTATACAGTGTATGGTCAAAGCGAGTATGGGTGTATTCCATTTCAAGAGGAGCTGGGTAAAGGGTTTAAATGCAATGTCGGAAGTTGCTGGTCTATTTGCATCTATTTACATTAGTCTATATTAGTGGTGTTTCTATTCTATAATATATATTATTTACAAATGAAAACGTAATCATATTTTTTTATTACACTTAGGTGGCAGGCAAGCACACGGCCCACCTGATGGAAAGTGGTTCCGTGGCCTATGGACGTGTGCAACACCAAGGGAGTCACGCTGCCAACCCTGTAAGCACAGAGTTTCTGTGCCATCAGTGTAAAAGACAAAGTAATACAAGCTGTTGGTCTACCTACTGTCAGCACAAAAATCTCCAGTGAGCTCTGGCTACCCTACTCACCGCCGGGAATACAACACGAGGTTATTATGGCCGCGGTGTACCAAATATTTGAGCAATCAGTCAACAGGAAAGAGGGAATATAAAGATATGAGATAATTTTGAGTGCTTTACTAGTCAAGATCCATCTGATGCTGACTGTACACTCTGTAACAGTCTTAAGCTTCGTCTCAAAGGACAAACACCCTTATAATGAACTTTGTTGTTTGTTCGCTCGTCTGTATGTGCAAACTTAGACCTTCATTCGCAAATTAGAGGAACACAAAGATTGTTAATTGTGATTACATAAATATTGTACTTTACATATGTTTAGAACTTTCTTGTTGTATTATTTTGGTTTGAATTTTCAGGCATTTTTTTATATTTTTTTATATAGAACACGTCACTTAGACTTCGCCTTGCCTGATGGTAAGCTGAAGGCAAAGTCTCAGAAAAGAGGGTCACCATTACTTACACACACCGTGTAACAATGGTGACACTCAGCTTGACGGCCTCATCATATGCTTTTTCACGCCCCGCTTAAAGGACCCGGGACTGTAGGAAGAAGGAAACACGTGAGCTGGTAAAGAATTCCAGGCCTTAATGGTGCGACAGAGGAAATATAATTTAATAAACAGGCTTAAAAACAAACCCGTGATCATTTTAACCCTTACACCACTCCCTTCAAAGATCTCTGATGGCCCTATCTGTCCTTAAGTACCGAATTTCTGGTAGTGAGCTAACACCCTAATTACTTGCTCACCAGTGTGAAAACTTGGTGGTGCAAACAGGAAGTACTCAGAAATTCGATACCTGAGCAAATGGATTAATATATGAGAAAAACTAGTTGCCTAGTAAGCGACTAAGAAATAAAACATAGATGGTGTAGCGATCACAGGGTTAAATTTATCATTATGTTTAGTAATTCACACGTTTAGCCGAGGCCCCACAGAATGACTTCAACCCCCCAATGAGCGCAGGCCGGGGAGTGACGGATGCAGTAGCCTGACAACATGACAGGCTGCAGCGAGGCAGGGACTCAGTGGTCCCCACACCCGAATAGAGCCAGAAAAAGAGAGATGGCCCTAGGTCGGCCGGGTGTGATGGTTCCCGGGCTCACCTTTGGCAATCAACAACGACCCACAGGCGCCGTGTATTTTAGTCGGTTCGAGTCCGACATAACCTTACTCACCAGCTCCAGCGGGGTACCCGTGGGATTTTTCGTACGTAAAAAAGGGCCAACTTTTCTAGGTTTTAGCTTGATTTAAATTATCTAGACTTTGACAGGAATGACCATACCACCGCCTTATCCTCTAACCACGAGAGGAGAGCATCAGTGACCCGTCCGCTAATATATTGACGTCGACTCTGAAGATCACAGTGGTCCATCTTAAACCCATACGTGTTTCCAAGTTATCAAAGAAAATACACAACATAAACAGTAAATCTAAAGACCAGTACAACAAAATATACAGTTAATTAAATACCATATAAAATGAGGGTACTCTCTGATAAAATTTTCTCAATAATGTTTAAATACATACAAATGTAGATCTGAATTTCAATCAAGTAATACGTCACTGAAATATCTCATAAATATGTATAGCCGATTGGAGAATATTGGTAGATAACATTAAGTATTCAAATGTGATGCGATCGGCTGCAGTATTAGGAGATACGCAGTGCTGAGAATTTACGAGTGTATACCTATATACTCGTACTATATATATATATAATGTACATTACGTAATGATTTTGAGGTATCTGCGTTCCAATATCTATAATTACACAACGTATCGGGACTTTTTGGGATTAAATCTTGGAACTTACTATTTCTGCCGACGTTTCGGATGCGTTGCAGCACCCGTGGTCACGGCTTGTCTACCATTCGAGGGTCGAGAGGTATGCGGGGAACATGTTTTTAAGCGCCTACACACCATTACACTCACTATGTCAGTTTTTAACGGCACTGTGTTTTTTGGTTTTGGTATCTTAATCACTGGATTCCACGTTCCGGATGGTTTGAATCCATCTTCCCTATTGAAATTTTTATATTTTTTGATTTCAATGTCTTCACGCACAATCCGTGAATAGTAGTGGCGAGTACAGCGAATTAGTGGAGTGCAATTTGGGTTGATGAAGCTCAATCCAGTGTTTGGTACCCGACTCAAGATTTTCTGCTAATACCGATTTGTTAAACTGACGGTTTTTAACAAGTGCGATATGTTCTCTGACTCTCTCTACAATGGTTTGCTTGGTCAGGCCTATGTAGGACAACCAAGCAAACCGTCCGGCAAGTATTTTTTTTAATACCACTTTGGTGGCAGACAAGCACACGGTCCTCCTGATGGGAAGTGGTTACTGTGACCTAATGGACGTGTGCAACACAAGAGGCGTCACACTCGCGCATCTGACCCTGAAGAAACCTTCTAATGACCCTTTTGAAGAATCCCATATTGTAGGCGCATGGGAAAACCACAGTAGGGAGTTCATTCCATAGCTTGAGTGTGCGTGGGATGAAGTTTCTTTCATACCGCTCAATGTGAACCGTCTCAGGTTAAAATAATCTTTTCTATACCACAAGATAAAGTCATAAAACTCTTCACCATTGACGTGTTTATTTCTTACTACAGTTCCGGGTCCTTTAAGCGGGATCTGAAAAAGCATGTGAGAAGGTCGTCAAGCTGAAAAAAAAACCCTGAAAAATGCCAAATCATAAAAATCATCAACGAAGTGACGTTATAGGCCATAGAACTTACGTTGGAGATGATAAAACTTTTAGTTAAATACTTACATACACACCCTCATTTCTTCAACAAGGTATTTTCATTAGACGTGATAGCGGGCGAGCAAGAATAGGCTCTATGTCATAGGTTAAATGCTTACTGGCGGATGGAAAACAAATTTATTCCTTAGTCGCCTTCTACGACAGCCACTTACCTACCATTACAGTTCCTATAGTACACGTGCCGTGGCAGGGGATGAAGAACAGGAAGAAAGAGCACTAGCCAAAAATATGCGAGACATCACCATGAGCGCTGGTGGCGCGCAGCATCTCGCTCGCTCTCGCACCGCGTGAGTAATACAGTACTTGCGGTCCGTCTATACATATTAAAAGGAAACTTGATCATATTGATCAAATTCCACAGGCTTTTATGAGAGATAAGTAAACTTTTTAGGCTCCTCATTCTTTGTTGAAGCTGTTTGTCTATAGAACGCACTTCCTCTGGAGATCAGGAAGACTACGAGCCTCAATTTGTTCAAGTCTAAGGCAATTGATCACCTCTGAATTGGCAGAATCATCGTCTCAACGATAATGATATTCCAACTCATATTGATGTGTACCCATGGACCTTACGTTTACGTATATTTATATATACATATATTTATATTATATATATATATATGTGAATATATTTTATGTTTATATATAATAATTCAGATTTATTTCATATATGTTATGTAGATATATTGTAACGATGCAAATCGTCGCATTGTAATTTTATTTAATTATAGAATTTTTAGTCGAGTGATATTCATATCGACTAAAAATATCTAATTTTTATCTATATTTTTTATCTGTTGGTCTAGGCAAATCCACTGATTGTCTCTGGTTGTGTGCATCTACCTCATATCTCCCGCTAGCCAGCTAGGTACATAGACTCAGTACATTTTATATCAATTATTTTTAACAGATTTCACTTAACTTCACTTAAAACCAACTATAAAACTTTTAAATGTTACAATATGTTATGTAGATATATGTACTGTTTATGTTCAAGTATATATAATTAATCTATAGTCCTTATAGAACCAAACGCATCTCTCATTAAAATGCGCCTACCTCGTAGTAGCTGAGAGAGAATGCCTACGGCATTAAGTCCGCCAATGTTCATCATGCATAAAGTATAAATAAATAAATAGCAATGAAAATGGGTTCAATTAAGCTATTGAATAATTTTGGAGTTTTAGCTGCAATTCCTCCCGGACTAAATCATAAGTAGGACAATTTCGCTGAGAATATTCTCTATCTCTTCGTAGATAAGGATGTGTGTACGAGAAATCTTATTCATAATACAACATTCTACTTTTGTTTACTTAGCAGATTTGCCAGAAGAGAAATATATATGAATTACACAGTCTACATTTTTAAACCTGCTTCAAAAAGAAGGAGGGTTCTTTATTCGTCACAATCTTTTATTATTGTTGAGGTTTATACTTTTATCCTTGTGGTGACGGAGAAAAAATACAAGTACCACCCCTTCTCATCCAACGGGTTTCGTAAGAGGTAACAAATGGAAAAATGCGTAGAGAATATCACTGCGCGAGAAGTAAAACTAGAAATAAATCTTTGTACCAACCCGTTCTAACATTGGGAGCGAACTAAGTCCAGCAGTGAACTACTATAGGTTAGTGGGCTAATTGATACTATTAGAAGTACTGTTATAAATCTGTCTGCAGTCTACATATTTTTAAAGTGATTTATGCACTATAATATTACCTATAAAAAACATAAGTTGCTGACCCCGTACGGTAGTCCCCTATCCGAGTTGGTCATCTGAATAGCCCTGGGTCCCGGCTGACCCAGGGCTATTCAGATGAAGGAACCTTTGGCAACAGATATGCCAAAGGTTCCTTAGCCTCGGCAACTGATGTCCAGATACGGGAAGCGTTTTTAATCGATTCAAATTCATACATACAGATATACAGAAATTCACGCATGTAAACCATTTTTAGGCAGTCATGTAAATTCCAGGAGGTAAGACATGGCGGTATTTCTGCCCAATTGAGCAGTCCGACTGGGGAAGTACCACCGCCCTACAGAGCTCGGTTCACCATGGAACCACTGTTATAATAACTTTGTGTTGTGTTCCCAGCAGTGAGTAGGGTAGCCAGAGCTCACAGGAGAATTTGTGCTGTCAGTGGGACGGTTAAAGGCTTGTCCTGTTTTCCTCTACACTGACGGCACAGAAACTCTATGCTTACAGGGTCGGCAGTGCTAATGTGGCTTCTCTGGTGTTATACACGTCCGTGGGCCACTTTCCATCAGGTGGGCCGTGCGCTTATCTGCCACCTAAGTGGTATAAAAAAAAAGAAAAAAAAAATATACAAAACTGTTATTGCCCCTGTATAAAAATGATTTTGTCAGTTTTCTGAATTGTTTTCAATAGATTAGTCTTTATTACCACGTACAAAATTCAAATAAGGATAACTAAACACGAAAACCGTTCAAGAATGTTATTTCAAAAAGGAAAACATACCGAAATATCCTAATCCTATCACGAAACTGGAGGCATACTCAAACATGGACACGATACAATAATCGTTTATTCACACACACACGCACACTGAAGCATATGAACACACACAATAATCGTTTACACTTGCACACACACTCACAATAACCATTTGAAACGCGTACACCTTTTGCAATTCACAATTTGCAAGAACGCTCTCAAAATCAAGAATTGTTCAATGTATTATTAAACTGAGGAACAATAGACTAAAACGCCGGGATGTATAGATCCCGGTATTAAAATATGTAAAAGAGACCCAGTGACGTTTGTTTCAATCTGTTTCAGTGAATAGATATCGGAAACAATGGGAGTCTTTTGGTGTTTCTTGAATGGCCTTTGGATAAAATTAGCAATGAACGTTTACGGGTGAGAATTTCGATGGCGGAATGAGAATCGACATTATAACGCTTGCTTTTGTTGCTTTAAGAATAGTAATGTACTTTTTAGCAGATGTAAAGTACCTATTAACCTTTAAACCACTTTATATGGTCGTACAGAATATATATATTTTTATATACTTAGTCTGGCCATAAATACTGTTACAATTAAAATAAGAAAGATATTACA
The DNA here is from genome assembly GCA_963662185.1 of Eilema griseolum. Classification (NCBI taxonomy): domain Eukaryota; kingdom Metazoa; phylum Arthropoda; class Insecta; order Lepidoptera; family Erebidae; genus Eilema; species Eilema griseolum. The sequence goes on along the minus strand of OY759248.1, from coordinate 20,147,368 downwards.
TTTGAATTTGGAATCTATCATTTTTATACGATTGTTCATTGTGTTTTCTAATTTTGGCGCCAATACATTGTACAATATTTTTCTATATTAAAATGGAGTGGGGTGATAAAGAAAACCGAATCGCTGTGATTGCATTTCACAAAGTTGGTATGGAGCCGAATGTAATTTTTAAAACTCTCCATACGCTTGGTATTAGTCAAATGTTTGTGTACCGGGCAACATTTTAACAAACAAAATGACCGTATTTATGCTCAAAGCTCTAATGAAGCTTCCCAATTAGTCGACAGAGTGCAACGTGGGCATTATTCGACTTCAGTGATGGTTTGGTGGGGTGTTAGCTATGAAGGAGTCACTGAGCCATATTTTTGTGAAAAAGGTATCAAAACATCGGCACAAGTGTATCAAGATACCATTCTTGAGAAGGTAGTTAAACCCCTTAACAACACCATGTTCAATAACTAAGTATGGACTTTCCAACAAGACTCAGCGCTGGGTCATAAAGCTCGGTCCACGCAGTCTTGATTGGAAGTGAACGTTTCGGACTTCATCAGATCTGAAGACTGGCCGTCGTCTAGTCCCGATCTTAATCCACTGGATTATGATTTATGGTCAGTTTTAGAGAGTATGGCTTGCTCTAAACGCCATGATAATTTGGAGTCCCTAAAACAATCTATACGATTGGCAGTGAAGAATTTTCTCATGGAAAGAGTGCGTGCTTCTATTGATAACTGGCCTCAACGTTTAAAGGACTGTGTTGCAGCCAATGGAGACCACTTCGAATAAGCTTTTTATATTTTAAATTGTTTTATATTTATGTATTAAACTAACACACTGTAAAAGTAATACATATTACTTTTTTTATTTTATTTACTTTTTTCTTCGTGACAATATTTATGGCTAGACTAGGTATATACCGTTAAGAAGGCAATCAATGAGATGATACTACTTTTACAGATAATTATATACTTCATTAACATAAGCCAGTAAACCATCTGATAGCCTCTATGGCGTAAAGTGAACGCGGCCGCTAAGCAGGAGTCGCGGTTTTGATTCCCGCTCAGTGCAAATATTTGTATGCATGCATAGGGTATTTGCATTGGTCTGGCCGTGTCTTACAGAGTACGTTAGGCCATTGGTTCCAATTGCCATACGAACATATATGATAGTAGATTACAAGTAGTCGGAGCCTTAAAAAGTCCCAACGACTGATCTAACTATGATGAAACCTGATGAAAACTGTCTCTTAAGATACAGGGTTCTCCCTAGTTTAAGAGGCCGAGTTTCAAATGTCCTGAACATGGCTTTCTATGTATCATGAAGCCCTCGTTGCTTTTAAAATGTATGTTATTTTTATAATCAGCTGTGTAATATTTTTGCAATAAACATTATTATTATTATTAATATTATTATTATTAAATGCAATGTTTCGATATTGCCTTTGGGTTGTAGAAATCAGATGGGAGTTGCTTCAGGTAAAATATCGAAGTTGAACCAAATTCGCAGTTAGACTGTTTTTTTTATACACCAGGTGGCAAACAATCACACGGCCCACCTGAAGGAAAGTGGTTACCGTAATCTATGAACGTGTGCAACAAGGAGGAGTCACACCCGTGCTACCGACCCTGTAAGAACGGAGAGTTTCTGTGCCGTCAGTGTAGAGGACAAAGCAGGACAAGCCTTTGGTCATCCCATTGATAGCACAAAAACTCTCCAGTGAGCTCTGTCTATCCTACTCACCGCTGGGAACACAACACGAGGTTATTATAGTAAAGCGGACCGGAGACCCCAAAGCGAAAGCTTCAGATGCAACTGGGATTAACGCTAGGATTAAGAAGAAGTACCCATTTTGATTAGAATTTACATACATACATACATACATACATACATACATACATACATACATACATATAATCACGCCTTTATCCCTGGAGGGTTAGGCACAGGTGATTAGAATATACATACACATACACATATAATCACGCCTTTATCCCTGGAGGGTTAGGCACAGGTGATTAGAATATACACACACATACACATATAATCAAGCCTTTATCCCTGGAGGGTTAAGCAGAGGTGAATTAACACCCACATTTCACCAATCATTGAATTCCGTCCCACGTAATAGGGGGTGAGCCTATTGCCGTTTTCCGGGCACTATTGTTGACTCAAGCCATGCATCTGAGGCTGAGTCTGGGCTGTATATATCTGTCTGATGTTAAACAGCCCTATCCCTTAGTCGCCTTGTACGACACCGCATGGAAGTAATGGGGTGGTCCAAATATGATTAGAAGATGATTAGAAGATGATTAGAAGAGTGATTAGAATATGATTTACATAGTTATGAAGGTCCTTATTATTAGGGTCTTACACGGGTGACTAAATGACAATATGGCTAAACCGCTGCCGGTGGCTAAGGCTGCAAACCTCAAAGCTGGATAAAATTGCGGTTGGTCACTAAAATAGGCCGTGTAAACGATCAGTTACAGGCAATTTCCCTACACGAACAACACCTATTTAGCACGTATTATCCACTTGTGTAAATGGGGTAGAATTGTGGCTTGGTGAGGTGATTTGAGAAGCGATAAACCACGCGATCCGTATGCATCCAAAATTTCTCAGCGAACCCGATTAATAAATCAAAATCATTTTTTTATAACACTTGGATGGCAGACAAGTACACCACCCACCTGATGGAAAGTGGTTACTGTGGCCTGTGGCAAAACCCAAGGGAGTCACACTCGCGCTGTCGACCCTGTAAGTCCAGAGAGTTTATGTGCTGTCAGTGTAAAATTATTAAATTTCTCGATTTTAAACAAACTAGGGATTTGACACTTCAAACTACAATTTTATTAAAATAGTTTCTTTTAATCACATAAATACTACTTGTACGTGTATGAGGCAAGTGTGGATGGTATTGTCGGAAGGGGGAGACCTAGGCGCACATACCTGGACTAAATCGGGGAAGTTTTAGAAAAGGGGTAGGTCAGGAGTACTCTAAACCGACGAGCATGCATGAAGAATGTGTAAATGAAGCGAGAGTAGTATGTCAGGATCGCGGCAAATGGAGATCCGTGATCTCTGCCTACCCCTATGGGAAACAGGCGCGATTTTATGTATTTATTTATGTATGTACATACTACTAAAACCCCAGAATCATACAAACTCATGAATAAAAAAACCAATGAAGCTTATGATTTATTTCAGGTTAAACAACATTATAATACTCAAGCATAAATGTCTTATCTGACATTTCAGACATACATTCCGCTTCTCCAGGCATCTCGCTGTTCCCTAAGGTATGTGTGAGATATGAGGGATCGGATTCTACATAAGGAGATCGGATAACCCCATCCATCTTTGTATTGGTAATTGCTAATGTTCGACGAATAACTTTGATTGTGCAATTTAATCTTTGATTATAATTCTCAGAGGAGTCTTGTTGATCGACGCATTATACTCGTATAGTTAAGTACGGCTGTGTTTGAAGGAAAGAAAATGGTAGTAATGAAATGAAAATACATACATACATACATAAAATCACGCCTTTATCCCCGGAGGGTTAGGCAGAGGTGAATTAACACCCACATTTCACCAATAACTGTATTAGTTCCCACGTAATAGGTGGTGAGCCTATTGCCGTATATCGGACACTATAGTTGACTCGAGCCCCGCATCTGAGGCTGAGTCTGGGCTGTATATATCTGTCTGATGTTAAACAGCCCTATCCCTTATTCGCCTTGTACGACGCCGCATGGTAAGAGATGAGGTGGCCCAAATTCTACTCTGCCGGGAACCACGCGGCGTGGAATGAAAATAAGTATTGATTATTTGTACTAAAGGCACCGAAACTTTCTGTTTTTACAGGGTCGGTAGTACGACTGTGACTCCCCTGGTGTTGCACACGTCCGTAGGCAAAGGTTGTACTTTTCATTAGTGTGCTTGTCTACTACCTGAGTGGTATGAAAATAAAATAATAGAAAATAACATCATGAAAAGCCTCATCATCATTATTTGATCCTTGTGCCTGGTTGCATTCGAGATCTTAGTTTCAGAACTCGGTGACCACTTACTTCTTCTTCTCCAGTTCGTTTAGTTTATCCAAACAACCTGGAGAAGAGCCTCAGTTTTTATGGAAGCGATTGTGAGCTACAGGAACCTATTATTGAAATAAAAATTGACATGAAGTGACGGCACAGAAACTATCTGTTTTAACAGGGTGGTACTGCACGGTTGTGACCTCCCCTGGTGTTGTACACTTTCATAGGCTGAGGTAACAACTTTCCATCAGATAAGCCGTGTGCTTGTTTGCCACCTAAGTGTTATAATAGAAACAGGCAAACTCTATTCACCACTTTTATAAATCCTAGTTAGGTTTGGTATAGTGATTATCTGCCAAAAAAAACAATTGTATATTATACGCTGACATGGTACAAGGCGAGATGTTTGTAAAAATGTAAATTTTATTGCCCAAAAGCAATCAAGTCTCATATAAATATTTGAAGTTAAGCCTGGTGCACACTGGGCTTGCGCTATGCGGATGTTATTAGGGTGACTGTTACACCGATATGTAGCCGATTGATATAAAGTAGTATAGAAAAGATAAATTAGAGATTTCTTGTACATGTATGATGCAGATGATCTTGCCGATATAAGAACTAGCTATAAAAACCGATTCCAGGTATAAAACATTAAAACTAGTAGGTCAGTGAACAGTAGACTTCGCGAGCACCCTTTGCCACATCATTTTTCTGCTACCTATATGAGAATCATAAAATTTAATCTGTGGATCATAGGTTAGTTATAAAGATCTTATAAGCTATATTAAGTACTCTATGTCCTACCATATGTGATTTACAGATTATTATTATAAGTTCCTACCTTTGAAAATTAATTCTAATTCAATTCTTCTGTGCAAAATGAGTTCTAAAGAACCCAGATATTAGAGTCACCGTATGTTATGCATGATGACACGTCAAAAGTGATTGAAGTAATCATTTTGCATGAGCAACTGGCACATACCAAACCGCAACAAACTTACAACAACGATCATGCTTGTGTAAAAACGACGGGGTGTTATAAGTTTGACGTTTCTCTCTCTCTCTCTCTCTCTCTCTCTCTCGTGTATGTGTGTGTGTGTGTGTGCGTGTGCGTGTGTGTGTATGTGACTGTCTGTGGCGTCGTAGCTCCTGAACGGATGAAGCGATTTGGATTTGTTGTTTTTTGTTTAAAAGGTATATTAGTCGAAAACGTTCTTAGCTATGTTTGAAAAATATCGGTCCAAGATGGCCGCCGCTACAAAATGACGGAGTACATATTTTTTCTCAACTCAAACGACTAGTAGAATACCATACAATATGACAAATTACAAATCCAAGATGGCCGCCACCACAAAATGGCGAATTACATTTAATTTCACAACTCCGTCAATATGGCTATCAAATCAAAGAGCTTGACGAGTAGATCAATTTAAAAAGTAAAAATAAAAATTTAAAAAGCCCTCGTCACAAAAAACAACCCCCGAAAAGTCGAAAATAAGTTGTGTTAGTTAGCCTTATAACTTTGATATACCTAATAAAATAATACAAATTTTGATTCAAGCGTTGTCATTGTCGGGGGGACCTTTTATCGTTTCGACAATATCACGTAGTACTCTACACGTTAGGGTCCCCCCCATTATTATTATTGATATAAATAATAATATAATTCATTTAAATTAATAATATTGTCGTATTATTAGTAATTATAGTTATCGTATCGTATTAATAGTTATGTGTGTATTTATCGCAGGTTTATAAGTGCCCGGTTAATGGCAATAGGCTCGCCACCTATTACATTGGGACCTAAACATAAACTGGCGAAATGTGGGTGCTAGCACCTCTGCCTACCCCTTCGGGGATATAGGCGTGAGTTTATGTTATGTATATGTATTAGTAAATAGCTATAATTTTGAATACGTTTGCGACATTTTCGAAAGCAGCCACGTTCCTAAATGACATATCTATTAATAATAATATCATTGGTAACAATTATGCAGTTGAAGAGTAGTATAGCAAATTGATTTCTATATTACTTATAATTATATAGGAGGTAGGACACGGCGGTATATCCGCCCAATTGAGCAGTCCGACTGGGGAAGTACCTCCACCCTACAGAATACTGCGGTTATAATAACTTCGTGTTGTGTTCCCAGCGGTAAGTAGGGTAGCCAGATTTCACTGGAGAATTTGTGCTGTCAGTGGAATGACTAATGGCTTGTCCTGCTTTGTCCTCTACACTGACAGCACAGAAACTCTGTGCTTACAGGGTCGGCAGTGCGAGTGTGGCTCCCCTGGTGTTACACACGTCCATAGGCCACGGTAACCACTTTCCATCAGGTGGGCCATGCGCTTGTCTGCCACCTAAGTGGTATAAAAAAAAATTATATAGAGGTATTTTAACTAATTTAACATAGTTTTGTACTTTTAATAAGGCTGTCAAACTGAGAATCACCATTTGTATCTCTAACTCCTCGTTTTCACGTAAGTATAAAACATGTATTTAACAAGACAACTTGTTGGCTATACACACATACTATGTGAACGAAAAAGTATCTGAAACAGTCTCAATAGTAAGTATTATAGTATAAGTATTGTGTGTTTGACTAGTCTTCTACAAGTCTTAAACATGCTTTGTATCATACAAGTTTAAAAATTGTTTCTTGGTGAAAACGAGAGGTAATATAGGTAACCCTCATTCCCGAGACTTCTCCTTCAGCTTACCATCAAGCGAAATAACTTTATATTGAATAGAACGACTTGTAACATTACATGGACTTAGCTATTTAAAAAAAAATGTTTCCTTATATTTCAAAATACGAAATCAAAGTAACAAAAGAAAAAATTGTAATAGACTATATGTAATAAACAGAATACAAATAGCGTCATATAGAATATGCAAGTAAATTTAAGTAACTAATATAACAATAAAAAATCCCATGCGGGAAACAAGGCAGACTCGACACCAACTTTTGTGATCTGGAAGCTAATCTCAAGGGACATAATGTAGAAAATGTGAGCAATATTTATTGATAGTTTATTTTTTATTGCTGGAAGTTATCTTTCGTTCGTAAATACATGCAGACATATAATCACGCCGTTATCCCGGAGGATTAGACGGCCGCGGTAGCTTAGTGGTATAGGTAATGGACTGCTGAAACGAGGTCTCGGGTTCAATCCCAGGTTTTACTATGGCTGCATGACTTTTCGATGCTTTTCGAAGTTATATGTGTATTTATCGCAGGTTTATAAGTGGCCGGTTAATGGCAATAGGCTCACCACCTATTGGGACCTAAACATAAACTGGCAAAATGTGGGTGCTAGCACCTCTACCTACCCCTTCGGGAATATAGGGGTGAGTTTATGTTATGTTATGTTTATGGATTAGGCAGAGGTGATTCGGTCTCAAGTAATAGGGGGTGAGCCTATTGCCGTTTTCCTGGGACTATTGTTGACTCAAGCTATGCATCTGAGGCTGAGTCTGGGCTGTATATATAAGTCTGATGTTAAACAATCTTATCCCTTAGGCGCCTTGTACGACGCCGCATGGGAAGAGATGGGGTGGTCCAAATTCTACACTAACACTGTTAATAAATTAGCTGACGTAAGTTATCGATATAGCTCGCAGAAAAACAAGCTGATGTGATAATAAGCTGGCCATTGGCTCTGCTAAAGGACTGATGGTCGACGGAGCAAACGAGTCCTAGAGAAACAAACAATTAGCCCATCGTAGCCCACTTCTGGACTAGGCCACTCACAATGTTGGGAGGCTTTGACTTTGGCTGTTTACTATTTCCACACTGGTCAGACTGGTTGGTACAGGGTTTTATTTTAAGATTCCCTTCTCTCGCAGTGATATCATTTGCATATTTTTCCATTAGTCGCCTTTTACGACACCTTTCGAATGAGATGGGTGGTGATACTTGTATTCTTTCTCAGTCACTACACGGAGTTCTAAAGAGGAGAATGCGAACTGTGATGTGCGGGGATCGGGTCTTATGGTACGCAATGAATCCGAAACGTCGGCAAAAATAGTAAGTTCCATGATTTAATTGCGAAATAAAATAATACCCGAACCGTTATACAATAATATGAATGTACTATAATGTTCGCTACAGTGGAATCGCTTCCGAAAGCCGGTCCACGTGCACTTACATCACTGTCCACGAAACGTGCCTCCTTATGCATCGTTAATCTTGTTTATTATACTATTTATTATATCCAACAGCACACGACTACGTACAAGTAAGGAATTTTTAGAATTACACCCGAATATACTGTGATTTAGATAGGACACTCTTTTACCTGCTAAGTTTTATTGTGTTTTATATTATCTTTTATGTTTGAATAGTTATTTAGGGACTAAAGTTTCCAAGGCATGGCGGTAGTGAACGCGGTCGATACGCAGGAGGCACAGGTTCGATCCCCGCTCAGTGCAAATATTTGTATGCATGAATGTGTGTATTTGCATTGATCTGGTCGTGACTAGAAGAGCACATTAAGCCGTTGGTTCCGGTTGCCATACGAACATCTATGGCAGTCGTTACGGGTAGTTGGAGCACCAAAAAGTTCAACAGCTGGTCTAACTGCAATGCTTCGATATCACCTTTGTGTTGTGGAGGTCAGATGGCAGTCGTTTCATGGAAATTATTGAAGTTCAGCCAAATCTGACGTGAGGCTGGCAAAGCGGACCCCAGACATCGAGGTGAAAGCTTCAGATGTGGTTAGGATTAACGCTAAGATGATGAAGAATAAGTTATTTAGGGTCTAAATGAAAAAGAAAGAAAGAAAAGAAAACATTTATTCACGAACACACAACGTACAGAGAGTCAGACAAATATATATATATATATATATATACAACAACAAGATAACACAACAAGAATACTCTCACTGCACATCGTGCGCACCCAAATGGGCCACCATCTCAGCATGAATGCCCCGCACACCAGGGTATGCGAAGCGCTGGTTTTCAGATGGCGCCGTTAGTGGCTCCGCCGTCACGCAACGAGTCAGTGACGCATGAACACAACAACAGATCTCAGTACAATACTTAAAACACTTAAAAATGGCGACATAAATAGAAAGCTATCTTATAGTTTATTCTAGGATATTTTTCTTATATTATTCTAAATTATTATTAACAATACAAATATCACATCATTATTTGCAATCATAGATTTTGTCGTGTTATGTCAAATCAAATAACCCGCCCCATATTGTTACCAGCACAAAGGTGCCCATGACACTGGCGGCGCTGCCTCGCTAAATCGCGATGGCCATCTTCTGCCCCAGAAACGGGCTGAAGCGGGAGTCACCGCCTTGTTCGTGGATACGGCGACCAATCTCAGCAATCAAGCCCTTCGCCTCCGACCCCTAACTGCACAAAATAATATTGTGGCTCTATTGCGGCGTATTTAATTATTTTTCTGCTCGCCGCGCCCTCAGCCGCCGAATCAGGAGCGCTGACGGTGCGACTCAGGTCTAGGAGATGTATTTAATAATAGGTCATGCCTGGTTACTCATGGTTGTAAGTTATCACTACTTTTCCTCATATCACGGGTTCTATTCAAGCGATTGCGATCAAACATAGGCTATCTAAGACCTTTCAAACAAAAAAACCGCTACGAAACCCGTTCAGTAGGTTTTGGGTCCATCGAGAACAAATAGACACATATACAAGTTTCTAAAAAAATAATTTGTTCAAACTGGTATAACAGGAAAAGTATTTTTTTAAATATCTCCAATGTTACATACACGGCCACTTTACAAATAAAAAATAGTAAAAAGTACTCAAGCTCTTCTCCATTCGGAAAAGACAAAGAAAAACTCGTCATTTTTATGTGTTTTTACACTCTTCATTTCAGTATACAATATGCGTTTCATAACTCAAGTGCAAGAAGTTAAGGCAAATGTATTTTATAACAAGTGCACTTGTGCGACAATCTATGCACAGTAAGTCTGTTCACCGGTTCCGAAGGGCGGCGCGGGAGCGGGGTCACGATTCCGAGCCCGAAGAAATTCGGGCCGTGAGATCCCGGCTCCACAGGGAAATGGTGGCGGAATGGGAGAGACGACTTGGGCAACCAAGCGCAGGACACGCCGTAGTAACGGCGGTAAGACCCATCATGGGGGAGTGGCTAGAGAGGCCACACGGCAGCCTCTCGTACCGTCTGACGCAGATGATCACCGAGCACGGATGCTTCGGAAAGTATCTGCGTCGGATGCAGAAAGAGCCAACGTCCGAGTGCCATCACTGCGACGCGAGCGAGGACTCAGGTCCGCACACGCTCACCGAGTGTCCGGCGTGGGAGACGCCGAGGCGGGAGCTTGTGGCGGCCCTGGGAGTGAGGGTTCTCACGCTCTCCACCTTGCTCGCGGCGATGGTTCGCTGCGCGGATGCGTGGGCGGCCGGCGCCTCCTTCTGCGAGCAAGTAATGCTCGTGAAGGAGGAGGCGGGGCGGGAGCGGCAGCGGGAGCGACGAAGGATCGCCCGCCCCCCATGAGCGCCGGCCTGGGGGTGACAGGTGAAGCCGCCTGTCACCCTGGCAGAAGCAGGCCGCGGCGGCGGCGCGCGTGGCGCGCCTCCCCGTTTCCGGGGACGAGTTGGGGACTCTGTGGTCCCCACACCCGAGAAGAGGGCCAGATCGTGAGAGATGGCCCTGGGTCGGCCGGGGTGCGAGGGATATGCCTGTCAACCTCACCTTCGGCAACCGAAACGACCCACAGGCGGCGTGCGTTTTAGTCGGTTCAAGTCCGACATAACCTCCTCCACCGGCTCCGGTGGGGAGGTATCCGTGGGGATTTTGCGCACGTAAAAAAAAAAAAAAAGTAAGTCTGTTCAAGTGACTACACTGACGTTTATTTCCATGTATCATAAACTTTAGTAAGCATTTTATTAGGTTTGATTATAGAAAGAAGGAAAGCTTTTTAATTGGGAATTACAACACACAGTTATTCATAGCATCGAATCACAATAATAATATCTAAATACAAAGCTATGACAAAAGGATAGAAAATAAGAGAAGTTCGCTGGGAGAAAACTCAATACTGAGTTAAGCTTGCCTTTGTACATCAAAATGTATTTGTGATTGCCTGTTGATGCATTATTTTCCTGTGTATAATAAAGAATTAAAGAATAAAGAAAAATAATATTATAAATGAAAGAAAAACATAGCAGAAATGTGATTAGCATCAATTAGTAGGTGTACTGGCTTGCAGGGGAAGTTGATTTGGCCCTAAATACTCAGACCCTCATAAAATCGAAGTGTTTAATGAATTCAAACATATAAAAAGGTACATAAATACATCCAGGCTAATACAAATACTATAAGATATTTGCAATGAATGGGAATCGAACCCGTGAACTCTAAGCAGTCAGGAGCCATCGATCACTATACCTGTCTAATTCCTAAAATAGAATTAGTTATAGCCGTTATAAATAACATAAAACAGAAACTGAAAATTTTCTACGCCTAGCAGATCTGTGCTGTGATTAATTTTGTCACTAGTCCCCAAAGAGCGATGTCTTAGAAATGTTGTGAAGGGAGTATAATATATTTAATTTAAAGAGCAATGAAAGTTTCAGTTTAAGACTAGTCTGGGTCCTCTAAATAAGTTTCAAGGTCAAAAATATTGCCTGGAAGAAATTGTGTAAGGCGATACGGCCGCCCTTTGTACTGCTCTTGTCTTCTCAATTTCTGTAATATGAATATTGTAATTGGCGTACAATAAAGAATATAATAAGAATAATAATAATAATAAAAATATTAAGATAAGCTGTACGAAACATACCTATAAATAAAACAGTTGTCAATTGTCTAACCCTTCGTTCTAACCTAAGTATAAAACATATTTCCGGCAGAGTATAATTTGGTCCGCCCTATCTCTTCCCATATGTCTTACAATACGACTAAGGTTTAACATCAGACAGATATATAAAGCCTAGATTCAGACTCAGATGCATGTCAACAATTTTGCCCGAAGTACGGCAATAAGCTTACCCTCTATTACGTGGGACCGAATGCAAATTATTGATGAAATGTTGGTGTAAATTCACCTCTGCCTAAATCTCCGGGGATAAAGGAGTGATTATATGATGATGATGATAATAAAACATGTATTTGACAAGTTACAATATGTCACAGACTTCAGTGTGAACGCAATTGTGTTTTATACTTGTTTACAACTTGTTGGCTATACATACTTTGCTAACTAAAAAGTGTCTGAGACAGTCTTAATTTATGTCTAAAACATGTACTTATGTTACTACTTATGTTTTGAATAGTCTTCTACAAGTCTTGAACATGTTTTGTATCAAACAAGTTTACAACTAGTGAAAAGTGAGTGGTAAGAAAACAGAATTAAAAATATTTATATCATTTTTTTATTATATTATTAATACATCTATTATTTAGTTTTATCTAGGACACTCCAACTTGTCTTCACCTCACCTGATGGTAAGCTTAAGGCAAATTCTCAGGAAAGAGGGTAACCATTACAGATACTAAGCAATGTTACAATGGTGGTACTAGGCTAGGTGGTCTCATCGGATGCTTTTTCACGCCCCGGTTAAAGAACCCGGGACACGTGTTTCCTTCTTCCTACAGTCCTGGGTCCTTATAGCGGGCGTTAAAAAATATCTAAAGAGGCCGTCAAGCTGAGGACCACCATTATTTTACACTGACGGCATAGAAAACCTTTGTGCTTACAGGGTTGGCAGCGCGAGTGTGACTCCCTTGGTGTTGCACACGTCCATAGACGACGATAACCACTTTCCATTAGATGGGCCGTGTGCTTGTCTACTAAGTGATTTAATAAAAAAATATAGGTGTATGTAATAGTGACCATGAGGCGAGGTGAAATCACATTAACGTGTCAAAAAAAGTTAAAATATGAGCTTTTTAATGAATGTAAACACAATAGATATAACAAAAACACAGTTTTTATTTTATTAGTCGGTCTGTCTATCTATCTATCTCATTCCGACTGAGATGGGAATTTTAAGATGCACTGCGGTGAAATCTATACTTTGCCTTGAAATAAAATTTAATAATATCCTTTGTAAAGGAAATAGTACTGACAAGGTACAATATGTATTGTAATTCAGTACCCTCATTGCACACTTCGCAGCAATTTAATGATGTGAAGGCTTGTAAATTTGAACCTTATTCCACTGAATTTAGATATTGTATTCCATGTTATGTCGTTTATCACTGTTATGCTAGAACCAGAAGTGTATTATAAAGTCTTTGAGTAGAACATCTCTTTTTAGAGAAAAAATAATGTCTATCACAGTAGAACACACTTGACCGTGCTGGATCCTGGTGGAGCAGAATAGAGCCACCCTATCTCTTTCAGTGGGTATCGCAGAAGGTGACTATGGGATAGGGTTGTTCTCCATCTGACAGTAAACATATAGGCCATGACTAAGCGCCCGCTGGATGGCAATAGGCCCACCCCCTATTACGTGGGACGGAAATTATAATTGGTGAACATAACATAACATAAACTCACGCCAATATCCCCGAAGGGATAGGCAGAGGTGTTAGCACCCACATTTTGCCAGTTCATGTTTAGGTCCTAATGTAATAGGTGGCGAGCCTATTACCATGAACTGGACACTTATAAACCTGCGATAAATACACACATAACTTCGAAAAGCATCGAAAAGTCATTGGTGTGGATGTTAATATACTTCTGTCTATCTCTACGGGGATTTCTGGGTACGAGTATATTTATGTACCACTTAGCCACGAGCCCCCCGCTGAACAGACTAATGAATAATGCTGAATTTCCTTAGGTTCCTCAGTTCGACCCTACAGAATACCACGGCTGTAATAACCTCGTGTTGTGTTCCCGACGGTGAGTTGTGTAGCCAGAGCTCACTGGGGAGTTTGTGTGCTGTCAGTGGGAAGACCAAAGACTTATCCTGATTTTGTGTTCGCACTGACGGCACAGAAACTCTCTGTTAATACAGGGTCAGAAGCACGGGTGTCACGCCCCTGGTGTTACACACGTTTTTAAGTCACGTTAACCATTTTTTGTTTTTTAAGCACACGTGCTTGTCTGCCACCTTAAAAAACAGGTCACCCAACTTGCTACGAAGGTAATTTAGATTCCTGTCACATCCAGTCACTATAAAATCTTTATTCTATGTATTAAAATGTGAAGCACAACGGATTCCAGAAGACTAGACATCATTTTGAGACGAATTTGGAATGTTGATGCACTATTATAGTTTTAGGGTATGCTTTGATTCAAGCGGAGCAGGCAAACGTGGCACAGCATGATGTATGATGTGTATATTGTGTGTACCTTAGGGTCTTCTTATCTTAACTAATCAGGTAGATATCTTGCACCTAAAATGTGCTTAGTATACGAGCAGCAGGCATATGCTGTAATAACATTTCTGTTGATTGAACGAAATCGACAGCCGGATCCGCGGTGAGATTTCAACTTCGTATGCTATAAAGTTGATGTTGTAGAGCAAATACAAATATATCCCTGTTGACTTGTACTCGACAGCATAAAATAAAAAAAAATCAGCATGTAATATTAATTTTTTTATTTTTTATACATCTTAGGTGGCAGACACGCACACGGCCCACCTAACGGAAAGTGATTACCGTAACCAGTGTCACCAGCTGTCAGTAGGAAGCCTTTGGTCTTCCACTGATAGCACAAAAACTCTCAAGTGAGCTCTGGCTACCCTACACACTGCCGGGAACACAACACGAGATTATTATAGCCGTGGTATTCTGTAAAGTGGAGGTCTCACCGCGGATTCAGCTGTCGATTTCGTTTGATCGTTTGAAATGCTCTTACAGCATGTGCTTGCTGTACGCGTACTTTAGGTGTCTTTTTAAGGATAGCCTAGGGTGCTACGGTGACCAAACCTCAAAACCACCAATCATAGGTTATAAATAAGTATATAAAAATCTATACTATACTATAGACGGGGAGATGGGCCTCGTCAGCATTGGGCTGCAACCCATCTAAGAGAAGGAAAACTCTGAAATCAAAACCGGGGAGATGGGCCTCGTCAGTATTGGTCTGCAACCATCTAGGAGAAGGTCACTCCGAAATAAAACCAACTCTCAGGGAGCATACCCGAGAAAAAACCCCGATCCAAGGTGTTAGCCGACCCGTGCCAAGGATTCGTGACCAGAGGGCAAGCTGGTGTAACGGAGGGTGTCTGTGTTGGCGGTCACAGGACACACTTGAGATTCCGCCTTACCTCCGTAAAGGGCTCTGCGGGGGTGGACCATATTTTCCCTATGACTCGTGGGAACGCAATGATTCCAAAAAATTAATCATCCGCATGGCGGCGACGCGGTACGCCACCCGTCACGTCTCGTTTCCAGTGGGGGCGAAAAGTGGCTCACGGAGAGCCGTTTTGCTACGTTGAATGTTGGAGGAGGAATGGAAGAAAAAATGAATGATGTTTGTAAGATGATGGATGAAAGAAGGATTGATGTGCTTTGTGTGAATGAGACGAAGAGGAAAGGATGTGACACCACCAAGCACGGACCCTACACCGCGTACTGGTCGGGAGTACCCAATACCGACAAAGCTTGCCAGGGAGTTGGTGTCATCCTATCTGCTAGAATGGCTGAGTGTGTGAATATATTCGAATGTGTGAATGCTAGACTGATGTGGATGAGAATGAAAGTGGGACTCACTCGTATTTTTGTCGTAGGGGTTTATGCTCCTGTAGACTCCGGTACGAATACGTCCCAGGAAGTACAAGAAGAAAGAGAACAGTTTTGGGAGAGTTTAAGAGATGTATTAAGAGAATGTAAGGATAATGAAAGAATCATAATGCTAGGTGATTTTAATGGATGGGTAGGACTGAAACGAGATGGATTTGAAAGGGTTCTTGGCAAGTACGGAGATGAACGAGTGAACGAAAATGGTAAAGGTTTGCTTGAAGTATGTTTGGAATGGAACCTTTGTGTGTCAAACACGATGTTTCGACACAAAAGGATTCATATGTATACAAGAGAAGCGAAGAATGTCAGTAAAAGTATGATTGATTTTGTAATAGTGGATGAAAGATTGAGAAAAAATATTCTAGACGCTAGGGTATATCGCGGTGTGGGTATCCATACAGATCACTTTTTGGTTATGTGCCGTATAAGTGATCTCTTTAAAGGATGGAGACGTAGAAGGCGTGAGCCCATAAGTGTTCTAGAAAGAATAAAAGTAGAAAACTTGCAAGAAGATAAAGTGAGAGAGGAGTATGGAAGCAAATTAACTGAAAGGTTTCATGATCTTGATAGTATTTGTGAGATTGAGGAGTTATGGAAGGTATTCAAAGATGAGATTGTGAGTGTGGCTTCCCAAGTATGTGGTATAAGTAAAAGAAGTAAAGTGCAAAAGGTGAAGCATGCATGGTGGGATAAAGAAGTGCAAAAGTTGGTATGTGAGAAAAAGAAAGCGTGGCTTGACTGGCTCTCAGTCAGAGCTAATGAGAGAATGCAGCAAGCTACAATTGAGAATGTGGATGAAGCGAAAGATAAATATAGAAGACTAAAAGGGATAGTGAAAGGAGTGATTGCTAGAAAGAAAAAGGAACAAAAAGACGTGTTTGATGAAAGGTTATCTGAGGATTTCCAGACGAACATTAAGTTCTTTTGGAAGTCCATTCGTTTAGCCAGAGGAGAAACACAGAGCTCCGAGCTGAACGCTATTAGAGACCAGAATGGAAGTATTGTAAAAGGTGAGGAATGTGTGTTAAAAAGATGGCAGGACTATTTTGAAAGCTTGTTTGAAAGAGAGGATGGTGTACATGCACTAACCTCGGTGATGGATGACTATGTTGATGCTGATAAAAGTGGTATTAGTATGAATGAAGTTGTGAGTGCATTAAGAAGTATGAAAGCTGGTAAAGCAGCGGGATATGATAAGGTGATAGTCGAGATGCTGAAGGCTGGACAGGGCCTTGTAGCAAGTCAGTTGTGCCGCCTTTTCAACATATGTTGGGTTAGCGGTCGTGTACCAAGTGATTGGTGTAAGGCCGTTATAGTTCCACTTTACAAAGGAAAGGGCTCGCATCAAGACTGCAAAAACTACAGGGGCATTAGCCTACTCAGCGTCGTCGGCAAACTGTATGCGAAAGTGTTGATTGAGAGAGTTATGAAAGAAACCGATGAGAAAATATGGGATGCACAAGCGGGTTTTAGAAAGGGAATGGGATGTACGGATCAGGTCTTTTCATTGCGAAGCATAGCCGAGAAATTTTTGGCCAAGAGTCAAAAGGTCTATTGCGCATTTGTGGATTTGGAAAAGGCCTATGACAAAGTGGTGAGGAATGAACTTTGGTCGGTACTGTCTATGTATGGGGTGAGCAGCAACCTTATTCGAGCTGTGAAGTCTCTCTATGAGGACTCCAGAGCTTGCGTGAGGATACATGGGTCATACACTGAATGGTTTAGTATCCAAAAAGGGGTTAGACAGGGATGTGTAGCGTCACCATGGCTGTTTAACTTATTCATGGACAGTTGTTTGCAAGATTTGAAAGATAAAGAATGTGGTTTAAGAATGAAGAATTTACTCGTCAAATGTCTTCTTTATGCTGATGATCAGGTTTTACTGGCGTCATCGGCAGATGAGTTGCAGGAGATGGTAACAACTATGCATGAAGCTTTTGAGAGGAAAGGAATGAAAGTGAATGTTAGTAAGACAAAAGTTATGGTTTTTGAAAGAGATGAATGTGTGACAGAGTGTAGGATTTGTATAGATGGAGAAAAAGTGGAACAAGTGAATGAGTTCATATATTTGGGAACATTGTTTACGAGAGATGGAAAGCATGAAGAAGATGTTGAAAGGAGAGTGATGGCTGGAAATAGAGTGAATGGGGCACTACACAACTTTATGAGCAGCCGGAAAGTGTCCGAAAAGGCACGACTGGCTGTACATGGAGGAGTATTGGTGCCGACTCTTATGTATGGTAGTGAAAGTTGGGTGTGGCAGAAAAAGCATCAGAGTAGAGTAAATGCAGTAGAAATGCGTGCGTTGCGAAGTATGTGTGGCTTGACCTTGAAAGATAGAGTGAGAAATAGCGTGATAAGAGAACGATGTGGAGTGATAGAAGATGTAGTGATGAGAATTGAGAGAGGAATGTTGAGATGGTTTGGTCATGTTGAGAGAATGAATGAAAGAAGACTAACGAAACAGGTGTATGAGGCGAGTGTGGATGGTACCGTCGGAAGGGGAAGACCTAGGCGCACATACCTGGACCAAATCGGGGAAGTTTTAGAAAAGGGGCAGGTCAGGAGTACTCTAAACCGACGAGCATGCATGAAGAATGTAATGAGAGTGAATGAAGCGAGAGTAATATGTCAGGATCGTAGCAAATGGAGATCCGTGATCTCTGCCTACTCCTATGGGAGACAGGCGTGATTTTATGTATGTATGTATGTATGTACTAATATTATAAATGTGAAAGCAACTTTGTCTGTCTCTCTGTATGTTACACTATCACGCCTAAACCACAGAATCGATAATAATGAAATTTGGTACACTGGTAGGTTAGACCTTGGGAAAGGACTTAGACTATATTTAGTCGCGATAACTGAAAGCGCGGGTGGAGCTGAGGGCAACAGCTAGTTCTCTTATATTACTAAACTTGAGAGATTCGGATTCTCTTCAAATAATCGGAGAGTGAGCGTGTATAATTATTGGCGTCTTTAGTAATATCTGTTTTATAATATAATATACAGATTCAGATTACAGATGTTCCCGGTAGAGTAGAATTTGGAGCACCCCATCTCTAGCCATGCGGTGTCGTACAAGGCTACTACAGAATAGGGCTGTTTAACATCAGACAGATATGTACAGTCCAGGCTCAGCTTCAGGTGCATGGCTTGAGTCACCAATAGTGCCTAGAAGACGGCAATAGTCTCACCCCTATTACGTAGGACCGAATTCAATGATTGGTGAAATGTGGGTGTTAATTCTGAGACGGTGCGCATGAAATGGAACATAATCGTATATTTAGAATATAGATTATTTTATCATTTTAAAACTCATATTTGAAGCAGAACTACACAATACGAAACCATGGTATATTTTTTTATGCATGTGTCAAGACACTTGTGTTAATTTTTTTTTCTTTCTCTTAACTAAAATACGTATTATTCTAAAGAGAGGTCGGCCGGTCATAAACTATATTTTTTTGTTAGAGCGTCCACTTAAACACTATGGGAACGATGGCTAAATCGAATTCTTGGGATATTCTATTTTTAAACACATGTATGCAAAAGACTGTTATGATGCTAATATTATTATTTACGTGAACGAGTGCAATATTACATATAACAATATATTGAGAATATAATCATAATTGATATGGAATAGTCTTCTGATAAAGATGGTGGATTTTGATTATAATTAAGGCGTCATGTTACGCCACACATATTTGTAGGTTCATGCAAGTTTGACTCCATGGAATGATTAATCTTCGGATTAATCTAATAATTGGCACAAAGCATTACAAAATTACATCACAATAGAATTCTATAAAAAAATAAACAAGAGCTCATCTTCATGACGAAAGCGCAAACACAGTATGTTGATACATACGTGCATGACCAGCTGGTTTACTATTGGTTTATTATTGGTTTACTCTTTAGTTACTGTATATTTGGTTTACTGTATTTTATATACTATTGTTTTGCATGATTGATATTCTGTAGAATATAATCATAATTGATTATATTGCATGAAGGCATGTTATATCTGAATGTAAACATGAGCTTAAAATTAACTTGCACTGAATTCCTTTGTTGACATTGTAAAAAATCCTATGATAAAAAAAGGACGCAAGCGTCCCCGCTCCCGCGCGGAGTTCACACTGGTATAAAAGGAAATCTGCTGATTTGCGGGAGAGAGAGTTTGGTTCGATTAGTAGAAGCGCACAGACCATGCAACGGTTTCATTAAATTATTCTAGCCGTATTACGCCAGTGTAATTTGTGAGAAATTGGCAAAAGTTCAGTGTGCGGAAACTGTGTCGGAACAACGCGCTTTCTGAATTATTTCAGAAGGTTCCTAATTATTTATATACCTATTCCAATACACACAAATACCAAACATCCTTGAGACGTAGTGTTGATAAGTTCTTGTAGGTAAAGATTGCTTTAAATTTCGGGGCTGAGACTGGCCTTCGAAAGCGTCTCAATACCTTATCCTGGTCACCTAGGTTTCCGTGGTTTCGTTGTAGGAGAGTCTAGACGAAATCACTTCCTATTACCTTAGCTAGTTCACATTGTTGATTTACATAATTCACAACACACACATACACATAGCTTCAAACTCACCTATTAAGTTGGTAAGTCTTAATAGACCTAAGGTAAACACTAGGGCTCCTAGCTAGGTCTAGTTAGTTTTCTGTTGCTACAGACATAGATTGTAGGAATTCTATAAGAATTATAGGAAAGCTGCGCCCCCGGGCCCCGCCGTTGACCCGGGTTCTCCAGCCAGCTCTGCTCGGTGGAGTGGTCGAGTCCCTGTTCCCGGCGCGAGCGGAACACGTTCCGCCGCAGATGACTCCGCCACCTCGGTCGCCTGTGGCGTCCAGTGTGGTAGTTGACGACGAAGTCCCCGAGGTCACTTGGGTAGAACTGGAGCTGGCGGTGCGAAGGCTTAGAGCCAAGAAGAGCACCGCCCCGGGACCCGACGGCATTCCAGTGAGGTGACGTATGTTACTCTAAGCATATAAAACTGTATTCTTATGATATAATCGAGCAGTAATAAACCAACATTTATCGCAACTAGTTCTTTGATTTAATAACAACTTCCCTTCATGGCGACCCTTGCCATGTTTGGAGCGCGCGACGATCTATCTCAGGTTTCGGCACCTCGGGCGTATTAGCACAATGGAAGATTCCAGTACTTCGCCGTGCGGTCCAACTCATTGGTTATGTAAAACATATAGAGAAGAAGAAATTAGCCAAGAAAATGGGTTCATCACGATCTAAGCAAGAAGAAGTGATTATCGCGCAGACTGCTTCAGGAGGAAGTAACTCTGCATCAGCAGCACAAGATTTGAAATTCCACGCGAGTACCACGAATATACTTTTGGTGGTTATTATCACTCTTATGGCCCTAGCAGGGCTCTACGGCTGCTATAAAGTCTACAGAAAGACTCATAAGAAATGGATGCATAGAGAGATAACTCTGAATGAGTTGAGGAGGTCTTTTCGCCAGCGGCACAAAACTGCCAATCCCGGATTGCCTTCAACAGTCGAGGTATAATGAAATAAAAACGATTACAGTGATTTCTAACAGTGAAGTGGCTCTATTAGTTTAAAAATGCGGCTATAAAAATTAATACGCGCGTTTAATTTTCGTGAACATTAATATATAGGAACGTTAAGTGCATATATATCTAATAATTAGTAAAAAGTTATTACTATTTGCTTAAATATGAGTGTTTAATCTACGTATATAAAATTAATACTCTACATGTGACGAGTGCTGTATCTATATTAGGAGGTGTTTACGTTGATATATGAGCGTCCTGTTGGCTGCCCCTACTAAGGTAACCCTAGTGTTCTTTTAAATACTTTTGTAATATGCGGAATGGAATATGAATTAAACAAATGTTTAAATGATATTGAAAAGGTTAGGAAATATTTAGTGAAAAAAGGAAAATCTAGATTTTTAGGAAATTGCATACAAAATAAGTTAGCTGAAACAGAAATTATTTATAAAAGAAGTACAGAAATTGTTCAATTATTATCTAACGAGAAGAAAATAGAACCTGAAATTTTAGAAACAATAACTTCTGTTTGGGCAAAAATAAAAAATATTTATACAAATATTCTAGAATTGTGTAGAAATAACAGTGGCAGTAGTAGTGGTTCCGAGTATAGCGAGACTAGTGAACATCAGAATATTCGGAATTCAATCATGGAGTTCGATTTGAAAACGGCGTGTAATTTAATACCTGTGATGAACAACAAGGAAAATACTACCAAATTAATGATTGATTCAGTGGAAATGTATTCGGAAATGCTATCTGACTCCGGAAAATTATTACTAATCAAATTTGTTTTAAAAAGTAGACTTACAGAAAATGCAAAATTGCGTTTATCTTCAAATTATTTATCAGCGAGCGAACTTGTCAAAGATTTACGAAAAAATCTCCTTACAAAAAAGTCGTTTACGGCTATTCAGTCACGTTTACAAAATATAACTCAAGGCTGGCGTACAATTGACCAGTACAGCACCGAAATACAAAAATTATTCTCAGACTTGACAATTTCGCAAGCAGACGGAAATACCGAAAGCTATGCTGTTTTGAAACCTTTAAATGAGAAGTTAGCAATAAAGCGATTTTCAGAGGGCTTACGAGATTCTAGGCTAAGTACGATAATTGCTGCCAGAAACTACGAGCATCTTAATGAAGCTATACAAGCAGCAAAGGATGAGGAACTGTCAACGGCGTCTACACCCAAAGGTGAAGGAGTCATGCATTTTTCACATCGTGGAACACGAGGTAGGTGGCCACGTAATTATAATCAGAGACAGTTCAATAACAGGTCACGTGGACAGCGAGATTATCAGCATAACCGTGGAAATAACCACGTAAGAGGAAATTATTCTAATAGACGAGGTTTTAATACATACGCAACGCGGGGACAAAATTCGTATAGCGGGTTTTCGCGTGATAATCGATCGAGTTATCAAAATACCCATAATAGGGGTAACGGAAACCAACGTGTATTTCATACCGAACAAGTGACGCAAAATAATCAGACGGATCCACAACTAACCGCATCACGGTCGGATGAAAATCAGTTTTTTCGATCCTAAAGATTTAATTTTGACTTTAAATGGCAAAACACGATTTGTAACTTTTATTGTCGGTAACAAAAAATATTTTTGGTTGATAGATACGGGTGCATCAGTATCGGTTATAAAGAGAGACGCTATTCCTAGTAACACACCCATATTTAGAGACGATACAGTCATAAAGGGTATTGCAGGTCAAATTCAATCCATAGGATATGTTTCACTACAGTTGACTCATCATACAGAGCGTACCCAACTGGAATTCAGCAACAACTTTTATGTTTTCAATTGCATACCATTAAAGGCAGATGGAATTTTAGGCTTAGACTTTCTATGCAAGTATGCATCGAATATCGATTTAGTTACAAATGTAATTACGTTCTACATAAATGGAAGGGAATGTTCTTTGCCAATGTATGACACCATTAATTATTCAAATGAATCATTACTTTTACCAGCTCGAAGTGAATCTATTCATTATTTATCATTAGAGTCTCAGTATCAAGGAGATTGCGTAATCAATTCACAACAATTAGCTGAAAATGTTTTCATGGCTGGAAGCATAGTAAAAGTGAAAAATAACAGAGTGCCAGTAAAAATATTAAATACTGATGAAAAAAATGTCACTCTACCAATGTTTCAACCACAATTACAATCTCTTGATCAATACGATATTTGCAGTTTTGACTCTTGTTCAAAAAATGTAGAAAGAGCAAAAGTTTTATTGAACACTTTAAAGTTAAATCATCTTAATTCAGACGAAAGGAACTCTATTACAGATATATGTTCCAAATATGCAGATGTTTTCTTTTTGCCGGGTGATAAACTAAGTACAACTAATATTTATGAGCAGTCGATAACACTAAAACCTAATGTCACTCCAGTATACGTAAAACAATATAGATTACCGCATTCGTTGAAAGAAGAAGTCAATAAACAAATTAAAAAAATGACAGAAAACGATATAATAGAGGAGGCAAAGAGTGAGTGGTCAAGCCCAATCTTATTGGTTCCAAAGAAAGCTAGTGATAATCAAAATAATAAATGGCGTTTAGTAGTCGATTATAGGAAACTAAACGATTGCATAGTGGATGATAAATTCCCATTACCAAACATAACGGATATTTTAGACTCTCTCTCTGGTTCTATCTATTTTTCACATTTAGACTTACATCAAGGCTATTATCAAATTCCATTAAATGAACAAAGCCGAAAATATACAGCATTTACCACTAGTACAGGCCAATTTCAAATGAAAAGATTACCTATGGGCCTAAAGACAAGTCCAAGTTCTTTTAGTCGTGTCATGTCCGTAGCTATGTCTGGGCTAGCATTTGAAAAATGTTTTATATATTTAGACGATTTAATAGTATTTGGTAGAAATATATATTTTCATAATAAAAATTTGATAGATGTTTTGGAAAGATTGAGGAAAGTTAACTTAAAATTAAATCCGGATAAGTGTTGCTTTCTAAAAAAGGAATTATTGTACTTAGGTCACATAGTATCAGCAGAAGGCGTTTTACCCGACCCAGCTAAAACTCAGGTACTTCAAAACTATCCAGTGCCAACCAATACAGATGAAGTGAAACGATTTGTAGCTTTTTGCAATTATTATAGAAAATTTATAAAAAACTTTGCAGAAATTTCATACAACCTAAATAAATTAACTAGAAAAA
Source organism: Eilema griseolum (assembly GCA_963662185.1). Classification (NCBI taxonomy): domain Eukaryota; kingdom Metazoa; phylum Arthropoda; class Insecta; order Lepidoptera; family Erebidae; genus Eilema; species Eilema griseolum. The sequence continues at coordinate 20,122,852 of OY759248.1, read as the reverse complement.
ATGAACCATTTCTATGGACTGGAGAGTGCAACGAATCTTTTGAACAACTAAAACGTGCACTAACAACTCCACCTATATTACAATTCCCAGATTTTTCTACAAATAATGAATTCATTATCCAGACTGATGCTTCAGGCACAGCTATTGGCGCAGTTTTATGCAATAAAGATATGAGACCAGTGGCATATGCTAGTAGACCACTAAACAAAGCTGAAAGAAACTATCCTACTATTCAAAAAGAATTAGTAGCAATAGTTTGGTCTATCAAATATTTCAGGCCTTATGTCTATGGCCGATCATTTACAATAATGACTGATCATAAACCGTTAATTTATTTGTTTTCATTAAAAGATCCGTCGAGTAGATTATTGAAGTTCAGGTTAGCACTAGAAGAATATAACTTTAAAATATTATATGTGCCAGGTAAAAATAATTGCGTAGCAGATGCTTTATCACGCATATGTATAACATCAGATTCTTTAAAAGAAATGAATAATGAAATTATCACGATTATGACACGGAATCAGAAAAGAAATTTGGGTAGACAGGTAGATTCATCACCCATTTCTAATAAACCCATATATCAATGGCCTGATCAACCAAAGATAGTGGAGTTATTAAAAATGCCAAATGATTTCATTGAACTTAGTTTTATTAGAAAAGACCAATTAGATAGACTAAGGAAAAATAATGAAATAAATGTAGAAAAGGAATGTTTTATATTTATTAAAAATAAAAATATAATTTACATAAACCTTAACTTTAGGGCACAACTCTCGCGAGCCGAATTTGTGACTAAGTTAGAGAAGTTTTGTAAAGAAAATAAAATAAATGAACTATGCATAGTAAAATGTAATGAAAATGAATTATTTATAAAAGAATTATTAAAAGAGATAACTTCAATAAAGGATTGGACCGGTCCGCGAATTTGTATATTAAGAGGAGTTAAAAGAATTAATAATGACGAAGAAAAAAGGTATATTCTTAACGATTTTCATCTATTACCCACCAGTGGTCACGCTGGTGTGCGTAGGATGACAAATAACATAAAGAGAATATTCTACTGGCCTGGGTTAGATAACGATGTTGAAGTTTTTGTCAGTAAGTGCACTACTTGTCAAAGAATGAAACATTGTAAGTATGTTAAAGAGCCAATGGAGATAACTACAACAGCCTTACATGCGTTTGAAAAAATATTTTTAGATGTTGTGGGTCCGTTGGATAGAGATCTGGAAGAGTATTGTTATATACTAACAATTCAATGTGAACTCACCAAGTTTGTGGAAGCTTATCCACTAAGGAACAAGGAAACGGTAACTATTGCTAGAGAACTAGTTAATAATTTTATATTAAGGTATGGCGTACCAGACACTATTGCGACTGATCGTGGTACAGAATTTGTCTCTTCAACAATGGAACAGGTATGTAAACTACTAGAAATAGAGAAACTAACTTCTACAGCTTATCATCACCAATCTATAGGAGCATTAGAAAATTCTCACAAAAATTTAGGTGCATTTTTGCGTATACAATGTAATGGTCAAAAAGACACGTGGAGTCAGTGGCTTCCTTTTTGGTGTTACAGTTTTAATAATACAGTTCACACAGAGACTAAATATACGCCGTTCGAATTAGTATTTGGTAGACCTAGTAAAATACCATCTAGAGTAAGTCAATATATTGAACCTTTATATAATCCTGAAAACTATTCGCTAGAGTTAAAATATAGGTTACAGGTAGCTCAACAAGACGCTCGTAACAATTTATTAGTAAGTAAGGAAAAACGTAAATGTACTTATGATAAGAAAGTAAACCATGTATCATATAATAATGGGCAACTTATTTTTATTAAAAATGAATGTGCCAAGAAATTAGACTCAATATATGAAGGTCCTTTTTCAGTCTTAGAAGACATGGGAGTAAATGTAAAAATATTGAAAAATAATAAGGAACAAATAATTCATAAAAATAGGACTAAACCATATATTGCGTAAAAAAAAAAAAAAAAATTGTTATTGTACTTATTATTAATTTTTTTTTTTTCATTCACCCCGGAGGTGAGGTGACGTATGTTACTCTAAGCATATAAAACTGTATTCTTATGATATAATCGAGCAGTAATAAACCAACATTTATCGCAACTAGTTCTTTGATTTAATAACAACTTCCCTTCACCAGGCCGCGCGTGGGTCCTAGCTCTGGGAGAAGACGGTCTCGAACCCCGGCTGAGAGGGTTCCTCAGCGCATGCTTGGAGCGGGGCCAGTTTCCGAAGATGTGGAAGACGGGGAAACTGGTCCTCATCCGAAAGGAGGGTCGCCCGGCGGACGAACCGTCCGGCTACCGGCCCATTGTGTTGCTCGACGAGGTGGGCAAGCTCTTTGAAAGAGTTTTTGCGAAGCGCCTCGTCGAGCACCTCTCTGGTAGGGGGCCGGACCTGGCGGAAGCCCAATATGGCTTCCGCCGGTGGCGGTCCACCGTGGATGCCATCATGCGCGTGAGGACTTTGGCGGAGGAGGCAGTTGCCCGGGGTGAGGTGACGTTGGCGGTGTCCTTGGACATCTCCAACGCGTTCAACACCTTGCCCTGGAGTTGCATCAGGGAGGCACTCGTGTACCACGGTGTGCCTCTCTACCTCCGCCGCATAGTCGGGGCGTACCTGACGGAGAGAGCCGTCATCTACCCAAGTGCGACCGGCGTCGGTCGGCGTGAGATGTCGTGCGGTGTTCCACAGGGATCGGTTCTCGGGCCGCTACTGTGGAACATTGGATACGACTGGGTGCTTCGCGGTGAGCTTGCGGACGGCGCCGCCGTCACGTGCTATGCGGACGACACGCTAGTGACGGCGAGCGGAGCTACACACCGCGAAGCGATCCTGAGGGCCACGACCGCGGTTGCTCAAGTCGTGGAACGGATCCGGCGGCTGGGCCTTGAGGTGGCTTTGCATAAATCCGAGGCCATGTTCTTTCATGGACCTCGGCGCACGCCACCACCTGGTTCCAGTCTCACAGTGGGAGGCACTCTCATCGGCATCAAGCCCCAGATGAAATATCTGGGGCTCGTGCTCGACGGCCGGTGGGACTTCGGGAAGCACTTCCGAAGTCTGGGCCCCAAATTGGCGGGCACAGCCAACGCTCTGGCGCGGCTACTGCCCAACCTGAGGGGCCCGGATGACTCCTGCAGGAGACTCTACGCGGGTGTCGTGCGGTCCATGGCCCTGTACGGGTGTCCCGTGTGGGCGGACACCCTGAGTGATCGGCACATGCTTCTGCTGCAGCGTCCGCAGCGGAAGTTGGCGTGCCGCATCATAAGGGGGTACCGCACGATATCATTCAACGCGGCGAGTCTCCTCGCCGGATCGCCACCATGGATCCTGGAAGCGAGATGCCTTTCGGCGCTATACAGGTTCCGAAGGGCGGCGCGGGAGCGGGGTCACGATCCCGAGCCCGAAGAAATTCGGGCCGTGAGATCCCGGCTCCACAGGGAAATGGTGGCAGAATGGGAGAGACGACTTGGGCAACCAAGCGCAGGGCACGCCGTAGTAACGGCGGTAAGACCCATCATGGGGGAGTGGCTAGAGAGGCCACACGGCAGCCTCTCGTACCGTCTGACGCAGATGATCACCGAGCACGGATGCTTCGGAAAGTATCTGCGTCGGATGCAGAAAGAGCCAACGTCCGAGTGCCATCACTGCGACGCGAGCGAGGACTCAGGTCCGCACACGCTCACCGAGTGTCCGGCGTGGGAGACGCCGAGGCGGGAGCTTGTGGCGGCCCTGGGAGTGAGGGTTCTCACGCTCTCCACCTTGCTCGCGGCGATGGTTCGCTGCGCGGATGCGTGGGCGGCCGGCGCCTCCTTCTGCGAGCAAGTAATGCTCGTGAAGGAGGAGGCGGGGCGGGAGCGGCAGCGGGAGCGACGAAGGATCGCTAGACAAGCTGCCCGCGCACGAAGGCAACTCGGGCGTCGGAGGTCGATGAACGACCTCCGCCCCCCATGAGCGCCGGCCTGGGGGTGACAGGTGAAGCCGCCTGTCACCCTGGCAGAAGCAGGCCGCGGCGGTGGCGCGCGTGGCGCGCCTCCCCGTTTCCGGGGACGAGTTGGGGACTCTGTAGTCCCCACACCCGAGAAGAGGGCCAGATCGTGAGAGATGGCCCTGGGTCGGCCGGGGTGCGAGGGATATGCCTGTCAACCTCACCTTCGGCAACCAAAACGACCCACAGGCGGCGTGCGTTTTAGTCGGTTCGAGTCCGACATAACCTCCTCCACCGGGTCCGGTGGGGAGGTATCCGTGGGGATTTTGCGCACGTAAAAAAAAAAAAAAAAAAAAAAAGGTGTGCACTGTACATTAAGTTTGAAGTGAATCTGTTACGTTATCATTGTGTTGATATAATAACTGTTGGGGACAATGGTATTCGTAAATTATATCTTGGTTAGGTATAATACACAACTTGTATAGAGATTGAGTTGGGGTTTGTTATTTCCACATTTGAATGTAACTGGAAAGAATTTGCAGTTGAATTATTAATGCGAAAGGCTTTATTTAGTGAGATCTTATTTAACAGCATACGTGCTAAAGTGAACTATTTATGTCCTATCAGAATTACATTAGTAATTCATATATTATACTAGATCTCATCATTTATACCATACTGAGGCCTAAAATAGTAAAGTCATACATTTATTTCCAACTGTTCGGATTCAATTTTGTGGCTCCTGGATCATTTTGATACAGTATTAGAGCAACTCTGATTGAAGATATCAATAAAATTCCAATCAGAGCAGTTTGTAAAGTGTAGCGGTCCATAAACCTGCCAAAACCTATCAAATTAATTATATATTCATTAGTAAATGACAGCCATTACAGCCGTGAAGGCATAATATCTCTTTTCATTGTTGAAATAATATTATATCACATTCAATCATTATTCTAAATTGTTTTGGCATCGTTCATGAGATTCGTGAGGCGTTAAAGGGCTACTACATTTTGTACTGGAACCAGAAGCCGAAAACTGAAGGATTACAGTATACAGTGGAGTTTAGTGGAGGTTTTACAAACTGAATTAAATTAACTGTGACGAAGTGGAGGAGAGCCTTGATCTTTTGATCAACGCTATCAGTTCTTCGGAATTGATCATAATCTCGCTCTTCGGGGCTTGAGATTCATAATCTCGCTCTTCGGGGCTTGAGATTCTTAGTCTCGCTCTTCGGGGCTTGAGACATTTAATTGATCCGGATCACATATCACAAATCATATATGATATCTTCGACATTAAAGGCCTATATTATAAATATACAGCTGAAAAGATGCCACAAAGTTCAAACTATCAAAGACCTATATTGAATCTAATATATATCTCATTTGAATAAAATATAAATCCACAGTCTTATCATCACACTATTCCGAACAGTTAAAAACTAAGTTAGAATAACGATTTAAACTGTAGTGTCAGGATTATTAAAGTAATGAATGATAGATATTGGGTCGGGTTTTAAAGATTAGGTAAATAGACGATCACAGCTATAAGTATCGTGGGATTACCCCGGTAGTTCCCGTTACACGCACTGTGCGGTATGAAAGAAACTTCATCCCACGCACACTCAAGCTGTGGAATGACCTCCCTGCTGCGGTTTTCCCAAGCGCCTACAATATGGGGATCTTCAAGAGGGGCATCAGAAAGTTTCTTCATGGTCGGCAGAGCGAGTGTGACACCCCTGGTGTTGCATACGTCCATAGGCCACGGTAACCGCTTCCCATCAGGTGGGCCGTGTGCTTGTCTGCCAACTAAGTAGTATATAAAAAAAAAATTACATTATTTATTTTAGATATTATAGGAATATATTTAATAAGACGCTTTGCACTTTTCCACTGTATTTTATTTTGCTCCTGACGGGTTTCGCCTCAGAGCATTAATAAGCCTTTGAGAATGCTGTGAGGCGAATTCAATATGTATAGCAGGTTGCACCAAGTGCCATCAATCAACAGTATTAAAAGTTAGAAAAATATGTATTATTTGAGCGAACATCATCGTCGAGGATCATCGAGGCACAAACTAATGCAATATACTATCACCCATACAAATATTTGCACATAACGGTAATCAAACCCCTGACCTATGACGTTGCTGTCATACGATCTTACATACAGGTCATTAAAATTTTACTATATTAAATAACTTTTTCGCCACATATTGAGAATTCACTTGTACTTTTCCACATTATTTTTAATTGTTATTAGACCTGACCGGTATCACCTTACTGGTCAGGTCCACCTTAGAGGATGCCATCAAGTGCCATCAATCAACAGTATAAATAACTCATTCGCTCTATTTTTTATATAAACACCTCAACAAAGTCTAGGGAACAAGATGACCCCAATTATTTTTTTTCGTGTAAATCTTGTTTTGCAAATAACTGGCAGCAAATAAATAAAAATAGAATAAAGTAGATTACAGAGTTGTTCGAAATTTAAAAATAAATTTAAATAAGTAATGATTTTCGAATATGGAGGGAAAACTTTTAAAAGTGTTTGATTGTGCAGTTTCTCTGAGGCAAAATAAAAATTGTAGCGGATAATCCTAAACTCCCTCTCCGTAATACACGCGGTAGGGCGCCGAGACGTTATTCTCCGTCTACTAATTTACGAACGCGCCCATAGCGCTAGCCAATCACAGGCCCGCGCGACCGGCTCGGAGAGTCGGAGAAACGAACGCCAACGTACTACACGAATTATAATCATTGTCTTAATAATTAAGTTTATTTGTTCCTAAAATTGTGAAATTAATCATTAAAAGGAATGTGACAATTACACCTGGCTCCTTATTGGCTCCATCCCGACTACAACTGACGCCCAACGTGTATATAAGGAGCATAAAGTTCGTCCAACAAGATGCCGCGCAAACGACAATCGCTAGATCAAAATAGTTCTGCACAGGAGGGAAATAGCAATAACTCAACAAATAATAACGTTGTGTTTACACAAGAAGCACTTACAACGCTTATTACGAGTATGCAGCAGTCTCAAGCTGAGTTATATTCTCAAATAATGAGAGAGGTACGTTCGTCCACACCAAACGAGGTTAATGTCTCCGCCATTATGAAAAATAATTTTGCGAAATGTGCATCGCGTTTCAACGGAAATACTGGTGAGTCTGTTGACAATTTTATTGATGCCATCTCAGTATACAAGGCGTGCCTAAACATAAGCGACGAGAACGCCATGTTAGGACTTTCTATGTTACTGGGTTCATCGGCGGGAACATGGTGGCAAGGCGTCAAAAACTCAACGAAAACTTGGGAAGAGGCCCTAAACAGATTGCGCAGTGCCTTCGGCGAGCGTCGTCCGCCATTCAGGATTTACTCCGAAATATTTTCAACCACTCAAGGTCAGCAGAATACAGATCTTTTTATTGCGAAAATTCGAGCTTTATTAGCAAAGCTTCCGCATGGTGATCTGTGTGAACGAGTGGAGTTGGACATGGTATATGGGTTATTAGATCGCCGCATTAAGAAAAGATTAGATAGATCAGCTATCAGTACATTCGACGAATTATTAATTAAAGCTCGCGCTATTGAGGACTCGTTAAAGGAAAACCACAAGTCCGAGAGCTGCAACACATCCGTCGCGACGACTTCGGAATCTGCGCGCCCCGCTTCTAACCCTATGCGTGCCACTGCAGTCCCCGCACGTGCCTCTGCAGCACCTGCGTATTCCACTGGCACAGCTGTTGATGGTCAAGATGCAAGACGTGGGAAACCCAGGTTGTTCTGTGTGTATTGCAAGCGTAGTGGTCACACTAAAGACAAGTGTGAAAAGCTTAATATTAATAAATCTAATGATAATAAGTCTAGTGATAGTGATACTTCAAAGTACAAAGATATTAAATGTTATGGTTGCGGTACAGAAAATGTTATAAAATCTAAATGTCCTAATTGTAACCCTAAATTAAGCTCATATGGTGAGCACACTGCATTTTATTCCCTTAGTTCAAAGACTGAGACTTCAACTTGTATTTGTAACAATTGTAATCCCCGCTTTATGTTGTCAAATGGTTTTCAATGTGTTTCTGGTAATTTTGTCGGATCAAAATCTCATGTTAATAATGATTTTAGGCCGCACACCAGTATTGCTGTACCATTATCTGACAAAGTTGGTGGCTCACAATCTTTATTGGAAATGTCAAGTAGCTCTAAACAGTTTCATGGGAAAGTCAGTGGTGCTCAAACATATTTGGTAAATGGTGCTCAAACATGTTTTGCTAATGATTCTCAAACATGTTTTGCTAATGAATCTCAAAGTTTTTTTAAAGTTAATTGTGAAAATAAATCTTCTCTACGTCCAGTAATAAAAATTAATATTTTAGGTGAGAATGGTACAGCAATGATTGATTCAGCAGCCAAATGTTGTGTGGCTGGCTATACATTGTACAATCTTTTTAAAATGAGAAATCATCGTATGTTGTCTTGTGTGAAAAATGTAAGCTTAGCTGATGGTGTTACTAGATTAATGAATGTACTTACTACGGAAGTGTATGTATGTCTTGAAGGTAGAACCAGGCTCATAAGTTTTTTAATTTTTCCAGACGCGGATAGTAATCATACTTTGTTAGGTATAGATTTTTTGATAAATTTTGATATCAGTGTGGATTTTGGTAACGCTAAATGGTACTTTAACGATAATGATAAAAAGTTTGATCTTCTTTTCGAAAAAGATTTATTTTATGAACATGTCTATGTTAACAGCATATTTAGGGATGATGAAGCATCAGGTCTTACCGATCAACAACGCGAGGTTCTTGCTCAAGTTCTCACGGAAAATGAGGACATTTTTAAGTTGACAGGTGAACCAACTAGTTTCGCGGAACATGTAATAGATACCGGTGACCACGCTCCTATCGCGGTACCTCCGTATAGGTTAACGCCCGCGAAAAAGGCTGTTATGCAGACTGAAATAGAAAAGATGTTAGCCGAGGACATCATAGAGGAATGCGAGTCGGCATGGGCCGCTCCGGCGTTATTAGTTCCAAAAAAAAATGGTCAGGTACGTTTTTGTGTCGACTATCGTAAGCTTAACGCAATTACTAAGTCTGACGCGTATCCAATGCCGCTTATTGACGAACTTGTACAGTCAACAAAACGCAATTGCATCATGACTACGTTAGATATGAGAAGTGGGTTTTGGAATGTAAGCGTACGCGAGTGTGATAGGGATAAAACGGCCTTTCAGACACATTTAGGAACGTTTCGTTTTAAACGCATGCCTTTTGGTCTTAAAAATTCGCCAATGACGTTTGCTAGGCTAATAGACAGGTTGCGCTCCGGTACATCACTGAAAAACATAAACATTTTAGCATACCAAGATGACCTGCTAATTATATCAGATGGATTCGACCAGCATATCGCAGATTTACGTATAGTTTTTGATAGACTACGCCTATTCAATCTTCGCGCCAACCGCGAAAAATGTGTTTTCGCACGCAAAGAGGTTAAATATCTTGGCCACGTCATCACACAGGAAGGGATCCTCCCTGATCCTGGTAAAATACGCGCTATCGTGGATATGAAAGAACCAAGTTCGGTACGCCATCTCAAAACTTTTCTTCAAACGTGCTCGTGGTTCCGAAAGTTCATTTTGAACTTTTCGAAAGTCGCTGAACCACTAACACGTCTTCTGAAAAAGAATCAACCTTGGAAGTGGGGTAATGAGCAGAAACAGTCGTTTCAAGAGCTCAAAAAGAGTTTAACGTCTGCTCCCATTTTAATCCAAGCTGATTACAGCAAACCATTTGTATTACGTACGGATGCTAGCAATTACGCCTTAGGTGCCGTCTTGCTGCAGGGCGAAGGAAACAATGAACGGCCAATTGAGTATGCGAGCCGTCTCCTTAACCCCGCCGAACGCAACTACAGTACTACTGAAAGAGAAGCTCTAGCAGTAGTCTGGTCTGTTGAACGCTTCAGAGGTTACATTGAGGGTCATGAAATTGTTGTTAGTAGTGACCATCAACCTCTTAAGTGGTTATTAAGTTTAAAATCGCCTTCAGGTAGACTCGTGCGATGGGCTTTAAAGTTGCAAGAGTTTAATATTCGCTTTGAATACACTCCTGGTAAAGCCAATGTTGTCGCTGACACTTTGAGTCGTCCTACCTGCGAAGAAGATAGTAAGGATCAGTGCGGGATTTGCTCAGTCATTGTAGACTTACCTTCGAGAAGTCCTGCTGATCTTCGCCAAGCTCAGTTAGATGACTCGGAACTGAGAAAAATTATTAGTAGTCTTGAAAGTAATGATGCTCTTGAAGACAAACGCTGGTCTGAGCGAGGTTACTTCATGCAACAAGGAGTTCTTTATAGGTATAATCCTGACGTCGATGTTGAAGAACCACAGCTCGTACTTCCTGTGAGTTTAAGACTCGATGTCCTGCAGGAATGCCATGACACTCCTATTGCTGGTCATCAAGGCATCGATAGAACGTTACATAGACTTTCACAACGGTTTTTTTTCACTGGTATGAGACGTCTTGTGGCTGATTTTATTAAGTCTTGCCCTACATGCCAGCGGTATAAGTCGTCAAATGTAAAGCCATCAGGCCTCTTGCAAACACCAGTTTTGCAACAAAGAGGTGAGGTTATAGCAGTTGACTTATTTGGCCCGCTCCCATCTGGAGAAAAGGGGGAGAAATACATATTGTTGGTTGAGGACACAGCTACTCGGTGGGTCGAACTCTTTGCTCTTGTTGACGCCACGGCAGAAGTCTGTGCCCGAACACTGATAGAGGAATATTTCCTCAGGTATGGCCTACCGCGTCGTGTCGTCTCCGATAATGGAGTACAGTTCGTCTCATCTGTTATGCAACAATGCATGTTTATCCTGGGGATTCAACAGGATCTGTTACCCTTATACCACCCGGAAGCAAATCCGGCTGAACGTAAAAATAGAGACCTTAAGGTACAGCTGGCTCAGATAGTTGACACCAAGCATAACTCATGGCCCAAACACCTACCGTCGGTTCGTTTCGCTATGAACTCAGCTATGTGTAATACAACTGGTGTCTCGCCCGCATTTCTCACCTTTGCTAGGGATCTCCGTTCACCTATCGAAGTCAATCTTGACATCAGGACAGTCCTAGAGAAAGATAATTTTGTACCCCAGATTACTCCTTATTTAAAGAGTTTCTTGAATTCTTTAATTTCAATTCGAGATAGAGTAGAGAAGGAACAGGATAGACGTAAAGAATACGCGGATAAAAATCGTAAAATTGAAGAGTTTCATGTCAATGACCAAGTGTTAGTTAAATCGCACGTATTAAGTAACGCTGCAAAAGGGATTTCAGCTAAATTTGTACCAAAAAGAGATGGTCCTTATACAATAATTAAGGTAGCGAGTCCTACTACTTACATTCTTTCTAAACTTGATAATCCTAACGACATCATAGGTAAATTTCACGCGTCACAACTTACGTCATTTGTTAAAAGGAACGAGGTTTCTCTACCGGTCATGCCCAAACGTAACCGAGGCCGCCCTCGTCAGATTAAGCCTGTTTCCATTTCACCTGAACGGGTTCCAGAGCCTGTTTCTATCTCAAACGAACGGGTTCTTGAGCGAGGACGCTTTATCGAACTCGAGGGGGAGTATGTAGCGGATAATCCTAAACTCCCTCTCCGTAATACACGCGGTAGGGCGCCGAGACGTTATTCTCCGTCTACTAATTTACGAACGCGCCCATAGCGCTAGCCAATCACAGGCCCGCGCGACCGGCTCGGAGAGTCGGAGAAACGAACGCCAACGTACTACACGAATTATAATCATTGTCTTAATAATTAAGTTTATTTGTTCCTAAAATTGTGAAATTAATCATTAAAAGGAATGTGACAATTACACCTGGCTCCTTATTGGCTCCATCCCGACTACAAAATTATTTTTTTTGATTGTAAATAACGTTTATTATCAATAATACGTCTTTTACGTATGGTTTGTGCATTTTTGTGACTGTAGTCATCATGTCACGTCGTCATTTAAGTCGCGAAGAGATGTTAAGGGCTGTTGGTATGCTGCAAGCTGGACGAACTCAACGCGACGTAGCGGATGCTGTCAACACCCAACCAAGCGTAATTGGCAGATTATGGGCACGCTACAGGTCTACAGGGGATGTTGCCGAACGTCACAGGGGACGAAATAGGGTTACTAGCCCGCGACAAGATCGTTTCTTGCAAAATTCCGCAAGGCGGCAACCCACGATTACTGCTCGTCAGTTGGTCGCAGGCCTCCAGTCTCAGCATCAAGTGGTTATTAGCGATCAAACTGTCAGAAGAAGACTACACGAAGCCAATCTTTATGCTCGCAGACCGCTTAGGGTTCCAGCTCTTCGACGTGGAAATCGAGGTCGTCGCTTATTGTGGGCTAACGCACATTTACAGTAGACCGACCATCAATGGGCACGGGTTCTGTTTTCCGACGAATCTTGCTTCGGTTTTCATCCTGATTCGAGAAGAGTGCGTATATGGCGAGTTCCTGGACGTCGGAGTCGTCTCCAGAATCCGCAAGAAGTTCATCCTTACCAAGGTGGAACAATCATGGTATGGGCTGGAATTCGCCTTGGTGGAAGGACCGACCTCGTTTGGATACGGGGCAATTTGAATGCAAACCAATACATTCAGGAGGTTATACACCCCATGGTAATCCCTCATCGACAGCAGTTCGGTCAAGATTTTATGTTCATGCAAGATAATACACGGTCACACACCGCGAGGGTAGTGGTCAATGCGTTAAGCGAGCACAATATGACGACGTTGGAATGGCCTGCTCAGTCTGCCGACCTCAATCCCATAGAGCATGCCTGGGATTTGCTTGGGAGAAGAGCTTTCAGTGATTCTTTGGAAAATCTGAACATTGAAGAACGACTTTTTTTACACCTTCGCAGTGTATGGAGCCATATTCCACAGACGATGATTGACAATCTCATACTAAGTATGCCACGCCGTTTTCGAGCTGTTGCTAATGCTTTAGGAGGTCCTACAGATTATTAAAAACGTTTAAAGTACGGTTAATTACTGTATTTCTTACTACCTCGTTATTTTTGTGCCTAATCATAGAAGGTTGTAATACTCAATATTGGCACTATTCAATTCTTTCTTAAAAAAAATAAAATTTGGTATGAAAATGTTTTTATTAAAATTAAAATTAAAAACAGTATAAAAATACCCTTCTATTGACATAAAACACTCACTATTACAAGAAAGGGTTTTTAAATAAAAACTAGAAATGTCCTTGTTCCCTAGACTTTGTTGATGTGTGTATTTACAGAATATGTCTGAATACTTTTATATCTCAGTAGCTGAAAACAACAACCTGCTTTGAATAACAAACACTTATTAGTATGCAATGCGTTTGCAACAAGATCATCGTATGCAACGAAATAAACTGCAATTTTAGATATTATTCAAACTGTTCCCCGATTTTATCTGCAGATGTAATTCTGCGACCACGTTTTGGAACATTGTCTTGAATTTTAAACTGATTTTACTGAATTTGTACGCGAAGTGAAATTTTAAATATACATTTTGATATACAGACAACTGTGCCTCCTAGTCTGCTACAATGCATTTACATTAAATACTAGCTGACCAGTGCCCACTTCGTTGGGCATAATGTTAATAATCCTATTTTAGTACAGAGTGTTATGTTTTAATTTCTAACTGCCAAAAGGAGGGTTATACGTAGGTATAGTTTGTATTTGCATGCTAATACAAAATTCGAAAGTAGCTCTGTCCGAAAGAAAAAAATTTCTGCGGGATTTGCGATAAACGAATTCCATGAGGACCAAGTCGTGGGAAAAGTTAGTTTGGTTATGGTAATTTAAGAGACTTTATACAGGCTCTGGTGGCTCTTCGATGTTAGGAAGAATCACTTTACCTGTAGCGACACATACCATTCGGTTCATCGCTCCATTTTTTTACAAAACACTTAGGACAGGTTTTACTCATTGCTCCAATTGTTACTGCGCTCTGCTTAGCGTAATCGATGTTAGGATCATAATTGAAAGCTGATCTATTACAGTGTGGTGCACTTCGACTGCGTATTCTAAATGTTCGTTGTTTTTGTGCCGCAGCAGTGAGCCTTTGCGAACGTTCAGTGCTAGACTCCCTAGCACGAATTTCTACCACATTTTGTCTATTGTTAGCAAGTCGCTGAGATATTTCAGCGCTGGTCTCCCTAGTACAAGTTTCAGAGGTAATTTCTCTTTGCCTGGCAAGCCGCTGGGAACGCTCTATGCTTGATTCTGTCTATAGTAAGCCAGTCGCTGAGACCTTTCGGTGCGAGACTCTCTAGCACGCGCTCGCGATCTGTATTCTGTCTCATTAGCAAGGCGCTGTTCATGCTCGGCCGGTGGGACTTCGGGAAGCACTTCCGAAGTCTGGGCTCCAAATTGGTGGGCACAGCCAACGCTCTGGCGCGGCTACTGCCCAACCTGAGGGGCCCAGAGGACTCCTGCAGGAGACTCTACGCGGGTGTCGTGCGGTCCATGGCCCTGTACGGGTGTCTCGTGTGGGCGGACACCCTGAGTGATCGGCATATGCCCCTGTTGCAGCGTCCGCAGCAGAAGTTGGCGTGCCACATCATAGTACTGCACGATATCGTTCAACGCGGCGAGCCTCCTCGCTGGATTGCCACCGTGGATCCTGGAAGCGAGGATCTCGCTTTGCCTTTCGGCGCTATACCGGTTCCAAAAGGCGGCTCGGGAGCGGGGTCACGATCCCGAGCCCGAAGAAACGATTACGATTTGGGCGACTAGGCGCAGGGTGCGCCGTAGTAGTGGCGGTAAGACTAATCATGGGGGAGTGGCTAGAGAGGCCACACGGCAGCCTCTCGTACCGTCTGACGCAGATGATCACCGAGCATGGGTGCTTCGGAAAGTATCTGCGTCGGTTGGAGAAAGAGCCAACGTCCGAGTGGCATCACTGCGACGCGAGCTAGGACTCGGGGCCGCATACGCTCACCGAGTGTCCGGCTTGGGAGACGCCGAGGCGGGAGCTTGTGGCGGCCCTGGGAGTGAGGGTTCTCACGCTCTCCAACTTGCTCGCGGCGATGGTCCGCTGCGCGGATGCGTGGGTGGCCGGCGCCTCCTTCTGCAAGCAAGTAATACTCGTGAAGGAGGAGGCGGGGCGGGATCGGGAGCCGACCACGCGATTGAGCCGCGCGGGTACCTACCTCTCAGATGTAAAAGGCCACGCAACCTTCTCCCGAAGCGAGCACGAACGCGAACCGAATTAAACCCGAAACCATCGCGCGCTGTCGGCAGCGTTCGTAAGAAACGCTTTCATTCGACCCTTTTTTCTCCGATTCACTCTACAAAACGGACTATCACGTAAAAGCCTTTTTATTTTTCGGTTTTTTTATGAAACACTCAGCAATAATGTGGCTTTCTATTGGTGAAAGAATTTTTAAAATTGGTTCAGTAGATCCCGAGATTACTCCTTACAATTTAACAAATATTACACAAACTTTACTTCTTTATAATATTAGTATAGATTACAAATAAAAAAATATGAACAAAAAAGTTTTTGAAGGGGACACCCGGATTTGAACCGGGGACCTATCGATCTGCAGTCGATTGCTCTGCCACTGAGCTATATCCCCTGATGTGATTGTTGCTCATAAATTACAATCACATTTGGCATGAAGGCAGTATACCTATAATTATATGCCGAATACTAACAGATCAATATTTACAGTACATTACTTGTTAAACTTCGATACGGGTAAACGGCGTCATTGAGAAGCCGCAATGAATTAAAGCTATAAACAATATTATCATGTTCAAGTCTATTTCACGAGGAGGCTAGATGGGCATTTCGTGGTTGCTCAAAAAAGGGCCAGCTTGAAAGAGATGGCCTTGAGTCGGCCGGGGAGTGAGAGATATGTTCTGCCAATCTCACCTCTCGCAACCAGTGGCTCACAGACGGTGTCCGTGGAGATTTTGCGCACGTTGAAAAAAAGGTAGGTCATGACCGTATTACTGTCCAATTGAGCAGTCCGACTGAGGATTTACCTCCGGGTGGAGGGTTACAGAATACCGCGGCCATATTAACCTCGAGTTGTGTTCCCGGCGGTGAGTAGGTTAGCCAGAGCTTACTGGAGAGTTTTTGTGCTGTCAGTGGGAAGACCAAAAGCTTGTCCAGCTTTGTCTTTTACACTGATGGCACAGAAACTCTTGTGCTTACAGGGTTGGCAACGTGAGTGTGACTCCTTTGGTGTTGCACACGTCCATAAGTCATGGTAACCACTTTCCATCAGGTGAACCGTGTGCTTACGTGGTATAAAAAAAATGTTTGAAAGAATCAAAAATATGTACATAGGAGCTCGAGCTACTATGTACGAATTTTGACTTCATTTCACGCTCAAGCGGTGGAATGAACTCCCTGCTGTGGTCTTTCCAAACTACTAATAATATGCGATTCTACAAGAAGGTAGAATAACCGCGGTAAAAAAAAGTACACTTAGGTAACTAATATAACAATGAAAAATCCCATGCGGGAAACAAGGCAGACTTGACACCAACTTTTGTGATCTGGAAGCTAAACTCAAGGGATATAATGTAGAAAATGTGAGCAATTTTTATTGATAGTTTATGTTTCATTGCTGGAAGTTATCTTTCGTTCGTAACTCAACATATTTGTTTATAGATTTACATGCAGTTATATAATCACGCCATTATCCCCGGAGGATTAGACGGCTGCGATAGCTTAGTGGTATGGGTAATGAACTGCTGAGACGAGATCTCGGGTTCGAACCCTGGTTTTACCATCGCACACACCAATGACTTTTCAATGCTTTTTCGAAGTTATGTGTGTATTTATCGCAGGTTTATAAGTGCCCGGTTAATGGCAATATTCTCGCCACCTATTACATTGGGACCTAAACATAAACTGGCGAAATGTGGGTGCTAGCACCTCTGCCTACCCCTTCGGGGATATAGGGTGAGCTAAAAGTTCTCAGGGATATAAATGTCAATGAATCCGATACATTACGATACATTATTTGAAAATTGAATTAACATCCACATTTCACCATCATTGTATTCGGTCCCACGTAATAGGGGGTAAGCCTATTGCCGTTTTTCGGGCACTATTGTTGCCTCGAGCCATGCATCTCTGGCTGAGTCTAGGCTGTATATATCTGTCTGATGTTAAACAGTCTTATCCTTCAGTCGCCTTGTACGACACCGCATGGGAAGAGATGGGGTGGTCCAAATTCTACTCTACCGGGAACCACGTGGCATATATATGAGTTAAATAGGTGCAATTGGGGTTCGAAGTATGTCAATGAACATAAAATCACCACGCATACCGACTGTGAGTCAAGTTGCCAGAGATGAGATTGGTAGGGATATATCTCTCACAACCCGGCCAAGAGCCATTTCTCGTGAAATAGATCGTGGTAGCCAGAGCTCACTGGAGAATTTGTACTGTCAGTGGGAAGACTAAGGGCTTGTCCTGCTTTGTCTTCTACACTGACGGCATAGGTCTGTGCTTACAGGGTCGGCAGCGCGAGTGTGGCTCCTCTGGTGTTACATACGGCCATAGGTGACGGCAACCGCTTTCCATCAGGTGGGCCGTGTGCTTGTCTGCCAGCTAAGTGGTATAAAAAAAAGACTATAACCTGATAATATTGTTTATTGTATTACTTCATTGCGGCTTTTCAATGATGCCGTTTAACCGTATCGAAGTTTAACAAGTAATGTACTTTAAATATTGAGCTATTAGTCATTCGGCATATAATTATAGGTATAATGTCTTCGTGCCAAATGTGATTGTAATTTATGACCTGTAATCACATCAGGGGATATAGCTCAGTGGTAGAGCAATCGACTGCAGATCGATAGGCCCCCGGTTCAAGTCCGGGTGTCCCCTTAAAATTATTTTTTGTTCACTTTTATGCAGAATTTTACTTAATTATACAAGGTATCGGGACTTTTCGCGAATATCTTGGAACTCACTATTTCTGCCGACGTTTCGGATGTGTTGCAGCACCCGTGGTGCAACGCATCCGAATTTTACTTAATATTTTTCACTTTTATTTGCTTACGTTATATTTTGTATATACATATTTTGTTTTATTAAAAGATTTCCTTTGAGTATAATGTACGATGTACTCTTGAATGAAACAAGAGTACACTAAATGACTACACCCCATCAGTTCTTAAAAAGCTATTTTTACGTTTATTTATGTGTTTTATAAAAACAAATGTAGTAAGTATGTTAATCCACAATCTAAACCAACAAATTATACTTACTAGTGTAATACTCGCCGGGGTAGTTACCATGTTTATTATTTTTGTTGACAAACCGATATTTCGGCGCTGTTACAAGCGCCTTGATCACGGTGTGCTGACGACTGCCGAGCTAGTTGTTATTGGGCAGACCATATCGGTCTACCCTCTTCCGCACTCGTTTCTTAAGCGCATTACCCCTACCGCTGACTGGATTTTTGCACTGTACTCGATTGTTCAACAAATAATATATACATAATTACGCCTTTATCCCCGGAGGGTTAGGCAGGGGTGAATTAACACCCACATTTCACCAATCATTGAATTCGGTCCCCCGTAATAGGGCGTGAGCCTATTGCCGTATTCCGGGCACTATTGTTGACTCGAGCCATGCATCTGAGGCTGAGTCTGGGCTGTATATATCTGTCTGATGTTAAACAGCCCTATCCCTTAGTCACCTTGTACGACACCGCACGGTGGATGATGAAGATGTGGTGGCCCAAATTCTACTCTGCCGGGAACCACGCGGCTACACACAAGAAAAATAATAAACATGGTAAATATACCTGCAAGTATTACACTAGTAATGAGAATGACCATGTCAATCTCAAAACATACAAATTTTACTTAGCTAAGGGTAATAAAGGGTCTACGCGGCAGCACGTACAACCTCACATATTTTTCTTATATAAATTCATTAATCAACCAATCGCAGTCCACAGCTGGATATAGGCCTTTCCCGTCGTTGGGACCCTTGGCCTACTGTTTCCTACTGACCCAGAAAATTCAAAATAAAACCCTGTACCAACCCACAGGGTTTTATTTTAATCTTTCTTTTTCTTTTTATACGCAAACAATATCACTTATAGTCTGTGTATTTTTCCGTTAGTTACCTCTTACGACCTTCGAATGAGATGGGTTGGTGATGCTAATTCTTATATACATTTCTTTCTTCTTATATTTTAGGGTTGGCATCGTTAGTTGCGGTAAGGGTAAGCCCGAGAGAGTTTCTGCGTTCAAAAGAGGGGCATCAGAAGGTTTCTTCGTGGTCGGCACCGCGAGTGTAACACCCCTGGTGTTGCATACGTCCATAGGTCACAGTAACCACTTCCCATCAGGTGGGCCGTGTGCTTATCCAAACCACAGGGTTTTAATTTTGAGTTTTCTCTCTCTTTTTTTTTTATACGCAAACAATTTCACTTATCGTCTGCGTATTTTTCCGTTACTCACTTCTTACGAAACCCTTCGAATAAGATGGGTTGTAGATACTTATTCTTATATACATTTCTTTCTCTGTCACCACATGTATATTACAATATTACGGAATTTTAACAATGTTTAATAAGCAGATTGTCCCTGTGTCGTATTATTGTTCTGAGGAAAATTAATAAGTGCCTAAACCCTCAGATTATGTGTATAAAACCCAAATGGTTTACTCGAGAATTTTCTAATAATCATTAAAATATGTTTGTGTTTCTGTTGCTGTCAGATAAGGCTGTGTACAAACGTGCGATTCTCATTCTGTTTACCTTACGTAAACAGGGAACAATACCGCATCTGGGAATTTATATTTTTAAAGAGATAGAAAATGTTATTCGTGATTATGAACTTATACTGTTTGGAGTCAAAACGTTGGAAATTTCTTTCTTGGACATATCAGGTTTCTTGACCATACAGTCGGTTCGAATCCGACGACATACATTTTTTTTATTTTTTTTTTTAAAAATATACATTGGGTCTAATAAAAAATAAAAAAAATAAAATAAAATAAAAATAATTTATTTCCAGAAGAAGATTTTCACATTCACATAGATTTTCCCGTTGGCCCCACACTAGGCAAGCCTGTCCTGTGGGTACCGTAATGCCTTTGTAGTGTAACAAAAACCAGAAAGGTTTGTACGTACACTACGTTCGTCGTCGTGTCTATATAATATGGGGTCGGCATCGTTACTTGCAGTAAGGGGTACCCCGAGAGAGTTTCAGCGTTCAAAAGAGTTCTGAGAGAGAAGTTCAAGATTCTCATGATCTCTTTGCGATGCATCCGGGTGATATTGTGATGGTAAATTCATGACATGATCTTTAATTTTTTCCAATCATTTATCTTAGCCCTAAAAAGTGGTTTTATAATTTAATTATTAAAAAAAGGTACATGATTATCTGTAAAAATATTTTTTTAATGATAAGAATAGAAAAATATTTATGAAAAAGTATAATTGCTTGAAGGGGACACCCGGACTTGAACCGGGGGCCTATCGATCTGCAGTCGATTGCTCTGCCACTGAGCTATATCCCCTATACAAATGCACATCGTAAACTTACACTATTATCTCATTTCCACCTCTTTTAAAAACATTATTTATTTATGAAATACATGATACCAAATATAATTATAATAACTAGCTGACACGGCTGTTTTTTTTTAAATTATAAACCTTTTTTTTTTTATACCACTTAGGTGGCAGACAAGCACACGGCCCACCTGATAGGAAGTGGTTACCGTGGCCTATGGAGTCGTGCAACACCAGGAGCGTCACACTCGCGCTGCCGACCCTGAAGAAACCTCCTAATGCTCCTTTTGAAGAACCCCATATTGTAGGCGCATGGGAAGACCGCAGCAGGCAGTTCATTCCACAACTTGAGTGTGCGTGGGATGAAGTTTCTTTCATAACCTAATATTTATCATCCCGTATTTCCGTAGTTTTCAAGTAATGTCTGCGAATTTGCTGGATTTGTTGATCACTGCTCCGCTCCCTTAAATAGTACCATGATGATATACACTAAAAGCTGAAATACCTTCGTCGATTACCTGACTATTCAACACAAAAAGAATTTTCATTTCAAACTAGTAGTTCCTGAGATTAGCGCGTTCAAAAAAACAAACAAACTAATTCTTCAGCTTTATATAGGAGGTAGGGCACAGCAGTATTTCCGCCCAATTGAGCAGTCCGACTGAGGAGGGAGACCGCCCTACAGAATACCGCGGTTATAATAACTTCGTATTGTGTTCCTAGCGGTGAGTAGGGTAGCCAGAGCTCACTGGAGAATATGAGCTGTCAGTGGGATGACTAAAGGCTTGTCCTGCTTTGTCCTCTACACTGAGCGCACAGAAACTCTATGTTTACAGGGTCGGGAGCATGAGTGTGGCTTCTTTGGTGATCCTACGTCCATAGGCCACGGTAACTACTTTCAATCAGGTGGGCCATGCGCTTGTCTGCCACCTAAGTGGTATAAAAAAAAGAACTTTATAATATCAGCACAGTAAAACGAGTACCCTTACAGTTCATCGCCTTTGATGTTTGTGGAAATGCTCCCTACTTCTAGGCATTTTTCTCAGGGTTGTTACATTAGTATCTATTTATTTTTAATTTAATTTTTGTAATATTTATTTAACCCCTAATTAGTCCGTTTGTTCTCTCAAGGCACATCAATTCACGCCAATATAAATAGACTAGCTAACGCCCGCGGCTCCGCTCGCGTGTACGTCGGCTATTCTAATTTCTGGTCATATCTCTGGTTCCATTCAACTAATTATGATCAAACAAATGTAATATTTTAAGTCTGACCAAAATCTTTCAAACTTATAAAGCTGCATCAATATCAGTACAGTAGTTTCAAGTCTATGGCGAACAATGTTAACAGGAATTAATGCGATCATATATACCTACATAATATATATACCTTTCGACCAGGTTACACCGGCCGTGGTCACAGGCTGACTGTTAAAAAAAGAAAAAAAAAGTCAACAACAGATATATTTTAAAATAAATTGGAATTTAATATATTCCAATTCCTTTTTTAAACACGTATCCACATTAATTGTATAAACACAACTTTATAACAATACTAGCTGATACCAGTGATGCTGTTTATCGGGTCATATTTCCAGCCAATCAATTGCAGCCCAGTCTAACCAGATAAGATAAGATGAAAAGATCATTGACTCTAAAGCGAAACTACGCTTGCCGTGTCAGCTAGTTTATAATATTGAAACTTCTAGTTCGTCACATTTTATCGTGAAGTGGACATTATATTCTTATGCAGCAACCTGGAACCGCGAAAACGATAGCAATATTGATTTTTGAAAATTTTGAATCTGCCATCTTTTATCGCTAAATTAATATTCGTAATCAGCAACCCGAAAAACCTCGAAAACGATTTATTATTGGTTTTATTGAAAAATTCGAGTCCACCATCTTTGATCGCTAAATGGATAATTTATTGTGATAATGTAACGTGTTATACACGATCACAGGTCACGATAACCACTTTCCATTAGGTGGGCCGTATGCTTGTCTGCCACCTAAGTTGTATAAAAAAAACTCATAATCGAAAGTAAAAAAAAAAACATTTTTCACAAACGAATAGAGTCAATAATAAAAAACAATCCTGATGAGACAGCCCTGAAGTAAGTATGTGTTGGTACCGAGTAAAATGTATGGCTAGTCGGGAAAACCCCTCCTCCCCCGCCATCCCGCTCACCCCGCACGATGGCACGATTGCTCTGTCTAGACTTCGTTGACAGACTGTATGAAGCGAGAGTCGTTACACTGTGGTATTAGTATAGATAAATAATAGCATACACCAAGTTAATAATAATATATAGCAATGATAGCATATACGATTAACGAGACATTCCTTTGTTGTTGATTGTTACATACGTTCATATAATCACGCCTTTATCCCTGTAGAGTTAGGCAGAGGTGAATTAAAATACATTTCACCAATCATTGAATGTGGCCCCACGTCTTCCGGGCACTATTGTTGACTCAAGCAATGCACCTAATGCTGAGTCTGAGCTTAATATATCTGTCTGATGTTAAACAGGCATCCCTTAGTCGCCTTGTACGATCCCGCATGGGAAGAGATGGGGTGGTCCAAATTCTAAAAAAAATATCTAATGCTAACATTAGATATTTTTTATTATTCTTGTGCAATTCATTAAGTTTCTAAACATATAAGAGGTCATATTTAGAGACAAATCCAGAGTCAGCAAGGAAGCAAGAAAAGAGTTTGAAATGTTCAAAAACTGGTTTTCGTGAATAAAATGAAACGAAGTCATACATGAAGACATTCCACATTAAATACATAAAACTAATCTAATAAACTTTTATGGACGGTACATCTCTTGTAAAATACGAAAACTGACATATTTTCTTTCCAATCTTGAAATTTGCCTCAGCTATATAAAAGTGCTAAACATCTGCTCAAAGATCAAACTTATATAATAAAAAGCACAATTTGCATAACCAGTCTTATCTGCGGCAAAACTTTGCACCACAATATAAAAACATCTAAAAATAATTGAACAATTCACCCACTGCATAATTAATAACCGTCAGACTGCTGAGAAACAGGTTAAACTTTGCAAAAGAGTTCGTTTTTTATTGCAAACGTTATCTTAATAGTTGCATCGTAACTACTTCTTCACTTATAAAAGTTTTACAGATTAAATATTTTTATGGTTGATACTTATCTGTGTAGTTTATTGCTGCACTGCATCCTGTTATTTTAGATAAAAATTAATTCTATTTTTAAAACGGTTGCCAGGATTTTTTTTCTATGAATGAAATAATCGGGGTTCGATATTGCCTTGAAGTGCACCAAAATTAAATAAAATTTACAATAAAAATATAAGGAAAAAGATCCAATCAAAGCAATCGGAATGCGTAGTGGAATCATGATGATGATTATAATAACTGTAAAAAAAGGTTTTTAACAAGTGTAGTTCCATAAAACTTGTTGGAACTTAATAATATTATTTATTTGCTAACTTTGTCTGCAAACTAATTACAGGAGAAACTAAGAATATCACGATATAAAAGATGGCCGACTATCATAATATATTTTAATGTCAGACCTTAACTTAGGAAAAGACGTTAAGCTTTATAAATATATTCCATTTTTTAATAATTACAAACTGACTTTCTCTTCATGAATAAACAAGCTTTACTTTAAAAGGAAAATCGTGTAAAAAAAATTAAATGCCCGTATTTTTTCTTAAGCCCTTACTATGGGAGCCAAATTTTTATACTTCAAGGTAATTACTGCTCTCATAATTCTTGAGATTATCTTTTAGGCAGTAAATGATGCTCCCATTGCCTAATCTTCCTAAATTAATACATTTAGGCGAAACCTTTAGTAAGGCGTTTCAACTCAAAAGCAAGGACTTTTAAACATGGCTATTAGAACTATTATCACTATACACGTATATATTTAGACCAATCACAGAAAACATTAGTATTATAATAGATTATAAATCATGACAGGTAATTGTTGCTGCCAGTCACGATGGAATAAAGGTATGAATATATGTATGCATTACATGTACAGTGGACAAAGGATAAGATAAGATAAGATAAGTACATCATTACAGTACATGTACGGACAACATTATGAAAAATGTACAAATGGAGACCTTATCGCTACGAGCGATCTCTTCCAGGCAACCTTTGGATGGAAATATAATTTTGTATGAAAAATTAAACTTAATAAGTATGTAAACGTTTTCATATAACTAACTATAGTAAGTATTAGCTTACTATAGTTAGTTATATGAAAATAGTTAGTTATACGTTTACCTATACTCAATAAGTAAATACTTTGTCATCTTAATATTTTATTTTTTATTCTTTATTAGTAAATAAATTGTATATACAAAGGCAAGCTTTACTCAAGGTGTAGTTCTCTTTCAGCAAATCCGGGAGTGCACAGAGGGAGTTGTAAAGGTACAACAACCGTTTGGGGACTCTGTGGTCCTGACACAAGAGGAGAGTCAGATTGAGAGAGATGGCCCTGGGTCAGCCGGGGTGCGTAGGATATGCCTGTTAACCTCACATTCGGCAACCAGAAATGACCCATAGGCGCCGTGCGTTTTAATTGGTTCGACTCCGACATAATCTATTATCTATTAATTAATTATTATTATGAGTATCTTTGTTTTCGCATGTAAAAAAATTACATCCGTAACTTCTTTTCTCAACTATATCTTAACATTAATGTAAGTAAATTAAATAAAACAAAGTTACTAAGTAGGTACTGCCATTTACCAAAACTCGAAGCCAAAGAATGACCGAAGGTACGTACCCAGAGCGCCATACTGTATTCAGAATCAAACTTTATCCAAGACAATCTGTTTGTTCAGTTAGAAAGTTGGTAAAATGAATAATTAGATATTTACAAAGTATTTTTGGGGAGTTATAATGAAGAGGGCGTCCGCAGCTCCCATCAATTTGGGAATATCAAAAAGTTAATCATAATTCTGTTTTCACTTGAATGCCGTGGAAAAGTTGTATATCAATTTGAAGTAAAATAATATCAAGATTTTTATGATAAAGACTAGCTGTTGCCCGCAGCTCCACCAGCGCGGATGTCGGTTATCGCTTAGTGTTGAGTCAACGCTATTGAGCATAAAATATTTCTAAAATAAAAGTAGTCTACCTTAATCCGTATTACATCAGCTACCTGCCAATAAAAGTCCCGTCAAAATCGGTCCACTCATTTCAGAGACTAGCCGGAACAAACAGATAGGCAGGTTTATAAGTGCCCGGATAATGGCAATAGGCTCGCCACCTATTACATTGGGACCTATACATGAACTGGCGAATTGTGGGTGCTCCCCTTCGGGGATATAGGCGTGAGTTTGTTATGTTATGTTAATTACAATTGTGAAAGTAATGCTGATGTCTTATATCTGTCTACCCTCAATTTGAATCTAGAGAGAGAAAAGACGTATCGTATCGTACATATCGTAACGTATGGGAGGTACACAATACTACATCCACACCTTCGGTTAGGAACATAACTAAACTAATATTTGCAATGTTGGGAACATGATTTTCTGTATGCACTACTTTTGACATATTCACTTCAGTAATTTAATTTAATTTTTATCTTATGAATCTTTTTTGCAAAATAATTTTATTAATTACTTCTTGACATCATAATTAATAATATATTGTTCAATATTTTAACTTAATTTTATTTGTTTTTTTATGATTTTTATTTTATTTTTATTTTAATTTTGTAATTTTCAATTTAATTTAAAATTGTTTATGAAATAAATGAAATGAAATCTACTGTTTTCTTTTCATAGCAGTAATGCAAAACATAAACAACCGTGATGTACCTACCTTTTAATATGTTTTATTTAAAACTCAGTTTATTATTATTTTTCTGCTTATAATCTCATTTTAAGGACTAAAAACTAAAATTAAACAAGTAATTAGTCAGTTCTTTGATATGTATTTAAATAAAGTCACATTTTTTTACAAATATACATAATATATACACGCCTTTATCCTCGTGAGGTTAGGCAGAGGTGAATTAACACCCACATTTCACCAATCATTGAATTTGGTCCAATGTAATAGGGTGTGAGCCTATTGCTGTCTTACGGGCACTATAGTTGACTCAAACCATGCATCTTTGGCTGTATATATCTGTCTAATATTGAACAGCTCCATCTTTTAGTCGCCTTGTACGACACCGCATGGGAAGAGGTGGGATTTCTACTCTACCAGGAACTACTATTTACCTATTTATGAAAATTTTTACCTTTAGTTAAGCACCTAATCGTATGGGGTGTCGTTACAATTGGTTCCCTGAATCACTTTGATAAAATCTACACAAATACCTAGTTTTAAAATTTCAAAGTTATATATCCATACAAATGCTTTGATCTCATTTTAATATACATTTATCCTCCAATTTTTATCTGTATAACTTAACCTTTTAGTAGCTTTAGTGAAGAGTTTTGGAATACTCGTAAATAACTGCACAGGTTTGATTTGTCTCTTGCTAATATTGTATGAGTTGTGCAGTAATTTAGTTCCTTCTCTTGGTAGGATGCCAAATATACTAGATAATAATTTAAGTGAGCGATACATTGCTGTGTCGAGTCTGTATTCATAAACTTTGAATTATTGTATAGTGAACTTTCAGTCTGCAACAAAGTTAGGCATATTTACCGAGTATTATTTTTAACTTTTTTTTATCTGGGACATGCCAATTTGACTTCACCTAGCCTTACCTAAGGGCAAAATCTCAGGAAAGAAGGTCACCATTACAGACACTAAGTAATGTTACAATGGTGACACTCAGCTTGGCGGCCTCATCAGATGCTTTTTCACGTCCCGCTTAAAGGCCCTGGGACTGTATCGCTGTATCAATGATCGCGAATGAACTGAAGTTTGAAACTTTTATAATGTTATGTTATATCGTTGAAAAAGTTCTAGAAGTAAATATAATAAATCAAAAATATATCCTTTTACCCTCTTTCGAGTTCGTTTGTTACAAGTAACAACTAATTGTTCTACTGGTTATGGTAACATACTTATGATTTTGTTTTAGTTTGTTTCCATAATTTTTGTAAAGATGGAACACTACGGGATGTAAATATTTATAATTGAAACCCATTCTAATGATTGAATTTAAAATTTAGATACAATTAATATTCTTTGGATAGTTTTTCAGGTTGTCAGTCCACCTGCCTAGGAAGCGTTCCATCTTAAATAAAATAAATAAATATTTTACAACATTCTACACAACGCTATCTAGAAGTATAGCTTAAGCTTATGGGATCTAGGATGCGGATAAACATGCTTTTATACTGTTTCTTGTAAATACATACATATTATACATAAAAACACCCAGACTAATGCAAATATACATATTCACGCACACAAATATTTGCATTGAGCGGGACTCGAACCCGCGACCCCTGCGTAGCAGTCGAACGTTCTACCGCTACGCCACAGAGGCCGTCAAACGTCAAAAATCTTCTGTTTGCCTTCTCGCGGTGTCCATTGTAGGGCTCGTTTGCTCCAACGACAATCGATCCTTCGACAAAATAATGTGGCCAGCCCACAGCGACTTCAGCTTGATTATTCTGCAACCTTCACAATAGTAACTAGACTACTACCTAAGTGGTATATAAAATGTATGCAATTCTGCATTTCGTAGAGTAAATTATAATTTTCAAATTAATTAATTTTACAGCACGCTGTCAGGATTGGCAGTGAGGCGAATATCTATGGTCAGGAAACAAAAAAAAAAAACATTATTTTTATTTATTTTTAAGCATTGTTGTATTCCGCTGTGTGTTAGTACCACCTCTAAAAATGTGCGCTGTGTTTTCTAAATAAAACATATTTTCTTTCTTTCTTTCTTTCTTTCACGCTTAACATAAAAATTCAAGTTTCATACGTCAAAGACAATTTTAGAAGTATGCATTAAAGACGTCCCGTGATCTTCCATACAATGTCGGAACATATTGTATATAAAATTACTGTTTAATTAGCTGAGCGGAGGTTCTTGTTCTCACAGCGTCCCGGGAGGAAGCCTTCGTTTATAATGGAGGATGTCGTATCTTGTGTGTGCAGGTAGAAGGAACATTCTATAACAGTTTACGCTAGTCGAGATTTTGTAGTCGGAATTAATAACCTTTTAGCCTTTGTGTAAGGGTTGTTTGTGTTTATAATTTAGTTTGATATTCCTTAAACTTTTTATTTAATAATTTTAGTTTCGAAATAAAATTTTAGCACGCTTATATACTCACTTATGTAGATGAAAAAGAATACATTGTCACCAGTTCTTATTAAGAATGTCCGCAAATTTTCAAGTAGTTAGGGACTGCCCTCTGACCAACGAAATAATCATTTCCCAATGGTTTATTTATACAATATTTAATATTATTATATTATTTCTTGACAAAACTGTAAAATTTT
Source organism: Eilema griseolum (assembly GCA_963662185.1). Classification (NCBI taxonomy): domain Eukaryota; kingdom Metazoa; phylum Arthropoda; class Insecta; order Lepidoptera; family Erebidae; genus Eilema; species Eilema griseolum. Next base: position 20,093,867 of record OY759248.1, on the reverse strand, counting down.
GAAGTTTATTTGTGGCTCCATAGGTGCCTAAAATAAATAAATATAATTGATTCTTTGTTTCCCATTCCAAATAAAAGAAAGTTCATGATCAAAAAGTTATCAATGTCAAAATCGTCTTGATAACAATTTTTTGGCAGTAATAATATTGACCTCCTTTTATTTGAAGTGGACTGTGGGGTCAGGCGGCAGTCCTTCCCGTATAAATCAAAATCAGTCAAACCAAGAGAAATAATGACATTAGACTTCTAAGTACAAGCATTAAATGTAACCGAAAGAGCACTGCAATGATTATCATTAACCGTATTTTAAAAATGTTTCATCATTATTCAATGAGACACGAGATTCTTATATTTATTACAATTTACGTTTCAATTATTTCACCAAAACATATTTACACCATTTACTGTATATTATATCATTTTCTAATATTGAATTATATTTTTATAAATCCATATTGAACCATCTACAACAAAACAATAAAGAAAATGAAACTGTAATTGTTCCAAAACCCATTACATCAACTTTTCAAAATAAACTTAACGTGTACCAAATATAGACGGGTACAATGTTACATTGTTTTAAAGCCAAAATCCCGAACTTTGTAACGATTACATTCAGTAATTAATGACTCCGATGTAATAAAATTCCCATAAATGGATTCATACCATAAAAGGTTTTACACTTGAGAGGGGTTTAAGAGGTACTTATTAACCATAAATTAACCTTCATCCTTAAAAGGCTTTTATTAACATCTGCTTGTCTGATATACAGTGTTATCTTTGAGTTTCAAAGTTTGTAGTAGCTTAAATTTATAGTAACAGTAACTTAGGCTTACTGGTTTGTACAACAATTTTTCGAAAATGGCAAAAATATCATATTTATTATATTCTGTTTTTAGTATTTTGTTGTTATACTTATAGTGGCAACAGAAATATATGATCTGTGAAAAAACCCATCTCTTCCCGTGCGGTGTCGTACAAGGCGACTTAGATATTTTTATTTATATAGGACTCGTCAATTAGACTTCGCTCTTCCTTCGGGGCCTCGGAGCCCCCAGAATAATGTGAGACTATTAACGGGTTAACACAGTGTAAAGCGTGTATGCACTTTATGCCAAGGATTTAAATTCAGAGATGAATATCAAAGTTCAACCAAGCGCCTTTTGTGTGCCTTTTTTAATTTTACGGACAAGTCAATAAGACTTCGCATTGTCTGAAGGTAAGCTGAAGGCAAAGTCTCAGAAAAGAGGGTCACCATTACTTACATATAACATATGACAATGGTGACACTGAGCTTGACGGCCTCATCATATGCTTTTTCAAGCCCCGCTTAGAGACCGGGAACTGTAGGAAGAAAGAAACACGTGAGCTGGTAATGAATTCCAGGCCTTAACATCAAAGAAATATATAAAGACCAGACTCAGCCTCAGATGCGTGGCTTGAGTCAACAATAGTGCCCGAAAGACAGCAATAGGCTCACCACCTATTACGTGGGACCGAATTCAATGATTGGTGAAATGTTAATTAAATTAAAAAAAATTAAAAAATATTTTATTGTGTCAATAAACATGGTTTACATAGATGGTATTTGAAGACTCCTTTTAAGCAAGAAGTGCCTGTGTTAGGAGCCTCCGCTCCTCCATTTCATAGGTTGTAACTATTAACACAATACAATGTTAAGCTAATCAATAAAGTTATAAAGTTTTAATTTTTCTTATTTCTTTGCTTACAATTTTCTTAAATTTATTTTGTTTATAATATTCCGTGTATAGGAATATGAGTAGGTATGTGTGAGCGTGAGCGTGAGCGTGTGCGTGTGCGTGTGTGTGTGTGTGTGTGTGTGTGTGTGTGTGTGTGTGTGTGAGTGTGTGTGTGTACGCGTGTGCCTGTATGTGTGTATGCGTGTTCGTGTGTGAGCGTGCATATGTGTATCTAAATAGTAGGCTGTAAAAGTGTTTCCGTATCTTCATATGTCAGTAGCTTTATCCATTTCATTATACTCTGTTTACATTCATAGTACTTTTTTGAATAAATATTAAGCTCTTTGTTTATTGCATTATACAATTGAGCCGATCTCTTGTTAAACTGTATAGAAGCAAAGGTAGTTCTAGTTTTAGGCACTTGGACCACTTTATATGATCTTCTTTTAGAGTTATTCATGTTTGAGTCGTAAATTAAAGTCTTATGTTTTTTCATTATTGTCTGGGATATATATAATTTTCGGACAGAGAGCACATCACTGATTTGATAAAGTTTATCAGTAGGGAATCTCTTTATTTTAAAATACATTATTTTTAATAAAGCTCGTTGCGCTCTTTCCACTTTTATAATTTTTGTCTTTGCCGCTCCTCCCCATACAGGAATGCAATAGACCAGAACCGATTGCACAAGGGCTAAATATATTTGTGATAAAACATTTTTTGATGAGTTACCATTGTCACTTTTAATTCGCGGCAACACATGTCTTAAAGTCTTAAAAATCCAACTCAGCTTACGTACTCTAGCCATCATTTGTTCCAGGTGAGGATACCAAGTTAATCTTTGGTCAATTACTATGCCTAGATATTTAATTTCTGTGACTTTATCGATACTTGGGCAGTTACAATTTCTACCGTTTGCATCGTTACATGAATGTATTTTAATTTTAAAGTCATAATTTGGTTGGGTACTATTATAAATACTGAAACATATGTATTTGGTTTTAGAAGTGTTTAATGTGAGTAAGTTGGAATTTAACCATCCAGCAATACAGTTCAAACCTGCTTCAGCTTTACGTTGAACATCGACCCAGGACTTTCCGTGGAAAACTACAGCTGTATCATCGGCGTAACAAAATACTTCGGCACTCTTAATTTTCATATTGCAGAGGTCGTTTATGTATATCAAAAAGAGGGTAGGGCCCAATACACTACCTTGGGGCACGCCATGTGTTACCTCTACATCCTCACTTACAAAGCCACCTATTTTAGTCCTTTGTTTCCTGTCTGCTAGATAATTTTTAAAAACATTCAAGGCAGTACCTCTTATCCCGACCTGTTCCAATTTTCTTACAAGTTTAGGTATAGAGACGGTATCAAAGGCTTTTTTGAGATCCAAGAAGACAGTCAAGCATTTATGACCACTATCTAGACGTTCGGCTACTAAAGAACTTAGGGCAATGACTGCGTCTTCAGTAGATATGTTTTGTCTAAAACCAAATTGAGAGTCAGATATAATGTCAAACGCTTTTAAATAATTTTGTAGTCTAGTATTTAATAATTTTTCAATAATTTTAGCTATAGAACTCAAAAGAGATATTGGCCTATAGTTGTTGATATCGTCTCTATCGCCTCCCTTGTGAACCGGGATGATAATTTGATTGTTTTAATGGAGCGGGGAAGACACCCTTTGAAAAACATAGGTTAGTAAGATGTGTTAGGATGGGAACAACATCATTGCTGACATATTTTAGAAATTTTGTTGAAATGTTATCGCAACCTGGAGCACTGTTAGGTTTTAAGCTATTTAACACTCCATTTATCTCTTTACAGTCTGTATCCAAAAGTACGAAAGAATTGAGTTGAGCCCAAGTTTTATCAGACCGATTAGAATCACTGCTTACGCTGGGCTGTATCTGTTGAGCTAATTGTGTGCCGATGTTAGCAAAATATTTATTAACATAGTTTGCTGATTCAATAGGGGTTGTCATAACACCTAATAGTTCGTTATTTTGACTTTTATCATTATTATTGTAAGTTATATCTTTAATATTTTTCCAGAGCAATTTATTATTTGTAATTGAATTTGATAACAGTTCCCTTTCATATTTTATTTTTATTTTTTTTATTAGGTGATTACAATAGTTTCTATACCGTGTGTATGTAATTTTTAATATAATATTATGAGGATCCTGTTGCAGCTTCTTTTGTAGTCTATTACGATTCTTTATACAGCGCAAGATGCCTTTGGTGATCCAAGGTTTAATTATGCGCTTATTGTTCGGAATGTTTACAGTTCTCGTACTAAACTTGAGTGAATCAGTGAGTTTTTGTATCAAAAGAGAGCACAATAAATTTGGATCATTACATCGCAATAATTCGTGAATTTTATTATCTTGCAGGTATTTTAGAGCCTGTACATAATCTATGGTTGTGGAAGTTTTTTGAGTAGGTTCTATGTATTTTATCTTGGATAATACTAATAATGTTGTGTAGTGGTCAGTGATAGAAGTATGTAGAACAGCTATGGATGCAAATACCTTTTTCTTGTTTAATTTAAGCATGAAATGATCACGACAATTTCTCTTTCTCGTAGGTAATATATGCCCAGGCAGAACACCATGCAAGGCGAGCATATCGATATATTTCACTCTATTTGTATACTCATAAGACGTTTCATCAATTTTTTTTAATATAGTGATATTTATGTCACCCGTTATTATAATACCTTTTTGTGAAGTTAATGTATTTAAATGTGTATCAAGCGAATTTATAAAACTCTCAGCGTTTTGGTTGGAAGGGGATCGGTAAATGCACAAGATTATATTATTAAGTACATCAAGTTGCAAACAGGACGCCCCGGACAATGTTATTTCTCTAACCTTCGCTTTTAATGTGTTTTTCACGTAGATAACTACTCCGTCATTTTGATTCAGTTGGCGGGTGGTAGTGAAAGAGTTATAACTTTTGAGTTGTGGAATAGGTTTATGAGTGTTTAATCTACATTCCGTTAGTATAACTATATCTGTTTCGAACAAGAGAGTAGATAATGTTGTTATTAAACTGTCAAAATTGCGGTATATACTCGCGATGTTCTGTGAGACAATAGTTAGATCATTAATTTTAACACTTATATGTTTCTTAAGCTCAGAACTATCACACTCGATAGTACGCGCAATTTCGATGTTGTCTATATCAGTCACTGTTTGTAGTATATCGGTCATAACGTTTGATAATTAATAGAATAATCGTTGTCCCGAGATAAGAACATACATACTGTACAGGTAAACGGAATAACAAAGCGTCAAGTGTCAATAACAAACTTGCATTGGTTACTGACGCCAAAAAAGAGCTATTGCGAGCGTGATGTATGTACGAGTACCATATATTATGTGATTGTGTAATTGTTGTGAGTTTTTGTTGTATGTGGTGTTTTTTTGTGTTATGGGACTGACTAGTGTGTTCATGTGAGTCGTGTGTGTACTTGGCGTAGGGAGTGTTACAGTTAAGAATACTATATATCATCGGGCAAGTTACCTTTAGGTCACCTAATTTCACACAAAAATAATAAAAATGATAAAAACCTGAAGAATGATATTTCACAGCATGCGATGTGATGACAAGTAATTTTGTGACATAAGATACAGACAATATGTTTCCTCTATATTCCATCTCAATGCATAGATTATAGCCTGCTGCACCATTATATATCGCTAGTCATTTCATTGTAATAAGCTTATGTACCTGTTCCTCAGTTCTAATTGTAATGGTTGGTGAGTGCTCATCCTTCTTCACATAGACCCTGCCAAAAGCGGTCCAACAAAACTTATAGGATCCGGATTTGGTTAAGTCTCTGGCTAGGAAATGGAGACGAGACCCCTTCGCTGTCAAGTGGTCTGATAAGTATACGGGTATTTCTTCGTGGGTTTTAAAGCCTAGATGCTTGCAACAAAGTTTATTTTTATGCTTTATATTGAAGGCTTTAGTCATCTTCAGTACTTGTGATTTCAAAATTGTTGAGCCCGTTTCCACAACAATAGGTGCACTCTGGTTCTCCATATTCTTTCCCCGAACCCTGTAAATGTCCTTGATGTCTTGTTTGTTAATCCTGCAATCAATGGTTTCAGCAAGGGACATAGTCATTTGGATGAGGTCTTCCTGAGTTTCATTTATTTTCTTTGGAACATTCTTTATAACAAAGTTAGTTTTGCGATCACCGATTTGTATTTCTTCGATTTTGTTCTCCAAAACTGCCATGTACTTCCTATCCTCCTTGGCCTGACCTTCTAGTTGGTTAATTTTCTGTTTGAATTCCTCGTTTTGCGCAGTTAAAAATGCAATTGAGTTCTCGATATTAAGGCTTGATTGTTTGATTAGTTCAAGAGTTGAGCTAATTTTTTTTGTCTCATTTTCTTGCTTGTTTGTGAAATTGGTAAACATTTTTCTCACCTCCTCCTTCAATTCCTCTAATTCGTATTCCAAGTCACCCCTGCGTCTTTTAGCTCTGACCATTGCATAGTTAGTAGGCGTCTTTTTCAAGTCAATAAGACTTCGCATTGTCTGAAGGTAAGCTGAAGGCAAAGTCTCAGAAAAGAGGGTCACCATTACTTACATATAACATATGACAATGGTGACACTGAGCTTGACGGCCTCATCATATGCTTTTTCAAGCCCCGCTTAGAGACCGGGAACTGTAGGAAGAAAGAAACACGTGAGCTGGTAATGAATTCCAGGCCTTAACATCAAAGAAATATATAAAGACCAGACTCAGCCTCAGATGCGTGGCTTGAGTCAACAATAGTGCCCGAAAGACAGCAATAGGCTCACCACCTATTACGTGGGACCGAATTCAATGATTGGTGAAATGTGGTTGGTAATTCACCTCTGCCTAACACTCCGGGGATAAAGGCATGATTGTATGTATTTATGTATGTATGTCTAGCTATCATGGTTCAACAGGCTGGAGAGAGACACATGGAACATAATCCCACCGCACGCGCTAGCACTCGCACTCGTTCACGTCTCTGCGCCAATGTCGCACTGATATTGGTCGACACGTGTGTGCGCAATTGATGTCACGAGTCATGTAAATACGGAGTTCGGCATTGTACCATAGGTCTTTAATACTGCCACTCGCACGGTCAAATGTGATGGGACATAGGGTCATTGAGTCTCGGTTTTGCCCTTGCGGCAAGGCCAAAAACGTAACCGTGAACACGTGATATATTTACATTGTCTTTAAGTTCCAATCAATCTAAAACTAAACATTATATACTGGAATAACATAAATTGGATAGGATTCTATCGTGATTTATTATACTTTCGACGATATCATAATTTCAAAATTCATCTTTGAAAGATTAGAAATTGGCTCCCTCGTACATGAAAGCTAATTATCCCCTGATTAACAACCTTGGAAGGTACTTCACTTTGTTTATCTTTTAATCAGTCAAATTACGCTGCCAAGTGGAATCCGGGGTTGAAATATTTAAATAAACAATTTCTATCAGTGAAACAATATTTAGTGAAATTATTTGTTTAGTACAGTCAACGACAAAAGTAGCTTAATAAATTCTAATTTATTGATCACCACACTAGTCTTAAAATAGTAAACTGTACTAGCTGTTACCTGCGGTTCCGCTCGTGAAGTACTCATTTTTTTCTCACAACTAACATGATTTTTTTTTGGCGGTAGGTGTAAGAAAGTTAACACATCTCATAAGAATTTAAATATAATTTTAATTAGAAATACTTATATTTATTGCAAATATTTCGGTGAATTGAGTGGCATATAGTTTAAAGTGATACTACTCACGTTTGCTAAAGTTTATGTAACTTAAATCCAAAGTTCACCACCTGCCAGCACAACAGCAACACATTTGCAAATCATGTCTCAACTCTCAACTATTGAGTTAGCACAGAAGTCACTAGAGGAGTGTTTTACGAAGAGGATGGAGCAGTTAGAGGCACAGCTTCAAAGTGGTGGTCCGGCTAAGGACACTGTGGCAAGAGTGGCTGAAGAGTTCCGGACCTTCAGGGAGCTAGTGTACAGCATGCTCGGTTTACTACGCAAACAAATTAATGAGTGCTCAAAGACTATTGACACCATTGAGACTAGACATCGACGTAAGGCACTCTTGTTCCTGGGGGTTGCAGAGAAAGAGAATGAAGACTGTAAGAAGGTTATCGTAGACGTTCTTCACAAAAATCTAGCTCTGAAGGACTGCTCGTCTGCGTCGGTTATTACCTGTCATAGATTGGGAGCTGCCAGTAAGGAGCATCATCGGCCTGTTCTAGTGCGTTTTTCAAGCTTGGAACTTCGATCAGTCATATGGAGAGCTAAAACAGCCTTGAAGGGGTCATCCATCTCAATAAGAGAGTTCTTGACCAGGACCAGGCAGGCAGTATTCACCAAGACGAGGTTACACTTCGGTACTAGAGCTTGTTGGACGCAGGACGGTGTAATTGTGGTTAAGGTTCCTGACGGTAGTAGGCGGAAAATAACCAATGCCGAGGATCTACAGGCTTTAACTAAGGCGCATCCCAGGCCTCCCGGTGCCCCTCTATCTGGTGGATTCAAGAACATTGGCCGAAACGAGTAACAATTTTGATGTACGCTTGCTTCATATAACCCGTCGTATGGATACGCAGGTATCACAACACACCGTAGTTATTATTAACTCATGTAGTTACTACCTATATTTATCCGATTCCAATTCTACCTGCTAGTAAATAATAAATATTAAATGTACTTTGTTGTCACGGGTTGATTTGTCATATAAATAAACAATCTGCAAACTGTCAAAACTGTCACTTGACTTGACAAAGTCAAGTGACAACGACAATGACACATTGATTGTTCCTAAACAATTACTTTTTTTTTTTTTTTAAATTAACGTTTCGTTACAACAATAAGTAGACACCATTGTTTTACTTTCATGTTTCGATTGTTTTTGTTTCTTCTCCATGTTTTATTTTTGAAAATGTGTATAATATTTAATAGTGTGTTGTTGGCTGGCGGGTGGTGCAGAGACACAACGTTGATCGAAATTTTATATAATTGTATAGTAATACACAATAATCACTTTTATTATTTTATAGTAGGTATTATTACTGATATTTAGTCTATTTTTAATATATATTTTTAAATAAACAAAATAGGTAGCACTTTTTGCATATTTATCTCGTAATTAAGTACTAGCGTTATTTTATTCATATTTTATTTTATATACTTGCTTTGAATATCTTAACATGAATTACTCCTCCGATGACAGTATCTCATATCATTCAATCCATGGGGCGGATTTTTTATCTGAAGACGACAGTTTTTGTTCAGTCACTGATAGTACACTTGGCGACAAGCTCCGTGATACCTTTCGGGAATCAGGGCAGACATTCAACGTATGTCATATAAATGCACAAAGTGTGCCCTACCATTACAGTGACCTGGTTGCGACATTTGCTGACTCCCATGTTCATGCCATCCTGATTTCTGAGAGTTTTCTTAAACCACACTTACCATCCACATCCTACCCACTGCCCGGATTTATTTTAATAAGAAACGACAGGACGGGCAAGGAGCGCGGTGGGGTAGCAATATACCTACGTAGCGACTTCCCGTACAAAATAGTTGCTTCATCACCTTCTGTGTACTCCGCAACAGCCGAGTTTCTTTTTCTTGAGGTCTGGGTCAGGGGTGTCAAAGCCCTCCTGGGTGTTGTTTATTGTCCTCCAAGTGTCAACTACTTCACCGATATCGAATTGGTTTTTGAATCCTTGGGGTCTGATTACGAGCATCACATCATCATGGGCGATTTTAACACTAATCTTCTCCCTAGTTCGTCATCACGAGCCATAAAGCTTCTTAACATAGTCGAGTCAGCCAGTCTTCAGGTTTTACCGCTTCAGGCCACACACCACAATAAAGATGTTGAGGACACATGGCTCGACTTAATACTTACGTCTTCGCCTATGCTTGTTCGAACTCACGGTCAATATCTAGCTCCAGCTTTCTCTCATCATGACCTGATCTATATCTCCTACATTCTTAAGCCCCCTAAACTCAAACACAAAGTATTGGACAGACGATGCTTCGGGCGCATGGATGTTGAAAAATTGTGCAATGAAGCTGCCAAAGTCAGTTGGGAGGATTTAACAGAGGCAAGCACCATCGATGATAAGGTTCGTACTTTTAACAAAACAGTTATTGGCCTCTATGACATCCATGCACCCGTGAGGAGGGTGAAATTAAAACATAGACCAGCTCCGTGGATAACGAGTGATGTTCGAACCGCTATGAAAGGGAGAGACCGGGCTTTTCGTAAGTTCAAAAAGAATCGTTCTGTCATCAACTGGGATTCTTATAAAACTGCCAGGAATCGGTGTAATCAGGTGATACGCAACGCTAAACGCCGACATATTCTTGATAACTTATCTTCCTGTACATCTGTCGATGTCTGGAGGTTTCTTGGGACGCTGGGCATTGGTAAGCCAAGACAGCTGGAGCTACCCAAGACAATTGAGTTGGATGCCATTAACCATCATTTCTCTACCTCTCACACAATTGATGGCCCAACCAAGCGTCAAACGGTTAACTCTATCACCGGACTGCCCAGTCCCAATTACGAACCTTTTCAATTCACTCCAGTCACGTCGGCGGAGATCAAGAAGACTATTCTCGCAATTAAGTCAAAGGCAGTCGGCTGTGATGACATTAGTCGCCGTATGATAACCACTATCATGGACCAACTCCTTCCCGCTATAACACACATCATCAACTTTTCACTTGACTCTGGTCAATTTCCTGACTTGTGGCGTAAAGCTTATGTGCGTCCTCTTCCTAAAATCTCCAATCCCTCTCTTCCCAATCACTTTCATCCTATTTCCATTCTCCCTTTCCTATCCAAGGTATTAGAAGCCTGTGTTCATCGCCAGCTGTCCAACTATGTGCACTCCAATGGGATACTAAGTCCATTACAATCCGGGTTCAGACCGGGACACAGCACTACAACCGCACTCCTTAAAGTAACGGGAGATGTCAGGGACGGAATAGAGAAAGGTTGTATCACAGTGCTAGTGTTAGTGGATTTCTCAAATGCGTTCAATTGCGTGAATCACGACATCCTTTTAGCCATACTAGCCCATCTTTGGATCTCAGCCGACGAGCTGGAGTGGTTCTCTTCATATCTTCGTGGACGCCAACAGTCGGTTTGCGCAGACGAAATTTCATCTAGCTGGCGCAACCTCGACTCTGGTGTTCCGCAAGGCGGTATTCTTTCACCTCTTTTATTCTCTATATTCATTAACCTCATTACCTCTGAACTTCAGTGTGCGTATCATTTGTATGCCGATGACCTACAGATATACAGCCAAGCCCGCGTGGAGAACCTTTCAGAGGCTATTGACAGAGTTAATTCCGATTTGCGCTCAATAGGCGTTTGGTGTGACAGGTTTGGTCTTTCTGTTAACCCCGATAAATGCCAGAGTATCTTAATTGGAAGTAGCCATAGGATGAATAAGGTAGACAGTGCAACTCTGCCAACAATAAAGTTCAACGGAAGAATTATTCCTGTCACGCATAGTGTCAAAAATCTGGGATTGAATGTTGACTCCACCTTGAACTGGCAAGTTCAAGTTACAAAGGTCTGTCAGAGGGTTACAGGAATGCTGCGTAGTCTTTATCGCCTCAAAAATTTTCTACCAACCAAAACCAAGGCAATGCTAATGCAAACGCTAATCTTTCCAATCGTGGACTATGGTGATGTATGCTATCTCGACCTGAATGCAGATCTGCTCAATAAACTCGACCGCCTTCTCAACAATTGCATTCGATTCACCTTTAACCTTAGGAAATATGATCACGTCTCAGCTCATCGTTCGGAGTTAGGATGGTTGCCGATACGTCAGCGACGCAGCTTGAGGGCGGTGATGATGATACATAATATTTTAGCCACTCCTAATGTCCCCTCTTATTTATCATCTCATATTCAGCTACTTGGTTCTCATCACAACAGAAATCTGCGGTCAGCTGACAACCGTCTTCTCCACTGTCCTACTCATAGTTCCAGCCTAACTCATTCTTCTTTCCTCGTGCAAGCAATTCTCCTCTGGAATGCGCTTCCTCTCGAAATCCGGATGACTACTAACCGTGCAACATTCAAGTACAAAGTACGTCAGCTCTACTACAGTAGCCCCTAGTCATAGTAATATGTAAAACCTTAATGTTAGAAATACTTTGTCATTATGTTTAATCATGTAAGTATAGGTAAGTTTATATTATATAAGTATATATTATACGAATATATATAAGTATATATATAAGTATATATATAAGTAGTAAGTATAAGTAAGTAATATGTAAGTAAATATATCTAAAAGTATGTGTATGAATTTCTTATGTATTATAGTGTGTATGTATAATGTATGTATTATTATTGTGGTCATAGTGCACTGCACCTACCTCAATGTATCTCTGCATCACCCTAAGGTTGACTGTTAGATAATGCCTTTGGCATTAAGTCCGCCTTTGTACAAAATTACTGTGCATAAAGTTGAATAAATAAATAAAAAAATAAAACATGAAGTACGCTTTTTTTCTTTTATTTTACGTGCGCAAAATCCAACCAGTGGAAGAGGTTATGTCGGACTCGAACTGAACAAAATGCACGACGCGTGAACAGACATATCCCTCGCACCCCGGCCGACCCAGGGTATTCTCTCTCGATCTGGCCCTCTCCTCGAGTGTGGGGCCACAGAGTCCCCAACCCGTCCCGGGAAATGGACAGGAGCGCGAGACGCGCCGCCGCCTCGAACTGCTTTTGTCAGGGTGACAGGCGGCTCGTCCCGTCACCCCCAGGCCTGCGCTCATGGGGGGCGGATGCCATCCATCGACCACCGACGCCGGAGTTGCCTTCGTACGTGGTTGGCTTGCCTTGCGATCCTTCGTCGTTCCCGATGTGGCTCCGGCCTCGCCTCCTCCTTAACGAGCATTACTTGCTCACAGAAGGAGGCGCCAGGTGGAGAGCGTGAGAACTCTCACACCCAGGGCCACCACCAGCTCCCGTTTCGGCGTCTCCCACGCCGAACACTCAGTGAGCGTGTGCAGCCCCGAGTCCTCCCTCGCATCGCAGTGATGGCACTCGGACGTTGGCTCTTTCTCCATCCCTCGCATGGTGTTAAGTTGAAACAAAAAATGCTTTCATCATCATCATTAGAAATCACGTGTCTGATGGCAAGTAATTTATCATCATCCCACGCAGATACTGCCCGAAGCACCCGTGCTCGGTGATCTCGGTCAGACGGTACGAAAGGCTGCCGTGTGGCCTCTCTAGCTCAGTCAGCTCAGTCAGTCGCAGTCAGCGGCGTACGTCGGATGTGATTCATGTTATCGTGACGCGAGCGCAACGGTGCTCGCTGTGCAAAAAAAAAAAAAAATGGCGAACCTATTGAAGTGTAATGTTTGTAATATTGTTATAGACGAATTACTATCATATGTGCAAAATAAAATATCGATAATAGATGAAGTTACTCTAAAACGCATATGCGTCTCGGCTTTTTCTAGCGACGAAATACGTCGGTCTAAAACTCTGTTGTTCGAGTCCTTACCGACAGATACACGAAAACCAAGAAGAAAGGGAGACGGTAAGGAGGAGAGGGAACTGGATGACATAATTACAGTGCTAAAAGCCACAGATCGTGATGTAGTGCCTGTCTTTGTAGCGAGGGAACTCGAGAAACTACCCCCAGTTTTGTTTGACCATCTGGATTGCACCAAGCTACTTAAAGACATAACAAAACTTCGCGCTGAACTGGAAGAAGTTAAATCCACCTACGCCACGAAATTACAGGTGGAAGATTTACGATCCGACATGCTTCACATAAGGAATGACTCATTACCGCCGATCACGCAAAATATAAATCTAAAGCGCGGTGCATGGATGTATGATAGTGGCCCCGTGGGCCTCTCGAATTTAAATAGTTCAACGTTGAACGAGTCATTGCAAAATGATGATGATACTATGATCACCAAGAGTATCAGCCCTGAATTTAGAAGAGTGTTTAGGGACATACTGAAGTCAGATACAAATACTCGGAAGAACAAGACAGACCTGAAGATGCAGACAACGTCAGCTTCAAGTGTCCCGGTGGATGGAGATGTACTGGTGGCGGCTAGTGCTACCACAAATCTGGCTGAAAACAAATGTCAAATCGGCTTGCTATCGCCGCGGCACGCAGACTCGAATGCACCTTGCCCGCCTGCTCATAATGAACAAGATAAGACAAGCACACTAACCATTGTCTCCATGTCCCAACTGGTACATTTGACAAATGAGGAAAAGGATAAAGGCTGGATAACTGTGGCCAAGCGCAAAAAGTCTCACTACCGCTATCGGGGGTATGCAGGTGTATCTAAGGATATGGAGGGTAACTTTAAAGCTGCTGATAGAAAAGTCCCAATCTTTATCTCCAAAGTTCATAAAGATACGACGGAGCAAGACATAATAGACTATGTATACAAGAGAACCAAGGATACTATACATTTGGAGTACATCTCATTTAAGAAAGAAAGAGACCACAAGGCATTCAAATTTTATGTACCTGAAAATAAAGTGTCAACATTCTTGGATGACAAACTGTGGCCGGAGGGAATTATATTCAGGCGGTTTGTGCACTTTAAACAGAGAAATGCGAACAGTAGTAATACCGTATCGGCAACATACACACGCGATGATAAATAGTCACTTGTTCAATTTTGTAAGCTTCAATTGTAAGAACGTGAAGCGTTCGTTGGGGGATGTACGACAGCTGTGCCGAAGCTCACATATAATCGCACTACAAGAACATTGGCTGCTGCCGAATGACATTGACTTCCTGAGCTGTATAGACGATAATTTTGCCTACACGGGGCTGTCTCCGATGGACTTATCTATGGGAATAGTTACAGGCCGGAACTGGGGCGGTGTGGCAATCTTATGGAATAAAACCATCTTTCAGAATGTGTCAGTAGTGCAATGTAATAACCCACGAATATGCGCCATTAAAGTAGTGAACGGTCTAACATCTTTTCTCGTATTCAGTGTTTACATGCCAACTGACAGAACTGTGAATATAGCCGAGTTTACTGATTGTCTGAGTGCGTTGAGCGTGATTGTCAACAGTGAAGGTGTCGACTGTGCGTACATGCTTGGTGATTACAATGCGAAACCAGGTAATCAATTTTACAATGAACTTTCGAACTTTTGTAGTGACGATGAGTTGCAATGGACATGTGCTGATATAGCTAAACTAGGTATAACATCTGACACGTATACTTTTATTACTGACGCGAATGGGTCTGTGAGCTGGTTGGATCACTGCGTTGTTACTAAGTCGGCACTACACACTATTAGAAATGTAAATATAGATTATAGGCCCGTCTGGTCCGATCACTTACCACTTATAATACAATGCAATTTAGACATAAATATTCCACAATTGACCCATGACGAATTTAATGTAGTTAGTAATAAGGTACGATGGGGTGAAAGAAACCCGGAGCAAATTAATTTATTTCATAAATTATGTAATGATAAATTAAAGTTTATTGATTTCCCATATGATTTTCAAAAGTGTTGCGGTAAGCAATGTAGTGCCTCCGACCACAGGGAAATTATAGATAAGATGTACCAAAATATTGTTAATATTCTAAGTAGGGCAGCTTGCGACAGCTATGCTGATGCCCAACCTACGAAAAGAAAACCTGTACTCGGCTGGAATAAGCATATCCGTGAGGCTCACGGGGTGGCCAGGTGTAAATACAAGTTGTGGGTTCTTAGTGGTAGACCAAGGGGTGGTCGTGTGTGGATGGAGATGAGAGAAAGTCGTGTAGCATTTAAATCACGCCGGAAATGGTGTCAGGATAACAGCGAACAAATTAGGATGGACATTCTCGCCTCACAGCACTCTAGACACGATTTTCGTAGCTTTTGGAAATCTACTAGGAAGTTGAACACTAAGCCTGGCTTACCCGTGAGCATCAGCGGTGTAAATGATAAGAGATGTATAGCGAATATGCTTAGAGAACATTTTACTTTGGCGTCGCCTTTGGGGCCGCCACGATTGGTTAGGGTGGATGGGTGTCATGGGCAGGAGATGAGTACTACGTTTACGGTAAAAGAAATTAGAAATACTATAAACTCAATGTCAAGAGGGAAGTCTCCTGGTCATGATAGCCTAAGCATTGAACATCTCAAGCACGCGGGTGTACATCTGCCGAGAGTTCTCACTCTTTTGTTTAATCTTTGCCTGGGACACTCTTACTTACCGTGTGCCATGATGAGGACCGTGGTGGTACCGATTGTTTAAAACAAAACTGGTGATATATGTGATAAGAGTAATTATAGGCCGATCTCACTAGCGACTATAGTATCGAAAGTGCTTGATAGTCTGCTTAACACTCAGCTGGACAAATATTTGAATATCCACGACAATCAGTTCGGTTTCAAAGCGGGCCTATCAACAGAGTCAGACATTTTGAGTTTATAGCAGACTGTCAAGTACTACACCGGTAGGAGTACGCCTATTCATGCGTGTTTTCTTGACCTCTCTCGGGCCTTCGATATGGTCTGTTATGACATTTTGTGGCAAAAGATGGCTGATGTGTCCATACCCAAAGAACTGGTTCATATGTTCAAATACTGGTATCTAAATCAGTTAAATGTGGTGCGGTGGTCGAATGTACAGTCAGAACCGTACGGGCTGGAATGTGGGGTGAGACAGGGAGGTCTGTCTTCACCAAAGCTTTTCAACTTGTACGTGAATGCCCTGATAGAGGAGCTCAGTAGCACGCGTGTCGGATGCCATGTTGACAGTATTTTGTGTAAACAACATTACTTATGCTGACGACATGGTGCTGCTGAGTGCCTCGGTGTGTGGTTTGACTACCCTGCTAGAGAAGTGTGAAAGGTATGTACACAGCCATGGTCTTGTGTATAATGTACAGAAGAGTGTGTGCATGGTCTTTCAGGGCGGGGGCCGGAAGGGCCCAGAAACAGTTCCACCTGTTAAATTAAATGGAACAGAGTTAAACAGAGTGGAAGAGTTCAAATACCTTGGGCACCTGGTGACCTTTAACCTGACAGACGATGCAGACATAGCGCGGGAGCGAAGGGCGTTATCTGTAAGAGCCAACATGATTGCCCGCCGGTTTGTTCGTTGTTCGGAGAGTGTCAAATTGACGCTCTTTAGAGCATACTGTACATCACTTTACACTGGCAGCCTGTGGGTCTTATACACGCAGAAACAATTTAGCGCCCTTCGCATCCAGTACAACAATGCACTTAGGTTGCTGTTGGGTCTGCCCCGACACTGCAGCGCTTCGGGGATGTTCGCTGAGTTGCGTGTAGACTGTTTTTACATAACTATACGCAAACGGTGCACGTCCCTTTATCATAGGGTAAGGGGTAGCACTAACAGCATACTAAGTGTCTTTGCAAATAGGTTTGACTGTCAGTATATGAACCACTTATGTATGGTTCATGCACTGACTAACGAGTCGGTAGTCAGGTGCAAATAGGACATTATAAATTTATTATTTATTTTAATTTATTTAATTAATGGAATTCATTTGAATATTATTTATAAGTATTATTTAATCAACTAATAGTTTTCATATAATATATATTAATATTAACAAATTTCATGTTATTTATGATCAATTGTTTTATTTGTAGACATGACATCGGCGCCTATATAACTCATAATTAATAATAATAAAAAAGAAAAAAGAATTGTTAATATTATTTTATAATTACATACTAACATAGTTATAGGCCAACATACTAATAAATTATGGATGATTTTATCTGAAATAAATCTTATCTTATCTAGCCACTCCCCCATGATGGGTCTTACCGCCACTACAATAGCGCGCCCTGCGCTTGGTGACATGAAGTACGATTGCACAATGATACATCAGTCATGGTATTTTTTCATTTTTAAAAGTATATCGCAATACTACTACTTACATTTGATATGATTGATTCCGTGGTATAATAAATAATAAATTAGCCTTTATTACTGTTAATATTACAGTTCAGTTCACAAGTTATTAAATAAGTTGACAATAGGTTTGGTTTTCCTTTTATAAATCAACAGCTTGTCCTTCGACAAAGACCTCCTCTAAAGACTTCCATCTAAACACCTCAACAAAGTCTAGGGAACAAGATGACCCCAATTTTTTTTTTCTTATAAATCTTGTTTTGCAAATAACTGGCAGCAAATAAATAAAAATAGAATAAAGTAGATTACAGAGTTGTTCGAAATTTAAAAAAAAAAAATTAATAAGTACTGATTTTCGAATATGGAGGGATAACTTTTAAAAGTGTTTGATTGTGCAGTTTCTCTGAGGCAAAATAAAAATTATTTTCTTTGATTGTAAATAACGTTTATTATCAATAATACGTCTTTTACGTATGGTTTGTGCATTTTTGTGACTGTAGTCATCATGTCACGTCGTAATTTAAGTCGCGAAGAGATGTTAAGGGCTGTTGGTATGCTGCAAGCTGGACGAACTCAACGCGACGTAGCGGATGCTGTCAACACCCAACCAAGCGTAATTTGCAGATTATGAGCACGCTACAGGTCTACAGGGGATATTGCCGAACGTCACAGGAGACGAAATAGGGTTACTATCCCGCGACAAGATCGTTTCTTGCAAAATTCCGCAAGGCGGCAACCCACGATTACTGCTCGTCGGTTAGTCGCAGGCCTCCAGTCTCAGCATCAAGTGGTTATTAGCGATCAAACTGTCAGGAGAAGACTACATGAAGCCAATCTTCACGCTCGCAGACCGCTTAGGGTTCCAGCTCTTCGACGTGGAAATCGAGGTCGTCGCTTATTGTGGGCTATCGTACATTTACAGTGGACCGACCATCAATGGGCACGGGTTCTGTTTTCCGACGAATCTCGCTTCGGTTTTCATCCTGATTCGAGAAGAGTGCGTATATGGCAAGTTCCTGGGCGTTGGAGTCGTCTCCAGAATCCGCAAGAAGTTCATCCTTACCAAGGTGGAACAATCATGGTAATCTGGAATTCGCCTTGGTGGAAGGACCGACCTCGTTTGGATACGGGGCAATTTAAATGCAAACCAATACATTCAGGAGGTTATACACCCCATGGTAATCCCTCATCGACAGCAGTTCGGTCAAGATTTTATGTTCATGCAAGATAATGCACGGTCACACACCGCACGGGTAGTGGTCAATGCGTTAAGCGAGCACAATATTGCGACGTTGGAATGGCCTGCTCAGTCTGCTGACCTCAATCCCATAGAGCATGCCTGGGAAATGCTTGGGAGAAGAGCTTTCAGTGATTCTTAGGAAAATCTGAACACTGAAGAACAACTTTTTTTACACCTTCGCAGTGTATGGAGCCATATTCCACAGACGATGTTTGACAATCTCATACTAAGTATGCCACGCCGTTGTCGAGCTGTTGCTAATGCTTTAGGAGGTCCTACAGATTATTAAAAACGTTTAAAGTACGGTTAATTACTGTATTTCTTACTACCTCGTTATTTTTGTGCCTAATCATAGAAGGTTGTAATACTCAACATTGGCACTATTCAATTCTTTCTTAAAAAAAAAAAAAAATGATAGAGAATGTTTTTATTAAAATTAAAATTAAAAACGGTATAAAAATACCCTTCTATTGATATAAAACACTCACTATTACAAGAAAGGGTTTTTAAATAAAAACTAGAAATGTCCTTGTTCCCTAGACTTTGTTGATGTTTTTTTTTTTTTTACGTGCGCAAAATCCCCACGGATACCTCACCACCGGAGCCGGTGGAGGAGGTTATGTCGGACTCGAACCGACCAAAACGCACGCCGCCTGTGGGTCGTTTTGGTTGCCGAAGGTGAGGTTGACAGGCATATCCCTCGCACCCGGCCGACCCAGGGCCATCTCTCACGATCTGGCCCTCTTCTCGGGTGTGGGGACTACAGAGTCCCCAACTCGTCCCCGGAAATGGGGAGGCGCGCCACGCACGCCACCGCCACGGCCTGCTTCTGCCAGGGTGACAGGCGGCTTCACCTGTCACCCCCAGGCCGGCGCTCATGGGGGGCGGAGGTCGTTCATCGACCTCCGACGCCCGAGTTGCCTTCGTACGCGGGCAGCTTGTCTTGCGATCCTTCGTCGCTCCCGCTGCCGCTCCCGCCCCGCCTCCTCCTTCACGAGCATTACTTGCTCGCAGAAGGAGGCGCCGGCCGCCCACGCATCCGCGCAGCGAACCATCGCCGCGAGCAAGGTGGAGAGCGTGAGAACCCTCACTCCCAGGGCCGCCACAAGCTCCCGCCTCGGCGTCTCCCACGCCGGACACTCGGTGAGCGTGTGCGGACCTGAGTCTTCGCTCGCGTCGCAGTGATGGCACTCGGACGTTGGCTCTTTCTGCATCCGACGCAGATACTTTCCGAAGACTTTGTTGATGTGTGTATTTCTATGATTCCGTGGTATTCAGTGTATAATCAATAGATATAGCAAGTTCTGTTAATGAGAATATTAAAATAATAAACCTACCAAGGTTTCAATTTATGACTAATACTGAATTCTCCCTGACTATTACTGTGGAATGTCTTTCACATTTGCCAAGAAAGGTTACACTAAATTACATTTCGTCTACCTCAAAAAAGAATTCTACAATTTTTTCCATCAGATTTATTTTATATTATGCTTAATAATGTGCTTTTACACAATATAAAACATTGCCAAAGTATCAGCGTTGTTGTTAGATACTATTTCGAGATGAGAGACAACTTACATTGTTTCTCTGAAGGTAATATCGTTAACAAGTAGCAATTTATATACGCCCTTGACTGAAATATACTAGAATATACTGTGTAAAATCAATACTAATATAAATTAATACACTTCAATCGTTTTGAATCTTAGAATAAACTGAAATAAATGTTTAAAATAACAGCCATAGAAGCATTACAGCAGAATAAACAAAAATCAATCTGTATACATGCTGATTGATTTTTGTTTATTCTATGTTATGAGTTACAACTCATAACATAACATAAACTCCCAGTAGTGCTAGCACCCACATTTCGCCAGTTTATGTTTAGGTCCTAATGTAACAGGTAGCGAGCCTATTGCCATAAACCGGGCACTGATAAACCTGCGATAAATACACACATAACTTTGAAAAGCATCGAAAAGTCATTCTTATGTGCGATGGTAAACCTGGGATCGAACCCTCGTCTCGTCTCAGCAGTCCATTACCCATTCCACTAGGCTACCGCGGTTCAATTATTTTTTCTTTCTTTCTAACTATAAATATAAAAATGTTAAGTTGATCCAACCTTTGACACGATAAATAAGTTTATATACAAATTATTTTATTATCAAAAACACATAGGTATCTATACTAATATTATAAAGCTGCAGAGTTTGTTAGTTTGTTTGTTTGAACGCGCTAATCTCTAGAACTACTGGTCCAATTTGAATGATTCTTTCAGTGTTGGGTAGTCCATTTATCGAGGAAGGTTTTAAGCTATATAACATCACGCTACTACTTAAGGGAGCGGAGCATTGATAATAAATGTTAACAAATCCGGCAATTTTTCATACATAAACACCTCAACAAAGTCTAGGGAACAAGATGACCCCAATTTTTTTTTTCGTGTAAATCTTGTTTTGCAAATAACTGGCAGCAAATAAATAAAAATAGAATAAAGTAGATTACAGAGTTGTTCGAAATTTAAAAAAAAATTTAAACAAGTAATGATTTTCGAATATGGAGGGAAAACTTTTAAAAGTGTTTGATTGTACAGTTTCTCTCAGGCAAAATATAAATTATTTTCTTTGATTGTAAATAACGTTTATTATCAATAATACGTCTTTTACGTATGGTTGGTGCATTTTTGTGACTGTAGTCATCATGTCACGTCGTCATTTAAGTCGCCAAGAGATGTTAAGGGCTGTTGGTATGCTGCAAGCTGGACGAACTCAACGCGACGTAGCGGATGCTGTCAACACCCAACCAAGCGTAATTTGCAGATTATGAGCACGCTACAGGTCTACAGGGGATATTGCCGAACGTCACAGGAGACGAAATAGGGTTACTATCCCGCGACAAGATCGTTTCTTGCAAAATTCCGCAAGGCGGCAACCCACGATTACTGCTCGTCGGTTAGTCGCAGGCCTCCAGTCTCAGCATCAAGTGGTTATTAGCGATCAAACTGTCAGGAGAAGACTACATGAAGCCAATCTTCACGCTCGCAGACCGCTTAGGGTTCCAGCTCTTCGACGTGGAAATCGAGGTCGTCGCTTATTGTGGGCTATCGTACATTTACAGTGGACCGACCATCAATGGGCACGGGTTCTGTTTTCCGACGAATCTCGCTTCGGTTTTCATCCTGATTCGAGAAGAGTGCGTATATGGCAAGTTCCTGGGCGTTGGAGTCGTCTCCAGAATCCGCAAGAAGTTCATCCTTACCAAGGTGGAACAATCATGGTAATCTGGAATTCGCCTTGGTGGAAGGACCGACCTCGTTTGGATACGGGGCAATTTAAATGCAAACCAATACATTCAGGAGGTTATACACCCCATGGTAATCCCTCATCGACAGCAGTTCGGTCAAGATTTTATGTTCATGCAAGATAATGCACGGTCACACACCGCACGGGTAGTGGTCAATGCGTTAAGCGAGCACAATATTGCGACGTTGGAATGGCCTGCTCAGTCTGCTGACCTCAATCCCATAGAGCATGCCTGGGAAATGCTTGGGAGAAGAGCTTTCAGTGATTCTTAGGAAAATCTGAACACTGAAGAACAACTTTTTTTACACCTTCGCAGTGTATGGAGCCATATTCCACAGACGATGTTTGACAATCTCATACTAAGTATGCCACGCCGTTGTCGAGCTGTTGCTAATGCTTTAGGAGGTCCTACAGATTATTAAAAACGTTTAAAGTACGGTTAATTACTGTATTTCTTACTACCTCGTTATTTTTGTGCCTAATCATAGAAGGTTGTAATACTCAACATTGGCACTATTCAATTCTTTCTTAAAAAAAAAAAAAAATGATAGAGAATGTTTTTATTAAAATTAAAATTAAAAACGGTATAAAAATACCCTTCTATTGATATAAAACACTCACTATTACAAGAAAGGGTTTTTAAATAAAAACTAGAAATGTCCTTGTTCCCTAGACTTTGTTGATGTTTTTTTTTTTTTTACGTGCGCAAAATCCCCACGGATACCTCACCACCGGAGCCGGTGGAGGAGGTTATGTCGGACTCGAACCGACCAAAACGCACGCCGCCTGTGGGTCGTTTTGGTTGCCGAAGGTGAGGTTGACAGGCATATCCCTCGCACCCGGCCGACCCAGGGCCATCTCTCACGATCTGGCCCTCTTCTCGGGTGTGGGGACTACAGAGTCCCCAACTCGTCCCCGGAAATGGGGAGGCGCGCCACGCACGCCACCGCCACGGCCTGCTTCTGCCAGGGTGACAGGCGGCTTCACCTGTCACCCCCAGGCCGGCGCTCATGGGGGGCGGAGGTCGTTCATCGACCTCCGACGCCCGAGTTGCCTTCGTACGCGGGCAGCTTGTCTTGCGATCCTTCGTCGCTCCCGCTGCCGCTCCCGCCCCGCCTCCTCCTTCACGAGCATTACTTGCTCGCAGAAGGAGGCGCCGGCCGCCCACGCATCCGCGCAGCGAACCATCGCCGCGAGCAAGGTGGAGAGCGTGAGAACCCTCACTCCCAGGGCCGCCACAAGCTCCCGCCTCGGCGTCTCCCACGCCGGACACTCGGTGAGCGTGTGCGGACCTGAGTCTTCGCTCGCGTCGCAGTGATGGCACTCGGACGTTGGCTCTTTCTGCATCCGACGCAGATACTTTCCGAAGACTTTGTTGATGTGTGTATTTCTATGATTCCGTGGTATTCAGTGTATAATCAATAGATATAGCAAGTTCTGTTAATGAGAATATTAAAATAATAAACCTACCAAGGTTTCAATTTATGACTAATACTGAATTCTCCCTGACTATTACTGTGGAATGTCTTTCACATTTGCCAAGAAAGGTTACACTAAATTACATTTCGTCTACCTCAAAAAAGAATTCTACAATTTTTTCCATCAGATTTATTTTATATTATGCTTAATAATGTGCTTTTACACAATATAAAACATTGCCAAAGTATCAGCGTTGTTGTTAGATACTATTTCGAGATGAGAGACAACTTACATTGTTTCTCTGAAGGTAATATCGTTAACAAGTAGCAATTTATATACGCCCTTGACTGAAATATACTAGAATATACTGTGTAAAATCAATACTAATATAAATTAATACACTTCAATCGTTTTGAATCTTAGAATAAACTGAAATAAATGTTTAAAATAACAGCCATAGAAGCATTACAGCAGAATAAACAAAAATCAATCTGTATACATGCTGATTGATTTTTGTTTATTCTATGTTATGAGTTACAACTCATAACATAACATAAACTCCCAGTAGTGCTAGCACCCACATTTCGCCAGTTTATGTTTAGGTCCTAATGTAACAGGTAGCGAGCCTATTGCCATAAACCGGGCACTGATAAACCTGCGATAAATACACACATAACTTTGAAAAGCATCGAAAAGTCATTCTTATGTGCGATGGTAAACCTGGGATCGAACCCTCGTCTCGTCTCAGCAGTCCATTACCCATTCCACTAGGCTACCGCGGTTCAATTATTTTTTCTTTCTTTCTAACTATAAATATAAAAATGTTAAGTTGATCCAACCTTTGACACGATAAATAAGTTTATATACAAATTATTTTATTATCAAAAACACATAGGTATCTATACTAATATTATAAAGCTGCAGAGTTTGTTAGTTTGTTTGTTTGAACGCGCTAATCTCTAGAACTACTGGTCCAATTTGAATGATTCTTTCAGTGTTGGGTAGTCCATTTATCGAGGAAGGTTTTAAGCTATATAACATCACGCTACTACTTAAGGGAGCGGAGCATTGATAATAAATGTTAACAAATCCGGCAATTTTTCATACATAAACACCTCAACAAAGTCTAGGGAACAAGATGACCCCAATTTTTTTTTTCGTGTAAATCTTGTTTTGCAAATAACTGGCAGCAAATAAATAAAAATAGAATAAAGTAGATTACAGAGTTGTTCGAAATTTAAAAAAAAATTTAAACAAGTAATGATTTTCGAATATGGAGGGAAAACTTTTAAAAGTGTTTGATTGTACAGTTTCTCTCAGGCAAAATATAAATTATTTTCTTTGATTGTAAATAACGTTTATTATCAATAATACGTCTTTTACGTATGGTTGGTGCATTTTTGTGACTGTAGTCATCATGTCACGTCGTCATTTAAGTCGCCAAGAGATGTTAAGGGCTGTTGGTATGCTGCAAGCTGGACGAACTCAACGCGATGTAGCGGATGCTGTCAACACCCAACCAAGCGTAATTTGCAGATTATGGGCACGCTACAGGTCTACAGGGGGTGTTGCTGAACGTCACAGGGGACGAAATAGGGTTACTACCCCGCGACAAGATCGTTTCTTGCAAAATTCCGCAAGGCGGCATCCCACGATTACTGCTCGTCAGTTGGTCGCAGGCCTCCAGTCTCAGCATCAAGTGGTTATTAGCGATCAAACTGTCAGGAGAAGACTACACGAAGCCAATCTTCATGCTCGCAGACCGCTTAGGGTTCCAACTCTTCGACGTGGAAATAGAGGTCGTCGCATATTGTGGGCTAACGCACATTTACAGTGGACCGACCATCAATGGGCACGGGTTCTGTTTTCCGACGAATCTCGCTTCGGTTTTCATCCTGATTCGAGATGAGTGCGTATATGGCGAGTTCCTGGACGTCGGAGTCGTCTCCAGAATCCGCAAGAAGTTCATCCTTACCAAGGTGGAACAATCATGGTATGGGCTGGAATTCGCCTTGGTGGAAGGACCGATCTCGTTTGGATACGGGGCAATTTGAATGCAAACCAATACATTCAGGAGATTATACACCCCATGGTAATCCCTCATCGACAGCAGTTCGGTCAAGATTTTATGTTCATGCAAGATAATGCACGGTCACACACCGCGAGGGTAGTGGTAAATGCGTTAAGCGAGCACAATATTACGACGTTGGAATGGCCTGCTCAGTCTTCCGACCTCAATCCCATAGAGCATGCCTGGGATTTGCTTGGGAGAAGAGCTTTCAGTGATTCTTTAGAAAATCTGAACACTGATGAACAACTTTTTTTACACCTTCGCAGTGTATGGAGCCATATTCCACAGACGATGATTGACAATCTCATACTAAGTATGCCACGCCGTTGTCGAGCTGTTGCTAATGCTTTAGGAGGTCCTACAGATTATTAAAAACGTTTAAAGTACGGTTAATTACTGTATTTCTTACTACCTCGTTATTTTTGTGCCTAATCATAGAAGGTTGTAATACTCAATATTGGCACAATTCAATTCTTTCTTAAAAAAAAAATTGATATGAGAATGTTTTTATTAAAATTAAAATTAAAAACGGTATAGAAATACCCTTCTATTGATATAAAACACTCACTATTACAAGAAAGAGTTTTTAAATAAAAACTAGAAATGTCCTTGTTCCCTAGACTTTGTTGATGTGTGTATTTTGAAGACTAAAACATACGGGCTCAAAGGGATATGAAGTTACAAAATATACCCCGGGTGAAGCTGGGGTGGGTCAGCTAGTACATAATACAGTTAGCCCCATACTAGGACTGTCCTGTGAATGCCTATTGCAATAATGGTTTACAACAATTTAATATTATTGTATGAAATTTAAAGCATTTAGTATGCTGACTTGCGAGCGACCCACAGGCGGCGTGCGTTTTAGTCGGTTCGAGTCCGACATAACCTCCTCCACCGGCTCCGGTGGTGAGGTATCCGTGGGGTTTTTGCGCACGTAAAAAAAAAAAAGGATGCTGACTATTAAAGTCGATTAAGATATAGAAAAAATAATCGGTTCAGGCGGGATTCGTTAACCGCCGCCGTAAGACGGATATGTCTACAGAAGAATTTGGATGGTTTCGGGCGAAGGGCTTAGTGGTCAGGCGTTTTCCCCTTTAAGGGAAAGATCGCAAGTTCGAATCCCGCCAGAACCGATAATTTTTTTCCTATATCTTAATTAATTTAATATTAGTTCGATATGTTGCATACCGTATCAAAATTTGTGTTTGCTTCATATGTGGATAGTAGAAAGAAAGAAAGAAAGGAAGAAAAAATGTTTTATTTAGAAAACACAGCGCACATTTTTAGAGGTGGTACTAACACACAGCGGAATACAACAATGCTTAAAAATAAATAAAAATAATGTTTTTTTTTTGTTTCCTGACCTTAGATATTTGCCTCACTGCCAATCCTGACAGTTTACTGTGACATATACGTGACATACTTGACATAAATCATAAGTAGCTATTTATTTTGCAGCGCTGCAATCGAATTAAAATCTTTTATACAATTGTCTTCCCGGTTAAACTCAGAAGTCATAGAAAAAAAAACTTGAAGCTTTTTTTACCATCTCTAAACCCTTAATGCTTTGTATGTACGTCGTCCATAAATCCAAAAATACAATATAGTTATTCTGTTATAGTAAACAAAACATTACTGCATTCAAAATTAATAATATAAACTCAGTATTCCCAAAGGAGCCTCCCTAATTAGTGACCACACTGAAAACAAACTGCATTGTGTTGCTTTTTTTTTCGTTTTCAGGCACGGAGCGCAAAATAATATGATTCACAGTCCTACTGGGATTTATACGGAACCAACAAATGCAATATTTAATTCATTTGGATATAATTTATTTTCACGTCGACGTGTAATGTTCTATATAAATAATTTATTGATAAAGTTAATTTTATTTTCAATGTTTTAAATATTTAATGCCTGGATATTATTTCGATGCCTGGAGACTACCTAGACCCTAGGGGTCAAGCCACTGCAAGCTGCTGAATATCGTCTCTCTTTCTCTCTGGAGATGACTTTTCTTTCGAGGATGGCAGTCGCGCTCATAAAAATCGGAAGAATATATGCAAACATACAGTCTTGCCTTTTTACCCAACTGTGTCGGCGAGGTAATGTGTTACGTGAATATGTATGTATGTAATTTTTTTCTTTCCCTCGACAGGCCTAACGGCAGGAGAGATTTCGATGAATGGAGTTTCAAATGAAAGGTATTTATCTCCCGAGTGTAATCAAGTTTATTATATGTCAACAAAATGGAATCGGGGGATATTCGGTACCAAAATGCGTCTTGTAAACAGTGACAAAAAAAATTTATACCCTACCCCTCGATAAATTTGGAGATTCCTAAAATATACCATGTCATATGTTATCAATGAAAACTTGTAAATGGCCTTCAATATGTTATTGATTTTCACCTACCTACTGTTATTTTTTTGGTGTAAGTTTTCCAAAATGTTAAAAAAAAAAAGAAATATCATAACTAACAAGTTTAAAATAAAACAGATTATTAAAAATTAAAAGAACTCGACTGCTGTCTAAAATATTAATACAAGTTTAATAGCAGGCGGTGCCCATTAATTTTCTTTCGGTTTATGATTGGCAAATGGGTACCGCCTGCTATCAAGCTTGTTTCGTTCTCTTAGACAGCAGTCGGTTTTTTTTAATTATCAATAATTTGAAGATATGTAGAGATGTTGCTTCTTTGACTATATTTTACTGCCTCTACCACGGTGAGGGTTCTGGTGAGCTTTTTCAACTAATCCCACCCTCTCCTTTCCTACACAGGACAACACGTGCATGGTTTAGATGTCACCCGTATACGGTGCAGAGCATTTGATTAAGAACCAAGCGATTAGGTGACTCTTTTCATTGTCGCACCATTAAAGCCTGGCATTTATTACCAGCTCACGTGTTTCTTCCTACAGTCCCGGGTCCTTTAAGCAAACGTGAAATATCATGTGATAAGGCCGTCTAGCTGAGTGTCACCATTGTCACATAGTATATGTAAGTAATGGTGACCCTCTTTTCTGAGACTTTGCCTTCAGGCAAGGCGAAGTCTAATTGACGTGCCCTATATAAAAAAAAGGAAAAAAGGCACACAAAACACGCTTGATTGAACTTTGATATTCATCTTTGAATTTAAATCCTTGGCATAAAGTGCATACACGCTTTACACTGTGTTAACCCGTTAATAGTCTCACATTGTTCTGGGGGCTCCGAGGCCCCCTGAGGGCTGGCGAATGACAGCTTAATAACACTAAATCAAGTATCGGGCCGATGTTTTCATTCGAGGGTTAATAACGTGAGAAATATAAGTTTATTGTATACCGGCGGTGGTTACGGGTTGTGACGTATGATTAATGAATGGAGTCTTTTTATTAATTGAAAAAGTTGTGTTGATTGTTGGCGTACTATTCTGTGTTATAGCTTTTCTGTTAGGTTTTGTATTCTGTTGGATGAATGGTAGAATTTATCCTTTGTCTGGTTTTTGGTAGAAAGAGGTTGATGACCTAATTGACGGATAGACAGATGGACAAGCAAGTCATTCTATCAGAGTATGTATATTTTTCCTTTTCTGGTCTTTGGTTTTCATAATTCTCCTATTTCTTTTGCAATGGCATCTTTCCAAAGAATTTGCTGTCTGTTATCTCTCTGCGTACACACACTGTCATATTATGAATATATCAAGTGTAGTGTGGAACGAATATGCATAATTTAAAAAACAAATCAGTGTCAGTTGCCCCATGGGACGAGTGCAATATTATATCATAAATACCACGAATAAAAGCACTTTTGACGAGATGGTATTGACTGCATCGATGGAAGATAGTACCTGAGTACTGTATCTGTTATTCGGAAAACTATGGACTATAGCTCAGTTGGTTAGAATATTTACTCCAGAAAGAGTCTGGTTGCGTGTTCGAGTACCATCTTGGTCATTGTCATGACCTGCCTAATAACTAAGTTATTATCAACTTACATGGCACAATAATCTAAATCTAATATGCCAATAAATAAATTTAAAATAGAAGTGAAAAAAACTTTAATGAGTAAAGGTTATGATAAAGTGGATGAGTACCTTAATGATGTTAATGCGTGGTCAACATAAGTCTCTTGCTTGCTCGCACAAAATAAATTGTAAACAAAACAAATTTATAAAAGAAAAATAAACTAGTTCTAATGTAGTTCGCTGAGTTTCTTGCTGGTATCTTCTCAGTAGAACTAATCTACCGAACCAGCGAAAGAATCATTTTCCAATGGTTTATTTTTAAATTATTTAATATTTTTATATTATTTCTTGACATACATATTTGTAAAATTTTGACATTCATATGTGCTCTTTATGTGCCTAAACTGAATAAATGAAATTGATTCTTTGATTCTTTGAATCATTGTATGATTAGAGTGAATGAAATTCACTTTGGTGTAATACAAGCCATTTTTTCATTACGTACTAAATCAGTATCGTATTGAGTTATCCTATCTCATCGACGGATTATTCCCGCAGGTTGTAAGTGCAAACTTACAATGGACTGCCAGGAGGTCCGAGACCCATAGCATCACCTGTGAACCTGCATATTAATAAAAAAAAAACTTTAATTGTAAACATCATATTTTTGCAAACAGTTCATCAAAAACCCGACCTAAATCCGACCCATAGTTTATTCCAAAAGCTAATGCAACCAAATTAACTACACTCAGAGGGGCGACCATGGGTATTACCCACTCCATTACCTATATTCAGATTGTCATACAACATATAACAAGGCCGGAAGCTCCCTGGGGATAGCACTACGTTTGTTCATGTATTATGTATGATCGCGTTGCAGCTGACGGTGCCAATTCTGATATGATGTTCTATGTGAATATGGTTTCTTGGTTCATTGGGAAATGAATGAATTTGTGCTAATATGACAGTGGTTTAGGTAATGTTCTATTATTTTTTTCTGATAAGTCCGATAACAGCCGAAGTACCGAAGGGATAGGGGAACGATTTTGAGAAAATTATGGTAATTTCTCCTCCAGTTTTGGGGTACCAAGGCAGACTCAACTACTTGTTAAATGACAGATCAGCAAGGAAGAGTTAATTTTATTTTAAGCTTATTTTACTCGCAAGAGAGAGATTTTTTTTAACGTGCAAATATCCACTCGGATACCCCCTGCCGTCGCCATCGGGGTGGTTATGTCGGGCTCGAACCGACTAAAACCACACGGCCATCTTGGGCCATCTGTTGCTGAAGGTGAGGTAGCCACTGGCATATACCTCGCGCACCCCGACTGACCCAAGGCTATAGAAGGCCCCATCGGGTGTGGGACAACGGCGTCCCCATCTTTCCCCAGAAAAAGGTGGAGCGCCGCCGTCTCGACCTGCTTCTGCTAGAGTGACAGGCGGCTCCACCTGTCAACCCCAGGCCTGCGCTCATGCAGGATAGAGGTCATTAAAGGACCTCCGATGCCAGAGTCGCCTAGGCGCATTGTGGACTATGCGGTATGGTAGGGACCTAAGTCTCCTCCGGCCCCATTCTCCCGCCTCCTTCTCGAGCATTATTTGCTCACAGTAGGAGTCAGCGGCAGCCCACGCACTTGCATTCTGCACCATTCCCTGCGAGCAACGTGCTGAGTAAGAGTCGCAAGGGAGAGCCTTGTGAGTAAAATTAAATAAGGCTAAGTCTTCTCTCTCTCTTTTGCTCCAAGGTTAAAACTTCAGATGTAACAGGAATAATGCCAAGATGATGATAGTACACAATGCATACCAGAAAAATGAATGCTTATAATGTCATGTCATGTTTAGTTAGTCAATTAGGTTTTTTGGTTCAAAAGAACAAAAAATCACACCAAACGATATAATTGATGATGATTTTTATCGAATTCACATCAAAAATGTGAGCACTGAATCCGCGGGAACATGCGAAGCGAGCTCGGGGACCCCCCGGGCCCCAACACGAATAGATATAGGTTAGAATGTTAGGTATGTTGTGTTAACGCAAGAAGGTGGTGAGTAGGGTAGCCAGAGCTCACTGAAGAGTTTTTGTGCTGTCAGTGGGAAGACCAAAGGCTTGTCTTGATTTTGTGTTCTGCACTGAGGGCACATAAGATCTCTGTTCTTACAGCTCGGCAGCACGGCTGTGACTCCACTGGTGTTACACACGTTCATAGTAACCACTTTCCCTCAGGTGGGCCGTGTGCTTGTCTGCCACCTAAGTTGTATAAAAAAAAGAAATAGGAGCCCCACAAAGCGGGGCTCCGACTACATAGCTCACATATTCAGTAAATAATAGTACTTAGATATCAAACCATAATACGATACGAGCAACAACAATATACTTAATTTCGTTCAGTAAAACAGTTTTGCACATATCATCAAACAGCATATTTAATTTGATTTAGTTAGTGTGGATTTGAATACACGCCTATTATTTTTAGTAATTTGGAAAAGATAAAAATGGTTACGGTGGGTTATCCTTAAGAAATAGTCAGCTATGGCAAATTTTATTGTAGACCTTTTTAAGTCACACATTTTTGTAATACAATATTTTTTTTATCATTGATAGTTTTCGCATGCGATATAAGAAATTTTTGCGTTCATTTTTACACCTTGGCTTACAATTTTGAAGTTTTAGAAAGGATCCCTAATTTGTTTGAAAATATAATATAGCCTATGTTTGTCAGTGACACTGTTGCTTTCTTATAGTAAAAGATTTTTTTTAAATCGGTCAAGTACTTTTTGAGTTTATCCAATTTATACAAAAATACAAATCTTTCCTCTTTACAATATTAAGTACCTATAGATTAAAAATGTGATCTACGTCGCCTCAATGCGCTACGATATTGCTACTATTACTTCTGCTACAAGAAGTGTGCTACGATTTATTGGCTACGACGTAAGTGCTACGATAGCAATACTTTATATATCGTTTAGAAAAACTATTTAGTTTATCTTTTAAGAGGTTTTTATCCTCCCTTACCCGTTATCCTACGTAAGTGACAAGCGCGATAGCGCGACAACGTGACGCGGTGCGTGACATATTTTTCCATACAGGACACAATAAAGAACAACGACCATTTGATATTTGGGAACTGCGTCGCAACGCGTCGTGTTATCGCGTTTTTCGCTCACGTATGACAATACCTTATTCTCATTGCCCTCTTGTTGTTCAAGTGATTACTGCCATTAATTTGTTATATACTCGAATATAATCAAATACATAAGTAATCGGTACAAAAAATAAACTAGAAACTATAACTAAAATAAAAATAAGGTTGAAATTGTGTAAAGCGATAAGCCCGCCCATTATACTGCTCTTGTCTTCTCAATTTCTGTAACATGAATATTGTAATTGGAGTACAATAAAGAATAAAATAAATAAATATATGGTTTAATGAAACATCTGTTTATTATGTAACATCAGAATCGACTCTGTTTAGTGCTAATATAGTTGGCGTCTTCATTTACATTACTAATTCAGTGCCAACAACGTCGAGATCGTGAATGGATTTAACTAGACTTATTATAACCAAGTCATTCCTTTTGTACGTTTTTAATGAAGTTAAAATAACGTGTACAATTCTTTTAACAATTAAAACACGATTAGCGACATAGTCATGTTGTAGCTAAGCTCCGTAGATAAAGATTTAAAACATGATTGATACAAAATTAAATTAGATTATTTCTTAATAAATAAAGCAAGTAATAAACCTTTTCAAGGGGGTACTGATAACAAACATATAATTTTTACCCTCGTGTGGGCAGCGGGAGCGAAGTAGGATCGCAAGTCAAGCTGCCCGCGTACTGAGGCAATTCGAACGTCAGAGGTCGATGAATAACTTCCGCCCCCTATGAGCGCAGGCCTGGGGGTGATAGGTGGAGCCGCCTGTCACCCTGGCAGAAGCAAGCTGCTAGTTGGGGACTCTGTGGTCCGATACCCGAGGAGAGGGCCAGATCAAGAGAGATGGCCCTGGGTCGGCCGGGGTGCGAGGGATATGATAAAGATCACCTTCGGCAACCAAAATACGACCCCCAGGCGTCGTGCGTTTTGGTCGGTTCGAGTCCGACATAACCTATTCCACTGGCTCCGATGGGGGAGGGGGGGGGGAGGTATCCGTGGCGATTTAGCGCACATAAAAAGAAGTGTTGTTTTTAATCAAGATTGTTATCAAGTGTACAGACACAAATATTTTACAACTACACAATAGGTAGTACAAAATAATAAGAAAATATATTTAAAAATTCCCTTGCATAATTTGACCACTACAATTGTTCACATGGAAACTAATATTTGTTCATTCTAATGTACAAATTCATAATTAATAATAGTTTGTGTATTAATTTCACTAGTCAAATTCAATCTGTTTCAATTGGTTTCATTTAGCTCACCTCCGGCAGATTAAAAGTTTCCAATCTCCGCTGATTATCCTAGGCATGTGTATCTCCAAGGCGCCCGAACTTTTATGGTAATGTACTTACACACCAATTTTATTTATATTTCTTTTCAATAGGAGATACAGAGAAAATAAAAATCACTTTTTTTTATTATTACATCTGTATTCTAATAATGAATTGAGGGAATACAAATAAAACCGGGTCGTGTTTCCCGCGTGTAATCAATTGCGTATTTTGTCAAATAAACTGTTGCTTAATACGATTTGTGAATTATGTTTATAATGCACTACATACTGTTGCAATCACAATACAGGGTGGAAGTTTTTTTTTATTTAGGACACGTCAATTACACTTCGCCTCGGCTGTTGGTAAGCTGAAGTCAAAGTCACAGAAAAGGGGGTCACCATTACATACGTAGGTATACCATGTTACAATGGTGACACTCAGCTTGATGGTCTCATCATATTATGCTTTTTCACGCCCCGTTTAAACGACCCGGGACTGCAGGAAGCAAAAAACACTTAAGCTGGTAATGAACTCCAAGCCTTAATGTTGCGACAAAGGAAAGAGTCTCCGAACCGCTTGGTTCTTGATTGGATATTCTGCACCGTATACTGGTGACATTTTAGTACTATAAATACTGTTAATTTCACTCAAAGGATACATTCTCTTATTTGTAAAAAACAAACAACTCAAAGATTTTGTTCAGAAACTCATGTTGGTACACCCGGTTCTATAAAGAGGGTCACTATTACAGACAATAAAAATATTACGAACATGACCATTAGTTTGGCGGCCTTATAACGAACGATCAAACGGACTTGACAGCTGAATTTTGCAACTGCGCATGCTCTAACGTGACGTCACCAAATTTGGAGCATGCGCAATTGGAATCTCTCCGCGAATTCAACTGTCAAATCCGTTTGCTTGTTTGAAATGTTCTTACAACATGTGCCTGCTGGTTCCTTATTCTGAGTGTCATCTAGTTTCAATTGCAGTCGTAACGCAAAAAGACAGTGGATTTCTTAATATAGAATGGCGTAAATAAATTATACGAACATACGTAGTTACGAAACGGCTTGTCACTCAAAATAAGGCATCAGATGTACTTGGTCACTTCTCCAGCGTCCTCATACACAGACCACCCGGGTAGACCATTTATTTTACTACGGTTCACCTCACAAACAAGTCATAAAATGTCTATCGCTCGTTTGCTTTTCATACATAACATAACATAAACTCACGCCTATATACCCGAAAGGGTAGGCAGAGGTGCTAGTACCTACATTTCGCCAGTTTATGTTTAGGTCCCAATGTAATAGGTGGCAAGCCTATTGCCACTAACCGGACACTTATAAATCTGCGATAAATATTTTTTTATACCACTTAGGTGGCCGACAAGCACACGGCCCACCTGATGGAAAATGGTTACCGTGGCCTATGGACGGTTGTAACACCAGAGGAGTCACAGTCGCACTACCAACCCTGTAAATACAGAGTTTCTGTGCCGTCAGTGTAGAAGACAAAGCAGGACAGGCCGCTTTAGTCTTCCCACTGACAGCACAAATTCTCCAATGAGCTCTAGCTACCCTACTCACCGCTGGGAACACAACACGAAGTTATTATAATAACTTGAGGCTGTAGCCGCGGTATTCTGTAGGGCGGAGGTACTTCCCCAGTCAGACTGCTCAATTGCGCGGAAAAACCACTGTGTCCTACCTCATTGCTACACATAACTTCGAAAAGCATCGAAAAGTCATTGGTGTGTGCCTAGGTAAAACCTGGGATCGAACCCGAGACCTCGTCTCAGCAGTCCATTACCCACACTACTAAGCTTTTCAATTCTATAAATACTTAAATCCTCAATATTACTATTCTGATAACTTGATTATTATTATTCTGTTAACTTTGATTTAAAATGTGCTATTAAATCATCGATATTTATTAGTAAACTCCATATTCATACATTATTAACTTTAACTGTACAGTATTCGAGTGTAGAACCCATTTGAATACAAATGAAGGTGAACCTTGAAGCGATTGCTTGCTCCGCACGATAGGAGCGAATGCACCGCGTTTATTGATTTTATACACAAGAATGACTATAGATAGGACTTCTTGTGTACTCGTAGTCTCGACTATGAATAGAGTTTCGTATATTGCGAGCGTCGCTAAGAGTTCTGTTATCGACTTTTGAGTTCTCATTCAAATTGTATTTTAACTAGTTGTTGCCACCCGCCTCAAATCAAATCAATTTCATTCCTATATTCTAATTATTTATTTTTATTGTTAATTTTCAATTTATATTAACATTCCTGAAAATAATGAAAACTGAAAAAAATCCAATTTGACGCAGTCTACAGAAGTTATGGACAAATACATTTTGACATACACTCCTCCAAAATAAATTCCTGGGAAATATTTTTTTGGGAAATATACTAATATGAACTTCTATGTAGATCTAAGCCTGGTAAATGGGCTTATTAATAATAAGTCATCATCATCATCATCATCATGTCAGCCACACATAGTCCACTGCTGAACATAGGCCTCTCCCACAGACCTCCAGAATGACCGATCTAAAGCAGCCCACATCCAGTGCTTCCCGGCGACCTTCACGAGGTCGTCCTTCCACCTGGCCGCTGGGCCAGGCAATAATAAGTATGTTACTCAAATTAAAGCCCTGTACCAACCCGTCTGGCTAGCGTGGAAACACTAGGCCAAAGTGTCCCAACATTGGTAGGCCCATGTCCAGCTGTGAATTGTGGCAGGCAAATATGTATAATATAAAAAAATAAAATAAAAATTCTTTAAATCAAATAATATGTAACAATGTTGAGTATTACACTATGATCCCACACTAGGTAAAGCATGCCCTGAGGGTACCAAATACGTTTATAATTTTATTTACGCGAAAACATTGTTTGCTCGTGTGACATTAGAGTTTTTGGGCCTAGTATACCCTTCCCTTATAGTCATAGTTTTAGGAAACGCTAGTGATACAACAAGCACTTTACATCAATATGACTCCACACTGGGGCCGTGATCAAGTTTATGTGGTACTAATTTATTTTATAAATTTTTAAAGCATTTACTATAAAAACTATTCAAATCGATAAACATAGACAAAATTTGAATCGGTTCAGGAGGAATTCGAATTTGCAATTTTTCCATTACAGGGGAAATGCTCTGACCACGGAACCACACCCGAGGCCATCCAAATTTTCCTATATATTTGTCTTGGGGCGATGTTGAGAGTCATCTACCGACATTCGTACGAAATATTGGAACCACTTTACATTCCACATTACATTCAACCCTGACTGCCAATTGGCGTTTGAATAAAAAATCCCTAAAGTGAAAGGGGTTTCCTATGTAAATAAAAACAAAATATGTATTATATGTATTCACTAGCTGTTGCCCGCGGCTCCGCCCGCGTGGATGTCGGTTATCGCTTAGTGTTGAGTCTACGCTATTGAGCATAAAACTTTTCTAAAATAAAAGTAGTCTACGTTACTCCTTATTACATCAGCTACCTGCCAATAAAAGTCCCGTCAAAATCGGTCCAGTCGTTTCAGAGATTAGCCGGAACAAACAGACAGACAGACAAACATTGTAAAAAATGTTATTTTGGTGTATGCATTGTATTATATTCATATGCATGTAGTAAAAAACAGTTATGGTGGTTTTAAATTTCGCAACATTTTATGATAAGGCAAACCTGTAGATGGCGCTAGCATACAGAAATTCGTATATTTTAAACTCAAAATTTACTAATCTTATATAGCCTGCATCTCAAAAGCCTTTCTGAGGGGATGCCTACGTCAT
Source organism: Eilema griseolum (assembly GCA_963662185.1). Lineage (NCBI taxonomy): Eukaryota > Metazoa > Arthropoda > Insecta > Lepidoptera > Erebidae > Eilema > Eilema griseolum. Next base: position 20,055,953 of record OY759248.1, on the reverse strand, counting down.
AGTAGTTTTATGCATGCAAAGTCTCAGCCCGATCGGTTTAAAATTGACAAAGTTTCATACAAACTTTCATCCCCTATTTTAACCTCGTGGGGGTAGAATTAATTGAAATCCTGGATGCCTACATCAAAACATCTACCTGCATGCCAAATTTCAGCTCGATCCGTCGGCCTTTGAGTATTATATATTTAGATAGATGGTCGGCAGCGCGAGTGTCACACCCCTGGTGTTGCATACGTCCATAGAAAAATGTCTCGTTAGTACAGTAAATTCAAGTGTAGTCTTCTCTATAATTAATTAATTGTATATACAAACATAACAAAGCCTCCCAACATTGGGAGAGGCCTATGTCCAGCAGTGGACTGCAATGGGGGCTAATTGATTGATTGATTGACATATATATAATCACGCCTTTATGACCGAAGGGTTAGGTACAGGTAAATTGACACCCACATTTCACCAATCATTAAATTCGGTCCCACGTAATAGGGGGTGAAACTATTGCCGTATTTCGAGCACTATTGTTGACTCAAACCATTCATGGTATTATAGGAGGTAGGACACGGCGGTATTTCCGCCCAATTGAGCAGTCCGACTGGGAAGTACCTCCACCCTACTGAATACCGCGGTCATAATAACTTCGTGTTGTATTCCCAGCGATGAGTAGGGTAGTCAGAGCTCACTGGAGAATTTGTGCTGTCAGTGGGAAGACTAAAGGCTCGTCTTGCTTGGTCTTCTACAATGACGGCACTGCAAGTCTGTGTTTGCAGGGCCAGCAGCGCGAGTGTGGCTCCTCTGGTGTGACACACGTCCATAGGCCATGGTAAGGACTTTCCATCAGGCGGGCCATGTGCTTGTCTGCCACCTAAGCGGTATAAAAAAAATCATCCGAGGCTGAGTATGGGCTGTATATATCTGTCTGATATCGAATGGGAAGAGATAGGATGGTCCAAAATCTACACTGCAGGGAACCACGCGGATTATTAATTTAATATTCAACTAAGTAATATGAAACATAATCAATTTCTACTAAATAAATTAACTTAACAATTTAAATGCACAAAGTTAAACATATTTAAGCAAAATGAGTAAACAGCCAGAATTAAAATAAGCTTGATGTTTTATTTAGCGTTGTGGTCGAAAGCGAGCGAGTAGTTAATCAAAGTCGACCACAATCATCCAGTACTGGAACAACTGGACCACACATTATGTACTTACTATTGTAGAATAATTGTATACTACTATATAATTGTAAAGTGTTTGTGTCTGTACATTGAAATATTTGAAAAAAAATCTGTGGCGTAGCGGCAGAACTGCTACGCAGGGGGCATGGGTTCGATTCGCGCTCTGTGCAAATATTTGTATGCATGAATTTGTATATTTATATTGGTTTGGGTGTTTCTATGTATAACATGTTTGTATTTACAAAAAAAGTACTGAAATATGTTTATCCGCATTCTAGATTCCATAACAAGCTAGTTAAGCTAGGCTTACTGTGGGTCTAGATAGCGTTGTGTAGAATTTTGTAAAATAATTAATATTTATAATAATGATTCTGAACTCTTTATTTTCGCGATGGACGCAAAAACTACTGAACTGATTTTGATGTATTTCTTTGCGTGAAGGTCATATATTAATCAAGTTTTAAGTAAGATTTTAAGTCTTTTTTACCTGCCAGAAATCCTTACAGATACTACCCCGCCGGAGCCGGTGGGATAGGTTATATCGGACTCGAACCGACTAAATCGCACGGCACCTATGGGTCATTATTTGTTTTTTTTTTATATAGGACACGCCAACTTGACTTCACCTCGCCTGATGGTAACCTAAAGACAAAGTCTCAGGAAAGAGGGTCACCATTACAGACACTAAGTGTTACAATGGTGACACTTAGCTTAGCGGCCTCATCTGATGCTTTTTCAGGCCCCGCTTAAAGGCCCCTGGACTTTAGGAAGAAGGAAACACGTGTGCTGGTAATGAATTCCAGGTCTTTATGGTGCGGCAAAGAAAAGAGTCTCCGAACCGCTTGGTTCTTGCCCGTATATTCTGCACAGTGTGAGGGTGACATCTAAGGCAAAGTAGTAGGAAAGGAGATGGTGGGATTAGTTTGAAGAGCTCATCAGAACACTCACCATGGTAGAGACGGTAAAATACAGCCAAGGAAGCAATATCTCTACGCACCTGCAAAGGCTCGAAGGTGTTCGTGACCTCAGGGTTCCCAATAATTCGGACCACGCGTCGCTGCAACCTGTCGAGAGCATCTAGTAGGTATTTCGCGGAGCCATCCCAGAGATGCGCGCAGTATTTCACGCAGGAGCGAATTTGTGTCTTATAGAGAAGACAAAGTTGCTCCGGCGTGAAAAAACGACTCACTTTGTTCAGGAGTCCGAGTTTCCACGAGGCTGTTTTGATGATGCTCTCGATGTCATTTCTGTTATTCAGTTTGCAGCGAATATCCATGCCTAGGATGTTGAGATTGTCCTTCAGTGGCAGCGGCGTGCTCTGAAGAGTAGGAAGGGGAAGGAAAGAAGATACCTTTGCTGTGAACGCACAAGCCTTCGTCTTCTTGGCATTGAACTCAACCAGGTTCTCAGAGCCCCATTGAGAAATGTGATTCAAGATCCGGTCCAGTTTAGTGACAAGAAGCTGTCTTTTTTCCGCGATATCGGACTGTTTGGCCGCATGTTGTCCGTGATAACTCCCGAGTAAGGTGCTATCGTCTGCATAGTAATGTATGCTGCCGGTGGACAGCATGTCGTTGATATGCAGTAGAAAGAGAGCGGGAGATAATACAGACCCCTGCGGTACGCCAGCATTTATCTGCAAGAACTCCGAAGCCCGTCCATCACAGAGGACGCGAATACGGCGCTCCCACAGGCAACTAGCAACCCAGTTGCACAGTCTAGGAGGCAGACCAAAGGCTGGTAGCTTGGAGAGAAGCGATTTGTGCCAGACTCTATCGAAAGCTCTGGCGATGGTTTGTGTCCCAAGGTGAGGTTGATAGGCATATCCCTCGCACCCCGGCCGACCCAGGACTCTCTATCTGGCCCTCCTCGGGTGTGGGAACTAGAGTCCCCAATTCGTCCCTGGAAATGGGGACACAAGATTTTAAGTTCTATCGCGACCGGAGTAGAACCGGAAGAAGGACCAATAAACGGGTTAACGGAAATCCACACGAGCAAACTCGCGTGCGGAAGGCTAGTTTAAAAATAAATTAGTTTAATAACGTTAATTGCTATAAGTGTTCAATTGTGCGGTTAGTTTATTTTAAGTGCTTTGTTGGATGTCAACGATATGATTATAATAATAATAATAATAATAATAATAATACTCTTTATTGCACACCAAACATAGGACACATACAATGGATACATACATTCTAGATAGTTGTACAATGGGCGGTCTTATCGCAATCTGCGATCTCTTCCAGACAACCAGTGTATGGACTATGCTGCCAGTAATGTTATACATAACTTAAGCGTGTAATATACGATATATACATTTCCTATTTCTCTTCTTCTCCTCTGTATCGACGTTAAGCACTTACCTATCGAATCTAGTTCTAAAATAGACACCCAACAAAAACAGTATCAATTCGCTAACTAAGCTACAATACCTAGTCTAGTTAATCTGAAATCAATATCGCATATAATCGTGTTTGGGTTTATTAACCCCGGATTATAACTGTGTGATAGGTTGCCAGAATAATTAGGTCAGGATCGAAGATTAATTGTGTTCTGAGACTAGCTTTGAGGCAGTTTTTATCGTGAGTTATTAATTATAAAAAACATCCATCATACTCGCGATGAAATGTTGAATAGCAGCAATTTTTGTTATGTCCCATAATAGGGAGTAAGCCTATCGTCGCCAATAGGGTACTTAGGGATTAAATTATGGGTATGGTAGGTTAAGGTTTATATAGCAGTCGTTCCTGTAAATGCTGATATATACGGGGCCGCGTTTCGAACCGGTGGTCCGTTTGCTAAACTGATTTTCATGTTCATTTTTTTGTTGACGTTTTGTAAGTACCGATAAAATTGTCTATACAGAACAAATGATTTTTTACTTTGACTTTGACTATGATAATCAAATCTTGACTTGGAACGTTGTTCGTCGGGATATTTCTGTACATTTTGTTGTAAATTCTAATAAATTCTCTTTATCCTATCGTTAATCACAGTCGGATCCGAAGCTTTTACCTCGAAGTCTAGAGTCCGTTTTACCAGTCTAACTGCGGATTTGGCTGAACTTCAATATTTTTCGTGAAGCATGAACATGATGACACACATCATAAAAGGTATAGCGCGAAAGTACGAGAGGGATAAAATCGGCAACAAATGTTACAAGAGGACTGGATTGAAAGCAAGATGTATTAATTGTAAAATGTATAAGTTAGTTGTGAACTTTGAGTGGGTATTTTTTTAAGGTAAGACTAGATAGAGTCCCCGTCACGTCTCCGGGTATGGGGAAGTGTAAAATAATCTAAGTGTAGTTACCATTAAAATGGGTGACTACTTAGTGGTATTTCTGAAAGCTTAAAGTTTCTGTGCTTTGAAATGGCACGTTTAAGTCGATGCGGGCTGCCAATAGTCATTAGGGAGGAAAACGGAGGTCTATATAAGTGATCAAAATAACTCTGTAAGGTTAACTACCAGCCGCTACTTTAACTGGGAGGTTAGGCGGCAGTTGCACTCAGCCAAAAAAAATCAAGCCACATCATATTTGTTTAAGCGGACCCCGCACTCAGAGGTGAATGTATAGAAAAAAGTATTTTTTTTTTAAATGAAGTTAGTAGTGGCCCCCTTATTCAGTTTAATAGCAAGAACAATCTAAGATATTCTATACCCGGGTTAGTACTAACCGTAGTTTGACTTCCAATGGTTATCGATAGGGCAACCATAAAGTAACCTTTCTCGGAATCCTTTGCACAAATTTGGTTGGGAACTGCGGAGTCAAAGATTTAGGGACGGTAAATGTCGTACCTTAAAAAAGGGGTAACAAGTAGATAACCTCCAGTGAATTTGTGTGTATTAAAAGATTGTGTTGTAAAAAATGTTCTTTACAGGTAAAGGGTGAACCATTCCAGCTTGTTATAGGATTTTATGATATTTTAAAAGAAATCAGTTTGCTAGCTATTAATTCAATTTATATTGGAATAATTTAAATGTTTCAAATGGGACTTGTATCCGCGACCCGTCCGTTACAAGGTTAGAACCTGAGCTACATAAGTACACCCTCAAGCATTCGAATTTCTCTACTTACTACGCTTGGAGAAGAGCCATCTATTGATATATTTGAGAACTATCGAAAACAATGGACGATATTTCAATGCTTATACTTACTTTGATGTTGTAAAATAATTCACAAAATATATATTTTTTTAATTCTAGACGTTGCTCGTGGTTCTACATACATAATATATATACACTCTGTATGTGCTTGTCCAGTAACTTTTTTTAAATGTGTGAAGTCCAGGACCTCAATTCTACTGAAACAAAACAACTGGCATACCATTTCATTAGACTTTATTTCTAAACGTTTATAGTCCAATATTAAATAAAAAGAGGCTCATTACACTTTTTCATTCCCTATGTAAAAAGCTTTTTAATTTTGGGCCATAATCGTATTCCGTTAAAGTTTAAAATTAAATGGTTTTTGAACAGTGTTAGCAGAATCCAGGCTGAGATAATATTTACCACTATTCCAGATGCTAAAATTCTCGAAATGGTACTTCCTAACTTGACAGCCATGACAGATATTTTTCAAGCTCTGCTTAAAGAATCCGAAACATAAGAAAAGATGAACATTTGTGCGGGCAGAGCATCAAATCTTTTTTTCTCGTTGATTTCATCTCATCTATTTTAGCATTCGTAACAGACGACCTTTCATCCATCTCTGAGAGACTGAGCATTTTCTAGCCAAAAAAACAGTAGCTCACATTTAATCGATCTGGTTATCAAGTATTGACCTTCTGTGCCTCTAAGGACTTAAAACTCGAAATAAAACATACAACTTTATTGGTCTTCAGAGATTTTTGTGCTTATGTAAATGTGAATATTTCTGTCCTATATCCGACTTCTCAGAATCAGCTTGGTCTCTCTTCTCATTAGTTATCAAACTACGGTTCAAGTTTTAATTGAAAAGCCCGGATGCGACTGTGAAATCTTATGGCCCATTACGATCAATGTTATCGCCAAAATTAGAAGTCTCTTCACCGTGGAATTGAACCTTTTATTGTGGAGATAAGTATGTGTTATCTACCTACAATCCATTTGAAATGACTTGTTTTATGGAGAGTGTGCCCATAGCAGTACGTGGGAGTAATTTGTAAGCTGGAAAATGATAAAAGTGCTACTTTTGCTCGTTTCTTGTTTTATTATTTAGGTTTGCAATGTATGGCGTTTCTAAAAAAATGTCTTAGAAATTTCAATAATATTCTTGTTCATACCTAGAAGGGCTTATACCTAAGTGGTAACTGTGTAGGTAAGTATATTACAAGGTTAAGCTATTTTATACAGGTTCAGGCTTAGGATGAGGGACTATTCTTAATCCACTTATAGGCTGCGATCCGCATACTTGCTCTCTTTGTTGCGGTTTGGCTTTTACGGCTTTTATGGGAGCTTCTGTCATTTAACTTCCTCACTCCGAGAAGAACACGAGGTAGGACACGGCGGTATTTCCACCCAATTGAGCAGTCCGACTGGGGAAGTACCTCTGCCCTTTTTTTTTTTTTTTTATACCACTAAGTTGGCAGACAAGCACACGGCCCACCTGATGGGAAGCGGTTACCGTGGCCTATGGACGTATGCAACACCAGGGGTGTCACACTCGTGCTGCCGACCATGAAGAAATCTTCTGATGCCCCTCTTGAAGAACCCCATATTGTAGGCGCTTGGGAAAACCGCAGCAGGGAGGTCATTCCACAGCTTGAGTGTGCGTGGGATGAAGTTTCTTTCATACCACACAGTGCGTACCGTCTCAGGTCGCAATGTGTGGGGATGAATTCCCTACCTATGGCGAGAGGTGCGATGATAGAATGAAGCTACGGGCATCATGTCAAAGAATTCATCTGAGCACAAACCATTGTATAGGCGGTAGAACACACACAGTAAGGCAAAATACCTCCTAAGGCTAAGAGGTTCCACTCTACCTGTGAGTATGGGATTGTCAACCAGCCTCAATGCCCGTCTTTGCAACGAGTCGAAGGGGTCAAGCTGGTATGCAGGTGCTACAGCAAAAAGGTGACAGCAGTACTCCATGTGAGGCCGGACCTGTGCCTTATAAAGGAGGAGTTGCTGCCCCGCAGTGAAGTACTGCTTCGCCCTGTTGAGCACTCCGAGTTTTTTTGATGCCAACTTAACCTTGTCCTGCAAATGACTTCGGTATTGGACGTCGCTGGAGATATCGACACCAAGGATCCCGATACTCGAGGAGATGGTAAGCGGTGTGCCCAGGAATTGCGGCGCTACAATGAATGGGGTTTTCTTAGCGGTGAATACACATACTTGTGTCTTAGTGGGGTTGAATTGGACTAGGTTTAGTCGTCCCCAATCGGATACTCCAGAGAGAGTAGTCTCGATTTTAGACACAAGTTGTTCGCGACTCTTCTCCACCTCGGACTGAGGGATATTTGCACGGCCCGTGTAACACGTGTCCCCGGTACTGTCGTCCGCATAACAATGAATGGAGCCATCAGACAGCATGTCATTGATATGCAACAGAAACAGCGTCGGAGACAACACGGAGCCTTGTGGGACACCAGCGTTTATGTTCATGCGGTCCGAGCAGCTGCCGTCGACGACAGCTTGGATGCTTCTGTTGGACAAAAAGCTGGCGATCCATTCGCAAAGTCCCTCGGGGAGTCCATAGTACGGCAACTTCGCAAGAAGACCTTTGTGCCAGACCCGATCGAAGGCCTTTGCTATATCGAGGCTGACCGCTAGTGCCTCACCCCAACTCTCGATGGCTTGCGACCACCGGTTTGTGAGATACACAAGAAGGTCACCGGTTGAGCGACGGTGGCGAAAGCCGTATTGTCGGTCGCTCAGTAGATCGTTTCCTTCAAGGTATCTCAGGAGCTGTGTGTTAATGACACGCTCCATAACCTTCGAGAGTAGGGAGGTTATAGCGATAGGCCTGTAATTGGTCGGATCTGTCCTGTCGCCTTTTTTAGGTACAGGGTGCACGAATGCGGTCTTCCACGAGGCTGGGACCTGCCGCGCGGAGTAGGAGAGTGCAAAAAGGCGTGTAAGTACAGGGCACAGCTCGGGGGCGCAGTGTTTAAGCACCATCGCCGGTATCCCATCCGGCCCACTCGACTTCCGAACATCTAGGGACTTAAGCTCACGCCGGACCGCCCGTTGCGTGATTTTAACTTCAGACATGGAAGCACCACAGCTGGGAATTATGGGTGGTTCGGCGTCCCCGTCGTTCATAGTCGAGTTTGACGCAAAGAGATTACCCAACAGATCAGCTTTCTCCTTAGCGCCATGGGCCAGACTACCATCGGATTTTTGCAGCGGTGGAAGGCAAGACTGGCAGAAGTTTCCCTCGGCAGCTTTGGCGAGCGACCAAAATGCACGACTGCCAGATGGGTAGCGCGCAAGCCGCTCGCCAATTCTGCCGATGAACTCAAACTTAGCCCTGGCCGTAGCTTTTTACTAGACCTCGAGGCGGCAGTCAACTTTCGCTTCACTTCAGTGATATTAGGATCTTTATTGGCTAAAGCCGTGGTCCAAGCCCTGTATGCAGATTGCTTGTGGTCTCTTGCTTCTCTGCAGGGCCTATTAAACCAAGGGCGTTTGCTCTCTCCTGTTGCGATCCAGCGGTTCGGAATATAGCATTCCATACCCGCTAGGATCGCATCAGCTACTGCTGTTGCACAGGAGCTGGGATCATTTGAAGTGAAGCAAAGCTGCCTCCACGGGTACGACGCGAAGAATTCTCGCAGTGCATCCCAGTCTGCCGACTTGCAGTGCCAGACATGCCGCCATTGAGGTGGCCGCGGTGGTTCAGGCCGCGTGAGAGTCACTTACGCCCGAACGAGGCTGTGGTCCGAAGTACCAAGTGGTGCTTCCACAGTTACTGAGTATTCGTCCGGGCGTGAAGTCAGCAGAAGGTCCAGTATAGAGCTTCTATGGGTCTCTATTTCTGGTGTTCTAGTAATAGAATGCACCAGTTGAGAGAATCCGTAGCTCAGTGCAAAGTCATGAGCAGCCCTTCCCGCAAAATCAGTTCTAGGAGACCCCAGCCACTCTACGTGGTGAGCGTTGAAGTCCCCCAAGAATACTAAATCTGCGGTAGGGTATTGCTCAATTACCTTGTCCGCAGACCGCTGCAGATGCTCAAACAATTGAGCTGTACCCAAGTCACCGCTATGAGACCTGTAGAGGCACGCAAAGATACGGGTGTGGCCACCGTGATCCATACGTACCCAAAGAGTTGACAGGTCCCTGTCTTCAAGGCCTTGAAGACGGCGGCAGCAAATATCATCCCGGACGTACAAGCATACCCCGGCGCGACTCAGGAAGTTATGCTCGAGTTTGTACCCCGGGTACATTAAGTAGGCTGTATCGGCCGGACATGATATTTGCGTCTCCGTCAGAAAAAACAAGGTGGGCTGCGCGGTCTCTAAATGTAGATGGACCGCGTTGAGGTTGGTGTGTAGGCCCCTGATGTTACAGAAATCCACATGTATTGTGGACGATGGTACCGCTGTAGTAACCTTATTCTTATTTTTTCCTTTCATGACCTATGTGGGGGGTGGGGGGAGGAAGGTATAGAGAGTTTCTGTGCTCCCAGTGCAGAAGACAAAGCTAGGCTTCGTACCACCACTGACAAGCTGGGGTTGTGTGAGTGGCTGGCGCGGCGGGCGGAAGGGCCCGGTCCCCTCCCAAATACTGTAGCCGAGTCCACTCCGGTTTCCTCCTCCGGCACGACTACGGCATTGGGCACTTTACACAGGCTGCTGGTTCAGCCTCCTGGGGCGGAGATTAAGTGATCCCCAGGTTCGGGAACCGTACAACCTGCGGGCGGCCAGCGGATAACCGTTTCACCGGGTCTCCCTGACCGCCGCGCCAACATTTCACGCCCCTACAAGTCAGTGGTGTCAATTTAAGCCTACGGTCTATCCACTGACAGCACAAAACCTCTCCAGTGAGCTCTGGCTACCCTACTCACCACCGGGAACACAACACAAGGTTATTATAACCGCAGTATTCTGTAGGGCGGAGGTACTTCCCCAGACGGACTGCTCAATTTGAGACGGGAGATACCGTCGTGTCCTACCTCCATCAATACACTGAATTGACATCAATATCCAGAATACCGCGGTTATAATAACTTCTTGTTGTGTTCCCAGCGGTGAGTAGGGTAGCCAGAGCTCACTGGAGAATTTGTGCTGTAAGTGGGATGAGTAAAGGCTTGTCCTGCTTTGTCATTGTGTTTGTGGCTTCTCTGGTGTTACACACGTCCATAAGCCACGGTAACCACTTTCCTTTACGTGGGCCGTGCGCTTGTCTGCCACCTAAGTGGTATAAAAAAAAGAAAGTTTGCCCTAGAGACTGTTCCATCAATCAACAGTTATACCGACTTGTACGTGACTTGTGCCTCAAAAATCTTAAGGGTAGCCCCATAAACACCCACATACACACCGATATCTTAGTTATCTATGCAAAGTGTACAATCGATTTATAACATCCTAGATTCCAGCAAATTACATTCTAGATCAATAACAAACGCAAAAGAACAAGCCCAGTCTCAATTCACGGCATTGTCACGTTTTCAATTCGGAAACCTGATCTATATCTCGGTGTATCTCTGCCTAAGGCCTCATTTAAAGTGACGCGAGTCAACGTCGCGATTGTGATAGGTGACGTAACCCACACTCATCATGTTTTCAGAAATACAATAGGAATGCAGTACGAGCATACCTAAATCGAAGCGATCTTTTGTCGTATTGATATGAAAGAGATGTATCTATTATGTAGTAGCTATAATCTAATCTATGCTCGCCAAGAATCTATATAAATTATATTATTGTTATACAGTCAGCATCAGATCAATCATAATGAATAAAATACTCAAAATAATCTTAATGACTTTGTTTTCTCGCTTCCTGTTGATTGATTGTTCTGATATTTGTTACAAATCTTTAGTTCGGTCAATATGTTATAAAGTTACAGGTCAATATAAATAATGTTTTGAGACTTAGGTCACCAATAATAGCTGAACAATTGCAACTTGAAGTGTACTGACACATCAATTATATTTTGTTCCCCTCTTTCTTGAATATCCGTCCTTTTCTTTTCTCGAATGACGTCATTGTTATGTTTTTTGTTTTAGAATCATATAACACAAGTATAGATTGCTTACATTGTACCATCGCTCTGTGCACATAGCCTCTTTACAAACATTATAGATTGCGATATATACTTGCGGTGACTACAAGCGCTCCACTCCATGAAGAAGAAAAACATACAACGTGGCATGAGACGCTACGCTACACGCGACGCTTGTGGCTCCGCGCATCTGTGAACAAGGTCTTAGTGTGTACCTGGTAACTTCCACTTAATTGCCTATTTTGGCGAGTTTCGAGCCAATATCCGATCTTGCCACGACCTTCGGAGAAAAATTTCTAAACTACTTTGAGACTTAAATTCGGGGACATTAAGAGTTCGAAAAATGTTTAATAAGATTACATCGGAGACTTTATTTTATTCCAAGTATAATGTGAGTAATTTATTTATACTAGGCTTACAGTAAACTGGGAATAAATTCTACTCATAACTAGTATCATCGTTACAAAGTAAAATCATTGCGATTTCCCAAAGTAAGTGTTGGTAGCTTAGTGGTTAAGGAGACGGCCTTACGATTAAAAGGTCTCGAGTTCGAATCCTGGCCATTACATTACCGACGTAAACACACTCCTAACACAAGAAATTTCGCTTAACTGGAAGGTTTAAAAGAAATATTAATAATTTCGATTCTATTATTCGTTAAAAAATGCGTCAAAAATTGTTTGAAAGCTATATTAACTTTACCAGGAGCGACATCATCTATTCTATATCAAAATCATGTCCATTATTTAGCAGCTGCGCAGGTCAGGTTAGCCTGAGGCTCACCCCGAGGGATTCTCTATTCATATATTGACGTATATTCACATATGGACATAATAATTAACAAAATAAAATACTTTGGGAGTGACGACACAAGTTAAAAAGTGATAATAAATGCTTCTACAAATTTGATTCACAGGAAAACGCAATATAACAGAAACTCACTTCTATATTCAGAACACATCTGGCACTCAAATCTATTAAAGCAAAACTATATGATAGAGTCATATCACGGATACTGAAAAAAAAGGCATTTAATTTTAGATTATATTTACAGAAATATAGTCTAAAATTAAAATTTTGAACCTTAATGGCATTGCTTTAAATCCTAAAATTAAATGGATTTATAGCAGTGTCCATGTATGACAGTAGTTTTGCTTAAGCAGAATCGAGGCCCGACGAAGGATCGCAAGCTAAGCTGCCCACGTACGAAGGCAACTCGGGCGTCGGATGTCGATGAATGACCTCCGCCTCCCATGAGCGCAGGCCTGGGGATGACTGGTGGAGCCGCCTATCACCCTGGCAGAAGCAGGCCGCGGCGACGGCGCACCTCGCGCGCCTCCCCATTTCCCGGGACGAGTTGGGGACTCTGCAGTCCCCACACCCGAGGTGAGGGCCAGATAGCCCTGGGTCGGCTGGAGTGCGAGGGATATGCCTGTTAACCTCACCTTCGGCAACCAAAAACGACCCACAGGCAGCGTGCCTTTTGGTCGGTTCGAGTCCGACATAACCTCTTGGTGGTGGGGTATCCGTGGAGATTTTGCGCACGTAAAAAAAGCAGAATCAGGCCTAGTTAAGGGATCTAATCATCTTCCTTTATTCCAAATTAGCATTCATTCCACTATACGACAACGTAGCAGGGCTGCTAAAATGCTGGATTTCATTAAATTAACTCCAAGCACTTACAAGTTTCCTCAAAAATCGCAACACCTCTATGCATCTGCCAATATTACCACTAAAAGATACTAAAAGGTGTCGGTAACCGTAAAATATAGCAAGTTCATTAGTTATTTTAATCTCAAAATGAAAATATCAGAATGGCCAACGCGCCTATAGAAGTTTCCACTTCAAAAATAACGTTGAAATAAATAAGGAATCAAATCCCAAACCACCTCTGTAAGTGGCTCCTTACACAAACTACATTTCCTTCTATTAAGAGCTTACAAGAAAAACGTTTTAAAACGACGCAGTATGCCTTTTTAAGTACTTTCTTCTGAAGTAGATATATATTACGTACGGACGTTAGAACAATTGCTATATATATCTTTTTAATAGCCAATCTAGTGTTAAAGTGGCAAATGTTGTGGAAACTTTACTTATTGGGAAATTATGAAATTATTAAATGACCTTTTAGAGCAAGTTAAATATTTCGTTGACTCTTTCCTTTGTCGCACCATTGAGGTCTGGAATTCATTACCTCACGTGTTTCCTTCTTCCTACAGTCCCAGGCCCTTTAAGCGGGGCGTGAAAAAGCATATGATGAGGCCGTCAAGCTGAGTATCACCATTGTCACTTGGTATATGTTAGTAATGGTGATCCTCTTTTCTGAGACTTTGCCTTCACCTTATCACGGCGAAGTCTAATCAAGATCAAAATCACGACGAAGTCTAATTGACGTGTCCTATATAAACTAAATATACACATAGCGCGCAGAACAGATGGCCGATGGAGCAAAAAAGTTCTGGAATGGCGACCGCGTACGGGCAAACGTAGCGTAGGACGCCCAACGGCCAGGTGGAAGGACGACCTCATCAAGGTCGCCGGGAAGCGCTGAATGCTTTAGATCGGTCATTCTGGAAGTCTGTGGGAGAGGCCTATATTCAGCAGTGGAATATGTGTGGCTGACATGATGATGATGATGATGATATAAACAAAAAATTGTAAAGATATATTTTGGAGTTGATTTATTTGTTTTGTACCTGAGTACGGAAAAGCTAAAAGAACGGTTAAGATTTTCAAGGGAAAGTTCACGTCAGTACTATAATAGCCAGGGTTCAAACCCAAGACTTATAAATCGTAAAATCGTAAAACAAACTCTAAAAGCACTAACTTTTTGTATCAAATACAAAAAGGTAATCAAAAAACTGACAATAATTTTCTGTAAATCCTTTTCATAGTTATTATAAAAAGGATATATGTGGTAATTACATATTTGAGCCGTTTGGGGTCAAGACGCTGGGATCATGGGGTCCAAGTGCCCGTCTTTTGTTTCGAGAAATTTCTAAACGTTTAATTGACGCTACCCGTGACCAGAGGGCTGGTTTATTCCTTGCGCAAAGGATTGGTATTGCCATTCAACGTGGCAATGCCGCCAGCCTTCTGGCCACCTTCCCGGTTGACATCGATGGGGAGGAATTCTTTGACGCCTGAACCTGCAGGATTATTTAGATAGATTTTTTTAACATAAGTATTTTAATTTAGATAACTTCTGCGTATATTATGTAAATATTATACTAATTGAGTTCTAATATAATTTCATCTATTTTTTTGTTAATATCGAAATAGAAATTGTCATGTTTATTACTCTTTGACTTAATAAGTAAACTTTTGTTTTCCGTTTATCAAAAGAATTACTTAATAAGTGTACACATACAGGATAAGTTTCCAACATTACGAAACCCTCAACAAGTAGTATTGAGAACCTTTGTCATATATTTATTTGGAGGAAAACTTTCTGCGCCCGAGGTCACGTTTCTCAGATGTTTGACCTTGTCAAAAACATATCTTAGGAAGTTAGATCATATTTCCTGTTCCAAAGAGGGTTCAGCTGTAAAATTAGTTGAACATTTTTTGATTTACTTAGATAATTAAAACTGTTGACGCAGCAGCCCATTCCGTCGCGTCTTGACGACACAGTCGCCGCGATGACCTACATACCGCCTTAAGTGAATCATGTGTAATTGTGCAAACAAATGGTAAGTTATAGTCTTTAAAATTATAACTTGTACTCAATTATGGGTTCACCAAGCAAAGTAGTTCTCAAAACTGAACTCGAGCATCAGTTGTACACCCGATACAAAGAGGAACAGAATGAACGCCTCGAACTACAAAAACTAGTAAAAGACCTCAGTAGTCAGATAGAATCACTTCAACAACAGCTGAAACTGATTCAGGAACAAAACAATGTTCCTTTAGAGAAGGAACAATTAACGAATAACAAACCACAAGAGGCAGTCGAATATGGGACTGATGATGAGGAACTTGCCCGAGAAACAGAGTGGGTAAGACAAAAAAGTAGGAAGAAACGGAAATTAAACATTTCACTATCTCCTCCTTCACAAGGAGGAAGCTTAAAAGAATCTCAGGATGGCACAAAACCCGAGAAACCAAAAGAAAAAAGGGTACCACAACCTCCACCAATCATAGTCGAAAAAATCAGGAACTACCAACAGTTCTACGACCTTCTTTTGACCAGTCTAAACGGGGATTCATTCATCGTAAAGATGATGAACGGGGAAACCGTTAAAATAAACGCCAAGGACGAAGACTCATACAGAGCTGTAACGAAATTATTGTTGCAAAATAACTGTCTCTGGCACTCGTATGAGAATAAACAAGACAGACCAATACGAGTTATGGTCAAAAACCTGCACTCGTCGTGTCTGCCAAACAGAATAGTAGAAGACCTGAATGCTAAAGGCTATAAAATTCAGGAAGCTGTCAATAAACTAAGCTGGAGGACGAAGGAACCTCTTAACATGTTTATGTTATCATTCCAAAAAGATGAAGACATTAACCACATCTATGGCATTAAGGCCATACTTGGCTGTAAGGTAGATGTGCAGCCTTTAAAAACATCTAAATTAATCCCACAATGCAAAAGGTGTCAAGCATATGGTCACACCCAAAAATACTGTTCAAAGGAACCAAGGTGTGTGAAGTGCACTGGCAAACACCTCACCAAGGACTGTACAAAATCAATAGCTACAAAACCTAAATGTGTGCACTGTGGCGAGCCTCACCCGGCTAATTACAGAGGGTGTATTGTAGCTAAAGAACTACAGCAATTGAAAAATAAAGCCTCCAAAAGAAAAGTAGCTACGCCTAATATCCCGGCCCCTGCTGCTGAGAGACAACAACCACCCCGTTCTACTCATAAAAAGGTAACAAGTAGTGTGTCTTTTGCGCAAATGACAAAAGCAACGCAGTCACTGTCACAGCCAACGGTGTCCCCGAATTCTGATAAAACTACTACAGATGAAAATATTAGTAGAATTTTAAGCATGTTGACTTCCTTTGACCAAAGGTTAAGAAACATTGAGAACAAACAATTACCTTTTCAATACATCCAAAAATGAAAAACGTACTAAAAATTATGACGTGGAATGCAAACGGTCTCCTTAAGCATCGAAACGAGTTGCAAGCAGTCTTAACAACAAAGCAAATTGATGTATGCCTCATATCAGAATCTCACTTTACAAGAGAATCTTTTATTCATATTAAAGGCTATAACATATATCATGCACTGCATCCCAACAACACTGCGAGTGGTGGCAGTGCCATCATTATTAAAGAAAAAATCTACCATTACTTAAAACATAAATGTGAAGAACAATTTGTACAAACTGTAGCTGTTGTAATCCGAACCAAACTTCATGATATTACTATATCAGCTGTATATATTCCACCCAAGTATGCGCTGAAAACAGAGCAGTACAGTAATATGTTGAAAGCTCTAGGAAACACATTCATATTTGGAGGTGATTTTAACGCAAAGAACACTTTTTGGGGGTCTAGACTAACTAATACCAAGGGTAAGGAATTGCTATGTGCTATCAGAGAAATCAAGTGCAATGTGATTTCAACGGGGAAACCCACTTATTGGCCTACCGATATTGGAAGAAAACCAGATTTGATAGACTTCTTTATTTATAAGAATCTATCAGCTGCATACCTTAATATAGAAGAAGGCTATGACATGCATTCCGATCATTCACCCATCATCTTAACTCTAAACGAGACAATAATACAAAAAGAAAACAGTCCAACCTTAGTGAACAAATACACTGACTGGGAGAGCTTTCAATTTGATTTAGACTGCTGTATAGACCTCAAAGTATCCCTTAAAGACAAACAGCAAGTAGATGACGAAGTTGCAAAGTTTATTACGGACATCCAACGTTGCGCTTGGCGAAATACACCTGAAATGAAAAGAAGAGTTGCAACTCAAAGATATCCAGTGGAAATTAGAAATCTTATAGCCATAAAGCGAATCCAGAGGCAAAAGTGGCAACAATGTAGATATCCACCTGATAAAACTCTGCTAAATAAACTCACAAAAAGATTAAGTAGAGCAATTCAGGATTTTCACGACGAGACAACCAATAATTACCTTAGTCAACTATCAAGTAATGGCACTTCTGATTACTCACTATGGAAAGCCACTAAAAGCTTAAAAAAGCCCATCACTCACATTTCGCCTATTCAAAAAATAGATGGCAATTGGGCCATAAATAATGAACAGAAAGCAACTGTATTTGCAGAACATCTCGAGCAAATTTTTCAAACGAACAGCGAGGAAAGCTCTGAAAGTATAGCACTGGACGTGACGCAGTATGACAACTTAGAAATAAAACTTGTTACCCCAAAAGAAGTTAAAAACATGATCAAAAATTTGGCTAAAAGGAAATCACCGGGATACGACCTAATCACTGGAGAACTCCTACAAAATCTCCCACGTAAAGCAATTGTAAAGCTTACAACACTCATCAATGCCACATTTAGATTAAAACATGTGCCTAGTATGTGGAAAGTTGCTGAAGTTATCATGATACCTAAACCTGGAAAACCACCTCATGAAGTAACATCATACAGACCCATATCACTCTTGCCAATTATAGCAAAATTGTTCGAAAAACTACTACTCAGGCGTTTAAAAGTTATTATTGAAGATAAAGAACTGATTCCTAACTACCAATTCGGTTTCAGAGAAAAACACTCCACAATAGACCAAATACACAGAATAACCAATATTATCGAAAAAACATTAGAAGAAAAGAAAGTTTGTTCTACAGTATTTCTGGATGTAGCTCAGGCATTTGATAAAGTATGGCATAGAGGTCTTATATATAAATTAGGTAAAATGATCCCTAAACAATTTGTGGACATTTTAGAATCCTATTTAACTAAGAGGACATTTAGAGTGAGACATGAAGATGCGTATTCAGATATCAAACAAATAAAAGCTGGTGTACCGCAAGGAAGTGTTCTTGGACCTATCCTGTACCTATTGTATACCTGCGATATCCCTGAAACAAACAACAGCGTCATAGCTACATTTGCAGACGACACAGCTATCATGGCTACGGGTGTCAATCACAAAGAAGCAGTGGAGAAGGTACAAATTGCCGTCAATGCCATCACCGACTGGACAAAAAAATGGAAAATCAAACTAAATGAGTCAAAATCGACACATATTGATTTCACAAACCAAAGAGCTGAACATACATCAGTATACATTAATAATCGTGTAATACCATATGAAAATACGGCAAAATACTTGGGCATGACGCTAGATGCAAAACTTCGCTGGAAGGCTCATGTCAAAAAGAAACGACAGGCACTAGACATACGTTATAAAAATATGTACTGGCTACTTGGCAGACATTCCACCTTGTCAGTGTATAACAAAGTACTTTTATACAAGCAAGTACTCATGCCTGTATGGACATACGGCATTCAACTTTGGGGATGTACAAGACGGACTAACGTTGAAATCATACAAAGATTCCAAAATAAGGTACTTCGGACTATAGTAAATGCTCCCTGGTACGTCAGAAATGAGGACATCCACCGAGACCTTGGAGTGGATCTTGTAACTGATGTTATAAAGAAACACGCTGAAGCACACGAACAAAGGCTTCTTCATCATGTGAACGTCGAGGCTATTCAGCTACTTGACACCACGGACATAGTGAGAAGACTAAAAAGAACTAAACCTTTTGAGTTACTTTAGTAAAGTCAGTGTAACTAAGTACAGTGAGTGCTACGTTTAAAGAACACAAGAACAAAGTGTCTTTTAATTTCAATAGAGACTATAAGAAAAGTGTCAATGGATACATTCTTAACTTGTAAGTGTTAGTAAATTAAGTTAAATTTAAATTACTTATTAGCCTCAAGGTCTAGATTGTAATTGTATGAGTAATCGTTTAACAACGAGTACATCATAATGAAAAAAAAAAAAAAAAAAAAAAAAAAAACTTAGATAATTATGTTTGTTTGAATTATGTTTTGTACTTAATTGTGAATATCAGTATGCTAACAGTGGGTAAGACTCTTTTTCGCGCTTTTTCATTTCATTTCATTTCATTTCATTTTCTAAGCACACAAAAATTTGTCAAGGATAATATACCACTCTGTCACTTAATAATATCCTGCATTTCGATTTGGTGGTTTATCTAAAATACTATGTTTGTTTAATCAAGCGAGGATGTACAGTTTGACTATGTTTGATATCAAACTATAAACTTTGAATATGACCGGAGCTAGTGCATAATTATGATAAGTTTATAACATTATCCTGAAAATATCACTAGTTTTTGAATATTTGAATGAAAAAAACATTAATGAATAAAGGTTGCTATAAAGTTGATGATAGTATCTTGATGATGTATATGCGTGGTCAACATACTTGTGTTAATTTATTTTGTGCGAGCAAGCAAGAGACTTCTCTTTAGCAAATTTAAAAAACGAAAGATCATCTAGTTCTAATATAGTTCTCTGAGTTTCTTGCTGAGATCTTCTCAGTAGAACTATCCTACCGAACCAGCGAAAGAATCATTTTCCAAATAATAATAATAATAATATATTTATTTGCTTAAGATGTGGTAAATACAAGGTGACAAACAATTTATGAGCATAAGACACATTTTGCCATTCCGTCATGACATGCAAACATTAAAACATTAAATTAACATATTATTGTGAATTGAATTGTCAAAAAGGTTTAATATTACATAAATTAATATTTTTATAGTGTTTCTTGACATCATTGTAAAATATTGACGTTCATATGTGCTCTTTGTGTGCCTAAACTGAATAAATTAAATTGATTTTTGATTCTTTGACTCTTTGACCTGTTTATCATAAATCAAAAAATGTATCGAAGTACCGGTAGCATAATATAGCATTTAAGAAGTCTGCTTTACGATAGAGAGGTGTTGGATTTGAATCCTGGCCATTACACTACCAATGCGAACCCACTATTGATACAAGCAGTTTTGTTAAGCTTTAATAATAGAAATTTCAGCTGCTGGTACTTGTTAATAAAGTACATACACATACAAACGTACTAAAAATCGTTTCAAACGTTCCATATAGGTTGAATTCTAAAATACACATCAAAATAAATAACTCAAATCACTGAATAAATAAATCACAAATTGAAATTGAAATATCATTTACTTTCTCTGACTGCAAAATATTACCATTACGAAGAGTCTGTCATTAAACTTTCTTCAGTAAGTTGGTGCGGAACTCCTCACAATCGTAAAGTTTTAATTGAAACCTCAACGTCTCGTCTATGAGTTTGTGCCAGGCTTTGTAATATACAATCGGTTATAGTGTGTCCTGAACTACATTAATGTGTACCTTGTGGTTCACAATGGAATAGAACTGTTTTGTCTTCCGGAGGGTTACTATCATCTCCAACAACATTATTTCTATATAATTTATTTTGATACACACAAACAATCCAAGCTAACAGTAAACACCAAATCGCTTATAATATTAAACTATTTAATATCTATAATTACTACATACATATATATACATATATTATAAAAACATGCATTACATTTACACAATGCAATCCTCTATAATAGTGACAACATTGAATAGTGACAACATGTTATTTTATAAAGCTGATATCAGACAGTATTCATTGTTCATTCCTTTCAATATGTCATCGAAGGAGTTTGTGATACGTCGTGAAATTAATGTAAACGCAAAACAGAAAAAATATAACAGTGACACATGACATCTGTCGGCTACATGACTCGAAACAATATGAACGAAACCCTAAATTTTTATTCAATTAAATCAGAAAGACATAAGTCATAAGTAAAAGACACTCGATGCCTAAAGTGAACGAATCTAACATTGTTGGATCTATTCATTGCATTCATTTTTATGTTCAGATGTGTCAATTTGAGCGATACATGAAAAATTAAAGATGAAATAAAACAGAAACTGAACGGCCTGATATCAGCTTAACTTTCATAGCGTGAATAGAACCATCAATGTCATACTGTTGTTAAGTGGTGTCTCGGAGAGCATGTTATGCCGTCGATCTTGTCATATGAACATCTATTGCAGCCATTTCGCTTAATTGAATCCCTATATGTCCAACAGCTGATCGAACAGCAATACTTTGATATCGACTGTGAGTTGTGGATGTCAGATGGCGGTAGCTTCACGAAAAATATCGAAGATTCGCTGCGTCGCAGTTAGAAAATATGGAAAATATGAACCGAGATGAAAGTCTCGGATATGACCGTAATAAATGCAAGTATAAGGTGGGTGTTATTAGGTCAAACTAGGTCTAACAGTATGTCCTATTTAGGGGTTATCAATATATTTTGTTTAATTTGTTATGATGGTACTTCACATGGCTATTTGTATTTGCGTATTTGACACATTTGACAAACAATTAACATGTGTGAACAATGTATATGACAAAGCATTCGCCTTATTGCCTATTTGACATGTATGACTAATACCAAATACGTAGAATTGACAAGTTATTCAGTTTTTTTGAATTCTTTACGGCCAGTACAGTACTTTTAACAGTAAACATAACAACTTACATGTAGGTATCACATTTGAAGTGAATACTTTTTTGTGAAGTAATTTGTGTTTGTCTATATTTGCATATACATTAAATATTTTGCCAAATCAACAAACGCCCAATAGCGTATACAAATAGTCATGTAAAGTGCCACCATTAGATTTACAAGACACAGTAGACAAATATCTCGACAGACGATAATAGTCAAAGCTTGATGGAAAGTATGATTGAAATAATATTGCTCTAAGAGACGATAGTAGACCACCAGTGAAATCTATTATTCGTGTTAGGTAACATCTTAACACAAATCTAATTTAGTGTCTTGTGCCGAACTGGGCAGTGATGAAGAGAACTCTATAACTTAGTTTAGTGTATGGATCTATGAATCACTACTTCCACCATTTACTTTACTGAAACTTTCAAATTGAAGCATCGTTTTCATTTAATTGAATATTACACTTATGAACTATTCACTCATCATAATGTAGCTGTTACGTGTAGTTGGAGTTCTAAAAATTCCAATTAGGTCGGATTTCTAGAATACATTAGAAATATATAAAGAAGAATACAAGTATCACCACCCCATCTCATCCGAAGGGTGTCGTAGGAGGCAACCATCGGATTAAAACGCAGACGATAGCACTGCGAGAGAAGGGAAACTCGAAATAAAACCCTGTAATAACCCGTCTGGCCAGAGTGGAAACAGTAGGCCAAAGCCTCCCGAAATTGGCAAAAGCCTAACCCAGCAGTGGACTGCAATGGGCTAGTTGTTTGTTTGTCTAGTCTGTGATGTGGCTAAACTTCTATATTTTCCGTAAAAACTACAGAACTTCCATATTGCCAATTGTTTGTGTAAGTCTGCTGTCAGACTTCCACAAATAATTGTAAATAGTGAAGTTCAGCCACATCACAGACTGTAAATGGGAAAAGGTTAGAAAATTATGATGAATGTAGCTGTTAATATTAACGTATATAAGTGATACTTTAATATGGTTTGTGTGGCATAGAAAAATGACAACTACAAAAAGAAAGGATTGACAGAAGAATGTCTGGTGTGTTCTTACAAGAGGTAGAAAACTGACTATCATTCCGTAAAACAGAAAATAAAAAGTGTAAAAATCCTAAATTTAGTAAATGAAATCATTGGATAAGCTGAAAATCGGTTCAACTGTGTATTCTTTATGAAGGAACATACGAACGGACGTTCATACACGACTACCATATAACCTTCTTCTTTAATTTCATCTTTGTGGATATACATAATATAATAAAACTTTATTTCATACCTTGATCCATAAACAATGTTAGTAGTATAAAAAAAATACTTAAAAGCTATGATAGTAAAAAAATAACGTAAAATAAAAACACAAAATTACAAAAATCTGTTCAAACACCGGCTGCGCTTGCCTGACGCACAGGGAATATGCATGTACATATATATATATATATACGCACCCAATGCGCCATGATAGCGCACCACGGCTTCTCGCTGATGAAACTGAAGTATCCTGTACTACTGAAGTCCTACTGTAAATATGTTGGTGTACAATAAAGAATTATCTATCTATCTATCTATCTATCTAAGGCAATCAATGTATAAACACACCTTTGAACTGCCTGACGACGAGTAAACAAAATTACACTCGCCGTGTTCGTGGGAACATAGTCAGTGTAATTTTCTGGAATCGCTGACTAGCTCAGTGGCGTTACACGTCAGTCGTCAGTTCTTTCAGGCAGAAGATATTTGAACCACGATGTTGTGTTATGGAGTGTGAAATTGTAAAAGTTATTTTTATATGGAAAAAAATATTTATTTATTTAACCAATTTGGTTACGGATCAAAATACCGAAATTCAAAATCCCGAAGTTCAGAATCTCGAAAGTTCAAAATCCCGTTTTAATTTTTCATTGTTTCTCTGAGTCTACGTTAGTTCACTTTATACGCTATGTTCTAGGTTAGTGCATCCAAGTAGGTAATTTATCTTATATAAGTAACAAGAAGTGCTATGTACTACATCCATATTGAGGCATGCAGTATTCACCCCGTGCAATCCGACTTGGATAGATTAGGTTAGAAGGCTAAGGCGGGAGCGGAGCGGAGTGGAGCCAAACATTCATTCATCCCAAAATTGGATTTTGGGATTTCATACGTTCGGTATTTTGAACATTCGGTTAAACGAATATTGGGGGATTTAACTAACCTACTTATATTTACAGCTAGCTAGTCAAATAAGTTATAGGTCACAAACGTTATTTCTTTTCAGAAATTGATCTCAATATTCTCAACCGTCATTATAATAATAATATTCCATTAAAATATAGATCGCAAAATCATTAAATCTTACATAGGCAACAATTTGGATATCAGAAAGTCTAAAACAATAGTTATTAATTTAAAAAATAATGGAATATGGATGTCAAAAACAATGAAGCGTGATGATCACTCGACATATAAAGAGCTTCCTCCATCTAAGCTAAAATCGGGTGAAGTAGAGGAGAAAAATTGAACAGCGACCCACTAGGAGAGTACCTCAAATACACCGGGAACCTGCCACTATGACCATAACGACAGATCAGTACTTGTAAATGGTCAAGTCAATATGACTGAACCTCGCCAGGAATTCTACAATTACCACCTGTAAGAAAACCAAGTGTCAGAGCCACGTCCTTGGTTTAACAGGCGCACCGCCCAGTAGGTGAGGATCAAGGAAATTGGTAGGGCTCTGCACAATTTAGTCCTTGTAAACTATTGATTTTAGCATAAAACAAAAATAATTATAATAGCTATAAAATCACGCCCATCCTAATTACATACAACGTCTTATGCATAATTCAGTTCTCAAACTCTTGGTCACCAGCAGAAGTGAGAGATAATTTCTCATATTTAAATTTACTAAAGTTTGTCGAAACCGAAACTTGCACCACGAGCACCTTCCAAAGTTTCTTTAACTGTATTAACTAGTTTATATTCTGAGATTAAACAATAGGAATATGAATTATATAAAAGCCACTTTGAACGTCTGTGCAGCTAGATTTGCATCTCACCCGTGGTTGTGATGTTGACTTCTCGGTTGCCTTTAGTTGACGAGATATTTAGTTGCAGAGGTGACAAATACATAATTTGAAGGAAATTTTAAAGCATTTAGTATGCTAACTATTCAAATCGATTAAGATAAAGAAAAAATTCAATCGGTTCAGGAGGGATTAACCGTCTCCGTGAGACGGATATATGTATAGAAGAATTTGGATGATTTTGGGCGAAGGTTCTGTAGCCCATATCGCGCCTGAAGCGATTCATTTTTTTCTATATCTTAATCGATTTGAAATACATAATTAGTACTGAAGTACATATTTAAAGTAGAAAATATTGAACATATGCTAAATACATCATCAAGCTTCGTAGCGTAGCTACTAGGCAACATAATTATGACGCAAAACACGCGTTGCTCAATAAACGAAGCAGTGGCGCGCAACACGAGCAATGTTGCTAGTTGACGCGTAACATGACGCACGGCTTGTTACGGACATAAAACATTGATTAAGCCGCCTTGATACGCGTCGTTGTTGTGCAACGTTGTTCAACATGGCGCGAAAGAATATTGTGTAGTTGAGGCTTTAAATATGCACTTACCTAGTATATAACCTCGTCAACTTTTGATATCGCGTAGAGAACGGCAAGTACAAGTTATACCTCACAGTGATGCTGCAGAGCGCGATTGCATGAGCTGCCGCCGCCGTCTTCTGCGAGGAAGTGATGTTCGAGACGGAGATGGGAGAGCGGGGCCGGATGAGACTTAGGTCCCTCCCGCTCCGTATTGTTCGCAATACGCGAAGGCGAACCAGGTGCCGGCGCCTCCTTCTGCGAGCAAGTAATGCTCGTGAAGGAGGAGGCGGGGCGGGAGCGGCAGCGGGAGCGACGAAGGATCGCAAGACAAGCTGCCCGCGTACGAAGGCAACTCGGGCGTCGGAGGTCGATGAACGACCTCCGCCCCCCATGAGCGCCGGCCTGGGGGTGACAGGTGAAGCCGCCTGTCACCCTGGCAGAAGCAGGCCGCGGCGGTGGCGCGCGTCGCGCGCCTCCCCGTTTCCGGGGACGAGTTGGGGACTCTGTAGTCCCCACACCCGAGAAGAGGGCCAGATCGTGAGAGATGGCCCTGGGTCGGCCGGGGTGCGAGGGATATGCCTGTCAACCTCACCTTCGGCAACCAAAACGACCCACAGGCGGCGTGCGTTTTAGTCGGTTCGTGTCCGACATAACCTCCTCCACCGGCTCCGGTGGGGAGGTATCCGTGGGGATTTTGCGCACGTAAAAAAAAAAAAAAAGGCGAACCAGGTGTTGGCGGTCGTTGAACGGCCTCCGTTCTTTATGAGCCCGGGCCTGGGGGTGACGGGTGACAGGTAGAGCTGCCTGTTATCCTAGCAAAAGCAGGCCAGGATGGCTGCGCGATTGTCGCTCCCCCCCCCCCTCTTCTGTTTTTTCTGGGCAAAGATGGGGACGCTGTAGTTCCACCCACGAGAGGCTTTTCTATGGCCCCGGGTCAGTCAGGGTGCACGAGGGTAACTGATGACCTAAGGCGGCCGTGTGGTTTTAGTCGATCCGAGTCAGACATAACCACTCCCGCCGGGTCTGGCGGGGTATTATCCGAGGGGATTTCCGCACGTTTAAAACAGAAGTACAAGTTGTACTATCAGGGAAACTTTTGAAATTTATGAACCATAACCTGATGACCAGCACCATACATAAGATGAATTTTCATCATCGACGGTTAAAAGGAAATAGGGGATAAGCGACAAAAGATGAAATGTTCAGGAGAGCCGTTCAAAGTTTTAAATTTTAGAAAAACTGACGTATTTTTGTCATTTATTAAGATATTGTGAAAAGCGAAACAGTTATAAAATCAGATAGAAATGGAACAGTTACTGGTATTCTTAGTTTTAGCGATTTGACGTTATTTAAAGTAGTTTTTGTCGCTTATAACCACAGCTTATAATTTTTGAATGAGGAAATATGGCATAAGATACAAATGACAAAATCAAATATTAAAGGATAAGAAGCATATGCGACATTCCAATTTATCATTTCGCAAGGTAAAAGGGTATAAGCGACTAGACCGTTCAATCAATATTATAGGAAAAGAAGGATAAGGTACTTTTCATAGTGGTTGTATAAAAGGTAATAGGGCACAAGAAACACTCGGCATTCAAAACAATACCAGGATATACGACATTAGTAACACACAATGTCGCTACGAAGCAAAGAAATATGGATGAAAAGCCACCCCAAAAGTAATGAAGTAGCGCAACCAACACAATCCTTCATCAGGAAAATATCTAAAATAGATATTGCACGACACCGTAATTGGGTCTCTAACTTCTAAAGTAGGGTGAAAAGTAGGAGTAAATTTTGACAGAAACATACTAAGGATCTATTTTACTAAGAAGCCTATTACAGTATACCCTGCTATAATTTTACACTAAATGGTAAATTTAA
Source organism: Eilema griseolum (assembly GCA_963662185.1). Taxonomy (NCBI): domain Eukaryota; kingdom Metazoa; phylum Arthropoda; class Insecta; order Lepidoptera; family Erebidae; genus Eilema; species Eilema griseolum. The sequence goes on along the minus strand of OY759248.1, from coordinate 20,028,562 downwards.
AAGATATAGCTCGTCATTTCATATTTGCTAACGAGCAGATAGTGTGATGTTTCTTGAAATAAAAAAGGATTTTTTTTAATACTTTTTAATCAAGAAAAATCAAAATTAACCCCCTTACTAATAAAAACACGAATCGTATTTATATTAGTAAACGGAAGTAAGGTATAACCACCAGTGTCATATTAAAATCAATTTAGGTAATAGAGCATAACCGACTTGGCTGTCATTAAGAACTGAATGGAAATAGGGGATAACCGCCAGAGTAATATAAGTATGCATTTTGTATATAGCGCACAAGCGCCATAGCTCTGTTAAATTACGAAATGGAAGTAAGCTTTAAGCAACATTTGTACTTTTCAATTGAAATGCTTAAAAGGCATAAACAACCAAAAGCTTGGCACCCTTGTGAAGTAAAAAGGTATTACCGACAACAAACCCAAAATAAATCATTTTTGTAGGGGTACAATCACCTTTATAGCAAAAATGACCAGAATTTTCGTCGGTTAGCAAAAATAACACTATAAATTGTATTTGTTTTGCTTGGGCATAAACGCCAAAAAAGTCATCGTAGAGCCATGGGAGTAAGCGCATTCGAAAGAGCCGAAAATTTTAAGTCCAATGGCATAAATAACTCATTTTTGACCAAAATGTCGCTTATGCCCTATTTCCTTTTACCCGTCGATATCTTTATTAGACAGTTAATACTGTTGATTGATGGCACTTGATGGAACCTGCTACACATATTGAATCAAACACTTCATACTTTTCCACTGTATTTTATTTTTCACCTGACCGGTTTCGCCTCACGACATTCTCAAAGGTTTGTATTGGCGATTCATAACTGAATAAGGTAAAAACTAAAAACAGTGAAGAAGTACAAAGTGTCCTATTCAAATCTTTATTAATTGCTAAAATTAGTCCATTAATAAATGTAAATACTCACCACTATCTCCTCAGCCTATCTCCTCGTATAAATGTTAGCTGAGTTATATAACTTTTGTTTTCTCGACATGTTGACGCAGCGGTAACCACGGCCGTTGCAATCCGATCGAAACGACGGGAAAACAAAAGATATCGTATCTTTTGTGTTATAGCCCCGTTTGGCATTCAATTATGTCGAAAAATCATGCAATTTTAAATAGATTTATTAATTAAATCGTTTTGTAAGACCATTTTATGAGATTCGTGGTCTTACAAACGCTTTTGAGGCCCAAACGAACCTCGTTGATGTTGGGTTGAGTCTCTCTAAGCTCGGAGTCTGTGGTCCAGTTAATGAAGCAATAGGGTTACAAAAAGAATTGGGTTGAAACCCGCAGCGTCTTAATCTCACCTCCAAATTAGGTAAACCAGTGAGGTTTTTTCGGCAATAAATAATACAAAAGTAATTTATTCTATCCCAACTTTGGAGGGTTTTGTCACTAAAATTAATGCGGTTTTATCGTTCTTGTAAATCACTTGTTAAACAGTAGGAGCATGAAAATAATTTACTTTTGGACAGGAAGCCTGTCGCTCCCGGCCTCGAGCCACCTTAACTGCGCGCCGTGTGGTTTTTATTCTATTCAGTTGAATTTCTAAGCAAACATTGCAGAATGTTGTATTTTCCTCTATCGTATCTAGACGGTGCCTATGGAGAATTGATGTAAATTAAAGTCGATAATGTAATTTGAGGAAGTGATTCCTGTATAAATAATACAATGCAAGCACAGGATCCACTACCGACCCCTTTCGTCCCTCTGTCATTCTCCCGCCTGGATATTCATTTATTCATTCATTATTCGCAATATAAGCTTACAGTTTGTACCAAAGCGCTTATTGTTGTCAGTTACAAAAAAAATTACATCATACAATACATTACATAGATTATATTAATTAGATAATTAAATGGCACATTCCTCGAAACTATTCAAATCTTCAATATTATAAAATGAAATACATCAATTATAATAATTTTAGGCATACAGTGGGTGCTTTAAATTGCACAAATATTTTGTGACACTCGTACCAATGACACTTGGCCCATCATGGAATAAGTCCGCATTTGGATTCTTTTTCAAAAACTCATTTAGGTATTGAACAGCTCTATAAGTAGGGCTACTCCATGCAAGAAAGTGCCAAGCTGGTGGGCAAGTCAAGAGCTGATGCTGTCGTCGTCCAGCGCCACGCATGTAGTTGTCCGGCACATAGAAGTGGACACACTCACGCACCGATGGGTTATCTACTTTAAAATTTAATAAGAAATAATAATGCATTATGTGCGCAAACTCCCGCCTGAGCCGCAATGTATCAAGGCCGATCATCCCTGACACGAAGATGGACGGGTAAAGAAACGGATAGTATCCATAGGTACGCTTGTACAGGTATCGAGCAAATTTACGCTGAACTCTTTCAACCATCAGTATGTACAGTTGTTCTGTGGGATTCCATACAATTGCGTTAAACTCCAAAACACTGCGAACATAGGCATTGTACAATAACTTTATAACTTCGATATTGTTAAAATGAGAAGAAGTTCTAGCTATGAATCCTAAAGATTTATTTGCCTTTTTACAAATATGTTTCATATGTTCATGAAAGTTCAATTTGCCGTCCATAATTACACCTAGGTCACGTATTGTAGTGACGCGTTCTAGCGGTGTTCCCGCCAGCTCATACGTCGCCAAAATTGGAGCACGGGATCTTGTAAACGTAATGCTTTTACATTTGGAGACATTGAAAGAAAGTCTATTTTTGACACTCCAAGCAAAAACCGCATCAATCTCTCCCTGGAGCGCCAAACAATCTGCTTTGCCTGTGACAGGAAGAAAGAGCTTCAGATCGTCAGCAAACAGAAGACACTCAGCATCAGTAAGAACTCCAGGCAAGTCGTTAATCATTATCAGGAACAGAGTTGGACCCAGATTACTGCCCTGACTTACGCCTGATCTGGTATAAAATGTACGAGATATATAGTTCCCAATTCTTACGTACTGCTTGCGATCTCTCAGATAATCCGCCATGAATTTAAGAAGCTGCATATCGAACCCCAATGATGCAAGCTTCATTAGAAGTACGTCATTATCCACGAGATCGAAGGCCTTTCTGCACCTGATTTCTGACCTGGCAGCCTGCTGTCACCCGAGAGCGCAGATAATCTACAAACCCAATATGGTTAGTTAAGGTAAAGCGTGCCGGGCGAAATCCATGTTGGGAATTGTCTATGTACTTACTAATGTGATCGTATATACTCTTATTTACAATGGATTCAAAGATTTTGCCAAAAAAAAAAAATGTTTATTGCGACACAGCATACAGTACAAAAAAAAGAGTGCAAAAAGAGAAAATTAAATAAAAAATACAGTATAATTTTTATATACAGTTATAGCTGTATATTTATACAGCTCCTACAGTTAATTGTAAAAAATCAAAATGTAAGAAAATAGGAGTTTGAAACTAATGGCTGAAAATATACGGCATCGCTCTATTCAGTAGTACCGAGTGGTCACGGTGAATCAATGATAGTGCTTTATACGGCAACACTGAAGTACAGAATACATACTGTTCTGTGTCGAAGTGTGACGGTGCTGCGGTGCGAGACAGGTGGTTGGTGGATTTCGTTGTAGCCAATATTCGAAATGGAATGTATTTGGGTTGGTGTTTTTTTATACAAGTGGTGGCAAACAAGTATACGTTCCACCTGATGGAAAGTGGTTTCCGTGGCCTCTGGACGTGTGAAACCACAGAAGAGTCACACTCGTGAAACAAAACATTACAAAAGCTCTCCAGTGAGCTCTGGCTACCCTAATCACCGCCGGGAACACAAAACGAGTAGGCCGCTGTATTCTGTAAGGTTGATATGTACTAACTCCGTCGGACTGTTCAATAATATACCTCTGTGTGTGTCTTGTTCTATTTAGGCATGAAGATCATCTTCTTAGCGATAGTGGTTCACTTTACGTGTTATGATTGCTTTAAGTTGGCTATTCTGGGAGCAACTGTAGTTTGACCGCCCAATTCTGAGAGAAGAGGTATGAGATTGTAGTTCGTTAATCGGTATACCAGCTAATAGGCGTGTATATTTTTTTGTACATTTTTTTGGTTATTTACAAGTAATTTTAGTTGTAGAAACACTGATTGAAGTAATCTGGAAGAAGATTTTAGCAACAACGCCCTAATATCTAAAAATTGTATATTGCATGGCAAGGGAGAAAAAAAATAATTTTTCGGCAAGAGCGCTTTTTTGAATCACGAGCGAAGCGAAGGGTTTTTGAATAGAATTCCAAACGTAGCGAAGGATTCTGATTTCTAGAATGATTCAAAGTACATTGCCCGAGGGAAATATAATTTGCTCTCAAGTCATATACTCTACTTTTCTACCCTCTCCCTATGAGAAAATATGTACTGATAACAAGAACAGAGATATAATTATTGAATGTGGCTCTTGTATTTTTCCACAGTTTTCTTAAGAATAAAGTAAAAATAATAAATTAAAGTAAATTTCAATTGCCTTATTCAATATGTGTAGCAAGTTACACCAAGCGCCATCAATCTATAGTATAACCAACCAGGAACATAATTCACGCTTTTGATTTTTTTTCAGTGAGCAGGAGCACACGCGCCGTGCAGACAGCACTTACCAGCCAGTAATTCATTCATACAAATTGCGTTCGATTCCTATGAATGATGTATGTCCCAAATTTAAAATTGCCCTATTCAATATATGTAGCAAGTTCCACTACGCACCATCAATCTATAGTATAACCAGCCAGGGACATAATTCGCGCTTTTAATTTTTTTTTCAGTGAGCAGGAGCACACGCGCCGTGCAGACTGCACCTACTAGCCAGTAATTCATTCATACAGTTTGCGTTCGATTTCTATGAATGATATATGTACCAAATTCAAAACACTTTTCCATCCGCTAAAAAGTTCTTAACAGAAAAGAGCTATTTTGCTCCCACTTATAGAGGAACAAAGTGGCATTTTTCGAATAGAAGGGATAGAAAATTTATTTAAGCTTCATGGACATATGTATACAGGCGGACTTAATGCCATAGGCATTCTGTGCCAGTCAACCTTACAGGTGGTGCACAGAATAAAGTTTTATACATTAGTTGTTGATCATTCTAAACTAAATTTCTTTTAATTGATTACGACCGATACTAGCCGCAATTTATTAATTTTCATATAACGCATGGAAATCTACCGGATTCTTTTACATTTATGATCACTGCTCTATGCCCTTGGGCACTAAAATAATACTATTTAGCCTATAAACATGATCAATAAATTACTATTCAACATATGAATAATTTTTAATTATAACCAGTAGTTCTTGAGATTAACGGGTTCAACCAACTAAACAAATCACAACAAACAAATATTAGTCATGGATCAATCCATGCAAAAAAGGTCATTCAAGAAGTGCAAGCAACATTCGTACTTTTCAAAGAAAATGGAAAGAATCTTAAGTAACATTTTTTATTACAAACACGGCACCTCGCGGTATCCGTACGTGCCCGCCTCTAAAAAGCTTATGTGGAGCTGTGTGAACATCCTGTATAGAATAGAAAGAGTCTGGATTTTTACGCCAGATTGGAGTAAAGGCTTGTTACTGTGATGTATTAGGTTCTAGATGCGGTACGAAGGCATAATTTTTCCTCATAAAAAAAGTTAATAAAAGTTTGTTGGCTGAGGTCTGTGATTTCCTAGTATGGTTCCGTACCTGTATTAGTATTTTATGGACATATATATGGAACAGAATAGTACACTGTGACACCACAACAGAGAAACACCCGCGTTGTTTTATAAACAGTGTGATATAGGTGTTTTTGGAGGTTCAAATCAACCACACGTCCAATTCCTTCAACGGAACTGCTGATTGCCGGACTGCTCAAGTACATATTTTTATTTCTGGATTGAGAGTTCAACCAGCAGTCAAACCCCACAAAAGGTAAATGAAGGAAAGGAAAACCAAGAGTAGGAGAGCAGACCTACCCTCTAGATAAGTGGCATTTGTTGGCCGGTGAATTGTAGAATAGAATGATGAATCTCTTTCTATCTTTCTATCATCTCTCAGGTGATAAAAAAATAGATGTTTATTTTTTAAAGTTCAAGGAGGGTTTTGTCGCCAATACGAAAAGGAGCGCATCGCGGTATTATTTTATTTTCGGAAATTGGTGTGAATTCGAGTTTTTATGGATAAGAATGGTGAATTTTTAGGCATAACGCCTCTGACAACGCACACAAGTGTAAGAAAGTGATATATTACAGTGAATTGTGACTTTTCATGTTGATTCCAAATCTTCTTAGGGAGTTTCTAGTAAAGTCCCCACAACTTTACTGATCAATCATCTCATTTATCGTCAGCATCAATATCATCAACTCATCGTCATCATCAACAATCATTCTAAGGACCGCAACTTGTAAAACTTGACATTGGCATCTCGCTCTCAATAAGTTTAAAGACATTTACTTGATATTGGTAAAATAGCGGCGATTCACTGCAGAAGCCATCAATAAGAAAAGAAGAAGATAAATAGATAACACTTGCTTAAGATCAAATGAAACATAATAATGAACTCATAAAAATAGATAAGACAAGATTGTCATAAAACAATTGAATTTAATAAATATGGTTTGTGAAATTTGGTCCCAACTTGTTCCCTAGATGGTGTTTTATTGAAATGTTTCATCACGCTATGGTTTCGTTACCGCGCTGTGTATTTAAATTAGTTTAGTGAATACATATAATATCTTACTCTGAGCTATCTGTTTTTCATTCAAGAAATCAAAGACCCCAAGTACCAATGTTGTACAATACTTTATTGTAAACCAATAGATTGGACGTTTATAGCAGTCTTCAACGTATGGCACTCCTATAAATTGATCAGTTTATTCTGCTCTACAAACGTATTGCCACTTACCTCGAAGGTAAGTACCTACAATCTTTGGTTGCAACAGGGACAAACTTCTTATAATGATGAAGAATATAAATAGTACGAGTATGTCATTCAACTATCCTTCAGGACAGGGTGCGACATCAACGTTAGCAGAAAATCTAATCACAACATGTCTCTTCTTAGAAAACTTAGAGCTGTACAAGAAAGGCTTTACACGAGTAATAAGGTGCACCTTTGCACCACGAAACTATTTCTCAGACCGTATGACAATACTCTTTGTATTGGCCGATAGAAAGTCGAGATTAAAAAGATAATACGGCGTGTTTACACTGAATGTTAGACTTTTAAAATAAAGGTTCAAAGAAGATTAGGATGCTTGAGAAATTGAGATAAATTTGGTATTTTAATGTTTTACTGAGGAATGTCTAAGGGCGCGATCTTTCATCGTTTCGTTTTCCTTTGATTTATTTATTTATTTTTACTTTATATACTATGTGCATTGGCGGACTTAATGCCGTAAGCATTCTCTGCCAGTCTACCATAGGGTGATGCAGAAGAGGGCCAGATCGTGACAGATGGCCCTGGGTCGGCCGGGGTGCGAGGGATATGCCTGTCAACCTCACCTTCGGCAACCAAAACGACCCACAGACGGCGTGCGTTTTAGTCGGTTCGAGTCCGGCATAACCTCTTCCACCGGCTCCGGTGGAGAGTTATCCGTGGGGATTTTGCGCATGTAAAAAAAAAAAACCATAGAGTGGTGCAGAGCTAGTACGAGATAGGCGCATTAATAAGAGTTGCGTGTGGTTCTATAAGGACTATAGATTAATTATATATAGGTTCTTAAACATAACCAGTATTTATACCTACTTAAAATATATAAAATAAATCAGAATAATTACACATAAACATAAAATATATACACATATATATAACATAAATATAATACATAAATATAGGTACTCATATCAATTTGAGTAGGAATATCATTATCGTTGAGACGATGATTCTGTCAATTCTGTGTTGATCAATTGCCGTACCTTAGACTTAAACACATTGCGACTCGTGCTCTTCCTGATCTCAAGAGGAAGTGTGTTCCATAGACGAACAGTCTCAACAAAGAAAGAGAAGCCTTAAAAGTTGATTGTAGACTTATTTTTTCTTTTTTTAACTCCCAACGCAAAAACGATGGGCTGTTCTAAGTTTAACGCGTGTGTGTGTAAAAAGTGTTCTATTAAAATTAGTCAATAAAAAAAAAACAACCACCCTATAGTTAAAAATACATTGTCTTGGTTAGCTTTGATATACCTAGTAAATTAGTATTTTAGTTCAAGCGTTATCATGTTGGAGGGACCTGGAATCATTCGTATATTATGACGAAGTGATTTACTAGTTAGGCCCCCATATAAATAGGGGTATTTTGGGGTGCGGGTTGGGTAACCTCCACGTTGGCTTACCTGTTTATTTTCCCTCTGGACCGCGGTCCTGGGGAACGGAAGTGGGGAGGCTGGTGCACCCTGGACGACGGTTAGTAGACTCTGACTCCAAGGAGAAGGAGCTCTGCTAGCCGTCGACAAATAACCCGACGAGCCCCTTTTTAGGGCTAGCTGACCCTGAGGGGGTCGTGGTATGGCGGGTCTGCAAGGCTCGCGGGAAGGGATTCGTAGAATGCCTTCCATCCCAAACAGCCCTTTTTAGGGCTAGCCTGTCGCTCCCGGTATCCCTCTGCTTTCAGAGGGGACATGGGGGTGACACAGGGATCCATGGGATCCAGGGACGGGCCGGCCTACTGCTCGCGCAGGGGCTGGCAGGCATTCGTGCCACCGTCGGTGTTGGGAGAGTTGGCTACTCTCCTGCGTCGCGTAACCTTCAGGATATCGACAACGACCTGAGTGCTAGCCATACTTGGGAAGCCGGTATCCTGAAGGCCGCGGGGCTTGCCTTAATTGGCCGGCCCGCGACGGGGAAAAGTCTGAAAAACCCGACAGCGAAGTCGATTAAAACCTGTGGAAATCTGGGGAAATCCACAGTATTTACCCCGCTTCTCGGAATGAGCGTCACCCGGGAAGTGTATCTTAGATCGTCTCTACTCGTGGGATTCAAATGGATACTAAAAATTTAAGCAAAAATACCAAAAAACCATCACCAAGCGAAACAGTCTGCGCGGAGGTCGCGCAGCACCAAGACGCGGAAGTCGCGTCCCAAGCAGGGACGGTGTCGGAAGACTTTGACACCGCCACTGAGAGGAGCAGGGCAAACAGCCCGGTGGGTCTGCAGACCCGGAAATCTGCACGGCGGAAGCGCAACCGCCGAAAAAAAATCATCCCCCCAGATAAGACCGAGTCGGATCTCGACTTGACCCTGACCGACTCGTCTTCCAGCAGTTCTGGTGGGGATGAGATGATGCGTCCCCCCCCCACCCAAGCAGATTGCGATTAGCCGCCGGAAGCTGCAGGGTGGGGGCACCAAAGCTGCCCCCTCACGGGCCTCAGCCGGGGAAGATGTGGGGGCGCCGCCGAGTCCCTCCGTCTCGGCGGCGCCCGCGCTTCGCACCGACGGCTCCACGTCCAGGGACATGACGGAGGCCCTGGAGATACTGGCCGGGGCCCGCTCTGGACCTCTAACGCCAGAGGAGGACCGGGTCCGGCTGGCTGCGACGCGCCTCGTCGAGCAGTTTGAGCTGCTCAAGGCGGAGCTGGCCGAGTCCCGGAACGAGCGAGCTCAACTTGGCAGGAGGCAAGTTGAGCTCCTCAACAGCGTAGAGCGAACAGCGGCTGAGCACCGCAAAGAGATGGAGAGGATGGCGGCCGAAGTGGCGAACCTCCGTCAGGTCGTCGCCGGGCTGCCCACGGAGCGCGTGACGCGGTCGGCGCGGCGACGACTAGCGGTGCAGCCGGAGCGGCTGGTGCCATCGGCGCCGCAGCTGTCACCGGTGCGGTCGGGGTCGCCGGTGCGGCCGGACGCACCGGCGGCCTTGACCGCACTCAAGGCCGCCGGTGCGACCGGTGCGGCCGGAGACACCGGTGCGGCCGGCGTCACTGGCGCAGCCCGCTCGGCAGGAGTCGCCGGTGCTGCAGCCGCTTAGGCCCGTGGACCCACTGGCAGCATGCATGGCGGCAATGGCTGCCATGGAAAAGCGGCAGGAGGCGGCGCTGGCTGAGTGCGAAGGTGGCAGGTGACGCAGGAGGAGCGCACCCGGAGGTTCATGGAGGCGGTCATGGACTCCAGCCGCCGCCCGCCCTTGGCGCCGCCGACGGGGTATGCCGGAGCGGTGAGAAGCGGTCCCACCAGTCAGGCGGTGGCAAGGGCCCCGCAGGAATCGGCCTGCAGCCCATCCGCTGCGCCTGCCACTCCTGCCGCTCCGGTCGCTCGAGCCGCTGTCGCTCTCGAAGTGGGAGCTGGGAGCTCCCAGGGTGCCCGGGCCAAGGGCAAGGGCAAGGGGAAGAAATCCCCGGCCCTAGCCTCAGCCCCAGCGCCGGCCCGGACCCCGGTGGGGATTGCCTCCACAAGTTCCCCGCCGGAGGGAGGCTGGGAGATGGCCGGAGCCTCCAAGAAACGGCGCAAGGCCAAGAGGAAGGCAGCCAAAAATGCCAAGAAGGCTGAGGCTGCTGCGAGGGGAGTGCCGGGGAGGCTGCGCGTCCCCCGCTCAACCGCCGTCGTGCTAACGATGACGGCGGAGGCGGCGGAGAGGGGCGTGCAGTACGCCCAGATTGTCACGCAGGCGATAGCCTGCGTCGATATGAGGGCTCTCGACATGGCGGGCCCCATCCGGGTGAAACCCACTCGGACGGGTGCTCGGTTACTCGAGATCCCCGGCGCATCAAGCGGTCCCCAGGCCGATGCCCTAGCGGCTAGGCTTCGGGACACGCTAGACGCAGCCGACGTCCGGGTGTCCAGGCCCAACAAATGCGCAGAAATGCGCATTTCGGACTTGGACGACTCCATCACGGCGGAGCAAATCCGCCTCACCGTGGAGGAGGCCGGGGGCTGCCCCCTAGAGGCGGTGAAGGTCGGAGCAATCCGCTTCGGCCGCCGTGGACTGGGGGCGGCAGTTGTCGGCTGCCCCATCGCAGCAGCCAAAAAGGCTGCCGACCGGAGGTTCCTCGCCGTTGGAGGCGTGGTGCGGGTGCAGGTCCGGCTCCTGCAGGCTCGACCGACCAGGTGTTTTAGGTGCCTGTCGGTCGGCCACGTGGGGGTGCAGTGCACGGCGGCGGTAACGGTCGGTGACCGCTGCTTCCGCTGTGGCCAACCTGGCCATACGGCCGGTGGATGCGAAGCTCCGCTGCACTGTTTCAGGTGTGCAGCGGGGGGCAAACCGGCCGACCATAGGGTTGGCAGCAAGGCCTGCACTGGGGGGGAGCCGAAGCCGCAAGGCGGGGGCTCCACCCAAAGTTCGCGGCGGGATGCGGAGATGGTTCCATAATGGATCCCCAGCTCCGCATCCTGCAGGCGAACGTTGGCCACGGTGCCGATGCTCAGGGTCTTCTGCTCCAGAGCGTGGCACAGTGGTCCGTACACGTCGCCGCTGTCGCCGATCCGTATACTCACCGGCCCCTTGGGCCTGCCTGGGTGGTCGACCTGGACGGGTCGGCGGCACTGGTGTACAACGCCGCTATGGATGACCCCCCCCCCCCCCCCCTTGTTGTCGTGGCAAGGGAGCATGGCATCGTAGCGGCGCGTGTGGGGGAGATTGCGGTCGTGGCCGTCTATCTCACGCCGAGCCTACACCGACACATAGGGGAGTACCGGCGGTCGCTGGAGCGACTGACCGACGTCGTCAACGCCTGCCACCCTCATCCGGTTCTTTTGCTCGGGGACTTCAACGCCTGGTCAGTGACCTGGGGGTCCCGGCACACGAACCCACGAGGTAGGGCTCTGGAGAGCTGGGCCCCTAATCACGGTCTAGTTCTCCAGAATCGCGGGGCCGAAGCCACGTTCGTGGCCGCGGAGCGCAGTTCGATTATCGACCTATCGTTCGCAGGCGCTTCGCTGTCGCACCGTGTGCGGGACTGGCGTGTTGTTGTGGGGGTGGAGACACTGGCGGATCACCGATACGTTCGGTTTGATGTCTCCCCCCCCCCCCCGCGGGTGATGCGCCGGTCATACTGGCCCCACGCGAGCCACGCTAGGTGCTTGGGAGACTGAATCGGGAGGTCCTCTTGGAGGCCGCCATCGTACAGGCCTTGGCCATTGCGCCGGACAGGCCAGTCGATATCGACGATGAGGCGGTGTGGTTCCAGGAGGCCATGACTCGTGTCTGCGATGCCCTATAGTCCGAGGCGTCGGGTCTACTGGTGGTCTGCGGAGATCGCGAGGCTACGGCAAGCCTGCGTGATCGCGCACCGCCGGTGGACCAGACTCCGTAGGAGGCGTAGCCGAACCGCAGATACGGAGCCCCGAGTGACGGAGCTTCATGTGGGATACAGGGAGGCCAGAGATGCCCTCCGAGCGGAGATTAAGCGAGCGAAAGCCGCGGCTTATAAAGAGCTCATGGAGACGCTGGAGCGGGACCCATGGGGGCGACCTTACCTTATGGTAAGAGGAAAGCTGCGCCCCCGGGCCCCGCCGTTGACCCGGGTTCTCCAGCCAGCTCTGCTCGGTGGAGTGGTCGAGTCCCTGTTCCCGGCGCGAGCGGAACACGTTCCGCCGCAGATGACTCCGCCACCACGGTCGCCTGTGGCGCCCAGTGTGGTAGTTGACGACGAAGTCCCCGAGGTCACTTGAGTAGAACTGGAGCTGGCGGTGCGAAGGCTTAGAGCCAAGAAGAGCACCGCCCCGGGACCCGACGGCATTGAAAGGCCGCGCGTGGGTCCTAGCTCTGGGAGAAGACGGTCTCGAACCCCGACTGAGAGGGTTCCTCAGCGCATGCTTGGAGCGGGGCCAGTTTCCGAAGATGTGGAAGACGGGGAAACTGGTCCTCATCCGAAAGGAGGGTCGCCCGACGGACGAACCATCCGGCTACCGGCCCATTGTGTTGCTCGACGAGGTGGGCAAGCTCTTTGAAAGAGTTATTGCGAAGCGCCTCGTCGAGCACCTCTCTGGTAGGGGGCTGGACCTGGCGGATGCCCATTATGGCTTCCGCCGGTGGCGGTCCACAGTGGATGCCATCATGCGCGTGAGGACTTTGGCGGAGGAGGCAGTCGCCCGGGGTGAGGTGATGTTGGCGGTGTCCTTGGACATCTCCAACGCGTTCAACACCTTGCCCTGGAGTTGCATCAGGGAGGCACTCGTGTACCACGGTGTGCCTCTCTACCTCCGCCGCATAGTCGGGGCGTACCTGACGGAGAGAGCCGTCATCTACCCAAGTGCGACCGGCGTCGGTTGGCGTGAGATGTCGTGCGGTGTTCCACAGGGATCGGTTCTTGGGCCGCTACTGTGGAACATTGGATACGACTGGGTGCTTCGCGGTGAGCTTGCGGACGGCGCCGCCGTCACGTGCTATGCGGACGACACGCTAGTGACGGCGAGCGGGGCTACATACCGCGAAGCGATTCTGAGGGCCACGACCGCGGTTGCTCGAGTCGTGGAACGGATCCGGCGGCTGGGCCTTGAGGTGGCTTTGCATAAATCCAAGGCCATGTTCTTTCATGGACCTCGGCGCATGCCACCACCTGGTTCCAGTCTCACAGTGGGAGGCACTCTCATCGGCATCAAGCCCCAGATGAAATATCTGGGGCTCGTGCTCGACGGCCGGTGGGACTTCGGAACGCACTTCGGCCCCAAATTGGTGGGCACAGCCAACGCTCTGGCGTGGCTACTGCCTAACCTGAGGGGCCCGGAGGACTCCTGCAGGAGACTCTACGCGGGTGTCTTGCGGTCCATGGCCCTGTACGGGTGTCCCGTGTGGGCGGACACCCTGAATGATTGGCACATTCCCCTGCTGCAGCGTCCGCAGCAGAAGTTGGCGTGCCGCATCATAAGGGGGTACCGCACGATATCCTTCAACGCGGCGAGTATCCTCGCCGGATCGCCACCATGGATCCTGGAAGAGAGATCCATTTCGGCGCTATACCGGTTCCGAAAGGCGGCGCGGGAGCGGGGTCACGATCCCGAGCCCGAAGAAATTCGGGCCGTGAGATCCCGGCTCCACAGGGAAATGGTGGCGGAATGGGAGCTGCGACTTGGGCGACCAGGCGCAGGGCGCGCCGTTGTAGCGGCGGTAAGACCCATCATGGGGGAGTGGCTAGAGAGGCCACACGGCAGCCTCTCGTACCGTCTGACGCAGATGATCACCGAGCACGGGTGCTTCGGAAAGTATCTGCGTCGGATGGAGAAAGAGCCAACGTCCGAGTGCCATCACTGCGACGCGAGCGAGGACTCAGGTCTGCACACGCTCACCGAGTGTCCGGCGTTGGAGACGCCGAGGCGGGAGCTTGTGGCGGCCCTGGGAGTGAGAGTTCTCACGCTCTCCACCTTGCTCGCGGCGATGGTCCGCTGCGCGGATGCGTGGGCGGCCGGCGCCTCCTTCTGCGAGCAAGTAATGCTCGTGAAGGAGGAGGCGGGGCGGGAGCGTCAGCGGGAGCGACGAAGGATCGCAAGCCAAGCTGCCCGCGTACGAAGGCAACTCGGGCGTCGTAGGTCGATGAACGACCTTCGCCCCCCATGAGCGCAGGCCTGGGGGTGACAGGTGGAGCCGCCTGTCACCCTGGCAGAAGCGGGCCGCGGCGGTGGCGCGCCTGGCGCGCCTCCCCGTTTCCGGGGTCGAGTTGGGGACTCTGTAGTCCCCACACCCGAGAAGAGGGCCAGATCGTGAGAGATGGCCCTGGGTCGGCCGGGGTGCGAGGGATATGCCTGTCAACCTCACCTTCGGCAAACAAAACGACCCACAGGCGGCGTGCGTTTTAGTCGGTTCGAGTCCGACATAACCTCCTCCACCGGCTCCGGTGGGGAGGTATCCGTGGGGATTTTGCGCACGTAAAAAAAAAAAAAAGGGGGTATTTTTGAAATTTTCGTTTTGTAAAAAGGACTACTGTGACTGTATGTATTATAGGTTCAGACATTATATACCAACTTTATGGCGTATAAAAAAATATTTCAAAACATTCCACACAACGCTATCTAGATCCATGGTAAGCATAGCTTAACTAGCTTGTGTTAGAGAATCTGGAATGCGAATAAACATACTTAAATCTTTTCTTTTTCTTCTTTTCTTTCTTTCTAAATCCTATTTTTTTTTGTAAATACGTACACATCATACTTAGAAATATACAGACCAATGCAAATATACATATTCATGCATACAATTATTTGCACAGAGCGGGTACCGAACCCGCGCCTCCAACGTTGCAGTCGAACGTCCTACCGCTACGCCACAGAGGCAGGATTAACCACTGGGTACCAAATATACGCTACGAAGATGTTGGTTATAAAAAATAGCCTTTTCTAAATCAAGTAAGAATGGTATCTCTGGCAGGCTTTGGAGTAAAAAGACTGGTATCCCTGTTTTTATTTTTATTTATAAGAACAAGATAAGTCACGACAGTATGAGGATCCTTATACCGTCGTATCTACATTCACTATGATATAGACAGTAAAATACTGTCAAGGACACAACAACTACGCATCTTCAATGGCTAAAATGAGGATGTCATATTTTATTTATAGTACTCGGACTGTTGGGCACACAACACGTTGCCGCGATGTTTGGACGATCGGTTAGACGATTTTAGGAATTACTAGAAGGGTTTGACTATAAATAAAACCACAACTGTATTCTGATCTCGATCGACCTCTTATTTAATATAAACATAACCTTTTATAATGGTCTCGGTAACGAAACCATACCGTGATCTAGAGCAATGGCACAACGCCATCTATCGCTGATCTACGAACTAAATTTTCTATTATAAAATTATGCGCGATGCAGATAAGCTGCAAAGCGCCATCTATTGATAAGTTAACACAACTTTAGATATGCAATTTTATTCCAACGAAATTATTTTTAGGTTTCTATTATATAATATTGAACATACTGCCCACCAAAGGACGTTATTGGCAACACGTCCTTTACAAACAATAAAAAGTACATATAATAAAACCTAACTTTATATTCTTGTAGCGTTAACTACTTACATTTGTATTACTTAAATATCTATTATACATAATTTGTGAATTTAGTTAGGTACATTTTAAGTGTTTAACGACTTGCAATACAATTGGGTTATTTGTGTTCAATGGGCAAGATGCATAATTTGTTCGTTGGTCGTTTTATTGTTGAAGAATTAGTGCGTAGGGTAACTACACGTGTGACCTTATCATCACCTGGATGTTTTTCTAAAATACGACCCATTAACCAACGACTAGGGGGCAACGCGTCTTCTTTTATGAGGACTATATCACCAATGTTTGGTTCTTTAGTCTTTGAAGACCATTTATATCTGTGCATTAAATTGCATAAATACTCTTGAGACCAACGTCTCCAGAATGACTGCACCATCCTTTGAACAAACTGCCAACGTGTTAAAGAATGTACATTTGAATTTTCGTAATTATTATACTCTGGTATCGTGACTAGCGGTTCACCGATTAGAAAGTGTCCCGGGGTCAAGGGCATACACTCTCCAGGATCATTTAGGTTCAAGACGCTCATTGGCCTCGAATTTAGGCACGCCTCTACTTGACTGAGAAGCGTCGCAAGCTCCTCGTATGTAAGCGTCGCATCACCAACCACTCTCTTTAGGTGAAACTTGGTAGATTTCACCCCGGCTTCCCATAACCCACCAAAATTGGGAGCGTGGGGAGGAATGAAATGCCATTCAGTTTTATTTGCTTCTAAATGGTTTGCTATAGAAGCCTGATTATGTACAATCTGCTGCATTTCCTTAGAAGCGCCGACAAATGTGGTACCATTATCGCTATACAACCTAGCGCAGTGGCCACGTCTAGACACAAAGCGTCTAAATGCCGCTAAAAATGCCTGCGTACTCATGTCGCTTACTACCTCTAGGTGTAATGCTCGAGTCGACATACACACAAATAAGCAAATATAGCCTTTAAGTGAGTGGTGTCCACGTCCTTTAGTTGTTCGAATTTTAATAGGGCCAGCATAGTCTACTCCGCTGTACAGGAAAGGTCTAGCTGGTGAACTTCGCACGGATGGTAGATCACCCATTTTTTGAGCTTTAATAGTAGCTCTTTGCTTGGCACATATTACACACTTCCAAACGTGTTGTCTGACCAAATTTCTAACTCCGATTATCCAATAGGCTCTCCTTAAATAGTTCAGCATCAACTGAGGACCTCCATGCAGGGTCTTCATATGCGCGTCAGTTACTATCAGGTGGGTGAGATGCGCGTTTGTCGGCAACACTATTGGATGTTTCATATGCTCCTCTAATGACGACTTCTCTAGTCTACCTTCAGCTCTTATCAAGCCATTCTCATCGAGGTAAGGACACAGTGACTTCAGTTTGCTTGTCTTTATTTGTAAGCTTCCATTACTCTGTAGCTGGACATATTCTTCAATAAATGCATCTTGTTGTGTTCTCCTTACACAACATTGCAATGCTTTATCTATTTCTCTCACCTGTAAATATTCTGTTTCATTTGTCCCCTTAGACAGAAATCGACGGCAATATGCAACTACTCTAATAAGCCTTGGCAACGAAGAAAATCTCTCAAATATTTCATGACTGTCCGGTATAACAGCAACATGAGCTTTAACAGCTTGCTCTAAATCCACGGTTAACTTCTCGGGCCTTTTATAGTGCATTATTGGGTTTTCTCTCAGGAACTGCGGACCCTTAAACCACAGTGGGTGTTCAAGGAATAAGCTGGGTAGTACTCCTCTTGACGCACAGTCTGCTGGATTTTCTGTAGATGAGACGTGAAACCATTGAGAGGGCTGCAGTGTTGCCAAAATTTCGGATGTTCGATTTGCCACGAACGTTTTCCATTTGCTTGGATGACTATTCAACCAAGCTATAACAATGGTTGAGTCTGTCCAAGCGCTTATATTATTCGTTGAGATTTTCAAAACATCTGCTGTCTCCACTAACAACCTTGACAGCAGAACTGCTCCACATAGTTCTAAGCGAGGAATGCTTATTTGTTTTATCGGAGCAACTCTGGTTTTAGCAACTAACAAAGCAATCTTGACCCCACCTACGACGTCAATAATTCGCAAGTATACGACTGCTGAGTACGCTGCTTTGGACGCGTCACAAAATCCATGAAGTTCTAATTTATCGCTCGAATTTATGCCGAGCCAACGGGGTATACTGACTTGGCCAAGCAGTGATAGTTCCTGACGGTAAGTATTCCATTCTTGTGTTAATTCGTTGCTTAGTCTTTCATCCCAATTGAGGCCTGAGAGCCATAATTTCTGTATAAATATCTTTGCTAACACTACACTTGGAGCTAGCCACCCAAGAGGGTCAAATAACCGAGCTATATCAGAAATTACAACTCTTTTTGTTACAGGTGCACTTGTGAACGGCGGGAGATTCACCTTGTACTGGAAGGAATCCTTACTACGGTTCCAAGTAAGTCCTAGTATTTTAATTATACTATCTATTTTGATTTCTACTTCTTTTCTCTCTTTAATAATTTCCTCATTATTATTAGTTTTTATTCTTTCAGCCTGCTTGCTTATTTTATCTTTGCTGAATGCAGCTTCAGTCGCCTTTATCTCTATTGAACGTATTCTATCTAAAATTTCTGTATTATTACTGTTCCACTTTTGCAATAAAAATCCACCTTTTGCTAATAATTCTGTCATTTCCTTATATATCGTAATACCCTCTTCTACACTGTAACAGCCAGTCATTAAATCATCCATGTAGAAGCTATTTAATACTTTATCTACGGCGTTCGGGTAATTTTTACCTTCATCGTATGCTATTTGATGAAGTGTTTTAATTGCAAGATATGGAGCAGGTGCTGTACCAAAGGTGACTGTTAGCAGCTCGTAATCTTTAATTTCTTGTTTAGGACTGTCTCGCCAAAGTATACGTTGATATTTGGTGTCCTCTTCAGCTATTCTTATTTGACGGTACATCTTGATGATGTCTGCTACAAGACCGATCGGGTGAACTCTCCATCTCATTACTGTGTGTCTCAAATCAGCCTGTAGAGATGGACCTACCATTAGCGTATCGTTTAAGGAAACACCCTGCCTATACTTTTCAGATGCATTGAATACAACCCGTACCTTTGTAGTAGATTTGTCGTTTCGTATCACTTCATGGTGAGGTAAGTAAGCCGCTACGACTTGTTTGTCATCGCCTTCCTGTACCGGTCTCATATGATTTAACTGTAAGTATTCATGCATTACTTCAGTGTATTGATCTTTAAGCTCTTTATTCTTTTCTAACCTCTTTTCTAATGACCTAAATCTATTTTCAGCTATCGAACGAGAATCCATAAAATGTGGATCTTTAACGCAGAATGGTAATCTGACTACGTACCTGCCATCATTTTGTCTACAGGTAGTGTCGCTATAAAACTCTTCACATTTTTGTTCCTGCGGGGTAAGTATCTTTGTGTTACTATTTTGTTCTTCAACCTCCCAGAATCGCTTGAGAAGGTCGTCTTCTTTTATTTGTGCATGCATTACGGTAATATCCCTATGTGTGTAACCGGAACTATTATTTGGTCTACTTACAGTACCTGACAACACCCATCCTAAGTTAGTGTTCTGGGCGATCAGAGTACCCGATGGACTGCGCATTATGCCTTCCTTCAGGATGCAGCTATAGACATCTGCACCTAATAATATGTCAATTTTATTAGACTTATTGAACTGTGGATCAGCTAACTCGAGAGTTGCTATATCGACCCACTCGAGGAGACCTTTATTTATGCTTAGCTCGGGAAGGTAAGAAGTTATCTTGCTCAAAACGTAGGCTGTTATTTCTATTTTGAACTGTGGATCTATACGCGACTGAATATTGAAATGTACTATGTACCTTGCAATGGTTGATCTATTACCTAATCCTGACACAACTCCTTGAACAGGAATTTTAGCTAGTCTTAAGTATTGGACTGTGGCCTCAGTAATGAAGCAAGCCTGAGAGCCTTGATCTACTAAAGCTCTTACTACGTGTAACTCCCCCGTCTTGGACTCGGCATTTATTAGCGCAGTGGCTAATAAAACCTGTCGGGGAATGGCGGACACGCAGGAGACTACATGACTAGTACTAACTATTGAGCTAATACAATCATTTGTCGAATTCGCTGGAGCGGCCTTATCTTCCCTTGCTGACTCGCCACTTATATGCAGTAAAGAATGATGTCGTTTTTGACACAGTTTACAATGTGTTTTATTTTTGCAGTTGTATACATTGTGGTTCTTACCCAAACAATTAAAACAAAGCTTATTTTTTGCTACAAATTCACGTCTGACGTCTATTGTTTGTTTTGCGAATTCCTTACAAAAACAAACCTTATGTGACTCAGTGCAATATTCGCAACGCATGCTGCCAGAACTCATTGCCACCATGGATTTGAGGGCATGTGAACTGGTGCCCTGGTGAACTCTTTTTGGTTCGATACATTCCAACGCGCGAAAACGATTCTCTAAAAACGTGGCAAATTGTTCGTAGGTAGACATGCGTTGCGAATATTGCACTGAGTCATACCAGACCATACGTAGGTAGACAATTCATTATTATCATAAGTGTTTGCGCTTAACTCCCATTGTTTTCGCGTTTCGGGATCTAACTTAAAGGCAACGATATGGATGATGATAGGGTCCCATGTAGATACGTCAACCTTTAAATTTGTGAGAGCACTAAGACAATCATTCGTTGTATCCAACAAATCCTTAATACCGGTTGCTGCTTCAACTGACATACGTTTCTGACTTAGAAATTTTTTCAAAATACAACTTGCTATATATTTTTTATTGTTATATCTTTTTTCTAGATTAGCCCAACACTGGGTGTAATTTAATTCGGAAATTTCCTTATGCCTAACAAACTGTTCAGCTTCACCGGTAAGATGTAATTTTAAATAATGCATTTTGTGAACTTTATCTAAGCTATCATTTCTATCTACAAGTGACAAAAATAAATCTCGAAATGTCGTCCATTCATCATATTTACCACTAAAGGTAGGAATGCTAATTTTAACAAGTTTTGCTGGTAAACTTTTAGAATTTGAACTCTCTTTGCTAAGGGACGGTTCAGAGACACTACTTGATTTACATTTATTTAATAATGTCCTTAGTAAACATTTGTAGGATACATAAGAGTCCTCAGTAGCATCATACATTTGCACAAGCTTTTCCGTTTCTAACTTCTCATGATTTTCATATAACTTTGTATTAGCTTCTTGAAACTTAGCCCAATCTTTCTCTAGTAGCTCGAGCCTTGTTTCCATATACTCTATAGTTAGCCTATCCTTAGGGCTCTTTTTAAAATTAATCAGTCCCTTTTGGATAATTGATTGGATATTTTTCAACACTTGCACTAATCCCTCCATTTCAAAAATATTTTGCAAGTTACAAAATTCCACAAGTTTGAAAAATTTACAAAATTTTTACAAGTGTTTGAGATATAATATCACTATAATAAAAAATTGGGCACAGGCTCCGCGTTCCCTCGTTTTTTCTAAAACTATGCTAAGTCTAACATGCACACATATTAATAAACCAATAAACTTAAATTCTACTAAGTCCTTGAAATCTGGAGAGAATTATTTTCTAAGTACAATTCAAATTGATGTTAAAGTTTCCAAGTAACAAATTCCAATTGAATTCTTACACTTCACTTAAATTTTACTAAGTCTTTCAAATTTGAAATATTTTTTTTTCCAAGTTGAAGTTTCTCAATTAATTGTCTATGTTAAAATCTTCATGTAAATAAAATTCAAATTAGCACTGCACTAAATTTGTAGTAGTAGTAAAATGTACTCACAGTTTTGAGTTGCACTGACTCACTTCAACACTCGTAATTGGCACCTTCGGGTTCGGTTTCCGTTCACAAACGCCAGCTGGCGCTTCTGCTTGGCTCAGTCACACCGGTGTTTACTTCTGTTGAAAACTGTGTACTCTTGCGCAGCGATCCACTGCGAGTATCACAGTATGAGCGAGCTAACCGTAGCTTCGCTGGTACCATAAAAATCGATCCGGCTCGAAGGACCATATGTTGGGCACACAACACGTTGCCGCGATGTTTGGACGATCGGTTAGACGATTTGAGGAATTACTAGAAGGGTTTGACTATAAATAAAACCACAACTGTATTCTGATCTCGATCGACCTCTTATTTAATATAAACATTACCTTTTACAATGGTCTCGGTAACGAAACCATAACGTGATCTAGAGCAATGGCACAACGCCATCTATCGCTGATCTACGAACTAAATTTTCTATTATAAAATTATGCGCGATGCAGATAAGCTGCAAAGCGCCATCTATTGATAAGTTAACACAACTTTAGATATGCAATTTTATTCCAACGAAATTATTTTTAGGTTCCTATTATATAATATTGAACACGGACCAACCAAAGCAGCATGCCGTCTCGGGTCTCAATGTAACTCGGAGAATTTTGAATAGTGATTTTATTTCTACCTCTTGTTACTTTTCGTAACTAGGCCATTTTATTTATTAAATGACTTGGGAAATCATCTTAAGAATATGTAATGTACAACGGTTGCAATGCAATGTTTCAATAGGATGAATAATATTTCAATTTCAACAGTAAGCCTAATAAATTTAATAATAGAAAAATAATCAACGAATATTTTTCTGGTTTTTCTTAACCGTTTTTTTTAATGAGAAACCTATTTAAACAGTCACTGAGCTACCAGCTAATAATTTCACTATACAAGTTGTATATCTATAATTTTCAAAATAATATCTATCAATTCATTCGTACTAATATTATAAATGCGAAAGGAACTCTGTTTGTTTATATGTCTGTATGTTACGCTTTCACGCCTAAACTACAGAACCGATTTCGATGAAATTTGGTATAGAGATAGATTAGACCGTGAGAAAGGACATAGGCTATGTTTTGTCAAGATAACCGATATCCACATGAGTGAGGCCGCGGGCAACAGCTAGTCGGTTAAAATTAAAGGGTTTCTCGCGAAACTCCGGGTATGTGTTCATTACAGTTTTGTTAATATGGTCATTTTCATGTCATCCATCGCCACCAAAAAGCATATTACAGTCATAACTGATATATGCAATTTCACTGAAAGATGCCATAGCACATAACACAACATAACACGCGATTCTTTTATTTTTTCATCTAGGACACGCCAGTTTAACTTCTCCTCTCCTGATAGTAAGCTATAGGAAAAGCCTCAGGAAAGCGGGTCACCATGACAGACACTAAGTAATGTTACAATGGCGACACTCAGCTTGGTGGTCTCATCAGATGCTTTTACACGCCCTGCTTGGACCCAGGACAGTAGGAAGAAGGAAACTCCGCGTTCCACTTCTAGATTAACTATTATGTTATGATACGACTTACTGATGTACATATAGCCACTTTACCACATGAAATAAAAATAAATCAAATTTATCAATAGGGTGCGCGAGTGGTAGTGTTTTTTTTCTGTCGGAGAACAGAGGAAGAGGAATGGTAATTTGTAATATACGATGGATAGCTATATCCCTCTCTCTCTCTCTGAAACACGATTGCTACTAACACGTCAAGGTAGGTCCAAAAATTACTAGCATAAAAGCAACAACAAATCTAGGAGCTCCTTCTGAACCGACCTTTATAAAATTCTTAGAAGGTTTTCTATGTAGAACGCTGAGTTCTAAAATGAAATATGGTATCATAATTCTTTTGTTTTTTTTTTTCTTCTTATTTATACTTTCTAGATAGCGGCCAGTAAACAGTAAAAAGCACTAAAGATATTATCACGAAAGTATATTTCAGTGTTTAGTTACGATCTCTAATAGTTTCAGTTTAAGAATGTAATTAGAACAGGGTATTATTCGACTTTTTACGCTGTTTCTTAATAAAAATGTGGGTAATTTATGCATGAAGTAATGAAACACATTATTGAAGTTGGAATGATATTTGAATTTATATGTTAAGTAGGATATTTATTACAGTGTTCAAAGTATATGCGAATCTTACACATTGATGATTAAAGTGAATCTTAAATAACACAAAATAAATCTTAAAAGGATTTGTTTGTAATAGTTTTATTGCACGCGGTAGTCATGACATACCTTGACGACTGTTATATATTCAAACTCCATACACTTGTCATTCTATTCTACACGCTATTCTGCGCGGTAGCCTAGAGTTATGGGTAATGGACTGCTGAGACGAGGTCTCGGGTTCGATCCCAGGTTTTACCATGGCACACACCAATTACTTTTAGATGCTTTTCGAAGTTATGAGTGTATTTATAGCAGTTTTATAAGTGTCCGGTTAATGGCAATAGGCTCGCCACCTATAACATTGGGACCTAAGCATAAATGTGGGTGCTAGCACCTCTGCCTACCACTTCGGGGTTATAGGCGTGAGTTTATGTTATGTTATGTTTATTGCAGTGTTAGGATATCTCACGAAAATCAGCGATCACCGCCACTATATATTATAATAATTGCTTTAACTAATACAATAAACTATTATAGTTTCTAGTATATTATTGTCTTGTTTTTTATTTAGGCACCTGACGTCAGACTTTTTAATCCTGTGTGGAATGTCTGCACCAGAATCTGGGCTTGTACCATAACCGCTTAAAACAGGTCAATAATTGAAATGACGTTATACTCCAAATTGTGAATATAACTTTCTAATCCTATACATTTATATGGGATTACAAAATGTGTGTTTGTTGTTTACCGCCAATACAACGGTTTGTGCTCAGATGAATTGTTTGACATGATGCCCACAGCTACATTCTATCATCGCACCTCTCGCCTTTATATAAAACATATATAACTATATATATTTTATATCATATTATGAAAATCTTTTTAAGGTACAGGAGAAACACAAAAAAATAAGAGACTATGAGAGAAGAGAAAATGAGCATTGTCTTTTGGTCAGAAAATAGCAGCATTTTCCTACCTAAAGTAAGATTACACAAAGTGTTACTTAAATTCGAAAGCAATAATGATTTTCAGCACAAAAAAGGAAGAAAAATCATCGTCACTCAGCTACCTATTCAATGAACTTCCGAATAAGAATAAAACCATCCATTCAGCTTCCACGATTATCATATTTGTCATTCAAATTCGTCGTAGCAAATAAAATAATATAATAATAATAATAATAAATCATTTATTTCAGGCAATAATAGAAAAGTTACAGGATGTTAAAAAACTTATTCTACGGCCCATTGTTTAGTATTAAGAATCCAAATGTGTACATAATTTAGTTCCGAGTTATTCACTAGATGGCGTTGTACAATTTGTCAGTTTTGTAGATGGCGGTATCGAAAGTCTCCGGAACCATGTTAAAAGCTTCAGTGAATAAAATTGTTTTTGTCCTCGCTGGGAATGTGTGTTGGTTATTTAAACCCCATTCTAACTGCGATTTTTGGGACTGCGGTCCATTTGGTCCTAACGAACCGGGTCATTCGGCAACTTAGGTACTTTACGATTTAAAGTACTTAAGTATTGGCGTGTGGTTGTATTAGTGGATCGCTAATACACCATTGGAGTGTGTGCGTGTTGGCATTCGTGTGGAAGTACGAGACCGTTAGCAGTGAGCCGACAGAGGGCGCAGCGGTGCTTTCGAGTCCAAGAGTTGGTTCCTACCGCTATCAATTGCGGTAAAGGAATTGCATGCAGAGCCACCTGGAAGACAAAAGACGAAGTATATGCAAGTCTTTCCTTGAGACACTAGAGGGCGCCACTAAAAGTTAACGTCAAGACATCGACGAAGTGACGACATTGTGACGTGACACAAGTGAGGTTTGGCAGAAAGAAACCGTGAGTACAATTGGAACTGTTTACGCCTTTTGTGAAAGTTGTGGTTTGCGAACATAGTTTGAACTTAGTAAATTTATCAGTGTTTAGAACTTAGAAAAATTATAGTGACTTAATTAGCGACTTAGAATAATTCAGTAGTTAGTTAAAGTAGACTTAGAATAGTTTTGTAAAAAGTGTAACTACGGGGAACCTATGCCCGATTTTGCCTAGATTTGTATTTTTTCCCAAACACTTGTAAAATTTTGGGCTGTGATCTTCAACTTAGAATTCTGTAGTCGTAGACTTAAAGTATTTGAGTGTAAAATTAAGACTTGAATTCTTCGACTTAGAATAAATTTTATGTAAAGCTTGTAGTCTATTTTTGTAGTTCTCTTTAGTATACTAGAACTTAAGTTGTATTAGTGTATTGTAGTTAGATTGTCGTAGTAAATATGGAATCTTTATCAAAGTTGCAATTAGATACAAAGTGTATTATTGAGAAAGGTCGAACTAATTTTAAGAAGTCTCCTAAAGACAGACTAACTCAATCGTACATTGAAACAAGATTAGAAACATTGGAAAGTCAATGGACAGAATTTGTGCGAACACATCGTAGTATTATTGAAATTGCAACTGATGAAGAAAGGAAAAGTACATCATATTTTACAAAAGACATTTTTGAGAAAACAGAAGATATTTACACTATATACAAATCGGAATTAAAAGAACTTAAACATAAACCTACCACTAATAAACATGTAGAAGTTAACAATTTTAATGTTAAATTACCCACAATTGATCTTCCCAAATTTTCTGGACAATATAGTGAATGGAATTCCTTTCGTGATTTATTTTTGTCTTTAATTGATAAAAACGACCAGATCGATGATGTTCAGAAGCTGCATTATCTAAAGGCTCATCTTTCTGGCGAAGCAGCACAACTGTTGAGACATACTCCTATAACTGCATCCAATTATAAGGAAAGCTGGTCTGTGTTGATGGAGCGCTACGATAATAAAAAACATTTAGCGAACTGCATCTTAAAACGTCTTGTTAATCAACCAGTGATAAAGGAGTCATCAGCGTCCGTAAAAGGCATTTTAGATACAACTGTCGACTGCTTAAGAGCCTTGCGTGTGCTAGGTATTAATGTAGATTCTTGGGATGTCATTGTAATATTTTTAGTGCGTTCAAAACTCGATGTCGAATCACGGAAACTGTGGGAAAGGGAAATCAGTACGTCGGACAAGTTACCAACTTTTGTAGAATTTAAGAAGTTCCTAGAATCCAGATTTCGTTCTTTAGAGAACATAGACGAGCCATCAAATAAACAAAATGTAACAAGTACTAATAACCGAAACAACTCTGCCAAATCATTCCATGTCACTTCAAAAACTTGTGTTTTATGTTCAGAGGAGCATACATTGTGTCATTGTAAGCAATTCGCAAAAAAGGACACAGATGAACGTCGTGAATTTGTCCGAGCCAGTAAATTGTGTTTCAATTGTTTAGGTCCAAATCACAACGTCTATCATTGTCGCCAATCCACCAAATGCCAAATATGCAAGAAAAAGCATCACACACTACTTCATCCCAAACCAATCGCAGAATCCACTGGATCTAATAATTCAGCAGACCGGTCTGTAGTGGTTGCAGCTGCAACTACTTCTTCTCAAAGCGAGTGTACCAAAAGGTTTTATTTATTCACAGATGTCACCAGCCAAGGTCTGTTAGCTACTGCTTTGGTCAATGTGAGGTCAAGAACAGGTACTGCTGTTGTGTTACGAGCTCTGATGGATCAGGGTTCACAGGTCTCTTTTATTACAGAGGCCGCAGTGCAGATGCTTGGCCTTAGGAAAACACCCGCACGCACCGACATATTGCGGCTAGGCGATGATGAGGGTTCCAGCATACCCTCTAGGTGGATAGTTAAATTCCAGTTGCAATCACGCCTAGATCCCAGTTTTGTTTTGAATGTCGATGCGTATGTTTTAAGCAAACTTACATCGCAACTGCCTGAACGGAAGGTCGTTCAGGTATTGTCAACATTTTCAACCCTCGAGTTAGCCGATCCAACTTTTGACACTCCAGGTAAGATTGACTTACTCTTGAGTACTCGTGTGGTCGGCGAAGTCTTGTTGGAGGGTTTGGTTAAAGGTCCGCCGGGAACGCCCGTCGCACAAAAAACCAAACTAGGTTGGATTCTGTCGGGAGAAATCCAGAGTAATCCAAGGAAGTCTAGTCCAGTATGCTGCCATGCTATTGCAGGCACAGATACCAACGAGCTATTGCGCAAATTTTGGGAGCTCGAATCTGATCAGTTTTTGACTCCTAAGGTCATGTTGACCACTGAGGAACAAAGCTGTGAAGATTTTTACTCCGCCACAACCCAGAGAGATGCAACCGGGCGATATATTGTCAAGTTGCCTTTTAAGTCCACCGATCACAAGTGTTTGTATGGTGAATCGAAGGCAATAGCTCTCAAACGCTTTCACATACTGGAAAGGAGACTTATGAAAGACCCTGAACTCAAAACGCAGTATAGTGCTGCTATTAATGAGTATCTTGAGTTGGGTCATGCAGAGGTGGTTCCCCAAGCTGAGAAGGGAACTCATGCGGTCTATCTGCCGCATCACGCAGTGGTACGAAACGATAAGAGTATGGTATAAATGGAAACGCATAAGTTTGGTCGCTGATATTGTTAAGATGTACCGCCAAGTAAAGGTATCAGAGAGTGATGTGAATTATCAACGCATCTTGTGGCGCGACAATCCCGACTCTGAAGTCCAGCACTTACGCTTGCTGCGTGTTACCTTTGGTACATCTTCGGCGCCATACCTAGCTGTACGCACCTTGCAGCAGTTAGCCTACGACGATAGAAAGGATTTTCCTTTGGCAGCTAATTGCGTTCTCAACGACTTTTTCGTTGATGATTTGCTGTCTGGTTGTGATTCGATCGATGAGAGTAAAAAAATCTATGCCGAGATGAACGAGTTACTTGGTCGCGGTGGGTTTCAGCTTCAGAAATGGTCAAGTAACAGCGAGGAGTTTTTGCAGAAGGTAACAAAGGAATCTGTAGGGTCCAGGGAAAATTTGGAATTTAAAGTAGACCATATTGTAAAAATTTTGGGCCTTTCATGGGATAGAAAATCAGATGACTTTAAATATACCGTGAATCTTCCTCAGATGAACCTTCCCGTAACCAAGCGCAGGCTGATTTCGGATATCGCTCGTTTATTTGATCCTCTCGGTTGGATCGCTCCTGTTGTCATCACGGCGAAAGTTCTCATTCAACGAGTTTGGCTATCAGGTATTGGATGGGACGATGAACTTCCAGACAGCATACTTAAAGATTGGCTTAGTTACAGAAGAACTCTTCATAATCTTTGCGCCTTTCACATTCCTCGATGGTTTTATACAAGTCCAGGTGATACAATCGACCTTCAAGGTTTCTCTGACGCATCCAATGCAGCCTATGCAGCTGTGGTGTACGTGCGGTCAGTAGATTGTAATGATACTGTTCATGTCAGTTTAGTGGCATCCAAAACTAAGGTGGCTCCAGTCAAGGTGGTATCTATACCACGCTTAGAGCTATGCGGCGCAGTGCTGCTATCAAAACTTCTATCAGAAGTTTCGGGCACTTAAGGTATAGGCAAGGAACAAATTCATGCCTGGACTGACTCCTCGGTTGTTTTAGCCTGGCTGAGTAGCCATCCTAGTCGATGGAATACTTTTGTCAGCAATAGGGTATCTGAGATTCTTACCATAATGGAAAGTAATCAGTGGTCACATGTCCAGTCTAAGGATAACCCTGCTGATTGTGCATCTCGAGGAATGAATTCGTTGGACTTTGTCGGGTTTGAGCTTTGGAAGAGCGGGCCCAGCTGGCTTAAGGATAAGAGTATTAATTACAATAAGGGTATTATAGAGACCAGTTTAGAGGAACGGAAAGGTAAACATTTAGTGTTAAATGCAGTAATTAATGAGCGCAAGGAAAATACTATAATTGCGAAATTCTCATCTTTAAAAAGATTAGTTAGAGTAATAGCCATTTGCAGGCGATTTTTAAGGTTAGCACAAAAAAATAGAGAGCCTATTAACACTCTTTTATCCTTTACAGAAATCAATCTCTCATTATTTACTTGCATTAGGATGTGTCAATTGGATCACTTTGAGGAAGAATTCACTAGTTTAAGGAATACGGGAGAGGTTAATAAAAGGAGCAAGCTCTCCTCGCTTAATCCATACCTCGATAGCGATCAAATTTTAAGAGTAGGCGGTCGATTGCACAGAGCTAATATGCATGAAGACATGAAACACCCAATTATTATACCTCACATGTCGCACTTTACAACCCTTTTAATCGCAGATGCTCATGAACGAACTTTACATGGTGGGCCACAGCTAGTATTGAACTATTTGCGTAGTCAGTACTGGATAGTCAATGCCAGGGGTACTGTCAGGGGTTACGTGCGCAAGTGTGTTTCGTGCATTCGATTTTCAGCCCGAGGGATTACGCCATTAATGGGGCAGTTGCCATCCGCCAGGGTCAATGCTCACCGACCTTTCTTTCGCAGTGGTGTGGACTATGCAGGTCCCATCAGCGTCAGACCAACGAAGGGTCGCGGTTATCACGCCACTAAAGGATATATCTGCCTCTTTGTATGCATGGCTACTCGAGCTATACATTTAGAAATTGTAAGCGACATGACGTCACAAACATTTTTGGCAGCTTTTAAGCGTTTTACAGCTCGACGAGGCCATTGCAGAGAGCTGTGGAGTGATAATGGCACTACTTTCGTTGGGGCTGACAAAGAGTTAAGAGCTCTTTTCCGCCATGAAAGGTCGGGCGTAGCACCTGAAATTGTTGACTGGCTAGCAACTAATGGAACTGAATGGCACTTCATTCCACCTCACTCTCCAACCTTTGGAGGGCTTTGGGAGGCTGGAGTGAAGTCCACGAAGCACCATCTTAGGCGAGTAATAGGCACTAGTACGCTAACATTTGAAGAGATGACGACAGTTCTAGCACAGATTGAGGCTTGCCTAAATTCCAGGCCAATATCTGCAATAAGCACAAATCCTGAGGATCCGTGTCCGTTGACTCCAGGTCACTTTTTAGTCGGTGAACCTCTATTGCTTGTGCCCGAGTCCAACTTTGAGAGCTCTAATATTAGCACATTAAAAAGGTGGCAATTGACACAACGCATGCTTCAGGACTTTTGGCGTCGGTGGTCTAGTGAATATCTCATCCAATTTCATCATCGTCACAAATGGTCGCACCAAACTCCAGAACCTAAAGTAGGGGACGTCGTATTAGTGATGGAAGATGATTTACCTCCGGCAAGGTGGCTTTATGGTCTTATTGTTGAAAAGCATACTGGCTCGGATAAGGTCACGAGAGTTGTTTCATTGCGCTGTAAGGACTCCATAATAAGGAGACCTGTTTCGAAGCTTATTATACTTCCGGTAAGCAATATGTAATTAGGTTTAAGTGTTTACGCCATGTTTGTATAACTATTTAGATTTTATTTGTTTGTTAAGAAAGGTTTAATAATGTGTATTACAGTCCACGAGCTCTGATAACGCCTTCCAGGCTATAGTGTAATACGCTCATGGTGGGTGGTTATCTAATTGTAAGTTTGTCGAACCATGTGTAATTCAGAACTTTTGATTGTTATGGCCATTCTGTCCATGGTGGGCGGAATGTTTAGTGTTAAGAATTCAAATGTGTACATAATTTAGTTCCGAGTTATTCACTAGATGGCGTTGTACAATTTGTCAGATTTGTACATGGCGGTATCGAAAGTCTCCGGAACCATGTTAAAAGCTTCAGTGAATAAAATTGTTTTTGTCCTCGCTGGGAATGTGTGTTGGTTATTTAAACCCCATTCTAACTGCGATTTTTGGGACTGCGGTCCACCCATAAATAATATATATACCTTAAAACTAAAAATACATATAATATATCTTAACCTAAAGCACACGTAATGACGTCGACCACGTAAGCCACGGTGAAATGTTACCGGAAAATGACCGTTATGGCAGCGATTATGTGCAATATAGCTATTACCGGTTTGAACGATGGCTTTAAGGGTGAAAATATCTAATTGTGAGATAAATGTGTTTGGTTATTTACGAGGGTATATACAGTTTAAGTTGTTTGAAAGTATTTTTCATTGTAAGATTTGCTGTGATATAATGTTATAAAAATAGTGCTGTACATTTTGCTTGATTAAATATAACTTTTTTTAATAAAGTATAAAAGATTATGTCGTTTTGAAAAGTCTCTCATGTTGTTATACTTCGAGACTTATATTTTAGACCAGAATGTGCTCAAAATGTGCTCTACATGTGCATTACACTTTTCCTAGACGTGTTTCTTGATCGCGTGGTTTCCGGCGGAGTAGAATTTGGACCAACTCATCTCCTCCCATACGGTGTCGCACAAGGCGACTAAGAGATAGGGCTGTTTAACATCCTACATACAGCCCAAACTTTACCTCAGCTGCATAGCTCGAGTCAACAATAGTGCTCGGAAAATGGCAAAAGGCATGAGTCACTTAGGTTTATAATAATGTGTCCATTAATATGTATAAATTTACTTAATTACGAATGCAAGAACTAATATAGATTATAATATGATTGTTTTCTGGTAGGTAGGTACTGTAAGAAAGAAAATAAGAAGAAAATGTTTGTATTTTGACTTACCGCAATACATAACCGGCGGTGAGTAGGGTGGCTAGAGCACACTGAATAGTTTTTGAGCTATTATTGGGGAGAACAAAGGCCTGTCCTGCTTTTTCTTCTACACTGACGGCACAGAAATTCTCTGTGCTTACAGGGTCAGCAGCGCGAGTGTGACTCCCCTGGTGTTACACACGTTCATATGCCACGGTTACCAGTTTCCATCAGGTGGGCCGTGTGCTTGTATGCCACATAACTCTTCGTTTTTAGGAAGAATAAAGTTGTGAATTCGTTTGATACTAAACTTGTTGAAACTTGTAGAAAACTAGTTAAAACACAATTGCGTTCACACTGAAGCCTGTGACTGTGTTAGTGGTATAAAAAAAAAAAAAAAAAACATATTGCAACTTGCCAATTACATGTTTTTTTCTTTTTGGGGAAAACACCGCGTTTTCACCGAAGAATAAAACATGTATTTGAGTGTAAATAGTATAAAAAACATAACGGTTAAATAATCATAATAACTTACAGTACTTGAAATGAAATGAAAATTTATTTATTACTGCAGCAATACACAATGAAAATACAAAAATGCTCACATTTATTAACTAGAAGACATACAAGGTATAATAGGTATAACATTAGTTTATGTAAGACATTATGCATAAATGTTGCAGACTAGATTTGGTAAGGTTTAACTATCTGATGGTTTCCTCACTAGGCAAAGCCTGTATCGAGGAAGCCTGTATTCAGTTTAGATTATACAAAAAGATCCGCAGTAGACAGAAAAAGTTACCATAAATAATATATACATGTTCATACACACACACACACACACATATCCACATACATATACATACACATACAAACATACACATACATACATATACACACATACATGCATACACATACATACATATATACATACATATACACATATATATACATACATACACTAACATGTTATACCATGGCGCAGTTAGGGAATTGCTGATACTGCGTTCACCTCATTACGGTTGCATCAGCCATTGAATACACGAGTTGCTGACATCGCGGAACGTGACAGCCATCGCGCCATCAGATTCACCGAAGAGGACACCACTTCGTGTCTTACATCGAACGTTGTGGCTTCTTTTAGTTTTAATAATTTCAATGTAATAATTAGTTTCAATTAAAATTACTTTAAATAATTTTGGTTTTTTTTGGATCATCCGGCTGCAGAATACATAATTGGCGCAGTCGGTAGGATACTCGAAGCAGTGTACGGCGCGTTTAAGAACTCTTATATCGAATTCTGTCGGCTCCGTATAGCCGCTGCGTGTGCTCTCAAGCCTTCGTCGAGTGTCCTGAACCACAGTAAGCTGTAACCGGTGCATCCAGACATAGATGCTGATCCAGAAATACCAAGACATGATACTGTAAGTACACTTGAATCGCTCTTGTGTTGCTTTCCTTATATTTTATTCCACTCCAGTCTTACGTTAGTCCTTCAAGATTTTCCATCCAAGGCAATCTGGTTCTAGTACCCCTTCTCGGGTCGTAAGATTAAATAAATTAGATATTAATAGGGATTTAGGTAGTATAGAGGAAGAAGAAGAGGAAGAACAAGTTCAGCTACTCAGCAGTATGGGTGAGAGAGACCCAATTGATGCTATATTTAAGGCTCTTAGGCTAGTACCGGAATTTGATGGAAATCCGAATATTTTAACTAGGTTTATTAGTTTATGTGATGAGTTAGTTAAAAGGTTTTTAAATCCCGCCGAGGGACATGAATTAGAGAACCAATCCTTGCTTAACGGAATACTCAATAAAGTGACGGGAAATGCTGCCAGGCTAATCAACTCGAATGGTATTCCGACAGACTGGAATGGAATTCGCACTGCATTAATCAATAATTTTGCAGATCAACATGACGAAACGGCGTTATACAATGATCTTTCTTTGTTGACCCAGGGCCATAGTTCGCCACAAGAATTTTATGAACGCTGTCAAAATTTATTTAGCATCATAATGACCTACGTTACGTTACACGATGATTTGTACAGTACGGTAGAGGCTAAACGTCAACTTTACAAAAAACTTACGTTACAATCTTATTTACGAGGATTAAAAGATCCATTAGGCGCTCGAATACGTTGCATGCGTCCCATATCTATAGAGCAGGCGTTGGAGTATGTACAGGAAGAAAATAACACTTTATATTTGCAACAGCGTAATGATAACTTTTTAGAAAGGAAACACCCGCCAAATGCCATGCACGCTCCCATGTATCAAAAAGGTCATAATGCTTCACACACTCTAATGCCAATTTTTAAATCTAATAATCCTAATAATTACAATATCAGTATACCAGGGCCTTCACGGTATCCTTTACCTCAGGTTCAACAGAGTTGGAAGCCTAGTAATTATGGACCCCAAACTTCTCGTGGTCCAACACGAACACAGCAGATGTTTAGGGCTCTTCCACCGAACTATAACGAGCGCAGTAATGTATTTAAACTGCCTCCGCGTAATATGCCTAATATGCCTAGTGGATCGGCACACCAAAGGCCAACCCCTATGAGTGGAGTTAGTCATTTTGTCAGTAAACCCATGCCATTTAGGGGACATGATTGGTCCAAGGCCGGTAACCCACCTCCAAACAATTATTTTAGGTCTCGTGAATTAAATATTAATGAGTGTCCTGACTATGAATACGGCCCCTATTACGAACAATACTGGAAGTCTAATTACTACGAGCCGGATTGTTATGATTTTTACACTTACGCTGATAATAATGAATATTATCTTCAATCTCATTATAGCGACATGTCACCGGCAGTATCAGAGGTTCCTACTAATCCTATTGATTCTTCTTCAACTGCTCCTAAAGAGGATTTTTGCAAGGACCTTCAGTCCGACAAGCCAAAATAGAAATTAATACGCAAACTCAACGACAACTTCCATATATCCAGATTGAGAATCCGCCTTTAAAATTACTTATCGACACAGGTGCCAACCAGTCCTTTATTACCCCCGAAGCAGTACAGAAATATTATTCATATATATCGTTAGATTATGAACCGTTTCAAGTTGTAAACATTCATGCTACCACCAGGGCAAATAATACCATTACCATGTTTTTCGGAATTTAATGATACGGACGACATGAAGTTATTCGTGCATAAATTTCACAAGTTTTTTGATGGATTGATAGGGTCAGATTTATTAGGTAAATGGGAAGCAAATATAGATTATAAAAATATGCCTCTTAATACAAAAAATGCGACTAATGCTATTATGGTATATGATTCGCGGAATGTAAATCTTTATGAAGATATTATACCAGCACATTCGTCCAAATTAGTGAACTTGCCGATTAATATACAGGATGGTCCAGCGTTTGTCCCAGAACAAGTCATTTCAAATTGTACTATAAGTGAGTGTCTCACATCAGTTAGTAATAACCGCGGTGTTTTAGAGGTTGTAAATTCTAGCCAACATGATTTAATATTTTCCGTTGATCGACAAATTACAGCCGAAATGTATAATACCGAGTGTACGCGTAGCAAGCAACTCTCATCGCGAGCTCGAGCTGTAATATCTAAACTACGTACTAGCCATTTGAATCTGGAAGAGCGAGCTAATCTCGAGGTGTTATGCGAGAGATATGCTGACGTATTTTACATAGAGGGAGAGACATTAACTTTTACCAACCAAATTAAGCATTCGATAAAAACTACTGATGAAATACCTGTTTATACAAAAAGCTATCGCTATCCCTTTGTACATCGAGAGGAAGTTAGTAATCAGATTAAAAAAATGTTAGAACAAGGTCTAATTAGACCGTCACATTCAGCTTGGAGTTCACCAATTTGGGTTGTACCTAAGAAATTAGATGCATCAGGTAAAACTAAGTGGCGCCTAGTAGTAGACTTTAGAAAATTAAATGAAAAAACAATTGACGATTAGTACCCAATACCCAATATTACAGACATTTTGGATAAATTAGGAAATTGCCAATATTTTACGACACTTGATTTAGCAAGCGGCTTCTATCAGGTGGAAATGGACCCTTGTGATATACCAAAAACCGCATTCAATGTGGAGCATGGGCATTTTGAATTCTTGCGAATGCCTACAGGTCTTAAGAATTCTCCTTCCACGTTCCAACGTGTTATGGATAACGTACTCAGAGGTCTTCAGAACGTCATATGCCTTGTATACTTAGATGATGTCATCATCTTTAGTACTTCCTTGCAGGAACATATGATCAACCTTGAGAAAGTTTTCCAAAGATTGAGGGAGTCTAATTTTAAAATACAGCTCGATAAATCAGAATTTTTAAAATTAGAAACTGCTTATTTGGGACATGTTATCAGTAAGGAAGGTATTAAGCCTAACCCTGATAAAATAATTGCCATTCAAAATTATCCGTTACCCAAAACTCCTACAGAGATAAAGCGTTTTCTTGGTCTACTTGGTTACTATCGCAAATTTATTCCAGATTTTGCTCGTTTAACAAAACCTCTAACTCAATGCTTAAAGAAGGGTTCAAAAATCACTTTCAATACGGAATATACAAATTGCTTTGAGAAATGTAAAACTCTTCTGATGAATGATCCAATTCTCCAGTATCCGGACTTTGCTAAAGAATTCATACTCACTACGGATGCTTCTAATCTAGCAATAGGCGCTATACTATCACAAGGTACTATAGGCAGTGACAAACCAATAGCCTATGCCTCGCGAACTCTAAACACCAGCGAGATTAATTACAGTACCATTGAAAAGGAGTTACTTGCGATAGTATGGGCAACTAAATATTTTCGCCCATACTTATTCGGACGCAAATTTAAAATAATTACAGATCATAAGCCTTTACAGTGGGTAATGAACTTAAAAGAACCCAATTCAAGGCTAACCCGCTGGCGCTTGAAGCTAAGTGAGTACGATTTTATAGTAATGTATAAACAAGGCAAAGCAAATACCAATGCAGATGCCTTGTCTAGAATAGAACTCTGTAATGAAGAAAGTAGTTCTGTAGCAGTTAACCCTACCATTAATGCACCTAGTCTGGATGAATCAAGAACTCTCACGGTCCATACGGATGCAGAAAGCCCCATATTGGAAGTACCCATAACAGATGACCCCCTCAATAAATTCAATAGGCAGATTCATTTTACAGTAGCAGGAAATTATAGATCCAAAGCAGTAGTTACAAAACCCTTTGAAACTCATACGCGAACCGCTATTCAGTTAAGGAAATCCATACTAGAACTAGATCTTGTAGATGCAATTAAAGAATATGTTAATCCCAAGGTAAAAACAGGAATACTGATTGATCCACCATTAGAAATGTATACCATCATTCCAATTATACAGAATCATTTCAAAAGTTCCTCTATGAACTTAATATTAACTAAAACGGAACTTGAGAATGTTAAAGGGTATTTACGTCAGCAGGAAATAATTCAAAAATATCATGATGGAAAAACCAATCATCGTGGCATTAATGAATGTTACAATGCATTATCCCGGAAATACTTTTGGCCCAAAATGAAGGAACACATTACCAAGTACATTAATGAGTGTAGTATTTGTGGGCAGAGTAAATACGATCGTCATCCGATCAAACAACAGCTTCATTTAGTCCCACCGCCATCGAGACCCTTTGAGGTGATTCACCTCGACTTATTTACAGTAGAAACTGAAAAGTTCTTAACAATTATAGATTCCTTTTCAAAGTATGCTCAAGCATACCATTTAAGGGATGGAACTGCAATGAGTGTCGTTCAGGCTTTGCTAATTTTCTGTACTCATCACGGAGTCCCATTAACAATAGTAACTGACCGTGGCACAGAGTTTACTAATCAATTGTTTTTAGAGTTCACTAGGTTACATAAAATACAACATCATAAAATCCTAGCCCACTCACCTAATGAAAATGGAATGGTCGAGCGGTTACTTTCAACTCTTTTAGAGCATTTGAGAATACTCAAACTACAGCGTCGCAATGAACCTGCTATTAATTTAATGCCCTATTCTATTTTAGGTTACAATAGTACTATCCATAGTTTTACTAAGTGTAGACCCTTAGAAGTTATAAGTGGACACTTTGATCCTCGTGACCCATTAAATCTAGATGTAACAGAACATTTAATGCAACAGTACATGCAAGACCATCGTTCCAAAATGAATAAAGTGTATGAAATAATAAGTGAAAATTCGTTAAGCAATAGGACCAATATAATAAATAATTTAAATAAGAATCGTGAACCAGAGGAATGTTACATTCCTGATCAACAAGTATATATTAAAAACCCTTTGGCTAGCCGTCAAAAATTAGCTCCAAGATTTACACAGGACACGGTATTAGCAGACTTGCCAATACATATATATACTAAAAAGAAACGTGGTCCTGTAGCTAAATCTCGATTAAAAAGGGTTCCTAAGGCTGCACGCTTGTTACAGGACGATCCTGATGTTCCTACTACCAGCGGTAGCAGCTCAAGAGATAACACTCGAGAGCCTAGAAGATGGGCCAGGACTTCTACCTTTCAAATTAGGACCAGCTAAAATAGTTTCTCAATATCATTCATTTTTACAATTTATTGACATTGAAGATATAGGATCTAAAGTTTCGATTGTAAAGGATCAGTTAAATGTGCTACGTCCCCAATTGAATAATAAAACACATTCACTGTATGAAATCCATCTTGTGTATCTTAGTGCAAAGTTAGATAAAGTTGCAGAGCAATTGCAAACGTTTGTTTCAAGTCGCATTAAGCGAGGACTTATAGATGGACCAGGCTCTGTAATAAAAAGTATCTCAGGCAATTTAGATTATACCGATGCTATACGTTATAATAATGCTATAAAAACACTTCAAGATAATGAAGAGGAATTAGCTTTGCAGTACAATCATCATATAAGTTTAAGCAAGGAATGGATGTCCCAACAATCAAAGAATTTAGATAGTTTAATAGAAAATCAGGAAAAGATTGTTGAAATGGTTAATGGGTTAATAAATACTACAAAAGTAGTTAGTTTAGATCTAGATAAGTTTGCTCATCTTACGCAATTATTAGTTATTCTTCATGATAATATCGATGAGTTATCAGATGATATTATAGGAATGGAAAATCTTCTAGCTTTTATTCATGCAAAAAGTACTCACCATTCGATGCTTAATGTAAATGCACTGAAATCTATGATAGATAAACTGTGTAGCCTTTATGGTGAGGAAGAAATATTGAAAATAAGTATTAGGGATTATTTTGACATAATTAAATTGGGTTCTTATTATAGTAAAAATAAATTAGTTGTAGTCTTTAAGGTTCCGATTGCCTTACCTAAAATCTACTACCTATATAAGTTAGCTATTATTCCTAATAAAAACTTTGAGGTCCTTATTCCACCCTCTCCTTTTATAGCAATACATGAGACAGATTTTATGTACATGGAGGCTGAATGCCCGAAGGTAACTACTTGGTATATCTGTGAGAAACAAGCTGGATACTATCATAAGGAGCAAGGGGATTGCATCCAACAAGTTATTACGAAGCAGAATGTAGACTTGGCATGTAATCGCACTTCAATTACTCTCAATATGGAAGCATTTGAACAATTGGATGATAGACATTACACCATCTCATTCCCGAAACCTACCAAAGTGGAGACTTCGTGCGAGAGGAACGTCTATGAAACATTGCAAGGAAGTTATCTAGCTGTGCTACCCGAACACTGCTTTCTACGTACACCTGAGTTTACTATATTCAACAGTAATAATCTTGTAAAAGGTCAGGCTATGAAGATTATTGATCTACCACTGGAATCCAAAGAAACTTCATCTCTACAGCCTGCACTCACTTTGAACTCTATAAATCTAGAAAATCTACATGCTGGCGATACCAAGATATTGATGCAGCCTCCGATCAATTTAAGGACGCCTCATGATCCAATATTATACCACACTACAATACCGTTGTACGCTACCCTATTAATTGCAACCGTATTCGTTATCTACGTTCTTTTTCGGAGATACCGTAGTCGATCAGCTAGAATGCCAGTGTCAGATAAAAATTCAAGCCCAGCCTTAAGCCAAGGTGGTAATACTGAAGCTACAGACTCGCATCAACCTAAGAGTACTTCAGATCATTATTCAACACTATTCTCGACGAAAGTTCTCAAATAGTTGCTGAACTACGGCGGGAGATGTTATACCATGGCGCAGTTAGGGAATTGCTGATACTGCGTTCACCTCATTACGGTTGCATCAGCCATTGAATACACGAGTTGCTGACATCGCGGAACGTGACAGCCATCGCGCCATCGGATTCACCGAAGAGGACACCACTTCGTGTCTTACATCGAACGTTGTCGCTTCTTTTAGTTTTAATAATTTCAATGTAATAATTAGTTTCAATTAAA
Organism: Eilema griseolum; assembly: GCA_963662185.1. Taxonomy (NCBI): domain Eukaryota; kingdom Metazoa; phylum Arthropoda; class Insecta; order Lepidoptera; family Erebidae; genus Eilema; species Eilema griseolum. The sequence goes on along the minus strand of OY759248.1, from coordinate 19,987,752 downwards.
ATTACTTTAAATAATTTTGGTTTTTTTTGGATCATCCGGCTGCAGAATACATAATTAACATACAATATATTAATTTGGTATACATGACAATATTAAGAATACATAAGACAAATCAAATATACTTATAAGCTATAATATAAATATTATTATTGTAATGTAAATTATAAATATTAACATGCAATGTGTAACTTGTCTTCCGTGTCATGGTATGTCAGTGAAGCCAGCCATTTATATACTAATTTTTTCATTTCTATTATTGATTTGCCTTTGATATTGCAGCACTTAGCAACTATGTTGTAGACGTGTGACCTAATGAAATTGCCAAATTTTTGAGCAAAACTTGTGTTAACGAGTGGAGTGGTTAGTCTGTATACTCTGCGATTACCAAGCAACTCATACTCGCTTGAAGTTAAAATTGCTTTATGTACTGAAATCGTCGTTTTAAGAATAAATAGTTGACGTACGCTTAGCAATCCAGCTTCTTTATATAGGGTTGTAGTAGGGAATCTATAAGGCCTGCACAGCATAACCTTTAGAACTGAACGTTGAGCTCTTTCTAGCTGGAGCATAAATGTTTTTGCAGCACTGCCCCAACATGTGATGCAGTAGACTATGAGGGATTGACACAAGGCGTAGTATACGGATGTCAGGGTGTCAATCGTCGCCACATGCCTACGATTTCGCATGACACTAACAACCTTTCTTATGCGTGCCGAAAGGGATTCAATATGAGCCTTAAAATTAAGGTGCTCGTCAATGTGAACTCCAAGGTATTTTACAACCTTAGTACGAGTTATCGATTCACAGGAACAGAACCGGTTACTAGAATCACTGCAGATTTGATCACAAATTTTAATGTCTGTTACTGTGCAAGGGGCCTAGGCAGTTGTCACATGAAACCATAAGTACATCGTCTTCTTTGTGTTTAGGGTTAAAAGGTTATGCTGTAGCCATCTACCAATTAAAGCCATGCCTACGTGCAATTTATAAAACATTTTTTTTTGTAACAGCCACACTGACCATTCTTTCCATTTTTATCTCCAGTCTTTACACAATTTAGATCTATAATAATCTGTGATATATAATCCGTGTGGTGACGGAGAAAGAAAACAAGAATCACTACCCCAACTCATCCGTCAGGTGTCGTAAGAGGCGACAAAGGGCAAAATACGCAGACGATATCACTGCGAGAGAAATGAAACCTTGTACCGACCCGTCTGGCTAGCGTGGAAACAGTAGTCCAAAGCCTCCCTACATTGGGAGAGGCCTATCTCCAGCAGCAGACTGCAATAGGCTTATTGATTGATTGATTGATTGATTAATAATCTATGACGTCATACATGATAATATAATCTATGATTGAACTGGGTATAAAATGAATTCATTTATATAAAATGAATTTGTATGTAAACAAAACAACTTTGTGTAAAAAAAAATATTATTACACAAGTGATGCGATCAACGACCAATAAATGTTGTTGTTGGTGCATGGTCGTTGGTGGCGACATAATATTAATTATATTTTGCGCTGCAGCTGCCAAAACTGCTCAGCTTGGTGCTGTGATGTAGTGTTCAAGCCACAGAATAAAAAACTAAATAAACCAAGCCCAGATTTTTGTTCACGGCCATTTTGTGATGAGAAAGGATAGATGAAATTTATAGCCTTACACTTGCGGTTACATAACATAACATAACCTCACGTCTATATCCCCGAAGGGGTAGGCAGAGGTGTTAGCACCCACAGTTCGCCAGTTAATGTTTAGGTCCCAATGTAATAGGTGGCAAGCCTATTGCCATTAATATTTTTTATTAATTATATATTTTATTAATACACACATAACTTCGAAAAGCATCGAAAAGTCATTGGTGTGTGCCATGGTAAAACCTGGGATCAAACCCGAAATCTCGTCTCAGCAGTCCATTATCCATACTACTAGGCTTGCAGTTAGTTATGCAATAAGTATTTTTTTATACAAATTAGATGACAGACAAGTACACAGTCCACCTCATGGAAAGTGATTAACGTGACCTATGAACGTGTTCAACACTAGAGGAGTCACACCCGTGCTACCGACCCTGTATGAACGGAAAGATTCTGTGCCGTCTGTGCAGAAGACACAATCAGGACAAGGCTTCAAGTCTTCCCACTGACAGCACAAAAATTCTCCTGTGAGTAGTTCTATAATTGGGTAAAGTTTTGATAATAATGCTTACAATATTTTAAAACCGTAAACTGGAACAAACTTTTATCTGCCATTTATGTAAATAGAAGAAGAGTAAGAGGAGGTAGGACACGGCGGTATTTCCGTCCAATTGAGCAGTCCGAGTGGGGAAGCACCTCCGCCCTACAGAATATCGCGGCCATAATAACCTCGTGTTGTGTTTCCGGCGGTGAGTAGGGTAGCCAGAGCTCACTGGAGAGATTTTGTACTGTCAATAGGAAGACCAATAGCTTGTCCTGCTTTGTCTTTTATACTGACAGCACCTTACCTCACCTTATACTGCCAACCCTGTATACACAAGAGTTTCTTGTGTATACAGGGTTGGCAGCGGCAGTGTGACTCCCTTGGCGTTGCACACGTCCATAGGCCACGGTAACCACTTTCCATCAGATGAGTCGTGTGCTTGTCTGCCAACCAAGTGGTATAAAAAAGCCTATACTATATTTATGTTCAAAATTTTACTGCAAACTATAACGTACTGTACGTATGTAATTTTAATGCTATTATATGTATGCAAACGATTTCATTATTATTTAATCTGTGGTTATACGGATTTAATTCTCTACCTTGACTAAAACTTTAAGAAACAAAGAGCCTTGAAGGTGTGGACTAATATTTTACATAATAGCTGTCTTGAAATTCTAAATTTTAATCTCCATCTATTGTGAAGAGTTGTCTGGCGTTGTAACCCATGTTTTGATGAAAATGTGTGATATTAACGGTATGTAAACTAAACTAAGCACCTCAACACTAATTGTATTATTATGAATAATACCTGCTAATAACTATTGCAACTCGAGCGTCCGAGGTAGATGAATGACTTCCGCCCCCATGAGCGCAGGCCTCGTGGTGGCAGCCTAGCAGAAGCAGGCCACGACGGCGGAAGTGCGCGTTGCGCGTCTCTCTGTTTCCGGGGACGAGTTGGGGACCCTGTGGTCCCCACAACCGTCGAGGGCCAGATCGAGAGAGATGACCCTGGGTCACCTGAGGTGCGAGGGATATCCCTGTCAACCTCACCTTCGGCAACCAACAGTGATCCATAAGCGCCGTGCGTTATAGTCGGTTTGAGTCCGACATAACCTGTCCCACCTTCTACAGTGAGGAGGTATGAGTACGGCCCACTAGCCAGCTCCGGCCCGTGAAACTATTTAATCCATCTCACTGACGGTCCTGAAGCATAAAGTAGATAAGTAGATTAGTAGAAAGTAGTACAGAATTACTTCTGTACTACTTTCTACTTTTTACGAAGCGCAAAGAAGCGTGATGAAGAGATTGAAAGACGCCAGTGGGGGTATCTGGCCCTAGTTTGAATTTTTTAATGTTTCTGGCCCCCCATTAAGAAAGTTTAAACTCAAACTAAGTATAATAGGTAGCTTGTAGCTTATTCTATAATAGGTATATTTTGGTACATATTCTAAATATGTACCAAAATACATTTTTTGTGATACACCTATTTCATATTATAACACTATGGGTCCTAATGCAAATAGATATGACTACAAATATTTTGCACTGAGCGGGAATCTAATGTGTGACCTCTGACGTAGCAGTCGAATGCTCTACCATTACATACCATAAAACATTCTCGCCATCAGTTACGTTAATTTATTCCAATATGAATTGGCCATTAGGCTGGCCATTTCGTAGATCAGAGAATAAGCTTTGCGAACGCTACCACAAGAGGCATGCGATGCGGAGGAATTCCACGACGCATTTTAACTTTACTGGTGGTAGAAACTTGGTGGCACAAATTTGTCTCAAGTTTCGACCGGGTAGGTACCACCGTGCACTATTGCGAAAAACCCTCCATAGCAATTCAATCTCGGTTGGATTGTGTTCAGGGGTCAGCAAGTGCATAGCCGGGCAGAGGTGGTGGTTGTCGCAGCACTAGTGGGACCAGTGGGTCTTGGCGTAGTCTAGTGGGGATGGCGCGGGGCGATGCGCCGAACAGAGAGACCTGTAGAAACGGTGGTGCCGCTGGCCGCCCGCGGTATAGTACAGGGGCCCAACTGGGGTTAACCACCTTGGGAGGCTGCCTCACCAGGCCGCGCATAATCCCGATATGGTTCGTCGTGCCGGTTGGTGACCGGAATTGGGAGCCCGGCGACCATACTCGGGGGGGTACGAGGGCCCTTCCGTTCGGCGCGTCGGCTCTCGCCATGCCTCACATTCATAGATAAAACCAATATCCCGCGCTTTGTCACTCGGTGCTGCGGCGGCAATCACCTCTTTTTTCACGCCTTCTCCCACCCAAACTCATGGCAGCGCAATTCAAGGAAATAGGCAACACAGCGGCTCGACACACTCCCAAAAGCTTGCTATTTGAGGTGGAGTCCACTAACATCAGTGGGCTCCATGCAAACCTCAACGCCGTCCACCAACACCTAGAGACGGCGAAACCTGCCATGTTTTTTCTAACGGAGACGCAAATACACCGCCCTGACGACACGACCTACTTGCTCTACCCTGGCTATGTTCTTGAGGAAAGTTTTCGTGCAAAAGCCGGGGTGTGCGTGTTTGTTAGGGCGGATGTTTGCTGTCGCCGTTTGCGCTGCCTAGAGGACCCATCCTTCTCCATCCTTTGGGTACACGTAGACCATGGCCCTACGAGTCAGATCTATGTGTGCCTCTACCGTTCCCATACAGGAGATGCTGAGACAACTCGACTCTTTGAATATCTGAGTCAGGCGGCAGATGATGCGCAGGAGCGATTTCCGAATGCCGAAATGGTGTTTTTGGGGGATTTTAACGCCCACCACGAGATCTGGTTGGGCTCCTCCAAAACAGACCATGCGGGAAGAGCCGCCCACGCGTTAGCTCTGGCGCACGGCCTGACCCAATTGGTGCACGAGGTCACTAGGATACCAAGAAGGTCGGGCCTAGCACCTTCTCTGCTAGACCTTCTGCTGACGAGTGATCCGGACCGGTACAGTGTATCGGTGCGAGCCGCTTTAGGCAACTCCGACCACTGTCTGGTCTGTTCCACGGTGCCCATTATAGCGCCCCCACGACCCGTGCAGGGGAAGCGGCGTCTCTGGCACTACTCGTCAGCGGACTGGGATGGACTTCGTGACTATTTTGCGTCTATCCCGTGGGTTGAGCGCTGCTTTGAAGGTAAGAACCCATCGGATTGTGCTACTGCTGTCGCCGGTGAGATCGGTCTGGGTATGGAATACTATATCTCATACACCGATGTCACCGGTGACCGCGGGGTGCGCCCTTGGTTCGGGCGCGAGTGTGCGGAAGCTGTTGAACAAAAACAGTCTGCGTACCGCGCTTGGGTAAGGGCGCGCGTCACGCGCCATCCCAATCTGGGCCACTTCAAGGCGGCGTACAACAGAGCCACAAAGGTCTGCAGAAGGGCCTACGTCAGAGCGGATGCCCTGTGCATAGCGCGGCTTGGTCAAGAGCTAGTGATGCATCCCACGGGAAACCGTGGCTACTGGCGACTGGCTAAAGCCGTGCAAGCCAACTTCTGTCAGCCTTCGCTGCCTCCGCTGCGTAACCCTGATGGATCCCTGGCCCATGAGCCGCAAGAGAAGGCAAATCTGCTGGCTAATCTCTTTGCGGCCAACTCCCGAATCGATGATTGTGGTACGCAGCCACCAACACTACCCGACAGTGACCACGCGATGCCTGATATCCATATCAGGCAACGCGATGTCCGTGCAGTGCTGCAATCACTCGATGTCCGGAAAGCCAGTGGTCCGGATGGTATTCCAGCGGTAGTCTTGAAAAAATGTGCAGCGGAGTTGTCTCCAATGCTTACGCGCCTGTACCGGCTATCCTACAGTTCGGGTACAGTGCCTTTGCCTTGGAAAGAGGCGAATGTTCAGCCGATTCCCAAGAAGGGGGATTGCTCGGAGCCAGCCAACTATCGACCCATAGCCGTCACCTCAGTGCTGTGCAAAGTGTTCGAGCACATAATCAACAAACAGCTCATGCGGCACCTAGAGGATCACTCCTTAATTAATGACCGGCAATATGGCTTCAGACCGAAACGGTCAACGGGTGATCTTGTAGCATACGTTACCCATCTTTGGGGTGAGGCTATGGACAAGCACGGCGAGTCACTGGCAATTAGTCTTGACATCGCCAAAGCTTTCGATAGAGTCTGGCACAAATCGCTTCTTTCCAAGCTACCTGCCTTTGGTCTGCCTTCTAGGCTGTGCAACTGGGTTGCTAGCTTCCTGCAGGGGCGCCGTATTCGCGTCCTTTGTGACGGACGAGCTTCGGAGTTTCTGCAGGTTAATGCTGGCGTGCCCCAGGGGTCCGTCTTATCACCCACTCTCTTTCTTCTGCATATCAACGACATGCTGTCTACCGGCAATGTTCATTGTTATGCAGACGATAGCACTTTGCATGGGAGTTATCATGGACATCCTGCGGCCAAGCAGTCGGATATCGCGGAGAAAAGGCAGCTTCTTGTCACTGAGCTTGACGGGATCCTGAATCACATTTCTCAATGGGGCTCTGAGAACCTGGTTGAGTTCAATGCCAAGAAGACGCAGGCATGTGCGTTTACAGCAAAAGTATCTTCTTTCCTTCCCCTCCCCACTCTTCAGAGCACGCCACTGCCACTGCAGGACAATCTCAATATCCTAGGTATGGATGTTCGCTGCAACCTGAATAACAAAAACTACATCGAAAGTATCATCAAAACAGCCTCACGAAAACTCGGAGTCCTGAACAGAGTGAGACGGTTTTTCACGCCGGAGCAGCGGTGTCTTCTATACAAGACACAAATTCGCTCCTGTGTGGAGTACTGCTCGCATCTCTGGGATGGTTCAGCAAAGTACTTACTAGATGCTCTCGACAGGTTGCAGCGACGTGCGGTCCGCATCATTGGGAATCCCGAGATCACGAACACCCTAGAACCTTTACAGCTGCGTAGAGATGTTGCGTCCATGGCTGTATTTTACCGTCTGTACCATGGGGAGTGTTCTGATGAGCTCTTCCAATTAGTCCCACCCTCCCCTTTCCTACACAGGACAACGCGTGCAGGTCTTAGATGTCATCCGCACACGGTGCAAAACATCCGATCAAGAACCAAGCGGTTCGGAGACTCTTTCCTCTGTCGCACCATTAAGGCCTGGAATTCATTACCAGCTCACGTGTTTCCTTCTTCCTACAGTCCCGGGTCCTTTAAGCGGGGCGTGAAAAAGCATATGATGAGGCCGTCAAGCTGAGTGTCACCATTGTCACACGGTATGTGTAAGTAATGGTGACCCTCTTTTCTGGGACTTTGCCTTCAGCTTACCATCAGGCAAGGCGAAGTCCAATTGACGTGTCCTATATATAAAAAAAAAAAAAAATATATATATTATATACTTTATTGTACGCCAATTACAATATTCATGTCACGGAAATTCATGATTGATGTGTGAATACCACTGCTTGTTATTGTGACAAACAAACAAACAAAGAGAGATGTTTATCTCATAACTGTTGAGATAGTAAAACTAACTTTGCCAATAAAAGTTTTCTGTCATCTAGTAATTTAATGTGACCTGGTTGTGAATTATTGGTGCATGAATTACGATGATGAAATTCCACCTGCATTTTATTAGTTCCAGGTTATTGAAGTCAAACCCTCTGTTCTAATATGATTTGTAGTAAAGTATTAATTTAATAGTTATCTTAGGAATTCATTTTTATCCAGATTAGAATATAAATAAACTTTATTGTATACCTATTAAAATATACAAAACATACGTAATTGCACCATTTGTACATGTGGGGTTAATATGTCGTCGAGTGTATATTTATAATGAAGGTTAGGCACGTGTAACGTCCCCACTGAAAACTCTCCAAGCTTCTCCCTCTAGTGCACGGCAATCAGAAGGTGAAGAGAGAGCGAGATAAATGAAACATTAGACTTGATATTCTGTAACTGTATTTTGGTTGAGAAATTACAAGGTTTACACTGCTACTAATAACTAATAATTCGCTAAGAGGATGAGGCATGGCACAAGTGAACGGCCTCGCGTTATGGGACTAACTAGTGAGCTCACTAGCGCTCGCTTATTACGTACCTAGATTGGAATGTGCATACGTTTGCACAAACGCTGTGTCCCTACATAATATATATACATGTACAAACAGTTGCTTTATTGTCAATTTCTTTTAGACAACTTCTTATAGGATGACGTCTATATGTGCTTGGACGTGCGTTTCTCACTTGAGGGTACAAACGGTGTAGGTCTCGCGCTAGGAACTTTCCCTGGCACGTGTCCACCAATACATTCATGTCTAGTCTCGAACCTCCTCAACACAGTGCAGAGTATATTGGACATGCCCGCTCTGTTGTCGAACGGGAGGGTCCCATACATAATCACCAGTTATCTGTAATCGAAGATACAGTGCGTAATAGCAATCTCCTCGTCATCAGACATTTTAGAGAGCCTGTAATGATTGCCACAGTGGCAACTGAAACCGTGCTTAACGTGCTCTTCTTGACACAACACTGTTTTATGTATATCCAAATATTAGATAGATCCAGCTTATTCTTCTCCCCTATTGCACAAAGGCGTCCCTCAGATAGTTCTATTATTTTTACTTCATTAACACACGGGATAAGGATCCCGTCTGTTAATGAAGTAAAAGTAGGTATTTTGTATTCTAATAAATAATCTTTTGTATTTCTCTTTGTACCCAATTCGGTGATCCATATTCTTTCTTTCTTCTTCTTCTATGTAGCTAGTAGATATATTTCAAACCCATGTATTATTTGAGATTCGTAACCACATTATCCAAATCAAAATTGTTCTAAGCATTTAATAACTAATTGCTTGGTACGAGTAGATTGATTACAGAATCCGTACAATTTTCATTTGATTTCCATATATTAGTCGTATTTGTGTTTCTACGACATAACGCTATTGATGTAACTAGGCGTAGTTTTAGTAGGTCAATAAAATTGTGAAACTGTGAATGGTACATAGATTATAATCTTATTTGCTTTCACTTTTGAACATAGTATTGGTTGTCTGTAAGGAATTGCGCCTAGTGATAAGACCGCCCTTTGTACTACCTCATATTTGTAAAATGTAACTTCTTTTTCTTGATATTGGTATATAGTGTTGCCAGGTCGTGGATTTGAGCCAGCAGTATGAATTTGCAACAGCAGTTTGCTACACCAGGGGAGATACACTCGTGATGCCGGCCCAGTGAGATTAAAGAACTTCTGTGTCGTCAGTGTAGTACAAATTACTGTAACTGTGGTGCATTTTTGCAGTTGATGGGTCACCTCATGTCGGGTCCTCCCTCATGTCCCTACAGGTTCACAATTGCCGACCTTAATGAAGCGGTGGAAGGTGTATATTAAATTGTTGCATTGACACGATGAAGAATAAGAAGTATAAAATTAGAACAATTTATCCGAATAGACCTATATACAGTTACATGGCCCCCATAGATCTTAGGAACCAAAATCATCTCCACCTGCAAGCCAGCATATTTGAGATTAACTGCACCAAACGCATTGTCAAGTACCTGCATTATCCTCTCATCATGAGATCCTCGCAATAATCCGTCTTGTATGTACCTAAATTAATTGTTTATCTATGTAAGCAAATATCAATCTCCAATCACAAGAGTACTATTGATTAAATCAACACTACCGTAGTTTTGGACTGTTGTCACGAGACCCTCCGGAAATTATATTAAACTAGATTTAAGTTATAACATGCAAATATACGTATTAAAATTATTATTCTATCCCGAAGGAATACATAATTAAATAATAAAACTTAATAGGGTCCTCTTCAACTTAAAAACATTGCTTAGTAGTATTTTTTTAGACCTTGAGAAGGTGTATAGAGAATAACGATTTATTTATACCATTTAGTTGGCAGATATGCACATGGCCCACCTGACCACTCACACTCGTACTGTCGACCCTGTAAGCACAGAGAGTTTCTGTGCCGTCAGTGTAGAAGATAAAGCAGGACAAGCTGTTGGTATTCCCACTGACAGCACAAAAATTCTCTAGTGAGTTCTGTCTACCCTAGTCACCGCTGGGAACACAACACGAGGTTATCATGCCCACGGTAATCTGTAGAGCGGAGGTACTTCCCCAGTTGGACGACTCAATTGGAAACTGTGGTTCAATTAATTTATAAAATGTCAAAAAATATAGTTACTTGTTCAAAGGAGATAGTGATTATTTTAGCTTAGCGTGCGGGATTAGAGGGGATATTAGTAATTTCGATTCTAATATTCTTTTATAAAGAAAAAAGAATCGAATTTAATTATTATGTTAGACTATAAATATAGAAACTCTATACCTAGACGCAGCAATTGTCATTTCAATGTGGCGTACAATATTGATGTTCACATTGTAATGTATGAACATATAGGTGTATAACACAGCTATCCTCTTTTATAAGACAATAATTGTTCCTGTATAATTAATAGTATGTAAGAAAGTTTAGTCCTGTTATGTACTGTGTCGAGTATTTATGTGACGTCCTCAATCTATTCTTAGGCAAGGGATATATCACCAATATATTGATACATCCATGACCTGCACACATTAACAAAACCATATTGAAATTAGCTCTCACATAAAACGCGTTCTTCACGCTGTTTTTCCACTATGCATTTTTATAGTTAAGCTGTGTCTATACAGTATAAAATGTCTAAGACTATTATCATTCTTCATCCGATATAAAATCACAACCAATAAGTAAGTGTTCTCCCCCGGAGAGGAACAGTGAAAATGGGTCAAATAGCCCAGTTAGGCAGAAGGGTTGATCACCTAGCAGCTTCATTTTATTTTAATTTTATAATCAACTGAGTCACAAAATCTTTCTAGCATCGCCTTTCAGCTGAAACTAATTATAACTGAGTCAAAAATTTGCCACCACTCCGAACTCTCAGTTCAGAACTCTTTAGAATATATACCCGGTAAGATAATAACTTCTACTCGGTTAGTTTTAAGAGACGTAGGCACAATAGGTTCAGTCCGAGGAGGTTCAAGGGTCATTATGATCTTACTGTTGGATATATTAAAAATATGACAATGTATAATAATTTTTCTTATAATACATAAAATAACATAAAATGAACTAGCAGAGAGGCGAATATGGTAGGTTTCTGATCTATGGTCAGGAAACAAAAAAAAGAACGTTATTTTTATTTATTTTTAAGCATTGTACCTACGTATTCCGCTGTGTGTTAATAATACCTCTGAAAATGTGCGCTGTGTTTTCTAAATAAAACATATTTTCTTTCTTCTTTCTTTCTTTCTTTCTTTCTTTCTTTCTTTCTTTCACACTGAAACTGATCTCATTGATATTTATATAACTCACCACTGTAATTTTAAGAAATTCATGATTTTGTGTCAATATTTGATCTCTTGAATTGGACCTTAATCAGATTTTATAAATAACTAGTATTAGTTCACGGTTTTAATAATGTTACGTAATGTTTATCTTGATAATTTCAAAAAAATACAAAAGACATAACATGAACTCACGCCTATATACCCCGGAGAGGTAGGCAGAGGTGCTAGTACCCACATCTCGCAAATTTATGTTTAGGTCCCAATGTAATAGGTGGCGAGCCTATTGCCATTAACCGGGCACTTATAAAACTGCGATAAATCTACACATTACTTCGAAAAGCATCAAAAAGTCATTGGTGTGTGTCATGGTAAAACCTGGGATCGATCCCGAGACCTCGTCTCAGCAGTTCATTACCCATACCGCTATGCTACCGCGGTATTCTTATATATTTAGATCGAAAAAAACTGAACATTAAAAATGAAGTCTTTTTTTTAATAATTGTAATATAATTGCGTTACACAATTACTGTTCCACTCCTTTGAGTATTGTGATGATAAATACAGCCTTCCTATATAAACAGACTATTCAACACAAAATGATTATTTTAAATTCGTAACAGTTCTTCAAGAGGGGCATCAGAAGGTTTCTTCATGGTCGGCAGCGCGAGTGTGACACCCCTGGTGTTGCATACGTCCATTGGCCACGGTAACCGCTTCCCATCAGGTGGGCCGTGTGCTTGTCTGCCAACTAAGTGGTATAAATAAAAAAAAAAAAGTTGTTCCTGATATTGAGACGACCTCTGTGGCGTAGCGGTGGAACGTTTGATTGCTACGCAGGAGGCGCGGGTTCGATTCTCGTTCAGTGCAAACATTTGTATGCATGAATATGTATATTTGCATTGGTCTGGGTGTATGTCCATCTAAGTATGTTTATCCACATTCTAGAATTCATAACACAAGCTAGTTAAGCTATGCTTACCATGGGTCTTGATAGTGTTGTGTAGAATGTTGCAGAATATTTATTATGATTATTATATTAGCGTGTTCATCCAACTAAACAAACAAACTCATAATCTTGTCTAAGCATAGATTAAGTTACGTTATAATTTTACTTACCTTTCTATGTACAACAAGACAGTACAATAATTAAATGTCGGTATACAGAAATGGACATTCCCAATATAAGACATCAATACGTTCAATTTAACTGGGTCCGGCCCCGTTCCGGCAAATTTCACGGCACTGTAAGCAGTGCTCGAAGTTTGGTGATTGGTTCCACGTACACTGAATTTCGGGTTCCGTATTAGACTGCACTCGAGTAAACAGCTCTTGAAGACAAAATAAATGTACATTACAATAGTACAGGCCTTTCTAGCTGTAGAAAAAAAAAGGCTACGTATTTATGAATTTTATTAACTGCTATTGTGTATGCATAGTCGACTTGCCTGATCCAACGACAAAAAAACTATATGTAGCAGTATACTGCATTTCCTGTGGTACGAATGTGGCAGTACTGGGCGAGAAACGCCCTACGCAAAAATGACGGAGTGTTTTAAATTTAACGTGCCTGTGTATGTGTGTGTCTGTTTGTGGCATAGTAGCTCCTGAACAGATGAATCGATTTGGATTTAGTTTTTTTGTTTGAAAAGTATATCAGTCAGGAGTGTTCTTTTTTTTTATATAGGACACGTCAATTGGACTTCGCCTTGCCCGATGGTAAGCTGAAGGCAAAGTCCCAGAAGAGAGGGTCACCATTACTTACACATACCGTGTGACAATGGTGACACTCAGCTTGACGGCCTCATCATATGCTTTTTCACGCCCCGCTTAAAGGACCCGGGACTGTAGGAAGAAGGAAACACGTGAGCTGGTAATGGATTCCAGGCCTTAATGGTGCGATAGAGGAAAGAGTCTCCGAACCGCTTGGTTCTTGATCGGATGTTTTGCACCGTGTGCGGATGACATCTAAGACCTGCACGTGTTGTCCTGTGTAGGAAAGGGGAGGGTGGGACTAATTGGAAGAGCTCATCAGAACACTCCCCATGATACAGACGGTAAAATACAGCCATGGACGCAACATATCTACGCAGCTGTAAAGGTTCTAGGGTGTTCGTGATCTCGGGATTCCCAATGATGCGGACCGCACGTCACTGCAACCTATCGAGAGCATCTAGTAAGTACTTTGCTGAACCATCCCAGAGATGCGAGCAGTATTCCACACAGAAGCGAATTTGTGTCTTGTATAGAAAACACCGCTGCTTCGGCGTGAAAAATCGTCTCACTCTGTTCAGGACTCCGAGTTTTTGTGAGGCTGTTTTGATGATACTTTACATGTAATTTTTGTAATTCAGGTTGCAGCGAACATCCATACCTAGGATATTGAGATTGTCCTGCAGTGGCAGTGGCGTGCTCTAAAGAGTGGGGAGGGGAAGGCACATGGCTGCGTCTTCTTGGCATTGAACTCAACCAGGTTCTCAGAGCCCCATTGAGAAATGTGATTCAGGATCCCGTCAAGCTCAGTGACAAGAAGCTGCCTTTTCTCTGCGATATCTGACTGCTTGGCCGCAGGATGTCCATGATAACTCCCATGTAAAGTGCTATCGTCTGCATAGCAATGAATATTGCCGGTAGACAGCATGTCGTTGATATGCAGAAGAAAGAGAGTGGGTGATAAGACGGACCCTTGGGGCACGCCAGCATTTGCCTGCAGAAACTCCGAAGCTCGTCCGTCACAAAGGACGCGAATACGGCGCCCCTGCAGGAAGCTAGCAACCCAGTTGCACAGCCTAGAAGGCAGACCAAAGGCAGGAAGCTTGGAAAGAAGCGATTTGTGCTAGACTCTATCCAAAGGTTTGGCGATGTCAAGACTAATTGCCAGTGACTCGCCACGCTTGTCCATATCGTATGCTAGAAGATCACCCGTTGACCGTTTCGGTCTGAAGCCATATTGCCGGTCATTAATTAAGGAGTGATCCTCTTCTCTTCGCTCTTCTTAGCTATGTTTGAAAAAAAATCGATCCAAGCGCGCCGCCGCAAAATAACGTATAACATATTTTTTCACAACTTTATCAATATGGAAATCAAATGAAAGGGCTTGACTAGTAGATCAATTGAAAAAGAATGAATAAAAATTTAATTAAAAATTAAAAAAACCACGTCACAAAAAAATCGCCAAAAAATGAACATAAATTATGTTAGTTAAATAACGTTGATATACATAGTAATATTTTGTTCAAGCGTTGTCATGTCGGGAGACCTTGGATCGGTCCGATAACAGACGAAGTGCTTTAACAGTTAGGGTCTCCCGACGTGACAACCTTTGAATAAAAATATTACTAGGTTTATCAAAGTAACCAACTCAATTTTTAGTAATCAACACCATTTTTTCGTAATGGGGGGTTATAAATTTTTAATTTAACTTCTTTTTAATGTATTTTCTCTTTTTGTATTTTTAAATCACGTTCTTAAAACGACGCTTAAAAAGACCTTTAACTAAGTTTATCAAAATCGACAAAAGTCTCAAGAGATATCTGTGGAAACATTTTTTAATCAAGAATATTCATTTTCTCAAGATATACGTACTCCTAAATGCAATTAATTAAAAACAACATTTAAAAAGTGCGAAAGATAACAATACAAATACTGTTTAAGGATTCAACGAAAATTGTTTAAGTATCCTTAAATTTGTTTCAAGCTAACGAATACCAACTTTACTAAATACGATTATAGCTCAAATTCGCTTGCAGCACCAATATTATTATTCTCCAAGAGCCCGATTGTAACAATAAAGTCTACTTTGGAAGTATCTCCTAGTATTTTCTGGAGTGCGATCTCGGCTTGCTTCAATGCATTTAATGGCGAGGGTTTCCTAAGTGGTCAGTTTTGATAATGCAGTACACGAAGATAGAATATCTTCCGACCGCATGCATTCGCTGCCATTCTGTTTCATTTCAAACCTGGTTTAGACATCTAGGTATTGATTGGAAAACTGTGGATGTAGAGTACTAATATTAGTGTTAACAAAGGCTATTAATAGTAACCGCGGTAGCCTGGTGGTATGGGTAATGGACTGCTGTGACGAGGTCTCGGGTTCGACCCAGGTTTTACTATGACACACACTAATGACTTTTCGATGCTTTTCGAAGTTATATGTGTATTTATCGCAGGTTTATAAGTGCCCGGTTAATAACAATAGGCTCGACACCTATTACATTGGGACCTAAACATAAACTGGCGAAATGTGGGTGCTAGCACCTCTGCCTACCCCTTCGGGGATATAGGCGTGAGTTTACGTTATGTTATTAATACTGAGGCCGCGTGATTTCCGGCAGAATAGAATTTGGACCACACCATCTCTTCCCATGCGGTGTCGTACAAGGCAACTAAGGGATAGGACTGTTTAACATTAGACATATATTATAAACAGCCCAGACCCAGTCTCAGATGCATGGCTTGAGTTAACAATAGTGCCCGGAAGACGGCAATAGGCTCACCCCCTATTACGTGAGACCGAATTCAATGATTGGTGAAATGTGGATGTTAATTCATCTCTGCCTAACCCTTCGGGGATAAAGGCTTTTTTTTTATTAAAGTTGTGCGTGCTCTACAGTCAGCATCAGAACAATCTTGACGAATAAAGCACTCAAAATATATATATATATCAATGGCTTGGTTTTTTCACCTTCCTGTCGATTGGTAGTATGGTATTTATAGAGAACACTCCTTTAGTGCGGACAATAATACAATTTAAATCAACAAAACAATTTGATTTGCTCTTTATACCTTGATGTTAAGATCATTTTATGACTCCGTAGTCAAGATCGCTCTGACGCCGACTGTACTTAAAACTGTAAGATTTATGAAATACTAAAGCTATTTGAAAATGAAAACTAAAAATGCTATTATTAATAAAAAAATGTTTAAAACTAAAACAAGACTACTAACAAGCCACTCTTTAAAAAGTATTAAACAAGAAAATATTGTGGTCGTATACCACTTTCTCCTAGAATGTAGGTATTGTTATATTAGACTAAGTGGCATACGACCACGGATATTATTTATATATATATTTATTGTGCTAATCAAACCCTTTCAGACGATACCAATCACGGCATATTTATCTCAAGTTTATTTTTTAACACAGTTCTTTATGACCGCTAGAGGGCGCCACTTTAAATTTAGTGACACGTCATATAGACTATAACCATCAAGACGCATTTGTCCAGTTCTAATAAGTGGTTGATGAGCTATGAGGAACAGATGAACCTACATACATACAAAGATAGGATAAGATATTCTTTATTGTACACCAACACATAACACAGTCCATGTACGGACAACATTATGAACAATGTACAAATGGAAACCTTATCGCTACAAGCGATCTCTTTCAGGCAACCTTTAGATGGAGATATTTTAATTATTGTCTTAACAAACATATATACATAGCCTGTCAAAATCATAACCCTCCTTTGGCTTCGTCGTAGTCGGGTAAAAATACTACTAACTAATATACCGAAAAGAGATATGATATACGATGAAAAGAGTGTTTCATTTGTTCAACTATAGTGTCGGCACGCTATGATGGCCGATTTGAGACGATTGGTTTTGCTGGTTTTCTCTTCTTTGGTGTGTGAAGTTTAGCTCTTCTGTGTGTTTAGTTTCTTCTGTGTCAGTCTCGCCATATTTTTCTTTACTTATTCGTCTAATTATTGTAACCAAACGGTTTCATAGCATGCCGCAACTATAGGTATATTTTCAACAACTATTCTGTATTGTATACAAATTTGTTATAAACCACCTCTTGTAAATATTGAAATGAAAACAATTTTAAAAGGAAATTATAACGTCCAAAATAATGAGAGCCTTAGATTTCTATTAAAATTCTGTATTCATTTCATTATTTTCACGTTAGAAAGACCAATTCTCCTAATAAAATCTATTCATAATCCAGTCTCGATCTAATCTCAAACTCCTTAATTTCAAAAATGAAATTCTTGTACCTAATAATATTTTTTGGTTCTATTCAGTCTCGATCTAATGTTAAAAATGATCAGGGTGACAATGTTTCTTTTTTACAATTTTACATTATACATACATACATTGCCGTATTTCAGGCACTATTGTTGACTCAAGCCATGCATCTGAGGCTGAGTCTGGGCTGTATATATATCTGTCTGATGTTAAACAGCCCAATCCCTTAGTCGCCTTGTACGACACCGCATGGGAAGAGATGGGGTGGTCCAAATTCTACTCTGCCGGGCACCACGCGGTATGTAAATTTTTTTGTGTTACGAAAATAATATATAGAATATATTTGTAATATTTGCATTTGATTATAACAGAATGAGTCTGAAATTTAAACAGATTGCAAGAATTTGACCTTTTATTCAATTTCAATGCATTCAACACATTTTTTACGTCACTTACGCCACGGTCTGCTTGAAGGAAATTGTTTTCCATGGCCTATGGATGTGTGCAACACCATATGTGTCACACACGCGCTGCAGACCCTATAAAAACTTTTGAATGTTTATGAACCTATATTTCAGTCACATTTTAAAGTTAAGAGAACTGACCCTCTGAGCTCTGGTGTAAAAGGTCAACTTATAATGGTGGTGTTGAGGCAGTACTATTGAGGTTGAGTTTACAGATAGAGGAAGGAAATTTAATTAATGTGGGCAAAATTCTGTTACTAAAAATACAGTTGTAACATTTTAGCTACATAGTTAAAGTGCTTGGGAATTTTAAATGCTAATAATGACGGTACAACGCATAATTATGTCTGCTCGGTGTACGAAAAGTCCATTTTGTTTTTTATTTTTGTGCTATTTTATTGGGTAAATTCTTTTGTAGCTTTATTATACTTGTTAAAAGAACGGGTGAGATAAGTAATTTGTTTTTTTTTATACTACTTAGGTAACAGCTGCCTAGCTACGGCCTAATTTTTTTTTGTTTTTTTTATATAGAACACGTCAATTAGACTTCGCCTTGCCTGATGGTAAGCTGAAGGCAAAGTCTCAGAAAAGAGGGTCACCATTACCTACACATACCGTGTGACAATGGTGATACTCAGCTTGACGGCCTCATCATATGCTTTTTCACGCCCCGCTTAAAGGACCCGGGACTGTAGGAAGAAGGAAACACGTGAGCTGGTAATGAATTCCAGGCCTTAATGGTGCGACAGAGGAAAGAGTCTCCGAACCGCTTGGTTCTTGATCAGATCGGCCTATCTAGAGTGTTTGTAATAGTTACCTCTTTCCTGAAACTGTCTTTTGCTTACCTTCAGGAGAGGTCTTATATTTGTCCTATATTTAAAAAAGTGGTTACCGTGGGCTATGGACTAGTGCAACATCAGGGGAGGGGAGTCACACTCGTGCTGCCAACCCTGTGAAAAACTTTTAATGCCCTTCTTAATCAATTCTATATTATTATATATATATACATATTCTGATACAGAAAATCCACTGAAAGTCTTTTAAAATGACTCTCGACTAACACACACACATTCACCCACTCACACACATACATACATACACACACACACACACACACATACACACACGCGCGCGCACACATACTATTTATAATAATTAATGAATGAAATCTTAATTAATGATTGAAATGTTGAGTTGAAATGTTGAGTGAAATGAATATGGTTTATAGTATTCCTGTATTTAGATTTTTACACTTGGTACAAACCAAGTGTAAAAATCTTCAAAGTTAGTACCTATAGTGTAGTCATTGTTGCTATCGTGGAATCCTGGTGACCAGTAATACAGGTAATCAATTACCTACGACAGGCACCAGCGATCCACAACCGAATTCTCTGTACCCTAAACTGTGAATGTCTAAATATTGTAATTTCTTGGTTGTTGGTGAGAAATAAATCATTATTATTATCATATTGTAGGGAAGGACCACAGTACTGTAGTGAGCTGTACAAATTCAGTCTTCTTCTTTGTCCTAGCGTTATACCCAGTCGCATCCCAAGCTTTCACCTCAGAGTAAGGGGTCCGCTTTACCAGTGTAACTGCGAATTTGGCTGAACTTCGATATTTTCCGTGAAGCGATTGCCATCTGACCTCCACAACCCGAAGGCGATATCAAAGCATTTCAGCTAGACACATTGTTTGATTTTGATTACGGTTCCAACTCCCTGTAATGACTGCCATAGATGTTCGTATGGCAACCGGCACCAACGGCTTAACGAGCTCTCCAAGGCACTACAAGACCGATGTAAATACCCATATTCATGCATACAAATATTTGCACTGAGCGGGGATCGAACCCGCGCCTCCTGCGACACGTTCACTACCGCCACGCCAGAGGCTGTTGCACAAAGTCAATATTAATACAAATTCTATCAAAAGTAGTATATTTCCTCACGTGATCTAATAATTCAAATTTAGAATACGAACATAACTTTTCTACTAAACGGTATTCTCATACAATTTCATCTGCCCAGCTTACACCGCAATTAAATATTAAGTGTCGTATTACATTTGTTGGCTGAAGTCCCCAAACGCGTCCCGAATATGGAACAATGCCTGTCGCCGAACAAAAGCCTATCTATGCAGAAAATATTGTATTCTCTTTATGAATGTGTTCTACCGTGATCTCAACGTTTTTGAAGCTCAAAGTAGAAATATCTCCCAGTAACTAGGAAAGAATTGGTTTTACTTGGAATTTATGCCAGCAATGAGTTTGAATGAATGAATATATACCTAGCCTTTTTTACGTGCGAAAAATCCCCACGGATACGCCCCCGCTGGAGCCGGTGGGAGAGTATATGTCGGACTCAAACCGACTAAAACGCACGGCGCTTGTTGGTTATTTTTGTGTACCGAAGTTAATTTTGACAGGTATATCCCTCGCACCCCAGCCGACCTAGTGCCATCTCTTTCGTTCTGGTCATCCTCGGGTGTGGGGACCTCAAAGTCCCTATCTCATCCCCGGAAACCCCGGCGCACAATGGCTGCTGCTGCCGCAGCCTGATTCTGCCCGGGTGATGCGGCTCCATTTGTCACACCCAGGCTAAATATATGGCCTGAGTGGTATGACAGTAATTCTCCTTCCCCAGTAGATTGTTTTAAATCACTTAAGTGGCAGACACGCACATGACCCACATTATGGGAAGTGAATCGTGGCCTATGGACGTCTGCAATATCAAGGGCGTCATACTCGTGTTGCTGATAATTCAAGACAATGCTATTCTTGAAAATGTATTGAATATGAATATGTAATTCATTTGAAAAACCCCTGCAGGGAGTTCATTCCACAGCTTAAGTGTTCATGGAATGAAGCTCCTCTCATATCTCACTACATCGTTTTCGGTTGCAACGTGTGAGGTTGAATTTTCTGCCTGTGGCTAGCATTGTAATGATAGAATGTAGCTGTGGCCTTGTAGACAAAGAGACATGCTACTAGTGGAACGCGATTCTGTTTATTTTATCAATGGCTTACGTGATAATTTCATTATTATTATAATAATATAACCTTGAAAAATCAAATTTTCCAAGTAACACTGATTTACTTTGAGCTCTTTAGTTCATTTTTATTGAATAAAAATAAATAAATAAAATAAATATTCCACGACATTCTACACAACGCTATCTAGACCCATGGTAAGCATAGGTAAGTCAAACAAGTTATAAACATAGAAGTGTCGTATAAACTTGTTAATGACGTCAGTTTGGCTGTAAAATTACCATTTAAATCCAGGAAACTTAGTAACTTACGTGTCAGTATTTTATTAGTTACTTTTTACTACGTAAAAATTTTGACCCAGTGCCTGCAACTCAATGGATAATATTCCTTCCCTTGAATTGCTCCTCCCAGCTACTGAGAGCGTTAAGATGGCCCCTTGTCAGTCAACGTTTAAGGAAAATGCCTCATGGGCCTGAGATGACAACTCTGGACTATGTGCGGTTTTAATCGGCTTAAAGGCAGGGGAATTTAAGGTATTCAAATGAATAAAAACAAGTAAATAGAATAGTATTTAAGTATTCTTCTTACCCTCTCATCTTCAAGGTAATTGAGAAAATAAAGTACAAAAAGTTTCATTACAAGAAAATGTAAATAAGTGCTCGCTTTTTTAATTCCTCAGGATCTTTTCTGCGCAAATGTGACTTGCACTTAGCCACTGTTTTAAGTTCTCAATAAAATTGCTCATAAAGTTAGCTATGAACGAAGCAACTGCACTACGGTAGAATTTATAAAATTTGTCCAATTGCACGTTATTGGATGAACCGAATTTTCGGAATGAAACTGTATGCCATCACACCGAAAGCATTCCCAAGCCTTGATGAGTGCTCTGTTCCTAGTATCACTCTTTATAACATTCTCATTCCATTGGTGAGTGCTCAGTTCCTAGTATCGCTATCAATTAGATTATGGCTGGAAAAATCTATTTATGGTGACGGGTGTTTTTATAATAGGGTTGAAACTTAAGCCAAGCTGCCCGCGTACGAAGGCAACTCGGGCGTCGGAGGTTGATGAACGACCTCCGCCCCCCATGAGCGCCGGGCTGGGGGTGACAGGTGGAGCCGCCTGTCACCCTGGCAGAAGCAGGCCGCGGCGGTGGCGTGCCTGGCGCGCCTCCCCGTTTCCGGGGACGAGTTGGGGACTCTGTAGTCCCCACACCCGAGAAGAGGGCCAGATCGTGAGAGATGGCCCTGGGTCGGCCGGGGTGCGAGGGATATGCCTGTCAATCTCACCTTCGGCAATCAAAACGACGCACAGGTGGTTTTTCGTGCGTTTTAGTCGGTTCGAGTCCGACCTCTCCCACCGGCTCCGGTGGGGAGTCCACTGCTGGACATAGGCCTCTCCTAATGTGCGCTATTTTATCTAATTCTCTGCCTTCCGCATCCAGTCTGTCCCAGCCACCTTTTTCTGGTCGTCCGTCCATCTGGCTAGGAGACGTTCTACGTTTGCCTTCTCGCGATCTCCACTCTAGGACTCGTTTGCTCTAATTCAAGTTAGTTAACTGATAGAAATAAAATTCCTCATATATAGTAAGTATATGCGTGTATGTTTATTGAGAAAATCTACATAAATACGAGAAAAGCTACATACGCTGTGAGATGTACATTATATTGGCGAATTTTATAGCCACTTAACTAAGGAAATAATGTAAGAGTGAACAGAATACATAGTGCATGGGTTTTATATAGATATAAAAAAAACTATCTATATAAAACCCATGCACTATGTATTCTGTTCACTCTTACATTATTTCCTTAGTTCAGTGGCTATATACACATACCTGGACCAAATCGGGGAAGTTTTAGAAAAGGGGCAGGTCAGGAGTACTCTAAACCGACGAGCGTGCATGAAGAATGTAATGAGAGTGAATGAAGCGAGAGTAGTATGTCAGGATCGTAGCAAATGGAGATCCGTGATCTCTGCCTACCCCTATGGGAGACAGGCGTGATTTTATGTATGTATGTATGTATGTATAAAAAAAACTTTATTTATACTTCTAGAAGTTTTTGCTGTCAAAATTGTATCCATAATCTTTCGGTCAAGAACGAATATAAAAACAGAAATACAAATGAAGTTACATGCGCTGTGCTGTATTACAGTTACTCAACAATAATGCTCAATGTAGCTCTACAATATGAGGATACTAACACATTATGCCAGAATAAAATAAACGCAGAAACCCATTATCGTTGGATGTCAATATGTGAACGTCGGCTAGCCTGCACTAACATTCCTGAATTAATTTTTTACTCGTCCAGTTTTACTGGTGTTTTTTTGGAAGTTCGCTCTTCTTTAGAATACTTTGAGTTTTTACACTGACGCTGCATAAATGAATTTAGATTAGAATAAGTAATACCTTAAAGCCGTGTGGTTCCTGACAGAGTAGAATTTGAACCATGGGGACCATCCCCATGGTTCAAATTCTACCCGAATTCTACTCGTTGATTTTTTTTGCTCGTTCAGTTTTACTCTTGTTTTTTTAGAGTTCTCTCTTCTTTAGAATACTTTGAGTTTTTACATGTACGCTGTATAAATGAATGTAGATTGTAATAAGTAATACCTTGAAGTCGCGTGGTTCCTGACAGAGTAGAATATCAACCACCCCATCTCTTCCTATGCGGTGTTGTACAAGGCGACTAAGGGATAGAGCTATTTATCATCAGACAGATATACACAGTCCAGACTAAGCCTCAGATGCATAGTTTGAGCCAACAATAGTGCCAGGAAGACGGCAATGGCCTCACCCCTATTATTGGTGATTGGGGCCGAATACAATTATTGGTGAAATGTGGGTGCAGAAGAAACTTTGTACTTACAAGGTTGGCAGCGCGACTGTGACGCACAGACTCAACGATCCACAGACGGTGTGTGTTTTAGTCTGTCTGAGTCTGATATAACCTCTCCCACCGGCTCCGACAGAAATTTATACCTTTTTTCTGCTGGAGCTGAAAATTAATTAAACCAAATCCTTCTATTTGAAACTTAATTGTAATTTGAAAGCTTCTGAAATTAATAACACAGCCTAGACTCTACTGTAGTCAAACCTCAAACCTACTTAGAATTAGGTAGAATTAAAACAGCTTAAAAGCTTCAATGATGTTGCTTTTAGTATTATTCTGTTCAGTGGTTTTAACTTTTGCTAGCATAAACTTATATTTGTGAAAATACTGGCTTAGAAAAGTTGAAGGTAGAAAACATTTTGCTGTGAATTTTATTGTGCAGTTGTTGATTCATCTCAGCTTGCACGAGAAATTCCTATAAACCGATTGTAGTGTCACCTACCGAATCCAAATAATATCTGCAATCTTGCTGTAAAGTGCAAGCTTGAGTCAAATGTCTTATAAAATATGTCAATATTATTTATCTTGTGATGTTGAACTTTATTCAGCGATGTATTGTACAAATCGTATTAAATAGTTCAGCTATGTTAATTAAGATCTTATCTATACTATACACCTAACTACCTCGATATATCAGGTTTAATTAAATCTATTATAATACGAAGTTATGTGTGTATTTATCGCAGGTTCATAAGTAGTGTCCAGTTAATGGTAATAGGCTCGCCATCTATTACTTTGGGACCTAAACATAAACTGGCGAAATGTGGGTACTAGCACCTATGCCTACCCCTTCGGGGATATAGGCGTGAGTTTATGTATGTTATGTTGTTATAATGTACACATTAATAAGAAATAATAATAATTAAACAAAACAAAAGTTAAAATGCGTCGTGGAATTCTTCCGCATCGCATGCCTCTTGTAGTAGCGTTCCCAGAAAACTAGCAGCATTGCCACGTTGTATGGCAATGCTTATTATCTGACCTAAAAAAAAGCCAGCCTTCTGGTCACGAGAAGTATCGACCATACGCTTCGCAATCTCCCTAAAGAGTTTGCGGGCGCTCGGACCCCCACGGCCCAAACGTTTCGACTCCAATCGGCACAAATTCATAATCACAATTGAGATTGGAATATTTGCGCCTCTTAAGAGCCTCTGCAGGAGCTGCAGCAGCACCACCGCTGCCAGGCGTGCCAGGTATATGGGTATAAGCAATGGTATCGATGCATATTGCGTCCCACACCAGAGTCCTACCCATTTTGGGTCTCCTGCCATCGTCGCGCGCTAAACCGTTTGGTTCAAGCACAGCCGGCACACCTGCGGTGACAAGAGCGCGGTGGATTATGTCGTTGATGCTGGCGTGCCGTGGAATTTGCCCAGCGCTCCTGCAGCATGACAGGCCATGGTGTCCAAGTCGGTCAACTGCTTCTCCACAACGGCATTGATGCGGAGAAACACCCTGCACCTAAGCGAAGGCACGTCGCGATGCGGATTATAGTGACATCTAACATAGTGTCTACGTTACATGACCGAAGAGCTTGTAGCTTTTTTTATATAGGAGTCGTCAATTAGAGTTCATTACGCCTATGGTCCACATAAGTCACCATTATATACATATACCATGTTACAATGGTGATAGTCAGCTTGGCGGCCTCATCATGTGCTTTTCACGCCCCGCTTAAAAAACCCGCGACTGTTGACATAAAAATATTTTAAAGCCTATTTATACTGTAGATTGATGGCACTTGGTGGAATTTGTTGTTACACATATTGATAACTCACTTGTATTTTTTCACATTACTTTATTGCTTATTACACCTGACCGGTTTCGCCTTACGGCATCCTCAAACCTTTGGGCACGAATAGTGACATAGAATAGGGGGCACGAATTACCTACTTGCATTGGTTTAGGTATTTGTACATAATAATATAAAGTGTAGCTATGTATTCACGAAAATGAAAAAAAAAATGTTTATTCGCAATCCAGAAACCAGATTACACGTTACTTAAACTACTTACTTTAGGTCTGAAGTGCGTTGTGTGGAATGTTGTAGACTTTTCTAAAAAAAGACCGTAATTAAATACTATCTAATCTTGTTCGTGATAGACGATACCTTGCGTCCATCACAAACAAGATTATGTTTCAATTATAGGGGGTTAAAATTGTAGTATTTTGAGATCCTCCTAAGCTAATTAAAATAAGCTAACTTTGGGTTTTTTACGTACGAAAAATCCCCACGGATACCCTCCCGCCGGAGCTGGAGGGAGAGGTTATGTCGGACTCAAACCGATTAAAAAGCACGACGCCTGTGCGTAGTTTTTGGTTGCAGAAGGTGAGGTTGACAGGCATATCCCTCGCAGACCGGCCGGGAATACGTAACCCAAATCTGTTTGTAGTTTATGCGTTTATCGCGAACATGATCTATGGGGAGTTAAAATTGTAGAATGTTGGGTTAACCAACACCTGGTAGGAATACGTTACCAGTAACCCTGTGTATGTATGCATTATATATCAGAAGTTAATTAATTACTTTTAAAGTTAAGGCACAACTAAATTACAAGTTTATAATATTACCTAGTTGTTGCCTGCAGGTCCACCCGCGAGGACTTGACTGATCCTGTTCCCGATGTAGACCCTCCCCTATGCAGATATACTCACACATAATGTGACTTTCTATTGGTAACAGAATTTTCAAAATGCATTTTTTTATATTTATTTATTTATTATATTCTTTATTGTACGCCAATTACAATATTCATGTCATAGAAATTGAGAAGACAAGAGCAGTACAAAGGGCGGCCTTATCGCTTTACACAATTTCTTCCAGGCAACCTTTTATTCGACTTAGGTGGCAGACAAGCACGCGGCCCACCTAATGGGAAGTGATTACCGTGGCCTATGGACGTTTGCGACACCAGAGGCGTTACACAGGCGCTGCCAACCCTAAAGAAACCATCTAATGTCCCTCTTGAAGAACCCCATATTGTAGGCACTTGGGAAAACCGCAGCGGAGATTTCATTCCATAGCTTGAGTGTGCGCACCGTCATTTTAAAGATAGGTCATGTCAAAAGTACCTGAAACTGACGTTCATGAAATGTATGTAACGTGATGAATGAAAACAATTGTGAAAATAGAAGAAGCGATAGATGTATACCAGAATCAGGGCAAGTGGAAAACTGTGGTCTCTGTCCACCCCACTGGGACAAAAGCTCGACTGGGTGTATGTATTCAGTAAACCCTGAGAAAGTCACAAACTCATAAACTATACCTCTTTATAATATTCATTTTTCATTCTCATCTCAATAAATTCTCATATACTTGTTTAGGAAACCGAATACATAGTCCTACTTCAATATTGCAAAAAATGTGGTATGTTATATTTCTTTCGTACTATCGAACGGAGTTCCGCATCCGTTTATTTTTTCGTAACCAGTACTGGTTGGTAACGAGTACAGTCGCAGCCTCCACGTGTTTGGTTTGGAATCTCAATTACACGCCGCAGTTTTCACAAAGACTTGGTACACTGAGTTGTTTTAATTGTATTTCGTTCACAAAAATTTTTGCTTCGCTGTCTAGTAATGAGTTTTGTTATATTTTTATTTAGTTTTTGAACTTCTATTATTGTTGTTGGGGATGTTGTAAGGGCGTAACAGAATATACAGTGTCATTTAGAGTCGGGATAAACATTTTTTTTATATAAACATAACATAACATAACCTCACGCCTATATCCCCGAAGGGGTAGGCAAAGGTGCTAGCACTCTCTTTTCGCCAGTTTATGTTTAGGTCCCAATGTTATAGGTGGCGAGTCTATTGCCATTAACGGGGCACTTATAAACCTGCGATAAATACACACATAACTTTGCAAAGCATCGAAAAGTCATTGGTGTGTGCCATGGTAAAACCTGGGATCGAACCCGAGACCTCGTCTCAGCAGTCCATTACCCTTACCACTAGGCCATCGCGACTTTTTTTTATATAGGACATGCCAATATGACTTAACCTCGTCTGATAGTAAGCTGCAAGACGCTGAAGTAAGTAGACAGTAATCAAAAGTGGCTTGTTTTTCCTGGTGTAGTAGTAGTGACTTTAAACTCAAAACCTAGATTGAAGTCCCACGGATGAAGTCAGGGACATAGCTCGTAATATTATAAAACGTTATATCTCATATTATATATTTTGAAAGAAATAGACAAGTTAAAGAGCGTCCTGGGAGTTGTAAAGGACCCATCCTTGAGGTCCACGCTAACCTCCCCTGTAAATTAGTGCACCTGTAAAACAACGGATGAGGCTCAGATGGAAGTCACTCTTGGAAAAGTCAAAAAGTCTCAATCAATCAATCAAATCGCATCGCTCGCTATGGCAGTCCACTGCTGGACATAGGCCTCTCCTGGGAGGCTTTGGCCTACTGTTTCCATGCTGACCAGGCGGGTTGGTACAGGGTTTTATTACAAGCTTTCCTTCTCTTGCAGTGACATCGTCTACGTATTTTTTCGTTAGTCGCCTCTTACGATACCCTTCAGATGCGATGGGGCGGTGATACTTGTATTATTTCTAGGTCACCACACGGATGATGTTAGTTTTAAACTGCAGATATTAGAAGTAACTGAGATATCAATATGATGACATAGCAGAGGTAACACCCACATTTCGCTAACTATGCTTTCGGCCCCATGTAATAAAGAGTGAGCCTATTGTTATAAAGCGGATATTTTAATGATGATGATGGTGAACTAAATTTGAATCGCAATGCAGTATATTAATCTATTTGCGTTTGTTTCGGTACTAATAATCTCGACAGAGTAATTACAGTATATCAACTAATTTCGTGGCAAGAAGCCAACTACATGCATTGTCTAAATTCCTCTATAGTATGAACAATGCCTTGTAATTGGATAGTTTCCTATTATTGAAATAAATAATATATTAAAGGAAATGAATTATTTAACTGAGTTAATTAAGTGATGGAATAGTATTTTAGATATTGATTTGATTGAGATAACGGCGTAGCGGTAGAACGTGCGACTGCAACGCAGGAGACGCGGGTTCGATTGCATTGGTCTAATAAACAAACAATAGTAACAGTACAAAGTCCACTAAGATTTATATATACATACATATAATCACGCCTTTATCCATAGAAGGTCAGGCAGAGGTGATTTAACACCCACATTTCACCAATCATTAAATTCGGTCCCACGTAATAGGTGGTCAGCATATTGCCGTCTATCTATCTCTCTGATATTAAACAGCCCTATCCCTTAGTCGCCTTGTATGCCACGGTATAGGAAGAGATGGGGTCGTCCAAATTCTACTTGCCAGGAACCACGCATAAATGCCTGTGCATAAACGTTTACATTCAATGAAAATATTAATTAAGCTGCCTTAGTCGCTGACTTTACAATGTCACGTTTTTTTTAATTGTTTATAAACACTTTCCAAGAGGTTGTCATACACATATACGGCTACGTGTACTTCTTTGCCACTATAGTGATTTTTTATAACTTCTCCTTCGCGCCGCAATGGGCGATGTTAACCGCACCTCCCATAGCTTCATTCAGGTTGACAATCGTGCAGGTGAAGGAGAAGAGAGGGCACGACATGAGGTGATTAATCGACTGCAGAAGTGCACTACAGTCACAAACACCATCCCCCGAGTTTAGTCCATTTTACCCACTTTTCCCAGATTTTTTATACCACTTAGGTGGCAGACCTGTACACGGCCCACCTGACGAGAATTGGCTACCATGGCCTAAGGACATGTGCTACACCAGAGGCGTTACACTCGTGATGGCGATCCTGGAAAATTTGTGATACCCTTCTTGACAATCCCTATACTGTAGTTACACCAGAGAGATCAAAGTATAATACTTAAAAATCACAGTACACAAAAAGAAACGCAACTCACAAATGAACTTAGCTCTGTAATACAATTAAACATCGTTAAGTGATCCTCTGTCTTACAAAGCGTTTGGATTAAAATTCTTTTGTTGGAATCTTACACTGGATTGAATACATAGTCACTATATAGTGACCTTGACCTTAAGTACTATAAGTGTACAGAACCGTGCTCAAGTCCGTAAATAACTTAAGATCTATAATCTTTTGAACACTTAAGTTTTATTTAATAAAATGAAATGCAGATTACTTCTGTTAACAAAACTAAAAAATACTTATTACACACAGTTAGAAGAGAAAGATAGAAAGAAATGCATTTATTTCTGGTTAATACTTTATATGTGATTGGCACTTCTTTATTACGTGCGAAGAATCCCCTCGAATGAACTTCCTCCCCCCACGCCGGTAGCTGGTGGGAGATGTTATGTCGGACTAGATCTGAGTAAAACGCACGACGTCTGTGGGTCGTTGTTGTTTGCCGAAGGTGAGATTGACAGGCATATCCCTCGCACCCCAGCCGACCCAGACCCATCTCTCTCGATCTGGCCCTCTTCGGGTGTAGGGACCATGAGTTAGGGACTCGTCCCCAGAATGGGGTTGCACCTGCTTCTGCTAGAGTGACAGGCAGCTCCACCCGTTACCCTCAGGCCTGTGCTCATGGGGGACGGAGTTCATTCATCGTGATTATCTAGACGATTTTGTACATCTATCTCTTACCCGCGGTTCCACCCACGCGTAATTCTGAACTCGTTCTCGAAACTTATGAGATCGTAAGCCTATGTGTTAGTGCAGACTATAATATATCCCTTAAACAAATTTTAGCCGGGTCCATTCAGCCATTTAAGCATGATAAAACATCATTTTTGTTTTTTTTTATACCACTTAGGTGGCAGACAAGCACACGGCCCACCTGATGGAAAGTGGTTACCGTGGCCTATGGACGTTTGTAACACCAGAGGAGTCACAGTCGCGCTGCCAACCCTGTAAGTACAGAGTTTCTGTGCCGTCAGTGTAGAAGACAAAGCAGGGCAAGCCTTACTCATAACAGCTCATAACAGCTTCTCGTGTTTATAATTTTGCTAAATTTCATATGGCCGCCGCTTCACGGAAAATATCAAAGTGATACCAAATTCGCAATTAGTCTGGTGAAAGCGGATCCCAGACCACAAGGTGAAAGCTTCGGATGCGACTGGGTTTAACGCTAAGATGAAGAAGAAGATACAGGGTTTTAAGCGAGCACAAATGACCCAAGTAGGTTAATTAGTTGAAGGCAGACTATCAGGCAACCAAATTGTTCAGTATTTTGTTTAAATACGTACGATAAACTTAAAACCCCATACTTATATACATTATATAATGTACATTTGTCTTCTTTGGAGAGGAGGAATTAGCAACTATCAACAATTTTGATTATGCTGTAGTAGTCACGTAGTCCACATTACATCAGTTAAAACCCCATTCTGCTAATAACAAATAAACTGAAAAGAGGGTGACCACACACGTAACCATTTAAAATTGAAAAACAAAAACGTTACACAGAAACTAAAGTGAAATAATATTTTCTTCTCCGAAGTATATCTATCCAAGTCAATGAGAATAAGAAATATCAGTGGTAGAGACGCTAAATATAAGAAGATATGCTGAGAACAATGATGTAAGAATAAATTTTATCTTAATTCCGTTCAAATTGTAGCCATCGTAGCATTCTGCAGCAACGAAACCGCTACATCGGGTGCCCATCAAGTTAGCGGAATAATGCAACATTGCTAAGACTAGCGTCTGCTACAAAAATGATCACGTATAATCAACTTCATTAATCCACTGATCTACCTTTAAATTTTTCTCACGTTACATACTTGAAAAGTTGAGATACTTATATTTGATGATACTTAAAATTGAGATACATACTTGAGAAATCACTTTTAGTGCTAAGGCTGCCCATTGTACATTTAACTGTAACTTTAATTATGCCTGTAAATCTTTTATAATATTGGTGTGCAATAAAGAATTATTTATCTATCTATATATTGACGTTAGAAAAATAAAATTGCTGAGATCCACTTTTATTTATGTTCTCACTACAATTTGTTTGGTACATTTGGAAATACAATTGATCCAGTTACTAAAGGTTCCCGGCAGAGTAGAAATTATGATAACCCTATCTCTTCCCATACGGACTCGTACAAGGCTGCTAATGGATAGGGCTGTTTAACATTAGCCAAACATGTACAGCTCAGACTCAGGCACTGATACAAGGCTCGAGTCAACAATAGCGCCCGGAAGACTGCAATAGGCTCACGCCCTATTACGTAGGACCGAAACAATGATTGGTAAAATGTCGATGTTAATTCACCCTTGCCTGACACTTCGGGGATGATGGCGTGAGAATATGTTATATATAATAAAAATTATCATCATCAAATTAAATGTTATATCTTATAACATTTAATAAAAAATTACATGCAATAATCTATTTATTTAAAACGCTCGATGTATTTTTTTCAGGCCCAACAATTTGTTCGTAGCTACGTAGCAGCGTAGCAGCGTAGAGCCGGAAGACTGAGCGATCCTAGTTAGATAAACAGTTTGTTTTCGGCCTGAGTTATGTGCTAAATTGTATCATAAATAACTACGTCTGTGCCCTTTGTATCTATACTATACAGTATACACAGCTGCTGTCTGTTTGTTCCACATGCTGAAAACACATGTTTTGTTACGTTATCTAAATTTTAAAGATATTACAATTACAGAGCAAAGGATGCTTTGCCATTTATGTAAACAGACATTCACACAGCCCATTCTAAGTTATATTTATAAGCCTATGAATGCTTACAATATTACAGATATACTTTGCAAATGTAATAAAATCATAAGGTCTGTAATAAAACCAGTGATCGAAAAAGTGAACTGTGTGCTCCCGGTTTAGAAACGCAATAGCACTCTATTCACCTCCTTTCGCATTCAGTTTATTCCAATCACCTTTCAATGATCCATATCACGGTGCTACAAACGCATTTATAAAAAAACCAGCCCCCCTGCCCCTCTAAGCAAGGGGCAACTCGTTGGCCATCGTATTGTAGAATAACATACATATAACAAACTCACGCCTATATCCCCGAAGGAGTAGGCAGAGGTGCTAGCACCTACATTTCACCATTTTATGTTTAGGTCCCAATGTAATAGGTGGCGAGCCTATTGCCATTAACTGGGCACTTATAAACCTGCGATAAATACACATATAACTTCGAAAAGCATCGAAAAATCATTGGTGTGTGCCATTGTAAAACCTGCGATTGAACCCGAGACCTCGTCTCAGCAGTCCATTACCCATACCACTAGGTTACCGCGTAGAATAGCTTGTAGAATAGAATGACAATGACATGGGATTTTAATATTATGACGTCACAAATGTCAAATCCCATACAACCGTCATTTGTGAAGAAACGTCAAAATACTTTTTAAACCCATGCATTGACTATTTCGAAAATAAATAAATAAAGTATGCTCTTTTCTGGTAATGATGCTGCGAGTACAAAGTAATATGTAAGCGGAATATTTTATCTCCTTGCAAGCGCATTTTATTCAAAATATAATTTTCTCTTCCAACTTTACTGTTCACCCTTTTACTGTAGAAAATATTAATATATAAAATGTTTCCTCTTGATAGTGGTATATAGGGTTGTGTGACAGCCTCTGTGACGTGATGATAGAGAACGCGACTGCTGCACTGAGGCCGTGGGTATTTCCTTGTCTCGAAGAGTACGTTAGGCTGTCCGTCCTGGACACACATGTTGTGGAAGTCATATGTTTTGTACGGAGGTAGGAAACGACGGTATTTCCGTCCAATTGAGCAGTGTAACTGGGGAAGTACCTCCACCCGTCAGAATATTGCGGCCATAATAATATCGTGTTGTGTTCCCGGCGGTGAGTAGGGTGGCGAGAGATCACTGGAGGGTTTTGTGCTGTTATTGGAATGACCAAAAGTTAGTCCTGCTATGTCTTTTACACTGACGGCACACAAACTCAATGTTTGCAGGGTTGGCAGCGTGAGTGTAACTTTCTTGGTTTTGTACGTGCCCATAGGCCACGGTAACCACTTTCCATGAAGTGGGCCGTGTGCTTGTCTGCCGCCTAAATGATATAAAAAAAACCTGCAACTAATAAAATACAAACTGAAAACTTCTAAATGAATATAAAACCAAAAATGCAAACCTCAGTGTTCATAATATTATTTTTGTACTTTCATTAAAATCACAAGTAGAACCCGACGGTATCTTCATCCCAATTGAGCAGTCCGACTGAGGAAGTGCCTCCACCCTACAGAATACCACGGCTATAATAATCTCCCTCTCTCAATAAATAAATTTAAAATAGAAGTGAAAAAAAAAAAAAACTTTAATGAGTAAAGGTTACTATAAAGTGGATGAGTACCTTAATGATGTTAATGCGTGGTCAACATAAGTCTCTTGCTTGCTCGCACAAAATAAATTGTAAACCAAAACAAATTTAAAAAAGAAAAATAATCTAGTTCTTATGTAGTTCGCTGAGTTTCTTGCTGGTATCTTCTCAGTAGAACTGATCTACCAAACCAGCGAAAGAATCATTTTCCAATGGTTTATTTTTACATTATTAATTATTTTTATATTATTTCTTGACATACATAATTGTAAAATTTTGACGTTCATATGTGCTCTTTATGTGCCTAAACTGAATAAATGAAATTGATTCTTTGATTCTTCTTTGATTTCTATTGTGTTCCCGGTGGTAAGTAGGGTAGCCAGAGCTCATTGGAGAGTTTTTGTGCTGTCAGTGGGAAGACCAAAGGCTTGTGCTAATTTTGTGTTCTGCACTGACAGCACAGAAAATCTCTGTTCTTACAGGGTCGGCAGCACGGGTGTGACTCACATGGTGCTACACACGTTCATATGTCACGGTAACCACTTTCCATCAGGTGGGCCGTGTGCTTGTCTGCCACCTAAGTTGTATATAAAAAACCACTTCCTATTACGTGGGACAAATGTTGAAAGAAGTGAATAGTGTACCACAAATAGTACACCTTTTACATTCATCAAGAAACCTGCAACTAAAAAAATACAAACTAAAAACTTCTAAATGAATATAAAATCAAAAAACTAACATAAAAATGCAAAACTCAGTGTTCATAATATTATTTATGTGCTCTCACTAAAATCCCTGGTAGAAACACTCACCTACTTAAAACATTGTTCAGTTTGAAATGCACTTTAATTTTTTGCGTCCCCCGGATCTGAGGCAACGGTACGTCCCTCTTCCGCTTCCACTGCGACTATTTACGGTGTTCTCTGATGCCCGGCCTCTGTAATGGCCCAAGTGTAGTTAAATGAATAGAAAAAAGGATTACTTTTTTCTTTTTTGAGATCAATTTCAAAAATGGTCATTCACGTTACTAGTGTATCAGTACAACGTGATCATGGTGCTTGTAACAGCGCCGAAATATCGGGTGCTCAACTAAATTAATAAACATGTTAAATATCTCGGCGAGTATCACACTAGTAATTTAATTTTTTTTATTCAAATTCGGGCAGAACTTTAACGGAGTCTATCCTGTTGATTAGGATTAGAAAAATAGAAAGCATAAAACGACCTTACTAACTAACTATACGAATATGTCTTGAGCATTTGAAATTCGTCTAAAGTATCGTCTTGGACCATGGTCGTCCCATGGTGGTCCCGTCTTATTTTTTTTAATGTAGGACACGTCAGTTATACTTCGTGCGTGATGGTAAGCTAAAGGGAGTCTCAGAAAAGATTGTCACCATTACTTACATATACCATGTTACAATGGTGACACTCAGCTTGACGGCCTCATCATATGCTTTCACGCCCCGCTTAAAGGTTGAACTGTAGCAAGAAGGAAACACGTGAGCTATACTTTGTAAAATGTAGCTTGGGTCCTATGACATTTGAACATTTTCAGGACGACTTTACATTGTAACGGCGTCTCTCTTTGATCATTCATTTCTAGATTTTTATTTTTCGTAGTTACCACCATAGCTCACAAATAAAATTTATCATACAATAATATAACACAATAACAACATAATAATTTGGAAAAACAAGCATCAATAAATAAAATAAATGCGCTACAAAAAGTATCTTGCCGTTCTATCAAGGTTCCGTCCGTCGGCAGAAATTACTAGAGATGGGACACAATCGGTCGACTGGGTCGACTCAGTCGACTGTATGAGGCATAATCGATACACATTATATAACTGTTGTGAATTTATAAAATTATGTAAAGTTAATAGATTTACGTTAGGTATTCTTAATGAATGTAAATATTATGTAGTTCGTTATTGTTTATTGGCTTTTAAGTCAGTTAAAACAGTTGAATACCACGAAGAAATGAATTATGAAAAATTCAAAGAGTGGATCATGACGTTATTAGCCAATTTAAATGAGCCCCATGTTATTGTTATGGACAACGCCTCATACCATTCCGTGCAAATGGATAAACAGCCAACCAAAGTTAACCGAAAGAGCTAAATTTTGGAATGGCTCCAAAATCAAGGTGTTGAGGCTGATGTCTCAATGTTGAAGGTGGAGCTACTAAGGCTCGTTAACTTAAATAAGCCACCCGGCGGTCCAAAATATATATTCGACGAGCTGGCAAAATCCTTTGGCCACACTGTTCTCCGTCTGTCTCCCTCCATATCATTGCCAATACAACAGTATAGAAATGATATGGGCTCAAATTAAGGGTTCGTATTTTTTAATTATTATTAGTTTTTTTTAAATAAAATCCTGTCATATGATACATTTTATAAATTTGAGAAGTGTTTGTTTGTAATTTTTTTTTTCGTTGCAATGTAGCAACAAAGGCTGGAAGGACCATAGCCTACTTTTTATCTAAAAAAAAAATGCAGACTGAGTGCCAGGGTAAAGCTAATTACAAAAAATATGTTACCTATTTAAAGTTCAGTAACAAAGACCCATGTAATACATATTTTACTATTAATATAATAATGAATATTTAATTGTTTTTAGTCTACGCGGCACGCAACAATACCACTCCGCCGTTTACTGCAAATAAAATGATGGGGTTATTAAAAGAAGCTTGCACCAAAGTAACACCGGAGAACTGGAAAAGTGTTGTGGTAAGGACCAAACGTCTCATTATTGAAGACTGGGAACGTGACGTTCGTTTTGACAACCTTAGAGAAAATGAAATTATTATAAATCTCCAAGACTGTTCCAGCGAGTCGGATATAGAAGACGACGACGATGATGATGATGATTTAGGATGTACTCCATTGTCTGATTCAGTTTAAATAAATAGCGTTTGATAATATACATACATGCATTTTCATTGTACCTATACTTATTCTCGACTTACACTATTACACTTTCACATCACTAGTGATGTCTTTTCAACATCTGTCATAGGACCCAAGCTACATTTTACAAAGTATAGTAATGAACTCTAGGCCTTAATGGTGTGGTTCTTGATCGGATATTCTGCATTGTGCGCGGGTGACATCTACACCCTACTCGTGTTGTCCTGTGTAGGAAAGGGGAGATAACATGGCATAATATAAAACCACACATGTCAAATTTAAAATAGCAGGAGTAAGCGTATACCCGTGATCTGAAATATCGTACCTTCTATCGCACCTCTAATACAACCGGAATTCAGGCTAACATGTTCTAAACGTCTCTTTTGCCTTTTCCTAGCCACACTACAACTTTGAGAGTCAGAGTTTGGTCTTTTTATCACCAGATAGGGGCTTGTGGGTGAGTATTGGCTTATTTATTTATTATTTACTTTAATGTACACCATTATTATTATACACTGTACATGGAGGAGTATTGGTGCCGACTCTTATGTATGGTAGTGAAAGTTGGGTGTGGCAGAAAAAGCATCAGAGTAGAGTGAATGCAGTAGAAATGCGTGCGTTGCGAAGTATGTGTGGCTTGACCTTGAAAGATAGAGTGAGAAATAGCGTGATAAGAGAACGATGTGGAGTGATAGAAGATGTAGTGATGAGAATTGAGAGAGGAATGTTGAGATGGTTTGGTCATGTTGAGAGAATGAATGAAAGAAGACTAACGAAGCAGGTGTATGAGGCGAGTGTGGATGGTACCGTCGGAAGGGGAAGACCTAGGCGCACATACCTGGACCAAATCGGGGAAGGCAGGTCAGGAGTACTCTAAACCGACGAGCATGCATGAAGAATGTAATGAGAGTGAATGAAGCGAGAGTAGTATGTCAGGATCGTAGCAAATGGAGATCCGTGATCTCTGCCTACCCCTATGGGAGACAGGCGTGATTTTATGTATGTATGTATGTATGTATTATTAAAGTTTATGACAACGGAATCAGTACTACGGGCGGCCATTTTTTTACGTGCGCTATATCTCCACGGATACCTCGCCACCGGAGCCGGTGGAAGAGGGTATGTCGGACTCGAACCGACTAAAACGCACGCCGCCTGTGGGTCGTTTCGGTTGCCAAAGGTGAGGTTGACAGGCATATCCCTCGTACCCCGGCCGACCCAGGGCCATCTCTCACGATCTGGCCCTCTCCTCGGGTGTGTGGGGACTACAGAGTCCCCAACTCGTCCCCGGAAATCGGGTAGGAGCGCCAGGCGCGCCGCCACCACGGCCTGCTTCTACCAGGGTGACAGGCGGCTCCACCAGTCACCTCCTGGCCTGCGCTCATGCGGGGCTTAGGTCGTTCACAGTTCAACCTCCGACTCTCGAGTTGCCTTCATACGCAGGCAGCTTGACTTGCGATCCTTCGTCGCTCCTGCTGCCGCTCCCGCCTCGCCTCCTTCTTCACGAGCATTACTTGCTCGCAGAAGGAGGCGCCGGCCGCCCATGCATCCGCGCAGCGGACCTTCGCTGCGAGCAAGTGGAGAGCGTGATAACCCGCACTCCTAGGGCCGCCACAAGCTCCCGTCTCGGCGTCTCCCACGCCGGACACTCGGTAAGCGGCCACGGTAACCGCTTCGCATCAGATGGGCCGTGTGCTTGTCTGCCAACTAAGTGGTATAAAAAAAAATGCAACCTAAGGCCAGGCATAAGCAGAAATACTGGACCGCCCTAATTCAATACCCTTAGTTTCTTCATTTCTTGAGGCTTATATCGTCTGTACAACAATATGTGAACAACTACTACCAAAATTTTAGTAGTGTAATCTATTTCATAAGTGCAACGCAGCTCACTGGACTGGAAACAGCAAGAACAAACAAGGACAACAGGCTACTAGAGTAGCCACATAAATTATTGACCAAAGTAGCCATTTATATAACGATATCTTATAACTTGCACCACACCGGACCATTAATGGAGTAGGTCGTTAGCCACAGCCAAAGATTATCAGAGAAATCTGCACCTAATGTGTTTACATTTTATACTTATTAACACAGTTTTGGTGTATATTGACCGTGTTATCCCTAAATTAACAACTTAGAACAATGAAATGAAACGAAGTTTTAACGAATTGTATCGTCGTTTATTTTTATTTTTTATACGCAGCCAATAGTCACAGAGATAATATGTTAAAAATAGTTTTTTATGCCAATGTGTTAAGTCAATATAATACTCATGTACTTTATGGCTGAACGAGCGAAGCCAGCGAGAGTCTTTGTTTCGAAGTGCCCGATTTTGCTATTGTCCCTTATTATACCCGTTTGTCGATTTCGGCTAAGAGGGGGCATTTCTCAACCGATTTTCACCAAATTAGGCACACGTGTTCCTTGATTTGAAACAAAATATTTAGCAATAGTTTTTTTTTTCACAGGGAAAAGGGAGGGAATAGCTGTTACGTAATTTATGAAGGGATCTTAATTCATTTTACTTGAAACATTAAGGACATGATACTTCACAGGTTGCTATGAAAAAGAAAAATGCGTGACAGGTTTACTGTTGAGGAATCTCTTCCCATGCGGTGTCGTACAAGGTGACTAAGGGATAGGCCTGTTGAACATCAGGCAGATATTTACAGCACAGACTCAGCCTCAGTTGCATGGCTTAGGTCAATAATAGTGCCCGGAAAACGAAAATAGACTCACCGTCTATTACGTGTGACCAAATTCAACCATTGGTGAAATGTGGATCCTAATTCTCCTCTACGTAAACCTAACTCTAACCTAATTAATATAAATGTATGTATGTTATTCGGTTATTTTTTTTATCAATATGCGTTTTCGCACTCCTTTTTTGTTTTTCATACACGCTTATGTGTTATGCGTGTGAGTAAAGCAAATATAGACAACTTATCCGTCCACATTATGTCGCAGGCGTCCGAATAACAGGAATAATAAATGACTCATATCAAAGTATTCCACCTTCACAGTAAGAGCCTGTGTAGTACATGTGGGCGCCAATATGTTCCGGTACTTATGGCTCGGCCACGATAAAATAGCTGCTGTTACCGATCATGTAGCGTAAATTAGCTCAGCCCTAGTACAGTTGCCATCAGTATTAGGTTTTTTTACGTGCGTAAAATCCCCACGGATACCCCCCCACCGGAATCGGTAGAAGACGTTATGTCAGACTCGAACCGACCAAAACGCACGCCACCTGTGGGTCTTTTTTAGTTGCCAAAGGTGAGGTTGACAGACATATCCCTCGCACCCCGGGGTATTAAGTTACCACATTATAAGTTATCGAGCAACTTAGTTCTAAAACGTTATATAGATTAATAAATAAAATTTAAAAAATGTTAAATTTGCTTAGAAGATTGCAAAAATAATAATCAAATATTCTACAACATTCTATATAACACTATCTAGACCCACGGAAAGCATAGCTTAACTAGTTTGTAATATGGAATTTAGAATGCGGATAAATTATACATAGATACTTTTTTTGTATATACATACATATATTATACATAGAAATACTCAGACCAATGTAAATATACATTTTGTGCATAAAAAAATTCGCGCTGAGCAGGAATCGAACCCGCACCTCTTACATAGCAGTCAAAACAAATACACACATTCACGCATTTAAATCTCCGAAATGGTAGAGGTTTAGGTATTAACACCCAGATTTCACCAACTCTGACTTTCAGTCACACGTAATAGGGTGTAAGCGTATTGCCGTCAAATATTTTGAAGCATTTAGTATGGTAATTATTCAAAGTAATAGGATACCGCATATTCAAACCTGCGATCTTTCCCTTATAGGGGGAAATGCTCTAACCACTGGGCTACCTGAAGTTATCCAAATTTTCATATATATCTTACGGCTCAGTGGTTAGAGTATTTCCCCCTGTAAGGGTATATTGCGGGTTCAAATCCAGCCTGAACCAATTAATTTTTTTCCATCTTAATCGGTTTTTGTGTAATATTTTTTTGTGTATTCTGTAACTTCTGAGCGTGACTGTACAAGTATTGAAACTTCTAATATAATTACTCTGTATGACTCACGTACTATTAATACTCGTAAAAAATCAATGAAATATTGAGTCGGATTCTCAAAGCTATTTCTTAATTACGTTAACACCAAATGAAACTATAACATTGGCGATTGGTGAATATCTAATATAACTGATCCCACCCTTTCCTACACAGGACCACACGTGCAGGGCTTAGATGTCACCCTCACACTGTGCAGAACATAGAACAAGAACCAAGCGGTTCGGAGACTCTTTTCTTTGCCGCACCACCAAACCCTGGAATTAATTACCAGCTAACGTGTTTCCTTCTTCCGACAGCCCCGGGTCCTTTAAACAGAGCGTGAAAAAGCATCTGACGAGGTTGTGAAGCTGAGTGCCACCATTGTAACTCTACTTAGTGTCTGTAATGATGACTCTCTTTCCTGAGACTTTACCTTTAGCTTAGCATCAGGCGAGGTGAAGTAAAATTGGCGTGTCCTAGTTAAAAAAAACTCATAGGAAACCGATGAAAATTGGCTTGTATTAGAACTACACACATCAACAAAGGGAACAAGGACATTTCTAGTTTTTATTTAAAAACCCTTTCTTGTAATAGTAAGTGTTTTATATCAATAGAAGGGTATTTTTATACTGTTTTTAATTATAATTTTAATAAAAACATTCTCATATCATTTTTTTTTTTAAGAAAGAATTGAATAGTGGCAATATTGAGTATTACAACCTTCTATGATTAGGCACAAAAATAACGAGGTAGTAAGAAATACAGTAATTAACCGTACTTTAAACGTTTTTAATAATCTGTAGGACCTCCTAAAGCATTAGCAACAGCTCGACAACGGCGTGGCATACTTAGTATGAGATTGTCAATCATCGTCTGTGGAATATGGCTCCATACACTGCGAAGGTGTAAAAAAAGTTGTTCTTCAGTGTTTAGATTTTCCAAAGAATCACTGAAAGCTCTTCTCCCAAGCAAATCCCAGGCATACTCTATGGGATTGAGATCGGCAGACTGAGCAGGCCATTCCAACGTCGTAATATTGTGCTCGCTTAACGCATTGACCACTACCCTCTCGGTGTGTGACCGTGCATTATCTTGCATGAATATAAAATCTTGACCGAACTGCTGTCGATGAGGGATTACCATGGGACGTTTAACCTCCTGAATGTATTGGTTTGCATTCAAATTGCCCCGTATCCAAACGAGGTCGGTCCTTCCACCAAGGCGAATTCCAGCCCATACCATGATTGTTCCACCTTGGTAAGGATGAACTTCTTGCGGATTCTGGAGACGACTCCGACGTCCAGGAACTCGCCATATACGCACTCTTCTCGAATCAGAACCCGTGCCCATTGATGGTCGGTCCTCTGTAAATGTGCGTTAGCACACAATAAGCGACGACCTCGATTTCCACGTCGAAGAGCTGGAACCCTAAGCGGTCTGCGAGCATGAAGATTGGCTTCGTGTAGTCTTCTCCTGACAGTTTGATCGCTAATAACTACTTGATGCTGAGACTGGAGGCCTGCGACCAACTGACGAGCAGTAATCGTGGGTTGCCGCCTTGCGGAATTTTGCAAGAAACGATCTTGTCGCGGGGTAGTAACCCTATTTCGTCCCCTGTGACGTTCGGCAACATCCCCTGTAGACCTGTAGCGTGCCCATAATCTGCAAATTACGCTTGGTTGGGTGTTGACAGCATCCGCTACGTCGCGTTGAGTTCGTCCAGCTTGCAGCATACCAACAGCCCTTAACATCTCTTCGCCACTTAAATGACGACGTGACATGATGACTACAGTCACAAAAATGCACAAACCATACGTAAAAGACGTATCATTGATAATAAACGTTATTTACAATCAAAGAAAATAATTGTTATTTTGCCTCAGAGAAACTGCACAATCAAACACTTTTAAAAGTTTTCCCTCCATATTCGAAAATCATTACTTATTTAAATTTATTTTTAAATTTCGAACAACTCTGTAATCTACTTTACTCTATTTTTATTTATTTGCTGCCAGTTATTTGCAAAACAAGATTTACACGAAAAAAAAATTGGGGTTATCTTGTTCCCTAGACTTTGTTGAGGTGTATATAATAACAATAACTATAATTTCGTTTTTGTTAATAGTAATAACAATTAACAATACATAACTGAAGTGAAAGACAAACCGGTAGGAATCGTGTTGTGTGAAGTCTTCCTTACTGCTATAAAGTATCCAAACACTTGCGCTGGTCATATCGTTTGACCACTTTTACGGTTAGATGCACAGTATTTATATCTATTTAACGGTTATGACACGTCTAGTGAAATGCATTAAAGTGCATTTTGCCGTAAACTGACTGTCAGTATGATATTACTCTGATTACTGTTAAAAGATTATCTTTATTATTTTATCCTAGCGTTAAACTGAAGTTCTGACTTCGGAATCTTGGATCGCATTTTCCAGTTTAACTTCAGGTTTTGTTGAATTTGAATATATTTCGTGAAGCGACTGCGGCGATATCGAAGTATTGCTGATAGAAAAAATAATAATTTAAAAAAGTATGAATGATGGCAGTATTTGTCATCATCATCCTTGTAATGATTTCCCGGTTACGATTAAGAAGGTCTGCGTTCGAATGCTAGCTATTACACTATCTATTCAAACACACTCTTA
This sequence comes from Eilema griseolum, assembly GCA_963662185.1. Lineage (NCBI taxonomy): Eukaryota > Metazoa > Arthropoda > Insecta > Lepidoptera > Erebidae > Eilema > Eilema griseolum. The sequence goes on along the minus strand of OY759248.1, from coordinate 19,943,976 downwards.
ACACAAGGAGTTAGCTTAGCTGGAGGGGTTAGAGCGAATATGAGTAATATTGGCTATAAAAAAAAAAAGTGAGTTAATTTTTACGGCATAATGCTGACAAGATACAAGAAAGACTGCGAATTGGTCGAAATTAAATGAAGATTTTACCCGCCTACGGCAAAGCAAACGGAGGGTTATGATTTAACAAGCTATGTATGTATGTAGGTTCATCTGTTCTTGTTGTAATTCATCATAACTCCTCAACCACTTATTAGATCTGGTCAAATGAGATATTGTTAGGAGCATTTTAGTTGTCCGCTAGTAGGCTCTATAGAGTCTATTGTGGCGCCCTCTAGCGGTCACAAAGTACTGTGTTGAAAAATAAATTTGATATAAATATATCGTGTTGGGTATCAACTCAAAGGGCTTAATTGGCTAATTTCAAAAATGTATAAATTATACATATTGCTTGCCCAAAATAATATAAATAAAAAAAAAGGTTAAAACTAAAACCCGTCTACTGAAAATGTAATTAAAAAGAAAATATTTAGGATAGCCGTGATCGTATGCCACTTAGTCTAAAAAAACAATATTTTAAGGTTTTTTTTTTAAAGTGGCATTCTTCTTGATATTTTCTTATTTAAAACTTTTTTTAGAGTGATTTTTCAGTAGTCGGGTTTTATTAGTCCGGTAGTTTCAAAATTATTATTTTTTTTAATACAACTAACCGAGTTAACCGATTGAAAATGATAAACGATATCCACATCCGGATCCGTGACTATCAGCAGCTTAATAGAACTCATGGAGAAACAAAAGCAAATGAATGACACCAACATGAAAACAATATTACTATCTGCGCAGTCAATTTCAAAAGAACAAAAGTGCCTTCTAATCGTATTTAGAACGCGTTAACTCAGTGTTCAAACAGCTGTAGTTAAGGCTGCGGCTATGGTAACGATCACAACCATCCTTATTTTTAAAGATAAAGGTACAGCCTACCAAGCTTTACTTTTGTAACATAACATAACATAAACTCACGCTTAAATCCCCGAAGGGGTAGGCAGAGGTGCTAGCACCCGCATTTCGCCAGTTTGTGTTTAGGTCCTAATGTAATAGGTGGCGAGCCTATTGCCATTAACCGGTCACTTATAAACCTGCGATAAATACACACATAACTTCGAAAAGCATCGAAAAGTCATTGGTGTGTGCCATGGTAAAACCTTGGATCGAACCCGAGACCTCGTCTCAGCGGTCCATTACCCATACCACTAGGCTACCACTGTACATTTGTGTCTCAAAATAAATCGAGAAAACCTATTGTGATGAAACCTTTTGGATTTTTGTGTAACATTGTAATGTCTGTAATTTTGACCCTCTTTTCTGAGGCTTTACCTTCAGCTTACCGTCATATGAACTGAAATCATATTGATGTACCCCATGATTTTAAAAGGACCTACCGTATTATTTTTGAAAATGAAGTAACGAAAAATATCTGTCCAAAGGGGAGAATCTGTAGTCGATTATAGTTATATTTCTTAATAAAGAATATTAGAATCTAAATTACTAATATTCCCTCTAACCCCTCCAGCTAAGCCAAATTGCCTGTGTTAGGAGTAGGTACACGTTGGTAGTGTAATGGCCAGGATTCGAACCCCTGGACCTCTCGATCGTAAGGCCGACTCCTTAACCACTAGGCTATTAGATCGAGCCAGATGTAAAAAAATCTATCTATTCAAATTATATTTGTGCTACAGCGCATCCGAAACGTCGCCAAAAATAGTATGTTCCATGATTTAACCGCGAAATGTCCGAACCGTTACATAATTATGAATTCACACCCCGATATGTAATATTGGATCAGATCGGACTAATTTGTCTAGAAAATCAAACAACTAACTCCTCAGGACACTAAAGAGATACCGAAGAGATAATATGATATTAAAACTAAAAACTCTTACCTTTTTTCTATGTAAAAACTTAGACAGTAATTTAATGGAATGAAAAATAACGCAAATTGGATAGTTGCAAAACTGTCAGATTTACCTTGCCGTAAATTTCCGAAGGCGGTGCCTATTTCCGTTAAGCGGGCTCTTTATCTTTTTATTTGTTTGTATTGTATAATATACAGTCCTACCGTTCATTCAATTGTGAAGTATTTGCGCGATTGGTAAGGAATAGTTAGAACTTGGTTGGTCACGCTAAAATCTGGTAATTTTTTACTATGCTCTGAATATTATTGGTCATATTATTTAGATAGTACTGACTCCATTATTTCATGACTATTACTACTATATGCAATAACAAAGTAATAAATTAAGATATTATATTGTCAAACACATCGTTCTATAGATAAATATAAGATAAATAAATATATAACTAAAAGTGCCACAGAAATGCGTCAATCCGGCATGAATTCTGTGAATTTTGTTCTCCAAATTGTACCGTATTTTCTAATTATATCACCCTATTCACCTTGGGGTCACAGTAAAGCTGATATCAGACAGTTCACTTTCAAAGTGACACATCTGAACATAAAATGAATCAATTGATGCCGATTGATTTTACTAATGAAAAGATCCAACAGTGTTAAATCGGTTCACTTTTGGCATCTAGTGACTTTCACTCTCACTCCAATTGAACTAAAATGAAAGGTTGAACACTGATTGAACAGTCATGCAGACGACGGGTTTAAAATGTCAGTTTGATATTTTTCTGTTGCGCTTAAACTAATACCATGGCGATACACGACCTCCTTCGATGACATATTAAAATAATTGAAAAATGAATGTTGATTTATATACGATATCTGCGTATACTTTTAAAGATAGGTTGAAAGTAAAATTAAGAATTTACCCGAGTGAACATCAAACGAGTGAACCTTCTGATACTGCTTTAGTAAGCCATTCACTCATTCGAATAGTTTAATCGCTACCGCTACCTTTCATCACTAAGCTTCTACCCATCATCATGGCTGATACGATAAACAATAAACCACCGTCTGTACGCTAGCTGTAGGCAACACGGCCACTATTCTGACGAGCGATGTAATGGCTCAGAATATTTGTAGAAACATCTCTAAATTTTGTTGAATACCGGCTGTAAACGTTCTCATATAGACAGTAAAATATGCAAATGTTTTGAAATACCATGTATGTTACAGCCATGTGTAGTCAGGTTAGTTTTAGTGTTTTAGTAGCCCATCAAGGTCTTCGTTTGTAAATAAACCAAAAAAAACCAGCTTAGCAGAGTACCTTGTCAGAGCCTCCTCGGGCCATGTTTCGATCATTTGATAAACTAGTCTTTAATATTTTTTATTTTTGATGTTTTGTATGTTCTTTTTAATGGTCGGTAGATGACATACGAGGCTATGTCACAGGTTTTCTTATCAAAGTTGTGTGGTCAAATGACAGTTACTCTTGCGAAGTTCAAGATAACCAAATTATTGTATAAAAATAATATATTTCTAAGACTAAGTAATACTTCAAAGGTGAATTAAAAACGAATTAATGAAGTTCACTTCAATTTAACCCACTTAAAACGTGTGAAATATGTTTTAAAACTTTGCCCGTAAAAGAGATATACCTCGGGGCATATATCTTGGACCTAAGTTGCGAGACATTATTTTGTAATCTAGGTATTTATTTTATTTCTTAAAGGTACGCTTACAGATTACTGTCATTGCGTGACTAAACATTTCGATACAATCAAATAAATTATAAGAACTAGACAGTATTCCAAGTCTGGCATACACAACATGAAAATACATCTACATACTCGCCATGCTCTTCATACAAAATATACAACTAAAAAACATAAAAATGCTGCTTGAATGTCATAGGCATTGTACACCCACTAAATTTGATACGGCCTTCTTGTGCTGGGAGAAACCACCATTGAATATATCCACGTCCTCAGCCCGATTCAGCTTGTTATATGTGCGGCACACCCTAACGATAGTATTATAGAAGGAGGTGTTGTTTTTGTTAATTGTAATCGAAAATACATTGGGACAGCGCGATTTGTGTCTAGTGTTAATGCAGACTGCAGACAGCAAACCTCGCGCATCGAAACTATCATGGTCACTCACATTAGTGTTAAAGTAATCGGGATATTTACCATGTTGTATTGAACTGAGTTTCCAATATTTCGGCGCTGTTGCAAGCACCATAATCACGGAGGAACTGGACTATTGGCGGTGAGCAGTGAAAAACTTTTTTAGGAGTAAATTATCGATCTACCCTCTTTCCAGTTCTTTTACTACGCGGATATTTGCACTACTACGTAGTAAAAGAATTTGGAAGAGGGTAGATCGACATATTTATGTATCGGCACAACTATGTGAAAACTATTTGGTGAATTTGAAATCATTTACAGCACAGCATCCCGTGCTATCCTTAAAAGACACCCAAGCAACGTGTACTGTGCATATAGAGCACATTTCAGGTCCAATATATATATTTCCCGAGCTATACATCAATAAAGCTTATAAATGAACAGCAAAGTGTTGTTTGCATATTTTATTTACTTGCTACCGACTTCTATGACGTCAACTTTTTGGGAGGCAGGCGTGGCAGTGGATGGCAGCTAGTCTTTGGTCAAAGTTTTGTCTGTGTGGGCGCGCACTTAACTTTGTAAGTATAAGTGACATCACATAGACGTTAAATAGAGATAAATGGGCAGATGAAATAAATAAAAAATCGTTTTACTATTTGATGTGTAGGTACGTTTTTCTGTTTGTTTGTAAATAATTTATTTAGTACTTGCCAATACTTATCTCAGTTGTGGGTTGTTTCATACTGCACGTGGTTCGGACAATAGTGTTAATTGGCCTAGAGCCCTAGAGGTCCTTTCGAATTAATGTTTTTTTTTCTTTTTTTTAACTAACATTTCTTGTAACCCTTCCAGCTAAGCTAAATTACATGTGTTAGTAGATGGTTCACGTCGTCAGTGAAATGGCCAGGTCTCGAACCCGGGACCTCTCGATCGTAAGGTCGACTCCTTAACCACTAAGCTGCCGACGTGGCTGCAGTGGTGCGAAGAGTATTGAATGGTATTCTTTGGTATGACCTAAATCATACATCCAATTTAAACTCAGTTTATCACCTTGCTTCTGTTGCGGTTAACTATTTAATTAACTTACCCATTAGCGATATCAAAGTTTTATAATCAGATTATGTTTTTTTAACACACTCATGAAGTGGCTCTAATTTCAATGTAATAGGTGGCGAGCCTATTGCCATTAACCGATACACACATAACTTCGAAAAGTCATTGGTGTGTGCCATGGTTAAATCTGGGATCGAACCCGAGACCTCGTCTCAGCAGTTTTATTTAATTACCCTTACCACAAGGCTACCACGGTTGTCGGTTAATTCGGCACATAATGGCACCAATAATCAAACTGTGACTTTTCCTAGCTACTATTCACGAGAGAGTTATGGCTTTTTTATAAATTTTATTGGTTGAGTTGACTTTGTTCTGAAAAAAGTTTCAATACAAAAAAAAAAGATGTTTAATAGTACAATAAATTAATATACCTACTGCTTACTAATTTTATGCAACTTTTTATTTAAATAGATTATTTAAACTTTTTGTACGTGCTTAATAATAAGATCTTAAAAGGCTTAATCTTGGTCATCCATCCTAAGACTGACCAATATAGTATGAATTAAACTTACAATATGCTAACTTTCGTTGTTACCATTTAGTAACGAGCTAAGTAAATCTTGTGCCTAGCTTTAATTAATATACGGACCTAGGGTCACGACCCAGATGTTGCGACTGCTTACGATAATTCCAAACATTGTACCCTAATAAACACAAACAAAGATTGTGAGGTATCAAAAGCTGCTGGTCGGGGTGCGAGGGATATGCCTCCGACAATCTTACCTCCGGCAACTCACGACTCTCGGACGGCGTGCGTTTTAGTCGGTTCGAGTCCGACATAAACTCTACCACTGGCTCTCCACGGGGAGGTATCCGGGAGGATATTTCGCATGATAAAAAAAGGTATCAAAAGCTTTTTTTACGGACGCTTTCAGACTTCACTGATTTGTTTTTGTATAAAAATATTAATATAATATGCTTGTGTGTTTGTCGGTGCTAGCACCCCTGCCTACCCCTTCGGGGATATAGGCGTGAGTTTATGTTACGTTTATGTTTTTTTTTTTTTTACGTGCGCAAAATCCCCACGGATACCTCCCCACCGGAGCCGGTGGAGGAGGTTATGTCGGACTCGAACCGACTAAAACGCACGCCGCCAGTGGGTCGCTTTGGTTGCCGAAGGTGAGGTTGACAGGCATATCCCTCGCACCCCAGCCGACCCAGGGCCATCTCTCACGATCTGGCCCTCTTCTCGGGTGTGGGGACTACAGAGTCTCGTCCCCGGAAACGGGGAGGCGCGCCACGCGCGCCACCGCCGCGGCCTGCTTCTGCCAGGGTGACAGGCGGCTCCACCTGTCACCCCCAGGCCGGCGCTCATGGGGGGCGGAGGTCGTTCATCGACCTCCGACGCCCGAGTTGCCTTCGTACGCGGGCAGCTTGTCTTACGATCCTTCGTCGCTCCCGCTGCCGCTCCCGCACCGCTTCCTCCTTCACGAGCATTACTTGCTCGCAGAAGAAGGCGCCGGCCGCCCACGCATCCGCGCAGCGGACCATCGCCGCGAACAAGGTGGAGAGCGTGAGAACCCTCACTCCCAGGGCCGCCACAAGCTCCCGCCTCGGCGTCTCCCACGCCGGACACTCGGTGAGCGTGTGCGGACCTGAGTCCTCGCTCGCGTCGCAGTGATGGCACTCGGACGTTGGCTCTTTCTGCATCCGACGCAGATACTTTCCGAAGCATCCGTGCTCGGTGATCATCTGCGTCAGGCGGTACGAGAGGCTGCCGTGTGGCCTCTCTAGCCACTCCCCCATGATGGGTCTTACCGCCGCTACTACGGCGCGCCCTGCGCCTGGTCGCTCAAGTCGTATCTCCCATTCCGCCACCATTTCCCCGTGGAGCCGGGATCTCACGGCCCGAATTTCTTCGGGCTCGGGATCGTGACCCCGCTCCCGGGCCGCCTTTCGGAACCGGTATAGCGCCGGTATAGCGCCAACTCGCTTCCAGGATCCATGGTGGCGATCCGGCGAGGAACGTTTATGTTTATGTATGTTGCTGTCCTGAAGGGCTGGGTTGAACATTTTAAAATAATTCATTTAATTAAATTTAAACATTAAACGATTTCTATGTATAAGTATGTTTTTGTATTTACAAAAAAAAATGCTTAAGTATGCATATCCTCACCAATACGTAACAAGTAATATATGTAGCCACTTAGGTACTATTAGCCAATGGTAAGTGGCTACCGTGGTTAAAGAGTAATGTCAAACATATGTTACCAACCAGAGGAAGATAAGGAAAAAGAACGACTAGTAAAAATAAGAAAAAAAAACGGTCAAATGCAAAAGTAGGAGGTAGGACACGGCGGTATTTCCGTCCAATGGAGCAGACCGACTGGGGAAGTACCTCCGCCCTACAGAATACCGCGGCCATAATAACTTCATGTTGTGTTCCCGACGGTGAGAAGGGTAGCCAGAGCACACTGGAGGGTTTTTGTGCTGTCTGTGAAAGCTTTGTCTTTTACACTGACGGCACAGAAACTCGCAACGCTTGCAGGGTTGGCAGCGCGAATGTGATTCTCTTGGTTTTGCACGCCACGTTTGGTGGCCACGGTGACCGCTTACTATCAAGTGGGCCGTGTGCTAGTCTGCCACCTAAGTGGTATAGAAAAAGTCCAACTCGCACATTAAGGGTTCCGTGTACAACTAGATGAAGGAGTTTTGGAGTTACTTTTGGAAAAATTGTAGTTGGTCTTATAACTCGCAACAAACTGAAGTTACATTAGAATGGACTAGCCACATCTGACGAAGGTTCAATGGCCGCAACAGAGCATTGTGTGGAGGCCTACTCTAATTTTGTAGTAAGCTTATTACCTGCTAAAATATCAAGTTTCTAAAACACCCTCTGTTCTGATTACCTGCTTACCATACTGATCAAAGGTTTTAAAATCAGGTATCACATTGTGCTACAAGTGCTACAACGCAGGTGACAATTCTAGTGTCAGTCAGACTAATTTTAGTCTAAAATTTCACATCTATAATTTTAGTCTACAATGTGCCTCGTTCGCAACTTTTGTAATGTTACCAAGCTATTTGCTCTATACACGGAAATGAGGAAGGGGGATAAATAGGATAATAATATATTATTATATATATATAATATATTATAATATAATACTTATAATCACGCCTTTATCTCCGGAGGGTTAGGCAAAAGTGAATTAACACCCACATTTCACCAATTACTGAATTTGGTCCCACGTAATTGAGAGTGAGCCGATTGGCGTCTTCCGGGCACTATTATTGACTCAAGCCATGCATCTGAGTACGACACGCGCCTTGTACGACACCGCATGGGAAGAAATGGGGTGGTGCAAATTCTACTCTGCCGAGAACCACGTGGCTTATACGCTTATTGTGTGCATTATTTTTATCATCATCATCATCATCTCAGCGTAGTGTCTGCGTTTTATCCGAGGCCTTCACCTTAGCTCTCTAGGTACGTTTTCGACCTGAAGTAACCAGTGAGCATTGATGCACCTAACTAAGCTAAATATCTTTGTATAATATAAGGGCTCACGTAAAAAAATTACCATCTTTATGAAGAGCGATTTTAGTCTTACACACCGCTGATTTTACTTTTGTAAAATCCACTAGCTAATTATTATTAGACGCGGGTATCGGAAGATTGAAAATGTAATACAGTATTGTACTACCTTAACAAAAGTACCAAATACTTAAAAAAAGGTACAGCTACTTTCGTTGCTCAAGTAGTATACTGAGTGTGTTTTAAATTAAATAATCCACATAGTCTTCCTTTCATACAGTGTTTGATGTTTAGAGAAATTCAAATCAGGTCTAGCTATGTACAACAGAATCGGAGCCTTTGTCATATATTCCTGGCAGCTTCCGCACAGGCGCGAGGTGAGTCAAGATTTTTATGAATTATTTATGAAACACCCCGTTTTTATCGCAGGAGGCGTACGTCCAACGGAGGCTCTGTTTACCAACGGATTTACCGAAAGGTGAAATTAGGGTTGTCGAAGATAAAGATTTGATGGTAGTGAAGACATTGATATTATTGGGTAGGAAAAATTATACTGGTATTTTGTGTTTGCCGAGGGTTTTATTAATATTGTTTATTGAATGGTATTACTAGCAGACTTCACGCTGAATCTAATATCTTCAGTAGGTATTGTGAAGTACTAACTATTGAGCATTCAATTTCGTCTACAGTATGTTAGGGCCCCATAAACATACAGTAAAGTACGCGTGCGGCGACGCGGAGCACACTCGATCTAGCGCTGTGTCCACTCCCGGGAACCAGAGTCGATTGCGAGCCTCTGCCTTCATTTTAACCACCCTACATAAACTTGCTTGTAGTTATGAAGGAATAACGACCTTATGTCCGCGCATTAAGATACCATTTTCTAAAGATAGCTGTGTGCGACAATTAATAAATGGTTTCAACCTTACGTCATTAACTGTGGCCAGATGAATATTGGGAGTCGTCTCCCGTTGCATGTCGGTTAGTGTTACCGGCAACTCACCGTCAACCACAAAGTTGATAGAGCACTTATTTAATCGTGAGTATTGAATCGCCGTCTAGTTACATCCCCTTTTATTTACATTTGTAACTAATCTACACAACACTGTCTCATAGATATTGCGGCATGAAATAGCCGAGCAACACGTAATAAACAATTTACATTGTGTGAACGTATCTGGACCAGGCCACTCAAAATAGGATTAAATTAATAATCAATATCCTCACTTTGAATTTACCTTTCCTTATATAAAATATCTTTCCATATTTATTTATTTTTATTTTATACAAACGGTACAGAAACAGACACAATTAGTGAGTACATTGTGATTCTACTAACCATGTAACATTTTAAACCCGAAGTCAACTTACATCTGTACACAGTATTTTAGTTTACTTCGGTGCAAGTTTACTTACTAACTATTGGCTTTAATAGTGACATAAAATCTACGTATTTGCTCATTGCAAAAAAAAACGAACAAGAAAGAAAGAGACGCTGATATTGACAATGATCAAACCATTGAGTTCGAAATCATGAAAAAATATCGCTCATAACACACACAAACATTGGTGGCAGCCCTAGATCCACAGGATCTTGTTGTCAACTCGCGTGTATAGCCTGATATTTTACGATGAGAATTATTTTTGCTTGAGAATTGGCAGCTCCTATCGATTTATGGGTACTCCAAGGTGACATTGAGTATGTTTAGTGGAGTAAAGTGCTATTTGTGAGTGATGAATTGGTATTTTAAGTTGTTTGATAAGTCGGTAAGGCAGTTGGTGAATTGACGATAGATGTATTTATTTAGGTTAGGAAATTCAATGGTCTTTTCAGTTTGTGATTTAGGTTATTATAGGTTTTATATATATATTTTTTTTATTAATTTCCTAATAAAAAAAGCCTAAAACAAACTCACAAATATTCTATCATTTATTCTTTTTCATAAAAGTACTAAAAACTTCTAGAGCTTTCAGTTTGAAGCCGTCGGGGCTACTTTCTTATTTAAAAAGAGTACTTTTCATGTGAGATACTCCTATTTTATCCCCCAATCACAAGAAGAAATCTTGGCAACCGAACCCATTCATCCTTATCATTTTGACTTCTTTACCTTAGCTTTGCACCACTCAGAATGGAGTATTTGACGTGCTAAATATATATATATATATAAATTCGAGAGAACATACAGAGTTGACACTGCATCAATAAGACAATACTTTATGTCCCGAAAGAGTATTGTATCCACCCTTTACGTATCGCTATCATCGATTTATCTAACTCACTAGGTAGTTATATACGATGCTTACTAAACAGTTTGCGGTGTTACGCAATGGGCTTAGAACCACTAATACGATGACGTAATGGGTTCATCACTGTTACTTTTGAAGTGAATACATCCTGTAGTTTCTAGTTAAACGTACTTATGACTCATGGAATCTGGCTGGTTAGTTTGTAAAAGGATGAAGAAATTGTAGTATTAGATAAGCGTCTTGCAGGTTAGATTGGTCTTGGTGCGACCCATATACCCTGGCTGCAATACTGATTGATATTCCTTGTAACTACATTAATTTTTACTGGAGTTAACACCACGACATAGATTTGGATGGTCATATTTTACGGATAAATTCAATCATAATTGAGAAGGGTATTGTGGTTCAGCAGCTCATAGAATATTTGATCGGATTTAAGTGAGAAATATTTTTCAGCACATATCATTTTTAAAACTATCCTGAAGCATGCAAAATCTAACAATCGAAAAAAATAATAACCAAATACGAGTAACATTTATTTAATACTAGCTGACCCGGCAAACGTTATCTTGCCATATGAATAATATCTTGATCAGCTATCGACTGGGGTTGAAAAATATAATATGCTATTAAAACATAGGGGTCGATGGTAGGAGGGTAAAAATTTAGAACTAAATGTATTTTTCAATCCCACACCATAAAAAATAACAAAAAATAAATTTGTCCAAAAAGAAAGAAAAATGTTTTTAGGTTGAACCACCCTTAACACTTAGGGGTGTAAAATTTTTAACCTATTGTCATACCTATTGAATAAACATATAAAATTTCATCAAAATCGGTTAAGCCGTTTCGGAGGAGTATATAAACACTAAAACTGTGACACAAGAATTTTATATATTAGATAAATAGCCAAAGATTAAAATCTCTTCATACAAAGACTATTTGTCTACTACTATATTTCTCCCTCATAATAGACACTATTTTCCCAACACGTATAAACAACAAACTATCCAAAATATCAGTACTATTTTGCCTGACTCTTGACACCGATATTTCGATATAAAGGCTTCAAAATCTCATGAAGATGTAGCCTACTAGCGTCGTGTCTGGCACGATGCCATTTAGGTAAAAAATGTTGTTATTTATCTATGTACTTAGATGTACCTATCTGTGATGTGGTAGTGCTTTCCGCAGGTTTACTATTGAGAAGAATTTTCTTTTTTTGTTTTTATATTTATTTTTCAATGATCGGAGGCGCGATTTAGTAAGATTATGTATCTAAAACTTGTGATTTCAAAACTTACTTGTACTAAAAAGTTCAAAATATTAAAATGTGGGTACTTGAAAACGTTTGTAAAGTAAAACTATTATATGAGTGATACTAAATAAGGCCACGAAAACGTAGATAGGTTTTGTTAGGACAGATCAAACGGAATACCAAATATTTTGTTTATAATCGACATTGAATCACGCTATTTAAAAACACGGTGTTATTGAAAACCTAAGGGCCATATGTTGTAATAAAAAGAGGTTCAAAAATCAATTTTGATCTAACTTGAATCTTCCAAACGGAAAATAATACTTGACTACTGAAAAATCACGACCTAAAAAGAATTAAACAAGAAAATATGAAGGATAATCGTGGTCGTATGCCGTAATGTATTGTTTTGTTAGAATAAGTGGCTTACGACAGATGACAGATGATCTTTGATATTTTCTTGTATGTGTAAATCACATACATAATTATATACAAAGCCTGTCAAAATCATCACCCTCCTTTTACTTCTCCATAGTCGGGTAAAAAATAACATCTGTGTCTAATTTGCATATGAATGCACAATTTCATCTAAATAATAAAGGGAATCGATCAACTCGTAAAAAAATGTTTACAGACAAACATCAAGCACTTTACTTGTCAACCAACTTTCAACTACTTGAAAATACACAACTACTTGTATATTTCTTTAAAAGATTCCAAATTTATCTCATAAAGTCGCAACATGGGAGCAAAGAAGTTGGCAGAGTGCCACGGAGGTGAAACGAGCTCGCCAATAAGAATTTAGTACAGATTATTAGGTGTTTCAATGTTTACTATAGTTGTATTTTCTTAGGAATATATCCTTCAAGACGTGTGTGTATATCTATAATACAAATAACAGTAAACTCATTTTATAGTAGACTTGATGAAGCTGTCTCGAGTTCAGTTAGTCTCAAGGCCTTTTTATGACATTCAGAATATCCTTGCAGTATATTATTGGATGATCTTTAGATTTACGATTGTAGTTTAGTGCCTTTTGATGCGTTGGTCTTGATATAAACTTGGACGAAACCAAAGTTATGTTCGATAGTCAGTTCTATGATGTCCAAGTTGATACTTTAAAATGATTACACAGTTTAGTCTTATATACTCGTACATACTAACTGACCAGTCACAGCTACGGCCGTGGTATATTTTAAAAACAATTGAAACTCATCCTCACGATTGAAGTTTTTATAGTTTTTGATTTCAATCGCTTCCCTATATATATATATTACTTTTAAAAAGTTTTTCACTGATTACCGCCAATACTCCAATTCCTCTAAGATCATAATGCTTGCAACAGCGCCGAAATATCGGAAAACTCAGAACAATACAACATGGTAAATACCTCTATAACTTTAATAGAAATTTGAGTGACCATGATAGTTTAAATACCTATAATGTGTAATGAAACTCTTCTCATTTAATTTTGAATTTTAAGCGTATGGAAATGAAGTCCAAGATTTAATACAATTTTTGCAGTGCCAGTTTTGCTTTTGTTGGTTCGAGGTCCTTTTTTTTATGTGCGCAATATCGTTTTTGGTTGCCGGAGGAGAGTTTAACTGGAATATCCCTCGCACCCCGGCTGATCCAGGGCCGTTTCTCTCGATCTGGCCCTCTCGGTGGTGTGGGGACCACAGAGCATCCAACTCGTCCCCGGAAATGGGAAGGCGCGCCAGGCGCACTGCCGCCGCGGCCTGCCTCTGCCAGGGTGACAGGCGGCTAGACCCGTCACCCGCAGGCCTGCGTTCACTTAGGGCGGAGGTCATTCATCGACCTCCGACACTCGAGTTGTCTTCGTACGCGGGCAGTTTGGCTTGCGATCCTTCGTCACTCCCGCTGCTGCTCCCACCCCACCTCCTCCTTCACGAGCATTACTTGCTCGCAGAACGAGGCGCCTGCCGCCAACGCATCCGCGCAGTGAAGCATCTTCAGTGAGATCTATCTATACCGGCTAGAGGTCATGTTACACCATATCTCAGTAAAAATTCTTTACTTAAAATGAAAACCAGAAGAAAAATGCATGTGGCATGTCTCCTGTTCGGTGTTATCAGGTGCGGTGAGCCGCGCTATTTGTTTGAGAGGCTTGGCTGGGTTACCAGTAGAAGATTGTGTGCCAGAAGACAGTGCTCCCAGCAACTGTCAATACAAAAGCATCGATCTGAAACATTTAGGGGTAGTTTCCGTTATGCAGCCTCCAAAATATGGAATAATCTTCCACCACCGCTGCGTTCCACTAAAACGATCACCACATTTAGGAAACATTTACGATTATTCCTCTTGGAAGCCCAGGGGAGGCTGGATAACGTGAACTCAAATGTTTCTTTGATTTGATTTGGTGGGTTCAGTGCGGGCATTTGCTTTTACTTTTACTTTAAAGTGTACAGGTTGTATGACTATCGCGCTATTGTTTTATTTTATTGTTTATATGTTTTATTTTATTGTTTATATGTTTTATTTTATTGTTTATATGTTTTATTTTATTGTTTATATGTTTTATTTTATTGTTTATATGTCTTATTTTATTGTTTTGTTTACGTATTTTATTTGGTCACTAAAATCTTCTACCGCCTGTTATCACGATAGGTATATGTTTGTTTTTATTATATTTACGGTATATTATTGTTTATCTTCATATTGTAATATAAGTACATAACTTCTACATACCCTCATGCATTATACTTTCACACTCGACTTCGACGGTTCGGCGTCCGTGTGTCACTGGCAAATTAGGTTCCAGTTGAAAACCAGCGTCAGGTTTATACCTGCCACATGCTGAACTGGACACCTATTTGGTGTATCTGTGAGCCACTGTTTTACTTGTATTTTTTTTTTTTTAATATGTTGTTGGTTATTGTTATCTCTGTGACCACCTTGCACCAAATAAATATTTCTTTCTTTCTAGATCTCTAGGATCGAGGTCTTGTGTATCCTGCTTTTTTTATTCATGCCGAAATGGTGGAAGTAACAGTATATATATCAACTAAGGTAAACTCCAATTTCAAAATTTTAATATTTTTTCTAGGACAATTTACGCAACGCTCTTTAATAATGTTATGGGTTCTAGAATGCAGATATTTTAACCTTTAAACCCCATGAAAACAATGCTACCTAATAACATAAACTAAATTTATAAATTTGACCAAATCATAAAAAAGTAAAGACTATAACGAAATAATTGTATTCAAAGTCTGAAATAAAAATATTCCATACAATGCGATCATTTAACGGTCAGTACCTAGGGGATGTCCCATAACTTGCCATATAAAAAAAACCTTAAAAATGAAGATAAAGTTATGGTTTTTTTACGATATACCACAACTTAATGCGTAAAACCGTTAAATGTAAGATTACCTCCATAAATTTGGTGATATGATAAATTAAGGGGCAGTTTTGATACGGGTCGTGCGAGAGTCCTATCTCTGTGGGAAGACGGTCTCGAACCCCGACTGAGAGGGTTCCTCAGTGCATGTCTGGAGCGGAGTTCCAGTTTCCGAAGATGTGGATGACTGGGAAACTGGTCCTCATTCGAAAGGAGGGTCGCCTGACGGACGAACCGTCCGACTACACTGGCCCATTGTGATGCTCGATGAAGTAGGCAAGCTCTTTGAAAGAGTTATTGCGAAGTGCCTCGTCGAACACCGCCTAGTGAGGGGCTAGACCTGGCGGATGCCCAATAAGGCTTCAAAAATCAGCTTTTATACTTTAAAAATATATGTTCATGAGTATTAAGGGTGTCTGGCAAGGAGTTAACATGATGTTAAAGTGTATGACTATGAATAACGTGATTTCTAATAATATTTTGAAGGTAAAGTAAGGTAAGGTACTATTATATATTTGGTGGTGATCTGACCATCAAATGTCTCCTAAATGCTGATATCAAGTTATTTTGGCATCATCAGAGGTGGAGTTGCAGGCAATGGTCAATATTATGCATGGTGCCCTAAAAAGCAAAAGGGATGAAAGTGAATGTAAGTAAAACAAAAGTAATGGTTTTTGAAAGAGAAGAAAGTATGACAAACTGTATAGTTCTGATTGAAGGAGAAAAAACAGAACAAGTAAAAGAGTTAGTGTATTTGGATTCGAAGTTTGCGAGAGATGGAACGTATAACGGTGATATTGAAAGAAGAGTTATGGCTAGAAATCAAATGAATGGGGCAATGTATAATTTAATGTGCAGTCAGAACGTATCCAAACATGCAAGTCTGGCGGTACGTAGAGGAGTGCTCGTCCCTACACTTATGTATGGTAGTGAATGTTGAGTTTTGAAGAAGAAATATGAAAGTAAATTGAATGCTGTGGAAATGAGAAGTCTGAAAAGTATAGCAGGGGTGAAGTTCACAGATCTAACTGACGGAACAGCGTGTTAAGGGAACGTTGTGGTGTATTTGAAGATGTAGTGACTAAGACAGAGAAAAGGTTGGTTCGGACATGTTATGGAGACGATAGACGAAAGAAGATTGACTGAACAAATTTATGAAGTGATGGTGAATAGACAACCCGGTAGCGGTCGACGTAAAATACGTATATCAATCAAATCGAAGACATTTTGAAAAAAGGACATCTCAAGAGTACCCGAAACCGGCGAGCATGTATAAATCAATTATGAAAGTTGAAAAAGCGAAAGAGGTATGCCAGGATCATGCCAAGTGGAAAACAGTAGTCTCCGCCTACCCCACTGGGAAAAAGTCGTGACTGTTTGTAGGAAAATAAATGAAAATTTTTGCAAAAATTTGGGGGTTTAGGGACACTGTAATGTGAAAGATTGCAATGTCAGCGATTTGGTAAGCAAGCGTGAAGTATGTGAGAGCCGAGCCAGTTACTGCGCGCTGCTCGGTCCGAGAGGTTAGCTTGGGGACTTTTACGTAATAAACGATAAGTTTGTACCAAGGTCACCAAAATCTTTTATTTGCCAGTAACTCCCAATACAACTGGACCCCGTAGAGCGCAGAATCCCTAAATATGTAATACCTGAAAGTCACCCTTTATTTGTACCCGGTTTTTTTTATACCTTTATCATACTTGCCACAGTCATTATGATCTAAACCATAATGGGCCATTGTTCTTACCTATGTTGGGTATATTAGTCACCATCATTTTCGTGTTATTCTCGGTCCCATACGAGGTCCAAAATTCGACTTTCAACTTTTACTGCCTCTTTCCACGTTATTAAGCGTCAGTGGTAGTGAAACCATGAAAATGTATGTATAATAATAATAATAATAATAATAATACTCTTTATTGCACACCAAACATAGGACACATACAATGGATACATACATTCTAGATAGTTGTACAATGGGCGGTCTTATCGCAATCTGCGATCTCTTCCAGACAACCAGTGTATGGACTATACTGCCAGTAATCAGGGTAGTTTGCGGTGTACACTAAATTAAAACTAATTAAAATTTGTATCTAGTAAAGCATTTAAGAACAGAAGTGAAGAAGAATAAGAGATTATATTATTTAATTAAATAAATACCTACCTATATATACAGATACATAAATACATACCTAAAATATATACCATATATAAACATACATATACCATAGTTACATATATACATACCCATGTTAAATATATACCATATAAGTGAATTACACACAAATAAACACCAATTACATAATATACAGCTGCTAGAAGTAAATAAGAAAAAGGAAAATAAACAAAAAGCAAAGAGTGAACATACATAACAACTCATAACGCTAGGTAGTGCTCCCTTACCAGTCTCTGAAATGTTGACAGTGACTGTGCTCGTCTAATATTTACAGGCAACGCATTCCACAATCTTGCAGCTTGAACTGTGAAAGATTTATCGCAGAAGCTTGTAGAATGCGTCACAATTGCCAGGGTTAAGTTTTCCGTGGATCTTAAGAGTCTGGAATTGTTCTCGCACAGAAATCTAAATCGATTTTTTAAATATAAAGGAGTAGTCGGGTTAAATAAAATATTAAAAAGAAGAGAGAGAATATGAGTATTCCGGCGAAGGCGGATTGGTAACCACTTGAGTTTTTTACGAAATTCAGAAACATGATCATATTTGCGCAAGCCAAAAATAAATCGTACACAGAAGTTTTGGAGTCGCTCAAGTTTATCAAGTTGGTCCTCGTTAAGATCAAGATAGCTGACATCGGCATAGTCCAGAATAGGTAGAAGTATGGATTGTGCTAGCTCAATTTTAGTTGCGGTTGGAAGGAAATTACGTAGTCTCCTCAGCGATCCACCGGTGGCGAAAATTTTACGACTAACGTTCTGAACCTGAGCCGTCCATGACATGGTTTTGTCAAGATATATGCCCAAGTTCTTCACTGTATCACTTATGGGAATGGTAGTACCTTCAAAGCAAATTTGGGGCAGTGCCGACCAATCGACCTTAGCTAAAAGTCTTGAGCTACCAATTACAGTGACCTGAGTCTTTCCGGGATTAACCTTAAGTCCATGCATAGTAGTCCAAGCACTAAGGTTAGCCAGGTCAGTATTAATCGTGGCAATACCTTGGGACAGCCCGTCCACATTGGTCTGGCAGTAGATTTGTAAATCGTCTGCATAAAGGTGGTAGGAAGAGAGAAGTTGATTAGAGATAGAGTTAATAAATAGTGAAAAGAGCAAAGGAGATAAAACGCCACCCTGCGGCACACCCGCAGCAGTGTCAGACCAAGATGAATAGGTGTCATCCAGTCGGACCCGCTGCCGGCGACCAGACAAGTAACTACGAAACAAGTCAATAGCCGATGGAGATATGTTGAGAGAGCTTAATATGGCAAGGAGAACGTCGAAATCCACCGTGTTAAATGCGTTGCTAAAGTCAAGTAAACAGAGTATTGTGAGATTTCCATTCTCCATACCGAACCGTATGTCGTCAGTAATATTAATAAGGGAGGTTGTGGTGCTGTGTCCCGGACGAAACCCGGATTGAAACGGGTTAAGTAGGTTATTTATACGGATAAATGCACTAAGTTGGTTTTGGATGAGGCGTTCAAGGACTTTGGATAGGAATGGTAAGATAGAGATAGGACGGTACTCGGTAAAAGATGTAGGTTTAGGATTTTTTGGTAACGGAAGGATTTGGGCATCTTTCCACGTTGTAGGAAATTTACCTTTGGCAATGGAGTGGTTCATTATGTGGGTGATAATGGGCAAAATGTCACTAAGGACGGGCAGCACCATCTTGCGGCTGATAGAATCAGAGCCAACTGCATTAGATGATATGGACAGAATACTCTTCTCAACATCACAAGCAGTCAATTGACTAAAGACAAATGGGGAGTAGTCTGGGGTTGGAAGCGATGAAATATGATATAATAGATATAGATATAAGATAGATATAAGAACAGCAACATAATATGGTAGTAATATTGAAGTAACTAATTAACATATCCTAGAAGCATTGAAGAAATTTTAACAGATTATCCGCTTAGCATAGAACAATAGATAATTCAGAAGCTCTATTCAGAGAGGTATAAGACAAAGGAAGCAATCAAACACACATGCTATGTACGTTACTGTGTGTACAATAGTAAGTTCTTAGCTTGAAATAATGTAGCAGGCGGAAGGTTAATAATTACTGACTATATAAGGTGTAACTAAATTAACCCTCGGAAATTTGGGGGTTGATAGGTACCAGTAAACTATATCCGAAAAAAATACAAAAACGATATGTTAATTTTTAATTTGTATTTAATATAACGCTCATGTTTGTATGCTAACACTACCACGGGGCCGCAATTCGAAATTCGGGGCCTGTAGAGTCGAAATACGCGCGCGTTGGCTTAGGGCAAACTTACCTACAAAGCACCCACCAGCCATTGACTTCGAAAAGTCAGCTGATTACTGCAACCTATGTGCTGGATATAATCAATATGGTACGGTCAGCATAGGTGTTGACGTAATTATTTTAAATCATTGCAACTGAATTTTAGATAATTGGTTCACCTAATATTGTTGAAATTTTTTACCTAAACATATTTTCCGATACCAAGTAATCACGCAAAGTTCCATGAGATCACATTGTTACACTTGATATTTACCTAGTTTGTATTTACGTAGGTTTTCATAATATGGTGTAACGACGCGCTCTGCGAACGTCGTCACACCGGTTTTAATTCTATTTTGAACGAAAGGTTTCGGAACGCGGAGTGAATGACATTTTGACGTATCGCTGTCAAAAGCACCTTTCTTCCTATATTGAGACTGGATGGTCGATATTCATGGCTTCGTAACTTAATTTCAATAAATCTCATAAAAATGAGAGTATTTTGGCCTAAAGGATAATAGTTTGTGTCCTCACAACTATCCTCTTGTGGAATTATAGTTTATTTCTGGTGAGTTGTCATTTTTTAATAAGATTCCCTTTGATGGAAATTCGCCACGCTCCTAATTTGAAAAATAATTGTTAAAATTCTATTGTTTCAGCTCTTAATCTGAAAATATTATGATTTCTTTTGCTATTGGCATTGTTCCAGCAAATTAAGGCGGTAAGTCGCGCAAATTTATAGAAAATTAGGACCTCGTGTTCATATATAGGAGTTTGTTCTAATGACATGCAATTTTATTACAGGTTTCCAAATTGGAACCGCCTTTGTCTTTGCCTTTTCTCTTTTCTTTGGACCTTTTTCGGCGTTCCTTTGTCTTCGGTCATCTGCATTTCCTTATGGAGGGTTTGGACTTTTCACCTCAAACATGGATGTACCGCATGGGCTTAAACTGAAAACTTCGCCTGCTACGAGCTTTCTCGCTGCTGTGTTTACATATACTCGCCGAGGGATGCTGTGAGCTTACTTTAATTATATTTTAAATCTAAACTTCAAAATAACCTAAAAATGCATTGGTGACATAAGATCATTTTGACCTAGCTTATAAAACTCTAATTTTAAATTTAAGGTTAGATATACATTAGGAATGTATCCTTGCAACTATTTCTAAATGCACACTGGAGTGGACAATAAAACCTTAAACCTCACAGTTTGGTTTCATTTAGCTCACCTCCGGAAGATTAAAAGTTTCCAATATCCGCTGATTATCTTAGGCATGTGTATCTCCAAGGCGCCCGAACTTTTATGGTAATGTACTTACAAACCAATTTTATTTATATTTCTTTTAAATAGGAGATTACACACTTACTTCTTTCATTGTCATATGACACATATTTTTTTATTATTACATCTGACGCTTGCGAACCAATTTTTTTTACTTTGTAATACAACATATTATTAAATTATTACAATTGGCACTCGCGAACAGGGACATGACAGTGTGCATATATCTTTATTCCTTGTCACCTTTGCATTATTTTTTACTTTATCATGTTAAGAACAGTGTTTTCTTCATGTTTTTTACAGTTACATAACTGTGTATTTCAGTAAATCTTTGTTATTTTTTACTTTGCGAAACTAATCATGCTACAGGTTAGTACTATTGTTTGTATCTCTCAATTACAGGTGAATGTTTCAATTTGTATAACATGGTTAATGTTATAATTGTTTTATCTTGTATAACCTTTGTTTATTACAGGTAAGATTTTCCACTTAGTAATATTATATAATTACTAGTTCTTAACCTTTGTTCACATGTGTGAAAACATAGTAGTATTTGAATATTTGCTGTTTACCTTAGGTAAACATAAATAATTTATTTTGTGAATCACTGATGCATTTTTATCTTTGTGGGCATTTGACCTAAATAATTTTTGCAACAATAACATTCCATTCTATGAGTTTGTTGACTTTTGAGTTTAGCGTTTTGCTATCAATGCAATTAACTTCATTCATAATTTAATTAACTTTAATTAGAAACTTTAATTGATACTTTAATTAGAAACTTATAGTGTATTTAATACAACTTTTTATTAGATTTTCACATCCTTTTATGGATCAAACATGGATAAGGAAATGCAGGTCCCGCCTTTGTTTGAGAATGTTGTTGGTGATGTTCCGGTTGGTACTTTTACTCATGTCATGGCTGATTTGTCTGAAGTTGTTGATCCATTTTCGAATGGTCGAGGAGCTGGTGATCATAGTCTGAGAGCCGCATCTTCATTTAATATGATGAATGTTTTATTGAATGATAATTTGAGGAAAAACTTGCCTTCTGTTACTAAGTTGCCTGATTTAAAACGAAGTAAGCTTTTGTGTGATGGTAAATCGTGCGTTAGGGAATTTATTACTCGGGTGGAAGAATATTTCTTGTTTGAAAGTTTTAATGAATATTTTTTGGTTAGTTCATTCTCTGATCTTTTGTCAGGCACTGCGCTTGGATGGTTTCGTGGTGTTCGTATTCGTGTTGCTTCTTGGCAGGATTTGAGGGCTGCGTTGTTGAAACGTTTTGATAGAGTTGAATTTGATTATCATTTGGAACATGAACTCCGTACTCGTAAACAAAAGATAACTGAGTCGTTGCCAGATTTTATTACAGACATGGTGGATATGGCTGGCCGTTTGTCTATGCCTGTTTTTGATGCTACCCTCATAGCTATTATTAAACATAACATGTTGAATGTTTACACACCTTTTGTGTTTGGTAGAGCTATTTCTTCTATCGACGAATTTATTGGCCTCAGCAGAGAATTAGAGAGTTTTGTGTCAAGAAAGAACTTGAGTGAGAATAAAAGTATTAAAAAAGAAAGATATTCTGCTCAAATTGGTGCTGTTAAATCAGATGATTTAACTTGTTTAAAATGTAAGTCCTCTGGACATTCTTATAAAAATTGCCCTACATTTCCAGGTGTAATTTGTTTTAAATGTCACAGGCTTGGCGTCGCTACGAGGAGTTGCGGAGTTTGTAATTCAAATACTGTTCGGTCAAAAAACGTATCGGGTCCCATCGAGCCCTAGTTTTTGATAAAACTTCTGGTGACTCGATGTTGAAAAAATTTAGCAATGCTCCGAATGAAGCCACTTGTAAGAAAGAATTTAATGATTGGTTGGATTATTTGAAAGTTTTCTTTAATAATATCAGGGCTGCTCCTGTTTTGTTTGTTAAACATAAAGACACTAGACCTTATTTAAATTTTAATATTAATAATAAATTTTATTCAGGTTTGTTAGATAGTGGAGCTTGTAGTTGTGTGCTCGGTTCTAATATTCATCAAACATTTTTGCAATTAGGTTATAAATTTAAGCCTTATAAAGGTAACGCTGTTACTGCTGATGGTTCTGCACACAGTGTTGTTGGAACTATGGTTTTGCCTATCGCTTGTGATAACTTAACTAAAAATGTAGATTTTTTGATGATACCTTCTTTTAAACCTTCAATTATTTTGGGATTTGACTTTTGGTTGAAGTTTGATCTTGCTAAAGACTTATGGAATAATATTGCTTTTGAATGTGAATCCACTACTTGTGTAAATGCAGTTGCTTCTGTTTCTGAACTTTCTCCTTCTGAGAAGCACGAGTTAAATAAAATTATTTCACTTTTTGAAAATATTTCTTATGAAAAGAGAGGCTTAGGTCTTACTCATTTGGTTGAACATAAAATTGATGTTACTGGTGAACCTTTTAAACAACGTTATTGGCCCCTTAGTCCTGCTAAACAAAAAGAACACATCTTGGACACTGTTGAATCTAATCATGATGATGTTAATTCGGGACATTTAGGAATTCATAAAACTTTAAATAAATTAAAAATACATTATTTTTGGAAAGGTATGTTTATTGATGTTCAAAAATACATTTCTTCTTGTGACACTTGTAAAGCTTATAAATCTTCTACTAATCCACCTCATGGAATTATGGTTGATCCTGGGAAGGTTGATAAACCGATGTTAATGCTTTCTATTGATATTATTGGAACTCTTCCAAAAGCTTATTCTGGCCACAAGTATATACTTTCAATCATAGATGTTTTTACAAAATATTGTTGGATATTTCCTATGACTAGTGCTACCACTAAAGTAATTTGTAGGATACTTGAAAAAGAAATATTTCTTAAGTTTGGAACACCTAAAATTTTTGTTTGTGATAATGGAGGCCAATTTGCAGCTGGGCAATTTGTGGATTTTCTAAAAAGTTATAATATTAGTAAAATATTTTATAATACTTTATATACACCTCAAAATAATCCTGTAGAGAGATATAACAAAACAGTCGAAACATGTATTTCTTGTTTTGTTAAAGATGATCATAGAACTTGGTCAAAATATTTGCCTCATGTTCAATTAGCTTTAAATAGTAGTGTGAATCTAGCTACAGATTTCACTCCTAATTTTCTCATGTTCGGTAGAGAACTTATTTTTGATGCTTCATTGCACCGTTTTAGTAATTCTTTTGATAACCTCAATCAACTTGATGTTGTTGATAGGTCTTCATTTGCTTTTTCACTTAAATCACTTAGTGATATTTTTATAAAAGTTCAAGCTTCATTGCTTAAAGCTTATAAGCGTAATGCGCGTTATTATAATATCGGAAGGAAGGTCATTTCTTTTGAGGTGGGAGATATAGTGTGGACGAGAAGTTTTGTGCAGTCTAATGCTCCTGCATTCTTTTCGGCTAAGTTAGCACCTAAGTTTGTTAAGTGTGAAATAATAGATAAAATTTCCTCTAATGTTTATGTTTTAAAAGACCTTAATAAAAACTATACTGGTCGTTATCATATTAAAGACATAATTAAATATTAAAATTATTCTTGTTTTGACAATGTCTATCTTTGTCTTTGGTACTTTGTTTGAAGTATAATCCCATTGTAAGGTGATGTTTGTGAGGCTAAGGGATTTTGAAAGGAGATGTATGTTAGGAACTTCACAACAATTTATTAATTTCAATTTTAGTTTCCTTCAAAAATAACTTAGGTCATTTTAGGACTTGTTATTGTGTAACTCTACTCCATATTAACAAATTGTTCCACATCAAAAGATCTTATATTTTTATTTATCTTTGTTGTATAGGATTATTTTCCTGTATATATTTTTATACACTTGTATATTTAATATTGTATATTTTGTACAAATTTAGGAATTTAGTTTCTACTCTAATATAGGAGTGAAATTTAATATTCATTTTCTACATTAAATTCACTTGACTTATTTCCACTCACTTAGGGAATGGAAAATTAAGTTTCTTGAACTTTATTTTTGTACAGTTCTGGGTTATTTTCTTAGTATTAAGATTCTCGGATTGGACGCATTTTATGCATTTTTTACACACCTTGTTATACCATTTTTTTTGGGAAACTTGTGTCTTACTGGACTTTACAATTTTTTGTGCTATTGTGTTTCATACACATAGTCACACCTTACGCTTTGCGCACGGGAAGCTGGTGGTGTTGAGCCGGTCGTAATTGTCGTTTTTCTCTTTTTGTACGATTGTGTTTTTATACACATTGTTACATTTTTTATGCTTTGCGCACGGGATGTCGGTGGTGTTGTGCCGGTCGCAAATGTCATACTCTTCTTATGCGGTTGTGCTCAGAAAGTCAGTGGTGTTGTACTGGTCACAATTGTCATATTTTCTTTATATTTTGCTTGTGCTCGGAAAGTTGGTGGTGTTATGCCGATCACAATGCTTATAAATATATTATTACGACACTTTTGTTGTGATTTTGTTTTGACGTTTTAGATGTTGGAATAGGAATTTGAAGTCGGCGGCTTTTCAACCTAACCGACAGTGGGAAAACTTCATTGTTTTTACCGATTTTCTTTCAGATTCGGCAGCGTTGGTGCTTAACCGATATCTTGTTAGTTTCATATTTTTGTTTCAGGAATAGCTGGTATAGAGTCGGTGGCGTAGGAGCTCAACCGCACTTTTGTATTGATGCTAGAAGGCTGGTTAAGATCAAGGATTAGATTCGACGGCGTTGGTTGCCTAATCGATATCTGGAATGGAATTGAGTAGGGATTGTTTAATTTGTTTTATTGAAGGATTTATTTTCACTTTTGTGTTGAAATAAGTTTTTACTCTTTTCTGAGTTTGGTTCTTTACTTTTCGAGTGTTTTCACATTCTTTGATTTTTAGGAATGCTTTCCCATTCTTTAATTTATAATTATTTCTGCAATACCCAATGCAAGATGCTTTCGCATTGCCTTTTTTGTTTATTGAAAAATGTTGCAAGACATTTTGTCTTTTGAGGTTTTTTGGAATTTTGTTCTGGACTCTCATAATTTTCATTAGAAAAGGAAGTTTCTTTCTTTCTTTTTTCTTTTTGGGGAGGGATGTAATGTAACGACGCGCTCTGCGAACGTCGTCACACCGGTTTTAATTCTATTTTGAACGAAAGGTTTCGGAACGCGGAGTGAATGACATTTTGACGTATCGCTGTCAAAAGCACCTTTCTTCCTATATTGAGACTGGATGGTCGATATTCATGGCTTCGTAACTTAATTTCAATAAATCTCATAAAAATGAGAGTATTTTGGCCTAAAGGATAATAGTTTGTGTCCTCACAACTATCCTCTTGTGGAATTATAGTTTATTTCTGGTGAGTTGTCATTTTTTAATAAGATTCCCTTTGATGGAAATTCGCCACGCTCCTAATTTGAAAAATAATTGTTAAAATTCTATTGTTTCAGCTCTTAATCTGAAAATATTATGATTTCTTTTGCTATTGGCATTGTTCCAGCAAATTAAGGCGGTAAGTCGCGCAAATTTATAGAAAATTAGGACCTCGTGTTCATATATAGGAGTTTGTTCTAATGACATGCAATTTTATTACAGGTTTCCAAATTGGAACCGCCTTTGTCTTTGCCTTTTCTCTTTTCTTTGGACCTTTTTCGGCGTTCCTTTGTCTTCGGTCATCTGCATTTCCTTATGGAGGGTTTGGACTTTTCACCTCAAACATGGATGTACCGCATGGGCTTAAACTGAAAACTTCGCCTGCTACGAGCTTTCTCGCTGCTGTGTTTACATATACTCGCCGAGGGATGCTGTGAGCTTACTTTAATTATATTTTAAATCTAAACTTCAAAATAACCTAAAAATGCATTGGTGACATAAGATCATTTTGACCTAGCTTATAAAACTCTAATTTTAAATTTAAGGTTAGATATACATTAGGAATGTATCCTTGCAACTATTTCTAAATGCACACTGGAGTGGACAATAAAACCTTAAACCTCACAGTTTGGTTTCATTTAGCTCACCTCCGGAAGATTAAAAGTTTCCAATATCCGCTGATTATCTTAGGCATGTGTATCTCCAAGGCGCCCGAACTTTTATGGTAATGTACTTACAAACCAATTTTATTTATATTTCTTTTAAATAGGAGATTACACACTTACTTCTTTCATTGTCATATGACACATATTTTTTTATTATTACATCTGACGCTTGCGAACCAATTTTTTTTACTTTGTAATACAACATATTATTTAATTATTACAATGGTCAAGTATTTCTCGGTGAAGAAGAATACAAGAGTCACTCCAGGACTCCAGCTTTACTCAAATGTCTCGTACAGTCTACATCAGGTCAATCAGGACTGGCAGAGTGCTCAAAAACATCTTAATACCCCATGTTTTTGTTTTTTCGTTTGTTTCGTTTCTAGTACGTAAGTATAACTAAGATGCGGCTGAATTTGGATCCTGCCTCCAAAACCAATTGGTGATATCGAAGTTCTGTAGTTAAAAGTCTTTTAAGGGCTCCAACTATCCGCAACGACTGCCAATAGATGTTCGTATGGAAACCGACGGCTTAACATGCTCTTTGAAGCACGAACAGACGAATTCAAATATTCATCTTCATGCATACAAATATGTTGTGTGCATGAATAGGGATATTTAATCAAACCAGCGCCTCCTGTGTAGAGGTCGCATTCACTACAGCCACGCCACAGAGGCTGTCTGTACAGTTAGCTCAATTTCAAACGTCATAATTCAAACATAATGCATTGATTCATAGTCAAAGTTACGAACATCTTTTAGATGGACAAACTCCAATAAATCATTATATATTTGAAATGAGCTCCGCTAATTCAACTCAAAGAGTTTCAAAAACTGCATCCCTACTGGTCAGGATTACTCAAGATCCAAACAAAGTTACAAGGTGCACACACTACACATCCCTCTTATCCTGCTTGTGGATTATGTATCGATTGAATTTTTCTCAATACACATATTGGACAAGATATTCATAAAATAACCATAAGCTACACAAGCACATCAGTAAAGAGCGCTCGATACCTGCCCTACATACTAAGGGCCTTATCATACCAGCGGAGCGGTCGCGGAGCGGAGACGTCGCGGATTTGTAGTGAGTTTACGATATGTTGACAATACACTCAGTAACAAAATGGATTCTGAGGAAGAAACACTGTTGTTGGCTTTGTTAATGCGAAAACGCTGGAGACGTCGACGACGATTATCAATTAATCGAATGGAAGAGAGCGATTACTACATAACATAACATGTTATGTTATGTGTATTGTTAGTATATCGTAAACTCACTATAAATCTGCAACGTCACGGAACTGCAACTGATAATACAACTGATGAACTGACTGGATGACTGGAGGCCCCGCGACCCCGGCGTTTCCGCTCCGCGACCGCTCCACTCCGAAACCGCTAGTATGAAAAGGCCTTTATTCTTCGCCACATTATTGGGTATTTACGAAACATGGAACGAAGTCACAAGCTCATTTCTCTGTACTTAGTAATATGCGTACTTACTTCATGTACCTTCACCATCTTCTTTGAATAAATTCCACCCACCGTATTTTTTTATTGGCCTCAGAATAAGCACGGTAATAACATCAGATTTTATCGTTGTCGAAAAAATTACTAAGTTCGGCAGGCATCTTATATTTGGTAGATATTACCACATCTAGAGAGGTAAGTGCTACAATAAAAGGATATTTGAATATTGTTTCGATAATAATTCCATAGATTAGACTGGCGAATAAATAAAATTGTAGAAATGATATACTTTATTAAAAATAAAAGGTTTGCTTGTACATCTTAATATTAATATACCTAAATTTGCAAGGTTTGTATTGATGAATGGATAGAGTTAATTGTAACGCAAGAAAGGCTAAACGGACGGACAAATGAAAGGCTCTGAAATGATTTATTCGACACATCTCTGGTTTTGCCCTTTCGGAGTTGGAAGAACAAGCGGTATCCGCTCCCGGAAGAGTCAACGTTTTGCGATTTAAACGTTAAACGGTAAAAACTTACAAAACGTCAGAAATAAAACTATACAAAGTTTAGCAAATGGTTTTCTAGTTCGAGACGACAAACTCAGATGTTCGGTTTCGGTCTATTTACTAACATGTATACGTCGGGGCACAAATCTTGGACCTAAGTTGCGAGACAAACTAGGCTCTGGCGCACGCGCATTGCTTAATAATAATTTATGCTTGGTGAATATGAGCTCGTACACCTCCGTAGCAAAAGAATCAATACATACCCAAGAACCGTGTAGATACTACGTGTATAGACCACATTTTAAGTTCAAGATATAATGTCACGAGTAGAATATCATTATCAGCTCCTTTCGCATTCATTTCCAAAATTCAATCTTCGCATCCAATAAATCTCGAAGAAAAAATTTTCTAAGGGCCTCCTCCACCCATTAACTCATCAATTAGGTAAGCTCAAACAAGGCACACGGTGATTAACACCGACAAAATAATGTTCTTAACTCACGCTCGCTTCAAACAATTTCATCTACACGTTCGCACTGACATGTAATTAATTTACGGTAGAAAGATTTCTCTTAATGCGGCCTTGAGAACAGCGTATCGGTCGTTATATGCGGGCATTGCAATTTATAATGAATCTCATTAAATATGTTTTTCGTTTTATTATCACCCCAGATCGGTGCTAACTCTTTATGATTTATGAATACATATATTTTTAATATTTGTGTTTAAGAGAAGAGGATTATAGAAATTGATAATGTGAAAAATTTTAACGAGTCTTGGATTGTGAAGAGTATTTGTAGGGGAAAATGTGGTAAAACAGGGACTAGACCACGTCTTCTAAAAACACTATGAAATATGCAGAAAAATTGCTACTTTTATTCAGCTTCGTGGTATTTCTAGATCGAGCCAACACATATTAGGAAAAGAATAGCAATAATAAAACTGCAGATAACTGAGAATTTCAAAGAGATTACCTCTTCAAAAACCTACTAAAAATAAAATAAAATTTGGACCTTTTTATATCGAAAAATATTAAATTTGTCTCGAAAGATGCCGCTTTTTTCATGTTTAGTTCTAATTGCTGCCTTCTGCTTGTCACTTTATATTTACTTGGGGGTGTTCCACTACCTGTTTGATTCGCGAAGATAATGATGATGAGTTTGCCGAAATCAACTTAAATCGACTTGTCTACGGAATCCTCAGTTCAATTCACGCTTACCGATTCTTTGGTAATGCGATTTAGTCTAGACTGTTTGTGAAATAAAATTTACACCAATGAAAGTAAAGTAAAATGGTATTTTAACCCTACCAGAAACGCTCGTATAGAGATATCTTAGGACAGTAACCTCTGTAACTACAGTACAGGTTAAAAAGATGTTGCGTGGTGAAAGCTTCCCGCCTCTATAGTGTCTCTTTCTTTCTTGTTTTTTTAATGAGTTAAATACGTAGATTTTATGTTATTATTAAAGCCAATAATTAGTAAGTAAACTTGCACCCAAGTAAACTAAAATGCTGTGTACAGATGAAATGAAAATGGACTTCTGGCTTAAAATGTTACATGATTTGTAGAATCACAATGTACACACTAATCTGATGTCTGTTTCTGTACCGTTTGTATAATTGACTTGAAACACCAATGACTCTTCGATGCTTTTCGAAGTTATGTGTGTATTTAACGCAGGTTTATAAGTGCCCGGTTAATGGCAATAGGCTCGCACCCTATTACATTGGGACCTAAATATAAAACTGGCGAAATGTGGGTGCTAGCATCTCTGCCTACCCCTTCGGAGATATAGGCGTGAGTTTATGTTATGTTAAAGTGAAAATATAAAATAAATAGGTATCTATCTACTATGATAAAATATTATTAAATAGTTACGGATCGAATATTTACACGCTCTGTGGAGCAGAATATGCTGTGTACCTACTAGTTATAAAGTACAATCTCTGTAACCATATTAGAAGCAAGTAGACGATGGCAAGAGACCGGATGGCATGTCGTTAATGCCATGGAAGATGGGTAGGACTCTGGTGTGGGACGCCACATGCGTTGATACCATGGCTCCTACCCATATAACTAGCACGGCTGGCTGTGCTGGAGCTGCTGCTGCTTCTGCAGAGGCTCTCAAGCGGCGCAAATACTCCAATCTCATCGGAGATTATGAATTTGTGCCGTTTGGAGTCGAGACTTTGGGGTCATGGGGTCCGAGCGCTCGCAACCTCTTCCGTGAGATTGCGAAGCGTATGGTCGACGCTTCTCGTGACCAGAAGGCTGGCCTCTTTTTAGGTCAGAGAATAAGCATTGCCATACAACGTGGCAATGCTGCCAGTCTTCTGGGAACGCTGCCACAAGAGGCATGCGATGCGGAGGAATTCTACGACGCATTTTAATTGTTCTTAGCTATAAGTTGTATAATAGTTATTTTATTTTTATTGTATTTAATATTTATAAATTATTTCTGTATAGATTACTTAGAATTGAGATATTGTTTCTATTTTATATTCCATGTCAAATATGCTTAAATGGAATATCTAACTGAAAGTAAACGATTGAATTGAATTCCATGGATCATTTCGAAATCAGATCCAAAGACGGTACGTCACATATCGGTTTAGCTTAACTCCTACTTGAGGTAACACTTCATTTTTCTTGGTTGACACATCTTTCGTTCGAGTTTCGTGGTTCAAGGCGCGAAGTTTCGGATGTTTCATGGTAGTCCCCCAGATCCGGTTACAACCGTATTTCCCGCTCACTTAATAGCCCGCCATTAAAACTGCGTTACGCAGCTTACGTTTCCTTACTCCACATTTGCTGTTAATAATGACGTAATTTCAGATAAATAGGTAATTTTGATGAAATAGGTTACACTTTTGAGTGGCATTTACTTCTTTCAATATTATGATGTATTTTTACACAATTTCAAATACCAATTGAAAAATTTTGTTGAAAATAATCGGGGATCACACTGAACAAGTATTTTATAATCTAGCATAGTGTAATCTCTGGATCTTGGATCACAAATAGTCGTCGACAAAAAATTTAATTAGACGAAAGTTCAAAAAGAAAACTTCCGATACCGGGAATCGAACCCGAGCCTCCTGGGTGAGAGCCAGGTATCCTAGCCACTAGACCATATCGGATATGTTTGTAAAAGTTTAATTACAAGAATATATTAAATAATTTCTTAAAATTAATAATATCCGCCATACTGAATCTCGATCGCATTCGAAACTTTCATCTCGGGAGTCCGGGGTCTACTTTTCCATTCAAATTTAAGTCACGGCAGTGCTTTGATATTTTTTTGTGAAGCGACTGGTACTTGACCTCCACAACCTGTTGAAGATATCAAAGTATTGCAGTTAGACTAATTATCGGACTTTTTAGAGTTCGAACTTCCAATAATGACTGCCATACTGAAGAGTACGTCTTCGAGGTATCAAAATACCCAGATCAATGCAAAAAGACATTATTGACTAAGTGGGAATCGAACCCGCACCACCTGCATAGTAGTCGTATACACCACCGCCACACCACAGAGCACAGAGTTTTATTTTTTATTTTTATATAGGACACGCCGACTTGATCTAACCTCGCCTGTTGGTAAGCTAAAGGCAAAGTCTCAGGAAAGAGGGTCACCATTACAGACACTAAGTGTTACAATGGTGGCACTCAGCTTGGCGGCCTCATCAGATGCTTTTTCACGCCCCGCTTAAAGGCCCCGGGACTGTAGGAAGAAGGAAACACGTGTGCTGGTAATGCATTCCAGGTCTTGGTGGTGCGGCAAAGAAAAGAGTCTCCGAACCGCTTGGTTCTTGCTCGTATATTCTGCACAGTGTGAGGGTGACATCTAAGGCCTGCACCTGTTGTCCTATGTAGGAAAGGAGAGGGTGGGATTAGTTGGAAGAGCTCATCAGAACACTCACCATGGTAGAGACGGTAAAATACAGTTACTATTACGATCAAATATAATATACTTACAGAAGTTCTGATAAGCAATCCATTAATTATTTAACTAACTAAGAGCACATTTAGACTTTATTCGAAGGTATTCTCCACAATTAACGAGCGCCATAGCCTACTAAATGTCCGACCATATATTTTATTTGTTTGTTTTCGTCCCATTTGTCATAGTGTTAGTTACACGTACAGGATGTTCTCTACTATTGAAAGAGATTATTATCAACTTTTTTGTGAATCTTTATTATTAGTTTTCAATAGTGGCCGGAATACGGCAATAGGTTAACCACCTATTACGTGGGACCGAATACAATTATTGGCGAAATGTGAGTGTTAATTCACCTCTGCCTAATCCTCCAGGGATAAAGGCGTGATTATATGTTTATATATGTTATTGGTTGTCAAATTATTGCGAACGGCAACATCGAGAAGCCGAAAAGAATTAAGACAATATTATGCCATTCATGTTTATTGTACGGTACGCAGTTGTATGCTGTTGCTGCTGTATGCGGTCGGCTACAAACTCAAGCATCAGATCGATCTTGACTAACAAAGGACTAATTTTAAGATCTTAATTCCTATCTAGCCGCATGGTTCCCGGCAAAGTTGAATTTGGACCACCCCATCTCTTCCCATGTGGTGTCGTACAAGGCGACTAAGGGATAGGGCTGTTTAATATTAGATAGATATACACAGTCCAGACTTAGTCTCGTATGCATGATTTGAGACAACAATAGTGCCCGGAAGACGGCAATAGGCTATCTATTAAGTGGGACCGAATTTAATAATTGGTGAAATGTGGGTGTTAATTCACGTCTGCCTAACCCTCCGTACCGATATAAGGCTGAGTATACAATGTAACTACACGCGTCATGGTGTTGATGACTGAGAAAACGTACTCAAATGTTCTTAATACCAAAGTATTAAGATCATTTTGAGTCTATTTATACTGGTGATTGATGGCACTTGGTGGAATTTGCTGTTACACATATTGAGAACTCACTTGTACTTTTATAAATTATTTATAATTGTTATTAGACCTTTGATAAACCATTGACGATATTTATTTATTTATTTATCGAAACCGGTCAGGTCTAATAACAATAAAAAATAATGTGAAAAAGTACAAGTGAGTTCTCAATATGTGTATCATTTTGAGTATTTGTTAGTCACACTCGATCTGATGAGGATTGTACCTTTATACAGAAAACAGCATTGTTTTATTAATTTTATTTTTGTTTTGGACATTCTAGGAACTGTGTGTTGCTATCTGTATTGCATGTATGTGTCACACTTTATTCCCAGAAAACCGAATATGAGTATTTCACTCACATTCGGTTTTCCGGGAATATAGGGAATATGCTAAAATAGAATGAATATTGGGTATCAAAGTTATTCACAAAAAGTGAACACTTTCATTGTGATCGGTATGTCTGGTATCTATCTGGTATCTGGTATATATGTCCAGTCAACACAAACTGGACATATATTGTAAATTTAATTCATAAAATCAACATTATTTTCAAACGTAGTTATACATCAGAAGGTTTCTTCATGGTCGGCAGCGCGTGTGTAACACCCCTGGTGTTGCATACGTCCATAGGCCACGGTAACCACTTTCCATCAGGTGGGCCGTGTGCTTGTCTGCCACCTAAGTGGTATAAAAAAATAGCATGCATGAATTATAATAATAGGTACCTACTTCAGTAAATAATGTTCAGAAGAATTATTAGACATAGAATGTAGCTATGGGTTCACCCACAATTACATTCTATCATTGCACCGCACGCCACAGGCAGGGAGGTCATCCTCACGCGTTGGGAGCGTAAACAGTACGCACAGTCAGATATGAAAAGCACTTCATTCCACGCACGCTTATACGCATATATCCGCTTACATATACGCATATATTCCTTAGTCGCCTTGTACGACACTGCAAGAGATGGGGTGTTCCAAACTCTACAATGCCGGGAACCACGCCGCTTGGAACATACTGCGTGCGTATAATGGTGACCCTCTTCCCTGAGACTTTGCCTTTAGCTTAGCATCAGTCGAGATGAAGTACGAAGCCCTACAGAATACCGCGGCCATGATAACCTTGTGTTGTGTTCCCGGCGGAGAGTAGGGTAGCCAGAGCTCACTGGAGGGTTCTTGTGCTGTCAGTGGTAAGACCAAAAGCTTGTCCTGCTTTGTCTTTTACACTGACGGCACAAAATCTCTCAATGCTTGCAGGGTTGGCAGCGAGTGTGACTTTCTTGATTTTGCACACGTCCATAGGCTACGGTAGCCACTTTCCATCAGGTGGGCTGTGTGCTTGTCGGCTACCTATGTGGTATAACAAAAAGTAAAATTGTCGCGTCCTATATAAAATAAGTCAAAAGGAATATTGACGATCGATACCTTTTTAAAAAAACCGCGGTAGCCTAGTGGTATGGGTAATGGACTGCTGAGACGAGGTCTCGGGTTCGATCCCAGGTTTTACCATGGCACACACCAATTACTCAGGAGGTAGGACACGGCGGTATTTCCGCCCGATTGAGCAGTCCGACTGGGGAAGTACCTCCGCCCTACAGAATACCGCGGTTATAATAACTTCGTGTTGTGTTTCCAGCGGTGAGTAGGGTAGCCAGAGCTCACTGGAGAATTTGTGCTGTCAGTGGGAAGACTAAAGGCTTGTCCTGATTTGTCTTTTACTGACGGCACAGAAACTCTGTACTTACAGGGTTGGCAGCGCGACTGTGACTCCTCTGGTGTTACAGACGTCCATAGACCACGGTAACTACTTTCCATCAGGTGGGCCGTGTGCTTGTCTGCCAACTAAGTGGTATAAAAAAAAAATTGACTTCTCGATGCTTACCGAAGTAATGTATCTAGTTATCACAGGGTTATAAGTGCCCGGTTAATGACAATAGGCTCGCCACCTATTACGTTGGGACCTAAACATAAACTGGCGAAATGTGGGTGCTAGCACCTCTGCCTACCCCTTCGGGGATATAGGCGTGAGTTTATGTTATGTTATAATTCTTTATAAAATTAGTTCAATATTGTAAATACAACTTAGCCTCAAATATTCCTGAAGAATATAAGTACGTTCATATAACAATAACTCATTAGATACATCATCAGTTAATGCTGCCAAGTAACCTTTTATGGGGATTGTGATGAAATGATGCGATACAAAGACTGATATGAAGATAAGGTTTATAATTTTCTTGAGTAACAGCATTTGTGGATATACGTAGCACTTCCAGTCTGAAAGGTAATAAGTAACATCTTTTAGATGAAGTTATTACCTAATATTCCATTTTTTCCAGTTAAACTGAGTGTTACCATAACATCAGACGAGGCGAAATCGGCAGCGCGAGTGTATTTCGCAGCGCGTGTAACGGCCCTGGTGTTACACATGTCCATAGGCCACGGTAACCACTTCTCATCAGGTGGGCCGTGTGCTTATCTGCACCTCAGTGGTATAAAAAAAGACGTGTCCTATTTATGTTTATTTAAAAATATAAATACAATCTATACTAATAATCCATTAAAATAAATGCTGTCAAATTTCTTCAATAATGAGCATTTGCTGGGTCAAGAAACCCATTTTATGCAACTAGGGGTATACATTTTAGTATACCATCTCAGAAATAACTGCCCGTTTTTTTCTCCTAGTAACTTTTCCTGTCAACGGTTTTCTTCGATTAGGTACAGTATATATACATACACGCGCCTGTAAGAAGTGTAGACATATCCTCAACTATATTTTCCCACATAGATCCCGGCAGAGTAGAATTTGGACTATCCCATCTCTTCCCATGCGGTGTCGTACTAAGTGACTAAGGGATAGGGCTGTTTAACATAAGCCACATATATACAGATCAGGCTCAGCCTCAGATGCATGACTCGAGACAACAATAGTGCCCGGAATACGCCAAAAGGCTATCTATTAATTGGGACCGAATCTAATAATCAAAACACTTTGATAATAATAATAAATAATTATTAAAATATATAAAATAATAATAGATAACGATTAAATTATTATTGTAATATTCGCGTGGTTCCCGGCAGAGTAGAATTTGGGCCACCTCATCACTTCACATGCGGTGTCGTACAAGGCGAGTAAGGGATAGGGCTGTATAACAGCAGACAGATATATACAGTCCAGACTCAGCTTTAAATGCATTGCTCGAGTCAACAACAGTGCCCGGAAGACGGCACTAGGGTCACCCCCTATTACGTGGGACTGAATTCAATGATTGGTGAAATGTGGGTGTTAATTCACCTCTGCCTAACCCTCCGGGGACAAAGGCGTGATTATATGTATGTATGTATAAAATAATAATAAATAATTATTAAATTATTATTATAATATATAAAAATAATAGTAAATAATTATTAAATAATAATAATGAATAATTAAAACATTTCCATCTAAAGGTTGCCAGGAAGTACATTTTTCATAATGTTGTCCGTACACGGGGCTACACACCGCGAAGCCATCCTGAGGGCCACGACCGCGGTTGCTCAAGTCGTGGAACGGATCCGGCGGCTGGGCCTTGAGGTGGCTTTGCATAAATCCGAGGCCATGTTCTTTCATGGACCTCGGCGCACGCCACCACCTGGTTCCAGTCTGACAGTGGGAGGCACTCTCATCGGCATCAAGCCCCAGATGAAATATCTGGGGCTCGTGCTCGACGGCCGGTGGGACTTCGGGAAGCACTTCCGAAGTCTGGGCCCCAAATTGGCGGGCACAGCCAACGCTCTGGCGCGGCTACTGCCCAACCTGAGGGGCCCGGAGGACTCCTGCAGGAGACTCTACGCGGGTGTCGTGCGGTCCATGGCCCTGTACGGGTGTCCCGTGTGGGTGGACACCCTGAGTGATCGGCACATGCTCCTGCTGCAGCGTCCGCAGCGGAAGTTTGCGTGCCGCATCATAAGGGGGTACCGCACGATATCCTTCAACGCGGCGAGTCTCCTCGCCGGATCCCCACCATGGATCCTGGAAGCGAGATGCCTTTCGGCACTATACCGGTTCCGAAGGGCGGCGCGGGAGCGGGGTCACGATCCCGAGCCCGAAGAAATTCGGGCCGTGAGATCCCGGCTCCACAGGGAAATGGTGGCGGAATGGGAGAGACGACTTGGGCAACCAAGCGCAGGGCACGCCGTAGTAACGGCGGTAAGACCCATCATGGGGGAGTGGCTAGAGAGGCCACACGGCAGCCTCTCGTACCGTCTGACGCAGATGATCACCGAGCACGGATGCTTCGGAAAGTATCTGCGTCGGATGCAGAAAGAGCCAACGTCCGAGTGCCATCACTGCGACGCGAGCGAGGACTCAGGTCCGCACACGCTCACCGAGTGTCCGGCGTGGGAGACGCCGAGGCGGGAGCTTGTGGCGGCCCTGGGAGTGAGGGTTCTCACGCTCTCCACCTTGCTCGCGGCGATGGTTCGCTGCGCGGATGCGTGGGCGGCCGGCGCCTCCTTCTGCGAGCAAGTAATGCTCGTGAAGGAGGAGGCGGGGCGGGAGCGGCAGCGGGAGCGACGAAGGATCGCAAGACAAGCTGCCCGCGCACGAAGGCAACTCGGGCGTCGGAGGTCGATGAACGACCTCCGCCCCCCATGAGCGCCGGCCTGGGGGTGACAGGTGAAGCCGCCTGTCACCCTGGCAGAAGCAGGCCGCGGCGGTGGCGCGCGTGGCGCGCCTCCCCGTTTCCGGGGACGAGTTGGGGACTCTGTAGTCCCCACACCCGAGAAGAGGGCCAGATCGTGAGAGATGGCCCTGGGTCGGCCGGGGTGCGAGGGATATGCCTGTCAACCTCACCTTCGGCAACCAAAACGACCCACAGGCGGCGTGCGTTTTAGTTGGTTCGAGTCCGACATAACCTCCTCCACCGGCTCCGGTGGGGAGGTATCCGTGGGGATTTTGCGCACGTAAAAAATAAAAATAAAAAAATGTTGTCCGTACATGTATTGCAATGTTGGTGTACATTGTGTACAATAAAGATTATCTTATCTTATCTTTTCTTAATGATTGGTGTGTATATGTACATGTGTATAATGAGGTATATGTGTGTGTGGTTGAGATCTAACTGTCATGTTCAGTCCTACCTAACTATTTATTGCTTCTTCGACCTTGAGGTACAAAATTTACCATATATTAGCACAGAACCAGCTCATCACATCTGCGTACATTGTAAACTTTCACAAAATTAACTTTGCCATGATTAATCACTTTGAAACAACGCGAAATTAACATTTGCCAAACAAATTGCTTATGTTTTAAGACTATTTTGATAGTTTCCAACTTCTTAATCTTAGTTCGTCGACGTCTCCTCAAAGGATTAAGAGGTTTTGAAAGACGATTGGGAGTTTGCATCGAGGCTGATTATAGTTTTTCATTAGATATTGTTTGGTGTTTGAAGTTTGAATTGTTGTGTGAATTTATTAAT
The DNA here is from genome assembly GCA_963662185.1 of Eilema griseolum. Lineage (NCBI taxonomy): Eukaryota > Metazoa > Arthropoda > Insecta > Lepidoptera > Erebidae > Eilema > Eilema griseolum. Next base: position 19,904,337 of record OY759248.1, on the reverse strand, counting down.
AATTTATTTAGCATTTATTATTTGTCTTTCTATATTGTATCCTATAATGAGAATGCACATAAGCATACAACCTGGGTATTACCTATCAAAGAATCAATCAATGAATCACTTCTCTTTTCTGGTCTATCATATCCACTCTGCAGTACACGTGGCTCTGACCTCTATCCATATCTTTTATTTCCCCTAAATCACGGTAAGGTTTGCTGCAAGAAAACTCAACATTGAGTTAAGCTCGCCTTTGGACTACAATCCTCCTGTTTTAATAATCTAGTTCTAATATAGTTCGCTGAGTTTCTTGCTGGTATCTTCTCAGTAGAACTAACCTACCGAACCAGCGAAAGAATCATTTTCCAATGGTTTATTTTCACATTAATTAATATTTTTATATTATATCTTGATATACGTAATTGTACAATTTTGACGTTCATATGTGCCTAAACTGAATAAATGAAATTGAATCTTTGATTCTTTGTTATAAAAAATATGTTTACTTGCTGTTGCGAGTCAGCAAATACTTATTTTGTTCCCAGACTCGAAACTAAAGTATGGGTAGTCCTGTGAACTATTTCAGAGTCAAATTATTTCGGATTCTCTCAGACTTAATGGTTAACATAGCGTAGTTAATTTCTATTCGATTTAAAAGAAAAACTTAAAAAAAATCTTGAGTGTATTGTATGATCCATCAAAACAAAACCTTTATTTAGGTTTATTAAAACTTAGTTTTTTTGAGGTCAACAAACAAGTCAAGTATGAGTAGTAGTCAAGTATGATTCGATTTCAATTAGATTTTAATTTTCTAAGTTTAAGAAAGTTTTGTTGTATTTGTTTCTGTGGAGGGTTACCCCGAGAGCGATCGGTACCAGAAGTGGCGCATAGAGAATACATCTCCTTTCGATAACATTCAGCCTGCTGAGAGCCTGCCATCCGGGCATGATCTGAAATGGTCCATCTGGAAGTCCCTAAATAGGTTGAGGACTCAGGTTGGCTGCTGTAGGGCCAACCGCGTAAAATAGGGTTACCTAGACTCAGGGGTTGGTGGGTGTGATTGTGGTGCACTTCTGCAGTCGATGGACCGCCTCCTAACGTGCCCATTATCCCCCTACCCCTGCACAATTGCTGACTTGAATGAAGCGATGGAAGGTGGGGTCAATGTCGCTGAGTTATGAGCTGGGCGCATTTATCTTCTTTTTTAAAATTGTTACCATTGACACGAAGAAGAATCACAAATTTAAAAAAAGTTATTTTATTGAATGGAAGGATAAAACCTAGTAGCTTATTCAACATTTTCCAAATTTAAATTCTTTAAACACAATAAAAGCAAATTCCATATAACAAAAACATAATATGGTTAACATAAGTTGAACGTTAATGGACGTATGAATATTAAAGTTCAGTGTACTTAAGAGTAGTTTCAAAATATTTATGTCTCTAATACCACCCCGAGTAGACTGTTTGCATTAAAATTAAATAGTGTCATCTGTGAACTCTGGGTAAATGACTTTAGCCCTTTGAGCGACCTTTCGGATTACAAGCTTAAAGGTTGCTGCTAACTATTAGCTTTAAACCATTACGTTTTTTATTTCATTTGTGTTTTTGTTAGTCGCGTCGAGTTTTTATATACATAAATACATACATATAATCACGTTGTTATCCCCGAAGTGTTAGAATTAACACCCACATTTTATCAATCATTGTTTTCGGTCCCACGTAATAGACGGTGAGCCTATTGACGTCTTCCGGGCACTATTGTTGACTTGAGTTTTTACTTGCTTGTAATCGTGATGTCCTAGGCTTTATTGCCATGTCGGCTAAAATTTTATTTTGTTATTTTTAAAAGCAAAATGGTGTCCAAACTAATGTTAGCAGATGATTATAGGCTTCCTGGTCCCTTCCCGCACCATACGAATATAAGCAGATGGGAATTATCCGGCCTATTCCTCTCAAGGTTGGGAGGTCAAATGGCAGTTATTCACATCAAAGTAAAAGCAAACCAGTCAAATAAGGAGCAGAATAGCACACAGGCTCCACAGTGCGAGCTTCGTATTCGACTGAAGTGAGAGAGAGACTAGACTTTAAAAAACGAAAAGTAAGTGCAGTAATGCATTCTTTTTTCTTCTAAAGATGTGTATTCTTCGTAAAGAAATGTAATTTCAACAAGAACCATATATTATACTAGTTCGTAATTTACAATTTGTATTTCTGGAATAATTATAAAGATTCACATTGAAACAATTAAACGTTGTTTAACGAATGCTCCTATGAATACACTGCCTTTGACACTGTTCATTATTAAAGCGAATCAGTTGTAAGCGGAGGGTGACCATTTTGGCCGGTGCACGGGATAACGTTCCAACGGTATCTTTGTTTTAGCCACTGCTTTGATTACCTCTACAGCGGCTCGTTACAAATCGGATCAACTGAATTCAAGGGTGACCAAGCTACACAATGCTTAGGATAAATTATCACCAGATAACAGGTGCAGTGCAGTTGGTTAGAGCCTTAAGGATGTCTGCGGCGGTAAAGACGCTCATGGTTTTTATCATTTCTTCCTATTTATACACATAGTAATTTTAATACTGCATTCTCTTCGGGGTAGACAGAGTCAATAGTCATCACGCAATGATTCTCGTGTCGAAGCGATTTTACTTTGATTACGCTTTATACCTCTTACATTTTCTGTATATTTCGCGCCTAAATGGATCATTTTAATAAATCATATAACCTGATCTAGCGGTTCAAGCGATCGCAGGGTAAAATCGTGTCGAAATGTTGTAAACGATTTTGATTTGATTATACCTTTTACCTTCTCTATATAATTTATTATTAAAGCAGAGACAACTAGTATCTTTAATTGTAAGAGATGAAGATCATAAAGAGATAATCGTTAATAAAGACCACATAAAAAGCATTATCATTTAGAAATATCTGAAACAGGATCAAAATACTTATATTATAATAAGATTTATACAAAATAAGCCCTAAAAATAATATACAAGTTGATTTAAATTAGACATCACAAAATCATATCAGCCTATAATTCATAGCTCAAAAATACATTATTAGTAAAAACTTTTGTATCAAAGATTTATCGTAATAAATATAATACAATTCGGACTAGTGTTTCTCTTGTATTTGTTCAAAATTAACTACTAAAATGAATAACATAATATTATTAAGATTAAAAATATACTATTTTTGAATTGTAAATTATTGATCAACGAAAACTTCTTCAAAATTTATGCTGAGGCCATTATTATTTGATTTAGCATAATATGCACGACTAGTTAGAATTTATGTTTTTCCATGTTTTTATTGTGTGTATCTTAAATATATATTTTATTTCTATTGCATTGTATACCTTCTATGAGAGTCAGCGTGCTTTATACAAAGTAAAGTACAAACAAAAGTTATATATTTCTCTGAATTTGTCATGTTGTGCTATTTTGTTTATTTTTATTTTATTTTTTATATGAGATCTTTTTATTTAATTTGTTTATTACTGGGTGTTTAGAATCATTGTTAGTGTGTATGTTTAATAATTGTTCTTTTCTTTATTTTCAAAAGTTTTTTTTAATATTTTGGTCAAAAACAATTACACTTTAAAAAAATGTGTTAAAATAAAGATAGTTTTTTTAGATTCACCTATCGTGCCCGCATATTCTAACGAGAACATTTTGGACTGAAAAATATTTGATTTTCTACTAAAGTAAACACCACCTTTGAAAAAAAAAACAGTATGGAAGTTAAATACTTTCCACTAATTCGACTTGTTATAATAGTTCTACGAAACGATAACCCTCAACGTTAAAATATCTAAAAAGTCGAAAAGTGTGTACCTATCTAAATTATGTTCGCACAAAAACCTATACCAGAGCACTCGGCATTTTAAAATATATAACGCGAAGCGAGCTCACCAAGCCAGCCACAGGCACCACGCCAACTGCCGGTAATTAGAGCAAATTAATTATTCCACTTTTTCTCTTTGTTGCCAATAGCAATCATGACTTAAATTATGGAAAGGCCAACGAAATTAATAAATACAAAAGCGTGATATTCGTTTGGAATGTTCTATTGCATACTGTTGATATTTTACACAAATATGAGTGATCATTGAAATAAATGGATTCAATTTATTTGAATAATGTTAAAAGTAGCTAAAATGCGACACATTTTAATTTAAAAGTTAAAAATAATTAAAATGTGCCGCATATATATATATATATATATATATATATATTTATATATATATATATATATATTATATATATATATATATATATATATATATATATATATATATATATATATACACAATCACACAAGCACACGGCCCACCTGATGGAAAGTGGTTACCGTGACCTATGAACGTGTGTAACACCAGTGGAGTCACATCCGCGCTGCCGACCCTGTATGATGATGAATATACCCAACAGAGATTTTATGTGCCTTCAGTGCAGAACACAAGATCAGGACAAGCCCTTGGTCAACCTCTCCAGTGAGCTCTGGCTACCCTACCCACCGCCAGGAACACAACACGAGGTTATTATTGCCGTGGTATTCTGTAGGGTGGAGGTACTTCCGCACTTTTAACAATATCAAATAACCCGACATGTAGACATTATGTGTAGGGGCTAATATAAAATAACAAAATAATTAATATCCATACTTTCATACTAATATTATAAACGCGAAAGTAACTCTGTCTGTCTGTTACGCATTCACGTCTGAACCAATGAATCGATTTGGATGATATTTGATATATTTTTTTTTTTTTTATTTATTCATTCATAACAATTTTTACATTGTGTTGAATTTTGAATTACATTGTATTAAATTATAGTAAGAATAGTAATTAATGAGGCATGTCATGCAAAAATTATACAAAAAAATAAACCATTATCAATGTCAATCATAAATGTCAATGTGAAAATAAAGTTAAATATCATAGTATCAATATTATCTTATATACCTACCTACCTACATAAACAGCATACACATTACAATTCCAGTCAATTAGGTACAGTTCATAATGTCATCTAAAGAATAATAACAGCCTTCTAGCAAAAACTGCCTTAATTTGGTAATAAAATCCCGTTTGTATAATAACAATTTTAAGTCATCGGGAAGCTTATTAAATATTTTTACTGACATGTGTCTAGTGCCATGTCTAACAATGTCAAGGTGTGGAATACAATTAGTTTGGAAGTCTTTCCTTCTAGTACTTTCCCTAAATTTTCTTTCCTCTTCTGTTTCGAACTCATGTACATATTTAACAAACTATTTCATTAGCACAAGCACATACAACGATGGATGGTGGTTAATTGTATAGGGGTAGATTAGTACTTTAGAAAGGACATAGGACAAAATAATATTACATGGGGCGAGCGGTCACTTGAACAGGTAAATAAGTATTCTCAACTATGTAGTAATTTAATGAAAAATATAGATTTTCCAAGTGAATGTATAAAATGTGGTGGCAGATTGTGTAATGATACTGATCATAAATTGATAATAGATAATATGTACACAAAGATTGTATCAGGCCTACAGTCTGCGGCTGTCTCCACACACACCAGGTGTGGTGATGGCAACTCACATGGTCACAAACGGGTGGCAGGGTGGAGCAGGTATGTTGCTGATGCACATAGGGAGGCCAGAGCAAAGTTCGTTATCTGGGATTGGTATGGCCGACCATCTTCAGGTCATGTTTATGAAGACATGGTCAGTTCTCGGAAGGTGTTTAAAGGAAAATTAAAGTGGTGTCAAAAACACCAAGACCAAATAAAAATGGATTGTCTGGCATCACACTATTCGAACAAAGACTTCAAAAATTTTTGGAAGTCCACAAATAAATTAAATATAGCTCATAGCCTTCCTGTGGGTGTCGGTGGCTTGACCGATCCGCAAATGATAGCCGAATCCTTTAAGGAACATTTTGTAGTAAAATCATCCCTGGGGCTAGCAAAGACCATGCTCAATGCTGAGACACATCGTGACCGGGTATCCACACTCATTACCGCCAAGGAGGTACGAAATATACTTAGAAATATGAAAAGAGGCAAATCACCGGGACACGATGGTTTGAGCATTGAGCACCTGCAGCACGCGGGCTATCACATGCCAAGAGTACTGGCATTGTTTTTTAATCTTTGTGTGGGACATTCATATCTGCCTTCAGAAATGACACGAACGCTGGTGGTGCCAGTGGTCAAAAATAAGACGGGAGACGTATCAAACCGGTCGAACTATAGGCCTATTTCGTTGGCAACCATAATTGCAAAGGTGCTTGACGGTGTGCTTAGTTCACATCTGGACAAGTACATCAAGCCTCATGATGCCCAGTTCGGGTTTAGACCTGGCTTATCGACTGAGAGCGCAATCGCCTGTCTTAAGCATACCGTCAGGTACTATGCTGATAGGAAGACGCCAGTATATGCGGCTTTCCTTGACCTTTCTAAAGCATTCGACATGGTATCCTACGATATCCTATGGGATAAACTGCAAGAAACGGGAATCCCTGGGGAACTGTTGAGTGTTTTTCGCTACTGGTACCAACATCAAAGTAATGTGGTCAGATGGGGGGTAAATAATATATCATCACCATAATGTCATGGAATGTGGGGTACGACAAGGTGGGCTAACCTCACCAAAACTTTTTAATTGTTATATAAATGCACTGATAGAGGAGCTCAGCAGCACGCGTGCAGGCTGTTTTATTGATGGAATTTCTTTTAATAATATAAGTTATGCAGATGATATGGTGCTGCTGGCCCCCTCTATCAGTGCATTACGAAAGCTACTTGTCATATTTGAGAAGTATGCGGACAAACATGGGCTGGTATACAACACCAAAAAGTCCGAATTCATGGTCTTTGGGGCCGTGGGCGCCAAGCGTCCGGATATCATACCGGAGGTGACTATGTGTGGAGTACCACTTCGTCAGGTTGATACCTTCAAATATCTTGGACACTATGTTGCTCACGACCTCAGGGACGATGCAGATATTGAGCGGAAACGTAGGGCATTGGCAGTAAGGGCGAATATGCTGGCCCGCAGGTTCGCTCGGTGCACGGACAGTGTAAAAGTAATGTTTTTTAAGGCGTACTGCACATCCCTGTACTCGAGTGCGATGTGGGTCAGCTATACCCAGCGCTCCCTTATGGCCCTACGTATACAATACAATAAAGCTTTCAGAGCGCTGTTGCGGCTGCCGCGCTTCTGTAGTGCATCGGCTATGTTCGCTCACGCACGTACCGGTGGTTTCGCAGCGTTGTGGCGAAAAAAAATGACGTCGATGCTGTATGGAATGCGCGGCAGTGGCAACAGTATGCTCAGTGTACTTGTGGACAGGGGCTATGAGTGCCACATATTAAGGCACGTCTATAAAATGCACCAATCTTTCGTGAAATATAAATACTAACATAGATTTAAATACTTACTAACAAAAAAATGGATTTTAATTATCTGGTAAATAAATAAATTATTATTATAGGTTATGTTTAGTCGCGGTTATCAATATCCACGCGAGCGGAGTAGCGGGGAATTTTTTATAGGAGATAGGACACGGCGGTATTTCCGCCCAATTGAGCAGTCCGAAGTGGGAAGTACCTCCGCCCTACAGAATATCGCGGTTATAATAACTTCATGTTGTGTTCCCAGCGGTGAGTAGGGTAGCTCACTGGAGAATTTGTGCTGTCAGTGGGATGACTAAAGGCTTTGTCCTCTACACTGACCACACAGAGACTTTGTGCTTACAGGGTTGGCAGTGCGAGTGTGGCTTCTCTGGTGTTACACACGTCTATAGTCCACGGTAACCACTTTCCATCAGGTGGGCCGTGCACTTGTCTGCCACCTAAGTGGTATAAAAAAAAACCACGATGTAACCCGTTAAAAAAGTAATTTTACCAACGCATGTTTCTTGGCTTGGTTTTGGTTTGGATAGTACTGGATCTGGATCAGAGTGATTTTGGATGGAAATACTTTTAAAGTATCGTAGCCGGCTTTTATTTTGGTATGTTGGGAAGAAGATTATGATTTCAGGTAAGATTGGTTTCTTTAGGTTTTCAGCTTAGTCAAAATATCAGCGGAACCTGTAATTAATTCTGTATAACTTAACCAATCCGTGGGTGATAGTGAAAATATGTTATATATAATAAAAAATATAAATAAATAATTAAAATTAATTACCCAAAAATATTTCAGTCAGTTTTTAAATTATAAGCTCAAATCAACATTCAAAAAGTATTTCCGATACCGGGAATCGAACCCGAGCCTCCTGGGTGAGAGCCAGGTATCCTAGCCACTAGACCATATCGGATATTAACATGCAGTATTAAATAATGAATTTCTATTTAGATTTTATGTAGCATTTGACTACAAATAATAAGAGACCAGCCAAGAGAAAAAACAACTAGAATTAACTGTATGTGCATGGCAGAAGACCAAGTGTAATGACACACACCAAGAAAAGCGTGCCATTATTGGAAAATAAATTCATACATAAATATATTCACACACCTATTTCCCTCCGGGGTAGGCACCATTTGACTCTATCCTTACATAGGTTAACAAGCTTCTCTCTCTCTCTCTCTCTCTACTGTCACAAAACCTTCTTTTTTTAAACCACTTAGTTGGCAGACAAGCACACGGCTCACCTGATGGACAGTGGTTACCGTGGCCTATGGACGTTTGTAACAAGCCCGACAGTTACGAGTACTTCTAACATGACCTTTCATTAAAATCTTATGATCTAGGCGAAGTATTGTAGTAAGGATCCAGAAGAACCAGCGATTCCCGTTTTACAGAGAAGCACATCATTTTCCACCCTGTCGAAAGCCTTTTAGAAATCAAATCAATCTGATCTGCTTATTCTCCTTCGCCTTACATACCTGATGAGTCATTCGTACCTATAAATAAGCGGGTATTCAGTGTTCTGCAGTAAATCATGATGAATCAAACAGTAGCATCACAATATATTGTCTCACCGAAACTGTGGTCACTGAACAATAGCTGAGCGTGCGTAATAGGTGCTCCATCGAACCGGATTATCCTGCAAAACCGTTCATGACTAATGATCAGATTTAATATTGCTTTCAAAGCATTTGCGATAGTCTGCTTCGAACTACTCATTACTCCGTTAAATGTAACGTCAGCGCGTATTCTTTGATTTATATAGAAGTAATAGTATTTTGGTACTTAGTGATTTTTTTACCTTTAGGTACTTTGGAAGAGGTTTTGTGGATTAAGTCAATATTTACGCCCGTGTGGAGATAGTGAGAGCGGCAAATATTTGTATGCATGAATATGGGTATTTGCATTGGTCTGACTCTGACTTGGAGACATGTTAAACTGTCGGTTTCGGGTGCCATACAAATATCTATGATAGTTAGAACCCTTGAAGTTCAAATACTGGTCTAACTGCAATACTTTGATATGGCTAATAAGTTGTAGAAGTCAGATGACAGTCCTTTCGCGGAAAACATCAAAGTTTAGCCACGACGCAGTTATGCAGATTAGAAATAAAGGACGCCGGTCTCCGAGGTGCAAGCTTCAGATGGGACCGTTATAAACGATGAGATATTATAATAAGCCAGGAACGAATCGCACAAGTATGGTAAGGTATGTATAGCTAGACAGACACAGTGGGTAAATCTAGGTACACAAAGAGCACATATGAACGTCAAAATTTTACAATTATGTATGTCAAGAAATAATATAAAAATATGAAATAATGTAAAAATAAACCATTGGCAAATGATTGTTTCGCTGGTTCGGTAGATTAGTTCTAATGAGAGGATACCAGCAAAAAACTCAGCGAACTATTTTTTTTAATTTGTTTTAGTTTACAATTTATTTTGTGCGAGCAAGCAAGAGACTTATGTAGACCACGCATTAACATCATTAAAGTACTCATCCACTTTATAGTAATCTTTACTCATTAAAGTTTTTTTCACTTCTATTTGAAATTTATTTTTTGGCATATTAATATTGAAAAAGGGCTAGTCAAAAGCACTCGAAACTTTCGGATTCGCATGAAAGGATTAAGGTCAGTAGAAGTAGCTCGTGTATGTGTATAGACAAGGCTGTTATATCTGCCAACCCTATAGGGACAGTGGTGGGAGGATATGGATGGAGTGTGTGGGTACTTCGTCTGTACAAGTTTACAAATTCAAGAGTAACTTCAGTACGAATTTACAATTTGTTTCAGCTTTGATATACTGTTTGAGTTGAGTTTTCAAAGACTGTGTGTCTCATACTCGTACTAATACTGAACGAACTTTATTGCAAGTTTTAGAATTGTGTAAGAAAGCAAAATATTTAGTATATTACGAACTTTTAAACTCTCGCGTTTCTTAAGTGTGGTATGTACATGTAATCGAGATAGCAGGAGTCGTATAAATCAAACAATTCACAAGCTATTAACAAAGTATAATCACATTTTAATCGAGTTACAATTATAAATATTCAAAGTAATGACCTTAGTGTTTACACAAGCTCTGTCAAACGTCGACTGCCTGTAAAGATGGCCGATAGCATTAAAGACATTCACTCACTGATTTGACATTTTGCGTTGACGATTTCCACAGATATATTTCAGAGTTATAATTTTGAGAATGTAAGTCATATTAACAGCCCGTAATCATATAAATATAATAATCAGTGATCATATAATAATAATCGTGTAACATACATGGTGCAATAATTGTACACAAATTATGAAAAAGTGCGGGTAGATGAAGAACACGAGCGAAGACAGCGAGCGTGCATCACTGAGCCAGTCATTCTGTGACCACAGTCGATGTTATGCAAATCAAAAGCATGTACGTACCTCACCATTATTGCATTCATTACCGTAAACATTACCTATTGTATAGTGTGTATTGTATTTATTTAAGTTATTATTTAATTTGAGTATTTTTTTAGTAATCTATGAAATGATTACATTTTAACCACGTTTTATTTCTATACACTCCTGTCCATCGAAAAGTTGTCTGGAAGAGATTATAATTTGCCATTAGGCCGCCCTTGATATATTATTATGTATAAAATCTATGTTTACATGTGTATTTTTGTGTACAATAAGTAGTATGTCAGGATCGTAGCAAATGGAGATCCGTGATCTCTGCCTACCCCTATGGGAGACAGGCGTGATTTTATGTATGTATGTATGTATGTATAAGGAACATTTATTTATTTAGTACGTGTACTACCGCGCGTCATAGAATTATTTCATAACGAAGAAAAAATGAGATAAATTATTTCAGTCATACGCACCTGTGGGTCGTGTGAACCGGATGAGCCGTTCACTTAGGCCGTGCCGTCGGCAACAGCTAGAGTTTTTTTTTTTTATATAGGACACGTCAATATGACTTCATCTAGCTTGAAGGTAAGGTGACTATTACAGACAACAAAAATTATGGCACTTTTTTTAATGTTGTGCGGAGGCGGTTATGTCAACCCAAAACCGCATTGCCTAATCCCTTTCTTGCCCCGTAAGGGGGACATAATAGTGGCCCTTAGATTGACGGTCTCACAAAAGTAGATTGTTATTATTAGAGGTAGGTACAGTTAATGACGTAAGTTGTTTAAATTATTTACAAACTTTTTACATTAGATATTTACAATGTTACTTACATGGAATTTTTGATGAATACAAAGTTAACAAGTTCATAGACGTTACCTACATACGGTTTTTTCACTTCATCGTTCATCCATCAAACTTTTCATAAATCACCTTTTATTATTTTCACTACGCAATTCTTGGAAAAAAGTAGGGCCTTTCCTTCAAGTCCTTTTTCGAATATAAACGTGCTCAAAGGCTCCAAAGGCTTTTTTAGGTCACGCTCGACGTACACACTATGTTTACACAATGGACTTTGGCAAACTTGTTGACATAGCTTGCTATATTGAGAAATAGAATACATAAATAGTTTATCCGTGTAGTGACAGAATGTGGAATGTGCTAAGAAAGTATACAAATATCGCCACCCCATCTCATCTGACGGGTGTCGTAAGAGGTGACTAACGGAAAAATATACAGAAGATATCACTGAGAGAGAAGAAAAACTTGAGGAAAAGCCCTGTATCAACCCGTCTGGCCAGCGTGGACACAGTAGGCTTTGGGAAAGGCCTGTGTCCAGCAGTGGACTACGATAGGCTAATTCACTATCTCTGTCTCTATCATCACTACCATTTAGAAAAGTTTTCCTTGAAGGTTTAAGCATGACTTGTATGTAGGAATTAAATGACCTATTCTACAACATTCTACACAACGCTATTTAGACCCATGGTAAGCATAACTTAACTAGATTGTGTTATGGAATCAAAAATGCTAATAAATATACTTAAATACTTTATTTACATGCATATATATTATACATAGGAACACCCGGACCAATGCATTTGCATATTCATGCATACAAATATTTGCACTGAGCGGGGATCGAACCTGCGCCTCCTGCGTAGTGGTTGCGTTTATTACCGCTACGCTATATAATAATATCTAATAGATGCATCTAAGCTAATATTTTATAGCAGAAGCGTTTAATTATTTGGCTGGACGCTTTTATTTCAGGAAGTACTAGTTCGATTAGAAGAATTATTTTTGGGTTGAATAGTCCCTTTATCAAGGAAGGTTTCTAGCTATATATAACATCACGCTACTACCCAAGGGAGCGGAGTAGTAATCATGAAACAAATGTCAACAAATCCGGCAGATTCCTGTACGTTATTTGAACTTTAATATGTTGTGAGGATGCATATATTGTATAAAGGGTGATACGAAGTTTACAGGTATACCCACGACCGAAGCTGGAGAGGGCCAGTTAGTTCCTACCATATAATGACTTCACCAACATTATCGTCATAGTAGAAAATCTCTATATCCTGAGACAGTTTTTTATACCACTTAGGTGGCAGACAAGCGTACGGTCTACCTGATGGAAAGTGGTTACCGTGGCCTATGGACGTGTGTAACACCAGAGAACCCTCACTCGCGCTGTCGACCCTGTAAGTTTCTGTGCTGTCAGTGTAGAGGACAAAGCAGGACAAGCCTTTAGACATTCCACTGATAGCACAAATTCTCTGGTGAACTCTGGCTACCCTACTCACCGCTGGGAATACAACACGAAGTTATTATAACCGCAGTATTCTGTAGGGCGGAGGTACCTCCCCACTCGGACTGCTCAATTGGGCGGAAATACCGCCGTGTCCTACCTCCTATAAGACTAGTTTCACCCGAGGCTTCACCTGCGTGAATGTCGGTTATTGCGACCAAACATAATTTATGTCCTTTCTCAAGGTCTAATCTACGTCTGAATGAAATCTCATCAAAATTGGGTTAGAAATTTTTCACGTGAAAGCGTAACATACAGACAGACAGTTACTTTCGCATTTATAATATTAGTATGGATGGATATAGTCGAGTCTCAAATAACAATTATAGCCAATTTATTTGAAACTCGGCTCGGGATTTCATTACGAGCGAGTTCAATTCAGTCGGACGCTGTCTGAACTACATCAGCTATTTGTGCTTGAACACTGTGCAGTGCACCATGCTTGTAATTTATGTGCTAGAAAGGCGATGCAGACTGGGCTAACATCTAGTAATGGTACACGGTATTAGAGAAGATTTTATAGAACATTCTAGTTTAGGAGTAAGTGTTACTGTTCGGTCGATCAATTTGTTAAGCTAAGCTATCTGTGATTGCCAGTTAAATGAGCGACAAAAAAAGTTAAAACTCGGTCCCAGTTGTCAATAGACGGACGGATGACGGTTATCCGTGGGAATTTAAATAAGTCTAAAATTTATTGCCATTTTTTGCAGTGTTAGGTTAGGTTTTATTAAACCACTTAGGGGTGCGATAAGCACATGGCCTACCTGATGGAAAATGGTTGAGCGTTACACTTGCGCTGTCGGCCCTGTAAGAACTTTCTAATGCCATTCTTGAACCCCATATTGTAGTCGCTTGGGAAGTTAACACGGCAGTTGACGACTAATCTAAACATAGGTTAGGAGGTCAGCAGCAATCGCTTCCAATATATTCAATAAGACCCTAGACTCCGAGGTTAAGGTATCGTATGCGACCGGGCCTACCGCAAGGATAATACGATGATAAAAAAATCCAAAAAAGACGAATTTAATATCGTAGAAGTAAAATACGTGGCAATAATCTCAGTGCTAGGAGTGTCCAAGGCCGTATAACAACGGGGCTTCCTTGCAGCTTCTCCACTGACAAACTGCTTCTACACAAGATACAAAAATAAATCGAATAAAACAAACTCCTCCTGTTTCAAAATTGGTCAAAAAGTAGTTAACAAATGGAGGTTTTACGGAGTTGTTTTCTGGACGTAACTTAATTACATTGAGAAGATTGATTTGTGATTGTACATTGCTTTAGTAATCGATGTTTGTATTCTTTGATAAATATTGGTCTTTGATTAATTTTCGATAGGTTTTATATTTGTTCTGTCAATTGACTGCGCGTAGATCGCGGTAGCCTAGTGGTATGGGTCGAGTACTAAGACGAGGTCTCGGGTTCAATCCCAGGTTTTACCATGGCACACACCAATGACTTTTTGAGGCTTTTCGAAGTTATTTGTGCATTTATCGCAGGTTTATAAGTGCCCGGTTAATGGCAATAGGCTCGTTACCTTGGGACCTAAACGTAAACTGACGAAATGTGGGTGCTAGCAACTCTGCATACCTCTTCGGAGATATAGGCGGGAGTTTATGTTATGTTATGTTAATTGACTGCATCTCGGTAGATTTTAAAAAGATCCCTTGGGGCGGACACGCGGCTACTAATTTACTGGCGTGGCTAACGTGACTCCGGTAGATTTTCTTGAAAAACTTGACATCAGCGTCTGAAGATATTAAATTGCCACTAAAAAAATATGCTATTCCAAGACTTCATCATTACTCCGAGTTTGTGAATTCAAGTACAATTTTTATTTGCATTTCATTTTGCAATTTGCTGTTAGTTTCAAGCACTTTTTGTATCAACTTAGTTTTCGAAACTGTGATGGAAGAAGTTTGAATATAAATTGAAGATGTTTGTAGTTACAGAAAAATATTTAATAAAATCTTTGTTAAGTTACAAATACGGGCAAATATTATGGAATTGGTCAGGCAAAAAGCAATGGTAGTTATTGTCATGAATTACAGAACATTTGAAGGAGTTTTTACGTTGGGATGTATTTTTTGGGCCAAGACCTTCTGAGCCCAGGCCAACCTCACCTACAAATTGGAATGTCTGCTGACTGCGAAAGATTCAGGCGAAGGCCTTTTTCTGAGATTGGGAGGTGGGACGGAATTAAATATATAGGGATAGATTAGACTTCCCATCTCTTCCCATGCGGTGTCGTACAAGGCGACTGAGGAATAGGGCTGTTTAACATCAACATGTTTTAGTTTACAATTTATTTTGTGCGAGCAAGCAAGAGACTTATGTAGACCACGCATTAACATCATTAAGGTACTCATCCACTTTATAGTAATCTTTACTCATTAAAGTTTTTTTCACTTCTATTTTAAATTTATTTATTGGCATATTAATATTGAAAAAGGGCTAGTCAAAAGCACTCGAAACTTTCGGATTCGCATGAAAGGATTAAGGTCAGTAGAAGTAGCTCGTGTATGTGTATAGACAAGGTTGTTATATCTGCCAACCCTATAGGGACAGTGGTGGGAGGATATGGATGGAGTGTGTGGGTACTTCGTCTGTACAAGTTTACAAATTCAAGAGTAACTTCAGTACGAATTTACAATTTGTTTCAGCTTTGATATACTGTTTGAGTTGAGTTTTCAAAGACTGTGTGTCTCATACTCGTACTAATACTGAACGAACTTTATTGCAAATTTTAGAATTGTGTAAGAAAGCAAAATATTTAGTATATTACGAACTTTTAAACTCTCTTCTTTCTTAAGTGTGGTATGTGATCGTAGGTACATGGTGCAATAATAGTATAAAAATTATGAAAATGTGCGGGTAGATGAAGAACAATACATTCTACATCATGGACTTGAAGACAGCGGGCGTGCACCACTGAGCCAGTCATTCTGTGACCACAGTCGATGTTATGCAAATCAAAAGCATGTACGTACCTCACCATTATTGCATTCATTACCGTAAACAATACCTATTGTATAGTGTGTATTGTATTTATTTAAGTTATTATTTAATTAGAGTAATTTTTTAGTAATCTATGAAATGATTACATTTTAACCACGTTTTATTTCTATACACTCCTGTCCATCGAAAAGTTGCCTGGAAAAGATTATTATTTGCCATTAGGCCGCCCTTGATATATTATTATGTATAAAATCTATGTTTATATGTGTATCTTTGTGTACAATAAGGAACATTTATTTATTTAGTACGTATACCGAGCGTCATAGAATTATTTTATGACGAAGAAAAAATGAGATAAATTATTTCAGTAATACGCACCTGTGGGTCGTATGAACCGGATGAGCCGTTCACTTAGGCGGTGCCGCCGGCAACAGCTAGAGTTTTTTTTTTTATATAGGACACGTCAATATGACTTCATCTAGCTTGAAGGTAAGGTGACTATTACAGACAACAAAAATGATGGCACTTTTTTTTTATGTTGTGTGGAGACGGTTATGTCAAACTAAACCGCATTGCCTAATCCCTTTCTTGCCCCGTAAGGGGGACATAATAGTGGCCCTTAGATTGACGGTCTCACAAAAGTAGATTGTTATTATTAGATGTAGGTACAGTTAATGATGTAAACTGTTTAAAATATTTACAAACTTTTTACATTACATATTTACAATGTTACTTTCATGGAATTTTTGATGAATACAAAGTTAACAAGTTCATAGACGTTACTTATATACGGTTTTTTCACTTCATCGTTCATCCATCAAACTTTTCATAAATCACCTTTTATTATTTTCACTACGCAATTCTTGGAAAAAAGTAGGGCCTTTCCTTCAAGTCCTTTTTCGAATATAAACGTGCTCAAAGGCTCCAAAGGCTTTTTTAGGTCACGCTCGACGTACACACTATGTTTACACAATGGATTTTGGCAAACTTGTTGACATAGCTTGCTATATTGAGAAATAGAATACATAAATAGTTTATCCGTGTAGTGACAGAATGTGGAATGTGCTAAGAAAGTATACAAATATCGCCACCCCATCTCATCTGACGGGTGTCGTAAGAGGTGACTAACGGAAAAATATACAGAAGATATCACTGAGAGAGAAGAAAAACTTGAGGAAAAGCCCTGTATCAACCCGTCTGGCCAGCGTGAACACAGTAGGCTTTGGGAAAGGCCTGTGTCCAGCAGTGGACTACGATAGGCTAATTCACTATCTCTGTCTCTATCATCACTACCATTTAGAAAAGTTTTCCTTGAAGGTTTAAGCATGACTTGTATGTAGGAATTAAATGACCTATTCTACAACATTCTACACAACGCTATTTAGACCCATGGTAAGCATAACTTAACTAGATTGTGTTATGGAATCAAAAATGCTAATAAATATACTTAAATAATTTTTTACACACATATATATTATACATAGGAACACCCGGACCAATGCATTTGCATATTCATGTATACAAATATTTGCCCTGAGCGGGGATCGAACCTGCGCCTCATGCGTAGTAGTTGCGTTTACTACCGCCACGCTATATAATAATATCTTATAGATGAATCTAAGCTAATATTTTATAGCAGAAGCGTTTAATTATTTGGCTGGACGCTTTTATTTCAGGAAGTACTAGTTCGATTAGAAGAATTATTTTTGGGTTGAATAGTCCCTTTATCAAGGAAGGTTTCTAGCTATATATAACATCACGCTACTACCCAAGGGAGCGGAGTAGTAATCATGAAACAAATGTCAACAAATCCGGCAGATTCCTGTACGTTATTTGAATATTAATATGTTGTGGGGATGCATACATATGTATTGTATAAAGGGTGATACGAAGTTTGCAGGTATACCCACGACCGAAGCTGGACAGGGCCAGTTAGTTTCTACCATATAATGACTTCACCAACATTATCGTCATAGTAGAAAATCTCTATATCCTGAGACAGTTTTTTATACCACTTAGGTGGCAGACAAGCGTACGGTCTACCTGATGGAAAGTGGTTACCGTGGCCTATGGACTTGTGTAACACCAGAGAACAAGAGCAGCTTTACACTGACAGCACAGAGTTTCTGTGCTGTCAGTGTAGAGGACAAAGCAGGACAAGCCTTTTGTCATCCCACTGACAGCACAAATTCTCCGGTGAGCTCTGGCTACACTACTCACCGCTGGGAATACAACACGAAGTTATTATAACCGCGGTATTCTGTAGGGCGGAGGTACCTCCCCAGTCGGACTGCTCAATTGGGCGGAAATACCGCCGCATCCTACCTCCTATAAGACTAGTTTCACCCGAGACTTCACCTGCGTGAATGTCGGTTATCGCGACCAAACATAATTTATGTCCTTTCTCAAGGTCTAATCTACGTCTGTATCAAATTTCATCAAAATTGGTTTACAGATTTTTCTCGTGAAAGCGTAACATACAGACAGACAGTTACTTTCCCATTTATAATATTAGTATGGATGGATATAGTCGAGTCTTAAATAACAATTATAGCCAGTTTATTTGAAACTCGGCTCGAGATTTCATTAAGAGCGAGTTCAATTCAGTCGGATGATGTCTAAACTACATCAGCTATTTGTGCTTGAACACTGTGCAGTGCACCATGCTTGTAATTTATGTGCTAGAAAGGCGACGCAAACTGAGCTAACATCTACTAATGGTAAACGGTATTAGAGAAGATTTTATAGAACATTCTAGGTTAGGAGTAAGTGTTACTGTTCGGTCGATCAATTTGTCTGTGATTGCCAGTTAAATGAGCGACAAAAAAGTTAAAACTCGGTCCCAGTTGTCAATAGACGGACGGATGACGGTTATCCGTGGGAATTTAAATAAGTCTAAAATTTATTGCCATTTTTTGCAGTGTTAGGTTAGGTTTTATTAAACCACTTAGGGGTGCGATAAGCACATGGCCTACCTGATGGAAAATAGTTGGGCGTTACACTTGCGCTGTCGACCCTGTAAGAATCTTCTAATGCCCTTCTTAAACCCCATATTGTAGTCGCTTGGAAAGTTAACGTGGCAGTTGACGACTAATCTAAACATAGGTTAGGAGGTCAGCATCAATCGCTTCCAATATAGTCAAAAAAATCAAGCCACATCATATTCAATAGGACCCCAGACTTCAAGGTAAAGGCTTTGGATGTGACCGTGCAAGGATATTCATATACGATGATCAAAAAATCCAAAAAAGACGAATTTAAATTCGTAGAACTAAAATACGTGGCAATAATCTCAGTGCTAGGAGTGTCCAAGGCCGTATAACACCGGGTCTTCCTTGCAGCTTCTCCACTGACACACTGCTTCTACACAAGATACAAAAATAAATCGAATAAAACAAACTCCTCCTGTTTCAAAATTGGTCAAAAAGTAGTTAACAAATGGAGGTTTTACGGAGTTGTTTTCTGGCCGTAATTTAATTACATTGAGAAGATTGATTTGTGATTGTACGTTGCTTTAGTAATCGATGTTTGTATTCTTTGATAAACATTGATCTTTGATTAATTTTCGGTAGGTTTTATATTTGTTCTGTCAATTGAATGCGCGTAGACCGCGGTAGCCTAGTGGTATGGGTAATGGACTGCTGAGACGACGTCTCGGGTTCAATCCCAGGTGGCACACACCAATGACTTTTCGAGGTTTTTCGAAATTATTTGTGCATTTATCGCAGGTTTATAAGTGCCCGGTTAATGGCCTGGACCTAAACATAAACTGACGAAATGTGGGTGCTAGCAACTCTAGCTACCTCTTCGGGGATATAGGCGGGAGTTTATGTTATGTTATGTTAATTGACTGCATCTCGGTAGATTTTAAAAAGATCCCTTGGGGTGGACACACGGCTACTAATTTACTGGCGTGGCTAACGTGACTCCGGTAGATTTTCTTGAAAAACTTGACATCAGCGTCTGAAGATATTAAATTGCCACTAAAAAAATATGCTATTCCAAGTCTTCATCATTACTCCGAGTTTGTGAATTCAAGTACAATTTTTATTTGCATTTCATTTTGCAATTTGCTGTTAGTTTCAAGCACTTTTTGTATCAACTTAGTTTTCGAAACTGTGATGGAAGAAGTTTGAATATAAATTGAAGATGTTTGTAGTTACAGAAAAATATTTAATAAAATCTTTGTTAAGTTACAAATACGGGCAAATATTATGGAATTGGTCAGGCAAAAAGCAATGGTAGTTATTGTCATGAATTACAGAACATTTGAAGGAGTTTTTACGTTGGGATGTATTTTTTGGGCCAAGACCTTCTGAGCCCAGGCCAACCTCACCTACAAATTGGAATGTCTGCTGACTGCGAAAGATTCAGGCGAAGGCCTTTTTCTGAGATTGGGAGGTGGGACGGAATTAAATATATAGGGATAGATTAGACTTCCCATCTCTTCCCATGCGGTGTCGTACAAGGCGACTGAGGAATAGGGCTGTTTAACATCAGACAGATATATACAGCTCAGATTCACCCGCAGATGAATGGCTTGAGTTAACAATAGTGCCCGGAAGACGGTATCTGATAGGCTTTAATGGCTTTAGGCCCAGATTATATAATAGAAACTATAAGAACGATTTTTACATGGTTGTCAGGACTGGTAAGACGGTCTATGGACACACATGTCCACATGATAGGCAGCGGTAACCGCTTTCCATCAGATTAGCCGTGAGCTTGTCCACTACTTAGAGCTAAAAATACTTTAATCCATAACTACTTAGAGCTAAAAATACTTTAATCCATAACTACTTAGAGCTAAAAATACTTTAATCCTATCCTAACCTAACCTAACCTATCCATAAATGCGAAAGTAACTCTATCTGAATTTATGATTGTCTTTATATTACGCTTTCACGAGTAAATGAGTCAGTAGGATGACTAATTTACTTACACACACTTACTTTATTACACACGTCCATAGGCCACGGTAACCACTTTCCATCAGGTGGGCCGTGCGCTTGTCTGCCACCGTGAGGCGTTGCACTGCGTTTAGGGGCGCAACACACGTGAGGGTGTACAGCAAACGAATTGAGAACCTCCTCCTTTTTAGAAATCGGTTAAAAGGACATGGGCTATGTTTTGTTGCGATACGAGCCAACATAAACGCGGGCGGAGCGGCGGGCAACAGCTAGTTTGGCATAAAAGCATTATATCGTAGTTATGTTAGATATTCTTCATTCTCAATTTACGTTTTGATTTGAAATTACAAAGGTAGTCAACAGAAGACTACAATAAATAATTCTCAGAAACACTTCAGTGCCTGTAATGCAAATCTTAATTAAAATGTGTAGGTACTGCAGCAGAATTCTAAGACTTTCCAAGAGATCAAGCTGCAATAATAAATAGCAACATCATTTCCCTTCCTTATCGCACCTATAATTAGATATATAGGAGTAACAAGGACAAGTATACGAGATTGTATTCAAATAATTGAGGGCAACAGGGATTTGAATTCATCATAAAATAGCAAAGCAACTACATTAAAAATTATAAGTTAAGTAACGTGTTTTGAAACACTAAGTTTTATGTTCTTACAAGTTTCTATTTGTCATTTGTGTATTTCATTTATATTTATCATTCCGTTTGTGTACGGTCACAGATAATATAATATACTTCTTATAGTATGGCATAGCGCAAGCCGCTGGAAGCGCGGCAAAGAGCATTTTAAGAAGACGATTTAATATAAACTTTAACTACCTTAGCAAACAGTCGAAATTGCAGACGCGTGCATGCTCTTGTAGCCGCTAAGGATGCCGCAGCTGCCGACCCTGTAAGAACAGAAATTTTCTGTGTCGTTAGTGCAGAACATAAAATCAGGACAAGCCTTTGGTCTTCCCACTAACAGCACAAAAACTCTCTAGTGAGCTCTGGCGACCGTACTCACCGCCAGGAACACAACATAAGGTTATTATGGTCGCGGTATTCTATAGGGCGGAGATACTTCCCCAGTGGGACTGCTCAATTGGACGGAAATACCGTCGTTTCCTACCTCCCCCTATAAGGGAGTCTGGGGTCCGCTTTACTATTCTAACTGTGTATTTGGGAGAACTTTCATGTTTTCCATGAAACGACTGCCATCTGACCGCCACGACCCAAAGGCGATATCAAAGCAATGCAGTAAGACCGGTTGTTGGACTTTTCAAGGCTCTAACTACCCATAACGTCTGCCATAGATGTTCGTATGGTTTAACGTGCTCTCTGAGGCACAACCAGACCTATACAGGGTGTATTTTTGAAACGGGGCAGTAAGGGCAAGTACCTTAACCGTTGCAGTTACAGCAAAACGTTCTTAAAAGACCTTCCCTAACTTTTTGGGACATTTTGAACTGCATTCACAGATTTTGTAAAAAACTTACAGTTAGCAAAAAAAATGCAAAAAGTTCAATTTTTTTTTTTATGCCAATCGATTCTATTTCATGTGGGGATCAAAAAACTCTATGGGGACCATTTTAGCTTTCAGTACTAGAAAAGACAGAAATCGCCAAAAACGTTTCCCATACATTTCGTACGGAAATATGATAAATCAACTCGAAACTCATAGGTCAGGTAAAATTTTGAACTTTTTTAAATAAAAAAAATTGGTTGCCCGTAAAGTCGGTATACGGGCGAAAGTTTTACGTGACAACGACTTTTAGTGGTAAAATAATTTTAATGTGAATATTCATTCGTATAGTAGGAAGAAGGATGAAATATCACTACACAATCGTTTTACAATTAACTGGCAACGTGTAAACTTGTATGCAGGCGCCTAAGCGAAATAGAAGCGCAAGACATGAACCGGTGTGTATGCCTATCTCTCTCACTCTCTCTCTCTCGCTCTGTCTCTCTCGCTCTTAGGCGGGCTAACTGTGCTCGAGTGGAAGGGACGCGTGCCTTTCACTTTTTATGTCTGTCTCTCTCGTTCTTAGGCGGGCTAACCATGCCCGAGTGGAAGGGACGCGTGCCTCTCACTCGCTCTCATTGTGAGCGCATAACGTGAGCGGAGCGTAACGCAGTTTCTAGAAGTGTCACCCGGCAAACCAATTTATAAGACGTTGTCACGTCAAAAATCATTTAAACATTTAAGAAATTGGTTTATGAAATAAATTGCTCAAAATGATTTCCATTTTCACGAATACATAAGTCTATCCTTTTTTTGCACTGAACGAATGGCGGCTAATAATGTTCTGGGATGAATATTACGTAAAATGGTCATTAATGCATCCTTGAGCTCTTGAACACTGGCGTATGTCGTCTTATACACCTCGTTTTCCACGAAGCCCCATAAAAAAAAATCAATTGGTGTTAGATCGGGGCTACGAGGTGGCCACTGTGTTGGACCATGTGTACCTATCCACTGTGTACCGAATAGGCGGCTCAAATTGGAACGTGAAAGGTGACTGTTATGTGGCGGAGCACCATCTTGTTGAAAATGAACTTTTCGCAATTCCGACAGGGGCCGTTCGTCCAACTCGTTTTCTAGATGGTGTAAAATGACTTCATTATACATGGCAGAATTCGGTTTTCCTTCATAAAATTCCACCATTATGACTCGATTGGACATTATACCACACCAACAGTTGAATGACAAGCGAACCTGATTATGACTTGCCTCTTAGTGGATTTTCTTTGGACCAATAGTGGTGATTTTTTCTGTTGTACATACCGTTATTGGAAAAATTCGTTTCGTCTGACCGCAGTATGTAATTTAAAAATTCTTGATCTCTGCTTATTTTTCCTCTTAGCCCTCTGCAAAAAGTAAGCCTTCGAACATCATCACCCGGATGTAACACTTGAACTATGCGCCCATATCGATAGCACTTGTAGCCGTATTTCTTCTATATCTTTATCACAAGGGAGTGGGATACACCTACTTCAAGGGCGACTTGCCTGGACGATACCTCTGGATATGCTTCGACATAAGTCAGAACCGCAATCTCCGTGTCCATGTCCACACGAGGCTGCCGCTTTCTTTTGAAAGAACCCTGCAATTCCAGGTTTTTCAAAAGATTTGTAATAACCTTTCTTGTTGGCACATGCCGCAACGGATACTTATTGCGGTACCACACTAATGCAGCTCCGGCATTTCGATTATTGACAAAATACGCTTCTAATAAGTCAATTTTTTCACGATTAGAAGACATTTTAGCGAAAATCCTTAATTAATAACTCATACGAAGTTTCTCAGCTGAAACTAAGTATAACACACAGATTTTCGAATCAAATTCGAAATTTGAGGGTGAAAATTCTTTTTATTTACTTTACAGTCAATTCTACCCACTTCCTGGCCATAACAAAAAGTTAGACCATCGTAGAAATTTGTTTCTGTTGCCGAAATGTATGCGAAACGTTTTTGGCGATTTCTGTCTTTCCTAGTACTGAAAGCTAAAATGGTCACATAGAGTTTTTTGATCCCCACATGAAATAGAATCGTTTGGCATAAAAAAAATTTTTGGACTTTTTGCATTTTTTTTGCCAACTGTAAGTTTTTTACAAAATCTGTGAATGCAGTTCAAAATATGTCAAAAAGTTAGGGAAGGTCTTCTAAGAACGTTTTGCTGTAACTGGAACGGTTAAGGTACTTGCCCTTACTGCCCCGTTTCAAAAATACACCCTGTATAATTACCCATATTATATACATACATACATACTTACATATTATCATGCCTTTATCCCAGGAGGGTAAGGCAGAGGTCAATTAACACCCACATTTCACCAATTATTGAATTCGGTCCCACGTAATAGGGGTGAACCTATTGCCGTCTTCCGGGCACTATTGTTGACTCGAGCCATGCACCTAAAGCTGAGTTTGAACTGTATGTATCTGTCTGGTGTTAAACAGCCCTATCCGTTAGTCGTCTTGTACGACACCGCATGGGAAGAGATGGGGTGGCCCAAATTCTACTCTGCCGGAAACCACGCGGTACTTTATATATAATATAAATATTTGAACTGAGCGGGGAAAGAACCCGCACCTCCTACATAGCAGCCGCGTTCACTACCGCCACGCCACAGAGGCTGTCACGAGGATCTATAATATATGATTTATGTAAAATACAGTATTATACAAATACCTTCAAAGAAATAGACAGATACTTATTAGATTAACACCCACAATTCACCAAGTGTGGCTATGGCAATAAATGGGATGCATTTTCGGACCTTAGGTAAATGTTTACAGTCTATCGGAGAATAGCTTTACCTACTCCTACGTTGACAGTAACTACGCAGTGGATAAGGAGTCGGCCTTACGACCGAGCGATCCCGGGTTCGAATCCTGGCTATTACACTACCAACGTGAACCCACTCCTAAGACAAGCAATTTTGGGTTAGAGGGAATATTAGTAATTTCTGTTATAATATTCTTTAAAAAAATATATAATTATTAACTAAAAATAATGAAGAAAATTTTGGATTTTTACTATAATGTAGTGATGTTTATTAAACCTGAAACTATATAAATATACATTATGAAACTACAAACATAAATTCAAACACCAAGAAATAAAAATATGTTCCATAGTTTAACGAAAAATAATGTTCCACTAAAAGATATTTACAGCACCACAATGCTTGTCCGGTTTGTTCCAACTTTATCCTGTAATATCTAGTTATATCCGGATCAATCTGGACTGGTATTGAAGTAAAATAAATCCTGTTCCTTCCCTTGCTGAAGCTTACGGGATAAATACGATTAAAGTATGAACGCAATATTTTGAAGTCGGTGACTGGAGGTTACTTGCAATTTTAGTTCTTGTTGAATGACCATATCAATCTCAAATCACACATTGGTACTTATTTGTTTCATAAACACCGATATGTATAGTTAGGGCTATTCAATTCTCATATGGTCACTTCACCGTTAGCCCAAGTAATACTTGTGGTTAAAGGTGAAGTGGCTATCGGAATTGAATGGCGTGAAACCATGTGTGTGGCTTAGTGGTCAGAGCGTTCCCCTTGTTAGGGAAAGTTTGCGGGTTTGAATCCTCTTGAACCGATTCAAAATTTTCTATGTCTTAGTCAAACCATGTGTAGTTTTATTTCATTAAATTTTATCCGTTTTTTTTCGATTAATTCTATTAGGTACAGGATGGTTATTAATTGAATATTATTATATACCAGAAAATAGAAGTTTCTTACCTTCAGTTAGAAGCGGCGACATAACAGAGAATTTCAAATACCTGGGTGTACTGGGTTGCCACCAAAATTTTCGGGGTCATTTACATACCATGCTGGGGAACAAAACCTTATTAGTTGGTAGTGGTAGGTACACAAGACAAAAAAGATAGCCTATCTATCTAATAAAATGTATTTATGATCTGGGTCAAGTGGAAGCACCCATATGTTTTACATATATGTGTGTTCACACAACAATAACTCATTGCTTTGAAGTCACATGTGTGCGTCATCGTTAAAGGCGTATTAGTGTAATACGTTTATGTGTGCCAGTGCGCATGATCGTGAATATTCGTGAATCGTGAACGTTTGAATATGTGTGACTGATTTGCCTGCCATCGAATGAGAAAGTAAATTTCACCATTTTAACACAGGCTCACGTAGTTGAGTGGTATTACAGGCGTAAAGACATTTCGAAGGTAGCGAGTTCGAACCGCTACTATATTGATGTAGTCGTTTTACGTTAATAAATAGTTTTGATTTTGTTCTTTATTTTATTTGTGATATTAAAGAACGTTTAAGTTGTTAATTAACCGTGTGGAAAGCACAATGCATCCAATTGTTGACAGTTAAAAATAAAATTATCATGTTATTTATACATGAGAATGAGGGTAGCATAAATTCCAATACGAGAAACATTAATGCAATGTGTGTGCAACAATACTCGCTCAGTAATAATAAAAATACTACTGATTTAAGTTGCTATAAATAAATAACTAAAATATCAAGATACTTTTGTGATGTTACCTCAACATTCCCTTAATAGGTAAGTAATTAACATGAAGATATACAAATATTTAAAATTTCAAAAAGTAAAATTTGACTGGGATTCGAACTCAAAACTTTGCACGATTTTAACACTTAAAAAGCGAAGCTGTAAACCCTGGGGTCAAGGAGACTTACAAGAACTTAACAAAAACTACGTTCATATACCAGTAATAAGAATTTTATGAGTTATTGTTATTACTAAAGAAAGTGTAACTACTGATAAATAAATACGAATGGTTTTGAATCAATTGTAATTTGCGAGTGTATATGTGTGTGTGAGTGAGGAAACGAGTTTTGTTACACACACATTTATGTAGAACATACTGGTGACTTTTTCTGCTTGCCAAAATCAATATAACGATCTGTATAATACTTATATCACTAGACAGGCTATCGGTTTTGTCTTGTGTACATCTGCTGAGATGTACAGACGAGGTTATAGTTTCTCTCGATGTTAAATTTCTTTGAACATTTTCAGTTCATAGGTTAGTACATAACAAAAGAAGATAAATTCTTCTGTCAATTAATATTGGACGGAATAATAAAGATCTTATCAAAACAACAACTTATTTTATAATAAAATGTAACTGCTACTTCTTTTTATTCTGGAAGAAATCATTAGGAGGTAGGACACGGTGGTATTTCCGCCCAATTGAGCAGTCCGACTGGGGAAGTACCTCCACCCTACAGAATACCGTGGTTATAATAACTTCGTGTTGTGTTCCCAGTGGTGAGTAGGGTAGCCAGAGCTCACTGGAGAATTTGTGCTGTCAGTGAGATGACTAGAGGCTTGTCCTGCTTTGTCCTCTACACTGACGGCACAGAAAGTATGTGCTTACAGGGTCGGTTTTCTCTGGTGTTACACACGTCCATAAGCCACGGTAACCACTTTCCATCAAGTGGACCTTGCGATTGTCTGCCACCTATGTATAAAAAAAAATCACTTTCAGCGATAACGCCGCCCATTGTACATTAAATTATATATGCATGTTACCTACTTATCTCAGCAGTAAATGTATTGGTGTACAATAAAGTATTATTTATCTATCTATCTATCTATAGTTACGGCTGTCATCAAAGTAAAGGTGTTTCTCACTTGCTTCAAACTTAAACAAGAAATTCCTGCTTCGCCTCACTTCTTGTTGCATTTATTCCTGTTGAAATCCCGTTATCCGAAATTCAATTAAAACGGTTTATATTTGGTGTAGTCTGCAATAAAGTTCAAATTGCAGCAACAAAATAGATAATTCTTGTTTCAGACGTCCTTTATTTCTCACTATATTGATAAATTGAAAATGTATCTAATGGTGTGCATCTCACTAAACTAAATCTTTGAAATGTTTTATTTGAATTTCGAAACAGTGTTCCATAACGTGGATTTCAAACTTTAAAAAGATGTCGTTAAATGCGAATTTCGCTGTACAAATGGGTTGTGTTTTACGTCGTTTTGAGAGACATTTATTTTACTAGGAAAATTAATATCTAAGAATTGCTTTGCACCTGTATGACTTATATTCCTGAATCGATAACCTTAATACCAATTTTTATACCACAGAGGTGGCAGACGAGTACACGGCCCACCTGATAGAAAGTGGTTACCGTGACCTATGGATGTGTGCAACACTAGGGGCGTCACACTCGTGCTGCCGACCCTGTTAGAATAGAGAGTTTCTATACCATCAGTAAATAAATATAATAAACACATTTCCCTGAAGAGGTTATTAGACGAGTATTCCACACAAACAATTAGGTCAATGCAGATAGATTTTTGTGGTAAAATCAGCTTAATTAATAAGGCTCAAAAAATGATGATGGGAAAAATTGAAACCTAATTTATCGATTCACTTGTGGATTGAATCGTATTTAGTAAAATATGGGAAGACCAAAAGATTGTCCTGCTTTTACTTCTACACTGATGACACAGAAACTCTTCGTGCTTACAGGTGCATCGTGTACTTGTCTGCCACCAAATAACTTCATACTTTGGTCTTTATTGAGGTGAAATTCTATACTGTACAATATTTTAAAAACTTTAAAATTTCATAGAACTAATGTTTTTGTTTGTTTTTAGAGATCCTGTTCTTGATACTTTTGAAGTAAACTACAGTATTTTATCTGTTCCACCATCGTCAGCAATAAGTGAATTTTCAGCTGCAGCTAACTTTAACTAACTTAGTTTAACTAAGTTTTAGTGCGTAAATATGTTTTCCTGACTACCTTGACTGAAAAGTAAGGTAGTTACAATGAACTCGTTGCTAGCAAATAGTCAAAAGTTTTCACAGGAATACTTTATTCACCTCTCTTTATACAAATTCATTTATTTTGAAAATAGTGCACGCCGTTTCAGCCAATCCTTCTCCTTCAGCATCTGGCTTAATCTTGGTGTGAATATGTCTACTTGTTTTAGATCTGGATGCTCCTGTATACCTATTTAAAATTTATTCATGGCCGCTCTACTTCCCAACGATGGTCAATTCGAAACCCGGGTAAACTCACCTAATGTAGGTAAAGATATTTTTCGACTATCATATTTAACAGCTTCACGTTTTTTATTTTATTTTATTTTTTATACCACTTAGATGGCACATGGCCCACGGTATCTGATGGAAAGTGGTTACCATGGCCTGTGGACGTGTGTAGCACCAGAGGAGCCGCATTCGCGTTTCCGACCCTGTAAGCACAGAGTTTCTGTGCCCTCAATCTAGAAGATAAAGCAGAACAAGCCTTTAGTCTTCCCGTTGACAGGATGAATTCTCCTGTGACCTCTGGCTACCCTACTCACCGCTGGGAACATAACACGAAGTTATTATAGCCGCGGTACTTCTCCAGTCGGACTGCTCAATTGGGCGTAAATACCGCCGTGTCCTACCTCCATTAACTTTAACTTCACGTATATTTCCACTTCCAATTTTAGTTTAAAGTCTATGAAGGGTAGAATAGTAATCAGCTTATAAAATTTTCGGGCAACTTCTAAAAATAGTTATTATACAAATATTTTACCAATTCTAGCGAAAGGATTAACTTAAGTAGAGTATTTTATTAAAATATTAAATTATTCAGTCAGTGTTGTGTTCCCAGCGGTGAGTAGGGTAGCCAGAGCTCACTGGAGAATTTGTGCTGTCAGTTGGAAGACTAAAAGCTTTTCCTGCTTTGTCTTCTACTGACGGCACAGAAACTCTGTACTTACAGGGTTGGCAGCGCGACTGTGACTCCTCTGGTGTTACATACGTCCATAGGTCACGGTAACCACTTTCCATCAGGTGGGCCGTGTGCTTGTCTGCCAACTAAGTAGTATAAAAAAAAAATTCACACCGATAGATATTATTTCATGCAAAAATAAGAGATAATAAAACTTTAGCGTATATAAATTTGCTACCACCCACCACCCTTTCTGTACGGTTTGTGTTCTTATCCGGTTATACCGGTTATCGCAACTTTTATACAAAGGTAAGGGATAAAAGTGTCAAACATGTAGGTACTTCCCCTTAATCCCGGCTTAAGGGGATTCTGCAGCCATCAGTTATCGTCAGAAGCCTTTTAAAATGCTTTTTTAACAATGTTTGAAAAATAATGATTTCAGAGATTAGGTATTTTGTGTGCTTTAGTCAATTAAAAAGGCTTTATCCACATAGGGGCTGTGATATCCGCAGTTCATGAATATCAGAACAAATAAATAATTTTTCTATAAAATATTCTACAATATTGCACACAACGCTATCTAAGCCCACAGCAAGTATAACTTTAAAAGCTTGTGTTATGGAATCTAGAATACGGATAAATATACTTAGATACTTTTTTTTTGTAAATACATACAAATACATAGAAACATCCAGATCAATGCAAATATACATATTCATGCATATAAATATTTGCACTGGGTGGACATCGAACCTGCATCCCTGCGTAGCAGTCGAACGTTCTACCGCTACGCCAGAGGCCGTCTATTAGTTTAATATATTATGCACTTGTATATTCTAAAATTTCCCGTTAAAGAAATCGCTTTATGCAATATGTTAAATATGGCTATCCTTCTTTCTCATAATAATTTTATACAGAAGAAGAAGATTGGTTGGATGGATGGATATTTTTGTTTGAATGTAATTTAGCACAGAGATCTATTCCACACATTATGCTATTCCAGAGTTCAATGCTAATAATAGATGAGTCTACAATAGTGTGTATTATTATATATAGGCTAGGTCTCTATATTTACAGTAACCGCGGTAGCCTAGTGGCATGGGTAAAGGACTGCTGAGACGAGGTCTCGGGTTCGACCCCAGGTTTTACCATGGCACACACCAATTATGATTTTCGATGCTTTTCGAAGTTATGTGTTTGTTTATTGCAGGTTTATAAGTGCCCGATTAATAGTAATAGGCTCGTCACCTATTACGTGGGGACCTAAACATAAACTGGCGAAATGTGGGTGCTAGCACCTCTGCCTACCCCTTCGGGTATATAGGCCTGAGTCTATGTTATGTCTTATAATAGAATCTGTAAACATGTATTAAGTTTCACACAGACACCGCCTGGTAGAAGAATATAAAAAAAGCAGTTACTCTCTACTTACAGTTACATGATGGCTCCATATTTTCATATGGTGTGGTACAGTATTTATTGAGTGTTATTGTGGCGGGTATCCAATAGTTTAGCTGGGCAAATCTTAGTGAACTTTGGGGGTACTTGTAATAACATGGTATGTGGGTAGATTGATCATGGGAGATTGGCCGCACGCCACCTATCATTCGATTGAGTCTCCGAATTGAATTCCGCTTTGATCTTCGGAGCTGCTCGCCGCGCTCATAGCATCTACTGCTAGTGAAATATATACTTTACGTTCCTGACATCTGGAACAGTTGGTGGCCACCAGAATCAAAATTGAAGAAGGCAGCATCCGGTAAGTGATCTTATTTCACTAGCGTACCCTACTTGTTGAAGCATGACCCCCATTGTTATACAGGATTGTCCATTATAGAGGAATTGAATTGATACGCACTTCACGTATTACTCGTAATTGTTCTCCTCCCGGACAGAGAGCACAGCTATTTATACGCCTGCTTCTCTAAGTGTAATTATGGCACTGTACATGACTATTTGATTGACATATTTGACAAGAAATCACCATGTGTGGACAGTGTATTTGACAAACCATTTGCCTTATTGCCTACTTTTTTTTTTACGTGCGCAAAATCCCTACAGATACCTCCCCACCGGAGCCGGTGGAAGAGGTTACGTCGGACTCGAACCGACTAAAACGCACGCCGCCTGTGGGTCGTTTTGATTGCCGAAGGTGAGGTTGACAGGCATATCCCTCGCATCCCGGCCGACCCAGGGCCATCTCTTACGATCTGGCCCTCTTCTCGGGTGTGGGGACTACTGAGTCCCCAACTCGTCCCCGGAAACGGGGAGGCGCGAGGCGCGCCACCGCCTTGCTTCTGCCAGGGTGACAGGTGGCTCCACCTGTCACCCCCAGGCCTGCCCTTATTGCCTACTTGAACACGTACACGTACACTACGTATTTGGTATACGTACACTTGATAAGTTATTTAATTGTACAAATATTGAGAACTCACTTGTCTTAAAATATTAGTATTGATTTTATAAGACATTTATAAGACTTGTCTTTGTGACTTTTTCACATTATTTTTATTTGTTATTAGATCTGACCGGTTTCCTCAAGAGTTTACAATTTTTAAACCTTTGAGTTTAGTTTAGTTATTTTTATACCACTTGGTTGACAGACAAGCACACGGCCCACTTGTTGGAAAGTGGTTACCGTGACCTATGGACGTGTGCAACACCAAGGGAGTCGCACTCGCGCTGTCAACCTTGTAAGCACAGAGTGTCTGTGCCGTCAGTGTAAAAGACAAAGCAGGACAAGCTTGTGGTTAACACGAGGTTAACCCCAGTGGAACTGCTTAATTGGACGGAAATCGTGTCCTAGTTAGCTAAATATTCAAATCGAGTGGGATTTGAACCCGCGATCATTCCCTTACAGAGCGACTGTGGGTGTATAGTAGGAGAGAATATCGGAAAGGAGGTCGTCAATCTGGGAAAAGAATTTTTATAGTCACACTTCTATCCCTATTAGGTAGAAACATGTTTTCACATATATCAAGAAAATTATGTACACAGGCCTCTAATGTATGCCGATAATACAGGAAATTTAGTAAAACTTGTACCGAGCACTTTCATAAACACACGATTATTATAGGGAACAACAAAATTGCCCTCGTGTTTTATGATGCGAACACTCTCAGTCAAGATTAGCTAAGTTATTACAATCTTTGATGGGCTTGCAGCTTTGTATTTTTTTTTTCTTAATCCTTCATATGACGTATTTCCCGGCCCCCAACAACACTTGTGTAAGTGAATAGGGTTTGTTATATTCATTGCTAAAAGTTGCTTGTGAACAGACTTATTTGCTTTTTTTTAAATTCTGAGCTTTTTACCAACTCATCTGGAGTCGACTTTCTAGTGTAACTAAGATGAACCTGCGATATTTTACGTGAAACTGGCAGTAGTTTCCTGACCTCCATTTTTTATATCACTTAGATGGCAGACAAGCTCACGGTCCCCCTGATAGAGTGTGGCCGTAATCAACTGGTGATATCGAAATTCTGTAGTTATATTAAGGCATACAAATTTTTGCACTGAGCAGGGATCAAACCCGCGCCTCCTGCGTAGTGGATGCATTCACTACCGCTACGCCACAGAGGCTATCAACAACAGACCATCTAAGTACTTTTATTTTTGTAATTACATATTTAAGACATTGTTTAGTGAAGTTTCCGACCGTGAAATTAGTTACTTGGAGTGTACAAAAGATAATTTTACTTTAGCCAACCTATATTACAATAATAGTAGATATTAAGCTCTAGAAATTCATCATACTTCTTCTTTATCTTAGCGTTAATCCCGTAGTCGCATCCGAAGCTTTCATCTCATAGTCTGGGATTCGCTTTACCAGTCTAAACTCGGATTTGGCTGAACTACAATATGGGGTTCTTCAAGAGGGGCATCAGAAGGTTTCTTCATGGTCGGCAGCGTGAGTGTGACACCCCTGGTGTTGCATACGTCCATAGGCCACGGTAACCGCTTCCCATCAGGTGGGCCGTGTGCTTGTCTGTCAACTAAGTGGTATAAAAGAAAAAAACTTCGATATTTTCCATGTAGTGACTACCATCTGATCTCCACAACCTAATGACGTTATTGAAGCATTGCAGTTAGACCAGTTATTGAACTTTTAGATGTTCGCGTACCGACGGCTTTACTTGCTCTTTGAGGCGCGCCCAGACCAATGCAAACAGCCATATTCATGCGTAGGTATTTTCATTAAATGGAGATTGAACCCACTTTTCCTGCAAAGGGGCCGCGTTCACTATCGCTACGCCAAGAGGCTACTGGCTTTTATATTTTGTGATAGCTTATGCCCGCGGCACCGCCCGCGTGGAATTTGATTTCCGTTCCAACTTTTTTTCGTGCGGCAATTCCGTCTCTGGCGGACATCGGACAAGCATGCCGTCTCGGGCCTTAAAATGTGGTATCTCGCTCTCCTCGGCTGACCCTGGGTCTCCTATGAAAGAGTAGTCTGTAGTGATTTCCATTGCCGTTCAAGACATTGCCTGGTTTGCTAAATAAGCAATAACAGACTCCAAAGTTATCACAATATGGATACGATCTAAGCACTGCGATAAAAATCTAATAACATGCTATTATCCTCTTGAAAGTCAAAAGTTATAAAAAACAAAATTAAGTCTTTAGGTTTATTACTTATATAGGTGCTATTAACCTAAACTTTAAGACGTAATAAAGTCTAAACTGAGTGACTTTATAACTCAGCTAGTGATGGTATATTTATTGGTACTTCATATTTTGACGTGAGGCCGCTTTTGGCGCGCCTTTGTGCGAGCGACTCGATACCCGTCAAGACAGGCGTCTTGAAATGCTTCCTCATGACGTACGGACTCATGACTTATGCCAAAATTAATTAACAACATAGCTGGACGTGACAACCTGGATTTTAAAATCTATTTCCAAATAAATATTGTCGCGATATAACATATGGTTAGCGCCATCTAGTACAGTAAAGAATAACTCCTACAAAAAAAACCGTTTCTGTATCACGCAATGAAAGTTTTCCACGTCTTAAAATTATTAACTGATGCTTGCGATTCTACCCGGGTGGTGTTCTGATCTTGTTCTACCATGTTGAGTAGTGGTCTTCTGAACTTCACCTTAGTGTCTTACCAACCCGCCAGATACAATCAATTGATGGATTGATGGAGATTGCTCCTAACCCCTCCCCTTTTATACCCCATAAGTGACAGACACGGCGTACCTTTTTTTTTATACCACTTAGTTGGCAGACAAGCACACGGCCCACCTGATGGAAAGTAGTTACCGTGGCCTATGGACGTCTGTAACACCAGAGGAGTCACAGTCGCGCTGCCAACCCTGTAAATACGGAGTTTCTGTGCCGTCAGTAGAAGACAAATCAGGACAAGCCTTTAGTCTTCCCACTGACGGCACAAATTCTCCAGTGAGCTCTGGCTACCCTACTCACCGCTGGGAACACAACACGAAGTTATTATAACCGCGGTATTCTGTAGGGCGGAGGTACTTCCCCAGTCGGACTGCTCAATCGGGCGAATATACCGCCGTGTCCTACCTCCTTGCAAAAAGGAGAGAAAGTACCTGATGAAAAGTGGTTACCGTGTCCTATAGACGTGTGTAATATATATATAACACTCATGCTACCGAACTGGTAGCAACCTTCTAAGATAGGCCTCGAATCTTTCAAAGGACTTTCTAGAAAAATCGTAAAAAAGTAATTGCGTCCTTGTTCTTTGAAATGAGCGATCCGTCTGTCCTCGTATTTTATTGCTCAACAGTTTTATGGGCGCCTTTATTAATCAATACATTGTCAATTAGGTTCTAATGAAGGTCACCTACAATTGAATTCAATTCAACAATACCATTTTAAAATCACTGCTTTATTTATGCGATATTGCTAGGTAGAGAGCTTTGTAAAAGAACAATATTATCAATTAAATTTAGAATTCATTATTTTAGAATCCGAATCTTGATAGGGTTTTCGACATCTCTCTAATAGAGTTTCTTCTCAATGAATCAAAGAATCAATTTCACTTATTCAGTTTAGGTACATAAAGAACACATAAATGTACGTCTAAATTTTATAATGATGTCAAGATGTATCATAAAATTAGGAGAAGGAGGCAGGACACGGCGGTATTTCCGCCCAATTGAACAGTCCGACTGAGGAAGTACCTCTGCCTTACAGAATACCGCCGCTATAATAACTTCGTGTTGTGTTCCCGGCAGTGAGTAGGGTAGCCAAAGCTCACTGGAGAATTTGTGCTGTCAGTGGGAAGACTAAAGACTTGAACCACTTTATCTTTTACACTGATGGCATAGAAACTCTGTACTTACAGGGTTGGCAGCGCAACTGTGACTCATCTGGTGTTACAAACGTCCATAGGCCACGGTAACCACTCTCCATCAGGTGGGCCGTGTGCTTGTCTGCAGGTGGTATACAAAAAAAACTTTTTAATAATGTAAATAAAGCAATGAAAAATGATTATTTTACTGGCTCGTTAGGTTACTGCTACTGAAGCAAGAAACTCGGAGAACCATACTAGATCTTTTTTATTCTCAATTATATGTCTCTTCAGTCTTTAAAGTTAGCTGCTAGCATCATGTATCGCTCTCTGTCAACTGCCAAGTACATCATAAATATTTATCTAATCAATCTATTAATTAAATCTGTTGCAGTCCACTGCTGGACCTAGACCTCTCCCAATATAACAATAGGCCAAAGCCTCCCAATATTGGGAGAGGCCTATTGAACTAAAAAACTAACGAATCATTTTCTGATTTTTTTTCTGTAAAAGCATTATACATACTCATAGAAAGGTTTAAGCAAATTATACATAACATCATTTATTACTCAGTACGCAAAACCCTCCAAGTCAGAACCTATAATGCTCACTTATCACAAGAGAACAAATTGTCGTCTTTATTCATTTACATAGAATTCTCTTGAGATTTAAAGTCCCGAGGTGTCGTACAATCTATGTCTCGTTAAGGCTTTCCAGGGAAATCCTTCGACAAGAACGTGACCGGGAACGAAGGAGTGGTTTAATTATTGATAGGGTTGATGGCCTGTGGTAGACCTCGAGACATATATCTTGGACTTAAAAGATGCTCAAAATTTTCTCACACGCGCACATGTTTCTTGAGTGTGTTTTGAGGTTAGCAGGAAGTGCTACGGCTGTGGACGAGCTCAAATTCACCAAGCATATACTATTACAAAACTTCCATGGCCTCGCTTGTCTCGTGATTTAGGTTCAAGATATGTGTCACGCGGTTGTAAAGACAAGTCTGAGAGAAAGCTAAGGTTAATGGATGGGGAAGAGACTTTGCGACTACAACTCGATTTTTTTTTTTATCTAGGACACTTGATTTCAGGAGTAGTCATTATAATCAAAATGGTAAAATAGGTTGTCAAGTTTGAGCCCAAGCCAATTCATCTGGTGATTGACGCACTATTCGGGTTACTTCTGTGGCAGTATCGGAAAAACCGTACAAATACAAATAAAGAAGCTTTCCAAAACCTATCGTCTAGGCTCAATAGGATTATAAAATTAACACAGAAGACGCAGAATGACAACTTCATTAGTAACGCAACAAATAAATGTAAGGCTACCTGGGCTGTAATTAACAATAATAAATTTAATGTTCCCAGGGAATATATACGGTGCATAACAGTGAATAATGAGGTTATTAGTGATCCTATACAAATAGCGAATTCGTTTAACAACTATTTTGTTGATCAAATTACGAAATTAGAACAAACTACGTCCAAAATAAGTTTTAGTCATAAATCTAACTCTTTGTTTATGCCTCCTACTATTCCTGAAGATATTAATAAAATCATCCTTAATCTCAAAACGACAAATAGCACTGGATACGATGAAATTTCTACAAAGATACTAAAACACATATCTTTTAGGTTATCACATATTTTAAGTCACTTGATTAACCTATGCATATCTCATGGTGTGTTTCCTAATGACCTGAAAATTACTGTAATCAAACCCCTGTTTAAAAAGGATGACAAAACTGACATGGGTTGTTACAGACCTATAGCTCTTGTTCCTGTCATATCAAAAATATTTGAGAGGGTTATCTACGAGCGTCTGTACAATTTCTTTGAAATGAATGGCCTATTTGCTGAGGAGCAAGTTGGATTTCGTAAGAATAAAAATATCAATATAGCATTCTATAGCTTTCTCAGTACAGTTATGACCGCAGTAGACCAAAAGAACCAAGCCTCCGCCATTTTCATGGATCTAACCAAGGCGTTCGATTACGTGGATCACGTGACTTTATTGGATAAGTTATATGCTTATGGAGTGAGGGGAAATGTGCTAGAACTGATAAGATCTTACCTAAGTGACCGAACACAGACAACACAGATCTCTAGAATATGTAGTTCTACTAAAAAGCTAATAAATTACTCGTCCGAACCGCGGAAAGTTGCTTTTGGAGTACCTCAGGGGAGTGTGCTGGGACCACTGTTATTTATCATTTACATAAATGACTTTCCCCAAGCAACAAATTATAAAACTATACTTTTTGCGGATGACAGCACAGTTGTATTTACTGGAAATAATAAATCCCAGCTTGAGCATGAAATAATTAGTACTTTATATGACTCTATTAAATGGTTGACATCAAATAATTTGAAAATTAATTTAAATAAGACATGCATAATGACATTTAGAAATAGGACGAATAAACTGACAGACTTGGACATACAATATAATGGAACACAAATAAAACAGGTACAACAAACAAAATTTTTAGGACTAAATATAGATGAAGGTCTGAATTGGAAGATGCATTTAGAAGTGTTATGTTCAAAAATAAATCAACACTCTTACTCTCTGTATATGTTGTCTAAGACAGCCAGTGTATCCACTATTATGACGGCGTATTATGGATATGTATTTCCAATTTTAAATTACGGTGTCATATTTTGGGGCAATTCAACTGGTGTGGAAAGCATTTTCATAGCCCAAAAGAAATGCGTAAGAGCTATATGTAAATTGAAATCTACTGATAGTTGTAAACCTAGTTTCATTGGACTACAGATTTTGACATTGCCATCTATATATATTTTGGAAACCGTGTTGTTCGTGAGGAAAAATATGCAGCTTTATAGAAATCTTAATAGTAAAAGACATAACATGAAGATATGTCTTCCAGCTAATGCAACCACATATCTTAACAGTAGTGTGTTCTGCATGGCTCCAAGGCTTTACAACCGACTACCAATTTCTATTTTGCATATCACAAACATAAATGAATTTAAACGTAGCCTTAAGAACCTTTTGCTGGAGAAATGTTATTATTCTGTTGAAGAGTACATAAATGACAAGTCATTGAAATAGATAAAATTGGTGTTTCACTGAAATTAAATTAATTGAGTTTACTAAATTGAACACGGATATCATTTGTTGCTATCATTATTTAATTAATAATTAATGTAATTGACATTTTCTAATTTGATTTTATTTTCATAATGTATTATTTCCTATTACTGACATACCTATTTTATTCTATTTTGATTATATGAAATCTTATTACAGTTGACATACGCATTTGATTTTATTTTGATTATGTGATATTTAGTTACTATTGACATAATGTACGTATCTCGAATGAACTGTAATGAAGTGTAGTATAAATGCATGTCCACTAATTATTTGTATGGCTCTAATTTGCATGCCGCAAGGCCAAATGTAGTGATACCTTTTTAACAAACATGTACCAACTTTCGACCTACATTTGCAAAATGAATAAATAAATAAATAAATAAATAAAAATACTTCTTAACGAGACTCTTAAGAGATTCATTTTTCTCGAAGTGTTGTTTAGAATATTAAATAGCATTGGATGAAAAATTGATGTGAGACATTATAGCTTATTATTATTTTTATTATTGGTATTCCCGTTTGACAGAATATCGCGGCCATAATAACCTCGGCTTGTGTTCCCGGTGGTGAGGAGCCTACTCTACCTATCCTGATATTTGCATCTGTATAAATGTGTTATTATGTAACGATAATTTTGAATACTCTGCTCGCTTAGATACCATTGATCGATCTGCTAGCACATATCAATATGAACATTCTGCTATGTTACATTTTTATTGAATTGTTAAGATGTTTTGACCACTCTGCTTTGCTTACAACTATTTGAGTTAGCTAATATAATATTAGAATTTTGGTATTAAGATTTTGCTCTTTTTATTATTTGTTTATTTTGTATTTATATAACGTGTGTGTCTGTTTATGTGAGTGACTGTACTTTGCCTGTTCACTTTATTTTACGTTAAGAGCAATTAGGAAAGTCACAAAGAAAACACTTTTAAGAGGTAAAACTTGTTGTCTATATTCTGATCATGAAACACAGGATTACACAATTCACAGATGATTTTGAGTACTTTGTTTGTCAACATCGATCTGATGCTGACTGTATCGTGCTCTAGGCATGTGTGTTGTAGCGGGAGACGAGGTAAAGAAAGAGAAAGAAAGAGTACAGAGCGAATGAGATACTGCCATCAGTGTTAGGGACGGACTGACCAAATCAGAGGGTTGATTGATTGATACTTCCCCAGTTTCACCGCGCACATAATATATCCAAGGCGCGATACCGCAGTTACGGTTGTTCTATTTTTTTAAATATAGGAAATGTCTATTAGACTTCGTATTGCCTGATGGTAAGCTGAAGGCAAAGTCTCAGATAAGAGGGTCACCATTACTTACACATAGCATGTGACAGTGGTGATACTCAGCTCATCATATGCTTTTTCACGCCCCGCTTAAAGGACCCAAGACTGTAGGAAGAAGGAAACACGTGAGCTGGTAGTGAATTTCAGGCCTTAATGGTGCAACAAAGGAAAGAGGCACCGAACCGCTTGGTTCTTGATCGGATATTCTTCACCGTGTGTGGGTGACATCTAAGACCTGCACGTGTTGTCCTGTATAGGAAAGGGGAGGGTGTTAACTTGATACCAAATATCATCTCCATAGAACTTCTACGTAACGCTCCCAAAACTTCAATATTCCTAAAACTAACGAGTTACGTTCTATCGCTTGATCACAAATAGATAGCCTAAAACTTACAGGGTGACGTCATCGACGGTTATGTCTGGGAGAACCTCATCGTGATGTCATCAGTACGATTAATTTACGATTTACGGACATATGGTGCCTGATTTTAGGTATAATTATGTTTTGATGGTCATTGTGAATTTTGGTTCTGCTATGAGACTACTGGTTATAGAAAAGGATGTGAACAGTAGGTACGGTTACAATACATGAATACTTTTTATTACAGGGTTCCGTACCCTAAGGTGAATTAACACTCACATTTCCCCAATACTTGTATTCAGTCCCATGTTTTTTTATACAACTTGCAATGGGTGGCAGACAAGCACACGGCCCACCTCATGGAAATTGGTTACCGTGACCTATGAACGTATGTAACACCAGTGGAGTCACGCTCGCGCTGCCAACCCTGTAAGAACAGAGATTTTATGTTCCCTCAGTGCAGAACACAAAATCAGGACAAGCCTTTGGTCTTCCCACTGACAGCACAAAAGCTCTCCAGTGAGCTCTGGCTACCCTACTCACCGCCGGGAACACAAGACGAGGTTATTATAGCCGTGGTATTCTGTAGGGTGGAGGTACTTCTACAGTCGGACTGCTCAATTCGGACGGTAATACCGACGTGTCCTACCTCCTAACAACCATGTAATAGGAGGTGAGCCTATTGCTGTATTCAAGACACCATTGTTGACTTGAGCCATACATCTGAGGCTGAGTCTGAGCTCTATATATTTGTCTGATGTTAAGCAGCCCCATCCCATAGTTGCCTTGTACGTACTTTTTAGGACTACAATTACCCGTAACGACTGCCATATATGTTCGTATGGCAACGGGGACCGAAGGCCTAACGTGCTCTCCGAGGCACAACCAGACCATTTTCAACATATAAAAATACCATCGATCAAATAAAATAAAATAAGTAAGAGAACTGTTTAAACTATCATGGTCACTCACATCAGTATCAAAATAAACGGGATATTTACCATGTTTCATTGTTTCAATCAAAACAATGAAACCTGGTAAATTTCCCATTTATTTTGATACTGAACAGAACTGTTGCTAACAATAGTACATATTTAACAAAACCATTCATAATAAGAGCACCTACTAAAACCACTAACAATAACAATACTTCCATAAAAGAAATCCACTAAACCTGAGATTGTATGCATTAAACGTAACAATATAAGAAGGAGGATAAAGCTGTTTGTACATTAACGTGACATTAATTTTATGGCGAGAGCGTTATCCAGGAAAATAAGGCGCAACGTACACAAGTAACTTGTAATAGCCAGACATTATTTATATAGTAGAATGTGATGATGAACATCGTATATCAATGGTGTAATTGTGATGTATCAGCTGTGTACGTTAAAGCACAGCCTTTAATATGTTGGAGCATTTGTCTTATCTTACTAAAGTGTGAATGAATGATTTTTTTATACATCTTAGGTGGCAAACATGTACAAGGCATACCTGATGTAAAGTGGTTCCCGTGACCTATGAACGTGAGTAACAGCAGGCTAGTCACACCCATGCTGACTCCCCTAGTGAACAGAGACACAGGAGAACAGAGATTTGACGTCAGTGCAGAACACAAAATCAGTATAAGCCTTTGGTCTTCCCATTAACCGCACAAAAACTCTCCAGTAAGCTCAGGCTACCCTAATCACCGCCGGGAACAAACACGAGGTTATTATAGCTGTGGTATTCTATAAGGTGGAGATAGTTCCCAAGTCGGACTGCTCAATAGGGACGGAAATACCTTCGTGTCCTGTGTTTGTTGCTCAATTATGTTAGAATTTCGCCTAAAGATTGATTATCGTCTAGAATAGTACGTAAGCTACTTTTAGAGTATGTTCCAGCAGATCGCAGAAATAGAATGGATATTTATTATAGACTTTTAAAAGATTATTCAGGCTCTCTCGGCACAGTAGAACACTAATACACAGTACTCATAGCATAATCAAGAATTTAGTTCAAACACAAGATACAATCTTATTTAAATTAAGACATGTAAATATTTTGCCAA
Source organism: Eilema griseolum (assembly GCA_963662185.1). Lineage (NCBI taxonomy): Eukaryota > Metazoa > Arthropoda > Insecta > Lepidoptera > Erebidae > Eilema > Eilema griseolum. The sequence continues at coordinate 19,861,057 of OY759248.1, read as the reverse complement.
TTTGCGTACTTTGCAATGAGCAAGTGATTTAATACTAATAGTTTTCTGTGAACAGTGGACTTCGTGATTACCCTCTGTGCACACACCACAACCAACTGTGAGGAACCCTGTCAAAGTCTAATCTAAAGATCCGTTCATAAATATCGCGACAGAAAACTTCCCTCCTTTTCCCTTCCATTTTCCTCGCAATAAAAAAGCGCTCGCCAGAAGTTGTTTCTTAAATCAAAGAACACATGTGCGAAGTTTGGTGAAAATCGGTTAGAAATACGCCCTATATTTTTTTTATACCACTTAGTTGGCAGACAAGCACACGGCCCACCTGACGGAAAGTGGTTACCATGGCCTATGGACGTGTGCAACGCCAAGGGAGTTACATTCGCGCTGCCAACCCTGTAAACACAAGAGTTTCTGTGCCGTCAGTGTAAAAGACAAAGCAGGACAAGCTTTCGATCTTCGCACTGACAGTAAATCTCTCCAGTGAGCTCTGGCTACCCTACTCACCGCCGGAAACACGACAAGAGGTTATTATGGCCGCGGTATTCTGTAGGAGGTACTTCCCAAGTCGGACTGCTCAATTGGACGGTAATACTGCCGTGTCTTACCTCCTCTAATAAATAATCCCTCTAGACCGTTACTGACAAACACACATACATGGACGAAAACAAAATCCGCCTTAACCTTGTTGAAACAGATACTCTCGCTCACTCGGTCGGACAAAAAGTAGTTTTCTGAAAGACCCGTGATTTGGTCGGATACTTGCACATACTGTACTGATGTGTCTATAAAATGTGATTGGTGGCGCGATAAACTATGTGAACTCTCTAAGTTTGTACGAAGTTCAACTATCGTAAAACTTGTAGATTGGAAAACGATAAGTGGAGTTCAAAATATATGGAGTACGTTTTTCGGTTGGACAATATATTTTATGGGGTGCGTGTTAAATAGCTCCAGTATCAGTATGGAATTTGGAAGTAGATACCAATAAATTGCAATAGCCTTGTCCTACTTTGCCACTTTGACACTAATAGGGATGCTTGTTAGGAACAAATTGGAAGAAATTGATTTTTTTTCTTCTACCCGCATTAGAAAAGTGCACTTGTTGTTTTGTAACTCTGATAATATTTTTTTATTTAAATATAGAAAAAGTCATTAATTGGTGTTGAATTTGTGATATTCGTGATATAAACACTATAAGTCGCGCATGATAGTGTTTTTGTGCAAAATAATCTAAAATTAAAAGTGATTCAGCAGTTTCTACTGCAAAATAACCTAACATTACCCATTGTTGCGGAATTATCTTGGTCAATAATGGCTTCTTGTTATAAGTGCACCAAAAAAGTCCCTTCAGATGAGGCTAAAGTGTTTTGTCACGGTTGTGAACGTAGAATCTGCGTCAAGTGTAGTGGGTTATCTCCCACAGAGCAGAGGGTCATTTGCCTCCAAAAACAAACACTTAAGTACCTGTGTCCGGATTGCGAGCTTGGAGTGCGCCAGCTGCCAGCCCTCAGGAAGCTAGTTACCGAGCTGCAGCAAGAAATTGAGGCCATGAAAAAAAACCCGGTTGAAAACGCCAGTCTAGAAGCCGTCCTGTCCGAACTTAGCGAGAGGAGTAGAAGGAGTTCCAATGTGATTATGTTTGGAGTGCCTGAAGTTCAAGACTCTGATGCAAATGTGGATGACCGCAAGCAGTTTGACCGTGAACAGGTGGATAAAACCCTCACACCGATACCTGGCTACGTGAAACCTGTGGCCGTCATTCGTTTGGGGAAGCCCCTGCAGGATGCTGCTGCTGCACCCCGTCCCTTGAAAATTGTTTTCTCCGGTCAACAGCCAGCCATTAGTGTACTCAAGAACTGGAAGAAACTACCAACTGGTATCAACGTTAAGAATGATCTAACCCCATACCAGCGTGAGTACTTCAAAAATCTTAAAGCCGAGCAGGAGCAGAGAACGAATGATGGTGAGTCTGATCTAAAGATTAAATATATTCACGGCACGCCAAAGATAGTGATGGTGAAACCCGACCCAAAAAATTGAGGTCCAACATCACCGAATTTACCTTCTTCTACACGAACCTGGCATCCTTAATGGCAAAACGAGATTTACTCTTAATAGAAATAAATAAACTAAAACCTACTTTCATAATACTTACTGAGACACACCTTAAACCGGATATAAGTAATAGCTTGATAGATATTAAAGGCTATGTACTGTTCAGACGGGACAGAGCCACTGGAAAGGGCTGGGGGGGGGGGGGGGGGGGGTTGCGATTTATGTTGCTTGTACACACTGTGATGTTCCCATACAAGTTACCCTACACCCGACTCTAAATACTAACCCTACAGTGGAAGCACTATGGTTGACAATTAAATACTCCGATTTTATGTTCCTAATGGCTGGAGTCTACCGTCCACCGCACACAGGTTTTGAGGAATCTGATCGTATCCTATTTGATACGATGCGAACAGCTTGTAGCGGTCCACACACTGTGTTTATAATGGGGGACTTTAATTTACCGGATTTTAAATGGCCACTTGCTAAACTAGATGGATACAATATGCTACATGGAAAGTTTGTGGAACTACTTACTGACTCAGGACTTCAACAGCTGGTGACTGATATTACGCGTCGGAGAGGTAGTCAGCAGTCAGTTCTAGACTTAGTATTATGCAATGACGAGAATTTATGTACTGGAATTGAACACCAAGCGCACATAGGAAGGAGTGACCACCAAGTCCTGCTAGCAACATTACAATTCCAAATACGGGCCAGATGTGACCCAGTAGCGACCTTACCTAGAAAGAATTTCTTCGCGGCTGATTACTACCGTATTTCGATGGATTTAGACAAACAATGTGACTATACAGAAGTATTACAAGCTTGGGATAGCTTTAAAAGCGATGTTGATAAAACTGTTGAACAAAATGTACCTACAAGCCGAAAAAGAAATAATCACAACAACAATAAACCATGGATAGGGCCTGAAACACTAAAATTAACAGAAGAAAAGACTCGATTATGGAGGGTTTACCGACTAGACCAATCAGATAAATCCTATGAGAAATATAGAAAAGTGAACAATAAAATCATCGCTATGGTAAGGAAATCGAGGAAGGAGTTTGAAGGAGGAGTCGTGGATAGAGGTCCAAAATCGTTTTACAGCTATGTACGACAACAATTATCAACAGCAGTCTCTATTCCACCATCTCTAAGGGACCCTGATACACTACTCGTGACTAGTAATGCCAAAGAAGTGGCAAACCTATTTGCCAAACAATTTGAAAAATCTTTTGTTAGAGAACCTGCGGGGCTAATCCCAGCATTAACTGCACCAAAAGTCGAAGAATGTATTGACCATGTGAATTTCACTCCCGAATTAGTTGAAAAAACACTAAAAAGTTTCAATGACACTACTTCAATGGGCCCAGATGGGATTCCTGCCCTACTGCTGAAAAAATGCTCATCCGTTATCACAACTAGGCTAGCTCGGATCATGGAACTGTCCCTAGCCAACGAGAAACTTCCTAATGACTGGAAAGAAGCAACAGTCACACCAATCTACAAGAAAGGAGACAAACTTAATGCAGCTAACTATAGGCCCATAAGCCTCACTAGTCTAGTCTGCAAAACTATGGAAAAGATTATAGCCAAAGAGTTGAGAGATTTCCTATCTAGAGAACAGGTTATCATGGACAATCAGCATGGCTTCATCCCCCGTAGATCAACAGTTACCAACCTACTTATGTGTTTGGAAAAATGGACGAAAAACTGGAATGAACGGCAACCAACAGACATCATATATCTGGATTATGAAAAAGCATTTGATCGAGTCCCAATCAGGCGACTAGTAGCAAAACTGGATCACTTTGGCATCCGTGGGAAACTTCTAAACTGGATCGCTGACTTTCTGTCCGAACGGAAATTCAAAGTACGAATAGGAGACCAATACTCTGAAGCACACAATGTGTTGAGCGGTGTACCACAGGGGTCAGTGCTCGGACCAATTTTATTCGGGATCTTCCTCACCGACCTTAAGGATATCATTGACTCGGATCTGTCTCTATTTGCCGACGATACTAAACTGATGGGAAATCCTTTGATCTGCCACAATATCATCCAAAGTGATCTTGAACGAATTTTTCAATGGACAAGAGACTGGTTGGTCACCCTGAATGCTGATAAATGCACAGTTTTACATGTTGGTAACAAAAATCCCAAGTTGCCCTACACAATTGATTCAAGGAACTTGCAGAGTGTGTCATCTCAGAGGGATTTAGGAGTGACAATAACAGAAAATCTCAAATGGGATGAGCATATCTTGGGAATCACAAAAAGAGCTAATTCCATAATGTACACCATCAGAAAAGCGTTCTCACATATAGACAAGATCTTGTTTGTCGGGATATACAAAACTTACATTCGTCCCTTGTTGGAATATGCATTCCAAATATGGAGCCCATACTTTCGCAAGGACATCGATTTACTGGAAAGAGTGCAAAGAAGAGCCACGAGAATGGTCTGGAATCTACGACACAAGACATACGAGCAGCGGCTGGAAGAACTTGGTCTAACTACACTGGAGCAGCGCAGGCGGTTTGGGGATTTGATTGAGACATACAAGATTCTGAGCGGACATTACGACGTCCCTGGACTGAGCGGCATCTACCAGATGAAACCGTCTGAGAATTTGAGAGGACACACATTAAAGCTCGCGCGCACTCTAAGTATAAGCAATCCTAGGTACCATTTTCTGCCAAACCGAGTCGTGAACTCCTGGAACAAACTGCCAGAGACAGTAATAAGTGCACCTTCAGTGAACGCTTTCAAAAACAGACTCGACCACTATTTAAAAAACGAACTATCCTCAAACAGTGACAATTTTATGACACCATAAGTGAACGGACTTTGAACATTATAAACATAGTGATTATAAAAAAGAAAAAAAAATACTCTGTGAACATTAATAAGTGCTGTGATATGCACGCATCAGCTTTTAGCTGCTAGTGCATGACTAATAATAATAATAATAATAATAATAATAATAATAATAATAATAATAATAATAATAATAATAATAATAATAATAATAATAATAATAATAATAATAATAATAATAATAATAATAATAATAATAATAATAATAATAATAATAATAATAATAACTGTACCGCTATGGTAATTTGCACACAATTAGGGTATAAAATTTTTACTAACACCTCAAAACCAAAAAGAGCGGCTATAAAACCAGCTTGGCAACTGAGATTGGAAATTGACATCAAAAATTTACGATGTGATATTGGTAGGTTAACACAATACATTAATAATAACAGAGGTAAAAAATTAGTCAATAGAGTTAATAAAATATTTGAAAAAACAAAAGTACACTCTACGCACGAGAAGAATAATATCAGACCCGAAGAGTACTTAGACACATTAAAACAGAAGCTGTGTTTAAAATCACAAAGATTAGCTCGGTACAAAAAATCAATGCAGAGGAAGACTGACAACAAGCTATTTACAACTAATGAAAAATCATTCTACAGATCACTAAATGAAAAATCAAACACCAAACTATCAGGCCTACCTACAGAAACTGAACTCAAAGACTACTGGACTGATCTATGGAAGAAACAGAGTCTACATAATGAGAACGCTGACTGGATAAATAAGGAAATAGAAAAATCAAAAACTATTGAACCGATGGAATTTGACGATATTACTGGCACCGATATTGAAGAGGTCACAAAAAAGATGAAAAACTGGAAAGCAGCGGGCATTGATGGTGTCCACAATTTCTGGTACAAAAAACTAACCATTTTTCATGATATACTTGGGAAAAATATCTGCAACATCATAAAAGGATCAGAAGACCTGCCAAAGTTTACAACGAAAGGTATAACATACATGCTCCCTAAAAGCTGTAACACCTCTGACCCATCTCAGTACCGCCCTATAACTTGCTTGCCTACACTTTATAAGTTAATAACATCCTGCATTACTCATAAAATCAATAGACACATAGAACTTAATAACATACTGGCAGAAGAACAAAAAGGGTGCAGGCAGAAACATATGGGATGCAAGGAGCAATTAATTATTGATTCTACCATTCTAAAACATGCAACTACTCATAATAGAAACTTACATTTAACTTACATAGACTACAAAAAAGCCTTTGATAGTGTACCTCACACATGGCTCATACATATCTTACAAATCTACAAAATAAATCCAAACATAATAAATTTTCTAAAAGGTGTTATGTCTGATTGGAGGACTTCGCTATCACTAACTATTAACTCAACAACGATCACAACAGAAGAAATTCCAATCGAAAATGGCATCTTCCAGGGCGATTCACTTAGTCCAATCTGGTTCTGCTTGGCCCTTAATCCATTATCTAACCTTTTAAATAACACAAATCACGGATATAAATTAACACCATACACTACAATCAATCACCTTATGTACATGGATGACATCAAAATTTTCACCAAATCTGAAAAAGAAATGAATAAGCTCATAAGAATCACATCTCAGTTTAGCACCGATATCAATATGGCGTTTGGCTTAGACAAATGCAAAACACTTCACTTACACAAAGGTAAAGTAAGTAACAACAACCAAAGTGATAGTAATGAAAACTCACCTGGACACATTAGATTCACAACAATGGAGGAAAATGACACATATAAATATTTAGGGTTACATCAAGGAAAAACAATAAATCACACAGAAATTAAAAAAGATTTAAGCCAAGAATATATACGTAGACTAAACCAAATATGCAAAAGGTCACTTTACTCAAAAAACTTATTTAAAGCAATCAATACATATGCAATACCTGTACTGACTTACTCTTTTGGAATTGTCAAATGGACCTTCACGGATATAAACCAATTAGAAATAAAATCTAGGACAACACTCACAAAACACCTCTACCTCCACCCTAAATCAGCAATAGAACGGATGACCGTAAAAAGACAGAATGGCGGCAGAGGGATGATAGACTTGAAAATACTTTGGGAAGGGCAGGTACAAAAATTAAGAAATTTCTTTTATGAAAAATGTAACTTCAGTAATATCCACAAAGCAACGGTAGAATCCGACACAAATTACACACCACTAAATCTAACCGACAGAAGCAAAGGCTTTACTACTGAACAACATACAGAAAACCTGAAATTGACCAAATGGCGTAGTAAACAATTACACGGACGACACATTCACGATTTAGAACAAGCTCACATAGATTTCCAAGCATCAAATAAATGGTTAAAACTAGGCTCATTATTTCCCGAAACTGAGGGTTTCATGATAAGTATTCAAGATCAGATAGTAAATACAAAAAACTACAGGAAATTCATAATTAAAGACCCCAACACCTTAGATGACAAATGTAGGAAATGCCACCGTCACTCTGAAACAATTCAACACATTACTGGAGCCTGCCCTAGTTTAGCTCAGTCAGATTACACACACCGACACAATCAAATAGCACAAATCATTCATCAGAAACTTGCCATCAATCATAAACTCATATCCAACAAACCTACGCCATACTACCAATACAATCCAAAACCTGTACTAGAGAGCACCAACCATAAACTATACTTTGATAGAGCAATATTAACAGATAAAACCATTCACAACAATAGACCCGACATCACTTTAATGGACAAACAAAATAAAACAGTATTTCTTATTGACATTGCAGTTCCCAACACCCACAATCTCAATAAAACCATAACTGAAAAAATAAACAAGTATACAGAACTGAAAGAAGAATTAATTAGAATTTGGAAAATGAATAGAGTCTACATAGTGCCTCTGGTGCTCTCTGGTACGGGAGTGATACCCAAACATTTAATACAAGCCCTCAAATCAATAGACATAGCCGAAAGTACATATATGACGATGCAAAAGGCTGCCATATTAAATACATGCCGCATAGTTCGCAAATTTCTCCAAGAAGATTTAAACAACCAACCCGTACTACCAGAACATGAAAGTCACTTGGTTTAGGCCCGTGATTTCATTAAATTTACCGAAGTGTCTTAAACACTTCGAGAATAAAGACAGCACATAATAATAATAATAATAATAATAATAATAATAATAATAATAATAATAATAATAATAATAATAATAATAATAAAGCACTACCTAGGACGTAAGACCGAAAACATGGTTGAAAAATTGTGAATGTTAGTACTCTGTTCCTGCGCAGGAGTACAGATACTACTATTTGAGAGTTGTATTACGGCTAATGTTTGTATACGTTTAGCTTAAAAATATAACTATTTATTTATTACTACCTTGAATTAGTTCACAAGGCTATTATCAGTAACAAAAGTTTCGTATTAGCAAACAAATTATAACTAAGTAAAGTAATTTATGACAGCTACGTATAAGATATAACAATAACTCTCATTACTAATAAGGTGTAAAATTATAATGAGTTCTTGACGGCCAAAGAAATAGGTGTAAGGTTACATTTTTTTAAACTTGTTAGCAACAGCAATTCACATGTATTGGAGTTAATTAAACGAATACAGATTAGGAAATTTTGTGTAGGAGACTGTTACTTTAACAATTTGAAAAGAAAAGCGAAATTTCCATGAATTTACATAAGATCTAACTACAGGACCTATTTTAATCCCCAACGCAAGAACGACAGAGGGTGAAGTATGATATACCCTAACTGGTAAAGCACTCCATCATAATATTATCGGAGCGATCCAAGGTCCTCCCGACATGACAAAGCTAGAATCAAAATATTACTAGGTCGGCAGCGCGAGTGTGACACCCCTGGTGTTGCATACGTCCATAGGCCACGGTAACCGCTTCCCATCAGGTGGGCCGTGTGCTTGTCTGCCAACTTAGTGGTATAAAAAAAAAATCAAAGTTAAATGGCTAAACAACATATTTTAAACTATTTATACTGTTGATTGATGGCACTTGGTGGAATTTGTTGTTACACATATTGATAACTCACTTGTACTTTTCCACATTACTTTTATTATTTGTAAGACCATTGAGGATGCCATAAGGCGAAACCGGTCAGGTCTAACAAATAATAAAAGTAAGTAATGTATGTGTGGTATGTGTAAGTAATGGTGACCCTCTTTTCTGAGACTTTGCCTTCAGCTTACCATCAGGCAAGGCGAAGTCTAATTGACGTGTTCTACGTATATAAAAAAAAAGTTATGTGGAAAAGTACAACATATTTTATTTGTAACTTTTTGGGGTTTTATTTTTTGTGATGGGGGCCTTTAAATTTTTTTTATTCGGATATCGTAATGTTTAAATTAAAGAGAAGAAATTCGACAACTTACAAACCAACGATCAATATCATAATTAAATAAATAAAAGGTATGCTGACCTAACCTGAGGCGGTGCGCACTGTGTGGTGTGTAAGAATCTTTATCCCACGCACACTCAAACTGTGGAATGAACTTCCGGTTGCGGATTTCCCATGCGCCTACAATATGGGGTTCTTCAAAAGGGGTATTAAACAGTTTCTTAAGGGTCGACAGCGCCAGTGTGACGATCCTGGTGTTACACACGTTTATAAGCCAAGGTAACCACTTCCCATCAGGTGAGCCGTTTGCTTGTCAGCCACCTAAGTGGTAGAAAAAAAAGGTAGACTGATCATGGCTCAGTAAGTGCTAAAAAACCTTTCAACTCTCATTTAAACTACCTAGATAATATAATACTAAAAAGTGACGACAAATGAAGTGGAAAACAGCCAGGGGAGTTAAAATACTATGTTAGGAAACAGTGTCATTTGCATAAGGTGCCAGAGACGTAAAGGTACGCCGTGACCTGCATGCTAAACTTATACCTGACGAAACTTCGAATCAGATCGTACCTTTAGTTTTTGGGGAGGTATAAACTCACATGTGTGTTACAAAGGTGAACATAGGTCATAGTGTATAGTGATAGTGTAACAATTTGTATGTCAAAAATGTAGGAACGAAATCGACGAGGTCGTAAGGTGAAAGAATCCGTATATTTGATGTTTCCTTGTAAGACTACTGAGGGCGATAAAGTAAACAACATAGAAAGAATTGATGTGGTAGATTTTATGTCTGTTTCTTTACCATCTTTTGGAATAGTTGAAGTAGTTACAATAGTGTTATGGTAAGGTCTACTGTCCACGTAAACCGCACATCATACGCACGTTTTCGTTAATTGACGATGCTTGCAGCTTGCGTGCATATTTCATAGATTATCAGAGGAGGTAGGACACGACGGTATTTCCGTCCAATTGAGCAGTCCGACTGGGAAAGTACCTCCGCCCTACAGAATACCGCGGCCATAATAACCTCGTGCTGTGGTCCCAGCAGTGAGTAGGGTAGCCAGAATTCACTAGAGGGCTTTTGTGCTATCAGTGGAAAGAACAAAAGCTTGTCCTGCTTTGTCTTCTACATTGACGGCACAGAAACTCTCAATGCTGGCAGGGTTGGCAGCGCGAGTATGACTCTCTTGGTTTTGCACGCGTCCTTAGTCCACGGTGACTACTTTCCATCAGGTGGGCCTTGTGCTTGTCTGCAACCTAAGTAGTATAAAAAAAAGATACAAAGCTGTGAAACTTTCTCAATAACATACACCAATATAATAATTATTCGAGTACATCACAAGGGATAGAACACATAATTTTCCCGAATTTATTTGCTAACACCAAAATATTATGTTACATCAATACATTCCTAATTATTGTGTTACATCAACTGGCGTTAATTAATTTACGGTTTAATAATTATTACTTCTCTGAATTTGTTTATAATGATTCCGGGTATAATTCCAATAAAACGCTAAGCAACACGCATATTTAATAATTAATTTAAATGTAATTGGAATCTTATTGATGGTATTGACTATAAATATAATGAAACTTTTTTTAACTAGACTACTTAATTTCATTAGGCATTTCGAAGACATGCAATACCTTTACTTTGAAGTTCAGGGTCCGCTTTTACCAGTCTAACTGTGACGCTGCTAAACTTTGATAACATAACATAAACTCACGCCTATATCCCTGAAAGGGTAGGGCAAAGGTGCTAGCATCCACATTTCGCCAGTTTATGTTTAAGTCCCCAACGTAATAGGTGGCGAGCCTATTGCCATTAACCGGGCACTTATAAACCTGCGATAAATACACACATAACTTCGAAAGGCATCGAAAAGTCATTGATGTGTGCCATGATGAAACCTGGGATCGAATTCTATTGTTATACCAATTGTTGAACTATTTAGGGTTGCAACTACTATACGTAACGACTGCTATGGATGTTCGCATGGCAACTAGGACCAACAGCTTCATAACATATATATATATATATATGTATATAAACTCACGCCTATATCCGGGAAGGGGTAGGCAGAGGTGCTAGCACTCACTTTTCGTCAGTTTATGTTTAGGTCCCAATGTAATAGGTGGCGAGCCTATTGCCACACAAGGACCGACAGCTTATCGTGTTTTTCTGAGGTACTGAGGGGCACCCAACCTAAAAACGATTTGGTTTGATTTATGTATGTATTATAGAGTACCACAAGGTTCAATTTTTGGGCCAATGTTTAAAAATGAGGTATTTGTTGGTTGTTGCTCGATTTCGTTGAAATTCTCATTCACAAAGGTCAACATGTGTCAATTAGCAGTAAAAACATGTACACACATAACTTCGAAAGGCATCGACATGGCATATCGAGGACATTACGGTATTTCCGTCCAATTGAGCAGTCCGACTTGGGAAGTACCTCCTTCCTACAGAATACCGCGGCCATAATAACCTCGTGTTGTGTTCCCGGCGGTGAGTAGGGTAGCCAGAGCTCACTTGAGGGTTTTTGTGCTGTCAGTGGAAAGACCAATAGCTTGTTCTGCTTTGTCTTTTACGCTGACGGCACAAAAACTCGCAATGCTTGCAGGGTTGGCAGCCCGAGTGTGACTCTCTTGGTTTTACACGCGTCCATAGGCCACGGTGACCACTTTCCATCAGATGGGCCGTGTATTTGTCCATCACCTAAGTGGTCACGAACACCCTAGAACCTTTACAGATGCGTAGAGATGTTGCGTCCATGGTTGTATTTTACCGTCTGTACCATGGTGAGTGCTCTGATGAGCTCTTCCAACTAGTCCCACCCTTCCCTTTCTTACACAGGGCAACACGTACAGGTCTTAGATGTCACCCGCACACGGTGCAGAATATCCGATCAAGAACCAAGCGGTTCGGTGACTCTTTCCTCTGTCGCACTATTAAGGCCTGGAATTCATTACCAGCTCACGTGTTTCCTTCTTCCTACCATCCCGGGTCTTTTAAGCTGCGCGTGAAAAAGCATACGATAAGGCCGTCAAGCTGAGTGTCACCAAAGTCAGGCGAAGTCTAATTGACGTGCTCTATATAAAAAAAAAATGCTTAGCTTCGCAATATAACCTACTCGGTCCACTTAACCAGGAGCGCCTCTAATTATTTTACACATTGTTTAAAATAAATTTATGAAACATTATTTTTATAAAATTTATTTCCCTTGAAAATATTGTCAACAATAATATTTATCCGTAATCTTTTGAAATAACAGTCGCAACTCGGGGCTTACTTCCAACCGAGTTGCCATAAGCGTGTATTAAGTCAACCGTGTGGGCTTACGAGTTGCTTGAGGAAATCTTATGAATAGTAGCTAACTAAATAATGTTTACTTACGTTTATATAAACCAACATAATAAAGAAGCAGGCTTTGCTTTGATAAAGGTACTTATTATATGCTAGTCAAGTCAAAAGAATATTTTTAAGATTACATCGCCTTTTGATTCAGGGCTTAATAGTACTAGAAAATAGGTTATTATTAGACTAAATTTATTTTATTGTTACTTTATTATAACATAATGAACTGCTATAGAAAAAAATTCTTACGACAAATAGTTTTAAAGATATTTGATTTTGGAAATGCAATTTCTCAAGGTGGCCGAAAACGCTCCATACAAAATCGTACTTGTGAGTGACGTCACACGCCAGTTGCGCCTAGTGTAAATGTATGGAGTGCAAGAGAATACAGCTTTTACTTCAGTTCACGTTGCGTTTACATGTGTATAGTTAGTAATAAAAGTAATTTGAAATGTAATGAGGAATCTATAATGTTAAAAATTGGGACTGAATTTGATTGTTTATATTTTGACTTACTTTGGGAATTGAAAATAATGAAAAGTTATAGTTTCATTTGAGTTAGGACATAATATATCTTATTATGTAAAGCATTTTTTCAAGCAGAAAAAAATAAGATTTTAAGCGGTATTGGGAAGAATTGGACAACCTTGCCAAATAGCCTAATTTGTAGAATTAACTGTTGCTCGTGGTTCCGTAATTCTGAACCCGTTCTCGAGATCTATGAGATAAAAAGTAGTCTATATCTTAATCCAGACTATAATCTTTACTTGTAACAAATTTAACCTAGATCAGTTCAGCCGTTTTAGCGTGATTGATTACACCTACACATACAACTAAGATGACCTACGACCGCGTGAAACACGAATCAACTTTTTATTGTGAAATTTAAACAAAGGCCGAAATTAAAAAATATTCAAATTCAAATTTATAGTAATGAATAATAATAATAATAAAATAAGTCAATGTATATTAAAATTTTCAAAGTTATGAAATTAAGATGTCATATTTAAATAAATTGGCAATGTCAAACATTTATTTATTTCGTGAAGCATAGGTTACATAATAGATGTCATATAAATAATAGTACAAGCTATGTTCCGCCAATGGCATACAAAATATTGAAATGAAATCATTTAAAATAGATAAAATGTAGGTACATGCAGATTGAAATTAAGTTAATTAGGTGAAAAACGTAATCGCAATAAATATTGATATTCTTTTGTAGTTTTCACAGATTCTTCAAACCTTTAATCTTAAAATTAAGCTAAGCTTCTTAAGAAGAAGACTAACAACTTCACTAATTTAACTCTCATTAGAAACCTACATTAGTTTTCGCACGTTTCAAATCAGCTTCAACATTTTTGAAATGCACGATGTCGTCATTATCCTCTGAGAGTTTTTCCAACTCGGTTAGGGTCGGCTTTCTAGCGTCACTAAAGTGCGACTGAGCTTAAATTTTCCGTGAAACAACTGCAATCTGACCTCCATAACCAATTGGCGATATAGAAGTTCTGTAGTTAGACTAGTCAGACTATTGTGGACTTCAAGTAACCATAACAACTGCCATAGATATTCGTATGGCAACCGGGGCGTTGTACGATGTGTGTACAAGAGTAATGCTGGGACGATCGATTGAATTGTGGGAATATTTATAACGGAAAAATACGCAGGTGATATCATTGTGAGAGAAGTCAAAATAGAACCCTGTGCCAAACCATCTGGCCCCCCAATATTGGAGAGACCTAGGTCTAGCAGTGGACTACGATAGGATTAATCGATTGTTTTTTTCTTTTAATTAGTGACTTTCTTCTGAATGAAAATGAAATGAATCTTTTGATAAATTGTACAGAGAATGGTCGCAGTCTGCACGGAGTCATTTCTTCATTTGAATGGTTTCGTGCGTCAATCATTTAAAGCAGAAAAGAAAGAAAGATTAAATTAATAAAAACGACGGTGATGTTAGTGCACATTTTACTAATGTGAAAGATAATTACGTTATTTCTGTTCATCACTATAACACTAAAGATCGTCAAGCTGTTTTTTTTGTCAAATTTTGTTGGTGTCTGTATTGGTGACAGTAATAAATAAATAATAAATAAATAAATGTCCATGACATTCTACACAACGCTATCTAGACCCATGGTACAGAAACACAACTACAAATATATTCATGCATACAAATATTTGCACTGTGCGGGAATCGAACATAGCGGTCGGATACTCTACCGCTACGCCACAGAGGTCGTCAAATTAGGGGTGTGGACTGTGATGTAGTAACATTGACGGGTTCTGTTTTAAAAATAATAAATTTTGATAGCTAGAAACCTTTAACGATTGGTAGAATAAAATTAAGATATACTTATCGTATTTCAGTACTTAAACTCTTCTTGAGTTATAAAATCATAAAATTTGTCTATTTATGATCTGCGAAAACTTATATATATATAGATATATATATATATATAAGTTTACTAATATTGATTATGCAACTTTTCACGAGCACTTTACTTATTCATAAAGTTCAGAGCAGAAACAATAACATGACTTGAAGTAATCAAAATTTAAGTGTTAAAAAGCTTAATATCACGAGATCTTAACGTAAATAACTAACTTTTAGAAATTCGGCTCACTGAGCTACCGCCATTAGGCTCGTCGCACGCGAATATGACAGCTGGGCCATGGCTTGGCCAAACAAAGTTGATGTAATAAACTTACTTTTTAATGCATCCATGGTACACTTTTATGGAGTTTTAGGGAATTTTGCATTATTGAGTTTTTATGTAAAATCACTTAAAGGTACCTATAGGTCGGTACAAGGAAAGTGACTTGTAAATTTTTAAGTAACTTTTAGAAATTATTAAGTTTCTTTTATTTGTTTGTATGGGATTTTATCAGATTTTAAATTGTTGTTATTTCTACGGGTAAGTGGTAGCGTGCAGCTTCTGACAGTTATGTGGATTTAATATTAAAAGATCTTTTTCATTATCTAAAAAACGAAATACAGTTGAATTACATATGTAATACAGTTGTAGATGAAAATATTCTAATATTGTCTATTGGTCACGGACAGTAAGAGAATGTGCGGGTATATAAAGATTTACTACCTTACAGACTCGAAGACGGCTGGCATGCATCACTGAGCCAGTCAGCCTGTGCCCACGGCCGGTGTAACTTGGTCGAAACGTGAGGAACATCTAAGGTATGTATGTACCTATACCACTATTGAATTAATTCCCATAAACATTATTGTATAACATGGAACGCAAGAGATTAAAACTTAGTGTTAAACAGTATATTGTTAGTAGATTCAAGGGCGCACATACCAAAACAGCATTTGCAGCGCTGACAGCAAATTTTCAAAAAAATGCTTCTTGACCAGAGATGTCACGAACCATTTGGTACAGAAATATTGGACACCAAAGCAGCATTTTGCTGTAAGCCCCTTGCTCTGCGACAGACAACATACCCAGGAAACAAACCCAAACCCAAACAACATTCCACTAACTCATCCAACAAAAATAAAGAGACAGTATTTTTTAACTAAAAATTAAACACAAAACACACAACACCAAGTCTCAAACCACATGAGCGCCATTCTGAACTTTATGTATTCTCCACTCTAAATACTTAAACGTTTGTGAAAGTTTGTGAAAGTCGACCAAGGACAAACAGCTAAGTCTCATGCTTGTCATCCACTTAAATTAAATACTAGTAAAAGTCAGACTTGATATTAACTAAAGTATTCATAGTTTCTTGTAGATAAAATAGTGAGAGAAATTTGTAGGTGTCAGGGGAGACATAATTAAGCAGTGTTGTAGAAGTACTAAATGAAAATTCCCACAAAACTTAAACATCTAAAGATTATTTTCTTTGAATAATTTCTGTCTTATAAATTTATATACATATACATACATATAAATCACGCCTTTATGCCCGGAGGGTTAGGCAGAGATGAATTAACACCCACATTTCACCAATAATTGTATTCGGTCCCACTTAATAGGGGGTGAGCCTATTGACTTATTCCGGGCACCATTTTTGACTCGTGCCATTCATCTGAGGCTGAGTCTAGGCTGTATATATCTTTTGTTAAACAGCCCTATCCCTTAGTCGCCTTGTACGACACCGCATGGTAAAAGATGGGGTGGTCCAAATTCTGCTCTGCCGGGAACCAGGCGGCCAATTATAAATTTAATGACTAATAATGCCATTCGGTGTGGTAATGACGCCAGATTACCAGTTAAGATCGATGGGGAGGAATTTTAAGTAGCCTTGCACCATTTAGTAACTAAGACAATTACAGAAATAGTAATCCATACTAATATTATAAATGCGAAACTAACTGTCTGTATGTTATACTTTCACGCCTAAACCGCTGCACCGATTTTAATGAAATTTGGTATAGGGGTAGATCAGACCTTGAGAAAGGACATAGGCTATGTTTTATCGCGATAACCGACATCCACGCGGGCAGAGCTGCGGGCAACAGCTACTTATTATAATAAAGTTCCTCTCCCTAGAATCCTAACCACCGGTACCCGATGCCAGTCGAGCACTATTTTTCATATTTTTTTTGTAATTTTGTATTTAGAAGTATAATAGATGACCACGGGAGCCTAGTGGTATGGGTAATGGACTGCTGAGATGAGGTCTCGAGTTCGATCCCAGGTTTTACCATGGCACACACCAATGACTTTTCCATGCTTTTCGAAGTTATGTGTTTATCGCAGGTTTATAAGTGTCCGGTTAATGGTAATAGGCTCGCCACCTATTACATTGAGTGCTAAACATAAACTGGCGAAATTCGGGTGCTAGCACCTCAGCATACCCCTTTGGGTATATAGGCGTGACTTTATGTTATGTTATGTTATTTAGAAATATAATCTATATGTATATAAAATGACTAAAAGTCATAAAAATAATGTTTATTGCAATAACATTACACAGCTGGCAGTAAAATTAACAGACAATTTTTGTTGGCAACGAGTTAAGGACTAGGAATTCTGTAGAATTCATCGAAAGCTGTGTTCAGAAATTTGGAAACCTCTTAAACTAGAGAAATCCCTGTTACTTAAGAAACTGTTTTCAACTAGACATTTATTTTGACTATTTTTTTATACCACTTAGGTCACAGACAAACATACGGCCTACCTGATGGAAAGTGGTTACCGTGGTCTATGGACGTGTGCAAAACCAAGGGAGTCACAATCGCGTTGCCCACCCTGTAAGCACGTAGAGTTTCTGTGCCGTCAGTGTGAAAGACAAAGTAGGCCAAGCTTTTGGTCTTCCCACTGACAGCACCAAAACATTTCATTTCATTTCATTTCATTTATTCATTAACAATTTTTTACAATCGTGTCTGAATGTACAATATTTATCCAACTAAATTAACAAGAAACAAAAACATGGCAATTAAAATTGAGTAAGTATAGTCGATGCATTTCTCATGCCCTATTTTTGTAAAGATGCTGCGCACAAATATTTAAAATTTCAATTTGAATTTGAATAGATTTTAGAACCTGATGAATTTATGCACTGTTAAATTATACAATTCAATCATAATCTCCAGTTAGCTCTGGCCGCGGCATTCTGTAGTGCGGAGGTACTTCCCCAGTCGGACTGCTCAATTAGACTTGGATACCTCCTCTCTACCTCCTCGATATTAAATCAATCAAATACCGAAGTAAAGAAAACTGAATACACACAGTACACTGAGTCTACATTTTTATCTGACAATTTTTAACGTTTGCATGAGCACTAACGCGTGGTATATCAAATCTTTTATTGAAATACCGTATTGATATTTTTGCATGAAAATGAAACAAAAATATATCGAACTTAAAACATGTAAGCGGCATGGTTTGGAGTATTTATCTCCAGAAAATTGAATACACGGTAGCAAAGAACCATAAAATCAACAGTTTCATCCTATTCCGCTTTTCCAGGTAAAATATACAGTAGTATAACATATACCTTAGTTCACCCGATTCCTTTGAAACCTGATGTACCTTTACAGCAATATCGGTTCAAAATGCACTCAGAATTTTCACAATTTTACATACTGCTAGCTGTATCCCGCGTGATATTCTAATCCAGTTTCCTCGGTCCAAAACCATCTATTTATTTCGGGTAGGTACAAAGTGCCTTATTCAATAACTCTGTGTTATTTTAGACTATAACCTATTCAAACTAAATATCATCCAGATTCGTTCATTCGCTTTTGCGTCAGAGACTGAATTTTTTTTGTCGTTTATACATAATTATATCATAAAATCGTTCACATTTTATAATCATGGCAACAAGTTCAGTATTAAAATTATTAGTAGGATTATAATTGAATTAAATAACTGGTATACAACACCAAAAAGTTCGAATTCATGGTCTTTGGGGCCGTGGGCACCAAGCGTCCGGATACCATACCGGAGGTGACTATTTATGGAGTACCACTTCGTCGTGTTCATACCTTCAAATATCTTGGACACTATGTTGCTCACGATCTCAGGGACGATGACGGGGTGGGACGGGAGCGGCAGCGGGAGCGACGAAGGATCGCAAGCCAAGCTGCCCGCGTACGAAGGCAACTCGGGCGTCGGAGGTCGATGAACGACCTCCGCCCCCCATGAGCGCAGGCCTGGGGGTGACAGGTGGAGCCACCTGTCAGATAGATATTTATTGTATTTGTGACTCAGATCTAGTTATAAATCAAGCTTCAGGAGTGAGTATCATTCTGGAATATTGACTTTTTTACATGTGGAAAATTCTGGTGGTTTCCGGCAGAGTAGAATTAGGGTCATCCCATCTCTTCCCGTGCGGTGTCGTACGAGGCGACTAAGGGATAGGGCTGTTTAACATCAGGCAGATATATACAGCCCAGACTCAGCCTCAGATGCATGGCTCGAGTCAACAATAGTGCCCGGAATACGACAAAAGGCTCACCCCCTATTACCTGGGACCGAATACAATTATTGGTGAAATGTGGGTGTTAATTCATCTCTGCTTAACTCTCCAGGGATAAAGGCGTGATTATATGTATGTATGTATATATCCCTTCGGTTACCAACACCTCTCCCACTCCGTCAGTCACATCGGGGATGGTTATGGTTATGTCGGACTCGGACCAACGAAAACCGCTTTGGCCGTCTAGGGAGTTCAGTTACCGGGAGTGTGGTAGCCCGCATATTCCTCGCGTGGAATACGGGCCTAAAACTTTATTAAAATGGAGACTGATGTCGCTATTGCTTACATATTATAACATAACATAAACTCACGCCTATATCCCCGAAGGGGTAGGCAGAGGTGCTAGCACACACATTTTGCCAGTTTATGTTTAGGTCCTAATGTAATAGGTGGCGAGCCTATTGCCATTAACCGGGCACTTATAAACCTGCTATAAATACACACATAACTTCGAAAAGCATCGAAAAGTCATTGGTGTGTGCCATGGTAAAACCTGGGATCGAACTCGAGACCTCGTCTCAGCAGTTCATTACCCATACCACTAGAATACCGCGGCTATTATAACGAACAAACAATATTATATATTAATAATGTGAAACTTTGTAAAAATGTTTGGATGTTTGTTGTTTAATTAGACTCTAACGAACTATCGAGGAATTTTTTTTACAACTTGCAGACAAGCACACGGCCCACCTAATAGAAAGTAGTTATCGTGACCTATTAACGTGTGTAACACTAGGGGAGTCACACACGTGCTGCCGACCCTATAAGAACGGAAATTTTCTGTGAGGTCAGTGCAGAACATAAAATCAGAACAAGACTTTGGTCTTCCCACTGACAGCACAAAAACTCTACAGTGAGCTCTGGCTACCCTACTCACCGCCGGGAACACAACACGGGATTATTATAGCCGTGGTATTCTCTAGGGTGGTATTCTGAGTGAAACTGGAACAGGGATAGGTTATGGTCTGAAATGGCACATGATACTTATTTGTTCATCATCCAAGTGTTAATACGGGTTGGATCAGATGCTTTCATTTTGTAGTTCCGGGTTCGGGTTTTTTTAGAATTACTGCGGATTTGACTGAACCCCAATATTTTCCATAAAGCGACTGCCATCTGACTTTTTATAACCCATTAACGATATCGAAGTATTGCAGCCATAGATGTTAGTTTGATAACCTTAAAGAATACTCTTCTGCCCAAAAATAGGATACCATGGGTTGCGCGAACAGGATTAAAATTATAATATAACTAGCTGACCCGGCAAACGTTGTTTTGCCATATAAATAATTTTTAAGTATATGTCTAAAAATTAAAGAAAAATGTTAAGGGTGGACAACCCTTATCACTAAAGGGTATGAAAAATAGATGTTGACTGATTCTCAGACCTACTCAATATGCTCACAAAATTTCATGAGAATCGGTCAAGCCGTTTCGGAGGAGTACAGGAACGAACATTGTTACACGAGAATTTTATATATAAGACGTGATTTTACTAACTATTTTATTTACTGACTTTAACTTCACATTTTTCTGTCTAGATTTGATGTGTACCTACACATTGTGACGCTGTAAAAAAAAGCTTACCGCAGAAAAGCCATATTTACTTTATGAAATCAGTTAAAGACAACAAATCACAAAGAAAAACCAATTAATTTACGAGACAATTCGTTCTAAAGCTGTAAAAAATATAAGGCCCATTTTTATTTTAGCTTTTATATTTTTTAAACATAACACCACGTTAGCAAATTATTTATAACAGCTTAGCGTCAATTCATATCAGACAAAGCTCTCGAGCACTTGAGCACTTTTAAGTGTTGATTAAATATCTACCTTATTTCATTTAGACAAGGCTGAAAGTAGAATAATAGTAAAGTAGTAACATAAAACCGCGTGTTTCTCGGCAGAGTTGAATTTGGGCCACCCCATTTCTTCTCATGTAGTGTCGTACAGTGTCAGAACGATTTTCTCTAGAAAGTTTTAAGATAACTGACTGTACAAGGCGACTAAGGGACAGGGCCGTTTAGCATCAGACAGATTATATATACAGACAGCCCAGACTTGCCTCAGGTGCATGGGTCAAAACAATAATAGTGCCTGAAATACGGCAATAGGTCCACCCACAATGATGTTGATATTTAATTACCACCCGAAAACTGCTCGAGCAATTTCCTGCTTGATTTGAATCCACACTTAGTCAGTCCCCAGCAACTAATAAAATCGACTAACAATCACTTATACAAGTTTCACTAATGGCTACTTTCCCTTAGGACTAGCTTACACTGTTTGTCCTTCAGTATATTGTTTTTAAGTACTATAACACTTCACTGGAATTCAAACTCTATTTTCGAAGAAATAAGGTTGAAATTCAAGTGAGATGTAAGATCAAAATGAAAACAATTAGTTACGACTCTAGGGGGTTGGAAATAGACTTAATGGGGTTTTTTAAATATGCAAATGTATAGTGGATACTATTAAGTGGTAGTGTAGTACACCTTTCCAATTAAGTGAATTATGCAGGTCTGTTATTATTGTAGGACACGGTGGTGTTTCCGTCCAATTGAGCAGTCCGACTGGGGAAGTACCTCCGCCCTACAGAATATCAAATCAATCAAACCAACTAGCCCATCGCAGTCCACTGCTGGACTAGGCCTCTCCCAATGTTGGGAGGCTTTGGCCTACTGTTTCCACGCTGGCCAGACGAGTTGGTACAGGGTTTTATTTCGAGTTTTCCTTCTCTCGCAGTGATATGGTTTGCATATGTTTCCATTAGTCGCCTCTTACTACACCCTTCGGATGAGATGGAGTGGTGATACTTGTATTATTTCTCCGTCACCACACGGAAAATAACGGCAATAATAACTTCGTGTTGTGTTCCTAGCGGTGAGTACGGTAGCCAGAGCTCACTGGAGAGTTTGTGTTGTCAGTGGGAAGACTAAATTCTTGCCCTGTTTTGTCTTCTACACTGACGGCACAGAAACTCAGTGCTTACTGGGTCGACAGTGTGAGTATGACTATGGTGTTGCACACGTCCATAGGCCACGGCCGCGTGCTTGTCTGTCACCTAAGTGGTATACCGTAATCTGTTTTTGGAGATAAAATGTGATTGGAGGCAGGAGATGGTAGAAGAAAAATATCCATAAAGTAGGCAATTAGTACACTATTGTTATGTGCACGGGGTACAATTAAATGCTGTTTATTCAACGAAGAGATTTATTAGCTCACTACAACCTAGACAATTAAATCCCTAGTACACACAGTACTCTTCAACAGTTCCAGTCGCTCAGTAGTTCACAATAGTCCACAGTCGTTGCTCAGGTCGCAGGTAGAATCTTCTTCGGTCGCTAAGTTCGCTGTGTTCGTTATCGATCTCAAAGACAGAATGAATGGTGTCGCTATGCGAGCGTGTTTTTATACCTCTCAATTAGGAGGGTCGAATCATCTAGAAAGTTCGCGAGCGATAAATACCTATTCTTTGATCTTGCCGCCGTCGCTGACCTTCGAGTACATTCTCGATATTTACCTATTGTTTGTTTTTATTCAAAAGAGTGTGTAGGTACTCGTAGGTAGGTTGAGATTCTAGATTTTTCTATGCCATTCGGTAGAGTACCTCGTCACTAACAATGCGTTTTTATTTCTTGAAGATTTGATTATTAGTTTTCGAGATATCGGCATCTGTCGTAACACTATTTTGGATGCTGGCAAACTTGTTTTATTTAATGCGAATTACAGAATTACAGAATAACAATCGTTAGTAGACCTTTTTTAAAAGAACCGAAATAACTAATATTCCCTCTAGCCCCTCCAACTAAGCTAAATTACTTGTACTAGAAGCGGGTTCACGTCGGTAGTGTAATGGTCAGGATTCGAACCCGAGACCTTTCGATAGTAAGGCCAACTCCTTAACCGCTAAGCTACTGACGTCTATTTTACTATTATTGTTTTTTTTTTTAAGATTTTTAATTGCTTATTACTTTCGATTGACATGTTAAACATTTGACAATTGTAAATATATGTGAAGCCCATACAGTTCTTGAGGCTAGCGGAAAATTTAAATGTATTGTAAATATTGTGGCGTGGCAGTAGTGAACGCGACTGCTACGCAGGAGGCGCAGGTTCGATCCCCGCTCATCGCAAATATTTGTATGCATGAATATGGGTATTTGCATTGGTCTGGGTGTTTCTATGTATAACATGTATGTATTTTAAAAAAAAAAGTATTTAAGTATGTTTATCCGTATTCTAGATTCCATAACACAAGCTAGTTAAGCTATGCTTACCATGGATCTAGATAGCGTTGTGTAGAATGTTGTAGAATATTTATTTATTTATATTTATATTTATTCGAAGTCTTTTTTTTTCGTGCATCAAATCCCCCCGGATGCCCCCACCAGAACCGGTGGGAGAGGTTATGTTGGATTTGAACCGACTAAAACGCACACCGTCTGAGGGTCGTTAGTTGCCGGTGGTGAGATTGCCGGAGGCATATGCCTCGCACCCTGGCCGACCCAGAGCCATCTCTTTCAAAATATTCGAAGAGTCTTATAACTAACATCTTCAGGAGAGTCTTATGTGTAGTTTTCATATGGACATTTTTACTTAATGACTCTTTGTGACAAATTAATTAATGCTTATCTTTTGTATGTCTTTTTTGTAATTCTCGGTAGATTTAATTATTCGTTTATAATAATGGTTAATTTAGTTATTTTTTAAATGCCGATTTTAAGCTTGTACTCGACCAATAAATCAAGCACTCAGCGACTGCTTCAAAAGGTGTATTTGTATTGTTGTATTTAACCAATGGCTGTCCTAAATAAATAAATATAAATATTTCATTTAGGGACAAACACACATAAAATATTAAAGGAAATTGAAATTTTATTTAAGTACCTATGTATTTTCCATAATTCAAACACATTCAACAAACATTTTGATACTTAATAATGAACTGTAATGTATCAAGAAATTCAACTATAACGATAACCAAAACCTCACCTCTAAAGGATTACAGGTCATTGACTCTAATTGATGCCGACGCGATTGTTAAAGATACCCTCATTTCGCCTAAGTGGAGTTACTCGACAAGACATTAACGGTTATGATCTTCATGAAATATTTTCTAATACATCGGTAACTTGAATGATATTGTCGCGACTATTTTCTCCGTAAATTTTGTTTGAAACGATCACTTTCATTTATATACTAGTCTTCCACGAGCGAATCCACTCGCATGGATCTCTTACCTCCGCTTCTACACAACCAATGGAAATCAAACAAACGTAAGATCTTAAGTCAAACCAAGACCATTCTGGATTCTACGATTCAAACTATCCAAAACGTGGAATCCAGTGATTAAGATACTAAAACCAAAAACACAGTGCTTTTAAAAACTGACATGGTGAGTGTGGTGTGTCGCTAGCCGAATCGTTCATAATTAATGTAATGGTGGGTAGGTGCTCAAAAAATGTTCCCCACATACCTCTCGACACTTGCAAGCTAGTCAAGTCGTGACCACTGGTACTATAACGCATCAGAAACGTCGGCAAAAATAGTAAGTTTCATGATTTATCATGATCGCGAAAAGTCCAGGATAGTTGTATTTTTTTTTTTTATACCACTTAGTTGGCAGACAAGCACACGGCCCACCTGATGGAAAGTAGTTACCGTGGCCTATGGACGTCTGTAACACCAGAGGAGTTACAGTCGCGCTGCCAACCCTGTAAGTACAGAGTTTCTGTGCCGTCAGTGTAGAAGACAAATCAGGACAAGCCTTTAGTCTTCCCACTGACGGCACAAATTCTCCAGTGAGCTCTGGCTACCCTACTCACCGCTGGGAACACAACACGAAGTTATTATAACAGCGGTATTCCGTAGGGCGGAGGTACTTCCCCAGTCGGACTGCTCAATCGGGCGGATATACCGCCGTGTCCTACCTCCTATAGCAATAGTATAAATTATGTAACAGTTAATTATATATTATAATATAAATCCATTACCGGTCTAACTGCGGATTTGGCTGAATTGCGATATTTTCCGTGAAGTGACTGTCATATGACCTTGAAGCATTGCATTTAGACCAGTTGTTGGAATTTTTAGGACTCCAGCTACCGCGATTGCCATAGGTGTATATATGGCAACCGGGACTGACAGCTTTACGTGCTCTCTCAGATACGACCAGACCAATGCAAATTCATACAATCTGCATTGAGCGGGGGTCGAACCTGCGCCTCTTGCGTAGCGATTGCGTTCACTACTGCCACGCTATATCCCTACACACATTGCGACCTGAGACGGTGCGCACTGTGCGGTATGAAAGAAACTTCATCCCACGCATACTCAAGCTATGGAATGACCTCCCTGCTGCGGTTTTCCCAAGCGCCTACAATATGGGGTTCTTCAAGAGGGGCATCAGAAGGTTTCTTCATGGTCGGCAGCGCGAGTGTGACACCCCTGGTGTTGCATACGTCCATAGGCCACGGTAACCGCTTCCCATCAGGTGGGCCGTGTGCTTGTCTGCCAACTAAGTGGTATAAAAAAAAAAACTCCAGTTTTGCATCGATTGCGCTCAAATTTGATACTACCTGCTCCTGAGATTTGTCATCGTCAATGATGCTGCAACCTGGTTATAGATTTTATTGCATACATACTATCGAGCAAAATCGAGACCCAGCCGTTAGTTAGACCCAATAAATTCAGTCAGTTTAACGTAGATAGAGCTATAAATCGAACACGCTGCTTGCCTGCTATGTGCAATTATGTCCGTGAAAAGTGGTGTTAAATTCATGGTCCTCAGAGAATATACATACATATATATTCAGGGCAGGGCAGGGTTTAATCAATAAGATTCCTTTTATCTTATAAGAAATTAATGTATTTATTCCTTTCCTTTACCTTATCCACCCAGTAAGGTTTAAGGTTTAAAGAATTTATTCACAAAAATACCTACACAGTCACTTCTATGAGAACATAACAATAAATAAGTACTTAAATAGGTCACCGACACGACAAGAGAGGGGTACTCATTTGGCGGTTTCGATCTCAAAAGTATATTTGCCTGATTAGGTTTCAATTTAGTATGTAAGCTGACAGTTGAGACTTAAAAGCGCGAAACGAGCTTACATTTTTTATTCCAGACAGAATACTATTATATATTTGTGCTCCTTCATAGGTAATACTCTTTTTTGCGTAATTTGTACGTATTTTTGGCAAAACAAGCAAACTAGGCCGACTAAGACTGCGTTTACTTGTCATTGATTTCTTCATAAAAGTTTTTTGGTGTGGATGTCTCCATCTATAATTCTTCTAATTAATATACAAGTGGTGTACAGATATAGTTGCTTGATATTCATAAGCTTTGTTTCCTTATACACTTTGTGTGTTGGTGTCATATATGGATAATGAAACAGTGTCTTTATAGCACTATTTTGCATTCTTTGCAGTTCTTGAAGCCTTGTGTTTCCCCAGATCTCGATGAGGTATAATAATTGTGATTTGATGAGAGAATTGTAAATAGTATAGCGTATTTTTTTAGATGTACAGTGACTTATGTTGTGGATACCCTTTCACCCTTTTCACCTAAGCATAAAACATGTATTTGACAAGTTGCAATATGTCACAGGCTTCAGTGTGAACGCAAATGTGTTATACTTGTTTAAAACTTGTTGGCTATACATACTTTTTGAACGAAAAAGTGTCTGAGACAGTCTCAATACATGTATAAACATATGTATTGTGTTTCAACTAGTCTTATATAATTCTTCAAAAAGTGTTGTATCAAATCAATAGTGATAACGAGGGGTTATATATATTATAATATTCAATTATATAAAATGAATAATAAAACAATAAAACAAAAGTCGGTGGCCGTGTAAATTTTTTTTCTGGCGGTAAAAATAAATCATAGATAACAGATGCAAAAGGTAATATTAAAGAGATTTTATACTGATAGAATGACTCGATTAGATGTTAAAAATAGTTATGTAGAGGCTTACGTACTCGATACAAGCTAACAATACGTTTTCGCATTTGTCTCTCCAAGGTAGGCAGAGAACAGTTCACCAGTTCTATTCTTACACACTTCACGAGCATCCTATACTGCCATTAAGGGTCTACATAGTCCGTGCGGCAAGCTGCTCAAACAGTTTGGAGTGTTAATTAAATACCAACTTCATTTCATTTACACAAGGTTGAAAATAGTATGTAGTATTAAATCTTATTCGATATGAGGTGATGCTATTGCTCGAGACATTTATCTTGGACCTAAAATATGCTCAAAGTGTACTCGATACCCGTAGTACACATTTCATGGGTGTCTTGAAATTAGCACACAGGTGTTACTACGATGGTTGAACTCAATTTCACCAAGAATAGATTATTAGAAAGCAATACGGGGACATTAGGTCGTCCTCAAGGTTAAGCTTTTATTCAATTACTTCTAACCTGCCATTTATTCAATATAACATAACATAAACTCACGCCTATATCCCCGAAGGGGTAGACAGAGGTGTTAGCACCCACATTTTACCAGTTTATGTTTAGGTCCCAATGTAATAGGTGGCGGAGCCTATTGCCACTAACCGGGAACTTATAAACCTGCGATAAATACACACATAACTTCGAAAAGCATCGAAATGTCATTGGTATGGTAAAACCTGGGATCGAACCCGAAACTTCGTGTCAGTAGTCCATTACCCATACCACTACTGCGGTTATTCAATATATCATTAAAATTAACAACGTCTATTTAAAATATACCTACAGATAGAAGATTTATCTAAGAAAGCACCTTTTTATAGTAACTTATATAGAAAGACGGACGTCTTTGTTCCAAAGAACCTTAATACTAAAGCTCTTTGAGTGAAATATCCTTCACGTAAGTCTCCTGAATTACTTACACCATTCGCACATTTCACAAAAGCATCGCACACTGTGCTCGTAGAGATAGAAGAGCAGATACGTTACATAGTACTGAGCGTAATTTACATGTACAGTATAGCAATAAATATTTATGCTACTTATGCTGACGGTAGATATCTGTTTATGTGAGTGTAACTCTGGGTATGTGTCGCTTCAACTCATAGATATCAATTTATATAATATCTGTGCTTCGACTGGTGTTTTCTTGAAGTTGATGCGATTAAAATTATATGAGTCTACGACTTCAGACCTACTGAAAGGCGCATCTCTCAGGTATAGGTAATGAGATAAAAAATAAGGATCTATACTAATATTATAAAGCTGCAGAGTTTGTTTGTTTGAACGCGCTAATCTCTGGAACTATTGGTCCGATTTGAATGATTCTTTCAGTGTTGGGTAGTCCATTTATCGAGGAAGGTTTTAGGCTATATATCATCACGCTACTGCTTAAGGGAGCGGAGCGTTGATAATAAATGTTAACAAATCCGGCAATTTTTCATACATATTTTGAAGACTAAACGGGCTCAAAGGGATATGAAGCTTCAAAATATACCCCGGGCGAAGCTAGGGTGGGTCAGCTAGTTAATAATAATAATAAACGTCTTTATCGTACACTAATAACATATTACATTACAATAAGAGATATTAATTACTAGTGTAATACACGCCAGAATATATACCACGTTCATTGTTTTTATTGAGCAACCGATATTTCGGCGCTGTTACAAGCGCCATAATCACGGTGCACTCCGTGCCTCAGTCCACCGTGATGAAGTGTGATGGTTGCCTGTAAGAAATTGCCGCAGAGCGATAAGGCCGCCATCTGTACGTGCCACGGAACTTGTATCACTTATTCTAGTGTAATGTGTAATTGGTGTACAATAAAGACGTCATTATTATTATTATTATTATTATTATTATTACAGTTGGCAGCCTTATCGCTCTGTGGTAATATCTTACAGGCAACCTAACCCCAATAGGATGAAAAGAAAAAAATAGGAGAAGAATGTTTCAGGGCAGTTAGGTGTACATAGAGAATATGTACAGAAAATAAAACAATAATAACGAAAAAGAAAACACATAAACATAATAGCTATAAATAAGCATAAATATTGTAAATATCACAGAAAATGTCATAATATATTAACACACACATAAATATACTTCATACTACTTTATCATGCTATTTTTAAACTTTCGCGGTGTGAATTCATAATTATACTAGGTATCGGGACTTCTCGCGAATTATATCTTGGAACTTACTATTTCTGCCGACGTTTCGGATGCGTTGCAGTACCCGAAGATATTTTTTAAGAGAGATTAACAGGCCTCAATACCTTGGATGGACATCACATACCTGCTTCAATCAATAAGCCTATTGCAGTCCACTACTGAACATAGGCCTATCCCAAAGCCTACTGTTTCCACACTGGCCAGACAGGTTGTTACAGGGTTTTATTTCGAGTTTTCCTTCTCTCGCAGTGATATCGTCTACGTATTTTGCCGTTAGTCACCTCTTACGACACCCTTCGGATGAGACGGGATAGTGATTCTTGTATTCTTTCTCCCTCACCACACGGAGTCACCTGCTTATAAATAAAAATAAAAAAATAAAATAAAATAAAAATAATTTATTTCGGACAACAACGAATCCA
Source organism: Eilema griseolum (assembly GCA_963662185.1). Lineage (NCBI taxonomy): Eukaryota > Metazoa > Arthropoda > Insecta > Lepidoptera > Erebidae > Eilema > Eilema griseolum. The sequence continues at coordinate 19,830,861 of OY759248.1, read as the reverse complement.
TATCTTGTTAGTAACAATATAACCACTTAAAAATATGTTAGTAAAAAAATTGCATTGTCTTTGTTTGTCATTTATGATATTATTTAATGTCAAAATGAGGAATAGAAGTAATGTCACACAGTTAAAATCTAAACTAATAAGTCAAATTTGTAATTTATTTATTAAAATCAATATTAAATTTTTAAGATACGAGTATGTCAAATCCGCCATTCAATTAATAGAATTATTATATTTTTAATTATATTGTGAATTTATGCACTTACTTATCAGTGTCATTACCCCCACTGTCCCTACTTAGACACTATTTTTGTGTCCGAGATACATTCACGGATCCACTTAACTATAATAGGCGAGTCCCATCGATCTGCTATAGTTTTCAGAATGGTGTTGGAGCCGCCCCGCAATCTGCAGAGCAATGAGACAGTTTTCTTTCTCATTATGGTTTGGAAGCTATCTACGCAAGCCTGGGCGAACATGCCTGATGCGCTGCAAAATCGAGGCAACCCCATCAACATAATGAAGGCGTTGTTGTATTGGACACGCAGTGCACTGATGGCCGTCTGCCTATAGTTGAACCAGAGGCTACAGGTATAGAAAACTTGGCAGTATGATCTGAATAATGTCAGTTTAATGTAACATATTTAAATTTAACTTGTTGTGAATGTTAGAATTGTGAATTAATAACAGTTCATAACAATAATGCTGTGTTGGTTCTCGTGGAGTAGTATAGAACCACCTCTTCTCATCTCTTCCCGTGGATATCGTAGAAGGTCTCCATACGGTGGTAAACATACAGCCCATGACAAATTGCCTACTTGAATTAAATTTCAAAGTAGCTAGCTATTCAAATCGATTAAAATAGGAAAAATTGAATCGGTTCAGGTTGATTCAGGCGACAGATCAGACGATTGGGCGGAGTAATCAAAAATCAATATTTAAAAATGATTAGAACATCATTCATTCGTTCCGGTAATTCATACGAATGTCGGTAAGATGGCTCCCACCATCACCCCTGACGGAAATATAGGAAGATGTGTTAGTTCGTAGCATTCTTCCTTGTAAGGTAAAGATTACGGGTTCAAATCCTGCCTGAATCGATTATTTTTTTCCTGTGTTAACGGATAGTGTACGCTTGACGGTAAAAAGCACGCCCTTTATTACTTGGGACCAACATTCATAGTTAACGAAATTTGGGTGTATTCACATCTCTGTCTTACCTCTTTAGGAATTTATAAGCGTAGCGTAATGTGTGTATGTATAATAAAAAGTCGAAATAAACTTCATACATTTCACATTTTGAAACTAAAGAGCTATCTTCTTCAAACTATTTCACACTTCTAGTTTTTATTCCAACGCAGTTGATCGCGTTTTAGCATTGCTGGTCACGTTCCACAAATCTTTCCGTACAAATATCGGTCGCGTCAAAATTACGGTATTATATCTGTGTAGTGTGTAGTTCAACCTCATATTTCTTGTGATGTAACACTGAATTATTTGCTACGTGTGTATATATTATGAAAGTGACCGTTTGCAGATATTGAACAAGTAAATAGGTTGCACATTTTTCTTTACAACTTTGTTATTGTGATTCGAAACTTTTAGTAATGGAAAATTTCAGCAATTGATACTATATCTGTCTATATATTACCTACACTTTCACGTTAAAACACTGAACTGATCTTGATAAGATTAGGTAGAGGAGGTAGGACACGGTAGTATTTCCGCTCAATTGCGCAGTCCCACTGGGGAAATACCTCCGCTCTACAGAATACCGCGGCCATAATAACTTCGTGTTGTGTTTCCAGCGGTGAGTATGGTAGCCAGCTCACTGGACAGTTTGTACTTTCAGTGGGAAGACTGAAAGCTTGCCCTGCTTTGTCTTCTTCCCTGACGGCACAGAAACTCTGCGCTTGTACGGTCGGCAGCGCGAGTGTGACTCCTCTGGTGTTACACACGTCCATGGACCACGGTAACCACTTTCTATCAGGTGGGCCTAGTGCTTGTCTGCCAAGTGGTATAAAAAAGGTAGAAAACTAACCTTTTATTTGAAAACAGGGGTTTGAGAAGTTCAAATAGGGGATGAAAGTTTATATGGAAGTTCATCATTTTCGAAAGTAACGTGATGTAATTTGATACAGAAAGAGTAGAGGTTGAGAAAGGACCTTTTTTTTTTTTTTTTTTTTTACGTGCGCAAAATCCCCACGGATACCTCCCCACCGGAGCCGGTGGAGGAGGTTATGTCGGACTCGAACCGACTAAAACGCACGCCGCCTGTGGGTCGTTTCGGTTGCCGAAGGTGAGGTTGACAGGCATATCCCTCGCACGGTTGAGAAAGGACCTAGGATATGTTTGATTGCGATAACCGACATCCAATCGGACAGAGCCGCGCGCAATAGCTAGTTGTTTAAATTAATAAGTGAAACATGGTAAATATCCCGTTTATTCTGATACTGATGTCAGTGACCATGATAGTTTAAATACCTATAAAGCTCCCTGATGGTTACCGAAACCTTGGAAAGTAGAAATTTATTAGGAAGAGGAAACCGTCACTGTAATGTGTTTGTAATATATTCTATACGGTGCTCCCCAGAGCGTCAAAGTAGCTGACGCTAATTGTTCGAGGCAAGGTTGTGTTGTGGTACTTACTTAATGGTGTTTAACGAAACTAATTGACCTTGAGATAATGTGATATTGGCGTATGCTTGAAACATACTTCGTTATTAGTCATTTATTATGCGGGTTGACTGTATTTGCCCAAATATTTGTCGTATGAGCGAACAATATGCATGTCATCCACACTTTGTGCGATGCGACGCGGTACCTACGTTTCTACACGTATTTGCTATCTGCGTTATGCCTGCGAATAAAACAAATATAGACGAATCTTCTCGACGTTCTGTTGTGACATAGTAATTAGTAACTATGTATTCATGTATGTGTCTTCATATAAAACACAAACGTACGCTTTAAATAGACAGTATTATATCAGTCTTTGCGATGTTTCATTCAAACTGGTACCCATCCTTATATAGCGACCGTGACAGGACCATTCTTTACACTCTAATCATGGGCACGTTTCGTACATACTTTGCTTGGGCTGATACAGTTTCATTGTGTTTCATTCAATCATGTGTACATCTAAGTTTAACAACGAAGAGAAGATCGTTAACCAGATTAGTGGCGGTCAAAATTCAGCAATTATAGAGGACTTCAAGTTTCATATATTGATTATAAGTATTGTGGCTATGATCATATACACAATTTTGCTCGTTGGATTTCACGAGCTCTACAAGAAATGTCACCAATCGTGAATCAGCGGGCAGCAATCAAGACACACATGATTACATAGTTACTACTAGTTAAAAAAAAGAAACTGCGGTAGCCTATTGGTATGAGTAATGGACTGCTGAGACGAGGTCTCGGGTTCGATCCCAGGTTTTACCATGACACCAATGACTTTGCGATGCTTTTCGAAGTTATGTGTGTATTTATCGCAGTTTACAAGTTCCAGGTTAATGGAAATAGGCTCGCCACCTATTAGATTGGGACCTAAACTGGCGAAATGTGGGTGCTAGCACATCTGCCTACCCCTTCGGTGATATAGGCGTGAGTTTATGTTATGTTACTTACTACGTCACACTGTCGCATGTAAGGCAAATAATGAATCCAACTAATATTATTAATGTGAGAGTTACTAATGCACTCTGTTTGTCTATTAGGTTTTCACGCATAAGCTGAACCAAATTTGAATAAATTTTGTATAAAGACAGATTAGAACTCGAAAAAGGACATTGGATATGTTTGGTCGCGATAACTGACATATACACGCAGTTCTACCCGCGTATATGTCATAGTAGCAATTCGTAACGAATCAAGGTGCCACCTTTAGATTAATAATATTGTGTTTACAGTTAGGTACTAGTTTATACATTGGTATTTATGCGATTATTATATTTTAATATTGTGTACCTAACACAATACTATATGTGTAAGTATATATTATGTAGGTACATACAATAAATGTAAATGTGTATGTATGGATTTCGTATGTATTATAGTGTGTATATCCCTATTATAATAAAATATATAATATGTAATTACTTACAAAATATATATACCTATATTAACTATACAATATATCCAAAAACAAAATAAAGAGAGAGACTGCAACTTTAGACTGCATGTCCTCCAAAGCGGAGCAAGGCTGCGGAGCGGATAAACGGACAAATATTAACCAATAGGATTGTAAAAAATCGCCGCTCTTCTTCGGTAGACAGGGAGTTTAGAACTAGTTTAAAAATTCATACAAAACCGGGAAACGGAGCGAGGAAGTGGAGAGGGAAACGGAACTGTGAAGCGGAGAGGGAAAGCGGAGAGCAGAAACGAGTACCGTATTTACTGGTTCGATAGCATGTCTGCTGTCGGTGAAATTTCGCGTATAACTAAACCAATCGCCCGCCGCCAGAAGCTTAAAATGTTCCGTATAATAAAGTTCAAAAAAGACCAAATTTCTATAAAGGCGACTACTCATCATTGTGTGATTGTTTAAAAGATATTAATTGGGATGAATTGTTTACTGGGTATAGCGATGTAAATGAAATGCTTGAGATCATCTATAGCGTTCTTAATGACGCTATTGACAATTACATTCCAATGCATGTAACAAAAAGCAGTAAATACCCACCTTGGTTCAGCCGAAAATTAATAAAGCTACTTAACAAAAAACATAAACTTAGGAAACGAGTTAAAAAATACAATAACCCGTTGGATGAAATAGAATTAAGATATATTGGAAAATGTTGTGATCGAATGTCTACGGAATGCTTTAACAATTATACAAAATGCATGGAAGAGGTAATAATTAAGAGTCCGAAGCTTTTCTGGTCTTATGTGAAGGCTAAGCGAGGAGGTTCTGGTGTATATCCTAGGTCAATGTCTGATGGCTCAACAGCCACCGCAGAGGGTACCGTGATTTGTCAAATGTTTGCCAACTATTTTACTTCAGTCTATAACCTCGAGCAACCTGTAGATAATACATATAGTTCTGAGTATATTCTATCCTTAGAAAAACAAAGCTTGTCTATTACGAACCCAATTATTAGCCACGAATTATTGTTGAAAAAATTACAAGCTTTAGATATACACAAAGGTGCGGGACCTGATGGTATCCCGCCTGTATTGATTGTAGCATGCTCGTCAGTGTTGGTATTTCCGCTTATGCATATTTATAACTACTCGCTTCAGACTGGCGTATTTCCCTCTAAATGGAAAATTGCAAAAGTGGTCCCAATTCATAAATCTGATGACAACGACTTAATTTCAAATTACAGACCTATATCAATTTTGTCATCTTTTGCTAAAATCTTTGAAGCACTAGTATGTCCATATATGCAGAACCATTTAAAGTTATACGTAAGTGACTGCCAACATGGCTTTGTAGCAAATCGATCCACCCTTACTAACTTGGTCCCATTTACTGAGCAATTAGCTAACGCAATTGATGCTGGTCACCAAGTTGATGTAATCTACACCGACTTTAGCAAAGCATTTGACAAGGTTTCGCATAAAATATTAATTGACAAATTACAAGCATATGGCATCTGTGGGTCTTTGCTGCGGTGGTTGACTTCGTACTTGTCGGAAAGGCTCTTTTTTGTTGTCGTTAACGGTTACCGATCAAACTTACAGCATATCTCATCCGGCGTGCCACAGGGCTCACATCTGGGGCCTATATTGTTTAATTTTTTTATTAATGATATTCCAAATTGCTTTCGATATTCTGAAGTATTTTTGTATGCAGATGATCTCAAATTTCTAAGAACAATTAAATCGAAGGATGATGTTAAGCTTATTCAAAGCGATCTCAACAACCTTGTACATTGGTGCGAAAATAATAGAATGCTACTAAACACTAACAAATGTCATCATATGAAATTTACAAGAAAAATTTGTCCTATTAGTTCCGAATACTTTATAAATGAAGCCAAAATTAGTGAATCTGACACATTTAGAGATCTTGGGGTGATATTTGATAGGAAGTTAACTTTCATACCCCACATAGATCACATTATAAAAAAAGCCTCTAAGATGTTAGGTTTTGTTTTGAGAACCTGTCGGGCATTCCGTGGTAATAAAACTAAAATGATTCTTTATAACAGTCTAGTTAGGAGCAACTTGGAATATTGCAGTGTGGTCTGGCGGCCGCACTACGCAACACATTCCTTGCGTATTGAACGTGTCCAAAAGCGGTTTGCTTGGCATCTTGCATTCTATAATGGAATATCCAAAAAAGTTTACTCTTATAGACGTAGATTAACGTATTTTAAACTTAAATCCCTTGCTTTTAGAAGAAACTTTATTGACGCAATGTTTGCCCTTAAAATTTTACATCATAAAATTAATTCATCACCGCTCTTGGCACTGTTCAGATTTAGAGTCCCGGCAAGGCTCCCGCGCAGAGCTATTACACCACTATGCCCACCGTTGCGAAGGACAGTTTTCGGTGCTAACTCCCCTTGCGCGAGGTTGTCCAAAGTTATTAATGGTTGCAGCGATCAAATTGACATTCACTGTGATTCACTCAACAAACTGAAATCGATTCTCTACTCATTGCCTGATCTTGATTAGTCGAGCTATTCTTCTTATTCCTCTTCATTAGTCTACTATTAATATTAATATTATAAATAAATTGCATGTGTACGTGATAGTGTAGATTCAACTGATCATCACTATTACATTACATACTCATCTATCAGTCACCACTCCACTACGGAGCGAGTAAATTGTTGTTACTTAGGTATATTTAAAGTTTGTACATGTTGTGTCCATTTGTAAGTGGTTATTGCATTGCACTGTGTTTTCATTTTTATTGCATGTTTTAGTTATAGTTTAAATGTAAATAACTGTAAGTGGACCTGATTATATAAATAAATAAATAAAAATGACTCGTCACATGCTTGCGGCCTAGCTCCGCAACACAGTTCGCACATCCACTCCATATTACTACCTCGCTCCGCTCCGCTACCACGCTCCGCTTTGGTGGACAGGCAGCCTAAGACATCTGTGTGTATTTATAATTTAAATATTATTATTGTGTATAAAGAAAGAGAGAAAAGAAGAGCATTTCCTAATGCTCTAATTATATAATTATTATATAATAATTAAGCGGGGCGTGAAAAAGCATCTAATGAGGCCGCCAAGCTGAGTGCCACTATTGTAGTACTTAGTGTCTGTAATGGTCACCCTCTTTCCTGAGACTTTGCCTTTAGCTTACCATCAGGCGAGGTGAGGACAAGTTGGCGTGTCCTATATAAAAAAATAATAATTGTAAATAGTTCATTCTTTTGTCTGCACTTTCCTCAATGCATCTCTGCATCACCCTAAGGTAGACCTGCAGATAATTCTTTCGGCACTAAGTGCACCTTTGTACAATTCACTGTGCATGAAGATTAAAAATAAAATAAATAAATAAGATTAACTTGTATTTAAACGGGGTGAATTAATAAACGATCTTATCCCAGATTTGAAAAATGACGCTTGAATAGAAACACTCCATTTGTACATAAAATAACTTAGTAATATTTGAAATTTAAGCTGAATCTTGTTGTGTAAAATCTGAAGGTTTTAGATATGATTAATTATTATTAAAGTTATTCACAAGACAGTTTTAAACAAGGTCCTTCCGAAGGAATTTTTACAATATATTAAACCAAATTGATGACACTTTGGAGATAAAAACCTTGCGTGGTATGTACCTATAATAAACTTGATTGATTACTAACATAATCATAAACTCATGCCTACATCCCCGAAGGGGTAGGCAGAGGTGCTACTTCTTCATTATTAACTAATTTACTACTTATTGTTAAAAATGCAGTTTAAATGCATCTGAAACCAGCGAACTTAAGTGCAGTACCTACTTGAGAATAGATGTGTCCCACGGCCTGTCTTCACCTACCCTGTTAAGAGAACGATGTAAGTACACTCCATTTACATCAATATCTACCGTTTCTTTTAAGTATTAGTAGAGTAGAAAGCGTTAGACTTGCCTTGGTACCTCACGGGTTCGAACTCTACTCTTCTACTCTCGGTTTCTTTTTTCATTACACCACCAATGTGAATTTATTCGTAAGGATTAGGTTCAACAAGCAATTTAACTTGGCTGAAGAGGTTAACGGGTATATAAGCCATTTCGATTAATACTATTTCGGATTTATTTACAAAAAACACACACATGCGCACACACACACACACATACACACAAACATACACACACACACACACACACACACACACACACACATACACACACACACACATACACACACATACGCACACATACGCACACATACACATACACACACACACACGCACACGAAACAACGAAAAATTGCGACTTATAAAAATATTTATAGTTCATCTTCCTTTATCATAAACTGATCGAATTATCGAACTATAATTGAATTATTCATGTTGGGTTGTAGAGTTTGGGTCTAATCACTTTAATTGGTACCTCTATTGGACCCCTATAAATTTATAACGCTGTTCTATAATGTATCAGGCGGTCTGCAAAGGTAATAGTCGCTTTAGGGAGCAATATCTATTAATAATTAATGATTTTGATATCTTGAAATATTTAGTTTATGTGTGTTAATGGGGAAAGAATACAAATATCACCACGCCATCTCATCTGAAGGGTGTCGTAAGAGGTGACTAACTGAAAAATACACAGACGAAAACACTGCGGGAGAAGGAATAATTGGTAAAAAGCGTGACAAAAAACGTGAAAAAGACAAAGCCTCCCAACATTGGGAAAGGACTATATCCAGCAGTGAACTACAATAGGCTAATTGATTGATTAAGAGATACAGGGTATGAACCCCTACCTAGGTCTTTGGGGCCCAAGTCAACCGCATATGGGAGTGGGACCGATAGCTGTAACACAGGTTTCTACCTAGTTCGGCAACGAATGCTAATTCATGTTAATTTTGTCCGAATACATTTCTAGTCTTATGTTAAAGGAATAAGGCATTTTGTCAAATCGATGAAAGTGGATGATATTCAGACTCGCTCTAATCCCTTGCTTAGATTATGGACTAGGACTCCACTTACGATCGGCTATCTAGGAAGCGTTTATGTTTTATGTGAACTTGTAAACTAATAATTTGAAATAAATGTTATTATTATTTTATGTGAGCCAGTACACCTACAGGTTAAGAATGAAATTCTGTTTCCGTTCAAAGTTGGAGAGTCTGAAGGGTAATCATTTTCAATATAGTCAAGATATCTCTAAATAAGTAGCAGTGAAGCAATGGCACTCGATTATTAATTAATCCTATGGTGCATATAACATCAATGAATTATTTAGCCTATCATATTTAATTGCTGGAAAAGCCTCTCCCAATGTGTACCATTGGTCCAGTCTTTTCGCATACAGTCCGTTCCAACCACATTTTTCGGGTCGTCAGTCCATTGGGCTGGAGAGCGTCCTGCCTTCCGTTTACCTTCTCGTGGTCTCCACTCTAGGACTCGTTTGCTCCAACGGCCTTCGCTCCTTCCTACGATGAATATAGTGATAAGTGAAAATTGTATTAACACAGACGGCCTCTGTGGCGTAGCGGTCGACTGCTATGCAAGAGGTGCGGGTTCGATTCGCGCTCTGTGCAAATATTTGTACGCATGAATATGTATATTTGCATTGGTATGGGTGTTTCTATGTATAATATACAAAAAAAGTATCTAAGTATGTTTATCTGCATCCTAGATTCCATAACACATGCTAGTTAACTTATACTTACCATGAGTCTAGATAGCGATGTGTAGAATGTTGAAGAAAATATATATATAGGAATTATTGGTTTTCGGCACATGTGGAAATTTTTTTTTATTAACACTACGTAGTTTAAAGTGAAGTCAGGGGATAAACTGGTGGCAATTGGGATTTTGAAGTTAAGGGATTATGAAGTCACTGTAAATTTATAATGGCGAAACTGTATTGTTTAAAATTTTGATGTCAGAAAGGTTTGCCTAAGTTTGAATTACTTTGGATTTTCAACTTTATCCTTATTATGAAATCCGGAATGGGTTTTGTGAAATAATTAGCTTTAGAAATCGTGGAGTCATTGACCTAGAAGAAGCAGGACTATGTGGGAGTAACCTGAAGCCTCGTGTATCTGAAGGGTAAGGGATAATGTAAAGGTCAAGGCCGAGCGGGTCTCAGGGATTTCCTTCCTAGAATGTTTAAGGAAAGAGTGGCTGAAGTTTTGTATTATTTGATCAACATATATCTTTTTTTAGCAACTTTGTATTTTGCTCAGTGTTGTAATAATATAAATGCAATATTTATTGCAGTGATTAATGAAATAAGGATATTAATTCACCTCTGACTCTGACCGGCAAAATACGTGATTCTTCTTCATCTTAGCGTTAGTCCCAGTTGCATCAGAAGCTTTCACCTCAGAGCCTGGGGTCCACTTTACCAGTCTAACTGCAGATTTGGCTGAACTTCAATATTTTTCTTGAAGCAAAAACAAAGTGATATCGATGCATTGCAGTTAGACCAGTCTGTGGACTTTTTAAGGCGTTAACTACCCGTAGTGATTGTCATAGATGTTCGTATGGAAGTTGCTATACGAACATCTATATTATTATATTTAGCCATAGGTCCCAGTTGGGACCGACGGCAAAATGAGCTCTTCCAATTAGTCCCACCCTCCCCTTTCCTACACAGGACAACACGTGCAGGTCTTAGATGTCATCCGTACACGGTGCATAACATCTGATCAAGAACCAAGCGGTTTGGAGACTCTTTCCTCTGTCGCACCATTAAGGCCTGGAATTCATTACCAGCTCACGTGTTTCCTTCTTCCTACAGTCCCGGGTCCTTTAAGCGGGGCGTGAAAAAGCATATGATGAGGCCGTCAAGCTGAGTGTCACCATTGTCACACGGTATGTGTAAGTAATGGTGACCCTCTTTTATGGGACTTTGCCTTCAGCTTACCATCAGGCAAGGCGAAGTCTAATTGACGTGTCCTAAATAAAAAAAAAATGTGCTTTTCGAGACACGACCAGACCAGTGCATGTGACCCATATTCATATATACAAATATTCGCACTGAGCGTGATTATATACTTATATATGTATATAATCACGCTCAGTGCAAATGAATATACGAGTATAATAAGGAGAACGAATATACGAGTATTAGCCGCCCCCAAAGGTCTGAAACCTCAATTGTCCAGAATAGGGCCTGATTTCGACATTCGTAACCCATATTTAGGTAAAATGATAACAAATTCATGTTGAGCGAAGTTAATTAGCATTTAGGATGGGTTTTGTACATTCTGTTGACATACTAAAGATTAATTAAGACCAATCGAGCAAATGCTCATTCTATCCCCTAACCGTCAAATTCTTTTTGTGTAAAAAATGACAGAACAATCATTCGGTGTTCTATCTTTGAAAAAAAAAAAGGTTTAATTTATACTGTTTTTTTTTAAAAAGAATGCTCTTGTTCTAGCTCTAAGTCTAGGTCTGTGGGATCTAAGCCCACCTTTAGACGAATGATTGAGGTTATACAATGGCTTTTTATTCACAAAGGATTCTAACTACTTTTGTAAATTGAAAAAAAAAAAGATATACTTAGTATAACTATTGCTTAAAATAATTGGTACAATTTCAACTGTCGGCGTTTCCTTGTTTAGTAATTATTGGAGCGAAACATAAAAAAACCCAAGTTAAGTACATTATTCACAACAAACAAATGGGTACTGTAAAACCATTCTCTTAAGGTTCATATTCGCTTATCATTTAAAGTAATCAGATTTTACTTAAGCAAGCAAATTTCAGTTTTATTTCTTGTGCTAGAAGATTGTAATTCGATTGTATGTCGTAGAATATAGATCCAATATCATCAGTCAAGGAGAGATGTTGTCGTTAAGTGATGGAACGAAATAATCAACTAAAAGCATCTATCTTACGAAACGCGATTGAGTGATATGTTTCTCGGTTTATGCTAAATCGTTTTGTCATAACATAACCAATGATATATTGTAAACTACCTATAGATACGTTGTCCGCACTCTAAAATGGCAATAAAATCATAACAATCGTCCTGATTTTACGCACCAATTAGATACGTGACAGTATGCTACGTTAAACAATACGTCAGACTTCCGTTAGTCTCCAGTCATATTTTTTTTATACCACTTAGGTGGCAGACAAGCACACGGCCCACCTTTTTAACGTTACCGTGGTCTATGGACTCATGCATTACCAGAGGCGTCACACTCGCGCTGCCGACCTTGAAGAAACCTCCTAATGCCCCCTATGAAGAACCCCATATTGTAGGCGCATGGGAAGACCGCAGCAGGGAGTTCATTCCACAACTTGAGTGTGCGTGGGATGAAGTTTCTTTCATACCGTCTCAGGTTGCAATGTGTGGGGATCACAACCTACGGCGAGCGGTGCGATGATAGAATGTTGCTGTGGGCATCATGTCAAACAATTCATCTGAGCACAAACCGTTGTACAGGCGGTAGAACACACACAGCGAAGAAAAGTCCTATATTTACCAGTACATTCAATACTCAACCCCGTAACCTATATCCGAGTTTCCATTACAGCCGCAACGCTATACAGCAATAGTCTCTGTATTCGAACCATCTTCGGGTGTATCATAATTGTGCGCTCGGGAAATGGTACCCGCCACGTCTGTGGCGTATCCCTAGCATATTAAATTCTCTTAAAAAGGCCTGTACATCTTGGTTTCGTCCCAAAGTCATATTAACTAATAATACTGACGTCCGTTTTTAATATAATATAATTCATTTATTTACCAGATAATTAAAATCCATTTTTTTTGTTAGTAAGTATTTAAATCTATGTTAGTATTTATATTTCACAAAAGATTGGTGGATTTTATAGACGTGCCTTAATATGTGGCACTAATAGCCCCTGTCCACAAGTACACTGAGCATACTGTTGCCACTGCCGCGCATTCCATACAGCATCGACGTCATTTTTTTTCGCCACAACGCTGCGAAACCATCGGTACGTGCGTGAGCAAACATAGCCGATGCACTACAGAAGCGCGGCAGCCGCATATATATTATTCTTATAAAAGCAATTTACTCTAAATCCAATAATCCATGTCTATATAAATCATACAATAATTTCTCACTAAGTCAATTTAAAAGCACCATTTGGAGAGGTCTATGTACAGCAGTGGACTGCGGTGAGCTAATTGATTGATTGATTGATTGATTGATTGATTGAATTATGTATTATTCCTCACGCGAGTAAATAGCTATCATTTTAATACATCTTCAGAAGCCGCGATGTTCTTACATTCCTTGTCTATATAATGATATATCATAATATTGTTGCCATTTAGCAAACAAATTTGTCGCAGTTTGTTAGTTTTAGAATGACAACGACAGCGAAAATGTTTTGTGTGTGTTGCCAACGTGCGGATTTTCCAACTGTCCGGGTGTTCTCAAGGGTATCACTAAACAAGTTGAAGTGAGTCTGTGATACATTGCCGGACAGTTTTCCCAAATTGTATGGTATGTGGATACAGATATTTTTCCTGTTAGCAAAAATACTACAGATATTATTAGTGACTTAACTATGTAATACATTCTCAGATCTATCATGAATTATTTGGTTTATTACAAAAACTAAGTACTTATTTACTCTAAGCCTAATAACTTAATTTCTGTACAAATCTCACAAATATTATAAATGTGAAAATTGTTATTATTGTGATGTTTGTTATTTATTTATTACTAAATCATATATATAATATTCTATTAGTTTCACTTTTTTCTTATCTAAAATAAAAGGTTTATTTATATAAAACTGTAGCAAGGACCCCGCATGTTTAATCCAGCGAGGTTTCCTGAAGAGTCTCACTAGAATATGACATTCTAGTGAGGCCTAATAAAAAAAATTAAAAAGAATAAAGTACGCTCTAGGGTCTAAACGAATCCGGCTCAAATTTTGCAAAGATTTCAGTCAGAATTTTGTGTGGAGCCGCGGGCATAATTTATTTAGCAACATAACTATTAGTAATATTAATTATTAATATGTAATATTAGCGGATTGGGTTAGAATGCTCACTGTGTCCCTGCGGGGGGCTGGTTGCTGGCACTGCCATCGCCTCACATGAGCATTTTATTGGACGATGACTCTTTACTCTTTTTTTTTATAAATTTTACTAACATAGACATAAGTAATACTAACAAATATTGAGCCTTTGTTGCTTATAAATAAAGAAGATTCATTCATTCATTCATTCATTTGCGTATGGTAATGGGTTTTCGCTTGGGCTGTAGGAGGTAGGATACGACGGTATTTCCGTCCAATAGAGAAGTCCGACTGTGAAAATACCTTCACCCTACAAAATAACGCGGCTATAATAACATCGTGTTGTGTTCGAGGCGGTGAGTAGGGTAGCCAGAGCTCCCTGGAGAGTTTTTGTACTATCCGTGGGAAGATCAAAAGCTTGTCTTGCTTTGTCTTTAACATTGACGGCACAGAAACTTTGGTGCTTACAGGGTTGGCAGCGCGATTGTGACTCCCTTGGTGTTGCACACGTCCATAGGCCACGGTAACCAGTCTCCACCAGGTGGGTCGAATGCTTGTTTGCCAACCAAGTGGTATAAAAAAATGTATGAACCCCATAACTGCACTCGTGGTTGCATGGTGGAGACTGACGCATTGACTCGTCGTCGTGCTGCTGGTAGGTTCCATCGTCACCGTGCCCTCAATGACCTGCTACAACAGATACGACCTGAGGCGGGTTATTTACATGTTTGTCATGTTTGGCTGGCTAATTGACATTTCTATAAAATTTTAATATAGTAAATTATATTAGTATTAGTAATAGTTTTAATATTTTCCACAAGTCTATTATGAATTGAATTGAGAAGAAAGAAAGAAAAATGCTTTGATTTTTGCATAACTGCAGCACATAAAAACGGTTCATTACAATATACTTCAACTGCACTAATATAAAACTTTTTTTTTTTTAATTTATAAATATTAAATACAATAAAAATAAAATAACTATTATACAACTTATAGCTAAGAACAATTAAAATGCGTCGTAGAATTCCTCCGCATCGCATGCCTCTTGTGGCAGCGTGCCCAGAAGACTGGAAGCATTGCCACGTTGTATGGCAATGCTTATTCTCTGACCTAAAAAGAGGCCAGCCTTCTGGTCACGAGAAGCGTCGACCATTCGCTTCGCAATCTCACGGAAGAGGTTGCGAGCGCTCGGACCCCATGACCCCAAAGTCTCGACTCCAAACGGCACAAATTCATAATCTCCGATGAGATTGGAGTATTTGCTCCGCTTGAGAGCCTATGCAGAAGCAGCAGCAGCACCAGCACAGCCAGCCGTGCTAGTTATATGGGTAGGAGCCATGGTATCAACGCATGTGGCGTCCCACATCAGAGTCCTACCCATCTTCCATGGCATTAACGACATGCCATCCGGTCTATTGCCATCGTCACGCGCCAAACCGTTTGGTTCTAGTACAGCTGGTACACCGGCGGTGACAAGAGCACGGCGGATTATGTCGTTGAGGCTGGCGTGCCGTGGAATTCGCCCAGCGCTCCTGCCGCACGACAGACCATGGTGTCCGAGTCTGTCAACGGCTTCTCCACAACGGCATTGATGCGGAGAAACACACGGTGCACCTAAACGGAGACAAGTTGCGATGCAGAAGGTAGTGTCATCTAACATAGTCCCTACGTTAGATGACGGAAGAGCTTGTAGCCAAAGACCCGATTCCCATACTCCAACCGCCAGTAAACGGGCACGCTCAGCAGCATTGGAACATGTATTTAGTAATCTTTTTCCAACTAAGCTGCAGAGCGGCCCGTCCCACTGACGCTGTGAGAAAAGGTTCTTTGGGAGATCGGTGTTTGGACATGCAATTTTTCAAGCGTTCACTGCATCAGTCTTACACAATACTTCAGAATTAACTAGTGTAGGTGCAAGGATTTTCCTATGTCACTAAAATTTTTAATTTTTTCCTCTATAAATGAGGTATAGGCATCTTCTAGGATTGGGGACCCGAGGAGACGTAAAGAGTCTTTTTCTAAAATTTTGATGGTGGGAGCTACGGAATTGAATTTAGAAATAGTAGAAGTTTTGTCCGAAACGTCGTTTAAAAAAATCTCGCATTTGCTGTCATTTAGTTCTAAACCAATTAATCTAAATTCATTTTTAATAAATACCAAATCTTGTAAAACTGTCTCCACATCTCCCCCTAGAGTCCCATCGTCTAGGTACCATACATTAAATTTAGAATTTAACCGCCGAATATTAAACTAAATTAGTAATAAAAATAAAACTACTTCCCCTCCTCTATCTGCAGCCATTACAATTAAAACTCTGTGATTATAACTTATTATTCCATATTGATCTAATTTATGATTAATCTAATTTTTTTTTTTTTTTTTTAAAAGCAATTTACTCTACCTAAACCTAATCCATTCCTATATAAATCACGTAATAAGTTCTTATCAAGTCAAATTAAAAGCACCATTTGTAATTAAATAAATTAAAGTCAGCATCAGATCAATCTTGACTAACAAAGTACGATCTTAATTCCTTGGTTTCACCCCTTCTTCTTGACTAATTATTGTTCTTATATTTATTAGGAATACACTTTTAGTTTGACCAATAACACAATTTAAAGTAATAATACATTTTATATTTTGATATCATTTTGAGATCATTTTGCTGACTGTATAATCCATATATTTATAATGCGATGATGACAAAGGGAATATTTCAGTTGGCAGTAATGTACGGCTTACAGTCTAGCTGTGTTAACGACGCGGAGAGCCAACGGTTGTTATTTAGTGTGTAACCAGCCTTACGGAATAAGAGTGTTCGTACACTTAATTTGTTTTATTTGGGTATCATTTCTTATTTCAGATTTGGTGTTAACGTACTAGATTTGGTGCTTTGGAGAAATTGTTTTACAGTTAATAAATTATGATAACTATTTTAATATGAGTTGGTATTTAGTTTTTTTTATATTGTAAGAACTGTTACATAGTAGGTACGGTACACCAGGATAGAGCACAAGTTAAAAAAATTAAATAAAGTTTATTTAAGTACTACAACTATTATTTAATTAAAATATTAATGTATATCATACAACGCTGAAACGGGTACAAACTTTTTAAAGAATAGTCGCACTGTAGTCAAGGAATCAGTCTCACGAATGGCGTTTTCAGGTTCGAATACGATATATTACTGCTATAGTTACCGGCACATAATCGTAACCCCAAACACCTCACAAAACGTACCCTTGTACACATGGAGGATAAGACAAAATGGCGGCGGAAAAACCTAAACCTTGGTGGTTTTATTGATACAGTTGGTCAAGATACCTAGGTATATGCTGGGAATTATGAAGAAGAAATCTCATCGTGTCAGAATCGCGTCAAAAATGTTGATATTCGTAGGAGAACAAAAGTAACCAACGTAGCCCAGCGGATTAGCTCGTTTTAGTGGCAGTGGGCGGGACACATAGCGCGCAGAACAGATGGCCGATGGAGCAAAAAAGTTCTAGAATGGCAATCGCGTACGGGCAAACATAGCGTAGGACCCCCACGGCGAAGTGGAAGGACGACCTCATCAAGGTCGCCGGGAAGCGGTCATTCTGGGAGTCTATGGGAGAGGCCTATGTTCAGCAGTGGACTGTGTGCGGCTGATATGATGATGATGATGAAGAAGAAGAAACATAAATACATATTGTATATTTTAAATATCTCTATTACAACACCTATATTATCATAGCAGCGAAAGCTTCAATATCCAAGTACAAAATTAAATTCAACAACTCTTCTAACCATTCACTGAACAATGCTATTCAGAAATAATTTAACTGTAATATCATTCTCGATATGAACATAGGCGGTCTGTAAGCTGACTTCACTAACGAAGCGATGGAAAGTGGAGCGGGAGCCAGTGGTTATTAAGTGTACCGCCGGCTTTATTGAACTATCTCTGGATTTGTATTAGTTTACGATTTGATCGTTCAGTTTGTGGTAACCGCAAGTAGTAGAACAAGTCTACTACTTGCGGTTTTGTGTACTGATAGAATTGCTTTATAATAAGTACATCTCGTATTTAATGCGTATTTTTGGAAACGTGTTCCCGGTGGTGAGTAGGGTAGCCAGAGTTCACTGGAAAGTTTTTGTGCTGTCAGTGGGAAGGCTAAACGCTTGTCCTGATTTTTTCTTCAGCACTGACGGCGCAGAAACTCTCTGTTCTTGTAGGGTCGGTAGCATGGGTGTATCTCCCCTGGTGTTGCACACGTTCATAGGTCACGGTAACCACTTTCCATCAAGTGGGCCATGTGCTTGTCTGCCACCTAAGTGGTATAAAAATGCCCTTTGCCAACCTATCTGGCCAGTGTGGAAACAGTAGGCCAAAGCCTCCCAACATTGGGTGAGGCTTATATCCAAAAGTGGACTGCGATTGGCTAACTGATTGATTGTATTTATGTGCTTGTCTGCCCCCTAAGTTGTTAAGGATATACGTGAGCTGGTAATTAATTCCAGGCCTTAATGGAGCGACAAAGTAAAGAGTCTCTGAACTGCTTGGTTCTTCTGGTTTGTGCGCTCCGATAAACAATTGAATTATTTTTTAAATTTTATATCACGATAACTATTGATTGAAATATCAAAATTCCAATCAAAGAATCAAAGAATCAATATGAACGTATAGCAACCCAGGTTCCTAGACATTCTATACGCGCCACGCGTGGACGGTTACCCGCGCGCTATGCGTCTCCCTCTGACACATAAGCGGTTAGTTCGACACACGGCCGCAAGGGCAGTCCGCCGGCTACCGCGCTTACGCACACGTCTCGCTGGTACCTACCTAAGCTCGCCGGAGCAATACTTACTGTATTCGACGTAGTGTTACTGACTTTCAGGCATTGTAACCCCGTAAACATTATCAGTGTAAATCAATCTTTGAAATATATTAAATACTCACATCTCGTGAAACTATTCATTCCCCTGAGACTGACGTCTCCCCCATATATGGCGCCCAACGTTTTTCTCGAATACCAGTGAATAAGTGACTATATCAGTGATCATGCCAGTGACCAGGAGTAGAGCGGCTAGTTTGAATCGCAGGGACGATGTCGAAAACACATCAACGATTGTCTCGCGACCGAACACGCCGCCGCCCGCCGAGTCTGCGTTTCAAGATGGCGCCAACGCGTCCTCTCCTCCGCAATGTACCGACGCTACGTTTTCTTTACAGCACGTAACGTCCATAATAGCTGCCCTTCAACGTTCACAGACTGAAGCGCTCAGGGAGCTACTTATCTCGGTACCACGCGCGAACGCATCGACTCCGGAGTCATTTGCTTTTTCAGGGCAAAGCACCCTAGCTCGCTGCAAAGTCACGTTCTCCGGCACACCGAAAGAATCGGTAGAAGCTTTCATCAATGGTATAGAAGCATACAGTGACTGTGCACAAGTTTCGGACTCAAACATTATACGCGGCCTTGCATACTTATTCAAGGACGAAGCCGCTGTTTGGTGGCAAGGAATCAAACATACCGTGTCAACATGGCGGCAAGCTAAAGAAAACTTAATAAGTGCATACGGCGACCGCCGTCCACCGCATCGTATATATAGAGATATTTTTTCAACAACACAACAAGAGGAGAATACAGACGTGTTTGTGGCACGCATTCGCGCCCTTTTATCACGTTTACCTACGGGAGACGTAACCGAATCTGCCCAGATAGACATGACGTATGGCCTTCTCAACTCTAGGATAAGAAAAAGGCTTCGAAGAGAAGACTGCACAAATTTTAGTCAATTACTTCGGCTTTCACGTAACATAGAGGATTCATTTGATGATAAACACACGATGCCTACTACAAGTGAGCGCCAGATACAAACAAAGATGCGCCCCTTGTCTACATCTACGCAACAGACACAACTCGTCGCTAACACGCTACCGACCCGCGGGGCTCAGGCGCCGGCTCGCAGCGCTCCGCTGCCCGCTAGAAACGTTCCCGCCGTTTACGAAACCCAGCGCCCGCCGCCGCCCGCTCAGCCGCCGCCGCCGAGTCGAGACTCCGCCAGCACTGCGAAGCATCAACGACCCGTTTGTGTTTACTGTAAGAAATATGGACACACTAGGGACCAGTGCCGTAAGTTACAAAAACATTCAGGTGAGTCTCAATCTCATAGCTGTACGGAAGTGCGCGTGCGTGAAAAACCCGATGTCTGTGATAAACAACAAAATAACTCATTTTATTGTGTTCATTCTCGTGTTATACCTACAGACTCTAAGAATAATTTTAATAATTCTTACGCTAATAATACTTCTCGTACGTATAATTCTAATATTCATAAGTGTGTATGTATACCTAAATGTGATCGAAGTATTCATTCAAATTTTTCTTGTGATAAATGTGTTAACAAGTCATTTCTGTTTTGTAATAATAATAGTAGTTGCTCCGAATTGGATTCAAGTTCCGTTTCGCGAAATTGTTCAAAATACGATAGTAAACAAATACGTTTAAAACAAAAGTGTAATAAGTCTAGATTATCAGATCAGAGTAGTGATGTGAACCAAAAGGTTAATAACCTCTACATTGATAGAAATGTACGCACAGTGGAAAAGTATTGTAACCCACAAATTTTAGAAATTAAGAATGTTTGTTATGGTAGTTCTATATGTTGTAATGGAGATGCTTCATCGTGCGGTAACCGTCCTGTCGGACGTATAGGTCGCGATTTACGCCCGATTTTCGAAATTCAAGTTTTGGGTTTTAACGGAACCGCATTGATAGATACGGCTGCTAAACACTGCATTGCGGGTCATTCGCTGTATACTCTCCTTCTACGTCAAGGACATCCACTCTTACCTTCCACAAGGGAAGTAAAGCTCGCCGATGGTATAGTGCGATTAATGGATGTACTAACGACTACATTAGAGGTTACTTTAAAGACTTCAGTTATCACCATGCCATTTTTAATTTTTCCCAACTCAACTAATAATGAAACATTATTAGGTATAGATTTTATAACTGCCGCCAAGGTTGTTATTAATTTTCATAAAGAAACTTGGTACTTTAGCAACAAGAATCAAATAAAATACAAGCTGTGTTTTGAACCAAGCTCTTCTAACGTGTCCTGCGCCTCGACTGAAATACTTCGGGATGATGAAGGTACTCACCTTACGCCAGCTGAGCGTCAAGCGCTCGCTGACATCATTAACAGGCACGCTCACGTCTTCAGTGCAGGGGGAGGTCCAACACCGTACGCAGAGCATCGCATTGATACAGGTGACCATCCGCCAATAGCGGTACCCCCTTATCGCCTTAACCCTTCAAAAAAACAGCTGATGAAAGCTGAAATAGCGAAGATGCTACAAGACGACATCATTGAAGAATGTGAATCGGCTTGGTGTTCACCGGCGCTTATGGTGCCAAAATCTAATGGTGGTATCCGTTTTTGTGTAGACTATAGGCGTTTGAATTCAATAACTAAGGCTGACACATACCCGATGCCACGCATCGACGAGTTACTACAGAGTACGAAACAGGACTGCTACATGAGTACGTTGGATCTTCGATCTTCCTACTGGCAAGTAAAGGTAAGGGAATCAGATAAAGACAAAACTGCTTTTGTGTGCTCTTTAGGGACCTATAGGTTCAAAAGGATGCCCTTTGGGGTCCGCAACGGTCCGGCCACGTTCCAGCGTCTTATTGATCGTCTCCGGTCCTGCTCTGCACTTCAAGAGGTAACTATGCTATGCTACTTAGATGATCTGTTGATTATGTCCCAGGGGTACCAAAAACACCTGCAAGACCTCGAAATAGTATTTAAACGTCTAGCCGACTTCAAACTCCATGTTAATAGAGAGAAATGTGTCTTCGCCAGAGCTAGCGTTAAATACCTCGGTCATGTCATAACTCAACAAGGTATATCGGCCGATCCGGAAAAGGTGAAGGCTGTAACTGATATGAAGGAGCCAGGTAACCTTAAACACCTGAGAACCTTCCTACAAACTTGTTCTTGGTTCAGAAAATTCATACCGAGTTTTTCAAAAATTGCCGAACCATTAACCCGTTTGACTAGAAAGAACCAAGAATGGTCTTGGGGCTCAGAACAGACCCAAGCATTTACCGAGCTAAAGCGTCTACTGACCACAGCTCCCATACTGGTTCAAGCCGATTTCAGTCGTCCTTTTGTTCTGCGTACAGACGCAAGTAACTACGCCTTAGGTGCAGTTTTATTACAGGGCGATAGCAATCAGGAAAGGCCTAATCAAATCATAGGTAAATATCATACTCAGGATCTTAGCCTTTATCAAGGTAGGGAGGACAGCACTGTACCAAAACCCGTAATTCCAAAAAGGAATCGCGGACGTCCTACAAAGAAGGTTGAATCACCAGTCCAGGAGCGAGGGCGTTCTCCAGAACTGGAGGGGGAGTATATAGCAACCCAGGTTCCTAGACATTCTATACGCGCCACGCGTGGACGGTTACCCGCGCGCTATGCGTCTCCCTCTGACACATAAGCGGTTAGTTCGACACACGGCCGCAAGGGCAGTCCGCCGGCTACCGCGCTTACGCACACGTCTCGCTGGTACCTACCTAAGCTCGCCGGAGCAATACTTACTGTATTCGACGTAGTGTTACTGACTTTCAGGCATTGTAACCCCGTAAACATTATCAGTGTAAATCAATCTTTGAAATATATTAAATACTCACATCTCGTGAAACTATTCATTCCCCTGAGACTGACGTCTCCCCCATAAACGTCAAAATTTTACAATTAGGTATGTCGAGAAATAATATAAAAATATTAAAGAATGTAAAATAAACCATTGGAAAATGATTCTTTCGCTGGTTCGGTAGATTAGTTCTACTGAGAAGATACCAGCAAGAAACTCAGGGAACTTTATCAGAACTAGATTATTTTTCTTTTTTAAATTTGCTTTATTTTACAATTTATTTTGTGCGAGCAAGCAAGAGACTTTTGTTGACCACGCATTAACATCATTATGGTACTCATCCACCTTATAGTAACCTTTACTCATTAAAGTTTTTTTCACTTCTATTTTAAATTTATTTATTGGCATATTGGCAATGATATTGGTAATGATAATAATAATAACAGATTGGAACAAATAACTGAAATCAAAACTCCGGTATACAACCTGTTCTTGTCTTGTTCCCGGCAAATAAACGATGTTCCGATACTGTCAGGCTCAGTACACTTCAGGACACAATAATCTACTAAAGTGGCCAGCTGTAATTTCCGTGTAGAAATAAATTCTTTGTTTAGCCGTGTCCATGGCGCCCTAGGGGACTATTCAGTTCTTCGCAAAACTATTGAGTTAATTACTACGCCCACCTTTTAGTGATAGCAAAGTAGCATAGTAAACCGTAGTTTTTACAATTAATTATGCTTGTCCTTTGAATTTATTTATATCTGTTTTTTAGAACATAACATATAACATAAAATAAACTCACGCCTATATCCCCGAAGGGGTAGGCAGAGGTGCTAGCACCCACATTTCGCCAGTTTATGTTTAGGTCCCAATGTAGTAGGTGGCGAGCCTATTGCTATTAACCGGGCACTTATAAACCTACCATAAATAGCATCGAATTTTTATTTTTTTATTTTGTTAATAATTAGGTTAGGTTTGAAGACATTTTATTTCTCGCAAAAACATAAAGTTCACTTAAAATGAGATTTACAATTATTTAGAAATTTACAATAACTGTTTTCCTCTATTCTGCCTACTTTAAATGATTACATTTGTTGTACATAGTTTTTGAGTTTACCCTTATACAAATTCAAATTATCAATATTTTTAATGTTGTTAGGTAGTTTACTATAAAGCTGTGCTCTATCGAATAATATAGTTTTTTTACCATAGTTAGTTAGTTAATACACACATAACTTCGAAAAGCATCGAAAAGTCATTAGTGTGTGCCATGGTAAAACCTGGGATCGAACCCGAGACCTCGTCTCAGCAGTCCATTACCCATACCACTAGGCTACCGCGGTCAATAAAATATATACCTACAAAACTATGCTAACTGTACAATGTATACAAAAATGAAATAAAAAGAGGGAGACTGCAACTTTAGGCATTGAAATATCCTCACCATCGATCTCTACTGGTACCGTGGCCAAAAGGCTGGTGGCATTATCACGCTGAATGGCGATGCCAATTTTTTGAGCGAGGTAAAGCCCAGCCCTAGGTCACGGGAAGCATCAATTAGTCGCTTCGCTATTTTTATATGTAGGGTTTCTTGGCTTTTATGATAGCAATACAGTTGCTATGGCCTGGTTTCTCGACCCGAGAGGAAATCTTGGTAAATATTTTACAGGCTATCTCCATATTCTTTGAACAATTCAAACCTATTACTTTCCCGTTTTTGGAATTCTTCAACACGGTTTGCGATGAGAGTCCCACATAGAAATCATCACGTAAGAAAAACGTATTATGCTCCCTCAAGAAACGTTCGCTTCCGTGAGGTTTACTTGGAATATTATTGTCGAGCGCTGGGTTTGTTATATCACAAGTAGTAACTTGCTTCAGTGGCACAGCGGTAATGTAGGTTATAAGAGTTTGATTCTCGGGTAAAATATTGTATGTGTGAGATAAATGTGCTTAGTTTTTATACACAGAAATAGTTAAATACGTGCAAATAGACATTACATATTTACATACTTATATTTTATACTCGACAAAAAGCAGACTGACAGCATTTTCTTCATTTTTCCCCAATTGGTTTTGCTTACGGTGTGAGACTTCTTGTTTCTTTTTATTTTTTTAAATTACATAACTTTTGTCATATGGATATCCATGGGAAACCCCTTCCACCCCAATGTAACGGAGAGGCTGGGGTTGTTATGTTGGACTCGAACCGACTAAAGTTGACACCATCATCGCATCCGGGATAAATTGTATAATTGCGAAGTAAACACCACTTCCTCGTGCAATCATGGTAGGAAAAGATCGTGGGTTCGAATTGGCCAGGTCTCAGGTCCACTATAGGTGATGAACAGCACGGTTTCGTGAAATGCCGTTCCACTACATCAAACCTAGTTCTGTCACATGAATTTATCACAAATGGAATGACACAGGGACAGACTGACGTAGTATATACGGACTACAGCAAGTGTTTCGACCGTATTGACCACCGAGTACTTCTGGACAAGTTAATGCTTGCCGGAATACACGGAGACCTCTATCGATGGTTTTCCTCTTACATAGAGAATAGAACACAGGCTGTGGTTCTTCAGGGTTATGCTTCCGATTGGAGCTCTGTTCCATCTGGTGTCCCCCAAGGTTCCATTCTGGGACCTTTAATGTTTACTCTCTTCATTGCTGATGTCAAGCAGTGCTTCCACCATTCCTACATCCTACTTTATGCCGACGACATGAAAGTCCACAAAGTTGTGCGAGACATTTGTGATGCTCATGAGTTACAAGAAGATTTATGTAGGTTTGAGAAGTACTGTGATCGAAATAAGCTTCAATTAAGTGTGTCCAAATGCTTCCAAGTAACATTTTCACGTCGCCAGTCCCCAATCAACTATCAATATACTCTGAATAGTGAAGTAATTGGCACGGTGAACAGCATTCGGGATTTGGGGGTCACACTTGACAGTATGCTTCTCTTCGATCAACATGTTAGCAATATCGTGAAAAAAGCATCTAAGGCTTTGGGATTTATACTGCGAGCCACGGCCTGTTTTCAGTCTCTAAAACCGGTAAAGATTTTGTACTGCTCTTTCGTGCGTAGCCATTTAGAATACGCATCCCAGGTCTGGAGCCCTCAATACGAGATTTACAAGTCCCGTATTGAGGGCGTCCAACGGAAATTTCTTCGTAGCCTAGACTACAGGGCACAGCAATGTTCAGCTGACTACGAACATCGATGTAATAGGTATCATTTCTTGCCTTTGGAAGTGAGACGTGATATTGGCGACATATGCTACCTATCCAATATCGCGAACAGCAGGATTGATTGTCCACAGCCCTTGGCCTCCGTCTCACTGCGAACCAACGTGCTGGGACTTCGGCAGCGGCCGATTTTAAACATTCAGAGAGCTATTACAAATTACAGATTAAATGCCTTCTCAATAAGAAGCGCATCAAAATTTAACAAAATTACACAGCATCTTGATATAGGACTAGTAGATATAGACCTATTCAGTTCTAGTATGGCGGCAATAAGACGACAGCTAGCGGAGTCTTACTTTGACCGGCGGATTAATATATAGGTACTAACTTAAGTAACGTTCCTTGCGCTCTCTTTTTTTTATGTAACTATAGCTTTGTAATTGTGGTATTTATTTATTTTATTTTTGTTCTTTGTAACTGTATTTTGTAATTTATTTTATTTTTTCTCATTTTTTAATGATTATATAAATGTGGTGGCTTTTAATTAGCGATTTGATGATATTTTTGTGTATTCAATTTCTATATTAGTCTGTAAGCCTTCTTTAAAAAAAATATAAATAAATAAATAAATAAATAAATCTTAGCCTGTTTGAATAGTTAGCATATGAAACGCTTTAAAATTTCATTTAAAATAAATAAAATCTCAGCAAGACGCCAGACCTTCAATTAATGAATCTAAAAGGCATCAATTTGTCCTTTAAGTGTTTTATTGTCTTGTTATAGTTAAGAATAATACATTTATAATTCAAATTACTTTACAATTGAATGCTAATTGAATGTTCGGGTACCTTTTTGTTCCTCTGGGAGGTCATTAGGCGGCCCTCTCTGCAAGTCGGTCAGGGTACTTGTTGGAAATTTGTTGCTTACCTGTTATACTATATAAATATAGGAGTTTTGAAAGTCTAAATTTGCTTTGAAAATGTTCAAATGTCTATTGACGTAATTGCCAGCTGTCTTCCCTACTTATATTCTTCCTTAGCACCGACTTCAACAAAAGTCTTACGCGCATGATCTTTAGAGGTGTATGTGTAATTATTTTTTACTTTTCGGTGCATTTTTTATAGAAGTCGGTACATTTTTTTGTTAAAATTATTAATCTCTTCATTTTCAAATAACTAATACTTCTGAGAATAGTAAGAATTTATTACATGTTCATTTTATTATGCGATTAAAATTAAAACAATTAAAATAAATAGCGTGGGATGGGTAATAACTAATATTTCTTATTCTTATTTATTTATTCAGTAACAATTTACACTGTGTTTGAACAAACATAATATTATTACAATAAATCATTTCAAATCTATCAAAAATTTACAATAATTAAACAATAAGGAACTATAAAAATGACAAAATCAATTAACTTCGTAATTATAAAAATAAATTAGTGCACAAAGTCAGATTTATACAATACATGTCAATTTTTATTCATGTCAAATCATAAATTACTCATGTCAATAATATTTCAGAAGCGAAGTCCAAATACCAAATAATATACCAAAATTAAATCAAAATAAAACAAAATGTCAAACATAATAAAATTGACAAAAAAATAAAAAAAATACCTACAATTCCTCGATTGAATAGTAGCACCCTTTCAATAGGAACACTTTTAACTCCCTATGGAACTCTTTTTTATATAGAAGACCTTTCAACTCTAATGGTGGCTTATTAAACAACCTGATAGAATTGTACATCGCGCTATGTTTGGCGATGTTCAATACCAATAACAATGACTAATAAATCATAAATTTCAAATATTACCTATATTCATTGCTATTTACTCGACTACGGCGAAGCCAAAGGAGGGTTATGATCTTTCAAAGTCAAAAATCATTTATTCTGCATAGACCATTAAATCGACACTACAAAACGTCAATATAAAAAGAAATATGAAAGATGGCCCCGACCTGAGAAGACCCCGGTAAGAAACTCAGCGGGCATTTGTTTGTCTATTTACAAACATTTACTAAGTCTACTTAGTCTAAATACAAAAATTTACTTGAGTAGCATAGTTGAGCGAACAGCTCATTTCCAAGCTTGTTTACAACCATGGCTACACTTGATATTTTCTTGTTCAATACTTTTTAAAGCGTGATTTTTCAGTTTTAACCTTTTTTTTAAATTTTATCTATATATATGATTTATGATTGTTTTTAAGCCCACAACATTTATCTCATGTCGCCATATTTAAAAACTCAGAGCAACACAGCAAAGTTGTATTTTCTAACTTTTTATTTTATACCACTTAGGTGGCAGACAAGCACACGGCCCACCTGATGGAAAGTGGTCACCGTGGCATATGGACGCGTGCAAAACCAAGAGAGTCACACTCGCGCTGCCAACCCTGCAAGCATTGAGAGTTTCTGTGCAGTCAGTGTAAAAGACAAAGCATGACAAGCTTTTGGTTTTCCCACCGACAACAGCACAAAAACCCTCCAGAGAGCTCTGGCTACCCTACTCACCGCCGGGATCACAACACGAGGTTATTATGACCACGGTATTCTATAGGGCGGAGGTACTTCCCCAGTCGGACTGCTCAATTGGATGGAAATACCGTCGTGTCCTACCTCCTATCTACCTATCAATATTATTCAAAATAACAGCAATACGTGGTGGTAGGTAGCCTGCTATAAATTCAAAACATTTTAAAACTCGGCACCTTTTTCTATATAATGTAACGAACTCAATGCATAACTTAGGAGCTCGACGCGTCGAGCTGCGTTTAATCCCGAGTGCAGGGAGAGACTGGTGTTTGTTAAACTGCAAAGAAAGTACCTTACTTATTAAGATGGTAATGTTTGACTTCTAGAACACTTTGTGTCAATTATAAAACAGAGGATATATTTACAGTGAGTTTTTTAAAAAGGTAATAAGTTTTTACTATACTGCAAAAGAAGGAATTATTTTATACCACTTAGGTGGCAGACAAGCTCACGTCTCATGTGATGGAAGGTCGTTACCGTAGCCTATGATCTTGTAAAACATCACAGACGTCACATTCGTTTTGCTAACCCTGTAGAAACCTGTAACACAGGTTCTAATTTTGCCGTTCCCTAATTTTGCTCTTGCAAAACTGGAGAACCGCTCGACCGATTCTGCTGATAAGAACTTCATGAATTCCTGGTAAGGGTTCTTAAAGAAGACTTGAAGAATAGGATTTCGTGAAGTTTTTTTTATTTATTTATTTATTTATTATAATCATTGCAAATATGGGTTACATATAGTTGTTATAGGTAGCAGGTAGGTTTCACCATATTTTACCATAGTAGGCATGCAATTTTACAAGCTAAATTGGGAAGTGAATTAATTAATATGTTATATTCATGCTTAGAAAATTCAAATTATTAGATTATCATAACATTATTTTGTCATTTTTATAGATTCTAGGATATAAATCAAAATGTCATATTAGTATTTTAGTATACATACTTAAAAATTTAAAATTAACAATGTCATAGTGCAATATCTTCTTAATTATTATATATAGATCAGTTTATAATGTCAGTTCAGTAATATAACAATAGTAAATGTCATAAATAATTAACTTAACTTTGTTACAATAAACATTTTATACCATTCTCATCAAGAGTGTATACTGAACACATCACTATTATGGGACTTTGTACTGAAGTAATGAGGTATCTGACAGAAAGTCATTTAACGAATAGTAGCATTTCTTCACTAATAATACACGGAGTTGCTTTTTGAATATTTTTAATTCTGGAATAAGTCTAATACACTCTGGTACATTATTAAATATCCGCGGGGCCAAGCAAAATATACTTTCATGCATTAGTTGTGTTTTGCTAGCGACTACGTGTAATTTATTCTGATGCCGTGCACGTGTACGATAATCAAATAGTTCAGAGTTACTCTTCACAAATACTGCGGCCTCAAGTATATATATACATGGAAGTGTTAATAAATTCATGTTTCTGAAGTATGGTTCGCAAGAGTCTGGTGAGTGAAAATTAAACATGACTCTGATACAGCGCTTTTGAGCAATGAACGCACGTTCGTGGTCTGTACTGTTACCCCAGAATATCACCCCGTATCTGAGTGTTGAGCTAACGTAGCCGTGATAGGCTGTTACTAAAGTAGATGTATTTGCAACCTTTCTTAATTTCTGGAGTGCGTATGAGAACTGTGTTAGTTGTTTACACACATACTCCACATGTATTTTCCAGTTGATTTTGTTATCAATATGTAACCCCAGAAATTTAGTGACCTCCACTTCTTCAACGTCGCTATTTAAGTAACGAATTGTTAAAGGTGTTGTGCGACAAACTCGTATTCTAAAATTCATTATTTTTGTTTTGTCAAGGTTAATCGTTAAGTTATTAATTTTAAGCCAGTCTATAATTCGTGCTAAAGATTGATTAATGTCCGATTCTAAATCTATTGTATTGTCATTAGCAAAGAGTACAGTGCTATCATCAGCGAACAGCGTAATGTCGTGTTGTGTTGCCGAAGGCATGTCATTAATATATACAAGG
The DNA here is from genome assembly GCA_963662185.1 of Eilema griseolum. Lineage (NCBI taxonomy): Eukaryota > Metazoa > Arthropoda > Insecta > Lepidoptera > Erebidae > Eilema > Eilema griseolum. The sequence continues at coordinate 19,800,369 of OY759248.1, read as the reverse complement.
AAAAGTAAAGGACCCAGAATACTCCCTTGTGGAACACCAAATTTAGCAATTCCAGTTTCAGAAGTACAGACTTCTTCAGTTTTTGTTTTAGGGTTGACCCATCCTATTTCAGTAAATTGCTGTCTGTCAGAAAGGTAAGATTTGATTAGATTGTACACATTACCTCTAACACCATATGCATACATTTTACTTAATAAAATATTATGGTCAACACGGTCAAAAGCCTTCGACATATCCATATATAGTGCCACAGCTGGTAGTCCATTGTCCAGATTAGTCATCACTTTACTTAAGAAGTTATAAATTGCTACATTTATTGATTTACAATTTCTGTACCCATATTGACAAGGTGTAAAAATGTTTAATTTTTCAAAAAAGGTATATAGGCATTTGTGTATCACCTTTTCGAATATTTTAGCGAAAATCGGTATTAACGCTATGGGCCTATAGTTACTCATATTTGTTTTGTCACCTTTTTTAAATATTGGCTTTATATTCTACTATATTTCTACTACGAGTATATAATAATAATAATAATAATATATCTCTTTATTGCATGTACACAAATAAGGGATACAGAAAACAAAATACAACAGGTACATCTTTGTGGCATTACAAGTGGCGGTCTTATTATATAGTATATCACTCTTTTCTTTTTTTATTTAGGGCACGTCACTTAGACTTCATCTCGCCTGATGATAAGGTGAAAGAAATTCAATTATTAGGTTCATTGTGCCTTTTTCGAGAGCAACTGCCATCTAACTCCTCAAGCCCGAAAGGAAAGACAACTTTATAGTAAAAATTCAATTGAATAAAATTTTAAAGCATTTAGTATGCTCACTATTCAACTCGATTGAGATTAGACCGAAATTGAACTAATAGTTCGAACGAGTCTCGGTACATGGCTCCCACCATTGCTGCAAGACGAATATGTAGGAAGACTTGTATGGCTTCAGGCGTTTTGCAGTGGCTCAGTAGTCAGCGCTTTCCCCTTGTAAGATAAAGATCACGGGCTCAAATTCTGCCTGAGCCGATAAAAATATTCCTATCTTAATCAGTAGTTATACAGGTCTAAAGGCTTATATGCGCCTTCAAAGTACTTAGTGTGTACACATTGAGAAACTCACTTGTACTTTTCCACCTTATTTTTAATATAAATATTAGACAAAGATAATGAAAGTACAAGTGAGTTCTCAATATGTGTAACAACAATTTCCAACAAGTGCCATCAATCAACAGTATAAATAGTACTTAGTATGCCCCATAGATGAAATAAATAATATTTTAAACTGTAGATTGATGGCACTTGGTGGAATTTGTTGTTACACATATTGAGAACTCACTTGTACTTTTCCACATTACTTTATTGCTTATTACACCTGACCGGTTTCGCCTTACGGTACGGTACGGTACGCCGTAAGGCGAAACCGGTCAGGTGCATAGGTTACACTAAAAGTTTCCGGAACTGGCCACTTACATAAACAATATTTAAAAATTTATTACAACATTTGAAAATAGAACTCTTTGGCTGTAGAATACAGTTTGTTTCATCTGACTGTCTTTTGTTTTTACCTTGTGGCGCCATTTCAAAAATTGTGTGTCTGCATCAACATGGATTTAACTCGGGAAAATTTTCGTAGTATGATTTTCTACGATTTTAAATGTAATTTGACGGCTCAACAGAGCATCACTCGGCTTGAAACAGCTTTTGGCGATGAAGCTCCATGCAAGACGACTGTTTATAGCTGGTTTGCAGAATTCAAGCGTGGTCGTATCAATCTAAGTGACGAATCTCGCGATGGTCGGCCGTCCACCGCTGTGACCAACAAAAACATCGATGCTGTGCGCCGTATGATTGAAACAGACAGGCATGTGACCTACCATGAAATTCGCGCATCCTTAGAAATAGGCATGAGTCAAATACAATCAATCCTACACAAACATTTGGGTGTGAGAAAGCTGTGCTCGCGGTGGATCCCACATAACTTGACCGAGGATCAAAAAACGGACCGCGTCACTTGGTGCAGTGCCATGCTTACCAGATTCAACGAAGGTGCGTCAAATTTGGTGTGGGACATAGTAACAGGTGACGAAACATGGATTTATTGCTACGATCCCAAAACAAAGCAGCAATCGAGCGTATGGGTCTTTCAAGATGAGCCGAAACCAACCAAAGTGGCGCGCGTGAAAAGTGCATCTAAGCGGATGATTGCTTCTTTTTTTAATAAAACTGGACACGTGGCTACTGTTGCTTTAGAAAATCGTCGTACTGTGAATAGTGACTGGTACACGACCATTTGTTTGCCGGAAATTATTGACGAACTCCGTAAAAATAACCGTAAACGCCGTATCATCCTGCACCACGACAATGCTAGTTCTCACACGGCCATACAGACAAACGACTTTTTGAAGGCGAAAAATGTAGAACTCATGAGTCATCCTGCATACAGTCCCGACCTGGCACCTTGTGACTTTTATCTGTTCCCAAAAATTAAGAACCAATTACGCGGCCAACGATTTTCATCACCAGAAGAGGCTGTCGAGGAGTATGAAAAACACGTTTCAGAGGTCACCACAGAGGAGTGGCACAAAAGTTTTAAAAACTGGTTTGATCGAATGAAAAAGTGCATAGACGCCAAGGGAGATTATTTTGAAAAACAATAAATTAATTTTGTACCTTTAGTAGTATTTTTTCATATTCATTCCGGAAACTTGTAGTGCGCCCCACGTATAATAAGCTATAAAGTAATGAGTAAAAGTACAAGTGAGTTATCAATATGTGAAATAAATAATACTATAACACTTTATTCAATTACATTTTGTAATATTTAACACTATTTAATAGCTTAATCAAATTAATTGTAATAATTATGAGTTTTGGTCAAACTAATAGTTTAATAAAGACTTATAATGTATCTTTAACCTGTTCTACACGAAGCAGGTTAAAGAAAAGCTTTTAAAAAGTTTGTGCACGTAATTTATTTAATGGAGTTCGGACCTACAACGTCTTGATTGTAAGCCCATTTGCCTTAAACTATTAACCTTCCTTCAAGTCATTAATTAATGAGGTCATTAGATGTGTTTTAATTGATTCCCTTGACCCAGCGTGTTAGGGGTAGGTCAATGTGACGTGGCATGTTTAGATTGCCGATTGTTTTCTGTCTACACACGTGACGTTGCAGGTTTTCTTAGCAGTAGGCGTTTACGAAAGCGTTGTTTACATGGGATTATTATTTAATTATGGTAGCTGACGTCGTTGCCTTTTTTGTATAGATATAGGGGTAAATTGTTAAAAAAAACCCGACTGTTGCAGAAAAGATCGACAGAAGTTTGATAGCAGGTGGGACTCATAAATTTTCTTTTGGTATACGATTTGTAAATGGGTACCGCTTGCATTTCAACGTCTTTTGGTCTTTTCATTAGCAGTCGGATTTTTATTTTGGAAAGTATAAGTAATATAATAAAATAAAAAAAATAAGTTCAAAATATCAATATAAAACATAAATACACAAAATACATACATACATATAATCACGCCTTTATCCCCGGAGGGTTAGGCAGAGGTGAATTAACACCCATATTTCACCATCATTGTATTCGGTCCCACGTAATAGGGGGTGAGCCTATTGCCGTTTTCCAGGCACTATAGTTGCCTCGAGCCATGCATCTCGGGCTGAATCTGCGCTGTATATATCTGTCTGATGTTAACAGTCTTATCCCTTAGTCGCCTTGTACGACACCGCATGGGAAGAGATGGGGTGGTCCAAATTCTACTCTGCCAAAAACCACACGGTTAAAATAGATTCCAATATATATTGAACCCGTCGCAAAGGTGCTCATGATTAATTAATAATGGTGAATAATTGATAATGAAATTATTTTTATTATCGCCAAATTTCTTACAACTGGTTAATTTCGGATGGTTATTGAAAACCTAGTCTAAAAAAAAAACTTTTGAACTCTCGCTTTTCATGATTTACAATAATGATTGAATAATGAATTCCACCATACACAAGTCCTCTCCTCTGGACATCACTTTTATTCAATAGCTGTACGTGAGGCGATTGAAATCAAGAAGCAACATGGAATACAGAGATACAAGAGATAGGACACGGCGGTATTTCCGCCAAATTGAGCAGTCCGACTGGGGAAGTACCTTCGCCCTACAGAACACCGTGTTGTGTTCCCGGCGGTGAGTAGGGTAGCCAGAGCTCACTGGAGAGTTTTTGTGCCGTCAGTGGGATGATCAAAGGCTTGTCCTGCTTTGTCCTCTACACTGACGGCACAAAATCTCTGTTCTTACAAGGTCGGCAGCACGGATGTGACTCCACTGGTGTTACACACGTTCATAGGTCATGGTAACCACTTTCCATCAGGTGGGCTGTGTGTCTTGTCTGCCACCTAGGTTGTATAAAAAAAATAAAAATTCTACCTCACTGACTCGAAGATGGGCATGCACCCCTGAGTTTGACAGCCTGTGACCACAGCCAGTTTATTTTAGTCTGAACGTAAGGGAAATTTAAGGTTTAAAACTCATGGAGTTCTTTTTAATCGCCATTTATTATACTGTGAGGTTTTAAAATCGTATAAAGTTGCGGGATAAAAGTGAGCATCCACTTACAAAGAGAAAAGAGGTAAAATGGCTACCTGCCAGCATAAATATATGTCTTTAAATATTCTTAGTTTTTACAAACCTTATCTCGAGTAGACTCATATTTAAGTAGAAAGAATAAAAAGCAGCTTATCGTTTGAAATACCTTCTAATGTCAATGACCTCGAGGTTCCATTGTCAATTCTCTATTTGAAATGCGCTTCTAACAATTCCATTAATATTAGAAATGTAAAAAGTTGAGAAAATGTTTCAATATTTGTTACTTAACACGTTCTTGGACACCACGGATATAGGCGTCCACCGTTTGACATGTAATATGACGGACGCCTATGGACGTCGCTTTTGTGTATTTTTTTTACAATATAGTTCTTATTTCTATGAAATCAAGGTTCACTATTTTAAAGTAGAAGTCTTGTGTCATATATCAATGGCAATAGATTTGTAATCGGCATATTCTATGATTAAAAAAATTTAGTTGCAAGTAGGAGTGTGGTCGTGGTCAATGTTCCCCTCATACCGCGTACACCCCGGACATAGACGTCGTATTTGTTCGCGTCAGTAGCTCAGTGTCAAGGCGGAAGGAAAGACGTTTCGCCGCTCGCGCAGGTAATTATTTTTTCTTCATTTATCGATGTTTTTTTTACTGATAATATAATTTTATACACTAAATATCCTTTTGGTGTTATAGTTTTTCAAAAGCAATCATCCTAGAGTGCATAGTTTAGTTTATTTGCATGAAAAAATGAATATTATTACCTTGATTTATTTGTTGCTAGATGGCATCTAGCGATGAGTACAGCTGTCCTGAAAAGCGTATTATGAGGCTTTTTGAAGAAGCTTCATCCAACGAGGGAACACCTGAACCATTCAGCGATGATGGAGAATACGGCTCGGACTAGGATTATGATCCTCGTAATGATATTTTATCATCTGACTCAGACCAACCAAATCCACCGAAGCGCAGGCGCTTTATTCCATCTATGCGCATATCAGAAAGTTCTGATGATTCGGACTCTTCGTATAATGAAGAATGTCATGCTGTAAGTACTTCTCCATCTATATTAGTACATAATTACGACAATAGTCCAACGCCAGGACCAAGTAGATCTACACAAGCAAACGCTCAAAACTTAGAGCTGAATGAAACTACAGGCGTGTTTGAACATTCGCATTCTCCAGCATCGAGCGGAGCTGTATCTTCAGGTACCTGGCATACTGATAATATAGATATTCCAGGCTTCCCCTTTGAAGATTGTCAAGTTGGGCATAAAAACAATATTACTGCTGAATCTACTGCATTTGAAATCTTCCGCCAAGTTTTTACACCAGAAATTATGGACATTATAGTTGAGAAAACAAACGAATATGGTCAACAATTGTGTGCTGAAAAGGGTCCACAAACGAGGTTCAGTCGTTACAAAGTTTTAAACCAGCCGATCGATCTGAAATTGAAAAGTTTTTAGGTTTGTGTCTATTGAAAGGGCAAATATCAACATCGGAAGCTCGTAAACTGTTCACCACTACAGATGTTTTATATTATCATCCGATTTTTAGATACATAATATCTGGTAGACGTTTTGAACAAATTTTGATATGTTTGTACGTAGCTGATTTGGGCGCTAAAGGTAAACATAAAATTGATACTTTCATTGAGGTACTCTCTAATAATTATAATATTATATAAGTGATTTGTTACCAAGTTAATTTTAAAGTTGACTCAATAGTTTATTCTACTGATTGTTTTAGCTCTTGTAGGATTAAAAAGCACTGTGATTTGTGAGAATTAAAGATTAAAAAAGAGTTCCTTTAAACTATTAGACTAATAATTAATAACTCTTAAAATAATAATTACTGATAAGACTGATTGTTACCAGAAGAATATAAGGGACAGTGCCTGGCTAAAATTTGTGGATTAATAATGTGATTAAAATAAATATATTTTAAAAATAAATATTCTTTTATTTCTATAAACGACATCTACAGACGTTGTGTCATAATATATCGATATGAAACTATATGATATGACACAACGCCTATAGACGCCTGACGCCTATAGACGTCTGTCATATTTGATATTTAGTCAATTAAGTAATATGACACAACGCTTATAGACGTCATTTTTTTTTGTATGGAAATCCTATGTGTCATCCCACGTAACACCTGGTTGCTGGCAATGTCCATGAACGTGTTAACTACGTTTAAACGTCTTAACACTAAAGAATCTGTGAGTATATTGACTCTTATAAAATTCATAGTTTTAATCTCTGTTTTTCTAACAATTAGTGATAATAATTATGACTCATCATCATTTTTTTAATCAGTAATTTAATTTTAGTTCATTTTTTTTTATACCACTTAGGTAGCAGACAAGCACACAGCCCACCTGAAAGTGGTTATTGTGGCCTATGGACGTGTGCAACACCTAGGGAGCCACACACGTCATGTATTGTCACAGTAGTCATCTCCAAAGTTATAGTCTAAAATATAATACTAAATTATCCTTGGCCCTGCTATTTTAATAGTCTTCTAGTTTCCGGTAGAATACAATTTGGATTACCTCATCTTTTCCCATGCGGTGTCATACAAGGTTACTAAGGGATAGCTTAGATAGTTTAACATTAGACAGATATATACAGCCCAGACTCAGCCACAGGTGCATGGCTCGAGTCAACTATAATAGTGCCCGAAAAACGGCAATAAGCTCACCTAGTAATCCGTGGAATCGAATACAATGATTCTTGAAATGTGGGTGTCAATTTACGACTGCCTAACCCTCAGGGGATAAAGACGTGATTATATGTATGTATAAATATATGATGTTATTAATAGATGAGTAAAGAATTATATTTCCATCTGTAACGAGAACGGGCATTTTGATTCTATTCAAATAGGTCCCACCACAGGATCAGTTAGCTATTTGAAAATCACTTTATGGAAACGTTTCTAACAAACTTTTCCAAACGAACGCATAAATCAATATCACAGCGCATAGTACGTACTCATCAGCATCTCTTGACGTCACATAACCTAATAACGGATAGATTTAAATGGAAATCTCTATCAGAAACGCAGATAGCGTATTAATTTGAGTTGCCAACTAACTAGATTTGAAATAGTTGTTCAGCTCTCGTTTTAAGCCTCGGATGATGCTGGAATAAAAAGAGACTGATCACTAATAGTACAGGCTTATATAAGATTTCAATACAATACTTATGTAGCGTGTGATGAAAGTTCTTATAAATTCGAAGAAAATTCTGCAAGCGTATAGCTCGCAAAAGCGCTTGTTTTGGAGGAACTATTTGGTATCTGAGCAAAACAAATTGTTTTCTTCCTAAAAGATCAAAACAATGTAATAGTGACTATTCTCGTGCACATATTCAATCGGTTATGTCCAACACGTACCGACTAAGACCGTACGCCTTGTTCTATTTTGGGTCTTTCTGCCAGGGGTGCAGAAGGATATCCCTCGCAACCCTGGTTGTTCAGGGCCATCTCTAATTTCAAGATGAAAACCATATATGAAAATAATAAATAAATAAAATAAATAAATAAATATTCTAAAACATTCTACACAACGCTATCTAGACCCATGGTAAGCATAGTTTAATTAGCTTGTGTTTTGGAATCTAGAATGCGGATAAACATACTTAGATAATTTTTCTTTATAAATGCATACATATTATACATAGAAGCACCCAGACCAATGCAAATATACATATTCATGTTTACAAATATTTGCAATGAGCGGGAATCGAACCCGCGCCCCCTGCGTAGCAGTCGAACGTTCTACCGCTACGCCACAGAGGCCGCCAAAATAGAAGAAGCCAAATACGTATGCCAGGACTCGAATCAGCAAGCGGAAACATAACATGTGTGGTTTTTGCCTACCCATTGGGAAAGAAACTTGACTGTATTCTGTAGGGCGGAAGTACTTCCCCAGTTGGACTATTCAATTGGACAGAAATACCGCCGTGTCCAACCTCCTGGGTAATCCTACTTTATGTTATCACTCCGTGAAAATTCACATTTGAATTATTTACAATTCTATAAACGTATTATCAAAATAATATTTTCTAAAAGTAAGTGCAAAGCTATTTAAACACGAAGCGCCGATAACATTCATAAATTTTACAACTCGCCTCCCTAACGATCCAAACTCACCAAGTCTTAAACTAAGCCCAATGAAGTGTGCCTAATGCCTTGTTAATGCTACGTCCACCTAAAGAACTTATTTATTATGCTGTTTTGCACCAAAATACGTGGATTTTGGTGTTACATTTGCAACCACAGAAGAATGAATATTCGTTGGATGGTGTACTGATGGTTGATGTACTACTATTTTTAACAATATTATTACAATCTTATACACAATAATGTTAACGGGAATTAACGCGACCATGGTATATAGGTACATACATAACTTTGATTTACCTGTCGTTAAAATCAGGTTACACTGGCCGTGGTCACAGGCTGACTAGCACAGTGGTGCACGCTCTCTGTCTTCGAGTCCGTGAGCAGTAGGTTCTTCATCTACCCGCATATTCTCGATATTTTTAAATTTTCATTTCGCCACGTACCGTCACATACCACACTCACAGTGTCCCTATTCTGTAAGCAAACTGTCCGGTGTCTATCCAACTGCACAGAAAATCGAGGTTGTATATTTTGAATCACTGGATTTCATGCTGCAGATAATTTAAACCCATCTCCCCGATTGAAATTTTTGTGTTTCTTGATTTACAGCTCTTGAATAAAAGTGATGTTCGGTGACAAATCAAAGGTATGTATGTTCCTATACTAAACGTACGTAAACATTATTGTATATTTATTTGTTTACAAAACCATTCAACAAGTATTCCATTACTTGCATTTTACCCACTTTCCTCTAGAATCGACCTGTAATTGGCCATCAGTCCTCAACCACAGAACATCTGGCAAATAAGGCCAACGTAAAAAAAAAGACTAACCATCGATAAAATGCAAGCGCTCTGAATGAAAAACTGTACTAGCCATATACAAAAAATAAAAAAAATTCATATAGTTTTTTAGACCCAACGATATTTTTTGGAAGTTCTAACGATTAGTCAACACTATAGTCTATTCACGAAGCCGTGAGAAAAATGGTAAACAAAGAAAACAGTGGTTGTCAAACTTTTTTAGCCGATTAGGGCGAAAAATGTATTGTGTGTTTAATAGATAAAAATGTGAAAGTAAAGTAAGACTAAGTAGACATCTTCGACATGCTGTCTACATTTAGTTTAGTGTGAAAAGTAATAAAAAAGGTAATAAACAGATGAGTTGTTTATTATTAATAAGAAGAGTATAAATAAAACAATTTAGGTATAAAAAATAAACAACTATTTATTCGTCACCCTCAGAAGAAGAAGTGCTGTCTCCAACATGGATTACAAAACGGTCGACCACATCATCGATAATGCCATCGAGTCTTAACATTTTTTGTTCTTCTGCTTTGACATGGTCAATGCACTTTTGCCAAGCCTCTACTGTAATGCTTTTCAGAGCATCATCTAATAAAGATTTAATTTCTTTTAATTTAAAACTTTTATTATGTTTTGCAACTTATCCTTTTACTTGGACCCAGATTAATTCGATAGGATTTAATTCACAGTGATAAGGTGGAAGCCTTACCACTGTGATTCCCTTTTCCTGGGCCATTTCATCAATTACAAATGTTCGATATTTTTTTTTCACTTGTTTTATTCGTTCTAAAAGTTGAGCTTTGACTTCAGTTTCTTCGAATGATATTTTTTTTTCTTTGAGCCATGCCTGTATTTCACTTTTTTGAAATATTGGAATCGCCAAAGAGCTATGTCCTGTCTCTCAATAAGAGCACTTTTACGGCTACGTTTAGCATATTTGAAGTTCAGTTTGTGCAATATTTTATAGAATGTAGTCCTTTTAAAATTTGGCAATATACCGTCAGCATTTACAACTTCCAAAACCTTGTCAATTGTTGGCAGTTCATTTTCAAAATAAAACATATGTACTTTACGGCGTATCGCGCCCAAATCCATGTCGTCTAAGCTATGAATCAAAGATGGCCTGTATGTTGGTGGTGGCGGAGATTCGAGACGACCTGTTGTCTTCTTTTCTTGTACAAACCGGTATACAGAGGCTCTTGATATTCCCATAATTTCTGCAGTCTTGTCCATAATATCAGTTTTGTAGGGATACGAATCTTTGGGCCAAGTCTCTTCTACATGTTTGAACACATTAATAACTGTCTCCTTATCCATAGAATGCATTGGAGTACGCTTGGAACGTTTTTTCTTCGGTGAAGTAAACGTACAAGCACCGCTCGGACCAGGTTCACCCATTTCCACCAAAATTAACGTTCAGAGAAAAGAAACTTAACAATAACTGAATATAAAAACTTAACACAACTATAAACTTAACAAAAACAATAACTTTAACAACGAATAATAAAGAATTAACGAAAACAATCCGGGAAGAAACTCTAACGTCAACAAGTTGATCACGAGTAAAAAATGGCGGGTGTAACCCGGCTAAATACAGAAACTATTAATTGTACTTTCATTACTTAGTATTACTGTTCACCTTTATTTAGTAGTACTACAAATGCATTCAAAGTTTGATATTCACAACATTTTTAGGTCTTTTTTATGGTCAATAATTATGAATATTAAAATTTTACTTAAAAAATATGATAAGTGTTAAGGTGAATATTAATTATACGAATTAATTAATATTCAGCCTGTATTAAAAAATATCACCTAAAATATGCCGGTTTGTTCATAATTTTATCTAGCTTCTAACATAGTTAAAATATTTATTAAATTCGTAGTTCAATTATTGATAAAAACCTGACACCTAAAAGAACCTTTTTTATGGTTTGTTTACCTTTTTTCGCACGGCTTCGTGAACGGACTATAGATTCTAATTTTAAATGCTATAAAATGGTCATTTTGGTGAGAGTTTTTTAGAATTATTAGACTGAGAGAAAGGTATTCCATTCATACTTGACTTCTTGATTTGCATATTCTTTTATAATATCTGAAATATACGCGGGGTTAATGAATTAGTCAAAACTTTAAATGGCATTTTTACTTTGAAGTAATTTTTTGTTATATACGAGCAATTTGTTTAGTTAAATAGCATTATAGCGTCTGTGGGAAGCAAAATTATGACCAACACCTCCGGTGTCGCGATCGTTTATAGGTACAAGTGCGTAGCAGTCACCCATCACGCAAGCAATGCACTAGAAAGTTACAAACACCATATTTTAAAAGCCACAAAATGAATAAAAGTATTATTCATCATTAAATCTACAACAATTTCTTCTTTATCACGTAACGTCGTATCGCGGTCGTGACGTCAATCAAAAATAGATCTATATAAACGTATTCAACGTTATTTTCGAGACTGAAGTTCCCTGTTGAATGCAAACCTGTCGGTTCTGGAAAAACGCACCAGTTGAATGGAAACGTCAGTTGTAATAAAAAAAAAAGTTATGAAAAAGGCTGCTGTTTTTTTTTATTTCAGTTAAAAAGATCAACAACATACATGTTTTCAGTTTAAGTGATAAATTTTATTTTGGATTGTATTTTCTGATGATTTTGATTTTATTTGCTATCGAACAATACTGAACTCAAACCTGGTATTCAATTTCCATCTAGCTTGATAAAGTCTAAGTATATCATCATCATCATCATCTCAGCGAATAACTAAACCAGGTATCGTTTTGAGGCTTTCAATTCGGGGTCAAACTAGCGCGCAAGGGGTTCCGTTCCTATTATTATATTATATAATTTTAGCCTTAGGGGGGGGGGGGGGGGGACACTTAAATAAGTATTTCAGCTGCAAGAGCAATACATCATGTGTGAAAATTGAAACTGTTAAGCAATCACGGTCTATCAACAGGCTGTATCTCGAGAGATACCCTAGTGACATATAGACAGACGGACAGTGGAGTAATATAATAGGGTTCTGTTTTCGCTCTTCGAGTACTAAACCCAAAAAAATAACTATAATGTCCAGCATAGAAGATAAACTTTTACTTCCTTATTTTCTTTAAGCACCACACAAAATTTTATAAGCGTCTTACATCTTCACAGAGATCCGTCCTAATTGAACTCTCAGCTGCAAACTCTTTTTATAGTTTTTACCATAAAGCAAAAAGTAGTGAGCGCTATTAATTTTCTTATTAAACGCTCCTTTGTTATACAGATTAACGAGAAATTATATATTGCGAAGTAAAATGGTATAAAGGCTCTCTTACACAGATGCGTTACTATCGAAAGATAATACTGCAAGTATGATTTCGTAGCATGGCACAGGCCCCTCATTGTTACCAAATTTATCTATCGATTATATTTTACTATAAAGTTTTTAAATTCATACCTATTGTTTATTTACGCGACACGAAATGTACATTTATTTGTCCACTTTTAAACTTAAGGAAATATTGTAAATGACGTCTAGAAAATGCTTCAGTGGAGTTTGTTGCGCCATTTTTTCTTCACTAGCATCTAGGAAGCGGTGGTTTTTTTTTTTTTTTATATAGGACACGTCAATTGGACTTCGCCTTGCCTGATGGTAAGCTGAAGGCAAAGTCCCAGAAAAGAGGGTCACCATTACTTACACTTACCGTGTGACAATGGTGACACTCAGCTTGACGGCCTTATCATATGCTTTTTCACGCCTCGCTTAAAGGACCCGGGACTGTAGGAAGAAGGAAACACGTGAGCTGGTAATGAATTCCAGGCCTTAATGGTGCGACAGAGGAAAGAGTTTCCGAACCGCTTGGTTCTTGATCGGATGTTTTGCACCGTGTGCGGATGACATCTAAGACCTGCACGCGTTGTCCTGTGTAGGAAAGGAGAGGGTGGGACTAATTGGAAGAGCTCATCAGAACACTCCCCATGGTACAGACGGTAAAATACAGCCATGGACGCAACATCTCTACGCAGCTGTAAAGGTTCTAGGGTGTTTGTGATCTCGGGATTCCCAATGATGCGGACCGCACGTCGCTGCAACCTGTCGAGAGCATCTAGTAAGTACTTTGCTGAACCATCCCAGAGATGCGAGCAGTACTCCACACAGGAGCGAATTTGTATCTTGTATAGAAGACACCGCTGCTCCGGCGTGAAAAATCGTTTCACTCTGTTCAGGACTCCGAGTTTTCGTGAGGCTGTTTTGATGATGCTTTCGATGTAGTTTTTGTTATTCAGGTTGCAGCGAACATCCATACCTAGGATATTGAGATTGTCCTGCAATGGCAGTGGCGTGCTCTGAAGAGTGGGGAGGGGAAGGAAAGAAGATACTTTTGCTGTAAACGCACATGCCTGCGTCTTCTTGGCATTGAACTCAACCAGGTTCTCAGAGCCCCATTGAGAAATGTGATTCAGGATCCCGTCAAGCTCAGTGACAAGAAGCTGCCTTTTCTCTGCGATATCTGACTGTTTGGCCGTAGGATGTCCATGATAACTCCCATGTAAAGTACTATCATCTGCATAACAATGAACATTGCCGGTAGACAGCATGTCGTTGATATGCAGAAGAAAGAGAGTGGGTGATAAGACGGACCCCTGGGGCACGCCAGCATTAACCTGCAGAAACTCCGAAGCTCGTCCGTCACAAAGGACGCGAATACGGCGCCCCTGCAGGAAGCTAGCAACCCAGTTGCACAGCCTAGAAGGCAGACCAAAGGCAGGTAGCTTGGAAAGAAGCGATTTGTGCCAGACTCTATCGAAAGCTTTGGCGATGTCAAGACTAATTGCCAGTGACTCGACGTGCTTGTCCATAGCCTCACCCCAAAGATGGGTAACGTATGCTAGAAGATCACCCGTTGACCGTTTCGGTCTGAAGCCATATTGCCGGTCATTAATTAAGTAATGATCCTCTAGGTACCGCATGAGCTGTTTGTTAATTATGTGCTCGAACACATTGCACAGCACTGAGGTGACGGCTATGGGTCGATAGTTGGCTGGCTCCGAGCGATCCCCCTTCTTGGGAATCGGCTGAACATTCGCCTCTTTCCAAGGCAAAGGCACTGTACCCGAACTGTAGGATAGCCGGTACAGGCGCGTAAGCATTGGAGACAACTCCGCTGCACATTTTTTCAAAACTACCGCTGGAATACCATCCGGACCACTGGCTTTCCGGACATCGAGTGATTGCAGCACTGCACGGACATCGCGTTGCCTGATATGGATATCAGGCATCGCGTGGTCACTGTCGGGTAGTGTTGGTGGCTGCGTACCACAATCATCGATTCGGGAGTTGGCCGCAAAGAGATTAGCCAGCATGGGCCAGGGATCCATCAGGGTTACGCAGCGGAGGCAGCGAAGGCTGACAGAAGTTGGCTTGCACGGCTTTAGCCAGTCGCCAGTAGCCACGGCTTCCCGTGGGATGCATCACTAGCTCTTGACCAAGCCGCGCTATGCGCAGGGCATCCGCTCTGACGTAGGCCCTTCTACAGACCTTTGTGGCTCTGTTGTACGCCGCCTTGAAGTGGCCCAGATTGGGATGGCGCGTGGCGCGCGCCCTTACCCAAGCGCGGTACGCAGACTGTTTTTGTTCAACAGCTTCCGCGCACTCGCGCCCGAACCAAGGGCGCACCCCGCGGTCACCAGTGACATCGGTGTATGAGATATAGTATTCCATACCCAGACCGATCTCACCGGCGACAGCAGTAGCACAATCCGATGGGTTCTTACCTTCAAAGCAGCGCTCAACCCACGGGATGGACGCAAAATAGTCACGAAGTCCATCCCAGTCCGCTGACGAGTAGTGCCAGAGACGCCGCTTCCCCTGCACGGGTCGTGGGGGCGCTATAATAGGCACTGTGGAACAGACCAGGCAGTGGTCGGAGTTGCCTAAAGCGGCTCGTCACTCGTCAGCAGAAGGTCTAGCAGAGAAGGTGCTAGGCCCGACCTTCTTGGTATCCTAGTGACCTCGTGCACCAATTGGGTCAGGCCGTGCGCCAGAGCAAATGCTTGGGCGGCTCTTCCCGCATGGTCTGTTTTGGAGGAGCCCAACCAGATCTCGTGGTGGGCGTTAAAATCCCCCAAAAATACCATTTCGGCATTCGGAAATCGCTCCTGCGCATCATCTGCCGCCTGACTCAGATATTCAAAGAGTCGAGTTGTCTCAGCATCTCCTGTATGGGAACGGTAGAGGCACACATAGATCTGACTCGTAGGGCCATGGTCTACGTGTACCCAAAGGACGGAGAAGGATTGGTCCTCTAGGCAGCGCAAACGGCGACAGCAAACATCCGCCCTAACAAACACGCACACCCCGGCTTTTGCACGAAAACTTTCCTCAAGAACATAGCCAGGGTAGAGCAAGTAGGTCGTGTCGTCAGGGCGGTGTATTTGCGTCTCCGTTAGAAAAAACATGGCAGGTTTCGCCGTCTCTAGGTGTTGGTGGACGGCGTTGAGGTTTGCATGGAGCCCACAGATGTTAGTGGACTCCACCTCAAATAGCAAGCTTTTGGGAGTGCGACGAGCCGCTGTGTTGCCTATTTCTCTTAATTGCGCTGCCATGAGTTTGGGTGGGAGAAGGCGTGAAAAAAGAGGTGATTGCCGCCGCTGCACCGTGTGACAAAGCGCGGGATATTGGTTTTATCTATGAATGTGAGGCATGACGAGAGCCGACGCGCCGAACGGAAGGGCCCCCGTACCCCCCCGAGTATGGTCGCCGGGCTCCCAAATCCGGTCACCAACCGGTACGACGAACCATATCGGGATTATGCGCGGCCTGGTGAGGCAGCCTCCCGAGGTGGTTAACCCCAGTTGGGCCCCTGTACTATACCGCGGGCGGCCAGCGGCACCACCGTTTCTACAGGTCTCCCTGTTCGGCGCATCGCCCCGCTCCATCCCCACTAGACTACGCCAAGACCCACTGGTCCCACTAGTGCTGCGACAACCACCACCTCTGCCCGGCTATGCACTTGCTGACCCCTGAACACAATCCAACCGAGATTGAATTGCTATGGAGGGTTTTTCGCAATAGTGCACGGTGGTACCTACCCGGTCGAAACTTGAGACAAATTTGTGCCACCAAGTTTCTACCACCAGTAAAGCGGTGGTGAACTTAACTTAAGTAGAATTACTATTGACGTCAATAAGAAACCATTTTATTATTCATTATTGAAAATAAATGATTTTGACTTAGTTGACCGCAGACTGAAGTAGCAGATACAGCGTAATGTGGTCTAGAGTTAAATGTGACAGGTATATGTACTATTGTTATTTTTATATAGTGTCATTTCTCCGTATCAAAGTTTAACAAACAATGTATTTAAATTCCCGACACGTCATTCAAGCGCAAATATTATTATGGTCAGTCCTATATAATAAAATGTTAGTTCCATAATTCTCTTACATGTCTATAACTACACATTTTTAGCCTTCGCTGTCATCTTAATACATAATATATGAGTACTTCTAATATATATTGCAATACCGTATCCGGTACTATCGACCGGTAATAATGTGACTGTGTAGGGGAGTCTTAAAACGGAGTAAAATAGGTACTTGTTCTACTAGCTAGGTAGCCTTTGTAACAGCCCCGAGTTGAAGAGAACGCGAGCTGCGATGCGTGAATGGAATTCATTGAGAACTGAATAAGATTTTACTTCAATACTCTTACGGTAAATAGCGCAGGTTGTTTTTAATTTCTCTAGATGTTCCTTCTGCATAAAAGGTATTTAAATAAACCTGTATAAAAAGGAATAATAAAATTCTACTGTTTATTCATTCAACGTTCTGCACAATATTTTTTTTATACCACTTTGGTGGCAGAAAAGCGCCATCTGATGGAAAGTGGTTACAGTGGCCTATGGACGTGTGTAACACCAGAGAAACCACACTCGCGCTGTCGACCCTGTAAGCACAGAGTTTCTGTGCCGTCAGTGTAGAGGATAAAGCAGGATAAGCCTGTAGTCATCCCACTGACAGCACAAATTCTCCAGTGAGCTCTGGCTACCCTACTCACCGCTGGGAACACAACACGAAATTATTATAACCGCGGTCTTCAAGAAGGGCATTGTAAGGTTTCTATATGTTCGGCAGTACGATTGTGACGCCTCTGGAGTGTCACACGTCCATAGACCACGGTAAAATTTTCGATTAGGTGGGCCGTGTGCTTGTCTACCACCTAAGTGGTATACAAAAAAGTTTACGGGAATGTTTCACATTGAAATAAAATTAGTTTTAATGGATACTATCGCGCATGTTTAGAGTTATTTAAATTATACTGAAAGATAAAATTCTGTATATACAGTTTTATTTTAACTTTCTATGTTGATAATTTTAAAAGTTAAAAACATGCCTTATGCGTATTTAAACTATCATGGTCACTCACATTAGTATTAAAGTTATCGAGATATTTACTATGTTATGATATATTGTACTGAGTTTTCGATATTTTGACTCTGTTGCAGAACAATACAACATGGTAAATATTCCGATAACTTTAATACTAACATACCTTATATCCGATGGAGTAGGCAAGGGTGTATCGATGCACACAAGCATAGAGTCCGCGTGGCGGTAAGCGTTAACTGCGATTGATGAATATTTCTAATTACACACATTTCAACACATTCATAAATGAGAAAAAAAAACTGCAGCTTACTTGTTCAGCATTTTTTTAGCCCCGAACCTAACTGCTATGATTTTGATATGCCTCTGGCCTAGCCACCTATTTTAGGATAAAAATAATAAGCTCTCGTCTGGTCACATGATGTGGTTGAAGGTTGCCTACAGGCAACCTACTAACGCGATACATAAAGATACATGACGTACCTCGTCACTCAACTAACTTCTCCCAGAACACTGTTCTTACGCGCATCGCTCGAACTCATAATGTTACTTTTAATGATATTGACCTATTTTTTTTTTTTTTAAGGGACATACAAGCATCAAATAATATGTACTCTGAAAGAAAATGTAAATTAAACGAAGGATGTATAAACTAATCAAGTTTTATAAAACTGTACTTTACTTCTGTGAGGCGGACGGTGGGGTGCTACGCAAGTTGGTCAAGATGGAACGTCAGCATGTGTGTGCATCTGCGCTAGTGCATTTCAAAGTGCACTGTTACAGTTGCATCACTTACATTAGACTATTCAAATTCATATTCACTATCAACTTCTTGATCGTCGCGGCATTCCGCTGTTAAAGTTTATGTGTATAGTTTAGTTTAGTTGGCTCAGGGCTGTGACGCAGCCTGAATCGGGGGCATGGTTGCACGCACTGCCGTCACCGCACCTGGGCACAATATTAGACGACGACGCTCTGCGGGTGGCAGTGGCGCTCCGCCTGGGCTGCAAGGTGTGTGAATCACACAGATGCATCTGCGGCTCCACGGTGGAGGAGGACGGCCATCATGCACTGAGCTGTCGTCGCTGCACAGGCAGGTTCCCACGTCACCATGCCCTCAACGACATAATCCGAAGGGCTCTAATATCGGCGAATGTACCATGCGTGCTGGAGCCCCCGGGTCTCTGCAGATTAGACGGTAAGCGACCTGATGGTCTCACTTTGGTGCCGTGGAAAAACGGCAGGTGCTTGGTGTGGGACGCCACATGCGTCAGCACAGTCGCGGCCACGCATCTTGGTCGCACCATCGGTGCCCCGGCGGCAGCGGCTGAGGACGCCGCGAGCAAAAAAAGGGCGAAATACGCCGCAATGGAGCCACAATATTATTTTGTGCCCATTGCGGTGGAGACTATGGGCAGTTGGGGGTCGGACACGAAGATGTTGATCGCGGAAATTGGCCGCCGCATCCACGACCATGGCGGTGACTTCCGATCCGGCTCGTTCCTGGGGCAAAGATTGGCTATTGCGATTCAGCGGGGCAACGCGGCCAGCATCATGGGCACCTTTGCGCCGGGAACGATGCGGAGTGGGTTGTTTGACGCGACATGATCGCGAGTTTGTGTCGTGTATTTATGTTCTAATTATTTTGTCTATTTGTAATGTGTAAAAAATAGTTGAAATATAATATATATATATATATATATATATATATATATATATATATATATATAAGTATATATATATATATATAAATCGCGAAGGACTTCTTGCGTCTTTACAAACTACCACCCGGCGGCGTCCACTGAATGTAGTGAGATTTTTAATGTTTTCAATGCGTATGTAAGATGTTTTAATCAGTATCATATCAGTAGTCGACGTCAAATTTCATTTAAACGTTAAATGGTGATATTCAAATTAAATATTTCTAGCTGAATTTGTGCGTCCGTTCACTCTTCAATCTTTCTTGCACACTGAATACCTGCGTATACCTACTAAACGCTGCATGCACATTCCTGCCTCCATCCGAATGTATGTTTAAATCAATTCCGTATAATGCTCTGCATATATCATAATGATTATAATAACTAAATTACATCCATCTACTATTGAATTGAGATTGGTTCCGTATAACTGAATTAGTTCGTCCGTTCACTCTTAAATCTTTCTTGCACACTGAATATCTCCGTATACGTTCAAAACACTGCATGCACATTCCCGCCTCCATCCAACTGCATGTTGAAATCAATTCCGTATAATGCTCTGCATATATCATAATGATTTAATAACTACATGACATCTATCTACTATTGAATTCAGATTGGTTCCGAATACTGTTTTTGAATTATTGTATCCAGCTTATCAGCCAAGAGGCTTCCATCTATATAAGGGCTTATAAAGACTCCAGGCACAGATATTAAATAACTAATAGTTAGCATACAAAAATGACAATACCTATAATGACATTCGGCGCGTGGAACGTGAGAACGCTTGTTGATCGCGATGGTAACGCCTGCCCTGAACGCAAAACTGCCATAGTAGCTCGTGAACTTCATCGATATATCGTGGATTGCCTTGCCGATGAAGGAGAGCTGATAGAAGAAGGTGGCGGCTATACTTTCTTTTGGAAAGGTACCACAGCTTCCGAACCGCGACGTTCAGGCGTAGGGTTTGCCATCAAGAATCACATAGCTAAACGACTTGAGGAGCACCCTATGCATTCTTCAGACCGCGTTACCACACTGCGCCTTCACGGACAAAGACAATTACCTTAATGTCATCAGTGTCTATGCCCCTACGCTAGACAAGGCTGATGACATCAAAGATAAATTCTACGAGGAACTATCTCAATGCCTTGACAGCATAAACGCCAGAGAGCAGGTTATATTGCTAGGCAATTTCAATGCCAGAGTTGGACGGGACAATGAGGCTTGGCCTGGAGTCTTGGGTAGACACGGAGTCGGCAACATGAACAGCAATGGTCAGTTGCTACTCAGTCTTTGTGCTCATTTTGAGCTTGCAATATCGAACACTATGTTCAGACTTGCCGCTAAGCACAAGACAACGTGGATGCATCCTCGATCCGAAACACTGGCACTTGATTGATTATACTTGTCAGGCAGAGAGATACTGGTCAAGTCCAAGTCCAACGTAGATCGATCATCTGATTTACAAAATGTGAGTCTAATACCTCAACTCCCTCTTTCCATTGAGCTGGATGAGCCCCTGTCATATGATGAGGTTGTCTCTGCTATCAGGCAGCAACAGAAGCGAGCGGTTGGTATTGACCTTATACCGGGAGAGCTGTTATAATACGGCGGCGGGGAGTTGTAGATGTTGGTTTGGAAACTTTTTGCTCGTATGTGGGAGGAAGAGCGAGTCCCGGATGACTTTAAAGTGTCTCGCATTTGTACCTTTATTTGTATTTTTATTTGGAGGAAGGACATGACGGTATCTCTCGTCCAAAATTGAGCAGTCCGTCTGGGTAAGTACCTCCGCCCTACAGAATACCCCGGTTATAATAACCTTGTGTTGTGTTCCCGGCGGTGAGTAGGGTAGCCAGAGCCCACTGGAGAGGTTCTGTGCTGTCAGTAGGAAGACCAAAGGCTTAAATTGACCGCACTGACTGGTGGGGGCGTGAAATGTTGGCGCGGTGGTCAGGGAGACTCGGTGAAACGGTTATCCGCTGGCCGCCCGCAGGCTGTACGGTTTCCGAACCTGGGGATTACTTAATCTCCGCCTCAGGAGGCTGAACCAGCAGCCTGTGTAAAGTTCCCGGTGCTGTAGCCATGCCGGAGGAGGAGACCGGAGTGGACCTGGCTTCAGTATCTGAGAGGGGACCGGGGGCCCTTCCGCCCATCGCGCCAGCCAGTCACACAACCCCAACTTGTCTGTGGGCTCTGGTTGTATGTGGCTGGGGTCTCCTAGGACTGATTTTGCGGGAAGGGCTGCTCACGACTTCGCTCTAACTTATGGGCTCTCTTAACTGGTGCATTCTATCACTAGAACACCAGAAATTGAGACCCACAGAAGCTCTATACTGGACCTTCTGCTGACTACGCGCCCGGATGAATACCCTTAAGGGTGGAAGCACCTCTCGGTAATTCGGACCACAGCCTCGTCCGGGCGCAAGTGTCACTCGCGCGGCCTGAACCACCGCGGCCACCTCAGTGGCGGCATGTGTGGCACTACAAGTCGGCAGACTGGGACGGACTGCGAGAATTCTTCGCGTCGTACCCGTGGAGGCAGCTTTACTTCTCTTCTGATGATCCAAGCTCCTGTGCAACAGCAGTCGCTGACGCGATTCTAGTGGGTATGGAATGTTACGTCCCCAACCGCTGGGTCGCGACAGGAGCGAGCAAACGCCCGTGGTTTAATAGGCCTTGCAGGGAAGCTAGAGACCGCAAGCAATCTGCATACAAGGCTTGGACCACGGCTCTTGCCAATAAGGATCCGAACATCGCTGAGGTGAAGCGGAAGTTGAATGCTGCTTCAAGGTCCAGTAAAAAGGCAACGTCTAGAGCAAAGTTTGAGTTTTGCTTGCGCGCTACCCATCTGGTAGTCGTGCATTTTGGTCGCTCGCTAAAGCTGCTGAGGGAAACTTCTGCCAGGCTTGCCTTCCGCCGCTGCAAAAATCCGACGGTAGTCTGACCCATGGCGCTAAGGAGAAGGCCGATCTTTTGGGTAATCTCTTTGCGTCAAACTCGACTATGAACGACGGGAACGCCGAACCACCCATCATCCCCAGCTGTGGTGCTTCGATGACCTAAATTAAAATCACACAACGGGTGGTCCGGCACGAGCTTAAGTCCCTAGATGTTCGGAAGTCGAGTAGGCCGGACGGCATACCGGCGATGGTGCTTAAGCACTGTGCCCCCGAGCTGTGCCCTGTACTTACACGACTTTTCGCACTCTCATACTCCGCAAGGCAGGTCCCGGCCTCGTGGAAGACTGCATTCGTGCACCCTGTACTGAGGTATGGATCTGTCCTGTCACCTTTCTTAGGAAAGGTGACAGGACAGATCCGACCAATTACAGGCCTATCGCTATAACCTCCCTTCTCTCGAAGGTTATGGAGCGTGTTATTAATACACAACTCCTGAGGTACCTTGAAGGAAACGATCTACTGAGCAACCGACAGTACGGTTTTCGCTACCGTCGCTCTACCGGTGACCTTCTTGTGTATCTCACAAACCGGTGGGCGCAAGCCATCGAAAGTCGAGGTGAGGCACTAACGGTCAGCCTCGATGTAGCGAAGGCCTTCGATCGGGTCTGGCACAAAAGTCTTCTTACGAAGTTGCCATATTATGGACTCCTCGAAGGATTGTGCGAATGGATCTCCAGCTTTTTGTCCAACAGAAGCATCCAAGCCGTCGTCGACGGCAGCTGCTCGGACCGCATGAACATAAACGCTGGTGTCCCACAAGGCTCCGTGTTGTCTCCGACGCTGTTTCTGCTGCATATCAATGACATGCTGTCTGATGGCTCCATTCATTGTTATGCGGGCGACAGTACCGGGGACACGTGTTACACGGGCCGTGCAAATATCCCTCAGTCCGAGGTGGAGAAGAGTCGCGAACAACTTGTGTCTGAAATCGAGACTACTCTCTCTGGAATATCCGATTGGGGACGACTAAACCTAGTCCAAGTCAACCCCACTAAGACACAAGTATGTGTATTCACCGCTAAGAAAACCCCATTCATTGTAGCGCCGCAATTCCTGGGCACACCGCTTACCATCTCCCTGAGTATAGGGATAATTGGTGTCGATATCTCCAGTGACGTCCAATACCGAAGTCATTTGCAGGACAAGGTTAACTTGGCATCAAGAAAGCTCGGAGTGCTCAACAGGGCGAAGCAGTATTTCACTGCGGGGCAGCAACTCCTTCTTTATAAAGCACAGGTCCGGCCTCACATGGAGTACTGCTGTCACCTTTTTGCTGGAGCACCTGCATACCAACTTGACCCCTTCGACTCGTTGCAAAGACGGGCATTGAGGCTGGTTGACAATCCCATACTCACAGGTAGAGTGGAACCTCTTAGCCTTAGGAGGGATTTTGCCTCATTGTGTGTATTCTGCCGCCTATACAATGGTTTGTGCTCAGATGAATTGTTAGACATGATGCCCGTAGCTACATTGTATCATCGCACCTCTCGCCATAGGCAGGGAATTCATCCCCACACATTGCGACCTGAGACGGTGCGCACTGTGCGGTATGAAAGAAACTTCATCCGACGCACACTCAAGCTGTGGAATGACCTCCCTGCTGCGGTTTTCCCAAGTGCCTACAATATGGAGTTCTTCAAGAGGGGCATCAGAAGGTTTCCCTATGGTCGGCAGCGCAAGTGTGACACCCCTGGTGTTGCATACGTCCATAGGCCACGGTAGCCGCTTCCCATCAGGTGGGCCGTGTGCTTGTCTGCCAACTAAGTGGTATAAAAAATTAAAAAAAAAACCCTCTACAAAAACAAGGGTGACCGTTCCGACTGCAACTCTAACCGCGGTATTTCGCTTTTGTCAGCCCTGGGAAAGGCCTTGGCCAGAGTCCTTTTAAACCGCTTAAAAGCTCTGTCTGAAAAGATACTGACAGAAACCCAGTTTGGCTTCCGACCTGAACGAACCACCTCTGAAGCAATCTTTTCTGTGCGTCAACTGCAAGAAAATAGCAGAGAACAGGGTCGTCCGCTTTATCTCCGCTGTGTTGACCTGGAGAAGGCATTCGACAGTGTGCCTCGGGAAGCTCTCTGGATGATGCTTGGGAAGCTAGGGTGCACGGAGAAGTTTGTGAGACTTCTTAGACTCCTGCATAACGACATGCAATGCTGCGTCGGTGTCGATGGTGAACAATCAAATTTCTTACTCGTTACCTGTGGGGTGAAACAAGGGTGTGTTCTAGCGCCCACACTGTTCGCCAAGTACTTTGCAGTAATAGTCAGTGATGTTTTACGAACTCTTTCTGAGGGAGTACGCATCCGCTTCCGCACAGATGGCGGAGGATGGTCTTTTCAATTTGGCCAGACTTAAGGCGCGCACTAAGGTCTCCCCATATAATGATTACAGAAATCATGTATGCTTATGCTTTGTGGCAGAATCCCCTGATGGCCTGCAACAGCTAATGTCCAGTTGTCACCAAGCTTGCTGCAAGTTCGGCCTTAAAATCAGTGTCAAGAAGACGGAGGTGATGTCTCTGGACACACATGGTCACGAGACACTGTCTATACAGCTAGGTCAGGACATGCTCAAGCAGGTTGACCAGTTTTGCTATCTGGGGAGCACTATAACATCCAAGTGTGACCTTGATGATGAGATCGGCAGCAGGATATATGCCGCAGCTGCGATATTTGGGAAGCTGCATTCCAAGGTTTTCTGCTCAAATGACCTTAAGCTGGCCACCAAAATATCTGTTTACATGGCAGTTGTGCTGTCAAACCTCTTATATTCCTCTGAGATGTGGTGTGTGTATCGGCACCACAAACGTACTCTGGATCGTTTCCACCTCAAGTGCCTACAGTCTATCTTTAAAGGATAAGTTGGGCTCGCCTAACTGTAGCTTATGTAACGTCAATCAGTTACATTTTGATGAAGTGTGTCCGGAATGAGGCTCAAAGAAAGCAATTATATTGTTACGTGCACAGGGTACAAATAAATGCCGTGTACGCAACGAAGGAATTTATTAGCTCACCACAAACTAGACAATTAAATCACTAGTGCACACAGTACTCTTCAACAGTTCCAGTCGCTCAGTAGTTCACAGTAGTCCACAGTCGTTGCTCAGGTCACAGGTATAATCTTCTTCGGTTGCTTAAGCTCGCTGTGTTTGTTAGCGATCTCAAAGACAGAATGAATGGTGTCGCTATGCGAGCGTGTTCATATACCTCTCAATTAGGAGGGTCGAATCATCTAGAAAATACGCGAGCGATAACTATCCACTCTCTTTTGAAGTTTGCCGCCGTCACTGAACTTTCGAGTTCATTCTCGATATTCACCTATTGTTTTCATTATTTATTCAAAAGAGTAGGTACTCGTAAGTAGGTTGTGACTTTGTGTTGACAATTCTAGATTTTTCTATGCCAATCGGTAGAGTACCTCGTCACTAACAATGCGTTTTTATTTCTTGAAGATCCGGTTATTAGTTTTCGAGATATCGACGTCTCTTGTAACAATATGGTAACGGTAATAACAATATGGGCCTATGTAACAGTATCCTCGCTAGTCCAACTTCTGAGGAGCCGAAAAAGTTGTATTCCTTAGCTAAGATTTGCTGTATAGATCATTGATTGAACACCATGTATTCAACAATTCCAATGAGGGCGACATAGTCACGCTATGACTAAGACCTCAATCCTCAATAACAACTGAAGATTAAAAAAAAACTATCTATAGGTAATAATAGATCAAATAAATAACCATTTTTAAAGCTTTCACTTTGGTGACAAACTTACATCACGGCCCGCACATGTCTGTTTGTTTAAAAACTTCGGCACGCGAGCGCGCTGAAGCCCGCCGCCCGCCCCGCCGTCCCTCGTGAACCCCGAATAGACCCCTCAGACACCGTACCTAGTGCCCGTTTAAGGATATTTAAGAGACGCAAGATTGTTGTCACGAAAACATGATAAAAACTTTACAAATTAAGTACGATATTCAATGGACACATTAAGATCGGTGAACTGAACTCAAAGTATACGTGGTAAAGTATACGCTGAACACTAGTGCCCTCCAAATTTCATATTTCATAATATATATATATATATATATATATATATATATATATATATATATATATATATATATATAAATATATATATATTATATTTCAACTATTTTTTACACATTATATATAAATATATATAAATATATATATATATATGTATATGTGTATATAAATATAAATAAATATATATATATATATATATTTATTTATATTTATAAAAATCTGTCCGTTCACAAGCTGAGTTAAACTTTGTGTTATATTAAAGGAAAACCTGTTATTAACCTTACGTTTAGTTTATAATGTATATATTTACTTACTGTATCGCTGTTGGTGTTTGAAATTAATAAATAAGATTTTAGGGACACTTTATCTCAGCATAAGCTCTTCAATAACTTATATTTTGCATTTTTATAAGAAGTCGCGGAGCCTCCTTAGTTAAATACGTAAAAGAAAGTTGCAGTGGAAATTTTTAATTATACCAACACCGAGGGTATGATACATATTTTTGAGGGATGAAACAATTCGTAACATGTTTTGACTGTGCCCGGGAACCTCGGCGAAAAGTTATTTGATGTTTTCGCAAACCGCTGGAATTCGTTAATTAAATTATTTTTAACTTCTTGTGTGTGTGGTTTTTCTGGTAACTGGTATATATGTATATATATTTGATGATGAACAAAATAATAATATATATAATGGTAAAGGTAATATCTTATAAGCGTCTTACCCCCGGCTTCTGAGACCATACCCCGTTATCTAAGGTTCAAACAAGGTGCTTTTAGTTTATTTGAGTCCGTCATAACCGCTGACGTATCTGTGAGGATTTTGCACGAAAAAATTGTAGCAATATATATGTTATTTACATTTAATGTAATTTATGTAGTAAGTGATTTATATTTTATGTAATTTATGTAACCTTCCTAGTAATTTGATTTTATATTCATTCTAAATATTTTAATACCTAACGCAAGTCATTTAAGTCTAAAAAAATATTTTTACTTTATATCAAAAATAGACGCAATTTATTTTCTTTTCTTTAAGAGCTTTACTTTAATTACTATAATGCTAAATCCTAACCGTCAACAAATCAAACTTGTTTCATTGTTACTCTAAACTGAAAGCCAATTCACGTTTCAGAGAACTTAAAATGATTTCAGAATATTCCACGCCCTAGTTTACTGAATAGTATTATAGATGAAGAGCCAGTGAATGACAAACCTATTCATCATATCTCTATACAAACATGATATTGATTTTATACAGACTTGAAATTTGGTAAATAATTAGAATACTCAGAAAGTTTTCTAAAGCCACATTTTCACAACGACCAGTAATGGTCATTAATGTTTGTGTCCTTAACCTATACGTTAAGTTATGCATACACGTTGAGTAATTTTAAGGACTTGGGTTACAATACAACATAAATTTGCACGGGGTAATCAGATGTCTTTTTTATTTATTTAGTTAAACCTTATTAATGCTTTTTTTAAATTGTTAGGCCAAATACTGAATACACCGAAGTGGATATTAAACTATTAGCCTGATCAGTCGATTTTCCGCAGTTTGAGCCAGTACGGCTGACAGGTGAAATTGACTTGAGCTTCTGAAATATTTTGAATGAAATTTTTAAAGTAATTTGTTATGTAACTATTCAAATCGATTAAGATAAGAAAAAGTGAAACGACTTTTTCGGGGCTCAAACCTGTGACCAGTCCCATACAGGGGGAATGCTCTGACTAGCCACCGAGTCACGTCTTGAGTGCCCCAAATTCTCCTATTATACAACCGTCTCGGTGGCTCAGTGGCCAGAGCTTTCGTCGTGTAAGGAACTGGTTGCGGCTGGGATTACCTGCTGAGTTGATCCCGCCTGAGTTATTTAACTTTTTCCTATTAAATTAATTAAATTAAATTGATTTATTAGCCACATAAGTTGTACTACAATTAACACTACAATCAATGCTAATCTCTCCAGAAATCTTGGGAGACCCCACATGTCCTATGATACTATTCTGTAAGTTAGGTCTTTATTAGGATGTCGAACTAGCTTGCCCGAGCTCTTCGACTATTACGCGCTGCCAATGTTTTCACGAGCAAAGCTAGTTAAGTAGTACTTACGTCTAATACCTACCATTTGGTTCACGCGGAATTAGAAATTAAATATTTAGACGATACGCGGCTATCTATAAAGAAAAAAAAATTGATTCTCTCGCCCGGAATAGCTGAGTTTTTGGGTTAAATTCAGCTTTTTCCTGTATTGTAACGTGGGTGTTTTACTAAACAAAGGGATACAGATTGAGATGTTTAAAGTATTCTGCAAATAAAAATATTCGAAAGCACATTACTGCTATTACTAACTTAAGAACTTTATGTATTAATGAATTAAATTTAAAGTATTTTGTTTACTAACTATTCAATATGATTAAGATTGGAAAATTGAATCGGTTCAAGCGGGATTCGAACCCGTGATCTTCCCTTACAGGAATGCTCTGTCCACTGAACCATTAAAGCATTGAACCAAACGGCTGAAGCCATACAAATCTTCCTATATATTCCTCTTGGGATGATAGTGATAGCCATCTTATCGACATTAGTACGAACTATGGATGACTGCAGGCGTAGTTCAGTGGCTTAGTAGAAATAACATACCCCTGTAAGGGAAAGATCATAACATAACATAAACTCACGCCTATATCCCCGAAGAGGTAGGCAGAGGTGCTAGCACCCACATTTCACCAGTTTATGTTTAGGTCCCAATGTAATAGGTGGCGAGTCTATTGCCATTAACCGGCCATTATACACATAACTTCGAAAAGCATTCAAAAGTAATTGGTGTGTGCCATGGTCAAACCTGGGATCGCACCCGAGACCTCGTCTCAGCAGTCCATTATCCATACCACTAGGCTACCCCCGTCTGAACCGATTATTTTTTTCCTATCTTGATCTAGTTATGAAATATGTTGGGTAAATGGAAAAGGGTTTTTGAAGGTAAACGTTCAATTGTTAAGAGTTAATTTTCATCACGAATTTTTAGTCACTTTTGTCAGAGTGATGCTATATAAGGATATGTGCAAGTAAATAAACTTTACCGTCGTAGTTCCTATACCCCAGGAGACCATCTCGGAGACGGCTCAGGGTCATCTCCGGTTTCTTAGCTGGAGTGAAAGGGAAACTTTTACACAATCTTTTGTCCTGTCATCTGTAGATCGGAAACAGGTTTTAGTAATTTAAAAAGTACTTTACGATTTCAAATAATACTGCAACTTAACTACAAATATGACCTAAAAAATATGATAGTACCGATAAAATATAGTTAAAATATTTACATATGTACATGAGAATTATCAAAATTTCGAGTCCGCCATCTTTGATCGCTAAATGGATAATATCTTCGTAATCGGCAACCCCGAAAGCTTTGATATTGATTGTTCGTTATACAGTGCCAATAATGGATTTTTTTATACCACTTAGGTGGCAGACAAGCACACGGCCCATCTGATGGAAAGTTGTCACTGTGGCTTATGGACGCGAGCAAAACCAAGAGAGTCACACTCGCGCCGCCAGCCCCGAGAGAGTTTCTATGACGTCATTGTAAATATTGTTACAGACAGAAAATATCAATGTATACGGTTTATATCGCCATCTCCTGCTGTACTTACACCAATTCTACCAATACATTATTATGTGTGCAAGATAGTAGACAGATAACGCAATAACA
Source organism: Eilema griseolum (assembly GCA_963662185.1). NCBI lineage: Eukaryota > Metazoa > Arthropoda > Insecta > Lepidoptera > Erebidae > Eilema > Eilema griseolum. Next base: position 19,770,021 of record OY759248.1, on the reverse strand, counting down.
AAGAGTAAACTAATATAAGACAGATAAATATATATATTTGTACATAGTCTCTGTACTAATATTTAGTAACTTTATTTATTGCATTCATTGTACATATTTATTCAATTCGATGTTTGTACTTATATTTTGTTATTTTTATTGTATTTAGTGGAATCGTATTTCAAGTACAACGTAAATAAAAGTTTAAAAGAAATAAGATAAATAAATCAAATAAAGAAAGTCTTTTAAATCTAAAACCCGACTTTTGAAATAACAAGTTTTTTTGGTCATATCTCTACAGAAACAAACAGTTGACATAACCTTGAAAAAACGCAGTTCGACGTTATATGAGTTTTAAAATCATTGTTTTTACATTTTTAATTTATTAAGTGTTAACAAATTGAGCAAAAATTAACAAGGACATTGTAATTGGCAAAATTATTGATTTTTTTGTTATCACTCGCTAATAAGATAAATAATAGATATTTAAAATTTCGCTATAAATTGTATGCCACTTCAAAGTTACATCGCTTTTGATCACAACCTTTTGGAAACGCAAATCTGGGAAGCCAAACTGTTGTAGATTTTGGTTAACCCTTCAAATAGTCAATATTGTGAGTCAAAATATTATCCAAAGTAGTGTTAAACCAGCAAATTTGCATAATTGAACCGTTTTAGTTAATAGACTATTTTCGATAATCCGATTGTCCGGCCATTTTGTATATTTAATGTAAATAATCTGTATTTAGGCAGTTTAATCTGTATTTTATATAAAATTCAGATTAGTTATTAAACTGTAAGGTAATTAGACATGCCTTTAATAATAACTAGCTGTAGCCCGCGTCCCCACCCACGCTGGTTTATTGTTGATTTCTAACAAAATTTATAATTTTAAAATTTTCAACCAAACTTAACCATAGACAAAATTAAGTTTAGCTGTCATTTGAGTATTGTTGTTCCAAGTCGATGCGTTTTTAGTGACTTGTATTCTCTTTCATTGTCCATCCAAAGGTTGCCTGTAAGAGATCACATGTAGCGATAAGGCTGCCATTTGTACATATTTATAATATTATCCGTACGTATACTATAATTTTATAGATATTATTAGCATAGCTTTAAAATACATTAAGTGTAAATAGATAAAATATAAAGAAACACATTAAATAATTGTATCTTTATGTTGATTATTGGAAAGTGAAATAAAAAACTTGTAATATTTAAGAAAGAAGAAAAAATATCGATTTATAACACTTAAACCTTAGACTAAAGCTGTCAAAATCCATTTATTAAATTATTTCAAATATAGTATACGAGTAGATATTTATTAACAAGACTAAGTATTGAAAATCTGATATCAATCAATTTAATTGACCATCGCTGCAATTGAAACTACGAGCAAACGACCAGCAGTTTACAAAGTCTTCGTATAACATGAAAATATAATGGCTAATGTACTTTAAGGTACAGTCAACTACAAAGTAGTTTACGCATTTCAATTTATTCATACCCTTAGCTATTATTTCTTCTTTTTTATATCACTTAGGTGACAGACAAGCGCACGGCCCACCTGATGGAAAGTGATTACGGTGGCCTATGGACGTGTGTAACACCAGATAAGCCACATTCGTGCTGCCGACCCTGTAAGCACAGAGTTTCTGTGCTGTCAGTGTAGAGGACAAAGCAGGACAAACCTTTAGTCATCCCACTGACAGTACAAATTCCATCCAGTGAGCTCTGGCTACCCTACTCACCGCCAGGAACACAACACGAAGTTATTATAACCGCGGTATTCTGCTGGGCGGAGGTACTTCCCGAGTCGGACTGCTCAATTGGGCGGAAATACCGCCGTGTCCTACCTCCTATTAAAACTAATAATAATAAACAAAACAAGAACAATATCGCATAGGTAAGCCAGAGATGGCCCTGAGTCAGCTGAGGTACGAGAGAAATGTGAGCCATTGTGCGCTGTAAATTTACCAATCTACCCGCACATTATTTTACTATACACTTAAAAATATTATATTACGAACACAGAACGAAAGTAAAATTATATTGTTGCACTATATATGTACCCACAATGTAACATATTTTTGTTGTGCAGATTTAATTCTGATATTGTTATACCTAGATTTAGTGCTTGCCTACCTGATGTACAGAATTAATATTAATATTATAGTAACGTAGTGTACGGACAAACCTTTCTGGTTTTTGTTACACTACTAATGCATTAGACCCAATGTATGTTTTTCTGGTTAAATAAATAAAAAAAAAAAAAAAACCTCCAGCGTCCGAAGACTTAGGAAGGCATGTGGTTTTAGTCGGCTCCAATCCGACACAACACAGGGTATCTAACTTTCACTATAAAAAAGTTTTTTATTACACCACTTAGGTTGCAGACAAGCACACGGCCCACCTGATGGAAAGTGGTTGCCGTGGCCTATGGACGTGTGTAAAACCAAGGGAGTCACACTCGCGCTGCCAACCCTGTAAGCACATAGAGTTTCTGTGCCGTCAGTGTAAAAGACGAAGCAGGACAAGCTTTTGGTCTTCCCACTGACAGCATAAAAACTCTCTAGTGAGCTTTGCCTACCCTACTCACCGCTGGGAACACAACACGAGATTATATGGCCGCGGTATTTTATAGGTCGTAGGTACTTCCCCAGTCAGACTGCTCAATTGGACGGAATCACTTAAGCAGCGGTTATAATTTATTCATTGATATTGATAAGTAATGTACATGGGTCTTTTTACCATCTTGGGTTCTACATAACGTGAAAAAGCATTTGTTGAGACCGTCAAGGCAGGCATCATTATTTTAGAATTGTTAGTATTTGAAATAGTAGCCAACTACCAAGACTAGTAGCAATTCGTTGACGATTCATTTGTAGAATAGAATGACCAATGTATGAGACTGATGTATTAATATATTCATTTATTTACATGTACATGGGATTTATATTTTTTTTTGTTGTTCGTATTTCATTTCATTTATTTTTTGAATAAACAATTTTTGTTTTTTGTTACTAACAATATTTTATTTATCAATTATTTACAATACAAATGTCAAATCATTATCTGAAATCATAGATTTTGTCATGTTTTGTCTAATCAAATAACTCGCCCCGTATCGTTCCCGACGCAAAGGTGCCCATGACACTGGCAGCGTTGCCTCGCTGAATCGCGATGGCCATGCTCTGCCCCAGAAACGAGGGAGCCGGAGCGGGAGTCACCGCCTTGTTCGTGGATACGGCGACCAATCTCAGCGATTAAAATATAAACTTTAAATATAAAAATAATATAAAATATACCTATAAAAATCTGCAGATTCAGGTATGAAAGAATTCCTCCCCATCGATATCAACCGGGAGGTTAGCCAGAAGGCTGGCGGCATTGTCACTTTGAATGACAATACCAATCTTTACGCTAGGATTAAACCAGCCCTCTAGTCACCGGGAGCGTCTAATACGTTTATTAATATATAGTCACTTGTCTATAGGGACATTCTGAACTTCACCTTAACTGCTGTCAGCCAACAAGGAAGTCAATTACATAGCATAAACATAAACTCACGACTATATTCCCGAAGGGGTAGGCAGAGGTGCTAGCTTCGCCAGTTTATGTTTAGGTCCCAATGTAATAGGTGGCGAGCCTATTGCCATTAACCGGGCACTTATTAACCTGCGATAAATACACACATAACTTCGAAAAGCATCGAAACGTCATTGGTGTGTGCCATGATAAAACCTGGGATCGAAACCGAGACCTCGTCTCAGCAATCCATAACCCATACCACTAGGCTACCGCGGCTGATTGAAGGCAATTAACAGGCGAAATATAAAATCAAAATTTGCGAAAAAAAGTTCTTACGTAAATATTTAGTGTTAAACAACTTTTGGTGTTAAGTGTATCTGTACTGTAGAGTACACAGTGTAAGTACAATGATTAATGAGTATTGTTCCTCCACTAAACGAACTTAAGATATTAACATTAAAATTCATTATAATGTGTAGTTTATGTCATTGCAGCATGTTTAATGTCTATAATGTAAATACTTAGTGAATTACCTCCGGAAGTTTATCAGTTTATTGTTATTGTATGGTGAACTTAACTATACTGAGATATTATAGTTTCCGTGCATAGTCCGTGTGGTTCCCAGCAGAGGAGAATTTGGGCCACCCTATCTCTTCCCACCCGGTGTCGTACAAGGCGACTAAGGGATAGGGTTGTTTAACATCAGACAGATATATACAGCCCAGACTCAACAATTACAGTGCCCGGAATACGACAATAGGCTGACCTCCTATTACGTGAGACCTAATATAATGATTGGTGCAATATGGGTGTATTGTATGTTATTCACCACTGCCTAACTCTCTGGGGATAAAGGCGTGATATGTATGTTTGGGAGATATTTTGTTTATATATTTGAGGTTATTAATACTGTTGGACACAGGTTCCATTTTCTTTGATCTACTTTGATATTCAGGTTAATTCAGGAGTTAGAATGTTCTTGACATGTATTAGTTACAATCTATATCCTGAATTTTAGTTCTAATAATATTTATACTGTTGAGTGATGGCACTTGGTAGAATTTGTTACTACACATATTGAAAACACACTTGCTTTTTCCACAGTATTTTTTATTAAACCTGACTGGTCCGGACCGGACCGGACTACTTTTTCCATGTACGATTGTAGCCCATCCTTAAAGGTTTACAATTGTACATGGAAAAGAGTACAAGTATGTTTTCGATATGAGTTATAATAATATTAAACTAAGCATATCATTGAATATGTACAAGAATAGATGGTTAAGGGGTCGGTCTTATGATTGAAAGGTCTTGAGTTTGAATTCTGGCCATTGCAATATCCTCATGAACCCAATCGTAATACAAGAAATGTAGCTTAACTTTGGTTGACTAGAATATTGATAATTCCGATTTACTAGTACAGACAGCCTTAGATAGATTTTGACTAAAATGTCGCACTATTATCGTAATACCAAGGTATCAAGAGCAAATCAAACTGGTCTTACCCCCGGCGCAAAAATGGCGGGGTGTTATAAGTTGGACGTGTTTGTGTCTTTTTTTTTTATACCACTTAGTTGGCAGACAAGCACACGGCCCACCTGATGGAAAGTAGTTACCGTGGCCTATGGACGTCTGTAACACCAGAGGAGTCACAGTCGCGCTGCCAACCCTGTAAGTACAGAGTTTCTGTGCCGTCAGTAGAAGACAAATCAGGACAAGCCTTTAGTCTTCCCACTGACGGCACAAATTCTCCAGTGAGCTCTGGCTACCCTACTCACCGCTGGGAACACAACACGAAGTTATTATAACCGCGGTATTCTATAGGACGGAGGTACTTCCCCAGTCGGACTGCTCAATCGGGCGGATATACCGCCGTGTCCTACCTCCTTAAAGTGTGTGTCTGTGTGTGTACGATGCCACAGACAGACCTACTCTGTCTGTGGCATCGTAGCTCCTGAACGGATGAACCGATTTGGATTTAGTTTTTTTTTTATGAAAGGTATATTAGTCAGGAGTGTTCTTAGCTATGTTTGATTAAAATCGATCCAAGATGGCCGCCGCCAGAAAATGGAGTACATATTATTTCACAACTCTGTCAATATGGGTATCAAATGTAAGGGTTTGAGTAGTAGATTATTTTAAAAAGTCTGGGGAGTTGGGGCAAGGAAGCTAAAAGCCTTATTAAAGAAATCAGACAGAGGCTCATCGAGGCGACCGGTGACACTCGTTCCGGGCGTTCCTGGTCCAACGGCTGTCCATTGCCATCCAACGTGGCAACGCAGCAAGTGTTATGGGCACTTTTGCACCGGGAGCGATCAGAGGCGGGTTATTTGATTAGTAGTTTTGACATATTGTATTATAATAAATGTAATATGACTTTGGGAATTTGTTAATATACTGTACAATTTAAAAAGTATAAAATTAAATATATTGATTTAAATAGTATTATTATCCGAACTAAAAGTGATTACCAAATATAACAACAAGCAGTCACAAGAAGGGGGAAAACCAAAGTTTTAAGATAATTTTGAGTACTTTGTTAGTCAAGATCAATTTGATGCTGCCTGTACTTGTTTTTTTGTTTTTTAAAGTTTAGGCACCGTTTTGTAATACATCAATCACATGTAAACATGACGTGATATATCGAAAATATTTGATATACGATAATATTTGATACTCCGACGCGTGAAAACATTATCGTGACATTGACATTACCAAAGATCGACTGTCTCATGGGAACAATTCGTACTTGGCAATGAACCATGAAGCGTTGGAGTGAGTAATCATTATAATTTAAAGTCTTTAAATTGCCGCGTGGTTCCCGGTAGAGCAGAATTTGAACCACCCCATCTCTTCCCATGCGGTGTCATACAAAGCGACTAAGGGATATATCAGACTGACATATACAGGCCAGACTCAGCCTCAGATGCATGGCTTGAATCAACAATGGTGCCCGGAACTCACCTCCTATTACGTGGGACTGCATTCAATGATTAGTGAAATGTGGGTGTTAATTCAACTCTGCCTAACCATTCGGGGATCAAGGCGTGATTATAAAAATAAAATAAAATAAATAAAATCATTTATTTCAGGCATTGCCCATAAAAATGTTAGTAACAAGAAAGCTTATATCCTATGTTAGTAAAACTGCAAGTGATTATTTACACAAACAGACAGTCAGTCAGTCAGTCATATATATGACTGTAACTAATGTGTGTGTCTTTGGCAAGGTGGAAACGTGTCCAGTGCTGCATAATAGCACTGTCCACGTGAAGCCTTGCCGCAACACACTGCAGGAGGCTGTTGGAGCTGCCCCGCACACGATCTAACAGTGATGCAATGCGGTTTCTTAGGATGGCCGCAAAGCTATCAATACCAGCTTCTGCGAACATCCCAGAAGCGCTACAGTGGCGGCGCAGCCCCATCAGCATATGCACCCTGGGTGTAGCTCGACCACAGTCTGCACGTGTACAGTGAATTACAGTAGGCTTTAAAAAGTGTAATTTTAACCTGTGCAGTACATCGTGCGAATCTGCGAGCAAGCATATTGGCCTTAACGCACAGGGCCCTACGCTCCCGTACTATGTCCATATCATCCTTGAGCGACTCGGTCACCCAGTGGCCCAGGTACTTAAAACTTTGAACCTGATTCAGCAGAGTGCCATTCAGCCTAACTGGGGGAATTTTACAGGACCTGTTTTTACTTTTAAAAACCAGCAACTCGCTCTTTGAGGTATTATACCTGAGTCCATGGGTAACCGCATATCGCTCACAGATAATAATCAGCCTGGTCAGAGCACTGACCGAGGAGCACAGAAGCACCATGTCGTCAGCATAGCTTAAGTTGTTGACAAAAGTACCGTCAATAGATCATCCTCAACCTGCACTGCTGAGCTCCACGATCAGTTCATTCATGTACAGGTTGAAAAGCACAGGAGAGCTTATTCCGCCCTACCTCACCCCAGTCTGCAACCTATACATGCCAGAGACCCCACCAGACCATTTTACATAATTCTGTTGGTTTGAGTACCAATACTTGAGAATGTCAATATGTTCCCTAGGCAAATCAGTAGCATTTGCTAACTTTTTCACAACAAATCATATTGGACCAGGTCAAATGCTTTTGACAAGTCCAAGAACACAGTATACACTGGCGTATCAGTAAAGCAAAGCAAGCCTTTAGTCTTCCCAATGACAGCACAAACTTTATTTTTTTTTTATACCACTAAGTTGGCAGACAAGCACACGGCCCACCTGATGGGAAGCGGTTACCGTGGCCTATGGACGTATGCAACACCAGGGGTGTCACACTCGTGCTGCCGACCATGAAGAAACCTTCTGATGCCCCTCTTGAAGAACCCCATATTATAGGCGCTTGGGAAAACCGCAGCAGGGAGGTCATTCCACAGCTTGAGTGTGCGTGGGATGAAATTTCTCTCATACCGCACAGTGCGCACCGTCTCAGGTCGCAATGTGTGGGGATGAATTCCCTGCCTAAGGCGAGAGGTGCGATGATAGAATGTAGCTACGGGCATCATGTTAAACAATTCATCTGAGCACAAACCATTGTATAGGCGGTAGAACACACACAGTGAGGCAAAATCCCTCATAAGGCTAAGAGGTTCCACTCTACCTGTGAGTATGGGATTGTCAACCAGCCTCAATGCCCGTCTTTGCAACGAGTAGAAGGGGTCAAGCTGGTATGCAGGTGCTCCAGCAAAAAGGTGACAGCAGTACTCCATGTGAGGCCGGACCTGTGCCTTATAAAGAAGGAGTTGCTGCCCCGCAGTGAAGTACTGCTTCGCCCTGTTGAGCACTCCGAGTTTTCTTGATGCCAACTTAACCTTGTCCTGCAAATGACTTCGGTATTGGACGTCGCTGAAGATATCGACACCAAGGATCCCGATACTCGAGGAGATGGTAAGCGGTGTGCCCAGGAATTGCGGCGCTACAATGAATGGGGTTTTCTTAGCGGTGAATACACATACTTGTGTCTTAGTGGGGTTGAATTGGACTAGGTTTAGTCGTCCCCAATCGGATACTCCAGAGAGAGTAGTCTCGATTTCAGACACAAGTTGTTCGCGACTCTTCTCCACCTCGGACTGAGGGATATTTGCACGGCCCGTGTAACACGTGTCCCCGGTACTGTCGTCCGCATAACAATGAATGGAGCCATCAGACAGCATGTCATTGATATGCAGCAGAAACAACGTCGGAGACAACACGGCTCTGGCTACCCTACTCACCGCTATTCATAATCTTCAGAAGTCGTCAAAATGGTAACCTTCTTTCCTGAGACTTTGCCTTGAGCTTACCATCAAGCAAAATGAAGTCATATTCACGTGTCCTATAATGTAAAGTTATATAAAAATGAGCTCTATAGCCCTCCGCATAACGTTCAAAGACAGAAGCTAAATGATTGGCTATTATAGAAGAAAGAGATTTTAGCTTCTGCATGTGTATGTATATGGACAATAATCATAATGTACATCAAGAAACGTATTAACGTTGCTGAACGCGCTATTCTGAACCGTGTAAGTGGGAGGATCCTCAATGTGGTCACTATTACAGAGGATTGTTTTTTATAAATATAATGCATGTTTATATAATACATATGTATGTAGTAATTATAGGTATTAAGTAGTATAACATTATAAGCGATTTGGTGTTCAATGATAGCTTGTATTGTGTGTGTGTATCAATAAATAAATAAATATATCTATACTCAGAATAAATGTATGTTCCTATAGTGGTTGCGCCGATGGTAGAATTTGTATTTTTTTTGCTCAATAGTAGTAATTCAAGTCATTGACACTGAAACACACGCTTCCTGTACCCATCTCCCTCCCGCGCTACCTTTTAAAGTGAGATAGCAATAGTTTCAGCACCGCTCAATTGTCAAAATAGACGCATATTTTGGTTGCTAGCTTCCTGCAGGGGCGCCGTATTCGCGTCCTTTGTGACGGACGAGCTTCGGAGTTTCTGCAGGTTAATGCTGGCGTGCCCCAGGGGTCCGTCTTATCACCCACTCTCTTTCTTCTGCATATCAACGACATGCTGTCTACCGGCAATGTTCATTGTTATGCAGACGATAGCACTTTGCATGGGAGTTATCATGGACATCCTGCGGCCAAGCAGTCGGATATCGCGGAGAAAAGGCAGCTTCTTGTCACTGAGCTTGACGGGATCCTGAACCACATTTCTCAATGGGGCTCTGAGAACCTGGTTGAGTTCAATGCCAAGAAGACGCAGGCATGTGCGTTTACAGCAAAAGTATCTTCTTTCCTTCCCCTCCCCACTCTACAGAGCACGCCACTGCCACTGCAGGACAATCTCAATATCCTAGGTATGGATGTTCGCTGCAACCTGAATAACAAAAACTACATCGAGAGTATCATCAAAACAGCCTCAAGAAAACTCGGAGTCCTGAACAGAGTGAGACGGTTTTTTACGCCGGAGCAGCGGTGTCTTCTATACAAGACACAAATTCGCTCCTGTGTGGAGTACTGCTCGCATCTCTGGGATGGTTCAGCAAAGTACTTACTAGATGCTCTCGACAGGTTGCAGCGACGTGCGGTCCGCATCATTGGGAATCCCGAGATCACGAACACCCTAGAACCTTTGCAGCTGCGTAGAGATGTTGCGTCCATGGCTGTATTTTACCGTTTGTACCATGGGGAGTGTTCTGATGAGCTCTTCCAATTAGTCCCACCCTCCCCTTTCCTATACAGGACAACGCGTGCAGGTCTTAGATGTCATCCGCACACGGTGCAAAACATCCGATCAAGAACCAAGCGGTTCGGAGACTCTTTCCTCTGTCGCACCATTAAGGCCTGGAATTCATTACCAGCTCACGTGTTTCCTTCTTCCTACAGTCCCGGGTCCTTTAAGCGGGGCGTGAAAAAGCATATGATGAGGCCGTCAAGCTGAGTGTCACCATTGTCACACGGTATGTGTAAGTAATGGTGACCCTCTTTTCTGGGACTTTGCCTTCAGCTTACCATCAGGCAAGGCGAAGTCCAATTGACGTGTCCTATATAAAAAAAAAAAAAAAAAAAAAAAAATATTCACTTCGCTTTTTGAACTAGTAAAACAATGGCGGCCGCGCAAGCGACTCTCAGAAATTAATAATGTTTGTTGGATTTTAACCGCTTTCATAGACCTTTACCGATCGGATTGTGCCTCTCGTGTGTCCCTCAAGTGATTTAGTGATGTGGGCGGCAACTCCTGAGCCAGGAAGAAAAGATCGGTGCACCGGCTGCGACGGCACGTGGCCCCGTGAAGGTTAGTGCATCCTCTCCTAATTTCTCGGGTTGCATTCATTGCCTAAACCACATCCGCGGCAACCCGATCACCTGTCTTGTTTGTTGTGTAAAGCGTCAATGAAACAGTTAACTTCACCCCCCGCAAAATACAGTCCACTAGCTCAGGTGGCATGAGAACCGCGCCACCATATAGTATTTATACATATAATGTATGAAGTCGTCTTCGAAACATAAAGCTCAAGTTAATTAGTACACACTTCGTTTGATTTAATTCTCCGCTCCGCTTACGTCAAGCCAATTCATGGGGACGCGGATTAAGCCCATCAATTTAAGAGATATAATTAGCACGATAGTTTAATCAACTGATTGCCAAGATACTGATGTTCTATGAATAATTTATGATATCCTTTGTCAAGGGTAGCTATAGATTTGTAAGTATTACGTACAATTATATAGAACAAAAGTTACCGTTCTGTATTTGTTTAGCTACTGTGATACACATGCAATGAATAGTAGTGACTTATTTGAATAATTACTTACATTTGATCAAGAAAATTCGTGCAAGAGTGGGATTTCTTGCCAGTTTTTCTATTACATACATATAACCACGCCTTCATCCCTGGAGGGTTAGGCAGAGGTGGATCAACACCCACAATTCACCAATAATTGTACTCAGTCCCACGTGATAGGGGGTCAGTTTATTACCGTATTTCTGACACTATTGTTGACTTGAGCCATACATCTGAGGCTGAGTCTGGGCTGTATATATCTGTCTGATGTTAAACAGCCCTATTCCTTATACGCCTTGTACGACACCGCATGGGAAGAGATGGGGTGGCCCAAATTCTACTCTGCCGGAAACCACGCGGTGGCCGGAAACCACGTGGCGGATTTTCTATTACTATGAGCAAAGATCAGATAGTAATTGCGTTAAACTTGTAATTAAAATAAACTATTTAACTGAGCTCATTACACTTAGAATTTTTATTTTATCTAGGACACGCTATTTTAACTTCACCTCGCCAGACTAATCAGGTGCTTTTTCACACACCGCTTAAAGGACCTGGGACTATAAGAAGAAGAAAACACTTAAGCTGGTAATGAATTCCAGGTCTTGGGAGTGCGGATAAAAGAGTCTCAGAACCGCTTGGTTATTGCTCGTATATTCTGTACAGTATGAGGGTGACATCTAAGCCCTGCACGTTTTGTCCTGTGTAGGAATGGTAAAAGAACGGTAAAAATTGCGTCTGCTCTTATTCTATCTTCTCCATTATTTCAAATTATCCATCTAACCTATACCAGTGAATTATTTGTTTATTTCAGACAAGTTTCCATATTACTTACCGTTTTGACGTTTATTAAAAAGTAACTAATTTGACTAGACAAAGTTAATTAGCCTATTAGTTCCATTTGTGTGAGATAAGGGGCTAACTCAGGAAATTTCGAGGAGGTAAGACACGACGGTATTCTCGTCCGAATTGAGCCCTACAGAGTACCACGGCTATAATAACCTCTTTTTTTTTATACCACTTAGTTGGCAGACAAGCACACGGCCCACCTGATGGAAAGTAGTTACCGTGGCCTATGGACGTCTGTAACACTAGAGGAGTCATAGTCGCGCTGCCAACCCTGTAAGTACAGAGTTTCTGTGCCGTCAGTGGAAGACAAATCAGGACAAGCCTTTAGTCTTCCCACTGACGGCACAAATTCTCCAGTGAGCTCTGGCTACCCTACTCACCGCTGGGAACACAACCCGAAGTTATTATAACCGGGGTATTCTGTAGGGCGGAGGTACTTCCCCAGTCGGACTGCTCAATCAGGCGGATATACCACCGTGTCCTACCTCCTACCTACCTACCTCGTGTTGTGTTCCCGGTGGTGAATTGGTTAGCCAAAGCTCACTGCAGAGTTTTTGTGCTGTCAGTGGGAAGACCAAAACTAGTTCTGATTTTGTGTTCTGCACTGGGGGCACATAAAATCTCTGTTCTTACAGGGTTGGCAGCACGGCTGTGACACCACTGGTGTTACACACGTTCATAGGTCACGGTAACCACTTTCCTTCAGGTGGGCCGTGTGCTTGTCTGCCACCTAAGTTGTATAAAAATAAAAAAGTACCACCTTAATTTGTGATCATAACTATCAATAAGTCGCATTTCTTACGGTTTAGGATGTTGCGGTAAGTCATAACTCATTTGCTTTCTTTCCCAAAGTCTTCAACGTTGGCTGGGATCAAATGTTGTATTGATGAGAAACAAATTTACAAATTACTTTATTACATTTATGAAACAATTTTAATAAAAGAGAAAGCTGACATATTAACAAATGATTTACATTGTTTATTTATATTACATACATATAAAAAGATTGCCACATTTTCAAACTCAAAACATATCTTAGACATACCTAAATAACTATTAGTTGTGTCTTTGCCCGCGTGAAATATTGATTCCTTTTCCCATAACCTATGGAAATACACTATTTGTTATTACAGACTATTATCTATCAATGTTTGAAATTTCAGCCTGATCTTTTCAACAAAAGAAGCACCTTGTAAGTACTATTGTAAATTTTATTGATATTTACTTTTGTGTTGATTTTCGGTAAATAATAAAGTTATAAAAAAATTGTGTTATTGAGTGACAAACTTCCCATCATCATCATAAGCTTTCACATTTATAATATTAGTAAAACAGGACCGAATTAATACTAGTAAATGCTGCCAACCAATCAGTTCTAAAAGGAAAAAATACTATGAACTTTTCACCACACATCATTGCTGAAAACTCAAAACGAAATTATGAAATTGATATCATATTTATCAAACAAACAGGACACACAGAGTCGCTACAATATCCATACTTATTATGAATTCATATTGATGACATACAAATAAAGTAAAATAATACTTTCATGAAAATAGCCTTTCGAAGTACTCGGTTCGGAATCAGCATGAGAATTGGAGTGCAAAAATGCGTGTTTGCACCGACGATGTTTAACTATTAATGCGATATCTCTGTACCACATTATTTTCATTGTTTGTCATTTGTATATTTTAATAGGCATGATTACAACTGCTCTTCATTATCATCCGGCCCCTATCCCAAATTTACTTGGAGTCGGTGCAACATGTGCTCTTTTTCAATTCATCTCTAGTTGCAGTCATCTCAACGTTCACTCCCTTTTTAACCATATCATCATTCACACAGTCCATCCACCTCATTTTAGGTTTCTCTCTCTTCCCTTGTAGCCATCCACTTTCATAGTTGTTGCCTTCCTTACGACATTACTTTCATCCCTACATATTACATGTCCGAACCAGGACAAACGATTTCCTCGTAGCTTTTCCGTGATTGGTGCTGCTCTTAAACTTCCTCTAATATATTCATTCCTAATCTTATCCATTCTCGTCACACTACACATCCATCTTAACATCCGCATCTCGGCTACATGCAACCGTCTTTCATCCGTCACCTTTACGGACCAGTTCTCCAATTCATACATGACGGCAGATACAAGTGCTATTCTAATTTAATTCACTCACAAACAGTACAGAGATCATACACAAAAAAAGAAATATGCACAAAGGCGAATTTAACTCAATAAGAGTTCTCTCCAAGCAAACCTTTGAGTAGCAGAGAAGCAGTTATAGTAATGAGGAGATGTGCAGAAGTGTACCTACATTAAATATCAGATAGTAGAAATGGTACATAAACGGATCTATTTAAACTAGAATCTATTTATATTAATGGAAATTAAATTATAAATTATAGCAATCCGCCATATTAGCTCAAACAAAATCAGAAGCATGTGACGTCACGCTTTCGTACATATTATTTTGACATTTGTCATATCGTTGTTATTATTCGAATACTTCAGGCGGAGTTGTCAAGTGTTTACGAAAGCGTGACTTCATAGGTAGACGCCATTACAATTCTAATGTTTTGATGCCAATTTGAAATGTATTTTAAAAGAGATTTTTTTTTTCTTGTATACTTTATTTGCAGAAACAGGATTTATTTTGGATTTTATAGATACGGAATAACATCTTGTAGTGTCATCATGCCTTAAATGAATCTTGAATACAGACTTAAGTCCTAAACTTGCAGGAGACCGGGAACGTGCCTCGTAAAATTTGTATAATTTGTAAATGGCGGGAAGATTGTTTGAAATTTATGCTTCTATATAATGGAGAATCTTACTAGGAGTGCAAAATTAAAAAAATAATGTTTTAGTAAAGCTTTTATGTATAAGTCGGAGAGCATAGTATCTGAGTGTAAGAATACCAAGTAATAATTGTTCGATTTTAGTTATTTTGTATGTGGCAACATTGGTTATTACTTGAGTGTGTTTAGCTTGTGACAGTTGTCAGTTGAAGATGACATTTGATATAAATGTCACTTCGATGGCTGTATGAGTCGAGAGGAGCTCAGTTTGAAACGGGACGTGGCGCGAAGTGGTCTGTTGACACAACTAATCTTACTGCATTCTATCGGCTTGTGATTTATTCTAAGTCATGTATATATGTCACTTAGGTGACAGACAAGCGCACGGTCCACCTGATGGAAAGTGTTTACCATGGCCTATGGACGTGTGTCCAGAACACCAGAGAAGCCACACTCGCGCTGTAGCACAGAGTTACTTTGCCGTCAGTGTAGAGGACAAAGCAGGACAAGCTTTTAGTCATTCTACTGACAGCACAAATTCTCCAGTGAGCTCTGGCTACCCTACTCACCGCTGGGAACACAACAGGAAGTTATTATAACCGCGGTATTCTGTAGGGCAGAGGAACTTCCCCAGTCGGACTGCTCAATTGGGCGGAAATACCGCCGTGTCCTACCTCCTGGAAAAGTTAGTTAAAATATTGTAAACATCCTTTGTGATTTCGCGTAACAAAGTTCGTGTTATAACGAAGTATTGTGTGCTGGACGAGCACCCGCATTGATTTTCAAAATACCCTCACATCTGATTACCATTTTGATTAAGTCGAAATAGCACCTGATATGATATCGATCTGACCCTTATGAGCTGTCACTCCGACATATTTTAATACACTTATTTTTGTTTCATTCAAAAATACCTAAAGTCTAACTTTTTATTAGCTGCAGTAAAATGACGTTTCTAAATGTCATTCCGTAAAATAATGTTGACAGCTTAATCTCAATAGTGATGTGATTCAGTTCACAAAAGTTTACGGAATATCTAATCGTTCCATAATTTGCCTCATAATGATCATGCTTAATTCTATTTAATATAAATGTAAATAAAAGGCTTTATAAACGTTGATCCTTTTACGCATTAAGCAAGATAACACTCAAGCAACCGCTCTCTCAAGTTGGTAGTACTGATTTTTGGTTATGGTGCTACGATGACGCTTGGCCGCCATTTTGTTTCGGTTGTCATTCGCTCATTCGGCTTCTAACTTCTGTTTTGAGTACACGAATAATTTTGATTTGCCCACTGCGCGTTGTTTTTGTTATCATTATTGTTAAGTTTATGTTACGTTGTGTTTGTTTTTCATTGCCTGTTTTCGTTAATAGTTTTAGTTTTTTTTGTTTGATACATCAAAGACATGGATGCTCTGCCGGGCACATCGCAAGATGGAGACACATTTTTATCTCCTAAGAAAAAGAGGCCACGTGTAGCTCTAAGTGCAACAGAAAAACTTTGGGTCAGAAACGTTTACAAATATGTGTTTGAAGTGAAATGTTCAGAACCAAACATTGAATTACCAAAAACAAGTGAATGCGTTGACAAGGTGGCTGAAGTCTTGGGAATATCCGTCCGCACTGTTTATTTTGTTTTAAAGGAGCACAAGGACAACGACAGCGACTCACCAAAACCTCCCGAAAAAACTGGCCCAAAACTTACCTTTAAAGATAAACTTGATAATTTCACATTCACTGCAATTAGACAAATTGTACATCAGTTCTTTCATAGAAATGAAATACCCACCATCGCAAAGGTTAGTTTACATGTCGTCACTCATCTTTTTATTAAACGTTATGTATGTTTTCTCCTATCCCATGTGTAATATTAACTAATTAGGTAATAAATATATTATTTTTTAGGTGCTGCAAGTTGTAAATGATGAACCAGGATTGCCCAACTTCTCGAAAGAGACACTGAGAAAAATTATGAAACATCTCAATTTCGAATTCGTTACTCGATCACGCAAGAATGTGCTTATTGATAGACAAGATATCATATCATGGCGCCAATGCTACCTGCGTTTAATTAAACAATATCGCAGGGAGGGAAAATATATATATATTATCAAGACGAGACCTGGGTCAATGCTGGTACGTGATTTTTTATTTTTTTTATTTATTTATTTACAAATAATGGTTACATAATAATATTACAAATAATATCTCGCCAAACTAAAAAGTTTAAGTGTCAACTCTTAGTTTCTTATATTTGTACCATTTTTGTTTTGCTATCGAAACTTATGATTTTTCTTGTTCTTTTCAGGTCATACTACAAAAAAAGCCTGGATTGATGGAAGCATTACCTCTTCTCGACAGGCATTTTTAGACGGCCTGACTACGGGATTAAAAAATCCCACAGGAAAGGGAAAACGACTAATAATTAGTCACATAGGCGGAGAAGAAGGCTTCCTGGATGACGGACTTCTTATGTTTGAAGCAAAGAAAGGTACAGAAGACTACCATGACGACATGAATGCAGAGTGTTTCGAGGATTGGTTCCGCGGTATTCTATCCAAACTCAAACCAAATGCAGTAGTCGTAATGGACAATGCGCCCTATCACTCTAGGAAGATCCAAACAATCCCGAAGATGTCGTGGACAAAACCACGAATTCAAGAGTGGCTGACTAATAAAAATATTGTATTTGAACCAAATATGGTAAAGGCCACTCTAATAGATATTGTGATACAGCAAAATCTTACTGAGAAATATGCCGTAGACGAGATGGCTGCACATAAAGGCATCACAGTTTTAAGATTGCCCCCTTATCACTGTGAGCTGAACCCCATTGAGTTGGTATGGGCGCAGGTAAAGGGTCACGTTGCAAATAATAATAAGACGTATAAAATGCAAGAAGTTAAAAATTTATTTCAAGAAGGTATAAACAAAGTGACACCGGCTAAGTGGAGTGACTGTGTGTTTCACACTATAAAAGTGGAAGACAAAATGTGCCACCTCGATCATATTATAGATGAAGTGACAGATAGATTTATTATTAGTGTTACCGAAAGCGACAGTGACAGTAATTCCGAAAAAGATTGATTAAAGTACATTATTATGGCATTTTTGTTTCATTTTAAATGTACCTCCCTATACTTCCAATAAAAAAGATCAATCCTCTAGTATAGTAACAATAATAGAATAAAAAAATACATTACAACTTAATATTAAATCTCAAACACAAAACCAAACTGTTCATTCATTTATGATTCACTCATTTAGCTACATCCCTATTTATTTTTCTTCAAAAACCGGCAACCCACAAAACGTCATTTTACTGCAGCTAATAAAAAGTTAGACTTTAGTGGTTATTATTTTACAGGCATTCACAGTTCTCAAAAATTTAGGGTCCCGTTTGAATGTGTGTGACGTCACATTCCACAGATTCCGATCAGATAGTCATTCCTAAATTAACAATTTATTGATCTTATGTACTAGTCTTATGGCTAATTCGACATTTATACAAAATGATGCACGACCTAGATAAACTGATGGTGGGCATCGAACGTTCTAGAAGCATATTCAGTCTGCAGATCACGACCGGTTGCAGGGGGATATAGATAGTGTGGTAAAGTGGAGCCAGGAAAATAAGCTTTGTTTTAATATAGCCCAATGCTCAGTGCTGTCGTTCAGCCGATCTCGCAACCCTACCCACTATCAGTACCAAATGGAAGGGGGCCCATTTACAGAGGGTAAGTGAGGTCAGAGACTTCGGCGTGCGTTTTGGAACAGATTTAAAGTTCAGTGAACATATCCGGGATGTGTGTAGAAAAGCGTACCGCAACCTAGGATTCCTGTTGAGGCAAGCAAACCAGTTTACGAATGTCTCGGCGCTGAGAATATTATATGAAGCACTGGTAAAAAACCACCTGGAATGCAATTCTAGCATTTGAGCTCCATACGAGGCGAAATATAAAATAATATTAGAGCGCATTCAAAATAAGTTTATAAGATTTTTGTACCATAAACTTTACGGCGTGAACCATTGCTGTATCCCACTCTGTTTATTTTAGGCATGGTGGGATGCTACAAGTTGGAAGTGAGGAGAGAATTCGCGTTAGCCACGTACGTATTTAAAGTACTTCGTGGCGTCATACACAGCCCCGCCATCCTGCGGTAGGTGGGGCTGTGCGTGCCAAGTGAGTACGCGTCGCGGCGGGCGGCGCCCGCGCCTCCTGGCCGTGCCAAGCGCGCGCACCAACCTGTTGCAGAGAGTGCCCCTCACGTGCGCCCTCCACGCGCTCAATGCGGTCGCGGAACGCATCGACTTGTTTTCGTGCGCGCTGAATGAATTCAAAGAGGCTATTTGCTGTGTGATAACGCTAGATATAGGCTAGATATAAGTATAATATGTGATTGATTATTATTGTTTATTGATTATTATTAATGTGAATTTATTTAAGGTTTCCAAGCTATTGACTAATATTTTGACTAATGTTATTCTATTTGTTTGACTCTGTGACATAAAACTAGCCTTAAGACTCGTACACTATTGTATTAGATCCAATCTGTAATGATAGTGTATTGTATGGTAAATAAATAAATATTAGCTGACAAAGCTAATATGAGTAGTTTGGGGTTCCTTAACTCGAGCTTAGAGTTTTTCGTCGCTACCTTGCGTTGCACTAAAAATAATAAAAAATATAAAAAATCTCTTCTGCCGCTGAAAAGATCGAAATAAGTTTGATAGCATGTGTTCCACATTTGGCAATGATAAACAGAAAGAAAGTTAATGACTTTCAACGAAATCCATCCAGCTGTTTGGACACACTGGCACTGTCGGGTAAAACAGATCTACAATCACCTTATAAGTTAAACTGAAAAATAACCTACATTTCTCACAGTGGATTTAGTCCCACAGCGCAAAACCAGCACAAGTTCTAAGAAATGAAAATGCCACTCTCTTATTCTTAGTTAGCAACAATTCTCAAACGTAACGAATAAGTACCTGCTTCTATCCTAGAAGTGAGCTTATTTTTTAAACAGCCAGGCTTCGCTGACAACTTAAATGACTTTTAGTTGAAGTCCGTATAACAGTTTCGAGCTGTCTCAATTTGGAGTTTTGAGGCAATCACGTTTGTAGTTGACGGAGGAAAAGTTATATAGAAAAGGATCTTAGAACATTTGCAGGGTCACTTAAAATTGTTTCTGGAGTTAGAATGTTACTTTAGAAGAGCTACAAGATTTTACATTTATTTTATACTACTAAGATCACAAACAAGACCTAATGATAAGTGATTACTACAGGTAATGAGTGCTTTTAATACTAATAGAAATAACTACTTCATTTTCTTAAAATTTTTACTACGAACTGCCCGTAAGGGTTGATTTTCCGGGAACGAGTTGGGGACTCGGTGGTGCCCACACCCGAGGAGAGAGCCAGATCGAGAGAGATGGCCCTGGGTCGGCGGGGTGCGAGGGATATGGTTGATAACCTCAACTTCGGCTACCAAAAACGACCCACAGGCGTCGTGCGTTTTAGTCTCCCACCGACTCCAGTAGTCTGGTCTGGTACCTGGACTTTACGCACGTAAAAAAAAGGGTAAATATTTTCTTTTAAACATTATTATCAACCAAAAATACTTATATTCTCTCTAACCTTTTTCAGCTCAGTTGCTTGTATTGTAGGAGTGGGTTCACGTCTGTAGTGTAATGGCCAGGATTTGAACCCGGGACGTTCCGATGGTAAGTCGACACCCGACGATATATTTTGCTGCTATAGATGTTTTTATGATGATCGGGGTAAACAACTTCACGAGCTCTTCGAAGCATGAATATACCCTGACCAATACAAAGACATATTCATGTTTACAAATAATTGTACTGAGCGGGAATTGAACCGCTGTCCCTGGCGCATCAGTCGAATTCACTACCGCCACGCTACAGAAGCTGTGCTAAACTATACCCACAGTAATAAATGAATGATTTAATTGCTCGTTTAACCTCCGTCAGTCGATTAATATCAACTATCCAAACCAATAACTTTAAAAATATTAAAATTTATGCCCCGTTTTACAAATGAAAACAGTTTTTACCAAACGCATTGAATCAAAACGTAATCTCTATGGGCAGTTCGGGAAATATGGCGGCTTCGGCCACTTTCAGGTCATTGATTTTGTATAAAATGAAGAGTTCCTTATTTGTAGAAAATTCTTGCAAACATTTCCGAGCATTGCATTGAAGATAAATTATTCCAAGTTTCTTATTTTGATGAGAAAACTGAGTTGTAAGAATATTCAATAAAAAGAAAAATGCACAGATGTACTTAGTTGTAAATATAGTTTGAAAAAAAAAATCTAGTACTGTGTTATACAAAAATATTAACGGGAATCAACGTGATCACGATACAGGTACATCATACACCTTTGGTTTGCCTGATGTTTCGATCAGGTTACACCGGCCGTGGCCAGTCACAGGCTGACTGGCTCAGCGGTTGATTCCCGTTAACATTATTGTACATCATGGAACGCGATAGTTTAAAAGTAGTACTATGTGTTGAGATTCTGGCTATCTCACTTATGTCAACTGAAGACTCAAAGATGACATGCGGTTTTAGACGATTCTAGTCGAACACCGCTGCCGCCGGCTCTAACGGGGCATTAGAGTAACGTAAGAGTAAGAAAAAAGTAATAGGTTTTGAAAGTACAGTACAAGGTACAGTGAATTAGGCATGTAGAACGAGTGTGAACCTTGGCTTGAAAACGTATTTATTCAAACTGGACACCAAAGAATAACTATTGCTCGTTAGACTAACAGCTTTTTTTGACACATAAATAAAATATAACTTCACCTCACCTAAAGGTAAGCTGAAGGCAAAGTATCAGCAAAAAAGAGCTTATAATTTTACAAGGTATTGGGATTTATCGCGAATTAAATCATGGAACTTACTATTTCTGCCGACGTTTCGTGGTCACGACTTGACGACGACTTACACGACTTACTATCAGTCTAGGTAGATTCAGAAAAAAAGTTGGGGCAGGAGTGTCAGCGGGAGCGAAGGAGAATCGCAAACCACGCTGCCCGTGAGTTAAGGTCGCTCGAGTGACGGAGGTCGCAGAGTCACATCAGATCGAGAGAGAGATGGCCCTGGGTCGGCCGGGGTGTGAGGGATCTGCCTGCCAAACACATAACCAACAACGACCCACAGACAACATGCGTTTTAGTCGGTTCAAACTGCCCGACATAACCTCTCCCACCGGCTCCAGCTTCGTGTTCGGTTCGGTTCGTGGGGAGTTTTCGCAGATAAAGAAAAAAAGATTCAGACAAAAGTACCTCTTTAAATTTAGGCAAGATAAATTCCTCAACCTACCAAAAAAACCACTCTTTGAAACAGTAACTTATTAGTTTTTAACACATTTGTTTTGCTCGTAAATTAAAAACAAATGTAATGAAATCTTATATCGTACATTCGTATAAATTCCAACTGCGGTCTGACTACCATCCATCTAGTGTGGTTACAAGGATATTAATTACCATGTACAATGTTCCGATGGCATGGCAAATGTCTGCTGAAGTCAATTTATAACAGTTTTAGAACCAATTATTGTTGTAAATAACTGTGTTTTCCTAGAAGGGTTGAGATGTAATACGCACATTTTGGCGATTATTTTCGGTGCTATGTAAGTGTGGTTGTACTGGAAAACTTTACAAGCCATTTTTTTCATCTAATTACGCCAACTTGACTTCACCTCGCTTGATGGTAAGCTAGAGGTAAAGTCTCAGGAAAGAGGGTCACCGTTACAGTAATAATACTAAGTAATGTTACAATCGTGGCACTCAGCTTGGCGGCCTCATCAAATGCTTTTTCATGCCCCGCTTAAAGGACCTGGGTCTGCAGGAAGAAGGAAACACGTGGGCTAGTAATGAATTACAGGTCTTGGTGGTGCGGCCAAAAAAAGTCTCCGAACCGCTTTGTTCTTGCTGGAATATTCTGCACAGTGTGAGGGTGACATATAAGCCCTGTATGTGTTATCCTGTGTAGGAAAAGAGAGGGTGGGATTAGTTGGAAGAGCTCATCACAACACTCACCATGACAGAGACGTTAAAATACAGCCAAGGAAGCAACATCTCTACGTATCTGCAAAGGCTCGAGGGTGTTCGTAACCTCTGGCTTCCCAATAATACTGACCAAGCGTCGCTGCAACCTGTCGAGAGTATCTAGTAGGTATTTCGCGGAGCCATTCCAAAGGTGCGAACAGTATTCCACCAAGGAGCGAATTTTGCATGGTTCTTTTCTTACTGCTCTAATGTAAGTGTACATAAGTGGACATGACTGATCTTAACGAGGCATTTTGACAAATGGACTTTGCCAGTTTTGTGAGTTTTATCGCATGGTTCTTTTCTTACAACTCTTTTTACCATTTTATTTTGTTACCTATTCCTCCATCTTTATAACATATTTGACCGCCTCTGTGGCGTATTGGTAGAACGTTCGACTGCTACGCAGGAGGCGCGGGTCCGATTCCCGCTCAGTGCAAATATTTGTATGCATGAATATGTATATTTGTATTGGTCTAAGTGTTTACAGGAATAGGAATAATAATTTATTGTTTAACATACAAACTGTGACAATATTGTATACATATAACATGAGTTAACGCACACATTGGTATCACTTCCATCTAAACACTTATCTGTACCAGACTTTGGCATCATTCACAGTAGGTAATACTAAAATAAATATATAATAATAATAACAAAAAAGTTTTTATAAGTGAACTATAGAAAACGAAAAAGGCTTATGCAAAAATCTGTCATAGGTGTCGTATCTACCCCATCAAGAAATAAAATAAATATACTTCGATTGATGCAGAAGTGGATAAATAATTAGTTATTGTTAAATACTCACAGATTATTCTTAATAATTCAGCCCAATAGTCGCACAAAATTTTAGACCTACGTAAAATACGACATCCACGACGACCCCAATAAACAAACCAAATACCGCTACACTTAGCAACTAACAGAATAATGCGCGATTAACGCCATAAAAAACAAAAACAAAATTAAGACCTTTAGACAAAAAGCTAGTGGACACAGATACATACAGATACATACCTACATATCCACTCTTCAATATATGCTCACTTTTGATTCATTGCTTAAAAAACGTATAACAACTTTTCCACAGTAAAAGGCACCAAAAATAGCCTATAATGAGTCCAAAAATCATAACAAATATAACAATAAAAATTGGTTATAATACTTGTCTATTAATCATTAACAAAACAATTTGGCGGTATACAGATAAATAATCTTTACTTTCCGTGCTAGTCTAAAGACTGTGTTACGGCAAAGTAATGATTCTCGCTTCAGAAATACCAACCTTAAGTTAAGTAAGAAAAGGACGCTTTTTATGAATAGTTGTATTGAGTCGATTAACAATATACCTGCATGCTTTCAAATTGAGTTTAATGCAAATAAGTAGTATATTCATAAATTGCAGAGAAAATTAGAATCTGATACTGTAGCAATATAATAATAGGATAATAAAATACATATCATTTGCAATTAGCAGTGAAATAATGTGATATTAGAAATTAAGTATTAAAAGATATATACATAAATCATAGATACACATACATGCACCCATATGCTCGAGCGTGCTCATACCCATGCACCCCTGTACATACGCTACTTACATACATACATACATACATACATACGCACACACGCATATACAGATGCAAAAATACAAACTACACCTACCGCATGTAAAGATCCATATAATTGTCACGCTTGAAGTACATTTTCAAATCCGTAAGTATGGGCAAAGCATACACATAATACATCAACACATGTGAGGATACTTCTGCATCTATTACAATTACACTTAATGCGCCTACATAATACATTATCCATATACACACATACAAATACATATATACACACATAAACATACACATACATATATATACATACACACACACACACACACACACACACACACACACACACACACACACATTCACATATACATATACACAATTTAATCATAGAAAATAAATAGAGATTTACATATATATTTTAATGATATTTTCTGTCTGATCGCAATCCAAGTTGCTCAGATATCCATGTATTGTAGCTTTGCAGACAAATCTTGACATATTTCTTAGAGGTTTAACCCTACTAATGTAGTTATTGAGTAGCGGTGCCAGAAAGTACCAAAAACTCTGAGCAAAAGTACACTCGAGAGCAATGAATCCGGGTCACTTAAAGAATGTTAAAAATCTCGGAAACTAAAAATGATAGGTTAATGCAATAAATTGTATTTAATAGACAATGTAATACTCCTTAAATGAAAGTAAAAAAAATATGAGTCACCATACATTTTATTAACACAAAATTACATAAAGAAAAAAACTGCTGATCTCTCCTTAAAACAAAAATAGGAAACATGAAATTTTTGAACTTTATTACGATTTTCTTGAATTTTAATACTTCGTATTGCCTCCTCGTGCTTCCATTACTGCGTTTACGCGGTTTGGCATGCTGTACACCAAGTTCCTTATACGATTTTGGGGAATATTCTCCCATTCCTCTGTGAGAGCAATTTTGAGCTCACGAAGCGTGATTGGGGGAGGGTTTCGTTGTTTTACGCATCTGCCTAGCTCGTCCCAAGCATGCTCGATCGGGTTGATATCCGGGCTGCGCGCTGGCCACTCCATACGAGTAATGTTCATCTCTTGAAGGTAGTCATTCACAATCCTACCTGTATGAGGTCTGGCATTGTCATGCATAAATATAGCATCCTCACCTAAATTGACCATAAATGGACCAACGTGATCATTGAGGATTTCTTCCACATATCTTACGCTAGTTAAAGAGCCGTTTTCTATGATCACCAGCTCTGTGCGACTTTCAGAAGAAATTCCGGCCCACACAAGTACAGACCCACCACCGTAGGCTACTTTTTCTTCGATGCATGCTTGCTTGAATCTTTCCCCTGGTCTTCGATACACTCTGTGTCTTCCATCGTGCTTGTAGAGCATAAATTTTGATTCGTCGGAGAACATAACTTTTGACCAATCTTCAATACTCCAATTTACGTGGCTCTGGGCATAACTTAGTCTCGAAATACGATGCCCACGCTCCAGTTTAGGGCCGTTTGCAGGTCTAAGGGGTTTTAAGTTAGATTCAGCAAGCCGACGTCTTACTGTCCATGCACTTGGGTTACTTCCTCCGAGGCGTCGAAACTGATTGGTGAGTTCAGTTCCTGTGAGAAAGCGATTTCGAAGCATGGTGTTCACCAAGTATCGGTCTTCTCGTGCTGTGGTACACCTGGTTCTGCCCGTTCCTGGTCTGCGTAGGTTAGAACCAGTTTCTTCGTAACGTCGGAGAACTCTTTGTACTGTTGACAGCGACACACCGACAGTCCTGGCTGTATCGCGCTGACTCCGGCCGGTTTCCAGCATTGTAAGTATTCTGGTGCATTCTTCAGGCGTAAGCGACATAATTTCAGCTTGATTAATGAATATAGAGCACTATCAACATGGTTTATGTACCCACATAAATGACAGATTACAAACAAAAGCAACACCAAATGCTGTAATTTCGTAGTTCCATCTTCGAAAGTGGCCCTTTTTCAAATTTGATTTTTTTATGATATAACTTTACAATAACTAAGAAGTTTTAATACCTTCATTTAAGGAGTATTACATTGTCTATTAAATACAATTTATTGCATTAACCTAGCATTTTTAGTTTCCGAGATTTTTAGGATTCTTTAAGTGACCCGGATTCATTGCTCTCGAGTGTAGTTCTACATGCTGGAACGTCGTAGATATGGTATGACCTTCTAAGTGATGTATTAGAACGCTTCCGGCAAAAGTGTTGTTTTAGAACAATGCTTTTAATATAAAGTTGATGAATTGTTAACACTTCAAATTCTTTGTACAGTTTTGTCGTAGGGTACCTAAACTGTCTAAAATTAATCACCTTCAAAATACATCGCTGGGCTCTTTCCACTTCTATAAGCGTCGTTTTACCAGCACCGCCCCAAGCGGTAATACCGTAGGAAGCTATAGATTGACATAAAGTAAGATAAACCATCTTACTAGTCTTAGGGTCTTTTAGGTTTCTATTTTTTTTAAAAATCGGTATAAGTTTACGTATTCTAGACCTAAGGTTCCTGACGTGTAATTTCCAGTTCAAATTTTTATCTATTTCTATCCCCAAATATTTCGTGCTGTCTGCAATCGGAAGACTATGACAATTGCAGTTTGAGGTAGTATTTGAATAGTTTGACGTACATGCCTCATTATGCACCTTCAACGTAAAATCATCAGAAGGTTGTAAATTATTTCTTATGGTAAAAGTCATGTATTTTGTTTTGTCTAAGTTCAGTGTTAATAAGTTACATTCCAGCCAGTTTATAATACTTTTTAGACCAGTTTCAGCTGTTTTCTTAACGTGTGACCATGATGAATGTTCAAACAAAATTGCAGTATCATCCGCAAATGCTACTATTTTTGAATTGGGTATTACTGACTTGCAGAGTTCATTCACGTAAATGAGAAACAATGTAGGCCCCAGCACAGACCCTTGTGGAACACCAAATTTGACATTTAATTTAGAACTAAAATTATCTCCAATTTTTAAGGTTTGTGTCCTATTGGTAAGGTAATCCTTAAACAGTTCTAGAGGTATACCTCTAATGCCTATTGACTCCAGCTTACGAATCAATAACAAAATTGAAATAGTATCAAAGGCCTTAGTTAAGTCCAAAAACACACCAATGCATTTTTTCTTGTCGTCAAGACTCCTTGCTACAGTAGCAACTAAGTCCTCTAAAGCATCAGAAGTCGATAAGTTCTTCCTAAAGCCGTATTGGCGGTTTGAGAGGATATTATTGTGTTCTAGATAGCCAACCAGTCTTTTGTTAATAATTTTCTCCAGAATCTTAGCCATAATTGGTAAAAGCGAAATAGGGCGGTAGTTCGTTAGGCTATCCCTGTCTCCTGATTTAAAAACAGGTACCATAATGGAATACTTCAACACGCTTGGGAACTTACCACTTGATAACCATAAATTAAGTATGCGAGTAAGTGGTGCAGTAAGTGTGTTAGCAAATTTTTTCATAAATTGTGAAGATATACCATCCCAACCCATGGACTTGGTATTTTTCAGAGACATGATGATATCGTACACTTCCAATTCATCGGTATCCAGCATTACAAAAGAACTCAATGGCGATTGGTTACTCTTAAAATTCTCAACCAACTCCTGTTCTGTTAATTTTAATCTTTCTAAGATATTGTTTGAAAGGTTAGCACCTATATTGACAAAGTAGTTATTTGCATAATCAATAGATTCTTGAGGAGTGGATGAAATATGGAGTAGTTCATGTGGAATTTTGGATCTATCTGTCAAATTCAAATTACACAAATTCTTTATAACAGTCCATGTCTTTTTTATATCATTTTTGCTTGTATTCAGGTTATGTTTATCGTGGTCATTCTTTAAACGATGTAAAAGATTGTTACAATAATTACGGTAACGTTTGTATGTTATTTCTAGTTCACTATTATTAGGAAATTTTAAGTGTCTTTTATGCAATGTGTCCCTAAATTTCATACAACGTAGTAACCCCGGAGTGATCCATTTATGACGTATTTGTTTCCGGTTTGGTACTGTTACCGTTTGTGTGCAACCTTTGATGAGTCCAGACAAAGTATCAATGAAGAATTCTGTCGCTGTATTTGCATCTGTTTGGGATAGTAAATTTGAAAAATCAATTTCGTTCACTCTGTCCTGGGCCATGTCATAATTAAGAATTTGCGAAGTTTGTTTGTTAGTTAAGCATTTCCGTCTCACGGGTACATCCAAAAATAAACTGCAATGATCAGTCAGAGACGACCTATAAACCACGGTCAACATTTTTGAATTTGATTTCACAAAACAGTGGTCGTAACATTTATCAAGACGGGTAGGGAATAAATGACTAGGTAGAAAGCAGTGCGTTGCAAGTAGATCTAAGTACTCTGCAGACTTAGAGTCACTGATATGGTTACAAATATCTATATTCATATCTCCAGTAATATGTTTCTATGTATGATATGTATTTTTTCACGAAAAAAAGCATCTAAGTATGTACATCTATGGATTCTTGATTAAGGCAAGGCAAGTTAAACTATGCTTACCATGGGTCTAGATAGCATTGTGTAGAATGTTGTCGAATTTATTTATTTATTTCTTACTTTTTTACCCTCCCTCCTTCTCTTTCTTTTCCTTTGCTGAGAACAATAATACTCCAGAGTACCATCTGGAGTTTGCAGCATTCACAGGTGATAGCAGTTGTTTAAAGTAGCTTGAAATGGTTCCTTGTAACCAACTCCAAACTAACTATGTATTATGCATTTTTACTATCGGGACATGTTATGTGGACGTAATACTTTTTTTATACCACTTAGGTGGCTGACGAGCACACGACACACCTAATGGAAAGTGGTTACCGTGGCCTATAGACGTGTGCAAAACCGAACCAGAAACTCTCTGTGCTTACAGGGTTGGCAGAGCGAGTGTAACTACCTTTACACTCGCGCTGCCAACCCTGTAAGCACAGAGAGTTTCCGTGCCGTCAGTGTAAAAACGAAGCAGGACAAGCTCTTGGTCTTCCCACTGACAGCACAAAAACTCTCTAGTGTGCTCTGGCTACCCTACTCACCGTCGGGAACACAAAACAAGGTTATTATGGCCAACAAGGTTATTCGAAAGACACGTGTAACAATATCTTCTAAACATACAAAAATACATACATACATACTATCACGCCTTTATCCCCGGAGGGTTAGGCAGAGGTGAATTAACACCCTCATTTGTACAATCATTGTATTCGGTCCCACGTAATAGGAAGTGAGCCTATTGCCGTCTTCCGGGCACTATTGTTGACTCAAGCCATGCATCTGAGGCTGAGTCTGGGCTGTATATATCTGTCTGATGTTGGAACAGCCCTGGATTTACAAAAATGGTAAATACCCTGAAAATCATAACTATAATAATAATATCGTAGTGACCACGTTAACCTAAACTGCAATATATCTATTACAATCTAAAAACGATTATTTTACACATCTTTAGTGTATAATTATTACACACATAACTAGAACAAAGCTTTTAGCAATAGTTTAATTAATCCTATTTTTATAAGCTATCGCTTTAGTTTTTCAAGACTTTATTATGTTATCTAACAGCGATATTACCATATTTCATTATAGTGTGTTTTGACAAAATCTTAGATGTAATATTAACTGAATATTTACTAGGCGCGCATAATTGTAAAATAACAAAATTTTAATTAACCAAGCGCCCCTTATATTTCCAACTGTTATTTTGTGAACTATAACTGCAGTACGAGACACATTGTTTGAAAGAATGACCTCCAGAATAGGATATCTTCTTGTATTTAAAATAAAAAAATAACAAATCTAATTAAATTAAGAATGGTAAGAGAGTGGTAAAAGATGCGGTTGTTTTTATTTTTAACCAACTACCAAAAAGGAGGAAGTTCTCAATTCGATTGGTTGTTTATGTATGTACACCGATTACTCTGAGATTTATAAGAAATTTATGTGATTTTTAGCGATGCAGAATAGTTGCCATTTGGTCCCATAGAAATTTAACATATTTTAGACCAGTAGTCAACTCAACTCATTACATTTTGGCCCAGAAATCTCTCCTTTATATTATTGACATGAGTAATTTATGATTTGACATGAATAAAAATTGACATGTATTGTATAAATCTGACTTTGTGTACTAATTTATTTTTATAATTACCAAGTTAATTGATTTTGTCATTTTTATATTTCCTTGTTGTTTAATTATTGTAAATTTTTGATAGACTTGAAATGAATTATTGTAATAATATTATGTATGTTCAAACACAGTGTAAATTGTTACTGAATAAATAAATAAGAAATAGTTTTTTGTGTGTTTTTGTCACGAAAGTAATAGAGGGAGGTGCACACAAAATATTCTTCGCATATCTCTCGACGCTCACAAGCCAGTCAAGAAGTGACTACGGGTGCTGCAACGCATCCGAAACGTCGGCAAAAAGTTCCATTATTTAATCGCAAAAGTCCCAAACCGTTATATGCCAAGTGTATTATTATATTCGTAGTCGACTGTAAATGTGTATATTGTATGCTTGTCTGCCACCTACGTAGTATAAAGTAAAAGTATTCGTGTATGAAAATGGTAATGAATAAAACAAAACATGCGTTACTTAGTAACAATATTTGACCTTCAGTTATTTCCAATATCAATACGTGATGCCTACTTAATTCATTTGTGAGTTCATTTTTCATTTCTATCGTAACCACTAATCAATGTATTACTACAGAATAAATAATAGCACTACGGTATTACTAAATAATGGGTGGGTATTTTTACATAATTCAGTTTTTTTTCATGTTCCACTTCCATGGGCATGATCACACATACTTACCAGTGTATGTGTGTGTGTGTGTGTGTGTGTGTGTGTGTGTGTGTGTGTGTGTGTGTGTGTGTGTGTGTGTATGTGTGTGTGTGTGTGTGTGTGTGTGTGTGTGTGTGTGTGTGTGTGTGTGTGAGTGTGTGTGTGTGTGTGTGTGTGTGTTTGAATTCATGATACAGCAAGTTTTCCATTCGTCTTTGTATTAATAAGGATGATTATTTTTCATATTCTACAACCTTTTTTTGGACGTGCGGAAATCCACTCGGTGGGGTGGTATACCCCACTGGACCCACTAAAACCGCACGGCAGTCTTAGGCCATCAGTTACGGGGGGTGAGGTAGCCTTTGGCGCAGGTCGCACCTCCGTCTCGATCTTCTTCTGCTAGGGTAACAGGCGGCTTCAACTGTCACCCCGAGACCCACGCTCATGGAGGACGGAGGTCGTACATTGATCTCCCACCCCCGAGGCACCTATACGCATTGCGGGCAAGACGGAACGAGAGTGACCTAAGTCTCCTCCGGCACCGCTCCTCCGCCTTCTTCTCGAACATCACTTCCTCGCAGAAGATGGCGGCAGCCCACGCATTCGCGCTCTGCAGCATCACTGTAAGCAACATTCTGTGTGAAAGCATGTTCTAGAATCTCTAGTAAAAGATTTCGTACGTATTGATGTATGTTTGTGTGTTTGTCAGTTTCATTCGTAACAGAATTTCATTCACTTTCACAAACTTGGCACACATGTTCTTTTAAATAAAAAAACCATGTATTGTAAAGATTTTTTATTCATAGGGACGTAAATAAAAGACAAAGAAAAAAATGCTTATACTTGTATTACATTTTAGAATTATAGCAATATCACCAAATTTACCAGAAGGGAAGCTCAATAACTTCCACAAAATTCGTACAAACTTCTCTGCAATGTGTCAGAACCAAAACACTTCGTTTCTATTGAGTGTCGATTATTTATTTATTGTAGTTCTAAACAAATTGCAATTGCAAAGATAGTGAGATCATATAGATTCAAACGGTTTTGTATTGCGTCAATTAAAATAGTGTGTATCCGATAAAAACAGTTTATATTTTTAAAAAAGATTCAACATTGAACGGCGCGAAAATTCAACGCGTTTTTTGTGTTCGTGTTTTTATTCAATCTGGTGTATTCATGTATGCAATATAATTATGCATGAATAAATATTTTCATTGAATTTGTAATATTTTATGTAATACGTCCAATTGGGGATTTATTTCGGTATCAGTTGCTATTTTTGGATTGGAAACTCAGTTCAGAGGTTTTGAGAATTCCTATAG
Source organism: Eilema griseolum (assembly GCA_963662185.1). NCBI lineage: Eukaryota > Metazoa > Arthropoda > Insecta > Lepidoptera > Erebidae > Eilema > Eilema griseolum. The sequence continues at coordinate 19,737,296 of OY759248.1, read as the reverse complement.
ATTTAATTTTTTGTAAATTTTGGATTGTTTATCGATGTGTCATCGTAATTGATATTTTATTTTTGCGTTGGGTGTGTTACAAAATTTTATGTAAAGCACCTCGTGTTGTGTTCCCAGCGGTGAGTAGGGTAACCAGAGCTCACTGGAGAATTTTTGCTGTCAGTGGGAAGACTAAAGGCTTGTCCTGCTTTGTCTTCTACACTGACGGCACAGAAAATCTGTACTTACAGGGTTGGCAGCGCGACTGTGACTCCTCTGGTGTTGCAAACGTCCATATGCCACGGTGACCACTTTCCATCAGGTGGGCCGTGTGCTTGTCTGCTACCTATGTGGTATAAAAAGAACAGAGTATTATTCTGAATACCATTCTAAATCGACTACAAAGTGAAATCTTACTCTAACAGCTGTATTTCTGTTTTGGTCTTCACAACATAATTAATAATTTAACATTAAATGGTGGTCTTACAAAAATGTGCAGCGGAGTTGTCTCCGATGCTTACGCAGCTGTACCGACTGTCCTACAGCTCAGGTACAGTGCCTTCGGCTTGGAAAGAGGCGAATGTACAGCCGATCCCCAAGAAGGGGGATCGCTCAGAGCCAGCCAACTATCGACCCATAGCCGTCACCTCAGTGCTGTGCAAGGTCTTCGAGCACATCATTAACAAACAGCTCATGCGTCACCTAGAGGATCACTCCTTAATTAATGACCGGCAATATGGCTTCAGGCCGAAACGGTCAACGGGTGATCTTCTGGCATACGTTACCCATCTTTGGGGTGAGGCTATGGACAAGCACGGCGAGTCACTGGCAATTAGTCTTGATATCGCCAAAGCTTTCGATAGAGTCTGGCACAAAACGCTTCTCTCCAAGCTACCAGCCTTTGGTCTGCCTCCTAGACTGTGCAACTGGATTGCTAGTTTCCTGCGGGAGCGCCGTATCCGCGTCCTCTGTGATGGACGGGCTTCGGAGTTCTTGCAAATAAATGCTGGCGTACCGCAGGGGTCTGTATTATCTCCCGCTCTCTTTCTTCTGCATATCAACGACATGCTGTCCACCGGCAGCATACATTGCTATGCAGACGATAGCACCTTACACGGGAGTTATCACGGACAACCTGCGGCCAAACAGTCTGATATCGTGGAAAAAAGACAGCTTCTTGTCACTGAACTGGACCGGATCTTGAATCACATTTCACAATGGGGCTCTGAGAACATGGTCGAGTTCAATGCCAAGAAGACGTAGGCTTGTGCGTTCACAGCAAAGGTATCTTCTTTCCTTCCCCTTCCCACTCTTCAGAGCACGCCACTGCCACTGCAGGACAATCTCAATATCCTAGGCATGGATATTCGCTGCAAACTGAATAACAGAAATTACATCGAGAGCATCATCAAAACAGCCTCGCGGAAACTCGGACTCCTAAACAAAGTGAGACGTTTTTTCACGCCGGAGCAGCGGTGTCTTCTCTATAAGACACAAATTCGCTCCTGCGTGGAATACTGCTCGCATCTCTGGGATGGCTCCGCGAAATACCTACTAGATGCTCTCGACAGGTTGCAGCGACGCGCGGTCCGAATTATTGGGAACCCTGAGGTCACGAACACCCTCGAGCCTTTGCAGATGCGTAGAGATATTGCTTCCTTGGCTGTATTTTACCGTCTCTACCACGGTGAGTGTTCTGACGAGCTCTTCCAACTAATCCCACCATCTCCTTTCCTACATAGGACAACACATGCAGGCCTTAGATGTCACCCTCACACTGTGCAGAATATACGAGCAAGAACCAAGCGGTTCGGAGACTCTTTTCTTTGCCGCACCACTAAGACCTGGAATTCATTACCAGCACACGTGTTTCCTTCTTCCTACAGTCCCGGGGCCTTTAAGCGGGGCGTGAAAAAGCATCTGATGAGGCCGCCAAGCTGAGTGCCACCATTGTAGCACTTAGTGTCTGTAATGGTGACCCTCTTTCCTGAGACTTTGCCTTTAGCTTACCATCAGGCGAGGTGAGGTCAAGTTGGCGTGTCCTATATATAAAAAAAAATTTAAAAAAAAATTATAGTATACAGAAAAAATATGCAATTACTTATAAAATTTATACAAAACTATGCTAACTATACAATATATAAAAATAATGAAATTGAGAAAAAGAGGGAGACTGCAACTTAAATATAAACGTATACTTAGTATGTGAACGAACATCAACAGATTTTCAAACTGAATGCTCAGTTTATCATGCCGAAAGAAGATTGGAATTTAAAGAATATTGATTGAAGAAGTGGATGCGCGGCTCCTAGCTTCGATAGCTTTGAGATTTGAGCTTTACAGTCACATTTCAATTACGAGATATCGTCAGCTGAATGTAGTTTAATAGATTTTGGCTTACTAGGATGGAACTCAGTCAGTGAATCATTTAGGTCACCGAATCTGTAGGAACGAGATTAAGGCACAAAGAGAGCGGCGACTTCAGATATTATTTATTGGCGATGGTCCAATTCTTTCGTTCATTAGCACAGTCCAGTAATCCTGGAAAATAAATAAAAGGAAAACCTTCTGCCATTAATAGATAAGCAAATTATTGAGAACCCATTACGATCTACGGGGTAAGTACAAATCCACTACACCTGTTCGCTGAAACACCTAGAACAAATAGATGAGACTCTGGTTAAGATTTTCCTCTCGAGGTTCAGGGAGGTTAGACTGATGTCGTTTCCATAATAGCTGAATACGTTAAATGAAAATGAAGTGATCTGATGTAACTTTTTAACGTTTTACTTACTTTTGTTGGTAAAATTGGGTTGAAATGTCATATTTTTCTTTTTCTTATTTTTATGTGTATTCTCTATGCATCCTTCAGGAACTGGTCTCTATCAAATTGGTTAGTGACTTATTTGATTGGTTTTAATGAGTCTCATACATAATTTTTTTTTATATACCACTGAGGTGGCAGACAAGCACACGGCTCACCTGATGGGAAGCGGTTACCGTGGCCTATGGACGTATGCAACACCAGGGATGTTACACTCGCGCTGCCGACCACGAAGAAACCTTCTGATGCCCCTCTTGAAGAACCCCATATTGTAGGTGCTTGGGAAAACCCCAGCAGGGAGGTCATCCCACAGCTTGAGTGTGCGTGGGATGAAGTTCCTTTCATACCGCACAGTGTGCACCGTCTTAGTTTGCAATGTGTGAGGATGAATTTCCTGCCTATGGCGATAGGTGCGATGATAGAATGTATCTGTGTTGGTTCCCAGTGGAGTAGAATAGGATCCTCTCATGTCATCTCTACTCTTGGTTGTCGTAGAAGGTGACTAAGGGATAGGGCTGTTCTCAATCCGACAGTTAACATATAGCTCATGACAAAACGCCCGTTTGATGGCAATGGACTCACCGCCATGTACGTGGGACTTAGGATCATTTTTGACGAAATGTAGTTAATACACCTCCGCTAACCTCTTTGGGGAGTTACAAGTGTGAATATGTATGTATCAAATGTATTTTTTTTTGTGTTTCATACCACAACAATAAATATCAAATCAATCAAGCCTACCTTAGTCCACTGCTGGACTAAGCCTCTCCCAATATTGGGAGATTTTGGCCTACTGTTTCCACGCTGGTCAGACGGGTTGGTATAGGTTTCACTTCAACTTTGCTTTCTCTCGCAGTGATATCACCTGAGTATTTTTCCGTTAGTCATCTCTTACGACACCCTCCAGATGAGATGTCGTGGTGATACTTGTATTCTTTTTCCGTCACCACACGGATAAGGTACAACAAATATATTATTCAAATCGATAAAGATATAAAAACAATTTAATCGGTCCAGGCGGGATTAGAACCCGGGATCTTTCCGTTACAGGGAGAATGCTCTGACCACTAAAGCCACAGAACCTTCGCCCGAAACCATCCAAATACTTCTATACATATATATATCCGTCTTACGGCGAAGGTAAGAGCCATCTACCGATATTCGTACAAACTATTGGAACCAATGAATGATGTTGCAATCATTTTAAACATAGATTTTTGATGACTCCGCTCAAACTACTTACTCAAATATTCATTCAACAAATATACATTTTTTCAAGGAGGTAGGACACGATGGTATTCCCGTCCTAATTGAGAAGTCCGACTGGGGAAGTACCTCCACCCTACAGAATAACATGGCTATAATAACCTCGTGTTGTATTCCCCGCGGTGAGTAGGGTAGCCAGAGCTCACTGTAGAGTTTTTGTGCTGAAGACTAAAGGCTTGACCTGATTTTGTGTTCTGCACTGAAGGCAAAAACAAACTGTTCTAACAGGGTCGGCTACGCGGATGTGACTCCACTGGTGTTACATACGTTCATAGGTCACGGTAACCACTTTCCATCAGGTGTGCTGCGTGTTTGTCTGCTACCTAAGTTGTATAAAAAGAAATGTTATGTTCCATATTAACCAATAAAATGAACGCCATACATATATTAAGATAATAACTTTCCACTAATGTATTGGAAGCCATCTGCTATCTGTAAATCTTATCAAGATCTGAAAGTAAGTTTCAAACGAAGCGATATCCGTTGATTACACACCTAGTCTCACTTTTATTGAACTGCGAAATGGTATCTCAAACTTATTTAAGTTGTTCATCTTATTTACTTTTCACATTAAATGTAATCACATTACATTTTATATCAGAAAATTCTGAATAAATCTTGAAGGACTTTACTGTACTACTGATGGTAAGCTGAAGACTTTACCTCAAGAAATAACCACCATTGGTTCACCTCCGGGGACGAGTTGGGGACTCTGTGGTCCCCACACCTGAGGAGAGGGCCAGATTGAGATGCGAGGGATATGCCTGTTTGCGAAGGATATGCCTGTTTGCGAGGGATATGCCTGTTGCGAGGGATATGCCTATGCGAGGGATATGCCTTTGCGAGGAATATTCCTGTCAACCTCACCTTCAGCAAGCAAAACGACCCACAGGTGGCGTGCGTTTTAGTCGGTTCGAGTCCAACATAACCTCTTCCACCGGCTCCGGTGGGGAGGTATCCGTGGGGATTTTGCGCACGTAAAAAAATAAACAAAAGATCGAGAGAGATGGCCCTCTCCTCGGTTCGAGGGATATGCCTGTTAACCTCACCTCTGGCAACCAAAAACGACCCACAGGCGTCTTGCGTTTTAGTCGGTTCGAGTCCGACATAACCTCTCCCACTGGCTCCGGTAGTGGGGTATTCGTGAGGATTTTTCCTACTTTAAAAAAAAACCATAGGTTCACCATCACTGATACAAACAGTATCACAATGGTAGCTTTAAGCTGGATGTAAAATCTAAACTAAGTCTGTCTGTCTGTTACGCTTGCAGCGACCGCAAAATCCATATTGATGATATTTGGTACATGGTAATTGGACCTTGGTTAAGGATGTAGGCTATGTTTGGTTGTGATAGCTGACATCTACGTAGCTGGAGCGGCGGGTAACTTATAAAGAAGCGTCAGTAGCTTAGTGATTAAGGAGTCGGCCTTATGATCGAAAGGCCCTGGGTTCGAATCCTGGTCATTACACTACCGACGTAAACCCACTCTTAACACAAGCAATTCAGCTTAGCTGGAGGGGTTAGAGGGAATATTAGTATTTCGGTTCTAATATTAAAAAACAGATATAATTTTAAAGTTTTGTTGTCGTGTTAGGTATTGTCTAGAATACATAATATAACATTGATATCTTTTACGTAATATGAAAGTACAGTTTCTTTTGTATTTTTCATTACGTAACATTATTGAAACCGTGAACTAATACTAGTTATTTATAAAATCTGATCAAGGTCCAATTCAATAGATCAAATATTGCCACTAAATCATAAATTTCTTGAAATAACAGAGGTGTGGTGAGTTATATAAATATCAATGAGATCAGTTTCAAACTCAATATTGATATTCAATTATCGAAAACTGTAAATAGCCAATATGATATAACTAAAATGTAGTTATCTAAGTAATATTACTAAATATCAAGTTTCATTAATCACCAGTTTATGTAAGGTGGCCTCTGGGGGGCATGGCGGTAGTGAACGTGACTGCTACAGGGAGGCACAGGTTGGATTCTCGCTCAGTGCAAATTTTTGTATGCATGAATATATGACAGCGACCACTACGCAGGAGGTGCGGGTTTGATCCCTGCTCAGTGCAAATATTTATATACAAGAATATGGGTATTTGCATTGGTCTGGGTGTTTCTATGTATAATATGTATGTATTTACAAATAATTTGCGGCGTGGTTTCCGACAGAGTACAAAGTACAAAGCAACAAGCCTTCGATTCCAGTTGTGATACGAATTTCTATGGCAGTCATTACGGTAAGTTGGAGCCCTAAAATATTTGACTAATCTAACTGCAGAACTTTGATATTGCTCAATGGTTATGAAGCTCAGATGGCAATCACTTCATGGAATATATCAAAGTCCACCCCCAACTGAGTCGGAAAAAGGCTTAGAGAATTATGATGATATTAGGCCACCCATAGCCTCTTGCGTGTGCATGCACCTGCATGTTCTGTCCTAATCATATGCACGAAATCCATCTTCATTTCTGGTTTTCAATATTTATCACTAAGGCCCTGAATTTTGCTTCCTCATTTCTCTTCCAGAGTATTAGGTATTATATCCCAGGCATTATATTCCATTCTTGGAAACACGCAGCTTTTTAGTACATTTTTCTCTGAGTTAACACATACGATATACGGATATAAAACCCATCTAAAACTAAATTATACAATATCGCTGGTAAAATTGGAATATTCTAATATCCTCGAATTCATATTGAATAATCTTTTACTCTCCTAGGAGGATTTTTCCTAACTGGCAACATAATGTTTTAGTTTGAACCGAAAATGAGCAGCTTTTTAAGAGGGAAGCATCTAGTTGTATTGTTATTAGCCTTATTCGTCCGCATACGACTTAGTGAGGACTTAGTGGGACTCATTCAAATTGCTACGTATAACACATAGCAAAACGAAATGATAAAAACATAAAACAAAGTGTAATGCTACCTCTAATTATTTTATATGATATTTATTTCTATTATGTGCAAACCATTAAGTGCATCAATTTGAAAAGCACTAATTCGTCGAACGAACGAAAGCGTCGGTTGCTTAGCGATCAAGGAATCAGTCTTATGATTGAGAGGTCCCCGATTCGAATCCTGACTGACGTGAACACACCTAGCACAAGCAATTTGGCTAATTTAGGAGGGGTTAGAATATTAGTAATTGCGGTTACTAAAATTATGTAAATAAAATAATATAAATCTAATCTCACCAATACGATCCCATTAATAATGAAATATTTTTGGTGCTATTCAAAATTGGTACTTCAAGGCCAGCACAACGCTGTTATGAATCGACTCTCACAATGACATTAGAACTGTCATCTAGAATACAACCAGTGTAAGTATAAATCGAGATTCAAGACTGAGTGTCGTTCTGGAATACGTGCCTAAATGGCATGTCCGATATAGATCTGTTTAGTTGAAAGCATATATAGGACTCGTCTCCAATTGTAGTAAAAGTTATATGTGTCTCTTTCCCCCAGTTGACCGTGGGGTGTTGACACGACCCGTGTAGTGTCACCGGTATTGTTGTCCGCATAACAATGAGGGACGTTTCTGTCCGTATGTCACGACTTTCGAGTCGCACTATGTCAACAGAATGTAGTTGATATCTTGAAGTTGTTTAGAGTTCTTTGCTTTTTATGTATTGTTTAAGAAGCTTAGATTTTTTAGCTTTACACAGAGATATCTGGACATTTACCATGTATTGCTTTGAGTTACGCTTGCAACAGTGTCAAAATATCTAACACTTAAAACAACATAACATAAAACATAAACTCACGCCTATATACCCGAAGGGGTAGGCAGAGGTGCTAGCACCTACATTTCGCCAGTTTAGGTTTAGGTCCCAATGTAATAGGTGGCGAGCCTATTGCCATTAACCTGCGGATAAATACACACATAACTTCGAAAAGCATCAAAAAGTCATTGGAGTGTGGCAACTTGGGATCGAGACCTCGTCTCAGCAGTCCATTACCCATACTACTAGGCTACCGCGGTTACTTAAAACAACATATGGCGAAAATCCCGATATTTCTAATAGTAATATTAGTGATCATTAGACCTTAAAAGAAAATACCTATATTTAACCCCGTATTAGTTATTAATTAACTTTGCCTCTAATTGGATGGCAATTCCTCTGTGTACTCCTGGGTTTGTTGGAAGAGAACTCAACCTTGAGTTAAAATGGAATTTGTACATAATATTCCACTTATTTGCATAAATGCCTTGTAAGTGTACAACAAAAAATAAATAAATAAATACTATCTACACTAATTTTATAAAGAGAAAAGGTTTGTATTTTTGTATGTTTTTAATGAATTCACTCAAAAATTACGGAAAAGATTAAAAATAATTACCATTAAAATACTACATTTTTATAATTTTTATTTTACTAACATAGACGAATACTAACAAATAATGAACCTTTGTTGCTTGCAAATAAAGAACTGCATTCAACTTCATTCATTAATTCATTCAGTATCCAAGTTTTTCATTTCAATTCAAAATCTCAAGAGTAGGTAGTTAATTTATATTTTTATTGCGATATTTCTGCGGGATTTACGCTAGTGAAAAAGCATAGCGTTGCTATTATTCATAAAAAAATAACCCCCACTTTGTTTTCCATAGTATTAATGTTCCCCCATTCAGTATGCCAGCTGGCATGGCTGCTACTAATAAATAAAAAAATACGGCGTATCTCAAGGAAAATCATTACATGTAGAATTTGCGGAAACTCTCCGAGATCAATCCAATTGGTGCTGAAATCAGCAGTATGCAAAGTTCATAGCATAGTGTGGTGGTGCTCCTATTCAGAGGTGATCTATCAACTTAATGTAATACGTTCAGATTTTCCACATGTGGTATGTAGCACTCTTCCTATTATATTCAACCCCCTAGGAGGGCAGTGACATATCGTTGCCTGCCAAGTTGCGTGTTGTAGAATAAAATGACAACTTTATGACAGTCTATTGAATGAAGCATTTAGTATGCTAAAACTTTTGAAAGCGATTTAGAAAGAAAAAAATTGAATCAATCCTTTACATTATTATATTGGTATAACTAGTAGAGATAGTAATATGTTTTAATTCATTGTTAAAATTTGAAATAATGAACAAAAAAAATTGTCCAAGTCCACGTGTTTTGTAGACGCTACCCGTGACCAGAGGGCTAGTTTATTCCTTGCGCAATGGATTGGCATTGCCATTCAACGTGGCAATGTCGCCTGCCTTTTGGCCACGCTCTCAGTTGACATCGATGTGTTCGGTATATTCTGTATTGTTTTTATATTTTAATTTAGATATTTCCCATATCCATTAAGTAAATAAAAAGAAAGTTGCTGTTAAGCTATTCTCCATTAAATATTCTTAATCTTTCTTTCAAAAGAACTTTCTGCAAAGCATTAGATAACATAAGAATATTGCCAGTTACAGCGTGATCAAGGGAAACATGAATTAATAGAATTTTTTTTCTAAAAAAATGAGAATACATGCTCAAGTTGCATATTCATTCGACCCTGGCTTCTAACCCATGATGACGTTGCATGTTTGTCATGAATACCGACCCATGGTAATTAAACACATCGTTGTTTCTAGGGAATGTGACATATTTGCTGTATAATATGGCACAACCATTTTTTACAGAGCAAAATTCACCAATTGTTTTTATACCACTTGGTTGACAGACAAGCACACGGCCCACCCGATGGAAAGTGGTTACTATGGCCTATGGACGTGTGTAACACCAAGGGAGTCGCACTCGCGCTGCCAACCTTGTAAGCACAGAGGTTCTGTGCCGTTAGTGTAAAAGACAAAGCAGGGCAAGGGGTTGGGCTTCCCACTGACAGTACAAAAACTCTCCAATGAGCTCTGGCTACGGGCACTATTGTTTACTCAAGCCCTGCATGTGAGGCGGAGCTTAATAATAATAACAATAATAATAATAATAATTTATTAGCAAAAACACACATACAGTTACATTTCCGGTGGCCCCACACTAGGCTTAGGCCTGTCCTGTGGATGCCTGTTACAATACTGATTTACAATATAGCTTGCGCTGTATATATCTGTCTGATGTTAAACAGCTTCAACCCTTAGTCGACTTGTAAGACACTGCATAGGAAAATATGGGGTTGTCCTAATTATAATACCAAAAAAAATGATCGCATCATTATATCCAACTTTACATCGCTTAAGCTTAAAGTTTAAGCGAATATTAAACATTCATACTTGTACTTACTCTTACAACTGGGTCAAGCAGGAGCTATAGCGCCTATTTTCTTATCTTCACACACTTTACGAGGTTTGTTTACCATTTTGAGCATGTTAGCTGGTTTACAAGGCCTTTTTGCAAATATTCGGCATTATATGGAAAGAAATAAAGAAAATACATTTATTGCAAAACACAACGCGCATTACATATGTTATGACAGGTGAATTGACGCCCACATTTCACAAATAATTGTATTCGGTCCCACGTAATAGGGGGTGAGTCTATTGCCGTATTCCAGGCGCTATTGACTCGAGCCATGCACCTGAGGCTGAATCCGGGCTGTATATATCTGTCTGATGTTAAACAGCCCTATCCCTTAGTCGCCTTGTACGACACCGCATGGGAAGAAATGGGGTGGTCCGAATTCTACATTTCCGGAAACCACGCGGCTACCGATACGTAGACTGGCTACCTGTCTATAATTTATTATTAATTATAGACAGGTAGCTAATTTAATATGCATTAGTACTTCACAGCGATCTCATCGCATCGACGTTGATTCTATTTTCATGTCTATTTTACCCTACTTTCTAAATGTTATACCAACTGACGTGCTGGTATAAAGCATAGTATAAATAATAATTCTACAACATTTTACAGAACGCTATATGGACTCATGGTAAGCATAGCTTAACTAGCTTGTGTTATGGAATCTAGAATGCGGATAAACATACTTAGATACTTCTTTTTGCAAATACATACTTATTATACATATAAACACCCAGACCAATGCAAATATACATATTCGTGTATACAAAGCATACAAATATTTACACAGAGTGGGAATCAAACCCGCGCCTCCCGCGTAGCAGTCGAACGTGCTACCGCTACGCCACAGAGTTCGTCTATTTAGTATACAATCTTAAAAATAAAGAACATATTTAAAAATTAATGAAAGAAATGAAACTTTAATTCGAACACACATAACACCAACTGTACTGTAAGAGGGAAAGAAAACCATTTTATTCATAAACCCACAGTGGAAAAGCGGTGTCGCCTTTTAATATAAATTTTAGGTATGTTTCCCTTTTCCACAACAAACTAACCAAGTATATAAAACTTTTACACTTGTTCTACACGTCTCTTTCAGTCATAACATCACATAATTTAATTAACCCATAAAAACACCTATTTATTCCCCAAAGGGTAGACCGGGGCGTATTAGCAACCATATTTATTTCAGGCTCACGTTAGAGTGAGTTTATTGACATGAATAGGGCACTTTTATCTGACTCCGTGTTAGCTACACTTCATCCTTCTTCTAACTAATATTATATATGTGATAGTTAATGAAGATGTTTGGATGTTTGTTATTCAATTACGCTCTTTTTTTTGTACCTCTTGGTTGGCAGACAAGCACAAGGCCCACCTGATTGAAAGTAGTTACAGTGGCCTATGGACGTTTGCAGCACCAAGGAAGTCACACTCGCGCTGAAAACCCTGTAAGCACAAGAGTTTCTGTGCCGTCAGTGTAAAAGACAAAGCAGGACAAGCTATTGATGGATTTGGTTGAACATTTGGCACCGGAATCCGTACTAATATTATAACTGCGAAAGTAGCTCTGTCCGTCTGTTACGCTTTCACGCCGAAACCGCTAACTGATTTTGATGAAATTTGGTATAAGGATAAATCCGCTTTCCTACAAAGGACAACACGTGCAGATCTTAGATGTCACCAGCACACGGTGCAGAATATCCTATCAAGAACCAATCGGTTTGGTGACTCTTTCCTCTGTTGCACGATTAAAGGCTTGGAATTCATTACCAGCTCACGTGATTCCTTCTTCCTACAGTCCCGGGTCCTTTAAGCGGGGCGTGAAAAAGGATATGATGAGGCCGTCAAGCTGATTATCACCATTGTCACATGGTATATGTAAGTAATGGTGACCCTCTTTTCTGAGACTTTGCCTTCAGCTTACTTTCAGGCAAGGTGAAGTCTAATTGACGTGTCCTATATTAAGAAATAGTTTTGTCGCTATGGCTACGTCCACTCCAAGAGACCAGTGGATTCATCGCCATAACTTACGTATAACATTAATACGTAAACTGTTCAAAATGAAAAACTCATCGCAATAAAACTCACTGATATGACTAAGCAGCACTAAACAGAACTAGCACACAATTATAATCGAAAACGTCATTAAAGTTACCTTAACATCAGGTTACAATAACTAGTCGTTAACAATAACATCAAACACGCCAATTCAAACTAAACTTAAATAAAGGCATTGTGCTTCATACTCACTGCACGCGGCTATTAAAATCCCGAGTTAAGTCTAAGGGTTAAACCAAACAATGTAAAAAAAAATCACCTATAGCTCACGAGTCGAAAAAATACCTACGAAATAGAATGGCAGCCAGCCGCTACGGTTCCGTTACGCTATAAAACCTACCCGAGCAAACTCTGTAATTCCGCCTCGTCCCGACCGATATAAAATATGAAAGACTGAGCGAAATTCGCCTCGGCTCCCCCAGTACTCGGTCGGTTGTTTCCGCCACCTTTCGGCTAACTTCGTAGCGACGTTACGGCAGTTTCGTAGCACCAGCCGCGTGTCCTCTACGTCAAGTGCGTAGCCGATCCATACCGTGTATTGTAAAATTCATTTCTCGGTGAATGTGTTATAATTCGTGTATTTATTATTTTACACAAATGTGATGTATTATTTAGTGTAGTACTCAAATGATGTGTTTGTGTAATACCAGTTTCGTGGTCGGAGAGCCTGTTTGATGGTTCGGAAAAATGGTATGAATACTTTTTAATGATAAGTATGATTAGTTAATGGCTGAGCTTAACATCTTTACAGGCGAAAATTTTCTTTTATGAGTTTTCTGGGGCTTTCAATAATTTTATCAAGTGAGGGATTACGAAGCCTTACTTTTATTAAACGTTTTTACGTAAAATGTTGCTCATATAACATTATTTTACTACTCATAATGTATTTTTTTTTAAGAATAACGTTTTGAATACATACAATGAGTCATTTTTTATTATACAAGCTACATTGTGTAATACCAATTGTGTTCTGAATATAAAAATGTAAGAGTTTTACAACTTTGAGAAAGCACAGGGTTTTATCGAAATGAACAACTGGTACATTTGATCAAATTTCATTTAAGATTGTATATATTTTTTTATAGATAAGGTACCTCAGTATTTAGAGTATTTGTACTGTTATTGCTGTCAAAATATTATCGAAAAAGTCAATAACTAATTAATTTAATAAAATAATAAAATAAAAGACATCAAACTAAAAAAATAGATATATTTAAATGAATATAATAATACTATATAATTAATATCTAATATTTATACCGAGTATTATTCGATTTTTAAATCATATTTTAAGTTCATATATAATTGTATCTGACTAGAGTGATCAGCACAATTTAACTTAAGTCAATCATGTCAACCTAGTCATGTATTAAAAAGTGTGAATCTTCGTTCGCTTCAAAAAATATTAAGCCGAAGCGATGAAACGTCGGGGATAATAAACGTAATTTAATATTGAAAAAGGGTCACCGAAGGGCTTACGATGTAATCAATTGTTGTGACGTGTTTTTTTAAAGATTTCAAGAACCTGCTAAACGAAATAGGTACTTATGTTTTGTACGACAGCAACAGTGTTATGGAAAAGGTTCGAATTTGCCTCTGTATTACATTTTGGTGTGTTATAATACACACATTATGCACATACCTACACATACACGCATGTATGTATGTGTACATATACACGCATGTACATACACATACATGGATACACATACATACACTTATATGCACATATATTTACGTACATATACATTACACATACACGCACATACATACACGTAACCACCTTAATGGTACTAGGGGTGAAGTGTCTCTATCAGAATCGAATTGCCTTTTTTTTTACGTGCGCAAAATCCCTGCGGATATCACCGGAGCCGGTGGAGGAAGTTATGTCGGACTCGAACCGACTAAAACACACGCCGCCTGAGGGTCGTTTTTGGTTGACAGACATATCCCTCGCACCCCGGCCGACCCAGGGCCATCTCTCACGATCTGGCCCTCTTCTCGGGTGTGGGGACTACAGAGTCCCCAACTCGTCCCCGGAAACGGGGAGGCGCGCCAGGCGCGCCACCGCCGCGGCCTGCTTCTGCCAGAGTGACAGGCGGCTCCACACCCAACACGAACCAAACCCAAATCGAACTGCCTAAACAAAACTAACCTATTCTAAGAAGGAAGCAAGGAAGGAAACACACCTGATTTTTTTTTCTATATGGGACACGCCAACTTGACTTCACCTCGCCTGATGGTAAGCTAAAGGCAAAGTCTTAGGAAAGAGGGTCACCATTACAGACACTAAGTAATGTTAATGGTGGCACTGAACTTGGCGGCCTCATCAGATGCTTTTTCACGCCCCGCTTAAAGGCCCCGGGACTGTAGGAAGAAGGAAACACGTGTGCTGTTAAAAATTTTAAGAGCATATTGTCATCATAAAGACACTTTTATATAGACTTATATCGTCTACCAGACGGAGGATCTTATTCGTCTCATACGTTAATTACTCCTGTATTCTACTAAGACGAAAATCAAACAGTAAAAAAATCTTTTGGATAATCAAGTGGCAAGTATACAAAAACTTGGGTATATATTGTTGTGCCGCTAGACCCCCTTTCAATCGCGGGGCTTTCGAGAGGGGGTGAACTTCAAAAGGAATTCGTAAGAGCTGTTAGTACTTGTCAAACTCATGCTCAGGTGCTTGGTTCAAAGGATCGAGGGTCTGTGGAGTGCACTAATAGCACTGTGGATTTCTTTACCACAAATAACAAATTTTGATATCTTTGATCGGCCTAATTTAGCCTATTAGCTTTTTTTATTATATACAGTCAGTTATAAAAATAAAACCACGGTAGCCTAGTGGTATGGGTAATGGACTGCTGAGACGAGGTCTCGGATTCGATTCAAGGTTTTACCATGGCACACATCAATGACTTATGTGTGTATTTATCGCAGGTTTATACGTGCCCGGTTAATCGCCACCTATTACATTGGGACCTAAACATAAACTGATGAAATGTGGGTGCTAGAACCTCTGCCTATCCCTTCGGGGATATAGGTGTGAGTTTATGTATGTATGTTATGTACAGTCAGTAACAATTTTTTACTAGGACTAGATCTAGTATTTTTGCCATCTACTCCGGTTAAGCTCAATTAGGTTTTTGACTATCTGGTCAAATTAATTACTTTTTAACTAAACGTCAAAGCGGCAAGTTATAAGAAAACTGGTATAAAATAAATTATTGTGACGTCATAATATTTAATAGTCAAATCATTTACAATTACGGGTTGGGTGAATGATTAAAGATAAATAAAATCGATAAATTCAGAACCGACCCAATATTTTGCTTTTTTAATATTCTTAAATTATAAAAAATATAAAGCTTAGTTGAGTAATTTATTTTAACTACAAGAAATTACCCAATTGTATGTGTTAGGATTGGATTCAAATCAATGGTGTAATGGGCAGTATTAGAACCTGGAGCTTTAGCGACCGACTTTTTAACCATTCTAAGCTACCGATGGTTACATTCTGTTTTTGTTTAATATATAACTGTGTATCAATCCCCGGAGGATAAACTTAATTGTTAAATTATATGCATTATTTATTATTTTATGAAAGATTTAAGAATAATAAATTAGAATTTGTTAAACCACTTATGTCATTGACTGTTCTTTACTGTAACCTCACGCATGTATATTCCTAAAGGGGCTAGTAAAGGCATATTAAAAACCCACCAACATTTTTTTAGTTCTACGTTATAGTAGACAAACCGATTGCTGTCATTCAGGTACTGCTTGAGGGGTAAAATGTTTATCTAGTGTCGAATGGTAAATGTATGTGTCCCTTCTCCGTATACAACACCCAGGGGAAGATATGGGATGGCGCTTGTATTTTATGGCAACCATGTGGTACCTATGTATTTTTTATATGTAGATTTTATTACTGTTCGGATGTAATTACATTATACATATATGTATAATGCACGCCTGTATACCTGAAAATTTAGGCTGTACACTCAGTTGATAACGAACTTACAATTATAATACTAAAACAGTTCCTAGAACCGGGGCCGCGTTTCGAACGTTGGTCCATTTGCTATACTAGACTTTCATATTTATATATTGACGTTTTGTAAGTGCCGATTTAATGGTCTATGCAGAATAAATGATTTTTGACTTTGACTTTGAAGCAAACTATAAAGGAAAAAAGGATAAAGGTCACCTACCATTAAAGCTACCATTTCTAATTCAATCCACGTTTAAATTCACCATCGAGTTTCAACAAAAACAGACGATTCTTCCCTACAGGTGACGGTAAACCTATGAACCAATGACAATATATTACTATCTCCGTGAATCAGCCGGTTAAACGTCGTGATTATGGGCAATATAATGCCCGGATCGTTTACAATGGGGTCCACGGGAGGGAACGAATGAGGAGGATAATTACCGTTGATTCGATTAATATATTTTTGGGATTACAGGTTAGTTTGGAACATTTAAAAATGATTACAGTAATGGCAAACTTTGATTTTATTATAATGAAAATTTTTGTAGTTTTAAGTAACTGCTATTTTGCCATTATTACATGAGCCATGATCATGTCTTGAGCGTCATGATCACGACTTAAGCGCCATGATCATGACAAGTCTTGACAGCCATGATCATAGATATACTGGAGTTAGTTACTACTAGGCAAACTATATCGGTCTACCCTAACCTCTTCCTCACTCGTTGCTTACGTTTTCACTTTACACTCGATCACGACTCACGATATTATCACCTAACGTCGTTTCCGGAGATGTTACAGGCTGCCTGGGCTAGTTTTTTCCTCCGGTCCCACAGACTTGACGGCTGTGGTGGTTATATTAGACTCGAATCGACTAACGTCGCCTCAGGTCTTTATGAGACTATCTGGGCCTACCCACTAGTTACAGTCATTTTGCAGTCTCTATACAAAAACGTATAGAACTATATGGTGGAAATCTAGATCTCTTCCTTCAAGTCATAAATATACATATCATAAACATACATACTTATCATAATAATACATCTGATAACGTTACTTCAACAGTAACTAGGCTATGAATATACAAATTTTAATGAATATTTATTCATTATAATTTTACTATGAAATGGTAATTGTGAAGTTCTAAACAAACAAGAACGTATTTTGATTAAAGGACTGCGATTCAAATACACCGATAGCACAGAAACACCTTGTTTCGTACCGGGAAACCAAATAAATGAAACAAAAAGGGGATTTTAATTTTTGTACGGAAATTATATTTCCTTTTGATTGATTGGTAAACTTTGTGTGGTATTTAAATTATGTGCAGAATTATTTTATTGTTATTAATTTCAATCAATTCAAATATTTGTATTAACGGATGTGTATATTTGCATTGAGTTGGGTATTTCCGTGCCTCAGAGAGCACGTTGAGATATCGGTTCGATTCTGTAATGGAGTGACGTAGGTAAATTAAAGACAACCGTACGATTCCATAATTCGTGTAATAATGACTAAAATATATGAGTGCAGTTACATATAAGGTAAGGCGAGCTGCACACTACAATTCACCTTCAACCTTAGAAAATATGATAACGTCTCAGCTCATCGTTCGGAGTTAGGCTGGTTGCCGATACGTCAGCGACGCAACTTGAGAGCTTTGATGATGATACAAAAAAATTGAGCTACTCCTAATATCCCCTCTTATTTATCATCTCATATTCAGCCACTTGGTTCTCACCACAACAGAAATCTGCAGTCAGCTGACAACCGTCTTCTCTACTGTCCTACTCATAGTTCTAGCCTAATTCATTCTTCTTTCCTCGTGCAAGCAATTCTCATCTGGAATGCGCTTCCTCTCGAAATCAGTATGACCACTAACCGTGCAACGTTCAAGTACAAAGTACGTCAGCTCTACAGTAGCCCCTAGGCACAGTATTGTGTAAAACTTCAATGTTAGATATATTTTATCACTATGCATAATTATATAAGTATAGGTAAGTTAATATTATACGAATATATATAAGTACCTAATATATTTAAAAGTATTTGTATGGATTTCTTATGTATTATAGTGTGTATGTATAATGTATGTATTATTATTGTGAACATAGATAATATGATTTGATGCCGCGCTAGCCTAGTGGTATGGGTAATGACTGCTGAGACGAGGTCTCGGGTTCAATCCCAGGTTTTACCATGGCACACACCAATGACTTTTCGATGTTTTTCGAAGTTATGTGCGTATTTATCGCCGGTTTATAAGTGCCCGGTTAGTGGCAATAGGCTCGCCGCCTATTACATTGGGACCTGGAACTGGAGAAACAGGGGTGCTAGCACCACTGCCTACCCCTTCGGGGATATAGGCGTGAGTTTATGTGTTATGTTAGATAATATGATAATAAATGGATTATTATTTTGCCTGCACCTACCTCAATGTATCTCTGCATCACCCTAAGGTTGACTGTTAGATAATACCTTTGGCATTAAGTCCGCCTTTGTACAAAATTACTGTGCATAAAGTTGAATAAATAAATGAATAAATAAAGAAGACACTCCAGTTTTCATGTGCCTGAGGTTCATCTAGCAAATAAAACATTTTTTGTCTAGATCTTTCTCAAAGCTAGTTGTCATGTTGTCATGTTGTGCACACAGTAGGTAATAGCTCACAATTATGTGCTCACTGACTATTTTTCCTTCGCATTAGTATGAACTATCTACTATATATATATATATATATATATATATATCTATTTGTGTGTTCTAGTATATGTATATCAGTATATGTTGATAATACTTTGTGTAAAGTCGTATATTAATTTTATTTTGCTTATACCTTTCTATTTCTTTTGTTTTTAATACACGATCTATTTTAGTTTAGCCGATAACTACCCTATATCTTGAGTTTTTATAACATTACCATCCCAAGATTGCCTGAAAAAAATCGCTTTAGCGATAAGGCCGCCCATTGCACATTGAACTGTATATATGCTACCTACTTGTCCTACTGTAAATCTATTAGTGTACAATTAAAAAAAAAACTATCTATCTAACTACATAACTTTCTTCTTTAGATACATACTCTATAGACACAGTAATAGCCACTACAACGCGGCGTAAAAATAGCAAGAACTTTAGTACAAGTTTGACATTTAATTTGATACATCCATGCACACATTGAGAAAATAAAATGAAAAGATATTTATTTTGTTTGAAGTATAGTATATTATGGATGCGGGCTGTTTTAGATCGGTCATTCTGGAAATCTGTGGGAGAGGCCTATGTTCAGCAGTGGACTATGTGTGGCTGACATGATGATGGTATATTACATACATTACATTCGCATTAGCAAATTACAAGTTTAAAGACAATACTGACAATACTAGCTACTTACGCATAACACGTAATACGAGCCGTTTCTGCGGTGAATTATGTTACAAATACTGTGTTTGTACAGCTTCCTTCAGAAACAATTGAAGGATTAGGTTGTTTAGATTTTATTATAAGTAAAATAGGGTGGGTATGTTTTAAAAAGATACTATTATATTCGACAAAGCCTTGTGCCGTCAGTGAGCCCTTTTGTCTTCATAATATATTTATTGTTATACTGACCTCATAAATTGTGCGCTAAAGACTTAAATTCGCTGAACATTTTTGGATTGCTTTGTTATATCTTTGTTATAATAATAACTGCAAGGTATTGTTCTCCAAATATTTTCCCTTCAAAGCTTTGGTGGATGTAAGAAGGTTGCTTTAGACGATCGGCCGATAAAGCATCTGCCTTCTTTATTTAAAGAATACTGATAAAAAAGTAGTGCAATAATATTCGTTATATGTAGTTCGAGTTTTATGACGTCCAATAACTTGGTCTTACTATAAAAAAATATATTTTTATACCAATTAGGTGGCAAACATTTTTAGGAGGAGGTAGTACAGTAGTGACGGTATTTCCGTCCAATTGAGCAGTCCGACTGGGGAAGTACCTCCGCCCTACAGAATACCGCGGCGGAAACCTCGTGTTGTGTTGCCGTCGGTGAGTAGGGTAGCCAAAGCACACTGGAGAGTTTTTGTGCTGTAAGCGGAAAGACCAAAAGCTTTTCCTGCTTTGTCTTTTACACTGACGGCACAGAAACTCTCTGTGCTTACAGGTTCGGCAGCGCGAGTATTACTCCCCTGGTGTTACCTACGTCCATAGGCCACGGTAACCACTTGCCATCTAGTGAGCTGTGTGCGTGTCTTTTTTGAATACAACCCGAGGTTATTATGGCCGTGGTATACTATAGGGTGGACGTACTTCCCCAGTCAGACTGCTCAATTGGGACGGAAATGCCGTCGTGTCTTACAACCTTCTAAAAGTATCCATATCACCAGTGAGTTTTCTTTCCTAAAAAGGCTCATAAAATGATGATAATTCATATTCACATAACATTCGTCTATGTTTGCATATTGGTATTTAGGGTCTTATCCTCTTCGCCTAACATCTGGAAGCCTGGGTTCTCTTTTCTTTTTCTCTTTTCTAAATCTTTCTTTGGAGTGAATACCGTTTAATTTCAAAAAAATTTTTTTGGAGTATCTATCGTTTAATCACACTATCCCTTGAGGAAAGCGTAGGCCAGAGTTTATTCCGTGAAATAGTCTGAGACTTTGGTTGTAATTTTCATAGTAGGCTGATTTAAGGGTTCCGTCAAATAGGTTTGATAGCTCCATTCCACTTTCAAACTCGGAACAAAACGTCATAATCAGTTCTCAGGTAAGCAAATAATATATTTTTACAATAACATTTACAATTTTATTACCATATTACCATTAGTTTTTACAAAGTAAAATCCTTACTAGGCCAAGATTAAGAATACAAGTTCGCCATGTTCATGTTCCATAACGAAGTTAGAAGCAAATAACTTTTACCTAGGCGTCAGGACATAGAAACTTTGACTTTGCCTGTGTTGTTTGAAAGTGAATAGAACGTAACATATTTTTAGGGTTCCGTACCTCTAAAGAAAAAAACGGAACCTTTATAGAATCACTTCGCTGTCCGTCTGTCTGTCTCTCAGTCTAGATCTTTTTTACAGATATGCGTGAAGGTATCAAGATGAAACTGATACCATATACTCAAGTCTATAATATATTTAAACTGTGCAAAAATCAATCTTTTAAGTCAACGCATTCTAAATATATTACGGCTTATGCAGCTTAAGTTCCGGAACCTTCGGTGCGCGAATTCGACTCGCACTTAACCGACGTTATTTAGTTGACTTTCACTGTTATATTATATGTGAAGTACATCCTACGTAGGTCATTAAAAGCGAACAGAATTGCGAAGCGATTCGATGCGATTTCACGCGAATCCAATGCGATGCGGCGTGTTTGCCGTGCCTGCGTGCGCGCGACTGCCCCCCCCCCCCTCCCTCCACAGACACACAGACAGAGGTGTGTATCTGTAAAATACAATGTCATTCAAACAGATACCGGTGCGTCAATTCGCATGAAAATATCAAACCAACTGATGGCGTTCGTTTCGAATCGCGTCGCGCCGCACTGTAGGCCACTTCAATACGTATCAACTGTGTGTTGTTTTCGCGCAGCATCGCCCCGCTTCGCGTTCGCTTCAAAATCACTCACGTAGGATGCCGCATTAGAGAACAATTTCATATATAATATAACAGTAACAGTCATAATTCCTTTGTTCGCTCACAAAGGCGCAATACCACAGTATTGTTTATCTTTATAATATTGTGGTTAACTGTTACCCATTCCAGCAACCCAGGCATGTTGCTGGGATCAAAGTTGCCTTTAAGCTAAAACTATACCATTTGTTCATCTTTTCTTCTTCTTCTTCTTCTGTTGATCTTTTACTGCCGCTGTGTCGTAGCGGTAAAACATTCGACGGCTACACAGGGGGCGGAAGTACGATTCCCGCTCACAGCAAATATTTGTATCCATGAACATGTATATTTGCATTGGTCTGTGTGTTTCTATGTATGATGTAAGTATGTACAAAAAAAGTACCCACACTGCGTTCGGTTAGGTACTTAACTAAATGTAAACAATCTAGATGTATCTTTTTAGTATGTTTTATTAGAAAACTGAGTTTTTAAATATTTTTTCGTTCAGAAATTTATTTTTTGGACTAATATCCGAAATTGAATTGATTGAGATTCAATTGAGTGGCTTGTTTCTGGGGCAAAGTATGGCCAGCGAGGTAACGCCGACAGCTTCATGGGCACTTTTACGATGGGAGCGATACGGAGCGGGTTATTAGATATGACATAATCGGACAAAAAAATAAAATAAAATAAAGTCTGTTAGTCAGCCTAATTTATTTGTTTGTAATATGTTTGTATAAAAAGTCACTACAAGATTGTTTATCTTAACTTGAGTCCCTTACAGAATTATGTTTATCCTAGTGTTTATACGCATTCTAGATCC
The DNA here is from genome assembly GCA_963662185.1 of Eilema griseolum. Taxonomy (NCBI): domain Eukaryota; kingdom Metazoa; phylum Arthropoda; class Insecta; order Lepidoptera; family Erebidae; genus Eilema; species Eilema griseolum. Next base: position 19,714,467 of record OY759248.1, on the reverse strand, counting down.
CATGACACAAGTTAGTTAAACTATATTCAGTATGGATCCAGATAGAGATGGTGTAGAATGTTGTAGAATATTAGAACATTTATCTATCTACAAACTTTCAAATTAATATTAGGAATTAGTAGGATGTTTTTTGCACGTATGGACTCACATCCAAATTTGGACATGCCAAAGTGACTGTGTTAACATCGTTACTTACTTTACATATATTTACGGCTGTAAATCCCGGAAGAGGGAGGCAGAAGTGTTTTATCACCCACATTTCCCCAACTATGGATTTCAGTCTAACGTAATAGAGGGCGAGACTATTTCTGTTTAGCGGGCACATTGTCATGGGACTTATATTTTCTGTCGGATGGAGAGCAGCGTCTACGACACACTATTGTTGCGGCACGCTATAATAACCGTTTTGATACTTTCGAGGAGGTAGGACATGACGGTATTTCCGTCCAATTGAGCAGTCCGACTGGGGTAGTACCTCCGCCCTACAGAATACCGCGGCCATAATAACCTCGTGTTGTGATCCCTGCGGTGAGTAGGGTAGCCAGAGCTCACTAGAGAGTTTTTGTGCTGTCAATGGGAAGGCCAAAAGCTTGTCCTGCTTTGTCTTTTACACTGACTGCACAGAAACTCTCTGTGCTTACAGGGTTGGCAGCGCTAGTGTGACTCCCTTGATTTTGCACGCGTCCATGGGCCGCGGTAACCAGTTTCCATCAGGTGGGCCGTGTCTGCCACCTAAGCGGAATAAAAAAAACACGACTGGCTTTGCTCGTTTTCTCTTTTATGATGTGTGAAGTTTCTATTTTTCTGTGCCAGTCTCGCCATATTTTTCTTTAGTTATTCGTCTAACAGTTCGTTGTCAAATATTAAGCGCACCAAAAAAGAGGAAACGAGCAAAATCAGTCATGTCAAAACGGCCATCACAGCGTGCCGCAACTATAATTGCGCAGACCGTTAGTATAAATATACTTTTTTACGCTGGGTACACTCTAATCGAATGAAGATGAACAAAGACAGATTCGGCTTAGACAGATTCGCTCTTGCTGTGATAGGAAAATCCTTTGATCATTACGGTAGGCGGCGAGCGTAATGATCAAAGGATTTTTCTTGCACCGTGACGTCCATACTGATTAATTTCCTTACATTTATTAGATATATAGCTGTCTCTTACTAACTTGATGACATTACATTAGCCTCTCTAGCTTAGACGTAGAACGTTTGACTGCTACGCAGGGAGCGCGAGTTTGATTCCCGATGCAATTTTCTATGTAAATGAATTTGTATTTTGTTTGTGTTTCTATGTAAAATAATTATGTATATATTTACAAAAAAAGTATCTTAGTAGCTTAATCCGCATTCTAGATCCCATAACACAAGTTTAAAATGACGCCTTACTACATCTGTTGCCTTATGCGTGTTCATGCATGTACAGTCAGCGTAGAACGATTTTGGCTGTAAAGTGTCATAATGATTGGAATACCAAGATTTTAAGAGCAAATGCCTACAAGTGTTATTGATTTAAATTGTACTATTGTTCAAACTAAATGTGTGTACCAGCTATCAGAACAATAAGTTAATAGGAAGGGGGGAAAACCAAGGCATTAAGAATATTTTTTAAAATTTGTTCTCCAAGGTCCATTTTTTTATTCATATTTTATTTTTTGTAAATAATTTATACAATAGTAATAGCACAAAACAAACGTGTCAAATTTGTGCATAAACACACGTATAAATCAGTGGCCAGCCTTAAAGTTAATGTGACGAAATTAACAACGATAAACCAATTTTATTTCAAGGTCCTATTAATCTTGATCTTGATAAGTTTATAAAAATATGTTCGTGGGAATGAACACAGACATGGCGTAGGTACAGTCAGCGAGAAATAGGTTGACAGAAAATCAATTTCATTCTTAGTTTACTGTAACTCTCACCTTTCACACAAACCATAAAAATATTAATATGGCATCCTCTACAAAAATATCAAAAACTACCTGATGCTTGCGGCTCATGTAAAATTTTGGCGTCGTTTCTGTAACCAATGGGAATTTATTCCCGGGAAAAAAAGCCTGTGTTATTCTAAACTATATTCTGTCCTTGCACTATATTTATGCTAGATTCTTTCAAGTGTTGGAGCCGACTGGGGAAGTACCTCCACCCTACAGAATACCGCGGTTATAATAACTTCGTGTTGTGTTCCCGGCGGTGAGTAGGGTAGCCAGAGCTCACTGGAGAGTTTATGTGCTGTCAGTGGGATGACCAAAGGCTTGTCCTGCTTTGTCCTCTACACTGACGGCACAAAATCTCTGTTCTTACAGGGTCGGCAGCACGGATGTGACTCCACTGGTGTTACACACGTTCATAGGTCATGGTAACCACTTTCCATCAGGTGGGCCATGTGCTTGTCTGCCACCTACGTTGTATAAAAAAAAGCCTGACATTTATAATTTTAGTGGAAGAAATACCTACGATCATATAATATTCACGATTTTTTACCCGACTGCGCCTGCAAGGGCGTGTTTGTATGTATGTAGTTTTCTTTGACCCCCTCTACAAGCGTAATAACTGAACGGGTTTCTTTGAATGGGGTCTTAAGTAAAAGGTATTTATCTCCCGAGTATCATAGGATACATAAAATGTGAACAAAAAATGTGCGGTGGATTTTTGGTGCTAAAATGCATATTGTAAAAAAAACAATTCTAATTTATCTAGTAGGGAATCAAAATGAAGATAATTAGAAGGAGATAGTAAATATATAAATAAGTTTAAAATAAAATAGGCAGGCGGTACCTGTTAATTTTCTTTCGGTTTATAATTGCCAAATGGGTACCACATACTATCAAACTTTTTCGTTCCTTTAGACACCAGTCAGGTTTTGTTATTTTTTAATAATTTATTTTATTCCATTTGGGGTAGGCAGAAACACTAGCCTCCCATTTGCTTCTATCCTCACACACAAGACTTAAGAAGTGCGTGTGTGAAGACGCTTATGTCATTAAAGTCTAAATTGTACTATAGTTGAAATAATATGATAGGTGCATAATGACAGTTGAAATCTAGGGTTGGACTATCTCATTTCACATTCATACATATATTCACGTCTTTATCCCCTGAGGGCTAGGCAGAGGTTAATTAACACCCACAATTCACCAATCATTGAATTCGGTCCCACGTAATAGGGGTGAGCTTATTGCCGTCTTCCGGGCACTATTGTTGACTCAAGCCATGTATCTGAGGCTGAGTCTGAGCTGTATGTATCTGTCTGATGTTAAACAGCCCTATGCCTTACTCGCCTTGTACAACAACGCATGGGAAGAGATGGGGTGGTTCAAATTCTACTCTGCCGGGAACCACGCGGCTTTGTGATTCGATTATGAGGTCATTTGAGTGTAAGAATAATCGATTCAGGTTACAGTAATCGCAGCGTTGCCAGAATGTAGTTTTTGTAACATTTTACATTACTTTTGACCTGCATCGCAAAAGGCGATATGTTGCAGCGGTAACCGGTAGGGCATCTGTCATAATGGACCTATTAAATTATTTCAACTATAACAGTTTAAAAATGTTACCAACTATACCCATAGAGGTTAATGTATACTATTTATATCCGTCGCGACCTCTACCAAAGTCAAGGGTTACAGAACAAGAACAGCTCACAATTCCAATACTTCCAGAGAGCATCTATTTATGACGATATAACAATATTTATGGAATTATTTTGCATCCCGTAACGTAACGTAAAGTTAGAGACGTTGGGTGACCCAGTTACCGAAACAGCACTGCGCTATAATATTGCTATTTCGGCACGTAATTCTTCTATAATATTTTTTGACACTTTATTTGTACCACTTAGGTGACAAACATGCACACGGCCCTCCAGGTGGAAAGTGATTACCGTGGCCTATGAACATGTCCAACACTAGGGGGGTCACACTAGGAAGAACTTCTTAATGCACTGCTTGAAGAACCCCATATTGTAGTCGCTTGGGAAAACCACGGTAGGGAATTCATTCCACAATTTAAGCGTGAGGGGGATAAAGTTCCTATCATACCTAACTGTGCGTACTGTTTCAAGTTACAATGTGTGGCGGTGGATTCTCCACTCAGCCTCAGGAGGCATAGTCCCTCCTGAGATTTAGAGCACTCAAGACGTGACTCAGTAGCTCAATGGTCAGGGCATTTTCCCTTTAAGCGACTGGTCTTGAGTTGAAGTCCAGCCAGAGTCGTTTCACTTTTTTATATCTTAATTTCTATCTTAATTGAGTAATCAATTTGGAATATATAGTACGAGAACACAGAGGTGTATGAATACCCATACTTCGCCAACTACAATTTTCGATCCTTCGTAATATGGGGTGAGCCCACTGCAGGTTTGTATATACTTACCAAATGCGAACTTCTCTCTGTATTTTATACGTATTCGTTGTGGTGTTGCTTTCTGTTAGTATAGTTTATTTATCGGTTCCGAGTCATCCCACTCCTGATAAGCCGCCATAAATCTGTTTATGGGAGGAACACTCCTCTCTCAAGTCGACAGTCGACACCAACCACCAAGAATCTTTGTCCTTGACATTATTTATTGTGAGGACAAAAGGCTGTCACTAGAAGTTGCAAATATATTTACTAAAGAAACGCGCTATTGGTACCTACTAAAGAATTATTTGTGAATTTGGTCATTTTCTTTTTGATTTACAAAACAACAAAATAAATTGATGAAATGAACAAAAATATAATAACAAAATAATAATTGAATGAAATTTTAAAGTATTTAGTATGCTAAATATTCAAATCAATTAAATATAACCGTCGCCGTAAGACCGATATCTGTACAGAAGAATTTCGATGATTTCGGGTGAAGGTTTTTCTTTATTATACAACTTAGGTGGCAGGCAAGCGCACGGCCCACCAGATGGAAAGTGGTTACCATGACCTATGAACGTGTGTAACACCAGTGGAGTCACATCCGTGCTGCCGAACCTGTAAGAACAGAGATTTTGTGACGTCAGTGTAGAGGACAAAGCAGGACAAGCCTTTAGTCATCCCACTGACAGCACAAAATCTCTCTAGTGAGCTCTGGCTACCCTACTCACCGCCGGGAACACAACACGAAGTTATTATAACCGCGGTATTCTGTAGGGCGGAGGTACTTCCCCAGTCGGACTGCTCAATTGGGCGGAAATACCGCCGTGTGCTACCTCCTCAGATCTATGTTAGGTTCTGTGGCTTAGTGGTCAGAGTGTTCCCCTTGTAAGATTCCGTCCCACGAAAGATCGCGGGTTCGAATTCCGTCGGTACCGATATTTTTTTTTCTATATCTTAATCAATTTGAACAAACTAATAACTCATAAAAAAAATTAAATGACACGAACTTAGAAATGCTATGAGAGTAAACTAAAAGACACAATACATGTAAGGAGGTACTTACACTTTATCATTACGCAGTAGCCTAGTGGTATGGTTAATGGACTGCTGCGACGAGGTCTGGGGTTCGATCCCAGGTTTTACCATGACACACACCAATGACTTTTCGATGCTTTTCGAAGTTATGTGTGTATTTATCGCAGGTTTATAAGTGCCCGGTTAGTGGCAATAGGCTCGCCTATTACATTGAGACCTAAACATAAAACTGGCGAAATATGGGTGCTAGCACATTTGCCTACCCCTTCGGGGATATAGGTGGGAGTTTTTGTTATGTTATATATCAATACTCTCCATTATATTTAAAATGATTTTTCTACATAATACATTGATAGCGGTATTGCCTTGGTATTCAACTTGATTGTTCAAATGTATGTGTGTGTGTGTTTGCCGCGTGGTTTCCGGCAGAGTAGAATTAGGGCCACCCCATCTCTTCCCATGCGGTGTCGTACAAGGCGACTAAGGCATAGGGCTGTTTAACATAAGACAGATATATACAGCCCACACTCAGCCTCAGATGCATGGCTCGAGTCAACAAATGTGCTCGGAATACGGCAATAGGCTCACCCCCTATTACGTGGGATCAAATACAATTATTGGTGAAATGTGGGTGTTGATTCACCTCTGCCTAACCCTCCAGGGATAAAGGCGTGATTATATGTATGTATGTATGTATTCAAATGTAATTCATGTTTTTAATCAGTAACGACCCATCACTTAGTATCGATATACTGGGAAAAAACATTTATGTAAGTGAAAGTGCCTTTGATTCGATAGAATAAGCAGTACCAATTCAATGAGATAGATAGATAGATAGATAGATAATTCTTTATTGTACACCAACCCCAGCCGACCCATCTCTTTAGAGCTGGCCTTCTTCGAGTGTGGGTACCATGGGGGTACAATGTAACCAATTATAAACGTAGTTGTTACTAAAATGAAACTCTTCAATTCGCCTTACATTCTCAATCTCAATTTGCCGCGGTATCCCGAATGTTATCTAAAACTTTGTTCGCACTGAAACTTGTAAACTTTTAACTCGTTTAACTACATAACTTTCAAAAGAGTTTCGCATTAATAGTATCGGTTCTCCGTTTAACTGCTTCGAGTTTAATATTAACAGTACTTATAGTTATTTGGTTTTATTATAAGTTTTATCCATCCATCTTTTAACTCTGTGATCTATATATTACAAGATCTTACCTACAATATGCAAGCACCTAAAATATGTGGTTCTACAAGAGGGGCATCAGAAGGTTTCTTCGTGGTCGGCAGCGCGAGTGTGACACCCCTGGTGTTGCATACGTCCATAGGCCACGGTAACCGCTTCCCATCAGGTGGGCCGTGTGCTTGTCTGCCACCTAAGTCGTATAAAAAAAAAGATCTACTCGGTGCATTGAAATATGATTTTTTTGACATTTCAATTAATATCCGAGCTCCAAGCCCGCTTTTATAAAAAAGTACCGTAAACTAGTGTTACTTTGGACAGGTAGCGGGGTAAATTAAAATGGACAGTTTAAAATTTGTTTTTTCTTTCTTTCTTTTCTTTCTTTTTTCTTTTCTGCGGTATCTGTTTCGATTTTCAAAAATCAGGTGATACAATTGGCTGTCGGTCCCAGTTGCAATGTGCACATTTATGACAGTCGTTACGGGTAGTTCGAGCCATAAAAAGTCCAACAACTTGTCCATCTGCAATGCTTCGATATCACCTTTGTGTTGTGGAGGTCAAATGGCAGTCGTTTCATGGAGAATATCGAAATTTATCCAAATCCAGACCCCACACTCCGAAGTGAAAGCTTTGTATGCAACTGGAATTTTTTTTATACCACTTAGGTGGCAGACAAGCACACGGCCCTCTGGATGGATAGTGGTTACCGTGGCCTATGGACGTTTGTAACACCAGAGGAGTCACAGTCGCACTGCCAACCATGTAAGTACAGAGTTTCTGGGCCGCTAGTGTAGAAGACAAAGCAAGACAAGCCTTTAGTCTTCCCACTGACAGCACAAATTCTCCAGTGAGCTCTGGCTACCCTACTCACCGCTGGGAACACAACACGAAGTTATTATAGCCGCGGTATTCTGTAGGGCGGAGGTACTTCCCCAGTCGGACTGCTCAATTGGGCGGAAATTCCGCCATGTTAGGCCCCCTAACAACAAATAAACGCTAAGATGAAGAAGGTTATATAATTAGTTAATTGTGGTTAATATCTATGCATGCAGCTAATGCACTCTATTGTCAACCAAACGGTTTGGCGCGTGACGATGGCAAGAGACCGGATGGTATGTCGTTAATGCCATGGAAGATGGGTAGGACTCTGGTGTAGGACATGCGTTGATACATGGCTCCTACCCATATAACTAGCATGAATGGTTGTGCTGGTGCTGCTGCTGCTTCTGCAGACGCTCTCAAGCGGCGCAAATACTCCAATCTCATCGGAGATTATGAATTTGTGCCGTTTGGAGTCGAGACTTCGGGGTCATGGAGTCCGGGCGCTCGCAATCTCTTACGTGAGATTGCGAAGCGCATGGTCGACGCTTCTCGTGACCAGAAGGCTGGCCTCTTTTTAGGTCAGAGAATAAGCATTGTCATACAACGTGGCAATGCCGCCAGTCTTCTGGGAACGCTACCACAAGAGGCATGCGATGCGGATTAATTCCACGACGCATTTTAATTGTTCTTAGCTATAAGTTGTATAATAGTTATTTTAGTTTTATTGTATTATAAATTGTAAATTTGTAAATTGTATTTAATATTTATATATAATTTCTTGACATGATTGTAAAATTAATAACTACCATTTTAAGAATAAGTTAAATGAATTATTGAATAAAATTACGGTTTCCCATTGTTAAATCAATGGTATAAATTCACTACTCTATTTATCCAGTTTCGCTTCAAGGATAAAAAGTAATAAAACTAAAGATCAGAGCTTCCCAGCACTTAACCCTCTCACGCGACGTTGTTCTAATACCAGAAGTACTTTCGATATTGGCCAAGTGCCACATGTGCATATCCGTATTGACTGAGTACAAGCCAACAGTATTCAAGCAGTACTTTAGTGATACTTGTGTAATGGGAAGATGGAATCAAACTATCCGGAACGTGGACTCCAGTGATTAAAATACTAAAACCAAAAAATATAGTGAGTTTGATGTGTCGCCAGCCTAACCGTTCATAGTAAATGTAATGGTGGAGGCGCTCAAAAAATGTTCCCCGCAGACCTCTCGAGTCTCGACGCTCGCCAGCCAGTTAAGCCGTGACCACGGGTGCTGCAACGCATCCGAAACGTCGGCAGTAATTGTAAGTTCTATGATTTAATCACGAAAGCATTCTAAAGTGACTGTTTCTTTTTTATTTAAGACATTCCAAATAGACTTGGTGGATGTAATTGAGTATGTTGTGCCGTATCTTCTGCACTGGTAGCTATCTACTATATCTAATATCTACTGTGGAGCTGTGGTTAACATAGCTTAAGTAGAATTATTATTGACGTCAATAAGAAACTATTTTATTGTACAAAATTTTACTGATTTGACATAACATAACATAACATAAACTCACGCCTATATCCGGGTAGGCAGAGGTGCTAGCACCTACATTTCGCCAGTTTATGTTTAGGTCCCAATGTAATAGGTGGCGAGCTATTGCCATTTGATTAATTATTAATTTGACATTATTTATTAATCATACAATTTGGTCAGTATTAAAACATAAATACAAAAAATATACTCGCGATCATGTCGCATCGAACAATCCACTCTGCATCGTTACCGGCGCAAAGATGCCCATATGCTGGCCGCGTTGCCTCGCTGAAACGCAATGGTCATTCTTTGCCCCAGGAACGAGCCGGAGAGGGAGTAAAAATTGAAAATAAATGACTTTGACAATGATTTCACCTCGTCTGATAGTGTGATTATGAAAATATACTGTGTTACAATAGTGACATTCAGCTTGACGACCTAATCACCTTATTATATAAGTATTATGCTTTTTCACGTCCTGCTAAAAGTACCCAGGACTGTAGGATGAAGGAAACACGTGAACTGGTAATGAATTCCAGGCATAAATGGTGCGGCAAAGGAAAGATTCTCCGAGCGTTGTAAGAGAGAGGGAGACAAATAGATCGATATACTCCTAGAAACTTATTCATTGTTTATAAAACTCCAGTTCCTACGTGATGATGGTGCTTGCAACAGAGTCGAAATATCAGAAAGCTGGAGCCGGTGGGTTATGTCCGACTCAAACCGACTAAAACGCACGACGTCTGGGAGTCATTGTTGGTTGCCGTAGGTGAGATGGGCAGGCATATCTCTCGCACCCCGGCCGACCCAGGGCCATCTCTCACGATCTGGCCCTCTTCTCGGGTGTGGGGACTACAGAGTCCCCAACTCGTCCCCGGAAACGGGGAGGCGCGCCAGGCGCGCCACCGCCGCGGCCTGCTTCTGCCAGGGTGACAGGCGGCTCCACCTGTCACCCCTAGGCCGGCGCTCATGGGGCTCCTTTCTTAGCGGATGCCTACGTCATAACATCTACCTGCATGCCAAATTTCAGCCCGATCCGTCCAGTGGTTTGGGCTGTGCCTTGATAGATCACTATACATATATATTTAAGATTTGTCAGTAAATATTACAATTTGTCAGTAAATATTAGATAATGTCTCAACCATTTCACCTTAATTTGACACAACATTCTAATACACTCTGACTACAATTAAAATATCTTTTTTTTTTATTTCAAATTGAGTTAGTCTGATTTCTGATTAGCTTACTTATTTGTTGGTCTGATGTAGCTGTTCAGGGTTTAATGAAGTCACTTGATTTGCTGATATTACATTGTTTGATTTCTAAGAAACCAAATTGGTGATCCATTTATCTTGCTCATTTATTTTGATGAACTTGCTTCGTTTGATATTTAGACTTAGTCGTTTTTTCTCTAACTACTTAACTAAATAAGTGCCAAAACTAAATAAACATGCCACCACATTCCACACAACGCTATCTAGACCCATGGTAAGCATAGCGTAACTAGCTTGTGTTATGGAATCTAGAATGCGGATAAACATACTTAGATACTATTTTTTTTAAATACATACAAACATACATAGTAACTACCAGACCAATGCAAATATACATATTCATGTAAACAAGTATTTGCACTAAGCGGGAATCGAACCCGCGCCTCCTGTGTAGCAGTCGAATGTTCTACTGCTACGCCACAGAGGAGGAGTTTTTGAGATAAAGTTAAAATAAGTATTGGGGCAAGTGAAACAAGTTTTGAGATAAATGAAAAAATTGCTGATAGTATTTAGTATCAAAAATATGTATCCAAATTCCTCTATTTTAAACCCCTAATGCAGAAAATGTGCTGTAAGTTAAAAGTTTAACATTTTTATGTATTTGTTTGTTTTAGTTGTTTGTCTCAAAGAAATACCTATACCTATACCACACAAGTTATTTTGTTCAAAAGCTGACGTAATCGGGGTTATTTAAATTTTATATTATATGTTATAGCTCATATATAAACTGTTCAGAAGTTAAAAGTATCTCTAGTAAGAATAATTTGAATTTTGTATTTTAAATATTTTAGATTTTATAAAAAACTTGATGAAATCTTAATTCACGAAATTACAGTAGTCTTAGTAGTGTTGTAGTGTATGTAAGTAGTGTTAGTATGTAAGTATCGTTACGAGTATGTCCTATGTATGTGTAACCATGCCTTTTTAGGATAATCTGACGTAGCATATCTTTAGATCTTAGAATGCCGATGGGAATGCCGAATGGGATGCCGTGAGCTTACTTTAATTATATTTTAAATCTAATCTTCAAAATAACCTAAAAATGCATTGGTGACATAAGATCATATTGACATAGGAACCGCTTGACCTAGCTTATAAAACTCTAATTTTAAATTAAGGTTAGATATACATTAGGAATGTATCCTTGCAACTATTTCTAAATGCACACTGGAGTGGACAATAAAACCTTAAACCTCACCGTTTGGTTTCATTTAGCTCACCTCCGGCAGATTAAAAGTTTCCAATCTCCGCTGATTATCCTAGGCATGTGTATCTCCAAGGCGCCCGAACTTTTATGGTAATGTACTTACACACCAATTTTATTTCTATTTCTTTTAAATAGGAGATTACACACTTACTTTGTCACATTTAACTTGCTCCATTCAAGAGTAAACCAATGATAGGAATAGAGAAAATAAAAACCATTTTTTTTATTATTACATCATTATTATTACATATTACATTTTTTGTTTTGTTTTTTTTTTTCATTTAATGTGTTGTTAGCTGGCGGGTGGTGCAGAGATACAACGCTGCATTAATTTTTATTCTTTCTTAAAGAAACCTAGCATATATATACCTTAGTTCAGTCTTAATAATATTCCTATAAATATTTACTGATATTTATTATTCTACATATTTATTTTATTTTTATTTATTCTTATTTTTATTTTATATTGTATTTATTTAATTAAATGTTATATAAAGATAATGTCTCATACAATTTCGATAACGACTTGTCTAAGTCATCCAGTGATGCCAGCGACAGCTCCATTCCTGAAACTCTAGATGACCGCCTGCGACGGACTTTTGTAAATGAAACAAAGAACTTACTGAATGTGTGTCATATAAACGCACAGAGCGTACCCAGTCATCACAGCGACCTGCTGGCAGCCTTCGCCAACCCTAACATACATGCCATCCTGATCTCTGAGAGTATGCTCAAACCTGGATTGCTGTCTACTTCCTATTGTATTCCTGGTTTCATTCTAATTCGGAATGATCGTATCAATAAACGAGGAGGTGGTGTTGCCATATACCTCCGTAGTTTTCTACACTATAAAATTCTAGCCTCCTCGTGTCCAGACTACAATGCAGATGCTGAATTTTTGTTTCTCGAGGTTTGTGTCAATGGAACCAAACTGGTTCTCGGTGTTGTTTACTGTCCTCCTTCTGTCAATTACTTCTCCAGTCTGGAAACAGTTCTGGATTCTTTAGGGTCACCTTATATGCATCACATCATCATGGGGGATTTTAACACGAACTTACTAAATGCGCAGTCCCTAGAAGCCCGTAAACTTTGTCACATTGTTGAGTCAGCCAGTCTTCATATTTTACCCTTACAAGCTACTCATCACAACATCCTGGTCGAGGACACCTGGCTTGACCTTATAATAACCTCATCCGCTACCCACGTTCATAGTCACGGCCAAATTCCTGCACCATGCTTCTCACACCACGACCTGGTTTATATCTCTTATAACGTGAAACCTCCCAAACCTCGGCCTAAGGTTGTGTTTGTGCGAAGTTTTGGACGCATGGACATGGATAGGCTACACCAGGATGCTTCTTTGTTGAACTGGGATGCGTTGGAAGCTGCAACCACCGTCGATGAGAAAGTTGCTGTATTCAATGACATTGTGCTCAACCTTTACGATGTTCATGCTCCTGTCCGAAGGGTAAAACTAAAACGTCCACCGGCACCTTGGCTAACACCGGAGGTTCGAGTGGCAATGGGGCGTAGGGATTGCGTCTATAGGAAATTTCTAAAAAAACGTAATGACGAGAATTGGAATCTCTATAAGTCAGCGAGAAATCGCTGCAACCAGATGATACGTAACGCTAAGCGCCGACATATCCACGATAATATCTGTTCATCTTCACCTGCCAATATATGGAAGTTTCTTGGTACTCTGGGTATTGGCAAACAGCACGCAGATTATCAGTTGACAGTTGGCTTGGATGATCTGAATCAACATTTCTCTTCTACTACTCCCATTGATCACCAAACCAAATGTCATACATTAAATTACGTTGCGGGTCTTATAATGTAATAATTAAAAATATGTTGTTATTACAAAGTAAAAAAAATTGGTTCGCAAGCGTCAGATGTAATAATAAAAAATATGTGTCATATGACAATGAAAGAAGTAAGTGTGTAATCTCCTATTTAAAAGAAATATAAATAAAATTGGTTTGTAAGTACATTACCATAAAAGTTCGGGCGCCTTGGAGATACACATGCCTAAGATAATCAGCGGATACTGGAAACTTTTAATCTTCCGGAGGTGAGCTAAATGAAACCAAACTGTGAGGTTTAAGGTTTTATTGTCCACTCCAGTGTGCATTCAGAAATAGATGTAAGGATACATTCCTAATGTATAACTAACCTTAAATTTAAAATTAGATTTTTATAAGCTATGTCAATATGATTCTATGTCACCAATGCACTTTTAGGTTATTTTGAAGTTTAGATTTAAAATATAATTAAAGTAAGCTCACGGCATCCCTCGGCGAGTATATGTAAACACAGCAGCGGGAAAGCTCGTAGCAGGCGAAGTTTTCAGTTTAAGCCCATGCGGTACATCCATGTTTGAGGTGAAAAGTCCAAACCTTCCATAAGGAAATGCAGATGACCGAAGACAAAGGTCCAAAGAAAAAGTCCAAAGGAAAAAGAAAAAGGCGGTTCCAATTGGAAACCTGTAACAAAATTGCATGTCATTAGAACAACTCCTATATGTGAACACGAGGTCCTAATTTTCTATAAATTTGCGCGACTTACCGCCTTAATTTGCTGGAACAATGCCAATAGCAAAAGAAATCATAATATTTTCAGATTAAGAGCAGAAATAAACTATAATTCCACAAGAGGATAGTTGTGAGGACACAAACTATTATCCTTTAGGCCAAAATACTCTCATTTTTATGAGATTTATTGAAATTAAGTTACGAAGCCATGAATATCGACCATCCAGTCTCAATATAGGAAGAAAGGTGCTTTTGACAGCGATACGTCAAAATGTCATTCACTCCGCGCTCCGAAACCCTTCGTTCAAAAATAGAATTAAAACCGGTGTGACGACGTTCGCAGAGCGCGTCGTTACATTACATCCCTCCCCAAAAAGAAAAAAGAAAGAAAGAAACTTCCTTTTCTAATGAAAATTATGAGAGTCCAGAACAAAATTCCAAAAAAACCTCAAAAGACAAAATGTCCCGCAACATTTTTCAATAAACAAAAAGGCAATGCGAAAGCATCTTGCAATGGGTATTGCAGAAACAATTATAAATTAAAGAATGGGAAAGCATTCCTAAAAATCAAAGAATGTGAAAACACTCGAAAAGTAAAGAACCAAACTCAGAAAAGAGTAAAAACTTATTTCAACACAAAAGTGAAAATAAATCCTTCAATAAAACAAATTAAACAATCCCTACTCAATTCCATTCCAGATATCGATTAGGCAACCAACGCCGTCGAATCTAATCCTTGATCTTAACCAGCCTTCTAGCATCAATACAAAAGTGCGGTTGAGCTCCTACGCCACCGACTCTATACCAGCTATTCCTGAAACAAAAATAGGAAACTAACAAGATATCGGTTAAGCACCAACGCTGCCGAATCTGAAAGAAAATCGGTAAAAACAATGAAGTTTTCCCACTGTCGGTTAGGTTGAAAAGCCGCCGACTTCAAATTCCTATTCCAACATCCAAAACGTCAAAACAAAATCACAACAAAAGTGTCGTAATAATATATTTATAAGCATTGTGATCGGCATAACACCACCAACTTTCCGAGCACAAGCAAAATATAAAGAAAATATGACAATTGTGACCAGTACAACACCACTGACTTTCTGAGCACAACCGCATAAGAAAAGTATGACATTTGCGACCGGCACAACACCACCGACATCCCGTGCGCAAAGCATAAAAAATGTAACAATGTGTATAAAAACACAATCGTACAAAAAGAGAAAAACGACAATTACGACCGGCTCAACACCACCAGCTTCCCGTGCGCAAAGCGTAAGGTGTGACTATGTGTATGAAACACAATAGCACAAAAAATTGTAAAGTCCAGTAAGACACAAGTTTCCCAAAAAATGGTATAACAAGGTGTGTAAAAAATGCATAAAATGCGTCCAATCCGAGAATCTTAATACTAAGAAAATAACCCAGAACTGTACAAAAATAAAGTTCAAGAAACTTAAATTTACCATTCCCTAAGTGAGTGGAAATAAGTCAAGTGAATTTAATGTAGAAAATGAATATTAAATTTCACTCCTATATTAGAGTAGAAACTAAATTCCTAAATTTGTACAAAATATACAATATTAAATATACAAGTGTATAAAAATATATACAGGAAAATAATCCTATACAACAAAGATAAATAAAAATATAAGATCTTTTGATGTGGAACAATTTGTTAATATGGAGTAGAGTTACACAATAACAAGTCCTAAAATGACCTAAGTTATTTTTGAAGGAAACTAAAATTGAAATTAATAAATTGTTGTGAAGTTCCTAACATACATCTCCTTTCAAAATCCCTTAGCCTCACAAACATCACCTTACAATGGGATTATACTTCAAACAAAGTACCAAAGACAAAGATAGACCTTGTCAAAACAAGAATAATTTTAATATTTAATTATGTCTTTAATATGATAACGACCAGTATAGTTTTTATTAAGGTCTTTTAAAACATAAACATTAGAGGAAATTTTATCTATTATTTCACACTTAACAAACTTAGGTGCTAACTTAGCCAAAAAGAATGCAGGAGCATTAGACTGCACAAAACTTCTCCTCCACACTATATCTCCCACCTCAAAAGAAATGACCTTCCTTCCTATATTATAATAACGCGCATTACGCTTATAAGCTTTAAGCAATGAAGCTTGAACTTTTATAAAAATATCACTAAGTGATTTAAGTGAAAAAGCAAATGAAGACCTATCAACAACATCAAGTTGATTGAGGTTATCAAAAGAATTACTAAAACGGTGCAATGAAGCATCAAAAATAAGTTCTCTACCGAACATGAGAAAATTAGGAGTGAAATCTGTAGCTAGATTCACACTACTATTTAAAGCTAATTGAACATGAGGCAAATATTTTGACCAAGTTCTATGATCATCTTTAACAAAACAAGAAATACATGTTTCAACTGTTTTGTTATATCTCTCTACAGGATTATTTTGAGGTGTATATAAAGTATTATAAAATATTTTACTAATATTATAACTTTTTAGAAAATCTACAAATTGCTTAGCTGTAAATTGGCTTCCATTATCACAAACAAAAATTTTATGTTTAACTAAATGAGTAAGACCTAAGCCTCTCTTTTCATAAGAAATATTTTCAAAAAGTGAAATAATTTTATTTAACTCGTGTTTCTCAGAAGGAGAAAGTTCAGAAACAGAAGTAACTGCATTTACACAAGTAGTGGATTCATATTCAAAAGTAATATTATTCCATAAGTCTTTAGCAAGATTAAATTTCAACCAAAAGTCAAATCCCAAAATAATTGAAGGTTTAAAAGAAGGTATTATCAAAAAATCTACATTTTTAGTTAAGTTATCACAAGTGATAGGTAAAACCATAGTTCCAATAACATTGTGTGCAGAACCATCAGCAGTAACAGCGTTACCTTTATAAGGTTTAAATTTATAACCTAATTGCAAAAATGTTTGATGAATATTAGAACCGAGTACACAACTACAAGCTCCACTATCTAACAAACCTGAATAAAATTTATTATTAATATTAAAATTTAAATAAGGTCTAGTGTCTTTATGTTTAACAAACAAAACAGGAGCAGCCCTGATATTATTAAAGAAAACTTTCAAATAATCCAACCATTCATTAAATTCTTTCTTACAAGTGGCTTCATTCGGAGCATTGCTAAATTTTTTCAACATCGAGTCACCAGAGGTTTTATCAAAAACTAGGGCTTGATGGGACCTGATACGTTTTTTGACTGAACAGTATTTGAATTACAAACTTCGCAATTCTTCGTAGTGACGCCAAGCTTGTGACATTTAAAACAAATTACACCTGGAAATGTAGGGCAATTTTTATAAGAATGTCCAGAGGACTTACATTTTAAACAAGTTAAATCATCTGATTTAACAGCACTAATTTGAGCAGAATATTTTTCTTTTTTAATACTTTTATTCTCACTCAAGTTCTTTCTTGACACAAAATTCTCTAATTCTCTGCTGAGGTTAATAAATTCGTCGATAGAAGAAATAGTTCTACCAAACACAAAAGGTGTGTAAATATTCAACATGTTATGTTTAATAATAGTTATGAGGGTAGCATCAAAAACAGGCATAGACAAACGGCTAGCCATATCCATTATGTCTGTAATAAAATCTGGTAATGACTCAGTTATCTTTTGTTTACGAGTACGGAGTTCATGTTCCAAATGATAATCAAATTCAATTCTATCAAAACGTTTCAACAACGCAGCCTTCAAATCCTGCCAAGAAGCAATACGAATACGAACACTACGAAACCATTTAAGCGCAGTGCCTGACAAAAGATCAGAGAATGAACTAACCAAAAAATATTCATTAAAATTTTTAAACAAGAAATATTCTTCCACTTGAGTAATAAATTCCCTAACGCACGATTTACCATCATACAAAAGCTTACTTCGTTTTAAATCAGGCAACTTAGTAACAGAAGGCAAGTTTTTCCTCAAATTATCATTCAATAAAACATTCATCATATTAAATGAAGATGCGGCTCTCAGACTATGATCGCCAGCTCCTCGACTATTCGAAAATGGATCAACAACTTCAGATAAATCAGCCATGACATGAGTAAAAGTACCAACTGGAACATCACCAACAATATTCTCAAACAAAGGCGGGACCTGTATTTCCTTATCCATGTTTGATTTATAAAAGGATGTGAAAATCTAATAAAAAGTTGTATTAAATACACTATAAGTTTCTAATTAAAGTATCAATTAAAGTTTCTAATTAAAGTTAATTAAATTATGAATGAAGTTAATTGCATTGATAGCAAAACGCTAAACTCAAAAGTCAACAAACTCATAGAATGGAATGTTATTGTTGCAAAAATTATTTAGGTCAAATGCCTATAAAGATAAAAATGCATTAGTGATTCACAAAATAAATTATTTATGTTTACTTAAGGTAAACTGCAAATGGTCAAATATTACTATGTTTTCACACATGTAAATAAAGGTTAAGAACTAGTAATTATATAATATTACTAAGTGGAAAATCCCACCTGTAATAAACAAAAGCTATATAAGATAAAAGAATTATAACAATAACCATGTTATACAAATTGAAACATTCACCTGTAATTGAGAGATACAAACAATAGTACTAACTTGTAGTATGATTAGTTTTGCAAAGTAAACAATAACAAAGATTTACTGTAATACACAGTTATGTAACAGTAAAATACATGAAGAAAACACTGTTCTTAACATGTTAAAGTAAAAAATAATGCAAAGGTGACAAGGAATAAAGATACATGCACACTGTCATGTCCCTGTTCGCGAGCCAATTGTAATAATTAAAAATATGTTGTTATTACAAAGTAAAAAAAATTGGTTCGCAAGCGTCAGATGTAATAATAAAAAATATGTGTCATATGACAATGAAAGAAGTAAGTGTGTAATCTCCTATTTAAAAGAAATATAAATAAAATTGGTTTGTAAGTACATTACCATAAAAGTTCGGGCGCCTTGGAGATACACATGCCTAAGATAATCAGCGGATACTGGAAACTTTTAATCTTCCGGAGGTGAGCTAAATGAAACCAAACTGTGAGGTTTAAGGTTTTATTGTCCACTCCAGTGTGCATTCAGAAATAGATGTAAGGATACATTCCTAATGTATAACTAACCTTAAATTTAAAATTAGATTTTTATAAGCTATGTCAATATGATTCTATGTCACCAATGCACTTTTAGGTTATTTTGAAGTTTAGATTTAAAATATAATTAAAGTAAGCTCACGGCATCCCTCGGCGAGTATATGTAAACACAGCAGCGGGAAAGCTCGTAGCAGGCGAAGTTTTCAGTTTAAGCCCATGCGGTACATCCATGTTTGAGGTGAAAAGTCCAAACCTTCCATAAGGAAATGCAGATGACCGAAGACAAAGGTCCAAAGAAAAAGTCCAAAGGAAAAAGAAAAAGGCGGTTCCAATTGGAAACCTGTAACAAAATTGCATGTCATTAGAACAACTCCTATATGTGAACACGAGGTCCTAATTTTCTATAAATTTGCGCGACTTACCGCCTTAATTTGCTGGAACAATGCCAATAGCAAAAGAAATCATAATATTTTCAGATTAAGAGCAGAAATAAACTATAATTCCACAAGAGGATAGTTGTGAGGACACAAACTATTATCCTTTAGGCCAAAATACTCTCATTTTTATGAGATTTATTGAAATTAAGTTACGAAGCCATGAATATCGACCATCCAGTCTCAATATAGGAAGAAAGGTGCTTTTGACAGCGATACGTCAAAATGTCATTCACTCCGCGCTCCGAAACCCTTCGTTCAAAAATAGAATTAAAACCGGTGTGACGACGTTCGCAGAGCGCGTCGTTACAATAAGTCCTGATATAGACCCATTCAAGTTTTCTCCAGTTGCAACTGAGGACATCAAAAAGATAGCCCTCTCTATTAAATCTAATGCAGTTGGCTGTGATAAAATAAGCCGTCGTATGATTGTGCCAATAATTGACCATCTGCTTCCTGCCATTTCTCATATAATAAATTTTTGTCTCTACTCTAGAATGTTCCCCTACCTTTGGCGTAAAGCCTACTTGATCCCTTTACCTAAAATATCCAACGCTACACTTCCCAATCACTTCCGCCCCATTTCGATTCTCCCTTTTATGTCCAAGCTGCTCGAGGCCTGTACACTAAAACAACTCTCTTCGTTTATTCATCGGAATAACCTGTTAAGCCCGCTACAGTCAGGCTTTCGGCCTGGCTATAGCACTACTACTGCACTTCTAAAGGTTACAGGTGATATAAGGACTGGCATGGAGGCTACAAAGGTAACAGTGCTTGTCTTGGTGGACTTCTCTAATGCATTTAATACAGTCAGTCATGATATCTTGCTAGCTATACTTTCCCATCTAAAGATCTCAGCTGATGCTCTGGAATTTTTCTCAAATTATCTTCGGGGGCGCCGGCAGTGTGTTCGCATCGAGGAATCCACTTCTAACTGGTGCGATCTCATTGCTGGTGTCCCTCAAGGCGGTATTCTCTCTCCCTTATTATTTTCTATTTTTATTAATCTTATTACTAACAATCTTCGATGTGCGTATCATCTGTATGCAGACGACCTGCAGTTATATGCCCAAGCACCTGCAGATGACATTTCTAGTGCTATACACGAGCTGAATGAGGATCTGGAGGCTTTGGGAAATTGGTCTACTAATTTTGGTTTAACCATAAACCCATCAAAGTGCCAGGCCATCATACTGGGCAGTGGTAGGTTGCTGAATGAAGTCAATACCACTACACGTCCACCAATTATCTACAACGGAACAATAATTCCATTCAGCTCATCAGTAAAGGACCTGGGACTCTACCTCGATTCCAACCTCGACTGGCGCGTGCAGGTAATGAACTTGAGCCAGAAAATTACAGGTAGGCTTAGAGTTCTGTACCGTCTGAAGAACTTCCTCCCAGCAAGGACAAAAGCTATGTTGACTCAAAGTTTAATCCATCCTCTGATTGACTATGGTGATGTGTGCTATCTTGACCTGAATGCAGACCTTCTCAACAAACTTGACCGTCTTCTCAATAACTGCATTCGATTCATCTTCAATCTTCGTAAATATGACCACGTGTCTTCTTTCCGCTCGCAGCTTAATTGGTTAACTATTCGTCCTCGCCGTAAGTTACGCACACTTACTACTCTCTACAATATTCTCAACTCTCCCTCTATCCCTACTTACTTAACGTCTTATTTTCAACTATTATCTTCCAGGAATGACAGAGATCTTCGTTCTACGGACAATCGGCTCCTTGCATTCCCAACTCATAGAACTAACTTTTTAGGCTCTTCGTTCTTTGTTGAGGCCGTTCGTCTGTGGAATGCACTTCCTCAGGAGATCAGGAAGAGCACAAGCCGCGATGTGTTCAAGTCCAGGGTACGGCAGTTGATCATCGCGGAATTGGCAGAGTTATCGGCTCAACAATGATGTTTTTACCACTCTTGTATATTTATATATATTTATTATATATTTATATTGTATTTATGTTATATTTGTATATTAATCAGATATGTATGATTTATGGTATGTAAATATATGTACTGTTTATGTAAGTGTATGTAATTAATCTATAGTATCACCTATCGAACAATCAAATCCCTAATTAATATGCGCCTACCACGTACTAGCTCTGCACCACCCAATGGTAGACTGGTAGAGAATGCCTACGGCATTAAGTCCGCCAATGTACATCGTGCATAAAGAATAAATAAATAAATAAATAAATAAATGCTCTATTAATGTGGCACTAATAAAGAGAACGTTACTAAGTGCAGATGCGTTTCATTTATAACGACACTTCATGGCGACCCTGCCTTTTAAGGTCGTTCCGC
The DNA here is from genome assembly GCA_963662185.1 of Eilema griseolum. NCBI lineage: Eukaryota > Metazoa > Arthropoda > Insecta > Lepidoptera > Erebidae > Eilema > Eilema griseolum. The sequence goes on along the minus strand of OY759248.1, from coordinate 19,692,640 downwards.
GAATTCTTCGACCGTGAGGGAAATTTGGACCATCATAATGAGACTTTATAATTTCGGACTATTTTAAATTCGGTGTTTTCGTGTTGGTGTGTTTGCTCTTATACCATGGGGTCCGCTCAATCCAAGGAGGAGACTATTATAGCGCAGACGGCTGCTGGTAATGGAAAAAATGACGCAACTTCTTCGGGCTACTCCAGCGCCAGTACCACAAATATTTTACTGACCCTGATTGTGATCGTCTTGTTGGCAGCGGTTTGCTATGCATTTTGCTCCCTTTACAAGAAGATGCATGTAAAGTGGATGGAGAGGCAAATGAACCGCAGGTCTCTACGTCACAGGCAGGCCACAGCATTTTTCAACAAGCGTGCTTCCCATATTGGTGATGCTGAGATACCAGTGTAAGTTATAAAATCTCTAAACTCTCCCGAAACGTAAATCTTCGCAGACGGTTTGGCGCTATACAAAAGTTTCATACTCCGAAGATCGTGTGTCGTGTAATATATGGACGGATATGTGTGCATATATAGTGGTATGTTTTATATGAGGAACTAATCCATACGGTGTGAACTATACGATAAGACTTTAATTAAACATACCTATCTTATTGTCACATGAGTACTACTCATGTGCTTTTGTGCAGTATTTCGGTACTTTTAAGTGACCCTACTTATTGTAATAATTTTTTTTTTAAATAAACCATGTATAATTGTGTTAATGCACGTAAGTAAGTAGTAAGTTTTACTTTAGGGATATGTAAGAGCTCGTAAATCGTGCACGGCCGCTCACCGAACTTGATACCCGGTGACGTATATGGAATGTTTTCGCATTGCTTTCTATATTTGGCAGATCGTTGTGAGAATTTAGTAGTTGCTAGGATGATGTCATTATATTATTTATTTTATTTTTAGACTATGGCTGATGATTTTACTAAAATATATAATGAGTTGGTGGATATTCGTAAATATTTAATAAAGAAAGGAAAAAGTAGGTTTACGGGATCTATTGCGATAAATAAATTAGAAGAGGCTAAGGTTCTATTTGATAAATCGCAATTATTATTTTCTAACTTATCGCATGATCTTAAGCCTGATTTAGTGGCGCAGTTGTCCACAACCTTTGACTATATTAAGAGTGAATTTTTAAAGATATCTGAGTTGTGTGTTTCGCCGTCTGGTAAAATAACTACAGCAAAAATGGAATTCGACATTCGTACGGCGTGTAATTTAATTCCCCTTTTAGATAATAAGGAGGAGACTACGAAACGATTGATTGATGCTGTAGAGATGTATGCGGATATGTTAGACGACTGTGGAAAAAAACTTTTAATAAAATTCGTGATTAAGGGTCGGCTTTCCGAAAACGCTAAGTTACGTTTGTCGGACGGTTATAATAAGGTTTCTGATTTAATACAGGATTTAAGGAAACATTTATTAACGACTAAATCTTTTACAGCTATTCATTCCCGCCTCCAAAATACGAACCAAGGTTTTAGATCAATTGACGAGTATGGTTCTGAAATAGAACAACTTTTCACCGATTTAACCATCTCGCAGGCGGATGGAGATTCGTCAAAGTTCGCTGTTCTAAAGCCATTAAATGAGAAAATGGCCATTAAACAATTTTCAGATGGTTTGAAAAATTATAGGCTAAGCACCATCGTGGCCGCTCGCAACTATAGCAGTCTCAAGGACGCCATACAAGGCGCTAAGGACGAGGAGGTGTCAACGCCTTCTACGTCTGCTAAGGCGGACGTTATGCAGTACTCAAGAAGAGATCGAGGTAGGTTTAGACCTTCTTCAGGACCAAGGGGTCAAGGTCAACGTGGCCGCAATTATAATTCTTTTAATAATTATTCCCGTCGTGATTACGGAAGATCTTTTCAAAATTCTAACCGCGGTAGATCTTTCTCTCAGGCGAATTTTAACAATGGACGATATAATCATCGTGGTAATAGACGAGGAAATAGTTATAATCGTAGTAACATTTTTTCAGCGCAGCCTATGCAACCCGCGCAATCATCGGAGCAAGGGGTTGTTTCCCAGAATTCTAATGAAAATAATGATTCCCAAAATATGAATAATAAGCAGTTTTTTCGATTTTAATAATTTTATTTTGGCTTGTAAGGGACGATGTCAATTTGTGACATTTTTTTCAAATAATAGAAAATATTCCTTTTTAGTAGATACGGGTGCGTCAATATCAATTATTAAGAAAAATGAGTTACCAGATTCGATGAGTATATGTTATGAACGCACTACAATAAACGGCATAGGAGGACAAATCAACTCCTTAGGTTATGTAACCTTGGAACTTGTTTCTGAAAATAATGATACGTTTTTTCATAAATTTTATGTTTTTGAAAATTTGCCCTTCAAGGCAACTGGTATTTTAGGCTTAGATTTTCTTTCTACTTATGGCTGTAATATCGATTTGTCTTCCAACGTGTTAATAATAAATAATGCCGGTAAATTAATTTATTTGCCTATCTCGGCCACACCTGATTTTACTTCTAGTAATAATAATAATTGTCTCGTATTACCGGCCCGGAGTGAATCTATTCATTACGTATGTTTAGGCACTTCTGATGTGGTTGACGATTATATTGTTTGCGCGAGAGAGTTAGAGAAGGATGTTTTTCTAGCAGGAACTATAGTTAGACCTATAAAGGGCAAAATTCCGGTTAAAATACTTAACATTAGGGATGAAGAAGTTAAGCTAATAAATTTTGTCCCAGAAATTAATTTGTTAAGCGAGTATGATACACTTTCATTCGATAAAACTAAGCCTAATGTTAATAGGGCTGAAGTTTTACTTTCTTCATTGAAATTAAATCACCTCAATTTAGAAGAAAAATGTTCTATTGAAACAATTTGCTCAAAATATTCTGATGTGTTTTTTTTTTGCCAGGAGATAAGCTGTCTACAACTAATGTTTACGAACAGTCAATAATACTTAAACCAAATGTTAGTCCTACGTATGTTAAGCCTTATAGATTGCCTCAATCGTTAAAACCCGAAATTGATAATCAGATTAAACAAATGTTAAAGAACGACATTATAGAAGAGTCTTCAAGCGAATGGAACAGTCCAGTGCTACTTGTTCCTAAAAAATCTGATGGTTGTAAAAAATGGCGTTTGGTAGTCGACTATAGAAAACTTAATGATGTGATTATAGATGATAAGTTTCCACTACCAAACATCACTGACATCTTGGACTCACTTTCAGGTTCCATGTATTTTACTCATTTGGACTTAAATCAAGGTTATTTTCAAGTCAGTTTAGCCCCTGATAGTCGTAAATATACTGCTTTTAGCACGAGTACAGGTCAGTATCAACTAAAACGTCTTCCAATGGGACTTAAAACCTCTTGTAGTAACTTTAGTAGAGTAATGTCAATAGCTATGTAGAAGTAGCTTACGGTGGATCAGAAGTAGGTAAGGTACTTCTATCGTAGTCCAGAAGAATGAAGGGTTATGTGATGAGATGAGATGAAATAAGCGGACGAACACAAAAGGCGGTGAAATGAAGAATATTATTACAAGATTGCAGATGCAGCGATATATATTGATTTATATTATAATGTACACTTTAAATATAATTACTAAATTTACATAAAAACAAGCAAAGTATGAGCGGATAAACAATAACAATCTATAACGTACGCACGCGAGTAGGGACAACCGAGTAGTGTCGTCTATGTACTGGCGCGGTCGCGGCAAAACCGGTTTCCTAAGGTGTTGGCCCAAGTCTCATAAGCGGAGCGGATCGACCATTCTTACTTAGATGTAAGAATGACGTCCGCTACATCTTCCCCCTGGCCAGATCGTAACTACGATCGATAAAAATCTGGGAACCGTACTCTTCTGCCGCTTCTTGTTCTCTTCTCTTTTGCGAAATCTGATGTCGTAGAAGGAAGAGAAGACGGCATTGGTGGTTTTGCTTCTTCTCGGAGTAAATACGCTGGTTTTAGTCTATCAACGGAGACGTTCATCTTCTTGCCTCGTACGTCTATGGTGAAAAATTTTGGCTGCCGTTGTAGAACCTTGAAAGGACCAGTGTATGGTGCTTCTAGTGAGCTGCGAACGCGATCTTGCCGCAGGAACACGTGAGATGAGGTTGACAAATCTCGCGGTATGTAGAAAGGCGACGAGGTTGTATGCCATGAAGTGGGACGTGGTGTCAACTTGGCCATGTGAAAGCGAAGACGGCTTGCATACTCCGTGACATCAGCTGCAGTGTAGTCATCTTTAGGACAGATGAACTGTCCAGGCAGGTGAAGTGGCTCGCCATAAACGAGCTCGGCAGGAGAAGTCTGTAGGTCTTCCTTCAAGGCGCTTCGCATACCAAGGAGGACAAAAGGAAGCACTTCAGTCCAAGGCGATGACGTGTGACACATGATGGAGGCTTTCAGCTGACGATGTAGGCGCTCCACGATGCCATTCGCAGCGGGGTGATAGGCAGTGGTGCGAAAGTGACGTGCACCAACGAAAGAAGATAGGGCGTTGAAGAGGTTGCTTTCAAATTGACGTCCTCTGTCTGTGGTGATACGTGCAGGACAGCCAAACCGCGCTATCCAGCCAGATACAAGGGCTGCTGCGCAGGTCTCGGCTGTTATGTCCTTTAAGGGAAACGCCTCAGGCCATCGAGTAAAGCGATCGATTACGGTGAGGCAGTATCTGTAATCAGAGGAAGGGGTTAAGGGCCCTATAAGGTCCAGATTTATGTGAGAGAATCTGGAGGAAGGAGTTAGGTAAGTGGATAAAGGAGATATAGTGTGACGAGTAATTTTGCATGCTTGACATTGCAAACACTGTCTAGACCACTCTCTACAGTCTCTGCGGACCCCTGGCCACACAAAGCTTTGTGAGACCAGTTGCACTGTAGCTGAAATGCCGGGATGATGAAGATTGTGCAGCGAGTTGAATGCATCTCTTCTGAGCGACGGCGTAACGTAAGGACGAGGTGAGTTCCTAGACACGTCGCAATATATAGGTAAGTTATTATATATTGGAGTAATAACTTTTTCTAGTTGCAGGCTGGAACCATTGCGAAGTAAAGATTGCAGTTCAGGGTCGGATTCCTGAAGTCTTGCAAGTTCTTCGAAGTTAATGGCTGCTGATATCTCGTTTACGCGTGACAATGCATCTGCTACGACGTTCTCCTTGCCAGGTAAGTACCTTAAGTCCGTAGTAAATTGAGATATGAAGTCTAAATATCTAAATTGACGTGGAGAGGCTTTATCCCGATTTAATTTGAATGCAAAGGTAAGCGGTTTATGGTCAGTAAAGATTGTAAAAGACCTGGCTTCGACCATATGACGAAAATATTTTATGGCTTCGTATACCGCTAACAGTTCTCGGTCGTACGGGCTGTATTTTCGTTGGGCATTATTCAGCTTATGGGAATAAAATGCCAATGGTTGCCATATGGTTCCTTTGCGTTGCTGAAGAACGGCACCTAGGGCTGTATCAGACGCGTCTGTAACAATGGCTAAATCAGCGGATACATCAGGGTGTGCCAATAGAGTAGCTTTTGACAGCGATGATTTGCAGGATTCAAAGACTTTTAGCAATTCTGGAGTTTCATTCACAGGATGGGCTCCTTTAACGTTTGGACCAGCAAGAATGGAGTTTAGTGGGGCCTGTAACTGCGCAGCATTTGGTGTAAATCGACGGTAAAAATTTAACATCCCTAAGAAACGTCGTAAGTCTTTCACGGTTTTTGGGAACGGGTAGTCCTGTATAGCTTGAACTTTGGCTGTCAGTGGCTTAGTTCCAGCTGCTGACACGGTGTAGCCCAGGAATTTGACGCTTTCTTGACCAAATGTGCATTTAGAAGTGTTCACTAGTAACCCATACTGCTTGAGACGTTCGAAAAGCTGTCGCAAGTGATGTAAGTGTTCATCTTTTCCTTTCGAAAATACCAATATGTCATCTATATAGCCATAGCAAAAATCGAGGCCTAGCAGGACCTCATCAATGAATCGCTGGAACGTTTGCGCAGCATTTCTGAGCCCAAACATCATGAATGGGAACTCAAATAGGCCTATTGGAGTTGCAATAGCTGTTTTAGGGACATCGTCAGGATTCAAGGCTATCTGGTTGTAAGCCTTCACGAGATCTATAGTTGCAAACACAGAACAACCTGAAAGCTGATGCGAGAAATCGTGTATGTGACGGATGGGATAACGATCAGGTATGGTCCTTGCATTGAGAGCGCGGTAATCACCACATGGTCTCCATCCGTCGTCTTTCTTCTTTACGAGGTGCAGTGCAGAAGACCATGGACTGTCAGAGCGTCGTGCTGTACCTGCCGTCATCATATCCTGGAACTCTTTTTTAGCTGCTTGAAGACGAACTGGGTCGAGACGACGTGGCTTGGTACTAACAGGGGGACCTGGAGTGGTGCGAATATAATGCAGCGTCTTATTGTTTGGTACCTTAAATATTCCTGCAGGACGGGTAATCTCCGGGAATTCGCGTAAAAGGTTGTGGTAATTCGATTCTCCTGTAACAGCCTTTACAGAGAGTATTGTGTCATCAGATATGGTAGAACGCACAGCAGACACTGACATAGAAGTCACACCGTCCACCAAGCGTTGTTTCCTGCAGTCGACCAGAAGATTGTAAAAAGAAAGAAAGTCAGCACCAATAATCGGCTTCGTAACATCTGCCACTGTAAAACTCCAGACAAAATCCCGTCGAAGGCCGAAATCCAAATGAAGTGACTTAAGACCGTACGTATGAATCACTGTACTGTTGGCTGCAATGAGATCGTACTTAGACTTAGTACAAGGCGTCCTTAGAGCCGACCGTGGAAAAACACACAGGTCTGAGCCAGTGTCCACCAGGAACTGCATTTTTGATGCACGGTCGGTAACAAACAGACGGCCTGTTGATGAGGGACAGTCGTTGGCCGCTACTTGCGACTGCCCTGAGAGTTTTCCGCAGGGAAATTACATGGCTGCTTGCACTTACTCGCCTTCGTACCATATGTGAAGTGGTAAAAACAGTGAGGGTGTCCAGGTGGTGGCTGCTGTGGCTGCGGGTGTCTAGAGCGGCTATGAGAGCGAGAACGTGAGCGACCTTGCCTCCAGTTACGAGAGATGGAGTTACGCCTACCCTTATTGGCTGTTAGCAATGCTACCTGTTTGGTGAGTTCGGAGACCTGCTTGGCTAGCTCGGAGTACAGGTGATCGGACGTAGGAGCCGTAGAGGTGCTTGCAACCTGTGGTGCCGACGGGGCTATCTCATGCACCTTGTCCGCGAGGTCAGCTAGCTTTTCCACCGGTAAGTCGTCCTGGGAAGCAATAATTGTTTGCACAGTGCTGGGTAACCTACTTCGCCAAATCGTTTTCAAAAAATCCGCCGGAACAGATGGGCCAGCCAAACTTTGCATGTGACGTAGCAATTGAGACGGCTTCCTATCGCCTAGCTCTTCATGCATCAGCAATTGTCTCACCCGCTTCTCTTGTGAAGCAGAAAGGCGTTTGATTAGTTCGGATTTGAGCTTAACGTACTTTTCAGATGGCGGAGGATTGAAGATTACGTCCTTCACTTCCGCTGCGTATTGATGCTCTAATTGAGCCACTACGTAACAAAATTTTGTATCGTCAGTCGTAATCTTTGATAACTTGAACTGGCTTTCCACCTGACTGAACCAGAGTTCTGGCTCCCGAGGCCAAAAAGGGGGTAATTTAACCCCTACACCCAATACTTCAGTGGTCTCCGCCACTTCTGCATCTTTAAAATCCTCCTCTGAGGTTGGGTTAGACATGGTAGAAAAAAAAATTTAAATCGCTCACCGCTTATGGAATGTGCCAGAGCCTTAGTCTTTGACTTTGAAAAAGGTAAGGTCAAAAAGATTGTTCTAGACACTTTTTGTTTTTCACTCCAAACCTTGAGATGTGCCTGCAGTCCAGTTGTGGAGGGTCACCAACGTAGAACAGCTTGCCGACATGTAGTTGTTGTCACCGAAGAAAATGTTGTTTACAAGGTTCCGTGTTGATCACGTCGGGGTCACCAATGTAGAAGTAGCTTACGGTGGATCAGAAGTAGGTAAGGTACTTCTATCGTAGTCCAGAAGAATGAAGGGTTATGTGATGAGATGAGATGAAATAAGCGGACGAACACAAAAGGCGGTGAAATGAAGAATATTATTACAAGATTGCAGATGCAGCGATATATATTGATTTATATTATAATGTACACTTTAAATATAATTACTAAATTTACATAAAAACAAGCAAAGTATGAGCGGATAAACAATAACAATCTATAACGTACGCACGCGAGTAGGGACAACCGAGTAGTGTCGTCTATGTACTGGCGCGGTCGCGGCAAAACCGGTTTCCTAAGGTGTTGGCCCAAGTCTCATAAGCGGAGCGGATCGACCATTCTTACTTAGATGTAAGAATGACGTCCGCTACAGCTATGTCTGGTCTAACGTATGACAAATGTTTTGTATATCTTGATGACCTTATTATTTTTGGGCGAAATCTAAATTCTCATAATAAAAATTTGATTGATGTACTCGAAAGGTTAAGGAAAGTAAATTTAAAATTGAACCCATGTAAATGCCAATTCTTAAAAAAGGAAATACTATATCTTGGGCATTTAGTTTCAGCTGATGGAGTGTTACCTGATCCAGAAAAGACAATAGTTTTACAAAATTATCCGGAACCTAAAAATGTAGATGAAGTAAAACGCTTTGTAGCTTTTTGTAATTACTATCGTAAATTCGTACAATCGTTTGCTGAAATAACATTACCTTTAAATCGATTATGCAGAAAGAATGTAGTTTTTAATTGGACAAAGGAATGTCAAAATTCTTTCGAAATCTTAAAACAAAAGTTGATTAGCCCACCCATACTTCAGTACCCAGATTTTTCTGATTCTAATGAATTTGTTTTGCAGACTGACGCGTCAGGTGTAGCTATTGGCGCAGTTTTATGCAACAATGATTTAAGACCCGTCGCATATGCTAGTAGGCCGTTGAATAAGGCAGAATTAAACTATCCCACAATTCAAAAAGAACTTACTGCTATTGTCTGGGCAGTCAAATATTTTAGGCCATATTTATATGGTAGACATTTTACTATAATGACAGATCATAAGCCACTTATTTATTTATTTGGCATGAGGGATCCCTCTAGTAGGCTTTTGAAATTTCGCTTAGTTCTTGAGGAGTATGATTTTAAAATAGTGTATGTGCAAGGGAAGGAAAATGTAGTCGCGGATGCATTATCCAGAGTGAATGTAACTTCGAGTGAATTAAAGAGTATGAATGAGAAGATTTCGGAAGTTAATGTCATGACTAGGGCACAAAAAAGGAGAATAGATGAGGATAGTAAGAATGTCTCACCGCCAATTAGTAAACCCACCGACGAAGGGTCTGATCAACCTAGAGTCGTGGAGTTACTGAGGAAGCCGAGTGATGTCGTGGAGATGATGTTAATAGAGAAGGATAAAGTGGATACATATAGAAGAGATAATATGATAAGTGTTGAAGACGAATGTCTCGCTTATATTCCTAATAAAATGTTGTTATGTGTAAACCTCAACTTTAGGGCACATTTCTCGCGAGCCGAATTTGTGACTAAGTTCGAGAATTTTTGTAAGAAAATAAAATTAAAAGAAATATGCATAGTTAAAGATAAAGAAAATGAAGAGTTTATAAAGGGTTTATGTAGTGAAATACAGTCATTAAGAAATTGGACAGGTCCAAGAGTATGCATACTAAGAGGAATAGAAAGAATAGATGACGAGAAGGAAAAACAATTTATTTTAAATGACTTTCATTTACTGCCCACCAGTGGACATGCTGGTGTGCGCAGGATGACTAACAACATCAAGAGACGATATTTCTGGCCAGGTATCGATAAAGATGTTCTTGATTTTGTAAAAAAGTGTTCTACATGTCAGAAGACTAAATATAGTAGGTACACAAAACAGCCGATGACAATCACAACAACTGCGTCGTCAGGTTTTGAAAAAATATTTTTAGACTTGGTAGGTCCTTTAGATAAAGACGATAATGGAAATTGTTATCTTGTAACGATTCAATGCGAGCTAACTAAATTTATTGAAGCATATCCTATAAAAAATAAAGAAACTGTAACTGTCGCAAGAGCATTTGTTCAAAATTTCATTTTACGTTTTGGAATACCTAAAATTATAGCTACTGATAGAGGTTCTGAATTTGTTTCATCTACTATGGTTGAAGTTTGTAAATTATTAAATATAGAAAAATTAATTTCCACAGCATACCACCATCAATCAATCGGTTCACTCGAAAATGCTCATAAGCATTTAGGCGCTTTCCTACGGACCTATTCTGGCAATAACGGCTATGACTGGTCACACTGGATACCGTTTTGGTGTTTCAGTTATAATAATAACGTCCATTCAGAGACGAAGTACACGCCCTTCGAACTTATTTTCGGTAGGTCATGTAATATTCCCAATAATATTAAAAATTGTAATAGTGTAGATCCTTTATATAATCCAGATGATTACTCTTTAGATTTAAGGTATAGATTACAGGTAGCACTTAAAGATGCTAAACATAACTTAGAGATTAGTAAGCAAAATAGGAAGTTAGCATACGATAAGAAGTGTAATCCTGTTACTTATAATAAAAACGATTTAATCTTAGTCAAAAGTGAAGGTACGAAGAAATTAGATGATATTTTTGAAGGCCCTTATGTTGTGATGGAAGATATGGGTCCCAATGTCAAAATTTTAAAACATAATAAAATTGAATTGATCCACAAGAATAGGACTAAATTGTTTAATAATTAATAATATATTTGTATTGTGTTAACTTTAAGACAAAAAAAAATCAAAGAGCTCTGATTTTTTTTTTCCATCACCCCCGGAGGTGTAGTGTATGTAAGTAGTGTTAGTATGTAAGTATCGTTACGAGTATGTCCTATGTATGTGTAACCATGCCTTTTTAGGATAATCTGACGTAGCATATCTTTAGATCTTAGAATGCTCTATTAATGTGGCACTAATAAAGAGAACGTTACTAAGTGCAGATGCGTTTCATTTATAACGACACTTCAGTGTAATTAATCTGAATATTTACGCCTTAATTATATAGTATAAAACAGTAACAATTATTTAGTATAAACGCATAGTTTAAAACAGTATAAAAACAAGCAACTGTTAGAATTATGGCTTTCGCAGTATGAATGGGCTGTCTTAACTGGGGAATTACCAGTCACTCAATATCGACTTTATATATATCATGAAGAGGGTTACCTCGTTACCCTACCTCCCCACCAGTCTGTCACACTATCGTAGGTATGACTAACACATAATTTGACGCGTGATTCCCAGCTTAATATAATACAACTACCACCCTCTGGCTATGCTTCCCCTTGGTCACGTAAATCGTATAGTGGTATTAGGCTATTAAAACCTACACTTTAACATGCTCTTGCATGTTTGTTTCTCAATCGCATTAAAGCGGTTGAAGGGATGTGACAAAAAATTGATTTAGGGTGTTTGGTTTCAACATAATATATGAATAACATATCTCTCTTTCTCTGTTTTTATCTCTTTTGTTTTCAATACACTTTCTATTTACTGAATGAAATTTTAAAGCATTTAGTATGCTAACTATTCAAATCGGTTAAGATATAGAAAACATTGAATTGGTTCAGGCGGGATTCAAACCCGCGATCTTTCCCTTACAGGGGGAACGCTCTGACCACTAAGCCACAGAACCTTCGCCCGAAACCTTCTAAATTCTTCTATACATATATCCGTCTAACGGCGACGCCTGAACTGATTCTATTTTTTCTATATCTTAATCGACTCTCTATTTAGTGGTTTATCACCATATCTTTTGTTTTACAATATTACTGTTCATGCCAAATTTTCCTGGAATGAATCGCTTGAGCGATAAGGCCGCCCATTGTACATTGAACTGTATACATGCTACCTACTTGTCACACTGTAAAACTATTGGTATAATACATAATTATCTAATCTAATAAAGAATTATTTATCTATCTATGGGCTTCTTTTTATTCCTGGAATACGTTCATAATAATATATTTGGTAACGGGATCTAAATTTCACACGTGTACAAACTGCAACTAAAAGTGAAATAAAAATATAGTATATGATTGATCTCAGAAATGACTCCCTGCTAAGCTTTTTGCCAAGCGACTACGACGTGGGGTTCTTAAAGAAGGGCATTAGAAGGTTTTACAGCGCAAGTGTGACTCCCCTAGTGTTACACACGTCCATAGGCACTTTCTTTTAGGTGGGCCGTGTACTTGTCTGTATAAAAAAAGAAGTCAGAAGTAAAACACAAAAGTAAATGCATAACATTAAAAAATCTTGATGGATCAAAATAAAACATCGACTTTCTACCCGGAGCCCGTATTATTCTAAAACAAAAAAAAAGATACGGATCTAATTGAGAACCTCCACCTTTTTGAAGCCGGTTAAAAAGAATGATACAGTCCTCTCGCTGTTAATTAAGATCACATGTTTCAGCCCATCGACAAACCCATCGATTGCTATTGAGGATAGGTACTATTATTTCAAACAACATGGCAGTCTTCCGTAATTGTTGTACCTTCTTGTCACACAGTCCCGCCCCGGTTGTTAGTACAGTGGGGCTGTAAGTGACAATTAGAAACTATTTTAATTGGATGAATAATTTTAATGGTCGCCTCTAACTGATACCGAATGTACAGGAATCGTATTATTCAAGTAACGTAACTGGTTGCGCCGATGTGGAAACTGTATTTTTGACACGGAAACACACTCCTTTTATACCCGTCTCCCCTCCCGCACTAACCATAGATGTAGCTTCCGTCCGCCATTTGTGAAATATAGACACTGAGTCTCGCTTTGAACTAGCCAGCGTAAGGACGGACCGCGCTCGCGTCTCTCAAAAATGATTAATATTTGTTACATTTTTACCGCTTCATAGACCTTTACCGATCGGATTGTGCCTCTCGTGTGTTCCTCAAGTGATCTAGTGACGCTGACGGCAGCTCCTGAGCAAGGAAGAGAAGATCCGTGTACCGGCTGCGATGAAAACACGTGTGTCGTGAAGGTTAGTGCATCCTCTCCTAATTTCTCGGGTTGCATTCATTGCTTGGATCACGCCCGCGGCAACCCGACCACCTGTCTTTTGTGTGTAAAGCGTCAATGGAACAGTTAGCTACAGCCCCGCAATACAGTCCACTACCGCACGTGGCCATGCGCCACCATTCTTTGGTCCGGATCGAGCCGGATTCTTAGCCGTAGTTCGTATTTTGTTATTATTCTAATGGGAATAAGCGCACCGCACCTAAGTGCCTGGTTATTTTAGTAGAAAACCCCGCATCCAGACATTTAGGCTTAGAATTTGTTGTCCGTTCGCCGCTGGCTCGCATTGTACCTACCTAATACATAAATAGGTTAGGTATCATATCAACACTTAATCGTAGTTCACAATTTTCGCACCGCGCCTAAATATAGTTATTTTAGTAGAAAACCCCGCATCTAGGCATTTAGGCTTAGATCTTAGGTATACTAGACACCCTAGTGCATAGGCACAGTGTAATACCTAACGCATTTGGCTTTGTTTTATTTTTTCAATTACGTTGCTCGCTCGCCGCTGGCTCGCGTCGTATTTGCCTGGTACCTGCGTGGGTAGACACGTGGTTGTACCTCATTCCAATTCATACGAAAGTATTTTGATTTGAATAGATATTACGCAATACTTAGTCCCTGAAATAATAGTTGAACCTAGACAGCGACCATCGCGTAGGTACGATCTTGTTGCTATGCGCGTTAGTTCAAGCTTGCACTGGCAGTTATAAGTACCTACCTACCTACGGTTATCGCTCGCGCCGCCTCGCTGCTCTGTACCGCTAAGATTAAGTCATTTCATATTTGTTGTTTACCGCACTTTAGTTTGAGATTTAATTGTAAACATGTCCCCAAAGGTTGATAAGACCGGTAAGGTTCAATTGAAACTTTTATACGCTAAAAAAGAAATGATTTACTCTCGCGTACAATCGATTTATGATAATGCACTTAAAACCTCTGATTTGGTCATCAGAGATTCGTTCTTGTGTTCTATAGAAAACTTAGATAGTCTACGCGCGGATTTCGAAACCTTAGTACATGACATCAACGTTTTAGAGTTGAATTTGGATCCCGATTACTCAGTGAGTTATCAAGCCTTGTCGTCGTTTGACGATTTGTATTGTCGTATCAAACGCGTCGCTAGGAGTTTGGAGAAACCGGCTGACCTACCCAACCCCACTCGCGACCGACCTAAGTTGCCACCAATTCAAATACCCGAATTTGATGGTAACATTCGCAATTGGTGTCTATTTATAGATAGTTTTGAGAATACAATAGATAAGAACGATTCGTTGACAGATCACGAAAAATTGCATTATCTCGTTGAAAAATTGACTGGTAAAGCTATAACCGTTTGCGCTGGAATTACGTTTAGTGCCGGGAATTATAATTTAATTTTAAATACTTTGAAAGCTAAGTATGAGGATAAAAGATCGGTAGCTAACGCCTATTTAGATCAGATGTCTGATTTGAAATCTATTACGGCATGTAACGATCAAAACTTAGAGAAATTTCTAGATACTTTCGCGTCAGCTGTTCGCGCCGTAAAGAACCTGAAGATCGATGACCTCTGCGACTTCGTATTTTTGTATATGGGTTTAAAGAAATTAGATTCCGAAACCATTCGTTTGTTTGAGTCGGATCATCGCGGCAGTAAAATTCCTAAGTTCGAAGACTTAGAAAGTTTTGTTCGCGAGCATATAAAGGTATTGCAACGCTCTTCATCGAAACATGAAGGCGCGAAGAAGGTTGTTACTTCTGAACGCAAAATAGATGCCTCATCGAGGTCACCGAGGTCAACCCATACTTATGTTAATACCGCACCAGCACGTGTACAATCACCTGTTTGCTCTTTGTGTAGTACTCATCATTCGCAACTGTACAAGTGTCCTGGTTTCCTAAAATTGTCGCCTAGTGATCGTTATAAATTTGTTCGCGCTAATAATTTTTGTTTTAATTGTCTCGGTACTAAACACCGCGTTGTTTTATGTAATAGTGGAAATGGTTGTCGCAAATGTCAAGCGAGACACTACACTTTGCTTCATTTTGAGAATAGTAATGCCGCATCCAATGTGAGTACAGTTGGCCCGTCGAGCGGTGACACACGGCAGCCTGCGCCGCAGCCGCACCCCGCGCCCGCGCGCGCTCCGGCCCGCCCGGTGACCGCTGCGGATGACGTCACCTTGTGTTCGTTCTCCGCTAGTGCTGCACTCACCACTGTGTGTCTCGCGACCGCTCGCGTTGTTATTGTTGATACATTAGGTAAACCGCACCTTGTTCGAGCGCTATTAGATGGCGCTTCGCAAAGTAATTTTATTACTCAAGATTGTTGTCAACGTCTTGGTTTCAATGTTGATAAGCGTTCAACCCATTCAGTGGTGAAAGGGTTTGGGGGTTTGCAGTCAGCTGTTCATGGCACCATTAAAACAAGGTTTGGATCTCGTTTTAATAATAATATTTGGTTTGACATGGATTCGCTCGTTACAGATAAAATAACTGAACAGTTGCCTACCGTCCCAGTTGACACGTCTTTATTAACGAAATTTAAAGACTTGCCTTTAGCTGATGAGACTTACGCTGTTCCTGGAGTCGTCGATATATTGATCGGCGCTTCGATTCTCCCGCACCTCCAGTTATCACGTAAGGTCAAAGGGGGACCGACGTACCCCGCTCCGCACGCCCTGGAAACAGTTCTGGGTTTTGTTATAATTGGTTCCGCACCCGCTTCTATAGATAGTTTTAGTCACTCGACTGCCTCGTTCTGTTGCACCGTCGAGCCGCCACTGGAGTCTACCATCCGCAAGTTTTGGGAGATTGAAGAGGTCAATGTCCCACCAATCCTAAGCCCCGATGACAAGATGGCTGAGGAGATTTATTGTCGCACGACTACTCGTGATGAGCAGGGTCGTTATGTGGTCGCGCTCCCTTTCAAGGGAGATATTTTTTCGCTCGGTGACTCCCGTGCATCCGCTGAAAGACGCTTTCTTTGTTTAGAACGAAAGATGCAGGCGTCTCCAAAGTTAAAGCAAGCCTATGATGAGGTTGTTAACGAATATTTAGATAAAGGTTACATCTCACCTGCGCCTGCGGACACTGACGAGACCCAGCCTTCGTACGTTATCCCGCACCACGGAGTTATTAGAGAAGATAAGCTTACTACTAAACTCCGCGTAGTTTTAGATGGCAGTGCTAAGACTAGCACTTCCGTGTCGCTTAATGACATTTTGTATTGTGGTCAAAATCTTCAAGGTAATTTATTTGACATAATTGTAAATTTTCGCTTATTCGCTGTTGCACTCTCTGCAGATATTCGACAAATGTTTTTGTGCCTTGAAGTGCGCAAATCCGATCGTAGGTTTCAACGATTTTTGTATAGATTTTCACCGCAAGAACCTTTAATGGTTTACGAGTTTAATCGTGTTTGCTTCGGGCTTAAATCTAGCCCTTTTCACGCACTTCGCACCGTCAAGCAGTTGGCCGCTGACGAGGGCGATGCATTTCCGAAAGCGAGAGCCACCATTGAGACTGGCTTATACATGGATGACTTCGTGTATAGTGTAGATGGCGAGGCAGAGGCTGTCGAGACGGCCGCTCAAGTTATAAGTCTCATGAAGGCTGGTCAATTTGATCTCGTGAAATGGACGAGCAACTCGCAAACTGCGTTAGAGTCGATTCCACCGTCGCACCGATTGTCTTCGGTTAAGGAATTCGATGAAAGTGATACGCACAAGGTGCTTGGTTTAAGCTGGTCGCCCGCATCTGATACGTTTAGTTTGAAAATTAGTTCGACCCCGCAAACTTGTACTAAACGCATTATCCTGTCGTGTGTGGCACGGATATGGGACGTAATGGGATTCGTAGCTCCTGTCGTTTTGTACGCCAAACTACTTATAAAAGAGCTTTGGCTTTCCAATTGTGATTGGGACGACACCGCGCCCGACAACATTGCTAAGTTGTGGGCTCGCTTTAGAAAAGAACTTTCTGTGCTTGACCAAATACAAATTCCGCGTCATGTAGGTATATCGCAACATAGTGTTGTTACGGTAGTAGGCTTCGCGGACGCTAGTGAGAGGGCGTATGGAGGAGTAGTCTACTTTCATGTCTCGAATGTAGGTAAGGTTTCAATTAGCCTTATAAGCGCGAAATCAAAGGTCTCTCCCCGTAAGGTCGTCTCTCTGGCACGCCTCGAGCTATGCGCTTTACTATTGTTAGTTAGATTGATCACCTCTATCGCCAATGCTTGCAGTAGTCGCATTAATATTAGTAGAATTTTAGCTTTTTCGGACTCAACAGTCGCTTTGTGTTGGGCCCACTCTTCGCCCCATCGTTGGGACACATTCGTCGCTAATAGAGTGGCAAAAATTCAATCGGAATTAGCGCCACAAAATCTCTTTCACGTTGCTGGCACCGACAACCCAGCCGATTGTCTCTCTCGTGGATTGCTTCCTTCGCAAATTTTGGATCACCCGTTGTGGTTTAGTGGACCGTTCTGGACTCATGCCGCGTTAGATAAGTGGCCAGTTAGTCAATTCAATCCCACTACGGTTTCCGAACCACCCGAGGAAAAGAAGCACTCGCTTGTTGTATCGGTCCCGCGTGAAGAGTCCCTTATTTTGTTGTTGGCTAGTCGCGTCTCGTCTTGGTCGAGACTGTTGCGTTGTGTTGTTTATGTCGGCCGATTTTTGAGAATTCTATCTACACGCGGTCATATAACCGCCGCTGATTTAGATAAGGCTGAATTGGTCATACTTCGCGAGTTGCAGAAAGGTTATTTTGCTTCTGAATTTAAAAATTTAGAATTTAACAAACCTTGTAGTCGTTCTTTCCGACACTTGAAACCATTTTTGGAGGATGGACTCATTCGAGTAGGTGGTCGTTTGAGAAATTCAAGTTTAGGATTTGAACAAAGGCATCCAGTAGTTCTCCCGCGTAAGGACCACGTATTAGATTTGTTAGTAGATTATCATCATAAGGTGAATTGTCACGCTGGTCCCGATTTGTTGATGTCTATTTTGAGACAGAAATACTGGATAATTTCCGCTCGTAATTTGATTCGCGCTAGAGTACACAGATGTGTACCTTGTTTTAAGCTCCGCCCGCGTTTTATCGCGCCTGAAATGGCCGATCATCGCTCTTGTCGTGTTGTTCAATCCGCAAAACCTTTCGTACACACCGGCACAGACTTTGCTGGGCCTTTCAAAGTCACCATTGCTCGTGGTCGTGGCATTCGCTCCACGAAGGCTTACGTTTGTTTGTTCATTTGTATGACAACTCGCGCGGTTCATATAGAGTTGACCGGTGATTTAAGTACGCAAAATTTTATGTCCGCTTTTAAACGTTTTTTGTCGCGTCGGGGTCCGGTTAAGCGCATGTATTCGGACAACGGTACAAACTATGTAGGGGCCCGACGTAGTATCTCGGAATTGCACACATTCTTACGGTCTAAGTACTACCAAAGTGAATTCGCTCACATCTTAGCCGAAAATCGCATTGAATGGTACTTTAACACGCCTGCAGCTAGTCATTTTGGTGGTAATTGGGAAGCGAATATTAAAAGCCTTAAGTCGCATCTGTTTCGCGTCATAGGCGAGCAGATTCTCTCGTTCGAGGAGTTGAGTACCGTACTCGCTCAAGTAGAGGCAGTGATGAACACGCGTCCGCTGTGTCGGACTCTATCTAGCGATCCGTCAGAGCCATTAGCTCTGACGCCAGCTCACTTCTTGAATACGACTCCTCTAAAATATTTGCCCGCAATAGATGTTGATGACGATAGAATGCACCTTCTAACTCGTCACGCTCTTTTAGATAAGTTGGTCCAATCGTTTTGGAATCGTTGGAGAACCGATTATTTGCACACGCTGCAGTCACGTCAAAAATGGAATACTCCATCCAACCCAATTACTGTAGGTACGGTGGTAGTCCTTATGACTGAGAATGCGCCTCCTTTACATTGGCCTCTGGGAGTAGTAGAGGAAATTTTTCCCGATGCCCGCGGGATAACTCGTGTTGTACGGGTTAAAACTGCAACCGGATCGTATCTGCGCCCGGTTGTTCGCCTCTGCCCTCTGCCTAGCCAGCAGTAGGCACGAGTTCCAATCTATGTTTATATTTTAGTTGTTATTTCACAAACCTAGATTTAGATTAGACATTAGATTTGTTCCACATTTTTCGTTTCGAAGGTAACCCTTCAAGCCGGGGGGAATGGTTGCGCCGATGTGGAAACTGTATTTTTGACACGGAAACACACTCCTTTTATACCCGTCTCCCCTCCCGCACTAACCATAGATGTAGCTTCCGTCCGCCATTTGTGAAATATAGACACTGAGTCTCGCTTTGAACTAGCCAGCGTAAGGACGGACCGCGCTCGCGTCTCTCAAAAATGATTAATATTTGTTACATTTTTACCGCTTCATAGACCTTTACCGATCGGATTGTGCCTCTCGTGTGTTCCTCAAGTGATCTAGTGACGCTGACGGCAGCTCCTGAGCAAGGAAGAGAAGATCCGTGTACCGGCTGCGATGAAAACACGTGTGTCGTGAAGGTTAGTGCATCCTCTCCTAATTTCTCGGGTTGCATTCATTGCTTGGATCACGCCCGCGGCAACCCGACCACCTGTCTTTTGTGTGTAAAGCGTCAATGGAACAGTTAGCTACAGCCCCGCAATACAGTCCACTACCGCACGTGGCCATGCGCCACCAGTAACCCTTATTTTGTTGCGAATAAGTTTGATAATGTACAGGAGTTTCTGCCTGCCGTGGGGGAGAAAGTTTTTTATTATATTTTTATTTGAGTTTAATTTTCAACGCTGGTAACTATTGCTATAGATGAGGCATTGGACTTGCAATGAAGATGATGGTATTTTAGAGATTTTGCATTATTATTCAGGTTTAAACCCAACTTATATGCAATACAAGTTACGTTGCGAGCAAATGTATGACCGGTGCATCTAAGCTTGTACTTGAAGCTGCTCTCCACCTTCTATTGATTTGGTTTATTTTGTTTTTGCGACTGCCGTTTATCCGGCTGTCTATTTCTCAGTGTACCGACTAGCAGCTGACATTGACTTGGGTTCTGAATAACTTAGGTGTAATTAATTCAGTATGTTTCTGAATCACAATTTTCGATACGTGTGAATAAAATAATTTAATTGGGTGTACTACAATAACTGCAAGAAATACATCGTTTACTTTCATAAAATCATTGTATCCATTATAATATCTTAAACAAATAATCAGATAACAATGCAGACAAAACAAAATGTACCTTCTTGTATTCTGAAAACAGAAGCTTAATTCTAAAACAAGAATAATAGGCGGTGCTGCTTTCAATATGATTAACACAAAGAACTAAGAAATACTAATATAATATGCCTGTTTAGACCGCATGTCTATTATTCGTGGGCCTTTTGTGGGCCTAATCTTTGAAGAGTTAATGCCTTGGGGTGGAAATTTAAGATATTCTCTGTATAGTTTCAATGTTTTGAGGTTTACAGTAAACTTGCAGGTAACACTTTCTTGTAACTGCTAAAATAAAGCGCTTTTCCAACGAAACGTACCTCACAGATTTATGAATATCTTCAATTTAAAAATAATTTTAAAAGTCATAGAGCAATTTAGTCTTTCATTATCTAGTTAATTGTCGATTCATGATAGATGTGTTCTTCAAGAGAAGATGCACGGAAATACTTATTATTTATATTTTTAAACACAATTAAATTGCATTTATTCCATAAAATAAAATCAGCCAAGTTTCACATTGTAGATTGTATTTATTATTTAGATTTTTTCACGGATTGTGCGTGGAGCTATTGAAATCAACAAAGTCTAGGGAACAAGGACATTTCTAGTTTTTATTTAAAAACCCTTTCTTGTGAGTGTTTTATATCAATAGAAGGGTATTTTTATACCGTTTTTAATTTTAATATTAATAAAAACATTTTTATACCAATTTTTTTTTTTTTTAAGAAAGAATTGAATAGTGCCAATATTGAGTATTACAACCTTCTATGATTAGGCACAAAAATAACAAGGTAGTAAGAAATACAGTAATTAACCGTACTTTAAACATTTTTAATAATCTGTAGGACCTCCTAAAGCATTAGCAACAGTTCGACAACGGCGTGGCATACTTAGTATGAGATTGTCAATCATCGTCTGTGGAATATGGCTCCATACACTGCGAAGGTGTAAAAAAAGTTGTTCTTCAGTGTTCAGATTTTCCAAAGAATCACTGAAAGCTCTTCTCCCAAGCAAATCCCAGGCATGCTCTATGGGATTGAGGTCGGCAGACTGAGCAGGCCATTCCAACGTCGTCATATTGTGCTCGCTTAACGCATTGACCACTACCCTCGCGGTGTGTGACCGTGCATTATCTTGCATGAACATAAAATCTTGACCGAACTGCTGTCGATGAGGGATTACCATGGGGTGTATAACCTCCTGAATGTATTGGTTTGCATTCAAATTGCCCCGTATCCAAACGAGGTCGGTCCTTCCACCAAGGCGAATTCCAGCCCATACCATGATTGTTCCACCTTGGTAAGGATGAACTTCTTGCGGTTTCTGGAGACGACTCCGACGTCCAGGAACTCGCCATATACGCACTCTTCTCGAATCAGGATGAAAACCGAAGCAAGATTCGTCGGAAAACAGAACCCGTGCCCATTGATGGTCGGTCCACTGTAAATGTGCGTTAGCCCACAATAAGCGACGACCTCGATTTCCACGTCGAAGAGCTGGAACCCTAAGCGGTCTGCGAGCATAAAGATTGGCTTCGTGTAGTCTTCTTCTGACAGTTTGATCGCTAATAACCACTTGATGCTGAGACTGGAGGCCTGCGACCAACTGACGAGCAGTAATCGTGGGTTGCCGCCTTGCGGAATTTTGCAAGAAACGATCTTGTCGCGGGGTAGTAACCCTATTTCGTCCCCTGTGACGTTCGGCAACATCCCCTGTAGACCTGTAGCGTGCCCATAATCTGCAAATTACGCTTGGTTGGGTGTTGACAGCATCCGCTACGTCGCGTTGAGTTCGTCCAGCTTGCAGCATACCAACAGCCCTTAACATCTCTTCGCGACTTAAATGACGACGTGACATGATGACTACAGTCACAAAAATGCACAAACCATACGTAAAAGACGTATTATTGATAATAAACGTTATTTACAATCAAAAAAAATAATTTTTATTTTGCCTCAGAGAAACTGCACAATCAAACACTTTTAAAAGTTTTCCCTCCATATTCGAAAATCATTACTTATTTAAATTTATTTTTAAATTTCGAACAACTCTGTAATATACTTTATTCTATTTTTATTTATTTGCTGCCAGTTATTTGCAAAACAAGATTTACACGAAAAAAAATAATTGGGGTCATCTTGTTCCCTAGACTTTGTTGAGGTGTTTATAAAAAACAATAATAGGGAAGATGAATTCAGTTTGAATTCATTCGGAACGTGGAATCCAATGATTAAGTTACTAAAACCAAGAAACACAGTGCCGTTAAAAACTGACATAGTGAGTGTGTTGTGTCGCCAGCCTAACCGTTCATAGTAAAATGAATGGTGGGTAGGTGCACAAATAATATGCATACCTCTCGACGCTCACAAGCTAGTTAAGTCGTGACCACGGGTGCTGCAACGCATCCGAAACGTCGGCAGAAATAGTAAGTTCCATGGTTTAATCGCGAAATGTCCCAAACTGTTGTATAATTGTAATAATTATTAGGTATAGTCAAATTTTGGTCAAATACTAAACACTAGTTACGTATAAATTGTAACCAAAATGCATTAATTTTTAATTTTTTTTTATACCACTTAGTTGGCAGACAAGCACACGGCCCACCTGATGGAAAGTGGTTACCGTGACCTATGGACGTCTGTAATACTAGAGGAGTCACAGTCGCGCTGCCAACCCTGTAAGTACAGAGTTTCTGTGCCGTCAGTAAAAGACAAAGCAGGACAAGCCTTTTGTCTTCCCACTGACGGCACAAATTATACGCGGTATTCTATAGGGCGGAGGTACTACCCCAGTCGGACTGCTCAATCGGGCGGAAATACCGCCGTGTCCTACCTCCGTGAAAAATTTAATGATGTTGAAAATATAAACATATCATTCATTGAAACTTCGAGCAAAAATCAGTCGAGAACATGAAGGGTAACGTTTTCCACTTTTAATTTATAATGTAATCCTAGCTTTTAATAACACGTACCTCCAAATTATCAATGTCTGTACTGCTTGAGTGGAGTCATAAAAACCGATGAGTTCATTAGATACTGAAATTTGATTAGGGACTAGAGAATGATATTGTTAACTGTATTAGTACAGCCTAACGACTCATATTTTTGTTATACTGTGACATTAGCTATACGTGAAATACTGTTTGATTGTATCATTGCAACAATTTTAAGTTTGCAAGATGTGTGTGTATTAAGACCGATATTTTGTCATTATATATGCAAGTACAGTAAAAAATAAATCTACAACATTCTACTCATCGCTATCTAGACCAATTGTAGGCATAGTTTAACTAGCTTGTGTTATGGAATCTAGAATGGGGTTAAACATACTTAGATACTTTTTTTTTTTAATGCAGATTATAGATAGAAACACCGCGTGGTTCCCGGCAGAGTAGAATTTGGGCCACCCCATCACTTCCCATGCGGTGTCGTACAAGGCGACTAAGGGATAGGGCTGTTTAACACCAGACATATATATACAGTTCAGACTCAGCTTTAGATGCATTGCTCCTAATGCATGGTTCACCCCTATTACGTGGGACTGAATTCAATGATTGGTGAAATGTGGGTGTTAATTCACCTCTGCTTAACCCTCCGGGGATAAAGGCGTGATTATATGTATGTATGTACATAGAAACACCCGGACCAATGCAAATATACAAATTCATGCGTACAAATATTTACACTGAGCAGGAATCGAACCCGCGCCCCCTGCATAGCAATCAAACGTTCTCGTTCTCGTCCGCTACGCCACAGAGGCTGGGTTTATTCTCATTTCATATATAGAGCAATTTGCAGCTTCAACCATACGCTATCGTTGTCATTGCTAATTGATCGCCAGAGAGGCGTCATTGTTAGTGTACTCACCCGAGTTCACATAGCAGAATATGTACTCAGGTAAGTACAGTATATCAAGCAATGCAATTACGTATGCGGTATTCCAACACATCGTCAATGAACACAAGCTCGTTGAATCTGTGCAATAGTCTCTTTGGCGAACGTGTTTAATCAATTAAACTTAATTTAGTACTGAAAATACCGTATGCAGCAGTACAAGTATCATTATCCCGTAACACAGTGCTGCATAAGCCCAGGCCACTTAAATATGCCATGGTTATCAGTCTTCTTAAACATCTCAAATATATACTTCTGAACTTCTTTTCAACTATTGCGTTCCATGATATACAATAATGTTAACGGGACTTACCGCGATTATGGTATGGGTACACACATACCTTTGATTTGCCTGACGTATCGACCAGGTGTCACGGGCCGTGGTCACAGGCCTGTGTATTGTAACTCTTAAAGAGAACTTTGAAATATCACCTGCAAAAATAACTAAGCGAGTAGTGTTCTTTAATCGTTAGTATCTTTAAAAAATGATACTTCTCTATGAATAGCCACTTTTTATTTTTACGTGCGCAAAATCCCCACGGATAACTCTCCACCGGAGTAGGTGAGAGAGGTTATGTCGGACTCGAACCGACTAAAACGCACGCCGCCTGTGGGTCGTTTTGGTTGCCGAAGGTGAGGTTGACAGGCATAGACCTCGCACCCCGGCCGACCCAGGGCCATCTCTCACGATCTCGGGGTCGGGATCGAAACGGGGAGGCACGCCAGGCGCGCCGCCGCATCTATGAATAGCCACTGATAGAAATAAAAACTGTTCTTCTGTTAATTAACTTTGTAAGTTTGAAAATTAAATATCCAAGCTGTCACTTCTTTCATTCTTTTAATCTAATATTAACAGCAATGATCTACGTAAATGAAAATTAACTGTCGTTTATTTAGTAATTAAATCAACACAATATAAATTGTTCTGTCATATACGGTCAAAGAATATTTAATCTATATAAAGCAAGATATTTATAATATAGTTCTCATAGGGTTTAGTCTCGATTACACTCTCTCACTTCAGAAACTAGGGCTTGCTGCCCGGGACTGTAGGAAGAAAGAAACACGTGGCAAAGAATTCCAGATCTTAGTGGTGCGGCAAAGGAGTCCCCGAACCGCTTTGTTTTGATCGGGTACTCTGCACCGTGTGCGGGTGAAATGTAAGTCCTGCACGTATTGTCATGTGTGCGGAAGAAGAGGATGGGACTACTTGGAAGAGCTCATCAGAACATTCATCATGATAGAGACGGTAAAATACAGCCAAGGAAGCAACATCTCTACGTATCTGCAAAGGCTCGAGGGTGTTCGTGATCTCTGGATTCCTATTAACTTCCTCCTCTCTTAGCACTATCTATGGTGTTCATGATAGGTAATGACACCCAATGACAATGCAAGCATGACGTTAATTCAGCAATTCTTAGATTCTCAACTCTTTGCGGGGCCTTACCCTGTCGAATCTCCTGAATTTTATTTGCGATATCCACCGTAGCATGTTATTCATATCCTTAAAATGCAACTCCGGCTTGTGTCGCTTTAGCAACGACCACGCTTTGTAGCCATGTAAAAGGGATAATTCTAATGATAGTACCTTTACACGCTTTTTTTTTTAAACGTGCGGAATTCCACTCGTATACCCCCCGCCGTGTGGTTATGTCGGGCTCGAACCGACTAAAACTGCACCACTGTCTTGGGCCATCTGTTGACGAGGGTGAGGTAGCCTCTAGCATAGACAGTATAGACCTGCATCTTCAATATAATCTATCATCTACCACATATCAAAGTAAAACACCTTTGAACTTACAATTTACTTAGTGAATACTACTACAATCAATTACCAATTTTCTCCCTATGTAAATATATTTATCACCATACTTCTCACTCATGTTGAAAATAAATACAATGCCGACAGTTGTATGGTGGTGTGTTAATACACAACACCAAACAATACTACCGTAAATCAGTAATAATAATGAATGGCGAGGTTGTTTACCCCGTAAACAACATCATTATTCATAGAATTACTATTTGTACATGTTTCTATTGATATTACTAGTAATAACTACTGTTTATCTATTCTGTGCTACTGTAGTGCTTATTATACTTGTGGGTCACGGGTACGGAATTAGAAGTGGGAGGGGCCACAGGTAACAACCAGTATCTTAATAAATTACTGACATGATGGAAGTTCTACCGTAAATATATAATTTATTTAGGTGGGCCTTGTGCTTGTCTGCCACTTCAGTTGTATAAAAAAATATTTGTACTTGAGATGAGATTGTATTCGCTGTTTCGATAGAAAGACGATCTTTTTATCCGACTGCACCAGCGAGGGTATTGTATTACGTACGCGTATGTATGTATGTATGTATGTATGTAGTTTTCTTTGTTCCCCTCTATAGGTCTAACGGCTGGACGGATTTCGATGAATGGGGTACCTATTCAATGAAAGGTATTGGATTCCCGAGTGACTTAGATGCTTCAGTATAGGTACAGTGGATTTCTGGTGCTAAAATGTGTGTTTTAAAAACTCAAATATATCGAGTAGGGTACCAAAAAAATGTATGTTTCTGGCGCGTCACGATTCGCTACGATACCTAAATATGTTTCCACCAATCATCTCTGAGACTGGAATTCAATTGTGATTATTAATCTGCTAAAATGACTTTCATGTAGACATACTATTTTTTATGTATGAATGTATATTTGTATATATATAGGTATGTATGTATGTATGTATACATGTATGTATGTGTGTATGTATGTATGTATGTGTTTATGTATTCCTATGGCCTGGGGTATACATCTTGTATGCCTCTTACATTAAAATCTCCACTTTCATGTACACTAGACTTTGCCTATTGTATTACAATTCCTCTGTGCACTCCCGGGTTTGCTGGAAGAAAACTCAATTTTAAGTTAAGCTCGCCGTTGTAAATTCGGTACTTCTATTTTTCTGTATAAATATTATTTTGTGTATGTGTACAATAAAATATATGTATTTTCTACTAGTCTTGTATACTTTTAATATTTTTCAAACATAAAACGCTCAATAAAAATGAATAAAATATTTTCTTTCTTTCTTTCTTTCTTTCAATAAACCTTTATCGAACCTGAAATAGAAACCCAGAACAACTTGTAATAAATACTGTCATAGGTATTATAGAATGAATAGATCACTCGACCATTATTTATTATCATTATCGACATTCCAAAAAAACGTTTCAATGTTTGTCATGTATATTGTAGTTAGCAATAGGTCCCAGTTTGTATATCAAAGGAATACCTCATCTATTCAATAAAATCGTACCGAATTGGGACACGTCCATTTTAAACTAAAGTACGCATATAAAATTCGAGGGCCTTTTCTAACATACCTCATTTTATTCAAACAAGGGTCACGTTTCATTTTATTTTCTGTCTGTACCGTTAACAAAAAAAGGGTAAACATGAATCTTTGAAATAAATTCGTTGTAATAACATGTCAAAAGCAATTAAATTTTTAAGAAGATTATACAGCAAGCCCTTTTTTTTCATTTAAATTTTTGAGTATCCATCAGATTTTTATGTAGGTACCTACTCACGCCAATAATTATCCCAAAGGACTTGGTATACGAATATAATTGACATCTGAATTTTACCAATTCTTTTACGTTATGTGAATAAAGCCTCAGTCACACAGGTGAATTTTTATACTGTTGCCTCTAAATATAGTAGTAGCGATAGTGTATGTTTCTGTGGTTTGGAAGATGAAGACCTACACCATGTGCTGTGGGTCTGCCCCCTGTATGATGACATCCGCGACAACATGATGGGAGGTGTGGTAAGATCGGAGGCTGGGCCTATGTTTTACTCGGACCTCGTAGGTACACCCCAAAACTTCGGACGGCTGCGGAGCTTTGTGCGCGTTTGGCACGAGAGGCGCAAAGCTCGTGAGGTCTCTAACGGCGACGAAGCTTGTTAGTGTGGCGTGCTGCCCCAGAAAGGGGAGAGAGCGAAAATGGTGGGGCACATAAAATAATTTGTAGGGAGTCAAGAAATGCGCGCCTGAAAGAGAGCAGACGCCAGTAGGGTGCGCATCTCCCAAGATTCGGCCCGTTATAACCAAGATGGTTGGTAGGGCCATGGGAAGGAGGTGGGAATAGTGTTGCATCTAAATATTGCAACTATCAATCAATAAATTATCCCTCCGCAGTCCCCTGCTGGACATAGGCCTCTACTACTTCAACTTTATTATTAACAACTGCGTTCGCTGTTATTATCACAGCAGTGTGTTCTATACATATTGTACTAAAAGCAGATATCGCAATAATAGCTGTGATATTCTTCTGTATTTCTACGTAAATCTCAGTCGCATCCGAAGCACCTCGGAGTCTGGGGTCCGCTTTACCAATCTAACTGCAGATGTCGTTAAATTTTGATAATTTCTGTGAAACGACTGCCATCTAACCTCCATAACCCAATTGCGATATCGAAGCATTGGAGTTAGATCAATTGTTGGATTTATGTTTTGACTAACCAACCGTAACGACTGCCCTAGATTTTCGAATGGCAACCGCGACCGTCAGCTTAAAGTGCTCTCCGAGGAACGATCTGACTAATGCAAATACTCTTATTTATGCATACAAATATTTGCAATGAGCAGGGATCGAACACGCGCCTCCTGCATAGTGGCCACGTTCACTACCACCACGATATTGAGGCTAGTGTAGTATTATCAACCGAAAATAACGCCTCAACATATTTCAGGTACTTTCAGATAACTAACATTTCAAGCCATGAAACAACCACCTTTCATTCTCCCTGACTAATGACCAGGGTCATGGCTGTTTCGAGAGGGTCTTTTATGGCCCCGAGTCATTTTGGGTGCGCGAGGGATATGCCAAAAGCTACTTCACCCCCGGCAACTAATGGCCTAAGGCAACCGTGCGGCTTTAGTCAGTCCGAGCCCGACATAACCACCCCCGTTGGGTCTGGTAGGGTGGTATTCGAGGGGATTTCTGCACGTAAAAAAATCGGTCATGGCTGATAAAAAGCAACTGAAGCATCTACGCCAATCTTATAAAACTGAAGAGTTTGTTATTTTGTTTGAACGCTAATCTCAGGAACTACTGATTCGAATTTAAAAATACTTTTTGCATTGAATAGTCCGTTTATCGACAAAGGTTTTAAGGTATATATTATCACGATACTACTTAAGGGAGCGGAGCAGTGATCATAAATGTCAACAAATCCGACAGATTTCCATACATTATTTGAAGACTAAAAAATTACGGACTTAAAGGGGTAATAGTAGATTTCTAAATATCCCACGGGCTAAGCAGAGGTCAGAGGTCAGAGGGTCAGCTAGTCGATGATATAATGTGTCTATTAAAATATTTACACTTTATGCCTAGACTACAGCTAGGCAACATAGGTGTAATAAATATTCCTACCATAAATTCTTAATTTTCTTCCCGACTGTACAAAAGGTGAGCTTTTATTTCGCAATAGCTCATTCTAACAAATATCTGTTTAATTCCGTTGACAGAATTAGTGATGGGTACAAAGGGTACTGACGTGAACGGTAATTACTGCTGGCCTTATTTCAGAATGTATATTTGATGTTATGAGCGAGGAATGAGTTTTCTGAATGATGTTATTTCGGTTATGGGGTATAACGGTATAATGTTATGTTGAGAATATGGAGTTAAGAACGATTTTGTATTTTATTGCGGCTGAATAGGATCGAGTTGGGCTTGAAGATTGTTATAGTTTAATGTGATAGTTATTATAGTAAGAACAAAGTATTAGTATATTATATTTGAAACAAGGGCTGTTTCCATCTCACAATACATTCAGCTCACGAATAAGAGCCCGCTTCACGGTGATTAACTCGCCCTCTGTAACCAAAAATCATAGTTGACTTAACGACGTGTTTAATATACCTCTGCCTACCCTTTCAAAGATTCACTGGCGTGAATACAATGCACATATATTATACTAATCATACACTAAGACAATCATTTACTATGAAGGTAAACTGCTTAAACTTGTGCTTGTGCTTTTATCAAAATTTGTGAAAATAAAACACAAATTTTACAATGTAAATTACGACACAATATCCCAACTAAAACTACCAAGATAACTACTAGTATTTCTCCATCACAGGGCCATCTGCCTGCCTACAGACGTAAGATCCTTGCGAAATGTTCAGAAGCCTACTCCGCACAGCTCATAACAGGTCTAGAGCCTCGTAAAACCTAATTGTAATGTCTGTCCGTCCACGATCCAACTGGGACCTTCAAGAGTGATAATGTTCTAGATAAGCCTCTAGAAATTTTATACAGATTGCTCTTGTGTATATCCCTTTATAGAGTAATGTTTTGTGGTCTGTAGCTGAATTTGTATGGTGAAGTAAGGTTATAAAATGTTTAGGTAAAGGAGGAGAGGTTGTTTCTATCTTAAATAAACTAAATTTATAATTATACAAGGTATCGGAACTTCTTTCGAATTAAATCATGGAACTTACTATTTCTGCCGACGTTTCGAATGCGTTGAAACGGCGGCAGAAATAGTAAGTTCCATGATTAAATTCACGAGAAGTCCCGTTACCTTGTTTAATTATAAATTTATAAGTTTATAACGGCAATATATTTGATGTTAGTCAATTTTTTTCAGGTCGAGTTTACGTTCATATTAAAGAAATATGTTTTTAGAACAAAATAATTTTTTATTTATTACTAGCTATTGCCCGCAGCTTCACCCGCGTAGAATTTCTCGTTCCTGCAACCCATAGGAACATATTTCCTGGATAAAAAGATTTCCGATTTTTTCTACAGTTCACCTCGCCTAATGAAAAGCTGAAAACAAAGTATCAGGAAAGAGGGTCACCATTACAAACATTATACTATGTTACAATGGTGACACTGCGGCCTCATCATATTTATGCTATTCCACGTCACGCTAAAAGGGCCCGGGACTTTTGGAAGACGGAATAACGTGACCTGGTAATGAATTCCAGGTTTTTCAGAGAATTTCAGATTTTAATAACAAACATTTTCACACTTTCACAAACTATCATATTTCTAATGTTAATCAGTAGGATCTCATCATAATTATTGATTTAATCGCGATTTTTTCATTTAAAAAGAATATTAGAACCATAATAACTAATAAAACAACCGTGTTAGACTGTTAAGACGATGTCTCGGGTTCGATCCCAGTTTTTACCATTTTTTTTATACCAATTAGGTGACAGACAAGCGTACGGCCCACCTGATGGAAAGTGGTTACCGTGGCCTATGGACGTGTGTAACACTAGAGAAGCCACACTCGCGCTGCCGACTCTGTAAGCACAGAGTTTCTGTGCCGTCAATGTAGAGGACAAAGCAGGACAAGCCTTTAGTCATCCTACTGACAGCACTAATTCTCCAGTGAGCTCTGGCTACCCTACTTACCGCTGGGAACACAACTTGAAGTTATTATAACCGCGGTATTCTGTAGAGCGAAGGTACTTCCCCAGTCGGACTGCTCAATTGGGCGGTAATACCGTACACACCAATGACTTTTCAATGCTTTTCGAACTTATGTGTGTTTTTATCGCAGGTTTATAAGTGCCCGGTTAATGGCAATAGGCTCGCCACCTATTACATTGGGACTTAAACATAAACTAGCGAAATGTGGGTGCTAGCACCTCTGCCTACCCCTTCGGGGATATAGGCGTTAGATTGTGTTATGTTATGTATTACTAATATTCCCTCTAACCCCTCCAGCTAAGCTAAATTGCTTGTGCTAAGAGTGGGTTTCGTCGGTAGTAATACGGCCAGGATTCGATGCGGTATATTTTTACTTACATAACATATAAGTTCAAATCAACATCTCCGGGGAAATGGTTAACTAAATTTATACCGTACTTCAATACCGAGAGAGTCAATTTTGGCTTAATTTCCAGTCACGAATAGGATGATATTCGCTGTGATGGTTTTCAAGTACTCTCCCTAAGGATACACTGGTGTGTCTTAATGCATAATGGAATGTATCATAGCGTACTACTCATACATACATTTCATATTTGCATAATAATATAGTTAAGCTTTATCTTTCTTTTTTTTTTCTTCAGGGTCGGCAGAATTTAATAAGTGACATACGCGCCCTACTGATGGGTAGTGGGTATATGTGAAAAACCAGGGGTCTCATGCTCGTGCTGTCAGTGTCTACCCTGGAAAAACCTTCTTGTGTCTACCCTTTTGAATAAAATTGCGTTGTGAAAGTCAGATGGTAGTCGCTTTACGTAAAACACTCAAGTACGGTCATTTCGTGGCTTTTTTTTTACGTGCGCAAAATCCCCGGGGTACACCCCACTGGAGCCAGTGGAAGAGGTTATGTTGGACTCAAACCGACTAAAACGCACGCCGCCTGTGGGTTCCTTTGGTTGCCGAAGGTGAGGTTGACAGGCATATCCCTCGCACCCTGGCCGAACCAGGGATATATCTTACGATCTGGCCCTCTTCTCGGGTGTGGGGACTACAGAGTCCTCAACTCGTCCCCGGAAAACGGGGGGCGAGCCGCGGCCTGCTTCTGCCAGGGTGGCAGGTGGCTCCACCAGTCACCCCCAGGCCTTCGCTCATGGGGGTAGAGGTCGTGCATCGACCTCTGACGCCCGAGTTGCCTTTGTACGCGGGCAGCTTGGCTTGCGATCCTTCGTCGCTCCCGCTGCCGCTCCCGCCCCGCCTGCTCCTTCACGAGCATTACTTGCTCGCAGAAGGTGTCACCGGCCACCCACCCATCCGCGCAGCGGACTATCGCCGCGAGCAAGGTGGAGAGTACTTCCCGAAGCACCCGTGCTCGGTGATCATTTGCATCAGACGGTACGAGAGGCTGCCGTGTGGCCTCTTTAGTCACTCCCCCATGATGGGTCTTACCGCCGCTACTACGGCACGCCCTGGTCATTTCGTGGCTGGATTAAAAACCCAATATGTTTATTAATATTTAGATATAAAACTTTGAGATATGAAAAACGATGGGCTCTCATAACAAAACACAATAACGTCACAACTCTTTACGTCAAAGGATACAAACTTACATCGTCATATCCTTTTTCACTGTCGTGGTACAGTAAACAGTAAAATTCGATGAATAAGGTATATGTGATTATATAGGTTTATCGGTATTATATCGATTCCAAACTTCTATTATCAGAAGAATTTATTTATTTTAGTGGGTTCTCAGACGTATAATTTTCACTTTGATCTCCTATTTCTCATAGTAAGCAATTACAAACATACAACATTGCTCTAAAATACGAAATAATAGTGGACACTTAAGCTGACTGAACATTGAAGTACCACACTACAGGTATATCACAGAGCCTATTGTCCTAAATTATATTACGTTATACTTAAACAGGTATATTATCATAGACAGAATTCACAAACGTGATATTGTTGTGAGAGATCGATCAAAGTATCA
Organism: Eilema griseolum; assembly: GCA_963662185.1. Lineage (NCBI taxonomy): Eukaryota > Metazoa > Arthropoda > Insecta > Lepidoptera > Erebidae > Eilema > Eilema griseolum. The sequence goes on along the minus strand of OY759248.1, from coordinate 19,658,959 downwards.
AGTGATAAAGATGTTTGTGTATATCAGTAACATTATCATTATTATAGATTACTATTAATCCGTGTGGTGACGGAGTAAGACTACAAGTATCACCATACCTATCCGAAGCGTGTCGTAAGCGACAAACTGAAACATACACAGATGATATCACTGCGAGAGAAGGAAAACTCGTAATCATCTAATACCAGCCCGTCTGGTCAGCGTAGAAACAGTAGACCAAAGCCAAAAAGTTTGAGAGACGCCTATATCCAGCAGTAGACCGCGATAGGCTAATTGATTTATTATTAAAGACTAGTGAATGCTGGAAAATAAAAGCAAATTGAATAATCTGATTTAGTTAACGAGATTGTCGACATGTGGAAGATGAATTTATGAGTCATTGATCTCCGCTAAGATAAACGTCCGGTAATCACTTACTATAAGATAGTTTAAACTTAAACTCCAAATAATTTATTCTGGAAAGACTTAACATGGCGCTTACAAAACAACAAAACTAAATTGCTATCGAACTAGAACCGACTAAAACATGGAGTACTGCTGTCACCTTTTTGCTGGAGCACCTGCATGCCAGCTTGACCCCTTCGACTCGTTGCAAAGACGGGCATTGCGGCTGGTTGACAATCCCATACTCACAGGTAGTGTGCAACCTCTTAGCCTTAGGAGGGATTTTGCCTCACTGTGTGTGTTCTACCGCCTATACAATGGCTTGTGCTCAGAGGAATTGTTTGACATGATGCCCGTAGCTACATTCTATCATCGCACCTCTCGCCATAGGCAGGGAATTCATCCCCACACATTGCGACCTGAGACGGTACGCACTGTGCGGTATGAAAGAAACTTCATCCCACGCACACTCAAGCTGTGGAATGACCTCCCTGCTGCGGTTTTCCCAAGCGCCTACAATATGGGGTTCTTCAAGAGGGGCATCAGAAGGTTTCTTCATGGTCAGCAGCGCGAGTGTGACACCTCTGGTGTTGCATACGTCCATAGGCCACGGTAACCGCTTCCCATCAGGTGGGCCGTGTGCTTGTCTGCCAACTAAGTGGTATAAAAAAAAAAAAAAAAACGCACGGCGCCTGTTAGTCATTTTTGGTTGCCGAATGTGAGGTTGATAGGCATATCCTGGAGAATGTGTGTCAGTAGGATGACTAAAGGCTTGTCATGCTTTGTCCTCTGCACTGACGGCACAGAGACTCTGTGCTTACAGGGTCGGCAGCGCGAGTGTGACTTCTCCAGAGAAGTCACACTCGCGCACACGTCCAGGGCCGTGCGCTTGTCTGCCACCTAAGTGGTATAAAAAAAATAAAAAAAATCCCTCGCACCCCGACCGACCAAGGGCCACCTCTTTCTATCTGGCCCTCCTCGGGTGTGGGAACCACAGAGTTCCCAAATCGTTCCCGGAATTCTGCTAGAGTAACAGCCGGTGTGTGGGAGGACCACCAAGAACTTCAGTGTTTAAGCCACACTCAGCAGCTACCTGGTACTTACTCTTGCTGATTAAACCTCGATGTAGGGGTGTAAGACGACCGTTGTTTTCATGAAGGTCAAATCAAGAGTGGCGAGCAAGTCATGCTCGTGACGAAAGAGGCGGGGCGTAAGTGACAGCGAGAGAGATTCGCAAGCCTAGCTGCCCACGTACTAAGGCAACTCGAGTGTCGGAGGCATTCATCGTCCCCCTCCGACCTTCGCCCCCCCCTAAAACGCATGTCTGAGGGTGACTGATGGAACCGCCTGTCACCCTGGCAGAATTTCGGTAACGATGTGGTGCCCACACTCGAGGAGGGCCAGATTGAGAGAGGTGGCCCTGGGTCAGACGGAGTGCGAGGGATAGGCTTGTCAAGATCATCTTCTGTTCTGGTTCTGGACCAACATAACCTCTCCCACCGGCTTTGGCAGGGGGGCTATCCATGGGGATTTTTCACGCGTAAAAAAAATAAAAAAGTCCAAATCAAGAGTAACGCTGGCGTTACTGTTAAGGACCTAACTGCTTGTTACCTTAATGATGTAACTGTTTTATTGTTATACAAATTGAAATATACTAATGATAAGCATCCTGCGTTGCTGACGATACACCATATAAAGCTTGAAACTAGGAATGTAATATTATCTAAGTATTATTACGTATGTAAGGAAAAATACTTACTCTCAAATAACTTCTTATGAAATTTCTTCTAGCCAAAGGGCAATGTCCAAAACTGGCCTCCCATGGACACGACGTACGCAAATGTAGCTATTGATCAATAATCATGTTTAATTTTTACCGAACTAATAATGATTTCTTGGAGTATCAACAAATATCTTTAAATAATTAGTATTTAATCAATTAGTTCATTGAAATATACATTCTCCTAACATGGGTATACATCTTTCTCTTTTGCTCAATAATAAAATGTTGCCAGTTATAATAAAGATCGAAATCGATTTTTATTTAAGATATATGAATAAATCGATAAAGAGTAATGTATGGGAAACCGGAGTTTGATAAGGAATTGATAGAGAATTGATAGATTGATTACTTGAAACTTAAAAAAAGATACATAAACTAAATAATATTGAGTACGCGTTGACTGTGACGCTTGCGGTTAAGCCCGCGTGGAAGTCGGTTCTACTCAACGATCAAACGTAAGATTATAAGAACGATGACGAAAACTTAAAAATATATGTAAGTAATTATGTATTATATTCGATTAATAATGAGCTCATTTATTTATTTATTTATTAGACTTCATGCACAAGTAGGTACATAAGCGGACTTATGCAACAAGCATTCTCTATCAGTCAACCTAAATACTAAATAGTGTATATAAATACAATTAAAATAAATAAATATAATACCCCTTTACAATTTACATAATTGTAAAGTGGTATTATATTTATATATTTTTATTGTATAGATACGAGAAAGTAGTAAAAAATAATAATATATTAATATGGTTTAAAAAAAGATTCACAACTCAAAACAATATGGTGTCGTCTCGTCTTTGATCAAACATTGTTTTTATAATAATGAAACGAAAAACTTTTGAACTCGATTCACAAACGAACTTATGTTTAATCGATGGAACTTGTGTTTTTATACTTATGGCAACTGGAAAGAAATCCTATAAAATGTTATTCGCTTCGCTTGTCATCTTGACTCGTGAATACCTACATTTTACAATTTCTTTGTTTTTAGAGTTTTTGGAGTTAATATTATTGGTGTGTGGTACATACCACCTTAAATAGGTCCCTAGGGTAAACCCACCTGCCCAAATCCAGGATGTTTTAATAACATATGACTTTGAATAATAAAGAAATGATGAATACAACTATACTTTTAACAAAAATTGACGAATTACTATGGTCAATAAATAATATAAATGATGAATTGTGATACAACCTTATGATGTTATTTCATTTCTTACTAGTATGAACTACCAAACCTGTATCATATTTGCCCTATTACTATCTGTCCATACCAGGCCAAGTGCTCATACAAGTTGGACAATGTCCTTTGATGTTATTACTTTTTTCTTTACACACGCGACATCATGCCTGTGATTATACGGTTTTCTTTGGTTACATTAACTTATCTAACAGGCTGTTTGTTATGCAAAATGGTTAAGCGTATGTTCAATTTCAAATATTATATCGTAAAATATTTTCAAATAACGAACAAAAGCATTATTTCCCTCCATATCTCAGTGGAATCTTTTTTTAGGTGTATATGTCATCTAAAGGAGTACCATTGACATTATTAAAACACACTGACAATACCTTAGGACAGTACAATTTCTCAAGTGCCAGTACCTACTATAAAATATTATTGATAAAACTCTTTGGTCAGACTATATATATATGGACGGTGATTATACTTCTGCATGCAGGACGTATTACTAATAGGGCATTCTGCGATTAGGTCATTTTGCTAATAGGACATTCAGCTTACAGGTCGTTTTGAGAACGGGTCGTTTTGCTATTAGGTCGAATTGCTTTTATTTGCCCTTGTGATACGGAAGGTTATCAGTGACGTGGTCCGTCATAGTAGTCTTTCGTGAAGGATTTCTGTTATCTTGTGATATCTTGTTACTTAAGATTGTTAAGTGAGAGGACTAGAGTTTGATTTCCGCTCGATGCCAATATTTTACAGGTATGATCAAAACGAGGAGCGTACCGTGAAATATACCTGTATATCATTTTTTATTGTTTTAGTTCAGTAACGAGACGAAACGTTACCTGTGTTCATGAAAATCTTTTTTTTTTTTATACCACTTAGTTGGCAGACAAGCACACGGCCCACCTGATGCAAAGTGGTTACCGTGACCTATGGACGTCTGTAACACCAGAGGAGTCACAGTCGCGCTGCCAACTCTATAAGTACAGAGTTTCTGTGCCGTCAGTAGAAGACACAATCAGGACAAGTCCTTAGTCTTCCCACTGACAGCACAAAACTATCGTAATCGTATCGTAAACGTATTGAGAGAACGGGACATTTCAATTGGCCGCCTGCCTACTGTGAACCTGAGTGTGTGTGAAGCCAGCCAATCGCAAAGCTCCGTTCTCTATTTATCGAAATAAAAGTCCCGTAATCTGCTCATTTGTTAAAATTCGGCAAGGTGTCAGATTTAGCATTACAAGAAAATGTAATATATTCGCATTCTGGACCACATAACACAAGCTATATCTTGGTCGGCCGGGGTGCGAGGGATATGCCTGTCAACCTCACATTCGGCAACCAAAGTGACCCACAGGCGGCGTGCGTTTTAGTCAGTTCGAGTCCGACATAACCTCCTCCACCGGCTCCGGTGGGGAGGTATCCGTGGGGATTTTGCGCACGTAAAAAAAAAAAAGCTAGTTATATCTTCTTTGGGTGTTAATATCACTATGCAGAATCTCCCTGAATATTTAATATATCATGAAACATCGCAATATCAAACAATATCCTTAGTTACGATTGTCTAACACTAACTCAATTATGTATATCCAGTTAACTCCACGCATAGTCTGCATATTTTCGAAAAAATATTCTCCAGCAGGCAGTATATTAGCAATCATGATGAAAGTATCTGCAGCGCTGAAGCAGCTTGATATGCATGCTAATTACAGTAACAGTGCATGCATGGCTAATGCACTCAAATGAATACGTAATTAACGCTTTTGATGAAATTTCTAGACGATTCTCGGTGTTGATACTGTTTTCATGTAGATTAAGGATTTTTTGCTCTTAGTTTGATTTAGGATGGTAATTGGTGCTGAGATGTTCTGGTTAAAATACTGTATTACATGAATAAATTTTCTTGTAATTATGAACTAAAATTACTTACTTAATTCATGCCACTTGGGACCGCGTGGTTTCCGGCAGAGTAGAATTTGGAACACATCTTTCCCCATACGGTGTCGTACAAGGCGACTAAGGGATAGGGCTGTCTAATTTCAGACAGATATGTACAGCCCAGACTCAGCCTTACGGTAATAGGCTCACCCTATTACATGGGACCGAATACAATTATTGGTGAAATGTAGGTGTTAATTCACCTCTGCCTAACCCTCCAGGGATAAAGGCGTGATTATTTGTATGTCTGTATACCACTTGATGAAAAATGGTACCGTGGCCTAAGCACGTACAGGGGCGTAACACTCGCGCCACCGAGAGCCCCATATTGTAGTCGCATGCGATAACCGTTTATTTAGAAAAAAGTGGATGTTTATAGTAGGACTAGAACTCGCTACCCTTACAGGGAGAATACTCTGATCAACTGAGTTATATGACCAAGCCTTAAACTTTAAAAGTTTTCCTATACAACCAGATGGTTGTTTAGGAAAAAAATTGTTCCCAGTTGGGAGCTTCCGATAGTTCGTAAGAATATCTGACCCCACTATGCTTGTGCAACAGAATCTAAAGAATACTGTTATAAATAAAATCGAATTTGGAATCAGTATTTTTTTCTCCTCACGCTTTTTTTAGCGTTGTGTAGAATTAAATTAAATTTTGAAGCATTTAGTATACTAACTATTTTAATAGATTAAGATAGAAAAAATTGTTCAGGCGGGATTTTTTTTTTGGAATTTCTTTTCTTTCCCTTATAGGGGACTGCTCTGATCCCAGAGCCACCGAACCTCGCCTGAATCTATCCAAATTTTCTTATATACATATCCGTCTTGTGGCAACAATGGGTGCCATAGACAGATATTCGTACGAACTGTTGCGTGAACTGTTAGAACGAATTTAGAATGAGAATTTGAATGATTTATGTATTCCTTCATTGAAGATTATGACCTAATACCGACCAACAACAGGCGAACGCTCTCTCAACTAAAACCTAAGTTAAACTTCAATTTGTATCCTAAATATAAGTGGCACGCTTATATTAATTTATGCGTACAGTTTATGCTCACTCAAACGTCTTATTCAATGTATTCTATCTAAACCAGGGAGTTACTATTCAATCAATCAATCAATCAACCCACCGTAGTCCACTGCTGGCCATAGGCCTCTCCCAATGAGCGCCATTTTCTCCGATCCTCCACCTTCCGCATCCAGTCTGTCCCAAGGAGTTACTATTAAACAACCGAAATTCTACACGAAACATAAACGAAAGAGTATTGAGCTAATCAGATACCATGAAGTGGTTTTCTTACAGTAGGATTTAAGCCAAAGCGATGTGGCGGTAGCCTTCAGATCCGATTTCGGGATAAAAGTGTTTCTAGGAACCGATTGCTCGAAACTTGTATTCATAACTGAGAGTGCTCAACGGTAGGTCTACTAGTACCCCTTACACGAAAATTTGTAATCTTATCGTAAACGTATCGAGTAAACGGAGCATTGCGATTGGCTGGCTGCACACACATACAGGTTTACAGTAGACAGACGGCCAATCGCAAAGCTCCGTTTTCTCGAAACGTTTACAATATGATTACGATAGTTTTTCGTGCTAGCTCAGTTCTATTTATGACGTCATAGTTCGCAGGGCAATCATATTATGACAGTCACGTAGGATCGGCACTTTCAACTGGGTGACATAGCTATTAGATTTTATTAGCTTTTGCGTCGTTTTCTAGGCTTATAAGTATAGTAGGAGACCGAGTTATGCTAGGCACAGTAGTAATATCAGAATTGAGGTTAAAGAGCTGAACAGGGCCCGTACCATGAACTCTTAAAACAGGTCAATAATTAAACTGCTGTTAAACTACCAACTGCAAATGTAACTTTGTAATCACACACACACACACACATAATCACGCCTTTATCCCCGGAGTGTTAGGCAGAGGTGAATTAACACCCACATTTCACCAATCATTGTATTCGGTCCCACGTAATAGGGGGTGAGCTTATTGCCGTATTCCGAGCACTATCGTTGACTCGAGCCATGCATGCTGAGTCTGGGCTCTATATATCTGTCTGATGTTAAACAGCCCTATCCCTTAGTCGCCCTGTACGACACCGCATGGGAAGAGATGGGGTGGTCCAAATTCTACTCTGCCGGGAACCACGCGGTATATTTATGTGGGATTACAAAGTTATTTATACATTTAGTAAATGACAGCCGTTTAATTATTGACCTATTTTAAAACTTCATGGTAAGCCCACAGAATACTTTTTTGAAGTGATTTTAGGACCATGCCGTGCCGCCGACCCTGTAATAACAATGAGTTTCTGTGCCATCGGTACAGAATACACAATCAGGACAAGCCTTTGATCTTCCTACTGACAGCACAACAACTCTTCAGTGAGCTCTGGCTATCCTACTCACTGCCAGGAACACAACACGAGTTTACTATAGCCGTGGTATTCTATAGGGTGAAGACTGCTCGATTAACTGAGGAATACCGTCGTGCCTTTCCTTCTCCAAAGTAAAATATATTACGCTGACCTCAAACAAATATGGGATGAGGGCAGGTGAATGATGATGTCAGCTTTACCGGCTGTAGTCTGACCTTCTAACTCCGAGAGGAAGGATTAAATCAAAGTCACTTCATTATTTAACAGGTGCAAGAGCAATTGAGATTGATTTGGACTCCATGTTGGTAGGTCCCTATACACCAATTTCACAAGTAAACAGTGCCTTAATTGGAATTGGACTACGACCTGACCTTGACCTAATCAGTGATCCGTACAAATTTGACCCAGGTGAAGTTACTTATCGGTAACACGGAACCAAGAAAACGAATTATTATATTCGACGCGGTGACGGTTGAAAGTCGAATATAAGTTTAAAATCTTCAAAGATTTTTTTCTGTCCTAAAACTTGTTTATGAATTACACGTGGTTTTTTTTATATATACCTTAGGAGGCAGACAAGCACACGGCCCACCTGATGGAAAGTGGTTACCGTGACCTATGAACGTGTGCAACACCAGGGGAGTCACACTTGTGCTGCCTACCCTGGAAGAACAGAGATTTTCTGTGCCGTCATTGCAGAATACACAATCAAGACAAGCCTTTGGTCTTCCCACTGACAGCACAAAAACTTTTCAATGAGCTCTGGCTACCCTACTCACCGCCGGGAACACAACACGAGGTTATTACAGCCGTGGTATTCTGTAGAGTGGACGTACTTCCCCAGTCGGACTGCTCAATTGGGACGAAAATACCGTCATATCCTACCGTCGTGGTCAACCGATGCCAAATATTTTTGTGGTTGTCTACATAACTGTCAACAAAAAGTTTTTATGCAAGAATAATTAACCCAATAGCCCACCACTCAGCAATTGTACAGCTTATAAACTAGGTTTTGAGGCTTGAATAGCTTGTGACCCGAGTATCTTTATGAAACTCCAAAAATAACCCTCCATGCTTACTACATATATAGGCTCACATAAGCTTCACCTTCCTACACTTCTTCATTAAAACTTTAACTGGGTTGAATTTCACGTTAAAAACGTTGCGAAACTTTCCTTTTACTTTAAAAGATTAGATTGAATTTTGTATTCCTAGTAGTAGTTGATAAACCATTGGAATATTTAATAAACAAATTCTAGTTAGTATTTCCCCGAACGGTAGTCAGATGTGCATTAACACCAGCCATGTGTTAATGCACATCTGTGCCCCCCACACGAAAAACTATTGTTATCGTATAGTAAACGTAACGAGGGAATGGAGTATTTCAATTGGCTGGCTGCCTACTGTGAACCTGTTTGTGTGTGAAGCCGGCCAATCACAATGCTCACACACTCTCGTTACGTTTACGATAAGATTACGATAACTTTTCGTTCTAGGGGCACTGTACCCTTCATCTATGTTAAAAAATCTACCCACTACTCACATTACGATTAGTTTCAAACCAAAATAATACCATTGTTTCCTATTCCATAAAAGGTGCAATTTACACTGAATATTTTTTTAAACACTAGTCACTACAAAATAAAAATCTTTGTATGCTGAAAAATGTAGGCGTCAAATTTTGTACAGTTTTTAGCAGTGTTACATTTAAATCCTGCAATTTTATTTTGCGTTATTTAAAAGTACAATTTTAATATTTATTTTACGAGTTCGTCGTGTTGCAAATGTTTATTAAATAGAGTGTCTATAACCTGAAATATGAATAAAATCACAACAGTACTGAAAATGTAATACTGCTAGTATACAGAGTGTATTTTTGAAACGGGGCAGTAAGGGCAAGTACCTTAACCGTTGCAGTTACAGCAAAACGTTCTTAGAAGACCTTCCCTAACTTTTTGACATATTTTGAACTGCATTTGCAATTTGTAAAAAACTTAGTTGGCAAAAAAAATGCAAAAAGTCCAAAAACTTTTTTTTATGCCAAACGATTCTATTTCATTTGGGGATCAAAAAACTCTATGAGACCATTTTAGCTTTCACTACTAGGAAAGACAGAAATCGCCAAAAACGTTTCCCATACATTTCGTACGGAAATATGATAAATCAACTCAAAACTCATAGGTCAGGTAAAATTTTGAACTTTTTTAAATAAAAAAAATCATTTAAACATTTAAGAAATTGGTTTATGAAATAAATTGCTCAAAATGATTTCCATTTTCACGATATTGTATATCCAACTTTATACAGGATATTGTATATCCAACTATAAAATGGAAATGGCCCAAATATACAAATACAATTATGAAATGTTAACATACAGTGTTAATTATCTTCACTAATATTTTTATCTAAGTAGCGTTATATTTGGTTGTTTCTCTTTTTTCTTATTCTCCTTTGTTTTAACTTTTTTTACTTGCGAAGAATACCTACGGATACTTCCCCGCCGGAGCCGGTGGGAGAGGGTATGTCGGACTCGAACCGACTAAAACGCACGGTGCCTGTGAGTCGTTGTACCTCTCACCCCTCTCCCTCGACTCAGCCATCTCCCTCGATCTATCCCCCTCGGGTATTGTTTTAGTTTATAAATGACACTTATGGGAGTGACTACTGTGAAAGTACATAACACCAATGACGTATTAATAGATAATAGATTCAAAAGTGGCACAAACACTTAGTATAATACAAAATTTGTTGGAAATTTCTTTCTACCTGGTATTATTTGAGTAAAACGCACTGGACTTTTTATTACGCCATATTCTTTATTATAGTACTTTTACACAGTCAAACATAGAGTTGCATACAACCACAGACTATTCAGTGACAGTCAATACCAAACACCATAGATTATAATTATATACTTAACTAGCAGCCCGTCCCGGCTTCGCACGGGGTCATAAACACATAAATAGCATGGTTTGAATTTGGTTAGCATTTTCATTAATGTTTAAAATGAAAAAAGTTGTTGTAGTGACATAACTACAATAGTTGGACATATGCTACCGCGGAGTTTTTTGTAGATATTATGATGTTCTTCAATATTGTTTTACATTATTTTGTTCTATCGCTAATAGTTTCGGCAGCGCATTCGACGAAAGACATTTTAAGACTCATTTTTCTACACCTTCGGTTACATTGTTCAAATTTTACCAAGGATCCCTAATTTTTTTCAAAAGGAAATGTAGTATATGTCAAATTGGAAGAATGTAGCATTCTATTGGTGAAAGAATTTTTTTAAATCGGCCCAGTACTTTTTGAGCCTATTCATTACAAACATACAAAAATAGGTACAAATCTTTCCTCTTTATAATATTAGTGTAGATAAAATTATAGCTATTTACTCGCTTGAAGAAATAATACGTCTTTGTTATCAATTTGTTATAATTATAATGTTGTATTATTGTTATAAATTTATTATTAATGTCATGTTTTTACGTTGCGAATTATGGCGTCTCTGATTGGTGCGTGAAATGATGACTTTTGTCATGTCACGTGTCTGCATTATCACAGACGAGCTCCATTCCACGGTACGTGGTGTGCGACATCGCACACGCGTCTGTGAAATCGCAGACCGTGGAAAGCCGGCTTTAATCCCACTGGACAAAAAATTAAAACATTAAGTTATTTTAATGTAATTTCTACGAAAATTATTTAACTAGAGGCAAATTAGGTAAGCTCAACAATAGCGATGTCACAATACACTTTGTAAATATAATTGAACTAAAAACGTTTTTAATAACATTTTTTGTAACAAAGAAATCGTTACGTTTCCTTTGAATTTTCACTGTTGAAAAATTCATTAATTACTTTCCCAACTCCAGATTTAATCCGCTGTTTTTACCGCTTATCCTTAAAATATTCCCCAAGGACTTCTCAGAAAGTCTATTCAAAAGTTCTGAATAACTGTGAGAAACGAAGGAACTGTAGCAGTGTTCAGCTGGCTCCCATCCTTTGTTCTCGCTTAGGTACCTTTTTGTTAATGTACACAGTTTGTGTCTTCTTACTAAATTTTTAATTAAGGACTTGTGATCAAGTAGTCTAGAATTTAAAAGTATCTTCTATTTTACTGTGACTTTCTTTCTTTCTAAAATACCAAAAAATCATTGAATATAAAGTTCAGCATTTAGTATGCTAACTATTCAAAATCGCTGCAGAAGCCGCCTGTCACCCTCACAGAAGCAAGCCGCAGCAGCGGCGGCGCGGATCGCGTGCATCCCCATTTCCGGGGACGTGTTGGGAACTGTGTTCCCCACACCCGAGAAGAGGGCCAGATCGAGAGAGATGGCCCTGGGTCGACCAGGGTGCGAGGGATATGCCTGTTAACCTCATCTTCGGCATCCAAAAACGATCCACAGGTCGGTTCAGTTTCGGTTTTGGTCGGTTCGAGTCCGGCATAACCTCTCCCACCGGCTCCGGCTGGGGGTTTCCGTGGGGATATTGCGCACGTAAAAAAAAACTATTCAAAATCGAGGAAGATAGATCGCCGTAAGACGGATATATGTATAGAAGAATTTGGAAAGTTTCGGGTGGCTTAGTGGTCAGAGCGCTCCCCCTGTAAGGGAAAGATCGCGGGTTCGAATTACGCCTGGACCGTTTCAATGAGGTATTTCTACCAAAAAATCAAACACTTTGTGATAATTAATTGAAATAATGAATCTGATGAGTGAAAGGTATGGTTCATTATTTAACACTCATCGGGATATTTTATCGCCGAAACAACGGATACTGGGAAAATAGAAAAGCATTGTAAATATACCAGGGAGTGTTATACTATTGACAATGTCAATCTTAAATTATACAAAATGTAGGGTTTTTACCGTTTTCATCCCATTAATATTCATCCTTGTCTTTAATCATCCCAACTTCTTATGCCTTACTCAATTCTACCTAGTCGGATATTAGGAGGTATACAATAAATATAATATAACACATGATAATATAGCCATTGAAACTAGCATGGTCATATTGGAATTTTAACATGTATTATTTGGAGTTGCCTATAACTATATATAGTGCACAATATGCAGAATATTCGATGAAGAGCCAAGTGGTTCCAACCAGATTACCATCAGGCGAGGTGAATTCACTTTGGCATGTCCTATAAAAAACATACTAAATATCCCAATATTTAGATTTAATTTATTGCACAGCAAACATAGGATACATAACATGGATTCATGTATGTTAGATAGTTGTACGATGGGCGGTCTTATCGCGGTGTGCCAGTAATCAGAGTTCTAATAAACATGAGTTTATAACTAATGTATTTTAAATTTTTTTATGATTGAACTAGTAATTGTGTTCAACTTCAACACATTACTATTTATGCAAACATTGAGCAGAATCTTATTAAATGATAAAATAAGTATTTTCTGTCTCGACAGAAATACTCGACTACTTTCCACAGATTGTAAAATAAAATTTTAACATGCGAGAAACTAAAATAAATAGCGATATACAGCATTATATCATAAAAAACTGTCTGTTATCTCATGTGTAGGTAACGGGAAGGCAGTCAATTTTAAGCGTGATCGATCCTGTTTTCACAAGAAAATGTACAATAAACAGATTTATTTTACCCTTTCTAAAGGGAAAATAATGGGAGTCCTTTATTTTTTACCAGCTTCTACCCTCGGTATGAACGTGATAAAAATTTTAATGCTGTAAAATATTAGGGTGTGAATTGTTATTCGTAATTTATTTATTTATTTATTTTTATTTATTTAGTAGGTACATGGAAAACTTACAGCATAAAAACATGAGTAGCGTTGGATTAGGTAATAGAAAGCCAATAACAAGTCTTCACTTATAGTCGCTGCGTAGGTAAAACATTGTAAACAAAACATGCATTGCACAAACCTTATTGAAGAAAAAAATAGAAAAACTACACAATAGATCTACATAGTCAATACCAGGAACGTAGTACATCAATTTCTGGGTTTGAAAAATGTTAAACTCTAGCACCTTCTAGCCGCGGGCAATAATTCAATATATCAATAAATCAAAATATATACAAGGCCAAGTAATTTGATAAAAGGTAACAAGTACCACTGACCTCGGAGATCACTCAACATCCTAGCGTTAATTCCCGTAGCATCCAAAGCTTTGACCTTGGAGTCTGGGTTCCACTTTACCTGTCTAACTACAGATTGGGCTAAAATTCGTCATTTGCTAGTTGTTGTACTTTTTAGGACCCCAAATACCCATAACAACTGCCATAGATGTTGGTATGGCAACCCGGATCGACGGCTTAACGTACTCTCTGAGGCATGACCAGACCAATGCAAATACCCATATATTCATGCATACAAATATTTGCACCGTGCGGGGTACGAACCCGCGGCTCCTGTTTGGTGGCGGCGGTCACTACCACCACGACGCAGAGGCTGACAAAAGCTGTACCTGCCTGCAACCTGCAAAAGTTGACTGGAAGAAATCGCTTCCAGTAATAAGGCCGCCCATTGTACATTGAACTGTATACATGCTAACTACAAATTTCACTGTAATCTATTGGTGTACTACAGGTGTATAAAGAATTATCTATCTATCTATCTACCATGATAGCCTTCAATTGTTCTTGGAACTCAATTTGTGTCAGGAGCTCGTCAAGACAATGTCAAGTCAAGATACCTTCTAGGTATGTTAATATTTAAATGTCTATTCTTCTTATTTCTCCTTCCAAAACTAAATATCCAAATTACTTTATTACACGCAATAATTGCACAAGTTGAACGCAAAAGGCTGAAACAATTACCATTCATTAAGTTCTAATTAATTAAATGTTCATTTTCCTTTCAGTATTTATAACACCGTCGCTTTTTAGCAAAAAATACGATTATTTTTGTTAAAGTATGTACAAATATAGGAATTTATGACTTAACTAGTCTAATTAAGATTGAAAACCGCGTGGGCGATTTTGAATGTGAGTAAAGCTATCTCACCACTTTTAATAACTACAACACTGTAATATAGGTTATTTGTTTGTCAATCATGTCAAGATTGCTGAATCGATCTGTATAAAACTTTGACAGAGTGTACACCACTATCACCGCTATAACAAAAAAAAGTACATACATAATATTATTATAGTGCCTCCCATATTTCTAAAATCAAACCTATCGCAGTCCACTGCTAGACATAGGCTTCTCCCAATGTTGGGAGGCTTTGGCCTACTGTTTCTACGCTGGCCAGACGAGTTGGTACAGGGTTCTATTCCGCGTTTTTCTTCTCTCGCTGTAATATCGTCTGCGTGTTTTTCCGTTAATTGCCTCTTACCACATCCTTCGGATGAGATGGGGAGGCAATACTTGTATTCTTTCTCCGTCACTAACACAAGATAAAAATTTACAATTTTATACGAGTATATTGTACGATAACACAGAACGAAAAACAAAAATTAAATTGCTCAACATAAGAAAGTCTTTAATAATCTCAAAAAATAATACTATGCTTCGTATACCGCTAAACCATTTATGGTAACAGTGATATAGAACACATAATAATGTTGTCACGCTCATGCCAACCTTATAAAAGAAATATCCCCGTGGTCGCAAAAACAGTCAGATATTTCTGTTCTACTCTATTTTTAAAACTGTATTTTTCATTGCGTTTTTGTCATTGTATATTTTAATTCCGTTGAAAGTTTTCTGCCAGCATTATAACTGTTTTTAAAGGACTCGCAAAACAACACATGAAAAAGTTATTTCGTATTCTAAAAAAAGCCAGTCAAGTATGAGTCGGACTGGTACACAGGGTTTCGTACACAATTGGATGGAGGAATGACTTATACTACATAAACTAGTATTTATTTGTATTGTGTTGACTTAGAGTCAAATTCAAAGTCAAAGTCAAAACAACATTTATTCTATATTGACCATTAAAACGGAACTTACTGGAGAAGTACCTTCGCTCTACAGAATACCACGGCCATAATAACTTCGTGTTGTGTTCCCAGAGTTGAGTAGGGTAGTCAGAGCTCACTGGAGAATTTGTGCTGTCAGTGACTAAAGGCTTATCCTGCTTTGTCTTCTATACTGACGGCACAGAAAGTTTGCAGCGCGAGTGTGACACCTCTGGTGTAACAAACGTCCATCGGCCACGGTAACTACCTGCTGTCAGGTGGGCCGTGTGCTTGTCTGTCACCTAAGTGGTATAAAAAAAACTTACAAAAGATCACAGAAACTGTGGAAAAACAGTTTCAAGACGTTACAGACCTGAAAATGTGGTATGAATTTCAATTTGGTACCTCCACGCATTCCTGAGAAGTCTTAACCGACAGACGGACAACGAAGCGATTCAATAAGGGTTTTTACCTTTCGAGATACGGAACCTAAAAAAACAACATTTATTTTTTTAATTATAACTGGCAGTTTGCGTTTTCAACAACTCCGTTGGAGAAAAAGACCCGCTTTAATTATTAGGCTCGATGTTTTCATATTCATTACTGTGAAATAAGTCAAGAGTCGCACGTGCGAGATGCTGAAGTGATAGGGTCGTGTATGCAGGCACTCATGTTCTTTTTAAATATTCTTGTTTCCTAACGAGAGCTCTGTTGAGTCTTTTCATAACTTTTGTAGGTCTTTTGATGAGAGAAACATTAGGTTCTGTTAAAATTATAATGTATTTTGAAAGCAGTCTGAAAGTCCGCGCTTCTTTTGCTTTTGGTTCGATCTATTCATGGTGTGAAATTTTTCATACAAAATTAATTTATATCGTTTATATCATAATATCAATTATTACACTGTAGTCCAGAAGTGTAGTGTGCTGTAGGGATATGCCTGTCAACCTCACCTTAGGCAACCAAAACGACCCACAGGCGGCGTACGTTTTAGTCGGTTCGAGTCCGACATAACCTCTTCCACCGGCTTCGGTGGGGAGGTATCCGTGGGGATTTTGCGCACGTAAAAAAAAATAAAAAAAGGTGTGCTGGACTAAGCTATTCCTCTCACATTGTGCGTTATAGCACCCGCTCCTTCATCTTCAGCTAATCCCAGCCTTTACACGTCGTCAGTCCATCTGTCTGGGCATATTACATCTTCCATTAGCTGATTGGAAGTGTCTACTGTAAGATTCGTTTACTCCAACAGCTATTAATTCATCAACTCAAATGTGACCTACCGTTTGTTACTATAGTTTACTTATTCTGTGAGCTATGTCGATAATTTTAGTGTCTTTCCAAAAGATCTCATATTTTTTATGTCACATAGATTGCAAGCAAGAACACGATTCACTTTGTTGAAAGTAATTACCGTGGCCTATGGACGTGTACTGTGTAGTACACGGGCGTCAAGGGCCAAGTGCATCATAATGCTGTAACTGTACTATAGAAAACTGATTATGCCCTTCTTACAGAATCTCTCTCACATTGTAGTCACTTGAAAAAACCACAACAGGAAGATCTTTCAAAAGTTTAAGCGGGAACAGAATGCAGTTTATTTCATACCGCACAGTACGCAATGTGTGAAGATGAATTCCCTGGCCACGGTGAGTTCACGATAGAATGTAACCGTGGGTATCGTGACGAACAATTCTAGTGAACACAAATATAACGGCAGTAAAACAAACACAGAGAAGTAAAATCTTTCCTGAGCCTGAGAAGTTTCACACCACCTGTGGTATATCGTCATTGCCATGCAGACTGCGTGGCAGCAGTAGCGTTTTTCTGAGGATATTAATAGATAAATACGACTGCCCTATCCAGGCATACTGGGTAAAATTCACTATAGGAGCTGTTAAGTGAAAATTAAAATTGAAATTGAGTAAACAATTAAATTATTTACTATTACTAGTATTTAAAAAAAATAAAATGCAATTATTGATTAAAATTTTAGTTTATTATTTTGGTAATTCATTTGGACATAATGCAACTTGATTGATTTTATTTTGTTTTATTACTGACATTGATTGCAATTTTAATTTGAATTATAATTTAAATAATGTTTAATAATATAATTAATTGCACCTAACTTACATAGATAAAGTA
Organism: Eilema griseolum; assembly: GCA_963662185.1. Classification (NCBI taxonomy): domain Eukaryota; kingdom Metazoa; phylum Arthropoda; class Insecta; order Lepidoptera; family Erebidae; genus Eilema; species Eilema griseolum. Next base: position 19,641,221 of record OY759248.1, on the reverse strand, counting down.
AGAAGAGATTATAACTAACACTAAATGAGCCTTTGTTGCTTTAAATAAAGAAATTATTATTATTATTATTATATTATAAACAAAACGAATTGCATCTTTGAAATTGGGCAATTTTCGACAGTCATTAACAAAAGTTTAAACCATCAATAAACTGGAAACTCACATCATTGAACAATACGTTTGTCTAAAAAAAATGTTTCCACATAACCGCGGATGGTACAATCCGTTAGCTTACAGATAAATGTGACAATAAAATGGAATTAAAAGTTCCCGCGGCATACAGCTGCGTATGTGGTAAGGATTCTATTTTGTTTTGTTATTATTTATGCTTGTTATACTTCGCTGGCTTTTGCTAGCAGCTTTGATTTCAGTTTTATGTATCCTTTGCCTGTGTAATCTTTGTTGTTTTTCTATTTTTGTAGGGAGATGAAGCTAAACGTATTTTAAAAAGAAATAATATCTAGAAATAATATAATACACCGCCGTGCTACGTGGGTAACAAATGCCTGGCAATGGTGCCTCCATCTGGTCCAGGTAGAAGGGATAGGCCCAAGAAGTCCTGGCTTGCCGTCGTGGAGGGTGACATGCGTATAAATGGTGCGAAGTGGAGGATGAGGAGCCAGAAGGCAAACCCTAAGCTCCGAGAGCAGATTGGCCTCGGACGCTATTAGGACAATACGTCTTAATGAAGATGATGAATATTTTACATCATGATCTTAGTTTTGTTCCCTGTTGAATACTAGATTTTCATTCTCCTTGTGGTTTGACTTATACAGCTGTCATGTGAGCGCCTGTCTACTTTCCCAATCCCGTAGTCACAAAAAGTACAATTCCTCGCAATTCGCGTAAAATATGTAAGCACTTATCTTTTTGTATGATTTGAGATTGACATGATTATTCACTTCAATAATAAAAAAAATCACATCAATAACAACTCGCTTCACCATCGCTTGATCACGGCGCTTGTAACAGCGCCGAAATATCGGTTACTCAGAAAAAACAATGAACATGGTAAATATCCAGGCAGATTTTTACACTTATCTTCTTCATCATAGCGTTTATCCCCTCCTTTTTTCAGTCGAACTGCGGGTTGGTTCAAATTCATTGACGATTTTTTTTTTGTTATATAGGACACGTCAATTGGACTTTGCCTTGCCTGATGGTAAGCTGAAGGCAAAGTCCCAGAAAAGAGGGTCACCATTACTTACACATACCGTGTGACAATGGTGACACTCAGCTTGACGGCCTTATCATATGCTTTTTGACGCCCCGCTTAAAGGACCCGGGACTGTAAGAAGAAGGAAATACGTGAGCTGGTAATGAATTCCAGGCCTTAATGGTGCGACAGAGGAAAGAGTCTCCGAACCGCTTGGTTCTTGATCGGATGTTTTGCACCGTGTGCGGATGACATCTAAGACCTGCACGCGTTGTCCTGTTTAGGAAAAGGGAGGGTGGGACTAATTGGAAGAGCTCATCAGAACACTCCCCATGGTACAGACGGTAAAATACGACGATATCGAAGCATTGCAGTTAGACTAGTTGTTGGGCTTTCTAGGGCTCTAACTAACCATTGCCAGTACCGTTGATGTTCGTATGTTGACATTTTAAGAAGCTTTCTTTCAATCAATATATACAGCATATTTTATGTAATATCAGCTTAACGAACTCTCTGAGGCACAACCAGACCAATGCAAATACCTATACATTCATAAATTGCCAGTGTTTATATTGGTAAAAATTTGTTAAGTAGTGACAAAAATGTCTTTAAGGATATCGCTTATTTCCTTGTGAAGTACGCATTCTTAAAAACACTAATTACCCATTCAATACAGTGATTTTACGAAGAAAATGTATAAAAGCGATCCACTTAATTCTACAACCGCCTTGACTATTCACGCTGGCTGAAAATAACGGAAAGAGAGTGTCTAAAGAACACGATAAGTAATTAATTAACATTATCTGAATAATCTGGTACTCACTGGCTATTAAAAGGCTTAGTTTTTTTTTTAATTGTGTTTAATCAGCGTGTTGTTTTAATTACCTATATAGCACTGCATGAAAGGTTGAATGACAGTAGAGAATAGAGGAGGTAGGACACGACGGTATTCTTGTCCCAGTTGAGCAGTCTGACTAGGGAAGTAAAGAATACCGCGGCTATAATAAACTCATGTTGTGTTCCCGGCGGTGAGTAGGGTAGCCAGAGCTCACTGAAGTGTTTGAACTATCAGTGGGAAGACTAAAGGCTTACCCCGCTTCGTCTTCGAGTGTAACTCCCCTGATGTTGCACACGCCCATAGGTCACGGTAACTACTTGCCATCCTATGCGCCGAGTGCTTGTCTGTCATCTGAGTTGTATAAAAAAAAGAAAGCTTCTGAACATGTGTACGGAAACTGATAATTTTCTGCCGCCCCACAGGGAAAAGGTGGGAGCAAAGTAACAGACTAGATGCTATTCAGCAGGTGCTCTTAGGGTGTTTTTAGTATCGTGCAGATTTGATCACGCGTGCGGGATTACCCCGTTTGCAAAAAATTTTACGAAGCGTGAAACCCGATAGCCTACCCTCTAGTTTCATGGGGGCTGCTGTCTTTTCCTCTTCACTTAAACTTTCGAAATTTGGTGCTAGTTCCTTTAATATCTCTTCCTAAGTAGCACCTCTTGCATCTCTGTTTAAATATAGTTCATGAGATTTATTCCATAAACAAGGCCGCAAGTACATTACTTCAATTATGACACGTACCGTTTCAATTTTCTGTTTGATTCAACTGTACTAAGTGCACGCGCACCCCGCATGACAATAAAATGCACACTTGTTTTCTTAGAAGCGCTCAAGCACGCGGAGGCCCCGCGCGGGCTGCTGCCACAATTCACCCCCCGTGTCCCGCGTGCGTATTCCACGCATTACAATAAATACTTGTATGAAAAGGAGATTTGCGGGACTTACGCATGCGGGGCAATCCTGCATGCGTGATGAAATCCGTACGATCTCACCTCGGAGTCTGGGGTCCGCTTTACCAGACTAACTGCTGATTAGTACAGGCCAGTAGTGTATAATGGAGCCTCCCCTGGCGCAACTGGAAGTAACAGTTCCCTGTAGGCTGACCATACGTCTCACCACAATGGCTCCATCATTAACTAGTAATGATCATCTCCCAACTATAGCAATACACCTTTGGCTAACTTATATGTATGTATACGTGTTAATGTTGAGAAAAACAAAGCTTAATTTGTGGTAGAGCAATAAAGAGACATGTACATACATAATTATACGCAACGAAGTGCCATCATTATTTTGTAAACCAAAACAGACATTTTATGACGAGACATATTCAAGTAATGATAATGAAAACGTAAATTATACAGCGGAGTTTCCTAACCAAAGCGTGGATCAAACGGAATCAGATTTCCCGTTGAATTCATTAGCGTGTGAGGGTTTCAAATGCAATGATAACGTTATAAAAATGGTTAATGATAAAAAAGAAATGCCAGTATTATTTTGTTTGTTTACATACCTTCTGTATGTGTGGTACTGTATTTCTATTCAGTTGAACAGATCTTGATGAAATTTTTGAGTAACAATGGTGATGGTCAAAGTAAAAAATACGTCCATTTGCGTGATAGCACAGACTCATGTGAAAGAAAAATAAATATTTCATATGTTAATATGTAGGGTGTCCTCAAATTTAAGGATAAGCGGGCACCGGTGGATAGGATACTTTTGGCTACATGAGAAAAAAATAGAAAAAAGAATTGCTACTTTTTTGAAATTACTTATTTTTATTTAAAAGCATACGAAATTCGATACTCGTTATGATATGTTGAATTAACAGCCCCAAAATTTTTTCTATAATCACTTTTCTGCATACGAAACTAAGAAGCAGCTATCTATCATAATCCATTAAAATCTGAGAAAATTTATTTTCTTACAAAAATCGGTCAAAATATATGTTTCGTACAATTTTCATAGATTTTTTCTTTTGACCAAATTTTTCTCATATTGGTGAAAAATATATGGAAACTATTTTTTAAAAAAGGATACCATACATCGTTCTTTAAAAAAAATATTCTGATGAATTGAGAACCTCCTCCATTTTTGAAGTCGGTTAAAAATTAATAAACACTTGACCTAACAAATGAAAATGTAACATTTTTGTAAATAAGAGTCCTATTTCATACATTGCTTATACTGAAGATTGCAAAAAATACTGTGTACAACAATGCATTCATCATCAATAAAAAAAAAAACTCGGGGCTAAGTGGCAACAGAGTAGATTAACACATTTCAAAGTTAAACAATATTAGCCTGGTTGGTTTTCAGATGGGTGACCATTCTTAAGACATTGAGACTCTTTCGTTCCTCAGAGAGTTCGTTAGGCCAGCGATCCCGGTTATCATAATATGCACTATTATTATGAGCGACATAGTCATGTTGCGGCTATTTAAGCTCCGTAAATAAATATTTAAAAAATACTTTTATTATAATTGTTACGAGTATTTGGAGAGTTAATAGTTCAACAACTTGTTTAACTATATAACTTTGATTTTACCAGTGGCTGATGGAGGTCAGGTTGCAGTCACTACACAAAAAATATCAAAGTTTAGCGTTTCACAGTTAGCTCGGAAATCTAAGTTTTTTCAGAGGATTTTGAGAGCTGAAAAATCAATATTCTTGAGCTGACATAAGCAGGCCCATTCTCTGGTGCTCGCTTATGCTTGAATTTTGAGACATTCTGTATAATACAACTTCCATCTAACCTTTCTGGGATAACCGTGACTTTGAAAAAAAAAAAAAGAAAATAAAAATCGGAATGTTCAATATAATAGCTCCATCTCCAAAGCCGCCGCACCATACGTTATTAAGTACATTATTCGAACGAGTGTGATAAAAGATCAGATTCGCGTCACTCCACCTATAATATTACATTTTACGTAATCCATACATATACCCTTAACCCAAATATTTTCTAGCCCTCTTTGTGCCCTCCTTAATGTCGGAGGGAGGAGGGAGAGTGATTTATCTACTATTCAAGGTACATTATGTGGTAGTCGGTATAATCTGATATCGTATTACCTCAGCGATAAAATTCATGGACTCTTATGAAATGAGGCTTGGTAAATCGGTTTGTGTGGCAAATAGATTAGTTTCTGTATATTGCCATATATGTGATTGTTTATGTTGATTTACTTACGATATAGGGTATCTTTTTAATAACACTAAGGGTGTGTACAGACACGCTTCTTTTTAAGATTGGTGATTCAGTTGCCATTCGGTCGGTAGAAATGGTACTCTTGATGAGGGTCTGGTGTAGGTTATATTTCGCAGAATTGACTCATAATATACATTAAAAAATGATATTCATAACACTCAAGTTAAACAAAATAGACTACAGTATACATTGAAACTATATTCCATACTAAGCTAATATATGAAGTATAAAAGACAGCAGACATGGTAATTGGAATTATAGCAATCCGTTTTTACAATGCTTTATTTTCACTGATCAGTCATTCGATGCAACAGTTAACATTACAATGGGCACACTTTTGGAAATTAGTTTCTGAAAACTTTCTCTACACATCGATACATTTTTTACGATTTGTCAAATTATTGTCACATACGCTAAATCACTCGCTTAAAGTGAGTTTTTTTACGTGCGGTAAAATTGTACCCCCGTCGGAACCGGTCGGGAGAGGTTATATGGGACTCGAACCGACGAAAACGCACGGCATCTGTTGGTAATTTTTGGTTGCCGAAGATGAAGTTGACAGACATGTCCCTTGCACCCTGGCCGACCCAGGTCCAACTCTTTTGACAACAGTTTCCAACTCGTTCCCGGAAACGGGGAGACATGCTATGCGCACCACAGCCGCGGCTTGCTTCTGCCAGGGTGACAGGCAGCTCCCCCGATCTAAGTGAGTAATGTAGTTGCAATATTGTAATTTGCTCACCGATACTAAAAGCAGCATGTGTGTATATACCCTTAAATGGCATGGGAAATACATGTTTTTCACCTCACAAATAGACTTGTGGTAATGTACTATATTTTGAATGAGTTATGAGAGCTTATATCCTGCAGTGGACCGCGGTGGGCTTATTGATTGATTGATTGATGAGAATGAAGGAATCCAAAAAAGCAATGTAATTTTTATTGCTTCACTATCACGATTATAGTTGAATGTGCCTATCAATTAGGTGTACCGATACCAAGGGGAGGTTGACAATGTGTGTGTGGACCGAAACCTCCTTGTGGTGCAATCTAGGTAACGGAGACGGTAGCACCTTTCTTCTAGGGAAGACGCAGGCAGCTCCAGCAAATACAGCTGCAGTGGGAGCAGCCCTTTAGAGCCCTGTAAAGAGCTACTCGGAGACGAACCTCATGTTCCTCTGACTGGCAGAGGGCACAGTGGAGAGATAGCAAGACGCGGGCTGATTACCGAGCGCAGGCATGGGGTTACAGGTGTCAGCCCTTCACCACCACCGTCTCAGCAGTGGGACACTTCCTCCTCACTCCCCTTGCCGGGGTTCGATGTGGGACATGGTATTTACCACACTCAAGGGGGCTACCTTAAGCCAGTAAGTAGTAAGGGAAGGTTGACTATGTTACCAAAGATTATAGGGCCACAGACACCACATAGGAACTCCTACTCATTTAATTTTCCAACACAACATTATTTCTTCTAAGAACTCACTACGGACAAAAATGACTCCGTATTAGAATGGTTGTGATTTCTACAAATATCTGCTATTATATATGATTCACCCACTTTTTTCCACATAATTTAGCTTCATCCCTCATTGTACTTTCTATCCGTAAATATTAACAGTTTGAAAGCGTCACATTCGTCCATTATTGAGCGTAAGACACACAAAAGCGTGATGTGGTGCCTCATATCGACAATATTCCCGTTTACGGCTTCCCTTTGTGCTCTTACGGGCCCCATGCGAGTTTTATCGCCCAAGTTTTATTATATAAACCTGTTTCTTGGCCATCATTGATTCTGATATCTTTTTTATACGTTAGTAGATTTATTTTGTATAAATTGTGTTGAGTTTTGTTACTTGTTGGGTTATCGTGATTTAACAGATTTTCTAATGCTATATTTACATAACACAACATAACATAACATAAACTCACGTCTATATCCCCGAAGGGGTAGGTAGAAGTGCTAGCACCCACATTTCGCCAGTTTATGTTTAGGTCCCAATATAATAGGTGGCGAGCCTATTGCCATTAACCGGGCACTTACAAACCTGCGATAAATACACACATAGCTTCGAAAAGTATTGAAAAGTCATTGCTGTGTGCCATGATAAAACCTGGGATCTAACTCAAGACCTTGTCTCAGCAGTCCATTACCCATACCACTAGGCTACCGCGGCTTTATTTATGTGCTAAATTTATCTATTTACATACTCATGTTTGTATAATATTACTCAATAGGTTTACAGAGGTATCATAAACACCATTCCCAATGTAATACGGTAGGTACTTCTATCGTTATTAAGTGACCAAGTTATTTTCATAGAATATATGTCCCAATTGGAATGACATAAATGTTATTAATTTTGCGCATCTTAAATTACACCATCAAATGCCTAACTAACTTTTCTTATCTACATTAAGAAGCTGATAAACCCTATTATAAAAAAGAGCAGTTCATTTTATGTCGCCGGTGTGTTACACCAAGTAAAAAACTATACTAAGTATATAAAAAAGAAACGAGTGACTGGACGAAGGGTTAAATAAGTTTTACTAACTTAGTTGTGAAGCGTTGTAGCTATGTTGCTAGAAGAAATTTACTGTAAGGCTTGTGTCCACACAATCATTTATTATAAATATACAATAATGTTAACGGGAATTAACTTGATCATGGTATAGGTACATAAATGCCTTTGGTTTGCCTGACGTTTTGACCAGGTTCCACCGGCCGTGGTCACAGGCTGAATTCCCGAAAACATTATTGTATCTCATGGAACGCGAGAACTTAAAAGTTAATATATTATTAATATAATATATACAGGGCCCATTTTTAGACGTGCTTTATGAATAGTCATGTAAGAACATTTTTCTGTAACCATAACTGTTAAGGTACCAGCCTTTACTACCCCGTCTTAAGAATACATCCTGTATGGTAAATATTCAGTCAACTACGCATCATTCACAAAATGAAAAAAGTAGGAAAAAAACATAACATAACATAAACTCACGCCTATATCCCCGAAAGGGTAGGCAGAGGTGCTAGCACCCACATTTCGCCAGTTTATGTTTAGGTCCTAGTTTAGGCCTATTGCCATTAACCGGACACTTATAAACCTGCGATAAATACAAACGTAACTTCGAAAAGCATCGACAAGTCATTGGTGTGTGCTATGATAGACCTGGGATCGAACCCGAGACCTCGTCTCAGCAAAATTGTATGTAATAAATAATAAAATTTATAATAGATTTTTGTATCAAATCATTACTTGAAGGGTATTCGTAAATTTATAATCTTGTAATTTAAAATAACAAGAAGTAAACCACGTAACAGAAGTAACGAAAAAATATTATTATTTTGTAGTAAAGAGTATCAAGTAAAAAAACTTTATAAAAATCTCAATGAAAACTTTAGATAGATAGATAGACAGATAGATAGATAAATAGATAGATAGATAGATATTGGTTGAACCAAGTAAAAAATATCAGATCTTAAATCAGTTTTGGTATAAGTATAGATTATGAGTAGGTAATGTTCATTTCATAATAGAACACATAATAATTATATCTTTAGAGTCACCTTGAAAGAATGCCCTACGCATAAACCATCAGTCTCCGACTCTTACCGTGATTAAATTCATTAAGCCAGTTACAGCCTGTGACACGAAGTTTGATACAGCTTGTTCTTGATTAAGACCACAAAGATAGTGGTAATAAATTATGAAATAACTATTTTCTTTTGACACGCACTTTGTAACCACTAATTAATAAAATTAAATGAGAAAATGAATTTGCTTACTGTCGTGTTAAAATTTTAGGTCTGCCACGAAATTGCTATCCAAAGTTTTGGGTTATGGCTACCAGTGGAGGCGGCTCTGGCGTCATAGGTCGCAAAATGACTTCCGTCCTCCATGAGCGCGGGCTTGGGGATGACGGGTGGAGGTGCCTGTCACCCTAGCAGAAGCAGGCCGCGGCGGCGGTTCGCGATGCATGCCAACCATGGACCAGGGATGAGTTGGGGTTTTCGTGGTCCACACACCCGAAGAGGCCCGTCTCATATGAGATGGTTCTGGGCCAGTCGGGGTGCGAAGGATATATCTCAGATAATCTCACCTCCGGCAACTAGAGGGCCACACAGTTGGCGTGCGTTTAAGTCGGCTCAAGTCCGGCTCCGGTGGTGGGGATATCCATGGGAATATTGCGCACATTAAAAAAGAAAAAAAAACATCTCATTAACTGATCTACTCATTTTTATTTGAATTTATACAGTATTTTCCTTTTTTTTACGTGCGCAAAATCTCCACGGGTACCCCCCACCGGAGCCGGTGGGAGAGGTTATGTCGGACTCGAACCGACTAAAACCCACGCCGCCTGTGGGTGGTTTTTGGTTGCCGAAGGCGAGGTTGACAGGCATATCCTTCGCACCCCGGCCGACCCAGGGCCATCTTTTACGATCAGGCCCTCTTCTCGGGTGTGGAGACTACAGAGTCCCCAACTCGTCCCCGGAAACGGAGAGGCGCACGAGGCCTGCTTCTGCCAGGGTGACAGGCGGCTCCACCTGTCACCCCCAGGCCTGCGCTCATGGGGGGTGGAGGTCATTCATTGACTTCCGACGCCCGAGGAAGTATTTTCCTAGTACTCCACACCGCTCTACACACTATAGACTCGAAAATTCTGATATGTGTTTCATGATAGCTCCGCAGTTCGAATCCTATGCCTTTCAGTGCATGATCCGTTCAACTGTTCGAACATTATTTAATACCTAACACACATTCAAACATCCCAACAATTTCAGAGACATTATATTGTTTGAGTACATTTCACAAGTGTGAAGCACACCTTATGCGTAGCGGTTGTCATCTACGGCGTAGCTCTTCTACGCACGTGCTACCTAATGTATGTACGACCATTAAAGAAAGTTTTCTTAGGATAAGTACCTACATCTGTATGAGAGACATATTATTATAATATGTGGTTATATATATGGCGCTTTTGTTCTCCTTTAGGGCGCCATAATTACAGAGTAAAAGTTGTTTCAACAAAAGATAATGTTGGACGATTTGGGGCGTTGTGGTAGACTGCTACGTCAGAGATTGCAGATTCGACATCCGCGGAGAACAAACATTTTTATGCATGAATATCTTCATTTGCAAATGTGTGGGTGAAAGTCCCATTTTCCTTGGTCACGACATAACTCAAAACCGATTTTGACAATTTATTTATTTAGCTTTTTAACTTATCTAATTATAACAAAAATATTTCACATACGAAAAACTGTAAGCATTAGCTTTTTTACTTATAATATATTTCTCATGGTAACTAAAACCCACCTCAAAAATATATTTTCACTTCAATTGATTCAAAATAAAAGTGTATTTTTATCCTTCTATACAAAATTCATCCCCTTACTAGGGAGGTTAGGGTGAATATTTTTCCCCTGGCGTATTTTCTCTGAATACCTCGTTTAGAATGCATAGAACCTGTTACCATTTGAGCGCGATAATTGTCAACCCTTGATGGTTTGAAGCCATAAGAGGTTTCCTTGCGATCTTAACGCCTTAGGGGTGAATAGGGGACGTAGGAAGATAAGTAATGCATATTCAATAATTATTATATTTTTAGCCTTATTGTACACACGTGCAAGAAGATAAGTATAGCAGAAAAAAATTGTTTATTCTGAAAAATTGCAGCACACAAACGAATGAAATGTAACAATATTTTACAGTCAATCAATCAGTTAGCCCATCGCAGTTCACTGCTAGACATAGGCCTCTAACATTGTTGGGAGGTTTTGGCCTACTGTATCCACTCTGGTCATACGGGTTGATACTGGGCTTTATATCGAGATTTCGATTAACGGAAGTCAGTTAGTCGCTTCTTACGATACCTGTTTAATGAGATGGGGTGGTGATGCTTTTATTCTTGCTCTTAGATATGCAATAACTATTATTCAATGCAATTTCTATACGGCAACCATATTCAGCGTTTTCTCTTTTCTCTGTACAATTACTTTATTCATCTATTCTCAAGATATCATCTTCCTGATACCTCATTTACCTTATATGTAAAAACGGTTGTTTTTTTTTTACCAAGAGATGAAAAACCAGCTTAAAAATAAATCAATTTTTACCTACCAGAATGCGAATGGGCACCTTATTTTATTACCTTATTTTATTTTTAAACTTTATGCACGGTCTATTGTACTAAGGCGGACTTAATGACAAACATCACAGTCAATCAATCAAAACAATCTGATAGTCTTTTTTGTTTTTTTTTTAAATATTCCACGACATTCTACACAACGCTATCTAGACCCATGGTAAGCATAGTTTAACTAGCTTGTGTTATGGGATCTAGAATGCGGATAAACATACTTAGATACTTTTTTTTGTAAATACATACATATTATACATAGAAACACCCAGACCAATGCAAATATACATATTCATGCACACAAATATTTGCACTGAGCAGGAATCGAAACCACGCCCCCTGCATAGCAGTCGAATGCTCTCCCGCTACGCCACTGAGGTAGGTGCACTTTGGGGTATGAATCTACAACTTATATTCCGAGGGACGAATTTTTGGAGACGAGTAGGTCCGTCACCTGCATATCTCTTAACATTTATATAATCATATTGATTTTTGGGTACTCCCCCTGCGTTGCAATTAGTTTCGAATAAACTTATTGTCCTTAAGATAATTTTCAGTAAAACTCGGAACCTCGAATTTCCGGGTCACCTGTGAAGCGCCTGAACTTCGATATTTTCTGTACAGCAACTGCCACCTGATCTCTACAACTCACGTTGACCGTACACATATAAATTGTACATCTTATTTAATATGTATTGCTATTATTCCGTTCCAACCCAGTATTGGCCTCTATCTATTTATTTTGTTGCTTTCTATACTATGTATAAGATTAAAATTATTCCTTATTTGTTGCAGGTAATTGAACGAGTACCACTTTTTACACCTCTAGTAATAGCCCAGATTTGAATCTGGGACCTCATAATCGTAAGGCCGAAACTTTACCAGCTGAGCTAAAGTTTACAATATTACACTAACATTATCATTAACATAGTAAATGCTTTAAAAATTCATTCATACCTCCATTTACTAGCAATATTGCACTATATAAACTTCAGGAATAATGTCTTTATCATATGTTTTACGATGTTTCGTGCTTGTTAGCCGTTACAGTAATTTTAAAGCCTTATTACCAATTAGTGCCAGCAGGTGGCGCCACTCGCGAAGTAATATGACGTTGAAAACAAGCCTTTATGTGTTCATATACGACACAATGATGAAAACACTATGTCGAATATGCTTCACTTAGTTACATTCTAGCAGCGATAGCACCAGTGATGAAGACTAGTTGTTGCCTGCGATTCCGCCTGCGTGGATGTCGATTATCGTGATAAATATAGTCAATGTCTTTTCTTAAGATCAAATCTACCGCTATACCAAATTTCATCAAAATCAGTTCAGCGGTTTGGGCGTGAAAGCGTAACATAGAGACAGACAGATAAAAAACTGATAGTTTTTTCGCATTTATAATATTAGTATGGATTGATATAACCATTAAAACTACTTCATAAAAAATTAAATTAAGTGTGTATGTGTCGTATGGATTATAGTATTTATTTAATGCATTGTAATTTTAATTCATCATGTCGGCCTCTGTGGCGTAGCGGTAGAATGTTCGACTGCTACGCGGGAGGCGTGGGTTCGATTCCTGCTCAATACAAACATTTTTATGCATGAATGTGCATTGGTCTGGATGTTTTTATACATATTATGTATATCCATACAAAAAAAGTATTTAAGTATGTTTATCCGCATTCTAGATTCCATAACACCAATTAGTAAAGCTATGTTTACTATGTATTTGTCTAGATAGCGTTGTGTAGAATGTTACGGAACACAATATTATTTCAATACCTATCATTCACAGACATTCATAGTTTCATTAAAAAAAACTAATAAAAATAAGCTTATAAATTATATTTCATTTCTCAAAAACATTTATTAAAAAATATAAAATATAAAGAAAATATCAAACATACTTATTATTATTATTACAATCATCGAAGTATTTCAAGGCGACTAAGGGATAAGGCTGATAACATCAGATAGATATATACAGTTCAGACTCAGGCACAGATACATGACTCGAGTCAACAATAGCGCCCGGAAGACAGCAATAGGCTCACCCTCTATTACGTGGGACCGAAAACAATGATCAGTGAAATGTGAGTGTTAATTCACCTCTGTCTTACCCTTCGGGGATGGAGGCGTGATTATATGTATATATCTAGTTACGTCGAAATATTTCGCTTCAAAGGGACTCTGTTATTATAGTGTTACTTCTTTGAAAACTAACAATTACTTATCTTAAACAAATTAAGTCCATGTGCTTTAAAATAAAAAAATCACATAAAACATTTAAATTTCAGAAGCCCTATTCAGTAAAATTATATTTTTAAAAGTTTTGATTACAAAATTTACGAAAACGTCTAGAACCAAAATTTGAAATTTTAATTGAAAACAAATAAAATATGAACCATTCTGGAGGTTGAAAGTCACAAAAACGTAGGTAGGTTTTTTTCTGATAAATCACACGGAATAACATTTTTTTTTTCCCGATTGTAATTTAAATCACACATTTTGCTAACGTGGCCAGAATAGAGCCGAAGTCAGAGCAATATGATGAGAGTATGAAGATTATACGAAGTTAAAAGTCTTACCAGGGAAGTCTGGAACATCGCATGAGACGTACGAGTATAAGCAAATTTCATCTACTATGAGAGGCTTCAGCAAATTAAACTTTTCTATTATAACTTTCGTAATTCCAGTATGATAAAATAGCTTGTATAAATACGTTTAATACGTTCAATTTTTTTTTTATTTATGTCTATTACTTTTTTGTCTAGGACACGCCAATCTGTCTTCACCTCGCCTGATGGTAAGCTTAATGTAAAGTCTCGGGAAAGAGGGTCACCATTACAGACGTTAAGTTATATTACAAGGGTGGCACTCAGATCGGCAGCCTTATCAGATGCTTTTGAACTCGGAACTTGGCACTTTAGGAAGAAGGAAACACGTGAGCTAGTAATGAATTCCAGATTTTGGTGGTGCGGCTAAAAAAGGAGTCTCCGAACCGCTTGGCTCAGTGAGAGGGTGACATATAAGCCTGTGGAAAGTAGAGGGTGGGATTAGATGGAAGAGCTTATCAGAACAATCAACATGATAGAGACGGTACAGCCAAGGAAATAACATCTCTACGCATCTGCAAAGTCTCGAGGGTGTTCGTTACCTCAGGATTCCTAATAATGCGGATCCCGCGTCACTGCAGCCTGTCGATAGCATCTAGTAGTTATTTCGCGGAGCCATACTGGAAGCACGAGCAGTAGTTCACATATTTCTCTTGTGACAGTGTGTGTGACAGCCTTCGTGACGTGGCGATAGTGAATACGGCCGCAGAGAAGGAATGAGTTCTAACCCGCTCAGTGCATATTTTTTTTTTTATACCACTTAGTTGGCAGACAAGCACACGGCCCACCTGATGGAAAGTAGTTACCGTGGCCTATGGACGTCTGTAACACCAAAAGGAGTCACAGTCGAGCTGCCAACCCTGTAAGTACAGAGTTTCTGTGCCGTCAGTAGAAGACAAATCAGGACAAGCCTTTAGTCTTCCCACTGACGGCACAAATTCTCCAGTGAGCTCTGGCTACCCTACTCACCGCTGGGAACACAACACGAAGTTATTATAACCGCGGTATTCTGTAGGGCGGAGGTACTTCCCCAGTCGGACTGTTCAATCGGGCGGATATACCGCCGTGTCCTACCATATATTTGCATGTATGGACATAGAGGTCGTGCCTCGGAGAACACATTAAGCCGTCGGTCCTGAAAGCCATACCAACATCTATGGCAGTCATTACGAGTAGTGGGAGCTCTAAAAAGTCCAACAACTGGTCTAACTGCAATGCTTCGATATCGCCTTTGGGCTGTGGAGGTCAGATGGCAGTCATTTCACGGAAAATGTCGAAGTTTAACCAAATCCACAGTTGTACTGGTAAAGCGAACCCCAGACACCGAGGTGAAAGCTTAGGATGCAACTAGGATTTAACGCTTAGAGGAAGAAAATTACTTTTCTTGTTAGATGTTGTCACCCATCAGGTAGGCCGTGTGCTTGTCTGTCACCTAAGTGGTAAAAAAAAATAGATTACGTCATGTTTTCTATGACGTCAAACTCTTGGGTTAACTGCTACTGGGCCCCGGTAGGGTACTATTACCAGATAGTTTGTTACTCACGCAATCTGGCGGTTGCCAAAAAAAACAAGTGACGGTAACACCTGACACGATCATCACTTTTCAGTCAAATATTTTCAATATCATTTCCGATCTATTTTCTTTGAATGTTCAATGTCGCTTACACCCTATTGCGTTTCAACTATATGTATATATCATTCGTTGTTCCTTAATATCATTGTGTAAGATAATGAAAAACTTCCTAATTTATATCTTAAATCTCTACTAAAGGAAAAAAACAGTATAAAATATTTCCTTGAAGAATAAAACAAAGATATAGTATCTTCGTATTTGACAAGATATTTGCTTAAGAAAGTCGTCAAACTGTCATAAAAACTGTTAGACTGGAACGTAAACTCTACAGGCTTACAAATACAAATCTAAAGGCACAAAAACAAACTTTACTGCCTTATTACTTTGTATACCTACAGTACATAAAGACATAAAGACAGCATGTATTAACTTTCCCGTACTCACGTTAAATAACGAACATGTACAGGAGGATATGGTCTCTTAGACTGAAAATACATGATGAAAATGACTGACCTAAACATAAACTGGCGAAATAGCTAGCTAGCACCTCTGCCTACCCCTTCGGGGATATTGGCGTGAGTTTATGTTATGTTTTTAAAAATTACCAAGCATGTGAAACCTGTCCAGTGTCACCGATGTGAACTCACATCTAACACAAGCAATTTAACTAAGCTAAAGAAATAAAGATGGTCGAACATGCAAACCCTATCCAGTGCCATCATTGTGAACTGACATCTAACACAAGCAATTTAACTTAGCTAGAGAAATAAAGATGGCCGAGCACGCGAACCTTATCCAGTGCCACCGATGTGAACTCACATCTAACACAAGCAATTTAACTTAGCTAGAGAAATAAAGATGGCCGAGCACGCGAACCCTATCCAGTGCCACCGATGTGAACTCACATCTAACACAAGTAATTTAACTTAGCTAGAGAAATTGAACAAAAATATTAATCATTTCGGTTACTGTAATCCTTAACTCAGTGATGACTAGAGTATATCATAGATATACTCATCTGTCAGTAATTTCGTTAAAAAATATACAGATATTTAAAAAAACATCCGGGCCGGTACTAAATAAAAATACATGAATATGCATAACATATTTTGCATTTGGCCACAAACTACGCATCTACCCAAACAGCACAAAACGCTATCACAAATAAAACAAAGCAAACAGACATCGCTCCGTCAGACCAATGCACAAGCATACGAGGGTTAATCATCTACTATGCTATATAGTTGTGTAGTGCTGGCTAAATCGTTACGGGATCTTGAGGTGCGATTAAGGGATAATACCTGAATGATTGGCAGCGCACACCTGCGCTTCCACAGGGTTAGTTTGGTACAAATCCCCTTGTCTAATGTGGTGAGATGTTGTTATTATAATCTTACCTACATAACCCTGCTATATACTAAGACGATTTAAGTTATCCAACTTTAGAAAATCTGTTTTTTATACTGATTGTAGTGTAGATTTAAGCCAGTTTTATTTTCTTTTTTCTTTTCTTTGTTTTTCTTTTTTTTTTCTTCTAGTGACGCCAAAGCAGGTATATCTTGAAATAAATATATTTATGACGGATTCTATCGCAACTTTTTGGTATTATTTTATTAATTAATTTACACTTAAATTTACTTTAAAATAATTGACACTGATTCCACGGTTCAGTTGATTTTCAGCAGCCATGTTCATGAAGGATTGAAGAGAAAGAAAACATGTTGTCTGACAATATATCTAATTTTTATTCTAAACTAATCTTTAATTTTATATTTTAATATTATATGGTTCTGCACTTTTCATTTACACATCTTAAAATTACTTATTTAATTATTCTTTTTTATTACATACATTTTTTTTGTCTAAATTTTATTAATTTTACAATCATACTAATCTTTTGAGTCAATCTATATTCTTATTTTCTTAACACGCTAATATTTTAACCAATAGTGAGTTCACCTGACCAGCTCTTCAAAGGAAGACCTAAATCTCTTTTGAAAATAGCAACAAATATTCCAGAATTCTAATACACATTGAACCTTTGAGGATTAAATTTCAAAGTGCATACACGATGAGCTGTTCTTAGCCTTACCAAGGAGGTAAGCTACTTACTTACCGCATATTGATTTACAATTTTCAAGGCAATATAACGTTTCCAATATCTATTAGTACGTACTAGTTGTAGAATTATTGTATTGAAGTTATTCCAAGCTGTTAGTTAAACCACTATAGGACTAGGAAAGACTCGACAAAATATTTCAATGTAATCCTACCTATTTTGAGTATCAGAACTCACTGGCATATCAATTACATATGCATTTTATAATCTTTTTTTCCCCTTTTTTATCTAGGACATGTCAATTTGACTCTGGAAAGAGGGTCACCATTACAGATACTAAGTAAAGTTATAATGGTGGCGAGTCTTTGGCGTTAAAATGGTATGGTAAACTAATTAGTTTGGCGGCCTCATCAGCTGCTTTTTCTCGCCCCGCTCAAAGGACCCGGGACTGTAGGAAGAAGGAAACACGTGAGCTGGTAATGAATTCCAGGTCTTGGTGGTACGGTAAAGAAAAGAGTATCCGAACCGCTTGGTTATTGCTCGTATATTCTGTACAGCGTGAGAGTAACATCTAAGCCCTGCCACATGTTGTCCTGTGTAGCAAAGGATCTATATTTGTTAAAGCAAAATACCACTCACTGATCAATCCCCGGAGGGGAGTAGGGTAGCCAGCGCTTATTGAAGAGTTTTTGTGTTGTCAGTGGGAAGACAAAGAGTTTGTCCTGATTTTGT
This sequence comes from Eilema griseolum, assembly GCA_963662185.1. NCBI lineage: Eukaryota > Metazoa > Arthropoda > Insecta > Lepidoptera > Erebidae > Eilema > Eilema griseolum. The sequence goes on along the minus strand of OY759248.1, from coordinate 19,622,884 downwards.
GTTCTGCACTGACGGCAAAGAAAATCTCTGTCCTTACAGGGTCAGCATTACGGGTGTTACACCATGCATACGAAGTCGCCCGTGGGTGCTAGTCACTTATAAAGTACCACAAATAATATGAGTATCATAAAATTCCCTTCAAAGTTACTATATTGAAGTTAAGCGAGATTACAAACAGGCTCAACAACGTTAAAGAATAATAAGACTGCAAAATATTCACACGCGGTAATAGAATTAGTTAACTTAAAGAAAAATCAATAAAACTCAGCCAGTAGGTATATTATAGTTTACAGTATTAGGTATAGATCAATGCTATAGAAAACACGTTTTAGGAGAAGGTAGGATACGACGGTATATCCATCCAATTGAGCAGTCCGACTGGGGAAGTACCTCTGCCCTATAGAATACCGCGGCTATAATAACCTCGTGTTGTGTTCCCGGCGGTGAGTAGCCAGAGCTCACTTCCAAAAGCTTGCTCTGCTTCGTGTTTTACACTGACGGCACAGAAACTCTCGGTGCTTACAGGGTTGGCAGCGCGACTGTGACCCCCTTGGTTTTGCACGTCCATAGGCCACGGTAACCACTTTCCATCAGATGGGCAGTGTGCTTGTCTGCCACATAAATGGTATAAAAAGACGTATTTTAGATTATATCAAAAGATCAATTGTTATAAAGTAATTATTTAAAAAAGTAAATAACACACACTGTAATACATGGGATTCATTGACACAATACAATTGAGGCCCAAGTCGAGGGATTAACTATATAGTATAATAACCGTTGAATAATCCCAATGTCCATTTGCTTTTTTTTACGTGCTCAAAATCCCCACGGATACCTCCCCACCGGAGCCGGTGGAGGAGGTTATGTCGGACTCGAACCGACGAAAATGCACGCCGCCCATGGGTCGGTTTGGTTGCCGAAGGTGAGGTTGACAGGCATATCCTTCGCACCCCGGCCGACCCAGGGCCACTCTCACGATCTGACCCTCTCCTCGGGTGTGTGGGACTACAGAGTCCCCAATTCGTCCTCGGAAAACGGGGAGGCGCGCCAGGCCCGCCGCCGCCGCGGGATGTCCATATGCTTAAGCCATCTTGACAGTGTTAGATTCAATATCATCTATTCAAATAGAATTCAATTCATTTATCCACAGCAATCAAGCACATTTCGCCATAAAGTTGGCATAACAAGGTATACAAAGCAATATCTACTTAGCAGATAAGTTTCTAAGTAACATACATTAAAAAAATGAGATTGATCGAAGTTGGCAGCATGAACAAATCATAGTAATGAGATCTAAAGTGAGATTTACCACGATTTGCCACTATTTGTTCACCTTCATAGTTAACTATATGATTAACAAATAAAAGTAGAAGATTTAAACGCAAACAGTCCTTTTGATCACGAAACTATTTTACCACTACGTGAGAGGTATTGCAGCCTTTGGCTAATTTTCGTTACTCCATCCGCACGTCCTTTATGCAGTTAAAAAATCGGTCAATCAGAGTTAGGATAAAGAATTTTTCGGTTATCGAATGACTGGAGTACGCTCGCTTGTGGAATTGAAAGAAAATCAAATTTGCAAACTGTAGCAAGTGTATTATACACTTCTGTCTAAACCATTCAGAAGTAACGGTATAAAGAATAATATCTTTAGAATCCATTGCTTAACATCAGAGTGATATAGCATTTTATATAAGCCACAAACCAGATGGTATAAAAGAAACAAATCTTGGCCTATATTTGGGCACGATCACAAAATATATTCCGGTTATAGAATGATTAACAAAGGCGTGAACACGCATTTCCTCACATACCGTGTTCTTCACCAATAACGTTAACGTAACAACTTTACGACTTATAACGTAACGGCAACGTCACGCCACGACATCGATGAAAGGTTGTGGCGCTACACAAACAGAAAAGCTCGTAAAAGAAGCATAAAATATTCGCACCGATCGATACGACTTTCAATAACGAGAATGTAATTACCTACAGCGAGTTTGTTTAGTTGAATAATAAGTTCACTTAAAAGAAGATGCGGGTCAATCTTAGGAGACTGCCAATAGAAATGAAAATAAAGTTAATTGTGAAGTGTGTATAGTCTTGACATCAGGGCTTCGATTCTGCAAAAACAAAATCACTGTCATACCACTAGGTACCTCTGCTAAAGAATCCATTTAATTTTATACGTAAAAGCAATGCGGTTAAAGTCCAAATTTTAATGTTTTTTTGGAAGGTGTAATGAAACTCTTTTCATTTATACCACACTGCAAAAAAAAAAATGTCATTTTTTGCAGTGTCTGTGTGCTATGACAATAGTTTTACTTTAGTAGAATTGAAGGACTGAAAGGTCGCCCATTCTGACGTTATGTGACGTGAAACCTAAGTGGTCGGTGACGATGACACCAGTTCCACGATTTTTGAGTACTCAACGCGCCTCAAGATGTATTCACTTCAAAAACAGTAGTCAAACTAACTGAGATCTCTCGATCATATACATATCAGACCGATCACACAGGTCGATGTGATGAAACACGTTGCGGTTTTAATCTGTTTGAGTCTGAAAAGCCCCTCCGGCTTCACCTCATCGTTAGCTCCAAAAAGGCCCATTTCATAATCACTAAGCTACATTCGACGTTTCAATTTATAAAAATCGAATAAAGTTCAAATAGCTGACAGTTAAATGAATAGAACCGAATGTAGCGGGTCAAACTACACGGCAAAACTAATCTTTTACATATCAATGACCAAACACTAAGTTCGTGCAAGCATCAATAACAGTTGACAGAAAAATAACTGTGTATTAAAGTATTTCTGAAATCATTAAGGATCTTTTCTCTTTAAAAAACCGATGGCACTTGCACCCTTACATTTCTACTATCGAAATATATTTGTATAGAGTAGTTGGGTGTGGAGATTGAGCAGTCGTGCGGGGCTAATGGGATCAGTGGCGGGATCCTTGCTGCTCGATCTGTCTGTCTGTGTTAGTATTAGATTAGTAATCAATTTCCTACTGGTTACTAAACTACAGGAAACGGTGTTATATACTACAGTAAAAAACAGAAACACAGAATGGTTTTGTAAGTTTCTGTGCTATATTGGTTGTTGGTTTGACAAAACTGTTTGTCACTGTTACTCAATCACGCTCAAATAGCGGGATTGATCTGGCTGGTAATTGGTATGGGAACATATTATAGTCTGTTATAATATATAACTACTTATTATCGCTATAATAGCTTCCTATAGGTTGTGAGAACGATAAAAAATCTATGAAGGCGGAGCTGTAAGAAACAGCAAGCACGATATAAGCAGTTAACATATTTCAGAAAAAGAAATTATCCTTTAAATCGAAATGTAGGCTGAAACACGAATGAGTGCAAAGAGCATTAAATAATATATTATTAATGTGGAATACCTTATTGAGCTCTCGGGTGGGTGTACAGTCAGCGTCAGATCGAAATTAAATCCATTAAGATACAGAAAAAATTGAATCGGTTCAGGCAGGATTCGAACCCGTGATCTTTCCCTAACAAGGGGAAATCCCCTGACCAGTAAGCCACAGAACCTTCGCCCGAAATCATCCAAATTCTTCTAAACAGATATCCGTCTTACGGCGACGGTGGGTGTCATCTACCGATATTCGTACGAGCTATAGGAACCAATGAATGATGTTGCAATAATTTTATAACATTGATTTTTGATGACTCCGCTCAAACTATAGGAACTTATTATAGGAGGTAGGACACGGCGGTATTTCCGCCCAACTGAGCAGTCCGACTGGGGAAGTACCTCCGCCCTACAGAATACCGCGGCTATAATAACTTCGTGTTGTGTTGGGTGAGTAGGGTAGCCAGAGCTCACCGGAGAATTTGTGCTGTCTGTGGGAAGACTAAAGGCTTGTCCTGCTTTGTCTTCTACTGACGGCACAGAAAATCTATACTTACAGGGTTGGCAGCGCGACTGTGACTCCTCTGGTGTTACAAACGTTCATAGGCCACGGAAACTACTTTCCATCAGGTGGGCCGTGTGCTTGTCTGCCAATGAAGTGGTATAAAAAAAAAAAACTATTCAATGAAAGTTTAAGTTCAGGCGGTCGTAAGACGTATGTATGTATGGAAGAATTTGGATAGTTTCGGGCGAAGGTTCTGTGGCTTAGTGGTCAGGGGATTTCCCCTTGTTAGGGAAAGATCACGGGTTCGAATCCTGCCTGAACCAATTAAATTATTTCTATATCTTAATTCATTAACAAACAAAGTACTCAAAATGATTTTAATACCTTTTTTCTTTACGTGCGCAAAATCCCCACGGATACCTCCCCACCGGAGCCGGTGGAGGAGGTTATGTCGGACTCGAACCGACTAAAACGCACGCCGCCTGTGGGTCGTTTTGGTTGCCGAAGGCGAGGTTGACAGGCATATCCCTCGCACCCCGGCCGAACCTTGGTATTTTCCTGTTTCTGTTTACTGATTATTTTGATATTTGGTACACAACTGTAGTTTGGACAGTAATACAATATAAATTAGTAACCGCAGTAGCCTAGTGGTATGGTTAGCCTGCTGAGACGGGGTCTCGGGTTCGATCCCAGGTTTTACCATGGAACACACCAATGACTTTTCGATGCTTTTCGAAGTTATGTGTGTATTTATCGCAGGTTTATAAGTGCCCGGTTAATGGCAATAGGCTCGCCACCTATTACATTGGGACCTAAACATAAACTGGCGAAATGTGGGTGCTAGAACCTGTGCCTACCCCTTCGGGGAATATAGGTGTGGGTTTATGTTTGTCATGTGAATTAATAAAACAGTTTGACTTGATATCTTGGTATAGCTCACCATTTGACATTTCGCTGTTCAAAATAAATCCACCAAGACCAGGAATTCATTTCCAGTTCACGTGTTTCCTTCTTCCTACAGTCCCGGTTCCTTTAAGCGGGGTGTGAAGAAGCATCTGATGAGGCCGCCAAGCTGAGTGCCACCATTGTAACATTACTTGGTGTCTGTAATGTGTGTGACTCCCTTTCCTGAGACTTTACCTTTAACTTACTATCAGGCGAGATGAAGACAAGTTGGCATGTCCTATATAAAAAAAAACTATACATACAAACGCCTTATTGGTATGTGAGCCTCACGTCACATTGTCGCCTGTCGGCGTTACTCTTTTATTGCAGAATTAAGTAGTTGGATCAGTGTGCCCTTCAGTAATAAAATAAATATATAATGGGGAATGTATTTGATTTGACGTACTTAAGATCAAATTACAATTGACGGTTCCTTTCGAATATAATTTATGAGTACCCACAGAATACCGCGTTTATAATAACTTCGTGTTGTGTTCCCAGCGGTGAGTAGAGTAGCCAGAGCTCACTGGAGAATTTGTGCTGTCAGTGGGATTACTAAAGGCTTGTCCTGCTTTGTCCTCTACACTGACGGCACAGATACTCTGTGCTTACAGAGTCGGCAGCGCGAGAGTGGTTTCTCTGGTGTTACACAAATGTCCATAGGTCACGGTAACCACTTTTCATCAGATGTGGAATGACCTCCCTGCTGCGGTTTTCCCAAGCACCTACAATATGGGGTTCTTCAAGGCATCAGAAGGTTTCTTCATGGTCGGCAGCGCGAGTGTAACACCCCTGGTGTTGCATATGTCCATAGGCCACCGTAACCACTTTCCACCAGGTGGGCCGTGTGCTTGTCTACCACCTAAGTGGTATAAAAAAAAGGCGGGCCGTTCGCTTGTCTGCCACCTAAATGGTATAAAAAAATCCTTCTAGGAGCTTTACACAACTCAGTTGCGGTTGATTATATTGTCTATCTATGAAATAGCCCAATATTGACATTTTGCTTTGAAGCGACTGCCGGAGTTTTAGAGTCTCCGACTACCCGTAACGATTGACCACAACTACGACGATTGAACGAGATCTACGAAACACGAAAGGGTCTCGATGTCTTAAAAATGGTCTGCTATTCAGGTCAGCCGGGTTAGTTCAGCCATTTGAGCAAAATCGAGTAATAACATCTAAAAATATTCACAAACTTCAACATTTTTTTTTTCACAGTTTCACTTTATATATTTTTGTATATTTTTTTTTTTTTGTACTAATCGAATTAACCACCCCTGATCGCTCCCGGTGCACACGTGCCCATCACATTTGCGGCGTTTCCACGCTAGATTGCGATGGCCAGCCTCTGCACCAGGAACGATCAGGACTGGGAGTCACCTGTGGTCTCTATGAGCCTTTGCCCAATCGTCTTTACAAGGCTTTTGGCATTTTTGCCCCAGCTTCCCAAGGTTTCCACCGCTATTGGCACGAAGTGGTACCGCGGCTCCTACTCACCGTATTTGAGTCTCTTCCTTAAGCTGGCGTCATCTGCGGCCGCTGAAGGTGGCTGGCGACTACAGTGCTGACATTTACATTAGTACGATTATCTTATTACTGTATGTAATTGTTTAAATGATAAATAAATAGTAAAAAAATACATCTTCTATCCTAAAGGTTTCCTGAGGAATATTCAAGTCTGAATTAAGCTCGCCTTTGTACATCATACTATATAAGGACTATTCTCTTTATACAAAAGCGGTTGATCTTATATCGTAGTAAGTGTGTCTACTGTGATTCGGGCGTGACGGTAGACTCATGAAATATGTATGCCTACATGGTGCATCTCAATATATATATTTCAAATTCTCTGTGTCTTCCTTCTTACAATTTACATAAAATTCTTTGCTTAGCTACCCAATACAGATAATTCAGACATGTATACCTATAGGATGATTTCAAATAAGTGGAGTGTGTTTCCTATCACGATTGTTGGGGTTCAAGCCTAGTCTCCCTGCTAATATTAGTAGTAGTATATAGTATATGCAGTGAATCGCCGCAATTTTACCATTGTAAATGTCTATCAAATTATTAATGGCAGGCCGCCAATGTCAAGTTTGTCAAGAAATTTTACCAGAGCCACGTTACCCACGCCTGTAAATTTGTTTCCATGTATCCGCTCCCCTAGGGATTCAGGTGGTTGATCAGGACGTATAATCGGACTTTAGGGGGCACTTAAAAAATTGTAGTTACGTACCTACTTAGTTCAATATCAATGTCAATGAATGTCACTCTTGAATGTCAAATTATCAATAACAAAACTAAAGTTCAGTTGAAAATGAATACTTTGCATGTCAAAAGAATGTTTCTTAAACTTATATTTGTATCGGGTACTTCAATTGTAATAGCAGCATATTTTCATGTTATTTATTGTTTTCACTTTGTATAAATTCATCTTCAAGAAGGGCATTAGAAGATTTCTACAGGGTCGGCAGCACGAGTGTGATGCCACCCGAAGGGAAATGGTTACTGTGGCATATGGACGTCATATGCGACAGTAACCATTTTCCTTCAGGTGGACTGTGTGCTTGTACTGACAAGTAAGCATAGATATTTATTTTATTCAACAAAAATGCTGATAGGTGTTTATGTGACGTGTAATATTGACGTGACAACGTCTTATAAATTGGTTTGCCGGGTGACACTTCAAGAAACTGCGTTACGCTCCGCTCACGTTATGCGCTCACAATGAGAGCGAGTGAGAGGCACGCGTCCCTTCCACTCGGGCATGGTTAGCCCGCCTAAGAGCGAGAGAGACAGACATAAAAAGTGAAAGGCACGCGTCCTTACTATTATTTCATCCTTCTTCCTACTATACGAATGAATATTCACATTAAAATTATTTTACCACTCAAAGTCGTTGTCACGTAAAACTTTCGCCCGTATACCGACTTTACAGGCAACCAATTTTTTTTATTAATGAATTATTTATGATTACTTGTCTGCCTCTAAACGGTATAAAAATAAGTTTAAAAATAAAACACGACTACTGAAAACTCATGCTCTAAACAATACTAATCAAGAAAATATCAAGGGTAGCCGTGGTCGTATGCCCTTTTTTAGACTGTATTGTTTCGTTAGACTGAGTGGCATACGACCACGGTTATCCCTGATATTTTTTGGTTAATACTTTTTTGAGCATGATTTTTCTGTTGTCAGATTTTAGTTTCAAACTTATTTTAAATAAGTAATGATAATAATAAATATTTTTCAACATTCTACACAACGTTATCTAGAATGCGGATAAACATACTTAGATACTTTTTTTTTGTAAATACATACATATTATACATAGAAACACCCAGGCCAATGCAAATATACATATTCATGCATACAAATATATGCACTAAGCGGTCCTGCGTAGCAGTCGAACGTTCAAACGAACGGGCAAGCAATAGGTATAACTTATACATATTTAAATTATTTAATTTTTTAACTTAGTACTTTATGACCGCTAGAGGGCGCCACATTAGATTTAGTGACACGTTATAGAACCTTTGACCAGTGGATGACTAAGATACTTCTAACGATACCTCATTTCTACAGCTCTAATAAGTGGTTGAGAAGCTATGAGATGAGATGAACCTACATACTACATACTTAGCCTGTCAAAATCACAACCCTCCTTTTGCTTCGCCGTAATCGGGTAATAACGCTCTTTTTGCTTCGCCCTAATAGTCGGGTAATAAAAAAGGAGCATACTATTGCTAGTCAAGTAAAGGTATTAAGTCTATTTTAAACATATTCAGTGGAGAAAACTGTTAAGCCATTGTCATGTACCTTGAAATTTCAAAAGTTTTAATTGTAAATACTGATGTTACATAAATAAATTGTCGATACTTCATTGTGTATAAAAATATAGCCATTTTCTTCACAATGTATAAACATTTTTACAGAATACACACAAATATTTGCTAAAGCATCCCGTGTCCCGTGCCAAGGGTTGGCAATATTTTGTTTGCCCTTGTTTCTCAAGAATACTGCACCCTAAACGAATTATGACTTCGTTGCATCTTTGTGTGCGGAGGAAATACGATCATAAGAAATGTTATTATTGTAATAAGTGTTATTATGCATTATCCTGAAGTGCTTTTCATTAATTTGCAGTACTATTTGTAGCCCGAGGTCCCACCCGCGTGGTAAAGCTTAGCCTACGTCATATTTCAAGCTTCAATCTATATTTGTACAGGGCCTATATAGGGTATGTAGTTTAGACATGAAAGTGTAACAGACAGACAGAGTTACATTTGCATTTATAGCATTAGTAAGGGTTAGTTATTTCCAACTATGACGCTCTCGGCTCGTTTGATGGTCTACTTTTAGTGTGTAGGCCATTTCAACCAATTTGAGGGATGGAATTTGAAAATGAACATAGTATTCATGCCTTAATGACTTCCTAGTTGGGTTCAAAGCTTCGCAGCCGGGGTGCGAGGGATATGCACCCGGCAGCTTCATCTCCAGCAACCTATGATCCTCAGGCGGCATGTGTTTTAGTCGGTTCCAGTCTGACATAATCTCCCCACTGGTTCTGGGGGGGGGGAGATGCAGGTGGGTGTATCCGTTAGGATTTTTGCACGATAAAAAAAGAAGTCACGTTCAAAGTTTGCAGGTTACACTTACTGGTTTTTATTCGTATATCGGTATTTCTGGTAGCCACTACTGTCCGTCGTCACAAACTTGAGCCAAGTCTGTATCAGAACTGCGTGTGTTGTTTAGCAGATGAACCTTTTAACAGCTGAGATTGGCTTAAGCCATATTGTTTATTATGTTTTCAGTCTTATGTCCCGAGTTGACTACTGCAAGAAAAATCGGGTTAAAGGCCACGGTAATCACTTTCCATCAGCCGTGTGCTAGTCTGCCACCTAAGTGGTATAAAAAAAAATTGGCTTTGACTTGGCCACAAATGTCATTAGGCGATTCAAAATACAAAGTTCAAAAATTATTGTAAAATCGTTATTGTTTCCAATAGTTAGTAAGAATCAGTAGATAGTCCCAAGATACATAGTATTACTTACTGCCAGGAGGGGACCCTTTTTTTATCATGCCCAGATACCCGCGCCCCGCTTAGCCGGGAAAGGTTATGTCGGACTCGAACCGACTAAAACGCACGCCGTCTGAGGGTCGGAAGTTGCCGGAGTTGAGATTGCCGGAGGCATATCCCTCGCACCCCGAGGTATGGGCTATTTCACCCATAAGACAAGACACATAGTACAGGAGAATTTAGAATATCCAAAACGTATTCAAGTAGCCATGTTGGTTTGACCATTGCCCCAGTTTACTTATTTATTACTCTAGTAAATAGAACAAATAACTTAATCACTACGTTTAGGAATGGATGGACTTTTTTTTTTTTTTTTACGTGCGCAAAATCCCCACGGATACCTCCTCACCGGAGCCGGTGGAGGAGGTTATGTCGGACTCGAACCGACTAAAACGCACGCCACCTGTGGGTCGTTTTGGTTGCCGAAGGTGAGGTTGACAGGCATATCCCTCGCACCCCGGCCGACCCAGGGCCATCTCTCACGATCTGGCCCTCGTCTCGGGTGTGGGGACTACAGAGTCCCCAACTCGACCCCGGAAACGGGGAGGCGCGCTAGGCGCGCCATCGCCGCGGCCTGCTTCTGCCAGGGTAACAGGCGGCTCCACCTGTCACCCCCAGGCCGGCGCTCATGGGGGGCGGAGGTCGTTCATCGACCTCCGACGCCCGAGAGGAATGGATGGACTAAAATTAAACTTTATAACAATTCGAATTATTTGTATTCCAATAGGTGTTTGTTTCAAATAACTGTCGATCAATCGCCGCTACCGATGTTTGGCAACGGCCCCGTATTAGTTTAAGTGTAAATCAATAGGTTTATAAAGTGATAGATTCAAACTGGGGATTATAACAAACAAAAATCGATTTTATTACAGCTAAATAAGCTTGGAATGTTAAGATGGTTCGGTCATGCTGAGAGAATGAATGAAAGAAGACCAGGTGTATGAGGCGAGTGTAGATGGTACCGTTGGAAGGGGAAGACCTAGGCGCATATACCTGGACCAAATTTGGGTAGTTTTAGAAAAGATGCAGGTCATAAGTACCCTAAACCAACGAGCATACATGAAGAATGTAATGAGAGTGAATGAAGCGAGAGTATTATGTCAATATGTCAAGATCGTGGCAAATGGAGATCCGTGATCTCTGCCTACCCCTATGGGAGACAGGCGTAATTTTATGTATGTATGTAAATATGCTTCACAGCTCCGTGTGGTGATGAAGAAAGAATACAAGTTTAACCCCTCTATCTCATCTGAAAAGTGTTGAAAGAGGCAACTAACGGAAAAATATGCAGACGATATCACTGCGAGAGTAGGAAAATTCAAAATAAAGCCCTGTACCAACCTGTCTGACCAGCGTGGAAACAGTAGGTCAAAGCCACCCAACATTGGGAGACATATGTCTGGCAGTGGACTGCGTTAGGCTGATTGATTTATTAATAATACAACTCTACACCTTTTTAGTGTATTTTTAACATCCTTCGAATGAGATGGGGTGATGCTACTTGTATACTTTCTCCGTCACTACAAAGTGACTGTTCAAAGAATCAAAGAATCAAAGAATCAAAGAATCAAAGAATCAATTTCATTTATTCAGTTTAGGCACACAAAGAGCACATATGAACGTCAAAATTATACAATTGAGTATGTCAAGAAATAATATTAAAATATTAAATAATGTACAAATAAACCATTGGAAAATGATTCTTTCGCTGGTTCGGTAGGTTAGTTCTACTGAGAAGATACCAGCAAGAAACTCAGCGAACCATATTAGAACTAGATTATTTTTTTTTTTTTTTTAATTTGCTATAGTTTACAATTTATTTTGTGCGAGCAAGCAAGAGACTTATGTTGACCACGCATTGATATCATTAAGATACTCATCCACTTTATAATAACCTTTACTCATTAAAGTTTTTTTCACTTCTTATTTAAATTTATTTATCGGCATATTAATCAAATCCTGAGGAATTTTATTAAATATTTTTATGCTGCTTCCTACAAATGAATCACCAACCTTGTGAAGCCTAAGTTTAGGCACAACTAGTTTATTCTTGCCTCTCGTATTAAAATTGTGTACATCAGATAGTTTTTCGAAAATATTTAGTTTTTTACGTACATATATGATATTATCATAAATGTATTGAGAAGCAACTGTTAAAATATTAATTTCTTTGAAAACATCTTTTAGCGAGTCACGGGGTCTGAGGCTATAGATCGCTCGTATCGCTCGTTTCTGTAGTACAAATATAGTCTCAATATCGGCAGCCGAGCCCCACAGCAGCAGACCGTATGACATAACGCTATGGAAGTAACTAAAATAAACTAATCGTGCAGTTTCCTCATCAGTCAGTGACCTTATCTTTCTAACCGCATAGGCAGCTGAGCTAAGTCTTCCTGCCAAGGCTTTGATATGATACTTTACCTACTGCATAAACACGTAGACTAATTACATGCTATTTCGAGCCTTTCTTTGAAATGATTTAGCAATAAAATATGTAATATTGTGTGTTCATTTAAATATGAAATAGAACTACAAATTATTATGCATCCACAGTTATAGAGGGGTTATATTTTTCTCCGTCCACCGAAAACTATTACGAAAATCATAATTTTAAAGAAACCCTATATGAGGGTTTTTTCTTTGTGTGCCTATGGAACAAAGTCATAACTTATTTTAGGGTGAAGTACTCCATTCATGAGAAAATAGGGTAAACAAAATATTGCCAACCCTTGGAAGGGATGCTGTAGTAAATGTTTATGTTTTTAATATTTGTTTTTTGAAACTACAACGGTATCTTTTGATGCCCATGGTGAAATAGAAATCTCAACTTCGAGGGCTGCTCATGTAGAACATGCGGCATAAGTTGATGTTCTCATAGTATAGTTTGGAAAAGCTTGTCCCTATTTTTATATATGATCACGAGGTTATTAGTTTCATTCTTAGGGTGAGCAAACTTTTCTTTTTATTGTGATAATCTCTACAATAGCAAAATAAAGTCTAAAAAAATGTTATTTTTCTTGAAGCTTTTTTTTTGTACAACATTTCACACAATACTATCTAGTCATGGTAAGCATAGCTTGACTAGCTTGTGCTATGGAATCTAGAATGCGAAATTCCAAAATGCTGTTACCGAAACTTGATAATTAGATGATGCCTTTGCTTCACCCGCGAGGAATTCTGTTACCGTTCCCGTAACGCACGGGAAACTATTTTAGGGATAAAAAATATCCTATAGATATGTTATTCCAGACTGTATATATCTATACCTACACCAAATTTCAGCCTGATTTAAATGACATATCTTCACAGGCTTGCATATTTATAAAATTAGTATAGAAAGAGGCAAACACTTTTTACGTGACAGTTAAAAAATAAGTCTTAGCTTAGAATGCAGTTCTTACCTCTAAACCCGGGTTATATATAACTATTTATTAATCTGTGACTCGGGTCCTACTTTATTCGTTTCCTCTCTCTTTTACCTGGTTTTTGGCATCACTGCAAAAGAAATACTTGCAAAATACGTGTGCTTGACACATGGGAGTTATTCAAACTCATAACATAAACTCACGCCTATATCTCCGAAAGGGGAGGCAGAGGTGCTAGCACCCACATTTCGCCAATTTATGTTTAGGTCCCAATGTAATACGTGACGAGCCTATTGACAATAACCAGGCACTTATAAACCTGCGATAAATACACATAACTTCGAAAAGCATCGAAAAGTCCACCTGGGATCGAACTCATGACCTCGTCTCAGTCCATTCCAAATACCACTAAGCTACCGCGGTTGTTATTCAAACTCAATAGAAGTAAATAAAAAGTCAATGATAGTTTTCTAAATAGTTATTGATAAAATTTAATTCAGATCAATTTCAAATACAATAAAGGGATTTATGAAATATTTCATTGAGAGCAAAGACCATTCATTCTACGCACAACTTAGTTTTAATATCGACAGGTTGATATTGATAGTTTTCTATGATAGTTTTCTAAAAAAATATTGATTAAATTCAAAATCAAACACAATAAATACACTTCAGATCAATTTCAAATACAATAAAGGTATTTATGAAACATTTCATTGAGAGCAAAAACCATTTATTCTAAGCACAACATAGTTTTAATATCGACAGGTTGACATTTACAGACTGTAGTGACCTTCACTTTATTGAGTGACATTTTGAACTACGCAAGTTAATAAAGATTGTTCGAGAGTTTCGTGATATTCGCGTTTGTCAGCAACTGATCAATCTTGACGAAGGAAGTGCTCCTGTTGGCTGATTGTCCTGATATTCGGTACACAACTTTAGTTCGGACAATACAACAATTGAAATCAATAAAATTGATTGGCTCTTAATACCTTGGTATTAAGATCATTTTGAAAAATCATCTGGTCAAATATCTTAAATAATTTATGTTTCATAATTATTCTCTAAGCCTTTCCAGTCTTATTGTACGGAATTTTGACATCTTCCATGAACCAAGCTGCGATATTGAAGATCTTTTAGACTTGTTTGTATGGCAACCGGTACCTTTACGTCCTGACCGAGGCACTAAAACACCCAGACCAATATAAATAGACATTTTCATGCATACGAATATTTGCACTGAGCGGGAATCGAACACGCGCCCCTTGTGACCCATTCGCGTTTACTATCACTACGCCACAGAGGCTGATGATTTAACTTCTATTCAAATCGATGAATATTTAGAAAAAAATCGGTTCAGGCAGGATTTGAACCTACAAACTTGCCCTTACAGGGGTAACGTTCTTTGGCAGAAAGTGGTCAGAGCGTTTCAAAACCAATTAAATTTTTTCTGTATCTTAATCGATATTGTCGTATTTTATATTTAGGCCATATTTAAGAAAAAACACTAAAGCATAGCATATATTGGACGAGAAATCGTTACTTGGAAACTGAGTTAGTTACTTGAAATAAAAAATAAAAAAAGACTTTTATTATTCACACGCACAATAGAAAATACTTCGACACGTTGTACACTTATTACGTTTTAAACCCATAGGAAAAGTTAACTTAATTACTTTAAAATTTCATTACATTTAACAGACTTTTTGCTTCAAAACTGATGATTAAAACTCTGCCAGTTAGGAGGGTGACGTCGAAAGGAAGGTGACAGTTTAGCCATCAATCATTGTCACCCTGGCTTTAAATATATAAAAACTTTTTAAATTTTTAATTGATAGATCAATCTTTTAAAACATACTTGTCCACTTGTTGAAATTTTAAAGCATTAAGTATGCTATTTAAATTGATTAGGATAGAAAAAATTGAATTTGTGCAGGGGGGATTCGAAGTCGCGATCTTTCCGCTGAGGAAATGCTCTAACCACTGAGCTATCGAATCCCACCTGAAGCCATCCAAATTATACTATAGACAGATACACTGACTGTCTTGCATTATCCCTATAAGGGAAAAATCATGGTTTTGAATCCTGTTTGAACTGTACTTGTTCAGTTTTAGAATCTGTTACGAGTATGTTGTAAGTTGTTGTTAGTTTATAATCACCTGTACTGTATCACCCTCATTCTCGTTAGATTCTATGTACTTACAAACCAATTCTTCTCTTATTTAAAAAGGTTATCTTATATATAACCACGCCTTTATCCCCGGAATGTCAGGCACAGGTGATTTAACACCCATATTTCATTAATCATTAAATTCGGTCCCACGTAGATAGATAGATAGATAGATAATTCTTTATTGCACACCAATATTATAAAAAAAAATTACAGACATAATTAAAGTTACAGTTAAATGCACAATGGGCGGCCTTATCACTTAAAGTGATTTCTTCCGGGAAACTTTAGGATGGACAGGAATTAAAGTATATAAGTGAGTGTTGGTGTAATTTGTCAACATTTATAAAATAGTGTGTTACATGAATAATTACATAGCCGTTAAATTGCTATTTGGTACTGTAGTACCAAAAACACGCTCTACGGCAATTGCTACTTGGTACTGTACGTCAACAAGTTTTTTTGTTTATACGAGCTCTGTCGTCACTCAGCGGGCGGCGCCATTAACTGACGTCATCTGAGTGCAATTTGCAATTCACGTGACGACCCTTTTTTTTCAGGAAAGCGGTTTAATTCTAATATATTTAGGTACATATCAGATAAAACAGGCACGTTCATACTATGGTGAGCATCTAAGAGGATAGTATACAAATATGAAATATAGATAAATAAAATAATAAGTGAATATGAGAAGACTTCAACGACTACGCTGTAGAGAGATAATGTCTCTTTACCATCGTTTTAAAAATATTTATGGATTGTGCCTCTTTAGTATTTACTGGCAATGCATTCCATAGGCCAATGGCCTTCACCGTAAAAGATTTGCCATAGTAAACAGTAGAATGCGCTGGCAATAGGGGGTGAGCCTATTACCGTCTTGCGGGCACTATTATTGACTCAAAGCATACATTTGAGGCTGAGTCTGTGCTGTATATATATTATCTGTCTGATGATAAACAGCCCTATCCCTTAGTCACCTTGTACGACACCACATGGGAAAAGACGGGGTGGTCCAAATTCTACTCTGCCAGGAACCACGCGGCGGTGCACGAAAGATATGTACCTTTTTATAAAAGAGAATAATTGAGCATTTGTTGCGGCCGCCAAGCTTAGTGCCACCATTGTAAGGTTATTTAGTGTCTGTAATGGTGACCCTCTTTCCTGAGACTTTGCTTTTAGGTTACATCAGGCGAGGTGAAGTCAAGTTGGCGTGTTCTAGATAAAAAAAATAATATCAATAAGAATATTCAAAACGGCATTCTATTGTACTAGTGGAAAAACCCAAACATAAAACATAAATCGGAACTTCAGGCCTATACTTAAGATGTAGCTAACATAATTACCAAAATCGTACCAAAATCTATCTTTTGTTTAATTATTTAATGATCAAGATTTTATATACCTTACATTCGTCCACTTTACCCTTAAGAGACTAATTACTATAAAGTGACGTCTTAAAAAAATGCCGCAGTGGAATTTGTTGCACTATTTCTTCTCCACCAGCGCCTTGGAAGCGGTGGTAAACTTAGTTTAAGTAGAATTATTATTGACGTCATTATAAAACAGTTTTATTGTTCAAGATTGAGGTTAAATGATTTTTTTCTATAGGGCAGAATAAAAGTCCGACATAACGTTTGCATGGTAGTGCTATAGTTAAAATTTTTTTTTTCCCCTTAGATTGTGGTATAGATATCTCCATAAAATATCAATAAATTGGCAATTCCAACATTGATGAAAGTCAGCACACAATACCCTAACCATATTTTAGTATGACTACAAACTTACACAATTCATTTAATTTTATAAATTTCATTAATTAAATAGTTTCATAACTAAAACGAGTTGAAATTAATATTGACTGAATCTTCCAAAACCCCAACGGTTTTAATATTAAGATAATTAAATGTAAAAATCTATGTAAAACCCAACGTCAAATAGCTATTGTTTAAAGTTTTCAGGCTCTCTCTAATTAAGTACTCCCAAATGACGTTTGATATGAAAATGTTGCCACTAGTTTCCAACCATTCCGTAACAAAATGATTATGAGGGAAATTTTGTGAGTCCGTTGAATATTTTATTATGAAACCAGATAAGAATAGAACGCCTACAAGCTAAACTAAGATCTGTATTTTTTGACTATTTATACTGTAGATTGATGGCACTTGGTGGAATTTGTTGTTACACATATTGTGATACATTTGTACTTCTTCCACAGTATTTTTATTATTCACAAATTCTGTGGAAAATGTATTTCAATAAGTGTATTTTTTGATTGTGCGTATGGATAACTTCATAGGTACCGATATAATTTCATAGTTTGATGTAAATTTAGAAGCCACATTAATTGACGCTACCCGTGGCTGGTTTATACATTGCACAAGGGATTGGTATTGCCATTCAACGTGGCAATGCCGCCAGCCTTCTGGCCACCCTCCCGGTTGACGTCGATGGGGGAGTAAGTCTTTGACGCCTGAACCTGCATGATTGTATATTCAGTTTTTTTTTATATACTTTAATTTAGATAACTTCCGTGTACATTATGTAAATATTAATATTGATAAATTAATTAAAGTTATAAAATCGAATATTTCGTGGGACAAAATACAATGATTAGCGAAATGTGTCGAATCTCCCGTGGATAAAGGCGTGATTTTTGAATGTACATTTATATGTAATGTGTGTAAAAGAATAATAAAAAACGGTTAGAGCCGTAAATAAATCTGATTTTATTCAAGCGATTTAACGAAAATGAAGAAATATGAAATATTCAGTCACTATTTCTTTCTTTATTCGAAGTTATTTGTTATTTTGAAATTGACAGAAATTTGTGACGGCACAGAAACTCTGCACTTACAGGGTTGGCAGCACGACTGTGACTCCTCTGGTGTTACAGACGTCCATAGGTCACGGTAACCACTTTCCATCAGGTGGGCCGTGTGCTTGTCTGCCAAGAAGTGGTATAAAAAAAAAGAAACAGGGTCGGCAGCGCGAGTGTGACTCCTCTGGTGTTGCACACGTCCATAGGCCACGGTAACCACTTTCCATCGCCCACCTGATGGAAAGTGTGCTTGTCTGTCACCTAAGTGATATAAAAAAGGAGCCGCGGATCTCAGTAAAAGTCTAAATAAAAGTGTTAATTTCTTTTTACTGTAACAGTACATTTTAGTGTGTGTTTATTATTGGTGGTAAAATAAACTATATCATAAAAATAAAATACTTTACTTAACAAAATCTTAGTGCTCGTTTTATGATATTAACATTAACAACTGAAGTTCACAATATCATAAAAATATTTGATTTAGTTGTAACTGAACATATTTGAATACTCATAATAAAATGTTGTAAGTACATTCAATAAGTATAGTTACTTAGCAAGAAAATATTTTCGAACTCTTTTTTATTACTTATATTAGGAATACCATGCACCAAATTAAAAAACAAAATGCGAGTCGGACTCGCGCGCCGACGGTTCCGTAACATTTTTTTTTTTTTTATATAGGACACGTCAATTGGACTTCGCCTTGCCTGATGGTAAGCTGAAGGCAAAGTCCCAGAAAAGAGGATCACCATTACTTACACATACCGTGTGACAATGGTGACACTCAGCTTGACGGCCTCATCATAATGCTTTTTCACGCCCCGCTTAAAGGACGCGGGACTGTAGGAAGAAGGAAACACGTGAGCTGCATGGTAATGAATTCCAGGCCACGTAAATCATAATATATTTTGAATGCGTTGACTTAGAAGTTTGATTTTTGCACAGTTTCAATACCTTATAGACTTGAGTATGTGGTACGAATCTCAACTTGATAACTCCACGCATTTCTGGGATAAAGGTCTTGACAGACAGACAGACAGACAGACGGACAATGAAGTGATCCTAGAAGGGTTCTGTTTTTTTACCTCAATAATGAAAATGAAATAATAATGAAAATGATGAAACTCTCTAAGTCGAATAGGCTCACTTTTGACCATTATCCCACCTGTTAATTAGAGTTAATGTGGTCGGTAGTGGAACACGCTTGCCTGGAAGTAACCTGTTCACTCTAGACTTAAAGACTTGCTTTTCAGAAAAACTGAGACCGCGAACTTCACTTCTTAACAGTATGATATGTGCATTATCGTTTGATGAAGGAAGGAGCCTAATGGAGTATTGAATTACTGATAATGAACACAGAGACGATCAGATATACATACAGGATAAACATATATCCTCATAGTTAGACTTTACCGCAATTCGTATAGAAGCAATTCTATAATAATAAAAGTGATATTGTCAAATGATGAACACAGCTGTTCAAAGACATTATTCAGACTTGTGGTGATAACAGTGTGATAAAATAACTTCGAATCGAACATTTTCAAATTCCGAACACATGCTATTTGTTCAAATGTTGGATCCAATAAATTTGTCCTTAGAACAGTAAAAGTGAATGTCGTTTCAGTCAACACAGATGTGCCCCAATGCGATAAAGAAGAGCTATAAAATACCTGTTCATGATTTAACACATCTAGAATTTAGAAATAGTCTGAAAAGTTTATTCGGTACTCCACCGCCACAGGAGGCAAAGTACTGTCAACGTGAAAAGTACATTTATTCCTTTAGCTGCCAACGCGAGTATTCGTTTCCTATATTTTTAGATATTCACAGGGTTGATGCTATGGAGTGATATACTCGTACCTGGTGTGTTGTCACACAATGAATCGTATATTAAATTGTTACACTTATCATTAAATGATATTATAAAAGTTGAAAAGTGATAAATAAATTGAAAAATAAAGTCAGGACTTGTGTGGTAACACAGAAATAATACAAGTATTACCATCCCTTTTCACCCAAAGGGTGTCTTAAGAGACGAGTACCGGGAAAATACGCAAACAATATCACTGACAGAGAAGAAAAACTCGAAACAAAATAAATAAGAGTTCCAACCCGTCTGACCAGCGAGGAAACACACAAAAGTCTCCTAATATTTGTAGACGCCTATGTCCAGCAGTGGACTTCTAGAGGCTAAATTGGTGAATTGATTGATGATGATTATAGACAGGTAGGCTACTTTTCATTCCTGGAATAAGTTTTATGGGTTACAAAAGTCGGATCAGAATTCTACAAGGGCAACAGCTAGTTATAATATAATATCAAAGAGATGTAAGTATAATTGTGTAGTTCCTGTATAAACTTACATCAAATAGCTAACTATACAATGAATTAATTAAAATGTCTCATACTTTTCTTTGAAGTCGGTTAAAAGGGAGAATTAAATCAAAGTGCGAGCTAATCTAGCGAAACCCACAGAAATATCAAACCCACATTAAAAACATAAGTTCACCAAATTTCCGACTGCCAGCCCTATTCGTGGTAAGAATGATTGATGGCTGTTTACGTCACGCGCGAATCCCAACCGCAGGGATGTCCCTGTCCCAAGCTTTTAAATTTACATAAACTAGCAAAATTATTTAGTAGCAGACATAAATACCACGAAAGCGTATGATTAGAGTCTGGACTTATTACGGGTAGTTGAAAAGATTGTGTGATGGTAGTGTGATTTGAGTGATAGTACTGTAATTTGAGTGATAACTTGCCGAAACTGATGGTAATTATGTTGATATCTACGATTATTCTAAGAGTTTGATTAATACGTCATGGCTACGTCATCGTTCAAACGCGTAATGTTCTGGCTTGGTCGTGGGCTCAATTCTTGCTTAGTGCAATTTTTTGTATGCATGCAAATATTTATTTTCATTTATTTATTTAATTTATGTACACACAAGAACAAATATAGAGATACATAGGTGGAAATAGCAGTACATACGTGGCTCTGCTTATTTTTATTAGAAATCTTTTCCAGCAGACCTGCGAGAGAAGAGAGAGAGGAGTAGAGAACTTAGTGAAAAATGTATAGGGAAGACGAGAGACAGATATATAAAAATATATAAGATTTCACTGGTTTTGGAGTCTTTATTCTAGATATATCTAGATATATCTGTAATATTCGCTTTTCTAGAAAAAGAATATTATGATGCATTTAAAAACAAACATGCGTATAATACATTCCCTCAGCAGTCAACAGGCATTTATTACGATTTAAAAGCAATCCTTACGGACATACAAGGCGTACGAATAATACGTGTGTATTTTTCCTTATGAGGCGAAAGAACCTCAGGGTCCCATTAACTCACCCATCCGTCAGCTGACTCCGCTAACTGACAAGGGACTGAAGCCATTATTACTTACCATCCTTACAAGATTACGTATATAATCCGCAATAAATTAAAAAAACAAGAAAAGGTCCAAACATAAATTATTAACCACATTCCGCCCTTAATATAATCTTCACGCCGACAAAACTAATCTACAAACCCCTCCGTTTCAGTAACAAAACGGCAATTTTTCGAAAATTTAATAGAAGAACCGCGCCCACGGATGATTCTGGAAATGTTTTCAAAGAAAATTTAAGAAATCTCATCAAAATCTGAGAAAACCATTGCGAGCAACAAAAGAACGGCGATGCTACCGAATGAATTCTTTTTTTTTTTGCTTCCAAATTCAACAATTGAAACAAAAGTAAATTATGGGCTGGTTCAAGAGCGGTCCCAAGAATTATGAAAAATGGTACGACTCCTTATTATTATATTATACATACCGACGGTCGACGCCGGCTCCAACTAACTCGATTTTGTTGGCCAGATTTCTTAACTTTTTTATTGTTCACGAATTGCCATTTCAGCACGATTTATTTCATAAGGTTGATCGATCGCTTATCAACCGCCTGTAACTATTTTAATATCGATTTATTATTAAGTTGTGATAAATTACTACATTCCTATAATAATACATTATACTACTAACGTGATTTATATTATGTTTATAGAATGTCGTTTTAGGATTTCTTTGGGTATTTAAACTATCATGGTCACTCACATTTGTATTAAAGTTATCGGGATATTTACCATGTTGTATTGTTCTGAGTTTCCAATATTTGATATAAGTCAGAACAATACATCATGGTAAATATTCTAATAGCTTTAAAACAAAACAAAAATAATCGTTGGGGTATTTAGGGCACCTCAAGATCTTTTTATCCCAATCGAAATTCCCCTGCGAGCCACTAAAACTGCTGATTAGCGGATGTGGGCTTTTCACGGACTTTCCACTCGAAATTGTAGAGGTCAGCTGGTAGTCATTCTACGTAGAAGACACGGGGTTCCCAAGGGCAAGCTTTGAATGTAATTGATATTGTCGTTGGGATAACGATTTTTTTGATTTCTAAATGTACAGTCGCCATCAGTAGTTACAGAACACTATCAAGTCAAATTCAAAAATCATTTATTCTGCAGAGAACATTAAATCGGCACGGCAAAACGTCAATAAAAAAGAAAACATAAAAACCAGTTTAGTAAATGGATCACCGGTACGAAACACGGCCCCGACCTGAGAAGACTCCGGCAAGAAACTCAGCGGGCATTTTTTTGGTCTATTTACAAACATACACTTAGTCTACTTAATCTAAATACAAAAAAAATACTTGCGTATTGGTTATATTGGTTTACTACTTGACAAGCAATTTTATATTTGACAAATGTCGGTCATTGTACTTACCTCTACCAGTCTCTATGGGAATATGCAGGGACGAAAGCATAAAAAAGTAAATAGGCTGACCCGTTGGCCTTTACCTTTTTTATATTCTTTATATTACAATGTTTACATTGACTGCCAGCAGTAAAATTTAAATAAAATTAGCTTTTCGAGTGAGTGTTTCGTAGTAAATTTGTAAAATGTGCATAACACGTTTTTCTAAGTAAACATAAACGTAACAAGGAGCACTATTTATAAGTAGATAATTTTATTGATCGAAATTATTGTATTGTTATCCGAACTAAAGGTATGTACTAAAAACTAGATCAACCAGACTGTTGTCTGGTTTTTCTAGTATTTAGTGCATACCTAGTATTTAGTGATTGAAATGGAAGGGGGTGAAATTTCAATCACTAAATTTTGTTCAACTAGTAGGTCTAATATATATAGTCAAATAAAAACTAGACAAAAAGACCTTTAAGACTCCTGTTGGTTTCCAGTTGTGACCTTGTTTCGAGTCTGGATTTTTTATTTCATTACTTATATGCTATTGATGGAGTCTGGTGACATTCACGTTTAACTAACATACTAATGTAGGTAATACACGGAGCAGTTCAAAAAAAAATGCAGAGATATTGTTAAGTATCTTTATAAATATATCAAGTTATCTTCTCCCTCGCACATTACTCCACATTTTACCTCAAAATACCCACTATGTATGTTAACAATGTCAAAACAAGCGACCGGGATAACTATTATATAAAATTAAATAAACATTATATTGAAGCAGCTAGACATTGTATAAAAAGAAAAAAAAAGAAAGAAAGTATACTTAATACATAGGGGAAGCAGAGAGAAAAACCCGTCACAAATATTTCTTAACTTACTGGGGTTTGTCTCAAATTTGGATGTTATAAAAATGTAAACATTTTGATTTCATTTGATTTGATATAAGTTCTAAGAGAAGAAATTTACAAAACATCCGATTTTATATTGCAACTATTTCATTGCCTTGTATTTTCTGCTTTCATATATTCTCTGCATACTACATTATATAGCTTGCTAACATGTTTGTGAAAAACAGAATATATATTTTTTATATCGTGCTTGTAGGTACAATTTAACGTTAAAATTAAGGCATGTGTACACTCAGGTACAACATATTATTATATAATACCATTATTTCCCCCGTGGCTCACAGTACGTGAATACAAGGACAACCTAACATATTAAGACGAAATTCACGGCATTTTTACCGTAACATTTTATGGGTGGTAAAGTAATGCAATTCCAACCATAAATGGGGGTGGTAGGAGGGAGGTTTTAAGTAGACGTATGCTGCAATTTCTATGGTTTGTGAGAATATCAGAATGGAGAAAAAAAGATATCAACTTACAAGACAGGATTTGCCCATAACAATCTTTTTCTAAGGTAGTTTAAGAACAACAAAGAAATCGGACAGAGGCTCATCGAGGCGACCGGAGATACTCGTTCCGGGTCGTTCCTGGTCCAAAGGCTGTCCATCGCCATCCAACGTGGCAACGCAGCAAGTGTTATGGGCACTTTTGCACCGGGAGCGATCAGGGGCGGGTTATTTGATTAGTACATGGACTAAGCATTGTTTGTTGAACCATATTTATTTTAGGTAATTTTATGATTCTATACCTATTGTTACCATAAACAATTAAGTTTATACTGTGTCTGTAAAAAAAATATATTTAAGAACATGATAAGTCCAGATATAAATTGGCAGTCATCCAAACGACTAAAGAAAGTATTGCTGTTTCAAGTCTCAGACTGTTTGTATTTTTTTTTCCTAATGGTCCGTTCTTGAAATAATAAACAGTTAGAAATTCAGTGTTGATCTATTTTCAATGCGGTTTTCTTAACTTCAACAGCTTGACGGTTAAGTCAGCCTTTCAATCGAGAGGTTCCGGGTTTGGATCCAGACCCTCGATTCTACTAATAAATCAAAATCATTGTCATACCACAGACACTGCAAAAAATAGCATTAAATTTTAGATTTTACTTCCACTTTACTTCAAGCTCAAAGTTAAATGAAAAGAATTTCATAATCTTTGATTCACTTTGCAAAAAGATATATAATTTTGTAAATGGATTTTTTTACAATGTCCGTGGTATGACAGTGGTTTTGATTTAGTAGAATCGAGGCAATATAGTACTATAGCAACACACAACACAACTATGGCAACACAAGCAATATAGCATAGCAGAAGGGGATAAAGGAAATATGAGTGATATTGGTTGCCAATATTTTATTTAATACATACATACTTAGTCTGGCCATACTGTTACAATTAAAATAAGAAAGAAAGATTTGAATTTGGAATCTGTCATTTTTATACGATTGTTCATTGTGTTTTCTGATTTTGGCGACAATACATTGTACAATATTTTGCTATATTAAAATGGAGTGGGGTGATAAAGGAAACCGAATCGCTGTGATTGCATTACACAAAGTTGGTATGGAGCCGAATGTAATTTTTAAAACTCTCCATACGCTTGGTATTAGTCAAATGTTTGTGTACCGGGCTATTAATAGGTACAATGAGACCTCCTCTGTTTGTGACAGAAAAAGATCTGGCCGTCCACGTAGTGTTCGTACGAAAAAGGTGGTCAAAGCAGTAAGGGAAAGAATTCGAAGAAATCCTGTCCGAAAGCAAAAGATTTTATCTCAGGAGATGAAGATAGCATCCAGAACCATGTCTCGCATTTTAAAAGATGACTTAGGACTTTCAGCCTATAAGAGACGCACTGGTCATTTTTTAACTGATAATTTAAAAAAAAATAGGGTGGTAAAATCGAAGCAACTACTGAAGCGGTACGCAAAGGGAGGTCACAGAAATTTTTTTTTTACAGTTGAGAAAATCTTTACAATTGAGCAACATTTTAACAAACAAAATGACCGTATTTATGCTCAAAGTTCTAAGGAAGCTTCCCAATTAGTCGACAGAGTGCAACGTAGGCATTATCCGACTTCAGTGATGGTTTGGTAGGGTGTTAGCTATGAAGGAGTGACTGAGCCATATTTTTGTGTAAAAGGTATCAAAACACCGGCACAAGTGTATCAAGATACCATTCTTGAGAAGGTAGTTAAACCCCTTAACAACACCATGTTCAATAACCAAGTATGGTCCTTCCAACAAGACTCAGCGCCGGGCCATAAAGCTCGGTCCACGCAATCTTGGTTGGAAGTGGACGTTTCGGACTTCATCAGAGCTGAAGACTGGCCGTCGTCTAGTCCCGATCTTAATCCGCTGGATTATGATTTATGGTCAGTTTTAGAGAGTTCGGCTTGCTCTAAACGCCATGATAATTTGGAGTCCCTAAAATAATCCATACGATTGGCAGTGAAGAATTTTCCCATGGAAAGAGTGCGTGCTTCTATTGATAACTGGCCTCAAAGTTTAAAGGACTGCCATGTGTTGCAGCCAATGGAGGTCTCCATTGACTTCGAATAAGCTTTTTATATTTTAAATTGTTTTATATTTATGTATTAAACTAACACACTGTAAAAGTAATAAATATTATTTGTGGTTGCGCCGATAGTAGAATTTGTATTTTTTTTCGCTCAATAGTAGTAATTCAAATTGATGACACTGAACACACGCTCCCTATACCCATCTCCCTCCCGCACTACCTTTAAAGTGAGATAGCAGTAGTTTTCGCACCGCTCAATTGTCAAAATAGACGCATCGCCACTTCCGCTTTGAACTAGCAAGAAACAACGGCAGCGGCGCGCGCGACTCTCAGAAATTAATAATGTTTGTTGGATTTTAACCGCTTTCATAGACCTTTACCAATCGGATTGTGCCTCTCGTGTGTCCCTCAAGTGATTTAGTGATGTGGGCGGCAGCTCCTGAGCCAGGAAGAGAAGACCGGTGCACCGGCCCAGCCAGCACGTGGCGTAGTAAAGGTTAGTGCATCCTCTCCTAATTACTCGGGTTGCATTCAATGCCTAAACCACCTCCGCGGCAACCCGATCACCTGTCTTGTTTGTTGTGTAAAGTGTCATATGAAACAGTTAACTTCACCCCCCGCAAAATACAGTCCACTAGCTCAGGTGGCATGAGAATCGCGCCACCATTCTTTTTGGTCCTGATCGAGCCGGATACTTAGTCGTAGTTTCGCATTTTGTTATTATTCTATTGGGAATAAACGCACCGCACCTAAATACCTAGTTATTTTAGTAGAAAACCCCGCATCTAGGCATTTAGGTTTAGATCTTAGGTATACTAGACACCCTAGTGCATAGGCACAGCGTAATACCTAACGCATTTGGCTATTTCAATTTCTGGGTTGTCCGTTCGCCGCTGGCTCGCATCGTGTTTACCTGATACCTACATAGGTTAGGTACGTGGTTATACCTCGCTCGCATTTCTCTTATCGTATCGATCCTTAGTCGTAGCTCGCTTTTGTTATTTATTCCACAGGGAATAAACGCACCGCACCTAAATACCTAGTTATTTTAGTAGAAAACCCCGCATCTAGGCATTTAGGTTTAGATCTTAGGTATCCTGACACCCTAGTGCATAGGCACAGTGTAATACCTAACGCATTTGGCTTTGTTTTTATTTGTTTCAATTAAGTTGTCCGTTCGCCGCTAGCTCGCATCGTATTTACCTAATACCTACGTGGGTAGATACGTGGTTATACCTCGCTCGCATTTCATTCAAATTCATACGAAAGTATTTTAATTTGAATAGATATTACGCAATACTTAATCCCTGAAATAATAGTTGAACCTAGACAGCGATCTAGCTCGCGTAGGTACGATCTTGTTGCTATGCGCGTTTTGTTCAAGCTTGCACTCGCAGTTATAAGTACCTACCTACGGATATCGTTCGCGCCGCGTCGCTGTACTGTAGGTACCGCTAAGATTAAGTCATTTCATTTGTTGTTTACCGCACTTTAGTTTGATATTAGTTGTAAAAATGCCCCCAAAGGTTGGTAGTACCGATAGTAAAGTTCAATTGAAACTTTTATACGCTAAAAGAGAAATGATTTACTCTCGTGTACAATCGATTTGTGATAATGCACTTAAAACCTCTGATTTGGCTATTAGAGATTCGTTCTTGTGTTCTATAGAAAACTTGGATAGTTTACGCGTGGATTTCGAATCTTTAGTACATGACATCAACGTTTTAGAGTTAAATTTAAATCCCGATTACTCAGTGAGTTATCAGGCCTTGTCGTCGTTTGACGATTTGTATTGTCGTATCAAACGCGTCGCTAGAAGTTTGGAGAAACCGTCTGACCGACCCAATCCCACTCGCGACCGACCTAAGTTGCCACCAATTCAAATACCCGAATTTGATGGTAACATTCGCAATTGGTGTTTATTTATAGATAGTTTTGAGAATACAATAGATAAGAACGATTCGTTGACAGATCACGAAAAATTGCATTATCTCGTTGAAAAATTAACTGGTAAAGCTATAACCGTTTGCGCTGGAATTACGTTTAGTGCCGAAAATTATAATTTAATTTTAAATACTTTGAAAGCTAAGTATGAGGATAAAAGTTCGGTAGCTAACGCATATTTGGATCAGATGTTTGACTTGAAACCCATTACGGCATGTAACGATCAAAACTTAGAGAAGTTTCTAGATACTTTCGCATCATCTGTTCGCGCCGTAAAGAACCTAAAGATCGATGACCTCTGCGACTTCTTATTTTTGTATATGGGTTTAAAGAAATTAGATTCCGAAACCATTCGTTTATTTGAGTCGGATCATCGCGGCAATAAAATTCCTAAGTTCGAAGACTTAGAAAGTTTTGTTCGCGAGCATATAAAAATATTGCAACGCTCTTCATCGAAACATTTTCACTGGTGGTAGAGATTTTTACTGGTGGTAGAGATTTGACGGCACAAATTTGTCACAAATTTCGACCGGGTTGGTACCACCGTGCAATATTGCGAAAAACCCTTCATAGTAATTCAATTTCGGTTGGATTGCGTTCAGGGATCAGCAAATGCATAGCCGGGTAGGGGTGATGGTGGTCGCAGCACTAGTGGGACCAGTGGGTCTTGGCGTAGTCTAGTGAGGATGGTGCGGGGCGACGCGCCGGTCAGGGAGACCCGTAGAAACGGTGGTGCCGCTGGCCGCCCGCGGTATAGTACAGAGGCCCAACTGGGACTAACCACCCTGGAAGGCTGCCTCACCAGACCGCGCATAATCCCGGTATGGCTCGTCGTGCCGGTTGGTGACCGGAAGTGGGGGCCAGGCGACCATATTCGGGGGGGTACGGGGGCCCTTCCGTACGGCGTGTCGGCTCACGCCATACCTCATAATCATAGACAAAACCAATATCCCGCACTTTGTCACGCGGTGCTGCGACGACAATCACCTCTTTTTTTCACGCCCTTTTCTCCTTTTCATCATGGCAGCGCATTTAAGAGTATTGGGCAACACAGCGGCTCTACAGACTCCCACAAGCTCGCTATTTGAGGTGGAGTCCACTAACATCTGTGGACTCCATGCGAACCTCAACGCCGTCCACCAACACCTTGAGACGGCGAAACCAGATATGCTCTTTCTCACGGAGACACAAATAGGCCGCCCTGATGACACGACCTACTTGCTTTACCCCGGCTATGTTATCGAGGAAAATTTCCGTGCAAAAGCCGGGGTGTGCGTGTTTGTTAGGGCGGATGTTTGTTGTCGCCGTTTGCGCTGCCTTGAGGACCCATCCTTTTCAACCCTATGGGTACACGTAGACCATGGCTCTACGAGTCAGATCTATGTGTGCCTCTACCGTTCCCATACAGGAGATGCTGAGACAACTCGACTCTTTGAATATCTGAGTCAGGCGGCAGATGATGCGCAGGAACGGTTTCCGAACGCCGAAGTGGTATTTTTGGGGGACTTTAACGCCCACCACGAAACCTGGTTGGGCTCCTCCAAAACAGACCATGCGGGAAGAGCCGCCCATGCATTTGCTCTGGCGCATGGCCTGACCCAATTGGTACACGAGGTCACTAGAATACCAAGAAGGTCGGGCCTAGCACCCTCTCTGCTAGACCTTCTGCTGACGAGTCACCCAGACCTGTACAGTGTTTCGGTACAAGCCGCTTTAGGCAATTCCGACCACTGTCTGGTCTGCTCCAAGGTGCCAATTATAGCGCCTTCAAGACCCGTGCAGGGGAAGCGGCGTCTCTGGCACTACTCGTCAGCAGATTGGGATGGGCTGCGCAACTATTTTGCGTCCATCCCGTGGGTTGAACGCTGCTTTGAAGGTAAGAAACCCTCGGATTGTGCTACTGCTGTTGCCGGTGAGATCGGTCTGGGTATGGAATACTATATTCCTTACACTGATGTCACCGGTGCCCGAGGAGTGCGCCCTTGGTTCGGGCGCGAGTGTGCGAGGGCTGTTGATCAAAAGCAGTCCGCGTATCGCGCTTGGGTAAGGGCGCGTGCCACGCACGATCCCAATGTGAGCCACTTCAAGGCGGCGTACAACAGAGCCACAAAGGTCTGCAAGAGGGCTTACGTCAAAGCGGATGCCCTGCGCATTGCGCGGCTTGGTCAAGAGCTAGTGGCACATCCCACGGGCAGCCGTGGATACTGGCGACTGGCCAAAGCCGTGCAGGCCAACTTCTGTCAGCCTTCGCTGCCACCGCTGCGCTACCCTGATGGATCCCTGGCCCATGGACCGCAAGAGAAAGCCAATATGCTAGTAAATCTCTTTGCGGCCAATTCCCGAGTCGATGATTGCGGTATACAGCCGCCGACACTACCCAATGGTGACCACGTAATGCCTGAAATACGTATCAGGCAATGCGATGTTCGTGCGGTGCTTCAATCACTCGATGTCCGGAAAGCCAGTGGCCCGGATGGTATTCCAGCGGTGGTCTTACAAAAATGTGCAGCGGAGTTGTCTCCGATGCTTACGCGGCTGTACCGACTGTCCTACAGCTCGGGTACAGTGCCTTCGGCTTGGAAAGAGGCGAATGTACAGCCGATCCCCAAGAAGGGGGATCGCTCAGAGCCAGCCAACTATCGACCCATAGCCGTCACCTCAGTGCTGTGCAAGGTCTTCTAGCACATCATTAACAAACAGCTCATGCGTCACCTAGAGGATCACTCCTTAATTAATGACCGGCAATATGGCTTCAGGCCGAAACGGTCAACGGGTGATCTTCTGGCATACGTTACCCATCTTTGGGGTGAGGCTATGGACAAGCACGGCGAGTCACTGGCAATTAGTCTTGATATCGCCAAATCTTTCGATAGAGTCTGGCACAAATCGCTTCTCTCCAAGCTACCAGCCTTTGGTCTGCCTCCTAGACTGTGCAACTGGATTGCTAGTTTCCTGCAGGAGCGCCGTATCCGCGTCCTCTGTGATGGACGGGCTTCGGAGTTCTTGCAAATAAATGCTGGCGTCCCGCAGGGGTCTGTATTATCTCCCACTCTCTTTCTTCTGCATATCAACGACATGCTGTCCACCGGCAGCATACATTGCTATGCAGACGATAGCACCTTACACGGGAGTTATCACGGACAACCTGCGGCCAAACAGTCTGATATCGTGGAAAAAAGACAGCTTCTTGTCACTGAACTGGACCGGATCTTGAATCACATTTCTCAATGGGGCTCCGAGAACATGGTCGAGTTCAATGCCAAGAAGACGCAGGCTTGTGCGTTCACAGCAAAGGTATCTTCTTTCCTTCCCCTTCCCACTCTTCAGAGCACGCCACTTCCACTGCAGGACAATCTCTATATCCTAGGCATGGATATTCGCTGCAAACTGAATAACAGAAATTACATCGAGAGCATCATCAAAACAGCCTCGCGGAAACTCGGACTCTTAAACAAAGTGAGACGTTTTTTCACGCCGGAGCAGCGGTGTCTTCTCTATAAGACACAAATTCGCTCCTGCGTGGAATACTGCTCGCATCTCTGGGATGGCTCCGCGAAATACCTACTAGATGCTCTCGACAGGTTGCAGCGACGCGCGGTCCGAATTATTGGGAACCCTGAGGTCACGAACACCCTCGAGCCTTTGCAGATGCGTAGAGATATTGCTTCCTTGGCTGTATTTTACCGTCTCTACCACGGTGAGTGTTCTGACGAGCTCTTCCAACTAATCCCACCATCTCCTTTCCTACATAGGACAACACGTGCAGGCCTTAGATGTCACCCTCACACTGTGCAGAATATACGAGCAAGAACCAAGCGGTTCGGAGACTCTTTTCTTTGCCGCACCACCAAGACCTGGAATTCATTACCAGCACACGTGTTTCCTTCTTCCTACAGTCCCGGGGCCTTTAAGCGGGGCGTGAAAAAGCATCTGATGTGACCGCCAAGCTGAGTGCCACCATTGTAGCACTTAGTGTCTGTAATGGTGACCCTCTTTCCTGAGACTTTGCCTTTAGCTTACCATCAGGCGAGGTGAGGTCAAGTTGGCGTGTCCTATATAAAAAAAAAAAAAAAAAAAACATGAAGGCGCGAAGAAAGTTGTTAGTTCTGAACGCAAAATAGATGCGTCATCGAAGTCACTGAGGTCAACTCATACTTATGTTAATACCGCACCAGCACATGTACAATCACCTGTTTGCTCTTTGTGTAATACTCATCATTCGCAATTGTACAAGTGTCCGGGTTTCCTAAAATTATCGCCTAGTGATCGTTATAAATTTGTTCGCGCTAATAATTTTTGTTTTAATTGTCTCGGTACTAAACACCGCGTTGTTTTATGTAATAGTAGAAATAGTTGTCGCAAATGTCAAGCGAGACACCACACTTTACTTCATTTTGAAAATAGTAATGCCGCATCCAATGTGAGCACAGTTGGTTCGTCGAGCGGTGGCACACGGCGGCCTGCGCTCGCGCGCGCTCCGGCCCGCCCGGAGACCGCTGCGAATGACGTCACCTTGTGTTCGTTGTCCGCTAATGCTGCGCTCACTACTGTGGTTCTCGCGACTGCTCGCGTCATTATTGTTGATGCATTAGGTAAACCGCACATTGTTCGAGCGCTATTAGATGGCGCTTCGCAAAGTAATTTTATTACTCAAGATTGTTGTCAACGTCTTGGTTTCAATGTTAATAAGCGTTCAACCCGCTCAGTGGTGAAGGGTTTTGGAGGTTTACAGTCAGCTATTCATGGCACCGTTAAAACAAGGTTTGGATCTCGTTTTAATAATAATATTTGGTTTGACATGGATTCGCTCGTTATAGATAAAATAACTGAACAGTTGCCTACCGTCCCGGTTGACACGTCTTTATTAACGAAATTTAAAGACTTGCCTTTAGCAGATGAGACTTACGCTGTTCCTGGAGTCGTCGATATATTGATCGGCGCTTCGATTCTCCCGCACCTCCAGTTATCACGTAAGGTTCAAGGGGGACCGACGTACCCCGCTCCGCACGCACTGGAAACAGTTCTTGGTTTTGTTATAATTGGTTCTGCACCCGCTTCTATAGATAGTTTTAGTCACTCGACTGCTTCGTTCTGTTGCACCGTCGAGCCGCCACTGGAGTCTACCATCCGCAAGTTTTGGGAAATTGAAGAGGTCAATGTCCCACCTATCCTAAGCCCTGATGACAAGATGGCTGAGGAGATTTATTGTCGCACGACTACTCGTGATGAGCAGGGTCGTTATGTTGTCGCGCTCCCTTTCAAGGGAGATATTTTTTCGCTCGGTGACTCCCGTGTATCCGCTGAAAAACGCTTTCTTTGTTTAGAACGAAAGATGCAGGCGTCTCCAAAGTTAAAGCAAGCCTATGATGAGGTTGTTAACGAATATTTAGATAAAGGTTACATCTCACCTGCGCCTGCGGACACTGACGAGACCCAGCCTTCGTACATTATCCCGCACCACGGAGTTATTAGAGAAGATAAGCTTACTACTAAACTCCGCGTAGTCTTGGATGGCAGTGCTAAGACTAGCACTTCCGTGTCG
This sequence comes from Eilema griseolum, assembly GCA_963662185.1. Taxonomy (NCBI): domain Eukaryota; kingdom Metazoa; phylum Arthropoda; class Insecta; order Lepidoptera; family Erebidae; genus Eilema; species Eilema griseolum. The sequence continues at coordinate 19,588,922 of OY759248.1, read as the reverse complement.
CATTAATATTAGTAGAATTTTAGCCTTTTCGGACTCAACAGTCGCTTTGTGTTGGGCCCACTCTTCGCCCCATCGTTGGGACACATTCTTCGCTAATAGAGTGGCAAAAATTCAATCTGAATTAGCGCCACAAAATCTCTTTCACGTTGCTGGCACCGACAACCCAGCCGATTGTCTTTCTCGTGGATTGCTTCCCTCGCAAATTTTAGATCACCCGTTATGGTTTAGTGGACCGTCCTGGATTCATGCCGCGTTAGATAAGTGGCCAGTTAGTCAATTCAATCCCACTACGGTTTCCGAACCACCCGAGGAGAAGAAGCACTCGCTTGTTGTATCGGTCCCACGTGAAGAGTCCCTTATTTTGTTGTTGGCTAATCGCGTCTCGTCTTGGTCGAGACTGTTGCGTTGCGTTGTGTTGTTTATGTAGGCCGATTTTTGAGAATTTTATCTACGCGCGGTCATATAGAGTTGACCGGTGATTTAAGTGCGCTAAAATATTTGCCCGCAATAGATGTTGATGACGATAGAATGCACCTTCTAACTCGTCACGCTCTTTTGGATAGATTAGTCCAATCGTTTTGGAATCGTTGGAGAACCGATTGTTTGCACACGCTGCAGTCGCGTCAAAAATGGAATACTCCATCTAACCCAATTACTGTAGGTACGGTGGTAGTCCTTATGACTGGGAATGCGCCTCCTTTACATTGGCCTCTAGGAGTAGTAGAGGAAGTTTTTCCCGATTCCCGCGGGATAACTCGTGTTGTACGGGTTAAAACCGCAACCGGATCGTATCTGCGCCCGGTTGTTCGCCTCTGCCCTCTGCCTAGCCAGCAGTAGGCACGAGTTCAAATCTAGGTTTATATTTTAGTTGTTATTTCCCAAACCTAGATTTAGATTAGACTTTAGATTTGTTCCGCATTTTTCGTTTTGAAGGTAACCCTTCAAGCCGGGGGGAATGGTTGCGCCGATAGTAGAATTTGTATTTTTTTTTGCTCAATAGTAGTAATTCAAATTGATGACACTCATCAATTTGAATTACTACTACCCATCTCCCTCCCGCACTACCTTTAAAGTGAGATAGCAATAGTTTTCGCACCGCTCAATTGTCAAAATAGACGCATCGCCACTTCCGCTTTGAACTAGCAAGAAACAATGGCAGCGGCGCGCGCGACTCTCAGAAATTAATAATGTTTGTTGGATTTTAACCGCTTTCATAGACCTTTACCGATCGGATTGTGCCTCTCGTGTGTCCCTCAAGTGATTTAGTGATGTGGGCGGCAGCTCCTGAGCCAGGAAGAGAAGACCGGTGCACCGGCCCAGCCAGCACGTGGCGTAGTAAAGGTTAGTGCATCCTCTCCTAATTTCTCGGGTTGCATTCAATGCCTAAACCACCTCCGCGGCAACCCGATCACCTATCTTGTTTGTTGTGTAAAGTGTCATATGAAACATGTTAACTTCACACCCCGCATAATACAGTCCACTAGCTCAGGTGGCATGAGAATCGCGCCACCAATTTGCAAAACAAAAAAATGTTTTTTCTCCGTAACAAGATTTATGGCTAGACTAGGTATATATAAACACGCCTTCGTAAAAACGATCTGATGCTGACTGTACACAAACTTATGTCAAAGAAAGAAAGCAGTCCACCTAAACATACTATCCCTAAATAAACCACTTAGTGAAGAAAAGAAACAAATTCAGAAGTGTTGACGATGTTCAGTCAAAATATGGAAAAATACGACGTCTGAAATGTATCGTGTGTTTATTGGGGAAAGGGTACAGAGTTCTGAATAGGGAACCGACCAAAGTAAATGACACGCAAATGTATGAAAGGATGGGATGTCGCGCATTCATTAAATTCCGTGTCATTGGTTTTGTATCTTTGCTGGAATATTTGTTGGTAAAGGAAAAAAGGTAGGATTTTTTTTGAGATATTTCGCTCAGTAATGGTCACATTCGTAGGATTCTAAAAAAATAATATATGTCAAATAACACTACAAAAGGAACTATACTTGTGCAAACCTTTTGCTAGTGAATATGATTTTCACCATGCTCGTGGGATACTTTCGCCTCATTTTGCAAGGACCTAGTGAATAAGACGAGGATACTTATTTATCTTACGAAGGACGTATCAAGTGCTGTAAAATCTCAAAGTATTTCCAGCCTGTATAAGCTGGAAATCCTTTGAGGCTTTGAGCTGAGACCTGGAAACCGGTACACATGCTGATGGGCGTATGTAGCTCTGGTGCAGGCCCCTCCTGAGTTCTCTCTTGAGGTTGGGGAGACAGACGACAGTCTCTCCTGTACATGCTTTTTTATATTCATTGTAAGAAGAGGTTTTTATTATGATGATAATGTTGCACTCCTGTAAATGCTATATCAAATTATGGAAATGGATGGTTATGATGATGGGAACTGATGATTTATACTTCTGGCATTCTAGGTATCCAAGTTACAAGGTTTCTAATCAGATTAACCTTATACTAATTAAATAACCTAGTACCTAATTAGTATTAAAAAATCAATAGAATAGGCCTGTAACAGTTGTCATATGTATTATACAAAAAAAAAAATGGAAATGTAGTTTTTGTCCTACTTTCACATTTTTTCTATTGTATTCGAGAAACAAAAGCAGCGATACGCGTATATCAGAGGTAACAGGTGACACGTCTGTCGGATATCCGTGATGATATCGCAGAGTATTTGATATCATTGAATTTATTTGTAGCCTAGTTGCAATTTAGAACAATTTAATAGTAAATATATCTTTAATCATTCTAATAAACATGAAATATTATATTATGAATGTTTATATTTCTCTATCAGAAGGTTGAGAAAGAGGGATGGATGTTTACAGGGTTTATACTGTTATCTCTCTCACCCTGGATACGAAGCTTTAAATATAGTCATAGTAAGCCCTTGTACACGACTTAATACCTAACTGCCAAGAGGTTTTTTTCCGCGCTTATCTTGTGTATATGTGTGTTTGTAATATGATTTGTTACCTCATATCTTCCAAACTACGCGACGGATTTCTTCAATATCGTTATATTTATATCGGTAACCCAACTGTTCTTATATACACAAAAAAAAGTGACATGGTCGTTGTTATATCCTATAGTTTAAAGGAACATAAATATATTGCAATATGGGTATCAAATTAAAGGGCTTATCACGAGGATTTCAAAATAGTACATCATGACCCTATTTATTGACCCCACCTCCATTGAAACAAGGTTGATAGCAGTCCTGTTATCAAACTTATTTTTATTTTTTATTTTGAACTTTTCTGCATCATTCGGGTTTTTTATTTTATTATTTAATTCTTTGACGTTGTTGTTGCACAGTCTTTCCTCTGGGGTCTGGAGATCAGATAGGATAGAACAGTTACGGAAACACCTATTATTAAATGGTAAAGTAGTAAAGGCAGGGGCTACAGCATAGTGAAAAAGTGTCTAGATTAACGACAATTGTCCCTACGACCCTACAAACAGAAGCACTGAGCCTCAAAATCTGTGCTATCTCTGGTAGTACTCATATACAGTTATATTTACGTGAGTTTACGCATCGCAGTATAGATGTGACATACCTTGGAAATAAAGTATCGATCAATTTCTTTCTGTTGTTAGGCACGTATCTAAGTACCTCAGCTATGTCACGGTTGACTGACTCAGCGATGCCTGCCTGTCGTCGAACCCATGAGGCAGATAATTTTTTGTTCAGTTATATATTTTCGATATTCTCGTTTCACGTCAATTCTAACGGTATTCATATTTTGTAAGCAGACCAATGTATCTGTGACTGATTTTGTGTGTGCATGCTTGCATGTTTGTGTGCGTGCGTGTGCGTGTGTTTGCGCATTTGTGTGTTCGTGCGTGCGTGTGTGCGAGCCTGTGTACACGTTTGTGCGTACGTGCTTACATGAAAAGGTCATTTAGTACACTCTACGTTGACGAATCAATCATCAAGTAATTATTTAATGTACAAGTAATTACACTGATTAAAACACTTTTTGCCCTCTTTCAGAAAAGTAATGTTTGTGTATAGTTCCAAAAAAAAAAACACTTAGTAGATTAAGAAAGAGCAGTATGCATAGGTTGTTCCCAACTCAATGGAAGCTCTTAATCCGACGGACTAAAATAGGATAATTTTGCCAAAAGTAAACTTGAAAATCATTAAAGGGAACGTTTTTACACATCGCACGCTCTCCAAATATTTTAAATGTATTTTTTTTTAAAAGAAGGGCTTTTTGTAATGGGCTCTACGTTCAACAATATCACTTTAATCATATTTTTAGCCCCCGACACAAAAACGTTGGGGTGTTATAAGTGTGTCTGTCTGTGTCTGTGTCTGTGTGTGTGTGAATCTGTGGCTAACTCTTGAATGAATGAATCGTTTCAAATAGTTTTTTTTTGTTTGAGAGGTATATTAGTGTTCTAACTATATTTGAGAAAAATCGATCCAAAATGGCCGCCGCCACAAAATTACGGAGTACTTATTTTTTCACATAACACGTACTGGATACATATGCCTGGTTCTACCTTTATTACAAATATTAAACAATCAGTTAAGTGCGAGTTGGACTCGCGCTTCGAGGGTTCCATACTAATTCAAAGTTTTTATTTTATTATACGTATTTCGGTACACGTGAGAGCAGGAGCCAGATACTCAAATGAATGTCGCACGAACGCATTATCTGGTCTAGGTCATTTTAGTTCTATCAAAAGCTTTGATTGTATAATTTTCAAACTGTGCATACTGGCCGGATACCTGGTGATAACTAATTTTAAAAATAGAACACAAGGTAACATTGCGCTTGTCGTATTGTCTTGTCTCGTTTGTATTCATTTTCAAATATGCAACATAGTTCTCTGTGTTTAGAATGGTCGAACAAGAAAGATAACATCGCTATTATCGTGTTGCATAAAGTTACATAAACGTCTACATCGTTTGATTGCATTGACGTAAAAGTTTGATGTTTTTACAGTATCAATGTGTAGGGCACGCCGTAGTAACGGCGGTAAGACCCATCATGGTGGAGTGGCTAGAGAGGCCACACGGAAGCCTCTCGTACCGTCTGACGCAGATGATCACCGAGCACGGATGCTTCGGAAAGTATCTGCGTCGGATGCAGAAAGAGCCAACGTCCGAGTGCCATCACTGCGACGCGAGCGAGGACTCAGGTCCGCACACGCTCACCGAGTGTCCGGCGTGGGAGACGCCGAGGCGGGAGCTTGTGACGGCCCTGGGAGTGAGGGTTCTCACGCTCTCCACCTTGCTCGCAGCGATGGTTCGCTGCGCGGATGCGTGGGCGGCCGGCGCCTCATTCTGCGAGCAAGTAATGCTCGTGAAGGAGGAGGCGGGGCGGGAGCGGCAGCAGGAGCGACGAAGGATCGCAAGACAAGCTGCCCGCGTACGAAGGCAACTCGGGCGTCGGAGGTCGATGAACGACCTCCGCCCCCCATGAGCGCCGGCCTGGGGGTGACAGGTGAAGCCGCCTGTCACCCTGGCAGAAGCAGGCCGCGGCGGTGGCGCGCGTGGCGCGCCTCCCCGTTTCCGGGGATGAGTTGGGGACTCTGTAGTCCCCACACCCGAGAAGAGGGCCAGATCGTGAGAGATGGCCCTGGGTCGGCCGGGGTGCGAGGGATATGCCTGTCAACCTCACCTTCGGCAACCAAAACGACCCACAGGCGGCGTGCGTTTTAGTCGGTTCGTGTCCGACATAACCTCCTCCACCGGCTCCGGTGGGGAGGTATCCGTGGGGATTTTGCGCACGTAAAAAAAAAAAAAAAAGTATCAATGTGTTACCGACCCCTCCTTCTGCGTACAAGTAATGCTCGTGAAGGAGACGGCGGCGGAGCGGGAGCAAAGGAGACTTGCAAACCACGTTGCCCTCGAGCGGTAGTGGCTTGGGCGTCGGAGGTCGCAAAAGGACCTCCGTCCTCCATGAGCTCGGGTCTGGGGGTGACAGCTGGAACAGCCTGTCCCCCTAGCAAAAGCAGGCCGTAGCGGTGGTGCGCGATGCGCGCCTCCCCACACCTGGGGATGAGATCGTCTCATAAGAGACGGTCTTGGACCAGCCGGCTTGCGAGGGATATGTCTCAGATAATCTCACCTGCGGCAACCTGTGGCCCACACATTCGGCGTGCGTTTTAGTCGGTTCAAGTCCAACATAACCTCCCCCACCGGCACCGGTGGTGGGGTATCCGTGGGGATTTTGCGCACCTTAAGAAAATAAATATTCCACGACATTCTACACAGCGCTATCTAGACCCATGGTAAGCATAGCTTAACTAGCTTATGTTATGGGATCTAGAATGCGGATAAACATACTTAGATACTTTTTTTTTGTAAATACATACATATTAAACATAGAAACACCCAGACCAATGCAAATATACATATTCATGCATACAAATATTTGTACTGAGCGGGAATCGAACTCGCGCCCTCTACATAGCAGTCGCATGCTCTATCGCTACGTCACGGAGGTTGATTCAACTTGATACTTCTTCTGAAAAAAGGTCCTGATACATAGACGGACAGACGGACAACGAAGTGATCCTATAAGGGTTCCATATTTTTCCTCTTGAGGTCCTAAGGATGGCTGTTATTCAACCACGCTGTAATGAACGAACGGTTCTGGCTGTTTATCTCGGGCATACCTTCCCATGAATTGCGGGAACGGAATCAAAATTTCATGCTGGCAAAGCCGCGGGCATCAGCTAGTTATTGAAAGACAAATTTATTGATATAGAACTGAACTACTGATACCTTTTTACTTAAACCGGGAATTAAACTCCTGTAAAAACAAATCAACTGCATAGTGTACTTATTCAATATTCCCGTAACTCAAAAAATAGGCTCCTAAAAACATAGCGAAGGTACTCCCGGAAAGGATTTCTCCCAAAGCCCGGAGCCGGTTCGTAAGCTTGCAATTATTAATTCCCTGCTTTTAAAATATCGCAGCCCAGTCGCTTCCTTGATTAAAATTGCACGACGGATAAAGAAACTGTTTATCCGGATTAGAATTTGATAGACATCTCTTTGTTGCTTGCCTTTTTTAACGATGTCCAACATCACTTGAGCTTTTTTCATGGTTACGAGATTTTCGCTTCGATGCTGTAGCTTCAGTTACTTCTTCTCATCCTTTGAGAACCACTACCAGACGGTAGTAAATACCAGAAACCCATGCGAACCTTGAGCTAAAGCTTCATTCGATATTCAGGCGCCGTGTGTTTTAGTCGGTTCGAGTCCAACATAACCTTTTCCACCGGCTTCAGCGAGGAGGCAACCGTGGGGATTCTTCGCATGTAAAAATATAACGCTGTGTAAATTGTCGTAAAATATGATATTTTACGCCATTTACTTTTTGCTTTAGATTCATATTCGACTTTCGTAAATATGATCACGATTCTAAATTCCGTAACAGACTCAAGTGGCTCCCAATTCGTTTTCGCAGGAATGCTTGCATTTTGGCATTATTATATAACGTTCTCTTCAATCCTACTACTCCCACTTGTCTCAAAGACGTTTTACATTTCTCTATGACAAACATGCGAGATCCTTTGAGCCGTCTAGAAACTTGACGCTGTAGTTGCAAGCGCATTCTACAGTTTATTATGGCAAATCTTTTACTGTGAAGGCCGTTGGACTATGGAATGCATTACCAGTAAAGAATCAAAAAAAATTTGGTAAGGAGTCATTATCTCTCTACAGCGTAGTCGTTGAAAACTCCTCACATTCACATTTAATTTATTTATTTATCTACATATCGTATTTGTATACTATGTTTTATTCATGTAACTCACTCTTTTAAATATAATAACAAATTACACCAACACTCACATATACTGGTTGTCTGGAAGAGATCGCGATAAGACCGACCATTGTACAACTATCTATCTTTTTTATACACAACTTAGGTGGCAGACAAGTACACGGCCCACTTGATGGAACGTGGTCACCGTGACCTATGAATGTGTGCAATACCAGGGGAGTCACAAACATGCTGCCGACCCTATAAGAGTTTCTGTGCTGTCAGTGCAGAAGACACAATCAGGACAAGCCCTTGATATTTCCAATTGCAACACAAAAACTCTCCAGTGAGCTCTGGCTACCCTACTCACCGCCGGTGACACAACACGAGGTTATTACAACCATGGTATGCTGTTGGGTGGAGGTACTTCCCCAGTCGGACTGCTCAATTAGGACGGGAATACCATCATGTCCTACATTTTTCTGTACACCATATGATTCCTATGTTTGGTGTGCAATAAAGAGTACTTATCTTATATTATCTCACTAATATTACATAGTTTTCACCGCCCATAGTGCATTTAATTGTAACAACGTACAAAAGGCTGCGGCCCACCAGGCGTGATCACCTTATCTGGTCACAGGAACTTCCCACCCCGTTCCTAGACAAATCCATCTCAACTGATTTGGGTAATATAGACCCATAATTTGCCTTTGACAGGTGATATTCACGTAATTTCACCTATTTGCTGGAACGCCTGCATACCATCTTGACCCCTTTGACTCAGTGCAAAGACGGGCATTGAGGCTGGTTCAATCCCATACTCACAGGTAGTGTGGAACCTTTTAGCCTTAGGAGGGATTTTGCCTCACTGTGAATGTTCTACTGTGGTTTATGCTCGTATGAATTGTTTGACATGATGCCCGCAGCTACATTCTATCATCGTACCTCTCACCATAGGCAGGGAATTCATTCTCACACATTGTGACCTGAGACGGTGCGCACTGTGTGGTATGAAAGAAACTTCATCCCACGCACACTCAAGCTGTGGAATGACCTCCGTGCTGCGGTTTTTCCCAAGCACCGGGGGAGGGGGGAAATCAAAGCATTAAGATCATTTTAAGTAATTTGTTTGACCGTACAATGACTGACTGTACAGTGGTTTATTATGATTATTACTTATACAACTGGTTGGCTACTGCAACTAGGAAAATATGGAAAAATACAGATACTTTCTCCGTTTGTAAGTATGCTGTGACTCCGGACCCCGTCTCAGACCTGGATCCATTTGCTCTCTTGTCCAATCCCTTGAAATGCTCTAGCTAGGTTCAGCGCAGGAATAACAGAAAACGGTGTGACTGTGGTCAAATTTTGGGCAGTCATAGCTTAGAAAAAAATAAGGCATTTCGTTGCCATTGTTAAAACTACTAATGACATATTGTCCAATGTTGACATTGCCCATCGTTGTGGGCACAATTTTCAAAAATAATAAATTATAATAAAATAATATCTGTATTAATATTGGTGTGCAATAAAGAATTAAGTATCTATCTAAATATATTACGATTTAAAATCTTGATTTTCAGATAGATAAATAGAATTGCAAACTAAATTCAATTCTCCTTTCGCAATTAATATATTAAAAGGGCTCTGTCATAAATTTAAAGTACCCTGAAGCAGATCAGAGGTATAGTCTCTGTATTCAAGTGAAGTTAATGACTTTCTGATTATTAAAGTTTGAAGTAATATTATCTTGACTTTGAAATCCCTTTGAACTCAAAGCTATTTTAAAATTCGTATACTATTGATAATGAGAGTAAGCTCCGGATGATTTTAATTTTTTAGTCAATTTGATTGTTTCCTTCTTCATATTAGCGTTAATCCCAGTCGCATACAAAACTAACCACGGTAGCCTAGTGGTATGAGTAATGGACTGCAGGCTGTGACGAGGTCTCGGGTTCGATCCCAGGTTTTAGCATGGCATACACCAATGGCTTTTCAATGCTTTTCGAAGTGTGTGGTAGTTGACGACGAAGTCCCCGAGGTCACTTGGGTAGAACTGGAGCTGGCGGTGCGAAGGCTTAGAGCCAAGAAGAGCACCGCCCCGGGACCCGACGGCATTCCAGGCCGCGCGTGGGTCCTAGCTCTGGGAGAAGACGGTCTCGAACCCCGACTGAGAGGGTTCCTCAGCGCATGCTTGGAGCGGGGCCAGTTTCCGAAGATGTGGAAGACGGGGAAACTGGTCCTCATCCGAAAGGAGGGTCGCCCGGCGGACGAACCGTCCGGCTACCGGCCCATTGTGTTGCTCGACGAGGTGGGCAAGCTCTTTGAAAGAGTTATTGCGAAGCGCCTCGTCGAGCACCTCTCTGGTAGGGGGCTGGACCTGGCGGATGCCCAATATGGCTTCCGCCGGTGGCGGTCCACCGTGGATGCCATCATGCGCGTGAGGACTTTGGCGGAGGAGGCGGTCGCCCGGGGTGAGGTGACGTTGGCGGTGTCCTTGGACATCTCCAACGCGTTCAACACCTTGCCCTGGAGTTGCATCAGGGAGGCACTCGTGTACCACGGTGTGCCTCTCTACCTCCGCCGCATAGTCGGGGCGTACCTGACGGAGAGAGCCGTCATCTACCCAAGTGCGACCGGCGTCGGTCGGCGTGAGATGTCGTGCGGTGTTCCACAGGGATCGGTTCTCGGGCCGCTACTGAGCTTGCGGACGGCGCCGCCGTCACGTGCTATGCGGACGACACGCTAGTGACGGCGAGCGGGGCTACATACCGCGAAGCGATCCTGAGAGCCACGACCGCGGTTGCTCGAGTCGTGGAACGGATCCGGCGGCTGGGCCTTGAGGTGGCTGTGCATAAATCCGAGGCCATGTTCTTTCATGGACCTCGGCGCACGCCACCACCTGGTTCCAGTCTCGAAGTGGGAGGCACTCTCATCGGCATCAAGTCCCAGATGAAATATCTGGGGCTCGTGCTCGACGGCCGGTGGGACTTCGGGAAGCACTTCCGAAGTCTAGGCCCCAAATTGGTGGGCACAGCCAACGCTCTGGCGCGGCTACTGCCTAACCTGAGGGGCCCGGAGGACTCCTGCAGGAGACTCTACGCGGGTGTCGTGCGGTCCATGGCCCTGTACGGGTGTCCCGTGTGGGCGGACACCCTGAATGATCGGCACATGCCCCTGCTGCAGCGTCCGCAGCAGAGGTTGGCGTGCCGCATCATAAGGGGGTACCGCACGATATCCTTCAACGCGGCGAGTCTCCTCGCCGGATCGCCACCATGGATCCTGGAAGCGAGATCCCTTTCGGCGCTATACCGGTTCCGAAAGGCGGCGCGGGAGCGGGGTCACGATCCCGAGCCCGAAGAAATTCGGGCCGTGAGATCCCGGCTCCGCAGGGAAATGGTGGCGGAATGGGAGCTATGACTTGGGCGACCAGGCGCAGGGCGCGCCGTAGTAGCGGCGGTAAGACCCATCATGGGGGAGTGGCTAGAGAGGCCACACGGTAGCCTCTCGTACCGTCTGACGCAGATGATCACCGAGCACGGGTGCTTCGGAAAATATCTGCGTCGGATGGAGAAAGAGCCAACGTCCGAGTGCCATCACTGCGACGCGAGCGAGGACTCAGGTCCGCACACGCTCACCGAGTGTCCGGCGTGGGAGACGCCGAGGCGGGAGCTTGTGGCGGCCCTGGGAGTGAGAGTTCTCACGCTCTCCACCTTGCTCGCGGCGATGGTCCGCTGCGCGGATGCGTGGGCGGCCGGCGTCTCCTTCTGCGAGCAAGTAATGCTCGTGAAGGAGGAGGCGGGGCGGGAGCGGCAGCGGGAGCGACGAAGGATCGCAAGCCAAGCTGCCCGCGTACGAAGGCAACTCGGGCGTCGGAGGTCGATGAACGACCTCCGCCCCCCATGAGCGCCGGCCTGGGGGTGACAGGTGGAGCCGCCTGTCACCCTGGCAGAAGCAGGCCGCGGCGGTGGCGCGCGTGGCGCGCCTCCCCGTTTCCGGGGACGACTTGGGGACTCTGTAGTCCCCACACCCGAGAAGAGGGCCAGATCGTCAGAGATGGCCCTGGGTCGGCCGGGGTGCGAGGGATATGCCTGTCAACCTCACCTTCGGCAACCAAAGCGACCCACGGGCGGCGTGCGTTTTAGTCGGTTCGAGTCCGACATAACCTCCTTCACCGGCTCCGGTGGGGAGGTATCCGTGGGGATTTTGCGCACGTAAAAAAAAAAAAAAAAATGCTTTTCGAAGTTATGTGTGTACTTATCGCAGGTTTGCAATCACCCGGTTAATGGCAATAGGCTCGCCACCTATTGACATTACATTGGGACCTATATATAAACTGGCAAAATGTGGGTGCTAGCACCTCTGCCTACCCCTTCGGGCATATAAGCGTGAGTTTATGTTATTTTATGCATACAAAACTTTCACCTAGGAGTCTGGGGTCCGCTGCTGATTTGGCTGACCTTCGATATTTTCTGTGAAGCGACTGTCATCTGACCTCCAAAACACAAACAATAAAAATACAATCTGAGTCAGGCGGCAGATGATGCGCAGGAACGGTTTCCGAACGCCGAAGTGGTATTTTTGGGGGACTTTAACGCCCACCACGAAACCTGGTTGGGCTCCTCCAAAACATAAAACATAAACATAACATAAAATAAAATAACATAACATAAAATATTTAGGAATGGTTATTGATAGATTTTGTAACTGGAAGTCCCAAATAGATAGTGTATGCAAAAAAATTAATAAATTCATATTTGCACTTCGTAGAATTAAAACTCTAACGAATATTCAGACTGCTATCATGGTTTATCACAGCCACGTATGCTCTGTTTTGAGATACAGTATTATAATCTGGGGAAATTCCACTGATTCTCAAAGAGCCTTTATAGTTCAAAAAAAGTGCATCAGATCCATCTTCAATTTAAAATGGGCTGACTCGTGCCGACCCCTATTTATAAAACACAAGTTGCTAACACTTCCGTGTCTATACATTTATGAAATGTGCAAATTTGTCAGAAATAATTATTCACTTTTTCCAAGAGATGAAAATGCCCTATTCAAAAGAAAAGTTTTACAAAAACCGCTACTAGTACCACGGAATAGGTTGATTTCAAGTGATAGAAACTGTTACACAATGGCGATAAAAATATATAATAAATTACCAGTCCAATTCCGGAAACTGATGAATACATTTAACAAAGAACTTTATGTTTGGCTATGTGACAAATGTTTTTATTCGATTGATGAATACTTAAACTTTAAGGAATAATATTTGTAGGGAGAAAACTCGAGACATTCTGTGACCTATTGATGTGATAATTAAATTCTCCTCCAATATTAATAATTGCTCTGAATTATGACTTTAATCTCATTAGTCCTAAATATTATAATGTGAAACTGTTAAAATATTACTGATAATGCAAATAGTATTGACTAAGATTGTTTGACCACTTAAAATTGACCTCTGATAATTCTATATTCCTCTTGACATTCTAATTATATTTCATTTTCATAAAATCAATTACTATTTCAGGCAAACAATGAAACTAAATAGTGATTCAATATTATTTGCCAACGATTATGTGAAAATTTGCATGCCACAGTCTGCGGCTAAACATGCTGTATTTATATATATATGTAAGACCTTATGTTACCATGTTTATGAGCAAATAAATTATTCTATTCTATAAACAGACCATGCGGGAAGAGCCGCCCATGCATTTGCTCTGGCGCATGGCCTGACCCAATTGGTACACGAGGTCACTAGAATACCAAGAAGGTCGGGCCTAGCACCCTCTCTGCTAGACCTTCTGCTGACGAGTCACCCAGACCTGTACAGTGTTTCGGTACAAGCCGCTTTAGGCAATTCCGACCACTGTCTGGTATGCTCCAAGGTGCCAATTATAGCGCCTTCACGACCCGTGCAGGGGAAGCGGCGTCTCTGGCACTACTCGTCAGCAGATTGGGATGGGCTGCGCAACTATTTTGCGTCCATCCCGTGGGTTGAACGCTGCTTTGAAGGTAAGAAACCCTCGGATTGTGCTACTGCTGTTGCCGGTGAGATCGGTCTGGGTATGGAATACTATATTCCGTACACTGATGTCACCGGTGCCCGAGGAGTGCGCCCTTGGTTCGGGCGCGAGTGTGCGGGGGCTGTTGATCAAAAGCAGTCCGCGTATCGCGCTTGGGTAAGGGCGCGTGCCACGCACGATCCCAATGTGGGCCACTTCAAGGCGGCGTACAACAGAGCCACAAAGGTCTGCAAGAGGGCTTACGTCAAAGCGGATGCCCTGCGCATTGCGCGGCTTGGTCAAGAGCTAGTGGCACATCCCACGGGCAGCCGTGGATACTGGCGACTGGCCAAAGCCGTGCAGGCCAACTTCTGTCAGCCTTCGCTGCCACCGCTGCGCTACCCTGATGGATCCCTGGCCCATGGACCGCAAGAGAAAGCCAATATGCTAGTAAATCTCTTTGCGGCCAATTCCCGAGTCGATGATTGCGGTATACAGCCGCCGACACTACCCAATGGTGACCACGTAATGCCTGAAATACGTATCAGGCAATGCGATGTTCGTGCGGTGCTACAATCACTCGATGTCCGGAAAGCCAGTGGCCCGGATGGTATTCCAGCGGTGGTCTTACAAAAATGTGCAGCGGAGATGTCTCCGATGCTTACGCGGCTGTACCGACTGTCCTACAGCTCGGGTACAGTGCCTTCGGCTTGGAAAGAGGCGAATGTACAGCCGATCCCCAAGAAGGGGGATCGCTCAGAGCCAGCCAACTATCGACCCATAGCCGTCACCTCAGTGCTGTGCAAGGTCTTCGAGCACATCATTAACAAGCAGCTCATGCGTCACCTAGAGGATCACTCCTTAATTAATGACCGGCAATATGGCTTCAGGCCGAAACGGTCAACGGGTGATCTTCTAGCATACGTTACCCATCTTTGGGGGGAGGCTATGGACAAGCACGGCGAGTCACTGGCAATTAGTCTTGATATCGCCAAAGCTTTCGATAGAGTCTGGCACAAATCGCTTCTCTCCAAGCTACCAGCCTTTGGTCTGCCTCCTAGACTGTGCAACTGGATTGCTAGTTTCCTGCAGGAGCGCCGTATCCGCGTCCTCTGTGATGGACGGGCTTCGGAGTTCTTGCAAATAAATGCTGGCGTACCGCAGGGGTCTGTATTATCTCCCACTCTCTTTCTTCTGCATATCAACGACATGCTGTCCACCGGCAGCATACATTGCTATGCAGACGATAGCACCGTACACGGGAGTTATCACGGACAACCTGCGGCCAAACAGTCTGATATCGTAGAAAAAAGACAGCTTCTTGTCACTGAACTGGACCGGATCTTGAATCACATTTCTCAATGGGGCTCCGAGAACATGGTCGAGTTCAATGCCAAGAAGACGCAGGCTTGTGCGTTCACAGCAAAGGTATCTTCTTTCCATCCCCTTCCCACTCTTCAGAGCACGTCACTTCCTCTGCAGGACAATCTCTATATCCTAGGCATGGATATTCGCTGCAAACTGAATAACAGAAATTACATCGAGAGCATCATCAAAACAGCCTCGCGGAAACTCGGACTCCTAAACAAAGTGAGACGTTTTTTCACGCCGGAGCAGCGGTGTCTTCTCTATAAGACACAAATTCGCTCCTGCGTGGAATACTGCTCGCATCTCTGGGATGGCTCCGCGAAATACCTACTAGATGCTCTCGACAGGTTGCAGCGACGCGCGGTCCGAATTATTGGGAACCCTGAGGTCACGAACACCCTCGAGCCTTTGCAGATGCGTAGAGATATTGCTTCCTTGGCTGTATTTTACCGTCTCTACCACGGTGAGTGTTCTGACGAGCTCTTCCAACTAATCCCACCATCTCCTTTCCTACATAGGACAACACGTGCAGGCCTTAGATGTCACCCTCACACTGTGCAGAATATACGAGCAAGAACCAAGCGGTTCGGAGACTCTTTTCTTTGCCGCACCACCAAGACCTGGAATTCATTACCAGCACACGTGTTTCCTTCTTCCTACAGTCCCGGGGCCTTTAAGCGGGGCGTGAAAAAGCATCTGATGAGGCCGCCAAGCTGAGTGCCACCATTGTAGCACTTAGTGTCTGTAATGGTGACGCTCTTTCCTGAGACTTTGCCTTTAGCTTACTATCAGGCGAGGTGAGGTCAAGTTGGCGTGTCCTATATAAAAAAAAAAAAAAAAAAAAAAATAATAAGACCATTACCTAAGTGCTGGATCCGGGCTGCTTTAGATCGGTCATTCTGGAAGTCTATGGGAGAGGCCTAGGTTCAGCAGTGGACTATGTGTGGCTGACATGATGATGATGATTACCTAAGTTCATTTTGAAACATTACAGTCAAGATCGATCTGACGCTGACTGTACATAATAATTAGTACATACATATAATCACGCCCGGAAGGTTAGGCAGAGGTGAATTAACGCCCACATATCACCATCATTGTATTTGGTCCCACGTAATGGATGAGCCTATTGCCGTTTTCTGGGCACTATGGTCGACTCGAGCCATGCATCTGAGGCTGAGTCTGGGCTGTATGTCAAACAGCCCTATCCCTTAGTCACCTTGTACGACACCGCATGGGAAGAGATTGGATGGTCAAAATTGTACTCTGCCTGAAACCACGCGGTAACTTCTATTAACTAAATCACACATTGTATACCTTTTTAAAAATGTAACAAGAAATTGCCAGCAAAAAGTAAACACCTTTTGTGTACATTTGAAAAGCAACCATTCCCTAATGCTATCCGAAACACTTACGTAGCCCAAAGCAGGAAGGAGCACATAATTGAGGAAAATATAACAGTTGTTCAGCAATACTAACAATGTAACAAAGTAAAATGTTCCATTTAGCCTTCGATTAGACAAATAAGGATAAATAATAGCCACAAACTACATTATAGCCTGTTTTTGCTTCACAAATTACACTTAAAAATGTGATCGGTATACAAAATGCATTCTACTATAGATTATATATGTAGATTCTATTTACCTTTAAATGCAGCTCACTGCAAATATGTGTATGCATGAATATGTATATTTGCATTAAACTGGGTGTCATGTAGAATGTGTAAGTATTGAAAAAAATATTTAAAGTATTTTTATTCTAAATTCCATAACACAAGCTAGTTTAGCTATGCTTACCATGGCTCTAGATAGTTTTGTGGACAATTGTACAATATTTATTATTATTTTTAGGTATAAAATATTACAATGAACGATATATTTTGCTGTAAATAGAATAGAGTTAGGATAAGTAATTTACATTTGATTTTCCAAAACCTTTTTAACCGACTTCTAATAGGAGGAAGGTTTTCATTCGTCGGGATATTTTATTATTACACATTCATTAATTAGTTCAGTTAAATCCTTAATTAATAATTATTATAGCAACAGAACCAATATATATATCCACTATCAAATAAATTCAAATGATTACATAAATACAATTTGCATTCTAAAATATATACATAGTACAAAATACATAAATAAATACAATATAACATGAAGTATATGTTTTGAACGTCAAAATGAGAGCTAATGCATCTCCAGCTAAAATGCAAAATTTAATGAAGTCCTTGTTAGTAAATCTGGCAATTAAAAATACACCACTATACTTTTTTAATCACCAGCTAGTAATTATATATACGAATTAAGTAAATAGAAATGCAAAATGCTGAGCTGGCAAAATAGGCAGGTTTATGAAGTGATGTTTATGAACGGGTGGTAGATACTTCTGAAATTTAAATGGTGATTATTATTTCTTTTTTTTATTGTGTGAAATATCTCCACGGATAAACCGGAGCTGGTAGAGGATGTTATGTCGGACTCGAACCGACTAAAATGGACGACGTCTTTGACTCGTTATTGGTTTCCGGAGGTTACGTTGGCAGCAATACATTTATTTAGTCACTAATTACTCAACTAATGTTGATAAAAAAGTACTTAAATCGTTACAGTAACACATCAATCAAACCTTACAAAAAGGTCCCAAAAAGATCTTTAGAAAATCCTCTTTTGATATTAATACATCATTTTGATATTCCAATTGATAAAACGAAAGATAAATACAGGGAATGAGAGGGTACGGCCTTCTAATACGTCGAAATAGCTTGATGTATAGATCTCTGCCCGATTCAGAGATCCCTGCAAATAAGAGCCTTCGCTTTTATCCGTGGAAAGTTTAGCGAAATGTAGGTCTGGAAATAATTCCCTTTCAATTACCTTACTTACATTCACGTCTGCCTGCCTATCTACCAATTGTAGCTTTTGCCCCGGGATTTTCTTGTTTCGTACCTTTTCAGTGATGTTGTGAAAGAATAGATATTTATCTTTACTTTTTTGTATCTCTGAGCTTTGATTATTAAGGCAGGCTGGTTTTAAATTTATTTTGAATCTCTTTACTAAGAATGCGTCAGTGAGGAAATGATCAAAGTAGTAGGTATTTTAATTTAATTATTTAAACATCAATTCTTCATTTAGAAATCCGTGTTAATATTATCATCAGTCTATACTGGACAATAGGAGGTAGGGCACGGCGGTATTGAGCAATCCGACTGGGGAAGTACCTCCGCCCTACAGAATACCGCGGTTATAATAACTTCGTGTTATGTTCCCAGCGGTGAGTAGGGTAGCCAGAGCTCACTGGAGAATTCGTGTTGTCAGCCCACTGACTTACAAAGCAGCTGCTTTGTCCTCTACACTGACGGCACAGAAACTTTGTGCTTACTGGGTCGGCAGCGCAAGTGTGGCTTCTCTGGTGTTACAAACGTCCATAGGTCAAGGTAACCACTTTCCATCAGGTGGGCCGTGCGCTTGTCTGCCACCAATAAAATAAACTTTATTGTAATTTAAGTATATTGCAAAATATACTTTAATTACAATCATGAGTATATTGCGTTTTGTTTGATAATAATGAAATAGACAGGGAATTCATCCCCACACATTGGGACCAGAAGAGGTGCGCACTGTGAGCTATGAAATTAACTCTCAAGCTGTGGAATGAACTCCCTGCTGCGATTTTCCTAAGCAATTTCAATATGGGGTCCTTCAAGAAGGGCATTAGAAGGTTTTATAGGATCGGCAGCACGAGTGTAACGCCTCTGGTGTTGCATACGTACCTCTTCCCATAAGGTGGGCCTTTGCTCGTCTGTCACATAAGTAGTATAAAAAAGTTATTTACGTCATCCACGCTCCATAATATATTTTAATTTTTTTTATAAACACACGCCTATATCCTCGAAGGGGTAGGGAGAGGTGCTAGCACCCACATTTCACCAGTTTATGTTTAGATCCCCCTATTGCCATTAACCGGGCACTTATAAACCTGCGATAAATACACACATAATTTCGAAAAGCATCGAAAATTCATTGGTGTGTGCAATGGTAAAACCTGGGATCGAATCCGAAATCCATAATATATCCATAATTAATATAATAACGATAAAGGACGACACGGTATCGTACCTTCTAACGGCACGGCAATATCTCACGGCACGACGCTTTGCCGTTTCAGAATAACATACCAATGTTTTATCAATGTTTCTAAAAACGTGTACACAAAAATATAAAGCCGTTTAAATAAAAATATAACCGTGTGATGGATGTCTTTCGTATGAGTGCACATGTGTTGAACAACAAATAAGTGGGTATCACATACGAAACGAATATTGTTACACTATTTTTGTTTGTGCCCAACTCTAGAAAACTACGCTCGATTAATAACTTACAAGCTGAAATTAAAGTTAACGAACGCAAAATGTTTGAAATTTTTGTTTTCTTTCTTTTTTACATTTAGCTTTTCAGTAACGTTTCTAAAAATGTAACTCGCCAGTGTTTTTTATAAATAATATATGAGTTGTGGTAAACAGTAAAGCTTTTCATTTCTATTTTTTATTTGCATCATTTTACCGGATTCTTTTATCGTTGGCCATTCTGTTTCGAAAAGTAACATGGTTTGTGCATTACTAGCAGGTAAAAGAACATTAAAATAGAAGACTTTTGAGATTACAATTTATCTCTTTATATTAGGAAAATACTTTGGTTTCAAGTTTATTTTTTACTCGACTGCGGTATTTATTTTTCTATCTTTTTTGTTCGCAGGTAATAACAAGTGAATACGCTTATTGAAACAACACTCATCGCTAGGCAACTATTGCAGAGGTATTAATTGCAATGTAACATACTTATATACATACATGCATGCATAAAATCACGCCTGTTTCCCATAGGGGTAGACAGAGACCACGGATTTACATTTGCTACGATCCTGATATACTACTCTCGCTTCATTCACTTTCATTACATTCTTCATGCATGATTATCAGTTTAGGGTACTCCTGACCTACCCCTTTTCTAAAACCTTCCCCAATTTGGTCCAATTATGTGCGCCTAGATCTTCCCCTTCCGATGGTACCATCCACACACGCCTCATACACATGTTTAGTTAATCTTACTTTCGTTAACATACTTAAAAATATATATTATCCTTTTCTATGTAAGAAAGAAGAAAGAAAGAAAGATTTTTTTTATTTTGCTTCTCACAGTGTGTTACTTAAATACTTATGAACTATACTTACAACTAACCTCAACCTAGTATATCTCACACTGTGTGAACCCAAAATAGGGCCCCATCTCAGCATTAAATGCTACGCACACTGAGAGTATGCGCAGCGCTGGTTTTCAGATGGGGCCTCTAGGCAGCGCTGACGCCGCGCTCATACATTACTTACACGCATTTATATGTGCCGGGAAAAAGTACAGAACTATTACGACTAGAGCAATTGCTTCAAAACGTTTCCGAAGGAACTATGCCTCAAATCAAATCAATAAGCTTATAGCAGTCCACTGCTGGACATAAGCCTCTTCCAATATTGGGAGGCTTTGACCTAATGTTTCCACACTGGCCAGACAGGTCAGTACAGGGTTTTGTTTCGAGTTTTCCTTCTCTAGTAGTGATATCGTAGGCAATTTTTTCCGTTTGTCACCTCTTATGATGCCCTCCAGATAATTTTTGATTTAATAATTTCACCTTATGGCAACCCTAAAAACTACAAGGCTCGCTAAACGGAGCCCGCGTTCACAGTTAGTATCAAATTCAAATTGATTCTTTCATTATTACTTATGCATGTTTTTGATTGAATGTTTTCGTTTTCGAGATTAACTATTTGTGTACAAAAAATAAATTTAAATCCTTTAAAAAAAGATTTAAATTTAGCCCGACGTTTCGGTAACTTTTCAGTAGCCATGGTCACGGGGTGACTGACGCGGACACTATATTATATATAGCCCATATATAAATATTATCAAATAAATCGCGTTTGAATCCATTAAAAAGTGGTTATTTAAGTAAGTATAAGTAGAAGGCGTGAGCCCATAAGTGTTCTAGAAAGAATAAAAGTAGAAAATTTGCAAGAAGATAAAGTGAGAGAGGAGTATGGAAGCAAATTGACTGACAGGTTTCATGATATTGATAGTATTTGTGAGATTGAGGAGTTATGGAAGGTATTCAAAGATGTGATTGTGAGTGTGGCTTCCCAAGAATGTGGTATAAGTAAAGTAGAAGTAAAGTGCAAAAGGTGAAGCATTCATGGTATGATAAAGAATTGCAAAAGTTGGTATGTGAGAAAAAGAAAGCGTGGCTTGACTGGCTCTCAGTCAGAGCTAATGAGAGAATGCAGCAAGCTACAAATGAGAATGTGGATGAAGCGAAAGATAAATATAGAAGACTGAAAGGGATAGTGAAAGGAGTGATTGCTAGAAAGAAAAAGGAACAAAAAGACTTGTTTGATGAAAGGTTCTCTGAGGATTTCCAGACGAACATTAAGTTCTTTTGGAAGTCCATCCGTTCAGCCAGAGGAGAAACACAGGGCTCCGAGCTGAACGCTATTAGAGACCAGAATGGAAGTATTGTAAAAGGTGAGGAATGTGTGTTAAAAAGATGGCAGAACTATTTTGAAAGCTTGTTTGAAAGATAGGATGGTGTACATGCACTAACCTCGGTGATGGATGACCATGTTGATGCTGATAAATTGGTATTAGTATGAATGAAGTTGTGAGTGCATTAAAAAGTATGAAAGCTGGTAAAGCAGCGGGATATGATAAGGTGACAGTCGAGATGCTGAAGTATTTAAACTATCATGGTCACTCACATCAGTATCAGAATAAACGGGATATTTACCATGTTTCATTGTTTTGAGTTTCCGATGGTCCGTCTTTGCAAAAACAACCGGGAACAAGCTAAAACAAAATCGCGAGTGGATACAGTGAGCATCGTATGTCGTGAACGTGATCGAGATCGGGTTCCAGTTTGTAGTGAGAGTGAAACCAATAGTAGTGCAGATACGCGTAGTAAAATAACTCGAAAGAGGGTAGATCGATATAATTACTCCTAGGAAAAAACTTTTTCTCTGTTGTCATGGTGCTTGCAATAACGCCGAAATATCGGAAACTCAAAACAACGAAACATGGTAAATATCCCGTTTATTCTGATACTCAGATGCTGAAGGCTGGACAGGGCCTTGTAGCAAGTCTGTTGTGCTGCCTTTTCAATATATGTTGGGTTAACGGTCGTGTACCAAGTGATTGGTGTAAGGCCGTTATAGTTCCGCTTTACAAAGGAAAGGATTCGCATCAAGACTGCAAAAACTACAGGGGCATTAGCGTACTCAGCGTCGTCGGCAAACTGTATGCGAAAGTGTTGATTGAGAGAGTTATGAAAGAAACCGATGAGAAAATATGGGATGCACAAGCGGGTTTTAGAAAGGGAATGGGATGTACGGATCAGGTCTTTTCATTGCGAAGCATAGTCGAGAAATTTTTGGCCAAGAGTCAAAAGGTCTATTGCGCATTTGTGAATTTGGAAAAGGCCTATGACAAAGAGGTGAGGAATGAACTTTGGTCGGTACTGTCTATGTATGGGGTGAGCAGCAACCTTATTCGAGCTCTGAACTCTCTATAAGGACTCCAGAGCTTGCGTGAGGATACATGGGTCATACACTGAATGGTTCAGCATCTAAAAAGGGGTAAGACAGGGATGTGTAGCGTCACCATGTCTGTTTAACTTATTCATGGACAGTTGTTTGCAAGATTTGAAAGATAAAGAATGTGGTTTAAGAATGAAGAAATTACTCGTCAAATGTCTTCTCTATGCTGATGATCAGGTTTTACTTGCGTCATCGGCAGATGAGTTGCAGGAGATGGTAACAACTATGCATGAAGCTTTTGAGAGGAAAGGGATGAAAGTGAATGTTAGTAAGACAAAAGTTATGGTTTTCGAAAGAGATGAATGCGTGACAGAGTGTAGGATTTGTATAGATGGAGAAAAAGTGGAACAAGTGAATGAGTTCCTATATTTGGGAATTGTTTACGAGAGATGGAAAGCATGAAGAAGATGTTGAAAGGAGAGTGATAGCTGGAAATAGAGTGAATGGGGCACTACACAACTTTATGAGCAGCCGGAAAGTGTCCGAAAAGGCACGACTGGCTGTACATGGAGGAGTATTAGTGCCGACTCTTATGTATGGTAGTGAAAGTTGGGTGTGGCAGAAAAAGCATCAGAGTACTGTGAATGCATTAGAAATGCGTGCGTTGTGAAGTATGTGTGGCTTGACCTTGAAAGATAGAGTGAGAAATAGCGTGATAGAGAACGATGTGGAGTGATATGAATGAAGTGATGATGAATGTAGTGATGAGAATTGAGAGAGGAATGTAGAGATGGTTTGGTTTGGAATTAATGAAAGAAGACTAACGAAACGGGTGTATGAGGCGAGTGTGGATGGTACCGTCGGAAGGGGAAGACCTAGGCGCACATACCTGGACCAAATCGGGGAAGTTTTAGAAAAGGGGCAGGTCAGGAGTACTCTAAACCGACGAGCATGCATGAAGAATGTAATGAGAGTGAATGAAGCGAGAGTAGTGTGTCAGGATCGTAGCAAATGGAGATCCGTGATCTCTGCCTACCCCTATGGGAAACAGGCGTGATTTTATGTATGTATGTATGTATGTATTTAAGGATTTAAGGATGAAATAAAAAAAGTCGCTGGTCCAAAGTGGTGGCAAACAGCTCAGGATAGAGAGAAGTGGACATCGTTGGAGGAGGCCTTTACCCAATCTGGGGACCTTGCTAACATAAATAATGTTATATTATAAAATAGCATAACCTAAATTAAGAATCTATGTAGCAGGATCAAATAAAGGCTTTTTTATTTTTATTTTTTATTTTTATTTTTATTTTATTTATTATTTATTATGTATGTATGTATTTAAGTAATAAGTGATATTCGCGTAAAATTCAGACTTTCTCGTAATTTTAATATTTTCCGATAATTCTATAAGAAATCGTATACTATAAGATGGTTAGAGTAAATATTGAATCCAAAGCTTTCAGCTCAAGTTTGCTTCATTCAACACGTGGAAGAGATTTGCACCAAGTTAATGTGTGGTAATGAGATTATAACTATACTAACTAACATAAATTTTAAATCATTTAGCATGCTAACTCTATTAATCTATTAATCGCGTCAGTCACCCCGCGATCATGGCTACTGAAAAGTCGGGCTAAATTTAAATATAGAATACATTAAATACTTTAAGTGTTTATTTCAATCATGAGACAGATCAACAAACAGATACAATTGAGTTAATTTTTGTACACAAATAGTTAATCTCGAAAACGAAAACATTCAATCAAAAACATGCATAAGTAATAATGAAAGAATCAAATTGAATTTGATACTGGCTGTGAACGTGGGCTCCACTCAGCGAGCCTTATAGTTTGGGGTTATAAGTTTAGGGTTGCCATAAGGTGACATTATTATATATAGAATTAACTACAACATAGGGTTCTTCAAGAGGGGCATCAGAAGTTTTCTTAATGGTCGGTAGCGCGAGTGTAACACCCCTGGTGTTGCATACGCCCATAGGTCACGCACCGCTTCCCATCAGGTGAGCCATGTGCTTGTCTGCCAACTAAGTGGTATTAAAAAATAATATTTAACTAGCGATCAATTGACAGCTGATTATTAAAAAGGAGGTTTCAGACTTCTGAAAGTCTTTTTATCATTCATAAAAAAATATAAAACTTCCATATGTAAGAAATGCGTTTGTTTGTTGAATTATGAATTTGAGGTATTATATTATATATGCGAGTTGACTGCAGTACCTAAATAATATTAACAGCATTTTTATGGCGAGCAGTTTATGCTTGTTGTATATCTGGGTTTTGGCGGTAATATGAAGTAAAAAAAAAGAAGCGCCGTATTAGACGTTGAATATCAGGAAAGAGGGGTATACAATGTTGCCACACGTTCTAACTAGTATTACCATAAATCTGGTGTTGCAAGTTTTTTTACCGACATCCCAAAGTTATATTTTACGATTTTATGAAAAGGGAAGACCCTCATTTTCTCAAGTTGCTTAATAAACCATGTTAATGATCTTTTTCCTGCAATACTAATCTTCTATAAAATTTATGCATTAGAAACTTTTCTCTTTAATGAAACTTCACCAGAATGGTCCTTTTTGAGAAAGTTACGTTTAGTGCTTTGTTCTCGGTGATTCGCGGAAGTGATTTTACTGCACACAATAATAAGTGGTATAATAAAAAATTAAGCAGAATATGAGGAAATAATTATTTTCATTCTAATGAATCTGACATAAAAGCATTAAAAACCCGTCTGTTGTTCGTGGCTCTGTGCGTTTTGAACACCTGCAACATTTAATATATATATAAGGTTCGTCAATTAAAAGTAAAAAGCTAAGGTACAGTCCAAAAGATACGGACCACCACACCATCGGGTGTGGTGGTCCGTACTATTGAACTAAGATGGTGGTCCCTACCTTGACGGCCTTGCTGCTTTTTCACGCCTCGCTTGAAGAACCCGGGACTGTAAAAAGAGGGAAACACGTGTGCAGGCAGAGCATTCTAGCTCTTTATCGTGCGGCAGAGGAAGGAGGCCTCAAATTTGGTGCGAGACGGCATGGATTCCTGTGTGGGTGGCACCGCAGGCCAGCACAAGTTCTGGATCAGTTGAAATAGCTCCTCAGAACCCTCACCGTGGTATAGAATATAATATAATAGAATACGGCCAGAGAGGCAACGTTTCTTCGTAACTGCAAAAGTTTCAAGGTGATAGTAACGTTGTGTTCCCGGCGGTGAGTAGGGTAGCCAGAGCTCAATGAAGAGTTTCGTGCTGTCAATAGGAAGAACCAAAGGATTGTCCTGATTTTGTGTTCTGCACTGAAGGTACAGAAAATCTCTGTTCTTACAGGGTTGGCAGCACGGATATGACTCCACTGGTGTTACACACGTTCATAGGTCACAGTAACCACTTCCCATCAAGTGCTTGTTTGCGACGTAAGTTGTATAAAAAAAAACCTCAGGATCATCAATGATACGAACTGCACGCCGCTGCAATATATCAAGAGCATCTAACAAGTATTGTGCGGAGCCCTAGAGATGAGAACAGTATTCCATGCAAGAGAGAATTTGTATCTTGTATAAAAGATACATCTGATCATGAAATGCGCTTCACCTTGTTCAGGAGTATTAGTTATATCCCTTTGATATTTCTATGAGACTCAGCCTCAGATGCATGGCTCGAGTTAACAATAGTGCCCGGAATACGACAATAGGCTCACCCCTTATTACGTTGGACCTAATACAATTATTAGTGAAATGTGGGTTTTAATTCACCTCTGCCTAATCCTCCAGGGATAAAGGCGTGATTATATGTATGTATGTATTTCTATGAGTTGATTTTTATGGAATAGTTGGATAAAATTAAAATATTTAACCCGCTTATAGTACTGGGTTAAATATTAAAATATCCAATAAAATCTACACTGACACAAATCGAAATAATATGAAACTAAAAATTACAAAATAAAATATATGGAAAAACCAGCGCATTCAATTATTCGCTATAGAATCGAAAATTGTATTTGAGAGTAAAATCGCGTCAACCCTAATCCGCCATATTGTGGACGGCATTTTAATTGAGAGAATCGTCGCATTCATCGCGAACGTGTTAGTCATGTTCCCATTCGATTTCCATCAGCTTTCGACCAGTGGGATTGTCTATTTGTTCCCACACACTGTTTTTATTTTACAGACCCGTTACTTGCACTTTTAAATGGTTTTGAGTTTTAGTTTTATTTCAACTACCAAAATTACATTAATAGAGTAAAACTCGCCTGGATAATTACCATGTATATATTTATTTTTTTATACAACTTAGGTGGCAGACAAACACACGGTCTACCTGATGGAAAGTGGTTACCATGACCTATGAACGTGTGTAACACCAGTGGAGTCACATCCGTGCTGCCGACCCTGTAAGAACAGAGGTTTTGTGCCGTCAGTGTAGAATACAAAGCAGGACAAGCCTTTGGTCATCCAACTGATGGTACAAAAACTCTCCAGTGAGCTCTGGCTACCCTACTTACCGCTGGGAACACAACACGAAGTTATTATAACCGCGGTATTCTGTAGGGCGGAGGTACTTCCCCAGTCGGACTGCTCAATTGGCCGTGTCCTACCTCTCCTGTTTTTTTTTTTTGCAGAGTAACCGATATACCGGCGCTGTTACATGCGCCACGATCACGGTTCACGTGATCATCGCGCATGTAACAGTAAAAATAATAAACATGGTAAATATCTCGGCGAGTTTTACACTATTAATGTCAATCTCAAATCATACATTACCAAAATTACGTTTATCAATAAGCAAAAACCGGTCAAGTATTTATCAACCGCATTCGCATATGAAGAGTTCCGTACCATTATCTACAGGTACAACTTCAATTATTCTCTTTTTAGTATTTGTTGGTGTAGCGGTAACAGAAATACAAAATCATCTCTAATCATTTTGACTGTCTAGCTATCACGGTTGGTTCATAAGATTGCAGCCAGCCGACAGAAAGACAGATATACGGTAGAGTTTCAGTAATATGATTTCGTTTTTACCCTTTGGGTAACCTACACAAAAATATAAAATATCTATAAAATGTTGTTTTTATAAGCAACGGAAGCGAATGCGACCGTTGTATTACAAATTCATTTTCGGCACTCAGCAAATTTTATTCTCGAACAAGAGCCCAGTCAACGCCAATAGGATCGTCTTTCTTATACCTGTCATCGAGACAAAGTTAAAATAATGTTGAAATTATTAATACATTTTCTTTTTTCTTCTTAAGCTTGTTTATATCTATATTTTTAATTACCACCCGAGGACATAGGGTATCAGTTCTATATTTTAATCGGTAAACATATCAATCAAAATAATTACTGACTACGGTCCAATTCTAAATACACTATAAATGTTTTAACAAGAAATTTTACTGTTTGTTATCCTTGAAAGCTACACCATAGAAATTAACTTTCAATAGTGTTGTCATTTTGAATTTAACCTTCAAACGCTCGTAAAAATTACAGTCTTTGTCATGGTAATTAATCATTGTCAGGGTTAACATCTATGAAACTTGACCTTTTGCATCTGACACTTGAAAACAAGATTATAATAGATCTAAGCTTTTTTATAAGGGCTTTCAGTTAGGGCAAGCTTTTTGTTACCAAACCTACCTGATGGTAAGGCAAGGTCAAGTCCAAAAAGTAAATGCCAATTCCAGAGGTCCTCCAAAATGGTGGTCCTGAACAGCGTCCTGCACTTACTTTGGTGACTGCAGAGGTAGCTATTCAAAAGACTTCCTTATTAAATATTGCTAAAGAGGCTTTATCTGTTTCATTTATTTCTTTCTTACCCGCGGCTCCAACCGAGTGAAATTTTGATACCGTTCCCGCTACCTTTGGGAAACAATTCATGGAATAAAAAGCTTATACCTATGTTATTTCTGACTATAATATATCCTTATATAAAATTTCAGCCTGGTCTATTCAGCCTTTAGTATGATTGATTAACAAACATCGAAAGTTATCATCACAAACTTTCTCATTTGTAATATTAGAGGGATAAAAAATAACCAACTCAATTCAATCATTTATATGCTTTGAATATGGTTACAGAGATTGTATCTTAAAACTAGCAGCATACTCTGCTCCATAGAACGTGTAAATATCTTTCATTAATACAATATCAATCAAACTCATTCTGTGCAAATCAATATTATCAATGATATCCAAAGTATCTAGGTATGTTAATCGGCATTTAAATTCCATAACATAAGCTAGTTGTTAAGCTATACTCACCATGAGTCGAGATAGCGTTGCGTAAAATGTTATGAAATATTTATTTTTTCATTATTATTTTTCATAGATAAATAATAGGTATTTACTACGTCAATCATTCATAGTACAGAGAGTAGATATGTCTGGAATTTCTCTTATGTAACATAATTATATCAGCAGAGCAGTAAATTCTACGTACTACAATATATTATATTGTTGAACAGAAATTCTTAAGCCCATATCTAACAAGGGTTTAGAATTTCAGCGCTTTCAAGATATTGCGTTAAGCCACCCAAAATATTAGGGTAATTGGGATTCTGAATATCTAAGGGAATGCTACAGAAGTCGAGCTTGTAATGCTACTGAATGGTTTTACAATTGTAATACTGAGATTTTAAAGTATCGTTATTGACCTTGTGATACTCAGAAGGTATCGGATGACACCGAAATTTTTGGAGCCCAAGTCAACCTTGTTTGCAAATATACCTGCAGGCAGGCAAATGGCTCACGAGACGTCTCCTAAACTCAGACACAATAAGTTTAAGAACTGTTATGGGGACAATAACGGACCACTGCCCCCTCTGCAGGAGATATTTCGTTGCCGAGGAAACGGCCGTCTAATACTGGAATGCGAGGCAGTAGGCCCCTCGGCACAGTGAGGTCACTCTGCGAAGCCTGTGAAGTGAGCTTCTGCGTTTCTGGGTGGAGCTAGGCTGGCTAGAGCCAGTAACTCTGTACGCACAATGGCCCAAAAAGGGAGGCTATGGGCGGACAAAAGAGTCCCAATCCATCCAATCCAATCCATACTTGATTATCCGCGAATGAGGCATCTGGCTTTGCTCTAACCGTTTGAGGAAAGGAGGAAGGAGGGGGTTAGATACAAATCCAAAAACACTATATGCTACATATTACTCTGATTATTATTATTGCAATCAGTCAATCAATTAGCCTTATGCAGTCTACTGCTGGATATATGTCTCTTCCAATATGTGCCATTGCTCTCGATCCCCCCAGAGACCTTTTTTCAGACATCTTTTTAGGTCGTCAGTCCAGCTGGCTAAGGGGCGTCCCACCTTCAGCTTGTCTTCTCGCGATCTCCACTCTAAAGTAGCGGATAATTTACACTTTTTTTACGTGCGGGGAGGCTCCAACTGGACTCAGACCGACTAAAACCGCACGGCCGCTTCGGGTCATCATTTGCTGAGGGTGAAGTAGCCTTTGGCATATCTCTCGCGACGTATATTCTATACTATATCTAATTTTTATAATACGTTAAGGAGTTACTGTTTTTTTTTCAACAGCAAATAAAATTGTTTTTTTTTTTTTTTACGTGCGCATAATCCCCACGGATACCTCCCCACCGGAGCCGGAGGGAGAGGTTATGTCGGACTCGAACCGACTAAAACGCACGCCGCCTGCGGGTCGCTTTGGTTGCCGAAGGTGAGGTTGACAGGCATATCACTCGCACCCCGGCCGACCCAGAGCCATCTCTGACGATCTGGCCCTCTTCTCGGGTGTGTGGGGACTACAGAGTCCCCAACTCGTTCCCGGTAAACGGGGTGGAGCGCCAGGCGCGCCGCCGCCGCGGCCTGCTTCTGCTAGGGTGACAGGCGGTTCCACCTGTCACCCCCAGGCCGGCGCTCATGGGGGTCGGAGGTCGTTCATCGACCTCCGACGCCCGAGTTGCCTTCGTACGCGGGCAGCTTGGCTTGCGATCCGTCGTCGCTCCCGCTGCCGCTCCCGCCCCGCCTCCTCCTTCACGAGCATTACTTGCTCGCAGAAGGAGGCGCAATAAAAGTATGGTAGAGAAATGAAATACAGAAAGCTGTCTCTACTTTCGGTGTCAAGAATTTTTCGTTTAGATTACTATTTAATTTTAACGTACCTATAAAATAAAGGTTTTCCATTATACCTACATATTTGACCAAATTATTCCATAAATTGAAGATCCGATCTTTGAATATTTTAAAATATTTCATTACGACGACCATGAGCAATTTCAGATAATATCGAGTTCCTCGAATTAATTTAAGAAAAATGTGGATTTTAATTTACGAGCTGAATTATAATATTGGATATGAAATCCTTCAGATAGAATCATCATCATCCTAAATCTGGGTCGCATCAGAATATTCACTTCGGAGTCCAGGGTTTGCTTTTTTCAGTCTAACTATATGTACATATAATCACGCCTTTATCCCCGGAAGGTTAGGCAAAGGTAAATTAACACCCACATTTCACCAATCATTGAATTCGGTCCCACGTAATAGGGGGTGAGGCTATTGCCATCTTCCGGGCACTATTGTTGACTCAAGCCATGCATTTGAGCTATGCATACATACATATAATCACATCTTTAATCCCAGGAGGGTTAGGCAAAGGTGAATTAACACCCACATTTCAACATTAAATTGTATTCTACGCCTATTGCCGTATTCCAGGCGCTATTGTTGACTCGAGCCATGTATCTAATGCTGAGTCTGGACGGTGGCGTACAAGGCCACTAAAGGATAGGGCTATTTAATGTCAGACACATATATCTGTACATGGGAAGAGATGAGATGGTCCAAATTCTACTCTGCCGGAAACCACGCGGTTATATCACGGCTAAACTTCGACATTAGTGTGAAGCGACTGCCATGTGACCTCCACAGTTAATGGACGATATCGTAGTATTGTAGTTAGACCAGTTGTTGAACTTTTTGGGCTCCAACTACAACTACAGTTGGAGCCCAAAAAGTTTGCATGACAACCGGAACCGATGGCTTAACCTGCTCGCCAACTGCTTTCTCCCAAGTATTTAGCTAGCACTAAATATTGGCGACTATTTATAAATTTACTAACTTAAGTGCCCTACAATGTCTTAAATGTCCCAGTGTCATTTCTATCCCAAAGCCGCGTAGCCTTCAACAAAATTAATGATAAACCCTGAAATAAACTTCATTATTCACTAAAATTAATATCTTGATACTGTTTGGATGTTTGCCAAAGAGTCCGTAGAGTGTTCTTGGTCCTGCTCGAGCTTAAAGCAAAAGTATTTGTAATTTTAACTAGTGGAATAAGTAACAGCTTGTGATATTATCAAGAAATATGGTGATGCTAATATGAGGTAAATATTGTATTTGAATCCTGGTTGAAGATTGAATGTAGTGTACTGGAAGCTCGTGAAGTAACACATATTACTATACTATACTATACTACTACTATACTATAAACTGTTACTATTTCCAGAGTATTTTTATTTTTACACATAACCGGTTTCGCCTTACGACTTCCTCAAAGGTTTATAATTGCAGTTAAGAACATACTTCTTAAACATTACAACATTATTATTCATATGTGGGTAGTTGTAAAATGATGTATACCAGAACAAAATATCCCCCAAAATTTGGGAAAATAATATTTAGACTAAAGATTTGAAACTCAAAAATGATTAGTAACATAACATAACACTACATAAACTCACGCCTATATCCCCGAAGGAGTAGGCAGAGGTGCTAGCACCCACATTTCGCCAGATTATGTTTGGGTCCCAATGTAATAGGTGGCGAGCCTATTGCCATTAACCGGGCACTTATAAACCTGCGATAAATACACAGTATCATGATGATTGACAGTATCAAAGTGATTAGTAACATGTATTTATTTAAATCACAATGTCCACGAAATAATTATATTATAAATTAAAAATGTCAAATTAATAATATCAATTGAAATTAGTAATGTCAAATCCAATGAAAATCAATTGATGTAACATGTTTTTTTAAACACATATATAGGAAACATCAATTAGACTTCGCCTTGTCTGATGATAAGCTGAAGGTAAAGTCTCAGAAAAGAGGGTCACCATTACTTTCACATACCATGTGACAATGGTGACACTTAGCTCATCATATGCTTTTCACGGCCCGCATAAAGGACCCAGGACTGTAGGAAGAAGGAAACACGTGAGCTGGTAACGAATTCCAGGCATTAATGGTGCGACAAAGGAAAGAGTCACCGTACCGCTTGATTCTTGATCGAATATTCTGCACCGTGTGCGGGTGACATCCAAGACCAGGTATGTGTTGTCCTGTGTAGGAAAGGGGAGGGTGGGACTAATTAGAAGAGCTCATCAGAACATTTACCATGGTACAGACGGTAAAATACTGCCATGGACGCAACATATGCCACAAAATTATGGAATTCTTTTCGCACGTGCTACCTTCTTCTTAAAACCACAAGTCTTTTAGGCAAGGCGTGAAAAGTATATAATGATTGATGAGGCAGTCAAGCTGAGGGCCACCATTGTAACATTGTTGGTCATAACGTTGACCCTCTTTCCTTCAGCTTACTCTCAGGTGAGGTGGTGTTATATTGACGTGTAAGATCTAATAATTATATAATAATACACAAGACATACGAGAAGGCAAACGGAAGGTAGGACTTCCTCTAGCTAGATGTACGACCTGAAAAAGGTGGCTGAGACAGACTGGATGCAGAAGGCAGAGGATCGGATAAAATGGCGCACATTGGGAAATACCTGTGTCCAGTAGTGTACTGCGGTGGGCTAATTGATTAATGGACACAAGAAATAATTATTACACAATACAATCTAGGCCAAAACTAAGCCTAGTAGATAGTAGGTATAGCATGGTATAACGTGCTACGGATTCTAAAACATGAATAAAATTAATCGATATTTTAAATTTTTATGCAATCACTATTTCTATCCGCCTGAAATACAATAGCTTAATAGAAGGGTTTTAGTTTATCCGATAACTACACCATATGTTTTTTTTTATCACATTATTTTCCATCCCAAGATTGCCTGCAAGCAATCACTTCCAGCGATAAGGCCGCCAATTGTACATTAAACTGAATACATTCTATCAACTTGTCATACTGTAAATCTGTTGTAGTACAATAAAAATATATCTTAGTACGAGCTTTTCCACTGTGGATGATACTTACAATTAATATCTTTATAAAACTATAGTCAAATTTCAAATATCAAAATAGTGCAACTAAATAACATCTTTTTGACGTCAAATTCTGCTTAAAACTATGTTTACTACCGCTTCCTGGCCGCTAGTGGAGAAGAAACGGCGCAACAAACTTCACTGTGGGATTTTCGAGACGTCATCGTCAGGTTATAAATGGTGATTTTTTAAGACTAAATATGGACGTATGAACATTTTTGTCTGGTGGCAAGATAATTAAAGGTATATAAAAAGACATATAATAAAATATTTACCTTATTTATATACCTATTAAACGATTAAATAATTAATAAAAAATAAAAAATTTATAAAATATAAAAAGTAGTCAATATACTAATATCTTGCTTTCGTCGTTTCTACCATCGCATTATTAAAATATTGTTATAAATATGAAAATTATTTATAATTCAGATTTAATTTTATTTAAATATTCAGATATTCAAATTCAATATTCAACCCCATTCAAATGAATGAATGAATCTTACTGAAAATTTCTGCGAGGATATAATTAGTCGGACATAACACATGGACTAGTTTTTGTTCGTCAGAATCTTCAATATTAATTGAAAATTGCAGGCATTTATGGCCTAAAGACACAGAATAAATAATTGTACTCGTTAAAGGCGTGATACAGGGTTTCAATATTTTATTAAAGAATATTATAACCTAAATTTCTAATATTCCAGCTAAGCTAAATTGCTTGTGTTAGGAGAGGGTCCACGTCAGCAGTGGACCCACTCCTAATCCATAAATGGCCGGGATTTGAACCCGAGACCTTTCGTTCATAAGGCCGAAGTCTTAGCCACTAAGTTACCGACAATTGTAAGCTCCAACGGCAACAAAATTATGCAACCAACGAAGCCAGGATATTAGAACTAACTGACCCACAGTTAGTTCTAATATGAACTGTTAAAATAGTATTATTCTTAATAATTTATTTACCATGTTTCATTGTTTTGAGTTTCCGATATTTCGGCTCTGTTGCAAGCATGGTAAATATTCCGTTTATTTTGATACTGATGTGAGTGACCATGATAGTTTAAATACCTATATTTATTTAATTATTTTTCTACTTCAATTCTTTTTTTTTTTTCAAATAAATATATTTAAATCTCTGATCCGAAAGATCAAGTCACAAATTTTTACTTTATTGTACACATAAATGATATTTATACAAAAAGAGGAGATGTAATGTCATCTTTGTTTTAGGCTAAAGTTTGCTGCTTTACCGATAAATACATTACATCCTCAAACGACGCGTAACAAAGAGCTTTTTTGTGTAATATTTCAAACTTTGTACTTATTTTCCCTGAAAATAAAACTTAGTGAGTTATTGTTCCGTAAGCTGTTGCTCGACAGATATACTAACTTGTGTAATGTGTAACTTTTGAATGATTACATTGTGTTTTACCAAACCGGTAAAGTTCTATAAAAGCATCAATTGGACGCGGTTTTTTAGTTTTATGAGATAGACTTGAGAGAGATATCTATCTTTTAAATAATTTGAATTCAAAAAAGATAAAAGATTTCAGTTTCAAGTATTTTTTTTAAGTGTGCTTACCGATTA
Source organism: Eilema griseolum (assembly GCA_963662185.1). NCBI lineage: Eukaryota > Metazoa > Arthropoda > Insecta > Lepidoptera > Erebidae > Eilema > Eilema griseolum. Next base: position 19,553,390 of record OY759248.1, on the reverse strand, counting down.
GTCAAAGAGGACTGGACTGATTTCGAAAATTAGTTATTACCTATTTGAAAGATTCCTTCATAGGTTAATTGATTCTTGATTGAACCGCAGCCTTACCTAAGAATAATAAAACTAACTAACCAAATACATAAAATATAACAATTCTCAAAATTAATTTGCTATTTATTTTCAGTAGGTAATGATATACACGAACGCACATAATTAAAGTTTTTGTAAAACATTTTATACAAGAAAGAAATACAGTAGTAAAAATGTAGAACAAGCTTTCTTTTACTTTAAAAATCCATCATAACTTACGTGATGTGAAATTTTAATTTAATTTAATGAACAGTACTAAAATAGAATAACAACATGACATGAATTCCCTTAGCTACTCATAATTAAAATAACTGCTTATTATGATAATAACAGACCTTGAATTAATTGTCAATGTCAGCGATGAAATTAAAAAAATAACATTGAAGTCGTGTATGTATTATTAACATTATGATTCAAACTAGAGTTGACAATACTTTTATCCGATTGCCAAGAATGTATGTTTTTTTATAGAACCTAGGTGTCAGACAAGCACACGGCCCACCTGATGGAAAGAGGTTACCGTGGCCTATGGATGTGTGTAACAACAGTGGAGTCACACCCGTGCTGCCGACCCTGTAAGAACAGAGATTTTCTCTGCCTTCAGTGTAGAACACAAAATCAGGACAAGCCTTTGGTCTTCCCACTGACAGCACAAAAACTCTTCAGTGAGCTCTGGCTACCCTACTCACGGCTGGGAACACATTTGTAATATTCTTTATTACCTCATATCTTACAAACTACAGGACGGATTTCGTCAGTTAATATATCGTTAGATTTGTCTTAGTAACCCAAGTGTTCTTAGATAGGTGACGCGAAAAAAATACCAACATGGCCGGTGTTATACGCAATAGTTTAAAGGGGAAGAATACAAAATAAATTGTAAGCTGCAATTATTATGCTTATCAAATTAAAGAGCTTACCACAAGGATTCCAAAATGCTATGTTGAACCCCATTTAAATTTTTTTTAATAGTAAATAAAAAAATTCTTACTGATACTGAAAAGTTCGAAACATGTATGATAACAAGCGGTACTCATTATTTTCTTTCTGTTTATGATTGGCATATAAGTACTGCCTGCTATCAACCTTGTTTCGGTCTTTTCAACATTAGTCGGTTTTTTTTTATTTTTAATAAATTTTTGTACAACATGTTCATGATGGGCTGAGACAGGAATAAATTTTGTACCTCACGTTGCTTTTTTTTTTTTTTTTTTTTTGCGTGCGCAAAATCCCCACGGATACCTCCCCACCGGAGCCGGTGGAGGAGGTTATGTCGGACTCGAACCGACTAAAACGCACGCCGCCTGTGGGTCGTTTCGGTTGCCGAAGGTGAGGTTGACAGGCATATCCCTCGCACCCCGGCCGACCCAGGGCCATCTCTCACGATCTGGCCCTCTTCTCGGGTGTGGGGACCACAGAGTCCCCAACTCGTCCCCGGAAACGGGGAGGCGCGCCACGCGCGCCGCCGCCGCGGCCTGCTTCTGCAAGGGTGACAGGCTGCTTCACCTGTCACCCCCAGACCGGCGCTCATGGGGGGCGGAGGTCGTTCATCGACCTCCGACGCCCGAGTTGCCTTCGTGCGCGGGCAGCTTGTCTAGCGATCCTTCGTCGCTCCCGCTGCCGCTCCCGCCCCGCCTCCTCCTTCACGAGCATTACTTGCTCGCAGAAGGAGGCGCCGGCCGCCCACGCATCCGCGCAGCGAACCATCGCCGCGAGCAAGGTGGAGAGCGTGAGAACCCTCACTCCCAGGGCCGCCACAAGCTCCCGCCTCGGCGTCTCCCACGCCGGACACTCGGTGAGCGTGTGCGGACCTGAGTCCTCGCTCGCGTCGCAGTGATGGCACTCGGACGTTGGCTCTTTCTGCATCCGACGCAGATACTTTCCGAAGCATCCGTGCTCGGTGATTATCTGCGTCAGACGGTACGAGAGGCTGCCGTGTGGCCTCTCTAGCCACTCCCCCATGATGGGTCTTACCGCCGTTACTACGGCGTGCCCGCTTTTGATTATAATGGGGCGCCGCCGTCAAGATCAAGTTGGTATACCTGCTGATTTACTCAACACACTCAGTCAATTGGTAGGACAGACGGTAGTCACTCCCATAAAATCTATAAGTAAACCAAAAGGAATAAACAGATCCTTACTATTCTGAGCTCCGTGGTGAAAGCGTTGAAACAACACTAACGTAATAATACCGTACCTACCTTCTTGTTCGGGCGGAAATTCCCATGACTTACCAGTTACATCCGACTCGAACCGACTAAAACCGATCGCTGTCTTGGGTCCTTAGATGCCGGGGTGTAAGATGGTTATTATTTTGATAATATTTGAGAACTAACTGTAGACTTCTTTTGTGCCTGCCTCGTCAACGATTTGCGCCACCCTATGGTTGACTGATAGAGAATGCCTACGGCATTAAGTCGGCAATTATACTTTGTGCATATAGTTAAGTAAATTAATAAATAAATAAATAAGTATTCACCTACACAATAATGTAGCACAGGGTGTAATAGTGAATAACAATAATTTTAGACATAAATTCTAGTTAGGGGGTGAGCCTATTGCCGTATTTCGGGCACTATTAACCATGCATCTGAGGCTGAGTCAGGGCTGTATATATCTGTTCGATGTTAAACAGCTCTATCCCTTAGTCGCCTTTTACGACACCACATGGGAAGAGATGGGGTGGTCCAAATTCTACTCTGCCGGGAACCACGCGGCCTACGTGGGACCGAATACAATTATTGGTGAAATGTGGGTGATAATTCACCTCTGCCTCACCCTCCCGGTATAAGGGCGTGATTATATGTATGTATGTAATTCTAGTTATACTTTCGGAGATTTACTTGTACAGGCGTGAGTAAATATATGTAGTTCTACATCCATGGCCAAATTTGAAAAATGGACACACAAGTCCATGTATTATTTATGTACTCAGCCTCTTTCTTTATATTCAACTGAGCCTAGTGTACTCGAGTTGACAGTTTTGGCCATAAGACGCTGAGGAATGCTCTAAGAGATTTTGTATTCTATGTCCTCATGAATGACATTTTTCAAGATTATTATAACTACCCGCGTAGGGTACGAGTATCACAAACACTGTGCGAGGAATTTTTATATCGGTGTGGTGTGTATCTCTTCACAAGTTTTGAGTGTGCTACAACCAAGTACGCATTACACAAATGGTATTAAAACTTAGCAAATTTTAGAAATTTTAATTAGTATGCAATTTTTTTTTATGAAATTAGATAGGGAAAACTAGACATGGATAAAGATAGGTAGGTACGAAATCCACGACCAGACTTACGGGGGAATGCTGTAATAACTGAGCTTTTTAAAACGTGTCCACGTAGCTCAGTTGGTCAGAGCACTCACCTGTAAGGGACGTGTAGCGGGTTTGAGTAATGTCTTGAATGTTCACTTTTTCCGATCCCGATCTGAATCTGAATCCCGATTTTTGACAATCGATCGATCGACGCATAATCGGTATTTTAATATGTCCATCTCGACACCAACACCCTAACAAAAAAAGCTGTCGCATTGGTATAAACGGCGATCAAAAAGTGTCGATTCGTTCTCCCAAAGATCGATTAGAAAAAAGGATAGGCATATCAATCTAAAGATTGTTTATTGAATCAAGAAACGGTTTATATTATCAAGTTTGGATTACGCAATACGGATTAAGATTGCATATAGAAAGTGACTGACACTAAATTCGACAGTTTTTACACCCCCGACGACAACGTGAGCTATTTACTGATAACGCTCACTGTAATTCCAATTTCTCAAAACGGTCCACATTTGAAGACGTTCCACTCTCTAACATGGTAGTTCTAAAAATTTATATTTCTATCTACACCGTGAAACACTTACAACGATAGCTGTGTACGTTAATAGTCTACAGTTTGCCAAATCTCTAATACATAAGTGATTTGGTGAAGGCTTCATTTGATCATAGTATCGTTTAGAGCTTCAATTATTGTTATTGGATTCATCAACTAGAGAATTTTTAGTATGTGAAAGTGTTAGATGTTTTAAATTTGAGTATTTATAGAAAGAAAGAAAGAAAAGAAAAAGCATTTATTTAAGAACACACAAAGTACAGAGAGTCAGACAAATATTTAAACATAAAAAGGCAACACAACAAGAATACACTCACTGTACATCGTGCGCTCCCAAATGGGCCACCATCTCAGCATGAATGCCCCGCACACCAGGGTATGCGAAGCGCTGGTTTTCAGACGGCGCCGCTAGTGGCTCCGCCGCCACGTAAAACGAGTCAGTGACGCATCAGAACACAACAACAGATCTCAGAACAATACAACACTTAAAAATGGCGACATAAAAAGAAAGAAATGATGACGTCCGTCCCAAAAGTGGTGACCACTAATTCGCAACAATAACAATTCGACATTATTAAATAAGTCAAATAACAAAATAACAAAATTTAAATTTAATGACGTATCATTTACATTAGTCGCCATTAAATTTCCAGTGCTCGCGCACTTTCCGAAAGCAATCATTATAACACGCCACTGAGTACAAAATAAATAATATAATATAAAGAACACAAATGCTTAATGACATCAGATGACCAAAACATAAATAAAAAACAAAAATAGAATAAAAATGCTAAACGGGATCTCTTACTTTCCCCTTAATAAAAATAGGTGCGCGAGCCTAATGCCATTAACCGGGCACTTTTAAACCTGTGATAAATGAAAAGGCATTGGTGTGTGCCATGGTAACACCTGGGATTGAACCCGAGACCTTGTCTCAGCAGTCCATTACCCATACCACTAGGCTACCGCGATTCGCTGACTTCTACTTGCCAAATAATACGCATACAATAACATGTAATCACGCATTTATCCCTGAAGGGCTAGGCAGAGGTGAATTAACACCCACATTTCTCCAATCATTGTTTTCGGCCCCACATAATAGGGGGTGAGCCTATTGACGTCTTCTGGGCACCATTGTTGACTCGAGCCATGCATCTGAGGATGAGTGTAGGCTGTATATATCTGTCTGATGTTAAACAGCCGTATCCATTAGTCGCCTTGCATGACACCGCATGGGAAGAGATGCGGGAGTTCAAATTCTACTCTGCCGGGATCCACACATTAATCTTGTAGTTAAAAATTATCTTGGGTGAAGGAGTTATGTTTTGTTTTGGAGGTAGGACACGGCGGTAATTCCGACCAATTGAGCAGTCCGACTGGGGAAGTACCTCCGCCCTACATAATACCGCGTTTATAATAACTTCGTGTTGTGTTCCCAGCGGTGAGTAGAGTAGCCAGAGGTCACTGGAGAATTTGTGCTGTCAGTAGGATGACTAAAGGCTGTCCTGCTTTGTCCTCTACACTGACGGCACAGAGACTCTGTGCTTACAGGGTCGGCAGCGCGAGTGTGTCTCCTCTGGTGTTACTAACGTCCATAGGCCACGGTAGCCACTTTCCATCAGGTGGGTCGTGCGCTTGTCTGCCACCTAAGTGGTATATAAAAATTGGTTGCCTGTAAAGTCGGTATACGGGCGAAAGTTTCACGTGACAACGACTTTGAGTGGTAAAATAATTTTAATGTGAATATTCATTCGTATAGTAGGAAGAAGGATGAAATAATAGTAACAATTTAAAACATTTATTTATACAAAGAATTATATTTAAAACATTAATTTATACAAAGAATCTCGCACTGAATTTCATATTAACAAAATATTATTTTTACCTTTACACATATTGGCAATTCATTTACACTCAGTGTGTATGCCTATCTCTCTCACTCTCTCTCTCTCGCTCTGTCTCTCTCGCTCTTAGGCGAGCTAACTGTGCTCGAGTGGAAGGGACGCGTGCCTTTCACTTTTTATGTCTGTCTCTCTCGCTCTTAGGCGGGCTAACCATGCCCGAGTGGAAGGGACGCGTGCCTCTCACTCGCTCTCATTGTGAGCGCATAACGTGAGCGGAGCGTAACGCAGTTTCTTGAAGTGTCACCCGGCAAACCAATTTATAAGACGTTTTCACGTCAAAAATAAATTAAACCATCACAGATAATCTGTGGTTATCTGTGGTTCACAGCTCCCGCGCAGTTATAGATGACATAAGTAAGTTGCAAGCGTGTTAAGTAACATGCGTTGCATACAATTGCCCAATATTAATTATACTCATCATTTAGTATCTCAGTATGTTAGTATGTATAAATCTTTAGTTTACAAAAGCCTACTATTTGCCCAGGGCGCTATCAACAGCTTTGGGGCGAACGAAACCCACCATGCATGCGTCTGCTCAATAGTTTCTTTCTTAATAGTTTTACTTTCCTCTCGTTGGGTAATTAGTTGGCAGTCACTCCCGGGAAAGCAAAAATACAAATCCAAAAACATCGAGCTCCAAATTCAAACTTTGAACGGAAATGGGAAATAATGATGAGAGTATTAGTTTTGTAGCTTCTTTTTAGCCGTATATTTTTGTAGTCGTAAGTCTCAGAAGAGAGGATCACCATTACTTACATATACCGTGTTACAATGGTGACACTCAACTCTACGGCCTCATTATATAGGTATACTTTTTCACGCCCCGCATAAAGGACCCGGGACTGAAATAGTCAGCTAGTAATGAATTCCAGACCTTAATGGTGCGACAAAGGAAAGAGTCTCCGAACCGCTTGGTTCTTGAACGAATATTTTGCGCCATAAGCGGGTGACATCTAAGCCCTGCACATATTGTCCTGTGTAGGAAAGAAGAGTGTAGGACAAATTGGAAGAGCTCATCAGAACAGTTTTATTTACTAGCGGCTGCCTGCAACTTCACAGGCGTGGACCCATTTGACCTTACTTCCTTAGGGGCGGAGTTTTATAAAATTCGTACTAAGTAGATGTCTACATCCTATAAGGAACCCTCTTGCTAAATTTCAAGTTTGAAGGTGTTATGGATTCTGAGATTTCATGTTTAATCAGTGAGTAATATTTCACTTTTTTTTTTTTTTTTTTTTTATATAGAACACGTCAATTGGACTTCGCCTTGCCTGATGGTAAGCTGAAGGCAAAATCCCAGAAAAGAGGGTCACCATTACTTACACATATCGTGTGACAATGGTGACACTCAGCTTGACGGCCTTATCATATGCTTTTTCACGCCCCGCTTAAAGGACCCGGGACTGTAGGAAGAAGGAAACACGTGAGCTGGTAATGAATTCCAGGCCTTAATGGTGCGACAGAGGAAAGAGTCTCCGAACCGCTTGGTTCTTGATCGGATGTTTTGCACCGTGTGCGGATGACATCTAAGACCTGCACGCGTTGTCCTGTGTAGGAAAGGGGAGGGTGGGACTAATTGGAAGAGCTCATCAGAACACTCCCCATGGTACAGACGGTAAAATACAGCCATGGACGCAACATCTCTACGCAGCTGTAAAGGTTCTAGGGTGTTCGTGATCTCGGGATTCCCAATGATGCGGATCGCACGTCGCTGCAACCTGTCGAGAGCATCTAGTAAGTACTTTGCTGAACCATCCCAGAGATGCGAGCAGTACTCCACACAGGAGCGAATTTGTGTCTTGTATAGAAGACACCGCTGCTCCGGCGTGAAAAATCGTCTCACTCTTATCAGGACTCCGAGTTTTCGTGAGGCTGTTTTGATGATGCTTTCGATGACTTTTTTTTTATACCACTTATGTGGCAGACAAGCACACGGCCCACCTGATGGAAAGTGGTTACCGTGGCCTATGGACGTTTGTAACACCAGAGGAGTCCCAGTCGCGCTGCTAACCCTGTAAGTACAGAGTTTCTGTGCCGTCAGTGTAGAAGACAAAGCAGGACAAGCCTTTCTTCCTACTGACAGCACAAATTCTCCAGTGAGCTCTGGCTACCCTACTCACCGCTGGGAACGCAATACGAAGTTATTATAGTCGTGGTATTCTGTAGGGGTACTTCCCCAGTCGGACTACTCAATTGGGCGGAAATACCGCCGTGTCCTACCTCCTAATATTACACTTCTATACTACACTTTTAACAAACCGATTTTTTTTTAAAAAACCGAAGTTTCTAGAATCTAAATTTGTTAGGTTTATCTCTTTTCGGCGGATACACGTATAAAGTGCAATGACTGGGGTTCAAACTAGCGATTTTAGCCCTCACCCTCTTTCAGTTTAGTGGGCCGTAAAGATATTTCCTTTTCTAAAGAATATTAGTACCAAGTACTAGTATTCCCTCTAAACCCTCCTGTTAAGCTAAATGGCTTGTGTTAGAATGAGTTCACATCAGTAGTATAGTAGGCAGTATACAAACCCGGCCTGTCGATCGTAAAGCTGAATATTTTAGTACAAAAATTGCTAAATCATTTCGTCAAAGTATTAGTAACTAAACAGTCTTCACAAAAGAAACTTCATCCCACGCACACTCAAGCTGTGGAATGAACTCCCTGCTGCGGTCTTCCCATGCGCCTAGAATATGGGGTTCTTCAAAAGGGGCATTAGGAGGTTTCTTTAGGGTCGGCAGCGCGAGTGTGACGCCCTTGGTGTTGCACAAGTTCATAGTCCACGGTAACAACTTCCCATCAGGTGGGCCGTGTGCTTGTCTGCCACCTAAGTGGTATAAAAAAAAGTCTTACCAGGCAAGTGATAATTCAGTCAGTAGTAGAACAGAAAAGATGAAGACATATAGTGAGCGACTGTCGTAAATGTCCAACTAGGTATGTGTCATTCCCATAAATTTATTTTCTTCTTTCTCTTAGCGGTAATCCCGTAGTCGCATTTGAAGCTATCACCTCGGAGTTTGGGGTCCGTTTTACCAGTCAAACTACGGATTTGGCTAAACTTCGATATTTTCGATGAAGCGACTGCTATCTGACTTCCACAACCCAAAGGCGATATCAAAAGCTAGACCAGTTGTTGGACTTTTTAGAGCTCCAACTATCCGTAATAACTGCCATAGTTGTTCGTATGGCAACTGGAACCGACGGCTTAATGTGCTCTCCGAGGCACGAATAGACCAATGCAAAATATTTGCACTCAGCGATGATTGAATCTGTGATTGCGTAGCGGCTGCGTTCACTACCGCCACGCTTCGGAGGGTGCCCATTTATTATTCTATTCTACTATCGATTGTGCCACTTATCTAGTGGGCAGAGCTACATCGTGACGGTCCCGTGAAACCACCTACGTAATACTGATAGTGTAAAAGGTCAAAAAAATAACTAATCCCTATGACACCACCGGTTGTGTCAAGAGTATGAATAAATTCCCCATGACACCACCAGTAGTGTCACGGGTATTTTCGTAGTTACAAAGTAATAGACATAGAATGGCTGAACTAACATAGAAGCACTTAAACTAGATACAAAAAAGCAAGACAAATAAAAATCTTGAGACAGAAGGGGATATTTCGCTACATTCTATTAGGTATCCTTTGGGGATGAGTGACTTTCTCAAGATTTATATGACGTAACAAGGCATCGTAGAAATATGACGAGCTCCACGTTTTTTATTATATTTTCAAAGCACGCCCCTTGGGGACCGTACAGAAAGGACCGACACACATAACACAAGGAATATTTCATATTTTACGTTTTAGGACTAGTTGAACGACTGAGGAATGTTTATTATTAGCATCTCAAAAGTTTAGGTTTATATAAAGTGTTTGACGTCAAATAAATAAGAAATTTATATACTTGGAAGACATTTTATTTATCAATAACAGTGATGGATGAGTGGAATGTATATTTAAGTTTTATTATAGTGGAGATCGATGAAGACAAATTTTTCGATGACTAAAGTTGCAGTCTCCCTCTTCTTTTTATTTAATTTCTGTATGAATTGTAAAGTTAACATAGTTTGGTACATATATTATAAGTAATTACATATATTATTTCATATATAATAAAATGAGTCGTATTTATAATAATATAAAATCCGCATCATTTTCTCAGCCTTTTTTCCAATTTGGTTGTATTCTGAGGGTAAGTACCTAAGTAGTACCTAATTAAAGGTACATACATTTTTGTAAATATTCAGAATAATGTCTCTCTATCTTTGCGCTATAACCATATATCTACTTATATATAGTATCTATACCATTAAATAAAGCTGTTTTGCCTGTATCCTAATGTTAAAATAACAGCTTTTTAATTGACTGTGTATATATTGTATGTCTCTCTGTTATTCCGTTTGTTTTGTCGGATAATTACCAAGGGCAGGTTTTCACCGACTATTTACTGCAGACACCTAATGTTATTTATTTTTTATTTATTATTATAAACAATTACAGTATTTACATATTTCGTTTACTTAGTGATGTCACATTTGAGTTTTCTCATTTGAGTTTTTCTGGGAATCATTATCATCGACATTCAGTTATTAACTTAACATACAATCATACAAAATAATACAATCAAGTACCCACATATTGAGTAGGGACATGTGTTAGTGCACACCACAGAAAAAATAAAAAAAATAATAAAAAACATTAATTGTGGCGGGTAGGTTGCGAAAGAACACCACTACGTCTAGCGTCATCCTCCCGCCAGCCGGCTAACTAGTATTTAAAGCATAATAAATGCCACATCTATTTCAAGAACAGAATTAATAGTACTACGAATCAAAAACCTTATCTTAGTCTACGTGGACGAAGTCACAGGTACAACTAGTATCATATCATATTTCCTACTTCAATATCTTCAGTCACACACTCGTAACATGATTCCTAAAAATTGCTATGAAAAAGCGTTCAGAGTCGTAGATCAAGTTGTCCTTGCCACTGTATTTGAGACCCCTATATATCTTTAATAAGGGTCCTTGAGTGTCCTTCTATATATCTTTGTTATCCCTTCATATCGTAACGAGGTAGCCCCTATAGGGTCATCTGAATGACATCATCTTTCGTACTTCAATAGTACTAGGACTGTATCTGTATATTGTACTAATTTATGTACAGCTATTAGATTAGGAAGAGTACTTTTCTCTTTCGCTTTATCTGGCCCGATATCGGATATCGGAGCCGACATCGCTATGTTGCACCGATATCGGATTATTGAATATTATTCGAATCGACTACAACTTTTACACGGAGACAAAAACAGCAACTGCAAGCAACTTTCGACCTTAGTGACTTTTAAAGAAAATAGATTTATTTACAAACAGAACGCACATTACACCTTATGGTGAGACTTCAAGTGGCTATTCGTATTTGCGTATTTGACGTATTTGACAAAAATTTACCATAATTATGTAAACTATGTAATTCTACGTATTTCATAATATCAAACACGTACAATTGACAAAATATTTTTTTTTATTATTAACGATCAGTAGAGTACCTCTTAACAGTAGACAAAATATAACAATTCACATGTGACACCTCTTTGAAGTGGGAATAAATAGTTTTTTGTGAAGTAAATTATATTTTTCTATATTTGTATGTTAAATATTTTACCAAATAATAACAAGTACACGGCCCACCTGATGAGAAGTGGTTACCGTGGCCTATGGACGTGTGTAATACCAGAGTAGTCGCACTCGCGCTGCCGTCCCTGTAAGCACAAAGAGTTTCTGTGCCGTCAGTGTAGAACACAAAGCAGGACATGCCTTTAGTCCTCCCACTGACAGTACAAACTCCTCAGTGAGCTCTGGCTACTCTACTCACTACTGGAAACATAACACGAAGTTATTACGGCTGCGGTATTCTATAGGGTGGAGGTACTTCTCCAGTAGGACAGCTCAATTGGACAGAAATACCGTCGTGACCTACCTCTTACCCGACTACTTAAATACAGTTTGTTATGTTTTTTGTCTACGACTTCTGTTTGATGTCATACAATGGAAGTAATGAATATTAATTTGAGTAAATACATCAAAGTTAGTAGGAAAAGTCAGAGAAATATGAAAAAGGAATAAAATATCACGCCAGGGTAAAGAATCGCGCAAGTGAATGACAGCCTGACAAAACTTTCACAATTTCTTATTTATCAGAAATTCTGTGCCCCCATCGATGGCTATTTGGCAAAGGCGAATTGGCAGTTTATATTCTTGTCAATTCTTATTAATAAAAACGTACTTACATTAAATATTGGGAATGGAGCACATTGGGAGAGGCTTATGTCCAGCAGTGGACGCAACTTTGGTGCAAGCAACTTTCGACATTAGTGACATTTTTTTAATTACGTTCCTTGAAAACTTGAAACTTTGTCATGTCAATAAGGTAGGGAATTGCTTGCAGGTTTTTATTAGGTTTTTTATTCCTAGCTGATTTTTGTTTTCATGCAAATGGCCGTATCGGACCGATTTTATCGGATATAAATGTGAAAACAGCATTAGCTAGGATACAATACAAAGTGTGTTGAACACAAAAGTGTGTTAAAAATCAAGTTTTTTTGACGAAACTAAAAGGATCACTAAAGTTTTCTAGTTTATTAGTAAAGGGAAAAATCCACTTTCAAACATCTAAGACCTAAGCATTTCATCTACTATTTATTTATCTCTTCAAATAAAACTTCAAATTCTATGAGTCCGAAAGGAAAATGTACCTAGAAATGTAAGTAATTCTCAACGTAATCCACTCAACCACTATTTTTACTCACCTTAATTCACTATCCGACGTTAATACCTCTTACCTTCCCCAATCATGTACATACATATTACATCAAAGACTCCCTGTATTAATAATTTATAACCTTAAAGCAACGTGAATTCGGATCTGAACTAGTTTTCACTTGGAAACTAAATTACATAGGTTACAGTATTTATCAAAGCTAAAATACCGCTCAAACGGTGTATAACTTAGCGCTAACAGGTCTTGTGATAATTCAAGTTGTTATTTAGATTTCGATGAAGTGTTTTTGAATTTGATTTGATTGTTGTTTGTTAAACTAAATTAAACAATACAATTGTATAGACACAAGCGGTAGTGGGTTGTTGCCACCTCCTTCACGAGCCAGTAATGCTCGTGAAGCAGGCGGAAGAGCAGAGCAGAGGTTACTCGGGCGTCAGAGGTCACAGAATGACCTTCATGAGCGCGGGCCTGAGAGTGATGGGTAGAGCCACTTGTCACCTTAGTAGAAGTAGGCAGCGGCGCCAGCGTGCAGTGTGCGCCTCCCCATACCTGGGGTCTAAATGGGGACTCAGTGCGATATGCCTCCGGCAACTTCACCTCCGGCAACCAACAACGACCGTCAGACAAAAAAGACACAATTGGCAGTAGCTTCACACAATAGTCACCGACTACCTTAGGTCTAAACTTAGCATAACCATACACCATACTTCAAGGTCCAGGCGCTTCGGTGACTCTTTTCTTTGCCGCAACATACGATCTTGGAATTCTTCACCAGCAAACGTGTTTCCTTCTTCCTAGTCTCAGGTCCTTTAAGCGGTATGTCAAAAACGTCTGATGAGACCTTCGAACTGTTAGCCACCATTGTAACATTGTCGGTAATTGTAATAATCAGGTATGTTGACGTCATATAAAACATAACAAACAATTAGCCTATCTTAGTCCACTGCTAGGCTATGCCTCCCCCAATGTTGGGAGGCTTTGGCCTACTGTTTCCATGCTGGCCAGACGGGTTGGTACAGGGTTTTATTTTGAGTTTGCCTTCCCTCGCAGTGATATCGTCTGCGTATTTTTTTCGCTGGTCGCCTCTTACGATACCCTTCGGATGAGATGCGGTAATTCTTTCTCCGTCACCACACGGTTATCAAAGTCAAATTGACGTATCCTTTTAAAAAAAAATCACAGAATATTTTTTTAGTTAGCATGAGTTTGGTACGATCTGGAATTATTCAAGTGTCACGTGCTAGCTGGGTAGTACTGTTACTGCTATTGTTACTGGTGCATTTGCTGGATTCTATTCCTTCATTGGAGTTACATAGAGAATTTTAAGTTAAAAATAAACAACCTAATTGAACTATTTTTACAATTGATTGATGGCACTTGGTACACATATTGAAATACACTTCACGCATCCTCAAAGGTTCACAATTGCAGTTAAGAACATACTTTCAAAGTCAAAGTTCTTTATTTGTAGAATATGGTACAAAAAATGATGTTTAAATTATACACATAGTGTCGGATCACATATTCTGCCGGTTCTGGCGTACAAAATAGTTTACTTACTTAGTTTGTACTTTTCAAACATTACGGTTTAACTTAACTTAAATTTAACGTCTTAACTGCAATTGTGAACCTTTGAGGATGCCGTAAGGCGAAACCAGTCAGGTGTGATAGTAAAAGATACTGTGGAAAATGTACAAGTGTACTTCAATATGTATAACCTAATAAAAACCACAATTTTCAAATTTTCAAACAACAAAACTAATAGCAATCTTTGTCTACAGAAAATTACCCCTGTACACAAAGATAGCTACTAATTACGTAATTTGTTTGATAAATGATAAATTATTGATTGATTGGTTCAATAAGTGTTTATGTGCTTACTACGCTTCTTTCTTCCTTATGACTATGTTTCTTGAACATGAACTTTTAATTGTTTTTATTACTGTTGTTAATATTGTAGATTGCATTATTATCAAAGGTATAAATGATGAGAAATCTTCTGTAGAATTTAAAAAAATTAATTGTAATAATAAATAAATAAATATTCCACAACATTCTACACAACGCTATCTCTAGACCCATGGTAAGCGTAGCTTAACTAGCTTGGGTTATGGAATCTAGAATGCGAATAAACATACTTAAATACGTTTTTTTGTAAATACATACATATCATACATAGAAACACCCATACCAATGCACATATACATATTTGTGCATACAAATATTGCCGGAATGGAACCCACGCCTCCTGCGTAGCAGTCGAACATTCTTCCGCTCAGCAGCGTTGCAGTGGAAGGTTAGAGGCATTTAACTAATTAACATACAGATTAAATAATAATGGGGATTAAATCGCGCGACAAAGTTGCTAAAAGATGTGTCACGTCACGATTATTTAACACTATATTTAGTTCTGTCATAAATTCTCTAGGACTGTCTAGAAAATTCTTAATGAGACAACTATATTTTATTCCATAATATTACAAATATGACGAATCATATCATCATCTTCTACAATCACAGACTCTTTCTACATTCACTGGTCAACCAACGTCTGATAAAATAATATTGGGCCAGCATATTAATTGGTCCCTTACGATTTGGACAATTTTGATTCCCTTTTCCTGAAAACTTGCTACCCTATCACGTACGCGAGGTGTGACATCACTTGTTCCAATTTTCTTAATTGGATTTAATCCAACGAAATGAAAT
The DNA here is from genome assembly GCA_963662185.1 of Eilema griseolum. Taxonomy (NCBI): domain Eukaryota; kingdom Metazoa; phylum Arthropoda; class Insecta; order Lepidoptera; family Erebidae; genus Eilema; species Eilema griseolum. Next base: position 19,538,074 of record OY759248.1, on the reverse strand, counting down.
AAAAATAACAGTCTATAAATTTTTAGTAGTACCACTGGAGTAAACATATGAGGTCTACCGGAACATAAGTTTTAATATGATTTGTGAACGATGAATTGTGCAATTATTTGGCACTTGGCATCAATTTCAAATAAATATAATTGCAATTCTGTAGATTTTCTAAGAATAGAATACTTCAATTAATATTTTTTTTATACAACTTAGGCGGCAGACAAGCACACGGTTAACCTGACAGAAAGTGGTTACAGTGACTTATGAACGTGTGTAACACCAGTCACACCCGTGCTGCTGAACCTGAAAGAACAGAGAGTTTCAGTGCCGTTAGTGCAGAAGACACAATCAAGATGAGCCTCTAGTCTTCTCACTGACTCTGCTCTGGCCACCCTACTCACCGCTGGTAACACAACACGAATTTATTATAAACGTGGTATTCCGTAGGGTGGAGGTACTTCCCCAGTCGGACTGCTCAATTGGGACGGGAATATCGTCGTGTCCTACCTTTTAAATCGTACTAAATTTTAACAGATTGTAAGGTATTTAAATACTTCGTTGACCAAATTAATGTGAAAGGAAAGGAGAAAAGGATGAGAATTAAGGCCTCTAGTACTTTCGCAATGTAATAACATATAACACGGTAGTTTAATTATTAGTAAATTAATTATATGAAGTTATCAATGAAGGATAATTCCTCATCATGCAGTAGTCTTCATGTAGTGTCTCTCAAGTGGGTGAGTTAGCAAATACGAAATTGTATCTATTGTCGACATAGTGCTTCCTAAAAGGTAAATATTATGTTATTGTTAAAGTAATTGCCACTCGATTGTGTTCCGAAATAAAACCAGGTCAAGGCATTAGAGGAACGTATAGGTACATGTGAGTTGTTTTTACTAAATCGTAGCTGAAAACATAGTGAACATCGAAGTATAAAATTATTTCAAATTACAATCGTTAGCTGCCACCATTTGTAGAAACGCTATAAATAATTATATATTCGTTTATTTAAAACGCACGGTAACAAAATGAAAAGCATTAATGTACTATTATAGCAGCTATTTTGGGCAAGTACATATAAAATATATTAATCTATTATCAATATTCAATTTCAAATTTGGATATTAATAACATACATTTATGGTAACATTTTTCCATTTGTTTTTAGTAACCGATATTTTGGCGCTGTGATCAAAGTGTACTGAAATATTAAATAACAAAAGGTAAGACAAACCTTATCGAATTGCAATAGAAAGTAATATCAAATTGAACTACTCATAACAAGTAAAAAGTTTGCAGGCAGCATCTCCAAGCCATTAATATGCAGTATTCATCGAACGCTTGCCAGAGAACCAAATTTACTGTATCTTGATATAACACTAACATTGGTTTAATATTATCTTAAACGCGAGATTAATATAAGGATAAGTGTGCTTACTGGGTATTGCGTTTGTATTACATTACTAAATGATAATGAACGAGATTAGTATTAAAGCTATCGGGATATTTCCACATTATATTGTTCAGTTCAGGTCTTTGGTGATCATGGTGCTTGCATCATCACCAAAATATCGGAAACTCGAAACAATACAACATGGCAAATATCCCGATAGCTTTAATATCAATGCGAGTGACCATAATAGTTTAAATACCTCTAATAAATGAGATTGTAGTGGTGAAGACTTATGTAATATATCAAGTCTTCGTTACTCCACAGAATATGGCCCTCCTGTTAAAATGTGCTGTTTGCACATGTACACTAGAAGAGCTCATGAGCGTCTCTGAGAACACAATCAATGCCATGCGATCGAAACGAATGGAGAAGCGGATCTCTTCAAAAGGTCCGTTGAAGAAGACAAACGTGTTGCTTTCACTACATTCGAATAAGTACATGCAAAAAATAGAATAAACAGCTATCTCAGAAAACGATGAGCTCAATTTAACAAAACTTCTCTTTTACAAGACACCCTAATCCGTCCTAAATAAATAAAAGATAAAGAAACATTCTTGAAAGAAAGGTGTGTAAATATTCATTTATATATCCAAGATATAGGAAACTCAAATTCTCAGGTAACTAAACCACTTATTATGAACAAGTTGTTTAATACCAGCCCTCAGTTCGAGGTGTAATTTGAACGAGCGATTATCGAACAAATTAACTGCCTCAATTGTTTGCAGTTGAATTGAAGTGGGGTTTAGATTAACGACTGCGTTTGTTATTTTTGTCGCAACGGTTTGCGTGGGTTGAGCTGATAAAATAATGTTGTGTGCAATTGCATTAATGCAATCGTGATTAATTTTGCCGTTAGTTTGTTTAGTATTTCAACTGAATTTCAAACAGCTGTGTAGCCCTGTAATGCTATTTTCGTGCCTATGATTATCGTCAGTCAGTCTTTCGTTCTATAGCGCAATTTTAGATCATATTTTTTATCAATTAAAAGCGTACGTAAATACTTTATTTCTTTCTTTTTTTTCTTTTTTGAAAATAGTTATTAAATATTATCAATCTATCAATCAATTACCCCACCGTAGTCCACTGCTGGACATAGGTCTCCCAATGTGCGCCATTTTCTCCGATCCTCCGCCTGCCGCATCCAGTCTGTCCCTTTAATATTAAGTGATTTCTAATATAATGGAATGTAATCGACTTCTTTTCGATCCGTTAATTGACATTAAGCCAACATAGCCCATCTAATGGTAAACGTTTACCAAATACCATGAACTTAGACAAGCCAAGCAATTGAAAGATTTCATGATATTAGAATATAAAATCATAATCTTTTAGAAAGACCTACTTGTGCACTAGTTCTGAGAGAACTTTAATTTTACAGGTCTTACAGCAAAAGACTACTACAAACCTAACAAATAAAAGATAAAGAGATGAAAATCTTCGTTTTACATTGGACAAATCAGATAAAAAGGAAATAAATAAACCATTTAAATTTGAACTGGCAACCTGCCACAAAAATTGTAATAAAGTGACATATTTCTTCGCCGTTAAGTGCAGTACTTGACAAATGTGTTATTTCTACATTATTAACTGTTTCGCAGTTGTCAGTTTGATAGTATTGTATAATAACTTCACACTTGCAACCATTGTGTTACAAGTTGTTGTACCAAGTAGTGTGGGTTTATCATTCATCACTCAGTTGTTGTGAAGTTTGTTTCCAAGTATTGTTTGACACAATAATAAACTCAAAACAAATAGAATATAAAATAAAAATCCAAAAATTACATAGATTTTAACTGCGAAAATATACAATTTCTAAAATTTATTATTTTACAAATTGAAAACTGTTTTCGTCATTTTATATTTACTGCAAAAGTTATACTTGTTCATTTGACATTGGAGCTTCACTATGAAAAACTTTATAATTAAATGTTTTTGCTTGACATTGGCGAAATAGCGATGCTGCTGCTGCAAAAATATCATCAATCTAAGTGAAGTGAAATTTATTACACGGTTATGTAGAGTTATGAATGAAATATGTTGTATGTCATATTTCATTTTGAAAAAGTGACTATCAACTTAAATTTCAGTCTAATTTTATTGTCGTTTTGGAACGAAAGACTTTGGACACAGTTTCTATAGCAAAATCATCCACGACAATAGAACTTTTTTTTTACTTGCAAAAATCACCACTGGAGCCAGTGGGAGCAGTTATATCGGACTCGAACCGACTAAAACGCTCGACGCCTGTGGATCGTTTTTGGTTGCCCAATGTGAGGTTAGCAGGCGTATTCCTCGCACAACTACGTCACAATTAAATTATTTGACAACCATCTTTAGTCACCCCGCGACCATGGCTGTTAAAAAGAAGCTGAAACGTCAGGCCAAATATAAATAATTGCGAAAAATAGTTTTAAATATAAATTAACGTAAATTTCAGACAGTGCTACTTTCCTTTTCCGTGTGTCCAAAATACGCAACAAACTTCTACAGCTTGACTCTGTCCACACTATTTTTAGTCCGCCACAATTCGTAACACCATTTCAGAAGTTCGCAACTGCAAATAGCATCAGTTGATTGTGTTGAGTAATGTGAGGTCCATTCAAGCTTAGTGTAACTTAATCAATTACGGGTAGTAACTTCTGGGTTTTCCTTGTGAGGTTTATTTTTCAGTGGACATGATGCTGCTAGTAAAAATGTGTCGCGTTTTGTGAAAGCACGTACTCCACTAGGTAATAATATATATTGTTACTTGTACATAGATGTATGTTTGTTAATATATTTGAAGTATTTTAATAACCCAGCGGCGCATTGGACACCTCCCCGTTAACGGGGACGAGCTGGGGACTCTGTGATCCCCACATCCGAAGAGTGCCAGATCAGGAGAGGTGGCTCTGGGTCGGCCGGGGTGTGAGAGATATGCGTGCTAACCTTACTAACCAAGAACGACCCCTAGACGCCATGCGTTTTAGTCAGTTCGAGTCCAACATAACCTCTCCCATCGGCTCCGGCGAGATGGTAACCAAATTATTTCTATTATATGTGAGACCGAAAATCAAGGCCAAACGTGGCTGTTAATATAGCTCTACCTACTCTTTGGAGACTTATAAGCAAACAGTACATAGTTTTACGACATATAGATGTATGTAAAATTGCTACTATTTTCGATAACTACATGACCTAAACTAAGTAATTAACTTTATGTTTGGAGTAGGTTCATATTAGTAGTGTTGCGGTCGGGGATCGAACTCGTGACATCACATTCGCAAATTCTTCACCTCATTCACTGGACTAACATCGGTTACTTATTCACATAGATATGATGTTTGTAAGGAAGGTATGTACTCAATAGAAGAAGTAAGAGAATTTCTTTACGTCCTGGGTGACGTAAAAATTTTGTTAGTTTAAAAAATTAGTCTTGAAAATACTTAAGATTTACGTTACTTTGGGTACAACAAAATTAGGCTAGCTATCAAGCCACTGGACAGTGAAAATAAATGAGTTTAGCGTGGAATGAATTCCACTGTCGAAAAAAACTTCATCCATTCACCAGCTAAGATATTGTTTCCAAATGTCGAGAATGACGTTGATTAATTATACCAGTGATATTTCGCCAGTCCTTAATATCTTGATGCAGTAAACGACTTTTGACTTTGAATTAAAACTAGCAGAACATTTCTTTTGCCGTTATGTACTCATAATCAAGCCTATATCCCGATTCAGTTATACCTAGTTTTCAATGCGTATGATGTTTATTCGGACATTTTGTAATCAAAGACAAATTAAAACAAAACTTACCTACGTTTACGTTTAGTTAGACACGAGCTCCTTTGAAGGTTTTTTATTCAGAGTGACTCGGGAATATTCTTAGGACATTGAGACACCTCCGTGCCTCAAAGGAGCAGGCAAATGGATTTTTATCTTTATTTTTAAACTAGCTGACCCGTTCTAGCTTCGCCCGCATATTTAGAAACCTCATATTCACGCCTTTAAATCCGTCATTTTCTTGTCTCCAAATAATGTATGGAAATCTGTCGGATTTGTTGTCATTTACGATCACTGCTTCGCTCCGTTTTGTAGTAGCATGACGATATATAACCTAAAACATTTGACCATAAACGAAGCATTGATCCCAACATATTTAAAAACATGTAATTTTTTTTATCCAGCCCTTTGAAAGGAACAATCTATTATAATAATTATATTTGTACAATAAGAATCAACCTTAACGAAACTCAATAATTTCGTAACATTACTGTTTCCGAGATCTGCTCCTCTTTTCAAGTGGCAAAACGTTTGTAGAAAAAAATAGAATATCAGTATAAGCAGAAGGAGTAATAGAAGAATATAGAATGTAAATCAATCAATTAGCCTATCGCAGTTCACTGCTGGACAAGGGCCTCTCCAATATCTGGAGGCTTTGGCCTCCTGTATTCATGCTGGCCAGACTTGGTACAAGGTTTTATATTGAGATTTCCTTCTCTCGCAGTGATATCGTTTGCGCAGTTTTCGGATGAGGTGGGGTGGTGATACTTGTATTCTTTCTCCATCACCACACGGATAATACGTTGAACTGTCATAAACGTCAAAATACGTGTCAATTCTATACATTCATCGTTCTGTTCTTCAATAAGCCGGTTCAGGAATTGCCACTTGTATAGGGGTTTGATCACTTCTGCTACATATAAGATATTTACAAGTGCCATACTGTTGTTGTCCAGTTTAGTTCAGTTGACGCTTTCAATTCACTTCCTGCATTATGAAAACGGTTTAATGTTCCCAGATGTACTGTACCCGGACAGGTGGACTGAATTTTTTAGTCTGGTTGAGTGTATTTCTACAGTTTTAGTACAAAATGATACGAGGCTGAAGTTTTGTTGTTACTGGATCACTTGTTTATTGATGGGGAACAAACTGCATACTGTGTATCGGGCTTGTATTTTCGGTAACGATTTGTATGGGGTTTTCTTTTATACTACTTGCAGACAAGCAAAATTAAATGGCCCAACTGATGGAAAGTGTTATCGTGGCCTATGAACGTGTCCAACACCATGGGAGTCATACCCGTCCTGCAGACCCAGTAAGTATTCTTGGATTTAATAATAGCATTTCTGGCATAGTTTACTTATAACTACATTTTTAAAGATACAGATAAATCCATAATATATTTTCACTAAAGAGCTTGTTAAAAAATCGAATACAGTTGCCCTGGAAGGAATGACTAATTTTTGGAAGTCCACTACCACAGAACCGAAACCAGCGCGCTTACATGGGTAATGACAGAATAGAAAGCTCATATAGTATGTAAGGATAGAGACGGATAGCGAGTTGCTGTATCTGTCTACTCCGAAGAAAAATAGGCAGGAGTATATTATGAATGCGTAATCAAAATCCTTTCTCCCTGTGAGTAACAAGATATTCCTAATCGAGCATCAGCTGTCAAAAGTTTTCAGACCCTTTTCAGATTTATATATCGGTTTATTAGAAGAATTGACGGCATAATTCATCATATTACTGATTGGCATCACAAAGCTTGTGTTTCGAAAGCGTCAATTCTAAAATTATAACTCCAGTAAGTTGATATCTTTGTGGGTTTCAACACATAAATTATATTTCCATTTCGCAAAATTCCTTAACATCAATGGCGTCAACATCACAATAATATATGTAACGGTTTTAAATTAAAGACAAATTAAGTAGGTATTAAATTATCCATTATTAAGGTGCGTGGTTACTGACAGAGTAGAATTTGGGCTACCCCACCTCTTCCCATGCGGTGTCGTACAAGGCGACTAAGGGATAGGGCTGTTTAACATCAGTCAGATATATACAGCCAAGTCTCAGCCTCAGATGCAAGGCTCAGATGTCCGGAATAGGGGATGACCCCTATTACGTAGGACCGAATATAATTATTGGTGAAATGTGGGTGTTAATTCACCTCTGCCTAACTGTGTATGTATATATGTAATTAAAGTAGATTATTGTTACTTAAGTTATATATGTTAACAATAGTATTGAAAAGGATTTATTTCACTATATCAGTTCAAAACAGAGTCTAGTTTTATTCTTAGGTATCACTGATATGGAATATCAATCAATCAATTAGCCTCTTTTTAGTCAAAGGTCTATTTTTAGTCAAAGCTTTTTATGTAGATACATACATACACATAACCACGCCTTTATCCCCGGAGGGTTAGGCAGTGTTAAATTCGGTCCCACGTAATAGGGGGTGAGCCTATTGCCGTCTTCTGGGCACTATTGTTGGTGGTCCAAATTCTACTCTGCCGGGAACCACGTGGCTTCTTCTTATATAGGACACGCCGATTTGACTTCACCTGACCTGATAAGCTAAAGAGAAAGTCTCAGGAAAGACGGTCACCATTACAAACACATAGCATGTTACAATGGTGGCACTCAGCTTGACGGCCTCATCAGATGCTTTTTCACGCTCCGCTTAAAGGAACTGGGACTGTAGAAAGAAGGAAACACGTGAGCCAGTAAGTAAATGGTGCGACAAAGGAATGAGTCCCTGAAACCTGTGGTGATACTCTGCACCGTGTGCGGGTGATATTTAAGCTTTGTACTTGTTGCCCAGTGTAGGAAAGGAGCGGGTGGGAATAATTGGAAGAGCTCATCAGATCAGGTCACCTTAATGGTAGAGATGATAAACTAACTAAAAGAGTATGTCTCTCACAATGTGCACCATAGCAACTGATACTTTGGCTTTCGCATTTAGTCTTTTTTTTTGGGTAGGACACGACGGTATTTCCATCCAATTGAGCAGTCCGACTGGGGAAGTACCGCCGCGGCCGCGGACATAATAACCTCGTGGTGTGTTCCCGGCGGTGAGTAGGGTAGCCAGAGCTCACTGGAGAGTTTTTGTACTGTCAGTGGGAAGACCAAAAGCTTGTCCTGCTTTGTCTTTTACACTGACGACATAGAAACACTTGTGATTACGGGGTTGGCAGCGCGAATGTGACTTCATTGGTGTTGCACACGTCCATAGGCCACCGTAACCTACTTTCATCAGGTGGCCCGTGTGCTTGTAAAAATACCAAAGTCAAACCATTTAGCCACGTCTAATCCATCTGCCGTCACGGTCTCCACTTTAGAAGTCGAATGGTCATTCATTGGCACTTCGGTTTCGAGCATCAAATCATTACATTACTGGGTGTGTTCGTGGAACACTGCTTTGATATATTATGTGTAAGACTTTATAGTGGTGGGTCTGTAGACCTACGCCTAAGTCTAAGAATAAAAACAATATACGACATAACAAATCGTTAAATATCTGAAAAACACGTCAAACACCAAGTTGTTTACTGTTGTAAGATTATATTTTATGTAGTACGAGGAACGAGAAATTACTTCGCTAGAAAATAATAAAATAACTTACTATTTTATTTCATATATTATACTCATGCCTGTCAGTGGCACATTTTATATTAACTTCTTTCATTTCTATATTATTGGAATGAACTACAGAACCAACGAAAGAATATATTGAAAGTTAATAACGTTTCAGAAATTGAAGCTGAAATTTCGTACATAGCATAATATACGACTCAGGCTCATCCACACAGCAAAGTGTAGAAACAAAAGCAGGGTACGCGCGCCTCTGCGTCGTCTTTTACATAATTACACAATTATAACACGCACTTTGTTCATTTAGATATTTTTGGACTTATAGAAAATGAATTTCGAATGAAAGCCATCTCTTCACTTCTTTGATTCAATGTGAGGCAAAGGATTAGCGCATTTGTACTCTTTTAACTACTACATTATGTTGTGGACATAAGTGTGGGTTACTAAATTTTATAATGTCAAATTTCATTTTGTATGAAATATATAATAAAAGAAAAAAAAACACGAAAATGATTTAATAATTTTAGAGAAAAATAAAAGTCTTTGACGCTTCGTCACTGAGGCGGCATATAATCACCTCAACGTATACAGTGAGCACCAGATTCATCTTGACGAACAAAGTACTCAAATTGATCTTGATACCAGGTATTACCTCCCTTCCTGTCAACTCATTGTTCGAACACCTTAGTTCGGACGATAATACAATTTATATCAATTAAATAGGTATTTTTTATACCACTTAGGTAGCAGACAATGACACGGCCCACCTGATGGAAAGTGGTCACCGTGGCCTATGGACGCGTGAAAAGCCAAGAGAGTCACACTCGCGCTGCCAACTCTGCAAGCATTGAGAGTTTCTGTGCCGTCAGGGTTAAAGACAAAACAGGACAAGCTTTTGGTCTTTCCACCGACAGCACAAAAACTCAGCAGTGAGCTCTGGCTACCCTACTCACCGCCGGGAAAATAAATTTGAGATAAATATATCGTGTTTGGTATCAACACGGCACCTGGCTTCTCAAAAGTAACAATAACAAATCTCAAATAAATCCGAAAACCAATAACTACGAAACTTAAACTAAGGCAAACGTGCAACGGTCACAGTGTTGCGGATCAGTTGGTTTGATATTTTCGCGTGAATGTGATGCGATGGCGGTTGGGAGCTCTTCGCGCGCACTCAGGACATGGCCGCCGCATTGGTTTGTTTGTGCTCAGATGAATGGTTTGATATGATGCCCACAGCTACATTCTATCATCGCACCGCTCGCCATAGACAAGGAATTCATCCTCACGCATTGCGACCTGAGATGGTGCGCACTGTGCGGTACAAAAGAAACTTTGCTCCACGCACAGTCAAGCTGTGGAATGAACTCCCTGCTGTGTTTGTGTTTTTATCAAGTGTCACGGTCTGGGGTTCTTCAAGAGGGGCATTAAAAGGTTTCTTCAGGGTACGGCAACGCGAGCGTAGCGCCTCTGGTGTCGCACACATCTATATGCCACGGTAACCACTTCCCATCAGTTGAGCCGTGTGCTTGTCTGCCACCTAAGTGATATAAAACAAATGCACGGGACCGCATTGCAGTCGCATGATATCGCAACAAATCGCTTCGCAATTCTGGTCGCTTTGAATCGCGTACGTAAGACGTAACCTTAGCGTGGCCCCACGCGCCCAAGCAGACAACACCTAGTATTTTACATAAATGTCAGACAGCTGGCTATTATAGCTATGTCATTCAACAGTCTGCGTAATTAGTATGTCAAACGCAATCGGTCCCTAGTTGTTAAATAGAATAATGCTATTCTTCTTTCACTCATTCAAATGTTTCACAAACAATAAGTACTGTCGTATTAATTGAGATACATTTTGCAGTTGTCATATTTGCCTCTGTAGATTCTGTTTAAATCGTTTTAGAACTACGTTAAAGCTTTTTAAACAATAGTCCTATTGTTGTCGACTGCCTGTCAACCTCACTTTCGGTAACCAACAACGACCCACAAGCGCTACATAACCTCTCCCAACCGCTCCGCGGCTGTGTGGGGATGATTTGCACGTAAAAAAATAGTCCTATTGTTATTAATATTATACCAATGAGTTCTATGTGTACTATTAGACAAACTGTGAAATAATCAGAACAATTGTCATCGACTAATGTATATCTTTTTGTGGTTGTCATATATACGATACTATAAAAGTAACGCTACACGATCAATCAATCAATCAATTACCCCACTGCAATCCACTGCTTGACAGAGGCCTCTCCAAATGTGCGCCATTTTATCCGATCCTCCGCCTTCCGCATCCTGTCTGTCCCAGCCACCTTTTTCAGGTCGTCTGTCCATCTGGCTAGGGGGTGTCCTACCTTCCGTTTGCCTTCTCGCGGTCTCCACTCTAGGGCTCGTTTACTCCAACGGCCATCGGTCCTTCGACAAACGTGGCCAGCCCACTGCTACTTCAGCTTGTTTATTCTGCGACCTATGTCGGTAACTTTAGTTCTCTGTCGGATAACCTAGTTTCAAATTCTATCCTTCGGAGAAACTCCACGCATAACTCGCTCCATAGCCCGCAACTCTTAAGCTATGGACCAGCCCCACTGAACGCCACATGAATAGGCGATTAAAGTCATAAATTTATTTATCTATTAAATTATCGAATTTTCAATTTGAATTTGGAATAGGATGCAGATTTTATATAAATGTTTTGGTTAATTTTGACGTTACTTCAGTAATAATATAAATTAATACCTATCTATATGTCATATGTATATTTATTTGTTTAAATATATGTTATAGATATATATCACATCATCATCATCTTTCACGGTACCAATTTCTTGATTCCATACAGTTGGTCTAGTGTTAAGATAATATATATATGCACATCATTAAATCATCTCCAAGTAATAAAAGTATAAACAAACAGCGCGTGGACGCTAAAAACCATTACCCTCCATTTTAGCGCAGTCGCGTAGTAAATAAGACACAGTACACATTGTAAAGAAAACAATCCTCTATCTCTCGGGTTCTGTACAAAGGGAATAATGATATCCAAAGAATGGAAAACTTTGTTTGAGTATGTACTCGTACGACTTCACACTGTTTGTTTGCTATGAGACAAGTAAGACAGTAGTCAAGCACAGTACAAAAGTATGAATTTGCTTGTGTGAAATTTTGGTCCCGTTTCCGCTGTTAAATTCCCGGGATAAAAATGAAGCCATGTGTTATTCCAGACTATAATCAATAATTATTTCGACTACTTTAATCATTGTGTTATTTTTTACTATTTTGATTGTTCTTATTATCTTGATTATGTTGATTGCTTTGATTATTTTGATTGTTTTGATTTGAATGATGATTTTATTGATTAAAATTGTATTTATTACTGAGAAATCAAAATGAAAAATGTACTGTAATTGATACTTTGAAAGAAACATAATAAGGAAAAGACTTTGTAATAAAATGCTGACGCTTTAGAGACTGACACTGTCTTAGTTTAGGTTTGGGGCTATGTAGTTTTGTACAAACTACATAGCCAAATTGTTTCCTGTATGATGTTTTTTATGTGAGGCTTATGAAATAAAAATGAATAAATAAACTAAAAAAATATCTAACCCTGAATCAAATGTAGTCAGATCCGATCAGCTGTTAAAGCACGATTGAATACCAAACATGTTGACAAATAGAAGGTAGGACACGGCGGTTTTTCCGTCCTAATTGAGCAGTCCAACTGGGGAAGTACCCCACCCTACAGAATACCACCGCTATAATAACCTCGTGTTGTGTTCCCGGCGGTGAGTAGGGTAACCAGAGCTCTCTGGAGAGTTTTTGTGCTGTCAGTGGGAAGTCGAAAGGTTTTGTCCACTGGTCGATTTGTTTTCTGCACTGACGGCACAGAAAATCTCTATTCTTACAGGTTCGGCAGCACGGGTGTGGCTCCCCTGGTGTTACACTCGTTCATAGGTCACGGTGACTACTTTCCATCAGTGGGCCGTGTGCTTGTCTACCACCTAAGTTGTATAAAAAATGTTCACAATTATATTACTATTAATATTCCGTTATTTTTGGAAGTTCCCATAGATGTAAATCACCTGTTCCACGGGAACTTTTTCATACCCATAGTTCACCTGAACAGTGTTCCAGAGGTACCTAGAACAATGTAGTAACATCATTATAAGTTATATGAATATGTAAGCGAGTTGGTTAATCGTGGTATTGGTGAGAATGTCATTTGACTCCCACAACCAAGAGGAAAGCAAACCTTCGTCAGAACACATTAGTCAATTAACTGGTGCTTGGTGGGTGCAGTTCTTGATGGGAGTGTTTCCTTTCTTTCTATCTTTGACACTTTATGACTAATATTCATTTATTAAATGAACTTCTTGGTGCCTTATATTAGAGATGTCCTTTGGGTGACGATGACTCAATTTTTTTTAAACCTCTTGATTGTCAGACAAGCACACGGATAAGCTTTTAATCTTCCCACTGACAGCACAAAATCTCTCCTGTGTGCTCTGGCTACTCTCCGCCGGGAACACAACACCAGGTTATTAGGGTTGCGGTATTCTGTAGGGCGGAGGTAGTTCCCCAGTCGGACTAATCAATTGGACGGAAATACCCATGTATCCTACCTAGACAAGCCAGTTATATATAGAAATGGTACGGCATACAAAATATACGTTTCCTAAAAATAAAAATACAATACTAAATACAAAAATATATATTTACAATCGCATAAATATAATTTGAATGCCTTCAAGGCATGACAGAAATAATTCCATTCTGTGATTTCAATGAACAAGTTATTGATTTACTGTACAATTATTTGATAGGAACTTATAATACAACATGTAAAAAGTAATATATCTGTATGTTTCTTAGGAATCAAATACATAGTCAATATTGACTCACTTTTCTTTGCTTACACATGTCTCGATGAATTTTGAAGTTATTTCTTCGATGGCATGAATAGATATAGTATTATTACACCTGTGGAAGATAAAACAATTTATTTATAAGTGCTAATATTATTTTTTTTTAAATTTTTTTTTCTGGGATATATAGTTCCATAGTGCTTTGACTAAGCTAGACCCCTAGGTGCAGACTTTGTTTGCAAGTGGAACTAACTGCTAAGTTGAGTGCCACCATTGTAACATTACTTAGTGTCTGTAATGGTGACCCTCTTTCCTGAGACTTTACCTTACCATTAGGCGAGGTGAAGTCAAGTTGGCGTGTCCTAGATAGAAAAAAACTAACACTGTGAATGATAAATATTTGGTTTATTCAAGATTCACCTTTTTACCAATTCCATCCGAAAATTTATTAGTAAAGCGACGCAAAAATATTTCTGCAGGTAATAAAATAGAATAAAATAAGTAAGTAATATAGAATAACGAAATGAACGAAGTAATAGTAATAAAGAAGAACGAAAACGTAATGTTATGACATCATTATGAAAAGTAGGCTTGGCAGCTTGAGTATGACGCCACTGGTATTGCACACGTCCATAGGCCACGTCATAAACTTAACATCAGGTGGGCCGTGTTCTGGCCTGCCACCTGAATAGTATCAATACGTTGAGTAAACCTCAAAAGAAGATACATAATTACATACAAATCAGAAGTAAATATTCGATTACGTATTCAGTACAAGCAAAGAAACTCACATAAGGTATTTCTTTGTTTCCAGGAATATAAAAGTTCCATCTTACTCCATCTTCAAAGGCCAAAACAGAAAGTTTTACGCGAGCAAAGTCAAATACAATTACCTACTTTTGCACGCACGGGGCCTCGCAAGGATTCAACAAACACGAGAAATATTGCTTAAAAAGTTTTTTATTATTATGATCTTTTGCATAAGACAGGTGGCGAACGGATTATTAGGACAACTAGGTCAGATTTTGAAGGGTGTTTGGAAGTGCACAGTAAACAGATCGTAAGAATGATCCCACTATCTGCTTTAAGCAATCTTACACCTTCTGAAGGTCCCATGATCTGAAGATACGAGACGGTGTGTAGTGTTTTAGTAGGATCGAAACTGACAGTAGGTATGCAAATGCCAATGTTTGCTAAATTAACATGTTTCTGTCTTTCTTCGAAAGTGAAAAATTGTGGGAGGATGTATCTGTATACTCTTAACAGAACAAAAGTAATAAATATTATGATCTTGTTTGAAATCGCGCAATTCGAGTGAAGAGTTTTGAGAAAATAAGATTATGGAACTAAGACTTTTTAATGGGACCCGTCAATTAGACTTCACCTAGCCTGATGATAAGCTAAACGTGAGAGCAGTCTCAGTAAAGAGGGTCTCCATTACATACATAGACAATGTTACAATGGTGACACTCAGCTTGACGACCTCATCATATGTTTAATCGCGCCCCGCTTAAAGGACTCGTGACTAGTCGGGACTGTAGAAACAAGAAAACAAACAAGCTGGTAACGAACCCCAGGCCTTAACGGTGCAGAAAGGAAAGAGTCTTCGCACCGCTTAGTTCTTGGATCCAAGAATCGGATATTCTGCACCAAGGTGATAAAATAAGGGATAAACTGATGCATAGAAGTTCATGACTTTCCAAGTAAGAATCAATTCCTTAAAACTACTACAGCATATACATGGTATATTATAAAATATTGCAATCCAGTATCATAATACGATTTAGGGATCAACCGCATTTGTTTGCAATTCAATAATATCAAGTATCAACAAACGCGATTGGACCCTAAATTGGATCACGCTGTTAGATTGCTTTATAATATTGTCGGTCTATAATATGCCCAATATATTATAAAAAAAATATAAATATACTCACCAACCATAAGCCCTCCTACAGTGAAGAAGGGGATTTCACATCCCATGTTCAATAGAACGGGAAAGCTGATGTTACCCGTCAAAGTGCCGATACGACCGCTAACCATCATCAAAGACAGTGCTAACGTCCTGAAAGCAGAACTTATTTTTAATACCACTTAAGTGACAGATTAATACACGGCGCACCTGATGGAAAAAGGTTACCGTGGCCTATGGAAGTGTGTGGGCTCTGTCAGCACATAGAGTTAGTGTGTTGTTAGTGTAGAAGACAAAGCAGGATTTGGTTTTCCCACTGACAGCTCAAAAACTCTCCAGCGAGCTCAGGCTATCCAACTCATCGACGGGAACGCAACAAAAGTTATTATAACCACGGTATTCTGTAGGGCGGAGGTACTTTTTCAGTCCTACTGCTCAAGTGGACGGAAGTACCGTTGTGTCCTATTTCTATTAAATTTTTCAAACAAGAGCTTACTGTGGCTCGCGGTTTCGCACGCTAGTAATCCATGGGAACCTATTGCCGGGATAAAAGTAGGCTCTGTGTTATTACAGACAATTATCTATTCCTATACCAAATTTCAGCCAGATCCATTCGACATGTATACATACATATAATTCACGCCTTTATCCCGGGGGCTTAGGAAGAGGTGCATTAACACCCACATTAAATTTCACCTATCATTAAATTCAGTCCTACGTAGAGCGTGATTGAATTTATAAATATACAAAAATCTTCACAGATTTTCACATTTATAATACATTTTAATAGGATAGGTAACCTGCTAAGCTACATTGCTTATGTTAGCAAGCTCGCATCAGTAATGTTATAACCGCGATACGAACCCGGGACTTCACAATCATAAGACCGACTTCTTCACCATTGAGAAGTCGGTATTATGACCATTCAACATTGATAGAAGGTTAATGAATCACGTAGTCCATCACCCAAAGTGAAAAGGGTATGCCCTTTCTATCTAAAAGAAGTATAAAAACGAAAGTAAATTTATTGCTTTCTTTGTCATCGTATTAATAAGTCACGAGCTTTGAAAAGCCTTGAATATGGCCACCTGTATATCCATTTGATCGATAAAATGTCAGCAGTCCCAAGAAAAGGGGTCAAACAACTGCGATATAACATCGATAAGTTTATTTTTAAATGAAGATGCTTGAATACAAATCGATTAGAATTATATCGTGTCGAAATTTAAGCTCAATCGATGAACTTTTTATATTTTTGAAGCGTACACAAACTAGTTTAACATTGACTTTTCCACAGTATTTTACCTTTTTAAATACTGTGGAATTCTCCGGCATTTTCAAAGCTTTATAACTGCAGTATTCGTCAAATAAATATGATAATAAATACTGTGGAAAAGTGCAAGTGTCGTTCAATATGTGTAGCAAGTTCCACCAAATGCCTTCAACAACTTATTTAATATTTTATATGAATAGATTTTGATGACATTAATTGTTATGAATTTAATGGGATCAAAATTGTTATCAATTACCTCAAACTACCGTGTAAATTGCAGACCGTTTTGTGTTAATACAATTGTGTAATGGTACAAATAACAGTCAATTATGGAGTTAAATTCAATTGGAGCAATTGAAAAATTCGCATTTGGAACCGGTCCTTTTATGAAACATTAGTTTTATTAATTTATTCTTGGTGTTTTGTAAGTACAGTTAAAAAAAGGAAAACAATTAATTATGGAACTAAATTCAATTGCATTAATAAAAAAATCGTTTCGGTGGCAATTCATTTGCTAAGTACTAGTCAAGTTAATTATGTTTGACTAGCTATGACCCGTGACTTCACCCACGTGGAATTTCGATACCGTTCCGGCAACCCAAAGGAACCTAGTCCCGGAACAATATAGCATATGTGTTTATCCACATCATAATCTATTCCTGTAAATTTCAGACAGATGTATTCAACCGTTACAGCGTGTTATACAATAAGCTTAACGGAAATTAATAGGATCATGTAACCTGGTCGAAACGTCAGGCAAATCAAAGGTAAATGTATTTTATTTTTTTATTTAATTCTTTATTGCACACACAGTACAGAGATCATACGGAAAACACATCAAAGAAGATGTACAAAGGCGAGCTTAACTCAAAATGAGTTCTTTCCCAGCAAACCTTTGAGTAGCAGAGAAGCATAAAATAATGAAAGGGGATGTGAAGTGTACATTACAAAAAAAAAAGAAACAAAAAGAAAAGATAAACAAAGAAAGAAAAGAAAAAAAAAAAAAGATAATAAGCGTACCTACCTGAACAGGTAGGTACATGTATTTACACAAACATAGCATACATAGTATTATATTAATACATACTTACACCTACACATAATACATAATATACCTACATACATATACATATATACATAAATATATATACATACCTATACCATGATCGCGTTAACTTACAATATTTATTTTTATTTATTTATTTATACTTGATGCTCCAGGCATTGTCTACCAGTCAATCCGATAGGTAGTACATTACTGTGTATCATAGAACGCGATAGTTTAAAAGTTATTGTTATGGTGGCACTTTACATGGCTATAGGCGTTTGTTGATTTTGCAAAATATTTGATATATATGCACATATAGACAAACAAAATTTAATTCACAAGAAATTTATCTTTTTTTTTCTTTTTTTTTTATACCACTTAGTTGGCAGACAAGCACACGGCCCACCTGATGGGAAGCGGTTACCGTGGCCCATGGACGTATGCAACACCAGGGGTAGACACCAGAAGGTTTCTTCATGGTCGGCAGCGCGAGTGTGACACTCGCGCTGCCGACCATGAAGAAACCTTCTTATGCCCCTCTTGAAAGAGGTGTTAAATGTGAATTGTCACATTTTATCTACTATTAAAGGTACTCAACTGGCCGTACAGGATGAAAGAAAAAAATCAAAATACCTTGTCAATTGTACGTATTTGGTATTGGTCATATTTGTCAAATAGGCAATAAGGCAAATGCTTTTCAAATACACTGTCCACACATGGTAATGGTTTGTTATATATGTCGAATACGCAAATACGAATAGCTATGTAAAGTGCCACCATTACAGCGTGATTGAATAACAAACATCCAAACATCTTCACAGACTTCAATGATTTACATTGAGATTGGTAAATAACAATAGTAGTGATTTTTTTTATACAACTTAAGTGGCAGACAAGCACACGGCCCACCTGATGGAAAGTGGTTACCATGACCTATGAACGTGTGTAACACCAGTGGAGTCACATCCGTGCTGCCGACCCTGTAAGAACAGAGATTTTGTGCCGTCAGTGTAGAGGACAAGGCAGGACAAGCTCCCGTGAGCTCTGGCTACCCTACTCACCGCCGGGAACACAACACGAAGTTATTATAATCGCGGTATTCTGTAGGGTGGGGGTAGGAGGTAGGATTTTGATATTAGTAAAATCAAAAGTGTTACAAAAATAAAGTTCGTACTTCAAACAAAATAATGAGCGTTATATTAAGCTTTCTTCCTCCTAAGATCCTTTTCTTAATCTTGTCGTAGATTGAATCAGCGACGGTAAATTATTGTATTATTTATAATAGGCGATATTAATTCTGCTTTGAATTAAGAAGTTATTCAGAACAGAATCCCTTTTAATTATCTTATTAAGTAATTTATCGCGAATTCTTATTATTTGTTGTGCTTATTTAGAGCTAATTTTGATGTTTAGATGTTAAAGATAAGTCCTATAAATTTTGAATTAAATGTTTAAATTTAATTTGCGAAGTTTGTTATAAATTTTGAATAATTTGTTTTTGTAAAGATTTTGAATTTGGATGTTGGAATAGAATAGATGGTTAACATGGTAAGATATTGGTCAAAGTATATTATGTAATGTTTGATTTGAAAAGGATTTATATATCAAATATAAGCGGTATGCTACATAAGTTGGTTGGAAACGTAAAACGAGTGAGTACTCATTACGTAGGGAATCGTCAGGAAAAGGTATGATTCTGAAATCGGCCGCAGACAGCAGCTGCAGACGCAGAGCGTACCATGAAATATAATTAATTAAGATCATTTTGTTTATTACTTTAATTCTTTGCGGTTTCTCAATGGTACCGCTTATCCGTATCGAAGTTTAACAAGAAATGTTTTTTTTTATATATATAAATATAGAACACTTCAATTAGACTTCGCCTTGCCGGATGGTAAGCTGAAGGCAAAGTCTCAGAAAAGAGGGTCACCATTACCTACACATACCGTGTGACAATGGTGACACTCAGCTTGACGGTCTCATCATATGCTTTTTCACGCCCCGCTTAAAGGACCCGGGGACCCTTATGCAAAGAGACGATACGTCATCCGGCCACACATTAATGGTCCATAGAAATAAAAGAAAATCAGCCTCGCAATCCACTAATTTGTTTAAAACTATTTATATTTTTTCACATACATTACTTGTTAGACTTGAATACGGATAAACAAACTGATCATATTCAAGTCTATTTCATGGTACGCTCTGCGTTTCCTACTACTGTCTGCGGTCGACCTCGGAATCATACCTTAATGCTCAAATACCACATGGGGTCGTCATCCTTCAACTGGTCCGCCATCGATTTCCCTCAAATCTCAAGTCAATTATTATCTCAATCAATCAATCAATCAATTAGCCCACCGGACATTGGCCTCTCCCAATGTGCGCCATTTTATTCGATCCTCTGCTTTATTATTTATAAGTTTATTATTTTATTTACAGCCTGTCACACCCTTGTTGGGTAGTAATAAGGTAAGGTGAAGTTCAGATGATAAGACCTGTTATTTTAGACGTCGAGAACCCTAAAACGGTGGTCCTACATTAACAGCCTTGAGCTGTGCTTTTTGACTCTCTGCTTGAAGAAATCGAGATCGTAATAAGAGGGAAACATAACGATGTATGTAGGCACATTATTATTTAAATAAAATGTACTTGCCGCGTAGTTCCCAGCTAAGTAGAATTTGGACCACCCAATCTACAAGGCGATAAAGGGATAGGGCTGTTTAACATCAGACATTTATATACAGCCCAGACTCGGCCTCAGATGCATGGCTTTAGTCAACAATAGTGCCCGGAAGATGGCAATAGGCCACCCCCTATTACGTGGGACCGAATTCAATTATTGTTGAAATGTGGATGTTAATTCACCTCTGCCTAACCCTCCGTAGATTAATGCGTGATTGTATTTTTGAATGTACATACCTCGTAGTTGTTCCAAAGACTTCAACTGTAAATGCCTGGTTCAATCCCATCATGACTTGAGAGATTGCAATAGTGACTGAAAACAGTGATACTATAGCAACAGTAGTGCTAGCCCATCTGAGACACATGGCTCCAATCATTGCTAGCAAACCAGCTGCTATTTGTAGCCTTTTCTTTCCGACTTTGTTCACTAAAATACCCGAGACCAAATAGGGTACTAGAGAGACAGTTCCAATTATAATACTGTTTATGTAAGTCTTGTTGCCGCTTTTAGTCTGTAAATTAAAGTATTAAAATTAATTATCATTATCACTAACCGAGTATCAATTCCTGTTTTTTTTTTTAATGTTAATTTTATTAATGCGCCTTTCATCCATTAATCAGTATAGGGAAACCGGTATCAGCTGAGTTTCGTGGGGTCTGTGGGTCGCTGTTGTTTGTCAGAGGTAAGGTTGGCACGCATATCCCTCGCACCCGGCCGACCCAGGGCTATTTCTCTCTCGATCTGGCTCTCCTCGGGAGTGAGGACCACGGAGTCACCAACTCGTGTCTGGGTATGGGGCAGCACGCAGTGTACCCTTCCACCACGTTCTACTTCTGCTAGTGTGACAGGCGGCTCCACCCGTCACTGCCAAGCCCGTGCTCATGGGAGCCGGAGGACATTCTGCGACCTCCAATGGATGAGTTGCCTCAGTTCGCAGGCATCGCGGCTTGCGATAGTACCTATGCTAACTATATTCTTATTGATATAGATTGTCAAAAGTCAATTTCCTAGGTTGGACTTGACCCCGCGACCAATCCCTTAAAAGGGAATGAGTATAGGAAAATCTCAAATATCTAGGGCGTATTCATGTACCTCAGTTGGTTAAAGCATTCCCCCTATAAGGGAGTGGTAGCGTATTCCAGTTCCGGCTTTACAAGACTTTACTTTACTTTACTTTTCACTCTCACTACAAGCTAAAAACCAATAGTAGTGCAGATACGCGTAGTAAAATAACTCGAAAGAGGGTAGATCGATATAATTGCTCCTAGGGAAAAAAACTTTTTCTCTGTTCACCGCCACTACTCCATTTCCTCCGTGATCATGGTGCTTGCAACAGCGCCGAAATATCGGAAACTCAAAACAATGAAACATAGTAAATATCCCGTTTATTTTAATACTGATGTGAGTGACCATGATAGTTTAAATACCTATATTTACAATTTAAATCGAAAGAAAAAATATTTAGATGATTACGGACTTCCGGCTAAAAAGAAGTTAGGGCTTTACTTTTAAATCTAAATTTCCCTCTCCCAGAAAACCGTGTCAGTCGATCAGAAACGCTTCGATAAATTTATATTACGTATTTCACGTCAATTTATTAGGCAGCTTCTTCCTAAACACGTCTGCAAAATTGATCGCAGTAGTATAAGTGATAAAACGTAATAAATAAAATTTTATTCGAATAAGTATTACAAACATTAAGGAGGTAGGACACGGCGGTATTTCCGCCCGATTGAGCAGTCCGACTGGGGTACTACCTCCACCCTACAGAATACTGCGGTTATAATAACTTCGTGTTGTGTTCCCAGCGGTGAGTAGGGTAGCCAGAGGTCACTGGAGAATTTGTGCTGTCAGTGGGAAGACTAAAGGCTTGTCTTGCTTTGTTGTGCTGACGGCACAGAAACTCTGTACTTACAGGGTTGGCAGCGCGACTGTAACTCCTCTGGTGTTACAGACGTCCATAGGTCATGGTAACCACTTTCCATCAGGTGGGCCGTGTGCTTGTCTGCCAACTAAGTGGTATATAAAAAAAAAAAAAAACATTTCTCAGTTCAGTTACTGGCTAAGTTTCTCTCTAAATAAATGCATCATATCATTAAGAACTGAGTGGTTCAATGACTCATTTCTTTGCCACACCATCAATTTTGGGACACCTGCTTACTTCTTCTTATAGGCTCGGGACATCTTAAGTGATGTGTGAAAAAGCACCTGATGATGCTTTAAGGCTGAAGCCATCATTGTATTATTTGTATGGTGATCTTCATCTTATCATCAGACGAGGTTGAGTCATATTGATTTACATACATAAACTCACGCCTATATCCCCTAAGGGGTAGGCAGAGGTGCTAGCACCCACATTTCGCCAGTTTATGTTAAGGTCCCAATGTAGGTTAGGTGGCGAGCCTATGAATGGCGCCTACCACGTACTAGCTCTGCACCATCCAATGGTAGACTGGTAGAGAATGCCTACGGCATTAAGTCCGCCAATGTACATCGTGCATTAAAAAAAAAAAAAAAAAAAAAAAATAATAGGTGACGAGCCTATTGCCATTAACCGGGCACTTATAAACCTGCGATAAATACACACATAACTTCGAAAAGCATCGAAAAGTAATTGGTGTGTGCCATGGTAAAACCTGGGATTGAACCCGAGACCTTGTCTCAGCACTCCATTACCCATACCACTAGGCTACCGCGGTTTTTATTGTATTGATATATCCTGTATAAAAAGCGAGGTACTTGTAAATTGTTATAGTGGTAACGGCCCCACTAATATTCTCGGAGCCCAATCCAAGCTTAGTGGAAAGCTGGTACCACCTATCGCTTGACAGATGACGCTTTAAGGGTTAGGAACCAAACAGTAGTCTAAATGCTTATTTTTTGCTATAGTTTCAGGGACTATGAGCTGTACCGACATGTTTATTGGGATGCGTTTGAAGTTGCTTTTTGTATTTATCGCCGTAGGTACTTATCACGTCTTTAACCATCGCCATGTTTAGGTTCTCATGGATCTTTGTTGTTGTGATAAACAATGGTGCATTTGATATTTTATTCAGGATGTAGTTTTGCACTCTTTGCATAATCATTATGTTGGAGCAACTGGCTGTGCCCCATAGTTGAACTGCTTAGGCTTGAATTCCATTTGAATTTTATAATTGAGAATCTTGTTGTCAATGACTAGCTTTGAATTTCTGCCAAGGAGCCAGTGGAGACTGCTATAGTTGTAGTTTATCTTGTCCCTTTTCATTTGAATATCTTTTCTACAGGTTAGCCTGCGATCCAAGTGTAAAATGCTTAATAGTCAAGATTAATCCATGCCCGACACAGAACGATATAGATTAGAAGGGTATGGTAGAGATTCGCCATAGCCTTGGTGTTAGGTTACTTGTTACACAAGTAGAAATAGAAGTAGTAGAGCGAACTTACTGCTCTAATTACAAACATTGGATGTAACCGGGATTTGCGATTGACGGCGATTGATGGCGATTTATTTAAAACAACTAACAAATCTCACCAACTAATCTCATTTTCTTCAGGTGTTTGTTTTAGACACGTAATAGATCTCTGAGTTTCGACCATATCACAAAATACTCGTACGATCTCATTAGACTTACCTTTTCAAATGTACAATGCCTCCATTAGGCTAACTGGTAAAGTCACACTCTTTGATGAAGTAGTCACTAACACAGAAATGTTGAAATAGAAATAACCAGGCCGTTGACAAAGCAATTTATTTTTAGATTGAAACTTACATTTGGGACTTACGGTAAAAATGAAACGTATGTGACTTCTATTAACACTTTGGGGACCGAGCGCTGAGCTAAGTTAATACCGTAAGGTACTTTAAAATATTTATGGGGAATTTATTTGGAATAATTTGCGCAGAACGCCTGCTGAATCTCAACATTGTCCATGTATAAAGTCATAGTATAACGGGTGTTTTGGTTAGTAAGATTTTTAAATTATTGATCTAACAAAAATGCCCAGTTTCCGAGGTGAAAACTTCAATGCCCGAGAACTGCGATAAGATGATGTCAAAGTCAAAAATAATTTATTCTGCATAAACCATTAAATCGCCACTTACAAAAGGGAAATATAAACTTTTCGTAAATGGACCACTGGTTCGAAACGCGGCTCCGACCTGAGAAGATTCCGGCAAGAAACTCAGCGGGCATATTTTTTTAATCTATTTACAAACATATACTTTGTCTATTTAATCTAAATACAAAAAAATACTTGAGTAGCATGAGTCAGCCATTTTATGTTTGAAGCAAACTGTCAAGTACTACGCCGATAGAAGTACATCTGTATATGCCTGTTTCCTCGACCTTTCGAAGGCGTTTGACCTGGTTAATTATGACATCCTATGGCAAAAACTTGCTGATATTTCTATGCCTAGAGAACTAATACATATTGTAAGGTATTGGTATCTGAACCAGGTCAACGTCGTTAGATGGTCGAGCGCGTTGTCGGAGCCGTATAGACTGGAGTGCGGGGTGAGGCAGGGAGGACTGACCTCGCCGAAACTCTTCAACCTTTACGTAAACGCGCTCATCGAGGAGCTCAGTAGCACTCGTGTCGGTTGCCATATTGATGGAGTTGCTATCAATAACATTAGTTATGCTGACGACATGGTCCTGCTGAGCGCCTCGGTGTGTGGCTTGTCTAGGCTATTGAGAGTCTGCGAACGTTATGCGCTGAGTCACGGTCTGGTGTATAATGGATCGAAAAGTGAGTGCATGGTCTTTCGGGCCATGGGTCGGAAATGTCCTAGTACGGTTCCACCAATTAGACTGAACGGTATCGAACTGAAAAAGGTTCAAAACTTCAAGTATCTCGGGCATATCGTGACCTCTGACCTGAGAGACGATGCAGATATCGATAGGGAGCGAAGGGCGTTGTCTGTGAGGGCCAATATGATCGCCCGCAGGTTTGCGCGTTGCTCGGGGAGTGCCAAGGTGACTCTTTTCAAAGCATTTTGTACGTCCCTGTACACGTCCAGCTTGTGGGTGTCGTATACGCAGAAGCAGTACAGCGCCCTTCGTGTACAATATAATAATGCGTTTCGGGTGCTCTTGGGGCTGCCACGGAATTGTAGCGCGTCGGGGATGTTCGCCGACGCTCGCATCGACTGTTTCTATACGACGATGCGAAAGCGGTGCACATCCCTGGGGCGCAGGATCCGGGGCAGCGGTAACACTATCCTGAATGTATTTGCAAGTAGGTTTGATTGTCGGTACATCAACCATGCGTGCATGGTTCATGTGCTGACAAACATACAAATGACTCAGAGGCAGAGCATGTTTTATTAAAAATGTAAATTTAATTGTAATTATTGTGATATTTGATTCGGAATAAATTTAATTGAAATTGATTTTATAGTAATTTTCTTTGACATTTTAATCTGTAATTGAATTAATTAAATTGTAATTTTTCGTTGACATTTTATATTATATTGCAATTTTTATTTTTATTTTAATTGAATTAATTCCAGACTTTTCTTAAATTATTATACATACTAACATAGATTTATATAAGTCAATTGTTACTAACACATTGAGTCTTGTTGCTCGAAATAAAGAAATTTATTATTATTATTATAGTTGAGCGAACAGCTTGAGTGTGCAGGGGATGAAGTTTTTTTCATACCGCTCAGTGCACACCATCTCAGGTCGCAATGTGTGAAAATGAATTCCCTGCCTATGACAAGTGGTGCGATGCTATCATCGCATAATACTTGGATGATGACCGCATCCAAGTATTCTTGGATTTTATATAAGACTAGTTGTTACCCGCGGCTACGCCCGCGTGGATGTCGGTTATCGCATAGTGTGGAGTCAACGCTATTGAGAATAAAAAATTTCTAAAATAAAAGTAGCCTACGTTACTTCCTATTACATCACCTACCTGCCAATAAAGTATGTCTGTCTGTCTGTCTGTTTGTTTGTTAATCTCTGAAATAGCTGGATCTACTTTGACGGGACTTTTATTGACAGGTAGCTGATGTAAGAAGGAGTAACGTAGGCTACTTTTATTTTAGAATTTTTTTATGCTCAATAGCGTCGACTCCACACTATGCGATAACCGATATCTTCGCGGGAGAGCCGCGGGTAACAGCTAGCCTGCATCTCAAAATCCTTTCTTAGAGGATGCCTACGTCATAGTAACTTTATGCATGCGAAGTCTCAGCCCGATCAGTTTTAAATTGACAAAGTTTCATACAAACTTTCATCCCCTATTTTATCCCCTTGGGGGTAGAATTAATCAAAATCCTTTCTTAGCGGATGCCTACGTCATAACATCTACCTGCATGCCGAATTTCAGCCCGATCCGTCCAGTGGTTTTGGCTGTGCGTTGATAGATCACTATGTCAGTCAGTCAGTCAGTCAGTCACCTTTGAGTTATATATATTTAGATTTTTCCTATCTGGTACAATTTACTTTTAACTATATTTCTAAATCTATCCACAGGTAAATAAATTCCTTTTGATGATGACGTACTATTTAATGTGATAAGGCATCAGTAGCAAATACATATTTAGAAGTAGCACATATATCTGAAATCTCTTGTAGGTACTACTCCTAGTTTATGCAAATGGCGATACTTTATTCTACTAGGTACTTTTTACTAGTAGAAAAGTTAACGTAATGGAAAAAGTTAACTGTGACTTTTTTTCCTGCAAACTAAATTAATCTGCATATTTTCTACCTATCAAATATTTACCTAACAACAAAATTTATTTCAATAGAATTTCCCCTCACGAGCAACTTACAATAAAGAACTGTAACTTACTCCACAGCCAGACTATCTAATGAAGTTTACAGTTGACTGAATTTTGAATGCATAATACTATCAACACCCCATTGAAGATCTCGAGGCAGTTTCAAAGGCAGCTATTACTTTCCGCGAGGCACGCCCGAGGTATATTACCGAACATTGAATTGTTTATTTTGCAAGTCAATTCATATTACGAAACTAAATATGGTAATATTGAATCAATATTCTACGTTGGTTCCCTATATATTTTATAGCTATTGTAAGCAGAATTATGTTTATTATTAGCTTTACAAATTTGCTCGTACAGCAGTGCGTCGTAGTACTTTTGCGTGCTGAAACTTGAATAGATATAAGGTAATCTATCGTGAATGGTATTTCGTACCGTATCGTGTTAGTATATTTGGAAGAAATTTAGGTCAAGGGTGTATTGTGTAGATGGTACGGCACGAAGGATGGTATTCCCGTCCCAATTGAGCAGTCTGACTATGGAAGTACATCCGCTCTACAGAATACCGCAGCTATAATAACCTCGTGATGTGTTTCCGGTGGTGAGTAGGGTAGCCAGAGCTCACCGGAGAGTTTTTTGTGCTGTCAGTGGGAAGATCAAATACTTGTTCTGGTATGTCTTCTACTCCGACGGCACAAAAATTCCATAGTCCACAGTAACCACTTTCTATCAGGTGGACCATGTGCTCGTCTGTCATCTAAGTTGGATAATATATAGATATAACTTGTTATAACTTAAGGTTTGATTCTCGGGATGTATAATAATTAATTCAATTCATCATGAGAATCAAACCTTAAGTTTCACTCCACCTCTTCAGACGACCCACCATCTAGAGGCTTTCTTACAAGATGATACTAAAATACCTATTAATAAAATATACGATTGGTGTTTCTAGTCACGAATATAATTCACATATTACTAGCCAAGAATTTCAGTTAAAAGAAAAACAAGATTTTTCATTCTGTAACCGCAATTAATACGAAAAAGAAATCTCTGAAAGAATCCTTGAATAACACAACAGTGTTATAAATAAGAATACCTACAAAAGAACACGGTAAGATCATAAAAATTACCGTAATCTAAGAATTTTATGTGTAGCAGGTACATATAAAAGTCTAGGTTGTCTGTACAAAACTAAAAAAGGAAAACCCCAACGCAAACATGAATGTTAAGAAAATACAGAACTGAAAAATCGCCCCTCTAGAAAAGTGGCAATACAATAAAATAAACTGTCAATTTATGACACTGACATACGTTGACGACTGTCATAAACGTCAAAATTTGTGTCAATCTCATTCTATTATGAGCAGACGATATCTGGGGCGTAGATTTAGATCGTTCAAGGCACCGGGATCGATTAGGTTGGTTGATTAAGAGATATATAGCTAAGGCCCCAAACGTCCGAGGAGGGTCAGACGGAGAGAGGTGCCAACCCAGGCTGGGGTGCGAGGGATATGCCTGTCTACCTCAACTTCGACAACCAAAAACAACCCATAGGTGCCGTGCGTTTTAGTCGGTTCGATTCTGACATAATTTCTGCCACCTTCTCCGGTGGTGATACCTCATCTGTGGGAATTTTTCGCACGCAATAAAATTGCCCCAAACGTACCAATTTTGTGAAAAAAAATAATTTTTAAGGACTTGATCATTTTTTAAGATTTTGAACTGAGTACCATTCTAGAATTGTATTTTATCCTGTAAAAATAATTCTATTTCAGTTTACTAACCGGCACACACACGTCTAGAAGTGTAGCATTCTGGATTGCTTTCAAGTTACTCGTATACGCGTCTAACATAACGCACAAGTTGTGTGATTCCTCCGATTGATAGTTCTCAACTATCGCTGACATCTGTGGGAACCACAGTCTAAACACGTTGTACCTGAAACATTTATCACATTTATGTATGTCGAGATTGTACACACAACAAGTAAAATAATGATGAAAACTAAAGGTTCACCGTGACCCCTACCGTAGCTTCAGTATGTGCGTGGCGAGACAGGAGAGAGTATCGACTAATCGAACATCTAGATAACCTAGAGGGGCTGCCCCTCTAGGCAAGTGGCAATTCGTCCTTTTCTACAATTGTCTAGGGAGGCTGATTTGGTCAACAGTAATGAGCCTACACTGACTAATGCTCATTCTGTTTTCTTTTGCTTCGTCGCCCGATATACTGCGGTCTAGCGGTTGCAGATGGTCTGTAGTCGTCTTTATTTCAAAATAATGGTGTACGAGTACGTTGAGTCACAAACTAAACTCAACTGCAAGGGTGCTCTAACTGCGTGAGGACTCTACACCCTAAGAGAAAAGTCAAATCCAGAAACTCATCCATCACTGTCCTTGATATTGATTGTGGCTTTAGGTGTGACCAAACACTAATACTCATATTCGAAGTGAAGCTAATTACTTAATATAGTAAAATTTTAACTATTTCAGTGTGATTCGAACCCGCGGTCTTTCCCTCACAGGGGGAATTCTCTGACTACTGAGCCAGCGAACCTCGCCAGAAGCCATCCAAATCTTCCTATATATCCGTCTTGCGGTGACGATGGGAGCATGTAAGATGTTGCAATCATTTTTAAATATTGATTTTTCATTACTCCACCCAAACAAACGAATGAAATTATAGTTCGTGCACTATATTACCACTATGTGTGTTGTCATATTTTAGACAGCTCACACATAGTGGTCAACATAAATTTGTTCAAGCGTCAACGCCTAAAACCTCGAATTAGGTGCCAATACGTCATATTTCATTGACAAGGTCACGTCAGACAGAAAGCAATTTTAGGGATGTAATTAGTCGATCGAATGTGTTTTTATTAATATAATTTGAAAATGTTACAATCAAAATTGACTACTAAAACATACAATTTTTACTAAAATATTACATTACTGTCGGTGTTTTATTATCATTTAATTAATATAAGACTGATTATTCGTTCTGAGGACACTATAAAATGAATTCTCGAAGGTGCTTTATTGTCTTCTAAATTGAAAAAAAAATAAAACAAAGATACATATTCCACAATATGAATATGGTTCTTTTTTTATACCACTTAGATGGCAAACAAGCACACGGCCCACCTGATGGAAAGTGGTTACCGTGGCCTATGGACGTGTACAAAACCAAGGAAGGCACACTCGCACTGCCAACCCTATAAGAGGACACAGAGAGGTTTGTAAATAAGCGAGTAGTAAATTCATAAAATGTACGGACCCGAATCTACTGTTTAGATAGATTTATAAATAATAAATCCACATAAAATCATGATACCTATAATATTATTATTTATCGACTTTGAATCGAGGTTTTTAGCCTAATCGATATTTCGAATTTTTTCGCGAGAATGCGTTAAAATGAATATATTCATCTGTCTAAAATACAAAAATATAATGGACGGTATCGATTAATATAGGATAAATTGAATCAATTCAAAATACTTACATAGACATAACAATAAAGTTTGCTGTACATATCAACGCCAGGTACACACCTAAAGGCTTTTTAAACATAGGTTTGATATTGTGAAGCCCAGCCACGATTTGATGGCTAAACGTGGTTTTAACCTGGTTTTCCGTATCATCCATAGTTAAGTTATTTTTATCTTTCCAAATGTCTGTAAACTGTGGAAGAGAATAATATTATTTAACTGTATTATATGTATGCATACAATTATACTTATCTATCCTTTACCTATCTTCTGGCCCCGTGTTCGAGAACACGTAAAACTGTCAGTGCCGGTTGTCATATACATTATATACATACATATTTAGTCACACCTTTATCCCCGAGAACGAGGAGGAGGGTTAGGCAGAGGTAAATTAACACCCACATTTCACCAAACTTTCTTTGTTCTTACAGGGTCGGCAGCACGGATTTGACTCCACTGGTATTACACACGTTCATAGGTCACAGTAACCACTTTCCATCAGGTGGGCCGTGTGCTTGTCTGCCACCTAAGTTGTATAAAAAAACATTAAATTCGGTCCCACGTTATCTCGGGGGTGAGCATATTGCCGTCTTCCTGGCACTATTGTTGACTCATGCCATGTATGCTGAGTCTGCCGGAGCCCACGCGGTTGTCATATGAACAAAAATAATGGCAATAATTACTGGTCCCAACGGGTCTAACAACTAGTCTAACTGCAATAATTCGTCATCAGCAATGAATGGAGGAGGTGTGATGACAGCCACTTCATTAAAAATATCGAAGCTCAGCTGCGTGACAGCTAGACTGAGAAAAACGAACCCTGGATCCACCACCGGTTCGAGTGATGATGATGAAGTCGCCTCTTACGATATCCTTCGCATGAGATGGGGACCTCCCCACTTCAACTTAATTAAGAAAAAATACTTTGGAGCCCTTGCACAGCTCGCCTACTATTTCTCTATATTTCGCCTATCTTGACTTTTGCAGGAAGAAGCAAGTCCCGTCTGACTGCAGCAAAAATAAACGCAAATTGCTATATTTTATTATGATTTCACTATCAGATTTCTTAGTTCTAACAAAAAATAACTGAAAATATATATATTTCACTGACGCCATAACTCGACTTAATGATGATAGATTGTAAGTTATTTTCGTGATAGTTAGGTATTAAATCTGCAATGAGTTTACGTATATTTACTGTTATGGTGGCACTGCACATGGCTATTTGTGTTTGCTATTGGGCGTTTGTTGGTTTAGCAAAATATTTCACGTATATGCATACATACAAATACAGACAAACACAATAAGGTATTGGTATTTGGTGTTGGTTATATTTGTCAAATAGACAAAAAGGCAAATGCTGTGACAAACACACTGTCCACACGTGGTAATTGTTTGTCAAATATGTCAAAAACGAACAGCCATGTGAAGTACCACCATTACTCAACCTTAAGTGAACAAACCGGTATAATTGTCCGGTTTATTTGGTAAAGTCTCTCCTAGCATGGTGTGGTAAAGTCTCTCCCAGCTTTTCGATAAGAAGAAAAGGCCTTACCTAAAACCTAAACTAAATATTAAAGTTGTTGACAATTATGATGAAAAATTTAGTATACGTAGTCTGAGTTTCGCAAATTTCAGATTAAGTGACGACTCACAAGATAACGTAATTATTTTAATCAACTTTGTCGAAGAAACACTTATAGTTAAAAAGTAAAATTGTCTTAATAAACTCTCAAGTGTTAGTAAATTATACAATTTCAGTAAAAACAAAAGCAATTTTCACATGCCAGCTTAAAACGCTTTTTATTATAAAAGTCAAATTTAATAGAAACATTTTAGTGATCGAAATGTATTTTCACGCTCGAATGAAGGCAAATTAATTGAACTTGTCTCAATTGGAAATATTGTTTTAAATTGAACCTACATTTCATTTTAAAATTTCAGCAGCAATTTTTGAATACTTTTAAAAATTATTTGTTATTTCATTGAAGTATTATTTGAGGTCAAAATTGGGAGAACACTAAAGCAAATATTTAGTTTCCCCTGGCTTTGCCCATAGCAAATTCTGATCCCGTTCCCGCAAACCCATAGATACCTATTCCAGCGATAAAAAGTAGCTACTGTGTTATGAGACTATACTCTAAAATAGACTTTAATCTATCACCATGTTCTATCTATCATCAAGCGGTTCGGTGACTCTTTCCTCTGTCGCACCATCAAGATCTGGAATTCATTACCAGCTCACGTGTTTCCTTCTTCCTGCAGTCCCGGGTGCTTTAAGCGGGGCGTGAAAAAGCATAATATGATGAGGCCGTCAAACTGAGTGTCACCATTGTCACATGGTATGTGTAAGTAATGGTGACCCTCTTTTCTGAGACTTTGCCTTCAGCTTACCACCCGGCAAGGCGAAGACTAATTGACGTGTTCAATATTAAAAAAAAAATGTCCGCATGGTGACGGAGAAAGAATACAAGTATCACCACCCCATCTCATCAGAAAGGTGTCGTAAGAAGCGACTAACGAAGAAATGCGCAGCCGATATCACTGCGAGACAAGGAAAACTGAAAATAAAACCCTGTATCAACCCTGCGTGAAAACAGTAGGCCAGCCTCCCGACTTTGGGAGAGACCTATGTCCAGCAGTGGCCTACGATAGGCTAACTAATTGATTGACTATCCCCGTACCAAACTTCAATCGAGCCTGTGTAGTCATTTGCCTACTATGGGTAATGGTGAAAGTATTTCGACTGTAATGCCAAACGCCACTTATTAAATTCCTGGTTAATGGAATTGGATTTCTGATCTGGATGTTTTTAAGCATATTGTTTATGTATTTACAAAAAGAAACTTAGTTTGTTTACCTGTTTTCTAAAAGAATATACATATCATTTGTCATGAATTATGACAGCGTTGAGAACTTTGAAACGAAAATTTTAAACATGTAATATTTTTAACCCCCGACGCAAAAACGACACGGTGTTATAAGTTTGACGTATGGCAAATAACAACCCCCAAAAAATCGAAAATAAGTTAACCAGTTAGGGTCCCCCGACATGACAAGACTTGCATCAAAATATGTATTACTAGGTATATCAAAGTTTTAGGGCTAACTAACACAACTTATATTCGACTTTTTGGGGGTTGTTTTTTGTGACGGAGGTTTTTAAATATTTTAATTTATGTTTTTTTATACCACTTATACCGCCTGATGGAAAGTGGCTACCGTGGCCTATGGACGTTTGTAACACCAGAGGAGTCACAGTCGCGCTGCCAACCCTGTAAATACAGAGTTTCTGTGCCGTCAGAGTAGAAGACAAAGCAGGACAAGCCTTTCGTCTTCACACTGACAGCACAAATTCTCCAGTGAGCTCTGGCTACCCTACTCACCGCTGGGAACACAACACGAAGTTATTATAGCCGCGGTATTCTGTAGGGCCGATATTTGAGATAACCATATAAAAATAAAATTCTACATTCCACATATATTACAAAAATATCTTACCGGATAAGTGGCAGCAGGTTTTCCAGTATTTTGCACATATATTTTAATCAGAATATCCCTTGCTTCGTCGTATTTTTTCTGCGTCACCAAATATTTGGGACTTTCTGGCACAAACAGTCCGTACATTACACAGGAAGCCAGGGGCCATAACGACACGGCGTAAAGATAAAAATTCCACGTGTTGAGTACTAAGGGAAAAAATAAAATGACTATATTACGCGCAAAGCGAGAAACGGTAGGACAATTACGAAAATTCACAAAACGTGCAAAAGAAAATCTTTTTCTTTTTTCTTCTTTGTTCAGACATGGCGTCCCCTGGTTTTGCTCAGGGATTAAATATGAAACATCAAAGTGGTGGTATTTATCAAATTAAATTTTATTTTGTGGCGAGTCTGTCTTAATACCATCTTTTAGAATAATCTTTCCATTTTCTCGTGAAATACTGTTTGTTCTTCGTCAAGTAATTTTTTCGTTGTTCATTGGCATTGAATTAAACAATAGTTTTAGCAATACTTTGAATTTTTAAATGAAAGTCATTTTATTAAATTGATCTGATGTTGTTTTTTTTTTATTTAAGTGCACAGAATCCACACAAATACCCCCATCGGTTCAAATAGGCTCATCCCATGTTACGTAGAAATGAAAATCATAGTTGTCGACATGTGTGTAAGTGTTAATATATATCTGCCCAGCCCTTCAGGTTTACAGGTGTATATATATATATGTATTATAGGTAGGTACAATAATGCATCTAATAGAATTTACTATTAGTAATAAGTAGTGTTTTAATATTATACAACTTAGGTGGCAGACAAGCACGCGGCCCACCAAATGGGAAGTGGTTACCGTGACCTATGAACGTGTGTAACACCAGAGGATTCACGCTTGTGCTACCAACTCTGTAAGAATAGAAAGTTTCTGTGCCATTAGTATAGAACACAAAATCAAGCCTTTGGTCTTGTATGATTAATACAGTTTAAATAATCAATCAAACAGACATGCTGAAACGTAATTTTAAATACAGCTCCCTCACACACGTTGCTATACTAAGTAATATATTAAACAGAATCTTATATTAGAACATACCAATAAAATAACGAATAAACACTCAACTAAAATCCCTGTGACGTCAAACTTATTACGTTTATGGTAACATTACAAACACTGTTCATTACTGTTAGGGGTTTGGAATAACCACGCTTATTCCAGAACATAGGGTAATAAATATAATAATAGTTTTATGGTATGTTCGTACCACTCACACTTTATGAGGTAAATAAGTAATTCAAGTTATGTCAAAACGGAGTGTAATGTTACGACCACGGAACGTTATAGCTCACGTTTATGGGATTTAGGATTGAAATGGTACGTCATTGATATCATGTTTTTATTAGAATAGAATAAAAACGTTTTATTTTTTCAAAACATGTGTGTACATACAAAAGCATGCATGAGTAATAGTATTTATAGTCCAGTCATGTTTTGCCCCATGTAGCGGCGTACAAATATATACATAAGGAGACGCTTAGATAAAATGCGCATTAATAGCTTTCAATTTTCACTTACATTTCAATAATCATTATGTAATGTAATGTGAATATTAGTTGTCTATACTTAATCTTTTAAAACTTTTTTTTTTCTGTAGCGGTCTAATATCAGGAAACACTAGTACAAATTGAAAAAATGTTTTTATATTGAATAACCCATTTATTGAGAAAGGTTAAGGTTAAGGTATCATCACGCTAATCCTCAAGGGAGCGGAGCAGTAATTATGAATGTTATTAAATCCGGCAGATTCCGCGTGCGATTAAATGCGTGTCTGGCTTATGGTAAAACGGAACGCCGAGGCCAGCGATATTAGTTGAAGTTAAGACCTATTTAAGTTCATCAGAACATATTAAAAGTTTTACTGTTCGTATATTGCTCATTAAATGGTAACAATATTGTTATTTAACTGTTGTGAATAGTAGAATAGTTTTGAAGAATAAATATTTAAAAAAATCTTTCCTTGAATAAATTACGAAACAATCGTTCGCTACGGTGCATAGGCGAAAATAGCATTAGACATAAAAATATTATAAATATTGTCTGTTACCGGTCCTATAACTTTTAAAGGTCGAAAAATGAATTCAGAAAATCTACTCCCCTTCCCCTGCCTTAATATTTAAAATGAATAAATTTAAAATAGTGTCATAGTGACAAAGCGTAATATTCTTTTTTATTTAGAGCTAGACATTATTATATAAATTAACGCAAAATTCAGTAGGTGTACAGCTTATTTTTTGCAATATAATTATAAGTTCTCTGATGAAAACCATCTCTCAGCATTATACTAATGAAATATAAAGTATAAAATTAATTTATAAAATCATTATACGTTTTTAGTATGAGACTAGTCGACGACTGAACTTAATAATTTCATTCAAAGTTAGCCTCACCGTTATTTATAAGGCACAAGTTTAGTAAAGTCGAAAAAACTCAATTATATTTTTTCATCGAACTTATTTCTGTTCTAAAATTATAGAGCAGAAGAGTTTATTTGTGTATGTGTTAGTTTAACCGCGGTAGCCTAGTGGTATGGGTAATGGCCTGCTGAGACGAGGTCTCGGGTTCTATCTCAGATTTTACCTTGGCACACACCAATAACTTTTCGATGCTTTTCGAAGTTATGTGTATTTATCGCAGGTTCATAAGTGCCCGGTTAATGGCAATAGGCTCGCCACCTATTACTTACACCTAAACATAAACTGGCGAAATGTGGGTGCTAGCACCTCTACCTAAGTCTTCAAGGATATAGGCGTGAGTTTATGTTATATTATGTTATGTCTGTTTGAACGCGTAAATCTCAAGAAGGAATCGGTTCCAATTGAAAAATTATTTTTATGTTTCTTTCGATGAAGGTATTTTTTTACTATATAATATTATCACGCTATTAGTTTAGGGGAGGGAGCAGTGATCATAAATGTCAACAATACTGGCAGATTTCCATGAGGCTTCTAAATATGCCATGGGCGAAATCGGGACGGTTCTGCTAGTTATTTATAAATATATGGTTTTCATCTCTATTACTTTATCTTCTATTATTTTATTTGTGGTCTGTGGTCTTTTGAAAGTAAATGTCGTAATATTTTGATATTTATTTTATACTTCATGAGAGTAAAATTCGTAAGACCATGATTAGTCACCATGACAAATACTATTGTGATACGTCTCCCACCCCCATATCTGATTATGCCGGACTCAAACCAACTAAAACCACACTTCGTCTCCTGTCTTCAGATGCCAGGGTGTTTTTTTTTTTTTTTTTTATACCACTTAGTTGGCAGACAAGCACACGGCCCACCTGATGAAAAGTAGTTACCGTGGCCTATGGACGTCTGTAACACCAGAGGAGTCACAGTCGCGCTGCCAACCCTGTAAGTACAGAGTTTCTGTGCCGTCAGTAGAAGACAAATCAGCACAAGCCTTTAGTCTTTCCACTGACGGCACAAATTCAATGTCGGTGTCAATCAATTATTCAATCCCAGTCCACTGCTGGACATAGGCCTCTCCCAATGTAGGGATACTTTGGCCTACTGTTTCCACGCTGGCCAAACGGTTAGGTACAGGCTTTTATTTCGAGTTTTTCTTCTCTCAGTGATATCATATGCGTATTTTTCCGTTAGTCGCCTCTTACGACACCCTTCGGATGAGATGGGGTGGTGATACTTGTATTCTTTCTCCGTTACCACACTGAACACCGAGGTGTATAACATCACCCATGGACCTGGGGCTATCTCTGGTTCCGAGATTTATAATAAACGATTATTTGAATAAATATCATTGAAAATTTTTACCAAAGTATCCTCCAAAGAAAGACATCTTCCAATCGTTAATGAGAATGCCCCAAGACATGAGAGCGATGATTATTTGACATATAGATATAAAAGAGGCCTGTAATAGAAACACGCGGTCTCTTATATCGTTGTAGC
This sequence comes from Eilema griseolum, assembly GCA_963662185.1. Taxonomy (NCBI): domain Eukaryota; kingdom Metazoa; phylum Arthropoda; class Insecta; order Lepidoptera; family Erebidae; genus Eilema; species Eilema griseolum. The sequence goes on along the minus strand of OY759248.1, from coordinate 19,499,795 downwards.
AGAACTCTGATGCTAAGGCCAACATAGCATTGAAGCACATGGCGAACCTGCAAAATAATGATAGAAAATATTACAATTTTATATTAAGGACTTTATAAGCACTGTAGTTTTGTTTTTAACAACATGTTTTATTCTTGAGTTAGTATTCAATGAAAACAATAACATAAAAATTAAAAAAAAGCGGCGTGGTTCCTGGCATAGCCATGTAGTTTCTGGCAGAGTAGAATTTGGGCCACCGCATCTCTTCCCATGCGGTGTCGTACAAGGTGACTAAGGGAAAGGGCTGTTTAACATCAGACAGATATACACAGCCCATACTCAGGTACGCCTCACAGATACACAAGCCTCGAGTCAACAATAGTGCCCGGAAGACGGCAATAGGCTCACCTCCTATTACGTGGGGCCGAAAACAATGAATGGTGAAATGTGGGTGTTAATCCACCTCTGCCTAACCCTTCGAGGATGAAAGCGTGATTATATATATGTAAAAATCAATAAAACCTATGAAGTTTCAATCAACAATTAAAATAAAATTAAGCAAACCAAAATCAATAGTATTGTTCTTTTGAATTAGGAATTATCTATGTTACATTATTAACTAATAAATACAGTATTATTAAAAAAAAATCCCCCGTCTCAAAAATAATTAAATAAAATAGTTGAAAATAAATTGTACCCTTTAACTTTGACAAACCTAGCAAGCGTACCGAGTTTAAGGTGTGGTTAACGTAAGTTCCGAAGATACGTAATTGTACATACATACATACATATAATCCCCCCTTTATCCCCGGAGAGTTAAGCAGAGGTGAATTAACACTCACCTGTCACCAATAATTGTATTAGTCCCACGTAATAGGAGGTGAGCCTATTGCTGTATTCCGGTCACTACCGTTGACTCGAGCCATGCATCTGAAGCTGAGTTTGGGCTGTATATATCTGCTTGATGATAAACAGCCCTTGAAACGTAATTGTAAAGTCAAATTTTTAGTGTAAAGTTAAGTACTGATGTAAACTCAAAGTAAAATTGGTAACTAACAAAGATAATTCCTTATACAAACACTTTACAATGTGCGTCAAAAACCTACAATCTTGTCGTACCTAAATTTTCTAAACTAAACCTATAAGTCAAGAGTCTTGTAAATGTCTCACTAGAGACTCAAACATAGGCTGTGTAATATGCGGTCTTTTCTTTGAGTAAACCACTTAGAGTTATGTTTGAGTTATTAGATTACAGTATTGTCATGGAGAAATGTTTTTTATTTGAGTAGTGTTTGGTATATGGCGTATTATATAAAAATTATGTAATGTTTCTTTGTATGATTTGAGATTTACATGGTCATTCACATTACTAGTGTAAAACTCGCCGAGATATTTACCATGTTTATTACTTTTGTGGGCAACAGATATAGCGGCGCTGTTTCAAGCGCCATAATCACGGTGTACCGTGATCATGGCCCTTCTAACAGCACCGAAATATTCAAGCCGAAATATAAAAGCTGAAATATACAAGCCGAAATATACAAGCGCTGAAATATCGGTTGACCAACAAAAGTAACAAACATGCGAGTCTTATACAAATATGCGAGTCTTATACTGATACCTAATGTTTCTTTGTTTGTCTTCTATGTGCTCATATACCATTTAGGAATTGGTAAGTTTGAACGCACATTTCTGTGCGTCCTTAAATATTTTTTTTAAAAGAGCTTAGTAATGCTAATAATTCAAAACGCATGGCAGTTCGTTTTAAAGCATGGCGCGGTGGCTTATCGGTTACAGAGTTGATCTTACGATCGAGAAGTCTCAGCTTCAAATTCAAACACTACCTACATGAACTCCTAACACAATTTAAAAATAGTTAGAAGGAATAATAATTAATAATATTAATTTTGGTTACTATAATTGTTAATAGTCTAGTTATTATTTGATTTTGATAAAATGAGGGTTTTTTTGTGTGACAAAAAATTTTTTAATCAAAAATCTACAATAAAAAAAACAAAACTAAATTATACTAAACCTATAAACGTAATTTAATTATCTCCCCCTATTACGTGGGATACTATACATGATTGGTGGAATGAGGGCGTTAATTTACCTCTGCCTAACCCTCCGGGGACAAAATCATGATTCTATGTATGTATATAAACTTTCAATTTGCTCTCACGAACGAATTTCAAACGACAGCTGAAAATATCCCATTAAATATTCCAGTCTAAGAATATAATTTCTCGATTAAGTTATAACATTGTGACTACTCACAGAAGTCCTTCAAAAAACTTGGCGACCAACAGAACTTCGTATGTTTGACTCGATGCTTCTAACAAAGTGAACACAAACTGTCCAGTGAGTCCACCAACCAAAAATATTTTTCTCCCAAACGCATCTGTTAAGAATCCTGCTACTACTGCAGATAGTAACATGCCTGAAAACGAAATAAATATTGTAGAATTTAAAACAGATTATAGAGATGCAGTCGACAAAGGACGAAAGTATATATATACGTGCAACCTTATCTCTTTTGTCGACTTATGCTAGTAGACATATATTCCTTGATGCTTAGAAATATTTGAAATGAACGGTAATCGGTTTTGTAACTACATAAATGTAAAACTTGCGAAAATATTTCAGAGCAAAAAACTTGAAGCTACAGAATATTTTTTATTAGTTATGTATATTACTATAAAACAACTACACACAACTTTTACAAAAGTTCTATTTTCATCTGCATCTGTTCGATTTGTATTTGGTAAAATTATGAAACAAAAGAAATTTTAAAGCATTTAGTATGCTATTTCTTTCGCTTTATCCTATCATAATCAATTTGAAAAGAACATTGTCAAAAATTTACACATTTTCAGATATCGGTTCCGTTCAGTGATAAAAATACATTTTATAGGAATACATGTTAAAAGTAATTTTGTAACATTGTATTTACAATTAGAAAGTAATTGAAATGTGCAATTGAATCGTGAATATAATTTAAAAAAGAAAAAGAGTACTTACCTATATAAGGCATAGCATTTAATAATCCTTTTTGTAGTAATGTCATATGTAAGTCACATTCTGCAACTGGTAATAGATAGCCTGTGGAAGCACTAACTAAACATGCTGACATTTGTCCAAAGAAAGTTATACACAGTAACAATATGTGGAAACGACCAAAAGTACATGCCCGTAATGCTGCATCTATTTGTTTTATAGGTTCTAAATTTTCCTGGCCCTTGACTGAAACATATGAATAACAATAAAAATAATAACATTAAATAAAATATATTCATAAATCATTAAATTTGATAATTTAAATAACACTAGTTCCTTTTTCCCTCCCTTGCCAGAGTCATATGCAATAGAGCGCGAGTTCATAGTATAAATAAAAAACTCAAAACAAGTGATACCCACCACAGATAATAGTTTCAGGATTATGGAGAAATGTTTCAGAAATATTACACGTTACGGTTGAGACCGAGCATTTCATACGTGATCTGAATTAGCTATTTGCAGGAGACTTGAAATACGTCAGTCTGTAAGCTATATTTTGTCTTACACAAGCAAAAACTCACAAGGGATTATTGGATACACTGTCGACATCAGAATAATTTGAAAAGCAAAAGGATCCTAGAAGTTACGATGAATATGCGGGGAATAATATTTTTGTCAATATGAGAAAATATTATGAGAGATTGTGTTTCCACAAACTGACAAAGATAAGAAGCAAATAGAAGGAATATCCAAGAGAATTGCTGCAATTTTATTCTTGCTATAAACGAAACCAAGAGGAAAATATAGGATATATTCTGCTATAGGCACTTTTTAAGAAAATATGATTTACTTGCAACAATTTCAGTCGATTTAGTTGAGTTCAAGGTTATGGAACTAATTATTATTTATTTTTCTTTAAAATATAGGTCGCTCTATTTATTTATAATTCTTATTATTTTCTTAGCATTCTTAGCATATTTTCTTAGCTACTCTTAGCATTTGGGCCACCCCATCTCTTTCAATGCGGTGTCGTACAAGGCGACTGTAGGATATGGCTGTTTAACATCAGATAGATATATATAGCACAGACTCAGTGCTCAGAATTCGGCAATAGGCACACCCCCTATTACGTGTGACTGAATATAATGATAAGTGAAATGCGGGTTTTTTTCACCTCTGTCTAACCCTCCGGGGATAAAGGCGTTATTATTATGTATGTATGTATGTATGGACGTATATTTTGCAGTTTTTTATATTAGTTGAGCTGACTACCCAAGCCACAAAAATAAGAAAGTTATTATATTTTTTTATATATTAAACTAAAAGATAACAGTTAAATTCAATATTCTACAATAAAATGGTCAGTGTCAATGTCAGGGTCAATGTGTCAATAGTATTAGTTATGCAGACGACATGGTGCTACTGGCTCCATCAGTAGCTGCACTCAGGAAGCTATTGGCAGTCTGCGAGGATTATGCTGAAACGCATGGGCTTTGCTATAATGTGCAAAAAAGTAAAACGCTTGTATTTAGGGTGAAGCGCAAAAAGCTATCACATATTCCACCGCTTATGCTGGGAGGTGTAGCCCTGGAGAGGGTCTCCAATTTTAAATACCTGGGGCACATAGTCACTGACGATTTAAAAGATGACGCTGATATAGAAAGAGAACGGAGGGCGTTGGCTGTCAGATGCAATATGTTGGCCCGCAGGTTCGCGCGTTGTACACCGGCAGTTAAAAATAATTCTTTTTAAAGCCTTCTGCCAGTCCATGTACACGTGTTCCCTGTGGGTTCGCTATACGCAGAAGGCATACAACGCTATTAGAATACAGTACAACAATGCCTTCAGAGTGTTGCTGGGGCTCCCACGTTACTGCAGTGCATCAGGAATGTTTACCGAAGCGCGTACTGACTGTTTTGGCACCATCCTGCGAAAGAGGATGGCATCTATGATGCTCAGGGTGCGTGGGAGCGTCAACGGCATTCTGAAGGTCATCAGTGAGAAGCCGTGTTGCGCTATCATGGCGCATTGGGTGCGTATACATATGCATGTTCCCTGTGCGTCAGGTGGGCGGGGCCGGTATATGAACTGATTTTTTTTGAGATTCTGTGTTATTTTGTTACTAACATAGCTTTTAAGTGTGTACTACTAACATTGTTTATGGATCAAGGTCCGAAATAAAGTTTTATTATTATTATTATTATTAAAGTATTGAGACGTTATGAAAATTAGAAAATCTTTATTAACTTCAACAACCAAAAATTTCAAAGGCCCGAAACAATAGAAGCATATCTGAATAGAAACGCTTTTGCCCCAGTTCCAGCGAATACTGAACATATTTATAGAGCCGTCAATAAAATAAGAAACCTTGAAACAAAGCTTGTTTCTCTCTTTACTAGTAATTGTGGGTACTGTAAATAATTTCGTACTGAAAGAGAATATGGAAATGAATATTGTTGATTTCATATACACAAAATTAACTATCCATGCAATTTATTATTGTTGCTATTGTTTATTCTGCTGAGTCTATTGATCTAGGTTTAGTACCGTTTTAACTTATTTTTTGAGTAATTTGAGTAAATAAAAATAAGCTTGTACACATACTATTACTATTGATCATGTCTTATTTTTGTATTAACGGTAATAAATTAAAAAAACATAATCTTTGCAAAAATAGTATGTGGCAAAAATACTTTATTAAATACAGCAGAAAATCTATTACATATATTAAGTAATAAATATGCCGCGTGGTTTCCGGCAGAGTAGAATTCGGGCCATCCCATCTCTTCCCATGCGATGTCCGTACAAGGCGACTAAGGAATGGGGCTGTTTAACATCAGACAGATATATTCAGCCCAGACTCAGCCTCAGATGCACGGCTCGAGTCAACAATAGTGCCTGAAATACGCCAATAGGCTCACCCCCTATTACGTGAGACCAAATACAATTATTGGTGAAATGTGGGTGTTAATGCACCTCTGCCTAACCCTCTAGGGATAACGGCGTGATTGTATGTATGTATGTATGTATGTATGTATGTATGTATGTATGTATGTATGTATGTATGTATGTATGGATGTATGTATGTATGTATGTATGTATGTATGTATGTATGTATGTATGTAGGTATGTATAATAAATATCATATTGAGGTAAATCACGTGTTGATTATCATTATTTAGCACTTGTGTGGGTATTGCAAAGCATTACAATTATTACTATTTTCATTGATGGTGACGTTTTACATTAAATCATTGAAATTCAATCTGCGTATTTCACTTTTTACATTATTAACGTCAACTCAAATTTATTATCTAATAAAAACTTTCGTGTGAACACAAAATGACTCAATTTCGAAAGTTATTGAGCTAGATCATTTGAGAAATTGTATTTCTTTTGCTATTTTGTTGGTAATATAGAAATGTAACGATTGACTGTGAATGCTGTCAGCTTCCATGGTACGCGCGGTGTGGTAGGGGACGAGGTAAAAAAAGAATAAGAAAGAGAATAATTAGCTGAGAGTGAGTGAGATACCGTTGGCAGCTAAGTAAGTGTAGCGTATCCTTCTATTAAATTTTATACTTCTTCTATTCGGATACGTACTGTGTTTGTGAATAAAATTTAATATGTTTACCAGCAATAGTAATTTATCCACGGTCATGATATCGTTAAACGCTGTAAAATCAAAAACCTTCATTTATTGATTTAACTATTCTCACTATTTTTATGAACGTAATGGTTTCAAAAATTAAATACAGTACCTATGCAAATGTACAAGGTCAATGTTAAGATCGTGTTTTTACATATCTCTAAAATGTTGATTCAGATATAATATTTGTACATATATGGGAAAGATAACAATGTATTCAACTACAATAGTTTTTAGTCAGTTGAACATTTTCATGATGCAATGTTTTGTCTTCTGTCGTAATGATATTGATAATGACTTGATCTCTGTCTAATTTTGTTTATCCTGTGTACTATCATCTTAATTGTAATCTCAGGTATGTTCCAGTCATCATTCTTCTGGTGATGCCTCGGTTGGATTCAAAGTTTACACTTTGTAGGTCTGCATATTATTTTCAATTAGTTTAATAACAATCACAGTCTGATCTCCTGACTCTGAGAGGAAAACTTGAGCAAAAGTCTCATGCGTTACTTAGTAGGTGTACTGTCTATCTGATGAGATATGGTCTTAGAAATCAAAGAGGTGTAGAGCAAAACCCTGACCACATAACCAAATCACATTGTACTGGTTTCGATCATACTTTACATTCAAGTGTTTCATCACTCACCCAAAGTTTCATATAAGAAGTCATTATCCTATTAGCGTTTGTTCGAACCAAATTATGTTGGTCCAAAGCAAATAATATGTGAGCAATTACTAGTGAGCTTGTATAACAGCGCTATACCGAGCAGGAAAAATAAGGGGTCTTAACAAATACATCGGAGAACAAGCCTATTATAAGTTTTTTGTGACGAAAGGTTGTGATGTATACGAATTCAGTAGTCGTGTAAGCTCCAGGGCCTATTATTATTTTGTAATTAATCGTAAAATATGCTATTATCCACTATTATTGTACGTCACAGTGAATAGATACCACCTACATGTAACATGTTATTCTTGAAATAGGTATTATATCTTTAGTTTGGGTAAGAATGTTTTTTTCGAATGGAGAATATGTCTTTTTATGTACACCCTGTCAATTGACTACACTCCATCGGAAAGTTAGACGCTAGGGAAAGAAGAAAGCAGTTCCGTCTTAATCCGGTTGCATCAAAAGGTTGTACATTGGAATCCACACTCTTTCTTTCTATAATTTGAATTGTTTTGCCTTTACGGGGGCAACTATCATCTCACTCTTAAAAAGAGACAGTTATACCAGAGTCTTCTTTCACTCAGTACCTAATGTCTACATTTATTCATGTAACAGATTTTATCTATTAATATTCTTTCATTTTAATATGGAGCTAAATTTTGCCGATGCGGTGGCTGTATCCATTAAATACTGATATTGTACCCGTATATGAGCTTATTCTCGGGATATAAAGTATCCATGTCTTTTCTTAAGCTTTTGATACAAGTATAAAGTGCCGATGCATGTATAAAATTTCATATAAGCCTCACATTAATCAGCTTCAAAGGCGTATACAATAGTCCTCATCACATCAATCACATGCCAAACATTACTCTTTAGCAACCATGTTTGTGCGAAACAAACGCCTATTGACTGCTGGTGAAACCAAAACCAATTTCAAACGTGAAGGAAATTGTTTTAGTCAATGTGTACAGGTAACAACCTAATTTACTTGTAAATCTGAGGTAAATAATAGTTATGTGGTTGAGAGCAATTATTTTGTATATGCTTGGTGATAATAGTTGTACTCAAAAGTGTATAGACTCCAAGTAATGTCTTTGCGGAACAAGTAAGATTCGGTAGTTGGCTGATGTACTGGTGATCAGCAGAAGAGTTCTCAAGGTCAGACAGCAGTGGTTCTCGTTATTATTTGTACAATCTCTAGGTTGGGCAGTCAGACAGCAGTTGATAAGTAGTGCCAGAGCTCACTAAAGAGTGTTTGTGCTGTCAGTGAATATAGTAATAGTGAATAATTAAATAATTAATGAAAGGTTAGAATTAAAAAAAACAAAGGCTGCTATTTCTTCCACACAATCCACACAGAGTATAAAAAACTAAAACTCAAAACTAAAAGATTGTATACGTTTTTTATCCGTTAAATATAATTCAAATCACTTACTGGCTTCAGCAAGAGCTGGTAAACTTAATTCACTCATCTTAAAAATTTTATATTTGTTAATATAAAACTTATTTTCTCCCACAAACTAATATATCTACCAATCATGTCAGCTGTAACAGCACCAATAACTTCCTTTCAACACAATTATCGTTTACTTACCCACGTAATTAATTTACTTTACCATCTGTAATGCTCTTGTCACTGTCACCAATTTATCTAGATCTCTTCATAAATGACATTTGTAAGCATTTCTTCTAATTCGAAAACTGGTGTATTTATTTGAGAAATCTCTGTTAAGTGGTTAATGTTATGTTTAATTATACAATAGATAAGATGTAAAAGTACTTAGGTATGTAAATCAAATGCTTTAACGTTATGTATTTTTGGCTTATTCACAGTAGTTGTGTGTTTAAGGATTTTGTAAGAGCGTAAATGATGAAATTACAAATGTTACATTACAGAAAAATAAACGACAGTGCTGGAGTAATTGAGGGTTATTTGAGCTTTCTCGTGTAAGGACAGTAAATTTGCATCCACTAGAAAATCGCAGGTTTATAAGTGCCCGGTTAATGGCAATTGGCTCGCCACCTATTACATTGGGACCTAAACATAAACTGGCGAAATGTGGGTGCTAGCACCTCTGCCTACTCCTTCGGGGATATAGGCGTGATTTTATGTTATGTATGTAGAAAATATAACTAGAAAGATCATAAAAATGTTCGTAGCGATGTTTAGGTCTATGCTTGGCTAGTTCGTTGCTCCGTTTGATAAATTAAAAAAACTGTGAAAATGAATGCTTAAAACTACTTGAGCTGAAGTAGAAAAATTGAAGCATGGTGTTCCTATTTACTTTTATAACAAAAATAACTACTAGGGAATGTCTGTTTTGCTGGCGTTGAACAAGACAGAACATTTTAGGTGAGGATTTTAAGATTGCTATGATCTTCAATTTTATTGCATAATAAATTTTACCCAACTACGGCGAAACAAAAGGAGGATTATTATTTTGACAGGCCATGTATGTACGTATACTATGTAAGTTCATCTGTTCCCTCATCGCTCCTCAACCTCTAGCTACCATTAGAAATATCTTAGTCGTCCACTATAATCTAATATGGCGCCCTCTAACGGTCATAAAGTACTGTGTTATAAAATAAATTTCAGATAAACATGTTTGAGATAAACTGAAAGATCTTAATTAATACATTTCAAATATGTATAAATTAACCTTTTGCTTGCCCTAAAATAATATAAATAAAAAATTAAGTTTAAAACTACAACCCGACTACTGAAAAATCACGCTCTAAAATGTATTAAACAAGAAAAACCTAGGATAACAGTGGTTGTATGCCACTTAGTCTAACAAAATAATACATTTTAGGGAAAAAAGTGGCATACGACCATGCCTATCCTAGATTTTTCTTTTTTAATACTTTTTAGAGCGTGATTTTTCAGTAGTCGAGTTTTAGTATTAAACTTAATTTTTATACTGAAAAAAGTTTGAGATAAAATTCTTTCGGTGTACCACGATTCTTATTGTTCTTGAAAGGATGGACGATATGGGATATTTGTACAAATATATTTGAACAAAATACATTTGTTCAAATATATTTATTTATCCGCATTATAGATCCCATAACACAAGCTAGTTAAGCTATGCTTACCATGGGTCTAGATAGCGTTGTGTAGAATGTCGTGGAATATTTATTTATTAATATATCATTTATTTATTTCAATTTATGGCTATCGTGATTGGAGGTAGTACGAAGCTTTTAAATTATATCACTGCAATCATACCTACGTAATTTTATAACTCTTTTGTATCCGCTGTTGGAAATGAATTGAAAGAAATTTCACTTCTTTAAATATTTGTATGTTCCAGTGTTTCACAACTATCTCACCTACTCTTTAATGACGATTAACGATTCTATGGGTTATTTATCATTATTTCGAGTTACTGAGACCTTCTGGTTCGAAAGTATTGATGAAACCCCATACATTTAAAATCTAAAAGATAAAATTAAAATGTCTAGTGCGGAACAAACTTAAGTAGATACGTGTATCCTTGTAACATCACCTGAGAAATTCCAAGCCCAACAAGGTTCTAGCGTTTCATTCCCCCTGCTTCCGGCCATATTAACCAAGTTATTATTACATGTTACACCAACACACCTAGAGCTAAAACAAATATCTGCTTACATTCAAACTGGACCATGAAGGTAGTTGTTGTGGAATTGCTGAAGGTATCTTTAGGCATGATAATATTGTTTTGTGTTCTCAACAATGACTGGTAGTCACCAGCTTCATAATTGTAAATCATAACTTATATACCATAGATTTAAGATTTACCAGATGAAACAAGAGGAGCGGAAAGAAACAACTTTAAAAAAAAATTATAATTGTAATTCCTTAAATTTATTTAACCTATATCTACAAAAATACAAACGTTGTATCTCAATTTTACACACATAAAAACGTCAATATAAGAGAATTTAATACAAATATATATAATAAATATAATTTCCTTTTTTAATTGGTAATATTATACTCATAACTGTTTAATGCACAATTATTACTAAAAATACTAGCTGAAAAGACGTATTTGGAATATCGTATATAGACCAGGATATTCTAAATTTCTAGTCTATGAATTGAATGTCAATTTTTTTTTTGTTTATACCACTTAGGTGGCAGACAAGCACACGGCCCACCTGATGGGAAGTGGTTACCGTGGCTGTGGACTCGTGCAACACTAGGAGCGTCACACTCGCGCTGCCGACCCTGAAGAAACCTCCTAATGCCCCTTTTGAAGAACCCCATATTGTAGGCGCATGGGAATTTACTAACATTGTCTTACAAATGTCAATTAAATCTTAAAAATCTATAAATCTAAATTCTATATCGAAATATACAGATTTTTTTACTAGATTGCACACTAATAACATTTATAATTCATTTCAAAAGTTTTTACATTTAACGCTATACTCTCTATAACTAGCATCTTAATTTTAACTAAATTATTATATACCTTTTGCACGAACTATAGGAACAATCAGCCTAACTACTATCATTAAATCTATACTCTGAACAAGTAACATTCTTTCTTGCTCCCAACATTCATTCTTATACTAGACCAAGAATGCCCTTAACAGATGCTAGCATTCCATTATTATCAACTAAACAACAATATAAATTTAGTTTCTAACTATTATTTTCTTCTGATACATTTCAATTAATTTCTTCGTTCTTTTGACTGTGATTATTTACATTATATTCATTTTCCATTTGTTTATTACTGTATATCTGCAATTGTATGTTACGAGTCATGTTTTTCTTTCATTTATTTTCATAGCTTCATACTAATTTTCTTTCTTCTTTGGTAAAAATAGTGAAACTACTATAACACCTGCAAAAAATAAAAGAGTAGGTAGAACTAGTAAAACGACCTCAGATGTTTCAAATCAGAGTCTAGGCTTGGATGTGGTGTTGCAATCCCGATTTCTACATAATTGGACTTCGAGCAAGCTCGAGCTAAACTGAAATGTGGTTTTCTCAACTTAGGAAAATGTAGCTCAATATTATGACGTCAAATAACACTTTGATGTTGCTTTACGTACGAAATATTTTACACAAAATATACGCACCAACTTTCAAAAGACTTTTATCACAAAAGTTAGTAATATGGAATAATATTTTGTTGCATAGAAACTGAAAATTTTCATGGCTGACTACTCAATTTTATAGTGAAACTTTGTTATGTTTGATAAAAGCTATTTTGGTAATGCTTTTTATAATCTATGAATAATACGATTAATTTCATTCAATAGGATTTACCTACAGTAGTGACCAGTGAGTTCCATGATAGTTTATTTTTCCCTGATTCGAAATCTTTGTTGAAAGTAAAAATATATTATTGAAAGAGTTAAAAATATAATAATAACACTTTATTTCAATGCAAAATGTATAGGGAAAGAGATGAGACTAGTAATTACTCTGGGGTTTAATTTTAGCCGCTTAGAACTGCTCCTGCTGGTTTAAAAATTTGACTGGTATGAGGAGAATAAGATTACTACGAACGCATAGTGAATTGAGAATATTGTTAAGATGAGAACTGGTAGTTTAGCACACAAAATGAAATCAAATTGAATGATAACAGTCGCCAAGTATAATAAATTTTGAAATAAAAAAGTTGAGTTGACCTCGAGAAAATTATTAAAATTAAGACCTTGAAAAAAATTAGGCCAGAAGTAATCTTTCTGGATAACATATACCCAAAGAGAGTGACAGAAGAGAAAACTTGTGTGATTATGTAACAATGAAACCTAATTTTGTGTTGTTATAGAGTTAGTACTCGCAGCATGTTGGTCGACAATAAAACAGTGGACTGATGAGATAACATACTGATTAAAGTCAGCCAGTGAAGACGAAATGACTGATTAAAGTCAGCCAAGGACAGAGAGTCATGGAAGAGAATGAAGGAGGTCTTTACCCAAACAAGGGTCCATATTTCATAACACAAACATTAATTATAAGTTATAATCGTAAAAGATACTAACATCAAATTATAACATATACAAGGTGCAACATTGTAGAAATATAAAATAAACGACTTTATTATTATTATATTATTAAAAATTATAGCTAAAGAGAAATTTAATACCATTGCAGATTAATTATATAGTAATAGCAAATAATTTGGCAAGTAAATCAAAGGGTATTTCAATCTCAAAAACGTCAAATACGTTATGCGTTGATAACTTATCGAGACGTGTGGTTGGCGTGAAATGTAATTAATGTGCTGATATTGATAGGTAATATAAAATCAGACACATTATATCTCAATAATGAATCTTTTACGAGCATAGGTTTCGTTAAAATAGTTGTAAATTTATGTTTTATTATACAGACACAATAAACAAGCTCACTGATGCAGATTTGTTTTTATACCACTTCGTTGGTAGACAAGCACACGGCCAACCTAATGGGAAGTGGTTACCGTGGCCTATGTACGTGTGCAACAGCAAGGGCGTTACACTCGTGCTGCCGACCCTGAAGAAACCTTCTAATGCCCCTCTTGAAGAATTCCATATTGTAAGTGCTTAGAAAAACCGCAGTAGAAAGCTCATTCCACAGCTTGAGTGTGTGTGGGTGGAAGTTTCTTTCGTATCGCACAGTGCGCACCGTCTCAAGTCGCAATGTGTGAGGATGAATTCCTTGCCTATGTTGGACGATAAAAGTACAATCTGGCTTACAAATTGACTAATCGGTATATATAGATAAAAGGTAATCTTAAGCAAGTTGGTATTAAGTTGGCAGATGATACGGCATCAAGCCGCTAAAGAGTAACTGATAAAAACATAGTCTACTTATGGCGCTTTAACATTAATTATCTAAAATCCATAGTAATATGATAAATGTGTCGTCCTGTCCAATTAAAAATAATCCTTTATCAATCGCGTACAAAGGAAAAATGACAAAGTAAAGGTTGATAACCTCTGCTATTTTCTTAAAGTAATAATGAAGTCACAAAATTGTACTGCTTTAGTTTCCTTAGAAATTTAAAATACATAATGTCTAAGAATTTCTCAAGAAGCAAGTTTTCAATCTGCCAATATACTTACAAAACATAAGTCCTGATAGTGTGAAGAAAGGCACCTCACATCCCAAATCCAGTAGTACAGGAAAGCTGATATTCCCTGTCAAGGTACCTATACGGCCGGTGACCATCACAAATGATATCGCTAGAGCCCTGGAAGTAATAATAAATTGATCATCTAATAAATTTTATGTTCAGTTTAATTTTTCTAAATCAATGTTTCCCAAACTTATAACTCAACGAAATCATATCATAATATTAATTAAAATTTAACTAGAGTGTAAAGAAAGGAGACTTAAAGATTGGCGATTACTTCATCGACAAGAGAGCAACTTTTAAATTGAGAGAGAGAGAGATAGAGAGAATTAAAGTTTTAAATATGTGTAAAATCAGTTCTTATTGCACTTTTAGGATGTAGTCTCGTAACTAAACGATTGAACGTTATTGAGTCTCGCTTACCAGCACGTAAAGTAGAAGTCATATAATAAATAATAATAAATGGTTCACAGTTAAAAGGTAAATCGATATTTGTCTAAATAATAAAAATAACGCCTTCTAAATAATAAAAACGGGCAATATTGGTCTTAATGCCATTACAACGGTAACCATGCTTTCTGCTGAAATATATATCCTTCATGGGTTATTTGATATACAGTGTGGGAATCATGAGATAGTGGTCAAATGCTGACTATCACCAAAAAAATATTTAAAAACTAAAACCCGACTTTTAAAAAATCACGCTCTAAAAAGTATCAAATTAGAAAATATTAAGAATAGCCGTGATCATATGCCACTTTTCCCTAGAATGTATTGTTTTGTTAGATTATGTGGCATACGACCAAGCCTATCATTGATATTTTAATTTTATTATTTAAATTGTTTTGGGGCAAGTAACAACTATTATTTATTTTTCTACGTAGTACTTTTTGGCCGATAGAGGGCGACACATTAGAGTGACACGTCATATAGCCTATAACCAGCAGATGACTACGATGTACTATGACGACACCTTATTTGTTCACACTTGAGGGAACAAATGAATCTACATACATACATAGCCTGTCAAAATCAAAATCCACCTTTGACTTGGCCGTAGTTGGGTAAAAAGAAATGCACAGTGTAAGAACATATCACATTACATGATCAGCTCACCTGGTTGTTGTCCCAAAG
Organism: Eilema griseolum; assembly: GCA_963662185.1. Taxonomy (NCBI): domain Eukaryota; kingdom Metazoa; phylum Arthropoda; class Insecta; order Lepidoptera; family Erebidae; genus Eilema; species Eilema griseolum. The sequence goes on along the minus strand of OY759248.1, from coordinate 19,484,296 downwards.
ACTTCAATGGTCATAGTCTGGTTCAAACTCAGCATTACTTTTGAAATTGCAATAGTAATGGAAAACAACGATACTACAGCAACTTTGCTGTTAGCCCATCGGATACCCATAGTTCCAGCAACACACACACAACCAGCTATAGCGAGTAGAATCTTCTTTCCAACTTTATTGACTAGTATCCCAGTTATTAAATAAGGTACTACACAAGCGCATCCAATAATAATAGTGTTTATGTAGGTTTCGGTACCACTTTTTGTCTGAAAAAGAAACGGATTATTTGCAGCTATTCTGCTCAAAAGATTAAAGGAGCATGAGGTTATATAATATCATTTAGCTTTTACAATGTTTATTTTTTAATGGAACAGAAACTCGTATGTTTTCTGAGGACTTTAGTGTGTAGCGTAATTGACCGCGTGGTTCCCGGCAGAGTAGAATTTGGACCACCCCATTTTTTTCCATGCGGTGTCGTACAACACGACAAAGCGATAGAGCTGTTTAAGATCAGACAGATATATATAGCCTAGACTCAGCCTCAGAGTCATGGTTTGACTCAAAAATAGTGCCGTCGTATGACACCGCATCGGAAGATAGGATGGTCCAAATTCAACTCTTGTATTGTGTGTGATTATTGATAGTGTGTTCTTTTATTAAAAATTTAGATTTGATTTAGATTTGAATGTATTCTTGACACTAAATATTGACATTATTGTACATTTTATTTATATTCTTATTTTAATCTTATTACAATTTAATTGTAAATCAAACATGTTACAGTTAAAATATATAAATTTGCATCCAGAGAATCTGTGAAACATGTCGGACCTTGTTTTGTTTTTGTAACACCATTGTAACCCACCGTGTTTCGAGCAATAACTTATTTACTTACTTACTTAATATTTAATCTTTTTTTTTTTTATACCACTTAGTTGGCAGACAAGCACACGGCCCACCTGATGGGAAGCGGTTACCGTGGCCTATGGACGTATGCAACACCAGGGGTATCACACTCGCGCTGCCGACCATGAAGAAACCTTCTGATGCCCCTCTTGAAGAACCCCATATTGTAGGGCTTCTTGTTCTAATCACTTGAATGATTTTCATTTCATTAATTAAATACTAAAACTTAACATTGCTATAAAATGTAACCTCATTCTTACTCGATATGTGAAAACTATGGAGGAAAATCCCTTAACGAAACTACTCTTTTGTGCAGTAGTAAATGGTACTTTGTGGTTATAGGAAGTAGCTAGTACTCGGCAGTTTTTTATCCAAGAGATGGCCTTTCAGTTCAAAGCTTTCTGATTATAGGAAATAGTACCTATGTTATTATCTTTGTTCGCTTTTCAATTATAAATCCTACTACGATGACTCCTAAGCGCTAGATCATTTGACTACTACGCAAGAGGCGAGAGTTCGATTCCCGCTCAATGCAAATATTTGTATGCATGTATATAGGTATTGGTCTGAGTGTTTCTATGTATGATATGTGTATATTTAAATAAATGTTTCTCCGAATTCTAGATTCTATAACACAACCTAGTTAATACCAGGGATTAAATAGCGTTGTGTAGATTGTCATAGAATAATTATTAAATATGTATTTACTAATAAATGTGAAAGTTTGTCAAGGTGTTTAGATATTGGAATATTTGGATGTTTAGATCTTTTTTTTCAATCACACTACGGATGAACTCCCCTTAGACAAGTGACAATTCGATAACTGGCGTTTTGTAGAATAAAATGACGAATAATGTCACACACACATATTGTCAACGTATGTCATAAACGTTAAATCCCATACATTCAACATCCATAGGCCACGATAACCACTTTCCATCAGGTGGACCATGTGCTTGTCTGCCACCTAAGTGGTATAATAAAAAAAATCGTCATTCTATTCTATAATACACCGGCAAAAAAATTGCCACTTATCTAGACAGGCTAGTTGAAATTTGGCACAGGGATAGATTACCGTTTGGAACAACTTTATAAGCTCTTTATCCCGGGAATAGGTACCCATGGATTACAGGAACGGGTTCGAAGATCCACGTGGGTTTAGTCGCGGGTGTCGTACATATAATATATATATATTTCAATCAACTTCAACGGTATTTTGAATATCCCGGAATTCAAAAATTAAAATGTAATTTACACTTTGTTTTAGAGCTCTGTTTGATTCCAAATTTATAATGCCAACACGGAAAATCCAATGTACTTGTCAAGGTACATTGACTCTAGGCTAGGCGTTTCGCTTAAATAATTAATATAGCACATGCTGCGTTGTATCCCATTAGAAATGGCAAATGAATAATTTAATAGGTACTAGCTATGGCCAGCGTGTATAAATTATACACTCCATTTTAACTATTTTCCACAGGCACATCTTTAAATCTTATATTTTATTCAGTTCCTGAACTATATAACAAATTTCGATCAAATGCTTCCAAATAATTAACAAACTCCAAATATTTACTTTTTTAAAACTAGATTGATTTTTCAAAACTAATTTAGTTGTCTGATGACAATCTCAATCAGATATTTGAAATATCTCTTTTTTTTTTTTTTTTTTTTTTACGTGCGCAAAATCCCCACGGATACCTCCCCACCGGAGCCGGTGGAGGAGGTTATGTCGGACTCGAACCGACTAAAACGCACGCCGCCTGTGGGTCGTTTCGCTTGCCGAAGGTGAGGTTGACAGGCATATCCCTCGCACCCCGGCCGACCCAGGGCCATCTCTCACGATCTGGCCCTCTTCTCGGGTGTGGGGACCACAGAGTCCCCAACTCGTCCCCGGAAACGGGGAGGCGCGCCGCCACCGCGGCCTGCTTCTGCCAGGGTGACAGGCGGCTTCACCTGTCACCCCCAGGCCGGCGCTCATGGGGGGCGGAGGTCGTTCATCGACCTCCGACGCCCGAGTTGCCTTCGTGCGCGGGCAGCTTGTCTAGCGATCCTTCGTCGCTCCCGCTGCCGCTCCCGCCCCGCCTCCTCCTTCACGAGCATTACTTGCTCGCAGAAGGAGGCGCCGGCCGCCCACGCATCCGCGCAGCGAACCATCGCCGCGAGCAAGGTGGAGAGCGTGAGAACCCTCACTCCCAGGGCCGCCACAAGCTCCCGCCTCGGCGTCTCCCACGCCGGACACTCGGTGAGCGTGTGCGGACCTGAGTCCTCGCTCGCGTCGCAGTGATGGCACTCGGACGTTGGCTCTTTCTGCATCCGACACAGATACTTTCCGAAGCATCCGTGCTCGGTGATCATCTGCGTCAGACGGTACGAGAGGCTGCCGTGTGGCCTCTCTAGCCACTCCCCCATGATGGGTCTTACCGCCGTTACTACGGCGTGCCCTGCGCTTGGTTGCCCAAGTCGTCTCTCCCATTCTGCCACCATTTCCCTGTGGAGCCGGGATCTCACGGCCCGAATTTCTTCGGGCTCGGGATCGTGACCCCGCTCCCGCGCCGCCCTTCGGAACCTGTATAGCGCCGAAAGGCATCTCGCTTCCAGGATCCATGGTGGCGATCCGGCGAGGAGACTCGCCGCGTTGAATGATATCGTGCGGTACCCCCTTATGATGCGGCACGCCAACTTCCGCTGCGGACGCTGCAGCAGAAGCATGTGCCGATCACTCAGGGTGTCCGCCCACACGGGACACCCGTACAGGGCCATGGACCGCACGACACCCGCGTAGAGTCTCCTGCAGGAGTCATCCGGGCCCCTCAGGTTGGGCAGTAGCCGCGCCAGAGCGTTGGCTGTGCCCGCCAGTTTGGGGCCCAGACTTCGGAAGTGCTTCCCGAAGTCCCACCGGCCGTCGAGCACGAGCCCCAGATATTTCATCTGGGGCTTGATGCCGATGAGAGTGCCTCCCACTGTGAGACTGGAACCAGGTGGTGGCGTGCGCCGAGGTCCATGAAAGAACATGGCCTCGGATTTATGCAAAGCCACCTCAAGGCCCAGCCGCCGGATCCGTTCCACGACTTGAGCAACCGCGGTCGTGGCCCTCAGGATCGCTTCGCGGTGTGTAGCTCCGCTCGCCGTCACTAGCGTGTCGTCCGCATAGCACGTGACGGCGGCGCCGTCCGCAAGCTCACCGCGAAGCACCCAGTCGTATCCAATGTTCCACAGTAGCGGCCCGAGAACCGATCCCTGTGGAACACCGCACGACATCTCACGCCGACCGACGCCGGTCGCACTTGGGTAGATGACGGCTCTCTCCGTCAGGTACGCCCCGACTATGCGGCGGAGGTAGAGAGGCACACCGTGGTACACGAGTGCCTCCCTGATGCAACTCCAGGGCAAGGTGTTGAACGCGTTGGAGATGTCCAAGGACACCGCCAACGTCACCTCACCCCGGGCAACTGCCTCCTCCGCCAAAGTCCTCACGCGCATGATGGCATCCACGGTGGACCGCCACCGGCGGAAGCCATATTGGGCATCCGCCAGGTCCGGCCCCCTACCAGAGAGGTGCTCGACGAGGCGCTTCGCAATAACTCTTTCAAAGAGCTTGCCCACCTCGTCGAGCAACACAATGGGCCGGTAGCCGGACGGTTCGTCCGCCGGGCGACCCTCCTTTCGGATGAGGACCAGTTTCCCCGTCTTCCACATCTTCGGAAACTGGCCCCGCTCCAAGCATGCGCTGAGGAACCCTCTCAGCCGGGGTTCGAGACCGTCTTCTCCCAGAGCTAGGACCCACGCGCGGCCTGGAATGCCGTCGGGTCCCGGGGCGGTGCTCTTCTTGGCTCTAAGCCTTCGCACCGCCAGCTCCAGTTCTACCCAAGTGACCTCGGGGACTTCGTCGTCAACTACCACACTGGGCGCCACAGGCGACCGAGGTGGCGGAGTCATCTGCGGCGGAACGTGTTCCGCTCGCGCCGGGAACAGGGACTCGACCACTCCACCGAGCAGAGCTGGCTGGAGAACCCGGGTCAACGGCGGGGCTCGGGGGCGCAGCTTTCCTCTTACCATAAGGTAAGGCCGCCCCCATGGGTCCCGCTCCAGCGTCTCCATGAGCTCCTTATAAGCCGCGGCTTTCGCCCGCTTAATCTCCGCTCGGAGGGCATCTCTGGCCTCCCTGTATCCCACATGAAGCTCCGCCACTCGGGGCTCCGTATCTGCGGTTCGGCTACGCCTCCTACGGAGTCTGGTCCACCGGCGGTGCGCGATCACGCAGGCTTGCCGTAGCCTCGCGATCTCCGCAGACCACCAGTAGACCCGACGCCTCGGACTATAGGGTGGTGCCCTAGGCATACCCGCATCGCAGACACGAGTCATGGCCTCCCGGAACCACACCGCCTCATCGTCGATATCGACAGGCCTGTCCGGCGCAATGGCCCAGGCCTGTACGATGGCGGCCTCCAGGAGGACCTCCCGATTCAGTCTCCCAAGCACCCAGCGTGGCTCGCGTGGGACCGGTATGACCGGCGCATCACCCGCGGGGGGGGAGACATCAAACCGAACGTATCGGTGATCCGCCAGTGTCTCCACCCCCACAACAACACGCCAGTCCCGCACACGGTGCGACAGCGAAGCGCCTGCGAACGATAGGTCGATAATCGAACTGCGCTCCGCGGCCACGAACGTGGCTTCGGCCCCGCGATTCTGGAGAACTAGACCGTGATTAGCGGCCCAGCTCTCCAGAGCCCTACCTCGTGGGTTCGTGTGCCGGGACCCCCAGGTCACTGACCAGGCGTTGAAGTCCCCGAGCACAAGAACCGGATGAGGGTGGCAGGCGTTGACGACGTCGGTCAGTCGCTCCAGCGACTGCCGGTACTCCCCTATGCGTCGGTGTAGGCTCGGCGTGAAATAGACGGCCACGACCGCAATCTCCCCCACACGCGCCGCTACGATGCCATGCTCCCTTGCCACGACAACAGGGGGGGGGGCACCCATAGCGGCGTTGTAAACCAGTGCCGCCGACCCGTCCAGGTCGACCACCCAGGCAGGCCCAAGGGGCCGGTGAGTGTACGGATCGGCGACAGCGGCGACGTGTACGGACCACTGTGCCATGCTCTGGAGCAGAAGACCCTGAGCATCGACACCGTGGCCCACGTTCGCCTGCAGGACGCGGAGCTGGGGATCCATTATGGAACCATCTCCGCGTCCCGCCGCGAACTCTGGGTGGAGCTCCCGCCTTTCGGCTTCGGCTCCCCCCCGGTGCAGGCCTTGCTAGCAACCCTATGGTCGGCCGGTTTGCCCCCCGCTGCACACCTGAAGCAGTGCAGCGGAGCTTCGCAACCACCGGCCGTATGACCGGGTTGGCCACAGCGGAAGCAGCGGTCACCGACCGTCACCGCCGCCGTGCACTGCACCCCCACGTGGCCGACCGACAGGCACCTAAAGCACCTGGTCGGTCGAGCCTGCAGGAGCCGGACCTGCACCCGCACCACGCCTCCCACGGCGAGGAACCCTCGGTCGGCAGCCTTTTTGGCTGCTGCGATGGGGCAGCCGACAACTGCCGCCCCCAGTCCGCGGCGGCCGAAGCGGATTGCTCCGACCTTCACCGCCTCTAGGGGGCAGCCCCCGGCCTCCGCCACGGTGAGGCGGATTTGCTCCGCCGTGATGGAGTCGTCCAGGTCCGAAATGCGCAGTTCTGCGCACTTGTTGGGCCTGGACACCCGGACGTCGGCTGCGTCTAACGTGTCCCGAAGCTTAGCCGCTAGGGCATCAGCCTGGGGACCGCTCGAAGCACCGGGGATCTCGAGTAGCCGAGCACCCGTCCGAGTGGGTTTCACCCGGATGGGGCCCGGCATCCCAAGGGCCCTCATGTCGACACAGGCTCTCGCCTGTGTAACAATCTGGGCGTACTGCACGCCCCTCTCCGCCGCCTCCGCCGTCATCGTTAGGACGACGGCGGTTGAGCGGGGAACGCGCAGCCTCCCCGGCACACCCCTCGCAGCAGCCTCGGCCTTCTTGGCCTTTTTGGCTGCCTTCCGGAGCGCCTTGCGCCGCTTTTTGGAGGCTCCAGCAACCTCCCAGCCCCCTTCTGGTGAGGAGACAGCCCGCGTCGGAGCCGAGGAAGGACCCGAACCTGGAACCGGGTCCGGGGTTGGGGTCGGGGCTAAGGCCGGGGACGTCTTCCCCTTACCCTTGCCCTTCCCCTTGCCTCCGGCCCGGGCACCCCGCGCTCCCTGGGGGCTCCCGGCTCCCACGGCGAGAGCAGCCCGAGTGGCCGGAGCGGCAGGAGCGGCAGACGCAGTGGACGGGCCGCTGGCCGACTCCTGCGGGGACCTCGCCACCGCCGGACAGGTGGGACCCCTCTTTACTGCTCCGGCATACCCGACCGAAGGCGACAGGGGCGGTCTGCGGTTGGAGTCCATAATGGCCTCCAGCCACCTCTGGGTGCGCTCCTCCTGCGCCACCCGCCACGCCCGTTGCTCCGCCTGCGCCGCGTCCTGACGCTTCTCCATGGCGGCTACTGCCGCCATGCAGAGCGCCAACGGGTCCGCAGGCCGAGCCGGCTGCAGCACCGGCGACTCCGGTCGAGGCTCCAGCTGTGGCAACTCCGGCTGCGCCAGCGGTTCCGGCCGCAGCGGCGACCTTGACCGCACCGGCGACAGCTGCCGCGTTGACGGCATTGGCCGTTCCGGCTGCGCCCCCAGCCTCCGCCGCGCCGAACGCGTCACCCGCTCCTCCGGCAGTCCAGCGACGACCTTTTTAAGCTCGGCCAGCTCCGCCGCCATCTTGCTTATCTCCTTGCGGTGACTGGCCGCCATCCTCTCGTAGCTGTCGAGGAGCTCAATGTGCCTCCTGCCCATATGAGCCCTCTCGAGCCGCGATTGTGTCAGCTCCGCCTTGAGTTGGTCGTGCAGTTGGACGAGTCGCGACGCCGCCTGCGTTACTCGGTTCTCCTCCGGCGTCGGAGAATCGGTGCGGGTTCCAGCCCACCCTTCCAGAGCCTCTATCACCTCCCTGGACGTTATATCGTCCGTCGACGTCGTATCTTCGATACGAGGCGAGAGCGCCGCCGAGGTGGAGGAACTCGGCGGCGCCCTCACATCCTCTGGGGCCGGAGCCCGGGAGGAGGCTTTGGTGCTTCCGTCCTGCAGCTTTCGGCGGCTAACCGCTAGCTGCTTGGGCGGAGGAGGGCGCATCGTCTCGTCCCCACCGGAGCTGCTGGAAGACGACGAGTCGGTCAGGGTGAGATCCAGATCCGAATCAGTCTTTGGTGCGGGGATGATTTTCTTCTTGCGGTTCCTCTTCCGCCGTGGTGCAGATTTCCGGGTCTGCAGACCCACCGGGCTGTTCGCCCTGCTCCTCTCATTGGCGGTGTCGAAGTCTTCCGACACCGTCCCGGCTTGGGACGCGACCTCCGCGTCGTGGTGCTGCGCGACCTCCGCGCAGACTGTTCTGCTAGGTTTGGGTTTATATGTTGATGATGAATTCTCCATTTAAATCCCACGAGTATGACGCGATATAAACTACACTCCCTGGGTGACGCTCATTCCAGGAAGCGGGGTATATACTGTGGATTTCCCCAGGTGTCCACAGGTTTTAATCGACTTCGCTGTCGGGTTTTAAGACTTTTCCTTGTCGCGGGCCGGCCAATTAAGGCAAGCCCCGCGGCCTTCAGGATACCGGCTTCCCAAGTGTGGCTAGCACTCAGGTCGTTGTCGATATCTTGGAGGTTACGCGACGCGGGAGAGCAGCCAACTCTCCCAACACCGACGGTGGCACGAATGCCTGCCAGCCTCTGCGCGAGCAGTAGGCCGGCCCGTCCCGGGATCCCAAGGATCCTTGAGTCGCCCCCATGTCCCCTCTGAAAGCAGAGGGGTACTGGGAGCGACAGGACCCAGACTTTAAAGGCCTGGGCCCGCTAGCCCTAAAAAGGGCTTGTCGGGTTATTTGTCGACGGCTAGCAGAGCTCCTTCTCCTTGGAGTCAGAGTCTACTAACCGTCGTCCAGGGTGCACCAGCCTTCCCGCTTCCGTTCCCCAGGACCGCGGTCCAGAGGGAAAAGAAACAGGTAAGCCAACGTGGAGGTTACCCAACCCGCACCCCGTTTGAAATATCTCTTAGCAACAAATGACGTGTGGGACAAGAGACGATTAGCCTTACGACATAATTATATCCCTAGCAACAAGATATGTCATAAGGGACAAAAGACAACAAACTTTGTCATAAAGGAAAAGAGAAACTAACGACAAGATATTCATTGACATTTGTCCATGGAACCAATAAATAGTACGTACAAGTACTTATTAGTTCCATGCATTTGTCTTACGACATTTGAAATTTGTATTGTCTATACCACTTATAATAAACTATATATAAGTCCCTTAGTTCGGTTTTATATTTTATGTGCTAAAAGGAAAGTACATCTATAAAGCAAATATAATATTAATCTACCCTTCATAAACGTGAAAGGCTTTATTCATGTTCGAAGTTTGTAATTTCTGTCCAACTAAAGTAAATCTCTCGGTTAGCTTCCACTATAGGCTATTTTCAGATATCCAGGAATAAGCTTATTCCTGGATATCTGAAAATAGGCTATAGTGGAAGTTGTGACTCACCTGTTTATGACTCACAGTATTTGAAAGTTAATCAAAAGTTGCTCCTTGAGCGGATTATTATTTGCTAAGATTATTGTTGTACCTAATACCTAGGCGACCAAACTTAGCTTGATGAATATTTGAGATAATCGGAGACAGAATTCAAATACACAATATATTCTTTACTGCTGCTGTCCTACTTCATGAGCTTCACTACTGTCCAGTTTCGTGTTAATCAGATCTGATTCTAAATAAATATACCAATCTTTCTAACGAGCGACTCAGATTGGGCGTTAAATTTTTAAAATTCAGTTCTCTAGCTAGCTCATCAGAACGATAGTCAAAAATCAATAACAAAATTAAATCCAAAAGATTAAATTAGAAATATTCCTAAGTCGTTTGCATTTTAATATTGGATTGCTTCAAATAAACATTTGGCACCTCATAAGGATGTTTTCAGACCAAAGTAATAAAATTATTATTTGGTCATTGGTCCTTCATACGTCCGCATATTTTCATGTCAGTCAAACGTCTTGAGGTTGAAAATTCCATTACATAAACCAATAGATATAGGAGGCAAGCATTCTTATATGGAGCTTATTAAAAAAATCGATAAAATAATGATCATTGAAGACACTAACCGGTACACAGACGTCGACGCGTGTAGCATTTTGCATTTTATATAAATTATCCGTGTAAGCATCAACTACCAAGCAAAAGTCCTGTTTGTCCCCTGTTTGATGATTTTCAAGAATTGCCGATAGTTGTGGGAACCAGAGCCTGAACACATTATACCTGAAAATTTAATGACAATGTAGTAATTCGATCGTATCGACCGAGACGTAAGGAGCAAGTATGTTATTATGGTGAGTTCAAACTTTAGAATAAACTATGGATAGCGGATTATTGACTCCAATAAGCCAGTAATCCCTTGTATAACCAACGGTACAATCTTGCGGTTATTATTGGTTAAGACTTTGATCCTAGTTTGTATGGGGCTCACTGAGACCTTCGGGACTCAAGGAAACCTCCATTGCTAGTCAGTACACCTGCAGATTAACGGATGAAATTATCGAGAACTTTCTCTTGAAGTTGAAAGTTCTGATGGCAGTCGTTTTCTTAAAAGTCAAAATAAACTAAATACACCTTGGAACAGGAGAAAAAAAAGTTAGATATCAGACTCCGGGCTCCAAAGTGCAAGATTTAAATGTAACCGGGATTGAAACTGAGATGAAGAAGGAAACTGTGAAATCTCAGATCAGATTCGGATTAGATCGGATTTGTGATCCGGATTAGGGAAAATATGATATTAATAGGTACTAACAATTCCGCTTACATAGAAGTTAGAAAAGTAAACATTGAACCCTTTGTACATTACAATTATTATTAAGCATGTGACAAACAAATAACAGGAGGTAAGACACGACGGTATTCCCGTCCCAATTGAGCAGTCCGACTGGGAAAGTGTAGCCAGAGCTTACTGGAGAGTTTTTGGACTGTCAATCGGAATACTAAAGGCTTGTCCTGATTGTTTGTTCTGCAATAACGGCACAGAAACTTTCTGGTCTTACAGGGTCGGTAGCACGGGTGTAACTCCCCTGGTGTTGCACACGTTCATGTTGTTTTCCATCAGTTGAGCCGTGTGCTTGTCTGCCACCTAAGTTGTATAAAAAGCAAAAAATAGCTGGATTATGACTTTATTAAAAGTCTTTACTCGCAATAATTGTACTTACATACACATTATGATAAAATTTGTGAGGCATAGCAGTCCGAGATATGTTATTAGAGGCTTTTCGAACATAGGTTTGATATCATGTAACCCTGTCACAATCTGCTGTTTGAATGTCTTCTTTACTTGTTTCTCGGGAGTTTCGTCCAAAGCATCTTTTATTTTGTCTTTCCAAATATCTGTAAACTGCCAATTTACTTTATTAATATTTTGACCACTTAATGAACTAGTATTGAGTGCGATTGGCATGTGAGACTTTTTCTTTCTCTAACTCCTTAGTTATTGGATGTTTATATTAAGTACTTCTCAGTGACATCTTAAACTCTAAATAAAGAGCCCGGTCCACAACAGAAGGAATACCTCCAACTGAAAACTTAGATGAGGCAGTGAAAATGCTGTGAGGCGAATTCGATTTGGTTTAATAAATAAAGCTGAACTTGTATTTACTTAATTCAATAGGTATATAAAGTTCCACCAAGAGCCATCAATCACTGGTATAATTAGTTATATTCACAAAAATACCTACTGGATAAGTATCAGCAGGTTTCCTAGTATTTTGGCAATATATTTTAATCAGAATATTCCTCGCTTCATCGTATTTTTTCTGCGTCACTAAATATTTGGGACTCTCTGGTACAAACAGCCCGTACAATACACAAGCAGCTAAAGACCATAATGATACGGCGTAAAGATAAAAATTCCACGTGTTGAGTACTGAAACAACAAAACCAAATATGTTATGATATGCTCACTTGGTTATGCTAGAAAAAAATAATTATTACGCTAGATTTACATAATTGATAAAATACGTTCCAAATCTAAGAAAATGACCTTTTAAGCATTTTTTTTAATAATAAATATTGTATTATATTCAATATAACATAATAGTAAAAACCGCGGTAGTCTAGTTGTATGGGTAATGGACTGCTGAGACGAGATCTCGGGTTCGATCCCAGGTTTTACCACGGTACATACCAATGACTTTTCGATGCTTTTCGAAGTTGTGTGTATTTATCGCAGGTTTATAAGTGCCCGGTTAATGGCAATAGACTCGCCACCTATATTGGGACCTAAACATAAACTAGCGAAATGTGGGTGCTAGCACCTCTGCCTACCCCTTCGGGGGTATAGGCGTGAATTTATGTTTTGTTTTTAACATAATAGTATACATGATATGATATGATACATGATATGATATGATACATGCTTATTATTATCATTGGTTTTTGTCATTAATGATTGTTTTTACATTTTGTAAAGATTTTTAATGTTTTATGCCAAATCCTCATCCTAGCGTTAATCTCAGTCGCATCCGAAGCTTTCACTTCGGAGTCTGGGGTCTGTCTTATTACTTTTACTTTAGATTTGACTGAACTGCGATATTTTCCACGAAGCGACTGCCATCTGACCTCCACAACCTTGCAGTTTGGCCAGTTGTTGGACTTTTTACGGCTCCAACAACAACAACAACCGGGACCCGCGGTCTAACGCGCTCTCCGAGACACGACCAGACCAGTGCAAATACCCATATTCATGCATACAATTTTTTGCACTAAGCGGGGATTGAACCCTCGCCTCATGCGTAGCAGTAGCGTTTACTACCACCACGCCACAGAGGCTGTCATGCCAAAAATAAATATTTATTTATGCGTGTAAATGTATTGCGTAATATTCTGTTGAGGTTTTGTCGAATCGAAAGTTACATTACAAAAACAATTAAAGTTCATTACCGAATTGTCCTCCAAAAAAAGACATCTTCCATTCATTGGTCAGAATTCCCCATGAAATAAGAGCAATTACCACATTTGCTACCACTGTTAATGAAGACTGGAACAATACCACCCGATCCCTTACATCATTAGAACAGAACTCTGCTGTTATGGATAAAAAGGAACTGAAACATGTTGCAAACCTGGAAAGAAAATGTTATGGTGAAAATGTTAATTAAATAGAATAAGGCTTACCAAAACGGTAATGTTAGTAGGTAAACTTATATAATGAACCGGATTATAAAAAAATAAGTAATCGTACATGTTAATAGGAGGCCAGATTAACAGCAGGTATTGTAATAGACGACCATGCATTATACAATATGTGCCAGAATCACAAGAAATATAAATATGAAATAGTTTCTACTGGTGTAAAGCTATCAGTAGGTAAGTCATAAATTGAATAATCTAAAGATTACATAGATTATATTAAGATTATATAAGGAAAGATTATATAGAGGACTATCTCCTTTTGTTGTGTTTAGGATGAAAACAGCCTAAAACAACAGTTAAAAGGAGGTAGTCCTCTTACAAATGAAGAGTCAAATGCAAGCTATAATGGGATTCATAAGTGAAAAAAATTACGAGCTACTTACAAAAGTCCTTCAAAAAATTTTGCTGTCACTAAAACCTCGTAAGTCTGACTAGACGCAGATACCAAAGTGACTACGAATAAGCCAATGAAACCACCCACCAAGAAGATTTTTCTTCCAAATGCTCCTGTTAAGAATCCTGCTATTATTGAAGAGAGTAACATGCCTGAAATGTAATATATGGTCATCAAATTTTTATTGTTTACTTTTCGCTTACTATATACTATTTATCAGTGCTCGCATAAAAATATATTTAACTAACTTGCTGGTCTTATTGAATTAAATATGCATATTTTTGTTCAGAATATTTTAATCGCTATTGATTTAGTATAATTGAAAATAATGACCAAAAGCTGCGATCACCGACATCCAAGGAGCCGCAGAAATTAGCTAATTATTAATCATAAACAAAGTAAGGAACTCGAATAATTTTTACAATACTTACCTGTATAAGGCATGGCATTTAATAATCCTTTTCTTAATAATGTCATGTGTAAATCACATTCGGCAATTGGGAGCAGGTACCCAGTCGAAGTGCTGACGAAAACTCCCGCCATATAGCCCACAAAAGCAATGAACAGCAGCTTTATATGAAAGTAGCCAAAGGTGCATGCCTTTAATGCAGCATCTATTTCTTTTATTGGTGTCAAGTTTTCATCTGGCTTATCTGCAACATAGTATGAGTATCAACATATTATATCAGGATGCATAGTTATATTGGGGTGGAAACGAGGTTGCCGTGCCGTAATCGCGTTTAGCGATAAGCCTGTCATATTAACTTTATAAATGATATAGTAAATGTGCTAAATATATTATAACATTGTTATTATTATTAATATAGAAAAACTATTAATATTGCGCTGGTCTAGAGAGTCCTGAATCTCCGGGCCCCCTCAATCGCACTGTCTCCTTCTGGTATGCATGTTATGTTCTGATGCCAGAACATAACTAATAAATAACGAGAGAATTGGGTTACTTTTATGATTCTTTTATTAGTATTGAAAATAAAATCTGAGGCCTCATATACATACAATTTAATTTATACTAGTATTTTAAGACCAAAGAGTTTGTTTATTGGTTTGTTTGAACGCGCTAATATTCTCAGGAACTACCGGTTCAAATTGAAAAATGAGTTTCCCGTTTTCCATTTATTGACGAAGGTTATATACTATATAACATCACGCTACTAAAAAGAGAGCGGAGCAGTGATTACATTGCATGCTCTGCGAAAACTATTGATGATTGAACAAAATAATAATGTACTACGGAAATGTATGCATAAAAGTCCGCGATTGCATATGTCTATCTCCTATTTTTATCTTTTACAAATTAAAAAACAAGTATTGTGTTATTTTCAAAAATATTTTTAACAATACAGTATTATTTCTTATCCAACCTTAGATACTTTGTGCTGTTAATGTAGAAAGTTTGCCATTCAAACTAAATAATTGCAATGAGTAATTTAAGGGGTATCGCAATTTGAAAATTGGCGCAGTGAAATAAATTAAAGCAGAAATACCGATCAAAGTTAGACCATGGAATTTAGACCTTTTTGAAATTACATTTTTAAATAATACTTCATTCAAATTCAAATAAATACATTTACCGCGGTAGAATAGCGATATGAGTCTGATAATAGACTGCTGAGACGAAATCTCGGGTTCGATCCCAAGTTTTACCATGGCACACATCAATGACTTTTCGATGCTTTTCGAAGTTACGCGTGTATTATGGCTTAACTGGCGAAATGTGGGTGCTAGCACCTCTGCCTACCCCTTCGGGTAGAAAATAGGCGTGAGTTTATGTACATAACATATGTTATGTTACATTTCAATTTCTGATCTGGAAGATCAAGTCACATCAACGTCCCCTCGCCCAAATGTGCCCATCAGGCTGGCAACGTTTGCCCTCTGAATGGCCAGGGAGACATTCTGCATTAAATATTGGCCGAAGCGCGGATCCCGTCCAACCCTCCGCAGCCGGCACCCCAAAACGGTCAAAAACTTCTTGGCCTCGGCGCGGGACTTCAGTCTCCATCGCGAATGGGAAGAATATGTACCCTGCGGTCTCTAGGGCGGCGTATTTCGTATATTTCTGCAACGCCACGGATTCGGCCCCAGCCCCAGCCACCCTCTGAGTAGCCGTGAGATCTATCTAAATAAATTACTTCGTGTCCAAAATTGTTTAATTACTTGTTGATTACTTTGAATCATTGAAATTGTAGTGAGGCAAAGTCCCTCCCAAGGCTGAGAGGTTACACATCGTCTGCCAGTGTGAGATTGTCTAAAAGCCTCAATGCTCTTTTTTGCACGAAAAAAAAGTTGGTATGGAATCCGATAATCACGCGGGTGAAGCTGAGGGCAACAGCTAGTCTTTGAAATAGAAGTCTTTAAAACACAAATTTATGGTCCAATAAAAAAAAATAAAAAAAATAACTTACTAGCTTCACTTTGCAGTGGTAAATCTAATTCAGTCATTTTATAACACTTTAATTTTCATAAACACTTTGATACTCTAGTAAACTTGTCCTAGTGCGTCAGCGGTGAATAGTAGAATAATATTACTATCAACATATTCGTCATTGGTGTATATTTATTTTGTGCAGACATTAACAACCCTGATACCCAAACAAACAAGATCTTTCTTCAAGTATGACATTTCAATAGTAATGTGTTCTGACAAGGGATCTTGAGTGAGTGGTTGTAACTGAAGATAACAAACAAAAATGTTTTCATCGTGTTACGTATTTCGTAATTACATGTGTATTTTAGGTTCTTATCAGTTAAATTTTATGCAAATATTGCCTCATAAAATTGCGAATTTCATTCAAATTCATCATGTTGTCTTCAAATAAAACTGCGATACGAAAAAATAGCTTATTTCTCGTCTATTCAATAATTTATATTTAATTATTTTTGATATTTTATTCATTTATAAAATAAAAATATTAATGTTAAAAGATAGGCAGGTCATGTTCTATTATATATCCCCAGAATATCGCAATTAGTACATGATTATTGGATTTTAATATGCATTGCGGGCACTCGGGCGTCGGAGGTCGAACGAACGACCTCCGACCGTGGGGGTCGGTGTGTGGCCACCTCCGAGCCGCCGTTCTCCGCCGGACTCTGTAGTCCCCACACCCGAGAAGAGGGCCAGATCGTGAGAGATGGCCCTGGGTCGGCCGGGATGCGAGGGATATGCCTGTCAACCTCACCTTCAGCAACCAAAAACGACTCACAGGCGGAGTGCGTTATGGTCGGTTCGAGTCCGACATATCCGCTTTCACCGGCTCCGCTGCATGGGGATTTTGAGCACTTAAAAAAAAAATTGCATTGCGGGCAAACGGCAAGACATCTAGATTTTTTTAACAAATAGGTTGGTAATGATTATGTTTCAACTTATTCTTCTTCTTTGTCCTCTTCTTGAAATTCTTCTGATTCTTCTTCATTGAGACAATAGCTTATGGAATTCATTAAATTTGTCAGCATAGTACTTGGCCACGACCACAACAATTTATAATGTTAAACCTGAAGTAATGTAAAGAGGAAAATGTGCGAGTAATATGTGTGCGAATGTCTGAAGGCATTGTGGCTTTATGTTCTGACATTGTGATGCGATTAATTGTATATTGCTAATGTTTCTATATTTGTATTGGCCTGAGTGTATACAAAAAGTAACTAAGTATGCATATTCGCTTTCTAGATCCCAATGCACAAGCTAGTTAAACTATGCTTACTTTGGGTCTAGTTAGCGCTTTGTAGAATGTTGTAGAATATTTAGGATTATAAATCTCTTGTCGCGTGGATTAGAGTAGAATTAGGGCCACCCCATCTCTTCCCATGCGGTGTCGTTCAAGGTGATAGGGCTGTTTAGCATCGTACAGATATATACAGCCCAGAATCAGCCTCAGATACATGGCTCGAATCAACAATAGCGCCCGGAATACGGCAACAGGCTCAGCCTCTATTACGTGAGACCGAATACAATTATTGGTGAAATGTGGGTGTCAATTCACCTCTACCCGACCCTCCAGGGATAAAGGCGTGATTATATGTATGTATGTATTTATAAATCTCTTTATTGTTTTATCATGTACTGTATTGAGTTTTCAATTTTTCGGCACCAACAGTGCCGAAAAATTGAAAACTGAATTGAAAGCGCCATGAACACGGAACTGTAGCGCAGAATTTTAACGGTGGAAAAGTTTATCGATGTACCATTTTTTGTGTTCGTTTGTACGCTAATTTAGTACTACTACTACTAGTTTCATTACGGAGTTAGGACACGACGGTATTCCCGTCCTAATTGAGTAATCCGGCTGTAGAAGTACCTCCACCTTACAGAATACAACGGCTGTAATAACATTGTGTTTTCAGGGTGTTGCGTACAGCTCACAGAAGAGTTTTTGTACTGTCAATGACCAAGGCCTGTCCTGCTTTGTCTTCTACATTGACGGCATAGAAACTCTTTATATTTAGGATCGGCAGTACCTGGGTTACACCCCTGGTGTTGCACACGTCCAAATCCATACGCCACTGTAACCATTTTTCATCAGGTGGATCGTATGCTTGTTTACCACCTAAGTGGTGTAGAGTATGTAACTCAAGTAAATAGAATGTTATCTTTATCGTCTATTTTTCGTTAACGTGAAAGTTTTTTTTTAAATGTAGATTCGACTAAAACGCACGCTATCTTGTGTCCTAGGTTGCCGGAGGCTTATCTTTAGCAATACTCCTAATATCCAGTGAGATTCTGTCACACCAAAGTATTGCCACCTGTAAAAATGGGTACGATATCGGTAAAAAATAATAACAAAGTGCACGAACTGATAATGCTCATACTCCTTTAGTCTTAGTATAGTTGTTAATAATTTAATAATAAGTCGTGACAGAAACACCGTGACGCGATAACATCTGTTTCACTATCAATTCATATGCACAACAAGCTATAGGCTAAATACCTCAATAAGTGAACAAAACAAACAAGCAGGTTATGTATATCGACTCCTTTTTTCTTAATATTCAGAAGGCCATTGTCATCTACTTGCCCTTGTCCCAATTATTTGGGGTCGACGTAATATGTCATTCTCCTCCATACATTCCTGTCAGATGTCATTTCCTCAGTCACTCCCTTGTTTGTTATAATAGGTACGTGACATATGAAATTGCCATTTTTTTAAGTAATTGGAGGAATCAAAATTTTCGGTACTATCATTTTTTGCATTTTTTTAGGATAAAATTAGAATTTTTATGATTTTTTTTTTGTGTATGAATGAAACAATATTAAGCTAACTAACACTACATTACATTTTGAAAAGTGACAGTTGTAAAAAAGTAATACGAATTTTATCATCAAAATGGATAGCATTTAGGAAGTACTGTTTTTGAAGATCGAATTTAATTTATCAAGCGGCCAATAAAAACACAATTTAATACAGAGATGTAAAGTCTTGAAATCAACTATCAAATTAAATATAAATAATGGAAATAGCTATTAAATTATAGGAATAACGAACTCATGAATCTGTAAGAAAATTTAGGCAATTTCATATGTAAGGACCTTACATTTAGATTCTGTCACGCAATCCAACAATATTCAGAACACCAACTCTTAATAAAATCAATTCAGAATTGTGCCAAATTATACCTAGTCCAGAGGCTGTCTATCGCCACCCGAAGAAGCAACACAGCCAGCATGATGGGCAATTTGACACGGGGTACAGGCTGGTCGCAACTTTCTTTAAAGCATGACCACGGGTGCGTGTAAATTGCTTGTATAGTACTGACTTGATTCAGAATTTAGTCTCAATCTGTCAAAAAGAAATTAAATATTTCCTTACACAATTATGAAGAAAAAATATAGACATCGTGATCCTTTTTAACATTAGATCGAGGTTTAAATTTGGAAAAAATGTCGTTACGAGAATTTTCCCTCTTTTCATTGAAGTCATGATCGTTTTTGATGTTTGAGATTAGATCGAAATAGAATGTTAAAATGCTATTAGGAGAATCTGCGTTGTGATGAATCTTTATCGTCGAATAGCCGTGGTTGCGGTAGGTAATATCTCTAAACTCAACTTACAAAATATAAACAGAGAATATTGTACAACATCGGATATTTCTCAACGTTTTCATTGAACAGTGACGTAATTAAAATAATCAACAGTATACTCAATATCTTCAAAGCCCTTTAAGCTGAGCAGACAGCGGGGATCGTCTCGAGCCGCTGTCAGCGATTCCTTCCTGGCTTTGTGCGTCAGAAGGAAAATGGTATAGTCTTGATATTTCCAAAATCTGTAAGCAAGGATTTACACTTAACATTATATAGGCAGCGAACAGACAGCCTCTGTAGAGTAGCGGTAGCGAGCGCGGCCGATACGCAGTAGGCTCGGGTTCGATCTCCGCTCAGTGCAAATATTTGTATGCATGAATATGGGTATTTGCATTGGTGTGCCCGTGCCTCGGAGAGTACTTTAAGCCGTCGGTCTGGGCTGCGAATATCTATGGCAGTCGTTACGGGTAGCTGGAACCCTAAAAAGTTCAACAACTGGTCCACCTCCAATGAGTTAGATACCGCTTTTGGGTTGTGGAGGTCATATAGCAGTCGCTTCACGGAAAATATCGAAGTGCAGCCAAATTCGAAGTTAGACTGTTAAGCGCACCCTAGACTCCGAGGTGAAAGGTTCAGATGGGACTGGGATTATTGTTAGGATGAAAGGAAAGGAAAACAAATAGTTTATGGACTCCTATTAACATTTTTAGGCTCCTAGTGAATCTTACCTGTTAGCTGGTACACCTACCGATAAGTGAACGAAACTCTAGCACAGCATTTACCCCTGCAGTTACAGGGTTGGATAGCAGTCGCTACTCTAATAGCCTTGGTTATGACCGGGAAAATCGCAAAGATGACAATGATGAACACAGGAAAACAAGTGAGCAAAGAGCTATTCGTTGTTTTTACTAACTCGCCGCAAATTAGTAAAAGGCAGTTCATTCCAGATGCTTTTGGTCTTAAATATCTTTAATTTTTTTAAAAGAACTTGTTGATTATTTTATTATCATTCAAGCTCATTCATTTTAAACAAAAGACTAACCCAGATTTATTTAATTCACGCTACAAATTAAAAAGGAACAACTAAAACACGAAAGTGATTATAGCTCAAAGCTTACCCACATTCTGAGGGTAGTTCTAAAAGCCGACCACGTAAAACTATTGTGGGTACCATTAGCAGAAACACGTTTGACTTAATTGGAGGGGTAAGCTTTAAAGTTATATACGAGCTTTTTTTTATTAACGCGAATACATTTTGAGTGGTGAGTTTTAGTAAAATTATACTACTTGGAAAGTAAATTACCGGTTTGCATTCTACTGTGATATTAATTAGACAGTTGTTTGGA
The DNA here is from genome assembly GCA_963662185.1 of Eilema griseolum. Lineage (NCBI taxonomy): Eukaryota > Metazoa > Arthropoda > Insecta > Lepidoptera > Erebidae > Eilema > Eilema griseolum. Next base: position 19,463,327 of record OY759248.1, on the reverse strand, counting down.
AACAAACGTCTGAATATGTATATGTTTGCTGTAATTTCGATGTTATATTTTATCAGTTCTTTAGTACTGCTTGTGATAAGTAATTTATATTTTATTATTAAAGTTATCGGTGTATTTATCATGTTGTATTGTTTTGAGTTTCTAATATTTTGGAGCTGTTGCAAGCAACATGATCACGGAGGAACTTTTTTTTATACCATTTAGGTGGCAGACAAGTACGCGGCCCACCGGAAGTGGTTACTGTGGTCTATGGACGCTTGTAACACCAGAGAAGTAACACTTGCGCTGCCAACCCTGTAAGTACAGAGTTTCAGTGCCGTCAGTGTAGAAGACAAAGCAGGACAAGCCTTTAGTCTTCTCACAGACAACACAAATTCTCCAGTGAACTCTTACTACCCTACTCACCGCTACGAACATAACACGAAGTTATTATGGCCGCGGTATTCTGTAGGGCGGAGGTACTTCAGTCGGACTGCTCAATTGGGCGGAAGTACCGCCGTGTCCTACCTCCTTATAGGACCTTTTAACTGGAGAATTGGCGGTGAACAGTGAAAAAAAAATTGCAACAGCAAACAACAACCACGATAACTTTAATACTAATGCGAGTGACCATGAAAATACTGATTTATTTATTCAGTTTATGTACATAAAATATGACAATATGATATGCAGAAAAAATATAGGCAATTACTTAAAAAAAATATACAAAAACAAAACTATACTAACTATACAATATACATAACATAACATAACATAAACTCACGCCTATATCCCCGAAGGGGTAGGCAGAGGTGCTAGCACCCACATTTCGCCAGTTTATGTTTAGGTCCCAATGTAATAGGTGGCGAGCCTATTGCCATTAACCGGGCACTTATAAACCTGCGATAAATACACACATAACTTCGAAAAGCATCGAAAAGTCATTGGTGTGTGCCATGGTGAAACCTGGGATCGAACCCGAGACCTCGTCTCAGCAGTCCATTACCCAAACCACTAGGCTACCGCGGTTCCAATACAATATACATATATACAAAAATTAAATAGGGAAAAGTGAACATGATCATTTAAATATTTATAATTTGTATTTTGTCATCACTGTAATTGCATGTTAGAAAACAATCAAAAATCTTTGTTAGCTCTTGAGCGTTCAAATCCTTTTCTGCGTAGCTATTTTAGCTTCAATCTTACGTTTGATTTTGCATTAGTAATCAGTTACATTTACATTATAGGAGGCACTAAATTTAGATATAGAATCTGTAATTTAAGACTCCACCTTATTACTGGCATTACATTATTATTATTTTTTAATTTATTCATTACAATAATTTGCAGAAGTACCAGTTACTTTGCTGCTATGGTACCCTTGTAGTCACTATTTCTCTCTCCTTTATTTCTCCTTGGACAGGACGCAGGTGTATATGATTTATGCTTTTGTCGTTGCAAAGTTTTAGATTTTTATCTGAAATGTCCACCAATAACCAAAATAGAAATTTTGTACTATCATATGCACATATCTGTACTTTCGTATGAATACATACTGTCTACTAGTACCTCGTATTGTATTCGGAACAAATCAACTCTGACATGCAAAGCGGCTCGCGGGAATAACATCAATAAATCTCCAACCATACAATACATGATTGGCAGAAAATATTTTTTTCGTTCATAACACACTTCGGTTGGCTTGATTGAAATCGCTGTAACCAGACGCGCGATGTGTAGATAAATCCTGCACTCTAAAAATATTTTTTACCTATACCAGATATTTTCAAGAGATAAAAATTTAGAAACTTTTATTTATTAACTATTATATTTGTACTATTATTACAATATAGTAAAGTTTGTGTATTCATTGTAGGGGGTTTTCTAAGGATCTACTGAACTGATTTTAAAAATTATTTAAGCAATAGAAAGCCATACTATTTGTGTAGATCATAGGCAATAATATATTATCACGGTATTGGAGAGGATCAACAGCAGGAATGAGATTAGAAGTCAGTAACAGCGAGTGAATATATAAAATTTATCAAGACGTGAATAATGTTGAGCTTAAAATTGAATTATACAACTGCTAGTGATAATTACAAACTAATTTACTCCTAGTATTTAGCTAAAAAATTAGGTTTACAATTCTTCAATCGTGTTCCATTCAAGTTTGTAAGCATGTAAAATGCTACCGTTCAAAATACATCAACTGAAAACTTCAAAGAAAATTCATTCACTAATTTTGCACAAGGGTGTCCTACACCAGGAAGTATACCTAATTGATTTACCAGACCTAACTCGATCACACACAGGGTGCATATTGTGTAGAACTCTGCTATAATGCACTTTAAACTGCTGACTACTTCATCAGACCAGAAATATTCCACTAACAAAATACAGACACTGGTTAAAATCATTTTGCAAGGCTTTTGTGTATTCGTTTTGTTGGACGTTCTTAAATCGTTTTAGTTATAAATATTGCAGTAGGTTTGATTTATTGATTAAGACACTTGTACTTTTCCACAGTATTTTAATTTTTATTCCTTTATTTATTATAGTATAAATACCAATATATGCCAAAATCTACCTCATCCCCGGCAAATAATGGCCTGAAGCGGCCGTGCGGCTTTACTCCGTCCGTCCCCAACATAACTACCCTTTAAAAAAATATTTATTTGTTTTGAATATTAAAACAAATTACTAATGTTTCATCTAAACCCTCCAGGTAAGCTAAATTGCTTTTATTGATAGTAATAATTAATAATAATTAGGAGTGGGTTCACGTCGGTAGTGTAGTGGCCAGGATGGGAACCCGGGACATTTTGATCGTAAGGCCGACTCCTTAACCACTAAGCTACGTGAGATACATTGGGTGGATGATTAAAAATAAATAAAAACGATAAAATAAGAACAGACTTAACTGTCAGCGCTATTTTAACTACAGGAAAATACCCAATTGTATTGTTCTATTTTGGTGTTTGTAAACCCTCTACTAGGATCAAGTCACACATCGATATCTGCTAATAGATTTTCGAGACTTTCACGCAGGATTTTATCTTAAGGTTGGAAAGGTCTGACGGCAGTCGCTCCCGTGAAAGCTAAAATAACAGAAATAATGAAGTTACAGGAGATCAAACCCCATACTCCGAACAATAATAATAATCTATATAATAACACAAACGACACAAAATAGTAAGAGATTTTTGATTCAACCGGGATTGCCACGCGGATTGTAGAGGAGTTTATCACTACCCGACGTCAAATAGAAGAAAAGTTCTCAATTACATGCAGAAATCTTTTTTTTTTGTCAATCTAAATTTTAATACTGTTATGTGTTTGTCGAAATATCCCTTTTTGTATAGCCTATTTTCATAGAAAATTCTGAACTTTTTGCTCATTGTATGTATCCTAAATACTTAAATCAATTTGATTATATCATTTAAATATTCCCGGCAGAGAGCCGTGTGGTTCCCGGCAGAGTAGAATTTGGGCCACTCCATCTCTTCCCATGCGGTGTCGTACAAGGCAACTAAGGGATAAGGCTGTTTAACATCAGATAGATAGAAATATACAACCCAGACTCAGCCTCAGATGCATGGCTTGAGTCCATAACAATAGTGTCCGGAAGACGGCAATAGGCTCAACACCTATTGTGGTGGTAAGTGGTATAAAAAAATACAGGTGACAACAAATAGGACATACCTTTTCTTTCTTTCAAAAATAGAATAATATTTACTAGCTGTTGCCTGCGGCTCTGCCGTCGTTAAATACTGATGCCAATCCCGTGGTCCATGGGAATCTATATAAGGGATAAATAGAGGATGCAAGTCAACCTCGCCTACAAATCGGCGCACCTGGCAATCAATGGACGAGGTTCTAGCGTAGGCTTTCTTCTCAGGGTCAGGAGGTCGGTGGTCGCTCCTTAAAAAACCAACGTAACAAAAACAATAACTAGACCTGAGTTCGAAATTATATCGAATTTGTATGTAGTAAAGTAAAATTTAAAAGTCTAGCATTGTTTCTAATTGAGAAAAAAATCTATCACGCCTACTATCACTCGATGATTCGATTTTTTTTCCAGCCAGTAACTTTGCTAAATATTGGTGTTTACTTTTCTGCCTTTACTATTTACCAGGACCGAAAAAATCAACTCCAAAAGGCAACAAAAACATTTCTCGAAATTTCACTTCATTTGAAAAGAAATTCAAAGTTTCCTTCAAAACATTTTAGAGATGGAAATAGAAGAAAAATACTGAGTTAGCTTGTTATCTATACGCTCTAGTGAATACGTCAAAAGTGGCTGCGATGGTGACTAAGCTGCTACTGCTTGTGCCGTTTCTTATCTTTACGGTCGTTTTCCTTTTGAGGTAAGCAGTGTCTAAAACGGCGTAAAATGTTGAACCTTATCGCATCTTGGTACAGTAGCTACATTGAGTGAAACAATTATATTTTCAAAACTGACTAGGGTTTCTAGTAGACTGAGAATTTTATTTAACTGATATATGTATATATAGGCATAACATAACATAAACTCACGCCTATATCCCCGAAGGGGTAGGCAAAGGTGCTAGCACCCACATTTCGCCAGTTTATGTTTAGGTCCCAATGTAATAGGTGGCGAGCCTATTGCCATTAACCGGGCACTTATAAACCTGCGATAAATATACACATAACTTCGAAAAGTATCGAAAAGTCATTGGTATGTGACATACCATGTCACATACCAATGACTTTTCGATACTTTCGAACCTGGGATCGAACCCGAGACCTCGTCTCAGCAGTCCATTACCCATACCACTAGGCTACCTAATCACTTATAATATAATAGGTAATATCGTGACCACAGTTTAATATTTAATTGATATTTTTAATAATCTTTTTTTTATCCTATTTACTGATCACATACAAAATAATTAAAACATCAATACACGAAACAAACTCGCGATCATGTCGCGTCAAACAACCCACTCCGCATCGTTCCCGGCGCAAATGTGCCCATGATACTGGCCGCGTTACCCCGCTGAATCGCAATAGCCAACCTTTGCCCCAGGAACGAGCTGGATCGGAAGTCACCGCCTTGGTCGTAGATGCGGCGGCCAATGTCCAAAACCTCTTCGTGTCCGACCCCCAACTGCCTATTGTCTCCACCGCAAAGAGTACAAAATGATATTGTGGCTCCATTGCATCCATTGCATTTTTAATAATTAATATATTTAGCAAATTACTAATGTGTTTTTCTTTATTTTTCAGGTACGTACCCAAATTTTCACTATGATGAGATTTACATTCAAATTACAATGAAGTAATGATATAACTCGAATCTTCTGGTTAAAGGTATGTTCAATGTGGTTATCTTCTTTTTAATCTCTATCATAGTTTACTACGATTGAATTTAGTAAATGGTATTTTTTAAAGTATTGAAAGAATGATAAAAATAACAATAGGTAAACCTTTAATTTTCAATAGTTCATATCAAATATAATTTTACTAAATTTTTAAGGAAGATTTCTTCATTTTTTTTTTATAAAAAAACATACATTACATACAAACATAAAATCACGCCTTTATCCCCGGTGGGTTAGGCAGAGGTGAATTAACACCCACATTTCACCAAAAACTGTATTCGTTCCCACGTAATAGGTGGTGAGCCTATTGCCGTATATCGGACACTATAGTTGACTCGAGCCCCACATCTGAGACTGAGTCTGGGCTGTATGTATCTGTCTGATGTTAAACAGCCCTATCCCTTAGTCGCCTTGTACAACACGGCATGGGAAGAGATGGGGCGGCCCAAATTCTACTTCACCGGGAACCACGCGGCTTTATAAAAAAACTCTATTCAAAAACCAAAAAGTACTTAACCATAAACGAAACAATAAGAAAAACAATTGATTTTCAGATTTAATTTAAAAAAAATATCCTGAGTAACACGTTGGTATGTAATACTAACCACTATATCTGCATCAGAACATCTAATGTGATTTCATTATGAAATATCCAAATAATAATAATATAATTTGACATTAAATATCTGGGTCACCTTTCTTATCCATGTCAATCCCAAAAAAAAATCTTTTGAAGAAATAAAATCGTCAAAGTCGAGTCAATCTGGGCAAAATGAATGTAACGAAGATGATAAGGATATCCGGTAACCGCAGTTAATTTGACGAGAATATACTGAAATAGAAATAATAAATAAAATGGAGGTCTCACGTTATAATTATTTTTTAGAAATATAATATCAGGAAAGATATATTTTTGTGGTATCGATCGGTGCCAGTATATAGTGCCAATTCATGGTTTACAGATTATTCTTTTTGGAAATAAATTATTTGTTTGTTAGTACCAAAAATGGAATAGGTTAAAAATTTTAGCTACCTATTATAAGAGTCAATATACAACTGAGCGTTGTTTTGGAATACGGGTCTTTCATACCCCATAACAGCATGGCAGCAAGGTGAAATTCCACCAGTGTGCTGGAATATGCGGCAGTGCAATGTACTGTGTTCGGCACAAATATTTATTCTGGTCGATACACTCAAGAAAACAATCACTAATTGTGCGTGATCATTCTAGAAATGTTCGTGCACATCTGTATTATTATGTGCGCACATATGCACAGGCAGTAGACTCCCTTAGACGCGTACATACTGAACATTCTGCTCAGTGTTTAAAAGTTACACACAGCCTTATCAATGGAGACGAAAGCTAAATACACTATCAGCTTAGTACGTGCACTGCTGGTGTGTTGCACAAATTGTTTGTTAGCAAATGTGCTGTTTACAATTTTGATTGAATTTTACCTTTATAATGGCATAGTCATTTTCGACTATAAAGTAAGTTGTGGTTAGAATCTATTTGAAGTATTATGTAAAAAGTCGTATATTTCATTTCTATTCAAATGGTTGTTCGAAAAACCCAGAATCAAATCACAAATAGGATAAACGAGTGATTTAAAATATTCATAAGAGCGTCTCAAATAGTAGTCTATATTACTGTCCGTAGTTTTATGTTCCTAATCTAATATTTGCTACGAAAATCTAGGGACCCAAAGTAATAGAAAACTAAATTTTATGTGAGGGTCCGAGTAGAAAAAATGGATCACATTGATGGTTATCAACTTGATTGAACCTTAAATTGTAATATAATATTTTTAATAATATTTCATTTATACAGAACAGTGATACAGTGAGTGGCAAGCTGCTTTTCTAAATAAGCTACAGGCAACCTGCGTTAAGGAACTACTTTTAATACTTTTGAATTACTTTTTTATACCATTTATGTGGCAAAGAAGCATACGGCCCACCTCATGGAGAGTGTTTACGTATGCAAAACCAGGGGCGTTACACTCGTGCTGCCAACACTGGAGAAACCTTCTAATGCCCTTTTTGAAAAGCCCCTATGTATAGTCAACCTAGGTATAATTATCTAGTAGCACTGTTTACTAGCTGATGATTATATCATAATGATAATTTGTATAATGGAAGCACTCGTGAGCATGTGTGATCCGTGTTTGGTAAGCGAACAGTGAGGTATGCTACTCAAGCGGGGTTGCCATTTTGTGTGGGTGACCGCTTAGTGGCATTTCATCGAAGCGCTTCGGTGCTTAGACAGGCATGTTTAAAAGTTGGTCCCAGCTGACAATAGTCGTTAGGTCAAGACCTATGCACATATGGGCAACCTGAAGTACAAATATACGAAATTGCTTGTATTCCCACAAACTCCTCTAGCTAAGCTAAATTGTTTTGTATTAGGATTATTGATTGGATTCACGTCTAATGGCTAGGATTTGGATTTGCGACCTCTCGATCGTAAGAATGGCTCCTTAATCATCTATCAATTAGACTATCGCAGTCCACTGCTAGACATAGGCCTCTCCCAATGTTAGGAGGCTTCGGCCTACTGTGTCCACGCTTGCCGGACGGCTCAATACAGGGTTTTTTTCGAGTTTTCTTTCTTTGATAGTGATATTGTTTGCAAACTTTTCCGATAGTTCTGATAGTTACACCGTTTGGATGAGATGGAGTGGTGATACTTGTATTCTTTCTCCGTCTCCACAGTTTGTAATGACTAAGATTTGCATTCGCGACGCCCTCGATTGTAAGAATGACTCCTTAGCCATCAAACTACCCACAATTCTGCAGATTCAGCCGACAGTTATCGGTTTAGAAGCTTCTACATTGACATAACAACGGGCGGTTGTTATGACAATGTAGAAGTATGGTATCCGAGTGGATTTCTGCAGGAAAAAAGTATTTGAATGTATAAAATGTATAAACAATACTATTAGTACTATGTCAATACACGTAATGAAAACATAAATACGTTGAGATTAAGAAAAAACATTAATTATTGAAACATTGTTAACGAATAAAAACTTGAAACCATTTTTTTTCTTCTGCCGAGGGAATTAAGGTCAATTTTGGATGATGACTTTGTTTCATAACTATTTAATTATTAATGAACTGTACAACCGCAAGAAAATTTAGGTAAACACAAAGTTGGGAAGTTATCCTAAGAATGACTCTGGAAACATAAAGTTGGGGACCAAAAACCTTTTAGAAACACTGATGCTATTTAAGTATGTATTTTGTACTGTGAACCTTATAACTATTGACATACATTCATACATAAAGTCAAGGCTATCTCCCAATGGGGTACAGAGATCTCATTTGGAGGACAGAAATCACATTTTTCTTCGGTTGTAACCGGTATTGAAGCTTATGGCTTATACACCCCGTAAAATACAAATTCTGTACCAGCTGTAGTTACCTACATAAGAACGATAGCCTTTAGCGTGGTGTGGTAGTGCATTCGAAAGTCAATGCAAATATTTGTAACTAGCTTTTGCCTGTGCCTTCGCCCGCGTGGTTAATGGTTATTGCGACCAAACATAGCCTATGTCCATTTTCAAGGTTCAATCTTACCCGTACCAAATGTCATTAAAAACAGTTCAGTGGTTTAGACGTGTAAGCGTAACATATAGACGGACAGGCAGAAAAACTTTCGCATTTAAGTTTTAGTACGGAAGTATGGATGTCTATTTGCATCTGTCTGTGTTACCGTGTCTCGGAGAACATGTCAAGCTGTTGGTCCCGGTCATATATATAGTAGTCCTCATATAGGAGGGCTGAAATGGCCCACAATGAAGGGCTAATCACCCGTCCGGTCAACAGTCTCCCTACTGGTAGTAGTAGTGGTGATATTCGCAAGAACCCATTACTGGTAGAAATAGTAGCCTAAACGCTATCCAAAACTAAAATTTATATTCCCAAAACCATCGAGACGTTCTGACGTAATTTGAATAAGAAACATCCGATCATACCGCGGTAGCCTAGTGGTATGGATAATGGACTGCTGAGACAAGGTCTCGGGTTCGATCCCTGGTTTTTCCATGGCACACACCAATGACTTTCCGATGCTTTTCGAAGTTGTGTGTGTATTTATCACAGGTTTATAAGTGCCCGGTTAATGGCAATAGGCTTACCACCTATTACATTGGGACCTAAACATAAACTGGCGAAATGTGGGTGCTAGCGCCTCTGCCTACCCCTTTGGGGATATAGGCGTGAGTTTATGTTATGTTACAATCATTCACACTCCTATTCAAACTTTTATACTCATAATAGTAGTGAAATAAGATACACCCATATATTTGTTTTATGTTTCAAGTAGGTAAGCCTGAGTCTGGTAAAAACGAACATAGAAATTTACGATTCAATGTTATTTTTTACCAGAGCCAGGCTCCCGGGCAGGCTCGTTTTTGTTATACCAAAGCGTACCAAGTCATATTTTTTGAATACTGTATACAGCGTAGTATTTCTTGCTAGGTCATTCTATGTGAAATGTTTATGACCATAACTGGCAGGTTTATTCATATATCTCTGGTCGGATTCCATAGAGGTGAGCGTCTCTAGACAAGTGGCAATACGTTTGTAGAATAGAATGGGATAGTTTGATAAATTTAACGAATTTCATAAACGTCATAAGCGTCAAAATATTTTATTTAGGTATTTAATTCTTTATTGTACACAGGAAAATGAAATATTAACAGGCAATCACAAATATATTTTGCTATACAAAGATGAGCTTAACTCAGTATTGACTATTTTCTCAGCAAACCTTTGGGCAATTAAAAGTGCAATAATTTTTTTTAAAAAAACAAGTGTATAATAAAATACAGAAATACTAAAACATACATAAAAAATACGTGTTGTCCTATACATTCATAATATCTATACGACGGCCAATGAATTGCCACTTTTTTATAGGACACGTCACGACTTCACATCGCCTGATGGTAAGCTGAAGACAAAATCTCAGAAAAGAGGGTCACCATTACTTACACATACCATGTGACAATGGTGACACTCAGCTTGACGGTCTCATCATATGCTTTTTCACGCACCGCTTAAAGGACCCGAGACTGTAGGAAGGAAACACGTGAGCTGGTAATGAATTCCAGGCCTTACAGCACCAGTAAGGCCTGGAATTCATTACCAGCTCAAAGAGGCAGATCGTGTTACTCAGTCCATTATTGACTGAGGATCGAGTGCCATTGTCAGAGACCTATGCCTAGCAGTGGACTGCAGTAGGTTAGCTGATTATGATTCTATTTTAGGTCTTATCACCGGTTGTTAACCCCCGACGCAAAAACAACAGGGTGTTATAAGTTTGACGTGTCTATGTGTGTGTGTCTGTCTGTGGCATTGTAGCTCCTGAGCGGATGAACTCATTTGGATTTAGTTTTTTACATAGTTGATTTTTGGTTCAAAATCGTGAATTTAACGTAACCCTACAATTTAATTCTCAATTTTGCAGTCTTAGTGTGTTCTTGTGGTATTGTACTCATGGGTAAGTGCAGAAAATAATCGTGTACTACAAGTATCAAGAACTTAACGTTGCGGTTCAACATACTCAGGTAACTGCACCTTCGGCACGTATTATCCATTTTTATTCATGTACCCACACATAACGGTGTAGTGAAGAAGGATAAAAATACATAGATAAGAAAAATATTTCTAGCTAAATCGCTACTTCGGCGATGTTACTCACATTTTTTAATATTACTTGATACACACGTCCATGGAAATAAATCACAGTTTTACATCTGAAAGTAAGTATTTTCATATCTAATACTATTATATCACCCGACACATATCTTGACCCCAAAACGCGTGAAAAACTAAACTCTGATGCGCGCGGTTTAGTTTGATTTGAATACCTAATTTGGTTGATAGATTTGAGCTAGGTATTTATTATACAGATAGTATAACAGTTATATGATTACGTGATTAGGTTTCCTAATATTGTGCATCGAATGAGTTTCTTAGTTTCATTGTGATCCTAGGTATATATCCGTATCGTACATAGGTACTTTTTACTTCATGTACTTTAAATATTTCAAACATAGTACATAATATTTATATTAATTATCTTGGCGACGACGAACTGATATTTATAATTTGTATATTAAACCTAAACCTAATAGGTATTATATTCCCTGTCATACATGAGATCGCGAGAAGGCAAAGGAAGGTAGGACACCCACTAGCCAAATGGACGGACGACCTGAAAAGGTGGCTGGTACAGACTGGATTAGGAAGGCAGAGGATCTGATAAAATGGCGCACATTCTGAGAGGCCTATGTCCAGCACTGGACTGCGGTGGGCTAAATTCATTGATAATAGGAGGTGAGCCTATTGCCGTCTTCCGGGCAGTATTGTTGACTCAAACCATTCATCTTAGGCTGAGTCTGGGCTGTATATATCTGTCAGACGTTAAACAGCCCTTAGTCGCCTTGAATGACGCCGCATGGGAAGAGATGGGGTGGTCCAAATTGCACTCTCCCTGGAACCACCCTGTCATACACGTTCTTCTCCCTATCGAATCGTACAACCTTAGTTCATATAATTTCAAATTATCTTATGCAATATTTATGCAAAGATAAGTATCTATCTCTTGATTTACCTACTCACTTTACGTAAATTTCCTTATCACAGTTATTTACATAATTATCTAAGCGATGTATTCAGATAATATACAGATTTTGGAACATTTGTATTTCACAAGAATTCTATATGCTTCCTCGAAAGGTTTGTTATTAATAGAGGGAGCTCGTGAGGTATAAAGAGTACATAAGGCTGTGTTTCCACTAGAGATATCTGAGGATACGTAGCGACAGATATGTTTATTCCGAACCAATATAATTACCTTATTTACATATAACATATAACCGCGGTAGCCTAGTGGTATGGGTAATGGACTGCTGAGACGAGGTCTCAGGTTCGATCCCAGGTTTTACCATGGCATACATCAATAACTTTTCGATGCTTTTCGAAATTATGTGTGTATTTATCGCAGGTTTATAATTGGCCAGTTAATGGCAATAGGCTCGCCGCCTATTACATTGGGACCTTAACATAAATATATAGGCGTGAGTTTATGTTTATGTTCATTACATAGCTTCACTAAGCGCTATAGAGGCACACATGTAGCACTCTTCAACCATATCACTAGAAACTATAACTGTACAACCGGATCAAATATCAACCTAAATATTTTGTGGTACACTTTCCTGAGAATCACATATTAAGAACACACTTGTACTTTTTCCACAGTATTTTATTAGACCTGACCGGTTTAGTCTAACGGCATCCTCAAAGGCTGAATATTTTGAAAAAAAATCTGTGAATCTGTCAAGCCTTTTTTTATTACGTGCGCAAAATCCCCACGGATACCTCCCCACCGGAGCCGGTGGAGGAGGTTATGTCGGACTCGAACCGACTAAAACGCACGCCGCCTGTGGGTCGTTTTGGTTGCCGAAGGTGAGGTTGACAGGCATATCCCTTGCACCCCGGCCGACCCAGGGCCATCTCCCACGATCTGGCCCTCTTCTCGGGTGTGGGGACTACAGAGTCCCCAACTCGACCCCGGAAACGGGGAGACGCGCCAGGCGCGCCACCGCCGCGGCCTGCTTCTGCCAGGTGACAGGCGGCTCCACCTGTCACCCCCAGGCCGACGCTCATGGGGGGCGGAGGTCGTTTATCGACCTCCGACGCCCGAGTTGCCTTCGTACGCGGGCAGCTTGGCTTGCGATCCTTCGTCGCTCCCGCTGCCGCTCCCCCCCGCCTCCTCCTTCACGAGCATTACTTGCTCGCAGAAGGAGGTGCCGGCCGCCCACGCATGCGCGCAGCGGACCATCGCCGCGAGCAAGGTGGAGAGCGTGAGAACTCTCCCAGGGCCGCCACAAGCTCCCGCCTCGGCGTCTCCCACGCCGGACACTCGGTGAGCGTGTGCGGACCTGAGTCCTCGCTCGCGTCGCAGTGATGGCACTTGGCTCTTTCTCCATCCGACGCAGATACTTTCCGAAGCACCCGTGCTCGGTGATCATCTGCGTCAGACGGTACGAGAGGCTGCCGTGTGGCCTCTCTAGCCACTCCCCCATGATGGGTCTTACCGCCGCTACAACGGCGCGCCCTGCGCCTGATCGCCCAAGTCGTAGCTCCCATTCCGCCACCATTCCCTTGTGGAGCCGGGATCTCACGGCCCCAATTTCTTCGGGCTCGGGAAATCTATCAAGCCTATAAATATGTGTTATAACATAGTAATTTTACTTCATATCTAGATATGTATGTTATCTATCAAAAAATATAATTATATAACCATTCAAAATGAAAAACGTTGTCTTCATTAGACAGAGTGAAAAATTACGCAAGACTTTGCAAGGCTCAGCTTTTGCTAGTAAAATTGACAATAATTAGGAACGTGTCTAGTAGAGCACGCTAAGCCGTAGGTCTCGGTACCCATACAAACATCTATGGCACCCATACAAACATCTATGGCACCCATACAAACATCTATGGCAGTCATTACGGGTAGTTGGAGCCATAAAAAAGTGCAACAGCTGGTCTAATTGCAATGCTTCAATATCACCTTTGAGTTGTGGAGGTCAGATGGCAGTCATCTCACGGAAAATATCGTAGATCAGCCAAATCCGTGGTGAGTTCAAGAGGGGCATCAGAAGGTTTCTTCATGGTCGGCAGCGCGAGTGTGACACCCCTGGTGTTGCATACGTCCATAGGCCACGGTAACCGCTTCCCATCAGGTGGGCCGTGTGCTTGTCTGCCAACTAAGTGGTATAAAAAAAAAGTGTAGGGTAGCCAGAGCTCACTGGAGAGTCTTTGTGCTATCAGTGGGAAGACCGAAGGCTTGTCCTGATTTTGTGTTCTGCACTGAGGGCACATAAAATCTCTGTTCTTAAAAGGTCAGCAGCACGGACGTGACTTCACTGTTGTCACACACGTTCATAGGTCACGGTAACCACCTTCCATCAGGTGAGCCGTGTGCTTGTCTGCCAACTAAGTTGCATAAAAAAAAATCCGCAGTTAGGCTGGTAAAGCCCAAAGGTCGAGATGTGAAAGCTTTGAATGTGACTGGGAGTAACGCTACGATGAAGAACAAGATTGACAAAAATAAAAAATTAGAGCCATATTATACATAGAAACACCCAGACCAATAAAAAAAAATTTAAAAAAAACCTCTTGCGTAGCAGTCGAACGTTCTACCGCTACGCCACAGAGACTTATAAACAATAAATAAATAAATATTCCATGACATTCTACACAACGCTATCTAGACCCACGGCAAGCATAGCTTAACTAGCTCAATAAATAAATATTCCACGACATTCTACACAACGCTATCTAGACCCACGGCAAGCATAGCTTAACTAGCTCAATAAATAAATATTCCACGACATTCTACACAACGCTATCTAGACCCACGGCAAGCATAGCTTAACTAGCTCAATAAATAAATATTCCACGACATTCTACACAACGCTATCTAGACCCACGGCAAGCATAGCTTAACTAGCTTAATAAATAAATATTCCACGACATTCTACACAACGCTATCTAGACCCATGGTAAGCATAGCTCAACTAGCTTGTGTTATGGTATCTAGAATGCGGATAAACATACTTAAATACTTTTTTTTTTTTGTAAATACATACATATTATACATAGAAACACCCAGACCAATGCAAATATACATATTCATGCATACAAATATTTGCACTGAGCGGGAATCGAACCCGCGCCCCTTGCATAGCAGTCGAATGCTCTACCGCTACGCCACTGAGGTCGGGTGGCAGTCGCCTCACGAAAAATATTGAAATTCAGCCGTATCACAGTTAGATTAGAAAGTTCACCCCAGTACTTCAACTAGTCAGTTAGCTTGTGTCAACCTCACCTTCGGCAACCAAAACGACCCACAGGCGGCGTGCGTTTTAGTCGGTTCGAGTCCGACATAACCTCCTCCACCGGCTCCGGTGGGGAGGTATCCGTGGGGATTTTGCGCACGTAAAAAAAAAAAAAAAAAAGTTAGCTTGTGTTATGGAATCTAGAATGTGGATACATTAGATACAGTTTTTTGTAAATACATACATATTATACATAGAAACACCCAGACCAATGCAAATATTTGCACTGAGCGGGAATCGAACCCGCGCCCGCGGGTAACACCTACTTAACGACCACTAGTCATCTTTCTTCAGAAGATTATTTATAAAAAGGTATTTATATTGCCGGATCAATTAGGCCTAGGCAGCCCTTTATTAGGCTACGAAACCTAATTGAATATTGTTATAAGACATTGTGTTTGTCTGCTGCTATATTATTAATTAATTTGTACAATTAATTAACTGACTAGTTGAAATACTGGGGTGAACTTTCTAATCTAACTGTGATACGGCTGAATTTCAATATTTTCCGTGAGGCGACTGCCACCCGACCTCCACTACTAATTAACGATATTAATGTTCTGTGTTAAGACTAGTTGAAGTTTTAAAGGTTCTAACTACCTGTAACTGACTGACTGACGACTTAATGTGCTCTCCGAGGCACGCTTAACGTACTCTCCGAGATTAACTGAGCAATATGATTACATAAATCAATAAAATTGTTTGTGAGTTTTTCGAAGAAGCATCTATTTTTGGGGCATTCTTTTTTTGTCTTCCAACTGTCAATATTTTGTTGTGACCTTATAAATTATGTTCAGTTTTATCATTTAATATAATTATTATATTTATACCTTTCTCTTAAAAAAATCTGTATGATATGCATAAATATACATATTTTGATTTATTTTTATACGAGTAGTCGTACAGTTTACCAGAGCTCACTGGAGAATTTGTGCTGTCAGTGGGAAGACTAAAGGCTTGTCCTGCTTTGTCTTGTACTGACGGCACAGAAACTCTGTACTTACAGGGTTGGCAGTGCGACTGTGACTCCTCTGGTGTTACAGACGTCCATAGGTCACGGTAACCACTTTCCATCAGGTGGGCCGCGTGCTTGTCTGCCAACTAAGTGGTATAAAAAAAAAAGTTTTTAGGGTTTTACAGAGTTATTGTAAGCAACAAATCGAATATCTAACAAAATACATTCTTTTGAGGATCAAACTTAAGTCACTCCTCTATGAGAGTGAGCTACAAAGTACTAGCTTCAAATGCAACCGAAATTGACATTATGATAATAATGACGCCTATAATAGCTATTTATCATTGTTAATAATTGATAACCCCAATAACCTAAACGAGAATATTATGGCTAATACGCCAAACGTATCCACTGAATAGTTTAGTCATCGCACATAATCGAATGAATATTAAACACAATAATCAGAACATTATTATTTAGTAAAAGCTTTTGTGAAATAGTTGTGAGACTACGTTGTTCCCGTTAGTATTAAATTCTGTATTTATGACCTGTTGGTGTGTGGCCTCAGTGAGCGCTGCCACACTGAGTAGCGGTGATTTTTTATACCATGTTCTGTCTGGGTGCAGGGAAATGAAAAGGATAGGAAAAAAGAAACACATGAGACTCTCACACTTAGAGGCAGACAAGCACCCGTAGCCTATGGATGCATTCAACACCAGGAGTGTTACTCTAGTGGTGCCGACACTGAAGAAACCTCCTAATACCCTTCTTAAAGTACCCTATATTGGTAGTCGCTTAGGAAAACCACAGCAGGGAACTCATTCCACAGCTTGAAACGTTATCCAGGATTATATCCTTTTTATCTACACCCAGCGGGGGCCATTATGTTGTACTTGAACCGCTGTCTTATATCTTCAGATGTCAAAACCACACGCTGTCTTATATCTTCAGATGTCAGGCAGTAATTTGGCCCTAAGGCGTTTCCTTAGCACCCTAAGCTATTTCAGATGTCAAGATGACTTCCTAGGTTCATGATGGCAGGCCTCGGGATACTCAAGTACCATCATGATTAAAATAGGCGAATTAGGTAGCCTAAATGAGATTACTCTGCAGAATGCAGTAGCGTTTAAATAGATATATGTAGCAAATACATGTTAGTTATATGAAAATGTAACATGACTCAATTACTATAATATAAATCGCTTAGATCATAAACTTCCTATCGGTTACAAGCTTTTTATGTGCAGATTACAATCATAACTCGCTAGGTTTTATAAAAACGCGGTTACGACGACTTCCCCGCTGTAAATAGCACCCCACCTTATGCTAACACCGCCAACATAATTTGAAAATTAATCATTTGTTAATGGTGTCCACGACATGACAGCACCTGTGCTTCATAGAATAGATTGTTAGCTACATGCTACATCTTATAGATTTACTAGATCACTTACCTATTATCCAATCTAAGTAATGAAGACATCTGAGCTTTTTATAGCCTACAGAAGATGTACGACCAACAGCACTGGTACATATATGGGGGTACATTCGCGTAAGAAAAGGTTTATCACTTTAGAGTCGATATTTGCTTGCACCAAGGCAATTATCTTATTTCAAACGAAGCAGATAATTCGCAATGACGTTTCGTCTTTTGAATAATATCCTTGTATGTAGGTATTTTTCATAGTATTTTATTTTTTAACCTGAGCGGTTTCGCTTCACGGCATTCTTTGTACGTTTGAGAATGCAGTGAGGCGAAACCGGTCAGGTTATAAAATAAAATACTGTGGAAAAGCACAAATATCTCATTCAACTCTGTAGCAAGTTCAATAAAAAATGTGTCATTCAACATTAATCATAGACTAAATCCCTATGAAGGTTTTTAATTAAATTTTTTTTTAAGGTAGGACACATCAATTAGACTTCGCTTCGCCTGATGGTAACCTTATGGGAATGTGGTTCAGGATCCGGTTAAACTCAGTGACAAGAAGATGTTTGTTTCCGTCCGCTATAACTCCCGTGTTAGTTGCATGAAGGAAAATCTTAATAGGTCAACGGTCAATTTCACAACTGACGAAATATTTCGTACTCCGACTGTACATTTACACACATAGGCCGAGTTTTACGGTTCCCTTGACACACCGTACTAGTAATGACTGTCATGAACTTCAAAACAGTGTAATCTTGTATTCTTTGTCCCCTTCTTTTTACTATGCGGCAGTAACTGAAGAACCCTCCTTTCACAGAGTATCTAAATATTCTATGGATAAAGGGTTTCTCCTATCAGAAGGTTCTCGAAATTGGAAACTAATGTTTAAAACAATAGCGTTGACTCAGATGAGCTCTATGTGTGTATTACTAAATGTGTTTATTGAAAAAGAAATTTAGAAGAGACGAAAGAAATGTGTTTATTTTAACTTACTACAGCACATAACATTGGACTCATTATATTATAACTTATATATAAAATATACAAACAAAACTTAAAACTAATTCTATTTTTTATTTTTTGTAATGACCAACCGACCACCATTTCCTCCTTTCGATTTCAGTGTACTGAAGTAAGGGGCACACACAATGCAATCACGGTAAGCATAGCTTAAATAGCTTGTGTTATGAAGTGCGTGAAATCCCCACGGAAAACCCCAAACCGGAGCCGGTGGAAGAGATTATGTCGGACTCGAACCGACTAAAACGCACGCCGCCTGTGGGTCGCTTTGGTTGCCGAAGGTGAGGTTGACAGGAATATCCCTCGCACCCCGGCCGACCCAGGGCCATCTCTTACGATCTGGCCCTCTTCTCGGGTGTGGGGACTACAGAGTCCCCAACTCGACCCCGGAAACGGGGAGGCGCTCGAGGCGCCTCTGCCAGATTGACAGGCGGCTCCACCTGTCACCTCCAGGCCTGCGCCCATGGGGGCGGAAGTCGTTTATCGACCTAATATTTCTAACAGTAGTCGATTTTATTTTTTCATTCGTTAGAATTTACAGTTATTTTACAGGATACAAATATCGACAGACAATAACGGTCTGAGTCTGATTCACACTGTGGCAGTCAGGGAATATACGGTGCTAAGGCACCTGAAAGCAACTTGGTTGAAGCGTTTGTCTATTAAAATCAAGTCTTGCTCACTCAGCCACTCAACTTGCGGTTGATCGTTGCAAACGTTTGTGTAGTTGAATACTGAAACTGTTTGAATAGATAGATAGATATTCAAATTGCCCAATAAACAAAGCATGCAAACGAACGATATTCTCGAAAGTTAATAATACAATGGATAGTTTTTTAGACTTTTAGCAGTCTGTGATTTCTTTAGACCTACTAGCAAAAAATGGTTTCCGTGTGGTGACGGAGAAATAATACAAGTATCACCACCCCATCTCATCCGAAGGGTGTCGTAAGAGGCGACTAATGGAAACATACGCAAACCATATCACTGCGAGAGAAGGTTAACTCGAAATAAAACCCTGTACCAACCCGTCTGGCCAGCGTGGAAACAGTAGGCCAAAGCCTCCCAACATTGGGAGAGGCCTAGTCCAGCAGTGGACTGCGATGGGCTAGTTGATTACTAGCAAAAAAGAATAGGATTTTCTGTTTGGAGGCAGGGAAATGAAAATGATAGAAAAAAAGAAATACCTGAGACTCTCACAAACTAAATGAAGTGCAAGACATTGTAAGTAGAAGTAGAATTACGTAACACGTGAAAAAATGACAATTCTTAGATGCCCGTGATAAATTTATGTCAGCAAACATACACCCAAACACACGCACACTTACACTTTCGTACGCGCATGTATCTCCAAACGTCTTGAAGCAGTGGATTTCAAATGCTAAAATCGACATCTTTCAATATAGGATTTTTATTGAAAGGAAAAATATAATTGGGTTTCTTTTTCGAACTAATATAACAAAAGAAATCTCTTTATTTCCGCGGCAGAATACCGCAGTAATAGTTATATATCACTGTGGGAGATCCTTTATCTGGGTAATAAAAGTCCTCAGAAGTACATACAAAGCCACTTAGAACCTAATTCTGACACCCAGACTAGCTGAAACAATTCCCTGAGGCTTCTGTATTGAAGAGATAATAATGTTATTACAATATTCTGAGACAAACAGCGCTATCTAAACTCAAAATAAACACAGATTGTATTATGAGTTCTAAAACAGGAATAAGCAATTGTATACATTTTTAATCCAAAAACCGACTTCAATTCGGTGAGTATCTTTTTATTTTTATGTTATGTTTGTATCGCGATAAAGGACGGAACGGGCTTTTTTCATTCTTGCAGTGTTCGATAGGGTATACATTCAAATTGCACCGCCTTCTAACATATCAGTAAATTTGTAAATTCCGTTATTTTTCGCTCCATTTTGCTTCTTGAAGTTGATTTAACTTTTTGCTAAAATTTTATTTATTTAAATAAAAATGTACATGTTAGGTATACATATATTATTAGTATAATATTCAGAATAAAGTCATTATCGTTATTTTGTGTGTTAATATTTTGAGTATGAAACTAATTTGTATGAAGAAGTAAAGATTAAACCGTCACACAAACAAATAGTGCTAATTTAATTGAGTTGATTGGGGTGCGAGGGATATGCCTATGTCAACCTAACCTTCGGCAACCAACAACGACCCACAGATGCGTTTGAGTCAGTTCGAGACACAACCTCTCCCACCAGCTCCGGCGGGAGGATAACTGTGTGAATTTTTCGCTGATTAAAAAAAGTACCTGTATATTGCTTTAGCAACATGCTTTGTGAAACAGACAAAAATTAGTTATAAATTCATCTTTTATGGTCTATATCATGATCCTCGAGCCTTTTAAATATACTGTGCTTTTACCAACTCGATTGGGTTATTCAACCTCATTGAATATATAAACTCTCCGAAACAAGAGAACGAGTTAAACTGATAATCAGACAACCTATGGCGTACAGGCTACAGGGGTTGTATGATTTTCAGTTCAAGGCCACGGAGAGAGAGTTTGAGGCCGCAGGATCGTTAAATTTGTTTGCTTAGACTAATACAAGCTCACACTATAAGTAGAACTAAAAGACGGTGTAACAAATTGACAAATATTATTCCATAACATGTATAAATTGACTGTTTACGATGCATTTTGCTATGTTTACGCAGTATACAGTCTAAGGACATAAGTATGATATAACATATACGCACATACATATATAATCACACCTTTATCCCCGGATTGCTAGGCAGAGGTGAATTAACACCCACATTTCACTAATCATTGAATTCTGTCCCACCTAATAGGGAGTGAAAATATTGCCGTCTTCTGGGCACTATTGGTGACTCGAGGCTTGTGTATGTACCTGAGTTTGAGCTATATATATCAGTCGGATGTTAAACAGCCCTTTCTCTTAGTCGCCTTGTACGACACCGCATGGGAAGAGATGGGGGTGGTGATTCTACTCCGCCGGGAACCACGCGACTAACATGTTAAGTTATTTAATAAAGGTGTGTGTCTAGTGGTTTGGGTAATGGACTGCTGAGACGAGGTCTCGGGTTCGATCCCAGGTTTCACCATGGCACACATGGCACACACCAATGACTTTTCGATGCTTTTCGAAGTTATGTGTGTATTTATCGCAGGTTTATAAGTGCCCGGTTAATGGCAATAGGCTCGCCACCTATTACATTGGGACCTAAACATAAACTGGCGAAATGTGGGTGCTAGCACCTCTACCTACCCCTTCGGGGATATAGGCGTGAGTTTATGTTTATGAGTTTATGTTATGTGTACTTATTTCCTTAGTCGTGTGTACTCTTCAGATCAGATCATCAAAATAACAATGGTATAAACAATAAAATTAACTTAAATGTTATTTATGCAGAAAAATGCTCGGGCGCCTTGAATTATTTTCATAAAATGACTTTTTATTATTAAAATATTCATAGACTCGAGGGTAAAAACAGCTTATATAAAATGCGTCATTTTTACTACACTATTTAATTTTTATGGCTCATCAAGTTAACAAACATGAATAGTAAAATGGACATCAGAGAAAACATTAAAGTGTACTGACCAGTGCTAAGCGGCGTTTGTTTGGACGTTTGTTACTCAATTTCGGATAAACGGCTGAACCGATCTGGCTGAAAGCTATATTTGGTATAGGGACAGATTATAGTCTAGATCTTGAATATATATATTTTTTACTGGGTTTTGTTATCCTTTTGGTGAAGGAGAAAGAATACAAGTATCACTACCCAATCTCATCTGAAGAGTGTCGTAAGAGGCGACTAACGGAAAAATAAGCAGACGATGTCACTGCGAGAGAAGGAAACTTTGAAATAAAACCCTGTACTAACACGTCTGTTCAGCGTGGAAACAATAGACCAAAGCCTCCCAACATTGGGAGAGGCCTAGTCCAGCAGTGGACTGTGATGTGCTAATTGATTGATGGGTTTTGGGAACGGTATTAGAATGACGTGCCATTCGGGCGGAACAGGTACAGCTAGTTTATTCGTATATATAATTCTATACTAATATTATAAATACGATAGTAACTCTGTCTGTCTATCGTTCTGTATGTTTACTTAACGCCGAAACTACGGAACCGATTTTTACAAAATTTGGTATGATTGTAGATTAAATCTTGAAAAAGGCCTATGTTTTGTTGCGTTAACAGACATCAGCCGACAAATGCTAGTGACATATAAAGGAACACACTGTGAGGTCAATTGCTCTGTCGTTAACTGATTTATTTGCAATAACAGGTATTGACATTTCGTATCCGAAGACCCGCGGTGCAAGAAACATGAAATGCCTGTATGTAAGCCTAAAACTGGCCAGTAACTACGCTTCTTTAAACAGCGAATATTATTGTTAGTGAAATATAAAAACAAACCTTTCCCTACTAAGCTTAAAGTCAACATTTCCATACAGAAGTTAGATCGCAACCGACATAAAAAATTCAAACGGATCGATAGTGCAAGTCTTAGTTACAAGTACACTTCGATGTTACTCCTAAAAGTTTTCAGCAAGAAGGAATGTTAAAAAATCACAAAATAAGTTTAAGTAGTTTCAAAAAGAAGTGGATTATTCCGAACAGACTGCACAATCTCATGGTTGATCGTAGATCAAAGTTATTTTGAAACTTTTGGCACAGTATGATTAAGTAACCAATATTGTTCTGAAATATTTTACAGAAATTCTCATAAATCATACAGTCTCGGATATTACGTACATAAGTTTGAATTTTCAATAAGTTGGCATCTTTCTCTTGTACTGAATGCATAACTACTTACATACTTTGGTAAGTAATGTACAGCAATTCGAGCGAGCTAGTTCATTCACTTAATCTAGAACACAATTACAATTCTGTGATATGCTAAACACCGTTGAATAATACATCTCTGAATGCAACCGGTAATTACGTTTATGTGCTGATGATGAGAATTTGGTTATGCCAATGATGGTAGCAATTAGCAGTTTTGTTAATCTTTCAAACATTGCTGTGAACGTAACCAAATTAAGCATGATTATCATAGCACAGTCAACAAGAAAAGTAGCTTAACGAATTCTAATTTACAGATTAACACAATATAGTAGACAAAACACTAAATATAATAATAAATTTTTCCTTTGTGAGTTCTAAAATTAATTATACGTATATCATGTAGAAAGGTTTGTAAATATTTTATTACCTACTGAGCCACTTTTGTTGTTGACAGTTCCTAGAAGAGCAAAAATACAAGTTACCGATTTCGCTGTTATGTGGTGTATAACTGGAAATTTTCATCGAAAGAGACAGGAAAACAGTGTGCGTGAGAGAGAGAGAAAGAGAGATTCAGAAAAATACAGTCAAACTCATAAGTTGTCATGTCAACTATAACAATAATTCGTTTTCCTTGCATCGTCCCCAGCTTAAAAAAACTTTGGCAAACTTCATGGATCAATAGACCATTTTATATCCACAGCAGTGGGGCCACTGGATTCACCACAAACTTTTCCATCCTGGCTTCAATGTACTCCAAGTTTATGCAAAGTTAAAACTTTACATGTGTGCAGTGTCCCATTGAATAGAAATGCACTGAAGAAGTTTATTATATTTTGTTTGAGTACATGAAGGAAATTGTGTTCATTGTAGTACTGTACTTTCTGAAGAGTTACGAAGTTCGTAACGACATGTAAGGTGTGTATGAAATATGGGTTATTAAGTTTGAAACGTGTAGTAAAATGTAAATCTAAATTTAAAATGTTCATATCCAGGCCCTATAGACAAGTGGCAATTAAATGTTGGCCGGCGTAATGTAGAATAAAATGACAAATGATTTGATGTTTATGATATACGTTGACGACTGTCAGAATATACGTCATATCCCATAGATTGATCATTCTATTCTACAATACACCGGTCAAGGAGTTATCACTTGTCTAGTGGGACTGTTATACATCATATTAATAAAAGAAAGAAGACGAAAAAAGTTATTTTAAAAATAAATTTGAAATAGGTAACTGTAAAATTTAAAATAAGAACCAAAAATTTCAACTAAGAACAAACAAAACTTTTGAAAGTCGAGACCAGGTTAAACGGTATACATAACATTCATAAAAAAGGGCAATGCTCTTTTTGAAGCCAAGCCAACAGTAGTCTAGGCCAAGTGGTTATACGGCATAGCAATATTCTAGATTTTTTATATTTCTCCTTCATTCATTTATTCGTACTGGACTAGATAAAAAGTTGGTTTTATTTACTACCACCTCTTAAAAGTAGGAAATATTATTTCAATCTCCCTTTATTTTCATAGCGTGCTTCGGATAGTCAGTGTACGTTAGGATACCCAAGATTCTAGTGTTATATTGTTAAAATGGGTCAAATAGTATCTCTTACTATAATGGACATATTTATTTGTTTAATTTACACTTGTCTTACAAGACACAGTATATAAATACCGATGGACGATAATGGCCCGTGTCCAAAATCACACTATGGAAGAAAAGTAAGATTGAAATAATATTTCTTTTAAGAGGTGCCCAGATCGAACCAATTCATATTTTTTAAATTTTATTCATAAAACAAAGAGTTGCTTAAATATATTTGTGATAATACTACTGTATGACCTCAAACAATAATTATGTTGTTAACCTATAATTATTGTTTGAGACCTAAGCAAAACTCGTCTGCAATTCGATGAACCTGCTGAGCTATAAATGTGGCTCAGATGCAGGCTTTCCTCTCGGGTTGGATGGTTTGACCGCTATCGCTCCAAAAAAAGCCGACTCACCTGTCAAACACAATAATCGAACCTTGGCGTCAAAAGTCGTTGATAGGTAGGTAGATACACGATAAAATAGAAATAATATCAAATTAATGCAGTTGACTAATATGCCCGAATATTAAATTAAAAATCTTATAGTCAGAGATGAAAGTTCAGTCAACGCATTAAGCTTTCAAAGACACTCAATCCCTGCCTTTAGAGCTTTTAGGTGAATGAGTTGGATTATTATAACTTGAGCAAAGATACCACAATATTTTAAATTGTCAGACAGTTCAAATATATTACTCCTAAATCTGGATTTGAATTGTAATATTTTTATGGCGGTGTAGGAATATTTTTTATATGAATGTGGGAATATTTTTTGTGCGTGTAGCGTTCTTCGAATAGTAAAATATTTTCAAATATATATTCTATATAATTAAATGATACAATGGGACGTAATTGATTGCAGCAGTAGGACGGTATTAAATATTTAACATGTAAGGCTAAGTAAGGATAAAGTAAACAATTACTATGAGCAATTATTTAAAGAGTTTATTGATTGAATATTTTATATTTATAGAGATTTTAAATAAATTGTTATATTGTTTAATGCAATTATGGCCTCACTTAGTAGTTGCATCTTCCAGTGTTGCTCAGAATCTGAATGTAAATTAGCACCAGCTGATTAATAGACGAGATCCTTAGTAGCGCAGTATTTCGTCTCTGGGTTCCAGGAGTCAGTAGTCGCTACAATAAAAGTCAAAGAAGTCAAATAAAAAGAAGTATGAAGGTGAATTCCTAGGTCGGAAGTAAATGTAACTCTGTATTGACGATTATATAAATACTAACGTATTTGACCGCCAGATCAAAATCTAACCAACACAAATATGTATCACAAATATTTAATAGGCAGGGAATTCATCCTCACACATTGCGACCTGAGACGATGCGCACTGTGCGGTATGAAAGAAACTTCTTCCCACGAACACTCAAGCTGTGGAATTACCTCCCTGCTGCGGTTTTCCCAAGCGCCTACAATATGGGGTTCTTCAAGAGGGGCATCAGAAGGTTCCTTCATGGTCGGCAGCGCGAGTGTGACTCCCCTGGTGTTGCATACGTCTATAGGCCACGGTAACCGCTTCCCATCAGGTGGGCCGATGCTTGTCTGCCAACTAAGTGGTATTAAAAAAAAAAGCTAAATCAAGCTTTTGAACTTAAATCTAATTTAAAAGTAAACTTATTTGGAGGTAAAGCAATAAATTGCAGCAACTAACAAGAACTTTGATTGTATAAGTTACAAGTGTTACATTATTCAAGAACATACTTAAGTATTGCAGTACAATGCTCTCGTTTTTCCTAATCGAATATTGATTGACTATACCCATCCCACAACTACCACTATAATTTTATACTGTTACCTAGTATTTCAATCAATTATTAAATTTAATAATCAATTATTATTTAACCTAATGTAGTACTGAAAAAAATCCTCATACAATGTACAATCAACGTTCAAAAGTGCGTTAGCACCTTAATGTTTATAATGACTTGTTCGGTTAAACGCGTATCTATGTGTTTGTCATATTTCAACGCATACATTGATACGTCTTACAGTATCAATATGAGAAAATATAAATGTGTGTGTGTGCGTAACAAAGATAACATTATGCTCGTCTTTTCTTACTATTGTTCGAAGTATGCACTGCGCTGAATCACTTTATAAGCGATGCTAAAATTTGCTATTTTACTTAACGTAGTACGTAGCAGAGTTGGTAACGAGGCTACTACAGATAGTGTTGTAAATTGGATGTTATGGGTTCGGATCTTAGTTTTGTCCACTTTTTGTGTTGTTTTATTTTAAATCTTGGAACAAGTTAACGGAATTAGCAATAATTATTTAGAAATAGAAAAATGTTATACTTAATTTACTTTGTATAACATTTTTCTGATTTTTTTCTTTAATTTGATTATAAATAAAACAAAAGTTTACAAAAAATATATATTTCAATTTGGAAATTAAAGAAACATCCAATCTTAATATGTGGTTATAAAATTTTCATTCAAAAAATATACTTTCTTATAATTAATATTGCATATTGAGGTTATAGCTTAATTATTCGTTTTCTCGTGGAAAAGAGGATTGAAACCTTAACCTCAACCGTACAGTCTTATACTAATTACAGGCCAGCACGTCCCTTGATAGTCTCAGTAGTGTCAATAGGCTCAACAATACATACAAACTCAACAAAACTGTTATATTATTATATATAACCATATATTAGTTATATATATATTTATATATATAATATTTATATATATATATATATATATATATATATATAATATTTATATATATATATATATATATATTATATATATATAATATTTATATATATATATATATATATATATTATATATATATAATATAACAGTTTTATATATAAATATATTTTATTTAATATTTTGTGTGACCTCCGTTATTCTCAATACAACTGAGAAGACGTCTACGCATGGAGGCCACAATATTTGCACAGATATCTGTGCCACGCAAACTGTCCCACAACTGCATGCAGTGGGTCTTGAGCCGCTCAGGACATCTTTCGTCCTGTGCTACCCATCTTTGCACCATTAAACCCCATACATTCTCAATCGGGTTCAAATCAGGGGATCGTGCTGGCCAAGGAATAACTTTGATATCCGGATGTTCACTAAACCATTCGCGAACTATGGTGGCTCGATGGATGGGACAATTATCATGCACAAAACTTATATTATTTATATCAGGATAGACATTTCGGACTGTGGGCAACATTATATCTTCTAACACGTCTACATAATTTGCACTATTTGCACGCGTAGGTATAAATTCTAATTCACCCGGCCCTTGTGCACTAATCCACCCCCACATATTTACACTTATTCTACCAGATTCAGTGTTCGGTACTATGTTGTTTTCACACCACCGAGTGTTATCTTTACGCCATAAATGTAATCTTCCTTTTTGAGATGATTTAAATGTTTTTTCATCAGAAAATATTGTTGATTCCCAGTTAAAGTCCAAATACTCTCGTGCAAAACGTAACCGCTCCTGTTTATGTCTTTCAGTCAAAAAGGGTTTTATCGCCGGCGTTCGGTGATGTAAACCTTCAGAATGAAGTGCACGGCGAACGGTGAGTAATGATGTTTGAAACTCATCGGCAAAACGTTGGGTGGGTATAAAACCATTCGCTTCATATTCCGCTACCATATAAGGTCGCTGAGCCCTGTTAATAATAGCAGGTCTTCCACTTCTCTTCCGACTCTGCAAGTTACCTTCTTCCTCAAATCGTTTCACCCAACGACTCACAGTATTCCTCTAAAAAACAACAACTATATTACACAATTGTAACTAATGAACAAAATTGCACTACAACAATGTTATCTACTTAATTAGCTTACAGATATGCCCGTCTCGTTAGAAATTTGAGATATATTCAGACCATTCGAATATAGGGCCACAATATTAGCTTTTGCTTCAATACTTATATTTGACATATTGATTTATTGTAGAACAAATCTAATCGCAATAATAGTGATTAACACAAACAGTCGTAACTGACTTCACCAACCAACAACCTCCCTCATTTAGTATAGATCTCCTAGCCAATAAAGTCATTTTATTTCAAATCCACCCTCAAATAATTATTTTTCACGAAGTTTAAAATTCTACTTGAGAAACATTTTTATATTTCGTATCAACATTTATAAATCATAACTTTCAAATATAAAACACAAAAAGTTCACTCAGATATCAGGTTCGTACTATCGGGCAATTAACTTTCGCCAGCCCGCACCTTAAACCACTAAGCCACGAAATGATTTACGTATGTTCTTGAAATTAACAATATCAATCAACGAGTGAACAATATTAATGTTAATGTGTGTGCGTGTGTGTGTGAATTGTCTTCAAAGAATAAGGTAATAAGTGCGACTAGTGTTGACGCGCAATAGTTTCGTCAGATTGCTACTGCATTTATGAACGCTACTGTACACACATCACCCAATCTTCCGCTTTCCGTATTCAGTATGTCTCAGCCACCTTTTTCATGGCGTCAGTTCATCTAACTGGAGAACGTTCCATTTTCCGTTTACTGAATCATTATCAATTTCAATTACTTTATTTTTCAAAATAGTGTAGTCGTTAGTTAGTAGTCGTTCCTGGGGCAAAGGTTGGTTATTGCAATTCAGCGGGGCAACGCGGTCAGCATCATGGGCACCGTCCTTTGCGCCGGGAACGATGCGGAGTGGGTTGTTTGTTACCTCTCATACATATCTGGGCCTCATCATTGATGATAAATTGAACTGGAAACTCCATATCGATAAAGTATGTGGTAAGCTGAGAAGCTTCCTGGCAAATATTAAAATCTTAAATCGTCGTATCCCCTATCATGTGAAAATACTACTTTATAACTCTCTAGCCGAGTCTCATATTTTGTATGGACTCACCAGCTATGGACGGACCTATAAAACACACATAAATAAAATATATAATCTGCAACTGAAAATATTAAAGACAATAATATCGCCGCAAATTAAGTTAGAATATAGCAATGATGATCTGGGTCTTTTTAAACACTGTAAAGTATTACCCATTCATTTAAAAATAAAATACAGTTTGTTAAAAGAAAACTACTTTAAATATTATTTGGGTGATAAAGTGGAACATCATGTATGCACAAGAGCAGTCTCACAGAACCAGTTACAAACCGCACGCGCTGCTAACGTATTTGGTGAGAGAACAACGCAATACATTGTACCGCGCTTAATTAATAAACTACCCTCAAATATTGTAAAGGAAAAATTAAATAAAAAAAATATTAAACATGTATTGAAGCGATTCTTTTTTGGATTTTTGTAAACATATACCATTTCAATAAGGATGTTTGCTTAGCCGTGAGTAGGTACGTGTCGCCATTCTGCGCCGGTACACCTACGTTATAATATTAAGCTATCTACATTTATTTCTTATATTTTATTGTGATTTCTAGTGATTATTTTTTGTAACCTGTATTACTTCTTGAAAAATAACTCGTTGCATTTACTACAAACCTCAGTGGTTTCTAAATGCACTGTAAATAATTATGTATATATGATGTTTTTAAGGTGATAAATAAATAAAAAAAATAAAAAACCTAATCGCGAATTTGTTTTGTGTATTTATGTTTTAATTATTTTGTATATATTAAATTAATTAATTAAATAAACGATATTAAATAGCGTAATTTAATTATATCTTTTTGGGGTCAGTTCAACACTAAAATAGTAAAAGTACAAATAAGTGTTGTTTTAAGGTATTATGGTCACTCACATTAGGCACTATTAGATTATTAAACTCAAAACAATACATCTCCGAAGTAAGGCATGTACAATCATCTTGCTTTCTGTCTATGCATCAGATCTATCTGGACTACAAAGTCTCAAAATGATCTTAACATCATTCTCTTCATTCATTCATTAAGAGCAAGTCAGACTCTTTTATCGATTTAAACATTTTACATATAATCACGAATTTATCTCTGGAGAGTTAGGCAGAGGTGAATTAACACCCACATTTCACCAATAATTGTATTCGGTCCCACGTAATAGGGGGAGAGCCTATTGCCGTATTCCGGGCACTATTATTGACTCGAGCCATGCATCTGAGGCTGAGTCTGGGCTGTACATATCTGTCTGATGTTGAACAGCCCTATTCCTTAGTCGCCTTGTACGACACCGCACGGGAAGAGATGGGGTGGCCCTAATTCTACTCTGCCCGAAATCACGCGGCGTAATAAAGGTGTTTAAAAAATCAAAACAATCAGACAACAAGAAAGTTCCCCCTTTCTTGTTGTCTGATTGTTTTGTTTTTTTCTTACCAAGGTATTAAGATCATTCATTTTGAGTAATTTGTTTGTCAATATCGATCTGATGCTGAGTGTACCTATAAATTATCTATATATAAAGTAAATATATTTCTATGAAAATCGATAATTTTTGATACACCTTTTTTTTATACAACTTAGGTGGCAGACAAGCGTACGGCCTACCTTATGGAAAGTGGTTACCGTGACCTATGAACGTTTGTGACAACAGTGGAGTCACATCCGTGCTGCTGATCCTTTAAGAACAGAGATTTTTTGTGCCCTCAGTGCAGAACACAAATTCAGGACAAGGCTTTGGTCTTCCTACTGACAGCACAAAAACTCTCCAGCGAGCTCTAGCTACCCTATTCACCACCGGGAACACAACACGAGTTTATTATAGCCGTGGTATTCTGTAGTGTGGAGGTACTTCCCCAGTCGGACTGCAGACCTTTTGTGAGGGATATCAAAATACATCATTTTTATGCTATCCTAAAAGTTATTGAATAAAGGTCGTTCAGTTAGATGAGAGCCTTTTCAAATATATCGTCTATAAAGTAGTAGAGTGTTCCAGGATATGTTGGTCTATACAACATACACTGTGATATTAATCTCAAAGGGATGCAAAAGCAATGTTGCGATTCAGTGACTTTAGTTATAACACTATAAAATTTAATAATGTTATAAACTGAAATATTCACTATAGGAGCTCAGTTCCAAGTACACGTTGTACACCTATAGCTAAGTATATACACATATATATTTAATGCTAGCTGGTGTTCGTGACTATAATATATTTCTGTACAAATTTTTTGCTAGATCCATTCAGCTGTTTGACCATGATTGAGTATACGCAGTATGATTGAGTAAACATCAAAGTATTTTTTCAATTCTATAGATTGTTTGTAATATTAATAATGTAAATTAACTTGTGTGAATAATCCTAAGCCTAATAGATAATCCTGCAGTACGCGCCACTATACAAGTCCCTTGGCCGCGGCTTAGCAGACGCAACATGTAATGTTGCTAGTGTCGTCTTTTTGTATTACCAGAACTTCTATTATTCAGATATTAATTTAATAGTACTTAGTTGAATTGCTGAACTTAAGAAGTGAAAACCAAGGTGTATTAAGAGACAATCTTGGAGCGTGTTGGGAAACCTCCCTACCATACACTTTATAATGTGATTAGTGAGTTTGAGCTCCTCTGCCACCGTAGCACTTCATGCTATTCTCCAAAAAAACGCGTACTGTACATATTATAGCTTACATGTCGCGACCAGATTTGGATAAATATATACCCTACAATATGGGGTTCTTCAAGAGGGGCATCAGAAGGTTTCTTCATGGTCGGCAGCGCGAGTGTGACACCCCTGGTGTTGCATACGTCCATAGGCCACTGTAACCGCTTC
Organism: Eilema griseolum; assembly: GCA_963662185.1. Taxonomy (NCBI): domain Eukaryota; kingdom Metazoa; phylum Arthropoda; class Insecta; order Lepidoptera; family Erebidae; genus Eilema; species Eilema griseolum. The sequence continues at coordinate 19,430,596 of OY759248.1, read as the reverse complement.
CCATCAGGTGGGCCGTGTGCTTGTCTGCCAACTGAGAGATATAAAAAAAAATAACCCAGGAACTATAATTCCCTATAAAAAACCGTACTGTCGTGGCCTGAACACAGTATGTCTGAGTATGGCAGCGATGTCATTTTTAGTTCCAAGTTTGACTGCGGGACTTATTTTCTGGCGTTGACTGTAACATTATCTTATGTATCATTAACTATAGATACGTCATATTTATTATGGAAAAAAAATAGATTGAAAAATAAAATTGGTTTATCGAATACAATTTTTAAGAAAGTTTTAGTAAGAAGTAGCAAAATTCAAATGTGAATTCAAACGAAGCCTCAGGTAACAGCACAATAAATAAAACTACTAGACGAAAACCACTTTGCTGATTTCATTGAATTTCTAAACCAGTTACCACATCGCAATGTGACAGCATTTATTTACAGTAACACAACCCAAATCTACCAAAAAGAGAAGAAAATTGAGATATAAAAATGGGCGATAAGGGGTGAGTCTGACAACGGATCGCCTAAGGATAGACGTTTTTCTAAGAATTTAAAATGTTTTCGTGGAGAAACTTCGGTGTTTAACGTATAGGAACTTGTTTTAGCACTGTGTTTTAAATTGGATAGATATTGTTGCTGTATTTTTTTACTTTTCCCAGTTAATGGCCATAGGGTGTAAGGTAATAAGTTTGTAATAATATTTTTTGATCTCCTATGACCAAAAAATATTGTATCTCGGAGAGCATGTTAAGCGGTCGGTCCTGGTTATCTTGCAAACAGTCTTTATAGGTAGCTTGAAAGTCCGATTAGTCTAGCTACAGAAATTTATTAATACCAATTAGTCGTGGAGGTTAGATATCAGTTGTTTCACAGAAAAAATCAAAATTCAGCCGCGTCACAGTAAGATTGAAAAGTCATCCCCCATTTAGTAGCGAAAAGTCTCAGGTATAAAAAATATATATAATATAATAAAAAATATAGCTACAAAATTAATAACGGTACATAATTCAAATCTTTGCCTACCCCTTCGATGATATACATTCGTTATTATAAACGTTATTAGAAAGGTCAAATGTTGCGATAAAATCTGTAAGCCTGGGAATTTTCCATGATTTTCTAAAGAGTTTACGAAGTCAGCGGATTCTCACTACGTTAGATACAGGCCTTACCTTTCTCACATTGTAAAGAGGCTCATGTCCAGCCGCCGGACAGCTTATAAATAATTAATAGAAAAGAAATAGACACAAAATTTACGACAAAGGACGCCTTTGGGTCGCACACTCCCGACTAAAACATATTACGAAGGCTGTTTTAGAGAATTTAGAATAAGCCCCGACTGGTAACTGTTGTACCGGACTCAAAGTGGACCTTAACTACTTAACACTATTGTTACGAACATTCATTTCATACGTAGACGAAACTCTACAAAGAGGTAGCTGTATTAACAGCCTCTTTCACTATGTTTTTAACAACAGAGTTACTACTCTTTTATTAGTGTTTTTTCTGGAGTCATAATTCTGACTTAAGGTAGTTTTGAAATTATACGATCCGATATTGGTATCGGATGACGATAGGCGATATCCGATAGCCCTAGGTGCTGTTTCACATATTATATTTATGGAATCTGTCCGATATGGCCACTTGCTTGATAGCACAGACTAGCTAGGGATGCTAGGGATGAAGAAACCTCGCGAAAATCTGTAAGCAATTTTTCGACCGAATTTATTGACATGACTTAACATGAATTTTTTTTTCTTATATCCCTCATTGACGTTATCTATTAACGCGAAAAGACACGTAACTAGGGAAATATCATTAAGGTTGAAAGCCTCGTGCAGCTGCTGTTTTAGTCTCTGTATGAAAGTTGTAGTCGATCCGAATCATATTTCACAATCCGATATCGCGTCAACACAGCAGTTTCGGCTCCGATATTTAATTTCGGACCGGACAATGTGAACAGATTCATATCACATACATTTTACATCCTGTCGGTGATCGGCTATCGGATATTGGAACCATCACTGATATCGGATCGGATAGTGAGAAATCGCTCTAATACTTAGAAAATATAAACAATAATTGTTAAAACACCAGGCGTACCTATTTATGGTAGGAACACCGATCATAGAAATTAGAAACGTAAATATGTATTCTCTGCTCATCCCTTTATGTAAATCATTACTACCTTTTTTATTTCTTCGAAAAATCTTTTTGCGGTAACGGCATGTAATAATTGTGAAAGAACTTCACTTCTTTGACTGAATTAAAAGCGTACCCAATTTACGCTAACTAAAACCGATGACATAATCATATATATGAAATTACTACACCTAAACACGCTTTGAACTTGAACAAAACCAATAAATTCTCACACAAAAAATATCTATGACTACAAACGTTGGCACAAGACGTTTCTTTATTTCCAAGCTCACTCCATTAGTACAAAATCCCACACAATTGACTCCCAAAACAGCTACACAGTATTTTCTATTACCGAAGTTAAACGCCTCTATGGACACAAAATTGAAATTGCCTCTTTGTCTATCCACCTATGAACTAGTTGGTTGTCAGTGACACGTTATATGTTCGACTCAACGTGACTTGTGTCCATATTCGGGATAGATTTTTTTCATCAGAGAGCTCGTGTCACGATTTCATGTAGTTTATAGTTTTAAAGGGTTGATCTATTAGACAAACAGTGGGTCACAGTGAAATCCAGAGTGCTGTTTTCTCGGCGGCGCTCCGGCGGTTCCTAGTTGATTAAGAGAATTTTAATTCAGTGGTTGATTTCCTTTAATCCTTTCGATGCAGTAAGTGTTTTTACTTGTTTGTTTTTGTTGGAGTAAACCGTCATGATTTCGTGTTTATTGAAAGGGTGCTTCTGATATTAATAACAGTAGTGTTTACCTACGACTTGCGAATGGTATTCTGATCTCGTTCCCGCAGCCCATAGAAATACATACATATATTCACGCCTTTATCCCCGGACAGTTAGGCAGATGTGAATTAACACCCACATTTTACCAATCATTGAATTCGTCCCACGTAATAGGAGGTGAGCCTATTGCCGTCTTCCGGTCACTATAGTTGGCTCAAGATTCAAGCCCAAGCATTTGAGGCTGAGTCTGGACTGTATATATCTGTCTGACTGTCGCCTTGTACGACACAGCATATGAAAAGATGAGGTGGTCCAAATTCTACTCTACCACGAATCACGCGGATATCAAGGATAAATTAATACCCAAGGTGTTAATTCAGCCCATAAATCTATCCTTAGCCAAATTTCAGCCAGATATGATCACCCATTTGAGTAACAACTATCCAAACGTCGTCACAAATTGAGTCTTTTATTCAGTGCGATTTTTGATTGCCAAGCAAGAATCGCTCATCAATTATTATCTTTGACAGTTCTTTTGGTTGAATTTTCTTCAAATTTTTCAATAAAGATCGCAATCGAACATCGACCAATGGGCGAACACTAGGGAATAACAACTTTGTTTACAAGTGTGCTTCAACAAGAAAACATCATTTTTGGTAAATGTTCCTTTTGTCCATTCGACTGCACTAACCACAAACACGATTGTGCAGATCTGAAAAGTTACAAAAAAAATACAAAGTTAGAATGATCAAATATTGTTATATACCAGTTATATGAAGACAGGAAACGTTGGGTGTGAATATAGTGTGAGAAAGTGCTAGTGATTTATTGAAATAGTTTGGTCACTTGCAATTTTCGGAGGAAGGTTTTTGAGGGGCTTCTCGATATGAAGTGACGTAATTCACTCCATATATATATGAAATAAGGAGTTATAAGTTCCGTGTTACTAAGAATAAAATATACTGTCTTTTATGTGAAGAGTTTGACAGAATTTTCTGTGTTTGGTTTTTACACTTTTCGGATGCAAGTTCTTGAGGACTTATGATACTTTTTTACGAGTGATAATCCTTTCGTATATTCTCCCGTTGCCCAGTTATGTTGCACTCTAACCTACTATAGCCACAGCCATCTCAGATTTTCCGATGCCTGGGTGTATGAGGCCGGAACAGTACGCACAATTAGGTATGATAGGAACATCATCCCCCGCACGCTTGAGCTGTGGGATGAACTTGCCGTGGTTTTCCCATGCGACTACACTATAAGGTTCTTTAAGAAGGGCATAACAAGGTACTTACAGGGTCGGTAGCGCTAGTGTGATGCCCCTGGTGTTGCACACATCCAGGGCATGGTAACCACTTTCCATCAGGGGACCGTGTGCTTGGCTGCCACCTAATCGGTACAAAAGATAATTTACCATATGCTCAGACCTACTTTTATTATACTAACTGCAATGGAACTTCATGATTCAATCAATCAATTAGTCCAACGCAGTCCACAGCTGGATAAATGTACAAAACAAGAAATATTACATATTTCAGCCATCATTTTAATGAACATAAAGTTGAGCACACAACGAAGGACAATTAAAATAAAACATCTGTGTGCCGAGCAAGAATTTAAAACGCAAGCTGACTGTAATTCATGTGCCTCCGCAAATTGGCGACTCGATCTACAACCTGTGCCAGGCCTTAGGGTGTGGTGTGACTTACAGCGAGTATGATGATTAGAAAAAAATTCAGCGTGAGAGTAAGACTTACGATTCCTTTTTAAGTATATTCAGATTTTTTTTATATCACTTAGGTGGCCCACCTGATGGCCTATGTACGTATGTAACACTAGAGGTACCACACTCGCGCTGCCGACCCTGCAAGAACAGAGTCTCTGTGCCGTCAGTGTAGAAGACAAAGCAGGACAAGCATTTAGTCTTCCCACTGACATCACAAATTCTCCAGTGAGCTCTGACTACCCTACTTACCGCTGGGAACACAACTTGAAGTTATTATGGTCGAGGTATTCTGTAGGGTGGAGGTACTTCCCCAGTCGAACTACTCAATTGGGCGGAAATACCGCCGTGTCCTACCTTTCGGATTTGCACACTTCTTTATTTGCCATACGTCATTCGCTTTATTCAGCTGCAGTATACAGTGTAAACTGGTCTATATCCGCATAACGCCTAAAAATAAATAGCAGAAATTTGGGGAAATACTGTGTAACCGCATAAAAAATAACGCATCAAAATGAAGTTCCGTCGTATAAAACTTGTGGTAAAATATGTTTTATTCTATTTATCACGACAATATAACTTTGCCTCATCTGTTTCACCATCAGACGAGTCAGGCTGAATTTAAAATATCAGGATAGGGGTCACCATTACAAACATCGACAATATTACAGTTAAGTTTTACTTTTTTTGTGCGCAAAATTCCCACTGATACCACTGGAGCCGGTGGGGGAGGTTATGTCTGATTTGAACCGACTAAAACGCACGCCGACTGTGTGGGTCGCAGGTTGCCGAAGGTGAAATTTTCTGAAACATATCCCTCGCACTCCGGCTTGCCCAGGACCATATCTTCTGAGACGGCCCTCTTCAGTTAAGATTTACTTTATTTAGCTATTAACCTATGGTCGAGACTCAACCGACGTAGAATTCTAAAACCATTCACGCTGACTATAGAACCATGCACTTAAATAAAATAAGTAGGTCGCTATACTGTGTGTAAAAGTAATTTTTTTTGGATAAAGCACACCGCCTGAGTAAAAAAAAATTGAATTTATTTAGCATGAAGTCAGCAATATCGCTAGTTCTATCCTACTTCCTATCGTACTATCCTATTATATTATTAATATTTTATAGCACTTAGGTGGCAGATGAACATATGGCTCACCTAATAGGAAGTGATTACCGTGGCCTGTCGACAGTTGCAATATAGGGGGCGTAATACTCGTGCTGCCGAGCAATCTTCTAATGCCCTTCATGAAGGACACCATATTGTAGTTGCTTGGGAAATCTGCAGCAGGGAATTCATTCCACAGCTTGAGTGTGTGAAGTTCCTTTCATACCGCACAGTGCGCAACGCTTCCGGTCGCAATGTGTGAGAATGAATTCCCTGCCTATGGCTAGCGGCGCGATGATAGAATGTAGCTATGGAAATCATGTCAAACAATTCATCTAAGCACAAACTATCGTGTAAGCGGTAGAACACACCGAAGCAAAGTCCTTCCTAAGACTGAGCGGTTGCACATCGCCTGTGAGTATGGGATTATCGACGAACCTCAACGCCAATCTTTGCACCGAGCCAAAGCTGGTATGCAGGTGCTCCTGTAAAAAGGTGACAGCAGTACTTCATGTGGGGCTGAACCTGTGCCTTATAAAGATGTGATAAGCTATGTTATAGATGTGAAAGTTTGTCAACTTCAATTACACTCCAACAACGGCTGGACTGATCAGGCAGAAATTTGGTACAGGGATAGACTCCAATCTGTTCATAAGTTCCTATGATTTGCAGAAACAGGATGACAATTTCAAGCGGACGGAGCGGTGGGCAACAGCTAGTCAAATATAAAAATGTTACTTGTAAAACCACACAGATGAATACAACACCAAACTATGCGGGGATGTGGAATATTATGCATAGCTCTTTGGAGAACATTGTTTGGCTGGTTGACATTTTTATGTGGTCAGACTTTAAGGGCGGAATGTTACCTCTCCCTTGAAAGGCATTCACGACTGTAAAATAGTTTCGACGAATATATTTTTGACCTAGTGAAATGCTTTAATTTTACACGGTTTGAATCTTATATTCAAGGCCGTCAGTCATGTAACTATTCGACTACAAAAATAGTCTTCCAGAACTTCTATATTGCTGATTGGCTAATGCCTAGTTATTTTTCCTCATATTCACCAGTGGCGAGGTAAACGGTGATTTCAATGATATTGAATTAGCGCCACCTATCAACATACTTGTTAAACATCTTTTCTCCTCCTCGTCGTTTACTCATCACCGGTGACCGCGGGAAAAAAACTCGAACTAGGCGCGGGGCAAGGCTTGTTCACTATCTGTCTGTAAGGAAAATATCCAATTCAGCCGCATCTTTTTTATACAACTTAGGTGGTAGACAAGCACACGAAAAGACTCAGGTGATGAATGACCTACTGTTTTGTTTAGTAACGTTGTTTCGGAATGTGATGTTTGAGTGAGACAACACAAAGCCTCGTCACCTTTTCATCATTATCTTCTTATCGATTTCCTGGTTGCGTCCAAAGTGTAAATCAAAGTCACAGTTTTTTATTTGCGTTCATGTGTTGTACAAATCTTACAGACATTTTAGGTTTCAACATGAAGCCCGGTTGGGGCACAGCAATTTTTTAATAATAATATTTATTATAATTATTAAATGAAATTAAAATCATCGGTGAATTTAATTCAATTGCAAATTAATATTATTATTATTATATATTAAATAAACTTAAACAATTTAAAATTTTACATTTACAAGTACGTTATTATTTTTGGTTTTATCTCCGTTGCTACTCAAACAATTGCAAACGCATATAATTATGACAATTTGACAAAGATCTTTCTAAAAGAACTATATTAATATCCGAACAGTAGTTATTACGTCCATTGCAAACATACAGATAATTATTATTAAATAATTAACTTAAAATAATAGTAATAAGTAATAAAAAATCTTTTATTTTAGATAACAAAAGCCCATATCTTGTTAGTAATTTTACTTAGATCCATGTTAGTAATATAATATTTCATTTTATCCTATAGGGTACATACTTCTGCAGGTATGGTGCGCACTTGATAGAGTCATCACGCCACATGTAGCTTGTTGAATCTAACAAAGACAAGCCCCTGTTCTAAAACACTCTGAGACTCTTAAAAAGTCTTTTTTAACTTCCTAAGTACAACTAATTTACAATTTCATAATAGTACCTACAGATTTTTAGGAAAGTGGAAACCTTCAAAACTTTATTTTGACGACTGACAGTCTAAAGTTAACTTTAAGACATATTTTTGTCGGCTATCAAATATTTTGTGGAGAGATTTTCTGATAAATATCATTCTCAGATATCTTTCCCAGTGTCTAATTTTATGTATTTGCAACTTGGGCTGATATTTCTTTTTTGTGACGTTGACATAATTCAGCTGTCTCCCGTGATTACGATTCACTTTGACAGAGGTTTTTTGAAATAGATATGACAGATATATTTTTGTACGTTACAATATTTTTTTCAATGAATAATAATATGGTTTTATCGATATTATAGGACATGTTTAACCTAGTACTTCAGTAGTTTGAGGCTAGGTTTCAGTGATATTCAGTTAAAAATAATACAGAGGTAATTAATAATAGTGTTTTCTTGTGTATAAAATTCTACACAACACTATTTAGCTGGACCATTAAACAAGCTTGTTTGAAGGGATTGCGGATTCACTTACTGGAAACACCCAGACTGGAAATACCCAGACCAATGCATACATATTCAGGCATATCATGACAGGAGGTAGGACACGGCGGTATATCTGCCCGATTGAGCAGTGCGACTGGGGAAGTACCTCCGCCCTACAGAATACCGCGGTTATAATAACTTCGTGTTGTGTTCCCAGCGGTGAGTAGGGTAGCCAGAGCTCACTGGAGAATTTGTGCCGTCGGTGGGAAGACTAAAGGCTTGTCCTGATTTGTCTTCTACTGACGGCACAGAAACTCTGTACTTACAGGGTTGGCAGCGCGACTGTGACTCCTCTGGTGTTACAGACGTCCATAGGCCACGTTAACTACTTTCCATCAGGTGGGCCGTGTGCTTGTCTGCCAACTAAGTGGTATAAAAAATAATAATTCATAATCACACAAATATTTGCACTGAGCGGGAATCGAACTCACGCTCCATGCGTTTCACTCGAACGTTCTACCGCTACGTCATAGAAACCGTCCAACCATGATTCATTAAGTACTAGTTGACATCAACCACAAGCCAGTATACCAGCTGATCAACGGACGATTCTCTGTAACTGGTTTTCTGACAGGGTCAAGGAGTCGATTCTGCTTTTTTTTATCTAAGACACGCCAACTTGACTTCACCTCGCCTGATGGTAAGCTAAAGCCAAAGTCTCAGGAAAGAGGGTCACAGTTACAGACACTAAACAATGTTACAATGGTGGCACTCAGCTTGGCGGCCTCATCAGATGCTTTTTCACGCCCCGCTTAAAGGACCCGGGACTGTAGGAAGAAGGAAACACGTGAGCTGGTAATGAATTCCAGGTCTTGGTGGTGCGGCAAAGAAAAGAGTCTTCGAACCAAAACAAAACCACTGTCATACTAGGGACACTGCTAAAAATCCATTTAATTTTAGACCTCAAAGCAATGTGCTTAAAGTTCCAAATTAAAAGGTCTTTTACAGAGTGAATGAAAAAGTAGAATAAAAGTCTTTTAATTACATTTTGACTTCAACTGTATATGAATAACGTCTAAAATTGAATGACATTTATTGCAGTGTTTGTGATGTGACAGTAGGTCTGCTTTGATAGAATCGTGGACCTGGTCCCATAAAAATTGCTAATGAACTATACACATCTCTATATATATAATTATTGTCACTAAAAAGCCAAAAAGCCAAAAATTTAAGGAGGTAGGACACGGCGGTATTTCCGCCCGATTGAGCAGTCCGACTGGGAAGTACCTCCGCCCTAGAGAATACCGCGGTTATAATAACTTCGTGCTATGTTCTCAGCGGTGAGTAGGGTAGCCAGAGCTCACTGGAGAATTTGTGCTGTCAGTGGGAAGACTAAAGGCTTGTCCTGCTTTGTCTTCTACTGACGGCACAGAAACTCTGTACTTACAGGGTTGGCAGCGCGACTGTGACTCCTCTGGTGTTACAGACGTCCATAGGCCACGGTAACTACTTTCCATCAGATGGGCCGTGTGCTTGTCTGCCAACTAAGTGGTATAAAAAAAAGCGGCGCAAAAAATATCTACGTTTTTTTTTTTCGCTACTATGTCTATACACTATATGATAAAACCTAATAAATTAACTCTAGAAATCTTGGCACAGCTAACCCATTTTAGTCTGACCATGAGATAAATGTTATGTTCATAGTATATTTATAGAGTTATTACATACCTCATTCCGTACTATATTATATCGTGAATGTTATATCAACTCTCTACTATTCTTGTTACCTTTACATGCCTTGTGTGCGAACATAAATATCTTAGTCTAACATTGCTCAAAGTAACTCAGCGTAGTTCGAATTCTAAAGAGCACTTATTTGTGAAGGCGCTCTCACTGCCTCTTCTGTTTCCACATAGTTCCTTCCGCATCAATGTTATTATTAGTTCATAAAATAAACATACTTTCAGCCGGTAGCTATTAGGTAGGTTAAGTAACTTTAGTATAATATAAGTTAGGATTTTTTATTTTTTATACCAGGGGCGTCACACTCGCGCTGTGAACCCTGAAGAAACTGTCTTATGCCCCTTTTGAAGAACCCTATATTGTAGGCACATGGGAAAACGGCAGCAGGGAATTCATTCCACAGCTTTAGTGTGTGTGGGATGAAGTTTCTTTCATACAGCACAGTGCGCACCGTCTCAGTTCGCAATGTGTGAGGATAAATTCCCTGTCTATAGCGAGCGGTGTGATGATAGAATGTTGCTGTGGGTTTCATATCAAACAATTCATCTGAGCACAAACCATTATATAGGCGTTGGAACACACACAGCGAAGCAAAGTCCCTCCTAAGGCGGAGAAGTTCCAAATCACCTGCGAGTATAGGATTGTCGACCAGCCTCATCGCCCGTCTTTGTACCGATTCGAAGGGGTCAAGCTGGAATGCAGGTACTCCAGCAAAAAGATTCAAATTTGATTTAATTTTATTAGTTTGCATTAGTTTGTCTATGATTTAAGGTTTGTATAACTTATGTAGCTGAATCGCCCGAATCGTAGAAAAAATCATCATCGAGCACTTTATATTTATATTAACTTATACAATATAGGTATTTCAACTATCATGGTCACTCACAACAGTGTCAAAATAATCGGGATATTTACCATGTTGCAAGCACCATGAACACGGAGGAACTGGAGTATTAACGGTGAACAGAGAAAAAGTTTTTATAAGAGTAAATATATCGATCTACCCTCTTTCGAGTTCCTTTACTACGCGTATTTGCATTACCACTGGTTTCACTGTCACTAAAAACTCATACCCGATCTCGATCACGTTCACGACATATGATGCTTACTGTTTCCACTTGCTATTTTGTTTTTTCTTGTTCCCGGTTCCCGGTATCGCGATTATTTTTACACTCAGTTATACAATGTCATGTCTTGCACATATTCAGTCAAACCCTCAGTGGTGAAGAGTGATTTTTTTAAAGTGAAGCCGTTCTAAATATCTTATCTCTATCTAGTTCATTATGCATCATGCGACCAATTGGGAAACCAGTAGGAATCGGGTTATAAGGACCTCTCACGACTGCAAACCCAATAAGTTTTGAAATACTTGTGACGCAGTTGCCTCACTTCTTCTTATAATTTCAATAATACATAATATATGCATATATGTATGTAATCACGCCTCTATCCCCGGAGGGTTGGACAGAGGTGAATTAGTTACCACATTTCAGCAATAATTGTATTCGGTTCCCTGTAATAGGGGTCTGCCTATTGCTGTATCCCGGGCACTATAGTTAACTTCAAATTACAATACCGAGACTTACCGTTATTAGTATTTCAATATTAATAAGTGGGTTTTCGTACGTTCAAGTTCTTTCGTCCTACAGTCCCGGGTCCATTATGCGGGGGGTGAAAAAGCATATGATGAGGCCGCCAAACTGAATGACACCATTATTGTAACACGGTATATGTAAGTAATGGTGACCCTCTTTTGTGAGACATCGCCTTCAGCTTACTACCAGGTGAGGCGAAGTCTAATTGACATATCCTAAAATAAATATGATGCTTATTAAGATAAAAATACTTTGAAAAAACTCTTATTTGATTAGAAAGCTCTCCCCCCACGTCGTAGCTACTAACCAAAAGGCAAATAACTTAATTACGTTCGCAAGGTACGCAGAGAAAGGGCGTGCGTGATAATTTGTTGCGGTTATGTGTGTTGAAACTTTGCTATTCAACTAGCTGTCCATAGCTTCGTTCACGTAATTTTGCGTTTAAAATTAAATGGTTGAGATTTTATCTTTTATCGGAATAATGATTAACATTTTCTCTGACTCATCTAGTGTTGCACACGTCGATAGGCCACGGTAACCACTTTCCATCAGGTGGGCCGTGTCTTTGTCTGTCACCTAAGCGGTATAAAGAAAAGAAATGAATTATAAAAATACAAACAATTTAATGGAGAAGGACGTGACAATTTGGTGGTGGTGGTTGAAGAGTCCTGGCTTTATTTTATGGAGGGTGACATGAGAACAATGGTCTCACTACCATGGACGCCCAAAACCGTGCATAATAGAGGTGGAGAAGTCTGAAGGTGATGAGGATGATGATGGGAGGTTGGAGAACGTTGCGACAAAAAGTAGTAGCAATAATATACATAAAGAGATTTCGTTATACGTAGTCTACAAGTACCTTCAAAATATTTGGTAAAAAACGGTCGATTCAGGTCCCCCCACCCCCGAACTAACAACGTTTGAATCAAAATATTACTAACTAAGGTAAAGAACTAACACAATTTATTTTGAACAATTTGTAAAATGTTTTTATGACGAGTTTTTTTTAATTTTTTATTTTACTGTTTTTAAATTGATCTGCTGGCCAAGTCTTTTCATTTGATATCCATATTGACAAAGCTGTTAAAAAATAAGTACTCCGTCAAACTTATAACACCCCGTCGTTATTCCGTCAGGGGTTAAAAAAATTGGGACCGAAAAAAAAAACTACCGAAAATCATAATTGGCGGAACATCGGTGTTGATACACCTCTGCTTATCCCTTCGGGGATTTAATGGTATTGGAATATTCAAATGTTTTTTTTTTTGTATTTTGATGACTAGCACAATATTAAGTATTTTCTAAAATCCAAAAGTATTTGCCAAAGAATTTTCTAACGGTAACTGTAGCTGTGCCCATTCAGTTTATTATGTAATAGATAGGAATCTAGGCCAACGACGTTGCAACCGGGATGCGTTATTTAGTCCTTAACGTAAAAAAAACTAGCAATGCTTGTTCCTGCTGTATTTCAAAGCCTTAAATCGGAGAGTACGTTACGCCGTCGGTCCTACTTGCCATACGAATATGGCAGTCATCACGGCTAGTGGAGGTCTGCTGTGTAGTTATTTAAGTAAAGAGCGTCATGCACAGCGCTACGACAGCCAGCTAGGAACTCCGTGGTCCTCACACCCGAAGAGGACCAGATCGAGAGAGATGGCCCTGGGTCGACCGGGGTACGAGGGTTATGCCAATCTCACTCCCGGCATCCAACAACGACCTACAGACACTGTACGCTTTAGTCGGTACGAGTCCAACATAATCTCTCCCACCGGCTCCAGCGGGGGTGTATCCGTGGCGACTTTCCGCATATAGACATTGTCATTGGTCAACCACCAGTGACATCACTCTGACAAGCAATGATAATCTCTATCTTGGTTGTCGTAGCGCTGGGCTCGACGCTGTATGCTTTAAAAAGAAAAAAAAAGAAAAAAAAAGTAGAACTAAAGTAAAATTGCGCAGCTGATGAAAATTTCGATATTCAGCCACATCATAATTAGATATTTTCCTATAGTTAAATTTAATCAATTTAGCTCATTAAATTAAGAATGACAAAATAACCGCGGTAGCTTAGTGGTATGGGTAATGGACTGCAGAGACGTGGTCTCGGGTTCGATCCCAGGTTTTACCATGGCACGCACCAATGACTCATCGATTCTTTTCGAAGTTATGTGTGTATTTATCAAAGGTTTATAAATGCCCGGTTAATGGCAAAAGACTCTCCACCTATTACATTGGGACATAAACATAAACTGGCAAAATGTAGGTGCTAGCACCTCTGTCTACCCCCTCCGGGGATATAGGCGTGAGTTTATGATTTATGTGTTTTATGTGACAAAAGAGCTGTAAAATTTGCATTGGTGCCTATTTTATCGTTTCTATTTATTTTTAATCATCCGCCCAACCTTTAATATTAAATGATTTGACTATTACACATTAGGACGTCAAAATAAATTATTTCATACAAGTCTCCTTGTAATTTATCGTTTTGACGTTTAGTAAAAAGTCACTAATTTGACTAGTCAATCCAATACCCAATTAGATTGGAAAACCGACCCCAACTGAGATTGGAAAAGGCTTGGAGAATGTAAGCTTGGGTGTTTTACTAAGTATATGACAATTGAGCTAACGGTATAAATTAAAGACCGGTGATTATTCACAGTTATCAAGTGTTGTCCGACAAAATCACCTGAGACCAGTCTCGGTTCTTGAAATTTTCGTTTGTATTTCTCATGGTGACAATGAATTATGGAACAATGAGATGATATTAAGAATTAGTCGTTTACTTTTTAATGAGTAAATATATATTTTACGACAATCTACATAACGGTATCTAGACCTAATGTAAACATAGCTTAACTAGCTTGTGTTATAGAATCTAGCATGCGTATGAACATACTTAGATAATTATTGTTTTCCAAATAAAAAAATAATATATAGATAGCGTAAATTGCAGTGGTCTGAATCTCGACCACTGCAAATAAGACCATTCGTGCATACAAATGTTTGTACATACAATATTTGCACTGAATCAAACCCGCGCCTCCTGAATAACAGTCAAACGTTTTACCGCTACGCTAGAGGGGTACTGAAGAATAAGCCAATCGTTACAAATTCTACCAATTTTTTTAAAAAAAGGCATGACTTTTGGAATCTTTTTAATACTTTATTTTAGACAATATCATACATATTTTTTTAAATGTATTTTAAATAAACAAACAACATCACAATAGCAATTGGTAAAAATAGTTAAGTTAATAATTGTGACATCCATGGCGTTTGCCACAGGTGTCAATAATATGTATATCAACAAACATAATGATCAGTTCACACTCTACCGTTAGTAATGTAAGTTGCACCAGTTTGTATTTTCCACACGAAAAAATACTCACTAATTCTTGGCTACATTCCAACTTCCATTTGCCACGTTGAATGATACTAGGAACACGATCAAATTCCAGCTCGCCGATTGTAGATCTTCTTTGTCCAGTTTAAGAATAATTCACGATTATATTAGTATCTTTAAATTACCTACCTTTAAAATGATAAAGGCTATACCAATTGAAGGAGATAGGACACTGCGGTTTTCCCATCCCAATTGAGCATTCAGACTGGGATGTACCTCCGCCCTACAGAATACTTCCGTCATAATAACATCGTTTTGTGTTCCCAGCAGTGAATAGGGTAGCCAAAACTCACTGAAGAGTTTCTGAGCGATCAGTGGGAAGACCAATGGCTTAATTGTCTTGCTATGTGTTCTGCATTAACGGCACAGAAACTCTGTTCTTACAGGGTCGGTAGCACTAGTGTGACTCCCTCGTTGCAATCGTCGTATGCTTATAATAAACCAACAGTATTAAATTCTGAACAAACCAAAATAACTAGTAGGTATACCAGTTAACCCCTGGCTAAGCTAAATTGCATGTAGTTCACGTCGGTTGCAGATTCGACCCAGGACCCTTGGATCATAAGGCCCATTATTTAACCACTAAGCTACCGACTCTTCAATACCACATCTTATATAAAGTGATCTCATTAATATATAGTACGATTACTGAACTTGACTCTGGAACTTTGCTAGGATTGTTCGGTTTTATTTTAATAGATTGATTTTGAGCTAGGTTCATATCTAAATTAATGTCATCCTTGTGTAATCATTCATTATGTCATATCGTCATTCATTATGTATAAGACTAAGTAGTTCATTAAAAGCACTGCACTACCCTATAGGTGCGCGTGCATGGCAGCCCTAACATCATCCTAAGCACTTTAAGTTATCAGTAGGATTCCCCACTACTGAGCCGTTGGCTGCACCTACATCCCCTTGTATTTCACCATCTTTACCCCTAGCCTCTGCTCCCGATAGCAGCACTGAAAGTCATAGTTAATTTAAATATCCAGACGAACTGATGATCTAAAATGGTGGCGTGGACAGACTGGATGCGGAAGGTGGAGGACCGGACGAAATGGCGCACATTGGCAGAGGCCTATGTCCAGCAGTGGACAGCAGTGGGCTAATTAATTGATTGATTGATTTATATACCTACTATTGCTAAGATCACTAGATTCAAGTCATATGTTACTAACACTTTATATGAATTGAAATTTATTGAAAACATCTGAAATAAACCCAATTCTATTCTATTGTCAGATTTTTCAATATCGATAGAAGGTACTTTGAATTTAATCATGGCCGATATTCGGTATACTACAAATCTGCAAGCAGCTTATTTTCAATCGGTTTAGCCTCCACCGTTCCATTCGATCGAATCCGCCGCTACTTTAAAACGAGAGTGGCCCCGAAAAGCCTGCCAATCTATTTCCCGGTCCTGGTAGTCCCACACAATGACACACATACAGCAGAATTGTACACTGTTTTTTTTTCAAGATTTAGTTTAAGAAAATTTATTGACAGATTGGTGTTACAGCATTATCTAGATCGAAATTAAGCAGAGCCTTTATGAGTTCTAAAATGCTGTTAAACAAACTTCGATGCATATTGTATAAACACATAAATATATATATTACCTACAATAAGCGGGCATCGAACCTATGACTTCTGACTTAGCAATCAAATAAATATTCCACAACATTCCACACAACGCTATCTAGACCCATGGTAAGTATGGCTTAACTAGATTGTGTTATGGAATCTAGAATGCGGGTAAACATACTTAGAATTATTTTTTATAAATACATACACATCATACATAGAAACACCCAGACCAATGCAAACATATATATTTATGCATACAAATATTTGCACTGAGCGGGAATCGAACCTGCGCCTCCTGCGTAGCAGTCGAACGTTCTACCGCTAAGCTACGCTATGCTCTACTACTAAGCCACAGGGGTCGTCTATTTAAAATATCGACATTTCAAGAACAATGCGCTGTATAGTAAGAGTTTGCACCTTATTTTCGTCCTCACAAGGATTTTAGTACAAAACTTATTCCTACTAGTAGGAATAGTTTTGTCTGAGAAGGGGAAAGACACTTGAAAAGGGATTATCTTCCAGACTAGTAGATTCGGTAAGAACCTACTTCATGACAAACAAAGCTACAACTAAACTTAGAAGTTACGAAACCAGTATATAATAACTATGAAGGCAAAAAAACTCACAATCGTACACTGGTTAGGACATCCAACGTTATGGACAACGTACCTACAATACAAACCAACTCTAACACGCAAAACGGTTCGCGTGAATTCAGCTTATAAATCAGGAGTCAGACATCTTATTGACATAAAACATTCCTTATTTTTTCCTTCAAACCAGTCCAACGTTTACCCGATTGCAATCGGTAAAGTCACTCGCGTGATAGATGGTACGGCATATTATTTATAGTAATCTAAGTGTCATAAAGATTTATTTAGGGTTACATTAAAAAATAATCTTTTTATTGACAGTGGTAAAGCTAAGATGACACTGCTTTATGTTAACCCTCGATGATACTAGGCTAAATTACAAACAAACAGGTCACCGAGATTTCAAGCAATTTGCAAACTCGCTCCGTGTCTTTGAGCTTTTTTTACAGTCTAATTTTGAGTACCTATCCGATTGTTTTGCCTACTCTCTTATTTGATAACTTTTAAATTCATCAATTAGTAGCTCCTAAACTAGTTAAGTGTCCTCCAAGCAATTATCTAGAATAATCACTTATTTGGACTTCATTTTAAAAATATCCATCCATCCAAACTGTTACAATTATAATTAAAATAAGATGGTTGATGTGCTCATATTATGAAGCAATTTTAGATCATAAATCAAATGATAAGTAGGTGTTTTTTTTTCGAACGAGCCTACTGCTTCGTCTGCGGTTATACCTACTTCGAAACATTCTTAAGTAGTGTAACGTTCTAAGCCGTTCAAATTAAGTACAATAAAAATAGGTTAGAAATAAATTGGGGGTTCGCTTTATATATTCGAAGGGGCGGTTATTTCGGGCGCACTGCCGTGACCCTAACTAATGTGCCGTGAAATACGTGCCACCGAATAACTGTGCGCTTAGTGATCTAAATTAAATTTAAGGGCACCGTGATACTTTGGGTATAGTGGTGGAAGTACTTTATAAAATGATGAATGTGTAGTATTAGTATTAGGGCTATCGGAATATTTACCATGTGGTATGAATTCAAGTTTCCGATATTTCGAAAGTAGCTAATATTTTTTTTCATTGTTTACTGCCAATTCTCCAGTTCCTTCGTTATCGTGGTGCTTGCAACAGCCCAAAATATGCAAAACTCGAAACAATACAACATGATAAATATCCTGATAATTTGAATAGTAATGTTAGTGGCCATGATAGTTTAAATACTTAGAATGTCAAGTCATTTAAATGTATTGAGAGTATGGTGCGATGTGACAGTAGATTGACCACAGACTGATCTGTTGAAGGACCATTGGCCGTTAAAGCCCTAGAGTGAAGACCGTGCGAAGGCAAATGGAAGGTGGAACGCTCAAAGTCAAATGCACGAAAGGTGATTGTGAGAGACATGTGTCTAGCATTGACAAAATGTTTTTTTATACCACTTAGGTAGCAGACAAACACATGGCTCACCTGATGGGAAGTGGTTACCATGGCATATGGACGTATGCAACACCAGGAGTGTTACGCTCGCGCTGCCGACCACGAAGAAACCTTCTGATACCCCCCTTGAAGAATCCCATATTGTAGGTGCTAGGAAAACCGCAGCAGGGAGGTCATTTGACAAATGTTAGACAAATGGTTGTGAAATATGGAGGATCGGGAGCAATAGCGCGCATTGGGAGAGGCCTATGTCCAGCTGTTGACTGCAATAGGCTAATTGATTGAGTGTATGGGGCTAAAGTAAGGTTTAAGGTCAGGGACTAAGTTAGCCTCACTTCCTAGCTGCTGATTAATTGACGATGTTCTAGCGTAGGTTTGTCGAAGTCGGAGGTCAGACAGCCATTGCTTCACTAAAATATTAAATTTACCAAATCATGGAAAGGTGTAGAAGAGCGAATCCCGGACTCCAACATATAGGTTATTTACGTAATCGAGTTCACAAGAAACTCGAAAGAGACACCTTAGTTCGTGTTTTGCTTGACAAATGAGTACATACCATGAGCTTACTTCTGTTTTCTCTCAGTAGGGTTTAGACCGAACTTGTACTCTTCTGGTCTAGTTATCCGAAACTTCGGACCGTAATTACATCTGTACGTTCCATATTAGTCCAACTGGTACAGTACTACTACTGTGTTAATTATGTGGAAAATTAATGAGTCGTTTGACAGACACTGTGTGTGCCATTCTCTGAGGAGATACTAGGCAATGATCCCTGACCCAATTGCACTGACCATAATAGACAAAGCGCAAATAATGTCAGCGGTATCAATAAATAGATTACTAATATTATTTGTCATTTGTTATTGTAATAACGTAATAAAACCGTAAATATGTCACAAAGTACCTACGTTTCAAGTCAGGTAAATAGTTTTACGCTGAGATTGATGGTTTTGGTATAAAGCAAAACAGTGAAAGAAGTCTTGTTTAGTTCGTATTCACTTGTTATAAGTTCCTATCCTACTGATCTCATTATTCATCTTCTACCTATTATAGATAGATAGATAATTCTTTATTGTACACCATTAGATTTACAGTAGGACAAGAAGGTAGCTTGTATACAGTACAATGTACAATTTGAAGTGTTATCGCTGAAGCGATTTCTTCCAGGCAACCTTGGGATGGACAGTCATGTTATAAAAACAAAAGATATGATGTAGTTATCGGCTGAACTAAATAGAAAGTGTATTAAAAGGAAGAATTATATTCTTAACATAACATAAACTCACGCCTATATCCCCGAAGGTATAGGCAGAGGTGCTAGCACCCACATATCGCCAGTTTATGTTTAGGTCGCAATGTAATAGGTGGCGAGCCTATTGCCATTAACCGGACACTTATAAACCTTCGATAAATACACACATAACTTCGAAAAGCATCGAAGAGTCATTGGTGTGTGCCGAGGTAAAACCTGGGATCGAACCCGAGACCTCGTCTCTGCAGTCCATTACATATACCACTAGGCTACCGTGGTAAGATTATAAAGGATTACATTCTTTCTATTCAGATATAAGAGATTTTAACATACAGTCAAGCCTTTTGAATTTTATATCATCATTTAGCTTCAATCCTGTCAACATGCGAAACTGTGACCTCAGACTTCAGTATCTGCTTTACCTCTTTTTATTTTCCACTTCGCCAAATCCTCCGCATATTTCTTGAGATTTTTCTTTTAATTATTAGTCACTGAACTTACTAATATTTCCTATAGCCCCTGCAACTAAACTGAAGCTTGTGTTATTAATGATGTTTCGTGGATTCGAACACAAAACCTCTCGATCGAAAGGTCGACTCCTTAACCGCTAAGATAATCGTCTTCTACGACGTCAAGTTAACATTCCTTAGCAATTATATTACATTAGAGAAGTTCTCGTATTTTGTAATTACGACTTAAAAAATAATTAGTATTTAAATTTAATTTTACACATTACCTATGGTTGCGCCGATGTAAAAACTGTGTTTTTGACACGGAAACACACTCCTTTTGTACCCGTCTCCCCTTCCGCACTAACCATAGATGTAGCTTCCGTCCGCCATTTGTGAAATATAGACACTGAGTCTCGCTTTGAACTAGCCAGCGTAATGACGGACCGCGCTCGCGTCTCTCAAAAATGATTAATGTTTGTTACATTTTTACCGCTTCATAGACCTTTACCGATCGGATTGTGCCTCTCGTGTGTTCCTCAAGTGATCTAGTGATGCTGACGGCAGCTCCTGAGCAAGGAAGAGAAGATCCGTGTACCGGCTGCGATGAAAACACGTGTGTCGTGAAGGTTAGTGCATCCTCTCCTAATTTCTCGGGTTGCATTCATTGCTTGGATCACTCCCGCGGCAACCCGACCACCTGTCTTTTGTGTGTAAAGCGTCAATGGAACAGTTAGCTACATCCCGCATAATACAGTCCACTAGCTCACGTGGCCAATCGCGCCAACATTCTTTGGTCCGGATCGAGCCGGATTCTTAGCCGTAGTTTGTATTTTGTTATTATTCTAATGGGAATAAGCGCGCCGCACCTAAGTGCCTGGTTATTTTAGTAGAAAACCCCGCATCCAGACACTTAGGATTAGATTTGTTGTCCGTTCGCCGCTGGCTCGCATAGTACCTGCCTGGTACATACATAGGTTAGGTATCATATCAACACTTAATCGTAGTTCGCAATTTTCGCATCGCACCTAAGTGCCTGGTTATTTTAGTAGAAAACCCCGCATCCAGACATTTAGGCTTAGATCTTAGGTATACTAGACACCCTAGTGCATAGGCACAGTGTAATACCTAACGCATTTGGCTTTGTTTTGTTTTTTTCAATTACGTTGTTCTCGGCTCGCGTCGTATTTGCCTAGTACCTGCGTGGGTAGACACGTGGCTGTACCTACCTCGCTCGCATCTCATCCCAATTCATACGAAAGTATTTTAATTTGAATAGATATTACGCAATACTTAATCTCTGAAATAATAGTTGAACCTAGACAGCGACCATCGCGTAGGTACGACCTTGTTGCTATGCGCGTTTGTTCAAGCGTGCATTCACAGTTGTAGGTACCTACCTATCTGCCGAGTGTCGCTCGCGCCGCCTCGCTGCTCTGTACCGCTAAGATTAAGTCATTTCATATTTGTTGTTTACCGCACTTTAGTTTGAGATTTAATTGTAAACATGTCCCCAAAGGTTGATAAGACCGGTAAGGTTCAATTGAAACTTTTATACGCTAAAAAAGAAATGATTTACTCTCGCGTACAATCGATTTATGATAATGCACTTAAAACCTCTGATTTGGTCATCAGAGATTCGTTCTTGTGTTCTATAGAAAACTTAGATAGTCTACGCGCGGATTTCGAAACCTTAGTACATGACATCAATGTTTTAGAGTTGAATTTGGATCCCGATTACTCAGTGAGTTATCAAGCCTTGTCGTCGTTTGACGATTTGTATTGTCGTATCAAACGCGTCGCTAGGAGTTTGGAGAAACCGGCTGACCTACCCAACCCCACTCGCGACCGACCTAAGTTGCCACCAATTCAAATACCCGAATTTGATGGTAACATTCGCAATTGGTGTCTATTTATAGATAGTTTTGAGAATACGATAGATAAGAACGATTCGTTGACAGATCACGAAAAATTGCATTATCTCGTTGAAAAATTGACTGGTAAAGCTATAACCGTTTGCGCTGGAATTACGTTTAGTGCCGGGAATTATAATTTAATTTTAAATACTTTGAAAGCTAAGTATGAGGATAAAAGATCGGTAGCTAACGCCTATTTAGATCAGATGTCTGATTTGAAATCTATTACGGCATGTAACGATCAAAACTTAGAGAAATTTCTAGATACTTTCGCGTCAGCTGTTCGCGCCGTAAAGAACTTGAAGATCGATGACCTCTGCGACTTCGTATTTTTGTATATGGGTTTAAAGAAATTAGATTCCGAAACCATTCGTTTGTTTGAGTCGGATCATCGCGGCAGTAAAATTCCTAAGTTCGAAGACTTAGAAAGTTTTGTTCGCGAGCATATAAAGGTATTGCAACGCTCTTCATCGAAACATGAAGGCGCGAAGAAGGTTGTTACTTCTGAACGCAAAATAGATGCCTCATCGAGGTCACCGAGGTCAACTCATACTTATGTTAGTACCGCACCAGCACATGTACAATCACCTGTTTGCTCTTTGTGTAGTACTCATCATTCGCAACTGTACAGGTGTCCTGGTTTTCTAAAATTGTCGCCTAGTGATCGTTATAAATTTGTTCGCGCTAGTAATTTTTGTTTTAATTGTCTCGGTACTAAACACCGCGTTGTTTTGTGTAATAGTAGAAATAGTTGTCGCAAATGTCAAGCGAGACACCACACTTTGCTTCATTTTGGGAATAGTGGTGCCGCATCCAATGTGAGCACGGTTGGCTCGTCGAGCGGTGACACACGGCAGCCTGCGCCGCAGCCGCAGCCCGCGCTCGCGCGCGCTCCGGCCCGCCCGGTGACCGCCGCGGATGACGTCACCTTGTGTTCGTTCTCCGCTAGTGCTGCACTCACTACTGTGTGTCTTGCGACCGCTCGCGTTGTTATTGTTGATGCATTAGGTAAGCCGCGCATTGTTCGAGCGCTGTTAGATGGCGCTTCGCAAAGTAATTTTATTACTCAAGATTGTTGTCGGCGTCTTGGTTTCAATGTTGATAAGCGTTCAACCCGCTCAGTGGTGAAGGGTTTTGGAAGCTTACGGTCAGCTGTTCGTGGCACCGTTAAAACAAGGTTTAGATCTCGTTTTAATAATAATATTTGGTTTGACATGGATTCGCTCGTTATAGATAGAATAGCTGAACAGTTGCCTACCGTCCCGGTTGACACGTCTTTATTAACGAAATTTAAAGACTTGCCTTTAGCAGATGAGACTTACGCTGTTCCTGGAGTCGTCGATATATTGATCGGCGCTTCGATTCTCCCGCACCTCCAGTTATCACGTAAGGTTCAAGGGGGACCGACGTACCCCGCTCCGCACGCACTGGAAACAGTTCTTGGTTTTGTTATAATTGGTTCCGCACCCGCTTCTATGGATAGTTTTAGTCACTCGACTGCTTCGTTCTGTTGCACCGTCGAGCCGCCACTGGAGTCTACCATCCGCAAGTTTTCGCTCGGTGGCTCCCGTGTATCCGCTGAAAAACGCTTTCTTTGTTTGGAACGAAAGATGCAGGCGTCCCCAAGGTCGAAGCGGGCCTATGATGAGGTTGTTAACGAATATTTAGATAAAGGTTACATCTCACCTGCGCCTGCGGACACTGGCGGGACCCAGCCTTCGTACATTATCCCGCACCGCGGAGTTATTAGAGAAGATAAGCTTACTACTAAAACTCCGTGTAGTTTTGGATGGCAGTGCTAAGACTAGCACTTCCGTGTCGCTTAATGACATAATTGTAAATTTTCGCATTAATATTAGTAATTTTTAGCTTTTAGGACTCAACAGTCGCTTTGTGTTGGGCCCACTCTTCGCCCCATCGTTGGGACACATTCGTCGCTAATAGAGTGGCAAAAATTCAATCTGAATTGGCGCCACATAATCTCTTTCACGTTGCTGGCACCGACAACCCAGCCGATTGTCTCTCTCGTGGATTGCTTCCTTCGCAAATTTTAGATCACCCGTTATGGTTTAGTGGACCGTCCTGGACTCATGCCGCGTTAGATAAGTGGCCAGTTAGTCAATTCAACCCCACTACGGTTTCCGAACCACCCGAGGAGAAGAAGCACTCGCTTGTTGTATCGGTCCCACGTGAAGAGACCCTTATTTTGTTGTTGGCTAATCGCGTCTCGTCTTGGTCGAGAATGTTGCGTTGTGTTGTTTGTTCGCCTCTGCCCTCTGCCTAGCCAGCAGTAGGCACGAGCTCCAATCTAGGTTTATATTTTAGTTGTTATTTCCCAAACCTAGATTTAGATTAGACTTTAGATTTGTTTCGCATTTGTCGTTTCGAAGGTAACCCTTCAAGCCGGGGGGAATGGTTGCGCCGATGTAAAAACTGTGTTTTTGACACGGAAACACACTCCTTTTGTACCCGTCTCCCCTTCCGCACTAACCATAGATGTAGCTTCCGTCCGCCATTTGTGAAATATAGACACTGAGTCTCGCTTTGAACTAGCCAGCGTAATGACGGACCGCGCTCGCGTCTCTCAAAAATGATTAATGTTTGTTACATTTTTACCGCTTCATAGACCTTTACCGATCGGATTGTGCCTCTCGTGTGTTCCTCAAGTGATCTAGTGATGCTGACGGCAGCTCCTGAGCAAGGAAGAGAAGATCCGTGTACCGGCTGCGATGAAAACACGTGTGTCGTGAAGGTTAGTGCATCCTCTCCTAATTTCTCGGGTTGCATTCATTGCTTGGATCACTCCCGCGGCAACCCGACCACCTGTCTTTTGTGTGTAAAGCGTCAATGGAACAGTTAGCTACTTCCCGCAATACAGTCCATTACCGCACGTTGCCAAGCGCCACCAACCTACATTTAATTATCTTCTAACAGTAAAACAGAAGTTGAGCGAAATAATAATGTTTTCCTAGCTAATTTGTCTGTTGAGTGTTCGTCCTAATTAAGTTTGTGGTAATTTTTTGATGTGCCTACCTAATATTTTTCTCATTATGAATGTCAACAGAAATACACATTGTTTGAATACCACTAGAAATTGGTTTAATGTCGCTAGCTAGGTTTTTTATTATGTACTACAATTAAATTCTTGATTGCACTTCTTCGAATAACATTTGTTCATATTGAATTAAAATGACCTGATGTTTAATTATACTCGTATGAATAGTAACCACATGTTAGTAACATTTCAACAAATATTTTCGTTTATAAGAAATTCAAAATGTTATTTTCTTTGGCACTAATTCGGCACTAATCATAAATTCAATTAATTCTTCAATATAAATATATTTGAATGAAATTTTAAAGCACTTAGTATGTTTACTATTCAAATCGATTCAGGCGGGAATCGAACCCGCGATCTATCCCTTAAAGAGGGAACGCTCTGACCACTAAGCCACCGAAGCTTCACTCGAAACCATCCAAATTCTTTTATACATAAATCCGTCTTCCGGCGACGGTTAAGAGCCATCTAGCGATATTCGTACGAATTATCGGAACCAATAAATGATGTTGTAATTATTTTTAGACATTGATTTTTGATGACTCCAAAACTATTGTATGAAATTTTAAAACAAATAGTATGCTAGCTATTCAAATTGATTAAGATATAAACCGTTACCGTAAGACGGATATATGTCTAAAATTCTATTTGGATGGTTTCCGATGAAGGTTTTGAGGCTTAGTGGTTAGAGCGTTTCCCCTGTAAGGGAAATATCACGGGTTATAATAAATCATCATTTTATTAGCACAATCTAAACGTTGTTCGTAGTTGTATTCGAGGCTTTCCCTTTAGAGCCCGGGGTCCGTTTACTCTTCTTCTCCTTTTAGTTGTGATTATATGGGTTTTATAAAAAACGGGGTCCCAATTTCGCAAACATGTAAACATAGTCATACCATGGACATTTTAAGAAAACCATTTAACTCAACACTTTATAGGAATGGTTAAAGTCTAAAATTTGTGTGTCTAAAAATGAGGGGCATTGGAAGATTTCTTATGGGCGCGACTGTGACCCTGATGTTGCACACGTCCGTAGGCGACAGTAACCACTTCCCATCAGGTGGGCCGTTGGCTTATCTGCCACCTAAGTGGTATAAAAAAATGAGTCTTTTTCTTTTACTGCGGGGTGTGTGGTATGAACGCAGGTTTAGCGTTAGTAGCTAGAATCGAGGGTCAGAGCTGTCGAGGGGCTGAGCCTTCAACCACATTAAAAACATACTCTAGACCGTCGTGCGTCAATCAACTTGTGCACCCAGCTTGTGGATTTGGGTGGCTTGAGCCTCAAAGGTCTAGGAGTAACCCTGTCAGTTGCGAGAGATCCCTATAGACCGATTCCTACCGGCTTCAAATGGGTCGCAAGTTCCAATATGACTAACTAGATCGAAGTAGTTTTATTTCCTCCAGCTTCACTTCAGATATGATGATATGATTGGAGGCTCCTACCTCCAATCATGTTATATTTACGTCCAATTGAGCAGACCGACTGGAAAAGTACTTCCGGCCTACATAATACCGCAGTTATAATAACCTCGTGTTGTGTTTCCGGTGGTGAGTAGGGTAACCAGAGCTAACTGGAGAGTTGTGTGCTGTCAGTGGGAAAACCAAAGGCTTGTCCTGCTTTGTCTTCTACACGCACGGCACATATACTTTCTGTGCCTGCAGGGTCGGCAGCGCGAGTATTACTCCTCTGGTGGTTGCACACGTCCATAAGACCACGGTAACCAGTTTCCATCAAGCAGGCTGTGTGCTTATCTGCCACTTAAGTGGTATAAAAAAAAGATAATTTTCACCCTTCGCCACTAGGCCCTATATATACCAAAATGTTGCCATGTAATTATTCTTAGTACCTCAATAGTTAGCCTTCAAACTTTGCGCTATGAACGAAACAGCTTTTCAAATTGTGTTGGTATAATATTTGTATTCAGTAAATTGTTTTCTCGGTGTTGCTAACTATTCTAGAAATAAATTTTAACTGTTTGACTTTCAAACTGTGTGACCTTTCATACCGCCAGGGTTTATGAAGTTAAGGCTGTGTAAACGGTAGCTGTAAATTATGTACATGTATTACTATTATCTGCTTGTCATTTTGTTAAATACATACATACATACACATATAATCATGCCTTTATCCCCGGAGCTGTTAGGGAGAGGTGATTTCACCAATCATTAAATTCGGTTCCAGATAACACTGGGTGAGTATAGTCTGTGTAGTGATCTTCCGGGCACTATTGTTGACTCAAGCCATGCACCTGAGGCTGAGTCTGGGCTGTATATATCTGTCAGATGTTAAACAGCCCTATTACTTAATCGCCTTGCACGACACTGCGTGGGAAGCGATGATGTGGTCCAAATTTTACCATACATTATAATTTGGATTCGGGGGCATTGACCACGAGGGCATCGACTAATGGGGGCCTAAACCTTTTATATACAGGCACGATATTTTTTTTATACCACTTATTTGGCAGACAAGCAAGCGGCCCACCTGAGTGGTTACCTTGGCCTGTTGACGAGTGCAACACCAAGGACGCCACACACGTGCTGCCGACCGTATAAGAACAGAATTTCTGTGCCGTGAGTGCAGAAGACAAAACAGGATAAGACTTTGATCTTCCCACTGACAGCACAAAATCTCCAGTAAGCTATGGCTACCCAACTCACCGCCGGGAACACAACACGAGATTATTATGGCCGCTGTATTCTGTACGACGGAGGTACTTCCACAGTCGGACTGCTTAATTAGGACGGGAATACTGTCGTTTCCTACTTCCTATGAAAACCTTTTCTTAACAGGATAAGTAGAGAGTACATGATTTCATTTGCTACGATCCTGCCTTTCTTCTCTTTGTTTATGTGTATGTGCGCATATGATTCTTTTTAAATGTCTGAAAATATCTTAGATGCGCTTATATAAGGTTTATAATCACTGTTACGCCTACTACTATACGCCCCATTTCTGAAACACAACTTTTTTGAAATGTTAAATCGGCATTATAACCCCATGAAAGCAAATAGCGACTGTAAATACTTCTTATCAGGCGTTATAGCGTGACATTTAGATAGATATCGATAGTGTGTATCAAGCAATTCCCGCCTAACTACACGCCGCCAAACTAGGTCAGTTACCACACTTGGGATTGGTTTATAAAAGTGAATCGTCTCATGGAGGAAGTGAGTGTGCTTATTGAGTGTTCCCGCTCACACGTTCTATCTGCAGATACATTTAATATTGACGTTCATAGATGTTACTTTTTCATGGCAAGTTGAAGATATTTGGTTATTTAAAGTTCACAGTACACTTTGAGTAAAAGCCGCTTCGTAGTATTTTTTTTGCAAGAATCATTTTTTTATACAACTTCAGTGTCGGCCCACCCGTTGGAAAGTGGTTACCATGAATATAAAATCAGCCTTTGGTTTTCCACTGACAGCACAAATACTCTCCAGGGAACTCTGGCTACCCTACTCACCACTAGGAACATAACGCGAGGTTATTATAGCCGTGGTATGCTGTATGGTACCAGTCGGACCGTTTCTTTGGGGCGGGAATACCGTCGGGTCGTGACCCTCTACCAAAACCTTCTACCTCATATTGTGGCTACAATTTAGCATGCAAGTTCCGGTACGATATACTAAATCTTTGTTTGTAAATTATTCGCTTAGCAAATGAGCCTAGTCATTATATCTAGAGGGCACTTTTCTAGTGGGAAATCTGGGAGCCTGCCGCTTTGTTGAAGATAAATTGCCATAATTTTCTTATCCAAACCAATTTTGGCAACTTTTTCAAAAAAAAAAGGATTTCAATTTAATTATCAATTTCGTTGATATAACTCCGATACAGTTCCAATTCGAATAAAGTGCGCCCCGACTTGGATAGGTTAGGTTACAAGGCTAATGCGGGAGCTCCACTCCGATCCGTTCCCGCATTAGCCTTCGTGGTTATTATTTTTATACCCATTCAATAGCAACATCAATTTCGATGATGTAACTCCGATGGATGGTAATGTGTTATTCCAACCGAAACATTTGACTAAATGAAAATTGGTAAAAGTACTAGTTGGTAAACAAGTCATTGCTTAAGCTTCACTACTCAACTACGTTTGCGTTACAATTATTTCTGAAGAAATTTTTTGCCAAGTTAAAATTTGGCAAAAATAGTTAAGCGGAATATTTTTTGGGAAATTATAATTTCAAACATAGGTGAAATCTATTCTCCTTAATAAAATAGGTACTGATAGAACTATCGGGAGATTTACCATGTTTACAATATTATTTGGTAGTAATTTAGAGACATGTAGGTATGTGATGTCACTATAAATGCACCATCGAGAAGTCAGCGTTGCACACTAAGTGAAGTTTCGCATTTGTGTTGAGTAGATAACTATTTCAGGCTCCCGTAGGTATTTGTTGACTGTAAAATGTGTTTGTTTCATTTCATTGTATGAAATCCGTGTGGTGACGGAGAAAGAATACAAATATCACCACCTTCTCATCCGACGGGTGTCGTAAGAGGCGACCAAGGAAAAAATACGCAGACGATATCACTGCGAGAGAAGGAAAATTTGAAATAAAACCCTGTACCAATCCGTCTAACCAGTGTGGAAACAATAACCTAATGCCTACCAGCATTGGGAGAGGCCTAGTCCAAGGTGGTGATGGGCTAGTTGTTTGATTGTTTGTATAATATCCAGTAGTTTTCTGTCCAAATACCTATATAAACCAAAAATTTTTCTATCTTTCTATTTTTATTAATAATAAAATTGTGTCTATGTACACCTTGAAAACTGTTACACAAGAGATACACTAGAGAATATCTCATCTCAAGATCAATAAAATTTTGAGTACCATACCAGCACACACAATTTTACTTCTCTTACCACCTTTTTGTTCCTTTTCATTACTTTTCCATCCAATTCTTCTGTGCCCTTTTTTCTCTTTAGGTTGTGGACATTAGAGCATTAGAGAGTAAATATTCTTTTATTTATGTACTACTTAAGTGGCAACACGGCCCACATAATGAGAAGTAGTTACCGTGGTCTATCGACGTGTGTAACACCAAGGGCGTAACACTCAGGGGAAGAAACCTTCTAATGCCCTCTTGAAGAACCCCATATTGTGTTGTCTCTTGCTATCAGGTAGATCATTTACTTGTTTAGAATATTACAAATCAAGAAAGGTAAACAAGAGCGCAACATGACTCTAATTAAAGGTTTACTTAATCACCGCCATTTCACCGAACATTCAAATGTTTCAAGTCTTCCAAACTTTTAATTGGTTCGTAGACTTCCAAAATACCCCATTAAACTTTCTATTTGACTTGACAAAATAACAGAACGCCCAATATTTATATCGGAATACCATTTTGTAATAAAATCCTTACAATCAACGCTTTGATATTGAAATTTGAACAATCGAAAAATCGGAAAGTGTTACCTGCATAAAAGTATTCGGAATAAAATACCGATTTAGAGGAACTCAAATTATTCTTGTGACAATTGGTCGTATGATTTGCTTCACACACACAAAAGAGTTTCGGAAGGCAATAGCTTTGTGACTGGTCAATCTGGAATCAAACGATGTTTTTTATTACTTAAGCTGTTTAAAGGTATAAAAGTTTAAGCGCTTAGCCTTTACTGCGGTGTCTTTTTGACATTTTGTAAATGATATTTAAACTATTTTATTTACTTTGTAGTTGACTTCTATTGCTCTTTTTAACTCCCGCGGGGTGTTATAAGTTTGACGTGTCTATGTGTGTGTGTGTGTGTGTGTGTGTGTGTGTGTGTGTGTGTGTGTGTGTGTGTGTGTGTGTGTGTGTGTGTGTGTCTGTATCTGGCTGTGGCATCGTAGCTTCTGTACGGATGAACCGATTTTTTTATTTCACAACTACCTCAATATGGGTATCAAATCAAAGAGCTTGACAAGTAGATCAATTTAAAAAGTGTAAAATAACAATTTAAATTTAAAAAACCCCAGTCACAAAAAGCAACCCCTAAAAAGTCGAAAGTAAGTTGTGTTAGTTAGCCCTATAACTTTGATATACCTAGTAATACATATTTGATTCAAGCGTTGTCACTGTCGGGGGGACCTTGGATCGTTTCGATAATATGACGTAGTGCTCTACCAGTTAGGGTCCCCCGACATGTGTTAGTTAGCCCTATGCTAACTAACACAACTTATTTTCGACTTTTTGGGGGTGGTTTGTTGAACGGGGGTTTTTTAAATTTTTAATGTTACATGGGGATCATTGGAAAGATTTCGTAAAATGTCGTGAGCGTCAATTGCAAATGTAAATCAGTTTAGCACGATTTGACAATATTTAAAGGACGCTTGCGGTCTTCTTTACTCCAAAAGACATGGCAAGAATACCCGAAAACGAGCATGTCTGAAAACAATACAATTATGAATGTAAAAGAAGCGAAAATTGTATGTCACTCTTTGTTCTTACAGGGTCAGCAGCACGGGTGTGACTCCTTGGTGTAGCACACGTTCATAGGTCATGATAACTTCCATCAAGTGGGTTGTATGGTTTTCTGCCATCTAAGTTTTAAAAAAATTGTAGCAAGTGAAATATGTTGTATCTGCCTATCCCTCTGAGAAAGAGTCGAAACTGTATGAACGTATAATGTTATAAACAAAATATTAACGCTTGTTTTAAAGCATATTTTACTAGCTAAGGTGAAATATGATTTACGTTTGCTTTTAGAGGTATATTACTACATTCCTCAAAGTGTCTACAGTCTACACTCTAAATCAGATTTCATCTCGTACACACTTTAGAGTCTCGACCCATTAATGCTTAAAATCTTCTATAATTCACAACATCTCAAAAAGGCTTTGAATGATTGCTTCAAGAACGTTTTAGCACCGAAATTCTCTTTGAAATCTAACTCACACTATAATTCAATTTATGT
This sequence comes from Eilema griseolum, assembly GCA_963662185.1. Lineage (NCBI taxonomy): Eukaryota > Metazoa > Arthropoda > Insecta > Lepidoptera > Erebidae > Eilema > Eilema griseolum. The sequence continues at coordinate 19,398,369 of OY759248.1, read as the reverse complement.
TTTAAATTAATCAGCTTTTCGGCAATTTACCTACTGCTATTTGAAATTGGGATTACTACTAATCTAGGAATATAGATATCTTAATTTTATTTCAAGTTTTACAATTTTTATCTAATTTAGTATTTTAGTCGTTAAGTAATTTGCATATTTAAAAACGATACTAGATTTTTAAAAGAGTAAGTTCTATAAGTAATACTGTTTTGAATACAACGTTAAAATCCTTTTTTTAACTAAAAACGTTACTCTTAGATGATCTAACTGAACCTCTTTTCTGAGGCTTCGTCTTCAGCTTACCTTACGTCAATTAGACATCGTCTCACATTAGTCTAATTGACTTAAGGTAGACAAGTATTATTGACGTGTCCTATTTAAAAAAAAAAATGCAGCGTACTGGTAACGACGTTTCCGATCGCTGAGACAATCCTACAGTTCCGGGTCCTTTAAAAGAGGTGTGAAAAGCATCTTATAAGGCCGATAAGTTGAGGGCCACCATTGTATAATTTTAGGTGTCTACAATGGGGTCACCATAAAAGACACTCTTTATTTCATGACACTTTGTCTTCAGCTTACCATCAGGCGAAATGAAGTCGTATCAGTGTACCAGTCCGACTAGGAAAGTACCTTCGCCCTAGAGAATACCGCGGCCATGTGTTCCCAGCGGTAAGTAGGGTAGCCAGAACTACCCTTCGTAGGTTGACCAAAGGCTTGTCCTGCTTTGGCTTCTACAATAACAGCATAGAATCTCTCTATTCTTACAGAGTCGCTAGCACGAGTGTGACTCCTCTGGTGTTGCACACGTCCGTAGACCACGGTAACCACTTTCCATCCGGTGGGGCGTGACAAGTAGTCAGCCACCTAAGTTGTATAAAAAGAACACCACATGGGATGAGATAGAGTAGACCAAGTTCTACTCAGCCGAGAAAAAAATATTTAAAAAAAAAACAGTATATTTTTCAAATGATAACATATTTAGAATTGTATAAGTACTAATGGATTTACCGTGTATAACGTCAATCACAAAACTTATTACCAAGGTCATTTCCAAAGCCGCCATTTTCATTCAAGTATCAAATATGTTTATCATCAACTAACGTGCTAATGTAACACTTAATTACTTACAACCAGAAGTTATTGCGAACAAACAGCCGTCTAATTAATTCTGTGTATCAAAACCTCGTGTTATATTGAATAACACGTCTGGAGCTGATGGAATGATGCATTGCTTATAATGTGTAGGTACAGATATTAGTAGTTTTGTGTTTAATGTTATCTTTTTACCCGACTGCGCACGCGAGGGTAATGTGTTACGTGCGTATGTGTGTTTAAAGTTTTCTTTGTTACCCTTTACAGGTCTAAATAAATCATCCTAATGTATCAAGTAGGGTATCACAATGAAGGGAATTAGAAAGAGAGATATATTTTTTACTTAAAAGTTACTTAAGTAGGGCCATTGCGATTCAGCGAGGCAACGCAGCCCGCATCATGGGCACGATGGATACGATGCGGAGTGGGTTGTTCGACGCGACATAATCGCGAATCTACTTTGTTTAAAAAAAAAACTTTAAAGTTAAAAATTCAATAAATTATTTAAAAAAAATCCCGTGTTGTGTTCCCGGTGGTGAGTAGGGTCTGACTGCCCTACTCGCCGCCGAAAACACAACACGGATTACCTAACGAGTTTTTGTGCTGTCAGTGGGAAGACTTACATGCGCAAAATCCCCATGGATACCTTTCCACCGGAGCCGGTGGAGGAGGTTATGTCGGACTCGAACCGACTAAAACGCACGCCACCTGTGGGTCGTTTTGGTTGCCGAAGGTGAGGTTGACAGGCATAATCCTTGGAACCCGGCCGACCTAGGGCCATCTCTCACGATCTAGCCCTCTTCTCGGGAGTGGGGACTACAGAGTCCCCGACTGCCAGGGTGACAGGCGGCTCCACCTGTCACCCCCAGGCCTGCGCTTATGGGGGGCGGAGGTCAACGCTCGATTTGCCTTCGTACGCGGGCAGCTTGGCTTGCGATCCTACGTCGCACCCACTGCCGCTCCCGCCCCGCCTCCTCCTTCACGAGCATTACTTGCTCGCAGAAGGATGCGCCGTCCGCCCACGCATCCGCGCAGCGGACCATCGCCGCGAGGAAGGTGGAGAGCGTGAGAACTCTCACTCCCAGAGCCGCCACAAGCTCCCGTCTCGGCGTCTCCCACGCAGGAAACTCGGTGAGCGTGTGCGGCCCTGAGTCTTCCCTCGCATCGCGGTGATGGCACTCGGACGTTGGCTCTTTCTCCATCCGACGCAGATACTTCCCGAAGCACCCGTGCTCGATGATCATCTGCGTCAGACGGTACGAGAGGCTGCCGTGTGGCCTCTCTAGCCACTCCCCCATGATGTGTCTTACCGCCGCTACTACGGCGCGCCCTGCGCCTGGTTGCCCAAGTCGTAGCTCCCATTCCGCCACCATTTCCCTGTGGAGCCGGGATCTCACGGCCCGAATTTCTTCGGGCTCGGGATCGTGACCTTGCTCCCGCGCCGCCTTTCGGAACCGGTATAGCGCCGAAAGGGATCTCGCTTCCAGGTTCCATGGAGGCGATCGGGCGAGGAGACTCGCCGCGTTGAATGATATCGTGCGGTACCCCCTTATGATGCGGCACGCCAACTTCTGCTGCAGACGCAGGGGCATGTGCCGATCATTCAGGGTGTCCGCCCACACGGGACACCCGTTCAGGGCCATGGACCGCACGACACCCGCGTAGAGTCTCCTGCAGGAGTCTTCCGGGCCCCTCAGGTTGGGCAGTAGCCGCGCCAGAGCGTTGGCTGTGCCCACCAATTTGGGGCCCAGACTTCGGAAGTGCTTCCCGAAGTCCCACCGGCCGTCGAGCACGAGCCCCAGATATTTCATCTGGGGCTTGATGCCGATGAGAGTGCCTCCCGTCAGTGGGAAGACTAAAGGCTTGTCCTAATTGTGTCTTCCGCACTGACGGCACAGAAACTCTGTTCTTACAGGGTAGGAAGCACGGGTGTGACTCCTCTGGTGTTCGTGTACACGTCAATAGGCCACGATAACCACTTTCCATCAGGTGGGCCATATGCTTGCCTTTTTTATACAACTTAGGTGAAGTTGTATAAAAAAAGGATCATGGTGTATTTGATGCTCGAATGAAGAAAAAGAAGAATATAATATATTTTTCTGTTGCACGAGATATTTATGTATTTAGATTACATAAATATCCCCAGCCTTTAGAAGCAGTTATTAAATAGACAGGGTCTAACAAGTTTTCACCATTCCGATATTGTAATATTGTTACAATATTGAAACAGTGTCGATTGCGCTACGTAGCACAGTAGTTCCAGTTTCACTGTTTACACTCTCGAGTTTATTAATTTAGTCATTTTTCAGTTATACACTTCACGTTATTGCTAGTTCGACGAATTTTATCACAAACAGAGGAATGCTATACGAACCGATAGATATATTTTAAATACCCACTTCTTAAAAAAAAAAAAAAAAAAACGCAGTGTTGAAATTAGAGAAAGTGTTAATGTTATATCCTGCTCACTTAAATCCAATGTTACGAACATTCAATAGTGCTGACTTGTTATTAGGGTCTGTGAAGGTAAGCAGTTTAAGATTATATGTGACGGTAGCAACAGCTATCCTAAATATGTATTAGTTTGTTTATTACGGTTTAGTAGAAATTTCTGTAATCAAGTATAAAACAAAGCTGTATTTAAATTTTCCAGATAATAAATGTAGGGCCTTTGTTCTAGAACGATACCTAGTCTTGAATCTCTGTTTATAAATAGAGACAGAACTATGGAATGAACTCCCTACTGCAGTTTTCCCAAGCACCTTCAATATGGGGTTCTTCAAGAGGGGTACCAGAAGGTTTCTTCAGGGTCGGCAACGCGAGTGTAACGCCCCGGTGTTGCATATGTCCATAGGCCACGGTAACCATTGCCCCATCACATGAGCCGTGTGCTTGTCTACCACCTAAGTGAAATAAAAAAAGATTGTTCAAATCTATTAATGAAAATCGAGATTCAGGACTGAATATCGTTCTGGGCCCTGATTCTGCTAATTTTATGTCATAATAAAACCATTGTCATACCACTGACACTGTAAACAATACCATTTCATTTCAGTCCTTACTCTCATGCTGTTAGAGTCTAAAATTAACTGACATCTTGTAGTGTGAATGAAAAGACGTAATGAACTCTTTTTCATATAATTTTCGACTTTACGCATATAAAAATAAAGTCTAGAATTTAATTATCTATTTATTATTTGTGGTATAACTGCAAAGAAAAAAGAAGTAAAATCTTAATTAAAATCAAATTGCCAATACATTATTATAACTATATAAATCCGAATCAAATTTCTTTCACTGCGCAGTCTTCTCTCGGCTTTCGTAATACATGTTTATAGCTTTAGTTGCCTCAATGTTTGTATGTGTTACTAGCTCACCAGGAATTTATCAATTTTATAGCCGACTGAATCTCTCTGCTGCTCACCGTAGTTTTTTTACTGCGGGTAACTAATCGTCCAGCTTCCACGGCATGCCACTTGCGTGTCAATGGTCTAACTAACAGGGATGTTGAAGACCTTGTGAAATGAAGAAGAATAAGCATGAAACAGGATCCTTGATTCCATAGCGACAGCTAGGAATACAACCGAGAACAAGTAAGTATGATGATGAAGTTTGATTATCAGAATCCAACATTATTTCCGAGGGTCAATTTCCAAAATAATACAACAACTGATTTATTTATTATTGACGTAAAGGGCCACGGGAGTTACAATAATTTATAGGTTTATTGTCAAAGATTTATTTATTGATGAAATGGATCTGTTATTTATGTGTTGAAAGCTACACATTGGATTTATTGACTAAGTAAATATACTTTATTCAGTGTCAAATATTAGTGACAATAATTGATGAATGATCGGCTCTTGATTTTTATCGATGACCGCCCGGTTTATGAAGTGGAAGCACTCTAACGTCAGTTTGTTAAGATATTTGATATCTATTCAAATATACCTCTAAAAGTATCTATATAAACAAGTGAATCTTAATAGGATTATTATTCAATAAATCATCATCATCATTATCATCATGTCAGCCACATATAGTCCACTGCTGAACATAGGCCTCTCCCACAGACTTCCAGAATGACCGATCTAAAGCAGCCCGCATCCAGTGCTTCCCGGCGACCTTCATGAGGTCGTCCTTCCACCTGGCCGTTGGGCGTCCTACGCTACGTTTGCCCGTACGCGGTCGCCATTCCAGAACTTTTTTGCTCCATCGACCATCTGTTCTGCGCGCTATGTGTCCCGCCCATTGCCACTTCAACGAGCTAATCCGCTGGGCTACGTCGGTTACTTTTGTTCTTCTACGGATTTCATCATTTCTGACGCGATCACGTAAGGAAATACCGAGCATAGCCCTCTACATAGCTCGTTGAGCGACTTTGAGCTTTTTCAGGAGACCTATAGTGAAAGAATAGTGAGGGATTCAATAAATATGTTTTCCTATTTATTTGGCAAGGCCTCCAATACTTACGGAAGAAGGATTATATTTATAATTTTGTTCAAAATAAGTAGAAATATGAATACTGACGGTGGGGCTAGTTCATAATCTAAAAGTCACAGAATGCACAGAGCATTCTGTGATACAGTTTCCAATTAGCACAGGATACAGGGGATCTATTCCACTGCAAAACATCTCGCAGCATTACCTGTGTACTTAAGTTAAACAGTGGAAAAACAAATTGTAACACATTTAATAAGACTAATATAAGTAATAATGATAAATAAAAAGTCGCGCAGCGTAAACGCGCTATGCTTAGAGTTTCTCTGAAGGACAGAATTCAAAACGAGGACCTCGGACAAAGAACTAAACTAAATATTTTCAAAGGGCCGATCGCCGTTGGAATAAACGATTCCTAGAGTAGAGACCTCGAGAAGGCAAACGGAAGCTATAACACGTCCTAACCAGATAGACTGACGACCCGAACAAGATGGCTGGGGCAATCTGGATACGGAAGGTAGAGGATTGGACGAAATGGCGCACATTGGGATAGGCCTATTTCCAGCAGTGTACTGCGATGGGCTAATTGATTGATGTTTGAACTATCATGGTCACTGACATCAGCATCAGAATAAACGGGATATTTACCATGTTTCATTATTTTGAGTTTCCGATATTTCGGTGCTGTTGCAAGCACCATGATCACGCAGGAACTGGAGTAGTGGCGGTGAACAAAGAAAAAGTTTTTTCCTAGGAGTAATTATATCGATCTACCCTCTTTCGAGTTCTTTTACTACGCGTATCTGCACTACTATTGGTTTCACTCTCACTACAAACTCGAACCCGATCTCGATCACGTTCACGACATACGATGCTCACTGTATCCACTCGCGATTTTGTTTTAACTTTTTTTTTTCTTTGTTCACCGCCACTACTCCAGTTCCTCCGTGATCATGATGCTTGCAACAGCGCCGAAATATTGGAAACTCAAAATAATGAAACATGGTAAATATCCCGTTTATTCTGATGCTAATTGATTGATGGACTAAATATGTAGATGTATGGTATTTTTATCAACTCATTTAAATCATTTTTACGTTAGACCCAGTCAAAGTCCCAGTTCAAGAATCATTTCTCATTTGACACCAAAATATTTTCTGTCTTTTATGAGTTTTACCTGACACACCTAAAATCAGTCTATTCATACATCCACCAGAAAAGGAATCCGGCAAGATCAAACAGCATTATAGGAGTTTCGAAACATAACAAAACAAATACAGTATTTTCATTTGTAGAAAGCTCTAAGATTGCGCATCGTTTAAATTTCAACAATATCATGACTTTGGAGGGCTTACGGCTTGCTCACGGAGATTTAGCTACGAGCGAAAATTTGTGCAAAGCGACTTGCGACTGAAACAAATGTTTAATGGAGGCGGCCAGGCGTTGCTGCTATGTATGGCACGACAAAAGGAGCAGCGAGTGAGAGAAATTTGTGTCGGGTTGGTAACATAGCACACAGTTTCATAGCACTACTTGTAAATACCAGTCGCCATGCAGTTAATAGCGGGACATATCAAGGGATAGTGTTAATTTTTTTGGACAGCGTCTGTGGCGTGGTGGTAGTGAACGCGGTTGCAGGTTCACTGCCCGCTCAGTGTAAATATTTGTATGCATGCATATGGGTATACCTATAGCATGATCGCGTTAATTCCCGTTAACGTTATTGTATAACATTTGGGTATTTGCATTGGTCTGGTCGTGCCTAGAAGAGTACGTTAAGATATCGGTCCTGGTTGATATACGAACATCTATGGCAGCCGTTAAGGGTACAACAACTGGTCTAACTGCAATACTTCGATATCGCCTTTGGATTGTGGAGGTCAGATGACATTTCGCTTCACGGAAAATATCGAAGTTCAGCCAAATCCGCAAACCAAATCCGGTAACGGTCTAACTGCGGATTTGTCTGAAGCGATAAACGGTCCCCAGACACCGAGGTCAAAGCTTCAATGCGACTGGTATTAACGCTAAGATGAAAAAGATCAAGGTATAGTTTATGGTTCTGTACCTAAACGGTAAAAACATTACTAAGACTTCATCTGTTACTCTGTCATCAGGCTATATCTCATGAATCGTGATAGCTACACCGTTAAATTTTTCATACATAACGTATTTCTGTTGCCACTAGGTATAAAAACAAATACTAAAGATAAAATCAAAGAAATACACATATATTTTAAGGTGGGCTTCCATACATGGTACGGAACCCGTCGTGTGTGATTTCGACTCGCTCTTCACCGGTTTGTTTCTTTTCTTAAATTTATTTCACAATATAATAAACATAAGCAAATTCTGTCACCAGATAAAGCCACGTTATAAAACCAATAATACAAACTAGTTAAGCTATACTTAATTTATATCTAGATAGCGTTGTGTAGTATATCCTAGAATTCAGTAACTCAGTAACCAGTAGTTGTATCACTACCTTTATTCATATTCGGTACAGTCTATTGTATTTTCTTACTTTCGAATTGAGACATTATTAAAAGAAGTGACCTCTTTTAATAGGCTCTGTAAGATCTTAGACCCTTAAAGTTATAAGTCTACTTATATTGTTTGTGTGGGACCGCAGGCTTAAGGTCGGGCGTATACAGCGGTTAGGCTTAGCGATTTACAAATTACCACACATATTCAGAATTGTTTGACAAGCTCTTAGAAATACAAGTAAAGCTGAGTTAACCGTTGTGGAACTGAATAGAATATCCATTTGCAATAGAAGAGGTGAACAAATCTGCCAAAAAGACTGCTAAAACTCAAGTGTCACTGGGGAGTGATGGAGGAGCAATGATTCGTAGTGCTCCGCATAGAGCATAGAGTTGTGTTCCCGCCAGTGAATAGGGTAGCCAATAGCTCACTAGAGAGTTTTGCACTGTCAGCGGGAACACCAAAGGCTTGTCCTGCTTTGTCTTCTGCCCTGACGGCACAGAAACTCTATGCTTAGAGGGTCGTCAGCGCGAGTGTGACTCCTCTAGTGTTGCACACGTACATATGCCACGGTAATCACTTTCCATCAGGTGGGGCGTGTGCTTTTCTATCACCTAATTCCACGTAGAAAGACGCCGCAGCTCCAGCGTGACAAAATCGGCCCTGCAGTATCGAAGTCAACTTATTTAACACTTCGAGTTTACATGAAGATATAGAGCTCGTAAAATTAGTATCACGAGTACAGCCTATAGGAAAAGTATCACCGGATAGGAGTAATAGAAGAAAAACACAATTATAAACACACATTACAAAAAATAATGTTAATTTATTATTGACAAACAGAACAACACGTGCAGAGCTTAGATGTCTCCCTCACATTGGGCAGAATATACGAGCAAGAACCAAGCAGTTCGGAGACACTTTTCTTTGCCGCACCACGAAGACCTGGAATTCATTACCAGCTCACGTGTTTCTTCTTCCTACAATCCCAGGTCTTTTAAGTGGGGGGTAAAAAAGCATCTGATGAGGCCGCACAGCTGAGTGCCACCATTGTAACATTACTTAGTGTAATAGTGACCCTCTTTCCTGAGACTATGCCTTTAGCTTACCATCAGGCGTGTTGAAGTCAAATTAGCGTGTTCTACATGAAAAAAAACAATATGGTGTTCTTCAAGAGGGGCATCAGAAGGTATCTTCATGGTCGGCAGCGCGAGTTACACTCACTACACCCCTGGTGTTACATACGTCCATAGGCCACGGTAACCACTTTCCATCAGGTGGGCCGTGTGCTTGTCTGCCACCTAAGTGGTATAAAAAAAAAGTACTTTACATGCTGAAGTCACACTGAAGTGTCGACCATCTTGACAAATCTCAGCTTCTTATGTTTGGTGTGCAATGAAGAGTATTTATCTTATCTAATCTTGACAAGTAATTATCGATTCATTTCTTATCAATAATATTCAAAGGGTAATACGCATAAAGGAACAAGTACCTACAATACCTTAATGCATTTGACATAAAGGAAAATTGAAGACCTTGTATACCTCAACTCGTCGACAGGCTTGTGGATATCTGTCATCAATTCTTTTCTTCAGTATTCAGAAGGGTCTAAAGGGTCCCCAGAATTGTGTTGTCTTTAACAAATGTGTATTGTGTTTGCTATTGAAGTGTCCGCAAAGAATCGTCTTTTATATGATGGCGTATTTTATTTTATTTTTCATGACAGTGACACACATAAATAAATTATAATATATGGAAATAACTTAATACATACATATATATACATACGTGATTATATGGGGTTAGAAAGAGGTGAATTAATACCCACATTTCACCAAATATTAAATTCGGTCTGATGTAATAGGGGGTAAGCATTGTCGTCTTCCGGGCACTATTTTTAACTCGAACCACGCATCTGAGGCTGAGTTTCGGCTGTATATATCTGTTTGATGTTAAACAGCCGTATCCCTTAGTCGCCTTGTACGACACCACATGGGAAGAAATGGAGTGGTCCAAATTCTACTCTGACCGGAACTCTGCTAATTTTCCTTCAGTGCTAAAGGATCTATAAAATGAGCTAATGGTCTGTAGAAAGCTTTCTCTACAATAGTATCTAGTTCGAAGTTAATACGTGTGTCACTCGATAAATTATTTCATGATGAGCCTTATCCAACCCTGTTTGGATCAGTTTTCAATCTAATTACTAACAGTTGGCACTTCGACGTCTTCTGTGATGCGTCTATTATTAATAGTCCACTAAATGAATTTATTTTTTAAACAAAATCATAACCCTCCTTTTGATTCGCTGTAGTCGGGTAACAATTCAGCACAATCATCTTCTTGCCGTTGTCACAATTATTTGCGATTAGCTTGACACATCATTCTCCTCCGTACCTTCCGGTCAGATGTCATTTCCTCAATCACTCCCTTTGCCATATCCTCTTTCAAGCAATCTATTCATCTTTTCTTAGGTCTACCTCTACGCCTGAAGCACTCTACATTAATATTTTAAACACAACTGCACGTAATAATCCTACATAAATATCAATTTCAAAATATGTTTTTTTTATACCACTTAGGTGGCAGATAAGCGCACGGCCCACCTGATGGAACGTGGTTACCATGGCCTATGAAAGTGTGCAACACTAAGGGGGTCAGAATCGCGCCAGCGGCCCTGTAAGAACTTCCCAATGACCTTCTTGAAGAACCCCATATTGTAATCGCTAGTGCTAAGTGCTCTAATGATTTATAAGTTTTTAAAATAAAGAATTTTCAATTTATTAATTTAACCCTGACAACGTAAAATTTGTAAATAAAAATTCTAAATAAAAACTCCCGCCATAAGTGACGTTTAAAAAGATAATGTTGGTAGCATTGAACCCTGCCAACATTAGCGATAGAGCCATCTCCTGGAAGTCTCACTTAAGCATAGGAGTCATCAATCAGGTCGGCAACCTCGTCAGCTTTCAACTTTCGGTATGTTTTACTTTGCATCATAATTTATAAGTAAAAGGTTCCAAAAACATTTTTAAAGTGGAGCGGTTTTGTATGCGTTATAATTTTCGATCTAAAATATCTGTGGAGATAAAAAATGCACATATTAGCAACACTACAACGACTGGTATTAATTTCAATGTAGTTTTTTGCACAGGTAAGCAGATTACCTATAAAAATAACACAAAATTAGTAATGGCTAGTATGAAATACTAATTCCAGTCCCATGACCCCTCCAAAACCTATACCCAGGATAAACATCTATCGATGCTCAAAAACTTACACAATCATAATATTAGTTGCATAAAATCCCCGAAGGTCAATTGGGGCGTGAAGGATATGCCCAAGGAAACTTGACCATCGGTAATTGATGATCCAAGACAGCGTGCGGTTTTAGTCGGTTCAAGCCCTACAAAACCAAACAAACAACCAGCACAAACAAAAAACAAACAAACAAACAAATAAACCAAAAACAAACAAACAATTCATCTCAGATGAATTGTCTGACATGATGCCCGCAGCTACTTCCTATCATCGCACCTCTCACCATAGGCAGGGAATTCATCCTCACACATTGCGACCTGAGACGGTGCGCACTGTGCGGTATGAAGGAAACTTCATCCCACACACACACAAGCTGTGGAATGACCTCCCTGCTGCGGTTTTCCCAATATGGGGTTCTTCTAGAGGGGCATCAGAAGGTAGGCAGTGCAAGTGTAACACCCCTGGTGTTGCATACGTCCATAGGCCACAATAACCGCTTCCCATCAGGTGGGCCGTGTAAGCACACGGCCCACCTGATTCCAGTCTGCCACCTAAGTGGTATAAATAAAACAATAACACCGGCTCCGATGGGTGGGCATTTGAGGGGACTCGCACTATAAAAAATTAGCATAAAATTGCGATAGAATCCGATTTATTTTCCATTCTACCCTGTAGTATTTTTTTGGACCCTAGGTAACACTATAAAGTCCTCCTGTCTGATTTTTCCCTGCCTACTGTAAATGCCTTAGTGGGTCGTGACAGTCAGTGATCCATGGTTGCATACTTTTGTGAGAATGGCAAGCATTTGGACGCGACATGGACGCGTGTATGTAGAATAGAGAGGGGACTAACATCGATAATTCATTCTGTCGTATTACAGTACACCATAGTTACAAAAAAATATAAAAACTTGACTGCTGTTTCAAAAATAGAAACAAGTTTGCTAGCAGGCGGTACCCATTGGCAAATCATAAACCAAATAAGTACCCATTGGCAAAACATAATCCAAAAGAAAATTAATTGCTACCGCCTGCTGCCAAATTTGTTTCGATCTTTTAAACAGCAGTTGGTTTCTTTTTATTTTATTTGTGATTTATGATACGATATATTACGATGTAATCACCTTCTGTTTCCCTTCATTTTGATACCTTACTCGATAAATTTGAGAAAAAAAAATTGTCAACACGCATTTCAGCACCTAAAATCCACTGTATACTTTTTTGACATTTTTGTACCCAATGATACTATGGAGATGAATACTTTTCATTTGAGACTCCACTCATCTAAATTCGTCCTGCATTAGGCTTATAGAGGAGAACAAAGAAAATACATGTATACATACGCGCGCAGTCCCTCTTTGGTGCAGTCGGGTAAAAAGATAATAATGAAAATCATTAAGCATACAAACCAAATGCAAACTTTTAACCAAAATCATGTAATGAAAAATGATGAGTACTAAAAGTGTCAAAGTCGAAGTCAAAAATCATTTATTATCTGCATAGATCATTCAATAGGCACTTACAAACTGTCAATATAAAAAGAAATGTGATGGACTTGTAGTTGCTAAATGGGCCACCGGTTCGAAACGCGGCCCTGACCTGAGAAAACTCCGGCAAGAAACTCAGCGAGCACTTTTTTTGTAACGATCTGCTTAAAGTAATATTAAGTTACTTGAGCAAAACTGGACGAGATTTAAAATTTTAAGGTGAATCGAGAACAAATAATTTTCAGCGGGAATCGAAAATGAGCCTGCATATTACCGTCACTCTTCTCAATTAATTCTACATGAAAGTTATTATAAGTCTGGATAGTTTTCCTAACCTCAGTTCAAACAGCTCATTAACAAAACGAATGTTGATTCACTCAAATATCCGGATTCCCACGAAATCCAAATTCCCCTCAAAATTATATTACATCGCACCCCTCATAAATAAACAATATTCAAATTAACTGAGACATGAAACTTCATATTAAATTCGCAACTAAAATGAAAATAATGTCGCTATATATATTTCTGTATCGATAATAGTTTTTATTAATTACTTAGTAGTTTTATCGAGTCTAGCAGTTGGACAGCACTAGTACGCGATGTTTTGACTTTCAAAGCGTCAAAAGCGAATTGCATATGTGTTAGTAAATATTAGTAAGTGGGCGGTGAAAGTATACAGTACAGTTTTTGTTACGTGTTCGTTCACAGCATTTTTTTGTATCAAAACAAGCAACATTTGGCATAAAGAATGCTGTTGACGAAAATAGTTAAATTTGCAGTTACGTTTCGATTAAGTTATTTGAATTCAACGAATGAAAAATGTGGGCGTATTTTTTAACATATTTAACACCCTGAGTCTAGTATAGCACATTTTAGAATTATGAAAGAAAGAAAGAAAGAAACAAAAATATTTTATTCAAGCCCCACACAGCAGGCACCCCACCAAATACAAACAGGTACAATTATGTTCAAATTATAACATCCAACTTTTGAAGCTAGCATACTAATTACTTCAAAATATTTATTAATTTTAGTATCAACAACAATATGAACATTTAACAGGACTTTGATAATATAAGCAGAATGGCAATGAATTTTTATTTTCAGTCCTTTTTTTCTCTCCATAATCGAGTTTAAGGATATCATCACATACAAACGTATCTACCAAGCTTCAATGTACTTTGCATATGGGTTGGTAGGCCACCAGAGTGGAGCGAATGAGCGGAGGAAGTATGCATTCTATGTATATATAGATTATGAATTTGTGCCTTTTGGAGTCAAAACTTTGAGGTCATGGGGTTCGAGCGCTCGCAATCTCTTCCATGAGATTGCGAAGCGTATGGTCGACGCTTCTCGTGACCAGAAGGCTGGCCTCTTTTTGGGTCAGAGGATAAGCATTGCTATACAACGTGGCAATGCTGTCAGTCTTCTGGGAACGCTACTACAAGAGGCATGTGATGCAGAGGAATTCCACTATGCATTTTAATTATTTTTAGCCATAAGTTGTATAATAGTTATTTTAGTTTTATAGTATCTAATTTAAATATAGTCAGATCTATCTTGTTTTCACGTGAAAACAAGATAGATCTGACTATATTGATGTATTCGTTGGCGATGGATTCTCTATTATAGATTGCTTTTTCCTTTTTAAATACATTCAAGAAAGCGAGCTGACCGTTTTGAGAAATATTATTATCGTGTAATAGGTGAAGGAGCGAAAGAAGAACAAAACGGTGTACATCATACTTCAATATTATATAATATAAAAATAATAAAGTGATGTTATTCAAACAATTATTAAAATGCTCAACCAAGTTAACTATTTATACAACATTTAATATTCTGGTTCTCATTTACATACCTGCCGGTAAACGAAAAATAAAAATATAAAGTTTTCATTTCGTACCGCAGAACCAAATAAAACATAGGTACCTACTTAAATACACTAGCAATTAAAATTAACAAAACTCAGCGGTAAAGCTGCAAAAGTTTTGCTCGTGTGTTTCCGAGCGAAATAGGTCAGAGGTCGCTGGTGTTATTCATAACATTTTTAGTCTGTACTCGTCAAATTATAAAATGAGCCTTGACGTCTGTTAGATGTCTGGTTGAAAAATACACGACTTAATTATATTAACATTTATTGTGGTTTTACACATACTTTATGTTAAGTAACTTTACTTATGATGTTCCAAAGTTAAATAATAAATTGAAGTTAAGAATTAATGTATAACTGTGTGTATTGTACCTGAGCTCACCAATATTAATGAGAAAGTTTATGAAGATATTTGAATGTTTACTACTCAATCATACTGAAAATGCTGCTCTATGGTTATGGCTGAGATTTGACCATGGTACTGTTTCCTAAGAGTTCCAGGAACAAGATCGGAATAGGGTAGTGTCCTAAAACATTGGATTTTTATCAATACTGCTTAATGTCTCATTTTTTTATCGTAGATATTACGCAACAAAACTAATACTGTGACTTCATTATTTTTAATTCCCAAAATAAACAATAGAACTAACGCACTATTTACAACATTTTGACTTCCTTATTAAATTTCAAATCAATCTTATTATGCATTTTACACGTGTAAACGCAACCTGTATTAAGATAAATGCGATATTCTTTTGTATTTCATACATTTGCACTACGCGCTAGCACGTTGTGACGTCACCACGTGCAAAGATTTTGTAAGGAGCGTTTTCGAGTAGCTAGAAATATTGAATTTTCAAAATTAAATATCTTTAAAATTTCACTTTTATTGTAAGATGTATAGTTAGCAGCAGCAGATAGTAAAAAAATAGGACAATACCCTATTCTGTTGAGTCGTGTGCATATACTAGCTAGTATAAAATAAGATAAAACATTAATAAAACATGACACACAACATGACAGTTGGGCATAGTCATCTACAGACTCGTACCTTAAAGTGTACCCACTTTTATTTCTATAGGCTATATGTGCGGTCAGATTACGTGTCGTTTCTTCAGATGACATCCATTACCTGTTAAATACCGATATGGGTAAACGGTGCAATTAAGAAACCGCAATGAATTAAAACAATAAACATTAATACACATATTCAAATCTATTTCACGGCTCACTGTGTCTGGTATTGCGGTATACAGTTGCTGTATGCTTTCGCCTACGAATTTGTACCTTAGAACTTCACTAACACTGTATTCGCATACATAATTATATAAAAATAATTACGAACTCCAGCGTACTGGTACAGTTCGTATTATTACATTAATTTAAAGAGCGTTCCTCAGAGGTAAGTTTAGTGTTGTAATATTTGTAGTGAAATATCAAGACTCACTTTACAGTGGAGCTATTTTATATAGTATGAAACAATGATATTATGGAAATATTATGAGTTTATTAAAAACTATTTTAAACCGAAATTAGTAATATTCTCGCTAATTAATCTAGTTAATTTTACTGCTTTTTAATCTTTTTATAGTATTTGTTTTATTCCATACACAAAATCACTTGAAATTTAATTATTTGCTAACTTTCGGGTTTCCATACGCAAAAAAAGAAAAGAAAGGGATGCAAATGTAAAGTTTTTGTGTTATTTGTTACTAGTAATACTGATGGTTCTTTTGCTTGTTTCAGGTAAGTGCTGATATTCAATACAAAATAATTCTCAACATGTTTTGGACTTTAAACAAGGTACCTATTTATTATTAAATTCCCATTAGCCTAAAAACTTATACCCGTATATGTATAATCACAACTGTATATCCAAAACGGGAGGCAAAGTTGTAACAATACGTAAATTTCGCTGCATTTCGAATCTGTATTATAGGAGACAAGTTAATTGCCATAAAGGGCGAAAATTTCATGGACTGTTTGTTTACCGTAACACCATGCCTTCCCCAGAGCGTCGTATAAACCAACATTTGACCATTTACTGCCATTAAAAGGTACACAAATGTGGATCACAGACTTTCCTATTACATGAGATTGAAAACGTTTTTTTTTTTTTTATACCACTTTGGTGGCAGGCAAGCACACGGCCCACCTGACGGGGTAACCACGTGGCCTATGGAGGTGTGCAAAACAAAGGAGTCACTCGCGCTGCCAACCTTGTAAGCACAGAGAGTTTCTGTACCGTCAATGTAAAAGACAAAGCAGGACAAGCTTTTGGTCTTCCCACTGACAGCAAAAAACTCACTAGTGAGCCCTGGCCTACTCTACCTACCCTACTCACCACCGGGAACACATGATAAGGTTATTATGGCTGCGGTATTCTAAAGGTACTTCCCCAGTCGGACTGCTAAATAGGTCGGAAATATCGTCGTGTCCTACCTCCTAAATATCAGCCTACCCCTCCAGAAATACACATGTGTGAGTATTGTATGTATAAAATAAGTGCTTACTTAAGTCTACCCGTTATTTATATGGTTATACAAAATAAAAAACATTTCTTTCTTTCCTCAATAAACGAGGTGAACTGAACGAAGCTCAACCCTCTAATCCCCTGACCTCCGTTAATCATCCAAAACGGCTATTTATACCGTACTACCTTATTCTATATTTATATCAAACATCCCTAATATCCTATTTTCCAAACTTACTTGATTTGATTCCCTTTCATACCCGGACAAAAGTATTCCATTTGATTCAGAACCCTCCTTATGGGTGTAAAAACCCTCAACATGGGCTATTGAATGTGTTTATGATATCAAGCGATACCATCTATTTGTATTCACATTTATGTTTTGCGAAAATGTTGATAATTTTCTTGTAAATAATGGAGAAGCTAAGGTTTCTGATGACACAAGGACAAATAATAATGTTACGTTTATTTCTGAAAAGGAAATATCAAACGACATTAGAGTTGGTAGTTTCTTGACAACAAAGGGGTGACTTAACAATATGTTTTCTTTGAACCTATGTATGATTTTAGACTAACCCGCTCCTGCCTCACTGCATTATTAGTAGTAGCTTCGGGATTTAGTAGTATGACTCGAGGTTATTATGTCAGACGTCAATCGTTTCCGGAAAATACAAGTTAAGTCAAATCAAGAAAAAGATGACCGAGTTACGAATACTATATCCGGAATCCGGGTTCTAAATTACAAGATTTGAATGCAATCTGAACCTGGGCTATGATAAAGATGATCCTAGTCCTACCATTTTAAAAATGTATTTTTTTTTCAATCTTGAGTTTTTTGGTCAAAGCTATTTACAAAAAAAACAAGTATGGCTGGAATCCGATTTAACTATTCGATCAAACCAAAATGTAGCTTAATTTGACTTTGATTTGAAAACATTTTTTTTATACCACTTAAGTGGGCAGACATGTACGCGGCCCACCTTATGGAAAATGGCTACCAAGGCCTATGGACGTGTACAACATCAGGGGAGTTACACTCGCGCTGCCGACCCTGTAAGCACAAAGAGTTTCTGTGCCGTCAGTGTAGAATACAAAGTAGGACATGCTTCTGGTCTTCCCACTGACAGCACAAAAACTTTCCAGCAAGCTCTGGCTACCCTACTCACCGCCGGGAACACAACACGAGGTTATTATAGCCGCGGTATTTTGTAGGGTGAAGGTACTTCCCCATTCGAACTGCTCAATAGGACGTAAATACCGTCGATTCCTACCTCGTGTGAAACATTATGTGCATACTACGGAAGACCTTTTAGACGAAATTGTTGTTATGGGCAAATATCACCATAAGTTTAATTTTGCCCGCCAACCCAAATAATTCAACCGAAACATTTAAACTGAAAATAGTCCCATCTCATTTATTGTTCAAACCTACTATAGTTGCGGCATGCTATGATGGCTATTTTGACACGACTGGTTTGGCTCGTTTTCTCTTTTTTTATGTATGAAGTTTATATTCTTCTGTGCCAGTCTCGCCATATTTTTCTTTAGTTATTCGTCTAACAGTTCCTTGTCCAATATTAAGCGCACCAAAAAAGAAAAAACGAGCAAAACCAGTCGTGTCAAAATGGCCATCATAGCGTGCCGCAACTATAATGTGTATTATAAATGTATTGTGTATGGCAAAAGTAAATGGTGAAATCCTCAAAAGGGAAGCGTGAAGGTTGTAAAAACCTTACCTTACCTCAATTTAATTTGTCATGCACCAGAGAACCCATTGGGAAGTCGGAAGGAATCGGTTATAGGGATCCCTTGCTACTGATGTATGAATGGACATATATGAAACTGACACCTGAGATACAGGACTTGTCCTAGTTTAGGTGTCATAGATAAAATAACTGAATGTGTGTATAACCAAAGCCTTATTAGTTGAAAAAAATGTAATAAATATTTTTTATGGCATGGTAATCATTGTAAGATATATAATTATTATTTTGGATGAATCGACTATTTTGTGAAACGGCTAAAATTGAAACTACTTGCTTATCACCATTAAATGCTAACTGTTATATTGCAAAACAAAGACAATTTGCCACCATTTGACAATTTTGGGAGGATAATGATGACATTCATCGTTCACGGAATTATTGATTCAGTTGTTTTCGACTATTGTACGCTATTATTATAGAATATTGTAAACCTGTAAATATGATTGTATGGGCTTTTTAATATAAAAATATTTTGTTATATTTTTTATTATTATATGATGTATGTATGTGAGTATGTCCCTTTCAACCCGCGGTAGCCTAGTGGAATAACCGCGATAGCCTAGTGGTATCGGTAATGGAATGCTGAGACGAGATCTCGGGTTCGATCCATGGTTTTACCATGGCACACACCAGTAACTTTTCGATGCTTTTCAAAGTTGTGTGTGTATTTATCGCAGGTTTATAAGTGCCCGGTCAATGGCAATAGGCTCGCCACCTATTACATTGGGACCAAAACATAAAAAAACTGATGAAATATGGGTGCTAGTACCTCTGCCTACCCCTTCGGGGATATAGGCGTGAGTTTATGTTCTGTTATGTAGTCTGGAATATCATATACGCTACTCTGTATCGTAGAAACAGGTTTATCATCATCACAGAAACTGAATCAGAATTTCACACGAGTGAAGCCATTGACGACAGTTAGTTTATTATATTCACCACTTTTAATATGCAACGAACGTGACTAGAAAGGTGTATAAAATTATAAAATCCACCAAAATTTAAATTGTTCCAAATTCTCGGTTTTCGCAACGGTAATTGAGTTTTAACCATGATTAGGTTTAAACATGGAACCCTCTTGGGGTGGCAAAGTTGGAATCAGTCAGGTACAAACTGTTATGTTCCAGGTAATTTCCGTGGATGGATAAATATTATATAACTATTGTGATCCATGTAAGTTTTTACTTTAAATATGAAATGATCAGTCATCATCGTCATTATCATAGCGAGTTTCCGGTAACGCTCAAAGCTTACAAGAGCCTAATGTCCACTGGCTTTTCGGGGACCGTCTGCTGAGAGAGAGACCTGCGTCAGATCAGACCTTTATCTGTATTTTAGAAAAACAAATACGCAACGTAAATGTCATGTAACTTGGAGTGAAAGTAATTATTTGATCCGTTGAACCTAAATACACAGTAATGAAATATAGTACAAACGCAACCTATTTGTAGCATAATTTAATCACCAGACCACAATATGGCATACAAACTCATTCAAGAGACTACATCTATTACATACCTCCCAAATATACGTAGGTATGTAATAAACGAGGTAAAGTTAAATAAAAATAAGAGAAAAACTCCGTCAAGGGGAACATATAAATGTGAGATCAAAGGAAAAGAAAAACTGTCCAACCGAAAGTTTCGCGGAGGGTGGGACACGACTTATAAAGAATTCGGCCGAATTTGGGCGTTCTTATAGAAACAAATTTTATTAAGTTTGGCCCTGTGTAAAAAAACGAATTTGGCGCTAACACTAAGAACGATAGGGCGGAATACGAAGACGTATGAAGACTAAGGGTGGGTTGTATGGAAACAATGCGCTCGCTTCTTATTATTAGGAGACGCGTCTAATGAGTGCGAGAGGCGGTTTTTCACTTTTACATACATACATACATACAATGACGTCTTTATCCCCGGAGGGTTAGCTTTAGGTGAATTAACACCCACATTTCACCAATAAATTGTATTCGGTCCCAAGTAATAGCGGGTGAGTCTATTGCCGTATTCCAGACATTATTATTGACACTATTGTTGACTCGAGTCATGCATCTGAGGCTGAGTCTGGGCATATATCTGTCTGATGTTAAACAGCCCTATCCCTTAGTCGACTTTTACGACACCGCATGGGACATTTAAATTATTTGAATCCTTCGCAAATTATAATATCAATAATTTGTAAAGATTATGTGTCATTACAAGATTCGGTTCTTAAAATATTCAGGTGTGCAAAGACTCAGATACAAATTATTACAACTAATGTGTTATTGTCGAAAGTTTTAGCCGATACCAGTTATTAGTATAAAAATACACAAAAACTTAGTGAAGATAAAAGTGACAGAATGGCTATTAAATTTGGATTACTTTAGTACAGAGTCCTTTCTTATCTACACCATGTAAGATTATAATATTACGCTATTACAACACTATTTTTCCTTTTGCGCTTAAACACACACATACTTACACACACAGGTGCGAACGCGCTCGCGCATACTATCTACTAGCGCCTAATCGTACTAATTATGTTATTATAATAAATGTTGAAATGAGAACTGTCCTTTAAGATACCGGGTTTTCTCCAGTTTAAGAGGCTGAGTTTCGATTTTCCTGAACATAGCTTTCGATATATCCTGAAGGCCTCGTTACATAAAGAAGTATTTTATTTGTATTGTTAGCTATGTAAATTTTTGCAGTAAACATTATTCTTATTATTACTATTTATTCCTCGTTTGACGTCTCCCTTTGATGGCTGCTGAAAAGTAACTGAAATCTCGAAAAAAATTGTATAAAATGACATACAATTAATTTAAAAAAGATAGGTCAAAAATAGATTTAATTCAATGGTAATTAATGGCCACGGAAGACATTGTACAAAATAGTAATGTTACCGAAACTGATTTAAAAAAATTAAACCCATATCAATTATAAACCATAGTAGACTTCAGTTCAAGCTGATTTAAAAAAATTAAACCCATATCAATTATAAAGCATAGTAGACTTCAGTTCAAGATATTCACTATAACTGTAACTAGAACGAAATCTTTACTTCCCAATAGTACAAAGTAACAGCAAGTATTATCTACAATCACATTAGTGAGATTAACTATACCTACAATTGGATGTATAGTTTAGGGTCCTTCAATTAATTGATCGTTGAATGTGCGGAGGACTGATTGCCATTGAAGAATATATATATAATTAAATACATGCAGTATTATGTCGTATGTTATGTAGTAATTATGTCGGTAGATAATTCCTTTTCAACTATTATATAATTGACACTAAGCCTTTTGTGAGTGATGCCATTGAATGCACCAATTTCAATCGCATCAATACAAATTATACCAACATTTTAGATTCTTACATACTTTTATTTTGAAACAAATATGCACCAATAAAAGTATTTAACCGAAGATAATACTTACGATATAAGAGACTGAAATAGAAATCTATTATAAATAGCAAAACGAAATTCTTATCAACTTTCTAATGATCACCTCAAATTAAAAGCAAATACTCATGGATAACTTCTGTCAAAGAACTCGAAAAAAGAAATTATTTGGATGGTTTTGGGACGTGAGGACAATGGGTGAATTTGGAGGGAACTTTCCGAAATTGGAAGGCCCTGTCTTAATTTGTACATTCAGAAGTTCCAAAGGCCATTTGCTAAAGGAATCGCGTCTTGTTGATTTAGATCAAGTTAAATAAGAGTTGGTGCTGCTAACTCGATACTTGTCTCAATTTGATTGCTTTCAACTTTGTGTGTAGTTTTGTTCAACTCTGGTTGTAAATCACGTGTGATTTATTTTATACAGTTTGTAACTAGACTAGAATGGTAATGGAGTTGCAAATAAGTTGTAATGATTTGTTTTGTTACTTGTTTTCTCTTCTCTCGTGTTTTCTAACTGTATCTATAGCATGTATGGGATTATGATTGGAAGATTTACTTATACTACCATCTTTCCCTCTCTTTGGTCTGACTTAAACAGCTTTCATAGAAAGACTGCCTTCTAACCCCTTCACCGCGAGAGATGTATTTTTAGAATAGAATTGTCCATCAAACAGCAGTTATATCTTTTTTTAGATACCTTGGGGCCTGTGGGGGAGGTTATGTCGGACTAGAACTGACTAAAACCCACGCCGAATGTGCGGGCCGCAGGTTACCGGAGTTGAGAATATTTAAGACATATTTCTCGCAACCCTGCCGACCGAGGACCGTCTCTTATGAAACTGCCCTCTTCGGGTGTGAGGACCATGAAGTCTCTATCTCATCCCCGGTTATGGAATAGCGAATCGCGTACCGCCACCGCGGCCTGCTTCTGCTAGGGTGACAGGTGGCTCCACCCGTCACCCCTAGGCCCACGCTCATAGGGAACGGAGGTCAAATCAGCAGGTATACTAACTTTTAGGTTAAGGTCTTTTGGTTCTGAAAGTCGGCAGCGCGAGTGTAACATGTTGCATATGTCCATATGGTAACCACTTCCCATCAGGTGGGCCGTGTGCTTGTCTGCCACCTAAGTGGTATAAAAAAAAGTCTTGGAGTGGCCTAATACACCAATTTTAGTAGCACTATCATTTTGTATTTAAATAATTCAATCTTAACTAAAGCGTCGCAAATTTTAAACATAGAATTATGTTTTGCATTTTGTAAATGGCTGCGCAAACTAGAATTATGTAGACGCTGTCGGGCGTTCCTAACCAAACAGTTTTATATTCACGCAAAGTCAGCGCCTCTCATTTTTACGATTTCCTATATTTTATCCTTCTGTGTCCACAACTTAAAGTTCTTTCCATTTGTATTTTCGTGCTGAGAAATTTGGTTACCAAATTTTAATGGAATTTTTATGTATTTTTATGTAAACGTTGGCCCGTTATAGTTTTTCTGAATAATAATAATTACGAAGTTTTTGGTATTAATGGAAATATGATTTATTTACAGAATATTTAATTACACGTTATACTATGGGACACTTAATGTAAACATTTTTATAATAACCATAGGTATCTTTAATTTTGTAGATAACATTTGTCCAACCAGTTTCCGGTAGTTTTGGGAACCATATTATAAAAATTTCCAATACTGCACCACTGTATCAATAAAAAATAATCATTAATAAATATATTATAAACACCGAACATACCTTTTACTTTCTTTACAAACTATACAATAATCTATACTCTTTTGTAAAGCTGAAGAATTTGTTCGTTTGTTTGAACGCACTAATCTCAGGATCTACTGGTTCGAATTCCACAAACGTTTTAAGTTAGGTATATATGATGAGATACACCTAACCTAAAATAGAGCGGAGCAGTTATCATAAATGTCAATAAATACGGCAGATTTTCATACATTATTGAAAGACTACAAAATTTCGTGCTCAATGGGGTGATTTGAGGTTTCAAAATATTCCACAGGCAAAACCGAAGCGGGTTAGCTAGTAAGTTATAATTATCGTACAGGATTTACTTTGAAATAGCCTTTAATTACACAGTTAAAAGTAATTATTCAATTTGTCGTTAAAAATTCATGTTAAGATAGTCAATACTTTTCATGTTCTTTGATAAATAATTGTAGGGAAGTTAAGAATTCTTACAAAATGTAAAATTATTTAAATAGATTTTCTAACAGCGCATAAATTTCAAACAGATGTGTCAGTACACACAAACAAAGTTATGAAAAGAGAACAATTTCAAACCAAACTTGAGGTAAGTCAAAAAGTTTCCACGTTACGTTCTCCAACTGCCACAATAATGGAAAGGTGAAAATATGAGAATACAATTCTATCTTACTTCGGTGGAACATCTGGCAGTCGAACAAAAGTCCTCCGAAGACTGTTCAATCAAGACATCTGAATAGTTGCAGCCACCAACATCAAGATGAATTGTATAAGTTTTACACCGGTACAATAATATCGATATTGGAAAACGGCAAACTAAAATCTTACGGTAACTGAAGAATTAATGATGTGAAAAACTATTAACCCGATATAGAATCTGGACCAAGATAAAACAGAGTTTAAATTACATTACTGAGTTTTAATGTTCAATGCTAAGAATGTAACTAAGATTAAAAGTGTAGTGTCACCAAATGTATTGTAACATGGTACGTGTATAATCCTCTTTTGGAAAACGAATTTAAGGAAACATGAGTAGGTATACATTGTTATAAAAACAACAATTTCTTTGGAAATATATGGACGTGTTCAAAAATGACTAAATGGATAAAAGCAAGTTCAATGAACTACATTAGATGTCAGTTTGACGCAAACATATTGGCTCTTAGGTACTTAAAATGCAAATTTCCTTGATGGTTATTTAGTTCCGATAGCGTGCCTAATGTTAGCGCAACACATTTCTATTGTTTTCCTAGATAAGTGCAAAGCGTTAGAGCAGTAAAATTTGTGTTCAAATCACAGACTCTATATTAGATTCTAGGTATATTCTTTCTGCATACAAATATCACAACCAATATTATACATCTATGGCTAGCCTCGAGCATCTATCCCTGGATAAGGATAGCAGAAATATTTCTGCTAAAGCAAAACCACGGTCATACCACAAATACTGCTAAGAAATTCATGTCATTTTAGACTTTAAAGCAATGAGGTTAAATTTTGTAAAGCTCACCGGGATACCTACCATGTTTGTTTTCGTCGAAATATTGGTTACTCAACGAAAACAATAAACATGGTAAATATCTCGGTGACATTTACACTATCAATGTGAATAACCATGTTAATCTCAAATCACAATGCGGTTAAATTCCAAAATTATAAGGCTTTTTGCAGAGAGAATGATAAAGTGTAATGAAACTTTTTTATTTAATTTTTGACCTTATCTATATAGAAATCAAGTCTAAAATTTAATGCTAGTTTTGTAGTGTTTGTACTATGACACTGGTTTTGCTTTAGTATGTTCGAGGGTCAGGGTTGAGTTCAAAGCTTCTACTTTGGAGCCCGGATTTCGCTCTCATACATATTATCACGGCATTACATTACTCCGAGAGGAAAGCCTGCTCCGGTGGCAAATTACATTTTATATTTTTATTTATTACTTTTACTTACATACATACATACATATTATCACGGCTTTATCCCCAAATGGTTAGGTTGAGGTGAATAAACACCCACATTTCACCAATCATTGTTTTGGCTCCACGTAATAGGGAGTGAGCCTATTGCCGTCTTCCGGGCACTATTGTTGACTAGAGCCTGAGTCTGAGCTATATATGTTGTTAAACAGCACTATCCCTTAATCGCCTTGTACGACACCGCATGGGAAAAAACGAGGCGGCCCAAATCCTATTCTCACTTTACTTCTAATTTTACTTTACTTCTACTATCTAAATTAAGACCATTATAAATTACACCAATTGTTATAGGAACTATAGCGTCATCAAATCAACTAGTCTATCGTTTTGTGTTTCTCTAGCTACATATAGTATCCATGTCAACGGTAATGTATACTACAATCATCAGTGATGGCTGTCGTACATCACCGTCGCGTGTCTTACGATATTAAGTTCCTGGTGACTAGTCGGATTTTGTTTCAATAGTCAATTTTATTCGTAAAGTCGCACGTGAGGCCACCCTAATGCGTTAAATAGACTGTGATTGTAACAGGTGTTCTGACTTGGAAGATTATTTTAACAAATTATAGTATGCATATTTTAAAAACCAAATTTTCAAGGTATCTATTCAGACAGAGGTTTATCACAAATTAGACAAATTATTTCACCAGGAACATACACTCGAGAGCAATGAATCCGGGTCACTTAAAGAATGTTAAAAATCTCGGAAACTAAAAATGATAGGTAAATGCAATAAATTGTATTTAATAGACAATGTAATACTCCTTAAATGAAAGTAAAAAAAATATGAGTCACCATACATTTTATTAACACAAAATTACATAAAGAAAAAAACTGCTGATCTCTCCTTAAAACAAAAATAGGAAACATGAAATTTTTGAACTTCATTACGATTTTCTTGAATTTTAATACTTCGTATTGCCTCCTCGTGCTTCCATTACTGCGTTTACGCGGTTTGGCATGCTGTACACCAAGTTCCTTATACGATTTTGGGGAATATTCTCCCATTCCTCTGTGAGAGCAATTTTGAGCTCACGAAGCGTGATTGGGGGAGGGTTTCGTTGTTTTACGCATCTGCCTAGCTCGTCCCAAGCATGCTCGATCGGGTTGATATCCGGGCTGCGCGCTGGCCACTCCATACGAGTAATGTTCATCTCTTGAAGGTAGTCATTCACAATCCTACCTGTATGAGGTCTGGCATTGTCATGCATAAATATAGCATCCTCACCTAAATTGACCATAAATGGACCAACGTGATCATTGAGGATTTCTTCCACATATCTTACGCTAGTTAAAGAGCCGTTTTCTATGATCACCAGCTCTGTGCGACTTTCAGAAGAAATTCCGGCCCACACAAGTACAGACCCACCACCGTAGGCTACTTTTTCTTCGATGCATGCTTGCTTGAATCTTTCCCCTGGTCTTCGATACACTCTGTGTCTTCCATCGTGCTTGTAGAGCATAAATTTTGATTCGTCGGAGAACATAACTTTTGACCAATCTTCAATACTCCAATTTACGTGGCTCTGGGCATAACTTAGTCTCGAAATACGATGCCCACGCTCCAGTTTAGGGCCGTTTGCAGGTCTAAGGGGTTTTAAGTTAGATTCAGCAAGCCGACGTCTTACTGTCCATGCACTTGGGTTACTTCCTCCGAGGCGTCGAAACTGATTGGTGAGTTCAGTTCCTGTGAGAAAGCGATTTCGAAGCATGGTGTTCACCAAGTATCGGTCTTCTGTGGTACACCTGGTTCTGCCCGTTCCTGGTCTGCGTAGGTTAGAACCAGTTTCTTCGTAACGTCGGAGAACTCTTTGTACTGTTGACAGCGACACACCGACAGTCCTGGCTGTATCGCGCTGACTCCGGCCGGTTTCCAGCATTGTAAGTATTCTGGTGCATTCTTCAGGCGTAAGCGACATAATTTCAGCTTGATTAATGAATATAGAGCACTATCAACATGGTTTATGTACCCACATAAATGACAGATTACAAACAAAAGCAACACCAAGTGCTGTAATTTCGTAGTTCCATCTTCGAAAGTGGCCCTTTTTCAAATTTGATTTTTTTATGATATAACTTTACAATAACTAAGAAGTTTTAATACCTTCATTTAAGGAGTATTACATTGTCTATTAAATACAATTTATTGCATTAACCTAGCATTTTTAGTTTCCGAGATTTTTAGGATTCTTTAAGTGACCCGGATTCATTGCTCTCGAGTGTATTTTAATGTCAAAAATACAGCTGTCCATATTGGAATTCATTCTCCAATTGTATTTCCTGGAAAGACTTCTCCCAAGAGTACAGAATAAAAGAGTGTTAGATCTTGCTTCTTAGTATTGCAAGTGTTCATAGGCAATGCTGGCTACTTACCATCACGCATGTCATAAATTCGTTTACCACCGGTTGTAGAAAACACTGATTTATACCACTCATTATCACATTATTTTCTCCTAACTCGCCACTATTTCGAGGCAAAGTTAAGTACACATTGTGTATAAAATCAGACTAATGAGGTCAGAGAATAGTGAAAATTCATAAAAGTAGATATGTTTTTTATTTTATTATGACTTAAATTTATCTGTGAAAGGTGAGTAGATTGCGTTAAAAAATCTTCAGGTAAATCTTTTATATTATTGTGTGATAAATTAAGTTCTTGCAATGAAACTAAACCACTTAACGTATGTTTATTTAGCCTCGTTATATTATTGCAAGATAAATCTAAATCTGTTAAAGATGTCAAATATTTCATTTTTATAAACAACGTCGTCAAGTAATTTCTTGACAAATTCAAATAAATCAAGTTTTTTAAGTATCTAAAAGATTCGTCTTTTATTGACAATAATCTGTTTCCATGTAGATACAACATGCGTAAGTTATAAACATTCACAAATATATGTTCTGGCAAGTGTGTCAATAAATTATATGACAAGTCTAACAAATGTAATTTTGTTTTATTTTCTGATATCATAAAAGTCTCAGCCGCGATGGTTTCAATCTGATTGTGCGACAAATTTAAGGAGTCAAGTACCTCTAAGCCCTTGAAAGCCATACCTATGTCATTTATACGATTGCTTGATAAATCCATGTACTGAATATTGTGGAAATTGCTGAATGCAAGAGAATACACACTTGTCCAAGTATTATTACTCGCGGTTAAGATTCTAACCCAAGAGTTGAAGGTAGTATTGAAGAAATTAGAAGTGACATTGTTGATGGTAGAATTGGTAACGATAGTTGTGACGTATGGTTCAGAGTACTCGCATGTGTGAATTTCGTCTAGTGGTATTAAGGATAGATTCGTTGAAATCACTGTATACATGCATTGACCCTCGTCTTTGACTGTCCAGCTGCTTGATGCTGCTATATTGTGAACGATGATAAGACCTGTAAATAAACAAAATGTTTGTTTGTTGAAAATGAATAGCAATAACAAAGAACTAACTATGTATTGTATGAAGTTGTTGCTGTTTTTTTTAGAATCAAAACAAGCAAATAATTTTTCGTTGTTACTAAAGAATATTAAGAATAGAAAAGGGACCGTGCGCGTAGAATTAAGGAGTACTAAAAGCAATATAACTTTTTGAGGTAAATATAAGTGAGCAAGCTAGTCGTCATTGTATAAATATAATATGACTACCATTTTATTTATCTTACTTCTTATCAGCATTTGAAAGTGTAATAAATGAAATTCGATTAAAGTGTTTCTTGCAATATTTTACTCCTGTAAAGATTCAGTTTCATAAAATTAATGAGTTCATTGGTTATCGCTACGATTGTATTGGAGTGTTGGCTATAAAATGATTTAATCTTAATTGAACAATCAATATCAACAGCAGAACTAGTAGTAAATTTTAATAAAAAAAGTAATGTTATAAAGTAAAAATAGTCTAAAGTGTGAATGTAGAGCGCTTTAGAAGCAGAGACGAATCGAAAAAGATGGATGAATGCCTGAAAGAGGATATGACAAAGGAAGGAGTGACTGACGAAATGACCTCTGACAGAAGTGTATGGAAGAGAATGACAAGTTGCGCTGACCCCAAATAATTGGGACAAGGACAGGTTGAAGGGTTGTTCTTTCGTTTGAAATTTTATTCATTGAAATTAGTTGGAAATTCATAATTAAATTAGAACGTAGTAAAATATACGTTCGTTGGACAAATTAAAATGGAAGTGAATATAGGAACCAATATTTATTCAACTGTGAAACTGACAATGTATTAAATAAGTGCGTTTGATAATATCGTTCGTGCAATTTAAATTTAGTACCTAATGTTTAGGAGATATTACTATCATAAACTGGAAATATAGGTAGGTATATATATAAAGCATAGCCACATTAGAGATTAAGAAGAAAACTTTTCCCTTGCGCATTTTTGCATTGAGGTAACAATTAGAAAAACATTGTCCGTGCATTTTACTTCTACTAAGTACCTACTTCCATAGTATTGTATCCTACTGATTTTTTTGTCTAATCATATGTTTACACATATATGTACATACAATATTTAATATTAACACGGTATCAATCACGAATTAGAGTAAATTCTGATATATGAACTTGGATCTGATAAGATTAGGTGATCAATAGATTGACCGAACGAAAATATTTGTAAAAATGCCACCGTTCTTCCAACCTTAAAATTTTGATAAAAACGTAATTGTTAAGAATTTGTAAAAATTTATGTGAACGAGTTGTTTTGTTTGTTCTCTAAACTACAATGTTAATAATATGTACACAGTTTTACATTTCAAGGTCTTGTAAAATGTGTGAAGCACAAAATGACTTCTATGAGGGCATCACAGTTATTTTTTTTTTACGTGCGCAAAATCCCCACTGATACCTCCCCACCGGAGCCGGTGGAAGAGGTTATGTCGGACTCGAACCGACTAAAACGCACTCCGCCTGTGGGTCGTTTTGGTTGCCGAAGGTGAGGTTGACAGGCATATCCCTCGCACCCCGGCCGACACAGGTTATGGACCGATCACTAAGTTTATATCGTGGCAAAACCACTGTCGTGCCACTGACACTGCACAAAATACCATTAAATTTTAGACTTACACACTCATAAAGTACAAAATTAAATGATTAAATGTTCAATACATTTTCAATCACTCTAGAAGATGCCATCTAATTTTAAACTTTAACTACATGAAGATAAAGTATAAAATTAAATGCTATTTTTGCAGTGTCTGTGGCGTAAGTAGTTTTGCTGTGACATGAAATTAGCATAGAATTGGGGTTCTGGCTTCGCCCAATTTACGTGACAGTGAGATTTTCAAAAGTCAATACTGATCTAACGTCAATCTCCCAAATGTCAAAAACAATAACGATGTCAATGAAACATTTTAAAGTATGTTAAACGAGAATATCGTTTTTGATGTTTAGGAGATTGAGATTAGCCTGAGATTGAATTTCAGATTGCGTAAAGTAGCTAATATACTGCAAATCACACCACCACAATATGCTTATATTATTCAATGTAGTATGTTAAACTTTTCTAGGAAACAGTCTTATTCACAATTAAAAAAACAGTCTTGTTCACAATTAAAAAAATAATTCTTCAGCATTTCGTCAAATAATCCAGCTGAACTGCAGAATTTATTGGTGAACACTACAATAACGTTGAAAATTCACATTTATTTCACAGAGACGATCCACGTCTATTTCACACGAGTAGAAAATTTGAAAAAGATCTTGAAAACGTCGGTAAAATACTCACATAAATATATTTTAATATTCATTTTTACGTTTCTGCGCACGACATGTATCAACGCGTGCGTTACCGTTTGTCACAGAAAGGCAATAAACATGAAACATTGTGGACATATTTCTTTGTTTATTTGCAAACTACTATCATTGCCAACGTGTGCCGGTCTCAGCCCTGCTAGTATTAACATAGTGGCCTCGATACGATAATCTAGATTTGATATTATTGGAAGTTATAGGAAGTAGCAAATTTCGATGAAATCCGTTAGTATTTTTTACAATAGATTCTATTTTATAGGGCAAATTAATGAGACTTCGTCTCGCCTGATGATAAGCAGAAGGCAAAGTCTGAGAAAAGAGATTCACCATTTCTTACATATACCATGTTACAATAGTGACACTCAGCTTGACGGCCTTATCATATGCTTTATCACGCCCTGCCTAAAGGACCTGGGATTGCAGGAAGAAGTATGCAACACCAGGGGTGTCACAATCGCGCTGCCGAACATGTAGAAGCATTTGTCGTGGTATAAACATTATTATGATAGAAGCAGAGAAGCACGGTGAGGTGCTACAAGCAGAGATAGGAACCCATTCGCTAGTAATTCCGATTCCATTCCTGCACCCCATTCTAGGGACAAAAATTAACCTGAACGATAATTTATCTCTGTACCAATTTTCTGATCCATTTCGGTGCTTACATTATATCCTGGAAAACAAAAAGGAAAATAACGTATCTAAAGTATTGTTCATATATTTTTCCAACCTCGAACATGTAAATTACAAACGGGCAAAGTATTTATATCTCATTCGCTATTCCGGGTTCCAATCAATCGGCTTCACACGCAATTTCCCCACAATCAATGAACCGTTGATAAACAATAAATTCGGGGCTGACCTTAAACTTGGTGAGATACGGCCGTATTAGAACTGGCAACTTGCCCAGCTTCGGTTCCCGCAACATAAAGTATGAACATAAACGCTTGTTTGTCTCAATTCACGTGGCCTGACGATGTTATATATCGATATTTTGGTTTCTTTTTGCGGTAACTGCGTATGTTTCTGTTTTGCGATAACGTCTGTAGTGCATTTTGGTGCAATGCAACTTTGCCCAGTTCGTGAATTCAACCATATCTGTTTCATATCAATTTTGAGTGGCAAAATATTGTACTTATCTGGCAGAAGTTTCAGGTGTCCAGAACACGACTCCTTTTTATTATACTGGGCAAAGTGGATGACAGTCAAAGTTAACTATCTTCTTATCACTTACTCATTGTGAATAAATTGGCCCGCATACGTCACGGGTTAATTGGTCGTCCGTTTATCGGTTTCTTCGTGAAAAATAATAATTAATTTAATTCCGCTTGTACATTTCTCGAGAGGTGTAGACAGAGATGCATACGATGTACATATAATTACAAATGCGAAAGTAACTGTCTATCTTTCTGTCTCTTATTCTTTCACGCCTACATTACTGAATCTATCTTGGGCAAAGACGTTGACTTACTTTTATAACGAAAAAGGGTTTAAATGGGTTGAATTATTGGGATGAATATATAATATATATTACGAAGAATTTGGGTAAGATCACAAGCGGATGGAGCAAGCGGATAACAGCTAGTCTAGATTAAAAGTATTATTATCGCAGTAACAATCTTGTACTAGAATTAAAATATAATAGCTTTACACAGTACAACATTGTTATCATTTGCAACACAGATATATAATCAAAGAATTAAAAATAAATTAGATAGGTAGATAAGGTTTTAATGTGAATATTTTGTCATTAAGAGCTATGGCCTTGTTCAAACAATCATAATTTATATATAACATCTACGGAACATAAAATAAAGAGGAAGTTATAGAAACTAGTATTGCCAACCGCCTCTAACCAAGTATTATGACCAACTAGCTCACTATCCCGTTCTGGAAATCTACGGGAATCTGTTCCAGGTATAACAAGTGACTTGTATCGATTAAGATAGAAAATTTAGTCGGTCCAGGAAGGATTCGAACTCTCGATCTTGAGAAGGGGAACACTCTAACCACTAAGCCACAGAATCTTTGCCTGACCATCCAATTTTATTTTAACGACATTACTCTCATCCCTACAAATTACATGTCCGAATCAAGACAAATAATACATATCTAAATAATAAGTGAAAAATTAACATAAAGTTTTTTTTTTAGTTTTGCCGCATGGTTCCCGGCAAAGTAGAATTTGGACCACCCCATGTCTTCCCAAGCGGTGTCGTACAAGGTGACTTAGGGATACAATTTAACATCAGATAGATATATATAGCCGAGACTCAGCCTCAGATGTCCTCTCACGTGGGACCGACTTCAATGATTGGAAATGTGAGTGTTAATTAACCTCAGCCTAACCCTCCGAGAATAAAGACGTGATTGTATGTAAAAGTGAAATACCGCTTCTAATGAATAGATGCATTTTCTATAGTAAGAAGCGAAAGCATTGTCCCATATAATCCACCATTAACATTCATACGCCTTCGTATTCTGCTCTATCGTCCTTAGTGTTAGCGTAAAATTCGTTTTTTTATACAGGGTCAAACTTGATAAAATTTGTTTCTATAAGAACGCCCAACTGACCAACTCCCCAAAGTTCCGAGAGTTAATTCTGTGACACCTTAACATAGCTTCAGAATGATCCCTGGGTCGGCCAGGGTGCGACCTGGGTCGACCGGGGTGCGAGGGATATGCCTGTCAACCTCGCCTTCCGCAACCAAAACTTCTGATGCCCCTCTTGAAGAACCCCATATTGTAGGCTCTTGGGAAAACCGCAGTAGGGACACTTATAGGCTTGATAGATTCACAGAATTTTTAGAATATACAGCCCCTTGAGGATCCCGTAAGAATAATAAATATTGTGGCAAACAGAGGCCCACAGGCGGCGTGCGTTTTAGTCGGTTCGAGTCTGACATAATCTTCCACCGGCTCCGGTGGGGAGGCATCCGGGGGATTTAGCGCACGTAAAAAAAAGGTTCGCAATGATAAACAGTCGTTGTATCTATAAAAGAAACGATATACAGATATTAAGGAAATAACATTGCAACTATGTAAAAGTGTTCTGCCTATAAATTTATCTGTATTTATATCGGTCTGGAAGGATGTTTATATCCGTCCTAGATTATAAGTACTGATAGCTCAAATTTGCTCAAATAGCTATAATTTTATTACGAATTCATTCTGATGAACGTCATTTACCCCTGTAATAGAAAATCTAATAAATAAAATAATTTTCATTTATTTTTAATTACATCAGGCTTTACTGGAGCACAGGGTTCCCAATTAGGTTAAAAGGATATTTTTTGCATTATTTGATTATTTTTTTTATATTTAGTCTACTATTTATTAATCATACAATAATAGTTATTGTACCATAATAGTACCGTAGTAATAGCGGTACCCTAGTGGTACGGGTAATGGACTGCTGAGACGAGGTCTCGGGTTTGATCCCAGGTTTTATCATGGCACACACCAATGACTTTTCGTTGTTTTTCAAAGTTACATATGTGTGTATTTATTGCAGGTTTATAAGTGCCCGGTTAATGGCAATAGGCTCGCCTCATATTATATTGGTACTTAAACATAAACTGGCGAAATGTGGGTGCTAGCACCTCTGCCTACCCCTTCGGGGATATAGGCGTGAGAGTTTATATTATGTAATTATTATACAATTTGGTCAGTATCAAAACACAAATACACAAAATTGACTCGCGATCATGTCGCGTCGAACAACCCACCCTATATCGTTCCCGGCGCAAAGGTGTCCCATGATGCTGGCCGCGTTCCTTGCTGAATCGCAATGGCCATCCTTTGCCCCAGGAACGAGCCGGAGCGGGATTCACTGCCTTGGTTGTGGCTACGGCGGCCAATTTCCGCGATCATCCTATTGGATACAAGGATAATTATGTTATTAATGTTTACAAAAATAGGTGTATTACTTGCTCATAAATCAATTCCGCTAGCTGTTTTACATAATAAAAGAATGCTTAGGACACGGCGGTCTTTCCGCCCAATTGAGCAGTCCGACTGGGGAAGTACCTCCGCCCTACAGAATACCGCGGTTATAATAACTTCATGTTGTGTTCCTAGCGGTGAGTTGGGTAGCCAGAGCTCACTGGAGAATTTGTGCTGTCAGTGGGATGACTAAAGGCTCTTCCTGCTTTGTCCACGTACGGCACAGAAACTCTGTGCTTACAGGGTCGGCAGCGCGAGTGTGGCTTCTCTGGTGTTACACACGTCCATAGGCCACGGTAACCACTTTCCATAAGGCGGGCCGTGCGGTTGTCTGCCACCTAAGTGGTATAGAAAAATAAACCTTATATGAAATTTATCAAACTTAGAACTAAAAGGTCTGAACATTAGCAAAACTCACCATTTCAGCGATATCTCTGGCCAAATATGTTTATCTACTTGTACTGCTACTTCACGACATATAAAGTGGGTTAAGCCGTATACTCTAGATGTTTTAACTGATTATACATTATCATCTTTATTTATAAAAACAACAATTATGTTTTTAAGAAATATTATGGAACTTGCTTTAACATGACGATGGGGTCCTGTGTATATGGACCAAAGTGCAAAATGACAACTTTACAGGAGAGACTTCAAAAGTTTCCAATTTTGTTATAATTTTTGATTGTAAAATCCTAAGTTAACGAAATATTGCTGGTTTGCTAAAACAACTATTTTCAATATTTTTAATAATATACATGTATCAGAGTATTTTTTACTGCACATTGACCATTTTAAGTTAGTTTTTGTTAAAATATTTTTCTTAACAAACGCTCTAAAAGTGCCAATGTGTCAAATTGACAGTTATAGGTATGTTATTGAACAGTTTCCTTCATATTTATTTTTTAGTATTTTTTTTCTTTTGAGATTATCAAAAACATTGAATAATTTTTTAAAAGTAATGAGTAATTTATGCATTTATTTAAATTATCTAACTGCAAACTTTATACGTTGGGTAGCAGATTGTTAAACGTATGTAAGTGTCAAACTGGCAGATTGGACCAAACTTTAAAATTAAATTTCTGCCTAAAACATTCTACACAGCGTTATCTAGAGCATATCTTGACTAGCATTATGTTACACAACAAAGAAGTGCAACAACGCAATGTTGCAATGTTGTCTGTTCACATGTGATCATTTGTTAAACAAACAACAAGCCGTGAGTCATGTTGCGCAACGTTGCTGAACTTGCGTCAGCTGATACCTAGTGGATGCAACGTTCAACTGATTCAATTGTGAGTCGGATTCAGCAGTGGTTCAGATGGAGAGAGATGAAGGTATTGGTACGTGTTAATGTATGCCTCTTACACAGCACGCACTTGACAATAAAAATAAATTCAATTAAGTTGATCGAATCTTATTATGTCAACTTGAACATTTGTGGAATCGAATAAATTAATTCTATCCAAGTTTCCAATCTAAATCGACAAAATCTTTAATATTATGTTACCCAGAAACGAGAACCGTAATTGAAATTCTCCCGTAGGTCTTCACCAATTTCGGAGCCAATAAAATCAAGTTCGCATTTTGTGAAATACAAAAATGATAGTAGGCATCATGTCGACGACGACGACGCGACGGTTAAAACATCTAATTTTATAGGTGCTGAAAATACTCATGTATTTATATTATAAACTAGATTACCTACATTCGCGGCTCCGCTGGCGTGGATGTCGGCTATCCCGAATTTATATAGGTAATTTATATAAGTTATATCGCCGGTTCTACTAAACCAATAGCGATCAATCAAGCGTAAGATTTTAAGTATGACTCAGACCGCATCAAAATCCGTTTAGGAGATTTTGCGTCCATCGCAGAGAAACAGATAAACAGACGAGAATTTCAAACAATAAAAGTGATGTTCAGTGTCGTTAATATAATATAGGTAACCCTAGTTTATTTATTTTATTAGGTATTATATTATAATAATATATAGTATATCAATATCTTATAACCAGAAGTGCACTGAACACTGTCTTTCAAATACAAGAACCTTTCGTGAGCCTTAAGTAACATACAAAAAGAATGCCTAATTGATTGAACCGTTCTAGAGTTTTGCACTTTGTGTTTCTCTCCGTATTTTTGTGTGCACTACTAACTGTAATTTAATTATTGTATTTATTCGATAGGCAGTATAGCTTATGATGAATCCAATGTACTAATTGATTCACACATACAAATAATATTACTCTAAGATCTTCCAACGATAATTACATTACACATCGTTATAATTGCTGTCAAAAACATTAAACAGAACATAACAGACCATATCCATCACGTCTTTGACAGTGTTATATGGCGGAATTAGCCAACTGTTATAACTAAGTTAGGCTCTCACACAAGTTTGCTTTGAAGTTTGTTGAAGTTACCTCCTTGAGGGAAACCACCCCTTGCTTGTCGGAACATGTCACAGTGTTACATCCGTTGTTTCATTGCTTGGTGATAGCTAGATATTATGCGGTTCTGATTAAAATAATATAAAAATAAATTTCAGAAACAAACTGCTGATATCTCATTTACGCAATTGTTCAATTTACTAAATAATTTTGTTGTTTTGTGGCGACGAATCATTGCAATCTACGCTCTCATTTGCTTCGTCGGCTCCTTCTGCTAGACCTCTCCTTACCCTCATGCGAGAGTTTCTGCCTACCATCGCATGAGGGTATGAATGTTTGCCTACCTCAATAATTGCCTGAATCACGTAAATTTTTTTTGTAAGAAATTGTTAACTTACTGTTTACTTATTGATCACCGCCTATTACAAATTTAAACCGAGCAACAACTTTATCACAACACTCTATGAGTTAAAATGTTTGCTTAGTACTTTGTTTTATTGAAAACGCAGCACCATTGGATGCATTTTTACGCTGCGGTTAAAGAATTAAAGCATTCCAATTCCTTATTGTGTAACAAAAAAGAAGTTCTGAAACTTTTAGAGTTGGAATTGTCTAAACTCCGTAGGCATTATCTCAAACAATACGTCAGAATATAAACCATTATACAAACCGTAGAAAGCTTCCACTCCAGTTCCACTTACTAGTATATGATAATTGAGAATCCACTTTGTACTCAGACGATTGAAGACGGTTCTTTTTCTGACAGATTTTTTTAATACCGATTCTTGTTCATTATTTCTTAAGTACGATTAGATTGACGTACTCTGGAACTGCCTGATCAGATAGCTAAAAGTTACTCTATTTGGCTTTAAACCTAAACTCAAACTCATTATGCCACCATTATACCAATATTTAACAACTGGTTCTAGTTGCAATCCATCTGTCAATCACCTGGGAGTAATATTTTGTAAACTAAACGTTGCAGTATTCTATGTTTACTAGTCTGTGGGCTTCAATATTTATATTCGATAAATATATAATACATTTGATTGAATGCAAATAATATACTCAGAACTTTCATTGTAACGGGAACTACCGGGGTAATCCCACGATACTTATAGCTGTGATCGTCTATTTACCTAATCTTTAAAACCCGACCCAATATCTATCATTCAATACTTTAATAATTCTGACACTACAGTTTAAATCGTTATTCTAACTTAGTTTTTAACTGTTCGGAATAGTGTGATTATAAGACTGTGGATTTATATTTTATTCAAATGAGATATAAATTAGATTCAATATAGGTCTTTGATAGTTTGAACTTTGTGGCATCTTTTTCAGCTGTATATTTATAATATAGGCCTTTAATGTCGAAGATATCATATATGATTTGTGATATGTGATCCGGATCAAATAAATATCTCAAGCCCCGAAGAGCGAGAATATGAATCTCAAGCCCCGAAGAGCGAGATTACATATGATCAATTCCGAAGAACTGATAGCGTTGATCAAAAGATCAAGGCTCTCCTCCACTTCGTCACAGTTAATTTAATTCAGTTTGTAAAACCTCCACTAAACTCCACTGTATACTGTAATCCTTCAGTTATCGGCTTCTGGTTCCAGTATAAAATGTAGTAGCCCTTTAACGCCTCACGAATCTCATGAACGATGCCAAAACAATTAGAATAATGATTGAATGTGATATAATATTATTTCAACAATAATTTATTATGCCTTCACGGCTGTAATGGCAGTCATTTACTAATGAATATGTAATTAATTTGATAGGTTTTGGCAGGTTTATGGACCGCTACACTTTACAAACTGCTCTGATTGGTAATAATATGGTATCTTCAATCAGAGTTGCTCTAATACTGTATCAAAATGATCCAGGAGCCACAGAATTGAATCCTAACAGTTGGTAATAAATGTATGACTTTACTATTTTAGGCCTCAGTATGGTATAAATGATGAGATCTAGTATAATCTTAGATGAATAGTATAATATATGAATTAATTATGTAATTCTAATAGGACATAAATAGTTCACTTTAGCACGTATGCTGTTAAATAAGATCTCACTAAATAAAGCCTTTCGCATTAATAATTCAACTGCAAATTCTTTCCAGCTACAGTCAAATGTGGAAATAACAAACCCCAACTCAATCTCTATACAAGTTGTGTATTATACCTAACCAAGATATAATTTACGTATATATAACACAAAGATAACGTAACAGATTCACTTCAAACTTAATGTACAGTGCACACCTATAATTCTTATAGAATTCCTACAATCTATGTCTGTAGCAACAGAAAAACTAACTAGACCTAGCTAGGAGCCCTAGTGTTTACCTTAGGTCTATTAAGACTTACCAACCTTAATAGGTGAGTTAGAAGTTATGTGTATGTGTGTGTTGTGAATTGTGTAAATCAACAATGTGAACTAGCTAAGGTAATGGGAAGTGATTTCGTTTAGACTCTCCTACAACGAAACCACGGAAACCTAGGTGACCAGGATAAGATATTGAGACGCTTTCGAAGGCCAGTCTCAGCCCCGAAATTTAAAGCAATCTTTACCTACAAGAACTTATCAACACTACGTCTCAAGGATGTTTGGTATTTGTGTGTATTGGAATAGGTATATAAATAATTAGGAACCTTCTGAAATAATTCAGAAAGCGCGTTGTTCCGACACAGTTTCCGCACACCGAACTTTTGCCACTTTCTCACAAATTACACTGGCGTAATACGGCTAGAATAATTTAATGAAACCGTTGCATGGTCTGTGCGCTTCTACTAATCGAACCAAACTCTGTATATACCAGTGCGAACTCCGCGCGGGAGCGGGGACGCTTGGGTCCCTTTTTTTTGTCTTAGGATTTTTTACAATGTCAACAAAGGAATTCAGTGCAAGTTAATTTTAAGCTCATGTTTACATTCAGATATAACATGCCTTCATGCAATATAATCAATTATGATTATATTCTACAGAATATCAATCATGCAATACAATAGTCTATAAAATACAGTAAACCAAATATACAGTAATTAAATAGTAAACCAATAATAAACCAATAGTAAACCAGTAATAAACCAATAGTTAACCAGCTGGTCATGCACGTATGTATAAACATACTGTATTTGCGCTTTCGTCGTGAAGATGAGCTCTTATTTATTTTTTTATAGAATTCTATTATGATGTAATTTTGTAATGCTTTGTGCCAATTATTAGATTAATCCGAAGATTAATCATTCCATGGAGTCAAACTCGCATGAACCTACAAATATGTGTGGCGTAACATGACGCCTTAATTATAATCAATATCCACCATCTTTATCATGATACTATTCCATATCAAATATGATTACATTCTCAATGTATTGTTAAAAATAGAATATCCCACGAATTCGATTTAGCCATCGTTCCCATAGCGTTGAAGTGGACGCTCTAACAAAAAAATATAGTTTATGACCGGCCGACCTCTCTTTAGAATAATACGCATTTTAGTTAAGAGAAAGAAAAAAAAAATTATCATCAGTGTCTTACCACATGCATAAAAAAATATACCATGGTTTCGTGTTGTGTATTTATGCTTCAAATATGAGTACTAAAATGTTAAAATAATCTATATTCTAAATATAATATACGATTATGTTCCATTTCATCATGATCTCCTTGCTGTGATATTTTCAAGCGACTACAATATGGGGTTCTTCAAGAAGGGCATGTGCAACACTCTAGAGTTCTTAAAGCTTGGCTGACACTTATGTAAGTGGTATAAAAGAAATCAACTGAATCCCTTTTGCTGTAAATTTTAAAGCGCACATTGCTAAAGAGTATAGTCGGTGCATTATATTTCAAAATCTATAACTTCCATTTCATTAAATATTATCTCGGTGCCAATGTATAGAAATAACATATGAGATTCTGATGCATGCTTTGATTACAAGGCATTTACTACAGAAAATTCAAAATAAGCCAAATCTATATTAGGGCGAACCCTGGAATCCAATATTCAAACTTTAAATGCAACCATGATCAGCATTAGGATGATAATGATTAACTATTATGGATAGCTTTTACTAAAATATTTTACAGTTGACACTAATAGTTGAATTACTAGTTGACTTGAATAGTTGAACAGCCATCTAATTTTGAGGCTGAGTGCAACCAAAAAAAAATCCAAACTAAGTGCCTGTCTATTAAGATGAAGGGCCAACAAATAATAAATGGAATCGATTAACAATTCTTCACGAGGACAATTTCCTGAATGTAACGAAACGGTCGACTGTAACAGTCAACTCCAACCTCAAAATACCCACGTTTGGTAAAACATTTTTCTATTTACCGTTTTTCCGCATTTTATCCGAGGCTATCCAAATATAATATTTCAGACTGAACGTGTACACTGAGGGAATTATTGCGGGCTCGTTTGTTCCAAGCATGATTGATGACTGTACCGAAAGGAATACTTTCCCCGCTATACAATTTTTTACCATAGATAACTTCATATCGCTGGGTTACATCTGTTATTTTTTCATGTTTCTACTTTAACTGTGATTTTATTCATATCTTTTTATATTTTTTTTGGATATTTTCTTATGTTGGTAAAAGTAGTATAGATGTTGGTTCCCGATGGAATAGATACTTCATTTCTTGTAAGGTGTCGTAGAAGATGACTAAATAATAGGACTTTTCTCCATCCAATAATAAACATAAAGCCCACTATAAAGAGGTCACCTGATGGCAATAGGGCCGCCCCTTATTACGTTGGACTGAAAATCATAGTTGGCGAAATATGTGTGTTAATACACTTCTGTCAACCCTTTAGGGATTTACATGCATAATGATATGTAAATATGTAGTAGTAGCATGCATACGATCCATTGACTATACTCTAATCACTGTTAACTTTTAGCGTTGTAGGCAGTGTAAGATGCAAAGTTTGATAGAAAATGAAGAAAATGAATCGATAAATATTTCATTTAAATGATTGATGCTTCTAATTGTTTTAAAATGTCATTACATTGATTGGGCGGAGTCCTGAAAAATCTCATTTAAATACCGTTCTTTGTTTCTTATAGTCTGTAAGAATGGTTTATAAGACGTATCTGAGGAGCTCTGGTCAGAACTTAACCCTGAAAAAAAAAACAATTGAAGAGAATTTTATTTTCAGTATATAATATCCCAATTAATTTTTACAATATATTGTTAAACTTAAAATTGTAATCTTAAATTAAAACATTAATACAAAACCCATGAAGTATATAATACTTTATTAATAAATGTACCAAGCCAACCGAGTTATGTTACATTCAAGTGTGTCAAAATTGAAAAATTTAAATAGATTCTCTCTCAACGCCTACTTAAGCATAGTGTGCAGTACTAGCCTGTGCATAAATAGGCAAAAAAGAGACTCAACAGATATCGGCCATTAGTCATATCTTGCCGATAGTTTTAACATTCAATTCAATTTAATAGATCACTCTGAAACTCAGACCCAGTCAAATCTAA
Source organism: Eilema griseolum (assembly GCA_963662185.1). Taxonomy (NCBI): domain Eukaryota; kingdom Metazoa; phylum Arthropoda; class Insecta; order Lepidoptera; family Erebidae; genus Eilema; species Eilema griseolum. The sequence goes on along the minus strand of OY759248.1, from coordinate 19,354,806 downwards.
TGAATTTCTGAGTTGTATACTGTTGTCACTATTTACAACAAAAATGTTTGTTTTAAACAATTTCACATATGCTAGTATGCTACATATAATTAGAATTATTGTTAGTAGCGAACACCAAATTAATACAATTGATGTCGTCGAAAATGACGAAGTACTGTCGTTTGGAGTACTTGGCTCCAATGAAGTTATTGTAGGTTTTTCGGTGGTGCTAAATGTAGAATTTAATATAATATCAGAATCGTCACCACACTTTATTCCATGGACATTGTCTTCATGATATATTTTGTCAATAGCAGTTACTTCAACTTGTCTAATAGCATAAAACGTTGTATTCGCAGATTTTATATTATGTACAATTTCTCTGCATGAAATTGGATTGCCTCCTAAGCTCAGAGTTCTTAATTTTCGGAGAGATATGAGAATAAGTCTTTCTACATCAAATGTTTTTAAACGGTTGTAGTCAATAATCAAAGTTTTAAGTTCGTCACATTCGTGGAAAATGTCTACGTCTAGTTGTGCTATTTTATTCCTTGATAAATCCAAAATTTCGGTCCTATGCAACCCTTTTAAGCTACCGTAGCGTAGTTTGGTTAAAAAATTAGATGATAAATTTAACAACTTCAAATTTTTCATAAATTGAAATGTACCAGGAGGTAGTTCGCTAATTTTATTTCCACTGACGTCCAAAGCTTGTAAATATTCATTTTTCTCGAAAAATGTTCTGTTTAGGTATGTTAAATTATTATTACTCAAATCTACTGACATGAGTTCTTTAAAATATTGTAGCTTTATGTCACTAATTTCATTTGAAGATAATCCTAAGTCAATAAGTGTTATTAAAGAATTTGTATTTGGACTGTTGAAATCTTTTAATTTATTATTATCGAGAAATAATACTGTCAAATTGGGAAAAATAGTGGCGCTTATTTCTGATACATTTGTAATATTATTATAAGACAAATCAAGGTATGTGATCTTCGAAGCACCTGAAAGAAAGTCTGTTGTATTTGTTAGTTTATTATTGCTTAAGTATAAAGCCTTTAGATTTGTTAATTTACTAATATTAAATCTTAAATCAGTTAATTTATTGTGGGATATATCTAAACTAAATAAGTTATCAACCCCTTTGAAACTATTGGCTTCTATTATGTCTATATAATTATTTGAAAGATTCAGTTTAGCCAAAACGGGTAAATTGACAAAAGCTAGACTATCAATTTTACTTATATTGAAATGACTTAACTCTAAAAATCGTAAGTATTTTGCTGGGCTAAATACATTTTGTTTAATAGCTCCATTCATTTTATTACCTATTAAATGAAGATATTGCAAACTATTCAAAGGCAATGAATATTCCTCAATAATGAGTATATTATTCATGGAAAGATCTAAAATTCTCATTTGTGTTTGATTTTCAAACACATATTTCGGTACAATAGTAATATTGTTGTTATTTAAATATAATTCTATAAGGTTTATCAAACAGTTTTTCATGTAGTATAAATTAGATATTTTATTGTGAGAAATATCTAAAACTGTAATGTTATTTGCACCAGCAAAACTAGAATTTTCAATCAGAAAAATACTATTTCTGCTTAAGTTTAAGTGCAGAAGGCTTAACATATCATTAAAAGCATTTTTTCTGATACCTCTTATATTTTGCTGAGATAAATCTAAATCAGTTAAATTCCGCAAATTAGATAATGTCTTCTCTTTTATATCACCTGTAATATTATTAGCTGTTAAATTGAGATAGTTTAACTGACAATGTAAAAAAGAGTTCTCTTCCAAACCTATGATTTTATTATTAAATAAATTCAAATACTGCAGATTCTTGTTATTTGTAAACATACCATTTTCAATTACTACTTTGATGTCATTGAAGCTTAAATCAATAGTTTGTAAATTAGAGGCTTGACTAAAGCAGTTAGACTCTATGAATGTCAATTTATTATAAGATATATTGAGCTCTACAATGGCAACTAAGTGATTAATTTCGTATCCTGAGATCTTTATCAAATTATTATTAGAAATGTCTAGTGTGGTTAAGTTTTTTAAGTGTATCAGAGATAAATTAAGAGAGGACAGATGATTATGTTGCAAGTATAGATGACTCAAGTTTTTCAAATTCATAAATGCGTCATCAGATAAACTCCACAAATTGTTATTATGCAAATATAATTTTTGCAAATGTGGAACTTCATTTAGTTCACTATCCAAATATTGCAATTCATTGTTTGATAAATCTAATACTTGGAGGTCATTCTTCCTATTATCCGAAATAACAAATGATTTGGGACGAAATGACTGAATATGATTATTCGACAAGTTTAAATATTGCATGCTTTGTAAGCTTCGAAAAGCCTCTGCACTTATTGCTAATATGTTGTTATTGGCTAAATTAACTTTAGTGGTCTTAGTGTAGTATCTAAAAGCAGAGGTATCGATAGTTTTCCAAGAATTGCCTATTCCCCAAATTTCTCGAACCCTACCATCAAAATTGGTTGATCCGAAAAACCCTGTCGTCAAATAGTTGCTATTAGCAAGTGTTATCATGAAGATCACATAGGAATCCGTGTTACACACTGGATTGTGGACACCTCCTGCCGTAGTATTGCACAGCACCGCATACTTGCAGTTGTTAATGTAGGTTTTGATTTCACATGATGATGAAGCTATTTCAACGATAGCTGTCACGATTATGATACCTGTAATAAAATAATGTGCGAGTATTAGTTTAATTTCTCTAGCCAATTTTTTTAAAGGTTCAATCTAATAATTAATAGGACGTGATACATGATGTTGGTAAGCTGTAATTTATAAATGCAAATGCTAAGGTTTATATTGCTGATATTGAGAAGCAATACGCGAATAATACGCATTGCACATTTACCTACTTTTAACTAATGAAATTATTCATAATTCAATTCGTATTATTATTATATGTATTTCTCTCTCTTTCTCTCTCCCTCTCAATCTCTCTTTGTCTGTATATCTCTCAGTTTCTTTCTTTCTATCTCTTTCTGACAGTTCAGGCCATTTTCAGTGTGATCACAGGATGGTTAAGATGGGTGGTCTTCCCATATCATAAAGTGTATGGTTATTGAGATTACCATACATTCTGAGGAATGTGTTTCTGAACATAAATTCATTCGCTTATGTCTATTCATCACCTTTGCGTAAAGCCCCTTTTGACATATACAATGCATGTTAACACTAAAAGTAAATGCGATTTATAATAAATGACATATTACAAGATTCGATGACAGTTACCACGTAAGCGAAGTGACTCAATACAAATCAAAACTTGAGGTATTCCTGACTCCATCGTCAAACCAATTTTATGATATTAAACCATTATTCAGTCAACCGGGCACCACATAACAACAAAAATTCAAATCACTTTCAAGTCACATGTTTTGATTGCCAAGATTTGATTACTCTGTTACAAACAACCTTAGTTATAATTTAAACTATATAATGACGTATTTATAAAACAATAAAATTGTTAAAATGGAAATAATGATATAAAAATAACAACCAGTAACTTTGAAGTAAAACAGTGATTTGGTAATTCCTAGAAGTTGTAATAGCAAAAGAAAATAGTTCAAATTTACTTACTTGAAAATATTTTACGTATAGAAATATTAAAATCCATTATCTTCAATTTTGGAAGCACTCAACAAAATCCAGTTTTGAATGTCAATTTAACATTTACATTATACAAAGGAGGAAGCGACACAGACTTTTAAACAAAAATATTTAATTATAACTGGACATTAATACAAGCTTCTGTTCCTAACAACGGACATAAGTATAAAGCGATAACAGATGAGGAAGACCACTGTTTGTTTTGTTAATAATTTTGAAGAACAAAAATGAATGGAGTTGCAGTTAGAAACATAAAATCATCATCTCGTAAAAATTTAAAATTCGTTTTATCCTACTTCCTATAAGGCTGCTAATATTATAATATGTGAAAGTTTGTGAAGATGTTTGGGTAGATTTTTTATTCAATCACGCTTGACTGATTATAGTCTGGAATAACCTGAAAGCTACCTTAAATCGCGGTAATGGGATTTCCACGTATAGTGGGAACTTTCTTTTTATATACCACTTAGGTGGCAGACAAGCAAGTGGGCCGTGCCACCTGATGGGAAGTGGTTACTGTGGCCAATGGACGTATGCAACACCAGGGGTGTCACACTTGCGCTGCCGACCATAAACCGACTATAGTCCCGAACTGGAACAAAAAATAACAGGCGAAACACACCAACTAGTATTGCGTTAAACAACCAAGGTGCTCTTTTACTATGTTACTTCACACTTCGTTAGTAAATCTTTAAAATGTCCTGCGTTCGTTACTTAAACTCATTCAATTCCCATAAGGAAAAACAAAAGAAAAATTCTCCTATTAGGAACTATTTTTTCGTTATCTTGCTTAGACACGCCTATTGACATAACCTTAAAATATTTTTTTATGGAAATATATCCCTTATTGTCCGTATATAGGTTGTCTGACCACTCATTGTACAGTCAGCATCTGATCGACATTAACGAACATTGTTACGATCGTTCTGACACTGACTATACAGCTTGCTCATCATCATCACCATAACAGCCACACACAGTCCACTGCTGAACATAGGCCTCTTCCATAGACTTACAGAATGACCGATCTAAAGCAAATCTCATCCAGCGCTTCCCGGCAAACTTAATGAGGTCGTCCTTCCACCGTTGCCGTAGCCGTTGGGCATCCTACGCTACGTTTGCCCGTATGCAGACGCCATTCTAGAACATTTTTGCTCAATCGGCCATCTGTTCTGTGCTCTATGTGTCCCGTCCACTGCCACTTCAACAAGCTAATCCGCTGGGCTTCGTCGGTTACTTTTGTTCTCCAACAGGTATCATCATTTCCGACGCGATCACGTAGGGCAATACCAAGCATAGCCCTCTCCATAGCTCGTTGAGCGATTTTGACTACGGTTTACTATCACTCGACAATCTGTCTACATCATATGTATAGTGCGCAGTAAAGCGCATCTATCTGACTTTAGCACAAACGAACTAAAAAGATAAAAATACTTTATAAAATATTCGCTACTTGGGTAGCTCGATACCACTGCTGTTTACAGGATGTGCTTATCATTCACATTGCTATTGAGATGAAACAACTTCAATAGTTTATAAAATAAATATTCCATATTTCGAATTCAGTTAATTTAGACCAAATGTATAAAGTCAAAATTGTTAAATGTATAACAAAGGAAACATTTTTAGTAATATAGTAATTGGAAATGTGTAGGAGTGTGATAAAACAAATAAAAACTAATAAAAAAAGAGGAGTTTACGATAAAATCAACTTCTTTATACCAGAATCAATCACAAACAAATCATTGGCAATGAAATATTATCATAGGTATTTAAACTATCATGGTCGGGATATTTACCATGTTTCATTGTTTTGAGTTTCCGATATTTTGGCGCTGTTGCAAGTACCATGATCACGGAGGAACTGGAGTAGTAGCGGTGAACAGAGAAAAAGTTTTTTCTAGGAGAAATTATATCGAATTATTTTTTGTGAAGTAAATTTTGTTTGTCAATTTTTGCACGTTTGTATATAGGTACGTCAAATATTTTGCCAAATTAACAAACGTCAAATAGCAAACACAAATAACCAAGTGAGGTGCCACCATTAGAGATATTCCCAACATTTTACGAAGTAAAGTAAATTAACGTGAAATTCAAATCGATTCAATTCTCACGAAAAGTATGGAGAGTATGAGGCCGTGCCCTTTAGTTTGATTACTGATGCAAATTGACCTATTAACATTTCTGTGAATCTGTTCCATGTTCGTGTTCCACATCATGACCAAAGAAATTATATCCTCGAAAATATGAAAGTTATGAATGAATAAACATTAATATTCCGTGTATTGATCCGATGCCGTAAAAGTCGCGAGGTTATACACAGCTTTGATTTTATTATAGACAAAGCTAATAAATTTTAAATTTAATTTTTATTTTACGCTGTTTATATTGATCTACTATAGTTGCGGAACGCTATGAAGGCCGTTTTGACACCACGAATATCGAAAGAAAAATATGGCGAGACTGACACAGAAAATAATGAATTTCATACACTACTTGTGTACAGCTTTGAAATGGTGTATCAACCTTGTATAAAAATTGTAAAATAGACAGATGCCACATAAAATATAGATCACCTTAAACATTTTTGTTGCCAGTATGTTATTTTTTTGTCGGTTATAGATGTAAAATGTATTTAAATTGCACTCATTCTAGCCATACAGGAGATGTTACGTACAAAGAAAAATAAAATGTGGAACTAAATGGAATAAGAAACGATTCCAAGAAGAGCAAGTGTTAAAACGTTAAACATTACGATACAATTGTCAGCGAGGGGTTTTTAATAGACTTTTTCGACACTCCACCGCCTTTATGGGCCTTTTGTGGCCAGACAGTAGTGTACCCAAGAATTTTCGATTTCAGCCAGCACGTTTGTTTTGCTACAACTTTATCTAATTCTATTTAAATGATAAGCAGTAGTAGAGTTACATTGGTATGAGGATCTGGATAAAATTTGGCATAGAATATAGTCTAAAATTACAAATTAGCTACATTTTATTCCAGAAATAGGTTCTCGTGGCTCACAGTTACGTGATCAGTACTTTTTTGAACTTGGTAGTTCTTGTATCAAGTATTCACAGAAACTCGCGGTCACGTGATCAGTATTTTTGGGAACCTAGTCCTTTTATATGAAGTATTAGGGTTTCATAAACTTCAAAGAACTTTATCTGGGTCACGGGAACAGGATCACTAATATGGTGATTTTCTGTTATGTCTACTACACGACGTATTATGTCTAATAACGACATGGTAGGAGGTAGGATACGACGATATTTCTGTCCGGTTAAGTAGTCCGACTGGAGAAGTACCTCCGCCCTACAGAATACCGCGGCCTAGTTTTTGTGCTGACAGTTGGAAGACTACAGGCTTGTCCTGCTCTGTCTTTTATACTGACGGCACAGAAACTCTCTGTACTTACAGGGTAGGCAGCGAGAGTGTGACTTCTCTCTGTTGTTACACATGTCCATAGGCCGCGATAAACACTTTTTTTTATAGCACTGAGGTGGCAGACAAGCACACGACCTACTTGTTGGAAAATGATTACCATGGACACGTCGGTATTTTCGCCCAATTGAGCAGTCCGACTGGGGAAGTACCTCCACCTTACAGAATACCGCGGTTATTATAACTTCGTGTTGTGTTCTTAGCGATGAGTAAGATAGCCAGAGCTCACTGGAGAATTAGTGCTGTCAGTGGGAAAACTAAAGACTTGTCCTGCATTGTCTTCTACACTGACGACACAGAAACTCTGTGCTTACAGGGTGGGCAGCGCGAGTGTGGCTTCTCTGGTGTTACACACGTCCATAGGCCACGGTAACCATTTTCCATCAGGTGGGCCGTGTGCTTGTCTGCCACCTAAATGGTATAAAAAAAATTTGAATAAAGATTGGGTGAATTAATATTTAATATTTACTAATAGAATCTTGGAGAGTAAATGAAACACTGTAATGTTGTTAACCGAGCTAGAATCCCAGGAACATTCAATCCCTCCTACTCCCATTAATTTCCACAATTTTAACGTTATCGTGTTAAACCACCAGTTAAACTTCCCCATGAACGAAAAGATGTTATACATTCCTTGAATGTTTCGACAATCCCCTGCAATACTTCATAACTCTAAAAACACTGTCTAAACAATACTGAACATTATAAATAAGTAACATTATCAATTTTCTTAAACAAAACCAGAATTCACATTGTACAAAAAAATAAAAGTACTTGATAAGAATCAAAATGTTACCGAACGAAAAAAAAACAGTCTCCATGGAATACATTCATTTCATTTTTTTAAATTTCTCTTCCAGAACGGTATTCAGTCCTAAATTTCGATTTATGAATCTGGATCTGCAGGCACATGCTCGAACAGACTTGACAGAAGAATTCGTGGAGAGATTTCAATTGTGCATGCTCTAAATTTGATGACGTCACGTTAGAGCATGCGCAATTGAAATCTCACCCCGAGTTCAGCTGTCAAGTCCGTTTGATCGTTCGAAACGTTCTTATGCTGTAAGAATATTTGCCTGTTGAGGACCAGATTGTATTCTAGATGACAGTTCCAATGTCATTACAACTGGGCGTTGATCTGAAACACAAATGAACAAGTTTTTAAGCAATTAGTATGCAAACTATTCAAATCCTCTAGAAATTCACTTAAATCATAGTAACATTTTCAGCTTAATAACTTTTTTAACTTTATTTTAAATATGTTTATATTACATTCTTTTAATGCATCTGGTATTTTATTATAAACCTTTGGCGCAATAAGCTGTCTGACATCATAGTAGTTCTTAAAGTTGTGTTTACATACTTCAAGAACTATTTACATACTTCAAGAACTACTATGATGTCAGACAGCTTGTTAGGTACCTATTGCGCCAAAGGTTTATAATAAAATACCAGATGCATTAAAAGAATGTAATATAAACATAAATTTAAAATAAAGTTAAAAAAGTTATTAAGCAGAAAATGTTACTATGATTTAAGTGAATTTCTGGAGGATACAACTCTGAATCAATTGACATTTTGATTATAATAATATCTAGAATTTGACATTCGAATAATTTTAACTCTTTTTTGACATGATAATATGGACATATGTTATGAGAATAATTAAATTTGACAATTATTAATTTTAAGATTTGACATTTATAATCACATTGATAATTGTTTTATTTTTATTTTTTATGATTGCATGCTTGATTCTTTTAACTATTATATTTATATCTATTGTGTCACAAATTAATTATTGACTGTTTGAATATTCACATACCACACAAAAGTGGTAGAATGTACTAGGAAACATTATTTTAATTATAAGACCACACTTGTTGTACCTGCATTCTGTGAATGAATAAATGAATATGAATATGAATCAATAAAGAATGGGTAATAGACTGGTCGTAGGTTCGAGTCCCGCCTGAATGTTTCATATTTACAATATGAATCGAACTAAATGAATAAAATTTTAATTCCCAAAAAGCAGCATTTTAGCAATGATTTCAGAAAACGTGGATACTCTACCCGATGCGGTGGAATTGATAAGACATGGCCGCAAGCACATTAGGTTTTATTTGATAGTTATTTATTAGGGTACCTTAAAAGTGTGGGGGCAGGGCCGCAGATTGCCACAATTGCGGTCCGGTATGGTAATTGCCCCGGAAACGGTTTCCATGTAAGGAATATAGGTCGTGTAAAAAATATTATTAGTAGGGTGTGTTATTAAAAATTTCATGATATGATTTTGCTTATACCACGATAACTGTAGAAAACTAGAAACATAAACGAGTATAAATGATTTATTGCTTTTTCAAATTTCTTTTTTTTTATATAGGACACGTCAATTGGACTTCGCCTTGCCTGATGGCAAGCTGAAGGCAAAGTCCCAGAAAAGAGGGTCACCATTACTTACACATACCGTGTGACAATGGTGACACTCAGCTTGACGGCCTCATCATATGTTTTTTCACGCCCCGCTTAAAGGACCCGGGACTGTAGGAAGATGGAAACACGTAAAATATGTAAAGTAGGTAACGAAATATTCTTTTTCATCACGTATTCTTCTCCTATTTTTTCTATTCATCCTATGTTTGCCTGTAAGAAATTGCCGCAGAGTGATAAGGCCGCCCATCTGTACGTACCACAAAACTTGTAGGTATCTCATATTGTAATCTAATATGTTATAAAGACGTTTATTATTATTATGTAGGCTTGGGCTTCCTTTATAGTTGAATTGGCTATTGCCCATGGATTCAATACGTAGAACACAGAGGAGTCTATAAGGGAGCCTATAAGGGAGCCTGCAAGTGACAAAAATTTTGGACATACTTATGTACTCTACATGTTCGCTAGCGTTTCGGCGACTTTTTTTATTTTCTGTACAATTTAATATTGAGCCCCTTCACCAATCCAAGTGTTTCTTTCTTCTGACAATTCAGGGTTCTTTGAGCGAGGCGTGATGAAACATATTTCGGGGCCGCCAAGCTGAGTGCCACCATTGTAACATTACTTAGTGTCTGTAATGGTGACCCTCTTTCCTGAGACTTTGCCTTTGGCTTACCATCAGGCGAGGCGAAGTCAAGTTGGGGTGTCTTAGATTAAAAAAAATCTAGAGACAGCATTCGTAATGGCGGCCACTATTCGTTGAACTGAACCCCAGTTTGCCATCAGGTGGAGTGTAGACAACCTATATTTAACAAAATATCATTAATCAAATATTAAATTCAGCCAAATCTATTCAGCCGTTTTCGCGTTAAAGAGTAACAACGACAAAATCTCACATTGAATTTATTATTAGATAGAATTATTTTCAGTTCCAATGTCGCTATCATCCGGGTGCGTGGTGGAATTCCCCCTATTTAATTATAATATTTAATTCTAATTGCCCTTTCGTATTCTGTATCTTATTGGTTCTCGGCAGAGTAGAATTTGGGTCACCCAATCTCTTCCCATGCGGTGTCGTACACGGAAAAAAAGGGACAGAGCTGTTTAACAGACAGATATATACAGCCCAGACTCAGCCTCAGCTGCATGGCTCGAGTGAACAATAATGCCTGGAATACGGCAATATGTTCACCCCCTATTACGTGTAACCGAACACCATGATTGGTAAAATGTGGGTATTAATTCACCTATGGCCTAACCCTCCGGGGATAAAGGCATGATTATGTGTATGTATGCATGTTGTTGGTAATATTAAGAGGTAGGACACAATAGTATTCCGGTCCCAATTGAGCAGTTCGACTGGGGAAATACCTCCGCCCTACAGAATACCGCGGCCATAATAACCTCGTGTTGTATTCCCGGCGGTGAGTAGGGTAGCTAGAGCTCACTGGAGAGTTTATGTGCTGACAGTGGAAGGACTAAAGGCTGATTGTGTCTTCTGCACTGACGGCACATAAACTCTCCGTTCTTATAGGGTCGGTCGGTAGCACAGGTGTGACACATCTGGTGTTGCACACGTTCTTAGGTCACGGTAACCACTTTCCATGAAATGTCAAAATTGTAGTAATATCGAGGTGAACAGGTAAGTATAGAGGAAGATAACATAGGTGCTTATATTTTGCCGTACCACAAGCGTAAAGAAAAGTGTCTCATATAAAGTGTGCAACGTTTTGTCGTAGAGGGGTAGAAATTCAAACCCAAAGGCTTAGGAAGTCGTCCTATATAATTGCTCCCATGTTATTTTTAAGCTATTGCGGTGTGAATTCATACATATAAAAGCTTGTCAAGTCGTGACCACGAGTACTGCAACGTATCCGAAACTTCGGCAAAAATAGTAAGTTCCATGATTTTATCGCGAAAATTCCCGAACCATTATATTAATAAAGTTGCTCCTAGTTCATTTATGACGTAAATCTGTGCTTAGGTAGTTACTGCGTACATTGCTAGTGTGAACTGCACACTAAAGACCATTAAAACTTGAAAATAAAGCCATTAGTATTAAAAATCTAGTTTATTTCGTTGATAATGTTTTTGAGCCATTTGGATTCTCATTCAAGTAATGATGAAGTATACAGTTTTGGTGTTGTAAGTTAATTTTGAACTTATCATGTACCTACTAATCAAGCGACTACAAAAAATTAGGTTCTTCAACAAGGGCATTAGAATGCCACTCAGGTGGCAGACAAGCACATGCCTCTCTGATAGGAAAGTGGTTACCGTGGCCTATGGACGTGTGTAACTCCAGGGAAGTCACACTCGTGCTCCCGATCCTGTAACCGAGTTTCTGTGCCGTAAGTGCAGAAGACAAAGCAGCACAGCTATTGGTGTTCCCACTAACAGCACAACAACTTTTCAGTGAGTGTTGGTTACTCACCGCCCGGAATATAATACATTCAAGGTTTTTTTGACCACGGTATTCTATAGGGCAGAAGTACTCCGCGATAGTTAGTTGTAGTGCGATAGTTTAAAACTAACATAAATGGTTGTTTGTCACCACCAGGCAGAACATAGTTGACATATTCATTTGAAATTGTAATTTATTGACGATATAATTTATAGAGATTAATTGACATTGTAATTTATCGAGATTGATTGATATTGTCATTTATTGACATAAAAGTTATTGTCATTGAAATTTATTTTCACTGACTACTGTTAGTAAATTATTGATATTGTTGACTGACTTATTAACATTGTAAATTATTGACAAAAAAATTCACTGATAATTTATTTGATTGATATATAAGTGATTTGACGAATAAGTCCTGAACGAATAGTTGGTTTTTTCATTTGTTCCTTTTTTTCATACTTATTAATGTGTAGGTGAACGGAGTTTTTTTTTTATATACATAGAACACATCAATTAGATTTCGCCTTGCCTGATGGTAAGCTGAAGGCAGTCTCAGAAACGAGGGTCACCATTACTTACTCATACCGTGTGTACAAATTATTATTAAAATATATATACCCACGTAACTAGGCGACGGAAGGATCATGATTATATCATTTGACGGTAGGTACAGTCAGCATCAGATCTGAAAAGTTTCAAAATGATCCTAATACCAAGGCATAAAGAGCAAGTCCAACGATATTATTGATTTAAATTTTATTATTGCTTATTGGATTATTGACAGGATTTCTAATAAAAGAATGTATTCTTGTAAATTATAAACTATATTATTTACTTGCACAATCTTTTACAAGGCAAGAACACTGAGTGAGGAAAGTAATCAGACGAATCCAATAGGTTATGGGCCCAGGATACTCTAAAAGAGAGAAGGCAAAGAAAAAGTGAAAACAAGTGAAAAATTCATTGTCAAGAAAAATGGATCCGGTGCGATCAATGAATTTGGAAAAGTTTGATGGAAATAACTTTAGACAGTGGAAATTCCAAATCAAATGTGCTCTGAAGGCGAAAGGAATTGATATTTCTACATCAAGACCAGAAACAAATAGCGCTGAGTGGTCGAAAAATGATGGCATGGCGATGTTTATAATAACATCTTCAATGGATTTCAAACAAATTACATTGATAGAAAATTGTGAAACAGCTAAGGAAATAATGACAAAACTTGAGTCTATATATGAACAAAAGAGTGAACTATGTAAAATGTTGATACATGAGAAGTTCTATCAATACAAAATGTCGGAAAATGACAGCGTGGCTCAACATATTTCGAAAGTTGAAACCTTAGCAAAACAGTTAAAAGAAAGTGGTGAAGAAGTTAGTTAGATGGCAATTATTACTAAAATACTTGGAACATTGCCTCTAAAGTACAGATATTTGCGACAAGCATGGATGTCGTTAGATCCCAAAAACCAGACACTCAATAATTTGACGGCTCGATTGTTAGATGAAGAAGCAAGTTTAGCGTCTGTGGAAGAGCAAGAGACAGCTCTCCTTGTTGCTAAAAATAGTTGGAAGAAACAGCCTAATCAAAATGAGTCTGGAGCTTGTGGGAGTGGTCTCAATCAAAACAAAATTATGAAACATAGATTTGATTGTTATAACTGTGGAAAGCGAGGGCATTTTGCTAAGGAATGTCGTTTCCCAAAGAAAAATAAACAAAGAAAGCCCACTCAAAATTCAGACATGTTAGCATTTAATGTAGAAGTTGATTGCTACAACACTGAAGAGAATTCATGGATATTGGATAGTGGTGCTTCTGCGCACATGACCCATAGGAAAGATTTCTTTGTAGAATTGTTTGAGTGTGATCAGAAATCACTAACATTAGGAAACAAACAAGCTATAGAAGTTTCCGGCATCGGTAGAGTTTTGATAAAGAGATATGTTAATGGACAGTGGATAAACAGTGAACTTCATGGTGTGTTATATGTTCCTAGTTTGCGGAGAAACTTATTTTCAGAAGGAGTTATTATCAGGAAAAATTACTCTATTATTAAGAAAGATCTAAGTGCTTTAATTTATAAAGACAATAATGTAGTGATGAGTGCAAAAATAAGACAAAACAATTTGTATGAATTAAACATAAGAACAGTAATTTCAAATACTTGCAATCTAGTTCAAAACAATAAAAGTGATATAAAAATGTGGCATGAACGTTTGGGACATATTAATCTAAAACAGATTAAAAATATGTGTGCTAATAGTGTGGTAGAAGGATTGAAAATTACTGAACATGTTGAACAAGACTTTGTCTGCGAGGCATGCGCATATGGAAAACAGTGCAGGTTTCCATTTCATAAATCTGTGCGAGGAGAACTGCAGCCTGGAAATTTAGTCTATAGTGATATATGTGGACCGATGAGTCAAGCTTCGGTGCAAGGTATGAAATATTTCTTACTATTCAAGGATGCAGCCACAAGTTACAGGCATGTATATTTTATTAAAAATAAAAGTGATGTAATGGGAGTATTCGTGAAATACAACAATCTCATTAAGAATAGATACATGCACAGTATTAGAATATTGCATACCGATAATGGAAGAGAATATGTCAATAAAGTTTTTAAAGATTATCTGGACAAAGAGGGCATAATTCACGAGCTTACTGCTCCGTATACACCAGAGCAAAATGGACGTGCTGAAAGAGAGAATAGAACAATAGTTGAGAGTGCTCGTTCCATGTTATATGCAAGAGATGTGCCACAATATCAGTGGGCTGAAGCTGTGAACTGTGCTGTTTACATATTAAATAGAACATCTTCCAGTCAGACTCCAGGGAAAACACCATATGAATTATGGTACGGAACTAAACCTCAGATAGGTCATTTGAAGGTGTTTGGCTGTGTTGGATATGTTCATATACCAGATGAGATGAGAAAAAAGTTTGATAAAAAGAGTGAGAAAATGATCTTAATAGGTTATGACAATAACAATTATAAAATGTTTGACATAAATAGAAAAACTATTAAGATATCGAGGAATGTAATATTTGATGAACATTTGATTCCAGAAATAAGGAAGAATACTACACAAATAAGTATTTCAGATAATGAAGAGGAGATGATACAAAATAATGAAACGGAAGTACAAAATACAGTGAATGAATCAAATCAAGTGACAGAGTCTAATGACAGCTTGTTGAGTTGTAACAGTGATGACCCAACATATGAACCATCTCAAGAAATAGGAGATTTGTCTAGCTCCAACATAACACTTAGACCGAGAAACAGACGTTTTGAAGTGAACCTTGTTGAGCTGTCACTGCCTCAAACATATAATGAAGCGTTACAGAGTCCACAGAAGCATGAGTGGTATCAAGCGATCAAGGAAGAACTGGCTGCACATGAAGAAAACAATACATGGAGTATGGTAGAGAGATCTGATGAGCGAACGCTAACTACAAAATGGGTGTTTGCGATTAAGAAGAATGAGAATAATGGAACACGTTATAAAGCACGTTTATGTGCACGTGGATTTAATCAAATCAAGGATATTGACTATCACGAAATATTTTCTCCTACAACTAGATATGATTCTATTAGAATTCTTCTCTCTCTTGCAGCTAAGTATAAGTTAGAAATTCAACAATTCGATGTTAAAACAGCATTTCTTAACGGATACCTTAAAGAAGATATCTTTATAGAAGTACCTGAAGGAATTAATTTAAATAAAAATGTTATATTAAAGCTAAATAAATCTCTATATGGTTTAAAGCAGGCATCTCGTTGTTGGAATAAAAGATTTAGTAATTTTTTGATGAAATATGGTTTTGTACAGTCCCAGGCTGATAATTGTATTTTTATAGGGATTTTTAAGAAAATTAAGATATACTTGATAATATATGTTGATGATGCCCTTGTAATATCTTCAAGTAGAGTGCTTATTCAAGAAATAATAGAATACTTAAAACAAGTTTTTAAAATAAAAGTATTGCAATTAAAATATTTTGTGGGCATGGAAATTCAAAGAATAAATGATTTTATCTATATTAATCAGAGGGATTACATAGAACAAATTATTGAAAAATTTTGTATGTCGAATGCTAATCCAGTGAGTACACCAGCAGATGTAAATGTAATTATAACTAAGAATGTTGATGAAAATACTATTAATTTTCCTTATAGGGAGGCCATAGGATCTTTGTTGTTTTTATGTTCTGTTTCGAGACCAGATATTTCAATTGCTGTGAATGTATTGAGTAGATATGTAAACAATCCTGGTCAGCAACATGTGAATGCTGTAAAGCGTATTATAAGATATTTAATTTCATCTGTCAATTGGGACTTGTGCGTGCATGACGTATGTCCGTTAACTCTATAGTATTTTATTTATAAACAGTGTAGAAGTTATCAGTGTGGCGTTTATAGTACCTTGTCATAGACATTACCTAACTTGGAACTGCGCTAAGTTATCGTAACAAACTTTTAAATGATAATAACAGTGTAAATTTCTATCTAAAAACAAAGTGATCGTCATTTATTTGTGAACTACCCTAAAATTTTGTGATTTTGCGTATAAATGAAGATCTATTGTCAAGCTGATCTTGTCTAGTAACCTGTTTCGAATAGATCGATACACACATAAGATAGTGATTACAAATTTCAAAAGTTTTATTAAAGGCACCCGTGGCGTAGCAGTGTAAGCGTACGAGTTTGTTCGTGTGCTTCGTGTCGTACGTTCGATCCTCCTCCTCGTCAGATACTTTTTGGGATTAATTTGTTATTCTTAAGATGGTTTGTCTAGCCTGTAACCACAAAGTGGACGATGCTGGCAGTCTGCAATGCTATCAATGTTGCGCGAAATATCATTTCCAATGTTTAAACATGAGCGATAAACAATTTGCCTCTCTAAGTAAAGAATATCGTTCAAAATGGCAGTGCCCGTCATGTATTAATATTACTCGGCGCACTAGATCAAATATTAACACACCCGTTCGGAGTACGCAGATACCTTTGCCGGATGAGTCAGTAAATATGTCACTCGATAACATCATTTCACCCAGCACTGCGGACCAAGTTACTATGCATAATATTAGTAACTTATTAGATCAAAAACTTGACAATGCTTTGTCTGTCTGGATGAATAAGTTTCGCTCTATTATAAAGGAAGAAGTGAAAAATCAAGTGAAATCGGAAACGGAAGTTTTAGTAAAAAAATTGCAGGATGAATTTACGGAAACAACGGACCATATATGCGCAGAGTTAACAAATCTCAAATCGACGATTAAAGCGGATTTGCAGACCATTAAGATCTTAGAAACTGAGAATTTTCGCTTGGCGAAAGAGATAAACAATCTAAATGGTCGTCTGTCATCTATCGAGCGAATGACTCGCAGCCAGAACTTGGAAATACAGGCTGTTCCTGAAAGTAAAACTGAAAATATAATGGTAATGTTTAAAAATCTATGCAAAACTATTAACACCGTGATTAATGACGACAATATAATATCATGTCGCAGAGTTGCGAAGTTGGATGCCTCGAGAGACCGTCCGCGTAATATTCTTGTCACCTTGTCTAACTCACGACTGAGGGATCAAGTAATATCAGCCTGTCGCCGTTACAACAGGATCTCCAGAGATGATCAATTGAATTCCTCTCACATGGGCCTCACTTCGAACAAATGCAAAATATACGTCGGCGAACATATCTCCCCCGAATGTAAATCTCTCCACGCCGCAGCAAGAATGAAAGCGAAGGAACTTGGTTACAAGTATGTGTGGGTTAAATACGGCAGAGTGTACGTACGTAAGGACGACAGAGATGGTCACATTCATATTAAGAGTACAGACACATTAAACAAGTTGTAATCATACATATATAGTTAATTTTGTTTTAATTAAAGTTTTTAGGTTTATTAATTTTGCACAATCTTTACTATTTAATGTTAATTTTCTACCAAAATGTTAACAGAATTAGAACTAAGATAAAAGATATTTATATTAGCGCTCTGAATTGTAATTATGACATGATATGTTTAACTGAAACCAATTTGAATGACAGTGTATATGACGCGGAGCTATTTGACTCGCGATACATTGTATTTCGACGTGACAGAAGCAGCTCAAATATAAATAAAACGGAGGGTGGTGGTGTACTCGTTGCTATTAAAAAAGAGTTTCAAGTTACTCGACAAATTAATTGGGATTGTGATGTTGAGGATCTCTGGCTGTCTATCTCTCCAAAAGGGGATAGAACCAACAATTATTTATTAAACGTCTGTGTTTGTTACCTTCCTCCTGATCTTCCAATGGAATCAATTTACAAGTTTCACAATAACTGCCAAAAAATTATGTTAGAACATTGTACCTCTGGTGAATTTCTGCTCATGGGCGACTTTAATACTCCATCAGTTGCTTGGACAAGATGTCCTTCTTCATACTCCCTGTTACCTGGTCCGTCCCTGGATAATAGAGCGAAGGTTCTCAAAGAGACCTTGTTTATTTGTGGCTTGAATCAATTCAATAGCATTCCTAATAGGAACAATCGTTACCTCGATCTCATCTTATCGACAATGACCACTGTTCAAGTGTATGGCGCCGATCCTTTAAGCAAGGTAGACAATCATCATCCTTCACTAGTGGTCGACTTGTGCCTGAAGAGTTTTATTTTGAAATCGATAAAATCGGAAAGACCCCGAAGGCTCAACTTTTATAAATGCGACTACCCTTCACTTAGAACCGCGCTAACTAAAGTCGATTGGCATGGTCTCCTTGCTGGTGGTGATGTGGATGTATCACTGCACGGTTTCTACACGACGCTTGATCAAATCATAGCTCAATTTACGTCTGTTAAGGGAGGGCATTCCGATAGATACCCCAAATGGTTTTCTGCTGCTTTGCGGCGCAGTATGGCAGAAAAACTTAACTATCATAGGCGATATCGCAAGTATGGTAATCCCCGTGACTACGACACATTCAGTATGCTTCGTACCCGCTGTAAAAAACTTATGTCGGAGGACTATGACATATTCATTTCTTCAGTTGAGTCGTCCCTCAATGGTGGTATTAGAGGTTTTTGGCGTTTTGTGAATAGTAAGAGGGATTGTAATGCCATTCCTCAAACAATGAAATACGGTAACCTTATTTCCTCTGACCATCAGGGAATTTGTGAACTCTTCTCGAAACACTTTGGTTCCGTTTTTGAACGGGTCACAGGAGCAAATGAAGAAAATTCCACACCTTTCATTGGGGTCTCGGCCCTCTATTCTGTTCATGTGAGTAGTCAGGAAGTTCTAAATAAAATAAACAAATTAGATGCTTCTAAAGGTTCAGGACCCGACGGAATTCCTCCATTTTCATTAAAAAATGTGGTAAGGAATTGTGTGTGCCACTATCAATACTGTTTAATAAATCAATTCAGTCAGGGACCTTTCCCAGTAAATGGAAAGTGGCACACATAGTACCAATACACAAAGCAGGTGATAAAACCTGCTGCGGAAACTATAGACCTATCAGTATTTTATCATGTATGGCTAAAATCTTCGAATCAGTAGTCTACGGCTCATTATACCACCACATCAGTCCTATGCTTTCGACTAGACAACATGGCTTTATTAAAAATCGTTCAACCTTGTCCAACCTATTGGTGTATAAAAATTACTTATGCTCAGCATTTGGGAAAAGGTCGCAGGTTGACTCCATATACACAGATTTTTCCAAGGCTTTCGATAAAGTAAACCATAGCATTCTTTGTGCAAAATTATCTGGTTATGGAATACATGGGAATTTGCTTCGTTGGGTTCAATCATATCTGGATAGAAGGAGTCAACTTGTGACTATCAGGGGCGCTTTGTCTGCTCCCGCTCCCTGTACTTCAGGTGTTCCCCAGGGATCTCATTTGGGACCCCTTTTCTTTGTCGTTTTTATCAACGACCTTATAGATAGATTGGAGAGCTCTTGTTTGCTTTATGCTGACGATCTGAAAATCTACTCAATAGTCAACAATCTCCAAGACTGTTTAAAACTTCAGTCAGATCTGGAAAAGGTTCTTAGTTGGTGTCACGAAAACTGTATGTCCTTAAACGCTCAGAAATGCTGTGTAATATCTTTCACTAGCAAACGACAAAAGATATTATATAATTATAACGTCGATGGACACTGCCTGGAAAGAAAAAGTGCCGTTAAGGACTTGGGAATTTTGTTTGACGATAAAATTACATTTCAGGCACACATTGACTATGTGGTGGGTAGGAGTACGCGGCTACTTGGTTTTATATCTAGACTAACTAGAGACTTCAAAAATTCTCACAGTCTGATATATCTTTATCAGATGTTAATTCGCAGTATCTTGGAATATAACTCCATCATTTGGTCACCTTTTTATGCGGTTCATATTAAGTATCTGGAGCGGATCCAGGAGAAGTGTCTTTATTTTGCTTGCTATAGAATGGGGTCACACATTCAGCTGAAGTCGTATGCGGAGAGACTCGACCATTTCAAGTTGCAATCGCTTGAAGAGCGCCGTAAATATAGTGATCTTATATGCCTTCATAAGATTGTTCATTCCTTAATTGACTCTCCGGAATTATTAACCTTAATAGAATTTAATATTAAATTTAGACATCGTCAACCCCACCTCAAGAGCTTCGTATTAAATGTACACATTAACAACACATCTTTTTTCAACCCGATTGTTAGAATGCGTCGTCTATATAATGAACTCCTACATGAGCATAGCCATGAGATAGATATTTTCAGCCTTAGTTCCTCAACATACAAGAATGCTGTTAAAAAGGTTATAGCCAAGCTATAAATTTGCTGTTGCTTTGTTACAGGGATTAATTACTGTCTAATTTTTTATTTATTTTTTTTAACCATGATATCTTGTAATTGTCCTATTGTTTTGTTTTGTTTGTTATTTTTGGTTTTTGATTAGTATTTTTATTGTTTAACTTAATGCACGCTTTTAATTATACCATGCTGAGTACACATGTTTTGGAACTCAATCTGGAACTGAACCTTCAAATGATATTTTGTAAAATTTTGATTGTTTTCTGTTTTGTGTGCCAAATAAATAAATAAATAAATAAATAAATAAATAAATAAATAAATTTGTACTAAAAATTTGTGTATAAGGTTTGGAGAGAATAACGATTTAATTGGTTATTCGGATTCAGATTTTGCAAGTGATGTTGATACCCGTAAGTCTACATCGGGTTATATTTTTATAATGAATGGTGGTCCAATTACTTGGTCCAGTCAGAAACAAAAGACCGTTGCTCTCTCCACTACTGAAGCAGAATTTGTGGCTGCTTGTGAAGCTACAAAGGAGATATTATGGTTACAACAACTTATGAGAGATCTGGGTGAAGGTTATAAATGTACAACTTTGCTAGTTGACAACCAAAGTGCTATCAAATTAATGAATAACCCAGTCTATCATAAAAGAACCAAACATATCGATGTTAAGTATAATTTTATAAGAGAGAAGGTTGAGTTGGGCTTCATAAAAATTAACTATGTTCCTAGTAAGAGTCAGTTAGCAGATATTTTTACTAAAGCGTTACCAGCTCATACCTTTACTTATTTAAGAGATAATATTTTGTTCTGTAATGAATAGTTTGTAAAGATACATTTATATATATTGTTACTTAAGAGTGTTAAATTTTTGTGGGAGTGTTGACCTCATTAAGAAAATTTTAACACTGGCCACATATGTTTAGTTACATTATATATTCTGTCAGGTGGCGCCTTTTGTTTTGTCGTCTGATTACTTTCCTCACTCAGAGTTCTTGCCTTGTAAAAGATTGTGCAAGTAAATAATATAGTTTACAATTTACAAGAATACATTCTTTTATTAGAAATCCTGTCAATAATTTAGTAAAAATATCTGCTAACTGACTCTTACTAGGAACATAGTTAATTTTTATGAAGCCCAACTCAACCTTCTCTCTTATAAAATTATACTTAACATCGAAATGTTTGGTTCTTTTATGATAGACTGGGTTATTCATTAATTTGATAGCACTATGGTTGTCAACTAGCAAAGTTGTACATTGATAACTTTCACCCAGATCTCTCATAAGTTGTTGTAACCATAATATCTCCTTTGTAGCTTCACAAGCAGCCACAAATTCTGCTTCAGTAGTGGAGAGAGCAACGGTCTTTTGTTTCTGACTGGACCAAGTAATTGGACCACCATTCATTATAAAAATATAACCCGATGTAGACTTACGGGTATCAACATCAGTTGCAAAATCTGAATCCGAATAACCAATTAAATCGTTATTCTCTCCAAACCTTATACACAAATTTTTAGTACAAATTAAATATCTTATAATACGCTTTACAGCATTCACATGTTGCTGACCAGGATTGTTTACATATCTACTCAATACATTCACAGCAAATGAAATATCTGGTCTCGAAACAGAACATAAAA
Organism: Eilema griseolum; assembly: GCA_963662185.1. Lineage (NCBI taxonomy): Eukaryota > Metazoa > Arthropoda > Insecta > Lepidoptera > Erebidae > Eilema > Eilema griseolum. The sequence continues at coordinate 19,332,425 of OY759248.1, read as the reverse complement.
ACAACAAAGATCCTATGGCCTCCCTATAAGGAAAATTAATAGTATTTTCATCAACATTCTTAGTTATAATAACATTTACATCTGCTGGTGTACTCACTGGATTAGCATTCGACATACAAAATTTTTCAATAATTTGTTCTATGTAATCCCTCTGATTAATATAGATAAAATCATTTATTCTTTGAATTTCCATGCCCACAAAATATTTTAATTGCAATACTTTTATTTTAAAAACTTGTTTTAAGTATTCTATTATATCTTGAATAAGCACTCTACTTGAAGATATTACAAGGGCATCATCAACATATATTATCAAGTATATCTTAATTTTCTTAAAAATCCCTATAAAAATACAATTATCAGCCTGGGACTGTACAAAACCATATTTCATCAAAAAAATTACTAAATCTTTTATTCCAACAACGAGATGCCTGCTTTAAACCATATAGAGATTTATTTAGCTTTAATATAACATTTTTATTTAAATTAATTCCTTCAGGTACTTCTATAAAGATATGTTCTTTAAGGTATCCGTTAAGAAATGCTGTTTTAACATCGAATTGTTGAATTTCTAACTTATACTTAGCTGCAAGAGAGAGAAGAATTCTAATAGAATCATATCTAGTTGTAGGAGAAAATATTTCGTGATAGTCAATATCCTTGATTTGATTAAATCCACGTGCACATAAACGTGCTTTATAACGTGTTCCATTATTCTCATTCTTCTTAATCGCAAACACCCATTTTGTAGTTAGCGTTCGCTCATCAGATCTCTCTACCATACTCCATGTATTGTTTTCTTCATGTGCAGCCAGTTCTTCCTTGATCGCTTGATACCACTCATGCTTCTGTGGACTCTGTAACGCTTCATTATATGTTTGAGGCAGTGACAGCTCAACAAGGTTCACTTCAAAACGTCTGTTTCTCGGTCTAAGTGTTATGTTGGAGCTAGACAAATCTCCTATTTCTTGAGATGGTTCATATGTTGGGTCATCACTGTTACAACTCAACAAGCTGTCATCAGACTCTGTCACTTGATTTGATTCATTCACTGTATTTTGTACTTCCGTTTCATTATTTTGTATCATCTCCTCTTCATTATCTGAAATACTTATTTGTGTAGTATTCTTCCTTATTTCTGGAATCAAATGTTCATCAAATATGACATTCCTCGATATCTTAATAGTTTTTCTATTTATGTCAAACATTTTATAATTGTTATTGTCATAACCTATTAAGATCATTTTTTCACTCTTTTTATCAAACTTTTTTCTCATCTCATCTGGTATATGAACATATCCAACACAGCCAAACACCTTCAAATGACCTATCTGAGGTTTAGTTCCGTACCATAATTCATATGGTGTTTTCCCTGGAGTCTGACTGGAAGATGTTCTATTTAATATGTAAACAGCACAGTTCACAGCTTCAGCCCACTGATATTGTGGCACATCTCTTGCATATAACATGGAACGAGCACTCTCAACTATTGTTCTATTCTCTCTTTCAGCACGTCCATTTTGCTCTGGTGTATACGGAGCAGTAAGCTCGTGAATTATGCCCTCTTTGTCCAGATAATCTTTAAAAACTTTATTGATATATTCTCTTCCATTATCGGTATGCAATATTCTAATACTGTGCATGTATCTATTCTTAATGAGATTGTTGTATTTCACGAATACTCCCATTACATCACTTTTATTTTTAATAAAATATACATGCCTGTAACTTGTGGCTGCATCCTTGAATAATAAGAAATATTTCATACCTTGCACCGAAGCTTGACTCATCGGTCCACATATATCACTATAGACTAAATTTCCAGGCTGCAGTTCTCCTCGCACAGATTTATGAAATGGAAACCTGCACTGTTTTCCATATGCGCATGCCTCGCAGACAAAGTCTTGTTCAACATGTTCAGTAATTTTCAATCCTTCTACCACACTATTAGCACACATATTTTTAATCTGTTTTAGATTAATATGTCCCAAACGTTCATGCCACATTTTTATATCACTTTTATTGTTTTGAACTAGATTGCAAGTATTTGAAATTACTGTTTTTATGTTTAATTCATACAAATTGTTTTGTCTTATTTTTGCACTCATCACTACATTATTGTCTTTATAAATTAAAGCACTTAGATCTTTCTTAATAATAGAGTAATTTTTCCTGATAATAACTCCTTCTGAAAATAAGTTTCTCCGCAAACTAGGAACATATAACACACCATGAAGTTCACTGTTTATCCACTGTCCATTAACATATCTCTTTATCAAAACTCTACCGATGCCGGAAACTTCTATAGCTTGTTTGTTTCCTAATGTTAGTGATTTCTGATCACACTCAAACAATTCTACAAAGAAATCTTTCCTATGGGTCATGTGCGCAGAAGCACCACTATCCAATATCCATGAATTCTCTTCAGTGTTGTAGCAATCAACTTCTACATTAAATGCTAACATGTCTGAATTTTGAGTGGGCTTTCTTTGTTTATTTTTCTTTGGGAAACGACATTCCTTAGCAAAATGCCCTCGCTTTCCACAGTTATAACAATCAAATCTATGTTTCATAATTTTGTTTTGATTGAGACCACTCCCACAAGCTCCAGACTCATTTTGATTAGGCTGTTTCTTCCAACTATTTTTAGCAACAAGGAGAGCTGTCTCTTGCTCTTCCACAGACGCTAAACTTGCTTCTTCATCTAACAATCGAGCCGTCAAATTATTGAGTGTCTGGTTTTTGGGATCTAACGACATCCATGCTTGTCGCAAATATCTGTACTTTAGAGGCAATGTTCCAAGTATTTTAGTAATAATTGCCATCTCACTAACTTCTTCACCACTTTCTTTTAACTGTTTTGCTAAGGTTTCAACTTTCGAAATATGTTGAGCCATGCTGTCATTTTCCGACATTTTGTATTGATAGAACTTCTCATGTATCAACATTTTACATAGTTCACTCTTTTGTTCATATATAGACTCAAGTTTTGTCATTATTTCCTTAGCTGTTTCACAATTTTCTATCAATGTAATTTGTTTGAAATCCATTGAAGATGTTATTATAAACATCGCCATACCATCATTTTTCGACCACTCAGCGCTATTTGTTTCTGGTCTTGATGTAGAAATATCAATTCCTTTCGCCTTCAGAGCACATTTGATTTGAAATTTCCACTGTCTAAAGTTATTTCCATCAAACTTTTCCAAATTCATTGATCGCACCGGATCCATTTTTTCTTGACAATGAATTTTTCACTTGTTTTCACTTTTTCTTTGCCTTCTCTCTTTTAGAGTATCCTGGGCCCATAACCTATTGGATTATTGACAGGATTTCTAATAAAAGAATGTATTCTTGTAAATTATAAACTATATTATTTACTTGCACAATCTTTTACAAGGCAAGAACACTGAGTGAGGAAAGTAATCAGACGACAAAACAAAAGGCGCCACCTGACAGAATATATAATGTAACTAAACATATGTGGCCAGTGTTAAAATTTTCTTAATGAGGTCAACATTGCTCGAACTAAAGGTGTCTATCAAATATCCGAACAATCAATCGACAGGGGAGGCCCAAGCACCTATTATTATTATTATTATTAAGTTCATTTTGACTACTTTGCTTGTCAAAATGGATAATAATGCTAATCGTACGACGGCGGAATGTATATATTATGATTTTTTTTTACGTGGGAAAATTCGAATTCCCCCCGTCTGAGCCCGTGTGAGAGGTTTTGTCGGACTCGAATCTACTAAAACGCACTACGCCTGTGGGTGGTCGTTGTTGGTTGCCGTAGGTGAGGTTGACAGGATTGCCTGAAGTTTCAACTAAGTTAAAAAATCAAAGGTATGTATGGACCTATACCATGATCGCGTTAGTTCTCGTTAATATTATTGTATAACATGTAACGCGATAATTTAAAAGTTATTACAGGCTATAATCAGGTGTCTATGACTACCTTCTGGCTAACCAACAATAGTAATAGTAGTACCTACCTAATATTCTTTTAAAGTAAGACAAGTCTAATGGTATCTACTCTGCGTTTTAGTGACCTTAGTTTACTAGAAAAAATAATGACGATGGATTTGAGCAATATAGGTATTGAAACTATCAAAATCACTCCAGATCGGGTTCGAGTACGATACGCGTAGTAAAAGAACTCGCAAGAGGGTAGATCGATATATTTCTTCCTAAAAAACTTTTACACTTTTCACCGCCAATACTCAAGTTCCTCCATAATAATGGTGCTTGCAACAGCGCCGAAATATCAGAAACTCTGAACAATACCACATGGTAAATATCCCGATAACTTTAATACTAATTACTTGAGCAATACCTTAACCATGCTATAAACAGATTGTTATATTTGCTGTGGCAAAAGAGTACTTAAATTATAGTGCAGGCATAAATAATTATGGAGTAGTTTGTAAGGAATAGATGTTAGGGTGAATTTAAGCCATATGTGTCCATTACTCAATATAACATACCCCAAAGGCATCGTTTTGGATGATATAACAGACTCACTTCAGTATCCCGGAGCGTTTCCATGCAGATTTATGAATTTTAATCTTAGGCGGAGGATCGAGTGCTATGGTGCATATTAGTATACGAAGTGTCCAGCAGTGGAAAGCAATATGCTATTTGAATGATAGATAAGCTTACACGATCATAGCTGACCAACCAAAAATTTTTTACTTCATTTCAATTAATGTACTAGGCAAGGTCTTTGAGTTGTGAAAAATAAATGGAATTCGCCATTTTGTGGTGGCGCCCATCTTGGAATTGAAATTTGTCATAGTGTATTTTCTTTATACCACTTAGATATCAGACAAGCGCACGGCCCACCTGATGCAAAGTGGTTACCGTGGCCTGTGGACGTATGTAACACCAGAAAAGCTACACTCGCGCTGCTGACCTTGTAAGCACAGAGTTTCTGTGCTATCAGTGTAGAGGACAAAACAGGACAAGCCTTTAGTCATCCCACGGACAGCACAAATTCTCCAGTGAGCTCTGGCTACCCTACTCACCGCTAGGAACACAGCACGAAGTTATTATATCAAAGAATCAAAGAATCAATTTCATTTATTCAGTTTAGGCACACAAAGAGCACATATGAACGTCAAAATTTTACAATTATGTATGTCAAGAAATAATATAAAAATATTAAATAATGTAAAAATAAACCATTGGAAAATGATTCTTTCGCTGATTCGGTAGATTAGTTCTACTGAGAAGATACCAGCAAGAAACTCAGCGAACTACATTAGAACTAGATTATTTTTCTTTTTTAAACTTACTTTAGTTTACAATTTATTTTGTGCGAGCAAGCAAGAGACTTATGTTGACCACGCATTAACATCATTGAGGTACTCATCCACTTTATAGTAACCTTTACAAATTAAAGTTTTTTTCACTTCTTTTTTAAATTTATTTATTGTCTTCATGGTCGGCAGCACGAGTGTGACACCCCTGGTGTTGCATACGTCCATAGGCCATGGTAACCGCTTCCCATCAGGTGGGCCGTGTGCTTGTCTGCCAACTTAGTGGTATAAAAAAAATATATATATATATTCAAGTCTTGAGGAATTTTATTAAATATTTTTATGCAGCTGCCTACAAATGAATCACCAACCTTGTGAAGCCTAAGTTTTGGTACAAATAGTTTATCTTTATTTCTCATATTAAAATTGTGTACATCAGATAGTTTTTCGAAAATATTTAGGTTTTATCGTACATATAAGATATTTTCATAAATGTATTGAGAAGCAACTGTTAAAATATTAATTTCTTTGAAAAGTTGTTTCAGCGAGTCACGGGGTCTGAGGCTATAGATCGCTCGTATCGCTCGTTTCTGTAGTACAAATATAGTTTCAATATCGGCAGCTGAGCCCCACAGCAGCAGACCGTATGACATAACGCTATGAAAGTAGATAAAATAAACTAATCGTGCAGTTTCCTCATAACCGCGGTATTCTGTAGGGCGGAGGTACTTCCCCAGTTGGACTGCTCAATTGGGCGGAAATACTGCCGTGTCCTACCTCCTAATATATAGTGTATAGTATTTTACTACTTAAGCTATTTGATTTATTACCCATAATGAGGGAGTTGTGAAATATATGCACTAATAAACGCTGGTGTCCCACAAGGCTCCGTGTTGTCTCCGACGCTGTTTCTGCTGCATATCAATGACATGCTGTCTGATGGCTCCATTCATTGTTATGCGGACGACAGTACCGGGGACACGTGTTACACGGGCCGTGCAAATAACCCTCAGTCCGAGGTGGAGAAGAGTCGCGAACAACTTGTGTCTAAAATCGAGACTACTCTCTCTGGAGTATACGATTGGGGACGACTAAACCTAGTCCAATTCAACCCCACTAAGACACAAGTATGTGTATTCATCGCTAAGAAAACCCCATTCGTGGTGGCGCCGCAATTCCTGGGCACACCGCTTACCATCTCCTCGAGTATCGGGATCCTTGGTGTCGATATCTCCAGCGACGTCCAATACCGAAGTCATTTGCAGGACAAGGTTAAGTTGGCATCAAGAAAACTCGGAGTGCTTAACAGGGCGAAGCAGTACTTCACTGCGGGGCAGCAACTCCTTCTTTATAAAGCACAGGTCCGGCCTCACATGGAGTACTGCTGTCACCTTTTTGCTGGAGCACCTGCATACCAGCTTGACCCTTTCGACTCGTTGCAAAGACGGGCATTGAGGCTGGTTGACAATCCCATACTCGCAGGTAGAGTGGAACCTCTTAGCCTTAGGAGGGATTTTGCCTCACTGTGTGTGTTCTACCGCCTATACAATGGTTTGTGCTCAGATGAATTGTTTGACATGATGCCCGTAGCTACATTCTATCATCGCACCTCTCGCCATAGGCAGGGAATTCATCCCCACACATTGCGACCTGAGCCGGTGCGCACTGTGCGGTATGCAAGAAACTTCATCCCACGCACACTCAAGCTGTGGAATGACCTCCCTGCTGCGGTTTTCCCAAGCGCCTACAATATGGGGTTCTTCAAGAGGGGCATCAGAAGGTTTCTTCATGGTCGGCAGCACGAGTGTGACACCCCTGGTGGTGCATACGTCCATAGGCCACGGTAACCGCTTCCCATCAGGTGGGCCGTGTGCATGTCTGCCAACTTAGTGGTATAAAAAAAAAAAGCTCCATCATTTTGTGGCGGCGGCCATCTTGAAATATTTTTTTTCAATATAGCTTTCAAACAAAAAAAACTAAATCTAAATCGGTTCATCCGTTCAGGAGCTAATACCATACAATCGCACACGTGCACGCACACGCGCCTTCTCCTTTTATGGTTCAGACTGGGTAACGTCATAAAAAATTGACCAAGGAATCTATCAAGGTCGAGTGCAGCGCAGCGCCCGAAGCTGAGTGCTTAAAGAATTGCACTACTGATAGTTGGAGAAGTAGTCAAGATATAGGATATTATTTTCACGAAAATTTCAGCTATTTATGGTACACAAATATTTAGACCATATTTCGGTAAACCGAATAACTCCAATATTGGGTAATAATTGAGAGAGCTTTTAAATGAAGTTGAAAATAGCGCATTGCGATTTGCTCGACATTTTATTTGAATTGGACTTTCATTCTTTTTTTTAATCATGTAATGGCAATGAATAAATATGAATAAGCGTTCAAATTTCTGAATATAATTTTATTTATTTAAACACATTATATTGAATAAGCGTCAGTGTTTTAACGATTAAAGGTTGACCTTACGAGAGAGAGATTCTAGGTTCATACATACATATAATCACGCTTGAGGGTTAGGCAGAGGTGAATTAAAACCCACATTTCACCAATCATTGATTTTGGTCCAACGTAATAGGAAACATTAGACAGATACATACAGCCCAGACTCGGCCTCAGATACATGGTTTGAGTCAACAATTATGTCCGGAAGACGGCAATAGGCTCACCCCTAGGTTCAAATACTGGCTATTGCACTATCGACGTAAACCCAAGGTTAGCTGCAGAGTTTATAGAGAATATTAGTAATTTCAGAAAATAATAATTAAGAAAAACTACTGTCAAACTATTTATTACTTTAACAAACTGGTGACGAAAAGTGTAAACTCGTGACATAAGTCTTAATTAACTGATCACGACGAGCCAGTGTTAAGCCTAGGGATGAAAGGAATGATTACAATACCATGGCCCCGTCACGTTTCACTTCAAAATCAAACTCTTGATGACTTTTCATAGCCAATCGCACCCACCATAACTTGAGCCCGGCCTATCGATAAAACAAGCGGATGATTCTAACATTTCAACCCTACAATAGACCAAGTTATTCTGAACATCCAACAATTGTTAGTTAAGTAAATTAATTAACGAGTATAAAAGCGTGTTTAATTATAATTTGAATATTAATTGATTAGTTCGAGTAATGTCTACATATTGATAAAGGGAAGTACCTACTGCTAATGTTTCAGATAACATTATTTAATAACTTGCATAGTTAAATAAAAATGAATAGTATTGGCCCCGGTAGAAGGGGTAGACCCATGAAGGCTTGACGTAGTAAAAATTGACATACGAGCTGCCAATGCTTTTTTTATAAAAGTTTGGTAGCAGACAAGTACACGGCCCACCTGATGGAAAGTGGTTACCGTGGCCCATGGACGCTAATATTACAGTGGTCTTACTACCAGAGTAACATCGCCAATCGGGGCATATAATAAGTCACCTAATTCTAAAAATGAGTGTTCATCGGTATTCGGTTTAACTATATACCTGCCCGTTTATTTTTTGTTATTATTTTTGTGTTATTTTCACAAGTCACTATTTGCATGATATCAAGTACCCACATCAAGCATAAAAATATTCACGTAACTCTCGTCAATCGTCAATCCGAACTAAACTCATCCCACAAGGAATAAACATGTGTAAAAAGTTCAACTTTATACAAAATTCACTAAGCAAATCCATCGCCATTCATTTCCTTAGCGGCCTAAAGTCAGTTCATGATACACCAAGATCCCGGGGGACATTTAGCAAGTTTTTGCAGATGTTCCCAGGATACAGTCCGGTAGAAACTGGTTAGATGCGGAATATCGTCGAAGTTCGCCGAACTTACCCGAAGTTCTCCAAAGTCAAAGTTTGTTTCGTTACTTCGTTAGTATTGGCACAATTTACTTCATGGCAACATTTACTCACACAATCGGGTTTAATGTCCGAGAATTAGGTTTTATGAGACAGACATTTAATGGATAAAATTTGAGATAGTGTAAATATACCGCTACTGTATTTAACTAATTTGGTTAGATTCTCGAGCTATACGCAGTTTTAAGTAGATTTTAAATTTTCAATAGAAGCATTGTCTCGAAAAACTGTTGACAGTATTGTACATGGTTCTAATGGGTGGTACTGAAAAAAGTTGGTGAAAAGCGACATCATCACACGACAAGGCGGTATCATTAATACTTTCGATTACTATGACTATTTTTATATTTATTTATTTATTCAACTTTATACACAGTACACAAAGGCGGATTTAATACCAAAGGCTAACAGTCAACAGTGATGCAGAGATAAATTGAGTTAGGTGCAGGTAAAATGATAACCTATCTACTGCACTGATGATGTTCGAATTTGTGATATATTGTCCGTACATAGACAAAGTAATAATACAGACCAACAATACATACACACTATAATACATAAGAAATTATAACTAACACAGCGTTTGCGTTCACAGCAAAGGTATCATCTTTCCTTCCCCTTCCCACTCTTCAGAGCACGCCACTGCCACTGCAGGACAATCTCAATACCTATCCTAGGCATTCTCCTTTCCTACATAGGACAATATGTGCAGGCCTTAGATGTCACCCTCACACTGTGCAGAATAAACGAGCAAGAACCAAGCGGTTCGGAGACTCTTTTCTTTGCCGCACCACCAAGACCTGGAATTCATTACCAGCATACGTGTTTCCTTCTTCCTACAGTCCCGGGGCCTTTAAGCGGGGCCTGAAAAAGCATCTGATGAGGCCGCCAAGCTGAGTGCCACCATTGTAGCACTTAGTGTCTGTAATGGTGACCCTCTTTCCCGAGACTTTGCCTTTAGCTTACCATCAGGCGAGGTGAGGTCAAGTTGGTGTGTCCTAAATTAAAAAAAAATATATATTGTAGTATCGACCGTTCCATCGTGCTTCCGGTTGTACAATTTTAAAGCATGTGGCTATCTGCAAATTGACAATAAAGAGATGTTATTATTAGCTTATCAACTTTCTTATGTCGACCGGGTTGCGAGGAATATGCCTACGGCAACCTATGATCCTTAGACGGTGTGCGTTTTAGTCGGTACAAGTCCGTCATAACCTCGCCCACCGGCTCCGGTAAGGGGAGGGGAGGGGAGGGGATCCGTGGGGATATTTCGCACATTAAAAAAAAGCTTATCTATTTTTGCTGTGCAACTATTATTGGATTTTGCCCTTCAGACACCCTTCAGTGTGATAGATTAAGATAGGATTTTAAATTTATCTAACAGACCCTCTATTAGATAAATCGATATCTCATTTTCTTCGAACTGAAATAACGATTCGAACGAATATTAATGATATAATCTATCCAGACTAGTACCCATAAATTTACCGAAAAAAGGTACGTTATTTAAATTTAGCGTGTTCCATTTGCATACATTTATTGCAAGATAATCTGGCTAAGTTATCATAATTATCTGAGCCTTCCCCCAACTCAGTTGGGGTCGGCATACCAGTCTAACTGTGATGCAGCTGAACTTCAATATTTTCCGTGAAGTGACTGCCATCTGACTTTTACAACCAAATGGCGATATCAAAGTTCTGTAGTTGCGCCAACTACCCGATTTTGGTTGCCGAAGGTGAGGTTGACAGGCATATCCCTCGTACCCCGGCTGACGCAGGGCCATCTCTCTCGATTTGACCTTCTTCGGTTGTGGGAACCACTAAGTCCCCAACTGGTCTCTGGAATCGAGAAGCCACCGCGTCCTGCTTTTGCCAACGTAACAGACGGCTTCACCTCTCACCCCCAGGTTTGCGCTCATGGGGAGGCGGAGGTTATTCACCGACCTCTCGGATTCACTACCATCACGCCACAGAGATTAAACGCTAACTGGCTAAGTAATATATTAATATTGAAGACAAGTAACAAAGCCTCTGTAAATCGCAATAGAATAACTAATTCAACATGTTAATCTGCGTTATAATCTAGCCTATTGTTAAGACATGGACGTAACTTAATAAGATTAAGGGAATGAATGATAACGTACGAGAGATTAGTCCTAAATAGCGCTAGAATGGATGTATTTATGAAATGATGTATACCCTAGGAGTAGATTTCAAATATATTGAAAATCAATCAATTAGACTTATGCAGACCTGGACATAGTCCTCCAATATGCGCCATTTTTCCTGATCCTCCGCCTTCCGTAGCCAGTCTATTCCAATCTTTTTCAGGTCATCTGTCCACATGTCTAAAGGGCATCCTCTCTTCCGTTTGCGGTTTTAGCGGTCTCCACTTTAGGAATCGTTTGCTCCAACGGCCATCGGTCCTTCTACTGGTATGGCCAGCTCTCAGCTACTTCTGTTTGCTTATTCTGCGACTTATGTAGGTAACTTTAGTTGTTGGATGACCTCGTTATTGATTCTTTCCTGCAAGTATAGTTCGCGCACCATAGTACGCTGCGCGACTTTTAAATTGTCGGTGAAAGTATGAAGCTGACAAAAATGCAAAAAAAAACCGCAGTAAAGTCAAATACCGATGATCATGATCTTAAAACATGAAATTATCATAGTCCACTCAGCCATTTCATATTTCATAACACCAATTCAAACAATCATGCAGCCGATATACATGAATCTGAAGTTAAATTTTAACTTAAAAGTCAACCAACGGTATACTTAATGGAGCTTACTCAAAACAAAGTAAATAAAGGCGCCCAATTAATTAACACTTTTCTTGAAAATTTACTTTGTAAACTCAATAAAAGTTTATTGAAATTAAAGAGTAATAGCTTCATTAATAAATTATGGTGTTTTTGTTAAATTTTACTTAAAATTTCTGTTGAGTGTTGAGTTCGACCATAAATATAAACCGTACAACTGATGTACATTCGGCAAAGGAGATAAGTATACACCTTCTCACATAAAGTTGTACGTACGAGTGTTTCCTTAAAGTTCGTCCACTTTCGTAACTGATTTTTGATAACCAGCTACGGATATGAATTTTTCTTGCTTGTTTATTAAAACAAGTTACGTAAGTAGAATTAATTATCTTTCAGAACCGAGTACTAGCTACCAAAAGAAATTATTTTCCATTTTGGTAACTGCCTATTAAATAAAGAAAATTTTGCAAACAATGCTTTTCTGTGTAGTGATTTATTAAACTTTACATTACTTTAGTCTTCATATTGTTAGACATTTGTTCACTACCGTTGCTATTACGAATTTATCACGGAGAACGATTTCTTTCGTAGACATTTCTCAACGCAAAAAGCATATCTACTGAAATGAGGCGCACATTTACGAATATTGTGAATGCACATCTACGCGATTACCTCTACGAATATTGATTAAATTAAAATATTTGGGAATAATAAATATTAACTGTGAGTGTGTATGTGTGTGTGTGTGTGTATGTGTGTACGTGTAACCCGAAATCTGAAACAACGCGTAGAACTTAATTCTCTAGATCATAAAAGGACCGATTTTATATTACGCAGGGCGACTAATTTGAATCAGAATTTGAGTTAAACCTTTGAGAGTTGTTTAAGACAATTTTTAATTTTCCTTACGTATCTTTTTTATGTATAGTTTCAACAACTATTTCTATAATAAAACATAAATAAATAATACATCCTAGAATACAATCATTGTTTTAATCCGTAACTTTATACAAGAAATTCTGATTAGAACATAATATATCGTTTGTCGACTATACTATATTATTATATATGTAACAACCCTTCAACGAAATTAGATTATTGATAGGTACTATGAAAACTCACATCGTTTTCGTTCTACTTTTAATTTGTTTAGGGGGTGGTAAAGTATATCAGAATTTCCTACTTAAGTTGATTAGTACATGGACTAAACATTGCTTGTTGTACCATTTTGACAGATTGTATTAATTTGACGAATAATAAATCTTTATACAAAGAAACAAAGACACATAAGATTTAAAATATTGTAATAACTGAACTGTATTTTTGGGCTAATAAACTAGCGCATAATAATTACATTAAAAATCCTACTTGTCTTCAGAGTCATTTGACTGGAAAACCGTCAACTAAAGAAACAGCACTAAAAATTGTGCTTATGTACTTTTATATTACTGCTGCTAAAGCTGTCTGTTTCTTTCCCACACAAACCATTATTACTGGTGACTAAGGCTGACAGTAGCCCTTGGGGAGGATATTATCCTTTTCTCTTCCGAGGCTTTACCCAACATAGTTGCGGTCGGTTTTCATCTAAGTTTTGAACGCCTACTGAAGACCACAACTACCCACTGATAAATCGAAGTTCAGTCAGTACTATTATCGGTACTGTGGTTCTGTAGTTAGACCGAATGGTCGAACTTTTTTAGGATTCCAACTACTCGTTACCACTGCCACAGATGTTTGTACAGCAACCAGAGCTGAAGACAGCTTAATGTGCTCTCTGTGACACGGAGAGGTATGTTGTGTTAAGAATGATTACTTATTCTACGATTGAACTAGTTCTCGATTCTGTTAAAGCAATACCACTGTAACACCATGTACACTGCCAAATATTAATTTAATTTTAGACTTTAAAGTAATGCTAATAAAGTTCGAAATTAAAAAAGTATTAGCTGAGTGAATGACGAAGTGTTATAAAACTCTTCAATTAATTTTGAACTTTAAAATTATATGCATAAAATCAAAAATTTAATGAATGGTGTGGCTAGTATTGCTGAGTCTATTAGAAAGAGGATTATATTTCCCTCAACGTTAGTCACCAGCTAACGATTGAGACTTTTGATTTTTCAACTGTTTTAGGTAAAACAAAAAGCAAGTGTACTGATTATCTTCACAACTCGAATCAATATCCTTTGTTCGACACGTGACAATGGTACTCTTCGATTACACATTGTTTACATCTCTCGCTGTCTATATAACAAATAAGGTTCTATTTACTCGGGATTAGTCCGAAAACTATGTGACAATTTGGCATGATACGTCTGTTGTAATTTTCTCATAATACGAATACGATGATACGGTTTTTGGGGTATATTGTTGAATATTTGGACTGTTAGATATATGAAGCTTCATTTATTATGGTGGAACTTCACATGGCTATTCGTGTTTGCGTATTTGACATATTTGACTAGCAATTACCATGTGTGGACAGTGTGTTGGCAAAGCATTTGCCTTATTGCCAATCAATACGTACAACTGACAAGTTATTTGGTTTTTTTTTTGTCTTTATGGTCAGTAGATACTCTTTAACAGTAGACAAAATGTGACAATTCATATGTAACACCGCTTTGAAGTGAATAATTTTTGTGAAGTAAATCATGTTTGTCCATATTTTCATGTTTGCATATACGTCAAAAATTTTTCCAAATCAACAAACGCCCAATAGCAAACACAAATAGCCAAATGTAGTGCCACCATTACATATTGAACAAAGTCAAAGTCGAAAATCATTTATTCTGTATAGACCATTATATCGGCACTTACAAAACGTCAATAAAAAAGGAACATGAAAATCAGTTTAGTAAATGTACCACCGGTTCGAAACGCGGCCCCGACCTGAGAGACTCCGGCAAGAAACTCAGCGGGCATTTGTTTGGTCTATTTACGAACATACACTTAAATCTACTTAAACTAAATACAAAAAAAATACTTGAGTAGCATAGTTAAGCGAACAGCTCATTTCTAAGCTTGTTTATCATCCAAGTATTCTTGGATTTTATAATAGCCTTTCTGGCACAATTTATGTTTAACTATATTTTTAAATTTATACACAGGTAAATCCCTAATTTGATTAGGGAGCTACAACAACACAACAACAAGACATTTGTTCCACAGTATTCTGTTTTTTAACCTAACCGGTAAAAAAGTTGAAGCACTTTTAAATATACCTGAATGAAAAACATTGTCAAATATTTTAGCAATTAGAAATAATAGTTTAAAACAATCCTTGACAATCTTTTAGAATGCCGTGAGGCTAAATCGATCAGCCTCCCAGACAATGGCAATTCATTGACCGTGTTATTGTAGAATAGTATGAAAAAATTAAATGTATGTGATTTGACACATAATGACAGTCGTCAACGTATGTCAAAAACGTCAAATCCCTTACATTCCTCATTATATTCTACAATACGCCGGCCAATAAATTGCCACTTATTTAGAGGGGCAGGTTAGAAAATAAAGTTACTGAATTGTGAGTTACTTATAATATCGATGTAGGGGGGCTCTCGCAACAGAGTCACGTGGCTTTAAACGAACGCCCCACGAGGCAAGGAATGTAAGTGTAGTGACGATTAGTCTAGTCTAGACGCCTAGCGCACAGTATTCGAGTGGCTAATAAATTGTCTCAAAACAGTTCACTAAGCTCTTCTAATTAATCATAAATCACAATATTCACAATTGCGTCACAAATGAATGAAATAATATCTATGGTTGCTGATGTCATTTGCGTTATGCACTTGTTAGATTAGGGGGGGTAAATCAGGGTGAGCAAATGTGTATGTAAAGTCAAATTACTCTATTGCCACAGCATTACTAATTTCCTCTTATGTAGCCAGGAAGCCAGTGCTAACCACCAAGGTAATATAAATTAAACTACCAGTATTATTCTGTTACTTCAATATCTCTTTATTCTGTTCTCTCAAGCTTCGGGTCACTTGTAATGATGGGTTAAGGAAGGAATACTACGTTAGTTCCATTAGGACCTATTGACTGGGAAAAGAACTAACAAGAAACCAGTCCGTCTCCTAATCACGACATGGTATATGTTATAACACTTCATCATATACCAAACTTTAACATAATACAACCCTGATATCACACCAGTGACTCAGGTTATTAGCTAACACTATAACACAGTTACCACATAATAACTTTAATATTACACTGGTATCGAACCGATTCTTGTAATCGTCACAATACTCGTACAGCCAAAATTACACGCTATTATGTTATTGTATTATCCCTAAGAAATATAATCAGTAGATATAGTATACTATAGCCAATATACAAATAATAACATATTAGTAATACATTGTAGTTTGATACTGTGTAGCTAACAAGTATATTTTAGTTAGACAATATTTCAAATACCCTAAGTGGGTATTCAATATGAATCACTATTTCATTTACTATTCACCAATCTTCTATCATACATTTACTGTCACACCAATAATAACCATAATAATTATTCTGTGTAAGTACACAATTATTACACCATAAATACACAGTAGATTACACAGTATAAGTATTATTAATGTAACAGAGGTATATCGTACCTTACACTTCGACAGCTCGGGATCAACTGAATCCCTTTTGATACTGTTTACGTCTTTTATAGTTTTCGATTCGTCGCAATGCATCGAATGATTTTCAACTACCCACTTATGAATCTATTTTACAAAATCGTTTCATAAATACTAAAAATTAATATAATTGTACTTTATCGTAATTATACATCATATTGTATCTCACTTTGACATATCAACCTCCTAAAATAAAAATAATCTAAAACACTCATGCCGGGTGGCTGACGTAGTGACACTACGCGCCCATAGATAATAAATAGATTACGGTTTTTAAACTGTTTTTGTTTCTTTTGTTTTGTTTTTGAGATGTTTATATCTAAGTATAAGGTATGATTTGCGTTGTGTTTGAATATAAGTAATACTTTACTTTCTTTCTTCTTTATTCTTCTTTCTTTCTTCTTTCTTTCTTCTTCTTTCTTTGTCCTTTCTTTTTTCTTTCTACTTTCTTTCTAATCTCAGCCACTCATATCCTGTATAGTATACAGGGCAACACTTGCTAGATTTAGATGACTTTTGCATACAGTGCAAATAATTCCATTAAAATTAATAGTTCGGCGACTCTTTTCTTAGTCGCACCATGAATTCTAAGAATTCTTTAAGCAGGGCGTGGAAAAGCACCTTATGAAGCCGACTAGCTGAGAGTCACCATTGTAACATTATTAGTTTCTGTAATGATGACTCTCTTTCCTAAGACTTTGTCTTCATTTATCATCAGAGGTTAAGTCACATTGACGTGCCCTATATAACAATATCTATGTTACGTATTTTCGGATACAGGTTTCATGGTAGCCCTCAGATTTTACCCGAGAAGAGGGCCAGATCGTGAGAGATGGCCCTGAGTCGGCCGGGGTGCGAGGGATGTGCCTGTCAACCTCACCTTCGGCAACCAAAACGACCCACAGGCGGCGTGCGTTTTAGTCGGTTCGAGTCCGACATAACCTCCTCCACCGGCTCCAGTGGGGAGGTATCCGTGGGGATTATGCGTACGTAAAAAAAAGGCCTCAGATTTTACTATACCGTGGAACTTTTATGTTATGTTTCCATGCCAATCGACACTGTTTGGCTTACTTTCAAGGGCACATTTATGATAAGGATCTTTTATATGTATAAAAGTCACACTTAAGTTTGATGCAGGAGTATGAAGTAACAATGGGGTGATATCGAATACGTTAATCATAAGAAAACACGTCACGTTTAATATTCTACATAATAGCAGCGTATTTTATGTAATAACTAGCCTATGCCCGCGGTAACGCCTGCATCAAAACTTTTGATCACGTAATCTCTCACCAGTATTTCTCAACCGATTGCGATCAAACAAACATAAGATTTACATTTGACCAAAATCACATTATAATCCGTTCAGTAGTTTTAACATACAAACAGAAGAAATTCATTCTTTTTGTTAATATAGCTATACTAATATATAAGTTCTTTTTCCAAATCTACAATGTACAGCTCACTTTACAATCTTCACTAATATTTTAAAGCTGAAGAGTTGTTCTGTTTGTTTGTTTGCTTGAACGCGCTAATCTCAGGAACGACTGGTATGATATGAAAAAGGATTTTTTTGTTAGATAAATAGTCTATCAACGAAGGTTCATCGAACATCACATTGCTACAAAAGGAAGTGGAACAGTCATCACAAATATCCAATTTTCTTTTTATACCACTTAGGTGGCAGACAAGCACACGGCCCACCTGATGGGAAGTGGTTACCGTGGCCTATGCCTGCCGACCCTGAAGAAACTTTCTGACGCCCACGGGCGAAACTGGAGCGAGTCGTTTAGTTACATATTGTATTTTTGCTAACGGGAATTAACGTGATCAGGGTACAGCTATATATATACATACTTTTGAATTGCGTGCCCATGTTACATTAATCGTGTTCATAGGCTCACTGCCTCAGTGGTGCACGCTCTCCGTTGACGAATACCATAGCAAAAATAAATTTAAAAAAAATAAAGTAGGTTTTTTTTTATACAACTTAGGTGGCAAACAAGCACACGGCCCACCTGATGGAAAGTGGTTACCATGACCTATGAACGTGTGTAACACCAGTGGAGTCACATCCGTGCTGCCGACCCTGTAAGAACAGAGATTTTGTGCTGCCAGTGTAGAGGACAAGCCTTTGGTCATCCCACTGACAGCACAAAAACTCTCCAGTGAGCTCTGGCTACCCTGCTCACCGCCGGGAACACAACACGAAGTTATTATAACCGCGGTATTCTGTAGGTTCCCGGTAGAGTAGAATTTTGGCCACCCTATCTCTTCCCATGTGGTGTCGTACAAGGAGACTAAGGGATAAGACTGTTTAACATCAGACAGATATATACAGCCCAGACTCAGACTCATATGCATCGCTCGAGTCAACAATAGCCCGGTATGCGGCAATACGCTCACCCCCTGTTACGTGGGACCGAATACAATGATTGGTGAAATGTGGTTCACCTCTGCCTAACCCTCCGGGGATAAAGACGTGATTATATGTATATATGTAATACCCGACTGATGCTAAAAATATCGAAACAAGTTTGACAGTAGGCGGTACCCATTTGCTAATCATAAACCAAAAGAAAATTAATGGATACCGTCTGCTATGAATCTTGTTTCGATTTATTCAGCATTGGTAGATTTATAGATTTCCAATAAAAAAATTTTTAATTATAATGTGGTCATGATATACATTTTGTAATCCTTATGATAAGTCTTATAATTTAATAGCCATATTGTCGTTAACATTTTTTTTTCCTTAAACTATATTACAACGGCCATGTTAGTTTTTTATCGAGTCACATATACAAGCACACTTGGGTTACCGAGACAAATCTAACGAGATATTTATTGAAGAAATGTGTCCCGTAGTTTAGAAGATACGAGTTAATAAAGAATATTACAAACATACGTACATACATACGTAACCTTTCTTGTCAGTCGGATAAAAAGTTATACCACAGCAAAAAAATATAAAACATGCGCACTTAAGTTTCAGTTTCCTTGATACCAACGTCTCATTTTGACCTCGTTTCTCTCCAGAGTTAGTGTAAGGTAAACATAAGAGCAATAATATTCTACCACTAGACCACCTGCCGTTTGAGAGGCCGCCAAGATGAGATTCCGGGGCTTCTGAAGATTACACCCGGGAACGCAGTAAGAAATTGCCTTTTTACGAAATGCTGGTCTTGGTAGGTTTAATTCTGTTATGTCCTCAACGTTAACCCACGTAAACTTCGATACATCAATAAAAGACTTTTTCCTTGTTAGCCTTATAATAAGAAAAGATGACTTCATAACAAAGTCGTTTACCTGGGTCATCCTGGCTATGACCGGATATCGTCTGAAGCAGCGATTCTCAAAGTTGAGTACGTGTACCAGTTGGGGTCACCGGACATCGTGGGTAGGGGGTGCTACACAATTCACGTATAAACAGATTTTAGTCATTTTTCTGGGCAAGATGACAGAAGGAATATCCGGGTCTTTGATGTAATATGATAAACTTCCTTTAGACGTTCCTAACAACTTACTTCTGTGGAGGATTTTACATTATTCTCAATAATAAAAACAAAATCAAGTATCATGTAAATACTGTATCTGAATTAAGAATACAATTGAGGCAAAATTTCTCTAGCAATTGAAATCATGCAATAAAAAGCAAGTCGGCCCGTCACATTAATACATTAATAAATATAAATAAACCTTTTATTTTTTTGTAACTTAGATATTGGTTTTCTGATTCCTTGGTTGCCACTGTCATGAAAATCTATAAGGATTACGTAAAGCTTTGAGAAACCCTGGTCTAAGGTATATACAGGACACAAAACAAATCTCATCACGTAAGTTAGATAATAATGTTATCAATGGATGACTGACCAAAGATGAGGAAATATACCATTACCGTACCTCGTATTCTTAATGAGTTTCTTAGAAAGATAGATGCAATGTACTGTTACTGTAGTCCAGGGAAATTATAATAAAACCATAAAACCAATCAACGGCCAGGTGGAAGGACGATCTCATAATGGTCGCCGGTAAGCGCTGGATGCGGGCTGCTTTAGATCGGTCATTCTGGAAGTCTGTGGGAGAGGTCTATGTTCAGCAGTTTTAGCGTTATTCGTATAAATTATTATAAATATTTAAGTTTGAGAAAATTTTTGGATGTTTTGATGTAGGCATGTTACTAAAATAAGAAACTCAAGAACCAATTGTTCTGGTCACTCTTTCCTTTGCCACATCATTTAGACCTGAAATTCATTACCATCTCACGTATTTCTTTCTACAGTCTCGGGTCCTTTAAGCGCGGTGTGAAAAAGATATAAGCATAATTGTAACATGATGCGTGTAAGTATTGGTGACCGTCTTTCCTGAGCCTTTGCTTACCATCAGACGAGGTGAAGTCTAATTATGAAATAATAAAAAATAAAAAAAATATTGTGTCAATAAACATGGTTTACATAGTTGGTATTTGAAGACTCCTTTTAAGCAAGAAATGCCTGTGTTAGGAGCCTCCGCTCCTCCATTTCATAGGTTGTAACTATTAACACAATACAATGTTAAGCTAATCAATAAAGTTACAAAGTATTTTTTTTTATTTCTTTGCTTACAATTTTGTTAAATTTATTTTGTTTATAATATTCCTTGTATAGGAATATGAGTAGGTATGTGTGTGCGTGTGCGTGTGCGTGTGCGTGTGCGTGTGAGTGTGTGTGTGTGTGTGTGTGTACGCGTGTGTCTGTATGTGTGTATGCGTGTTCGTGTGTGAGCGTGCATATGTGTATCTAAATAGTAGGTTGTAAAAGCGTTTCCGTATCTTCATATGTCAGTAGCTTTATCCATTTCATTATACTCTGTTTACATTCATAGTACTTTTTTGAATAAATATTAAGCTCTTTGTTTATTGCATTATACAATTGTGCTGATCTTTTGTTGAACTGTATAGAAGCAAAGGTAGTTCTAGTTTTAGGCATTTGGACCACTTTATAATGATCTTCTTTTAGAGTTATTCATGTTTGAGTCGTAAATTAAAGTCTTATGTTTTTTCATTATTGTCTGGGATATATATAATTTTCGGACAGAGAGCACATCACTGATTTGATAAAGTTTATCAGTAGGCAATCTCTTTTTTTTAAAATACATTATTTTTAACAAAGCTCGTCAGTAAGCCCCTCAATAAGAGTGTCTTGTCTGAAAAAATCCAGAGAATAATAATAAATATTCAACAACATTCTATACAACGCTATTTAGACCCATGGTAAGCAAAGCTTAACAGCTTGTCTAAATTAGTTATATCAATTATAATAGTCATTTTTATAATATTTACGTATTACATTCGATACATGCACATATATTTTAAATGAACACACTAGCAGAAAAATTCACATAAGTATTTCAGTATTACTTCAAACTTAATGCCTAAAGACTGAATATTGTTATTTAAGAGCTCGAAGAACTCTTAGCCACTGAAATAATTACACAATGCCTATTTTCCTTTGAATCAGTTTCAAAGGAAGGAAGACAAAAATTTTAAAAATTAAAGAATTCTTAAATAAACATTTTACTTTGAGGTATAAATAAAATGGTTACAATTGCGTCCGTGTTAGCGTTCATGAAGCTTGTAAAGAACATTTTACGTCTACGTGTTATTACGTAAATGCTTTTCTTTCATGCAATTGGATACACTTTTAAAATGATGAGTTTTCTTTATTTTTTCCTTTTTAAGTTACTTTACTAAGTTAAGCATCGCTACGAGTACCATGTCGCGCTTTTAAGCAATCGTGTTTTAGTCCACTATTCAAAGGGAGAGAAATGGAGCAATTTAGTGTATATCTTCATCTCTCCTCTTAAGGGTTTGTATTGGATTGTATGAGTTTAGCAGAACTTTCTCTGTATTTTCCGGATAAGTACTATGTTTAACTTCCCATTACTCAGGATTTTCTTAGGAGGTAGGACACGGCGGTATTTACGCCCAATTGAGCAGTCCGACTGGGGATGTACCTCTGCCTTACAGAATACCGCGGCTATAATAACTTCGTGTTGTGTTCCCAGCGGTGAGTAGGGTAGCCAGAGCTCACTGGAGAATTTGTGCTGTCAGTGGCTAAAGGCTTGTCCTGCTTTGTTTTCTACACTGACGGCACAGAAACTCTGTACTTACAGGGTTGGCAGCGCGACTGTGACTCCTCTGGTGTTACAAACGTCCATAGGCCACGGTAACCACTTTCTATCAGATGGGCCGTGTGCTTGTCTGCCACCTAAGTGGTATAAAAAAAACTCAGATCGTCAACGTCAATGATTCTTAGTTAAGTTGTTTGTTGTAATTTAATTAGTTTTAATGGATATCGCGATTTATGTAGTGCTATTTTATCATTTACATAGTATATATATTCGATATTTCGATTAAGCAATTTCATTGTAACGTCGTTATATGTGTAGCTGGACCCGGGGAAACCTTCACGTCTTCTGAAAAGCTTTAGAATTCATGAAAGTCTTGCTGACGAGGTCAGGGCTGCTGAAAAGTAATTGCACAATCGCATCAACTTCCGACAATATCGTATAGATTGTTTATTAGTAGTTTTAGTTTTAATTTTTATTATAAATAATGAATAAACACTGTAAAAGTAAAAAAAATTTAAGTATTATGAGTAATTTACTGAAAATAGATTGTTTATTTTTTTATTTAAAACAATATTAATTATCTCGTACTAAAAGATTAACATACATACATACATATAATCACGCCTTCATCCTCGGAGGGTTAGGCAGAGGTGAATTAACACCCACATTTCACCAATAATTGTATTCGGTCCCACGTAATAGGGGGTAAGCCTATCGCCGTCTTCCGGGCACTATTGTTGACTCAAGCCATGAATCTGAGACTGAGTCCGGGCTGTATATATCTGTCTGATGTTAAACAGCTCTATCCCTTAATCGCCTTATACGACACCGCAGGGGAAAAGATGGGGTGGACCAAATTCTACTCTGCCGGGAACCATGCGACTAAATGGAGTAATTTTCATTCTTTTAGTCGTAGTAACTTTACAACTACCTTCAGTGCGTTCCGTCTATATTATTCTATTAGTCCGAGCTTAATAATGTTATCATGACTTTATTTGTCCTGTAAAGATCTTATTTTTGAGTTTGAATTAATTTCTAACGCTTTTTCCAGAGACACAACAACGCCACACAATGTCTTTTGTTTCGTCTTTTAATATATACACACATCAACAAAGTCTAGGGAACAAGGACATTTCTAGTTTTTATTTAAAAACCCTTTCTTGTAATAGTGAGTGTTTTATATCAATAGAAGGGTATTTTTATACCGTTTTTAATTTTAATTTTAATAAAAACATTTTCATACCAAATTTTTTTTTTTTTTAAGAAAGAATTGAATAGTGCCAATATTGAGTATTACAACCTTCTATGATTAGGCACAAAAATAACGAGGTAGTAAGAAATACAGTAATTAACCGTACTTTAAACGTTTTTAATAATCTGTAGGACCTCCTAAAGCATTAGCAACAGCTCGACACGGCGTGGCATACTTAGTATGAGATGGTCAATCATCGTCTGTGGAATATGGCTCCATACACTGCGAAGGTGTAAAAAAAGTTGTTCTTCAGTGTTCAGATTTTCCAAAGAATCACTCAAAGCTCTTCTCCCAAGCAAATCCCAGGCATGCTCTATGGGATTGAGGTCGGCAGACTGAGCAGGCCATTCCAACGTCGTAATATTGTGCTCGCTTAACGCATTGACCACTACCCTCGCGGTGTGTGACCGTGCATTATCTTGCATGAACATAAAATCTTGACCGAACTGCTGTCGATGAGGGATTACCATGGGGTGTATAACCTCCTGAATGTATTGGTTTGCATTCAAATTGCCCCGTATCCAAACGAGGTCGGTCCTTCCACCAAGGCGAATTCCAGCCCATACCATGATTGTTCCACCTTGGTAAGGATGAACTTCTTGCGGATTCTGGAGACGACTCCGACGTCCAGGAACTCGCCATATACGCACTCTTCTCGAATCAGGATGAAAACCGAAGCGAGATTCGTCGGAAAACAGAACCCGTGCCCATTGATGGTCGGTCCACTGTAAATGTGCGTTAGCCCACAATAAGCGACGACCTCGATTTCCACGTCGAAGAGCTGGAACCCTAAGCGGTCTGCGAGCATGAAGATTGGCTTCGTGTAGTCTTCTCCTGACAGTTTGATCGCTAATAACCACTTGATGCTGAGACTGGAGACCTGCGACCAACTGACGAGCAGTAATCGTGGGTTGCCGCCTTGCGGAATTTTGCAAGAAACGATCTTGTTGCGGGGTAGTAACCCTATTTCGTCCCCTGTGACGTTCGGCAACATCCCCTGTAGACCTGTAGCGTGCCCATAATCTGCAAATTACGCTTGGTTGGGTGTTGACAGCATCCGCTACGTCGCGTTGAGTTCGTCCAGCTTGCAGCATACCAACAGCCCTTAACATCTCTTCGCGACTTAAATGACGACGTGACATGATGACTACAGTCACAAAAATGCACAAACCATACGTAAAAGACGTATTATTGATAATAAACGTTATTTACAATCAAAGAAAATAATTTTTATTTTGCCTCAGAGAAACTGCACAATCAAACACTTTTAAAAGTTCTCCCTCCATATTCGAAAATCATTACTTATTTAAGTTTATTTTTAAATTTCGAACAACTCTGTAATCTACTTTATTCTATTTTTATTTATTTGCTGCCAGTTATTTGCAAAACAAGATTTACACGAAAAAAAAAATTGGGGTCATCTTGTTCCCTAGACTTTGTTGAGGTGTTTATATGGTGACTGTGGGCTGTGGCTTAGAGGGACTTAACTCCAGCTTTGAGCTCGTCAGCTCCTTAATCTACCTTTTGTTGTCTTTCCGATCCTCCTCAAGATACTTTTGAAACTCTGAAATATTACAAAGAGCAGTATTATTTTATTAATTTTTAATGTAACAAATGTCAAAATAGAGAAAGTGGTTACCGTATCTATGACGTCACTGTTTTGTCTTGGACCATTTAAATTTCGAATATGAAAAATAAAATAAAGAGTGAAAAGAATCTTAGCACGTATAGATTCAACTGATATTCAAAAAAAGAAGACTAAAATCAGTTGAGAATTTACCAAATGTATTCTTTTTCGATGTGATATAAAAAAAAAATTGTGAATTTCTTGTGATATGTATTTCAAAGCTGGTAATATCTCGATTAAGATCGTTAAGCGATAAAAAATTGAGGAAGACAGGATTCTGAAATAACTGTTTTGGTATTTACCCGACTGCCAAGACATATGATCATTATATGATAGAACATCATATAATGATCATATGTCTTCATCTCACCTGATGGTAAGTTCAAAGTAAAGTCTCAGGAAAGAGCATCACCATTACAGATACTAAAAATGTTATAATAGTGTCCAGATATTATCTTATATATAAAATTCTCGTGTCACAGTGTTCGTTCCCGTACTCCTCCGAAACGGTTTGACCGATTCTCATGAAATTTTGTTAGCATATTGAGTAGGTCTGAGAATCGGCCAACATCTATTTTTCAAACCCCTTAGTGATAAGGGTTGTTCACCCTTAACATATTACTTAAAAAATATTTATATGGCAAAACAATGTTTGCCGGGTCGGCTAGTAAGATCATAAAAAGGTAATTGTATTTGAAGTAATATTTGGAATTTTGAATTTTTATCTTTATAGTGCAGATTGAATTTGGAATCAAAGCAATTACTGAAAGTATAAAATCTCTCTTTATTAATCTATTAGTTAACTCGCCATTTTTTTTAGGCTTATCAGAGTAATACGGGCGATACGGAAACAGATCTTAAGCAACTTTAAACTGTCGGTATAAGCTCTTAATGGCCCAATTTGCAAAGCATTATTCTGGCAAGCACTGCCTTTTAAGTGTGGCCACTAGAACAGCAACTTTCGAGTAACATCATTCTTCCAAATCTTTCGTTTTAGTTTTATTTATCTTAGTAACAGTTTAGAGTACTTTTGAGAGACAATTGCTTTACCTAGACTTCTAGTGATTGTATATAAATGTTTGTTCTTTAACATAACATAACATAAACTCACGCCTATATCTCCGAAGGGGCAGGCAAAGGTGCTAGCACCCACATTATCGAAGGTTTATAAGTGCCCGGTTAATGGCAATAAGCTCGCCACCTATTACATTGGGACCTAAACATAAACTGGCGAAATGTGGGTGCTAGCACCTCTGACTTGTTCTTTAAGATTAGTTTATTATTAAAAATAGTATATTTCATTAATAAAGCAGCGTCTTATCGTTTAGTAAGTACATATAATATATATTTAGTCACTAGCAGTGCTTATAACTTCGTCCATGTAGATTTAGAGTTAGGTTTTAATTTTGTTACATGTTACAAAAATATAGTCTAAGTTGTCATATTAGTTATATTATGTCATAAAAAGGTTTTATAATATAATATAAGTATTTGCATTGACTTAGATTAACCACGCGGCTGCGTGGTTCCCGGTAGAGCAGAATTTAGGCCATCTCTTCCCATGCGGTGTCGTACAAGGCGACTAAGAGATAGGGCTGTTTAGCCTCAGATTCATGACTTGAGTCAACCATAGTATCCGGAAGACGGCAATATACTCTCACCTTATTACGTTGGACCGAATTGATGAAATGTGGGTGTTAAATTACCTCTGCTTAGTGCCTAACCCTCTGGGGATAGAGACGTGATTATTTATGTGTATAATTTTATTCGTATTTGATGCGTATACTATATATTATGAGTATAGTATACTAATATGAACAAATATCTCTTAAAGGAAGAATCCTTTATTATGACATAGTATATTTACTTAATTCGGTTATACTTGATGATTTCATCTTAAGAAAGTTTAACTATGCATAGCCGACAAGGAACAGATCAGATTGTGACGCTCTATTCTGAATAATTGAGTCAAGGCGAAAGCTGAAATTCAATTTAATATTAAATTTACTCGAACAGAGAAGCTGATTTCATTGTCAGGTTAAACTAGTTTTACTTAGTATTTACAAAGATTGTAGCCGCGGTAGCCTAGTGGTATGGGTGACTGCTGAGACGAGGACTCGGGTTTGATCCCAGGTTTCATCATGGCACACACCGATGACTTTTCGATGCTTTTCGAAGTTATGTATGTATTTATCGCAGGTTTATAAGTGCCCGGTTAATGGAAATAGGCTATTGGGACCTAATCACAAACTGGCGAAATGTGGGTGCTAGCACCTCTGCCTTATTGCTATTATAGGCGTGAGTTTATGTTATGTGTGTTATTAAGATTATTATTTTCGAAATTGTCTAACATTTACGCGCTTTTGCATATATTATCACATTGTCCGAGGTGGAGAAGAGTCGCGAACAACTTGTGTCTAAAATCGAGACTACTCTCTCTGGAGTATCCGATTGGGGACGACTAAACCTAGTCCAATTCAACCCCACTAAGACACAAGTATGTGTATTCACCGCTAAGAAAACCCCATTCATTGTAGCGCCGCAATTCCTGGGCACACCGCTTACCATCTCCTCGAGTATCGGGATCCTTGGTGTCGATATCTCCAGCGACGTCCAATACCGAAGTCATTTGCAGGACAAGGTTAAGTTGGCATCAAGAAAACTCGGAGTGCTCAACAGGGCGAAGCAGTACTTCACTGCGGGGCAGCAACTCCTTCTTTATAAAGCACAGGTCCGGCCTCACATGGAGTACTGCTGTCACCTTTTTGCTGGAGCACCTGCATACCAGCTTGACCCCTTCGACTCGTTGCAAAGACGGGCATTGAGGCTGGTTGACAATCCCATACTCACAGGTAGAGTGGAACCTCTTAGCCTTAGGAGGGATTTTGCCTCACTGTGTGTGTTCTACCGCCTATACAATGGTTTGTGCTCAGATGAATTGTTTGACATGATGCCCGTAGCTACATTCTATCATCGCACCTCTCGCCATAGGCAGGGAATTCATCCCCACACATTGCGACCTGAGACGGTGCGCACTGTGCGGTATGAAAGAAACTTCATCCCACGCACACTCAAGCTGTGGAATGACCTCCCTGCTGCGGTTTTCCCAAGCGCCTACAATATGGGGTTCTTCAAGAGGGGCATCAGAAGGTTTCTTCATGGTCGGCAGCACGAGTGTGACACCCCTGGTGTTGCATACGTCCATAGGCCACGGTAACCGCTTCCCATCAGGTGGGCCGTGTGCTTGTTTGCCAACTTAGTGGTATAAAAAAAAAACATTATATTTTCAGTTTCCTTGTAACCGAGGCTGCTGAAAAGAACAATGTAATTATCATATTAAATTCTGAAATAAAATTAATTAACATGCTAAAAATACCTTCTACACAACGCTCTCTAAACCCATGTTAGGCTAGCTTAAGTAACTTGTATCAATTTTAGAATGCGGATAAACATAATTATTAATATCAATAATACGCCCGGTTCACATAGGCCTATTATTCTATTGTCAACGCAATTATAATTCACTAACATGTATGTTTGTTCGTGCATTATACGCAAATAATAGCACCATCCTTTAAATGAAAAGAGAAAACGGCATACATCGAAGTAAAATTTTAACATAATTGCCACTATTCGATAACAAATGGCTCTGCAGATTCGAAAGTTCTAGCAGATTATCAAAACGATTTTATTATTCAGAAAGTTTTAGATGTTTTGGCAAATTCTAAGTCGCCATTAATTGATAAGTTATATTTTTTGCCATTGTGTTGATTCTACAATACTATATAATTTTTTGGTATCTGAAAAAGTACCAATAAGTTTAGGTAACAAGCTGACAAACTTTCAAAGAGACGTATTATCTCCTCCATTATTTGAATATTCGTTTTCGTTTAAGAACTCAAAGAACCAATAAGCAATTCACTAACTTTCTTAACAATACTAGATCTGTCAACTTGAGTAAAATGTCAGCTTCTTAACGCATCATCAGACATTGAGAATAAATTCTGCTAACAGCGTATAAGTTACAAGTCTTCTTTAGTAAAATTGTTACAACTTAGATAACTGTACTTAGCAAAGTTGAATTTATATTTCTTTGAGGAGTTTTGTAACAACTCGTTATAGTAGAGAAAAATCTAAATTTTGTTGAGTTTTTTTTTGTGAAGGTAAAGATGATAGGTTTTTTTCATCGTCCTCCTGTCAATCAATCAATTAACCTGTCGTAGTCCACTACTGGACGCTGGCCTCTCCCAATGTTGGGAGGCTTTGACCTACTGTTTCCACGTTGGCAGACAGGTTGGTACAGAGTTATTGCAAGTTTTCTATTTCTCGTAGTGACATAATTTGCGTGTTTTTCCGTGAGTTCGCCTCTTACGACACTCTTCTGATGAAATAGGTTGGTGATAGTTGTATCTTTCTCCGTCACTACACGAACAATCCTCCTCCATCCCTTATCTCATATTTATTTGAAGCAACATACCTATATTATGTGCTGTTTCCTTTTATTTCTAGTTAGTCATCTGAACATTCACTCTCTTACTAGCCATATTATCTTTCACACAGTCTATCCATTTCCTCTTAGGTCTTCCTCTCGCTTTGTAGCCATACGCTTCTATAGTTAATACCTTCCTTATGACATTACTTTCATCCCTACTCATTATATTTCCAAACCAGATATAACGTTTTTTGTTCTTATATAATTATATCGCAATTTACTTCTGCCTAAATATTAGGATCAAATTTAAACACTTATTTCGTTAGCCTTGTGTACAGTCACCATTCATATTAGCTTAACACATTAAAAGCTAATGACTAAAAAATGTGAAGAAAAAATGAAATTTATTCTCAGAAGATTACACAAATCAAACATCAATATATTTCTTGATTTATTTCAATGTGAACATTGGTTATAAAGTTACTGTTTAGCGATTTTTAAAGGCAACTTTACGAACAATATAACATGATAACAGGTTGTTTCCAGGAAATCTTCAAACTCTTTTCCTTTGTATTTTGTAATTAAAGGTTCAAATCCTTTACTGCCGTAAGCTATATTAAGTAAACCTATTGAATAAGTTCCAAGAATAAATAATTTGAATTACTAATGAAATATGAATATTAATATACCCGTGGTTGTGGTGATACTTATGGATCTAACAGTTGAGGTGTTAGACCTTGTTCGTGAAGGTTACTTGCCTGTTTCAGTTTACTTCGAGTACTCTTTCAATATAATAACTTTTAAACTGTCGCGTTCCATGATATACAATAATGTTAACGGGAATTAATGCGATTATGGTATAGGCACATACATGCCTTTAGTTTGCCGGGCGTTTTGACCAGGTTACATCAGCCATGGTCACACGGTCCGCTGCCTACGAGCTCATGATGTAGAAGGTTTTTCATCTACCCGCACATTCTTGATATTTTCTGTATTTTGTTTTCGCCATGTACCGTCACATACCACACTCACAGAGTCCCTATTCTATAAGCAAGGTATGTACCTATATGTTTATGTATTTACCCATCTTGCGGCGACGGTTGAGAGCCATCTACCGACATTCGTACGAATTATCGAAACCAATGAATGATGTTGCAATCATTTTTTTAAAATGATTGCTTTTAAAATTTGGATGGTTTCCGGCGAAGGTTCGATGGCTTAGTTGTAAAGCGTTCCCCCTGTAAGGGAAATATCCCGGGTTCGAATCGGCACGTTTTTTTTCTATCTTAATCAATTCAAATATTTAGTAATTCTCAATCCGCTAGTTTCATGACCCCAATCTAAGGATTATTCAGTCGTCGTCGTCTCGTTCACGGCAAATTCGTTTAATGCTCCTTTTTCTCTTGAAACTTAATCCCAGTAATATCGCGGGTGTAGGCACAGGCACCTATTTAACGGCGGTCGTAATGCCGGCCGCGTCGCCTGCAAAATTAATTTTAATGAGTCCAAGTTAGGAGCTGCATGAGAGCCAAGTGTAAAAAACTTAACATTTTTGAAGTTTAATTTGTGTCATAATGTTTACAGTTTATTTTGAAGTACAGTCAGCCTCAGATCGCCTTGGTTTCCCCCTTCCTGTTGACTGATTAATCTGATATTTGGTACACATATTTATTTCGAACAATAATACAATTTCAATACTAATATTATGTGGTGTGATGACTTCTATTTAAGTTTCATATCAGTGCCGAAGGGTGATAATTTTCAAAAAGAAAACAGGTGGAAAAATCATTTACCTCAATCTAATTTAGAAGTCAACATTGAGACTGAGATTGGGTTGTACGGACTTCTGTTTATAGGTTTTTTTTTTTTAATTTAGATTAAAACATAAAAAATCCTACTTTCATTTGCAGTTATTGTTAGAAAGTAATACTTAACGTCCAGAACGTTTCACGTTATTATAAGCCATTGAAAATGGTCTTAGCCATTTTAGAACCATTATTATCTAATGCACCAATTAATATGTCAACTTTATCCAGCCAAAGTTAACTGCATAATATTATTTTGTCGAAAAAAGGAAAGATCCACTGAAATATACCGTTCCAGGCTAATTTCGGGAAATGACCGGCTATTCGCCGCAAAAATTCAACCAGCTTAACTTATTGTACCCGGCAGCCAATGCCCTATTTAACTGAATTAATTGCGACCAATGAAATGAACGTAAAAAGGGGGATATTTTCATTACCAGCACAGAAAAAATAAACTTTATGACTTGTGCTAAGAGGCTTCTGCTAAAAGTATTAAAAAAAGGAATCTTTTGAAGTTGCTGTCATTCCTCGTTAACAATGAGGTTTAAAAATGACTTTATTTGTTTTTTCTTTAATATACCGTACCATTTTATTCTATTTTCGAACGAAGAAAGAAAAGTACTTACTAGTCTTAGTAAGCCTTCTATAAATTTTAAGCGTTTATAATGAAGCGATTTTCATTGTTTTTATTTCCTATTTTAGCTTCGTATATTTTAAATTTTTATTTATTACGTTATGAATAAAAACCTTTACAATTTACATTAGCTTCGGCTTACTTTTGTATTTTAACATCTTTTATAGAGGCCGTGAGACAGTTTCTGGGTGAGTAAGATTCATTGCCGTATGTCTGGTCGTACAGAGATGGAAGGGACTTGAGAGAATCAGGTTATGCAACTCCAACGCACACTCCCCTAAAGACATCCGATATAACACCAAAAGACTACTAATTGTACGTCGATGTCTTAGGCTCTGAACGTTAGCCTTAACTAGAACGTCGTGCTTGATGAGTCTTTCGGCTCGTTTCTCTGTCGCTCCAAGCTGATATTTGGCTGACCCGTAATACAGGTGCGAGCAGTATTCCTTGCACTAACGAACTTGCGCTTCATTGAATTTAAGCAGCTGTACTTAAGTAACTTTCAACTTTTTGGCAACCACTAGGGGCTTTGCAAAAATGTATGGGGCGAAATTGAAAGTAATAAGAGATACGCTAAGAAGCTCAAGGCAGTCTCAAGGCAATAAGTTCAGCAGCATTAAGGAGGTAGGACGCGGTGGTATTTCCGCCCAATTGAGAAGTCCGACTGGGGAAGTACCTCCGCCCTACAGAATATCTCGGTTATAATATGTTCCCAGCGGTGAGTAGGGTAGCCAGAGCTTACTGGAGAATTTGTGCAGTCAGTGGGAAGACTAAAGGCTTGTCCTGCTTTGTCTTCTACACTGACGGCATAGAAACTCTGTACTTACAGGGTTGGCAGCGCGACTGTGACTCCTCTGGTGTTACAAACGTCCATAGGCCACGGTAACCACTTTCCATCAGGCGAGCTGTGTGCTTGTCTGCGAAAAAGCCTGTAGAAAAATAAAAGTACCATTATATCCCGATGTTATAAAAACGTAATATACAAGTTTCTTTTTTCTCAAAAAAGTTAAGTTAAAAGAGACGAGTTAATAATAAAGTCATGCTTGGAACGCGATGCAAGTTTTTCCACTTTAACTCACGATTACGTTTCATGAATAGCAAGTGCTGCGAATAGAGGTAGTTAACAATATGTTACAGCCAGATCAAAGAAGAAAAGTCTTGGTTAGTTTGTACTGTACAATACATCGGAAGTTAGCAGACATGTTGGAGATAATTATGAGCTTGAGGGATAAACTTTGTTTTACTGTTAAGGCTATTAAGTCTATTCTATCAGTATAAGGTCATTTTTCATCCTGCAGCCACTCCCTGTTGTGACATCAACATGTTACCAAAAATATGGATGTTGTGTGACTATATACCTCACAACATCCATATATAATAATTAAGAGAGTAGATCGATATATTTACTCCTAAAAACTTTTTGATTGTTTACCGCCATCACTCCAGTTCCTTCGTGATCATGGTGTTTGCACCAGTCAATCAAAGAATCAATTTTATTTATTCGGTTTAGGCACGTAAAGAGCACATATGAACGTTAAAATTTTACAATTCTGTCAAGAAATGACATAAAAATAATGTAGAAATAAACCATTGGAAAATGATTCTTTGGCTGGTTCGGTAGGTAAGTTCTACTGAGAAACTCACAGAACTATATTAGAACTAGATTATCTTTCTTTTTAAATTTGCTTTAGTTTACAAGAGACTTATGTTGACCACACATTTACATCATCAAGATACTCATCTACTTTATAGTAACACTTATTCATTAAAGTTTTTTTGTGTGCCGAAATATCGGAAACTAATAACAATACAACGTGGTAAATTTCCCTTAAGTTGTGAAGTGTAATGTGTATGTGCAATTTTTGGAATAGCATTCCTTTTTAAATCTTTACTCCCATTATAAGTCATAAGCAGAGTTATAAAAATAGACGAGGGAGCGACATATCGACTATCATATTTGGTCAGTTCGCCGCCAAAGCTCGCGGTGGTATCTCGCGCACAATCGACTCATGCCCTTTCTTTCTCTTTATTCACTTCGTTCTCCACCACCCCGCGCTTTAGTAAGGCGCGGTACAGTAGTGGTACCGCGCCTTAGGAACGTCATGCTATAGTTAACTGTTATACTTTTAGTAAGATCTTTGAACAGAATTACTTACTCATAAAAATGCATAGTCTTTTATCTCACACTGCATTAAATTATTTAAATTGATGTTCCTACAGCATTCTAACCGCTCGGCGTCCTAGAAGTGTTTGCATAGATTCTTAAGCTTTACTCGAGAGCTCAGTCGTGACTCCGTCCTTGTTCGCTGTATTGTAGTTCTAAATTGTTTGAGAAACTCAGGAATATTCCTTAGGACCCTTTTTTCACGACTTCAAGAAATGAGGTAATGAGACAAACTATAAAATGAGTGTAGAATCACATCACATATATGAGGCCAAGCCAATCCAACTTCGCCCACGAGCTGGTTGATATGCGAGGCTCCCGGATTTCCCATCTGTAGTTCAGTGGTCAGATGGCTGTTGTTCCCATTAAAAGCCTCATAAGTCAAATTTAGAATAGGAGGATGTAAAAGACTACGGTTTCTAAAAGGAGGACATTGAATGCAACCGGGAACAATATTAAGGTGACGTGAAGGCGTATGATGATACGATGACCGCATTGATATAGCAGTTATAACTTTTAAACTATCACGTTTCATGAAATACAATAATGTTAACGGAAATTAACGAGACCACGACCGGTGTAACTTGGTCGAAACGTTAGGCAAACGAAAGGAGGAGGTAGGACACGGTGGTATTTCCGCCCAATTGAGCAGTCCGACTGGGGAAGTACCCCCGCCCTAAATACCGCGGTTATAATAACTTCGTGTTGTGTTCCCGGCGGTGAGTAGGGTAGCCAGAGCTCACTGGAGAGTTTTTGTGCTGTCAGTGGGATGACCAAAGGCTTGTCCTCTACACTGACGGCATAAAATCTCTGTTCTTACAGGGTTGGCAGCACGGATGTACTCCACTGGTGTTACACATGTTCATAGGTCATGGTAACCACTTTCCATCAGGTGGGCCGTGTGTTTGTCTACCACCTAAGTTGAATAAAAAAAAAAGGTATCTATTTACCTATACCATGATCGCGTTAATTCCCGTTAACATTATTGAAGATAACTGTAATTATGAAACGCAAAACTTTTTTATTACCTCCGCTAGACAGTTTAGTCCCAAATTAGGCACAAGTCTAACTAAACAGTTCCCTCAAAAAGGTATTACGGCTGCCTATCTTCCACCAGAAACCACACACCATTAAAAAGCGAGCCTAAAAAGAAACTTTTTACCGCATCTCACTGAACAACCCTTTGCATACCACCCCCACATTAAATAAATAATTTAGACCTACAAAAGGGTACAACCCAAAATAAGCTTTAAAATTAAAGGTCCTCTGGCACGCACTTTATGTATATGCTCTTAGAAATGGCCTCTTTACCAACGATTTAGTACAAGAATTTTGTCTTTTATAGCTACACAGTCTGGTTGTAATTTTTCGCATGACAGATCACTCACTTTATTATATCGTCATGGAGAATAACTATTGTATTTATTTGAACCCCTACAAGGGAGAGGGAGAAAAAATGTAATGAAAAAACCTTCAAAGATTACAGAGTTTGGTATTATCTGGATGGGTAGAAATGTTTTAAAATTGATTTGAGTTTGTCTACTGAATGAGCTTTAAGGATTTCAATAGAATAGAGGCGAATTATTGATATTGTATTACTACAATATTTTTCACGTAGCATGGGTACGGTGACGTTTGGGATTTGAAGTTACTAGAGATGTAGTCAAGATAAAATCGCATGAAATAAAATCGATTATATATCTTATCGAGATCATTTATTAATGAAGAAGAAATCGATTCTATTAACTAATAATTTTGAAGAAAAAAAGTAAAACAAAATTGATAACCTGTTTAATTATTTATTAAAAATCGAACATGTTCATCATCTTCATCATCATCATCATCATCATCATCGTCACCTGACTCGTCGACGTGAATAATTATTTGGGAATCAATTATGCAGTCTATTCTAATGTCTCGCTCCCAGTCATGTAAGATTAGATTTTTGGTTTTCTCCACTACTTTCTTCCAGTCATCGCCAGTGACATTTTTGCATCCCTCTTTCAATAACCCCATCATTTTTGTGGCTGTAAAAGGCGGAGCTGTATTTTTTCGTGCAGCGTATCCTGAAACAAGATAAAAAACAAATTGAGTCATAGAATTCAAGTAATAAACATAATCATATTTTTGTCAGTATGTAAATAGACTATGGTTAAACAAGTTACCTTTGATTTGGGCCCAAATTAATTCAATGGCATTGTACTGACAGTGGTACGGTGGAAGCCTCAGGACTTCGTGACCATATTCGTTTGCCATCATATCTAATTTGTATGTCGTTTGGGGCTTGTGCATTTTTACGAGCTTCACTAGCTCCACCTTTAATTTCGTCTCATCGGCTTCCACATTATTGACTTGGAGCCACTCGATCAACTCGCTCTTCTTATTGGAAGAAGTCGGCGGTTTGTTCAATTGCACGGAGTGATATGGGGCATTGTCCATAATAATTGTGCTGGGTTCTTCTAAATTGGTAAGCATATTTTGAAACCACTCCGTGAATACTTCCGCATTCATATCTTCGTGATATTCTCCCGTCTTTTTCGATTTAAAAGCAAGTAGCCCATTTTCTACAAATCCTTTCGATGTGCCTGCGTGACAAATAATCAATCTCTCCCCTTTTCCTTCTGGCACTTTGGTCGAGGCATGAGGTGTATCGTCAGTCCACATTTTACCGACCGTATGATTGGCATTCAGCCAAGTTTCATCCAGGAAGACGACATTGCTCCAATCGGTAATCGCTTTAGCCTTTTTCAAAAAGGTAACCCGCGCAAGTGCTATATCGCCCCTCTCCATGACAATTTTTCTTTTGTTTACTTTTTTGAATTGGAAACCAATGTCCTTCAATACGCGCCACAAGGATGTAGGACTTCCAGTAAACAAATCAGCATCTTTTAAAGACTTGACCAGCTTTAGAAGCGTCGGTAATTCTTTATTCTGGTAATAGTTATAAATGTGGCTCCGTATAGCATCGGCCGCAAAACTGTCTACATCTGTTACAGATGCCTTTTTGGTTCGCTTTTTATTAGGGGTGGACAACTTATTTTCTTCTGTATCGTGAGCACCATATTTTTCTCGAGTGATTCGAGAAACCGTGTTCCGCCCAATGTCTAACGCATCTGCCACTCGATCCAAAACGTTGGACACAGGCAATAGCGTTCCGCCATTCTCACGTTCCCGCTCAAAGTAATCCCGCAATCGAACTACAAATTCACGGGCTTGACTACCAAGCACAGTCTTTTTCGTTCTTTTTGGCATTTTGCCAAAAAAAACAACAAAACAAAGGTCAATAACAAAAAACGGTAACGAAAACAACAAAGCACAACGATAGTCAATAACAAAAACAAGTAACAAAAACACCACGCAAGCTCAAAACAAAGAAAACAGACCGCATACAAGGCAGACGCACTCGTACTGAGTTGATATAACAAGATGGCTGCCAGCTCATGCTTAAGCAGTGTTGCTATATTATAATAAAGCTCCACAAAGACAAAAATGCTTTGTTTAAAGTTTATTATTACATAATTATATTTTATAATCGTATTTTAGTTAAAAATACAACTAACGATTTATGATACTTTATTCGACAATTTATCGATTATAACGATTTTACTATGTCAATCTCTAACGCAACCTGTTCCGATTCACGCATCAAGAATTATGTATTTGGAATGTTTATATTTAAAGTTTAAATAATTACGGAGAAATAAAAATAGTTTTAAGTTAAAAATGCAAAATAAAACAGTTTTCTTTTTATCTTCGTATTAAGTGTTGTTTCCTGTATTCCGCGTTAGGTAAATTGTTTCGAAATGAATCATGCATGAAATGGAATTAGTCAAATGTCACCGTACCCATGCTACGTGAAAAATATAATAGTAAAATTTACCTTATAGACAGTATATGCAGTATCTTTACAATTTGCATTATATACGTCGATTATTGTATTAATTCTTCTACATATTAGCGCCAAGCCCAGTCACATCTGAAGTTTTCACATCGGAATCTGGGGTCTGTTTTACCCTTTAGTTCTCCATGAAGCGACTGCCATCTGACCTCCAAAACCCAAAGACTATATTTCAGTATTTGAGTTAGACCAATTGTTAGACTTTTAGGGGCTCCAACTACATCGTGTGCCATAGATGCTCGTATGACAACCGGGACTGTCTGAGGCTGTTCATTATTTATTATAATAATTATGTTAGATTAAAAATAAATGTTACTAATATTAAAAATGTTACATTAGATGTTAGTTACTCAATTGAGCTAGTAGACGTGATGGGTCTGTCTGAAATTTGATCTGGAATTGCACATAGGGTTTTTATCTAAGGTATAGGTTCCTATGGGTTACGGGACATGGATCAAAATACGACAATATAAAAATGTTATAGAAAATAATCCTAAGGGTACTTAAAAATATTCAGTCAATACTTAAACAGCCCAGGGAATTTGCAACGAAATTTGTGTTGTACGAACAAAAGTTTGAACATCGAAACTAGATGCCACAGAGGAAAACAGAACTCCTTAATTTTTAAAGCAGTTATACGTACGATGGCACATTTTGTACGGTGAAATTTTTTTAGAACAATTTCAACCGCTAGCTTTTAAATTGTAACGATAATTGCACTTTTAATATTTAAAAACGTTGTGTCAAATGTTTTTAGTACAACGAGTTTAATTACATTTTCGTTATCCTCCTGTGCATTCTTCACCTCTGATACTCCGGGGATGATTATGTTGGACTCAAACCGACTACAACTGATCGCCGTCTTAGTTCAACAATTCCTGACGAGGAAGTTGACTCTAGTGTATCCCTCACGTATCCTACTGTGCTTATCCGTTATTTTTTTTTCTTTTTTTTTTTATACCACTTAGTTGGCAGACAAGCACACGGCCCACCTGATGGGAAGCGGTTACCGTGGCCTATAGACGTATGCAACACCAGGGGTGTCACACTCGCGCTGCCGACCATGAAGAAACCTTCTGATGCCCCTCTTGAAGAACCCCATATTGTAGACGCTTGGGAAAACCGCAGCAGGGAGGTCATTCCACAGCTTGAGTGTGCGTGGGATGAAGTTTCTTTCATACCGCACAGTGCGTACCGTCTCAGGTCGCAATGTGTGGGGATGAATTCCCTGCCTATGGCGAGAGGTGCGATGATAGAATGTAGCTACGGGCATCATGTCAAACAATTCATCTGAGCACAAACCATTGTATAGGCGGTAGAACACACACAGTGAGGCAAAATCCCTCCTAAGGCTAAGAGGTTCCACTCTACCTGTGAGTATGGGATTGTCAACCAGCCTCAATGCCCGTCTTTGCAACGAGTCGAAGGGGTCAAGCTGGTATGCAGGTGCTCCAGCAAAAAGGTGACAGCAGTACTCCATGTGAGGCCGGACCTGTGCTTTATAAAGAAGGAGTTGCTGCCCCGCAGTGAAATACTGCTTCGCCCTGTTGAGCACTCCGAGCTTTCTTGATGCCAACTTAACCTTGTCCTGCAAATGACTTCGGTATTGGACGTCCCTGGAGATATCGACACCAAGGATCCCGATACTCGAGGAGATGGTAAGCGGTGTGCCCAGAAATTGCGGCGCTACAATGAATGGGGTTTTCTTAGCGGTGAATACACATACTTTGTCTTAGTGGGGTTGAATTGGACTATTATTTGGAATTGTAGCAATATATTTACTTTTCCATCTCTGCTTGGAGTCATCTCAACATTCACTGCGTTCCTAGCCTTATCACCGTTCATCTGTATAAATGGTGATAAGGCTACGAAGGCGGCTAGAAATGAAGACTAGGAAGGCGGTGATAAAGCTAGGAAGAAGACTTAAAAGGAGATGAATGAACTGTTACATCCATCTCCTTTTAAATTTTCCTCTCCTCTTATAACTCTCTACTTCCATAGTCAATGCCTTCCTTAAGACATACTTTCATACATACACTTTAATCATATTTCGCATGAGACCCAAGTGTCCTACATTGATGTAAGTAATCATTGCAATAAGACAATGTGGCACAGAATTATTACGCAACATAAAAAAAAATCTGATGAAATAATAACCACCTACGTTCCTGTAGTCGGTTAACAAATAAATGTTAAATGTACAAGGTTTCATTTTGGTTGATTTGGTGCCTAATGCGTGTTTCATTTACGGGGCTCTGCTTACGTAATGGGGTAAATATCAGACGAGACGGGAATGAGACGTGATGTGCGTACAAAAATCACGTACTACGACCCGTATCCTTGACATCCGCTCTTTTGTACATCTGTAATAGATTCTTTGCTCATGATTTCTTACGTATACATACATATAATCACACCTTTATCCCTGGAGGGTTAGACAGAGGTGAATTAACACCCACATTTCACCAATACTACGTCGTGGCCACGGGTGCTGCAAAGCTTCCGAAACGTCGGCAGAAATAGGTAGTAAGTTTATTATTTAATAGCGAAAAGTATCGAACCGTTGTATAACTATGAATTCCCACCGCGATAATTTAAAAATGACATTTTATCAATAATTGTATTCGGTCCCAGGTAATAGGGGGAGAGCTTATGTCTCAGATAATCTCACCTCTGGCAGCCTGTGGCCCACACAGTCGGTGTGCATTTTGGCCGGTTCAAGTCTGACATAACCTCCCCCACAGGCTCCAGTGGTGGGGGTTTAGCCTACATTAAAAAAAGGAGCGAATAAAGTCTAAGGCGTCAAACAATTTTGTAAAGGTTTAGGTGCTAATGTTTAATATGTATGCATTTACAAAAAAAATGTTTTCAAGGATGTTTACCCTAGACGTAAATAGGCTCACCTCCTATTAAGTTGGACTGAATTAAATGATAGGTGAAATGTGGGTGTTAATTCACCTCTGTCTCATCCTCCGGGGATAAAGACGTGATTATAGGTATGTACGTACGAGTTTTCTTTTGTTTGTTTACCCTCATTCAAGATTCCATAAAAAAAAAATTATACCACTAAAGTGACAGACAAACACACGGCCCACCTGATGGAAGGTGGTTACCGTGGCCTATGGACGTGTGCAACCCTGATCCTGTAAGAACAGAGTCTTTGTGTAGAAGACAAAGCAGGACAAGGCTTTGGTCTTCCTACTGACAGCACAAAAACTGTGTGTGTAGTGCTGTGTAGAATATGAAATTATAAAAAAGAAAATTAAAAAATGGAAAGGGATAAAGGGTAACTTTTAATCAAAGCAAAATCATACATATTGACGCGATCGCAGTGGAAAATCGCGTATCACGCCATATACCTTATCTGTATAATTTACGCCTCGTCATATACTCCAATGATTACAAATAAAATCCGCGGTAGCCTAGTGGTATGGAAAATCAGGCCTGGGAGTGACAGGCGGAGCCACCTGTCACCCTGGCAGAAGCAAGCCGCGGCGGTGGCGCGACTGGCGCGCCTCCCCGTTTCCGGGGACGAGTTGGGGACCCTGTAGTCTTCACACCCGAGAAGAGGGCCAGATCGTGAGAGATGGCCCTGGGTTGGCCGGGGTGCGAGGGATATACCTGTCAACCTAACCTTCGGCAACCAAATCGACCCACATGCGGCGTGCGTTTTAGTCGGTTCCAGTCCGACATAACCTCTTCCACCGGCTCCGGTGGGGAGGTATCCGTGGGGATTTTGCGCACGTGAAAAAATAAATAAAAGTGGTATGGATAATGGACGAGGTCTCGGGTTCGATCCCAGGTTTTACCATGGCACACACCAATGACTTTTCGATGCTTTTCGAAGTAATGGGTGTATTTATCGCAGGTTTATAAGTGCCCGGTTAATGGCAATAGGCGATAGGCAAACATAAACAGGCGAAATGTGGGTGCTAGCACCTCTGCCTACCCCTTTGGGGATATAGGCGTGAGTTTGTGTTATGTTATGTTATTACAAATAAGTAGTTTTATACCTGTAAAATATTCACAAATAAAAACGATTTATTCTAGTTCGATTTCATTTCAACAGAAACTGCTGCATTAATTTGTTAACCAAATGGTTGTTTAAAAGACCTTTATTTTCTGTTACAGGTAAATACATACACTCACACTACACAACATACCCTTGTGAATTTTGGAAGACAAGCCTATATATATGTTAATACCTACATATATTCACCGTATCACCGAGTAAAAGTAAGTAATGTTTGTTACGTATCAATAATAATACGGTAATCATATTAGCCGTTGCCTGGTTGAAGAATAAGAACGGGGAAAAACAAGTTTTTTTAGGCAATTATCGTGTAAATATTTCAACAAGTAACGTGCAATCTTGGTGATATAAATAAAAAGAAATCGTATCAATATCGTTCATCTTCCTTGCGGCAACCATTACGAGCGGCAATACGAAAATTCTACTCTTATTAAAATTCTCCCCAAAAGATTCCTCGGGGAATATTAAAATATTTCGTACGTCCACGCATTTATAA
The DNA here is from genome assembly GCA_963662185.1 of Eilema griseolum. Taxonomy (NCBI): domain Eukaryota; kingdom Metazoa; phylum Arthropoda; class Insecta; order Lepidoptera; family Erebidae; genus Eilema; species Eilema griseolum. Next base: position 19,289,441 of record OY759248.1, on the reverse strand, counting down.
AATGGAGGGATAAAAAACCAATTGCGCGAAAGAATTGCTGTTACGGTTCCGTATTATTTTTAAATTATGTATAACGCCGCCGCCTTTTGTGCACGCGTCAGACTATGCACACTTAGGATTCCTAGTTTAAACCCTACCAACCCCACAATAACAACCGTATGACCTCATTTATAGCTCCCTTTGGATCTACTTTAGAATATAATAAAAACATCAAATCAAATCATTGGACAATTTTTGTGTATCTTTTTTTTTATAACACTTAGATCGCAGGCAAGCATACGGCCACCTGAGGGGTAGTGCTTACCGTGGCCTATGGACGTATGCAACACCAGGGGTGTTACACTCGCGCTGCCGACCATGAAGAAACCTTCTGATGCTTCTTGAAGAACCCCATATTGTAGGTGCTTGGGAAAACCGCAGCAGGGAGGTCAATTCACAGATCGAGTGTGTGTGGGATGAAGTTTCTTTCATACCGCACAGTGCACACCGTCTCAGTTTTCAGAATTCCCTGCCTATGACGAGAGGTGCAATGATAGAATGTATCTTTTGGACCCCACAAATTCATACTTCTAAAAATTAACAAGATGGACATCATTTTAGTTTTTTTTTTATATAGGACACGCCAACTTGACCTCACCTCGCCTGATGGTAAGCTAAAGGCAAAGTCTCAGGAAAGAGGGTCACCATTACAGACACTAAGTGTTACAATGGTGGCACTCAGCTTGGCGGCCTCATCAAAGTATTTTTTGGACCTTCAAAAAAGATAAAAAACTGCGCCAATACATGGTGTTGCGGACACGAGCCCGTGATACCATACCAATATCATATTACTGCATCGCGTTTCTCTTCAACGTTAAGTACATGAACTAGGTTCAATAGGCTAGATGGTACACAAGACAAAAACGTTAGCCTATCCATCTAATAAAATCTATTTATGATCTGGGTCAAGTGGAAGCACCCGTATGTGTTACATATGTGTGTGAACAGTCAAAAACAATAACTCATTGCTTTGAAGTCACATGTGTGCGTCATCGTTACAGGCGTATTAGTGTATTATGTTTAAGTGTGCCAGTGTGCACGATCATGAATCGTGAACGATTGAATATGTGTTAGTGAGTGATTTGCCTGCCATCGAATGAGAAGGTAAATTTCATTAAACTAGCACAGGCTCACGCAGTTGAGTGGTATTATAGGCGTAATGGCATTATAAAGGTAGTGAGTTCGAACCACAACTGTATTGATGTAGTAGTTTTGGTTAATAAATAGTTTTGTTTTTGTTCTTTATTTTGTTTGTTATATTAAGGAACCATACAGTTGTCTTTTATACTTAGTGTTCCGTAGTCTCAAAAATAATATGGAAAATAAAACAACATCATTGTTTCAACGATATAATAATAAAGTAAGATTGTTCAGTAAATAAATAATTTAATTGTGTTGTGTCGTAGAACTACATATATATATGTCACAATGTTTGTAACTAAACTCCTTCTAAACAGTTAGACAGATTTTGATAAACATTTTTGCTAAATAGTATTTAGTAGACCTAAGAATAGTCATATACTATTGTTCGGGATAATTGAAATCCATGTGGTCGTAGCCGAGTGCAACAGGTTTAGGTTTATACATTACACATTCTTTATATAATAAATAGGTTATTCAATATTATCACTCTGGATGTTTAAATCAGACAAGCATGGACGCAGGTAAACTAATTAACTTTCAGTAACTAAAGTGTAGTGAATCACCATGTTAACGTTTAGAAATTATACTATATGCAAATATAATAACTTCTCATTTCGTTAACAATAACATCACTCACTTATTTTCAGTTCAATTTCTTTATTTCTCAAAATGATGCCACATAATTACCTACATCTTTTAGTTCCTAAGTTCTTATAGTGGAGAAGAAATGGCGCAACAAATTCCAACTTTTATTATAAATATGAATTATAAAATAATACTTATAGATAATAATAGTCATTTATTTGCTTAAATTTGCCTATATATTAGATAGTATATAGTGGTTTTAATTATTCCAAGTTACCTATACCGAAGTATATATACCAAGTATAATTGAAACCACTAAAATTCAAATTTGCAATATAATTAAACAGAAATAATTCAAGTAATATGACCACTAGACCTGCACGGTAGAATATTTTTTTTGGCAATATCGCTCACCTGTTTTTCTCCATAAAATTTTGCGTCCATCCCTGTCTGATTTAAAATATTTTTCATCACTAAATATTACTATATTGTTGCACCAGTCAAAATTTAAATATCCCCTGGCAAACCTAAACCTACTTCGACGATGAAGATCCCACGTCAAAATTTTTCTTGCCGGTCTGCGACATCTGATCCCAGCTGCCCGAAGATGGTTCCTTACTGTTTGCAATGTAACATGGTGTTTAGTGGCCATAACTCGGGTGGAAGGGGTTTTGAATATGTTTTTCAACCACCTCTTTATGCAAAGACGCGTCGGTGTAGGCAAAGGCTTTGGGGCCAGGCCGAAGACGGTCTCTGGTGCCTGAATCGCCATTTCGGCGCACCCATCGCTGCTCTGTAATGGAAAAAAAGTAATAAAATTCCTTGTTAAAATTCTGTAAAATTTATATGCCTACTTATATCTGTCAACCTCACCTTCGGCAACCAAAACGACCCACAGGCGGCGTGCGTTTTAGTCGGTTCGAGTCCGACATAACCTCCTCCACCGGCTCCGGTGGGGAGGTATCCGCGGGGATTTTGCGCACGTAAAAAAAAAAAAAAAAAATGCCTACTTATATATTTTTGTTTATTATTAGTATTGGGAGATATATAGATTCTCCAGGATGATGATGATTATAAGATCAAATAACTTTCATAATAATAAATTGCAGAAAACACTACTTACCGATATGTTCAATTTTCGAGATATTTCATGTATTCAAATATTTTGCTCATGCAAAGTAATAATATGCGCTCTCATAATAGTTGTAAGTTGTTGATTCATTTTTATAAATAAAAAACAACAAATAAAAAAGTTGTTAATTAACCGTGTGGAAAGCACAACGCATCCAATTGTTGACAGATAAAAATAAAATTATCATGTTATTTTAATCATGAGAATGAGGGTAGCATAAATTCCAATACGAGAAACATTCATGCAATGTGTGTGCAACAATACTCGCTCAGTAATAATAAAAATACTACTGATTTAAGTTGCTATAAAATTATAACTAAAATATAAAGATACTATTGTGATGTTACCTCAACATTCCCTTAATAGGTAAGTAATTAACATGAAGAGATACAAATATTTAAAAGTTCAAAAAGTAAAATTTGACTGGAATTCGAACTCAAAACTTTGCAGGATTTTAACACTTAAAAAGCGAATCTGTAAACCCTGGGGTCACGGAGACTTACAAGAACTTAACAAAAACTACGTTCATATACCAGTAATAAGAATTTTATGAGTTATTCTTATTACTAAAGAAAGTTTAACTGATGGATGATAAATAAATACGAATGGTTTTGAATCAATTTTATTGTAATTTGCAAGTGTGTAAGTGTGTGTGAGTGAGGAAACGAATTATTGTTACACACACATATCTGTAGAACATACTGGTGACTTTTTCTGCTTGCCAAAATCAATATGTATAAAAGATATGTATAATACTTATATCACTAGACAGGCTATCGTTTTTGTCTTGTGTACATAAGAAAGGTTTTAACTTATTTTACTCTAAAAATACTATTAATAAATATTATTTATTCCATAAACCATCCATATTATGTAACTTCTGGCAGAGTAGAATATGGACCACCCCATCTCTTCCCATGTGGTGTCGTACAATGCGATTAAGGAATGGGGCAGTTTAACATTAGACAGATATATACATGTTTAGACTCCGCCTTAGATGCATGACTCGAGGCAACAATAGTTCCCGGAAAACGACAATAGGCTCACCCCTTATTACGTGGGACCGAATACAATGATGATGAAATGTGGGTGTTAATTCACCTCTGCCTAATCAGCCGGCGATAAAGGTGTAATTGTAAGTATGTATGTATTACGTAACTTAAAATTAGGCTGCATGTAAATGTTCCTTTAAAAATATTAAATTCATTTTGTGCATATTAATAAGACGTGCAAGTCGAGAATTATTCTATTTTATGCCAATCCAAATGTGAATTGTCATAAATATTGGATTTTGAAGTCAATGAGAATATTACATACTGAAATAAAAAATAACTCTAGCTACAGAACTTTGATATCACTAAGGCGTTTTGGAAGTCAGATGGGTATCGCTTCACAGAAAATGTCGAAGTACCTAGGTCTGAAAGACATTATGCGATATTGGTGCTAATGCCTCTCCCCTTTATGAGTAATAATATTATAATAATGATAATAAGAGGGCTACCCTTTCTACGCTTGATTATACAAACGATTGAATAACATTTCCCACAATTGGACAGGAAAAAGATTTAATTTTCTCTAAAAATAAAACAATGATATTTTGCTCTGTCATTTCTTCATCTACCCAAATATTAAGTTAGACTAAAACCCGACTGCCACAAATAATTCCACTTTTCCCAACAGTGTATTGTTTTGTTAGACTCTAAGTGGTATACGACCACGGCTATTCTTGATATTGTCTTGTTTAATACATTTTTTTTCAGTAGTCGAGTTGTAGTATTTAACTTATTGTTTTATTTATACTATTTTGGGGCGAGCTATATGTATAATGTATACATATTTGAAATGTGCTAATTAAGCCCTTTCAGTCGATATCTAACACTGTATATTTATCTCAAATTTATGTTTAACACAGTATTTTATGACCGCTATAACTAGCGGAGGACGAATGCGCTTCTAATGATATCTCATTGATCCAATTCTAAAAAGTTCATGAGCTAAGAGGGAACACAGCCTGTCAAAATCATAACCCTCCTTTGGCTTCCCCGTAGTCGGGTAAAAACTACATTGCTGAGTTTAACCTTACAGTCGACAAGCCTAACCCTTTGCTAACTCTTATCAATTAATCCGTAATAAACCAAGATTATTACCTTAGTTTACAACAACATAACCTTAGTTCACTGAAATAAACGCCTCGGATTCAACTACTTAAACTTAAGTGTAACGCACTTTAACAACTCTGCCTTCATAAAGTTCCAGAAGTAATTTATCAAAGTACTCACCTACTATCCCGTGATCAACGCTCAAAACTCAGAATCCCGGGAAATAATTCCGGATCACGGGATTACCTTGGCAGGGGATTTTATTGTTCTTTTGTACAATTAGGTGTAGGATTATTTGGACTTTAAGGTGTATTGTTTTAATTGCTAGTGGTATGTAATAGACGTTAAAAGTTTTAATAGAATTTTCATTGAGATACTGAGTAACAAAAAGTTAAAAACACATGGACAACAGAAACGAAAGATTGAGGCAAAGTATTGCCATGTTAGTTCCCACTGGAGTAATATAGCCCACCTGACAGATAGCTCATTACAAAGTGCCCGCTTGACGGCGATTGGCTTGCACCCTAATACGTGAGACTGAAAAAATTTGATGAAATGTGGGCGTCAAACCTCTGCGTACCCCTTCGGGAATTTATTTGTAAATACGTATGATGTAATTAAATAGATAAGCTGAAGAATGAGGGAAAAAACTGGTGACTTGGCGCCCAGTATTCTGAGCTTCTTTGCCTGATACGACCTGGGTTGGGTTATTAAACTAACAAAGGCACAAAGCCTCACGTAGTAAAAGAACTCGAAAGAGGAGAGATCGATGTATTCACTCCTAAAAACTTTATCACTGTATACCACCAATACTCCAGTTCCTCCGTGATCATGGTGCTTGCATCCGCGCCAAAATATCAGAAACTCAGAACAATACAACATGGAAAATATTCCGATAGCTTTAATACTAATTCCCAAAGTAAGTCAAAATATAAACAAAAAAAAATGCAATAAAAATACAGTTTGAAATAAACCGAGTAAAATAATTTATGCAGATGGTGACGTCCATCCGATCTACCAAGTTCGGTGATGATTTAAATTCCGTATTCCTTAAATATCAAGGTGCGAAAGTAAGTAAAGCTTATCCGGATCTTTTCATCCGCTCCGTAACTAAATGAGTTCAGTTAGAAGTAGCCACGGACTTAACTTCGGTGCCATTTATCGCCACGCTTCGCTGCTTCGTTGATCGTTGTGGTCGCATTTAAACGATCTTTTTAGACCACAGTTCTAATTTTATAAGTACTCAGCGTGAATTATTCTCATGTTGGATGCTTTCCGTTCCAAGAACATCGAATTTAAGTTTAATCCACCTTCCTTCCCACATTTCGGTAATGTTTGTTATATCCAAATTAAGATCCATGAAATGTACATCAATGAGTTTAGACGATTTTTAAAATGTTATTTCATGTTTTTGTGTTGGTTCCAGGTGCATTAAATAGGGTCTTTTCATTTGTGGGTGTCGTAGAAGGCGATTAATTGATACGGCCGCTCTCCATCCGACAATAAACATTCCAGAATATGACAAAATGACAGAATGACGGCAATAGGTTTGCCCCTATCACATGAGAACGAAAAGCGTAATAGATGAAATGTGGATTTTAATACACTTCAACCTACCATTTTGGATATTGTGCGTGAATAGATTATGTATTTATTCGTGGCAAACAAACTGATTCCTAATTTAAAATCACATTAGTACTTCTCTAGTATTCTGTTTTGAAGTATATATTTGTACATATCGCTTGATATTTCTGAACTTTGGAGCCATTTATAGGATGTATTTGATGAAGGTCTTACCTCTGTCAATATAGGTCGTTCAGGCCGGAGGCAACTCATTAAAAAATTCCAATAAGATTATTTTTGGGATGTTCGAGGTTTACTTAAAGGGTTGCTACACAGTTACACACACGTTCAGGAGCTACTACCTACTTTACTGTGCCTTGACTTATGATAAGGAGTGGTCTAGTAGAGTAAGTACAATAATGAGTGCCGCAAGATTAGATTCACTTAACGTTCAGTTTCAGATCAGGTGGAAAAAAGCTCAAACAGTTTTTAAATAGTATCTATATTATTAACCTTATTTTATTTAGCTAAAACTTAAAATGTTACTGAAGTTTACGCAAATATATCACTCATTGAAATAAAACCACTTTTTAACGGATTCTATTGCTATTTATTTAGCATTATTTACATTCAGTAGCCATAGTTGTGGGGTAATGTTATGTACTTTCGTCAGTTTTATCTAAATTGTGTGTTAATATTGCTTCTTCTCAGTATCTTTTTTTATATCGACTTTTAGTTCAATGTACATAGTATCTAACTTATTAATTCACATTACTTTTGTCATCGTAGTTCGATTAACTCTATTCTCAATTTTATCCTCACTGCATTTTTCAAATCTTCCTATCATCGTAATAACTCTTTTATAAAACTTTCCGCTAACCCAATCTATGGAGAGCTAAACTTTCAAACCATGTCACTTGAAGCTTCAGAACTATCTATTACATTGGCTTCAGCGGTTCAGTCAATATTTAAGTGATGAAAGAAAGGAGACCTGTGAGTTATTATCTTATGTTAGTAATATCGGTATCATAGTTATCGTTATTTTATTTTAATTTTGTCGTTTCTTAGTATTAAGTTTTATATTCGAAAAATATTGACTGTTGTAATTTTGTAATTAAAGATTTTTGGTTTAAGGAAATTGTGAAGTGTGTGTTTGTCTCTTAACTCGTATGAATTTAGAAATATTTTTAGTTATATAGGTACATTAGATGATTTCACAACACAAGTAGAAAAAGTTACATTACATCAATCTCACAAACTTTTACAAAAGTTTTGATTGCCATTCTTCTAATTTTTTTATGTAATATGTTTGTTTATGTCATCATTCGGTAACTACTCATTTCATATCAATGCTACTATTTCTAAAGAAGCAATCCTTGATTTGGAGTTGACATGGTCATTCACATTAATAGTATAAAACCCACCGGGATATTTACCATGTTTAATTGTTTTTGTTTGTTGAGTAACCGATTTATTAAAAAAAATACAAACATGGTAAAGACCCTGTGAGTTTTACACTATGGAAGTAAACCATGTTCAGGTTTATTATGTTCGTCAGATCTAGGCTTATGAGTTATTAAGATGCGGAACGAGAAGCTTCCTCAAATGCCTGATACTAATTCAGTTTAAGCAGTACTCAAATCTCTTCTATTCTCAAACTGCAACCTTCTCCCAAAGTCAACCGCATCGTAAACCCATATTGGCGTATAAAAACGTAGTAAAACTTTAACAATCGGCCCAACAATGTTCCCGTTAACTGCTCATTTTAACTGTCTATTAGGGCCAACTATTCTTCTTGATTAGATACTTGACTTACTTTTATAGTTGCTGTTAAAGATATCTGCTAGTTATGCGCCGGATATGTGGGTAGATTTACTGTTTATTATAAGATTGCTTTTTGATTATCGTCAAAATATGTTAGTAACTTGTTATTGATGAGTCTATTTGAAGAAATCATATAATATATAGATTTTATGAGTCATATATCATTAGGTTAGAGGAATATTTGACATAGCACTTTATTTTTAATGTACATAATGATATTGGTAATACAGATAGTAGCTAAATCAATCATACCTGAGTTCAACTTAAGAATACCTGATGACACCAAAGTAATAAAAACACGAATTTACGGTATTTTTTGTGACATGTAATCTTATTATAATTTTGTATTTATAATTATTATCTCATTACTATAGGTGAATTAAAACTGAAATTCCAATATTTAACTCAACAATATATTACTTAATCCAGAAATCACATTCTTCTGATAATTGAAATAAGTACCGTGGATTCATGAATTAGGTTATTATATATATATTCAAAAATACTCTAGATGGTGTTTGTATAATGGGCCGTGTGCTTGTCTATCGCCTAAGTTGAATAAAAAAAAAGACCACGAAACTCAAGTGAACAAATATTTTGCCGCAATAAAATACAAAATGATATTACAGAGGATTCGATTTAACCGTCCAACAATTGACATTAACAAATACCCCCAAACTTTTCAAATCTGAAGGGAAATTGTCATGACGTCATTATCAAGATCGTCACTTCAAGCCTCGAGCACGAAGCGAACGAAATATATGTAAAAAGATATAACATCAACTCGGTAACGTCCGAATATGTCATTTTTGTAATCTAACTTTTTGCGTGATCAATCACCTTGTAAAAAGTTACGTCGTAAAACCGCTGGGATTATTAAAAATACCTCGGACACAACTGGAATTTGCCTCACAGGGTTAGGATGCATGACCACTGAATTAAAACAAAAATGTTTTAAATGAAATTTTGAAGCATTTATTATGCTAACTATTCACTCACATACTTACACATTTAATGAATTTGAATAGCATAGTAAATGCATTAAAATTTCGTTCAATAATTTGAATGGAGTCATCAAAATAATTGCAACATCATTCATTGATATCAATAATTGGTACGAATTTTGGTAGATGGCTCTTAACTGTCGCTGTAAGACGGATATATGAATAGAAGAATTTGGATGGTTTCGGGCGAAGGTTCTGTGACTTTGTAGTCAGAGCGTCCCCCCTGTAAAGGAAAGATCGCGGGTTCGAATCCCGCCTGATCCGATTAAATTTTTCTCCTCATTACTGTTGCCTGCATAGATTAATGACTATGCAGGCAACAGTAATGTCAATAACTGATATTACTCCATGAATTATTTTTGTGGTGTTAGTAAAGTGGTCAATGAATATGTGTATTTGAGCCCAAGTGAACTATAAATGCATGTTATACTACAAATAGCAATATTCTGTCATTCCATTAATAATCCAGTAAGTCTAACAGGCGTACAAAATATTCTCGTCATCTATAAATATAATTTTTAAAGACAAGCCGAAATATTGCGTTCATTATGAAGTCTAGGCTTCCTTCTCTTGTCAATCCTCAGTAATACAATCAATATTAAATTTGATCGTCAGATATGATACAGAAACAAACTCGGATACAATTTTCTGTAAAGTATGTGCCCAAAAATATATTATCTTCAGCAAAAAAGCGGTGTTATACTCATAACTTCAAAAAACTTTCATGATTTCATAAAACATACTTATAAAGTATACGAAGTTCGTGTTATGTATTGATAAAGTTTCTGAATTCATTTGATACTTGATAACGAAATACGACAGTAAAGTATAATGCCCAGGGTTTGTGTTCACTGAATCGTAGCATTCGGAGATTCTTGTTCTTTTTTCTCTTTTGTGAAACTTTTTCTTTCTTAATTGCGTTACGAGGGACGTTTATCTCAAAAAAATTAACAATGTTCAAGTCTTTTTTATAAGTTTTATACGGCACGTGTAATCTGCATTGTAAATTTCAGTCTGATCTTATTGGTGCGTTTGTAAATTTTACTAGCCTTAAGGACTACATTTGGTAAGATTAGTCACTTATGCAGTTTAGCATGACGACTGTAACCTACTTCAAGTATTCTTATAGAATCTGTCATTTAAATCTCACTACATAATAATAAATTATTAAAGTGCGACAATATTATAAACAAATTTGCACCCATGATTTCAAATAAATAGTACAGTAAAAGTAAGAATATGTTATTATTATTCATATGTTTAGTATTAGCGAAAATTAAAGCACTTTTGTTAAAGAACGGTTTCCAAATACCGCAGTGATTATAACCAGTGGTTACGAAAACGAATGAAGAAGTCACAGTCAGCTACGAGCTCCGTATCCAAGGCATTTGAATATTACGACTTCGATGCGAAGTTCAAGGCTGTCTGCGAAAAGTAAAAACTGAAACACACAACATAATGACAAACAAAAACGATTGAGGCGGTGATCAACTGTAAGTTCCAGGAAAAAAAGTAGTAACAGTCACTTTAGTAAGTTATTCAGTCAGCATCAAATCGATCTTGAATAGCAAATTACTCCAAATGATCTTAATACCTTGATGGAAGGGCTTAATACCTTTCCTGTTGACTGATTATTCTGATATTTGCTACACATTTTTATTACAGAAGATAACATAATTAACTTCAGACGAAAATATAATTTAAATAAATAAAACAGTTTGGTATTAACATCATTAGTAGCTCTCTCTCCCCCTCTCTCTCTCTCTCTCTCTCTCTCTCTCTCTCTCTCTCTCTCTCTAGACTTAACAGCTGTGCTCTTGTCGGTGGGGTAATCGCCACTCTTCTCTCTCCTCCACCAACCCTTTAACCTCTGGCTTAAACGTGACTTGTTTCTTTCTTTTATCTGTGCCGTAAACGTTCCTCTTGGTCTACCTCTTCTCCTCGTTCCTACTACCTTCCCTTCTATGATATTTAAAAAAAAATCTTGTCTTATCATCTTTCCTCCTCGGTTCTCTATTATTTCCAGTATTACTTCTTTCCTGTACTTTGTTTAGTACTCTTTCGTTCTTTTTGTCCAGCTTATTACCTCCATCCTTCTCCAGCACCACATTTCAAACGCCTCCATAATATCATAAGTAAGAATACAAGTATCAATAGCTCATCTCATCCGAAGGTTGTCGTAAGTAAGAGACGACTAACTGACAAACACGCAGACAATATCACTGCGAAAGAAGGAAAACTCGAAATAAATCCCTGTCTGGTCAACGTGGAAATAGTAGACCAAAGCCTCCTAACATCAGGAGAGGTTTGTGTCCAGCAGTGGACTGCGATAGGCTAATCTTAATATATATAAATCTCCTGTCACGATGTTTGTCCACGATGGACTCCTAAACTACTCAACCGATTTTAAATTAAATTGGCACACCGTGAGCAGTCTGGTCCAACTTAAGAGATAGGATAGCTTAGATCTTTAATTATAGTCGCAATTTTATTTTATTGCAAATTATTGGTCTATAATTAATTGACAGTCACAACTATCTGTTAACTCCAAATGATTCTAACAGATGTCGATACTTTTCGACTGGATTGAGTAAATAATCAATAGACGGCACTGCTATAGTAAACCGACAAACGTGTCATATAAGCTACAATTCAATATCATGATTACCACGTAGATCTATATGGCGCTTTACAGCATATGATTTAAAAAATATTTTCGAAGATATTACAGATTTAAAAATTGCGGGACGTAGCGTTTGCTGGGTACTGTAGTGTATTTAGTATCAGCATTACACCCGTGCGAAGCCGGGGCGGGTCGCTAGTTGATTTATATATTATTTTGGGTTTGATCTCGTCAAAGTGAGGTATTTTGAGCCCAAATGAAGCTTAAACTTAACCATCATCTTCATCTGCAGAGTTCAATAATATGATTAACACCTAAATTGACTTAATTAGAAATAAAGTTGTACTTTAATTCTTATCCTCAGCTCCATTGAATATAAATGATTTAAAACACTAAAATTAAACATAGATCAAATATTGCAGATTGTAAAAATATTTCTTTTTATGTTATATTGCCAATTTTTTGCGAATAGATACCATGGCTGCTAAAAAGAAATCGAAATATTAGAATTAGTGTCATTAAAATAACATAAAATATATCAGGGTAATTCGTCCCAGGTCCAACGGTCATTGCTGCCGTAAAAACCGTTTGAGTCAATTCAGAGCAAGCAAATCCTGGACTCGGAGGTAAATAACTTGAATACTACCTAGCACATGGTATGGATGACGATGAACCAGTATTATACGGCTTATTCCTAACCCCCACCGTCCAAACAACCTCTTCTGTTGAGTTTCCCCAAAGAACTCTATTTCAAAGCTACTTAGGTATTTGACCAGTCGTGTTAATTCGTTTTTGCTTCACCTTCGTTCTCAAATTATTCCATGTCATTTTGAATTAAATCATTAATATTGAATACTGAAACAGGATAAAACAAAACCACGTGTTTCCTTTTTCCTACAGTCCCGGGTCCTTTAAGCGGGGCGCGAAAAAGATAGCACTCCAAAAATTTTACCAAAAACTCAACCACAGACTCCTTATCAATCTCTACCATGAAATATGACATGACATTTGTTTTGTTTTTTTATTTTGCTATTGTGGTGACTGATTGACAATGATATCTGATTTCGGGTGAACACAGCAGTGTCAGTTTCAATATCTGATATCGGGCCGGACAATGTGAAAGACAGATACACATTGTATACATTTTGCTTCCTGTCCGGCTATCGGATATCGGAGCTAACACCGATATCGGATAGGATAATGGGAAAACGCTCTTAGGTATACAAGAAAAAAAAATCTCTAACAAGTTATTGAATCGTTTTGCTACTTTTATATGCTTTTGAAAATGTTGAAGATTTAATATGACCTGAAGATACATTTTATAGTATAAGTACAAGCCCTCAATGGTGACCTTCAATCCTTTAGCATACGATCAGGCGAGGTAAAGTCATTGTGCCCTAAATATAAAGAAAAATATGGTTACTGACACAATAATAGTATATGAAGATGAATTGTGGTTCACAAACTTAGTTGAAGAGCGTGGATGGTTGTACAATAAACTTGATAGAGTTTTAGTGTGAGATATAATAAATTTACTCGGAGTTTTTGCTCGCATCTCGTCTAGGAGTACTCTTTAAAGTTACAATGGTCGAATGTGACACTTCGGCTCGATGACCCAAAATGTTTTATTTATTTACTTGTACTTTATGCACGATGTACATTATGCATTCTCTGCCAGTCTACCACAGGGTGGTGCAGAGCTAGTACGAGGTAGGCGCACACTAATGAAGGATACATTTGGTTCTATAAGGAATATAGCTTAATTATTAAATATACTTAAACATGAACAGTACATATACCTACATACCGTATATGAAATAAATCTAAATATATACATAAACTTAAAATATACACAGACACTTATATACAACATAAATATATATAAATACACACATATCAATAGTAAAACATTTTTTACTAAACTGCTAGTAGTTTTTTGCAATATGTAGAATTTAATATGAAAATAGATTTTACTAGACATCTTCGTATGTGTAGTCACTGCACTATACAAAATTATAAATATATGAATCTATAAAAATTAAAATTTACAGCCGAAATGTATTTACGGCCATAACTGCTAAATGACTGTGCCTCTACACCTGCGCAAATAAATTGTTGACTTTACTTGTTGAGTTTTGGGCTGGACGCATCTGCTTGATTGACTATTTTGAATATTTCCATTGGCATGACGAAGAAGACAGCACCAATTGCTTTTTTTAATGAAATTTTAATTAAATACTCATATTTGATTGAATAAAACCACGAACAAATTAGTAATATAAACGAGTGCCAAACTTATTCTGCTTGATTTACAAATCCTCTGAAATTGCTTTTCAAGGAGAAATATTCCGATAAATCAAAGACATTTTGAAATCAGCTGGGACTAATATTTAACATTATTGAGGCATTTGGTAGACACTGGGAATTCAGGAGATTCATATCAATAGAATAAATCATGGTGAAGGTTAATCGACAGATTTGGTGAAGAACCCGTGATATTGTAGATTTGTTTTGTTTTGATTGATATCTAGTGCGTGTGTAGTTTCAAAATTACAGCAATCAAGCAGAACTAAAACTAAAACAGCAAGCGAAAAACATACAGCAAATGATTCTGGAAGCAATTAATACGCCCAAACATTTTCCTATCTTTACGCCTAACTTGCGTATATTTCCGCTGCAAATACCAGTGCTAAATGTTCAGAAGTAACGCAAACAGTTTACTCTAAGCTTGCTTGCTGCTTTGGTGTGCAATCAGTGCCTCAATTCTGCTAAAGCAAAGCCGCTATCATACCACGGAAACTTTGTATTTCCGTCCAATTGAGCAGTCCGACTGGGGAAGTACCTCCATCCTACTACTGCGGTTATAATAACTTCGTGTTGTGTGCCTAGCTGTGAGTAGGGTAGCCAGAGCTCACTGGAGGATTTGTGTTATCAGTGGGATGACTAAAGGCTTGTTCTGCTTTGTCCTCTACACTGACGGCACAGAAACTCTGTGCTTACAGGGTCGGCAGCGCGAGTGTGGCTTCTCTGGTGTTACACACGTCCATAGGCCACGGTAACCACTTTCCATCAAGTGGGCTGTGTGCTTCTCTACCACCTAAGTGGTATAAAAGAAAAGTCCGAAATATTTTTTTTAATTTAAGACTTTAACTCAAATAAAATCTAAAATCTAATGCCATTTAATTGCAGCATTTTGCTTTAGTACAATCGAGGGCCTACTTTACTAAGCTATCCACATTGAAGAGTAAGTTCTCAAATATGCATTTATAGCTGATTGATGATTGCCTCAGATGCAACCGGGATAAAACCGGAAGTAAATATGTCATGCCTGTTAGCAGATGTAGTATATTGGAGATACAACGCTTTCTCTTATATGTTCATTAAATGTCTATATATTGCGCATTACGAATGATCTCAACTCTCAGTTCACTGTTCAGACAGAAAACGTAAGCACTCGCAGTATCATAATTATAATAAACTTTAATGGAATAGTTTACAGTGTAATACTTTCTTTTATTCGGTCTTCCTCTCTTCGTTCCTCATTATTTCTTGTGTAAACTCTGTGCTGCGCTACTTAATCTTCTAACTTTCTCCTTCTGTGACTCTAGTAACTCTGTTTTGTGTACAGACATATTTGTGTTGTATCTAACAAATCACATGAACTGTAAGTAGAATGTTTTATTATGTTCGCCCTGAGTATTGTGTTCATCACTTATCATTGTATTATGTGTATGTGCGTGTGTGCGTGTTTGTTGTAATTCTGTGAGATTGTATCTTAGTATATTATATATAAAACTAGCTGTTGCCCGCGGCTCCACCCGTTCTTATCCCGTTCACGCTGCACGTTTTTCTCAGCTTCACTCGTGCGTGACATATTTTGCACCGCCTTAACCCATTTAATCTACCGGGTTTATTGACATTATGATTACAGCTCCGCTCCCTTGAATATTATCGTGATGATTTATAGCCTATGTTACTCAGTGAAAATATAGATTTCTACTGGCATAACATTTTTTCAATCGGTCCAGTTGTTCATTACATACAAAAACACAAAATCTTTCCTGTTTATCATAACTTTCTGAGCCTTTTCCCAACTCAGCTGGGGTTGGATTTCTAGTCTGATTAGGATTTCGTGAAGCGACTGCCATCTGACCTGTACAACCAATTGGCGAAATCGTAGTTCTGTAATCAGAATAGTCGAACTTTTGAAGGTACCAACTACGCGTAACGACTGCCATTGATATTCGTATGGCAACCGAGACCAATGGCTTAACGTGCTCTACGAGGCACGAACACACCAATGCAAATGCCCATATTCATGCATTAGCGCTCAGTGGGGACCGTAGAGCTCACATTCACTACCACCACGCCGTAGAGGCTGTTTATAATTATACCCATTAGTAGGTATAAATATTAAGTTTTTTTTTCTACAACTTAGGTGGCAGATAAGCACACGGCCCACCTGATGGAAAGTGGTTACCATGACCTATGAACGTGTATAACAACAGTGGAGTCACATCCATGCTGCCGACCCAGTAAGAACAGAGATTTTGTGCCGTCGGTGTAGAGGACAAAGCAGGACAAGCCTTTGGTCATCCCAATGACAGCACAAAAACTCTCTAGTGAGCTCTGGCTACCCTAGACACCGCCGGGAACACAACACGAAGTTATTATAACCGCGGTATTCTGTTTAACACCAGACAGATGTATACAGTTCAGACTCAGCTTTAGATGCATTGCTCAAGTCAACAATAGTGCCCGGAAGACGGCAATAGGCTCACCCTCTATTACGTGGGACTGAATTCAGTGATTGGTGAAATGTGGGTGTTAGTTCACCTCTGCCTAACCCTCCGGGGATAAAGGCGTGATTATATGTATGTTTGTATGTAAAAGATAGAAGGTACTAATGACGATTATTATTATTTACTCCAGAACATTACCATACATTACTAGGTACATTATATATTGTTATAATGAAATAAAATTCTGTTCATAGTGTAAAACTCGTCGGAATATTTACCATGTTTAATGTACTTTCCAAGTAACCGATTTTTCGGCTCGGAAAAAAACAATAAACATGATTTTTCACTATTAATGCGAATGACCATGTCAATTCATAAAATTCTGTTCACTCATTTCTGAGTGGCCGAATAGTTTGAATTTCGAACACGTTCCTATCTACCGATAACAATTTTGTGTCGATTGTTGGCACATCTATTACTAATATAATGCGGTTTAGTGGATAGGTCGCTACTGAGGACTCGTCCCAACGCGTTGACCTCACTGGTTGATTTATCTCGGTATTATAAATCACCCTGAGTTATAATACCTCCGCCTTATAATATGTCTAGAATTGTATAGTACAGTCAACATCGGACTGATGTTTACTAACATAGTACGCAAAATAATCGTATTACCATAATCCCAATTTTTTGTTAGCTATCACAATACTTAAATAGGGGTAAACATTCAAAAATCAAAGAATCAATTTCATTTATTTTATTTATTAATTTTATACAAACAATGTCATTACAGGCAGACCGAATGCGACATAGTAGCAACATAATTTTAATAATTTCATTTACAATATATGTCATTTACATCATCATAATCACACATAATCATGCTTCAAAAACTAAATAATAATTTCACTACATATTATTAATTAAAGTAGATATAATTACCATTTCAAAAATTATTCAGGAACATTTTATATCAGAAATAATAATTGTTCAGTTGATGATGTCAAAATAATAATTCAATAAAATTCAAAGTAATAATTCCATTAATAAAGTCAAAATAATACTTCAATTCACAGTGTCAAAATAATAATTCGATAAATAATGTCAAAATAGTGATTCATATCAATTCTCGAAATTACATATTTAATGTCAAGTTCACAATAATTTAATGTCAAATGATGAAAATACAATTTAAATTATTAAAATATATTATTTAATACTAGCAATACATAATCAGATTATATCAATTTAACCTAGATTCCTTCGCTCAAAACACAGTAACTAGCCCTTGTGAATTCATTCGGGGAGCATGAAAACAAGCACAAATCTAATTTATCCAGTTTAGGCACATAATAAGCACATATGAACGTTACAATTCTACAATTATATATCAAGAAATATTATAAAACATAAGTAATGGAAATAAACCATTGGAAAATGATTCTTTCGCTGGTTCGGTAGGTTAATTCTACTGAGAAGATACCAGCAAGAAACTCAGCGAACTATATTTGAACTAGATTATCTATTTTTTAATATGGTTTTGTTTACAATTTATGGTGTGCGAGCAAGCAAGAGACTTGGGTGACCATACATTTCCATAATCAAGATACTCATTACCTTTTCTCGTTAAAGTTTTTTTCGCTTGAATTTTAAATTTATTTAGTGGCATGGTAACCAAATCCTCATGAATTTTATTAAATATTTTTACAAACGAATCACCAACTTCATGAAGCCTTAATTTTGTACAGCAAGTTTATTTTTATTTCTCGTATTCAAATTATGTACGCTAGAAGATTAAGGTTCTGTCGTACATATTAAATATTATCCATCCAGATCGGTCGAAACATCTTGACTTTATAAATTTATAATTATGTAACTGTTAATATTAATACGTGCTAATAGGTCACCAACCCGTTTCGGTCGAGTATGGCAAAACCTCCAAATGGACACACAGAAAGGAGCTATGGAGAGGGCTATGCTCGGTATTTCCCTACGTGATCGCGTCAGAAATGATGATATCTTTGAAATGATGAAATGATGATTCTTTTAATTAACATTAATTACTTTAATTTATACCTGAGTTCCAAGCTATTTGCTGACACAGTCACCACCAAAATAATTTCGTAATTTTTCTTTATTTATACCACTGCACCTGTGGAGTCACACTCGTAATGCCGACCCTGTAAGAACAGAGTTTCTTGTCGTTAGTGCAGAAGACAAAACAGGCTAAGTCTTTGCTCTTCCCACTGACAAAACTCTAAAAATCTCCAGTAAGCTCTGGCTACCCTACTCACCGCCGGAAACAACACGTAGTTATTATTTCGGTATTCTGTAGGACGGAAGTACTTTCCTAGTCTTGGGATGGGAATACCTTCATGTTTTACCTCTATCCTTTCATCAATATCAGTACTTAAACCGAATCAGAACCAGTTCAGTCGAGATTCGAACCCGTGATCTTTCTTTTATAGCGGGAATGCTCTGACCTCTGACTCACAGAACCACGCCTGAAACCATCCAAATTTTCCTGTATATACGTATCCGGTGATGAAGGCAGCCTTCTACCGACATTCGTGTGTACTATCGGTACGAGCTATAGGAAAATTTCGATGAGTTCAGGCGTGTTTCGGTGGATTAACGGTCAAAGCATTCCCCCTGTAAGGGAAAGATCGTGGATTTGAATTCTACCTGAACCGGTGAAATTTACATAACATAACATAAACCCACGCCTATATCCCCGAAGGGGTAGGCAGAGGCGCTAGCACCCACATTTCGCCAGTTTATGTTTAGGTTCCAATGTAATAGGTGGCGAGCCTATTGCCATGAACCGGGCACTTATAAACCTGCGATAAATACACACATACTCGTAACTTCGAAAAGCATCGAAAAGTCATTGGTGTGTGCCATGGTAAAACCTGGGAACGAACCCGAGACCTCGTCTCAGCGGTCCATTACCCATACCACTAGGCTACCGCGGTGATATATATCCTATCTTAATTGCTTCAAAATTTCATTCAACTACTTAAACTGTTTATTCTAATTACCATCAATTAGTTCATTTAAACCCGAGTTCTAAGCTAGTTACTTACACAATTACCACCAAAAGTGCTACTTTTAGTTAAAATACACTTTATTATTCCTAACCAAGTGTTTATTAAATCGTATTGTTAATGTGGTCGTAAAATAAACGATTAAACTCGTTAAAATATAATATTTTATTGCCTTATTTATTTATAACCCGATAATTTCTGTTATCAGACGGTTGATAAAAGATGGCGTCCACGCAATTCGGTAGGTATATTACTATTATAAACATTTTTAGTATATTTATTTCTTAAAAACACATTACACAGATACCCGTACGTAGTGTTTTATTAATATATTATTATTCTATTATTGTTCTTTTAATATCTTTCTTATATATAAAATTCTCGTGTCACGGTGTTCGAACTTGAACTCCTCCGAAACGGCTTGACCGATTCTCATGAAATTTTGTGAGCATATTGAGTAGATCTGAGAATTGGCCAACATCTATTTTTCATTCCCCTAAATGTTAAGGGTTGTCCACCCTTAACGTTATATGGCAAAACGACGTTTGCCGAGACAGCTAGTATGATATATAATTAAAATATTATTTTGTAATTATTCCTTTAATTTTATTTTTACTGAACAGACATCGAACCTATGACCTCTAACATATCATGATGTGATCGTCATCTCAGTTTTGTAATATTTCATTTTGTGATATAATTAGTTTAGTTAGTAATTTACTATTGTTAATCATATTTGGCTCGCACCTCATAAATAACTGGATGATTTATGAGCTGCTAACACTATATTAAAACTTTCACTTTTCATTTTCATGTTATGAATATATTAGTCACAAAATAATTAATAGTTTGAATAATTGAAATAAACTTGATTACATTAGCATCTATTAATAAAATTAAAATCATGTAGCTTACAACATTGTATATATACGTTCACCAATTTCCCTCTGGGGTAGGCAGATCAGCCTACCACTTGCTTCTATTGTTACATTTACCACCTACCTATCAGGTCTACATACTGCATACAACCTGCAAGAGCTGCAAGCCAGTACATCTACTACTGTGCGAACGAGGCTCCGGCGGCTCTCTGGTTGGAAAGACAGAAGGCAATCGCGCAGACATCGGTCATGCATCTGAAAATCGCTACCGGTCCCAAGCGCAATAGTGAATCCCCCGCCAAAAGGTTTAAAAAAATTGTGATGGTCGCGAAATGTTCAGCTGAACTAGTAACGCTGTGCCGGCGACCAGTGACACGCTGCAGAATGAAAAAGCCTACACTTAAACTGCCACAACACTTAAATTTCACCAATCATTGAATTCGGTCCTACTATTATAGAGGGGTGAGCTTATTGCCGTATTCCTGGTACTATCACACTTCACGAGCTCCAAATTAAAACTTCAACCTCACTTAAGACTGTATCTTAAAATAAAAGTACCTACAGTATAATCCCGACAAATTAAAAATACACCGTCAGTAAATCCAAATGGGTAATATAAAAGTGTATTTAAAGGAATTTGCGAGTCGCATCCGAGATTACGTTAGACTTCCATAATATTAGTCGGATAATCTACATTTTGAGAAGGCTTAATGCCATGGCTGGAATAAGCCCGGATACCGAGCGGGGCCTTTACAAGAGCTACTAAGGGAATGCGCATCGTAGCTTTAATAGCTTTTAAAGACGAACGTTTCGATTTTCAACTTCAACTTCGCAGACTCAAAGATCGTTGCAAAACGCAATTTGGTGTTTCGGAATAACGTTGTTTAAAATTTTACTATGGGTGAAATGTAATGGTGTTGTTTTGTTGGGTAATTGTCAGTGAATGGACGTTTTAGGGTGCTGTTACTTGGCATTTAAAAAGATAGTTGCTGAAATATGAATGTTAATATCTATTTAAATAACTGGTTACAACATTAGAGAGTTACAAATAAAGGGTCGATGAACGAAGAACGTGAATCGAGAACGAGGGGAATCAAGACTAACATAAAAAATATGTACTAAGCATTGTTCATCGTAAATCAACATTATTTTTCTCGTACACTTCTATTATACTTCATCCTTTAGTGGTTTGTGTTGAGTGGCAAGTTTGTAGTACCTAATAATTACTGTGATGTCACACTTTCTTTTAATCCACTTACTTCCCCAGTCGGACTACTCAATTGGACGGAAATACCTTTGTAAGCCTTCTCGATAAATACTATAGAGGTTCTTATAGACTTCAAACGTGCCGAATAGATAACTATGAGCGCTCACCTTTTACAAAACGTTAAAAATATAATATACTATCCATTTTTTAGAAGACAATAAGTAATTATTATTACTATTACCTTCATCTATTCCCGAAGGGGCAGCTATGAGAAAAATATTACGAGTAAATACAGCTTATTCCCGGAGGATATAATCCATTTATAACAAATATTTTTAGTAAGCCAGTTCGAAAATTTCGAACGTATCAAAAAACTAATCAAATATATAAGAGTTTCTTCGTGGCCTCATTCGAAAAAGAAGATTTATATAGATCAAAACCTGAACAACTTTTAAATCGGCGAGGAAAGGTCATAATAATTTTTTTTAGCCACCCAACTTATTACATCTCAAATATTTGACCCAACTTTGATATTGGCAGTTGGGTTTATATTCAAGCAAGCAATTTTATTTTTTTTATCGGCTTTCTTTTTGACGTTAATTCGATTTGTCTATTAGACGTTGATTGATTCTAGAGTCATACTTTTCAAAGTAGGAATGACATAATATGACATAACATAAACTCACGCCTATATCCCCGAAGGGGTAGGCAGAGGTGCTAGTACCACATTTCGCCAGTTTATATTCAGGTCCCAATGTAATAGGTGGCGAGCCTATTGCCATTACCCGAGCACTTATAAACCTGCGATTAATACACATATAACTTCGAAAAGCATCGAAAAGTCATTGGTGTGTGCCATGGTAAAACCTGGGATCGAACCCGAGACCTCGTCTCAGCAGACCCATACCACTAGGCTACCGCGGTAAAGAAAAGTTACATTGGGACCTAAACATAAACTGGCGAAATATGGGTGCTAGCACCTCTGCCTACACCTTCGGGGATATAGGCGTGAGTTTATGTTATGTTTAACTTTACCGATCACGATTTTTTTTTTAATTCTTGTCAGTTTGTTCGCGATGGACGTAAAAACTACTGAACGAAAGATCATACTGGAAATTGAAGGCGCTTGGTGGTACTTGCTATACGTATTGAATAAGGCACTTGTACTTTTTCACAATATATTTATTTTTGAACGTGACCGGTTTCGCGTTACGACATTCTCGAAGGTTTACAATGTTATTAAACTATTATGTTTCTAGTATATAAACTAGAAATATATATATTTTGTTATATATTTCTAGGTAACCCAACTCAAACTAGTGGAAAATATTAATAGAATCATTGAATAGAATAGTAACTTTGCATCGAAATTAATACAATAATTTGAGGCGTCTGGAGATATACAGAGTTCTGTACATTTGAAGCTAGAGAGTGAACATGTGGGGCTCTGCGCAGTTTCAAAGGTGCGTCGCCGCCGTTGCCATGGTGCGAAGTGTCGTGCAGTGCTTTTGACATTTATATTTATTTTTATTACATTTTCAATTTGTAAATATAATTTTGTGTCTTACATATATAAGTGATTTAGTGTAAGTTTAAATATTTATGCAAGACTGCAGTGGTACTTGTAGTGATACGGATGTAACTTCAAGTCAACCTACCACACTTGTTCGGTGCCCCCACTGCACCCAAGCTCGCTTTTTTAAAGGTAAGCAGGGTTTGAAAATACATTTGGGAAAAGTACACAAATCTCCAAATGTACTTTCAAGCTCAATACCAGTATCACAATCGCACACTACCTCCGAAATTCCATTTTGGCGAACTCTAAGCAAATTTAAAAATTCGGTTCCGATTTTAAAGAGAGTTCCCCGCGGTGCCCGACCATCTGTGGCACAAAATCTGGCTTCTTGCATTTCAAAAGTAGTCCGGGAGAACTCTCAAAGAGCTTGGGAACAGCTTCTCACTTTTCCTTACAGGATTTTACACATATCACATGTCTCAACTTCTAAGAAATCTTTATCACAGCAAATTAAAGAAAATTGCCTCTCGACCTATACTTTTGACCCTAAATTCACGAGCTTTCGAAAAAATTCTGTTTCTCACTATGTAGAATCCAAATTAAGGGAAGGTGACATAAGGGGTGCATCGAGACTTTTGTTTAGCAGCGATGTGGTGGCTGCTTGCTCGCCAGATACTCTTGCAGAACTGAAGAGCAAGCATCCAGCACCAGCCGCTGACCTTTCCTTCCCTGATCCTCCAAATAAAGACGATGATTTTCTCACTGTTTCAGCTAAGGACGTTCTAGCTGCCGTTGGTTCCTTCAAGAGCGGATCTGCTGGCGGCCTAGATGGTTTAACCCCGCAACACCTCAAAGACTTGCTGAGCCCTGGGGAAGCCGGCGATGCACTTTTGAAGGAGCTAACGGCCTTAATCAACCTAATGCTCTCCGGCAATGTGTGCGATGCCATCGTTGATTTGCTTTACGGCGCAAATCTATGCGCCTTACGTAAGAAAGACGGTGGTATTCGTCCCATTGCCGTAGGGTGCACGTACAGGCGTATGGCGGCCAAATTATGCTGTAAAGCATATAATAACACATTAACCAACCAGTTCCAGCCCCTGCAACTTGGCTTTGGCTCTAAAGGGGGCTGCGAGGCTGCCGTACATGCCCTGTCAACGTACCTTGGCTGCAATAGAGGAGAAGTCATTCTTAAAGTTGACTTGAAGAATGCCTTCAACTCAGTGAATAGGGACACATTGTTGACGCAAGTGAAATTGGAAACCCCTAAAATTTATAAATTTCTTTGGCAATGTTATAGGTACCCCTCAAAATTACTATACAAGGACAACGTTTTAGAATCAACAGTTGGGTGTCAACAAGGTGACCCTCTTGGGCCACTCATTTTTAGCCTTGCTATACATCCCGTGATCCGGCAGCTAAATTCTAAATTTAACGTGTGGTATCTAGACGACGGGACCCTAGGAGGAGACGTTAAAACAGTTTTAGAAGATTTGGCTTTTTTAAAAGATGAATTTAGATCCATTGGTTTACATTTAAATGCAACTAAATGTGAAATTTTTCTTGATGATAACATAGACATCCTTTCAACATTATCAAAATTCAACGATTTGGCTCCAGATTTAAAAATTGTTCAAAAAGATTCTCTCCGCCTCCTTGGGTCCCCAATCCTAGAGGAAGCATATGACTCCTTCGTAGAAGAAAAGATTCGAAATTTCTGTGAAGTTTCGGACCGATTACA
This sequence comes from Eilema griseolum, assembly GCA_963662185.1. Lineage (NCBI taxonomy): Eukaryota > Metazoa > Arthropoda > Insecta > Lepidoptera > Erebidae > Eilema > Eilema griseolum. The sequence continues at coordinate 19,264,298 of OY759248.1, read as the reverse complement.
ACAAATTAACATCCATTCTGCTTTCACTATAATTCGGTATTGTCTTTTTGTTCCTAAATTTACACATGTTCTCCGCTCAACTCAACTGTTCAAATATTCGACTCTTTTAGGTAAAATGGATAGTGTGATTCGAAACACACTATGCAAAATTCTAAATGTGGATATGAACGACCGAGTCTGGCTTCAGGCATCCATGCCTGTGCGTCTAGGCGGGCTCGGCGTTCGCAAAATTACTGACGTAAGTCTGCCAGCATTTTTATCTTCGGTGCATGGCACGGATGAATTAGTTAAAAAAATCTTAACCCCTAGCCTAACTAATTCAGAAGTGCCAGGCATGGCCGAAGCTTTTAATGCTTGGAAAATGTTTTGCCCAAACGCTGATTTGCCAGCCAACCCAGCTTCCCAGAGACAATGGGACGTGCCGCTCTGCAACATGGTAAGAAAACATCTAATTTCTAGTTCTACCAATGTTGCGGAACGTGCTCGCCTTTTGGCTGTGGGGGAATGGGAATCCGGTGTTTGGCTTCAGGCCCTACCGTCGCCTAACATTGGTACCATGTTGGACGATAACACCTTCCGTATCGCTGCTTGCCTTCGTTTAGGTGCTCCTTGCGTTTCTCCGCATCGATGTCGCTGTGGGGAAGAAGTTGGTAGCCTTGGACATCATGGTCTCTCTTGCAGCAGGAGCGCAGGACGGCTGTCGCGGCACGGGTATATCAATGACATAATCCGTCGGGCTCTTGTCACCGCTGGCGTTCCAGCCATATTAGAACCCACTGGCTTGGCGCGCGACGATGGCAAGAGGCCAGATGGAATGTCTTTGGTGCCTTGGAAGATGGGAAGGCATTTGGTGTGGGATGCAACATGTGCTGACACCCTTGCGCCTTCACACCTTCCAGGGACTGCAAACTGCGCCTGCGCTGCTGCTGCGTCGGCAGAGACCCTCAAACGGCGCAAGTATAGTAATATAAGTGGTAATTACATATTTGAGCCGTTCGGGGTCGAGACGCTGGGATCATGGGGCCCAAGTGCCCGTCTTTTGTTTAGAGACATTTCGAAACGCTTAATTGACGCTACCCGTGATCAGAGGGCTGGTTTATTCTTTGCGCAAAGAATTGGTATTGCCATTCAACGTGGCAATGCCGCTAGCCTTCTGGCCACCTTCCCGGTTGACATCGATGGCGAGGAATTCTTTGACGCCTGAACCTGCAGGATTATTTAGATATATATTCTTTTTATATATATATTTTTATTCCTATAATTTCCGTGTATATTATGTAAATAATTGTTTATATTTTGTTTGTATATATTATATTAATAACTTGCAGCAAAATAAAAGTACGTAATTCAATATTTCCTGAACAAATTTTGTTACAGTTTTTTTTGTTCGACAGTTCTTGGTCAGACTTAAAATCTTACGTTTGTTTGATCGCAAATAGTTGAACGAGAAATATGATCAAAAGTGGCAAGAAACAAGATCCATATGTGTGGAGCCGCCTGCGAAAGGCTTTGCAAATTTTGTCAAGCCTTACGCCTGCGGTTTTTGGTAAAATCTCTCGTTCACCCGATTGCGATCAAACAAACGTAAGATTTTAAGTATTCTTATTAAATGAAACACACAAACATATTTATATATTCATGTATATATAATTCATATGGGTATATATATATAATATATATATAATTCATATGGGTACAATTAAGAAACCAATTATACAAGACGTAGATACAATTCCGGTATCAGGTAAATTAAATAAATTCGTAATTTATTACATACATAGCATTATCTCGAAAATGCCGCAGTGGAGTTTGAAGTGCCATTTCTTCTCCACTACCGCCTAGGAAGCGGTGGTAAACTTAGTTTTAAGTAGAATTTGACGTCAAAAAGATGTAATTACGTAGCACAATTATGAGAAATAAAGAAACTGAATTTGAATTAGAAAAATCTGTCAGAAAACATAAAACAATGATGGGTTCTAATCATTAGTTTAAACAGTAAACTGAAAAACACTAATCCATTTCTTTGGTTAAATTTCCAAAGTCTAGCTAAAGTGAAACTTACAACTGAAACTTGCTGACAGAACACTCTCTTTGGCAAAGTCAGAAACTTCCAATTGGGCATCAGTCCAAGAGCCAAGCGGTCAATGCTCGCACTTGTGGTGACTTAATCAACGAACTGCAATAACTGCAAAAACAGTAATATATATCTCGTATATTGCTCACCCAATACTTGGGATCATTCAAAGAATCAAAGAATCAAAGAATCAATTTCATTTATTCAGTTTAGGCACATAAAGAGCACATATGAACGTCAAAATTTTACAAACATGTATGTCAAGAAATAATATAAAAATATTAAATAATCAAAAATAAACCATTGGAAAATGATTCTTTCGCTGGTTCGGTAGATTAGTTCTACTGAGAAGATACCAGCAAGAAACTCAGCGAACTACATTAGAACTAGTTTATTTTTCTTTTATAAATTTGTTTTTTTTACAATTTATTTTGTGCGAGCAAGCAAGAGACTTATGTTGACCACGCATTAACATCATTAAGGTACTCATCCACTTTATAGTAACCTTTACTCATTAAAGTTTTTTTCACTTCTATTTTAAATTTATTTATTGGCATATTAACTATTTTTTCTGACTAGATAACTACGAGTACATAATTGGTTATGTGAAATTGGTTATGTGAAGCAGATATATAAGAGTCGAATCGACTATAAACCATACGGTGTCCTATCAGATTCCAATAATAAGTTACTAGTAAAAGTAGCCGCGTGGTGTCCGGCAGAATTGAATTTGGGCCACCCCATCTCTTCCCATGCGGTGTCGTACAAGGCGACTAACTGATACGGTTCTTCAACATCAGACAGATATATGCAGCCCAGACTCAGCCTTAGACACATGGCTCGAGTCAACAATAGCACCCGGAATATCGCAATAGGCTCACCCCCTATTACGAAGAACCGAAAACAATAATTGGTGAAATATGGGTGTTAATTCAACTCTGTCTAGCCCTCCGGGGAGTAACACAAGGAGTTAAAGGCGTGATCAAATGTATGTATGTATGTAATATAACGCAAAAATACGCAAATGATATCATTGCCAGAGATGGAAAACTCGATATAAAACCCTATACCAACCCGTTTGGCCAGCGTGTAGATAGTCGGTCAAAGCCTCCCTCCATTGGGAGAGGCCTAGTCCAGCAGTGGACTGCGATGGGCTAATTGATTGAATTGATTGTCCTATCAGACTCATTGCCAGAATCCATCCAACAGAAGCTTATACGCATGCGAAGTTCTGGCTGGTGACAGTTCTAACTTCCATAGACGAAAATACTTTACGGGCTCTTACACCTACCACTAGAAGGCCAGCGGTTGAAAGAATTAAATATTAATTTCATTAATTCAGTTAAGCCACATAATCCGTGAGGATTTCTGAAGGAGGCAGGTCACGACGGTATTCTTGTCCCAATTGTGCAGTCCGACTAGGGAAGTATTATAACCTCGTGTTGTGTTCCTGTCAGTTAGTAGAGTAGCCAGAGCTCACTGGAGATATTTTGTGATGTCAGTGGGAAGACCAAAGATTTGCCCTGATTGTGTCTTTTGCACTGACGGCACTGAAACTCTCTGTTCTTACAGGGTCAGCAGCACAAGTGGACTTCCCTGTTGTTGCACACATTTATAGATCACGGTAGCCATTATCCATCAGATGGGACGTGTACTTATCTGCCCCCTAAGTTGTATAAAAAACATTAAAATAAAGAGAATACTCCGACCAATTGTACCACCTAGACACGTCCTGGAAAGACAACTTTTATAATGTTTTCTAATTATTGTAACTTTGACATTAGAAATCTAAATAGGAAGTTGACATTGTGTGGTTTTGATCATCTATAATGTTAATATGGATTAACATTACTGCTATTGTCAAGTACCATTATGATAATGTTAATATGTAATTGTAATTGTGATTGTAATTGTAATTTAATTAATTCGACCTTAAATTATTGTAACTTTAACATTAGAAATCTTTATAGGAATTTGACATGGTGTGGTTTTGATGACTGATTATCTTATTTTAATTTTGAGTATGTTGTATGTGTAGTTTGAGTATGTGTCTTTTCTTTGCCGCACCACTAAGACCTGGAATTCATTACCAGCACACGTGTTTCCTTCTTCCTACAGTCCCGGGGCCTTTAAGCGGGGAAAAGCATCTGATGAGGCCGCCAAGCTGAGTGCCACCATTGTAGCACTTAGTGTCTGTAATGGTGACCCTCTTTGCTGAGACTTTGCCTTTAGCTTACCATCAGGCGAGGTGGGGTCAAGTTGGCGTGTCCTATATAAAAAAAAAAAAAAATGTGACCTAATTATTTATTGTAATACTTATACCTATATATGTATATATGAATTATAATTGTATAAATTTAATTATTTTGGTCCACTACCATTGCATTGGGTAACAACCTGTAAAGATGGTAGTGTGAGGAAAAAAAAAACACATTTTAATTGCATTAACATTTTATTAACTCTATAGTTGACTCTAATTTTCATCAAACTCTATGAAAAAAAATGGGTAAATCTAGAGCAGTACGTATACCCAAGTCTCTTTAACCATACATTAAGTATCATATACTTATCCCTATGTTTCCTCACATATCTTTGATACATGTAATGTTGTAAACATCAACACAACATAATGAATTCCAACAAAGACAAATTACAACACAAACATTCCTAAGCTAACAAAATGAGTTATCAAACAGCATACCCCCACTTTATAACAGTAAACAAGATATATATAACACTATTGCCCGCGGCTTTACTGGTGGTTATGACAAGGAGGTAGGACACGGCGGTATTTCCGTCCAATTGAGCAGTCCGACTGGGGAAGTACCTCCGCCCTACAGAATACCGTGGCAATAATAACTTCGTGTTGTATTCCCAGCGGTGAGTAGGGTAGCCAGATCTCACTGGGGAATTTGTGCTGTCAGTGGAAGACTATAGGCTTGTCCTGCTTTGTCTTCTACTGACGGCACAGAAACTCTGTACTTACAGGGTTGGCAGCGCGACTGTGATTCCTCTGGTGTTACAAACGTCCATAGGCCTTGGTAACCACTTTCCATCAGGTGGGCCGTGTGCCACCTAAGTGGTATAAAAAAAAGCAGTTTTGAATTAATTTCCTATCTCATTTGTTCCGGATAGATGATCTTTTTATATACCTTAGCTACAATGCTGTAGTGAAGTTGTGATGGGAAACCAGGCGGCAGTTGCTCACGTAAAAGCTAAAAGAAGCGAAATCAAGAGGAAGAGTGGCGAGCGTACCCCGTACTATAAACTTCAATATTTAATTGCATTCGTGACTATGACATACTGGGTTCTAGAATTCGGATTAATAAATAAACGTACTTACTTACTATACACACTTTTACAAAGAAACATCCTCTCAATGCAATAAGACATAGTCTCACATATCTATTACATATGAAATAAACGAAAATCGTACCTGCAACCTCTATCAATATTACCACCGTGCAATACCAATTGGACTATCAAAGAGAAAGCCTTATTAAAACTTATAACGAACTTAATCAGAATAAAAGTGTAGTTAAGAAAAGACAATTTGTAACTTCCGCTACCAATAAAGGGGACTCCCCTTTATCGGTAGCGGAAACTAAGTGAGGCGTCCGGAAACAGAGTACAATGCCGAATATAAATTCTTTATTTAAATACACATGCCGGGTATTTACCTGAAAGCTAGGCAGAGGTATAAACGCCCTTTCTTTACCTGGTACGTTTTCTGTGCCATTTATTTGGTATTTGAGATACCTATGCCTAACGACTGTGTCTTCCCTACACTGTAGGCATGATTTTTTTTAATAATAATAATTTATTGTACAATAAACCTGTTTATACGAATATGTGTCTTTATATGAATATGGGTATTTGCATTAGTCTGGGTGTTTCTATGTATAATACTTTACTTTACTTTACCAAAAAATAAAGTATTTAGGTATGTATGTTCATCCGTATTCTAGATTCCATAACACAACCTTTTTTTTTTACGTGCGCAAAATCCCCACGGATGCCTCCCCACCGGAGCCGGTGGAAGAGGTTATTTCGGACTCGAACCGACTAAAACGCACGCCGCCTGTGGGTCGCTTTGGTTGCCGAAGGTGAGGTTGACAGGCATATCCCTCGCACCCCGGCCGACCCAGGGCCATCTCTCACGATCTGGCCCTCGTCTCGGGTGTGGGGACTGCAGAATCCCCAACTCGACCCCGGAAACGGGGAGGCGCGCCAGACGACAGACACCCCCAGGCCTGATTATCTTTACCACTAGGCTACTGCTTCTGCCAGGGTGACAGGCGGCTCCACCTGTCACCCCCAGGCCGGCGAAATGTTCTATACTGAGACTGTCGTGTCCCGGCGATTTACCCCGTTTCATGTTTTTAATAATTAGACGTATCTGCATCGCCGTTATGCGGGCAGGCACCTCTAACACAACAGTAATCTAACACAAATGGGTGTAGACATTGTTTTGATTATATCTTTCGAATATTTTGTAGATATACTCGTAGGACGTGGACGTGGACGTGGACGTGGACGTGGACGTGGACGTGGACGTGGACGTGGACGTGGACGTGGACGTGGACGTGGACGTGGACGTGGACGTGGACGTGGACAAATCTAAACTAACACAACGTTACTTTATAATTTTACTACTCGTAGTTTGTACATACATAAACTAGTAAAATTACCGGTGAGCAATTTTGATCCAGTTCCCTTTACCCATGGGAATCTATTCCCAGGATAAAAAATAGCCAATGTGTTTTTCGAGACTATTTTGTATCCCTGTACTAAATTTGTTCGGCCGTTAGAGCACGCTTGCATTATAAACATCTTGATAAATTTTTACATTTTTGGAAGTAGGATAGTATTAATTGCACTAAATAGCAAACGCCCGCCCAATGCAGAGGGAGGCCTTAGGCACGCGAAGGCGACTTGGCGCGAAGCGTCGGGGGTCGCTGATCAACCTCCGTCCTCCATGAGCGCGGGCCTGGGTGTGGCAGCGGTGCGATGTGCGCTCCCTTCCTTTTCCGGGGAATAAAGGGAACGCCGTAGTCCCACACCCTAGGGGAACTTCCTCATCCCCGGCAACTGATGGCCTGTGGCGGCCGTGTGGTTTTAATCGGCCTGAGTCCGACATAACCGTTATCCGAGTGGATTGCCACACTTAAAAAAAAGATAGTCCTTAAGCAGGGCGGATACCGTGCAAGGACTGGTTAGTAAGCACTGATTAAAATAAGAAGGTACTATTAGCCTTCAATTTTAGCGACTATAGAAGAAAATCCCTTCGATACCACACAATTCGAGAACATTCTGAATGTAACGTATGAGGGTTGAATGGTATACATAAAGTAGAAAGGCATCATTTCAAACTATACTCTACGAATAAAAATCCATTATATAAGATGTATAAGATATCATAAGGAAGCGCTATCTCTCCGAAGGCTTATATCTCAATATAACTTGGGAGGCTTTTCTGAATAAAAATGAAAAAAAGCAACTGAATTCTTTTTAACAGTGTAAAACTCGGCGGGATATTTACCATTTCCATACACCGTGACCATGGCGCTTGTAACAGCGCCGAAATATCAGTTACTCGGAAAAAACAGTAAACATGGTAAATATCCCGGCCTTTACACTATTTTACACTATTAATGTGAATGACCATGTCAATCTCAAATCATAAACTGAATTCTTTCTTTGAAATGTCAACCAATGTTTTACATTTTTGTTAATATAATTTCAGTTGTATATTTTTATTTCTATAAGTAATTATATGTTATATAATAAATATATATTTGTACTATTAAACATTTTTATTCTTTATTATAATTAACAAATTACAAATAGACAAAATAATTAAAACACAAACACACGACACAAACTCGCGATCATGTCGCGTCAAACAACCCACTCCGCATCGTTCCCGGCGCAAAGGTGCCCATGATGCTGGCCGCGTTGCCCCGCTGAATCGCAATAGCCAACCTTTGCCCCAGGAACGAGCCGGATCGGAAGTCACCGCCATGGTCGTGGATGCGGCGGCCAATTAAACTGTATTAGAATTATTATTTATGTATTGTACAAATCGTATTAAATAAAGTTCAGTTAAATTAAGATCTAATCTATACTATGTAACTAACTATTTTAGATATACCATGTTTAAATAAATCTATTGTAATATATACATTAATAAAAAACAATAATTAAATAAAACTGTAAACTGTATTAGTTAAATAATATATTATAACAAAACAAAGAATAAGTGTAATTTTGTAGATTGAAGTTTGATTTATCCTTAAAGTGTGTCCGCTATTGGTGCTTTTACCTTATATGAGTATCAAGACGATGTCGGAGGCTATAAAATACTAACTAACAGTAATATATACACATAATCTTAGATTATTATAAATACATATAATAATTAAGTGAACTAAACTGAAATATACACGTTGACGTCTGTCATAAACGTCAAAATACATGTCAGTCCAATAAACTCGGTCCAAGCGGTTCGGAGACTCTTTCCTCTGTCGCACCATTAAGGCCTGGAATTCATTACCAGCTCACGTGTTTCCTTCTTCCTACAGTCCCGGGTCCTTTAAGCGGGGCGTGAAAAAGCATATGATGAGGCCGTCAAGCTGAGTGTCACCATTGTCACACGGTATGTGTCAGTAATGGTGACCCTCTTTTCTGGGACTTTGCCTTCAGCTTACCATCAGGCACGGCAAAGTCCAATTGACGTGTCCTATATAAAAAAAAAAAAAAAATCTAAAATACGCTAATGAATTGCCACTTGTCTAGATAGATAGAGCTATTTTTTACCTATAAAGTAAAAGCGTTAATTACCAGTAACTTAATTTTACAATTACTCATTCTCCTATCGCAGTAGGCGTAGGTTTACTTCACCCTAATTCCGATAGCAAAATTTTTAGACAACGTAATATGGGCTAGCCTAACACCAAATTAAATTCACAAAACTAAACTACGATTAGCAAAATGTCTACAAAATAACAACTTGAAGCAATTTACTTTGAAATGTTATATTAAAGCAATCATAATTACATCAGCGTAAATGGATGTTTCATGTTTGTTATGACGAATAGGTTGACGCCTGAGTGACTCAGCTTTTCATGAAAAATACTAATAATAACAAACATATTTGTTTATGTGTTCTCACAAATCGATGACCAGAAGATACATGGTCCCTAGACACGTGGCAATTCGTTGTAGAATAGAACGATGAAAGTATACATTCATACATACATATAATCACGCCTTTATCCCTGGAGGGTTAGACAGAGGTGAATTAACACCCACATTTCACCAATAATTGTATTCGGTCCCACGTAATAGGGGCCTATTGCCGTATTTCGGTATTTAATTCTTCTATTGTTGACTCCAGATGCATATCTGAGGCAGTCAAATAGTGGTAGCTGGAGGCGACACTTTTTTTTTGGTGTTGCCAGAGTAGAAAAAAAATTGCATTTAATGAGAAATGTATAGGTGGTATAATTTAAAAGGTGGTATCTTTTCCTTGACTTACAGTCGTCAACGAATGTTAATTCAATCTTTCCCATTGTATTCTATAAACGTAATACCACTTGTGATCTCCTATTTATTAACCAATAACACCGTTAACTACCAACTTCCTTACAATATTTGGCCTTTTTCTGGTACTAATTTTTATCACACCGCGTACATATCAAACGAAATTGGTGGCTAATATACGAGGAGATACGGTCTACTTTTTCATACAAAGTTATATGTAATGATGCAACCGTATCTTTTGTCGACTGGACGCAACATGGGAATCGAACATTTTGACGACCTCTGTGGCGTAGCAGTAGAGCATTCGACTGCTATGCAGGAGGCGCGGGTTCGATTCCCGCTCAGTGCAAATATTTGTATGCATGAATATGTATATTTGCATTGGTCTGGGTGTTTCTATGTATAATATGTATGTATTTACAAAAAAAAAGTATCTAAGTATGTTTATTCGCATTCTAGATCCCATAACACAAGCTAGTTAAGCTATGCTTACCATGGGTCTAGATAGCGTTGTGTAGAATGTCGTGGAATATTTATTTTATTTAAAGAACAAGTGAATCAAATTCACTTGTTCGATTCGACTCGATGTGAAACCGCGGTAGCCTAGTGGTATGGGTAATGGACTGCTGAGACGAGGTCTCGGGTTCAATCCCAGATTTACCATGGCACACACCAATGACTTTTCGATGCTCTTCGAAGTCATGTGTGCATTTGTCGTAGGTTTATAAGTGGCCGGTTAAAGGCCAAATTACATTGGGACCTAAACATAAACTGGCGAAATGTGGGTGCTAGCACCTCTGCCTACCCCTTTGGGGATATAGGTGTGAGTTTATGTTATGTTATGAATTAAATTCATCACTTGGTGTTTGCTTTGCTAGACAGTGTGCGGTAATGATCGATTAATCGCACTCATTTGCCTTTGTATGATTAGTATACTCAGCATTAAAATATAATAACACATTAAAGAGAATGTAAACCACAGCAAAACTATTTCAAAGAAATCGCGTGTATCCATCAACAATAGCTTAAAAAAATGTTTACTATTGAAAAGTCATTTATTTAAATTATACCCTGTAATGGTTTTGATAATACTAGTGATAGCTTACTATGATTATTATGGTGTATTCTTCAAACTATTTTAAACTTTGATATCGTGTTTGTAGAGTACTTTTTTGAACTATTGTTCTGTTATTCAGAACGATTGTAGGTATCGTGATTTATGAATAGGTACTTACGTTTATTAGTTTTTTTAACGATTTAGTGTTGCCATCTTGATTATTAAGTCATCATATTCATGGCAATTTAGAGACCGAGGTACACCCTAACTACTCCCTTTTCCCCAAAAATGAGACCCCTCCATGCCTCGAGCACTTCAAGCCGTTGGTCACAGTTGTCATAGGAGCACCTGGAACATTTGCTAAGGGAAATGGAAGCCCTACAAAATCCGACAACCTTGTCTAACTCCCAGTGTCGAGGAGACCTCCGATTCCTTCTGGGCTATCTTTACAGAACGGTATTTAAGATCCTAGATCGAGGTCCTGTATGGATGGGAGTGTTGGCCCGTAAAGGTGACGGATGAAAGACGGTTGCATATAGCCGAGATGTGAATGTTGAGATGGATGCGTGGTGTGACAAGAATGAATAAGATTAGATAGATAGATAGATAGATAGATAAATAGATATATTAGAGAAAGTTTGAGAGTTTCACCAATCACGAAAAAGTTACGAGGAAATCGTTTGTCCTGGTTCCTACGCATGTAATGTGTAGGGATGAAAGTAATGTCGTAAGGAAGGCACTAACTAGGGAAGTGAATGGCTAGAAGGGGAGAGGGAGGCCTAAACTGAGGTGGATGAACTGTGTGAATGATGATATGGTTAAGAAGGGAGTGAATGTTCAAATGACTACAACTAGAGATGAATGGAAAAGAACAGATGTTGCGCCGACCCTAAATAATGTTGGGATAATGGCAGGAAGATGATGAGATCCAGGTAAGAAATTTTTGCAGATACTTCCTTTTTCAAAAAAATTCTTCTTCACCAATGTTAAATATAGATTTTCTATATTACTGGTGAATTGTGGAGTTCAGATAGCAATTACTACACAGATAATATAAAATGTCGTAGTTAAACTGATACTTCAGTTTTTGTCGGATGATGAGTAAATAACAAAAAAATATATACTTAGAATACATTCATCAACCTTCCGTTAGTCCATAAATCACCTAGGTCTACAAAATAGTACAATAAATAAATCCTTGGAAATACGAGGCCGTGGCCCAGAATGTTCCAGAATTGTCTGACTTCCTAAATTACCTCGACATTAACTTAATGTATTATAGTTTAGTGGAAACGAATGTACCATTAATTTAGTATGTAGGAGTAAAATTACAGCTATTATACTGTAAGTACCTTTTTTACAAGCAACGATGGTTTTAAAAGGTATGGCTAGATTTGTTTTTCTATTGCTATAGTATCTAATCATAATCAGTAAAGCGGGCAGTGTAAGTAGCAAAAGTGAAATATTTGACTGGATAGATGTCAAGAGAAGTCAGTGACTCAATGAAGTTAAAGATGACACATTTTTAGGTTTGCCAATGTTAGTTGAAGTTTTTCCCACAGTAGCCTCAGCATGGCGACATAGATATATTTTCTCTTCGCTTGATCAATGACATCTCTACTACTTTGCTGGTCGAAGAGAAACGAGGAGATACGTCTATGTTGTCATGCTGAGGCAGCCGGCATACTTATATATAGGAGGCCGGCATACGTATATTATAGGAGGTAGGACACGGCGGTATTTCCGCCCAATTGAGCAGTCCGACTGGGGAAGTACCTCCGCCCTACAGAATACCGCGGTTATAATAACTTCGTATTGTGTTCCCGGCGGTGAGTTGGGTAGCCAGAGCTCACTGGAGAATTTGTGCTGTCAGTGGGATGACTAAAGGCGTGTCCTGCTTTGTCCTCTACACTGACGGCAAAGAGACTCTGTGCTTACAGGATCGGCAGCGCGAGTGTGGCTTCTCTGGTGTTATACACGTCCATCGGCCACGGTAACCACTTTCTATCAGGTGGGTCGTGTGCTTGTCTGCCACCTAAGTTGTATAAAAAAAATACTGCTGGTATGCCGATTATGTCTCAAGACACGACAGATATATCTCTATCACTTTAATACATCCCTAATCAGAGCAAGACACACAGCAGATGCAGTTGCATGCGAAAGGCTTTTTTTTATACAACTTAGGTGGCAGACAACCACACGGCCCACCTGATAGAAAGTGGTTCCCGTGACCTATTAACGCGTGTAACATCAGTGGAGTCACATGCGTGCTGCCGACCCTGTAAGAACAGAGATTTTATGTGCCCTCAGTGCAGAACACAAAATCAGGACAAGCCTTTGGTTTTGTTTTTTTTTTTTTATACCACTAAGTTGGCAGACAAGCACACGGCCCACCTGATGGGAAGCGGTTACCGTGGCCTATGGACGTATGCAACACCAGGGGTGTCACACTCGTGCTGCCGACCATGAAGAAACCTTCTGATGCCCCTCTTGAAGAACCCCATATTGTAGGCGCTTGGGAAAACCGCAGCAGGGAGGTCATTCCACAGCTTGAGTGTGCGTGGGATGAAGTTTCTTTCATACCGCACAGTGCGCACCGTCTCAGGTCGCAATGTGTGGGGATGAATTCCCTGCCTATGGCGAAAGGTGCGATGATAGAATGAAGCTACGGGCATCATGTCAAACAATTCATCTGAGCACAAACCATTGTATAGGCGGTAGAACACACACAGTGAGGCAAAATCCCTCCTAAGGCTAAGAGGTTCCACTCTACCTGTGAGTATGGGATTGTCAACCAGCCTCAATGCCCGTCTTTGCAACGAGTCGAAAGGGTCAAGCTGGTATGCAGGTGCTCCAGCAAAAAGGTGACAGCAGTACTCCATGTGAGGCCGGACCTGTGCCTTATAAAGAAGGAGTTGCTGCCCCGCAGTGAAGTACTGCTTCGCCCTGTTGAGCACTCCGAGTTTTCTTGATGCCAACTTAACCTTGTCCTGCAAATGACTTCGGTATTGGACGTCGCTGGAGATATCGACACCAAGGATCCCGATACTCGAGGAGATGGTAAGCGGTGTGCCCAGGAATTGCGGCGCTACAATGAATGGGGTTTTCTTAGCGGTGAATACACATACTTGTGTCTTAGTGGGGTTGAATTGGACTAGGTTTAGTCGTCCCCAATCGGATACTCCAGAGAGAGTAGTCTCGATTTTAGACACAAGTTGTTCGCGACTCTTCTCCACCTCGGACTGAGGGATATTTGCACGGCCCGTGTAACACGTGTCCCCGGTACTGTCGTCCGCATAACAATGAATGGAGCCATCAGACAGCATGTCATTGATATGCAGCAGAAACAGCGCCGGAGACAACACGTAGCCTTGTGGGACACCAGCGTTTATGTTCATGCGGTCCGAGCAGCTGCCGTCGACGACAGCTTGGATGCTTCTGTTGGACAAAAAGCTGGCGATCCATTCGCAAAGTCCCTCGGGGAGTCCATAGTACGGCAGAAGACCTTTGTGCCAGACCCGATCGAAGGCCTTTGCTATATCGAGGCTGACCGCTAGTGCCTCACCCCGACTCTCGATGGCTTGCGACCACCGGTTTGTGAGATACACAAGAAGGTCACCGGTTGAGCGACTGTGGCGAAAGCCGTACTGTCGGTCGCTCAGTAGATCGTTTCCTTCAAGGTATCTCAGGAGCTGTGTGTTAATGACACGCTTCATAACCTTCGAGAGTAGGGAGGTTATAGCGATAGGCCTGTAATTGGTCGGATCTGTCCTGTCACCTTTCTTAGGTACAGGGTGCACGAATGCGGTCTTCCACGAGGCTGGGACCTGCCGCGCGGAGTAGGAGAGTGCAAAAAGGCGTGTAAGTACAGGGCACAGCTCGGGGGCGCAGTGTTTAAGCACCATCGCCGGTATACCATCCGGCCCACTCGACTTCCGAACATCTAGGGACTTAAGCTCACGCCGGACCGCCCATTGCGTGATTTTAACTTCAGACATGGAAGCACCACAGCTGGGAATTATGGGTGGTTCGGCGTCCCCGTCGTTCATAGTCGAGTTTGACGCAAAGAGATTACCCAACAGATCGGCTTTCTCCTTAGCGCCATGGGCCAGACTACCATCGGATTTTTGCAGCGGTGGAAGGCAAGACTGGCAGAAGTTTCCCTCGGCAGCTTTGGCGAGCGACCAAAATGCACGACTGCCAGATGGGTAGCGCGCAAGTCGCTCGCCAATTCTGCCGATAAACCAAACTTAGCCCTGGCCGTAGCTTTTTTACTAGACCTCGAGGCGGCATTCAACTTTCGCTTCACTTCAGTGATATTAGGATCTTTATTGGCAAAAGCCGTGGTCCAAGCCCTGTATGCAGATTGCTTGTGGTCTCTTGCTTCTCTGCAGGGCCTATTAAACCAAGGGCGTTTGCTCTCTCCTGTTGCGATCCAGCGGTTCGGAATATAGCATTCCATACCCGCTAGGATCGCATCAGCTACTGCTGTTGCACAGGAGCTGGGATCATTTGAAGTGAAGCAAAGCTGCCTCCACGGGTACGACGCGAAGAATTCTCGCAGTCCATCCCAGTCTGCCGACTTGTAGTGCCAGACATGCCGCCATTGAGGTGGCCGCGGTGGTTCAGGCCGCGTGAGAGTCACTTGTGCCCGAACGAGGCTGTGGTCCGAAGTACCAAGTGGTGCTTCCACAGTTACTGAGTATTCGTCCGGGCGTGAAGTCAGCAGAAGGTCCAGTATAGAGCTTCTATGGGTCTCTATTTCTGGTGTTCTAGTAATAGAATGCACCAGTTGAGAGAATCCGTAGCTCAGTGCAAAGTCATGAGCAGCCCTTCCCGCAAAATCAGTTCTAGGAGACCCCAGCCACTCTACGTGGTGAGCGTTGAAGTCCCCCAAGAATACTAAATCCGCGGTAGGGTATTGCTCAATTACCTTGTCCGCAGACCGCTGCAGATGCTCAAACAATTGAGCTGTACCCAAGTCACCGCTATGAGACCTGTAGAGGCACGCAAAGATACGGGTGTGGCCACCGTGATCCGTACGTACCCAAAGAGTTGACAGGTCCCTGTCTTCAAGGCCTTGAAGACGGCGGCAGCAAATATCATCCCGGACGTACAAGCATACCCCGGCGCGACTCAGGAACTTATGCTCGAGTTTGTACCCGGGGTGCATTAAGTAGGCTGTATCGGCTGGGCATGATATTTGCGTCTCCGTCAGAAAAAACAAGGTGGGCTGCGCGGTCTCTAAATGTAGATGGACCGCGTTGAGGTTGGTGTGTAGGCCCCTGATGTTACAGAAATCCACATGTATTGTGGACGATGGTACCGCTGTAGTAACGTTATTCTTATTTTTTCCTTTCATGACCTATGTGGGGGGTGGGGGGAGGAAGGTATAGAGAGTTTCTGTGCTCCCAGTGCAGAAGACAAAGCTAGGCTTCGTACCACCACTGACAAGCTGGGGTTGTGTGAGTGGCTGGCGCGGCGGGCGGAAGGGCCCCCGGTCCCCTCCCAAATACTGTAGCCGAGTCCACTCCGGTTTCCTCCTCCGGCACGACTACAGCATCGGGCACTTTACACAGGCTGCTGGTTCAGCCTCCTGGGGCGGAGATTAAGTGATCCCCAGGTTCGGGAACCGTACAACCTGCGGGCGGCCAGCGGATAACCGTTTCACCGGGTCTCCCTGACCGCCGCGCAAACATTTCACGCCCCTACAAGTCAGTGGTGTCAATTTAAGCCTACGGTCTTCCCACTGACAGCACAATAACTCTCCAGTGAGCTCTGGCTACCCTACTCACCGTCGGGAACACAACACGAGGTTATTATGGCCGCGGTATTCTGTAGGGTGGAGGTACTCTCCCAGTCGGACTGATCAGTTGAACGGAAATGCTGTCGTATCCTACCTTCTAGAATAATATCCCTTTAACTACTCTAAGTTAGCTAAAGTGCTTATATTGCGAGTACGTTCATATCAGTAATGTAATTTGAGCCCGGGAACTTCTAATCGAGAGGTCCGGAGTCGTATCCTACCTCCTCAGCTGTCTGTGTTCTGTGATAAACATGTCTTAATCTTAACCCCAGTGTCAAGGACTCCTTGTAACCCGATTCCTGTAAGCTTTCCGTCCCTTGATGCATGAACAAGTAATGAATCCCGGTAAGTTTTAATTCAACTGGCTTCCCTTTTGAAAATTTTCAGTCTTCGCCACTGCATCCCTATGTGGTTACACTATTTCTCAGAAGGAAGTTTGAGCATACCTACCACCAAAGCAAGCAAACTTTTGTCCGAACATTCGTCTACATAAATTCAATTTTACAGCCTAGTTGTGTCAATTATTACCGACCCGAATATGTGTATAGCAACCCTAAAATGTAATTTCTTAGATATTCTTTGATTTTCATCCATTCCCCTTTGTTGAGAAAAGAAATAAAACACTCCCTTTATATTTCGCCGGACACGGCGCTTCCGGAACTAAATTTACGGATGGGATAAAAAACATTTTTTTTTGTGTTTACACAAATATAAGTAAAAAGAATGTTCAAACGGTTTGTTTACAGCAATTACGAAAAAGTGGGAAAATAAAATGTGGTTCAGGCAATAAAGCTATGTTCACACTATATTATGCTTGTATACTGACATGGTTATTAACTTTATATTATCAGTATCATTATAGCAACTTCCTAATTGTGACCTTTGGAGCATGAAGTCCGCTAATTGCTTCTGGGTAGAACGTCGGTTTTTCAGGAGTGATTGCAGTCTGACCTCCTAACCACTTTGTTCTGTACCAGAGCCTTAACCATTGTTTATCAGGTGCATTGACTAGCAGATGACGTTGTCTTGGGCTTCCAAAGACATTGGTACACTATACAACTTCAATTATTTTTGTGTTTTTGATACAAACACCATGATCCTAGGTATACTGAAAACCTGTAAGCTAGTGTTTGTTGGTAGACCATAGCTAGAAGATATATAGATAGAAATCTTAGAGACCAACATATTTGTCAGACGATATCACTCAAAAGAAAACCCTGTACCAACACCTCTGCTCAGCGGGGAAATAGTAGGCCAAAGCCTCCCAACATTGGGAGAGGTCTATGTCCAGCAGTGGACAGCGATGAGCTAATTGATTGATTGATTTACATTTATCTGATGTGTCATGTCGTGATGTTTTCTGTCCGCCGTCTAAAACTAGTGGATGCCCGCGACTTCGTACGCATGGACTCAGTTTCGTAAAATCTTTTCTTAGCGGATGTCTACACTCTATAAGAAACCTAGCAAGGAGATCACCCAGTCGCCATACATTTTTGGGCTAATTTCGAAAGTGCCGGCCAACTAAAATAAACTTGATATTTGGATTGAGTACAATAAAATAAACACTTTTTATTACTACACAAAAGTTGTAAGTCAAGTCTGTACGATGTTATTCAAACTCAAAATATCAATTTCATTTGTGGAACAATCGTCCCGGGACAATCGTAAAGCCATCGAGACTAAGGTATATGAGGGTGACCTACGTGGGGCTGTCCGGATCTTGGTCTCTGATGACTCATTCGCACGGCACGACACGGATACGCTTAACGCGCTTCGTGCGAAACATCCGAGCCCATCGCGCCCGCTAAGCTTTCCGCCGGAGCCGGACACGTCATTTTCGGCGGTGACGGTTTCCGCGGAGGACGTGGCGCTCGCGCTGAGTACTTTTTATAGCGGCTCCGCGGCGGGCTTGGACGGTATACGTCCCGGGCACTTGAAGGAGCTCACGTCGGGTTCGGCGGGGGAGAATGGGCAGCGACTGTTGGGGTGCTTGGCGAGGCTGGCAAATCTTCTGCTGAGTGGACGGCTGAATCCTGCCGTCTGTCCCTATCTCTATGGGGCATCTCTGTGTGCGCTTACGAAGAAGGACGGCGGGCTTAGGCCAATAGCGATCGGGAGCGTACTCCGTAGACTGACGGCCAAGCTGGCGTGCCGATCAGTGAGGGAAGCGATGACGGAGTATTTGCTGCCGCACCAGCTTGGTTTTGGGGCGCGTCGGGGATGCGAGGCGGCTATCCATGCAACGCGCGCGTTTGTCATGGACCCTGACCGTTTGGACTGCGTGGTGCTGAAGCTCGATATACGAAATGCTTTTAACACATTGGAGAGAGACGTTCTTTTGAGTGAGGTCAAGGATCAGGTTCCCTCTCTCTACCCTTTTCTGTTTCAAGCGTACCATCATCCCTCTAATCTCTTCTTCAATAATAACTTAGTCTCTTCGCAGGTGGGTGCTCAGCAAGGGGATCCGCTGGGGCCCCTCATTTTCAGGCAATCCATAAAGTCATTACGGAGCTTAAATCCGACCTGAATTTATGGTATCTTGACGATGGGACCCTCGGGGGTTCACCGGAAGACGTCTACCAGGATCTGAACGCTTTGATTCCTCGTCTCAAGAATCTGGGTCTGGAGGTGAATCCCTCTAAATGCGAATTGTTCCCTTGCAGTGCTGAAGCTCGTTCTTGCTTTTCTCGCTTCAATTCCCTTTTGCCTGGTATCAAAGAACTTTCTCCGTACTCCTTCACCCTCTTAGGGTCTCCTATCTTCCCTGATGGAGTGCCAGAAGCAATTTCTTCCCGCACTAAGCTTCTCCTGACCGCTCGAGAACGTCTCAAAGACCTTTCTGCGCACGTGGCGCTGGCCTTATTGCGCATGTGCTTTGCCCTCCCTAAGCTAACGTATCTCCTGCGGACTACGCCTACCTGGGTATGTCCAGTGGAAGTCGCAGCATTCGACGACAGCCTTAGATCCACTGTTGAGTCGATTTTAAATGTATCTCTCAATGAGTCTCAGTGGACACAGGCGACTCTTCCCATTCGTCACGGAGGTATCGGGGTGCGACGCGCGCGGGATGTGGGTGTGCCGGCTTTCCTGGCGTCGGCGCATGGGGTAGCGGATCTCGTCACTGTAATCCTCCATAATAATGGTGGCAGAGTGACCGTACCCTTTGCGCCCGGCGCCGAGACAGTGTGGTTCGCCTGCAGTTCAGCGGCGTCGAGACCAGTCGTGCCCACTGTCCAGCGCGCTTGGGACGAGGGCATTGCTGTAAGGCTTAGGGAGCAGTTATTGGAGGTTGCTTCGGGAGCCGATATGGCCAGGCTCCGAGCAGTGTCACAGCCGGAATCGGGAGCGTGGTTGCACGCGCTGCCTTCACCTCACCTGGGCACTTTGTTGGATGACAATTCGTTGCGGGTGGCGGTGGCCCTCCGCCTGGGCTGCGGGTTGTGTGAACCCCATAGATGCACCTGCGGTTCCATGGTGGCGAGCGATGGCCATCACGCACTGAGTTGTCGTAGAAGTACGGGTAGGTTTCCGCGCCACCATGCTCTCAACGACATACTTCGGAGAGCCTTTGTGTCGGCGGATATCCCATGCCTATTAGAACCACCTGGCCTCAGCAGATCCGACGACAAAAGGCCGGACGGTATGACTCTGGTGCCATGGAAAAATGGTAAGTGCCTTCTGTGGGATGCCACGTGTGTCAGCACGGTTGCGCCCAGTCACCTGAGCCGTACTGTCCGGTCTCCGGCAGCTGCTGCTGAGGACGCAGCGGATAAAAAACGAGAGAAGTATGCGGCGTTGACAGAGCAATATATGTTCGCTCCCTTTGCGGTCGAGACAATGGGTAGTTGGGGTACCGACGCCAAGAATCTGGTGAGCGAATTAGGGCGCAGGTTGAGGGACAAAACCGGTGACTCCCGCTCCGGCTCGTACCTGGGGCAACGGTTGGCCATAGCTGTTCAACGGGCCAATGCCGCCAGTGTCATGGGTACCTTTGCACCAGGTACGATGAGGGGCGGGTTAATAGATTAGACTGTCACTCTGACTGTACAAAAATGTGGACAATATTTTAATTGTATAATGTAATAATTAATTTTTATATATTGGCGTACTCTAATTTCTAAATTATTGTAAATCTAATTTTAAGTGAACTTTATGTTTTTATGAGAAATAAAAAAAAAAACTATATATTATTATATTTCTCGTAATACTGTGCGAATAGGCACGCAAAAATCGTTCCTGCGCCTGCGCCACTCTATATATCTCGTTTGCACGCACCGCCCCACGTCACATGCTTTCTCGCTCGCACCTAACGTAAGGTTCCCCGCCCGCTGCCCTTAGCGGGCACAGTTCGTCGGTTCGTCCTTTCAGTTTTCCATGCAACTAGTAAACTAGGGAACTCGGGAAACTTCTGCCAGTCTTGCCTTCCACCGCTGCAAAAATCCGATGGTAGTCTGGCCCATGGCGCTAAGGAGAAAGCCGATCTGTTGGGTAATCTCTTTGCGTCAAACTCGACTATGAACGACGGGAACGCCGAACCACCCATAATTCCCAGCTGTGGTGCTTCCATGACTGAAGTTAAAATCACGCAACGGGCGGTCCGGCGTGAGCTTAAGTCCCTAGATGTTCGGAAGTCGAGTGGGCCGGACGGTATACCGGCGATGGTGCTTAAACACTGCGCCCCCGAGCTGTGCCCTGTACTTACACGTCTTTTCGCACTCTCATACTCCGCAAGGCGGGTCCCGACCTCGTGGAAGACCGCATTCGTGCACCCTGTACCTAAGAAAGGTGACAGGACAGATCCGACCAATTACAGGCCTATCGCTATCACCTCCCTTCTCTCGAAGGTAATGGAGCGTGTTATTAATACACAGCTCCTGAGATACCTTGAGGGAAACGATCTACTGAGCGATCGACGGTACGGCTTTCGCCACCGACGCTCTACCGGTGACCTTCTTGTGTATCTCACAAACCTCTATTCCACTCGATATAGCGAAGGCCTTCGATCGGGTCTGGCACAAAGGTCTTCTTGCGAAGTTGCCATATTATGGACTCTCTGAGGGACTGTGCGAATGGATCTCCAGCTTTTTGTCCAACAGAAGCATCCAAGCCGTCGTCGACGGCAGCTGCTCGGACTGCATGAACATAAACGCTGGTGTCCCACAAGGCTCCGTGTTGTCTCCGACGCTGTTTCTGCTGCATATCAATGACATGCTGTCTGATGGCTCCATTCATTGTTATGCGGACGACAGTACCGGAGACACGTGTTACACGGGCCGTGCAAATATCCCCCAGTCCGAGGTGGAGAAGAGTCGCGAACAACTTGTGTCTGAAATTGGGACTACTCTCTCTGGAGTATCCGATTGGGGACGAATAAACCTAGTCCAATTCAACCCCACTAAGACACAAGTATGTGTATTCACCGCTAAGAAAACCCCATTCATTGTAGCGCCGCAATTCCTGGGCACACCGCTTACCATCTCCTCGAGTATCGGGATCCTTGGTGTCGATATCTCCAGTGACGTCCAATACCGAAGTCATTTGCAGGACAAGGTTAAGTTGGCATCAAGAAAACTCGGAGTGCTTAACAGGGCGAAGCAGTACTTCACTGCGGGGCAGCAACTCCTTCTTTATAAAGCACAGGTCCGACCTCACATGGAGTACTGCTGTCACCTTTTTGCTGGAGCACCTGCATACCAGCTTGACCCCTTCGACTCAGTGCAAAGACGGGCATTGAGGCTGGTTGACAATCCCATACTCACAGGTAGTGTGGAACCTCTTAGCCTTAGGAGGGATTTTGCCTCACTGTGTGTGTTCTACCGCCTATACAATGGTTTGTGCTCAGATGAATTGTTTGACATGATGCCCGTAGCTACATTCTATCATCGCACCTCTCGCCATAGGCAGGGAATTCATCCTCACACATTGCGACCTGAGACGATGCGCACTGTGCGGTATGAAAGAAACTTCATCCCACGCACACTCAAGCTGTGGAATGACCTACCTGCTGCGGTTTTCTCAAGCACCTACAATATGGGGTTCTTCAAAAGGGGCATCAGAAGGTTTCTTCATGGTCGGCAGCGCGAGTGTGACACCCCTGGTGTTGCATACGTCCATAGGCCACGGTAACCGCTTCCCATCAGGTGGGCCGTGTGCTTGTCTGCCAACTAAGTGGTATAAAAAAATAAAAAAAAACTTCGACCCAAATACGGATGGTGGCCACTAGGATCGAGCTGGCAATACATTCAGGGTGGCACTGTTCAGCCGCCCCCTCCCCAACCTACTTGCGGGCTCCCCTTTTTGGGCCAGGTGATTAAAAACGCAAATAACTGCGATCATATCACTTTTATGTAGCACTTTTAGAACACAAAACTACATTACAAACTGCTCTAAGTTTATTAAAATATGTTGTTCAAGCAACTTTAAAGCTAAACATTCAAACGTGAATATAATCTCAGAAAATGGTTTTAGAACTTTGCTGTTGTAATAAAAAGTCTTTGCAATATTGAGTTCTATCTAAATAATAAGTTTTTATTTGTTGGCCGGCAAAAAAAAAATTAGCCCAATCTGGGTGATCTCCTTTCAAGTTTGTAAGTTGTTGGTAGTGCTACTCTAACTTTGTGCCTAACCTGTTGAACTATTATCAAATAAACGACTAAATAAATAAATAATCCAAGTATTGTAATTCTTGATGTAATATGTTCACACAATTGAAAATAATCTGAACATTAAGTACGATTTCAGAGATTATTCGAAGTAAAGCATTGTGTGTAGGCTGTTTATCATTCTGGAGGCGTGAGCTCGAGTGTAAACATGAATTTGTGGGCCCCTTGAGGCAATGTTGTAACCTTTGGGATCACAATCAACACTTTTGTTAGCGTGTCGTGTGTGATATTCGGTTAAGGACATCAGATTTTGGATTTAACAAAATAAAAGCAGTTATTACGTCCTTACTGTTTATCTACTATCATAAATGGAAAAGTGACTCTGCCTATTTGTTTGTCTGTTACGCTTTCACGTGTTAACCATTGAACCAACTTTGATGAAACGTCCAGAGATGGATTGGAGCTTGGGAATGGACATAGGCTACCTTTAAATGTAAGTGAAAAATGGAAAGTGGCAAATAAGTGTAGAAAAGATCGCAATTTTCGATGATAACCTAATGAAATTTGGTACCTATATATATATAGATATAGCTTGGGAAAGACGCTAAGTTTGGTCCAGATAGCCAGCAGTCACGTGGGTGGAGCCGTGGACATCAGCTAGTCTTCTCTTCTTTATCTTCCGAGTTAATCACAGTCGCATGTGAAGCTTTCAACCCGAAGTCTGAGTTCTTTGCTTTACCGGTCTAACTGCGGATTTGGTTGAACTTCGATATTTTCCGTGAAGTTATTGCCATCTGACCACCACAACCCAAAGACGATATCGAAGCATTGGAGTAAAACCTCCATCTACCTGTAACGACTGCAATGGATGTTCGCATGGCAACCGGGACCGACGGCTTCACGTCCTTTCCGAGACACGACTAGACCAATGCAAATACCCATTTTCATGCATACAAATATTTGCACTGAGAGGGGATCGAACCCGCGCCTCCTGCGTAGCGGCCGTGTTCACTACCGTCACGCCACAGAGGCTGTCAGAGCTGTCAGCTAGTAATAATATAATACTAAATTTGCATCTGATTCTGATCTGATAAACATTTTTTCTCAATAAAAGGCGGATCTTAATCAACATACAATCTCTTATCATAAAACGAACATAGCTGACCGCCAGATTTGATTATATGTACATGTTGTATCGCAAATAACACGGAGTATACGCATATATGTGAAGGATATATATTTATTAACTTCAATCAGTGGACATCGCTGGGGATAACGAATGTGGTTTTGGCGTAAGTTGTAAGAGACAGCGGGATCGTTTTATTTTTAGCTCTATATTACACACATTATGCAACATTATTTTAGTATGATATAATTGTTAAACGTCCCCTCGCCCAAACGTTGCTATCAGACTGGCAACGTTCCCCCGCTGAATGGCCAGGGAAATATTCTGCATCATATATTAATTATATACAGTTCATTATGAGTCATATTTTATTTTACACTAAATTTTATGAAACATAGTATATTACATAAACAAACTTCCCTTTCTAATGTCCATTACAATTCAATCCAATACTATTAGTATTATTTTATAGGCCGTATTTAAAGGCATTAGAAGGTTACTATAGGGTCGGTAGCACGAGAGTGACGCCTCTGATGTTGCATACTCCCACAGGCCACAGTAACCACTTTTTATGAGGACCGTATGCTGTCTGCCACCTAGATGGTATAACAAAAAGTATTGCAGAAATCTTAGAAGTACTCTTTCAACAGGAGATCCACGCTTATTAGTGATCCATCGTAATGTAATACATTGATAGTTAACTATTTAGTTTTAGTTATAATATACATTTAAATGAAAAATATTTAACGTCCTTACATTAAAATCTCCACTTTCATTCATCATCACCAATTTCAATGTACACTAGACTTTGCCTCTCGTATTGCAATTCCTCTGTGCACTCCCGGGTTTGCTGGAAGAAAACTCAATTTTGAGTTAAGCTCGCCTTTGTACATTACATTTATATTTCTGTATAATGTAATTTTGTGTCTGTGTGTGTGTGTACAATAAAGTATAATAATATTAATAATAATCCGTTTCTGTTCCATAACACAGAACTTCTCTGAAAGCTTACGTTTGGACCACACTCCATACTTTCCCAATATTTCTTCATAAAATATTAAGGGGCCTATCTCTCGCTACCCCAGTAATCTTTGACTCACAATCATATAAGATATGAGGCAAACATTGAACTTGGGAGCACAAATTTAAAATACACGACGTATGAACACAATAGATTTTTGTCATAAAACTTAACCAAGCGCGTAACTTTTATTACGCAGTATTTCTATTTTATCCTGAATATATAATATTGGGATCAGGGACATTCGAGACTAAATGGATTTTGTACGGATATAATGTTAAAGGTACATTGGCTTCTGCATTTTGCTCCTAAAATATTTCCTTGTAATGTTTTATATACTTCGAAGATTGATTACGTTCGCATAGTTTGTAAATCGTAAAATATTATGATAATTATAATAGAACTGGTAAATAATGAAATGTTCAAGCAAATAAATCAATCATTCAGAAGGTTTTATGCTTCCGCCGGGTTCCGATAGGAGAGATAGGCCCAACAAGTCATTACTTGATGTTATTGATAAGCGTGTCAATGCTCTCACCACCATGGAAACAGAAGACCGTGCAAAGTGGACGAGGAAACGCGGGTTCTGAGCTCCGAGTTTACTCCGGCTTCTGATACAATCAGTAAAATACGTCTGTATGATGATGATACTTCGTGAGTTAAGGCCTTCTCACCCCTAGATGGGGCAGAGGGCGTCCTCACTGCGTCGCCATCCCTGTCGGTCTTGAGATTCACATTTCATTTCGCTCCAAGTCATTCCAAGGCTCGCTGCTTCTGCAGCAAAAGACCGCCTCCAGGTCTGTGTGGGATGGCCATGCTTACGTTTTACTCCGTAGTTTTTGTATTTATATTTTCTTTAAAAACTGCAGTGTAGACAAACTCATCGACTATTGCCAGTACTAAAAAATTTAAAAAATGCTACCTCGCAGGCGCGAGTGAGTTCCGGATTTGATGCACTATTCTATTCACAGATCCTGTGGATCTCTCTCCTTCTTATTTATTACACTTCTCCTGGTAATGTTATGTAATATACCTCATTAAACCTAAATTGTCAAATTAATTTAATAAGAGGGGCATCAGAAGGTTTCTTCATGGTCGGCAGCGCGAGTGTGACACACCTGGTGTTGCGTATGTCCATAGGCCACGGTAACCGCTTCCCATCAGGTGGGCCGTGTGCTTGTCTGCCAACTAAGTAGTATAAAAAATTTCGACTACTGCCATGGAATATACAAAAATTAAAATATTTATGATATTTATGTATAGGTATGTATAAATTACTATGTTTCCACTGACACTGACTTTTCTTCTTGAGGTTTTTGAGGTTATCTATCACAAGCATATTCTAGAAACTTGAAATAAACATTTTTTTTTGATTTTCTATTCTTGACAGTCTTTACATAACCTCGATTGACGATGATAGAGTGTCAGAACAAACAAACACGAAATTATCTACCAAAGTTATTTGTAACTATGTTAACGAGTCACTAATCTGAGATAACATACCAATACACACGACAGTTCTATGGCAATCAGTTATTTATGTAATGAATAGCCGTGTCCATATATTTGTCCAATTAATTAATGAAACTGAATATACTAAGTATATTGATACCTATTAAGTTGCGGGAATCTAACATGACTAGATAGTGACAATAGCTTAATTAAATAGTCATTAGTATATTAACCCTCGGCTGCTCGTTCGTTCGTTGAACTCTTGACAAGTTATCACATTAATACTGTGCGCTCATTGGCTGACTGTTGATCATCGATCATCTTCAACCAATTAGCGTGCAGTATTAGATTAGTTGACAGATGTATTACAAAACTGGGTGATGTGAATGGCTACTTTCTTGTTTCTATAGGATTAGTATGCATTTATGTTTGAATTCGTGTAGCGTATGATTACCTATTAATATTTTAGTTTGTTCTATAAATTGGTGACCTATATGAGTGGGCGGCATTATTTATACCGGTAATAGCCTGTGAAAAGAAGACCAAAGATCATAGTTGGCTAAATGTGGGTACACATCACTGCCCCACATCTTCGGGGATAACTTTTACTTGTCACAACACTCAAACCTCAATGCTCATTATCACCAAGAGTCGTTCCCGGTTATATCTAGGGCTCTCACATCGGAGCCTAAGAGCTATTTGCATGTTCTTATCTTTTTGATTTGGCTTATACTGTTTTTACAGGAGCGTCTGACCTCTAACTTTCCTACCATGAGAAAAAAGCCTGCGTTACAGCCTAGTCGGTCTATCAATTGGGGTATCGGCTTACGGTTGAGGTTCTGAAAGCGGGGAATGAAAAAGAATCGGTCGAGGCAGTTAGTGTAGGTAGTGTAGGGTCTGTTATTCAGGTCCCCACACCCGAGAGGAGGGCCAGATCGTGAGAGATGGCCCTGGGTCGGCCGGGGTGCGAGGGATATGCCTGTCAACCTCACCTTCGGCAATCAAAACGACCCACAGGCGGCGTGCGTTTTAGTCGGTTCGAGTCCGACATAACCTCCTCCACCGGCTCCGGTGGGGAGGTATCCGTGGGGATTTTGCGCACGTAAAAAAAAAGGGTCTGTTATTCAGTAACATCCTACCCACAACAATTCTTTGGACTTCACCTCAACTTACTATCAGGCGGGGTGCAGTCTAATTGTCTGTCTACTATATAAAAAGATTGACTGGGTTAGAAGCTCGTACAAGGGACTCGTAGCAGTAGTGAACGCGACTGATACGCAGGAGGCCCGTTTTCGATTCCCGCTCAGTGCAAATATTTGTATGCACAAATATGTATTTTTGCATTGGTCTTTTTTTATACCACTTAGGTGGCAGACAAGCGCACGGCCCACTTGATGGAAAGTGGTTACCGTGACCTATGGACGTGTGTAACACCAGAGAATCCACACTCGCGCTGCCGACCCTGTAAGCACAGAGTTTCTGTGCCGTCAGTGTAGAGGACAAAGCGGGACAAGCCTTTAGTCATCCCACTGACAGCACAAATTCCCCAGTGAGCTCTGGCTACACTACTCACCGCTGGAAACACAACACGGAGTTATTATAACCGCAGTATTCTGTAGGGCGGGGATACTTCTCCAGTCGGACTGCTCAATTGGCTCTAGATAACGTTGTGTAGAATGTTGTAGAATATTTATTTATTCAAATCATAAGCTAAACTAAAAAGATTCAACCCTGCACGTACTTTCGCATTACAATATTATTTAAATAGCATTAGAAAAGCATTGACATTAATAATTCACGCTTCGGGGCACATTCGAATATTAAATAGCGCATTAAAACCGTCTTAAGTTTAATGTAACGTCAAAAACCGTTAGGACCTCAACTCATTTCCGATAAATTCCGGTATTTGGAAGTCTTCATTAAGATCATAAACGATTCGCTTAATTTCTGTGGAATCGGCAATGAAAGTGCTCAGGCCTATAATGTGTCAGCAGTAAGCTTGTTTCGAATTCAATGATACTGAATCCCTCTGGTGCGAATGAGATAACAGTTTATTTATCTGTTTAACGTTAAAGTAATAGTGTGGTAATTACGTACGTGATCCTTTTAAACTTCGAAGGAGAATGAGATTTAGAAGTTTTGCTTTCGTAAAATGTGTGGGTACAGAAAATAATGGAAAGTTTTTTTTATTTTTTTATAAATTTATTTGATGATAATTTTACAAGCTTCTTAAACTAATACTATGTACGTGTGTATTCTATAAACGCTCAACATTACTTTCGAAAGGATTTCGAAACTCAACTTTACACTCAAAAAATAATGCTTTGTCCTGTCGAGTAGTTTAGTACAAGTTTTTTTTACAAGCGAAAGATTCATGGATTTCTGGAGCCGGTGGGAGAGGTTCTGTCGGACTATACTCGAACTGACTAAAATGCACGATTTCTATGGGTCGTTGTTGGTTGCTGGAGGTGAGGTTGGCTGGCATATCCATCGCACCCCAGCTGACCCAGGTCTATCTCTCTCGATTTGGCCCTCATCGGGGTGTGTGGACCATAGAGACCCCAACTCGTCCCCAGAAACGGGGAGGCGCCGGACAAGTAGTTTCGAATTAGAAAATTGTGTTACTCTTTTCTGAATTGGACCATTTGTCAAGTAGTCAATCGGGTTTAACATAATTTCTTACTAAATGGCCTAACTACAGAATTTTAATAGCGCCAGTGGGTTGAGGAGTTCAGATGTCAGTCGCTTCTCAGAAAATATTGAAGTTAAGCTGCTTTGCAGTTAACCTGGAAAGCCAACCCCAACTGTGAAAAGTCTCAGAGGATGATGATGCAGTTGGATGTATTTATTTTGTTTTTTTTTTAGATTTACATCGACGATAGCGGTCCAACTCAGATTCACACAGATTGACAAACTTGACATATTGTCCTCAGGTAAATCAAGATTCTGAATTGAATACCATTCTAGTAAAACGGACCTAACAGTAAAGGAGTTCGGTTTGGAGACCCGTTCCTTTGCCGCATCATTGAGACCTGGAATTTCTTACCAACTCACGTATTTCTTTCTTCCTACAGGGTCCTTCTTTTTTTTTAATGTGCGCAAAATCACCGCGGATTCCCCCACCACCGGGGCCGGTGGGAGAGGTTATGTCGGACTTGAACCGACTAAAACGCACGCCAACTGTGTGGGCCGCAGGTTGCCGGAGGTGAGAATATCTGAGATATATCCCTCGAAAGTCCCGGGTCCTTTAGTGGAGCGTGAAAAAGCGTCTGATGGGGCTGTCAAGCTGAGTGCCACCATTGCAACATTGTGATGAGTCTCTATCCTGAGACTATGCTATCATAATTATACTAGGTATCGGGACTTCTCACGAATTATATCTTGGAACTTACTATTTCTGCCGACGTTTCGGATGCGTTGCAGCACCCGTGGTCACGAGTTGACTCCAAAAATAGTAAGTTCCAAGATATAATTCGCGAGAAGTCCCGATAACTAGTATAATTATGAATTCACACCGCGAAAGTTTAAAAATAACTATGCTAACAGCTTAACATCAGGCGAGGGGAAGTCAAATTTTTGTGTTCTATACAAAAAAATACATGCACACATACAACATATAATCACGCTTTTATCCCCGGAGAGTTAGGCAAAGGTGAAGGTCAAGAGTAGTTTGTTTATATAGTTTTTGTCAGTATGACTTTGTCTCCCTTGATGGTAAGAAATGGAGTCACCCTTACAGGCACCAACAACGTTACAAAGGTGGCCCTCAGTTTGACCGTCTCATTAGAAGCCTTTTCACGTCTCTCTCAAAGGAACCGGGAGTTTACTTAATTACTTTGCTAGTTTATTAAACACCGATTTTGGATCCTTACAACTACCATCAAAATTCTGCAAATCAAATACTTCAAAGGTATTCATTGATATGAATTGCCAGATGTAATCAATATTCCAATTTGATAAGTTTAAAGTTTGAGTGAAATCCAGCCTAAGCAGATTACAGTTCAGTCCCGTGCAGTTTGAATGGGCCTCGATTGGATCAATTCACAAATCAACACTATGTTTGTGCTGCCAAATTGGCTTTAAACGTTATCAAAGACCGCTGTTATATTGATAGGAATCGAATTTGATCTGGGCTCAACGTGGACTTTATTGATGTTTGAATTCATTAATTTAATTGATTGCACTGGTGGTCTGCTATTATATACATTGACGCAATATTATTTCAATATTATTTTTGGTTCCCGGTAGTGTAGAATTTGAACCATCCCATTTCTTCTCATTCGGTGTCGTACAAGGTGATTAAAAGATAGGGCTGTTTAGCATCAGACAGATACATATAGTTCAAACTCAGCCTCAGATTCATGGCTCAAATCAACAATAGTGCCCGAAAGACGGTAAATGTGGTAACACCCACATTTCACAAATCATTGAATACGGTCCCACGTAATAGGGGGTGAGCCTATTGCCGTCTTACAGGCACTGTTGTTGACTCAAGCCATGCATCTGATGTTGAGTCTGGGTTGTATATATCTGTCTGATGTTAAACGGCCCTATCCCTTAATTGGCTTGTACGACACCACACGCGGCTGCAATGGTTTTAACATTATTTACTGATTGATTCGCATTGTAACACTACATGACATGTAAACATTGTACGTATAGCAAGGCAGCGAGTAGTTATATGTCAAGAGCACCATTTGTCAGGATTTGGGTGACATACGAAATATTTGGACATTAATCTTAATTTGTTTTAACCATACAACTACGTGATTTGTTCTTGTATCTCGAGGGCTTTGTTTGCTTTGTTTTGTTTTTGTACAACATGCAAATCGTTTATTTTTTTCAAATAAAGGTCAAAAAACGTAACTAACTTAGGGTATTAAAGTTATCTGGATATTTACAATGTTATATTAGGTATTCTGAGTTTCTGATGATCATGGAGAGATCAGTATCTTTTAGGGATGTTATAACTCTATATAAAAAAACACCCCCTATTACGTGGGACCGAATACAATGATTTGTGAAATGTGGGTCTTAATTCACCTCTGCATAACCCTCCGGAGATAAAAGCGTGATTATATATATGTATGTTTGTATAGAAAATTCTATAAAGGTAGCTAAGGTAGGAACTCATCAGAGACGTTTTGGGCCGGCCGCGGTGCGAGGAATATGTCTCAGATAATCTGACCTCCGGCCCACACAGTCGGCGTGTGTTTTAGTCGGTTCAAGTCCGACATAACCTCCCCCACCGGCTCCGGTGGTGGGGTATACGCGGTATTCTGTAGGGCAGAGGTACTTTCCTAGTCGGGCTGCTCATTTGAGACGGGAATACTGTTCTACCTCCTCTAATTAATTTTCTATTTAATTATTGAGCCCATGTAAAGCCTTAATCGCTTATCATACTGGTACCTTTGAATATATGTATAATGTTGTAACGTAATCCAATAAGATTTAATACACAATTATCGCGTTGCTAATATGGTTTCTTAATCTAAAAGGCTTACTCGTGTCGTAGCAACCATTAATGTTCAAAATTAATTTTAGAGGTGTAAAATATAGCGTTGTACATAATATATTGTATGTACACTTGGAGGTAGACGAGCAAGAATCAAGTGGTTTGGAGACTTTTTTCTTTACAGCACCATCAAGACCTGGAATTCATTACCAGCACACGTGTTTTCTTCTTCCTACAGTCCCAGGGCCTTTAAGCGGGGCGTGAAAAAACCATCTGATGAGACCACCAAGCTTAGCGCCACCAATGTAACACTTAGTGTCTGTCATGGTGATCCTTTTTCCTGAACACTCAGCTTGGCGGCCTGATCAGATGCTTTTTCACGCCCCGCTTAAAGGACCCGGGACTGTGAGAAGAAGGAAACACGTGAGCTGGTAATGAATTCCAGGTCTTGGTGGTGCGGCAAAGAAAAGAGTCACCGAATCGCTTGATTCTTGGAGTGCAGTTAAACATTCTTGGATATTTTTTTTTTGTAAATACATATCATATATAGAAACACCCAAACCAATGCAAATACGACATTCATGCATACAAATATTTCCACTGAGCGGGAATGAAACCCGCACCTCCTTCGTCAGCAGTCGAACGTTCTACCGCTACGCAAATAGACGCCGTCAATAATATATTCACGTTTATATGTACACTTAATGGTAGACAGAGGTATGTTCAATGAATAACCAAAATTTGCCAAATGGGCATGTCTGTAATTTCACGTTATCAATTTGGTATTTTTTTTGTGAAACCTGTCAATTGACCAAAAAAATTAAGTACATATTCTAGGACAATATATCAAACAGCACCATCTAGACTAGGCATAGCTTCACTTCTTAGGGTTCTAACTACCCATAATGAATGCCAGAAACATTCGCATAGCAACTGAAGTCAACGCCTTAACGTGTACTCTGAGGTACAGATAGGTCTCGTGTTATGAATAGACACCTACTACCTAAGGCTAGTATTACTAAACATTCCGGCCGGGGTGCTAGGTATATGTATCAGATAACCTCACCTCTGGCAACCTGCGGCCCACACAGTAGGCGTCGAGCACCCTCGAGCCTTTGCAGATGCGTAGAGATATTGCTTCTTTGGCCTTGGGTATGGGTATTTTACCGTCTCTACCACGGTGAGTGTTCTGATGAGCTCTTCCAAGTGCAGGCCTTAGATGTCACCCTCACACTGTGCAGAATATACGAGCAAGAATCGAGCGGTTCGGAGACTCTTTTCTTTGCCGCACCACCATTACCAGCACACGTGTTTCCTTCTTCCTACAGTCCCGGGGCCTTTAAGCGGGGCGTGAAATAGCATCTGATGAGTTCCTCAAGCTGAGTGCCACCATTGTAATACTTAGTGTCTGTAATGGTGACCCTCTTTCTTGAGACTTTGCCTTTAGCTTACTATCAGGCGAGGTGAAGTCAAGATGATGTGTCCTTCATAAAAAAAATAGTCCGACATAACTACCCATTAACCGGGCACCACTGGCCCCATTCGGGAGATTTCGCACACATAAAAAAAGTATTAGTAAACATTTTCAATATATTAAACTACTCAGTTATCACTTAGCCTGGAGCCCAAAGTAATGGTATTCCTTTGTATTCTATTTCTCCCGAAACTACGCTACAGAAGCATACACTTCGTATTTTATTTATTAACCCATAATTCTCACCTATATGTGTATGATATTCACACTTTAGTGACATAAAATCTTCCTTGGTAGGCATCGCAATCTAGTACACAAAAGATTCCTCACTTTCAAAAGCCTTTAGGAATATCTTAACAAAAGATATGGAGTCGGCTTTCAAATGGAGCTGCAATTAAATTTTTATTGCCCTCGAAAGGGTATTTATTACTTTAATAAAAAGGAGTATCTTCGATGTAGGCTAGATAAGGGTAGGACTTGTTTTATTTAACCCTTTTTTTATATATAATCAGATTATACTATCCTCCTAATATTAGAAATATGAAAGTTTTCTCTAGGCGGTATTGCCATTCAACGTGGCAATGCCGCCAGCCTTCTATTCACCCTCTCGGTTGAAGTCGATGGGGAGGAACCTGGAGGGTATAGGTATATTCTGTATTGTTATCATACTTTAATTTTAATATATCTCATGTAAATTATGTTAATAAATATATTAAATAGAGATATAAAAAATAAAATTTGGAGATGTTTAAATATTTGTTATTCATCACGCTCTAATGGTTGAACGGATCTATCTGAAATTTGATACAAAGATAGACTATAATTTGACATAACACATATGCTGCTTTTTCCGAGACTAGATTCCCACGGGTAGCGGGAATGATATCAAAGATCCACGCGGGCGAAGCTTCGGCCTATAGTTAGTGATTTAATAAATTAGGGCCACCCCATCTCTCCCCCATGCGGTGTCGTACAAGGCAACTAAGGGATAGGACTATTTAACATCAGACAGATATGTACAGCCCAGACTCGGATGCATGGCTCGAGTCAACAATAGTGCCCGGAATACGACAATAGGCTCACCCCCTATTACGTGGGACCGAATACAATTATTGGTAAAATGTGAAATTGGTAAAGGTGTAATTATATGTATGTATGTTATTGTGGTTGGTTGGATTTCGACAATCGGGCGATTCTACTAAAGATTTATAGACTACTTATAAAAATACTATTATTTAGAAACCCTTTACATGTCACGACAACCCAACGACTACACGAAACATCGGAGCATATTTATCGCCGCATTTTTTAAATTTCACTACGCATAATGACGTCACGTTGTCGCCAGAGTCGGTTTAGCGCGGATACGTGAACTGAATTAATACAGTCCCTGGAATCAGTCAGAAAACTCCTGGTATAAATAAGTTTCGGGGACTGGCGGCTTAGTAATGCTGATAACGGAATGAGTGGGCGAGGTTGTGTTCCAGTATGTACGCTTGGCGATAAAACGTGAGGGGAATGTACTTGATGAGAAGGTGCGGGGTACGAATTTTAGGGGACCAGTTGGTTTGTATCCTAAAAAGGTAGAGGGTAAATGCATTGGTATTCTCATCCCAATTAAGCAGTCCAACTGGCAGTGCCTCCTCCCTACAGAATACTATAATAACCTCGTGTTGTGTTCCAGGCGGTGAGTAGGGTGGCCAGAGCTCATTGGAGAGTTTTTGTGCTATCAGCGGGAAGACCAAAGGTTTGTACTGCTTTGTCTTCTGTACAGACGGCACAGTAACTCTCCGTTCTTACACGGTTGGTATCAAGAGTGTGTCTTCCCTGGTGTTGCACACGTCTACAAGCTGCTGTAACCACTTTCTACCAGGTTGAACATGTGCATATTTTGCCACCTAAGCTGTATAAAAAAAAGAAGTTGCGGTTTGGAATCCTGACCATTACACTCTTGATGTTAACATGTAATTAGCTTTGCTGGATAGGTTAGCATATATTTTTAATTTTGGTTACTAAAATTTGGTAGCCGCGTGGTTTCTGGCAGAGTAGAATTTGTACCAGCCCATCTCTGCCCATGCGGTGTCGTACAAGGCGACTAAGGGATAGGGCTGCTTAACATCAGACAGATATATACAGCCCAGACTCAGTCTCAGATGCATGCCTCCAGTCAACAATACTGCTTGGAATACGGCAATAGGTTCACCCCGTATTAGGTGGGACCGAATACAATGATTGGTGAAATGTGGATGTTAATTCACCTCTGCCTAACATTCCGGGATAAAGGCGTGATTATATGTATATATAATATAAAGGTATATTGCTATTCTATAATAAGTACCTATACAAATTCGATGTCGAGTCTCACATAAATGAGAGCTCTGGATGTATTGGGGAAGTTTTCTTTGATGCGGATCCATACATAGCTAGCAGCCTCGGGAGACATTTGAGAAATTCGATTCAAATTTGTGTGTGACAGGATAACACGCACTGTTATTCGATGAGATTGGAATTTCCGAACGAGTATCGATAATCTCAAACCAGTGTTAACAGTGAATTAAAAAGTCACATCAACCACGCGGAGGAACTGTCCTTCTGTTCCACCTTTTCGCCTTGTCCTCCGTTGGAGAGACACTATTATTCGATGAAAATAATACATAAACAAGATACAACGTGACTCAATCCAAATAATGCGATAGCACTGCAGCTCTTGAGCAGAACTTTTTCGCTCATACTTCTGGAAAAGATTACATCTGAAGTATAGTTGAATGGGTTTATATTTGCTTGTTCGTTTGGTTTGGTTTTTGAGTTTTCCAAAATTTCTAAAGCTTATTTTAGTTTTTAACTTAATGTAAAGTTGTGACGTGTAATATTGTTATGAATAAATCAATTATGAGTTATAAAGAATATTAGCAACCAAAATCATAGTGTTCCCGCTAACCCCTTCCAGCTCGGCTAAATTAAGAGTGAGTTTACGTCGGTAGTGTAATGGTCTAGCCATTCGAACCCGGTACTTTTATAAATGATAATGATTAATCATGCTCCTTTTTCTCGCTTCAAACTTAGTATACAACAAACCTAACGAGATAAGTGAATATAAAGAAATCACTCGGACCCTTAACTCCGTCTTAAGTATAGAGAAAAAGCAAAACCAATCGATCTGAAAACCCGTACACATTTGTTTTGAGCTCAGGATTTGGCGCGATTTACGAAGGACTGGTGTAGTTTCGTAACGAAATAAGTAGACCAATGAGTAGTTAGGGTACTGAATGGGGGGAAAACAAGAGGAACGAACTTTTGAACCACCTAATTACTAACTTTTCGGCTAAATTTAAATTGGAAGGAGAAACAACCAGGACAGGACTTGAAAGTGTTTAAGAATGATAACAAAATTGTTCTTTGTTTAGTTGTTAGTAAGAAATTCAGTAGTTGACTCTTACATTAAACTTTAGATGTACATGTGTAAAGGAAAATTTCAGCTACCTTGGACTGATGATAGTCCGTACCTCAATGCTGGCAAAAATACACCGTCGTATCCTAGACGGTATTTCCGTCCAATTGATCAGTCCGACTGGGGAAGTACCTCCGCCCTACAGAATACCGTGGCCAATAAACTTGTGTTGTGTTCCCGGCGGTAAGTTGGGTAGCCAGAGCTCACTAGAGAGCTTTTATGCTGTCAGTGGAAATACCAAAAGCTTGTCCTGCTTTGTCTTTTGCACTGGCAGCGCAGAAACTCTCAATGCTTGCAGGGTTGAGAGTTTCTGCGTCACGGTGACCACGTTCCATTAGTTGGGCCGTGTGCTTGTCTGTCACCTAAGTGGTGTAATATTTTTTTGAACGAAAACTTATTATAAATCTCCTTTAGGGCAGGGAAATCAACAGGCAGACATAATGAGATCGATCTCTCAAAATATTTTTGTAAAGACCTACGGTAAGCATAGCTCAACAAGCTTGTGTTATGGAATCTAGAGAGCGGATAAAAATCTTTAATACATTTTTTTTTTGTAAAGCCTAGTAGTATGGGTAATGGACTGCTGAGACAAGGTCTCGGGTTCGATCCCAGGTTTCACCATGGCACACACCAATGACTTTTCGATGCTTTTCGAAGTTATGTGTATATTTATCGCAGGTTCATAAGTTCCCGGTTAATGGCAATAGGCTCGCCACCTATTACAATGGGACCTAAACATAAACTGGCGAAATGTAGGTGCTAGCACCTCTGCCTACCCCTTCGGGGATATAGGCATGAGTTTATGTTATATGAGTTTATGTTAAATACATACATACCCAGACAAATGCAAATATAGAAATTCGTGCCTACAAATATTTGCACTGAGTGGTAATCGAGCCCGCGCGTCCTGCGCAGCAGTTGAACGCTCTACCGCTACGCCACAGAGGCCGTCAGTTTAGGTATACTGGAATAAATTGACACAGTATTAAAGAAATGGTAAACGCATAGTGATAAGCCGCCTTTACAAATTCAAGAATCTAAAGGCTGAGATAATCTAGATTGGTGTTTTGAAATTCATAGCTATTTAGAAGGAAAGGATCTTAACTTTATTCAAATGATTTTGTCTCAAGTTTGTTTCTTTCAACATTTAGAAGTGAAGTAAAATAAACATAAATGAGGTATTCAGATTATCTTGAAACTTGAAGTAGGTATTTAATTATTTGCTACCCTTTTATTTTTCTTTATCTAAACATTAATCCTGGCTATATCAAAAGATGTACTTTGGAGCCAGCGGTACGTCCTCCTAATCTCTCTCTTTTCTCCTCTAATTTGCAGGAGAGTGTCCACCAGTACTTTGTTCTTTAATTACTAGGTTCTTACCATAACCATATTATCTTATTATAACCAAATATATGTGCTGCCAAATATAGATGTCATTTAATTTTAGAGTTTAAGAACATAAGCGTAAAGTCTAAAATGTAATTTATTGCAGGGTCTGTGGCATGATAGTAGATTTCCATGACATCAAAATAGCGAAATCAAGGCCCCGATTAGCGGGTGAAGTTTATTTGGACTTTGAAGAACTTGATGGGCCCCCATACACTCCTCCCAAACGCACCTTAATTGCAAAAAATCTGCCAGTGAAAATCCTCTCAAAATGGGTTCAACCACTTCGGAAAA
This sequence comes from Eilema griseolum, assembly GCA_963662185.1. Taxonomy (NCBI): domain Eukaryota; kingdom Metazoa; phylum Arthropoda; class Insecta; order Lepidoptera; family Erebidae; genus Eilema; species Eilema griseolum. Next base: position 19,225,558 of record OY759248.1, on the reverse strand, counting down.
TAGTCGGAATAAACAGACAGAAGGACAGAAAGAGATACAAAAGTATATGGACACTAAAAAACTAGTATTATAGTACTAGTATTACACGTCACCTGCGAGTATGGAATTGTCAACCAGCCTCAATGCCCGTCTCTGCACCGAATCGAAGGAGTCAAGCAAAAAATGATAGCAGTACTCCATGTGGGGCCAGACCTGTGCCTTATAAAGGAGTTGCTGCCCCGAAGAGAAGTACTGCTTCGCCCTGTTGAATACAGTATCTTTAATGTCAACTTAACCTTGTCATCCAAATGTAGTACAGATAAACACAAGCTACCATGAAACATGTTTTGTCCTTATTAACAGTTACAGTAGTGTTTATAAAACGATATACACTTACAAATAAAAATGATTCACTCATTTTATCTTTCCTCAGCATAGAAAACGAGATACACCATAAATAAAGTCAATGAAGAGAGGTAGTAGCACAGAGGAAAAAGTAAGTTGATATACCATTTTACCAGTGACCTTGTACCACTTTCAAATTCCAGGACTCCAAAGGCCATTCAATAATGGACAGGAAATCGCGAACGAAAAACGGCACCTACCTAATATATTTCTACCTCAAAAGAGAACTCTGTCATCAAAATTGAATCTCGACCGGTTCAATACGAGAATCAAAATGGCTTCCAATTGAATTTCAGCACTTTCGACAAGTTTTCTGTCACAAAGGCTCAACAGAATTGGCTTCGGTTTAAATAGGTAATAGTTTACTTCATTATTGAACGTGTATTGGATATTTAAACGGAAATTATGTACAGAACCCGTTTGAATGAGAGTTCGGATAAAATCGGTTTTGTTGTACAACGTCCTCTGATACGTTAAAACAAAAGTAACTCTTTAAGTAATTGCAAATCATAAGCAGGTAGAATGCCTCGAAGATATTCTAAATTATGTACTTCTATATCAAAATAGGGCTCCGCGAATAACATTGAAACCCGGGTCTAACACGCTGACAGGCTCTGTGACTCGGCGATGGTGTAATTGACTGCTGCGCATGGGGCGTGGGTTCGTTTCCCGCTCACGGCAAAATTTTTGTAGTGAATAGTGTACTTGGCACGCGTGTTCTTTGATTTAAAACCCAGATTATTTTGAGAGCATATTATGAAAAATAGGGAAAATGGGGGACAAAATAGAAAAGTTTGCTGTCACGTTATTTGTGAACGAATCTTGATGATTTTAGGCCAAAACATCAAGGTCACGATTCTTCATATGTTGTTATGAAAGAAATCATGTCTTAATTTCAACTTCACAATAAAAAAGCAGATTAAAGAGGTAATTCATCATTCTTCCTCTTTCATCTTTGACAGATGAAATAGGAAGAATGAGTGAGAATGATTGGTGTAGTGTTTTTGAAGAACGAATCGTCATTATCTTTTGGTGAAACATGTTTAAAACTGTTTTTTTTACCACTTAGGTGGCAGACAGACACACTGCCCACCTGATGGAAAGTGATTACCGTGGCCTACGGACGTGTGTAGCACCAGACGAGCCACACTCGCGCTACCAACCCTGTAAGCACAGACTTTCTGTGCCGTCAGTGTAGAAGACAAAGCTAGTCTTGCTACTGACAGCACAAATTCTCCAGTCAGTTCTGGCTACCCTACTCACCGCTGGGAACACAACATGAAGTTATTATGACCGCGGTATTCTATAGGGGAAATACCTCCTTGTATTCGGTCCCACGTAATAGGGGGTAAGCCTATTGCCGTATTCCGGGCACTATAGTTGACTCGAGCCATGCATTTGAGGCTGAGTCTGGGCTGTATATATCTGTCTGTTGTTAAACAGCCCTATCCCTTAGTCGCCTTGTACGACACCGCATGGGAAGAGATGGGGTGGTCCAAATTCTACTCTGCCGGAAAAACGCGGCACTCTACTCTATAAGTTTTATATTCAGTGTCAAAAGTATGCTCTTAAAAACATCAAGTATAAATCTCATATTTTATAAACATATTGGATATCATTATCATTTTACTGAGTGACCAGCATACGGCCGAATCTGTGCCCACCGATTAGGTAAGCTTTGATCAGTGAAACGCGACGAGCTGTGAAAATAATGGCTATACAAATATGTCCCAAGCTCTAATAGTGTAGGTACTATAGACCTGTCTTTATTTGGGTCAGGTAAGTATTAAGTGTGGTTTGATAATGATATTGAGCACCTGTGTTGTGGTAGACTGTTGAACTAATATATGCTCATATACATGCAAATATACAAAAATGTCACATAAACTTTCCCATTAATTTAATTTAATAAATATTAAATTAGGATAGTATTACGAGTGTAGTATATTACTTTTTCACCGCGATCACAATAGGAATACATAAACAGGAATGTTGAATATTATACGATATGCGTGTTGTTACGAATGTTTTATAGATAAGATTGATAAAACGTAATTAGTCTGTGTTTTATATATTATTAATGTTTTGATGTTTGTTACTATTAGTTACGGAAATTGTCACTACCCCACAACTTACCTTTTGATGTTTGAGTAGAATTAAGCGACATCGAAATAGGAGGTAGTTGGTAGTTTTGGAACAGTTTTATGTTAAGCGTGGCGTGAAAAAGCATGTGATGAGACCGCCAATCTCAGTGCCACCATTGTAACATTATTTAGTGTCTGTAATGGTAATCCTCTTTCCTGAGACTTTGCGTTTAGTTTACCATCAGGCGAGGTGAAGTCAAGTTGGCGTGTCCTAGATAAATAAAATGTTATCCGATTACTTGAATACGGATAAACACTTTCTCGATTGAAAGAATATGTTTCCCAGGTGATTCTGGAAACTTGAAGTATCGATTAAGATATAAAAATGGGTTCAGGCAGGATTCGAACCTGCGCTCGCGGGTTCGAATCCCACCCTAATCACTTTTTTTTTATACCACTTAGGTGGCAGACAAGTACACGGCCCACCTGATGGAAAGTGTTTGCTGTGGCCTATGTACACGTACTAAACCAAGAGAGTCACACTCGTGCTGCCAACCCTGCAAGCATTGAGAGTTTCTGTGCCATCAGTTTAAAAGACAAAGCTTTAGATTTTTCTATCTTAATCATGTCATGCAATTGTTTGAGCGGATTATTCTCGCCTGATGGTAAGCTAAAACAAAGTCTCAGGAAAGAGGGTCACCATTACAGACACTAAGTGCTACAATGGTGGCACTCAGCTTGGCGACCTCATCAGATGCTTTTTCACGCCCCGCTTAAAGGACCCGGGACTGTAGGAAGAAGGAAACACGTGTGCTGGTAATGAATTCCAGGTCTTGGTGGTGCGGCAAAGAACCGCTTTCATCAAAAAACAATGTAATATAATCAATATTATAATTTATTGGTTCCCATACTTCGTGCGTGTTCATAAGATTATCAGTAGATTGATTCCATCGCCGCAAGGTGGGTATATATTGGAAAATAAGGAAAATTTGGCTTCAGGCGAGGTTCGGTGGCTCAGTGATTAGAGCATTCCCCCTGTACGGGAAAGATCGCGGATTCGAATCCCACTTGTACCAATTCAATTTTTTCCGTCTTAATCAATTTGAATAGTTATCATACTAAATGCTTTGAAATTTCATTCAATAATTCAAGTAAACTGAGTTCTGATGTTTTCTCAAAGAATTTTGTTTAGTAAAATGTGACTATTCAGTTTAGTTATAATATAACTTGTTTGTACCTACAGCTCCGCCCGCGTGCACTTTCGATCTGTCCCCGTTACCAACAGGTATATATTCCCAGGATAAAAAGTAGTCTATGTATAATTCCAGACTAAAATATATCCATGTACCAAATTTTATCCAGTACCGTCCAGCCGAAGAGCGTAATTAAATAACAAACTTAACAAACACCTTCATAAATTTCACATTTATTCTCTCGATTCATTAATGAAATCTACTCTAGGTGTACAATAATGTTTACACCGGACAGTTTTTACAGAATAGGGATACTGCGAATACATGGCAAAACGAAAATATTAAAAACTAGCACCGCGCCGCAGTTTCACCCGCGTAAATCCTGATCCCGTGGGAATGTCGGGATAAAAAGTAGCCTATGTTACTCACGAAGAATGTAGCATTCTATTGGTGAAAAAATTTTTTAAATCGGCCCATTACTTTTTGAGCCTATTCATTACAAACATACAAAAATAGGTACAAATCTTTCCTCTTTATAATATTAGTGTAGATATAGATAATGTGCCGGTAGATGAAGAACTTACTGCCTCACGGACTCTAAGACAGCGGGCGTGCACCACTGATCCAGTCAGCCTGTGACCATGGTTGGTGTAATCTGGTCGAAACATCTGGCAAATCAAAGGTATATATGTACCTATACCATGTTCGTTAATTCCCGTAAACATTATCGTGTATCATGGAAAGTTTAGAAGTTAGTGTACTCTAGATGTGTTTTCCATTCAACAGTAAACTAAAAACTCATAAAAACTGCCATGTTGTCTGCAACATGCTCATTGCAAGGACCAAAAACCTTAATAAGCGAAATATGGGCGTAGCACACCTCTACCCACGCCTTCAGGATATAATAGCGACATGTATATTTGAATTCCCCTTGTCGGTAAACTTTTTGTGAACTCAGCTCACCCGAAGCTCTTTTTAATGACATGGCTCAGTGCTATTAAAACAGATTAAAAATCCTTTGACGCGCATAAAAGGCTGGACGTTTTTTTTTTCATGCTTGCATAAACTAAACATTTTTGTAGGCAAGCGTTCTAGCAAGCTTCACGTTTTCTTGACAGATATACAGACAAACAGGCAAACAGATAGACAGACTATCACTTACTTGACGGACAGACAAACAGTCTAAAAGACAGACATCGAAGTGAGAGTTAGTTTTCGAAGGATTCTGTTTTATCTTTTGAGGAATGGAAGTCGAAAAAGAAGCGAGTGATAAACATTAGGTAGCAGAGACATGTTTTTCATCATCATCATCAATTTAGCGGACTTCCTGGTTGCATCTGAGACTTTCACCTGAGGGCCCGGTTTTGGTTTATTATTGTTATTAAGTTTTAATTTGACTTCCTTATATATAGAAAGAAAGAAGAAAGAAAATATGTTTTATCTTGAAAACACAGCGCACATTTTTAGAAACGGAATACAAAGGTACAACAATGCTTAAAAATAAATAAAAATAACGTTTTTTTTACTATGACTATAAATCAGATTCGCTGTCTATGGTCGCCGCGTCTGCCCGAGTAGGCGGGCAGCGCGAAAACGAAATCTAAGTAAATACCTAGCATATTTGCCTCTCTGCCAATCCTGACAGTTGACTGTGACATATACATGACATACTTGACATAAATTGTGAGACGTGTCATAAGACATGGCAATAGTGGCAAAGCGCCGACATAAGCACATTTTTTTCTTTTAAATAATTTAGGTTCGTCATTATATGTTTATACATAACATACTGTATTCCCAAAAAGGTTTGGATACTCAGCATACACTGCAATGGATGTGATCCACCACAGATCCAACCTCAAATACCGCCTGACGTCTCAAAAGCCGCCTGACGTCCGACGTATATGTGTTACAAGCCATACCCATTCATATCCTTTGTTATCGTAGACACGTAGACAGAAATTAAGGAATAGCTTTCTTTCCACGTTCATTCTTCTTTCACATACTTTAATCCTTCTTTAACTTACTTCTTGTTTTTTTCCTTTTCCTTCTGCATATAGCAACCCAGTATTGCAAGTATTCACAAGATTTAACCGTAACTCAAGATTGTTTTCAATAAGCGAAATAAACAGCCACTTAATGTGACTACACGTATATCACAAAACGATTCAATTCACCCCAATAAATATACCTTATAATACGGCTACCGCAATAAATATAAATCTCAGTAATAAACAAGTAACAAAATGAAAGATCATTGCAATAAATTACACAGTTTCAACACCTGACGGGGTCTGCGTGTTATTTATTAAGAGAACCTTAAAACTTGAACACAAGAAAGCCTTAAATAAGATATTCGAAAGGAATTGTTATTGTACAATGAGACAGTGCACAATAAGAATTTTTTTTCGGCATTCAGCAAAAATAATAAACATGGTAAATATCCCGGCACACATCTTTTGACACTAGTAATAAGAACATTTTTCTAGATAAGTGGCAATAAGTTTGTAGAATGGAATGGATGGTATAGGATTTACATATAGGTTGATGACTTGTCATAAACGGCAAAACACGTGTTAATCCCATATTCTATAACACGCCGGCTAACGAATTGTTACTTATCCAGGGGGCTGAATCTGGATTTTCGTTGACAGATTTGACAGATTATTTATCAACTACTATATATAAAAACATATATGTTATATACGAGCAAGAACCAAGCCTCTTTTCTTTGCCGCACCACCAAGACCTGGAATTCATTACCAGCATACGTGTTTCCTTCTTCCTACAGTACAGGGGCCTTTAAGCGGGGCGTGAAAAAGCATCTCATGAGGCCGCCAAGCTGAGTGCCACCATTGTAGCACTTAGTATCTGTAATGGTGCCCTCTTTCCTGAGACTGCCTTTAGCTTACCATCAGGTGAGGTGAAGTCAAGTTGGCGTGTCCTATATAAAAAAAAAAATCCTCAGTCACAGAATAGATAATAGTACTAGCGTACCTCAGTACTAAATGTAAATAGAGATTTAGAACTGAATATCGTTCTGAAGCATGAGCCTTAGTGACTCAAGTTCCCACTTATTATTAAAGAAACTGCCACGTGATCACAGGCTTGGCCTTTACTTAGCACAGAATATAGGTATTGTAAATTACAAGTTAGCTTTCTAGGCACGCTACCAATAAACGTGAACAACAATGAATAGAGGGTGATTTACTATTTTTCGATGCCTTTACAGTCTCATCTATAGATACTATTTTTTTACGTATGAATAATCCCCACGGGTCACCCCCAGTTAGTTTTAATTTAAATTGTATTATTGTCCGAAGGCTGATGAGATGAGATGTTACCCGCACACGGTGCAAAATATCCGATCAAGAACCAAGCGGTTCGGTGACTCTTTCCTTTGTCGCACCATTAAGGCCTGGAATTCATTACCAGCTCACGTGTTTCCTTCTTCCTACAGTCCCGGGTCCTTTAAGCGGGGCGTGAAAATGCATATTATTGTCGCGTGGTATAATATGTAAGCAATGGTGACCCTCTTTTCTGAGACTTTGCCTTCAGCTTACCATCAGGCAAGGCAAAGTCTAATTGACGTTTCCTATAAAAAAAGAACTGAAGGTATTTACCAAATATCAAAACAATCATATATATGTTATACGATATTTATATATATAACGAAAATATAATATATTATACCTACATGTTAATTGCTGTGTTATTTTTAAGTTATGTTTTTTTGTATCTTACTGTTTATGTTTTAATTGTTTTTTTTTTGTTCCGATGGTGGACTTTTTACGTGTAGTGTAAGTGTATGTGTATAATAAATGGTTCTTTCTTTATTTCTTTATTATTATTAATAAGATAATTTGTTCGTCAAGATCGATCTAGTGCTGACTGTACGCTCCATGTCTGCTGCTACTGTCATCATACCTTTATTCAACTCACGCTAATAAGCCATATTGTCATGCAGGATAATATGGTTTCATTAATTATTAACGCTTCGACGACAATTATATTCGCACCTACATTTCGAAATTAAGCATGATTTTCATTTAAAATTTCATTAATTTCCGTGACTTTTCAAGAAATTGCTCAATCAAATATACTTATGCTACAAGAGAGTCGAGACCCTGACGCACGTTTCTTGGTTTGATTGATATTGAGTGATGGATTTGAACTCCTTTCCGATCGGAACACCCGGTACAATCCTAAAAATATATCCAAAAACGAGTACTGCGTATAAAGAAAACATTTTGTTACGTCATTGAGGTCAAGATATATGCCGGCAACTCTCCCTTTATCTTCAGTCATTTGAAAAAGCGATGTTCAAATGCCTCGTCTTGTCCAGTCCTATCCCATCGTGTAGAAGTGTTATGGGTGTGATTTACAAACAAGACAAGGGTCCCGGACCCAATGATATTGTGATGTTATTGTGATAATTTTCTTTGTCGGAATTACCATTTGAAAACAGCCATGATGTGACTTAACAATCTTAACAATCTTACTAATATTATAAATGTAAAAATTTGAAAAGATATCTTTCTTATAATAGATTATAATTAAATAGATTAATGGATAGGGCTGTTTAACACCAGACATATATATATATAGCCCAGACTCAGCTTTAGATGCATTGTTCGAGTCAACAATAGTGCCCGGAAGACGGCAATAGGCTCACTCCCTATTACGTGGGACTAAATTCAATGATTGGTGAAATGTGGGTGTTAATTCACCTCTGCCTAACCCTCCGGGGATAAAGGCGTGATTATATGTATGTATGTATGTGTCTTAATTATAGGCCATAATTATATACTACAGCAGTTTAAAAATATAAAAAAATATAATTGTATATTTTCCTGTTGTTAAAATAAAAATTAAGAACGATAAAAAAACGATAAGATTTGCATCTGTCCTTGTTTTATCTTTTTTTTTAATCATCCATCCAACCTGTAATAGTAAATGAGCGAAGTGAAGGTGAATTCCCCATGACACTACCCAATGACACTACTGGTAGTGTCAAGGAGAATTTTCTTTCCCCATGGCACTATCGGTAGTGTCAAGGGTACAAATTATGCCCCATTAAACTACTGGTAGTGTCAAAGGTGATTTTCATAATAATAAAGTAATACACATAAAGATTTCGTAGTTCAAGTATTGATGGTTAGATCCAGGACTGGTTTTTCCTTTGTTTCTTGAGTGTCCGTTTCTACAAGATGTCCGTTTTTGCTTTTGCCTGTATCTATGTCAGTATATTTGTCAATTCCGGTCTAGAGAGTGCATCTCTTCACCAATTTTCACCAAACTTGGCACACATGATCTTTGATTTATAGCTAAACTTTTGTCGAGAGCTTTTTTTAATAGGAGGGAAAATGAGGGAGAAAAGTGTGGATTGCCGGAGTGGGTCCCAATTCTTACGGAAAAATATATGACAAAACGGTTACCATGGCATCAGTTTGCTGATCAACAGCTTACAAAATAGCAATCAAAGAGCCTAAATTATTTAGATATTGCATTTTAAGGATACCTGAAATGATTATAGGTACTAGATAAATGTGACAATGGATGCTTGCGAGTTGTTGGATTTGACTATTAGTAAATATAACTAATTTGAGTAGTCAGACAAATACCCAGTTACAGGTCATCAACATTCTCGCGTTAGTCCTGATCACATCCGAGACCTTCAGCTCATAATCCGGGGTCCGTGTAAATAGGGTGTGGTTTGATTTCTTCGGCTACAGTTGGAACGACTGTCATCTGACCTCTTACCTCAAGTGACTAACCACAGACCGGTCACTCATATAGACCTAAATTAAAAGTCATTTCTTGTGATTGAAATAGTATACGACTAGCTGAAATAGTAGTTTTAGTTGCGGTCTTTCAGTATGAAACCAATAGACCGCAGCTTTATTACTTACCACTTGATACGTCACGCTAGGCGTATGAAGCTTGCGGTCTCCTACGCCTAGCCGCAGGTATCATACGCCAAGCGTAGCGCTGGATAGTACGAAAATTTCCATGGCGCTCAAACTAAGTAGGTAAAACGTCTACGGTCATAAACAAGCATATTAATCTAAGTTTACCAATTTAACATGTTTATTACTATCACAATATTAAATATAATATTACAAATTCATATATGTACATAACTTTAGATCTTTTGTGAAGAAAAAATAAGAATTTTTTTTTCAACACACAACGTCGGGAAGACAGTCGAAAACTTTTTTTAAAGAGAGAATCTAAATTCAAATTGATATCAAACAATATCAATTTGAATTTGGATTTCTAAACGAAATACTGAAATATCATCATTTATATTTGGAATTTCAAGCGTTTTTATAGAGATTTCAGAGCATCACTGTTTGCAATGAAATGAATATTCAATAACAAAGAAAAATAAATAGAAATAGAAATAAGCATCATTCAGTACCTACTCACATAGAAATAATGACATCAAATTACCTTTTAACATAAGTTACAATTTAAGATATTCTTCATCGTTCTCCAAAGTATATAAAAAGCAAAAATATTTTCTTCATCCGTTGACAAAATCGATACCGAACAGAACTCATCAAAGTTGTGATTTGTTCGCGATAGTACAGGACAGGGACGGACTTGCGCGTTGAGGCAGAAACACGTTTTAAACTTTTACACGTTGAAATCTCACAAAATTACATACCGATTGAAGTTGAGATAAAACTTGTTTTGTTATTTTTTCTTTTAAGTTCAGTTGAGATACCTTCGACGTTGAAATTTATTTGCAAAATATTTGTTAAATTTTTTTTATTTTACGTACGCACAATGACCCTCAGATGACATCATAAATGGCGCATTGTGCCTTTAAAATAGGTGCAAAATTTATTCAGTCATTTTTCAAGTTTATGCATTCTGTTTTGAATTTGAAATTTGAAATTCATGGGGGTTTGACCAACCATAATGTAACTAAGCGCGTATTTAAGTTGGTTTAGTTTTAGGCCAGTTCTATCCTCTTTGCTACCCAATAAAGTTCACCGTCCTACTCAAGAGGGCACGCTGTAGTAGCGGGGGTAAGAACCATCCTGGAGGAGTGCCTCAAGAGTCCACACGACAGCCTCTCGTACCGTCTGACGCAGATGATCACTGAGCACGGGTGCTTCCAGCGGTCCTTCGACGCGAGTGAGGACTCGGGGCTGCACATGATTTTTCACCGTCTACTCACGTTTCAAATGCGCTTGAAACTCATTATCAAGTAGAATATGCGCCCAGTTTGTATAATACATACATAGTACATAATTATAATTATGCCTTTATCCCCGGAGGGTTAGGTAGAGGCGATTCAATACATACAGTTCACCAATCATTGAGTAATAGGAGGTGTTCTCATGTTCTGTGTTCGTTCCCAAGTCATGCGTCTGAGGCGGAGTCTGGGCTGTATACATCTGTCTGATGTTAAACAGCCCTATCGCTTAGTCGCCTTATACGACACCGTATGGGAAGAGATGGGGTGGTCCAAATTCTACTCTGCCGGGAACCACGTGGCTCTTTGTATAATGTATGTAGAAATCATTGATTTTCCTGCCCTAAATGAAATGTAGAATAAGTTTTCGTTGAAAGTTGAAAGTATTTTTATAACACTTAGGTGGCAGACAAGCACACGCCTCACCTGATGGGAAGTGGTTACCGTGGCCTATGGACGTGTGTAACACCAGTGTAACATGGCCGGCCTATGGACGTGGGCGTCACACTTGAGCTGCCGACCCTGAAGAAACCTTCTAATGCCCCTCTTGAAAAACCCCATATTGTAGGCGCTTCGGAAACCGCAGAAGGGAAGGGAAGTTCATTCCACAGCTTGAGTGTGCGTAAAATGTTTTTTTTTACCACTTAGGTGGTAGATAAGCGCACGGCCCACCTGAAAAGTGGTTACCGTGGCCTATGGACGTGAACAACACCAAGAGGACTCTCTCTCTCTCTCGCGCTGCCAACCCTGTAAGCACAGAGAGTTTCTGTGCCGTCAGTCAAAGAATTAAAGAATCAATTTCATTTATTCAGTTTAGGCACATAAAGAGCACATATGAACGTCAAAATTTTAGAATTAGGTATGTTAAGAAATAATATAAAAATATTAAATAATGTAAAAATAAACCATTGGAAAATGATTCTTCGCTGGTCCGGTAGATTAGTTCTACTGAGAAGATACCAGCAAGGAACTCAGCGAACTATACCACGGTTTTACCATGGCATACATCAATAACTATTCGATGCTTTTCGAAGTTATGTGTGTATTTATCGCAGGTTTACAAGTACCCGGTTAGTGACAATAGGCTCGCCACCTATTATATTGGGACCTAAACATAGACTGGCGAAATGTGGGTGATAGCACCTCTGCCTACCCTTTCGGAGATATAGGCGTAAGTTTATATTATGTTATGTAGTAAAATCTACCCGCTACGCTGTTACATTTATTGTGCCTACTTACGCTAAGTAGTAAGGAGGTACATTTATAAAAGTACTGTACACATCAGATATCGTGAAGAAGTTAACTATTTCAGAACATTCACACAGAAATTGACTACTTACTTAAATACATAATTTTCGTTCCAGTTTGTCTAAAAACTTAGCTGTCAGGGACATCAGTGTATTGACTATTCACGGTCACAATAAACCCAATATACTTTTAGCCGTTCAGAAACGTCCACTGAGAGACACGAAAAGAAACGTCCTCGTAACGTAACAGCACTTAATCAATCAAACGTTCGACAATCAGATCAGTTGACAAATCTTATCTCCCTCAGGCTTTGTCGCGAATCCACTCAGACCTAAGTAATTTGTAATCTTACAAGAAAATGGCGGTCAATCAAAATGGAGTTTGGTATGATGTAAACGACACGATTTCTTAACATAAGCTCACGCCTATAGCCCCGAAAGGGTAGGCAGAGGCTAGCACACACATTTCTGTATTTTACCGTCTGTACCATGGTGAGTTTTCTGATGAGCTCTTCCAATTAGTCCCATCCTCCCCTTTCCTACACAGGATAACACGGGCAGGTCTTAGATGTCACCCGCACACGGTGCAGAACATCCGATCAAGAACCAAGCGGTTCGGTGACACTTTCCTCTGTCGCACCATTAAGGCCTGGAATTCATTACCAGCTCACGTGTTTCCTTCTTCCTACAGTCCCGGGTCAAAGGACCCGGGACTGTAGGAAAAAGGAATTACGCTTAAAGAAGCGGGGCGTGAAAAAGCATATGATGAGGCCGTCAAGCTGAGTGTCACCATTGTCACACAGTATGTGTAAGTAATAGTGACCCTCTTTTCTAAAACTTTGCCTTCAGCTTACCATCAGGCAAGGCGAAGTCTAATTGACGTGTTCTATATATTAAAAAAATTCGCCAATTTAAGTTTAGGTCCCAATGTAATAGGTGGCGAGCCTGCTTATAAACCTGCGATAAATACACATATAACTTCGAAAAGCTTTGAAAAGTCATTGATATGTGCCATGGTAAAACCTAGGATCGAACCCGAGACTTCGTCTCAGTAGTCCATTACCCATATCACTAGGCTACCACCGTTGATACGAGTTCTTAAATATAATATTTCCATTTTTTTTATATAATGGAGACAGGCTCTCAATTCTACTAAAGCAAAACCACTGTCACACCACAAACACTGCATAAAATGGCTTTAAATTTCAGACTACAGACTAGACTAGAGTTTGATTACACTTTTGCATTCGCTTTGCATAAATTCTTTTAAATTTGAACTTTAACGACATTGCTTTAAAGTCAACAACTAAATGGATTTATTAGCAGTGTTCGTGGTATGACAGTGGTTTTGCTTTAGCAGAATCGAGGCCCAGTTTATTCCTTGTTTCCATATTATTTGTTCTGTCAGTGGGACGACTAAAGGTTTGTCCTGCTTTGTCTTCTACACTGACGGCACAAAAGTTCTGTACTTACAGGGTTGGCAGCACGACTGTGACTCCTCTGGTGTTACAAACGTCCATAGGCCACGATAACCACTTTCTATTAGATGGGTCGTGTGCTTGTCTGCCACCTAAGTGGTATAAAAAAAATATTATGTTCCTAACTTAATAATTTATTATTATGTTAAAATTAATACAAATTAATAAAGCAATGCTTAGTCCATTTACTAATCAAATAACCCGCCCCTGATCGCTCACGGTGCAAAAGTGCCTATAACACTTGCTGCGTTGCTACGTTGGATGGAGACGGCCAGCCTTTGGACCAGGATCAACCCGTATCCGAATTAATCAAGTGACCGGTAGTTAGATCCAAAGTAAGCTTAGTTTAACTAGTATGTATAAAAATCCCTAATTTTCGTAAATACTGACTTACATATTTTGCATAGAATCACCCAGACTAATGCTAATATATGTATTTACTACTGGTGTAGGCAGGCCGGGAGCGAGGGATATGTCTCAGAGACTTTCACCTCCGGCAACCTGCGGCCCACACAGTCGGCGTGCGTTTTAGTCGGTTCAAGTCCGACATAATCTCCCCGACAATCCCCAGTGGCGGGGCTATCCGTGGGGATTATGCGCACACTAAAAAAGAAAAAGTCTTTTGATGTGCAAACGTAATCCTTTGTAACTATACCGCGATATTAGATTGCAATATACTCGTAAGTTGCTCTCGAAAAGTATCATTTTCAACTGCACAACTCTGTTTTCGTACACGACTTGGATCAAATCATCGAAGTTAGTTTCATATCCCAAACTTCGTCAACAGATTTACTCTCTTACCTAATCCTCAAAGTTAACCAACTTAAAACTAGTTAAGTCCGTCAAAGTCTTTGGGCTCTCGAGCAGACTGTTGCGACAACACCAAACCGCTCTCAATCTATCGATACTCGTAGTGACTGCTTCTCGACGCAGATCTCAATATTGATTGCATAGCTACAATGCTTCAACATTGATAGTTTGTAATCCTGGCTTCTGACTCCTCTTTCGATGTTAATTGCACCCTGCAATAAACAATTTAGGGGACCCCCTGTCACCTAAATTGTTTATTGCTGTTTTAGAAGATATTTTTTTTAAAAACGTAGACTGGAAAACTAGAGGCATAAAAATAAACAACAGCTATTTAAGTCATCTCAGATTCGCAGATGACATAGTTATACTGTCTGAAAGAGCAGATGAACTACAAGATATGCTCCGCTCTCTTGCTTTAGCAAGCTCAAAAGTAGGATTAGAGATGAATGCTACAAAAACCAAAATCATGACAAACAGCATAGAACGGCCCATCAACGTAAAAGAAAATCATATCGAGTATGTCAACAGTTACATCTACTTAGGCAAACAAATATCTTTTTTGAAAACGCACAATGAAGATGAAATTGAAAGGCGAACAAACATAGCCTGGAAGAAATTCTGGTCACTCAAAGAAGTCCTAAAAGGAGAATACTCGATAAACCTTAAGAAAACAGTATTAGACACCTGCATATTGCCCAGTCTACTGTATGGTTGCCAAAGTTGGATATACACGACAAAAGCAAAGCAAAGGATCACAACAACACAAAGAGCTATGGAGAGAAGTATCCTAAACTTAAGAAAAATACAAAAAGTCAGAAGCAATGTAATCAGACAAAAAACAAAGTTAACAGATGCCCTCACGCAAGCCTTAAAATTGAAATGGCAATGGGCAGGTCACGTATCGAGATACACAGACGAAAGGTGGACAATCAATGCCACGAGGTGGAAAGGGCCAATCGGGAAAAGAAGTGTAGGAAGACCGAGGAGACGATGGGCAGACGATATTACAGATTTAATAGGAAAGGACTGGGAAACTATTGGCAAGGACAGAGACAAGTGGAAAAGACTGGAGGAGGCCTTCACCCGAAGAGGGGTCCATATCCAACAAAACTAACTATTACTAATATTTAGACAGTAAGCAAAATATAACTAACAATAACATACTAACACCAAAATCTAAAATGTACAATAAGGATAAGGAAATAAAGGGTTTTTTATTTTTATTTTTATTTAATCCTGGCTTCAATAAGGATGTTCGCACGTTAAACCGATTTTGATCATTGATATTGTTATAGATACTACTACCACTCTAGACAAGTGACAATACGTTTATATAATATAATATATTGGTCAATGTATCATGTTGACACGACTGTCTTAAATGTTATAAACGTCAATCCTTTACCCGTTTCCTGGTTGGGGACCCTGTGGTCCCCACACCCGATGAGGGTCAGATTGAGAGAGATGGCCTTGGGTCGGCCGGGGTGCGAGGTACATACCTGTACATACCTGAAGGAAGGTGAGCTTCGGCAACCAACAATGACCCACAGGCGCCCTGCATTTTAGTCGATTCGAGTCCGACATAACTTCTTCCACCAGCTCCGGCGGGGAGGTATCCATGGGGATTTTTTGCACGTAAAAAAACCATTGTCCTATTTGAGCGACATGCGCGGCAACGCGACAACGCAACGCGATGCTTAACAACATATTTTTCCATACTTTACATGAGGCATTAACGCGGCATAACGTAGGATACAATAAAAAACAACGACTATTTTATATTTACGCACCACGCCAAAATGCGTCGCATAGTCGCACTTGTCGCTCACGTAGAAGGAAGCTCATGTCTGGAAGAAATTGTGTACCCTTTGTACTGCTCTTGTCTTCTCATATTTCTGTAACATGAATATTATAATTGGCGTGCAATAAAGAATATAAAAAATAAATAAATGCCGTACTTTCATTATTTTATTCCAAAATACGCTGGCCAACAAACTGTCACTACTTGTCTAGGGAGGTTGATTATCTAGTATGAAAACCCGTATTATCTGTTGATGAACTATGAGATTTGATGCTGCATATTAAGTAAATTAGTGTCAAGGATAAAGATAAATAAACAAAAATGTTAATTCCAGAACTTACACTTTACATCCCAGTCTCCGTGCGGTTTTGATTGCCTTGGGGGCGACTTTCTTCTAACCCCAAAACCGAGAGAAAGACTCGCGCCAGATCCTCTGCTGTCAAACTGCAGTCAAGTACATTCGGGCCGGACAGTATTACAGGTGGTGGTTGTAGTTTATTTGACCATGTTATTTTAAAAGTACCTATTCAGAAGTAAATTGTTTCAAATTAAAGGAATCTAGGCACTTTAATACGACCTTTTGGCAAAGACAGAGGATGCCACATAAAATTACTTTTTCTAGACTCGGCCTAGTAATAGAACTTAATCGGGCGAATCGTACGCTTTATCGATTTTAAGAAACCTTTTCTTCGGACAGATTTAGCGCTTGCCTACATTTATTTCTTTAAGTGTAGAAATGAATTTTGTTAAAAGATAATATTATCCAGTTTGGGTAGAAGTTATGTTCTATATCTATTAATACAGAATTATGGTTGTTTGAAATATACTGCCATCGTAGATTTTTTTTTTATACCACTTAGTTGGCAGACAAGCACACGGCCCACCTGATGGAAAGTAGTTACCGTGGCTTATGGACGTCTGTAACACCAGAGGAATCACAGTCGCGCTGCCAACCTTGTAAGTACAGAGTTTCTGTGCCGTCAGTAGAAGACAAATCAGAACAAGCCTTTAGTCTTCCCACTGACAGCACAAATTCTCCAGTGAGCTCTGGCTACCTTACTCACCGCTGGGAACACAACACGAAGGTATTATAACCGCTGTATTCTGTAGGGCGGAGGTACTTCCCCAGTCGGACTGCTCAATCGGGCGGAAATACCGCCATGTCCTACCTCCTAATAGTAGTAGATAATGTAATGTAGGTACCTAGATTAGAGATATTTGGCTAACATTTTGGCTAACTAAACGTACAGCATATAGCAAGCATGATGAGTATCATCGTCTAAGGTCCGTTTTACCATTCTAACTGTGGATTTAGTTTAACTTCCACAATCCAAAGGCGATAGCGAAGCATTGCAGTTAGACCAGGTGTTGAAGTTTTACAGCTCCAACTACCCATAACGACTGCCATAGATGTTCGTATGGCAACCGGGACCCACAACTTAACGTACTCTCCGAGGCACGATTATAGCAAAACAAATACCCATATTCATACATACGAATATTTGCACTGAGTGGGAATCGAATCCGCACCTCCTGCGTAGTTGCCGCGTTCACTACCGCCACGCCACAGAGACTATCAAGCATGATGAGCATAATGAGCAGAAACTCTAGTTTCTGTAATGTTCGAATTTATCCGTCCGAATAGATGAACTGGATCGTAACTGCCTAAAACTAGGCTCCTAGAAAATCGTCCTTCAATGTAAGTTATTTAAAGGAAAGCGTAACAAAATATTCTTTTCAAAATTAGAGCTACTGGATTAACTGGATTAAGACAATACGAAATACACTATAAAAATTGTCTAGTATTTTATTCTCTATTTGTTACATGTTCTGCTGACACAAACTCAAAACTTCCTTCAATAACATTTTCCGATAAGTTGAGATATTGACAACTACTTGTCAATATCTCAACTCGTAACATATTGAGTAAGATAAGAAGAATACCTATCGCAAAAAAATAAAAAAAATATAATATAAATATGTTGCATGTTGTATTCTTATTCAAGGATATTTAATGTATCTCTCTATATTATCGTCGTTATTGAACAAACTTCTGCTATTAGGTACCTAACAGGCGTGTAAACCCACAAAAGAACCGTTTTCTACAAACGCCGACAATTTGCAAATAGCCTCTGCTTTTTTTGTAATATATTTCTCAAAAACCTTTTAATTTTTGTTACAGATGAAATGGCGACGGTCTGGCGGTACGGGCATACAGCTTGCAGCAGCCGTATTTTGCATGCTGCCACTTTTCACATCGTCCACAGGCGATATAAGTGAGTTCCTATCAATCTATTTTATACTAGGTGTTACCCGAAGCTCCATCTGCGTAAATAACTGCCCCCCTGAATAAGCGGCAATTTTTTAGGCCGGCGTATTTTAGAATAGAATTGTGAATGTATGGGATATCGTGTATTTTGACGTTTGTGACAGTCGGGCCGCGTGATTCTTTTTTTTATACCATTTAGGTGGCACACAAGCGCACGGCTCACCTGATGGAAAGTGGTTACCTTGACCTATAGACGTGTGTAACACCAGAGAAGCCACACTCGCGTTGCCGACCCTGTAAGCACAGAGTTTCTGTGCCGTCAGTATAGAGGACAAAGCAGGACAAGCCTTTAGTCATCCCACTGACAGCACAAATTCTCCAGTGAGCTCTGGCTACTCTACTCACCGCTGGAAACACAACACGAAGTTATTATAACCGTGGTATTCTGTAGGGCGGAGGTACTTCCCCTGTTGGACTGCTCAATTGGGCGGAAATACCGCCGTGCCCTACCTTCTACGAAAAGTGGTTACCGACAGAGTAAAATTTGGACCACCCCATCTCTTCCCGTGCGGTGTCGTACAAGGTGACTAAGGGATAGGATTTATTTATTTATTTTAAACTTTATGCACAAGTACATAGGCGGACTTAATGCCACAGGCATTCTCTACCAGTCAACCAAAGGTGGTACAGAGAAAGACTCAGTAGGTGCATTATTGAGTGTAATATTATAGATTATCATAGAATACCATCAGACAGATATATACAGCCCAGACTCAGCCTCAGATGCATGGCTTGAGTCAATAATAGTTTCCGGAAGATGGCAATAGGCTCTCTCCCTATTACGTGGGACCGAATACAATGATTAATGAAATGTGGGTGTCAGTTCACCTCTACCTAACCCTCCGGGGATTAGGCGTAATTATATGTATATTCGTATGTATGTACAACAGTCGTCAACGTATGTCAATCGCATACATTGATCAGTCTATTCTATTCTACAAACGTATTGCCACTTTTCTAGAGGGGCTTATCCCATTCCCATGACCAACAGGAATAAACCCGGGATAAAAAGGCGTGATATTCTAAATTATACCTAAGCTATATTTGCGCCTCGTACACCAACACATTCATCTAGGTCATCCAACCATTCACACTATCGAATGTTATTTTTTATACAACTTAAATAACAGATAATCACACGGCCCACCTGATGTAAAGTGGTTACCGTAACCTATGAATGTGTGCAACACTAGAGGTGTCACACCCGTGCTAGTGACCTTGTAAGAACGGAGAGTTTCTTTGCCATCAGTGTAGAAAACATAATCAGGACAAGCCTTTAGTCTTCCCACTGTCAGCACAAAAACTCTCCAGTGAGCTGTGGCTGCGCACCTCAACGCCTTATAGCTTTGGTATTGGGTAGGGTAGTGTTGGTTCTCGTGTTGTATTCCCGACGGTGAGTAGGGTAGCCAGAGCTCACTGGAGAGTTTTTGCACTGTCAATGAGAAGACCAAAAGCTTGTCCTGCTTTGTCTTTTACACTGACGGCACAAAAACTCTTGTGCTAACAGGGTTGGCAACGCGATTGTGACTCCCTTGGTGTTGCACACGTCCATAGGCCACGGTAACCACTTTCCATCAGGTGGGGCGTGTGTTTGTCTGCCAACCAAGTGGTATAAAAAAAGTTACTTCCCCAGTCGGACTGCTCATTTGGGACGGGAATGAAAAATTTCTTCTCTCAAACTAGATAAATGTGTGTTATTTAATTTTATAGTAATATATTATGTATTATCTATTGTATATTTGTGTAATTGAATTATATACAAATCAGTTTATATGTAATATGTCTGCTGTATGTATTGTATATGTATAATATTTTTATTCTTAGTATGTATTATATGTATGTGTTCTGCTGTTATACACTTGGGTTTTTATCATTTTTATTGCACTTTTAATCTCCAAAGGTTTGCTGGGAGAAAACTCAATATTGGGTTAAGCTCGCCTTTGTACACCAAGATGTCTTTGTGATTACCTGTTGATGTATTGTTTTCTTGTGTACAATAAAGAATTAAAGAAATAACTATTCAATTCAACGTCACCACTAGATTTATATATATATAGAAGAATTTGAATGGTTTCAGGCGAACTTTCGGAGGCTCAGTAGTTAGAGCATTCCCGCTATAAGGTAAAGATCGAGGGTTCGAATTCCGCCTGTACCAATTCTAAGTTAATCCATCCACAATATCGTTTCGGACATAATATAATTATCAACAAACCAACTGCGATAATTGTGAAAACGATTCATTTTATCAATATTAAGTAATAGTGAATAATATTCGCAATTAAGGTTAACCAACTATTGCGAAAAACCCTCCATAGCAATTCAATCTCGGTTGGATTGTGTTCAGGGGTCAGCATGTGCATAGCCGGGCAGAGGTGGTGGTTGTCGCAGCACTAGTGGGACCAGTGGGTCTTGGCGTAGTCTAGTGGGGATGGCGCGGGGCGATGCGCCGAACAGGGAGACCTGTAGAAACGGTGGTGCCGCTGGCCGCCCGCGGTATAGTACAGGGGCCCAACTGGGGTTAACCACCTTGGGAGGCTGCCTCACCAGGCCGCGCATAATCCCGATATGGTTCGTCGTGCCGGTTGGTGACCGGATTTGGGAGCCCGGCGACCATACTCGGGGGGGTACGGGGGCCCTTCCGTTCGGCGCGTCGGCTCTCGCCATGCCTCACATTCATAGATAAAACCAATATCCCGCGCTTTGTCACACGGTGCTGCGGCGGCAATCACTTCTTTTTTTCACGCCTTCTCCCACCCAAACTCATGGCAGCGCAATTTATAGAAAAAGGCAACACAGCGGCTCGTCACACTCCCAAAAGCTTGCTATTTGAGGTGGAGTCCACTAACATCTGTGGGCTCCATGCAAACCTCAACGCCGTCCACCAACACCTAGAGACGGCGAAACCTGCCATGTTTTTTCTAACGGAGACGCAAATACACCGCCCTGACGACACGACCTACTTGCTCTACCCTGGCTATGTTCTTGAGGAAAGTTTTCGTGCAAAAGCCGGGGTGTGCGTGTTTGTTAGGGCGGATGTTTGCTGTCGCCGTTTGCGCTGCCTAGAGGACCCATCCTTCTCCGTCCTTTGGGTACACGTAGATCATGGCCCTACGAGTCAGATCTATGTGTGCCTCTACCGTTCCCATACAGGAGATGCTGAGACAACTCGACTCTTTGAATATCTGAGTCAGGCGGCAGATGATGCGCAGGAGCGATTTCCGAATGCCGAAATGGTATTTTTGGGGGATTTTAACGCCCACCACGAGATCTGGTTGGGCTCCTCCAAAACAGACCATGCGGGAAGAGCCGCCCACGCATTTGCTCTGGCGCACGGCCTGACCCAATTGGTGCACGAGGTCACTAGGATACCAAGAAGGTCGGGCCAAGCACCTTCTCTGCTAGACCTTCTGCTGACGAGTGATCCGGACCGGTACAGTGTATCGGTGCGAGCCGCGTTAGGCAACTCTGACCACTGCCTGGTCTGTTCCACGGTGCCTATTATGGCGCCCCCACGACCCGTGCAGGGGAAGCGGCGTCTCTGGCACTACTCGTCAGCGGACTGGGATGGACTTCGTGACTATTTTGCGTCCATCCCGTGGGTTGAGCGCTGCTTTGAAGGTAAGAACCCATCCGATTGTGCTACTGCTGTCGCCGGTGAGATCGGTCTGGGTATGGAATACTATATCTCATACACCGATGTCACCGGTGACCGCGGGGTGCGCCCTTGGTTCGGGCGCGAGTGCGCGGAAGCTGTTGAACAAAAACAGTCTGCGTACCGCGCTTGGGTAAGGGCGCGCGCCACGCGCCATCCCAATCTGGGCCACTTCAAGGCAGCGTACAACAGAGCCACAAAGGTCTGTAGAAGGGCCTATGTCAGAGCGGATGCCCTGCGCATAGCGCGGCTTGGTCAAGAGCTAGTGATGCATCCCACGGGAAGCCGTGGCTACTGGCGACTGGCTAAAGCCGTGCAAGCCAACTTCTGTCAGCCTTCGCTGCCTCCGCTGCGTAACCCTGATGGATCCCTGGCCCATGAGTCGCAAGAGAAGGCAAATCTGCTGGCTAATCTCTTTGCGGCCAACTCCCGAATCGATGATTGTGGTACGCAGCCACCAACACTACCCGACAGTGACCACGCGATGCTTGATATCCATATCAGGCAACGCGATGTCCGTGCAGTGCTGCAATCACTCGATGTCCGGAAAGCCAGTGGTCCGGATGGTATTCCAGCGGTAGTTTTGAAAAAATGTGCAGCGGAGTTGTCTCCAATGCTTACGCGCCTGTACCGGCTATCCTACAGTTCGGGTACAGTGCCTTTGCCTTGGAAAGAGGCGAATGTTCAGCCGATTCCCAAGAAGGGGGATCGCTCGGAGCCAGCCAACTATCGACCCATAGCCGTCACCTCAGTGCTGTGCAAAGTGTTTGAGCACATAATTAACAAACAGCTCATGCGGCACCTAGAGGATCACTCCTTAATTAATGACCGGCAATATGGCTTCAGACCGAAACGGTCAACGGGTGATCTTCTAGCATACGTTACCCATCTTTGGGGTGAGGCTATGGACAAGCACGGCGAGTCACTGGCAATTAGTCTTGACATCGCCAAAGCTTTCGATAGAGTCTGGCACAAATCGCTTCTTTCTAAGCTACCTGCCTTTGGTCTGCCTTCTAGGCTGTGCAACTGGGTTGCTAGCTTCCTGCAGGGGCGCCGTATTCGCGTCCTTTGTGACGGACGAGCTTCAGAGTTTCTGCAGGTTAATGCTGGCGTGCCCCAGGGGTCCGTCTTATCACCCACTCTCTTTCTTCTGCATATCAACGACATGCTGTCTACCGGCAATGTTCATTGTTATGCAGACGATAGCACTTTACATGGGAGTTATCATGGACATCCAGCGGCCAAGCAGTCAGATATCGCAGAGAAAAGGCAGCTTCTTGTCACTGAGCTTGACGGGGTCCTGAATCACATTTCTCAATGGGGCTCTGAGAACCTGGTTGAGTTCAATGCCAAGAAGACGCAGGCATGTGCGTTTACAGCAAAAGTATCTTCTTTCCTTCCCCTCCCCACTCTTCAGAGCACGCCACTGCCGCTGCAGGACAATCTCAATATCCTAGGTATGGATGTTCGCTGCAACCTAAATAACAAAAACTACATCGAAAGCATCATCAAAACAGCCTCACGAAAACTCGGAGTCCTGAACAGAGTGAGACGATTTTTCACGCCGGAGCAGCGGTGTCTTCTATACAAGACACAAATTCGCTCCTGTGTGGAGTACTGCTCGCATCTCTGGGATGGTTCAGCAAAGTACTTACTAGATGCTCTCGACAGGTTGCAGCGACGTGCGATCCGCATCATTGGGAATCCCGAGATCACGAACACCCTAGAACCTTTACAGCTGCGTAGAGATGTTGCGTCCATGGCTGTATTTTACCGTCTGTACCATGGGGAGTGTTCTGATGAGCTCTTCCAATTAGTCCCACCCTCCCCTTTCCTACACAGGACAACGCGTGCAGGTCTTAGATGTCATCCGCACACGGTGCAAAACATCCGATCAAGAACCAAGCGGTTCGGAGACTCTTTCCTCTGTCGCACCATTAAGGCCTGGAATTCATTACCAGCTCACGTGTTTCCTTCTTCCTACAGTCCCGGGTCCTTTAAGCGGGGCGTGAAAAAGCATATGATAAGGCCGTCAAGCTGAGTGTCACCATTGTCACACGGTATGTGTAAGTAATGGTGACCCTCTTTTCTGGGATTTTGCCTTCAGCTTACCATCAGGCAAGGCGAAGTCCAATTGACGTGTCCTATATAAAAAAAAAAAAAAAAAAAAAAAAAAAAAATTATGAAAGTTTCCCAATTTATGTTTTACCAATTTTTGAGGTTTTTAAATTATGTTTCGTATCATTTTTTTAACGTGTGTTAATGCCCTCGGATACCACCCTGCTGGACCCGGTGGGGGTGGTTATTTTGGACTCGTACCGACTAAAACCGCTCGGCCGCCTAAAAATTGAATCAGTTCAGGCGAGATTCGTATCTTAATCAATTTGAATATTAAGTATAGATTTCAGTCATTAGTATTCGTTTTTAATCCAACTATTTTACTCAACCTACAATAAACTCAGTTTTCTGAAGTCTTGTTGTTATTATATAAACTCACGCCTATATCCCCGAAGGGGTAGGCAGAGGTGCTAGCACCCACATTTCGCCTGTTTATGTTTAGGTCCCAATGTAATAGGTGGTGAGCCTATTGCCATTAACCGGGCACTAATAAACCTATAGCGATAAATACACACATAACTTCGAAAAGCATCGAAAAGTCATTGGTGTGTGCCATGGTAAAACCTGGGATCAAACCCGAGACCTCGTCTCAGCAGTCCATTACCCATACCACTAGGCTACCGCGGTTGTATTTTATTTTTATTGTATACATTGCACAGGTTTGAAAAAGATTTTATCAATTAAATATTAATTTGATATAAATGAACGATGGAAACTGAAAATTGTATAAATCGGAAAGTGAAACGATATCTCTTCAGAACAAACATGTAAGATAATGAAATGTGAAATTTGAGTTTGGTTTGGTCGTGGTTACCGGTACGCGCGGTCGTGTGTCGCTGCACAGAGCAGTCTGATTTAAAATACAAGTTTAGTTTTTTGTGATTGGCCGGAATTCGCTAACTTCGTTTCCTTGTCACCCCTGTGCAACTTAAGTGTATTGTCCCCTCCCAGTGGGCCGTCCTAGACAAAGACAGTTATACTTTTGACAGCGTGCATTGCGAAATACAAGTCGACTGCGTCTTCTACGTGTGCTACGAACGTTTGCTACGAGTAACTGACGTCACTGCATACACTGCTACAACACCACGACTGTGTCATCCGCTACGAAACCACATTCCTCTGTGTTCGTATGTATGTTAACGGGTTCTTAGCCGTATAGTCCGGTCAATATAGATATCCGAAACATCTAAATAAACAGTATGCCGACTTCGCCGCGAACGCCTACAAAAAATAAGCCGACAACACCAGTAAGTCATACACAATCAGAAACGGATCTCGACAATCTACAGTTATGTGAAGCGTCGTTTGTTACCAATCGAAATAAACGAC
This sequence comes from Eilema griseolum, assembly GCA_963662185.1. Taxonomy (NCBI): domain Eukaryota; kingdom Metazoa; phylum Arthropoda; class Insecta; order Lepidoptera; family Erebidae; genus Eilema; species Eilema griseolum. The sequence continues at coordinate 19,199,923 of OY759248.1, read as the reverse complement.
CACGTACTGAGCAATCGTCACCACTACATACTGACCAAGAACTCAGAAAAGATATAATGGGATTGCTCACAAATTGGAAATTGGAATTTGATGCTAAACTGAGTGATATTTGCGAGAAACAAAATACTTTGATTGCTAAGTTATCCAAGGAAATATCAGAATTAAAAACCCAAAACAACAAAATTCAAACATCGAATAATGACATAGCAAACTCAATGAGTTTCATTAATAATCAATATGAAGATATCAAAATAGGTCTAAATAATTTACAAAAAGAACGGCATGAGCAGCGTATGTGTTTAGAAAAACTCGAAAGGAAGGTGAACGATTTGCAGTTGCAATCGAGATCCTCTTGCATTGAGATAAGGAACATTCCCGCTAATGGAAAAGAGACCACTGAAGATCTGATACAAAATGTTTGCAAGATTGGACAAGTAGTGGGAACTACAATCACCGGAAACGATCTTCGCGACATCTACCGCATACCGGGAAAACCTGATCTGTCCCGCCCGATTGTTGCAGAATTCCACTCTGTGCAAATGAAACTCAAGACGCTCTCTTCCGTACGCGACTTCAACAATAGTAAGAAATCCATAGAAGATAAGCTTAACTCGAATTTAATTAGTATCTCCGGTAAAAGGCAGGCGGTTTATGTAGCCGATTACCTGCCACCAAGCTCCAAGAAGTTGTTTTATCTGTGTCGAGAATTTGCCAAAGAAAAATGTTTCAAATTCTGTTGGTCCTCTAACGGTAACATTTTTCTACGTAAAGAGCAGGGAGATAAACAAATATTAATTTCATCTGAACAATGTCTTCTAGAATTGAAGAAAAGCATGTGACTAGCATACATAACAATAAATTTAACATATTTTTTATACATTATATCAGTTCATAGCTTTATATTTGATATTTTTCAAAACTGTCTTAATTTAGAGAAGGTTTACATAATCGTTTTTATTATAATAATACACACACAAACGTACAAAACTGACAAATTACATTTTCAATCATTAATTTACGTACACCAACTTACAACACACACATCATCACATCTACTATTTCCACAAATATACCCGTCCCAACCTTTAGCATCCGCGCGTACTATCACAAGCAGCAATTTTATTATTACAAATGGCTACCATACATAAAATAAATAACGAATTGGATCTATTGGAAACAACAAACTCATTCAATTGTAGCCCAGAAAACTGTAAAAAATATCTTACGCTGGCAGATCAGTCAATTAACCTGTTCCATATTAACATCCGCAGCATTAATAAAAATTTTGAACAATTACGTATTCTACTATCAACAACTGAAGTTGACTTCGATGTCATAGTATTGACTGAGTGCTGGCTTCAAGGGTTACATAATCTGCCCTTAGTGGATGGCTACGTGGCTCACTCCTCCAGCAACGCACTGAATCAAAACGACGGTGTAGTTATATACACTAAAAATTGCTTAACATACAAAATACGCGAACCAGCGTTCACAGATGGTACCTGTCTGCTTTTGCAGATAGGTAGCGACATCGCGATTGTGGCTGTTTATCGCTCCCCCTCCCTAAGATCTAGCGCCAATTCCATAAACTTCTTCAATAGCTTAAATGATATCTATAATAATCTGGAGACAAACGTCAAAATTTTAGTAGGAGACATTAATATAGATATTTGCGACCGTAGTTCAGACCCCCTTCGAGAAGAATATCTAACTTTAAATGCTGCTCATGGTTTATTCCCTTCTCACACCTTCCCCACCAGAGATGAGTCCATGAGATGTGTAGACCACTTTCTAATAAAAGGTAATGTTCACTCAACTACTCTGGTTTTAGAATCTTCTTTAACTGATCATAAAGCTATCATTTTATCTCTAGGAAAAAGTAAAACCCCCAGGCAATCAACTTCCTTAAAGTCAAATATCAACTACGATAATATAAAAACAGATCTAGAAAACATGGATTTTACTAACATTATGTCCAGTCAAAATGCAAATACAGCTACAAGTAATCTCGTGTCCCTTCTAACCACAGTTATAGCAAATAACACCAATATTAAAATAGTAAAGAGAAAGTATAGAATTTTGAAACCATGGGTTACGCCCGGTCTGCTCCGTTGTATCAGAAACCGCGATAAACTACACGGTAAATCCAAAAAATCCCCCGACAATATGACCCTCAAAGTAACATATACCCGGTACAGAAACTTCTGTAATTGTCTTTTACGAAAATTAAAAGTGGCTTACGAAAAGAATTTATTAGACAGGGCTGGTAATGATCCAAAGGCACTTTGGAATGCTATACAAAACATAACAAACACACGCAAAACCAAAATTATTCCCAAAGAGCTTCTAACTATAGGTAACGACCCAAAATCTTCAGTAAATCTCGTCTGTAATTTCTTCACAAACATAGGTAAATCACTAGCAGACAAAATACTCACTTCGAGTAGCCAACCTGCATCAAAATCACCTCACCTTGCCCCTTCGAAGAGCCCTTCCAATTCCCTTGCTGTTTTGAAGGTAACTGAAGCCGATGTTGAAGCCATAATCGTTCGACTGCGAATGGATTGTGCGTCTGGCTTTGACGGCATTTCATCGCAAATAATTAAGCATTGTCGAAATACTCTGATCCCTCTTTTAACTGATGTGTGTAATCTCGCAATAAGCTCTGGAACCTTCCCGGATGTTCTCAAAAAAGCCATTATCCATCCAATCTTTAAGAACGGGGACAGAGACTGTGTCAATAACTACCGACCAATATCGGTATTACCCATCATCTCCAAGATTTTAGAAAATATATTAAATCAGGCACTCAAGGAATTCTTACATAAAAACGGAATATTGGCTGATAACCAATATGGCTTTCGCTCGGGTTACTGTACTGAAGACGCGGTAATGAACCTAACTAACGCCATTGTTGGGCAGTTGGATGCAGGTAATAAATGCCTATGTATATTCCTGGATCTTTCCAAGGCCTTTGACACGGTCTCTGTCCCAATTCTTCTCACAAAGTTGGACAGGGTGGGTGTTCGGGGCGTCATACATGAACTATTCAAAGATTATCTCACCAAAAGAAAACAGCGAGTCAAAATAGATGATGTTGTTAGCGATGAGGATGCTGTCTCCTACGGTGTTCCGCAGGGCAGTGTCTTGGGTCCTACATTGTTCCTGCTATACATCAACGAACTTTGCCAGATGTCTCTTCCAAACACTAACATCTTCACATATGCTGATGATACAGCAATATTTGTATGGGGTCCTAGTTGGAATGCGCTCAGGTCCAATGCTGAATACTCCCTCTCAATCATCATGTGCTGGCTCAACAACAACCTATTGTCACTTAACATCCAAAAAACTCAATATGTCGCTTTCTCCATTAGGAAGATTACATCCCCGCCACAAGGTTTTTCTATAAAAGCCCATACGTGTTCCTCTCTGGGCGACCCCTGTACATGCCAAGAAATAACGCGCTCTGAACATGTAAAATATCTGGGAGTATACTTGGATAGTAGATTGAGATGGGATAAGCATAAGCATGTCGAATCAGTTACTTCCAGAGTTAGGCGACTAATCGGAGTTTTTAAATCCCTTAGGCATTGTGCCCCGCCAGACAAAATCAGATTAGTATATATTTCTCTATGTCAATCAATTATTCAATACTGTATTACAGTCTGGGGAGGGGCCGGTAAGACACTCCTGATTGGTTTGGAGCGAGCACAAAGAGCAGTCCTAAAAGTTATGTCAAAGAAACCATATAGATACCCTACAACTAATCTTTACACGGAATGCAAGGTTCTGACAGTGCGCCAGCTTTTTGTGCTCAAAACCATCCTTAGGAGACACCGGTCCCTCACAGTGCCAGACCCTAAAAGACGCAGTAAGGCTTCAGTATGCACTCGTATGCGATGCAGAACGACATTCGCCAGAGGGAAATACAATAGCATAAGTGTTAAACTATACAATCATATAAATAGGGTTATGAATATTGTTGGGCTGAATAAATATAAATTAAAAAGCAAAGTTGAAGCATGGCTTCAGCAACTGGACTACCACAAAACGGAAGATCTGTTAACATTTTTAAAATAGTCTCTTTCACTTGACAATATTTATAACACACGCGCTCACTTACACATACAATCCCACTCACACACAGACACACACACTCACACACACACACACACACACACACACTCACACACACCAAACACATACACAACAAACACATTCACAACAAAACATCGACACATAACTTGTACCACAAACTCACTCTAACACATAACCTTCTTCTCCCTTAACGTACATTATTGCTCCAAACGATACAACGACGGCCATGCATATGTATTCTTGTATAAATAAGTAAAACGTGTCATATTCCACGACTGAACACTACCTCCCAAAATACAAGCTATGCTTAGCTTGGAGGGCAGCATCAGTATACTCTGTCCATACATTTATTCAAGACTACTTTTAAGATAAAAATTGTACCTTTCAAAATGTATTTTGGTGACAATAAATAGTTTTAATTTTTAATTTAATTTTTAATATGTATCACCAATTTTAATTAAAAATAATTGGACAGATTATAGTGCTTATCATACTCACAATTCCATTACAATCTTGTGCCAACTGACGCTGCACCGGTCTAAGAGACTCTGACAGGTTTTGTTGTTAATTTGTGTTGTGTTCTTTTTTTTTTTTTTATACAAGCACACGGCCCACCTGATGGGAAGCGGTTACCGTGGCCTATGGACGTATGCAACACCAGGGGTGTCACACTCGTGCTGCCGACCATGAAGAAACCTTCTGATGCCCCTCTTAAAGAACCCCATATTGTAGGCGCTTGGGAAAACCGCAGCAGGGAGGTCATTCCACAGCTTGAGTGTGCGTGGGATGAAGTTTCTTTCATACCGCACAGTGCGCACCGTCTCAGATCGCAATGTGTGAGGATGAATTCCCTGCCTATGGCGAGAGGTGCGATGATAGAATGTAGCTACGGGCATCATGTCAAACAATTCATCTGAGCACAAACCATTGTATAGGCGGTAGAACACACACAGTGAGGCAAAATCCCTCCTAAGGCTAAGAGGTTCCACACTACCTGTGAGTATGGGATTGTCAACCAGCCTCAATGCCCGTCTTTGCACTGAGTCGAAGGGGTCAAGCTGGTATGCAGGTGCTCCAGCAAAAAGGTGACAGCAGTACTCCATGTGAGGCCGGACCTGTGCTTTATAAAGAAGGAGTTGCTGCCCCGCAGTGAAGTACTGCTTCGCCCTGTTGAGCACTCCGAGCTTTCTTGATGCCAACTTAACCTTGTCCCGCAAATGACTTCGGTATTGGAGGTCGCTGGAGATATCGACACCAAGGATTCCTATACTCGAGGAGATGGTAAGCGGTGTGCCCAGGAATTGCGGCGCCACAATGAATGGGGTTTTCTTAGCGGTGAATACACATACTTGTGTCTTAGTGGGGTTGAATTGTTCTAGGTTTAGTCGTCCCCAATCGGATACTCCAGAGAGAGTAGTCTCAATTTCAGACACAAGTTGTTCGCGACTCTTCTCCACCTCGGACTGAGGGATATTTGCACGGCCCGTGTAACACGTGTCTCCGGTACTGTCGTCCGCATAACAATGAATGGAGTCATCAGACAGCATGTCATTGATATGCAGCAGAAACAGCGTCGGAGACAACACGGAGCCTTGTGGGACACCAGCGTTTATGTTCATGCGGTCTGAGCAGCTGCCGTCGACGACGGCTTGGATGTTTCTGTTGGACAAAAAGCTGGAGATCCATTCGCACAGTTCCTCGGGGAGTCCATAATATGGCAACTTCGCAAGAAGACCTTTGTGCCAGACCCGATCGAAGGCCTTCGCTATATCGAGGCTGACCGCTAGTGCCTCACCCCGACTCTCGATGGCCTGCGCCCACCGGTTTGTGAGATACACAAGAAGGTTACCGGTAGAGCGACGGTGGCGAAAGCCGTACTGTCGATCGCTCAGTAGATCGTTTCCCTCAAGGTATCTCAGGAGCTGTGTATTAATAACACGCTCCATTACCTTCGAGAGTAGGGAGGTGATAGCGATCGGCCTGTAATTGGTCGGATCGGTCCTGTCACCTTTCTTAGGTACAGGGTGCACGAATGCGGTCTTCCACGAGGTTGGGACCCGCCTTGCAGAGTATGAGAGTGCGAAAAGACGTGTAAGTACAGGGCACAGCTCGGGGGCACAGTGTTTAAGCACCATCGCCGGTATACCGTCTGGCCCACTCGACTTCCGAACATCTAGGGACTTAAGCTCGCGCCGGACCACCCGTTGCGTGATTTTAACTTCAGTCATGGAAGCTCCACAGCTGGGAGTTATCGGTGGTTCGGCGTTCCCGTCGTTCATAGTCGAGTTTGACGCAAAGAGATTACCCAACAGATCGGCTTTCTCCTTAGCGCCATGAGCCAGACTACCATCGGATTTTTGCAGCGGTGGAAGGCAAGACTGGCAGAAGTTTCCCTCGGCAGCTTTAGCGAGCGACCAAAATGCACGACTGCCAGATGGGTAGCGCGCAAGCCGCTCGCCAATTCTGCCGATGAACTCAAACTTAGCCCTGGCCGTAGCTTTTTTACTAGACCTCGAGGCGGCATTCAACTTTCGCTTCACTTCAGCGATATTCGGATCTTTATTGGCAAGAGCCGTGGTCCAAGCCCTGTATGCAGATTGCTTGTGGTCTCTTGCTTCTCTGCAGGGCCTATTAAACCACGGGCGTTTGCTCTCTCCTGTTGCGATCCAGCGGTTTGGAATATAGCATTCCATACCCGCTAGGATCGCATCAGCTACTGCTGTTGCACAGGAGTTGGGATCATTTGAAGTGAAGCAAAGCCGCCTCCACGGGTACGACGCGAAGAATTCTCGCAGTCCATCCCAGTCTGCCGACTTGTAGTGCCAGACATGCCGCCATTGAGGTGGCCGCGGTGGTTCAGGCCGCGTGAGAGTCACTTGCGCCCGAACGAGGCTGTGGTCTGAAGTACCAAGTGGTGCTTCCACAGTTACTGAGTATTCGTCCGGGCGCGAAGTCAGCAGAAGGTCCAGTATAGAGTTTCTGTGGGTCTCTATTTCTGGTGTTCTAGTAATAGAATGCACCAGTTGAGAGAATCCGTAGGTCAGAGCAAAGTCATGAGCAGCCCTTCTCGCAAAATCAGTTCTAGGAGACCCCAGCCACTCTACGTGGTGAGCGTTGAAGTCCCCCAAGAATATTAAATCCGCGGTAGGGTATTGCTCAATTACCTTGTCCGCAGACCGTTGCAGATGCTCAAACAATTGAGCTGTACCCAAGTCACCGCTATGAGACCTGTAGAGGCACGCAAAGATACGGGTGTGGCCACCGTGATCCGTACGTACCCAAAGAGTTGACAGGTCCCTGTCTTCAAGGCCTTGAAGACGGCGGCAGCAAATATCATCCCGGACGTACAAGCATACCCCGACACGACTCAGGAAGTTATGCTCGAGTTTGTACCCGGGATACATTAAGTAGGCTGTATCGGCTGGGCATGATATTTGCGTCTCCGTCAGAAAAAACAAGGTGGGCTGCGCGGTCTCTAAATGGAGATGGACCGCGTTGAGGTTGGTGTGTAGGCCCCTGATGTTACAGAAGTCCACATGTACTGTGGACGATGATGCCGCTGTGGTAACTTTTTCCTTGTTATTTCTCTTCATGACCTTTGTGGGGGGTGGTGGGGAGGAAGGTAAAGAGAGTTTCTGTGCTCCCAGTGCAGAAGACAAAGCTAGGCTTCGTACCACCATAGACAAGCTGGGGTTGTGTGACTGGCTGGCGCGGCGGGCGGAAGGGCTCCCGGTCCCCTCCCAAATACTGTAGTCGAGTCCACTGTTGTTTCCTCCTTCACGACTACAGCATCGGGCACTTCACACAGGCTGCTGGTTCAGCCTCCTGGGGCGGAGATTAAGTAATCCCCAGGTTCAGGAACCGTACAACCTGCGGGCGGCCAGCGGGTAACCGTTTCACCGGGTCTCCCTGACCGCCGCGCCAACATTTCACGCCCCTACAAGTCAGTGGTGTCAATTTTAGCCTACGGTCTTTCCACTGACAGCACAAAACCTCTTCAGTGAGCTCTGGCTACCCTACTCACCACCGGGAACACAACACAAGGTTATTATAACCGCGGTATTCTGTAGGGCGGAGGTACTTCCCCAGACGGACTGCTCAATTTGAGACGGGAGATACCGTCGTGTCCTACCTCCTTTTAAAAGTGTTTCATTCGATATGCAGTTATAAGCCTACATTTGTATTACCCTACCCTAATTTACTACCGGAACTTTTTTTTTTTTTTAATCTTAATTTTAATTAGGGATTTTTATCCATAAAGGATATGCCAATCCCATCGTACCTTTCGATATTATACAGGACAACAATAATTTATTAAAGTGGGTAAACACATAAGATGCATCAATTCACTGCTGAACCACCAGAGCCAAACGACATAATTTCATAGCCTCTTCAGATTTAGGTCTTGCTAAGATCGTTTGAATGAGACCTATATCCTGTCTATTTAGATTTAGTTCGGTCAGCAGTGAATCGCGTTCGTCTTTATTCCGAGCACATTCCATCAGCAAATGTTGTATATCTTCAATTGTATTGCAAACAATACAATTGGGTGAATTTGTTTTTTTCATTAGGTATGCGAACTTTGCTGATGGGAGATGTCCAGATCTGATCCTTAGTGCTATCTTTACATAATTTCTAGGTAATCTAGAATCATCGAACCAGGGTGTACGAGGTAGCTTATTCTGTATAGTCTTATACCATATGCCCTTATGCACCGATTTGATCTCAAACATCTTATCCCATTCATCATAGCATAGTTTTTTATATTTAGGTTCTAATTCCCAGTAATCAGGTGAATAGTTTATCAAATTGCCATCTGTTGCTGCCAGTTTAGCAATACGGTCAGCTTCCTCATTCCCCCTTAGGCCAATATGTCCTGGAACCCACTGCAATTTTAAATTCTTGCCACTTTTGTTAAAAGTAAGTATGATTTCTAGTATAGCATAGGCTATCGATGCACCTCTGCGGCCAGAGGCACATCGAGCCACATGTTGCAAGGCACTCTTGCTATCCGAAAAGACAACAATTTTATTTTGGTTTATTTTGATTCCGTAAGATAGTGCCTGATGTATTGCAATGAGTTCCAATGACATTATAGATACATCGCAATCAATTTTGAAACCAGCTTCATACTGCAAGGTTTTGTCATAAAATCCAGCTCCCAGACCATGGTCACCCTTAGACCCATCGGTGAATATACTATGCCAGTCGAGATACTTATTATTTAATTCTGCAAGGACACTATTTACTAACAAATTAGGTTCTAAGTTATTTTTAGAATACTCAATGCAGTCTAGATTGGCAAAAACATTTTTTTTTATATCAATATCTGTAACCCATGTGTCTAAGTTGAACATGCAAAGAACATCAACTGAATGTACATTAGTTTCGCTCACATCTTTATAAGTTTTTGTTAGTAAAGGCTTATTTTTCTTTGCCCAATATTTTAAGTTACAGTGAGCAGTTAGATCAGAAACTATAGTAACAGTTGCACTATTGGACCAAGAAAATATTTTCAAACAGTATTTATATGCTAAGTATAACCTTCTCAGTGATAGCGGAACTATATTTAACTCGCTTTCCATGACGTGGATTGGTGAAGATTTAATAAAACCACCTATTACTCTCAGAGCTTGATTTTGCAACTTTTCTAACTTTTCTGTATGAGTTTTAGCACTGCAATCGTATATAAAGCAGCCATAATCCATTCGACTTCTTATTAGTGCGATGTATATTCTTCGCATGTGAGTCATATGACTTCCAAAAGAACTACCTGCAAGTACTTTTAAAATATTCAAGAGTTTTGAGCACTTTTCAATAGTCTTATTAATGTATTTGCCCCAACGTAGACTTTGGTCCAACCACATTCCCAAGTACTTGACGCAATCTGAGAAAGGTATATTGCAGCCATCCACCTTCAATGTAGGCAATATACGTCTTCGACCCCTACTAAAAACACAATAACATGATTTATTAGAAGATATTTCTAACCCTAATTCCCTTAATTGTAGCGTTATGTTATCAAGTGCTCTTTGTATATACAATTCACTCCTATAAATATCTCTGTCTTTAACATACAGGACGTAATCGTCTGCATATTGCGACAGAACTACATTAAGAGGTGATCGGCCAACTCTGTGGGTAATTAAATTAAAAATTAGAGGGGACAGAGGATCGCCTTGCGCTAAACCTTTGCTAGTCCATCTGGAGATTATTGAGTCCTGACTACTGTTCGTCTTTATCTTTAACAATCTCTCACTTAAAAAAGACCAAATATAATTGCAAAATTTTGATCCTACTTCTATTTGATCCAGGATATCCGTCGCTACATCAACTGCAACATTGTTATAGGCGTTTTCAATGTCCAAAAAACATGCTAAAGTAGGTAGACTTTTAGAAAATCCATCCTGAATATATGTTACCAAATGAGTAATTGCGTCCAAACACGAGTGCGATTTTCTGAAACCAACAGTAAAGGGTGGCAGAATCTTTTCTTTTTCTATATACCATTCCAGTCGTTTAACTAACATCAGGTGAAAAGTTTTGCACAGACACGACATTAAAGAGATAGGCCGAAGTTTAAGTTCAGTATTATTATTATATTTAGGTATAAGAATTATTTGAATGTTTCGCCATTGATGAGGGACAGTACCAGAATTGAATATTTCATTGTATATTTTGAGAAGAGAGCGTTTAGCTATATCAGGTAGGTTATAAAGCATAGAATAGGAGATTCCATCCTCGCCCGGTGCAAAGTCCTTCTTTTTAAGACAGTTATCGAGCTCCTGCATACTGAATTTTTTTTCCAATATTACATTGTTAGAAATAAATTTGGGCCTTGAATTTAAAACATAATCAGGAGTAAGCGACTTCAGCAATTTTGCTTGGAGATCTGGAGGAGGGTAAGTTTTGACTTGCCTAACACCCTTTATCCATTTCATGCAGCGCCACATCTCAGGGGCGGAGACTGTCTGGTCGATGGAATCGCAGAACTTCTGCCAGCTCGAACGTTTAGCTTTGTTTATCAATTTTCGGGATTCTTCTGTTTTTTGTTTTAGTTTATGCAAGTTTTCCGGAGTTGGATTACGACGAAAACAAGATAAGGCTAACCTCCTTTGTGCAACTGCCCTAGAAAGTGATGGTGTCCAATAATCTTTGGGTTTAAATTTATTGGTAGGTTTAAAACAACATCTAATATATGGTATATGCTGATCAGCCACGTCATTGATTTCGTTTACGAATTGGTTATACATCCCTTGAATGTTACTACCGTTGTTACAAAAATGTGAATTATTTTCTAATGATTTCCGATATTCTACCCAATTGCCTTTCTTAAAATTACGTTTTTTTGTTGTACTGAAATTATTAGCAATATTAAGTGACATCTTAATAATGAGGTGATCACTACCCAGGTGTTCATTAAATACCTGCCAGTCAAATTTTAAAGAGAGATCAGGTGATACAAATGTAATATCTGGAGAGGTTTTTTGTAGTCTGCCGTTAACCATCTTCTCTCGAGTGATCGTTCCATCATTAAGATATATGAAGGAGTTGTCTAGGGCTGAGTCCATAATTTGTGTACCTCTCGTATTAGTTTTGACTGACCAGTTGGTGTGGTGACCGTTGAAATCACCCGCTATTATAGTTGACTTAGAAAAGAGTGTAAAAACTTCATCCCAATCTGCTAGGTTAGTTTGTACAGAAGAAGGGCAGTACAGGCTTACTATATTTTCTAAATCTTTACAATTGATTACTTTTACACAGACAACCTCTATCCCTGAATTGGATACATAAATTGGGCTTAAATATGATTGGATAGATTTGTGTACTATAATAGCAACGCCCCCATAACCTTCTGTTTTATCTTTTCTATATACATTGTAACCATTTATATTGATATAACTTTTATCATCCAACCATGTCTCACTAAGTATACCTACATGAATGCTTTGCTGATTTAACAGTGCCGAAAATGAAATTAATTTGGGACGTATGCTTTGTGCATTCCATTGGAATATATTTATACGTATTTTATCATGGCCAGTATTATCCATTTATAAAGTTTAAAAGGGTTTCAACGTAATTTCCTGTAGCAAACATAGTTATCAGCATATTTTTAACCTCCTCCCAAATTAATTTTACAATAGATACAATCTTACCTTCCAATGTATTTTGCGACATAAAAATGGCTTTCATCTTAAAAATAACCTTTTTGAATTCAAATCTGTAATTTAACTGCTCCTCTTCCTCGAGACTCTTTTTCTTCTCCCCTGTTGGACGACATCTAGATTTCTCTCTCGCTAACTGATCTTGACTAGACTGAGTTGTTTCAGACTTCTTTAGCTTTTTCTGATTTGTTTTAAACTGAAATACTAATGATAGTTCTGCAGGCGTCTCACTCGTGCCTTCTATTGAGCTTGTATCCAATATTTTTGATTCACGATGCACCGCTGACTTGGAGACTATGGCACTATATGTCCCTCCCCCCACCCTTTTTGTAGCGGTAGGAAAAATCGGATTTTGTAAAATTGGCGATAAACGGTTTCGCTTTTCGTTATTCATTAAAAACAATTCTAGAGCTTTCCGATATGGTACATGCTCCTTACTCATAATAATTCTTATTTGTTTTTCTTTCGAATACATGGGACAGGTTTTATCAAGCACAAAGTGTGCACCTTTGCAATTTAAACACGTAAACTCTTTAATGTCACAATTATCATGGTGACCACCACATTTAGGGCATAATTTCTTTTTTGTTGGGCAAAACTTAATTATATGTCCAAACTGCCAGCATCCTGAACATTGTGACACTGGGAAGACATAAGATTCCACTTTAAACCGGCAGCCATACGCGTAAATATATGATGGGAGAGCATTTCCCTTAAAACAAAGTCTTACCGTCTCACTGTCGATCCATTTACCTTCTGCATTCAATCGCTTAAGTCGTAAGATAGAAATAATTTCCGTTTGACTTTCAATTATATTTTGCAATTCTTTCTCATTTAACTCACTGTCTACTCCTTTCACTATACCGTAGGAAAATGATAATTCATTCACTTTCTGACACCTGCAGCCCATTTCTTTAAATTTTTGACAGTTTAAAAGCTTATTGGCATCATCCTCCTCTTTAAACTGGACTAGTGCTTTATTAAAACTTTTATATTTTATTCTGGTAATACCTGTTATACTCTCAGATCTCAAAAGTTTTGCCAAAGCCATTTGTTTGGGTAAACAGTCCATAGAAGTAATACACACTTCATTTAAATTAATTTCTTCACATTGTTCTTTCTGCGTATTATTTCCATCTACCCTCATATTTTCTATTTCTGTTGAAACACTTCGTATAATTCGCTTGGCCCTCCTCCTATTAACAGTAATAAATTCATCATCCTCGTTGCCATCCTCTTCTCTCTCCTTTCTCTTCCCCACACTACCTCTCCCTTCTTCACCAATATTATCAGCTACCACACTATCCTCCAATTGAGTCTCCATACTTTGTTGATACATCCGTTCACAATTGGCCAAAAAATCCGTGTCACTGGAATCATCTGCTTCATTTGCATTTTCATCCATTGTTTATAACTTGCTATTAGGTAATTACACAAAATAATAATCACTCGGCAGAAACACAAATACGCGTGCTTACCGCGCGCGATTCACCGGGCGAGTGACTACCGGAACTTAGTGATAAAAAGTGTAATCATTATCTGGTACAGAAGATAGCGGTGTGATTTGTGATAGTTAAGATGTTTAATCATGATATTGCAACTGAAAATATCTAGCTGAACTGTGTTAAGATTGATTATAATTTGTAATAACACATGGGTTCCTTCATTTTCCGGAAATATGTTCCTATGGGAAAAACTAGCGAAGCCGTGAGCGACAACTAATGCCTAAAACAAAGTCATCCATCGGGTGGCTATGGAATGTTTTATCAAACATACTATCGGATAAACACATACAACTCTTTTTAATAAAATTAATTGGATGATAATATTTGTATTCGATAATCGAAAGAGACAGACACAAATACAACAATGCAAGTGATACAATAAAATAATTAATTTTGATAGAAAACTGTTACGTCGATAAATATTTTATTGTATTAATGCAGTAATATGCTGTTAATTTGTGAAGCTTATTGCTAGTTTTAATGTCATACAACAAAATAAAAAAATAATTTATTATACCCGCGGCTGCGTATTTCGTCTGTCAAGTTACTTTCATTGGAAGACTGGGGGTTCTTTTTTCGACTTCACGGTGACATTTATATGTGCTATTCTAGACTGTTATCTATCCTTATGCCAAATATCATCCAGATCCGTTCAGCCATTAGAGCGTAAATGAATAACAAACATACAAACATCTTCACAACCTGTCACATTATTAAAATAAATAAAATAAAAATTCATTTATTGCCAAATAGTATGTAACAATGTTAAGTATTACATTGTGACCCCGCACTAGGCAAAGCCTGTCCTGTGGGTGCTAAATACGTTTACAATTCACGTGAAAACATTGTTTGTTCGGGCGAATCAGAGTTTTTGGGCTTAAGGCAAAAATTAGAATTTATTAGATTTATTAGATTATTCACAATTTTTAACAACAATTACTTCGTAAAGTATAAAATAATTTTTATACTTTACTATATCGATGATGAAAGTACCCATATAAGTATTCAATCTTTCACTTGACAATCACCAATGACCACAATATTTATGACACATGAGCAATTAGTAAAATAACATTCATAGTTGAGAAAGAAAACTAGAATTGGTATCATAATCGGTCTGTCAACAAAGATTAATTCTATCTAGCCCTCTTATTCTATTACCGTTATCCTTATCAAATGAATTTCTAAGTGAGTCGATATTTTTTGCTCGAAATTACATTATAATAATAATTTTCATGTTAATCTAATTTGGGAAGTATCGCAGTTTGATTATCAAAACAAAATAGATCACAGTGTTAAGTTACTTACTTCGAATTTCTTTTTAGATTGGTTTATTTCTGCCGCTTAGGTGGCAGACAAACTCTCGGCCAACCTCATGGAAATTAGTTACCGTGGCCTATATTTGTGTGCAAAACCAAGGGAGTCACACTCAAGCTGCCAACCCTGTACGCACAGTTTTTGTGCAATGAGTGTAAAAGACAAAGCAGGACAAGCTTTTGGTCTACCCGCTGACAGCACAAAAACTCTACAGTGCGCTCTGGCTACCCTATTCAACGCCGGGAACACAACAAGAGGTTATTATGGCCGCGGTATTCTGTAGGGCGAAGGTACTTCCCCAGGCAGACTGATCAATTTAACGGAAATACTGTCGTGTCCTAACTCCTCGTTTTCCTAATATTCCTGTATGAGAGTATCGGAGAGCATCTGATTCTTCCAAGGTTTCGTAGTATAAATAGTTGTCACCCATCCTAAGACTTTGCTGGCAACTATTGCTCAACTATTTGCAATGTCTTAACCTATTTGTTGACCCCTCACCTTCGGCAACCAAAGCAACCCGCAGGCGGCGTGCGTTTTAGTCGGTTCGAGTCCGACATAACCTCTCCCACCGGCTCCGGTGGGGAGGTATCCGTGGGGATTTTGCGCACGTAAAAAAAAACCTATTTGTTGACCAGGACCACTTAGTAACGAGCTCTCATTACTTCCGAAGTGGCCTTCTATGGCCCTGCCTGAACCTCGGCAACTGATGACCCGAGACCAAGTGCAGTTTTAGTTGGTTCGAGTCTGACATAACCACCCTCGCTGGCTCCGACAAGGGCATCTGTGGGAATTCCATACTCAGAAAAATACCATTGACCTTTGGTTGCGCCGATGTAGAAGCTGTATTTTTTGTGTGTAAAGCGTCAATGGAACAGTTATCTACATCCCCGCAATACAGTCCACTACCGCACGTGGCCAATCGCGCCACCATTTTTTTGGTCCTGATCGAACCGGATTTTAGCCGTAGTTCGTAGTTTTGTTATTATTCTAATGGGAATAAGCGCACCGCACCTAAATGCCTGGTTATTTTAGTAGAAAACCCCGCATCCAGACATTTAGGATTAGATTTGTTGTCCGTTCGCCGCTGGCTCGCATAGTACCTACCTAGTACATACATAGGTTAGGTATCGTATCAACACTTAATCGTAGTTCGCAATTTTCGCACCGCGCCTAAATACCTAGTTATTTTAGTAGAAAACCCCGCATCTAGGCATTTAGGCTTAGATCTTAGGTATACTAGACACCCTAGTGCATAGGCACAGTGTAATACCTAACGCATTTGGCTTTGTTTTATTTTTTTCAATTACGTTGTTCGCTCGCCGCTAGCTCGCATCGTATTTACCTAATACCTACGTGGGTAGACACGTGGTTATACCTACCTACCTGCCGAGTATCGCTCGCGCCGCGTCGCTGCTCTGTACCGCTAAGATTAAGTCATTTCATATTTGTTGTTTACCGCACTTTAGTTTGAGATTTAATTGTAAACATGTCCCCAAAGGTTGATAAGACCGGTAAGGTTCAATTGAAACTTTTATACGCTAAAAAAGAAATGATTTACTCTCGCGTACAATCGATTTATGATAATGCACTTAAAACCTCTGATTTGGCCATCAGAGATTCGTTCTTGTGTTCTATAGAAAACTTAGATAGTCTACGCGCGGATTTCGAAACCTTAGTACATGACATCAACGTTTTAGAGTTGAATTTGGATCCCGATTACTCAGTGAGTTATCAAGCCTTGTCGTCGTTTGACGATTTGTATTGTCGTATCAAGCGCGTCGCTAGGAGTTTGGAGAAACCGTCTGACCTACCCAACCCCACTCGCGACCGACCTAAGTTGCCACCAATTCAAATACCCGAATTTGATGGTAACATTCGCAATTGGTGTCTATTTATAGATAGTTTTGAGAATACAATAGATAAGAACGATTCGTTGACAGATCACGAAAAATTGCATTATCTCGTTGAAAAATTGACTGGTAAAGCTATAACCGTTTGCGCTGGAATTACGTTTAGTGCCGAGAATTATAATTTAATTTTAAATACTTTGAAAGCTAGGTATGAGGATAAAAGATCGGTAGCTAACGCCTATTTAGATCAGATGTTTGATTTGAAATCTATTACGGCATGTAACGATCAAAACTTAGAGAAATTTCTAGATACTTTCGCGTCAGCTGTTCGCGCCGTAAAGAACCTAAAGATATTAGAAAAAGGTTTGCAAGCGTAACGACTGACTGGCTGGATGGAATGACAGAACGATGGATGTTTCGAATACGTTGATGTACTTTGTTTTACTATGCCATATTGTTCGGTGTAAAAATGAAATAAAGATTTATAAACATATATCTTGTGTCTATAATGCTCTCGTATATAATTAAATAACTAATACTATTAGGTTATGGACCTAGCACGGTGTTGCTATCGAGAGCATTAACTGTTTTTGCAAGAGTGCAAGCAAGATTTCAATGATGAGTGCGCCGACTACAATGAGTTCTATTGAGAAGCTACGAGGGAGTTCCAATTATGATAGTTGGAAATTTGACATGGAGTGCATACTCGTCCATGATGATTTGTGGCAGTATGTTGAAAGCCCTTCTAGTGATGAAACCAAAATACGTGGTGACCAAAAAGCAAGGACGAAAATATGTCTTCTGATAGAGAATCAATGCAAGGTACATGTACGTAGAGCGAAGACAGCGCATGAAACATGGAACAATCTGAGAGCCGCATATGAAGATAAAGGCATAAACAACAGATGCAGACTGTTATCAAAGTTAGTCAGCCTTAAGTTAAACATGTTTGTGACAATTACAGATTATGTTACGGAGTTGATGAGAGTAGCGAATCAGCTGTCTGACTTAGGCAAAGAGATAGACGACGAACTTCTAGCTGCTTTATTGTTGCAAGGGATGCCAGACGAGTATACACCAATGAGACTGGCACTGGAAAGTACCAACACTATTTTGACAACAGACTTTGTCAAAACCAAACTTTTACAACTTGATGGAGACAGAAAAAGCAAAGACTCGAGTGCTACTAGTCCTTCTACTTCTGCGTTTGCTACGAAACCTAAGAGCAGGATAGATAATATTCAGAGGAATAATAACAAGAAAAAGATAGAGAAGACTTTAAAGTGTTTCATATGTGCGGGGCCACATAAAGCAATCAACTGTCCAGCTAACCCGAGGAACACAAGCAAGAAGAATGACGTTTCTTTGGCGACGGCACTTGGTACGAACTATAGAGAAGAGTCTACTCAAGATCAACATAATTCTTGGATTCTCGATTCCGGAGCTTCAGAGAATATGACCTACAAGAGGGATTGGTTGCATGATATTGTAAAAGTTAATCGTAAGATAGAGGTTACTTGTGCGAATGGAGGTAAGGTTTATGGTGAAGGTTTTGGTACTGTAGCTTGTGAGAAGCTGAACTTTACTGTTGATAATGTAATGTATGTACCTGATATTAATTCAAACCTTATTAGTGTTAGTAAAATCACAGCTAAACAAAAAATTGTTGTATTCTCAGATGAAGACTGTAAAATTTATAATGCGAGCGATTGTAAAGTTACAGGTAAGCCAATTTTGAGAGGTGTGGTTGAGAAAGGCATTTACAAACTTAAATGTTTACAGGCGAGTGTGAATGCAACCGCAGTAGCTGGTGCTGATATGGAGTTATGGCACAAGCGACTTGCGCATTTGGGTATGAAAAATCTGTGCTTGTTGAGTGAGAAAATGGCGACTGGGTTGAGTTTTTCAAAGTCATATGGCCAAAAGTTAGAGTGCGTTGCTTGTCTTTTAGGAAAGCAAACTAGACAACCGTTCGAACGCAATAAGGCTACGCGAGCTAAATATGTTCTAGAGCTTGTACATTCTGACCTTTGTGGGCCAATGTCTAATGGTTCTTTAGGCGGTAAACGGTATTTTATGACTTTTATAGACGATTATACACGAAAAACTTTTGTTTATTTTCTCAAGCAGAAGAGTGAGGCTTTTGATGTTTTTAAAGAATTTAAAGCTCATGTGGAAACTCAGACGGGAAACAAGATGAAGATTTGGAGGACTGACAATGGGTCTGAATTTGTCAATAAGAGATTGGACAGCTACCTGAAGGAGCACGGAATTAAGCACCAACTTACAATTCCGTATACACCACAACAGAATGGGGTCGCTGAGCGTGCGAATCGTACTATCGTCGAAAAGGCACGGGCCATGCTGCAAGAAGCAGGGCTACCCATATTTTACTGGGCGGAAGCAGTGAATACGGCAGTCTATTTAAAGAATAGAAGTCCGACTATAGCAGTGAGAAACAAAACGCCAGAAGAGGCATGGTCAGGTCGTAGAGTCGATCTGAGTCATTTAAGAGTGTTCGGTTGCAGGGCGTTTGCACACATTCCAGATGAAAAGAGAACCAAATGGGATAAAAAGAGCGAAGAGTTGATATTCGTGGGATACTGCTCCGAGTCAAAAGGATACAGGCTTATCAATCCAATTAGCAGAGAACTTTGCAGAGCGAGAGATGTAGTATTTTTCGAAAAGCAACTATATAAAGAGGTATCAAAAACTCAGAAGAAGATGGGATGTCACAGTAATCAAGAGGAATCGATACCACAGAGAGCACCTATCCAACTTGAAGAGTCATTTCAAGAAGATGAGTCACGTGATGGTGAAGAACCTGAAATAGTTGATAACGAGTATGAACACTGGGAATCTTTAGATGAAGATGAAGGTGAAGATAATGAGAGAGTGACAGAGACAGAATTCGAGAGAGAACGAAGATATCCTCTAAGAGATAGAAGGCCAACTACCTTCCCTGATTACGTTACTTACCAAGCAATGTCGGAAGACAGTGATCCAGTCACGGTGAAGGAGGCATTAGCTCGCAAAGATGCGAAATTCTGGAGAGCAGCTATTAAGGAGGAGTTAGATTCTCTTAAAAATAATGGCACTTGGGTGCTAGTGAAACCCGAGCAACGTGTAAATGTTGTTGATTCTAAATGGATTTTTAGAATTAAAAAACAGGGGGGAAATATAGTACGTTACAAAGCACGTTTGGTTGCACGTGGTTTTAGTCAAAGAAGAGGAATTGACTATGATGAAACATTTGCACCTGTCATACGTCACAGTACCTTGAGGCTTTTGTTAGCGTTAGCTGTTAATTTGCAGCTAAAAGTAGATCACATGGATGTGACGACTGCATTTCTCAATGGAAATATAGACGAAGTTATTTATATGAGACAGCCGCCACAGTTTGAAGAACGAGGGAAGGAGGATCACTTATGTTTACTTAAGAAATCACTCTACGGACTTAAGCAAGCGCCGCGTTCTTGGAATTTGAGGTTGCACTCGGAGTTAGAGAATTTAAACTTCAAGAGATGCAAGAATGAACCATGTGTGTACACAAGAACCAATGGCAAGGATAGGATTATCCTAGCTATTTATGTAGATGATATACTTGTATTCTATAACAATGAGCGGGAGATGCAGATTATGAAACGAGAACTTATGTCCAAATTCAAAATGAAGGACTTAGGACGAGTTAGCCAATTTTTAGGAATGAGAATCAAACAAGAGAATAATTACATAAGTGTTGATCAAGAGGAATATGTTGAAAAGCTTCTCAATAACTTTGGAATGACCGACTGTAAACCAGTTTCCACTCCTGGAGTTGCTGGTCAACATTTCAGAAAACAAGAAGGATCTAAGCCAGATGAGCGAATACCTTATCGAGAACTTATAGGTTCACTGATGTATTTAGCAGTCTGTACGAGACCAGACATTGCACACACAGTGAACTATATGAGTCAGTTCAGTAGCAACTATGGAGAGATGCACTGGACGGCCACTAAAAGAATCTTGAGGTATCTTAAGGGAACTAAGAGTATGGGCCTGAAGTACTTTAGAGATTCTAATCGAGAAATGGCAATTATAGGCTTTGCAGATGCCGATCATGCTAGTGACCTGGTAGATAGAAGGTCATACTCAGGCTGTATTTTTAAGATGGCTAATGGAGCTATTTCATGGCAGAGTACAAAGCAGAGGAGCATTGCAATTTCTACGGCAGAAGCTGAATATGTCAGCTTATCAGAGGCTGCCAAAGAAGCCATTTTTCTAAGAAGATTCTTAGCAGAGTTATTGCAGACTCCAATGCATCCAATAATAATCTATAGTGATAGTCAGTCAGCCATGGCCATATCACTGAACCCAGTGCACCATCAAAGGACGAAACACATAGACTTAAGACACCACTTTGTGCGAGAAGCGATAGAAAATGATTTTATAAAAGTAGCTTACTTGGAAACTAAACTAATGGTAGCAGACGCTTTAACAAAATCATTGCCAAAAGGCAAGCAAGAATTTTGTCGTAGGGAGATGGGTGTGTGTTTGTGTGCATGAGCAAGTCTGAGGGATACGCTTGAGGAGGAGTATTAGAAAAAGGTTTGCAAGCGTAACGACTGACTGGCTGGATGGAATGACAGAACGATGGATGTTTCGAATACGTTGATGTACTTTGTTTTACTATGCCATATTGTTCGGTGTAAAAATGAAATAAAGATTTATAAACATATATCTTGTGTCTATAATGCTCTCGTATATAATTAAATAACTAATACTATTAAAAGATCGATGACCTCTGCGACTTCGTATTTTTGTATATGGGTTTAAGGAAATTAGATTCCGAAACCATTCGTTTGTTTGAGTCGGATCATCGCGGCAATAAAATTCCTAAGTTCGAAGACTTAGAAAGTTTTGTTCGCGAGCATATAAAGGTATTGCAACGCTCTTCATCGAAACATGAAGGCGCGAAGATAGTTGTTGATTCTGCACGCAAAGTAGATGCGTCATCGAAGTCGCTGAGGTCAACTCATACTTATGTTAGTACCGCACCAGCACATGTACAATCACCTGTTTGCTCTTTGTGTAGCACTCATCATTCGCAACTGTACAGGTGTCCTGGTTTTCTGAAATTGTCGCCTAGTGATCGTTATAAATTTGTTCGCGCTAATAATTTTTGTTTTAATTGTCTCGGTACTAAACACCGCGTTGTTTTATGTAATAGTAGAAATAGTTGTCGCAAGTGTCAAGCGAGACACCACACTTTACTTCATTTTGAGAATAGTAATGCCGCATCCAATGTGAGCACAGTTGGCTCGTCGAGCGGTGACACACCGCAGCCCGCGCTCGCGCGCGCTCCGGCCCGCCCGGTGACCACGGATGACGTCACCTTGTGTTCGTTCTCCGCTAGTGCTGCACTCACTACTGTGTGTCTTGCGACCGCTCGCGTTGTTATTGTTGATGCATTAGGTAAGCCGCGCATTGTTCGAGCGCTGTTAGATGGCGCTTCGCAAAGTAATTTTATTACTCAAGATTGTTGTCGGCGTCTTGGTTTCAATGTTGATAAGCGTTCAACCCGCTCAGTGGTGAAGGGTTTTGGAAGCTTACAGTCAGCTGTTCGTGGCACCGTTAAAACAAGGTTTAGATCTCGTTTTAATAATAATATTTGGTATGACATGGATTCGCTCGTTATAGATAGAATAGCTGAACAGTTGCCTACCGTCCCGGTTGACACGTCTTTATTAACGAAATTTAAAGACTTGCCTTTAGCAGATGAGACTTACGCTGTTCCTGGAGTCGTCGATATATTGATCGGCGCTTCGATTCTCCCGCACCTCCAGTTATCACGTAAGGTTCAAGGGGGACCGACGTACCCCGCTCCGCACGCACTGGAAACAGTTCTTGGTTTTGTTATAATTGGTTCCGCACCCGCTTCTATAGATAGTTTTAGTCACTCGACTGCTTCGTTCTGTTGCACCGTCGAGCCGCCACTGGAGTCTACCATCCGCAAGTTTTCGCTCGGTGGCTCCCGTGTATCCGCTGAAAAACGCTTTCTTTGTTTGGAACGAAAGATGCAGGCGTCCCCAAAGTCGAAGCGGGCCTATGATGAGGTTGTTAACGAATATTTAGATAAAGGTTACATCTCACCTGCGCCTGCGGACACTGGCGGGACCCAGCCTTCGTACATTATCCCGCACCGCGGAGTTATTAGAGAAGATAAGCTTACTACTAAAACTCCGCGTAGTTTTGGATGGCAGTGCTAAGATTAGCACTTCCGTGTCGCTTAATGACATTTTGTATTGTGGTCGGAATCTTTAAGGTAATTTATTTGACATAATTGTAAATTTTCGCATTAATATTAGTAGAATTTTAGCTTTAGGACTCAACAGTCGCTTTGTGTTGGGCCCACTCTTCGCCCCATCGTTGGGACACATTCGTCGCTAATAGAGTGGCAAAAATTCAATCTGAATTAGCGCCACCTAATCTCTTTCACGTTGCTGGCACCGACAACCCAGCCGATTGTCTCTCTCGTGGATTGCTTCCTTCGCAAATTTTAGATCACCCGTTATGGTTTAGTGGACCGTCCTGGATTCATGCCGCGTTAGATAAGTGGCCAGTTAGTCAATTCAATCCCACTACGGTTTCCGAACCACCCGAGGAGAAGAAGCACTCGCTTGTTGTATCGGTCCCACGTGAAGAGACCCTTATTTTGTTGTTGGCTAATCGCGTCTCGTCTTGGTCGAGACTGTTGCGTTGTGTTGTTTGTTCGCCTCTGCCCTCTGCCTAGCCAGCAGTAGGCACGAGCTCCAATCTAGGTTTATATTTTAGTTGTTATTTCCCAAACCTAGATTTAGATTAGACTTTAGATTTGTTTCGCATTTGTCGTTTCGAAGGTAACCCTTCAAGCCGGGGGGAATGGTTGCGCCGATGTAGAAGCTGTATTTTTTGACGCGGAAACACACTCCTTCTATACCCGTCTCCCCTCCCGCACTAACCATAGTATAGTACTAGACATAGTTTCCGTCCGCCATTTGTGATATATAGACACTCAGTCCCTCTTTGAACTAGCCAGCGTAAAGGCGGACCGCGCGCGCGTCTCTCGGAAATGAATGATATTTGTTGCATTTTTACCGCTTCATAGACCTTTACCGGTCGGATTGTGCCTCTCGTGTGTCCCTCAAGTGATTTAGTGATGTGGACGGCAGCTCCTGAGCAAGGAAGAGAAGATCCGTGTACCGGCTGCGATGCAAAACACGTGGTGCCGTGAAGGTTAGTGCATCCTCTCCTAATTTCTCGGGTTGCAGTCATTGCCTAGATCACATCCGCGGCAACCCGGTCACCTGTCTTATTTGTGTGTAAAGCGTCAATGGAACAGTTATCTACATCCCCGCAATACAGTCCACTACCGCACGTGGCCAATCGCGCCACCAACCTTGAATCTGGTACCTTTAATTAAAGCAAAAGCAAAGATTATTCAATTGTGATAATTCAATAAATTCGGGAGAATATCTTTTCACGGTAATCGGATTGAAGTGTAATCGATAGCGGCAGCGTATAGTGAAATATTTGCATTCATTAAATATTTTATGGCCTCGCTGTCAAAGTACTTAATATTTTAATTATTTAACGAGCAAATGAATACTGGCGTTTAATTTTTATTTGTAATTTAAGCTTTGTGGGAAATACGAGTATTACTTAACATCGCAGTATTGAATTGCACGCTGGATGGATATTTTCGAGAATTGTGGTAATTCTCGATGGCAAATATATTTCTTTTTTTATTCCAAAATTGAATTTTAGTTTCCTATCTAAGTTTACGTTTATTTATAATGCAATGTCTTGGCAATATATGCATATATTTCAATTATAAGTTAAAAAAAGAGGTTATATTTTATTATATTATTTATTACATATCCTGATAGAGTGTGAAATAACGTGAAATAAGATTTTACCATTTGAAAATATACAATAAATGTATATTTTCATTTATTTGTAAAGGATTATTAATATTTTATTTTTGAATAATTGTTGTGATTCAACCTATGTAGATTTTTAATATAACACCGATTCAGCTTGAGAAAATAATTTAGCTGGTGGACAAGTATTAAAATCTAAAAATCTGCGCCAGATAGTCGTGTATGCATCGAGTGTAATGGCTTACAAATGTTAACCTGGGTCTCAAAGATCTTGATGAGGCACACACTATTACTTAAACAAATAACATTAAATATTTATTAAACTATCGCGTTCCATGATATACAATAAGGTTAAAGGGAGTTAACGCGATCTTGGTATTGACTGACAATCAGCCTGTGACCACGGCTGGTGTAACCTTGTCGAAACGTCAAGCAAATCAAAAGCAATTTTTTTTTATACAACTTAGGTGGCAGGCAAGCACACGGCCCACCTGATGGAAAGTGGTTACCATGACCTATGAACGTGTATAACAGCAGTGAAGTCACATCCGTGCTGCCGACCCTGTAAGAACAGAGATTTTGTGCCGTCAGTGTAGAGGACAAAGCAGGACAAGCCTTTGGTCATCCCACTGACAGCACAAAAACTCTCCAGTGAGCTCTGGCTACCCTACTCACCACCGGGAACACAACACGAAGTTATTATAACCGCGGTATTCTGTAGGGCGGAGGTGCTTCCCCAGTCGGACTGCTCAATTGGGCGGAAATACCGCCGTGTCCTACCTCCTCAAAAAAAAAATTAAATTATATTATATAAAAATTATATATATTTTTTATTTTATTTTTTATATAGGACACGTCAATTGGACTTCGCCTTGCCTGATGGTAAGCTGAAGGCAAAGTCCCAGAAAAGAGGGTCACCATTACTTACACATACCGTGTGACAATGGTGACACTCAGCTTGACGGCCTCATCATATGCTTTTTCACGCCCCGCTTAAAGGACCCGGGACTGTAGGAAGAAGGAAACACGTGAGCTGGTAATGAATTCCAGGCCTTAATGGTGCGACAGAGGAAAGAGTCTCCGAACCGCTTGGTTCTTGATCGGATGTTTTGCACCGTGTGCGGATGACATCTAAGACCTGCACGTGTTGTCCTGTGTAGGAAAGGGGAGGGTGGGACTAATTGGAAGAGCTCATCAGAACACTCCCCATGGTACAGACGGTAAAATACAGCCATGGACGCAACATCTCTACGCAGCTGTAAAGGTTCTAGGGTGTTCGTGATCTCGGGATTCCCAATGATGTGGACCGCACGTCGCTGCAACCTGTCGAGAGCATCTAGTAAGTACTTTACAGAACCATCCCAGAGGTGCGAGCAGTATTCCACACAGGAGCGAATTTGTGTCTTGTATAGAAGACACCGCTGCTCCGGCGTGAAAAATCGTCTCACTCTGTTCAGGACTCCGAGTTTTCGTGCGGCTGTTTTGATGATACTTTCGATATAATTTTTGTTATTCAGGTTGCAGCGAACATCCATACCTAGGATATTGAGATTGTCCTGCAGTGGCAGTGGCGTGCTCTGAAGAGTGGGGAGGGGAAGGAAAGAAGATACTTTTGCTGTAAACGCACATGCCTGCGTCTTCTTGGCATTGAACTCAACCAGGTTCTCAGAGCCCCATTGAGAAATGTGATTCAGGATCCCGTCAAGCTCAGTGACAAGAAGCTGCCTTTTCTCTGTGATATCTGCCTGCTTGGCCGCAGGATGTCCATGATAACTCCCATGTAAAGTGCTATCGTCTGCATAACAATGAACATTGCCGGTAGACAGCATGTCGTTGATATGCAGAAGAAAGAGAGTGGGTGATAAGACGGACCCCTGGGGCACGCCAGCATTTACCTGCAGAAACTCCGAAGCTCGTCCGTCACAAAGGACGCGAATACGGCGCCCCTGCAGGAAGCTAGCAACCCAGTTGCACAGCCTAGAAGGCAGACCAAAGGCAGGTAGCTTGGAAAGAAGCGATTTGTGCCAGACTCTATCGAAAGCTTTGGCGATGTCAAGACTAATTGCCAGTGACTCGCCGTGCTTGTCCATAGCCTCACCCCAAAGATGGGTAACGTATGCTAGAAGATCACCCGTTGACCGTTTCGGTCTGAAGCCATATTGCCGGTCATTAATTAAGGAGTGATCCTCTAGGTGCCGCATGAGCTGTTTGTTAATTATGTGCTCGAACACTTTGCACAGCACTGAGGTGACGGCTATGGGTCGATAGTTGGCTGGCTCCGAGCGATCCCCCTTCTTGGGAATCGGCTGAACATTCGCCTCTTTCCAAGGCAAAGGCACTGTACCCGAACTGTAGGATAGCCGGTACAGGCGCGTAAGCATTGGAGACAACTCCGCTGCACATTTTTTCAAAACTACCGCTGGAATACCATCCGGAACACTGGCTTTCCGAACATCGAGTGATTGCAGCACTGCACGGACATCGCGTTGCCTGATATGGATATCAGGCATCACGTGGTCACTGTCGGGTAGTGTTGGTGGCTGCGTACTACAATCATCGATTCGGGAGTTGGCCGCAAACAGATTAGCCAGCAGATTTGCCTTCTCTTGCGGCTCATGGGCCAGGGATCCATCAGGGTTACGCAGCGGAGGCAGCGAAGGCTGACAGAAGTTGGCTTGCACGGCTTTAGCCAGTCGCCAGTAGCCACGGCTTCCCGTGGGATGCATCACTAGCTCTTGACCAAGCCGCGCTATGCGCAGGGCATCCGCTCTGACGTAGGCCCTTCTACAGACCTTTGTGGCTCTGTTGTACGCCGCCTTGAAGTGGCCCAGATTGGGATGGCGCGTGGCGCGCGCCCTTACCCAAGCGCGGTACGCAGACTGTTTTTGTTCAACAGCTTCCGCGCACTCGCGCCCGAACCAAGGGCGCACCCCGCGGTCTCCGGTGATATCGGTGTATGAGATATAGTATTCCATACCCAGACCGATCTCACCGGCGACAGCAGTAGCACAATCCGATGGGTTCTTACCTTCAAAGCAGCGCTCAACCCACGGGATGGACGCAAAATAGTCACGAAGTCCATCCCAGTCCGCTGACGAGTAGTGCCAGAGACGCCGCTTCCCCTGCATGGGTCGTGGGGGCGCTATAATAGGCACCGTGGAACAGACCAGGCAGTGGTCGGAGTTGCCTAAAGCGGCTCGCACCGATACACTGTACCGGTCCGGATCACTCGTCAGCAGAAGGTCTAGCAGAGAAGGTGCTAGGCCCGACCTTTTTGGTGTCCTAGTGACCTCGTGCACCAATTGGGTCAGGCCGTGCGCCAGAGCAAATGCGTGGGCGGCTCTTCCCGCATGGTCTGTTTTGGAGGAGCCCAACCAGATCTCGTGGTGGGCGTTAAAATCCCCCAAAAATACCATTTCGGCATTCGGAAATCGCTCCTGCGCATCATCTGCCGCCTGACTCAGATATTCAAAGAGTCGAGTTGTCTCAGCATCTCCTGTATGGGAACGGTAGAGGCACACATAGATCTGACTCGTAGGGCCATGGTCTACGTGTACCCAACGGTAGCGCAAACGGCGACAGCAAACATCCGCCCTAACAAACACGCACACCCCGGCTTTTGCACGAAAACTTTCCTCAAGAACATAGCCAGGGTAGAGCAAGTAGGTCGTGTCGTCAGGGCGGTGTACTTGCGTCTCCGTTAGAAAAAACATGGCAGGTTTCGCCGTCTCTAGGTGTTGGTGGACGGCGTTGAGGTTTGCATGGAGCCCACAGATGTTAGTGGACTCCACCTCAAATAGCAAGCTTTTGGGAGTGTGTCGAGCCGCTGTGTTGCCTATTTCTCTAAGTTGCGCTGCCATGAGTTTGGGTGGGAGAAGGCGTGAAAAAAGAGGTGATTGCCGCCGCAGCACCGTGTGACAAAGCGCGGGATATTGGTTTTATCTATGAATGTGAGGCATGGCGAGAGCCGATGCGCCGAACGGAAGGGCCCCCGTACCCCCCCGAGTATGGTCGCCGGGCTCCCAAATCCGGTCACCAACCGGCACGACGAACCATATCGGGATTATGCGCGGCCTGGTGAGGCAGCCTCCCAAGGTGGTTAACCCCAGTTGGGCCCCTGTACTATACCGCGGGAGGCCAGCGGCACCACCGTTTCTACAGGTCTCCCTGTTCGGCGCATCGCCCCGCGCCATCCCCACTAGACTACGCCAAGACCCACTGGTCCCACTAGTGCTGCGACAACCACCACCTCTGCCCGGCTATGCACTTGCTGACCCCTGAACACAATCCAACCGAGATTGAATTGCTATGGAGGGTTTTTCGCAATAGTGCACGGTGGTACCTACCCGGTCGAAACTTGAGACAAATTTGTGCCACCAAGTTTCTACCACCAGTTAGTTATATATATATATATCAATATCATAATCGCGTTAAGTCCCGTTAACTTTATGATATATAAAAAAATTATGTTGTAACAAAAAAACTTTCAACAAATTGTAAAAACATTTCGCACTAACTTTGTTTTTATTATATTAGCATTTAACTGTTTAACAGCTTAGGTAAGTGATTGTACACACGAATAGCGGTTACAAAGTACTTTTCATGTTGTTAATATTAAGAAAATTAATGTTACACTTATTTGCACTTACTGCAAACATTGGACCTTTCTAAGTGTAGTTTGTAATAGTGGGTTTCTTTGTATAGCAGTTTTAAATACCTATTTAGGTGCAATTTTGTGTAAGGTGGAGGCCATTTTCTAGTTGAGCAGCTCCAAATAGGAAAGGGAAACCCATTTCTGGTATATTGTAAGTAGTTAGTTCTATTTTGTTACAATTATGCGTGAAGTAAAAATACTGTATCAATCTTATTAAAAAATAGCAAGTAAAGTATAAATCCCTGAAGGGAAGGGGGAAGGCAGTGGTTTATTATGGCCCACATATCCCTAACAATCATTTTTGTCCCACACAATAGGGGGATACTGTCGGATGGAGAACAGTAATATCCCCCAGTCGCTTTCTATGACACCCAAGGGGAAGAGATGGGGTGGTTCTATTCTACTCCATGTGAAATCAAGCTGTGTATTTATTTAGTGTTAAAAATTTCAATGATAATTTGGAAAAGTATAAAGGATACTTAATAATTTATGAAAACAAACAACAGTGAAAAATTTTAAAGGAGAGCTAATATTATAACATGGAAGAAATTCTGGTCACTAAAAGAATTTTTAAAAACTACACAATAACTATGAAAAAAGCCGTTATGGATCTATACTGCCCTGCATGCTGTACGCCTGGCAAACTTGGGTGTTCACGATTAGAGCTTAGCAAAAGATCGATACAATACAAACAGCCAAGGAGAGAAGTATATTAAACATAGGTAAGGAAAATACACAAAGTCAGAAGCCAAGTTAAAAGACGGAAAACAAAGGTAACCGATGCCAATGGGCTGGCCACGTAGCACTATATAAGGACTACACTAAGGAGTTCATAGGGCAAAGAAAAGTAGGCAAACCAAAAACGAAGATGGGCTGATGACTTAAAAGTTAGAGCAGGAGATGATTGACAAAACATAGCAAATGATAGGATAAATGGGAAGCAACTGAAGAAGGCCTTCACTCGAGGAGGGGCCAATATCCCAGTGAAATGCTAACCTAGAAAAAATAACTTAATTCAAATTCATATAAAAAGAAATGTAATGTAACATTGAGACGCGGCTTTATTGTTTTATTTTAATTTATTTATTATAGCATCCTGAGACTTTTCCCGGGACAAAAAGTAGGTACATGTCCTCTCAATTCACAGGAATTTAATGTTCCGTATGCAATATTCCACACCGACGTAGCCTCGACTAACGGCTAGCTAGCCATATCCAAAATATACAAGAATGGCAACAACGCCTAACCGAGTTTTTTGAATACAAGTTGATAGGATTGTTTCGATTGGAGCCCGTATATTTCTTTTTATTGTGACTATTCTATTGTTTTCAATATATCGTAGTAGGAATGCAGGATAATACAGATGTTTTTTTATATTTTCACCAACCTCGGTGAATAAAATTTAACCTATTGGGAGTATTTCTGAAGTGAAAACTTCTTTAGGCAAGTTGAGCAGTTATTATGGCAAATTTCTGTCGTAAAACATTTTGGTGTTTAAAAATATGAAACTCGCGTCGTCTCCGGGCATGCCGACGTCATGATGATACGAATCACAAATTATTTAGTTTTTTATTAATTCTGTACGGCCAGTAATACCTATTTAACAAATTGTGACTATTCACATGTGACACATCTTTGAAGGAAAAGCTTTTTTAGGTGTGTTCAGCACTTTTTTTTAATAAATACTTTTTACTTTACTTTTTATATAGATTTTTTCTTTTCTGTTGGCATTCTCGGAGTACAACAATTTATTTAAATTTCTTTTTGTCCAGCTATATTATAGACCTTAAATAAGTTTGTATTACGGGATCCTAAGTGAATTAAATATAATTTTGTTACTACACACATAATGTACATTATTATTATAATCATTATATCAGCCACACGCAGTCCACTGCTGAACATAGGCCTCTCCCATAGACTTCCAGAATGACCGATCTAAAGCAGCCCGCATCCAGCGCTTCCCGGCGACCTTGATGAGATTACATTACATTATTATACCTACATAGCCCCTCTACCTACCCCAATCATATTCATACATATAAATATGAGCATTCAGCGATTTTCAAACCTGCGCCTCCTGCGTATCAGTCGAACGCCCTACCCCTACGCTACAGAAACCGTAATTAAATTTTCATTATCAATTTTACTTTTGTCCACCAGGACACCATGGTACGTCAAGAGCTAGAGGCTGGCGAGGAGGAGTGCAACCGTCTGCTGACGTCACTGCTAACAATACAGTGAGCAACATCACTGCTCAACTGGGCGGTACTGCTTACCTACACTGCTTAGTGGGACACCTGAGTGAAAGAGGCGTAAGTATTTATTTGTACCTTTAGGTGCCGGCAAACTCCGTGAACATAGGTCAGACAGTTCGTGAATGTATTCTATATGGACCAACCAAAACATCTGCAGAAAGACTGATCAACCAATGACGCGAGCCCGTGCCCGTGTGATTGTTTAAATATAAGATATGATTGGTTGATTGGTGGGCCCTGCCGCCGTCCCGCCCCGCACTTACCACCAAAGAGTCCTAACAGCGTAGCTTGAATATGTCTTAAAGTATGTAACTAGAGTTACTACTTTATTATGTCAAATATATTTACCATTAGCTAAAGTTTTGAAATCAGTACAAATATTTGAAGAATTGTGAAATTGGTACGTATATATTTTTGCACGACAATATTGATTTAAATCTATGTGTTTTACAAGTGCTGTTTAATGGTATATACAGTTTATTTTTAGTACTTTGATGATGAACCAGATTGGCACTCGAATGGGTGGCATTCTAGGCTTGCACTTTGGAACATGCAGTATGCAGGCCTACTCATGTATTGGTTACTCCTGACTTGTACTGAAGCTACTGCCGAAAGACCCGAATAAAGTCGGCATATCGGCTTGCATATAAAGTCATCCTAGGCCTTTGTTGGAATCCTACACACCCGGATTACTGCTGGTAATCTAGCGTAGGTACTCAGAGTTACTATAATTAAAGTATTTAAAACATAGCTCCCAAAAAAGCCACTCACCCTCAAGTTAGATTCACAGCTACCCCAAAAACTACAACACAGAGTAATAAAGATAGATTAGCAGTTGCTAAATTGGTAAACTTAGTCTTAGCAACAAAATGATTAATCTAGTTTGTAGTTCAAAGTTCCTTTGAACGATGCCTGAAGTCGCATCTGAGATAATAAGTGACTTTGATCAGCCATTTACACTAGCTAGCTAGTATCTAGATTACTGAAGGACTCACAGGTACTAAGAAAAATAAATTAGAAAGACAAAAATTGATCTTAGTGCGTCTTTTTATAGGCTTTTGAATAGAAGTCCTTATTATGAGATGTATGTTGCCACATATCGTGTTGGCAGTATTTCCAGTAGTACAAAGGTTTCACACTTACTCTTTCACCTATTTGATTTGACTTGCTTCCGTAAATATCAAGGATTTTACGGGAGTAACTGCTGCCCAACTCCGAAAAAAAAACTGCACCATATCTACGTCTCGAGCTCTAAAAAATTAGGTAGAGTCCATATTCTCTTGAGATGTACGTTACTGAGAACTTAAGTTAAGTTCAAAAAAGTGTTTTGACACTGCATTCTTTATTTTTAATATTGTACTATTTCCTTCACAGCAAGTGTCTTGGATCAGAAAAAGAGACTGGCACATCCTGAGTTCTGGAAAATTCACGTACACCAATGACGAGCGGTTTCAGGTAAACATTCATATATTTTTTACCAATCGAGATTTTAGGTTAAAATATTTTAATAGATTTTGTAGGGTGAAGATTTAGAAGGTTACAAACGATTTAGACGTTTTCCTATGATACAACATGGGTATTATTCTGAGTGACATCGAGTTCGAAACACAATCGTAACGTGAGAAAAGAAATAGCGTCAATAAATTATTTACTCAAAAATACAAGAATAGATCATGTTTTACCTCTTGAATTAGGCAAAACTGTAACACAAGAGGCAATAATACAAAATTTGAATGTAAGATTTATAGCAAAATAGGAATGGCAGTTACACCCTACAGCGATACAAATTAGTATTACATATTTGGTATGGTCAGTATTTCTATTTGTATACGTGTGTAATTTAAAATTAAAACTATAGCCTATCGCTAAAACTAGTAAAAGTATCGCTAGTAAAAGACATATACTCGTAACATTTGAAATTGTCCGCCAGTTCAAAGTTGCATCACCCATTTGATCAAGACCTTTCAGAAACGCACACTCTGGTGGCTGAACTTTCGCGCGTAGTTACGATACGGCTTGTCACTCAGTACATAAATTGCACCGACTTCAAACAAATATCGGCAGAAGAATAATATGATAATTCAATCAATCAGTAAGCCCACCGTAATTACACACAGAGAACATAGGCCTCTCCCAATGTGCGCTATATTATCCGATGTATAAGAATATGTTGATTAAGATGATTTTAGCCTATGAACAGCACATGAGTACAAAAACTTAGAAATTACAAAAACAATAGCTTAAACAAAAATGCATCACCAAAACAACAAATGACCGAACAATAGAAGTATCAAAAACCGATCTAGACTAAAAGCCTCAACTCGAACAAAAACATGACACAGACGCTGTATAGCGCCCCCTGCTAGATACAACACGCTGTATAACGTTCTCACTAGCAGATACAACATGCTGTATAAGCAGTGTAGGCCTGTGTAGCATGATCTATTGTAGGCCGTACCGTTATCTGTCGACACACGAGTTCCCAAGAACCTTGGAGTTAAAACTTACTCAACCACATACTGCGATACCCTTCAGAGTGTTTACTATGCACTGTTTGTGATAGACCGCGTTATGAATGAGTTTAACTGTGTTTTCCAACTAATGTGGGTTGTGTTATGAATGGTTTTAACGACTTTCAGTAATGTTTTTCGAATACATACATACACCTATTTCCCTCTGGGTCAGCAGAGACAATAACATGGCATTTTCTTATATCCTAATACCCTCACAAGTTTCATTTTTTTTTATACAACTTAGGTGGCAGACAAGCACATGGCCCACCAGATGGAAAGTAGTAAACGTGGCCCATGAACGTGTGTAACACCAATGGAGTCACATCCGTGCTGCCGACCCTGTAAGAACAGACATTTTAAGTGCCTTCAGTACAGAACACAAAATCAGGACAAGCCTTTGGTCTTCCCACTGATAGCACAAAAACTCTCCAGTGAACTCTGGCTACCCTACTCACCGCCGGGAATACAACGCGAGGTTATTATAGCCATGGTATTCTGTAGGGTGGAGGTACTTCCCCAGTCGGACTGCTCAATTCGGACGGAAATACCGTCGTGTCCTACCTCTTACAAGAAGTTATTAAATCTTTCATAAAAGCCCATCGTTTTTTAGTGCTTCTGACCTAGCCTTTGAGACTATGGCAGTAAATAATTCGAGAACACTAATACGTTCTAGGCTGTAACAGTATTGTCTGGAACCAAGTAAAGTGAATCTAGAACATAAGTTCTACAAGGAGTTAAAAGATCTAAACTGAATCACAACAGTACAATAATATGGTCCACTCGAAATGATAACTGAATGATGCTCAATGCACTGTATAGAACTTGAATTCAGCCGGAATCAGCAAGCTCGACAGTATTTGATTAATTATAGAGATGTCCCACTCTGTCTCTGCAAATTAGCTGGGTCAATTGAGCACTCTGGGATGATTAGTAATCCATACTTCACAACTTTACTATTTACTTTATATGAGACTTTGGATGGGTAGATGCATAGATACGCAATTTACAGGGTGAGATTTGATTGTTCGGAATGACAGATTGGTGATTTGGGTAGATTCTTAGACTCAAAAGAAAACAAAAAAAGGTCATAATCCTTTTAGTAATACGAAAGAAATTCCAATTGTTTTACTCCACTAACGCAGTCATACTAGTTACGAATCGGGGCAAAATAATAATTCCTACTTACAATGAGATATTATTTTATGCTTTAACATACGGGTGACTTATCGTAGGCGGTTGAGCGGATCAGGAATGATCCGATCCGTAGCAAGCGAACCCGATAGTATGCGTGCGAATATTTGCGTCTAATACCACCCTGCGCGAGGCAGCCAGTCAATGAGACGGGGATAAACTTTCACCCGCAGTGGAGCCTTCCACGAAAAGGTTTGTGTTTATTTGGACATCGTTCAGTAACCAGAGTCCTCATAACACCTCATGAGCTTGTGCTAAATTAGTAATGTCATGTTAAAGCGGCACAGTACTGAGGGTCTACTGATGTCAATTGTAGTATAAAACATGGTGGTATATTTCAGTGTGATATGAGCTCCACACAGAAGTCACAGTATCCCTGCAAGGTATAGGACACTTTAGTACATTCTTGTATTTAGACTAAGTAGACTTAGTAAATGTTTGTAAATAGATAAAAAAAAAAATGCCCGCTGAGTTTTTTGCCGGCGTCTTCTCGGGTCTTTCATATTTCTTTTTATGCTGACGATTTGTACGTGCCGAATCAATGGTTTATGCATAATAAAGGATTTTTGATTTTGATACATTTTAATAAATTTTAAACTATCGCATTTCATGATATACAATAATGTTAACGGGAATTAATGCTATCATGGTATAGGTACATACATACCTTTGGTTTGCCTGACGTTTCGACCAGGTTACACCGGCCGTGGCCAGTCACAGGCTGACTGGCTCAGCGGAGCACAACGACAATCACGAACTATAAGCTGGTGGACGTGCAAACGTCAGGCAAACCAAAGGTATGTTTGTACCTACACCATGATCGCATTAATTCCCGTTAACAATATTGTATAAGATACATTTTGTCATATAACGTAAACACCTTTTATTGCAGCGACTACCGTCTGACATCCTAAACGAGAGAGGAAAAACTGCGCTATCATCTTGTACTTTAATCAGCTTTTGAGTAAGGTGGGCTGGGACTCCTAAGGTCGTGTTAGAGTTTCATAGACCCCTAACATGTTCTGTAATATATATATATATATACCTATACTTATTACAATTAATCTATAATAGGCGACTTGACAATTTTTTTTTATTTTCGAGAAATGGCCACTTTGTAGTAATGTAATGAACTGTTAAAGTGAAATATTATTACGGAAAATAGTTTTAAAGATATTTGATTTTGAAATTCAATTTCTCGATCTACCCGAAAACGTTCTTGCTAAGCTAACCTTCTAAGCTTGTGACGTCACATGCCGGTTGCGCATAGTGAAAAATGTATGGTGTTCAATAGAATATCGCATTTATCTCATTTGCGTTTACACGTATATAGTTCAGAATAAAAGTTATTTGAAATTTAATAAGGAATCTAAAACTATAAATTTGAACTGTATTATGATTAATAATAATAATAAAAATAATAAATAATAATTTGTTTCATTAATTCAAAAGTATATGTTACATAGTTCGCGTGGTTCCCGGCAGAGTAGAATTTGGGCCACCCCATCTCTTCCCATGCGGTGTCGTACAAGGTGACTAAGGGATAGGGCTGTTTAACATCAGACAGATATATAAGTATCCCAGACTCAGCATCAGTCTCGAGTCAACTATAGTGTCCGATATACGGCAATAGGCTCACCACCTATTACGTGGGACCGAATACAGTTATTGCTGAAATGTGGGTGTTAATTCACCTCTGCCTAACCCTCCGGGGATAAAGGTGTGATTTTATGTATGTATGTATTTATGTTTCATAATCTATTGCTATCTTTTATACTTATTGCATACTTTATGAATAAACTCTACAATAATTGTCAAATCAATCTTACGATATAGTTTTTAAGCTGATTGTTTATATTTGGACTTTTTTGGGAATAAAAAATAATGGAAAATCATAGTTTCAGTTATGCAATATTCTATTTTACAAGGCATACATTTTTAGAACAAGATGCCTTAAATTTGGTGTGTACAAGGCGACTAAGGGATAGGGCTGCTTAACATTAGACAGATACAGCCCAGACTCAGCCTCAGATGCATGGCTTCAGTCAACAATAGTGCCCGGAATACGGCTATAGGCTCACCCCCAATTACGTGGAACCAAATTCAATGATTGGATGATTGGACTCGGATCAACCCTCCGGTATAAAGGTGTGATTATATGTATGCATTATTCTGCACAAGATTGTTCTACACATACAGGAAATTACCTCAGTTAATTAATTACTGCATGCAAGCTTGCCCCCGTTTAGTTATTCTACACCTGCTAGTGGCACTTCATCTGCTTGGACTATAATTATAAGTGGAGGTCGGCCCATGGTCGACATTCGATCATAATTAATTAAAAAATTATAAGTTTGAACGACGGTATTTCCGTCCAATTGAGCAGTCCGACTGGCGAAGTACCTCCGCCCTACAGAATACCGCGGCAATTATATGTGAAATATGGGTGTTAAACCGCTTCTGCCTAACCCCTTGGGGATAATTATATGTATGGGAAAAATCAACATAACCTAACATAACATAAATTTAAGCCTACATCCCCGAAGAGGTAGGCAGAGATGCTAGCACCCACATTTCGCAGTTTATGTTTAGATCCCAATGTAATAAGGTCTATTGCCATTAACCGGGCACTTATAAATCTGCGATAAATACACACATAACTTCGAAAAGCATCGAAAAGTCATTGGTGTGTGCCATGGTAAAACCTGGGATCGAACCCGAGACCTCGTCTCAGCAGTCCATTACTCATACCACTAGGCTACCGCGGTAAAATCGACGACCTTGTCAAATATCCTATTATCGTAGCCTACAATATTATAATCGTGTAACCAATATTAAAAGCTCGCTTTCATATAAATTCTAATTTTGGAATAATACGCCGCCCGGGGCGCATTACGAGGCGACGCTATTGTCAATAGCCACTAAATTGTTCCGAAATTGGTCAGCCGCAAAATTAACGCCCTCAAATGCTAACGAATATGTGATCTAAACCACACATTGGCTGAATTCAGGCGCAAATGTGTCCGAATTACGAATAATTCGGCTGTCATTGAAATTTTAGCACCTGGAGTTGATGTCATTATTTTTTAATTAATCTTTATTGACTGACTAGGTAATACGGTTGAATTAAATAGGTCGAAAACCTATTCAAGAAAATGAGACAATAACATTCTTTGAAGTTCAGATTTCAGTTATTTCCTCTTATTTAATATACGTTTGTTATCTAGATTTGATCATATTGATTAACCCTATCGATTGATGTCTTAAAAATACAGGATATCATTTTTTTAATCATAGCCGGTTAGATTGGGCGTGGTAAGAGAGTATCTAAAAATCATTGTATTCAGGTTCCTTTTTAAAAATAAATACATGTTTACACCTTTGGGTAAAATTTACTATCTCTAGTATTTAGAGTATTTTCCCTTCAAGAAGGGTGCAAAAATTCCTCTCAGTATAAATG
This sequence comes from Eilema griseolum, assembly GCA_963662185.1. Classification (NCBI taxonomy): domain Eukaryota; kingdom Metazoa; phylum Arthropoda; class Insecta; order Lepidoptera; family Erebidae; genus Eilema; species Eilema griseolum. The sequence continues at coordinate 19,161,005 of OY759248.1, read as the reverse complement.
AAATCTTGCTTCATGATTGATGTAGGTATTAGTGGTGGAATACCGACACTATTTCCAAAAAAGACAATGTAATAAATTTGAGGAATAAAAAAGTGTGGCTGCGATATTATTTAGCCACACAAGCTGTTACCCGCGACTTCACCCGCTTGAAATAGGTACTGATAAAGTTCCCGAGACTCAACAAGTACCTTAAAGATACAACTTTCAACTTTTTTTGCATTTATTTGGAAGAAGTGATAAAACTAGTAGAGATGTTCACTTCGCACATTCTATTCTTATTTCGCATTCAATGGAATTTTAACGACCCTATTCACTAGCGAAAACTTACTTCACTGTGGTTTTTACTATGATGCAGAAACTTGCCCGGTGAGGTGATTTCACTGCCCTCCTACTTATACATATTATGCAATGCTAAACCATATACCATACTGATCAAAGTCCATTTTTGCATACAGCGTCACTTAAAAGGGTTTCTCTAAATTCAACCTGTAGTCAGCAATGTTCAGCCGATTCTGTTCAGTTAGGTAAGTTATGACCCGATGAAAATACGACAAAATTTTGTGCTGACTAGACAAAATTATTGACCGGTACCTCTAGCACGAAAATCTAACGTAATCGTATAATAAACGTATCGATTGAATGGAGCATTGCGATTGGCGGGCTTTACACAAACACAGGTTCACAGTAGGCAGACGGCCAATCACAGTGCTCCGTTGTCTTAATATGTTTACGATACGAATATGATAGTTTTTCATGCTTGGGGCACAGGTGACTTAACTATGTTAGATAGATTCGCGGCAATCTGAATCTCTATATAAAAAAATCTGTCGTCAGTACATGTTATGGTAAACACAAAAGAAAGAAAAATATTTTATTTAAGTTCCACACAGTGGGCATCCTACTAAATACTAATAGGTAGATAATATAATAATTAGTAGATATATTAAATTAAAATAGTAGGTATATTAAAATTAAGCTAAGGGTGCAACATTCCACACTATGCGAACCCAAATAGGGCCCCATCTCAGCATTGAATGCTACGCACACCCTTTCTTTGAGTATGCACAGCGCTGGTTTTCAGAAGGGGCCAAAAGGACACCCTTTTAAAATATTCATCGTCATTCGGTTGTGTTAGTATCAATTGCATCTGAAATCTTCACTTTGGACTTTGGGGTCCCATTTAATATCTTATTAGGCTTATTTTTTATCAAAACAAACATGGAGTACTGCATACCAGCTTGACCCCTTCGACTCGGTCCAGAAATGGGCATTACTGCTGGTCGATCCCCGAATCCCGAATCCCATACTCGCTGTGTATGTTCAACCGCCTATAAAATGGTTTGTGCTCAGATGAATTGGTTGACATGATGCCCACCGCTACATTCTATCATTGCACCTCTCGCCATTGGCAGGGAATTTATCCACACACATTGCGATCTAAAATGGTGCGCACTGTATGGAAGAAACTTAGTCGCACGCACACTCATGCTGTGGAATGAACTCCCTGCTGCTGTTTTCCCAAGCGCCTACAATATCGGGTTCTTTAAGAGGGGCATTAGAAGGTTTCGTCAGGGTCGGCAGCACGAGTGTAACGCCGCTGGTGTTGCACACGTCCATAGGCCACAGAAACCACTTTCCATTCGCTGGGCCGTGTGCGTGTTTACCACATAAACGGTATAAAAAACACTATATGAGAGTAGCTGCCACATTACATAAAGGTAACTTCCAGCACAGAATTGCTCCCAGGCAACATGTGGTGTTAATATGTTCTGTGTTGGCAAACTTGTAGTTTATTTACGTACGTGAAATAAACTACAAGTGTACTAGTGTACAAAGACAACATTGTTCTGCGGTAACATGTCTTAACAATGGTGGACAACATGGCGTGCAAAAATATTGTGTTATTCTAGGTTATATCTATAACTACATACATTAATTTAAACCAAGCCCGATCGTTAACTCAAATGTTATTAGTACTTCTACAAGTAAAAGCGATTAAGAATTTAATTATAATAGACTAACGTTTTCAACATTGAACTAAACCTGACCGATATCGTGAAATCAAAGGTTCTACTTCTAGAACCAAACGCAATTAAGTATATAATTACGGTAGACTAAGGTTTTTTGAAACACGCGAGATAGTTTACGCTAAAGCATACGTCACTTACTTACTTGCAGGTAGTCAAAAATGACTATACCATCAGTAAACAAAGGACTTACGAAACGTCTTCTAAAACTAGAGAGGACAAGTCTAATTATGAGGACAATAACAGGCCACTGTGCCCTCAACAAGCCGTTTCGTTGCCGAGAATACGGCCGCCCACGGAATACTGGAATGCGAGGCAGTAGCCCATCAACGATCACAAATCCTCGGCACAGTGAGGTCGCTCCGCGAAGATAATGAAGCCCCCAGTAAGTTTCTGCGTTTCTTGGCGGAGTTAGGCTAGCTGCTCTAGCCAGTACTCTGCACGCACAATGGCCCAAAAAAGTAGACTAAGCGCGGACAAAAGAGTCCCTTCCACGTCACTTACTGGCGTTCTATATTTAATAAATGAAACTTCTATTGCGTGTATTGTGTGTCGGTTCACCAAGTAAAATAGGGCCACCCCATCTCTTCCCGTGAGTGTCATAGAATGTAACTAAGAGATAGATTAGCTCTCCATACGACAGTAAACATACAGCCCATTGTAAAGTGCCCGCCTGACGGCAATATGCTCAACCCCCTCCCCTCTCCCATTACCTTTTTTATTAACGTGCGGAAATCCACTCGGATGCCCCCTGCCGAGGTCAGCGGGTTGGTTATATCGGGCTCAAACCGACTAAAACCGCACGGCTGTCTTGGGCCATCTGAAGCCGAGGGTGAGCTACCCTGGAACCGAAAATCATAGTTAACAAAATGTGGTTAATACTAATACACCTCTGCCTACTCTGTCGGAGATTTTTAGAAGTGAATATATGTAAGATACTTCTGTAAACAAGCGCGTTATTAATAACATTTCAAAGCTAATGTATTTGGGTATTTAGATATAAGGCAGAAGCCTTTTATCTTGATATTGAAAGATGAAAATACGTGAAACGAGGGATGAACCAAAATTCCTTTTAGAAATCTTTGAAGTCAAAACTCGCCTTTCACTAAAACCCTTACAGCATTAAAACTTGCACAGAATATCAAGTAGCCTTTTCAGCGAGCCTGTAAAAATCATAAACACGAAGAAAAAAACCGCTTACTCATTTTTTATATCGACGTAAGCAAAAACTCATTTTTGTAGAGAAATCTGTATTAGCCATTACGCTGTTTCGTCCTCCTATCGTCAGAGGCACTTCGTTTCCGATTTTGTTGAGTCAGCAGTTTGGATCTTAGTCTAGAATTCCACTGCCGAAGTCAGTTTGATAATGTCGAATCGAATTTTGCTGACATCATCTTTGGGAAAGGTAGATAAGTTCAGTTTGCTCAGTATTTGTGACAATATCTACATAAGCGGATTACAGTGTGTCTGTAAGTCAAGTGGGTAGCTCTACTACTACTTCATGATTTATCACATCCATTTTGTAACCTTCGTAATGTTATTTGAATATTGAATGCCTTAAAAATTATTAGGATCCGTTTTCTTGTAAGAAATATCTTTCAATTGAATAGTAAAAGAATATATTATGTGGAAAATCAGTATCCAAAAAGAGTGAAAGACTAAAATCGTTCAATTATAGGCCTATCTCTATTATGTGCTGTCAGCCTAGGGTAGATAATGAAGCTTGTAATTAGCACACAGCTCCTGGAATACCAATTTTTTTTTAAATCTCCAATTTTCGATAGAATGGCTCCTATTGCTCATTTGGGTTCTTTTGTGCTTATTTCCTATCAGGATTACTGATGGTATATACCACATCAATCGTAGTACACTCTACAGAGAAATGAGGTCCTAACTTCGATCGAGGCTGCAATAAAGCAATTTTATGCAGTGCTGGAGAGATTGCCAAATGGATTCCCAGTTTTTTTGTCCAATAAACGGTAAAACATCGTATTTTTTTCATTCTATGAAAGCAAACACCAACATATTATTTGACATTCAGTGTGTTTTCTTGAGATGATCCAAATATTTCAAATATGTTACCTCCACTCTACAGAATACCATGGCTATAATAACCTCGTGTTGTGTTCCCGTGCGTCGGTGTGTAGGGTATCCACTGGAGAATTTTTGTGCTGTCAAACGGATTGATTGAGTCTTCTGCACTGACGGCACAGAAACTCTCTGTTCCGACAGGATTGGTAGCATGGGTGATGATTTGGTGTTGCACACGTTCATAGGTCACTGTAACCATTTTCCATCAAGTGGTGCCACCTAAGTTGTATAAAAAAAACTTTGTAACAAATGGTTCAGCAATCTTAAAACTAATAACCATACTGTTCGATTCTATCGAACAGTTTAATAAAAGCAATAGTAATTCAACAAAACATTGCAAAAATCTATCATAAAAATTTCCCCATCGATATCTAAAGTTGTCAATTCAACATTTTTAAAATCTTTCTCCCATTTGTGTCCAATTATTTTGACTCATTTCAGAGTTATCACAACTTTTTCACATCATTAAAAATTTTCTCGGCATTCGTTAAGAAGTGAGAATATAGACAAATTATTCGGTAGATTTTCTTCGTGGCGTGCAATTTTACTAGTCAAATCTTCGAGTGCTTATTGGTGAACCGTAAAAAGAGTTGATATTGAGCCAGGTTGGTTTAAAGTTTTAAAACTCCACAGGTGATAGACAGATTTTGTTTGGTTCTAATAAAACTATTATTTCAAACGAATCCTGTCGTGATTTATTTGGTGTAGTGTTAATATTTACAGTTATGCTGACTCCGACATTTTGGCTCCATTCAACAACTATGGTCCCGATTGCTTCTCAATATGTTTTATTTAAATAAAATTATTGGTTATCTCTCCCATATAGCTTACTAATTAATTGCTTTTTTTTTATTTATATATGCACGATGTACATTGGCGGACTTAATGCCGTAGGCATTCTCTACCAGTCTACCATTGGATGGTGCAAAGCTAGTACGCGGTAGGCGCATATTAATGAGGGATAAGTTAGGTTCAATAAGGTAAATCGATTTGATTGTTCGATAGCATTTATACCATACTATATTTATTACTACCATAATTAACAGCACATTTATGATTATGTACTTTGATAAAATGTAAAATTTACAAGTAATATAGGAATAATCTATTCATCTGCGAGGGTTTAGCCTACTATTGCCACGCTGGCCAGACGGGTTGGCAACGGGTTTGTTCTCGAGTTTTCCTTCTGAGGTCTTTCTGACCTCGGCAGAATATCGGCACGTGGATACTAACAGTGGGGCTGGGCCATAGCTTAAAAGTCGCGCAGCGGGCTATGGAGCTAGCTATGCTTGGAGTTTCTCTAAAGGATAAAATTCGGAACGAGGTTTTCCGACAGAGAACTAAAGTTACCGACATAGGCCACAGAATAAGCAAGTTGAAGTGGCAGTGGGCTGGCCACGTTTGCCGAAGAACCGATGGCCGTTGGAGCAAACGAGTCCTATAGTGGAGACCACGAGAAGGTAAACGAAAGGTAGGACGCCCCCTAGCCAGATGGACGGACGACCTGAAAAAGGTGGCTGGGACAGACTGGATGCGGAAGGCGGAGGATCGGAGAAAATGGCGTACATTGGGAGAGGCCTATGTCCAGCAGTGGACTGCGGTGGGCTGATTGATTGATTGATTGTTATGAGTCAGCAGTCAGTAGCCCACAAGTTTCATCAGTAGCATTCTTCAAAACCCTCTTAAGCCATATATGGCAGCAATAGTTATAGCCAGCAATTTATTAATTTTCAAAAAAATTATGCGAGTCAGCTGAATTTTTTGACATTCATTATTATTACTGCTCCGCTCCCTTGAGTTCTCGATAAACGGATATTCAACACAAAAGTTTTTTTCTATTCGAATAGTAGTTCCTGAGATCAGCACGTTCAATTTATCAATCAAACTAATTCTTCAGCCCTATAATCATATGAAATATAAAGGTCTGGGTGTTTCTATGTATAATATGTATGTATTTACAAAAAAAAAAAAAAAAAAAAAGTATCTAAGTATGTTTATCCGCATTCTAGATTCCATAACACAAGCTAGTTAAGCTATGCTTACCATGGGTCTAGATAGCGTTGTGTAGAATGTTGTGGAATATTAAAAAAAAAAAAAAAAAAATTACTCTGAGTATTATGTAAGTACCTATTGTATATTGTGCAAATAAACATGTTATTTATAATTATTTGCAGGTGTTACATGGCGAGGGCTCAGAAGACTGGACACTACAAATCAAGTTTGTGCAGAAACGTGACAACGGCACATATGAGTGTCAGGTAAGAGTTACTGTTATTACCTAAGTTTTTCAGGGTAACAGCCAGTTTTGACATACAACTTGCTATATATGGCACATATTTTTGAAATGTTGAACATATTTTTAATGGTTAAAATACTATAAACCATCTAATAATGAAGCAGAAAGACTTGTGTTTTTTTATCTTTAAAAACAAGTACTCTCTGGAATTTTCAAGTCTTTATGACAAGCGGCTTAGGCTGTGCGTTGTCTCATAGATAATGAGATTTAATGTACCAAGTTTATGGAACTACATATGTTATTGAATACCCTGCTTCTGGGTAAGGTTTTAAGATATATAACATCACGCCTGAACCTGGCAGATAATGGGACGTAATGAAATAGAACAGAGTATGGCGGGCGAAAATATGAGGCACAGCTAGAAATATATAAAATTGAAGGAAAAACTCGACGGTATTTCCGTTCCAATTGAGCAGTCCGACTGTAGAAGTATCTCCACCCTACAGAATACCACAGCTATAATAACCTCGTGTTGTATCTCAGGCGGTGAGTAGGGTAGCCAGAACTCATTGGAGAGATTTTGTACTGTCAGTGGGAACACCAAAGGCTTGTCCTGTATATGTGTTCTGCGCTCACGCTCAGAAAGACTGTTCTTACAGGGTCGGCAGCACGGGTGTGACTCCCCTGGTGTTACACATGTTCATAAATCACGATAACCACTTTCTACCAGGTGGGCCGTGCGCTTGTCTGCTACCTGAGTTATATAAAAATGACTTGATAAGATAAATACACAATAGATAAGAATACTTCTATATTCAGCTAATTTAATAATTACTTACGAAAAAAGGACCACAATAGTCTGTTACACTAATATCACTAATAGCCTCACGGAATTAATATGTCGCTTACGTTAAACAAAATATATATTTCCTTACCCATCGGCTGTAATGGGCTCATCCAGCAGCCATTTGTCATTATAATGGTTTTTGTAACTCACGTATGTACCAATGTCTCATGTTTTTCTTTTACATATTTACATATGACGCGGCGAAAAAAACGTATTACCACATATAAAATAATAATATTTAGTAACGTTACGCATACGAGATGACTTTGGTTATTTTTTTTTTTTTTTGTAATTTATTTCATTACTTATACTCATAATATATTATTCGAATTCTATTTAAGACCAAGCATTGTGTTTTTAGGGTTACGTACTTCAAAATAAAAAATAGAACACTTATAAGATCACTTCACTGTCTGTCTGTCTGTTTGACTCTCCGTCTGTCCGTCTGTCAAGACTTTTTTCATCAAAATGATACCACATAGCTGAGCATGTGTTATGATTTTCAACTTGATGTCTTTAAGGTCTTGAAACTGTGTAAAAATCAAACTTCTCTTTCATAAGGAGGTAGAACACGGCGGTATTTCCGCCCAATTGAGCAGTTCGACTGGGGAAGTGCCTCCGCCCTACAGAATACCGCGGCTATAATAACTTCGTGTTGTGTTCCCAGCGGTGAGTAGGGTAGCCAGAGCTCACTGGAGAATTTGTGCTGTCAGTGGGAAGACTTGTCCTGCTTTGTCTTCTATACTGACGGCACAGAAACTCTGTACTTACAGGGTTGGCAGCGCGACTGTGACTACTCTGGTGTTACAAACGTCCATAGGCCACGGTAACCACTTTCCATCAGGTGGGCCGTGTGCTTGTCTGCCACCTAAGTGGTTTAAAAAAAAAACTTCTAAGTGAATTTAATGAAAATATATTGTGGCTTAAGGAGCTTAAGTTCGTCCCTGGATTCAATTTATACAGACCTCTCAGTGCATGAGTTTAACTCGCACTTGTTTAGTAAAAATATTAGTAACAAAATTCTCTAGTAATCTTCCTAACTCTTCCAGCTAAGTGTTTGCTGTGTTAGGAGTTCGTTCATGTCGGTAGTGTAATGGCTAGGATTTAAACTCCGAACCTCTCGATTAGAAGTTCCCGGGCTCAAATTACATTAATGATATGAACCTACTCGCAATACAAGCAATTTAGCTAACTTAGAGTAGTTAAAGGGATATTATTCTAGAAGGTAGTACACGACAGTATTTTCGTTCAACTGATCAGTCCGATTGGGAGAGTACCTCCGCCCTACAGAATACCGCGGCCATAATAACCTCGTGTTGTGTTCCCGACGGTGAGTAGGGTAGCCAGAGCTCACTGGAGAGTTTTTGTGCTGTCAGTGGGAGAAACATAGGCTTGTTCTGCTTCGTCTCCTACAATGACGGCACAGAAACACTCTGTGCTTTCAGGGTTCGCAGTGTGATTATGACTCTTCTGTAGGCCACGGTAATCACTTTCCATTAAGTGGGCCGTGTGTTTATCTGTCACCTAAGTAGTATAAAAAAACAACAAAAATATGAAAAAATAATTCACAAAATCTCTCTTTCAATGACAATTCTGATCACCCGCCCAGGTATAATTGTTCAGGTACATTTTTACCAGGTCAATGACAATTGTCAACTGTGTGCGACGGACAGCAAAACCAATTTAACAAAACGTCGACCAAACCCTTCCATATCAGCGGCAAAACACGTGGTCTCAAATAATTAAACGAACACAGCGACAGCGACCCTTATAGCTCAGCAATTTCGAATTATGTGATTCTTGCTGCTTCTATATAAATATGTTTTAACATATATCCATTTTTGGGTGTATAGGGCCAAACAGCCTCTGTGGCGTGGCGATAGTAAACGTGGCCGCTACCCAGGAGGTGCGGATTCAATCCCCGCTCAGTGTAAATATTTTTTATGCATGAATGTGGGTATTTGCATTTTTTTTGTTTTTTACGTGCGCAAAATCCCCACGGATACCCTCCCCACCGGAGCCGGTGGAGGAGGTTATGTCGGACTCGAACCGACTGAAACGCACGCCGCCTGTGGGTCGCTTTGGTTGCCGAAGGTGAGGTTGACAGGCATATCCCTCGCACCCTGGCCGACACAGGGCCATCTCTCACGATCTGGCCCTCTCCTCGGGTGTGTGAGGACTACAGAGTCCCCAACTCGTTCCCGGAAAACGGGGAGGCGCGCCAGGCGCGCGGCCGCCGGGGCCTGCTTCTGCCAGGGTGACACACGGCTCCACCTGTCACCCCCAGGCCGGCGCTCATGGGGGGCGGAGGTCGTTCATCGACCTCTGACGCCCGAGTTGCCTTCGTACGCGGGCAGCTTGGCTTGCGATCCTTCGTCTCTCCCGCTGCCGCTCCCGCCCCGCCTCCTCCTTCATTACTTGCTCGCAGAAGGAGGCACCGGCCGCCCACGCATCCGCGCAGTGGACCATCGCCGCGAGCAAGGTGGAGAGCGTGAGAACCCTCACTCCCAGGGCCGCCACAAGCTCTCATCTCGGCGTCTCCCACGCCGGACACTCGGTGAGCGTGTGCGGCCCTGTGTCCTCACCCGCGTCGCAGTGATGGCACTCGGACGTTGGCTCTTTCTCCATCCGACGCAGATACTTCCCGAAGCACCCGTGCTCGGTGATCATCTGCGTCAGACGGTACGAGAGGCTGCCGTGTGGCCTCTGTAGCCACTCCCCCATGATGGGTCTTACCGCCGCTACTACGGCGCGCCCTGCGCCTGGTCGCCCAAGTCGGGTATTTGCATTGATCTGGTCGTGCCTCATAGAGCACGTTAAGTCTTCGGTCCCGGTTGCCATACGAATATCTATGGCAGTCGTTACGGGTAGTTGGAGCCCTTAAAAGTTCAGCAACTGGTCTAACTCTTATATTTAAATTAGCCTTCGGGATTTTATTGTCTTCTTTGCTTATGCAATGTAATCCTTAGCGGGATGAAATAGACTAGTATCCCACAACACAGGGAATCCTAATGTGGGATCTAGGGCTACAACCTATAGATTACATTGATTCCCGAGACAATAACATAACATAACATAAATTCACGCCTATATCCCCGAAGGGGTAGGCAGAGGTGCTTAGCACCCACATTTCGCCAGTTTATGTTTAGGTCCCAATGTAATAGGTGGCGAGCCTATTGCCATTAACCGGGCACTTATAAACCTACAATAAATACACACATAACTTCGAAAAGCATCGAAAAGTCATTGGTGTGTGCCATAGTAAAACCTGGGATCGAACCCGAGACCTCGTTTCAGCAGTCCATTACCCATACCACATTATTATATTATATTATTATTATTTAGAGGTCAGATATCAGTCGCTTCATGGAAAATATCGAAGTTCAGCCAAATCTTCAGTTAGACCTCAGTCTCCTAGGAGGAAGCTTCGGATGTGAGTGCTATTGACGCTAAGTATAAGAACAAGATGAAGGGTCAAACCAAGATCTTCGCCGCCTACTTTTACACGAACTCTGTGGGACAGCGGTAGAGCGTTCTACTGTTACGTCGAACGATGTCTCAGTTTCAATGTAAGCTACGGATGTCTACGAATACTCGTAGCAAATCTTCAGCAACGTAGTCATCGTAGTCTACGTAGCTGTAGCTACGTAGTCTACGATGACTACGTAGCTGTGTTAGTAGAGCTGTAGCGTAAGGGTTCCATTTTTACTGTCTAATACCTACCATAATATATCATACACGATATCATTCACTCAAACTCCCATTAGGAGGAGGAAAAATAGGTATCTAGACTATATTACATAATGTAAATGTACCCGATGAACAGTATCTCATAATAAGAGCCTCTCTGACGGCAATTGGGATTATTCTGTTATACATACAAATAATAACATAACTGCGGAATTTAGATGATAGTACACTTCTGCAGGACCCTTATATCAAGCATCAAATTGAACCGAGGAAATAAGAACATTTTAGAAATACGAAGCAACCGAGATTGATATAAATGATGTACGAGATACGTACGAAATACTCACGCCTGCATATTCCCGAAGGGTTAGACAGCAATATAATAATACCTAAATTTCACTAACATTGTTATCCTGTAAGAAATATTAAGGAACAGACGCATTGCTTAAACCACACGCTTTACTTGTATGTATGTTTGCTGTTGAAAGGAGAACATCCCTATATTTAGACACCTTATACAATATCCACGGGAAAGGATAGGGTTGCCCTTGTATCTGCTCCGTCGGGAATCACTTGGTATAACGTTAATTGAACACATCTAGAAACAGGGGGACTACCATGGACCGTGCATCGAAAACTTCGGCCTCGAATGGTTCTCGAACGAAAGAAAGAGCTTACGTAAGTTCTGATTACCTTGCGAGAATTAATTAGCCTCTGTAGCGTGCGGGTAAACGCGGCTGCTACGCGGGAGGCGCGGGTTCGATCCCTGCTCAGTGTAAATATTTATATGCATGTATATGGGTATTTGCATTGGTCTGATCGTGCCACCGAGAGCATGTTAAGCCGTTGGTCTTGGTTGCCATACAAAAATCTATGTCAGTTGTTACGGCTAGTTGGGGCCATAAAAATTTCAAGAATTGTTCTAACTGCAATGCTTTTATATCGACTTTGAACTGTGGAGGTCAGAAGGCAGTCGCTTCACGTAAAATATCGAAGTTCAGCCATATCCACAGTTAGACTGGTAAAGCTGACCCCAGACTCCGAGGTGAAAACTTCGAATACGACTAGGAATAATGCTAAGATGAAGAAAAAGCCATATAACAATATACACGTCCAGACACGATCCATTTATATGTTTATACGTTTTTTCTGTATAAGACACTTCAATTAGACTTCACCCCGCCTGATGGTAAGCTGAAGGCATAGTCTCGATACTAGGTAGTTTTCTTGCTGCTATGCCGTTATGGGGTATAAAAAGACTCTATGAACTATTTTCCAAAAGAACGCTCAGTTGTGAATCCACTCACATAATGACGTTAAAACGATCATCTAGAATGTAATCTGTTCTCAGATCTAGTCATAAATCAAGATTCGAGACTAAGTATCGTTCTGAAATATGGGCACTAGATTGAATAAATGGTCACGTGCCAACTTCACGCCCGATCGCAAGACAATTACTTTATATTATACCGATGGGCCGAGACTTCATCCCACGCACGTTCAAGCTGTGGAATGAACCCCCTGCTGTGGTTTTCCCAAGCGACTAAAATATGGGGTTCTCCAAGAAGGGCATTAAAAGGTTTCTTTAGAGTCAGCAGCACAAGTGTAACGACACTGGTGTTGCAAACGTCCATAGGCCACGGTAACCACTTCCCATCAGGTGGGCCGTATGCCTATCTGTCACCTATGTGGTATTAAAAAACTTCAGTATGTAACTTCCAATAGTAGCCCTATTGCAATACTGTTTTAGATACACGCAACCAGGCCCATTAAAATTAAATATAATATCAGAACTTTGTACTAATATCTCGAAATGTAACTGAATGTGGGGAGATGGTTCCGTGATACCCGGAATAGTTTTGCGGTTGAATTAAATTTAACAAAAGCACTTTGTGAAACGGTAAATGCCGACATTCTAAGTACTGTCGTGTAAGTGCTGTATATACAGGTAGATTTTGAATAGAGTTTCTTTATCTATACTAAATACAGCATACAGGGTGTATTTTTGAAACGGGGCAGTAAGGGCGGGTACCTTAACTGTTGTAGTTACAGCAATATGTTCTTAAAAGACCTTCCCTAAGTTTTTGAGATATTTTGAACTGCATTCACAGATTTTGGCAAAATCGCACAGTCAGCAAGATAAATGCTAGAAGTCCTAAATACATACATATATACATTTTTTATATACCACTTAGTTGGCAGACAAGCACACGGCCCACCTGATGGAAAGTGGTTACCGTGGCCTATGGACGTTTGCTACACCAGAGGAGTCACAGTCGCGCTGTCAACCTTGTAAGTACAGAGTTTCTGTGCCGTCAGTAGAAGACAAGCCTTTAGTCTTCCCACTGACAGCACAAATTCTCCAGTGAGCTCTGGCTACCCTACTCACCGCTGGAAAAACAATACGAAGTGATAATAGCTGTGGTATTCTGTAGGCCGGAGGTACTTCCCTAGTCGGACTGCTCAGTTGGGCGGAAATACAACCGTGTCCTACCTCCTATAAATACATTTAATATATATAAACTATTTTTATTGATCTAGAATCTTTTATACGTCGTTATTTGCACCTGAGACTTTCAACTCGGAGCCCGGTACATCAGAGAAGTCACACTCGCACTGCCGACTCTGTAATCACGGTGTAGAAGGCAAAGCAAGACAAGCTTTTGGTTTCCCCACTGACAGCACAAAAACTCCCCAGTGAGCTCTGGCTATCCTAGTCTGGTTACTCTTTCTCCACCTATCGATTTGAATAATGTGACTTTTATAGGAGTGACTTCTGTCTGACTTCCCGACCTTGAACAATAGCCTTGTCTGTAAATCAGCAGGTGAGGTGGGAAGCAGGGGCTCTAGACACTCGATTGTCAAGTACCCTGAATGTATTTATATTTGGCAGTCGATATTGCCTATCTAGTTTCCTAGAATCGTGTTCAAGGCTGACTGAATTCTAATAAAAGGTTTATTTGTATTTCGAGCTTTATATACTGCAAAGGCGACGAGTAGGTAATGAGTGTCAATCAGGATAGCTAACCAGGACTAAGGAGGCAATAATAGACTTCCCCTATACGAATATGGTGAAACATTCTGAACTTTTTTAGAACTAACTTATTTAGACAGATACAAATGCACAGACATATTTTACACAATAATATAACGTATTTGTCTAATTGCAAACAACAAACTCTTCCAGGCAACCTTTGGATGACCAGGAGTGTTTAAAGATATAGCGTGGTTATTTAGTGAAAAAAAAAGTGTAACAGTGCAAGCAGTATAAGATCCAAGTTTTAATTTCTGTGTGGAGCCCTAATACGTCTCTAAAATAAAATAACTTGTTGGTATTTATTTGTTTAACTAACAAATTCAAAAGAACGATAAATAATCAAAGATACTTTGTGGTAACAAATCTTAAGAAAACAAATCAAAGGCATTTTTTTATTCATGGCCAAATATCCTTAAGGCGCTTACCACATTTAACTTGTTTTTAAAAAGGTCTGCTTGAGTAAAAAAGTAAATACATTATTAAATTACGATACTCCGTCTGAATCCAACGTTATTAAAAACTAATGATCTCTTTGTACTTGTATTTTTTTTTGTTTAATAATACAGCTTTTGCAATGATAGATTACAGTTTTGGGTTCGGCAAGAAAATATTTCTTCATTTGAATGATCAAAATTGGATTTGTTTAGTATTTGAAATGGGGTTATTATATAATTAAATTTTGACCTACTACATTTTAAACAGCCAGTTTTTTTTGCTCCCACCGGCTCTTAACCTCTCCAGGTTACACAGACGGCGTGCGTTTTAGTCGGTTCAAACCTGATGATTTGAATCGACTAAAACGCACGCCGTCTGAAGGTCGTAGGTCGTCCGAGGTGAAGTTGCAAGATGCATATCCCTTACACCCCGACTGATCCAGGGCCATCTCTTTCGAACTGGCCCTTTTCGTGTTTTGGAACCACGGAGTCCCCATTAAATTTAAATAGCTTCTTACAATTTTGGTCCTTCGAGCTGGTCTATTTTTTGTAATACTTCTATCAAAATATTTGTGTAAAAATTTGAATGTGTTAATGGTTTTGTCAGATCGTCTCTTCTCAATTTTAAACAAAAAGGCAGCCCGGTAGAAATTGCTCTCACCAATAAGACCGCCTATTGTTCTATTACCGTAGTCATTAAGTCCTAGTATTAATCTATTGTCTTGGTATACAATAAATAATAAATAATTGAATTTTCATCCCTTTGTTGAAGATAGTACCTCTCTTCCAATATTGAATTCAAATTACCAGTTCAATTGTTCAATAATGGTTAAACAAATAATTACATTGTCATTATAAAACCATTATAATACAATAGAATGTAATAAAAAGTTCAAACTTATGGAGTGTTATTTGATACACTATGAAAACAAAAAATAAACTAAATCTTACACTTATAAAATCAATTATATTAGTTTTCACGTAGCATGGGTACGGTGACATTTGACTAATTCCATTTCATGCATGATTCATTTCGAAACAATTTACCTAACGCGGAATACAGGAAACAACACTTAATACGAAGATAAAAAGAAAACTGTTTTATTTTGCATTTTTAACTTAAAACTATTTTTATTTCTCCGTAATTATTTAAACTTTAAATATAAACATTCCAAATACATAATTCTTGATGCGTGAATCGGAACAGGTTGCGTTAGAGATTGACATAGTAAAATCGTTATAATCGATAAATTGTCGAATAAAGTATCATAAATCGTTAGTTGTATTTTTAACTAAAATACGATTATAAAATATAATTATGTAATAATAAACTTTAAACAAAGCATTTTTGTCTTTGTGGAGCTTTATTATAATATAGCAACACTGCTTAAGCATGAGCTGGCAGCCATCTTGTTATATCAACTCAGTACGAGTGCGTCTGCCTTGTATGCGGTCTGTTTTCTTTGTTTTGAGTTTGCGTGGTGTTTTTGTTACTTGTTTTTGTTATTGACTATCGTTGTGCTTTGTTGTTTTTGTTACCGTTTTTTGTTATTGACTTTTGTTTTGTTGTTTTTTTTGGCAAAATGCCAAAAAGAACGAAAAAGACTGTGCTTGGTAGTCAAGCCCGTGAATTTGTCGTTCGATTGCGGGATTACTTTGAGCGGGAACGTGAGAATGGCGGAACGCTATTGCCTGTGTCCAACGTTTTGGATCGAGTGGCAGATGCGTTAGACATTGGGCGGAACACGGTTTCTCGAATCACTCGAGAAAAATATGGTGCTCACGATACAGAAGAAAATAAGTTGTCCACCCCTAATAAAAAGCGAACCAAAAAGGCATCTGTAACAGATGTAGACAGTTTTGCGGCCGATGCTATACGGAGCCACATTTATAACTATTACCAGAATAAAGAATTACCGACGTTTCTAAAGCTGGTCAAGTCTTTAAAAGATGCTGATTTGTTTACTGGAAGTCCTACATCCTTGTGGCGCGTATTGAAGGACATTGGTTTCCAATTCAAAAAAGTAAACAAAAGAAAAATTGTCATGGAGAGGGGCGATATAGCACTTGCGCGGGTTACCTTTTTGAAAAAGGCTAAAGCGATTACTGATTGGAGCAATGTCGTCTTCCTGGATGAAACTTGGCTGAATGCCAATCATACGGTCGGTAAAATGTGGACTGACGATACACCTCATGCCTCGACCAAAGTGCCAGAAGGAAAAGGGGAGAGATTGATTATTTGTCACGCAGGCACATCGAAAGGATTTGTAGAAAATGGGCTACT
Source organism: Eilema griseolum (assembly GCA_963662185.1). Taxonomy (NCBI): domain Eukaryota; kingdom Metazoa; phylum Arthropoda; class Insecta; order Lepidoptera; family Erebidae; genus Eilema; species Eilema griseolum. Next base: position 19,144,359 of record OY759248.1, on the reverse strand, counting down.
TGCTTTTAAATCGAAAAAGACGGGAGAATATCACGAAGATATGAATGCGGAAGTATTCACGGAGTGGTTTCAAAATATGCTTAGCAATTTAGAAGAACCCAGCACAATTATTATGGACAATGCCCCATATCACTCCGTGCAATTGAACAAACCGCCGACTTCTTCCAATAAGAAGAGCGAGTTGATCGAGTGGCTCCAAGCCAATAATGTGGAAGCCGATGAGACGAAATTAAAGGTGGAGCTAGTGAAGCTCGTAAAAATGCACAAGCCCCAAACGACATACAAATTAGATATGATGGCAAACGAATATGGTCACAAAGTCCTGAGGCTTCCACCGTACCACTGTCAGTACAATGCCATTGAATTAATTTGTGCCCAAATCAAAGGTAACTTGTTTAACCATAGTCTATTTACATACTGACAAAAATATGATTATGTTTATTACTTGAATTCTATGACTCAATTGAGTCATAGAATTCAAGTAATAAACATAACTAAACTAATTAGTTTTTTATCTTGTTTCAGGATACGCTGCACGAAAAAATACAGCTCCGCCTTTTACAGCCACAAAAATGATGGGGTTATTGAAAGAGGGATGCAAAAATGTCACTGGCGATGACTGGAAGAAAGTAGTGGAGAAAACCAAAAATCTAATCTTACATGACTGGGAGCGAGACATTAGAATAGACTGCATAATTGATTCCCAAATAATTATTCACGTCGACGAGTCAGATGACGATGATGATGATGATGAAGATGATGAACATGTTTGATTTTTAATAAATAATTAAACAGGTTATCAATTTTGTTTTACTTTTTTTCTTCAAAATTATTAGTTAATAGAATCGATTTCTTCTTCATTAATAAATGATCTCGATAAGATATATAATCGATTTTATTTCTGCGATTTTATCTTGACTACATAGTTACGTACTCTAGTAACTTCAAATCCCAAACGTCACCGTACCCATGCTACGTGAAAAATATTGTAGTCTACTTTTCTACTAACTAGTCTAATATTGAGGAGTTAGGACACGGCGGTATTTCCGCCCAATTGAGCAGTCCGACTGGGGAGGTACCTCCGCCCTACAGAATACCGCGGTTATAATAACTTCGTGTTGTGTTCCCGGCGGTGAGTAGGGTAGCCAGAGCTCACTGGAGAGTTTTTGTGCTGTCAATGGGATGACCAAAGGCTTGTCCTCTACACTGACGGTACAAAATCTCTGTTCTTACAGGGTCGGCAGCACGGATGTGACTCCACTGGTGTTACACACGTTCATAGGTCATGGTAACCACTTTCCATCAGGTGGGCCGTGTGCTTGTCTGCCACCTAAGTTGTATACAAAAAAATAAAAAAACTATTTAAATCGATTTAGACTGGAATAAGTGAATGCTCAAGACAGGAAGTTAATGTAGCTCAGTCTGTCAGAGTCTTTTCCCTGTTAAGGGCTAGTCACGAGTTCAAGTCCCATCTTAAATATTGTCATTTTTTACAGTTTAAATTTTAAGTGACTACCTATATATAATCGTGATGACGGAAAATCTTTACATAAATCTAATCGTACTGTTCAAAGCATACTTTATAAAATTATGAAGTTAGTCTGCAGTACACCAAACGATACTAACTTTAGTTTAGTATTTAATACAAAGCCAATTTATACTCGTTTACCAATCGTAATAAAAATTAATGACCCTGTATAAAAACACCCTCAGTAAAAATTCTCACATGTATTTTTACAGAATCCGAATAACTGATCTAATCCATAAGCCACGCTCATCCGTAATAGCGGCGTACACAAACACTCTATAGCAAATGGTCCGGCTGTTGCAGTTATATTAAAACCCGGATACAAAAACAAAGGGTGCAATTTAAAAATCGTTTTCGTGCCGGGCTTAATTGATTTCACGCGAACATTTTCGTCACTCTCCAAATCGGGTGTAGCCGAGTATGAAATATAACAAAGGATGATCCAATTTTGACTCGATAATTTTTTTTTTATTTAACCGTGACGATAAGGGTACTCGTTTAATTTGGGTGTTAATTAAAATTTTCAGCGCAGGATTACTTCAGGGTTCCTATAAATTTTGTGTCGTGTCGTGAAAATATAAAATTTTGCAAATGAATGGATGATTGCGAATCAGATGCTTTCTGATATTTTATTGCATTTTTGAATTGGTGATGAAAATTATTGTGCGCTCACCCTTGTAATTGGCTCATCAGGATTCATTTGTGAAAAATTGGCAGGGGTTTTTGTGAGCTGTGATTGTGACGATATATTGTATTGGAGGTGTTGAGCGTGTGTAATAATCAAGACTGACCTTAGAAATATTAATATGATATTTTTCACTTAACTGTTGACACCTAGCTTTGTGAAATAAAATTATGACTTTCTACAAGGAATTGTGTGTCTCTCGCTTAACTCTGGACAGAATCACCATTCCGTGAGCCTTTTTCGAACTCAGTTTGGTTCACCTTTCCATTATAATAGTGATATGACTAAAATCCGATATTTTCCGTGAAGTGACGACTATCATCTGACCTCCATATTTACTTATTTTAATCTTTATGCACGAGTACATAGGCGGACTTAATGCCACAGGCATTCTCTACCTGTCAACCAAAAGTGGTGCAGAGAAAAACTCAGTAGGTGCATTATTGAGTGTAAAATTATAGAGAGAATTCACCGTATACCGGAATAAGAATTCAATAAAGTTATATATATAGGTATATAGTATGATAAAGTAGGTATATTATGATGTAGGTACTTATAATATACATGATATAAATAAATAGGTGAACGTAAATATACATATCAAATACAGATATTAAATATATACATAACCATACCCTATACATACTTAATTAAACACATATGCCTTAAATATCTTTGATTTTTTTTATACCACTTAGGTGGCAGACAAGCACACGGCCCACCTGATGGAAAGTGGTTACCGTGACCTATGGAAGTTTGTAACACCAGAGGAGTCACACTCGCGCTGCCAACCCTGTAAGTACAGAGTTTCTGTGCCGTCAGTGTAGAAGACAAAGCAGGACAAGCCTTTAGTCTTCGGACTGACAGCACAAATTCTTCAGTGAGCTCTGGCTACCCTACTCACCGCTGGGAACACAACACGAAGTTATTATAACCGCGGTATTCTGATTTGATATTATTCGGATGATTCTGCTAGTTCCTTGAACAATAGTTGGCGAACTTTTGCCTTGAAATCATGACGGAGCTCTTCTGATTTCAAGAGGTAGTGCATTCCATAGGAGCACAGATTATACAGGAAAAGAAGAGTGCACAAAATTAGTCTTGTGCGTAGGACAAGTCAAGAGGAGACTATGACCGAAGGTCTCTACTGTGTACTGTGTGAAGATACTGAAAGAAAGGAGGTAAGTAGATAGGAGTAGTGGGAGATGTAAGTATAGAGAAAAGAGTAGTAAGTGCCCGCAAGTTTCGACGTTGGCGAATCTTTAACCAGTTTAGTTGGGATCAACAAGCAGACATATGGTCATACTTGTGGAGGTTAAAGACGAACCTAATGCAATTATTTAAAAGTCTTTCAAAATTAAGATATCATATCATATCATCTGAGAGATTTTTGTGAGCTATGATTGTGACTATACATTATTTTAAAGGTGTATAGCGTGTGTATTAATTAAGACTGACCTTACAAATATAAATAAGATGTGCAGAAGATTTTTTATGAAAAACAATCCTCTTATTGTATTGTAGAACACACTCAGTTACTATACATTTGTAACCTCAAAAATTAAAAACAAACCATAAACCATCCTTTTGATAGCAAAGTTCCATTAATACAATGTCGTCAAAATTCAAAGCAGCTTTCAATTATAAATGAACATACACATACACTTGTTGGCGCCACTAACGTAGACGTTAATAATAATCAGGTTGGAACTAACAACATTTACTGAACGTACCCGCAACAAGACGTCAAGCTATCGTGTCATACTGTCGTCGTAAGTCATGTGCCACTGCACCGGGGAGTAACAGAAGGTTAAGTAGGTATATTGGCAGAATTGATACTAAGAGCACAAAGCAATTAAAAAAAAATTAAGTAGGTTAAAAGTATCAAAATGTTTCGAGTATAGAGTCCTTCAAATTTTCTTGAGGCACAAACTAACCTTACCGCCTTGTCAGTGGAACTGCTAAATAATTGACGAGGCTCAGACGCAAGGTTTACTTCTCCGGTTGGGTAGGGAATTCAAATGGAAATCGCACCTTGAAAAACCGATATACCATTCAAAAAACAAAGCTGCAAAGTGAAAACATTGGCCGCAACTGAAAAATCGCTATAATAATAATAATGAAGTAGATGTTTGAACTGCTTCTGATAGGATTTTCCCAAATTTCACCTGAGATGAACTGTACTACGTTGCTATGGACGAATTTGATATCCACCAATCATATTCATTCTTCCACATAGCATATCACTGGTAGAAACAGATTCACCTCTGTTATGTTTTTATATAAGATGCCACTGTACTGGATCGTGGATGCGTGCTAGAATAGATTTAAATTTTGAACATTTGTAGGCATTTTTTATTCTAATATATACGGTTAATTATTCATAGGTTTGATACATTGCATAGCTCAACCTGCGCATCTTCATAGCATATGTCATATAAGCACAGTGGCAATGGCCACATAGTTTCATAGCTTAGCTTGAACATCCTCGTCGCCTAGCTGCAATAGGTACATTTCAGCTAAAAAGCAACCTAAAACCTGTAAACATTTGTAATGATAAACTAGTTTCCTTATATATACATATTATCACGCCTCTATCCCCGGAGGGTTAAGTTGAGGTGAATTAAAACCCACATTTCACCAATCATCGCATTCGTTCCCACGTAATAGGGAGTAAGTCTATTGCCGTCTTCCGGGCACTATTGTTGACTCAAGCCATGCATCTGAGGCTGAGTCTGGGCATATATCTGCTGTCGCCTTTTATGACACCGCATGGGAAGAGATGAGGTGGTCCAAATTCTACTCTGCCGGGAACCACGCACTTATAAACTAGTAAATTGAGATAAATAAAAAATAGTAAATTAAATTGCTAATCCTAAAAACTTAAATTCAACAGCGACTAGTGTATTCCCATTTTATGAACTTCTCAAAACATTGTGGGTAAAAAGTAAACTGTAAATGAAAAAGAATTGAAAACGATGACTGAAACTTCTGCCATTTGCCTGTACAATACTGCACTGTATTACGCTGCCGCCGCAGCACATTCACATCACGTAGGCCCTGATTGTTTTGTAGGCTCCAACAACACTTTGTTACTTGTAAACTATGTTTACTCACACTTTTATGTATTTTCTTTGAACAAAACAAGGGTTTTATTACGAACTGATTTTATTAGTATTGTGTTGAATTTTCTAATGTGATCTCACTTTTCAGATCTAGCTTTGTGGAATGAAATTAGGAGTTTTTACGACTAAGAATTATGATTGTGGCAGATTCATCAGTGCCTGATCATTTCACTAACTATCTGTTTAATTTTTATTTCATACCACTTAGGTGACAGACAAACACACGTCCCACCTAATGGAAAGTGGTTACCGTGGCCTATGGACGTGTGCAAAACCAAGGGAGTCACAATCGCGCTGCCAACCTTGTAAGCACAGAGTTTCTTTGCCGTCAGTGTAGAAGACAAAGCAGGACAAGCTTTTAGTCTTTCCACTGACAGTACCAACTTTCCAGTGAGCTCTGGCTACGCTACTCACCGCTGGGAACACAACACGAAGTTATTATGACCTCGTTATTCTGTAGGACGGATGTACTTCCCCAGTTGGACTGCTCAATTGGACGGAAATACCGTCGCGTTCTACCTCCAGTAATTTGTCCTCCATTATTTGTCTATAGTCCACAGAGTAAGTATTATACAACCAGTATGTAAGACGACTGAAGGTATAAAAATGAAGTAATTTGCCTTGGTAAAATCTTAGTTCATAGCATAGGAGTTTATGGCGATAGCATAAATATACATACATAACATAAACTCACGCCTATATCCCCGAAGGGGTAGGCAGAGATGCTAGCACTCACATTTCTCCAGTTAATGTTTAGGTCCCAATGTAACAGGTGAAAAGCATATTGTCATTAACCGGGCACTTATAAACCTGCGACAAATACACACATAGCTTCGAAAAGCATCGAAAAGTCATTGATGTGTGCCATGGTAAAATTTCGATGATGGTTGAATGTCGACCATGGGCCGACCTCCGCTTATAATTAAAGTCCAACCAGATGAAGTGCCACAAGCAGGTGTAGAATAACTAAACGGGGGCAAACTTGCATGCAGTAATTAATTAGCTGAGGTAATTTCCTGTATGTGTAGAACAATCTTGTGCAGAATAATACATCCATATAATCACGCCTTTATCCCCGGAGGGTTAGGCAGAGGTGAATTAACACCCACATTTCGTCAATCATTGAATTCGGTTCCACATAATAAGGGGTTAACCTATTATCGTTTTGGGGGCACTATTGTTGACTCAAGTCATGCATCCGAGGCAGAGTCTGTGCAGTTCATATACATATGTCTGATATTAAACAGCCTATCTCTTAGTCGCCTTGTACGACACCACATTGGAAGAGATGGGGTGGTCCAAATTCTACTCTGTCGGGAACCACGCGGCCATAGAATTATATAATGTATCAGAATATTAGTTTAAGTTTATTTTCTTTTTTCAATTTCAACCTTGAGATAAATTTTAAAGACTATTGATTTAAATTAGTTGGCTGCACTCATAACCATGTTTTGTAACCAGTTACCTAAGAATAAATTGCCATCTTTTCTTGTAACCACGTTATAAACGAATACAGTAAAGATCAGAGACAAAAATATCGAATAGTATAACGTAGATAGAATAATGTGTGCTATTTTTCACAGATCACTAACTAAGGTTTAATTACTATATGAGCTACATTTTATTATTATTATTTGATTTGATTACTTTCTTTTCTCTTGGCCCTGCTACGCTATTTTTAACCTTAAAACTGCAATATCGTAAATCGTCTTAATACCTGAATTTCAAAAAGAAATTCCACGCTGGTGAACCCACTTGTTTCAGCTAGGTGTTTTATTTTTTTACTCTACTTGGTTGGCAGACTCGCACACCGCCCACCTAATGTAAAGTAGTTACCGTGGCGAGTGTGACTCCCTTGGTGTCACACTCGCGCTGCCAACCCTGTTAGCACAAAAGTTTCTGTGCCGTCAGTGTAAAAGACAAAGCAGGACTAGCTTTTGGTCTTTCCACTGACAGTTCTAAAACTCTCCAGTGAGCTCTGGCTGCCCTACTCACCGCCGCAAACACAACACGAGGTTATAATGGCCACGGTATTCTGTAGGGCGGAGGTACTTCCCCAGTCGGACTGCTCAATTAGACGGTAACACCGTCGTGTTCTACCTCCTACAATTGATTTGATTGATTTGATTACGTTCGTTTCTCTTGGCCCAGCTATATTATGTTAAATATTAAAACTGCAATATCGTAAATCACCTTAATACATAAAATTCAAAAACAAATTCCGCTCTGGTGAACCCACGTGTTACAGCTAGGTAATACCTAAAATTGCCATGAAAGCTATCTGTTTTAAACGGAATTCAGCTAATTTTCTACTCCACATATTGGTACAATAACCAAATTCTACGCGAGTGAAGTGGTGAACCCACACGTAATAGCTAGTTAATGTGTAAAATTGGCAAGAACACTGTTTTAAACGGAGTTTAGTTAATTTTCTGTTCCACATGTTGCGATGAGTAGTTTGTATTTAGAATATTACCATACTATTATATTTAATACCGCGGTAGCCTAGTGGTATGAGTAATAGACTGCTGAGACGAGGTCTCTGGTTCTATCCCAGGTTTTACCATGGCACACACCAATGACTTTTCGATGCTTTTTCAAGTTATGTGTGTATTTATCGCAAGTTTATAAGTGCCCGGTTAATAGCAATAGGCTCGCCACTTATTACATTGGGACCTAAACATAAACTGGTGAAATGTGGGTGCTAGCACCTCTGCCTACCCCTTCGGGGATATAGGCGTGAGTTATGTTACATTTATTATATTTACTATGTTTACTTTATCCCTGAAGGGTTAGGCAGAGGTAAATTAACTCCCACATTTCACCAATCAATGTTTTCGGTCCCACGTAATAGGGAGAGAGCCTATTGCCGTCTTCCGGGCACTATTCGTAGACTCAAGCCGTGCACCTGAAGCTGAGTCTGGGTTGTAAATATCTGTCTGATGTTAAACAGCCCTATCCCTCAATCGCCTTGTACGACACCGCTTGGGAAGAGATGAGGTGGCCCAAATTCTACGCTGATGGGAGCCACGTGCCCATATTCATGCATACAAATATTTGCCCTGAGTGGGTATCGAACCCATGCCTCCTGCGTAGCGGCCGCATTTACTACCGCCACGCCACATAAGTTGCCAACAAGAAGATTTCTAGATGACAATTCTAATTTCATTCTGAGAGTTGATTCATAAATGTGCCTTGATTCTGTCATGCCCATGGACACTGCTAGGAAATATGTTTATATTAGTTTATAATTAAAAGGCATTTTGCAGAGTGGATGAAATCGTAGAATAAAACTCTTTTCATTTCATTTTGGACTTAAGCATTTAGAAATAAAGTCTAATATTTAATGCCACCTTTTGCAGTATCTGGAGTTAGGCAGTAGTTTTGCTTTAGTAGCATCAAAGGCCTTTTTTATACTTAGCTGGCAGACAAGCACTCGGCCAACCTGATGGAAATTGGTCACCGTGGCCATTGGACGCGTGCAAAACCAAAAGAGCCACACTTGCGCTGCCAACCCTGCAAGCATTGAGAGTTTCTGTGCCGTCCGTGTAAAAGATAAAACAGGACAAGCTTCAGGTCTTTCCACTGACCGCACAAAAACCCTCCAGTGAGCTCTGGCTACCCTATTCGCCGCCGGGAACACAACACGAGGTTATCATGACCGCGGTATTCTGTAGGGCGGAGGTACTTCTCCAGTCAGACTGTTCAATTGGACGGAAGTACCGCCGTGTCCTACCTCCTCTATTGATTCATAACTGTGCCTCGATTCTGTCATGCCCACGGACACTGCTATAAAATCCAGTTAAATTAGTTCATAATTAAAAGGCTTTTCGCAGAGTGAATGAAAACGTATAATGAAACTCTTTTCGTATAATTTTGGACTTTAGGCATTTAGAAATAAAATCTTAAATTCATGTCATTTTTGCAATATTTTTGCTTCAGTAGCATCAAGAGCCTGATCATTGTCCTGAAATACGGGCATTAGTATAGTCTACGCCGCTTGGTTCCCGGTAGAGTAGAATTTGGACCACCCCATCTCTTCCCATGCGGTGTCGTACAATGCGACTAAGGGATAAGGCTGTTTAACATCAGACAGATATATACAGCTCAGAGTCAGCCTCAGATGAATAGCTTGAGTGAACAATAGTGAAGAGAACACGGCAATAGGCTCTCCCCCTATTACGTGGGAGCGAATTCAAATGTGAAATGTGGGTGTTAATTCACCTCTGCCTAATCCTCCGGGAATAAAGGCGTGATTATATATATGTATGTATGTGGTATAATCTAAAAAACTGCCTGAGTACTGTAGTTACTGATCCCATATTATCCTCATTTCCCTTACAAATTCAAATCAGTTAGCTCTAAACGATTTCAACACAGATTAGTACTTCTAATAGTTCATAAGTAGGGGCTGGGCTGTTGTTTACAAACGACTACGACCCAGTTCGCTCAGTTGACCGAAGTGAGCGCAACTTGCGAAGTAAGCAGCTGCCGCGCAATAAAATAGCTCGGCAATTTTCTGTTATGACTTCCGTAGTTATAATTTAGTTTGTTGTCGATTCGTACGATGTCCATATTGCTGTTTAATCTACTGAATGTGATTTTAAGAGATTGTTATTCAATTTTAAATATATTTGCCTTCATCCCACCTGATGAAAAGTAGTCGCCGTGGTCTATGAACGCGTGCAAAACCGAGAGAGTCACACTCGCGCTGCCAACCCTGCAAGCATTGAGAGTTTCTGTGCCGTCAGTGTAAAAGACAAAGCAGGACAAGCTTTTGGTCTTTCACTGACAGCACAAAAACCCTCCAGTGAACTCTGGCTACTCTACTCACCGCCTTTAGTGAGCATTTTTTTTTAAAGCTTAGCACCGAAATTTATTTTAATACATATCATTCATACTTTATACAACTTTGGTGGCAGCCACCAGATGGAAAGTGGTTACTGCAACCTATGAACGTGTGAAACGGGGGGTCACTGCCGTGCTGCCGACCGTGTAAGAACAGAGAGTTTCTGTGCCGTCGTCCGTACAGAAGACACAATCAGGACAAGCCTTTGGTCTTCCCACTGACTGCACAAAAACTCTCCAGTGAGCTCTGGCTACCCTACTCACCGCCGGGTACACAACACGAGGTTGATTAAGATATAGAAAAATTAAATCGGTTCAGGCGGGATTCGAACCCGCGATCTTTCCCTTACAGGGGGAACTGGCCAATAAACCACAGAACCTTTAAATTAAAATTAAATTAAAAATTCATTTATTTCCATAACACACCCTTACCACAAATCCATATCCAGTGGCCCCACACTAGGCAAGCCTGCCCTGTGGGTACCTAATACGATTTACATATAGTTTTTTTTTTTTTACAACACTCCAATGGCTGATCACAAAAATTACAAAACAAAATTTAATTAACTTTGCCCGAAACTATCTAAATTCCTCTATACATATATCCCTCTTACGGCGACTTCAACGCTAATGTCTTATTTAGTATGGTAGAAATCTCATACCATATAAGTTCACTAGCGTATCGATATTCAATTTCTGGCCAGAAGTTAACCGAGTTATATTTAGAGAACAAGGCTTTCTCTAAGGGTGCTTACAAAGAGAAACAAGTTCCCGGTATCGGCGGGCCGGCGTCGGCTTTAGCGTACACTTTAGAAGGTAGGACACGGTGGTATTTCCGCACATTTGAGCAGTCCGACTGGGGAAGTACCTCTGCCCTATAGAATACCGCAGTTATAATAACTTCGTGTTGTATTCCCAGCGGTGAGTAGGGTAGCCAGAGCTCACTGGAGAATTTGTGCTGTCAGTGAGATAACTAAAGGCTTGTCCTGCTTTTTCCTATACACTGACGGCACAGACACTCTGTGCTTACAGGGTCGGCAGCGCGAGTGTGGCTTCTCTAGTGTTATACACGTCCATAGGCCACGGTAACCACTTTCCATCAGGTGGGCCGTGCGCTTGTCTGCCTTGGTGTGTGTAAATGAGTTCGTATGATGGACAGTTTGATATTTCTCTATGGTTCCTATGTTTTGTTGATTGCCTTTCTTGATGAAATCTAAATTATATATATACTATTATTATTATAAAGCTGCAGAGTGTGTTTTCATTGAAAAAATATTTTATATTTTTTATTATGTTTACAATTCCTGTATTTTAGGGTTCCAATAAAGTTTTTTTTAATACCATAGTTACGAGAGAAAATAGGGACAGTCATACATACATTCTCAGGTCAAACCCTTTTCACACTTTTTTAGGTTTCAAATAAAAATAGCCTAATCCTAAAAAAATCTATTGCCACGTTACCTACTTTTCAAAATTATTTACATCATAAAAATGCGAATATTTGTATGTGGAAACTCATTGTTTAAACAGACCTTCGCTCGTTTGAGCACAGCCAACAGTTAGTAAGCACAATGAATTAAAAGTAAAAGGGCGTATGACAAGGTCGTTTTTGATGCGGGATAAACACGTATGTGGTCTGTCATTTGATGTTTTTTTTAAACTAAAATCAAGGAGATTTAATATCACTGTTAGTATTTTTTTATGTAATTGTAGTAATTTAAATATAGATCCGTGAGGTCAAACAGGGAGATTTTCAAAATGGAAACTGAAAAAATGGCCTCTGTGGCGTAGCGATGGAACATTTGACTGCTACGCAGGGACGCGGGATCGATTCCCGCTCAGTGTAAATATTTCTATGCATGAATATGTATACTTGCATTGGTCTGAGTGTTTCTATGTATGATATGTATGTATTTACAAAAAAAAAATTGTATCCAAGTATGTTTAACCGCATTCTAGATTCCATAACACAATCTAGTTAAGCTATTGGTCTAGATAGCGTATTGTGGAATGTTGTAGAATATTCATATTTATTTATTTATGTAGGGCCTCGTATACATCCTTCATGACTTTCCGAAGTAAAGCTTATGACTTTCGTCATTCATTCATTCATAATGATATGACAGCTTTCTCAACTAAGAAATTAAAGTTTAATCTCCTCAACGCTTACCTTCAGTGTACAGTACATTACTAAACGGAAGTATTAATACTATACTCAACATTGATTAGACAATTGGCTGGTCTTATTAACAACAGAAGTTTATTCAATGATACTCAACAACTTGTTCTAATCAATGGATTCTGAGTAGATCGTGAGACCTTCCAAACATTGTTCGAAATTCTTACGCTGTTCAGGAAATTACATTATATAAAGAGGATATGCTATCTATACAGTCAGCATCAGATCCACCTTGACTATATATCGATCTGATGCTGAATATACAATACGTGAATCAGTTCAAAAAGATGCTGGATATTTCGTCCTGGATTTCAATTTGTTTTATTTAAATTTTTGTGGTCACCATGGCCTGTGGATGCGTGCAAAACCAAGAGAGTCGCACTCACGCTGCCAACCCTGCAAGCATTGAAAGTTTCTGTGCCGTCAGTGTAAAAGACAAAGCACGACAAGCTTTTGATCTTTCCACTGACAGCACAAAAGCACTCCAGTGAGCTCTCTCTGGCTACCCTACTGACCGCCGGGAACACAAAACGAAATTATTATGGCCGCGGTTATCTGTCAATTCACAACTGTGCATCTATATAGAAGCATCATTATCCTGTTTTTCATTTTAACGGGTGCCAATTCTTCACGGATACCCCCACCACCGGCGCCAGTGGGGGAGGTTATGTCGCACTTGAACCGACTAAAACGCACGCCAACTGTGTGGACCGCAGTTTGCCGGAGGTAAGATTATCAGAGAATATGTCTCACACCGGTCGGCCCAGGACCATCTCTTATGAGACGGCCCTCTTCGGTTGCGGGGACGGAGTCCCCATCTCATCCCCGGTATGGGAAGGCGCGCGCGCGTACGACACCACATGGGAAGAGATGGGGTGGCCCTAATTCTACTCTGTCGGAATCCACGCGGCATACCTCCATACCTCATTTTTATATGACAATACTACTACTGGGTCAGCCAGTGGTTTTATAAAAATGACGTCTTGATCGAAACGATCATTTGAATAATATCTATACAATATTCATCTTATATTTTAGAAAGGCTTGTAAAAAAATGTATAAGTAAAGATACATAGGCACGTAATAAATGTACTTTATGAAAATACGAATGTTCACAATTAAAAACGCAAACGTTATGAGTTCAATTTTCCCTTCACATTTTTATGAGCTCAATTGAAATATCGTGTTACATTGAAAAACAAAGTCTGTATCTGAAATATTTTCGTGCGATGATTTTTACAATTTCTTTTATTTTTTTTATACCACTTAGTTGGCAGACAAGCACACGGCCCACCTGATGGAAAGTGGTTACCGTGGCCTATGGACGTCTGTAACACCAGAGGAGTCACAGTCGCGCTGCCAACCCTGTAAGTACAGAGTTTCTGTGCCGTCAGTAGAAGACAAATCAGGACAGGCCTTTCCCACTGACGGCACAAATTCTCCAGTGAACTCTGGCTACCCTACTCACCGCTGGGAACACAACACGAAGTTATTATAACCGCGGTATTCTATAGGGCGGAGGTACTTCCCCAGTCGGACTGCTCAATCGGGCGGATATACCCGTAATATTTTATGCCGAAAGCAGAACGAATATCAATGACAACCTAACAAAGCTAATATAAGAAGTGAAAGACACATTTTATTATGGTTTTATCTTCAATCAATCAAATCAATTAGCCCACCGCAGTCCAGCAGTGGACAATGGTCTCTTACCTAGGGCCAAATCTTACTAATGTTATTGCTATATACATTTATATACATGAAAATATTAAAACAAAACTAAAAGAACTGTTATACAACTTATAGCTAAAAGTTATTAAAATACGTCGTGGAATTCCTCCGCATCGCATACCTCTTGTGGTAGCGTTCCCAGAAGAGTGGCAGCATTGCCACGTTGTATGGCAATGCTTATTCTCTCTCCTAAAAATAATTAAGTATAATCTTGGCTTTAAAGTTTCTCTGTGCCCAAATTTCGTTTAAATCTGTTCGGCAGTTTTTGCGTGAAAGTGCTACATACATGTCTCTATCCAATCCATTCATCCATTGGAACCAACTTTCACATTTATAATATTAGGAGATTTATTTATTTATTTATTTCGAAAACCAACAGCGATACAGTAAGTAAATATATACATTATATACTAAAAGTAAGGCTAATAACAGGTTTTCCATTACTATAATACAAAGTTTTAGGATAATATATTTTTATAAACTATATATATATATATATTTTTATAAACAGATTTTTATAAATACATATATATATATATATATATATATATATATATATATATATATATATATACATAACAGCGATACAGTAAGTAAATATATACATTATATACTAAAAGTAAGGCTAATAACAGGTTTTCCATTACTATAATACAAAGTTTAACTCAGCTTGTGAACGGACAGATTTTTATAAATACATATATATATATATATATACATAGCATATATATAGCTATATACATAGCATATATATATAGCTACGCTATAAGCTACATATCTACTAAAAGTTTAAATGTAGGTAACATATAAACTTTAAGTAGATATGTCTAAATTTTATTGTCAGCGAACAGCGGAATGCCGCGACGATCAAGAAGTTGATAGTGAATATGAATTTGAATAGTCTAATGTAAGTGATGCAACTGTAACAGTGCACTTTGAAATGCACTAGCGCAGATGCACACATGCTGATATTCCATCTTGACCAACTTGCGTAGCACCTCACCGCTCGCCACACAGAAGTGAAGTACCGTTTTATGACGGCAGCGGGAGCGACGAAGGATCGCAAGCCAAGCTGCCCGCGTACGAAGGCAACTCGGGCGTCAAAGGTCGATGAACGACCTCCGCCCCCCATAAGCGCAGGCCTGGGGGTGACTGGTGGAGCCGCCTGTCATCCTGGCAGAAGCAGGCCGCCGCGGCGGCGCGCATTGCGCGCCTCCCCGTTTCTGGGGACGAGTTGGGGACTCTGTAGTCCCCACACACCCGAAGAAATCGTGAAAGATGGCCCTGAGTCGGCCGAGGTGCGAGGGATATGCCTGTCAACCTCACCTTCGGCAACCAACACGACCCACAGGCGGCGTGCGTTTTGGTCGGTACGAGTCCGACATAACCTCTTCCACCGGCTCCGGTGGGGAGGTATGCGTAGGGAAATTGCGCACGTAAAAAAAGTACAGTTTTATAAAAGTTGATTAATTTATACACCCTTCGTTTAATTTACATTGTCTTTCAGAGTACATATTATTTGTTGCTTGTATGTCCCCTTAGAACATTAAAATAGGTCAAAATCATTAAAAGTAGCATTATGAGTTCGAGCAATGCGCGTAAGAAGAGTGTTCAGGTTACCATGATCTTGTTAATTTCCAACAACGTTATAAGTATGTGAGTTCAATATGTTAAACAATATAATACAGTTATTTGTCGCACCAAGAGGCACATATTCTAAAATCTATCCTATGTCAAAACAAATCCGAACATTGTAGAACGCTTTCCTATAACTCGATTTGACAGTAAAACCCGAAGTGGAATCTTAATCCTTGCTACAGAATCGGCAGATCTTGTTATTTTTATTGTCTCAACGGAATAACAAGCCGAGGGCCTAATCTCGTATATTGGAAAGAAAATCAAACGACGACAGTTTTTGTGATTTTTCTTCGAATCGTTTTTCTGTTCAAATTCGATTAGGCAAATTACTGAATGATTAATCTGGATTCTGATTTACATGTATCTGTAGATAAAAGATTTCGGGGTATTATCTGAAAGCTAGCCGGATTATGGCTTCAGTTGAAAACCAGCGCTACAGAACCTATACAATTTGTGTTTAAAAAAATATATTTCATGTAAACACCTTATGTACCCATTTTCGCAAGTAAATGATTATGATTATGATTATGATTGTAGCATTAACTGAAGTTTGGCCTTTTAGACACATACTTCACACTTACATATGAAATGTAATGAAGGTTATTGTAAAGGTTGCCAGTTTGCTAGTATTACCAAAAGTACGAACCGACTACGGAAAAAAAGCATTACTTTTGAGGGAGCTCAGCTTTAAAATAAGTTACCACTAAACATCAGAAAAAGTGACTCTCTCAATATCTTAAAGTCACGATTATCATTGTACATAACTGATCATTATTAATTTGTTAATCTCAATACTAGGTGTTCTTTTTTTTCTAGTCTACAGGCTACTTTCAACGACAAATAGCATATTTATTGTAAATTATGTTTTCATGTTAGTGGCAATGTAATTGTCTTTTTGAAAATAAATATATTTAAACCTAAAGGTAATCTTACAAAGGTACTTATATACTAGTGCAGCAACCCGTTGGTGTGCGGAGAACCGCAAATACCAACACTGGCACTCAGTTTCTTTCTATAGTTCGTGATACAATTATAAGGTATAGTTATAACACAAGTCAAAGTTAGCAAGGGTAAAAGGTATCAGAGCTCCACATAACACTCACATAGTCTATATTGTATTGTATTTTTATGAAGTTTTTCTTTTGTTATTTGTAATGTTTAATATTGTACAATTTATATCACAAATAAATATTATGTTAAATCGATATTTATTTGTGATAGCGAATTTATTTATATATATTTATGTATATTTATCTATATTCACTAATTAAATCTATTATAATATATACATTAACAAGAAAAAAAACAAAACTTAAAATGCGTCGTGAAATTTCTCCGCATCACGCCTCTTGTGGTAGCGTTCCCAGAGGGCTACCAGGAATTTATTCATTTTAACTTTTAATGAATAGTTATGCATTATTTAAGTAGGTTTACAGTTATCATATTGAAGTAACATTTTTTTTTATACAACTTAGATGGCAGACAAGCACATGGCCCACATGATGGAAAGTGGTTACCGTGACCATTATTTACATTGCAATCGCAGTATATTGAAATTAAATCCTATTTTTATGTTATCTTCTCTAACTTTTACTTTATTATATTGTTGTTGTATGCTCTGTTATTGCAAGTTTAATAGCAAACTAACTAACTAAGAAACTCGATTTAAATAAGTATATTTTTTCCGTTTATAAAATTCTTACTAATATTATTAATGCGCAAGTAGCTTGTAGCTTGCTTGTCTGTAGCGGTTTGAAAAATAGACTAGACCTTGGGTAAAGGTATAAGCTATATTTGATCGTTATAGTCACATCTTCGTGCACGGAGCTGCGGGCAACAAATTACTTATTAACCAACATAATGAGCGATCTCTACTTTGTAGAAACAGAACGCGCTGCGTGAAAATCAAAATAAATATCAATTATGTTTCTGCAGTCATACACAACGCATCCCTCACGGTTTTTATACGAGAATTGCTCTCCTTAATGGTGAGCCCAATGGAGTAATGAAACTCCGTCAAGTCCCAAGGAGACTCCAAATTTGAAAAAGGCAAACAGAGGAATAACAAACAATCAATTTGGTTGCGGAAAATCTCAAAAGCAAACATTGGGTCATTAAATTTTCTCCGATTCGCAAAGAGAATTCAATTCTAAATATTACATTTGGTAGCCTCGATATTCAAAAGTATATATATACATTTATGTATAGGTAAGATATATAGGAAAGTGTTCAACATAATTTGCAATGCGATTAGGTACTAACTGACGAGTACCTTTTTTTTAAATGCTGAAAACCCCCCGGATACCCCGCCACCGGAGCCGGTGGGAGAAGTTATGTCAGACTTTAACCGACTAAAACTCACGCCGACTATGTGGGCCGCAGGTTCCCAGAGGGGAGATTATCTGAAACATATCCCTCGCAACCCTGGCCGACCCAAGACCGTCTCTTATAAGACAGCCCTATTCAGGTATGGGGACCACGGAGACCCCATCTCATTGCCGGGTATGGGGAGACGCGCATTGCACACCGCCGCCGCGGCCAACTAACGAATACCTAAGGCTTGTTATCTGTATAAAATATGACTAATTATATTACCGAAACCGAAGTCATTGTTTGATATATATGCAATTTGGAGTTGGTTGATTACAGTTTACAAACTAAAATCTGGTTAACAACTTGACAATGTATTCTAGCTGCGCAGAAAGAGTTCTTTTTTTTATTTAAATGATTTTTTGATGATTGTGTGGGCCAGCAGAGATTATATTAAACTCGCGTCATTGGTTGATCAGTTCTTTTTTAGTTAGTCCATATAAAGTAATGCAAACTTTCTAACTTTTATTCAATAGTATTTAAACTATCATGGTCACTCACATCAGTATCAAAATAAACGGGAAAATCAAAACAATAAAACATGGTAAATATCCCGTTTATTTTGATACTGATTTAATTCAAGAGGTTTGCCAGTATCTCTAAAAAGGTTAACAACACCTTTTCTTGATTTTATATTGCGGAACTTTGACCTACTTTTCCTAATATTCCTAATACCAAGCAGTCATTCCCCTAAACTGCATTCATAAACTAAATGTGAGTTATTATTACCAAAAAAAACATGTCGTGAATAAAAATTTGAAACAGCTGCCCGCCTTCCCAGGCATTTGTGAAAGTTGATAGATGTAAATATTTACTGTCAGTATAGTACCCGCACACTACGAATAGTTATAGATTCTAGTCGTAAACTGTGGTGAGGCTTTGTGACGTAACAGTTTCAAATTAAGCTATAGCTATAGGCCTGCATAGTTTTCTCTCTTACATTTTCACTACAAAGAGAGGTACAATAGGTGTTTGAGCTGTTATAAACCGAGTGGGCAAAGGTATTACATATGTATATTCATGGTTACGTACATACATGTGCTCGCGCCTATTTCCCTTCGGGGGTAGGTAGAGACAATAGTCCGCCATTTGACTCCATGAAGTATGTAACTTCAGGAGGTCTAAAGAGGTCACTTTTTGGAATCGTTTCGTGTAAATATTGTCGCAAGTCAAAATATTATCCTAATATTTTGACTTGCGACAATATTTACACGAAATTAAAACCTGCTTAGTAACTGAATTGTTTTAATTCTGCACATACCTATGAGTGACATTTAATTAATTTTATAGGAATCTATTGAAATCTACTGTAAATTCATGAAAATGCTGATAGTTTTTAGCAGAATCGCACAATGTGACCTTTTTAGACCCGCAATAGGTTATTCCACTGTCATGTCAACTACTTCTGAGCTGCCCTTTTGCCTAGAACATTGACATTTTCTGAACTATGTTAATCGATCTCACGTTTATCGCTAGATATGTTGACCGATTGAAAGTTTTCGCCTTTCTTGAGCTGTATAATAAGAGGAAAGCCTCGTCCGTACAACAGGTGTATCGGTATCTATGTTTGGCTTGGCTCCAAAGATTTTGATGAGGCCTATACATACGGAAGTCTGTTCGTCTGTATCTGAACATTATTGTTTATCAATTTCAGGTATCAACCCGCACTGGCATGGTATCCCACTATGTGCGGCTCCAGATCGTGGTGCCAGAAGCCTTCATCCTTGGCTCTGGTGAACACCACGTGGATCTAGGAAGCGTCATACATCTCATCTGCATTGTGGAAAAGGTAAGCTTTTAGCCTCATTTCAAAAGTGTGTGTATGTGTTTTTTTTTTTTTTTTTAATTTACATGCTTTTTATCCTTCCAGAGTCCAACACCTCCTCAATACGTGTTCTGGTACCACAACGACCGCATGATCAACTACGACGCCACTCGCGGTGGCATCACTGTGGAGACGGAGCCGGGTGCGCGCACGCAGTCCCGGCTCACAGTGCGCGGCGCCACGCTCAAAGACTCCGGGAACTACACCTGCAGTGCCAGCAACACCGAGCCGGCGAGCATACACGTTTTTGTTTCTGAAGGCAGTGAGTATTTATGTCTGTCTGTCAAGATCTTTTTCTTAGGAATGCGTGCCTTTACACCAAGTATCGGCACAGCAGTCTCCAGATTACTCCCTCAACCTGTGCCCGATGCCCTCCACAAACCGCTTAGCCACCACGCTTCAGCAACCCAACGTCTCCACCACAAAGTTGACGAACAAATGTGAAATAAATTATGAAGATTAGTGAAATGGGTAAGGGACGACGCTTGCATGTGAATTAATATCAAATCAATATTCAAAATTCTCTTTCCCATTCTTTCAGGCAACAAAATGGCGGCTATCCTGCGCCGCAATACGAGCGCGATCCACGGCATCACGTCGAGCGTCACCTGCCTGCTGCTGCTGGGCTCAGTGCTGCTCCACTTCGGTTTGCGATGACGTTAGAGTTAAGCACTATAGTTCAGCACTGTATGAGGGTTTAGCTTCGTTCTAGATACATTTGCGGATTTATGGGTATACTGTTACGGGAGGGTCAATGTTCTGTTCTTTTTCGTCGAGTGCCAATCTTGGTTGTATTCAAAAGTTCCAAGTTTGTACTTGGAGCCCAAAAGATGTTTAAAGTGAATGCTCCAACAGAAAAAAAAAATCATATAATTGAAGATACAGATGTTATTACATATTAGTTTATTAGAATTAGAAATAGTTATTTAAAACAAATAATTGCTGTCTGTTGCTTATTCTATTCATTTCATCACATGGCTATTTGTATTTGCGTATCTTATAAACAATTACCATGCGTGGACAGTGTATTTGACAAAACATTTGCCGTATTGCCTATTTGACAAATATGACCAATACCAAATACGTACAATTGACAAATATTTATTACAAAATAGTAGTAATATATATTAACAGTAGACAAAATGTCACCTCTTTAAAGAAAATGCTTTTTGGTGAAGTAAATTGTGTTTGTTTAAATATGCATGTTTGCGTCAAATATTTTGCCAAATCAACAACTCCCAATAGCAAACATAAATAGCCAAGTGAAGTGCCACCATAAAATGTGGCAGATATCTGTATAAATAAATATTTGTCGACCTTGTTAATTTGTAATATCATTACGGCAAGTAACATCTTGTAGCTACAACTAAGTAAGTATCATAGAAAAGTCCTTCAGCCTTTTCCAGAGCAACGATGATCCTTGTTAACTAGAAATAAATTTGGCCAAAGATACAACTAAAAACAATTCTACCTTTTATCATAGTGTATCCTCATACGGTGTTAAAATAAAATAGAAAATACTTCGTTTCAAATTTAAATCATTGAAATAATAAAATAAGTTGATTGTAACAAAATAACTACGTAACTTAGTTACTTATTTAGAATTATGTAGTACTCTACCTTATTATAGGCACTTAGATATTGTACAGTTAAAACAATTCTTAAAATACTAATAGGTACCTATTTTATAAACATTTGTTCTTCTGCTAATAAAATAAAAAAAAATCGATAAAGAAACATGATTTAGAATTTTGTTCTTCATCTTTACCTTAGTACTTATGTTGTAAGTACGTGGCTACATAAAAAAAATAAAAAAGAATAACATTTTTATTCTAACTTTTGTTCCATATTCGTAATATATAATATTAAAATAAGATGTTTCCTTTTATTATTAAAACTAACACAATATTACGTACTAATTTGGATTGTTATAGTTTTGATTTTGGATTGTTATACTGAATATCTCTGACTATCCAATCGTTTAATAAACCCACCTCAATTACATTCATGGGGTACCTATAACCTTTTCTGATTCAAAGTATTTACAAAAATCAAAATTTGTTGATTACAAAATATACATTTCAAATTAAGTACCTTTAGCAATTTATTTTATGGTATTTAGAATAACATATATGTCGAATATTTGTGAAGTCGTTTGTTATAAAAAATAGTCTCATAAAAAAATAATTAGGTATGTCTGAGATAAGATTTATTTCTTAATTTTCATTGTTTAGGATAAGGAGTTCTGTTATAATAATAATTGATTTTGCATTTTTGATGTAGAAATAAGAAAATTTTTTAGTTAAAGTAAGTACAATTTTTGAGTAAGAATTGTATTGTTTAATAATAATATAATATATTTATTCTTTTAGAGATGTGTGCTAATGTTTGGTTTATTGTCGTTTGAACTTTTTCTAGAAACCTTTTATGTGAATATTATTTTTATAATTTTCACATTATACAAGATATGCTCAACAATTACTCGGTAACACTTGTATGTAAGTACTGAATATTTTATTGCGTGCACTCTGTAAATATAATGTCATCATACTTATATGCAATTATATTTTAATATGATTTTTTGAACTTCAAAATAATAAAACCGTCTTCTAAAAAAATCGGAGCAATTTTGGAGATTGCCTCCCAGTTTATAAATAAAAACCATTGATTTTTTTATTTTTTCAAGCCGCTTCGGCATTTAACATACCTACTCAAATAGAGACAAAATCATTCTATAAATTCAAGGCGATCGTTCATCAATATTTCATAATAAAAGTTATTTAGATGATATAAATAATAATAATAAGAAATTCATTGTAAACTTTAACAATATATTATAATTACTATCAAATTAAATGTATTAATACATTTTGATAGTAGCATAATAATTATGTTTACGTATTAAAATTGTGGTATTCTTTTATATTTGTCACAGAAACAAACAGATTTCGGAATGAAGTCAATTAAATAATACGTATGTTATAATAAATATATAATATTATGTATGATAAATTAAATGTCAAATATATGATACGTATACAGAAAATTAATAAATTAACAATATCGTTTTTATTTCGTCATTTAATCTGCAATATTAAAATTCAATCATAAAGTAATAATTAAGTTCGATAACACTGGAACTATCTATTTCAATAATAATTATATATTCTCAGGCATAGAAATTAAGATGATTTGAATTCAAGATAATAGTAACTAAACACCTGATAATTATTAATAAATGGAAGATATCAGAAACTATAACACCTACAAACTTAGCAGGTAAAAACGTATTTTACAAAACTCCACCCACGCGTGCGAAGTCGCGGGCGGCTGCCAAAATACTGTAATATACTTGATTTTTCATCAACGATTCTAGCACTATCTAAACCCATAGTAAGCATAGCGTAACTTGTTTGTATTATGGGTTCTAGAATGCGTGTAAGCATACTTAGAGACATATTCTTTTATACAATACATGTTACTCATCAAAACACACAGCTCAATCCAAATAGGCATTGTATGCTACAAATAATATTTGCACTGACCGGGAATCAAACTTTTGATCAAGTTGTATTCCAAGAACATAACTACAGCAGGGTTTAGTTACTATTAAATCTTAATACCATAGATAGTCATTACCATAAATACTATTATAAAACCATAGAGTTATAGACTAGCCATGTAATATACCACAAGTATACTTGACATTAAGATTTGAACGTTTGATTCTAAAATTTGGTATCTTTTGTAAATATAAATAATAAACGAAATATAATTAATAATCATAATAGCGCTTAGTGTTATTATTAGTAAATTTGTAAATAAATTCATCAGTGTTATTAAAGTCATTTAATGTAAATAATATTTCGGTGATCATGTATGCAATAAATATTAAATTTCCTTGGATTTTTGTTTTATTATAATACATGTGAGAGAGGTTGTTCTAACGTAAATGCAAAGCGTCAAAAACACAAATATAAAATTGTACCTACTACTAGTGTTGCGCAAATTTTCTTTCTTTTCCTTCTTTCTTTCTTTGTAAAAGTGCGACGCAGACGACAGACTATCCATAGCGTGCTGTATAGGCTCTAAAAAAAGAATCAATTAATATATATTTATTTATTTATTCCTTTATTTGCGTAATATGTACTATCATATGAGGCCAAATATAATCTAATGCTGGAGCGGATACAAAACAAATTTATTAGATTTCTATATCTAAGGTTGTATGGTGTGTATCCTTATTATCCGCTAATGTATCCCACCTTATTCATTTTGGGAATGTTGGGGTACAATGAACTACGGGTGAGGCGTGAAGTCGCGCTGGTAACGTATATGTTGGCGGTACTGAGGGGTAAGCTATATAACCCAGCAATACTGGGTGCTTTGTGTCTGTGTGTGCCGGACCGGTACGTGTGGCGCCGTCGCCGGCCGCCGCTGCTGGCGGTGCCGCGCGCGCGCACGAACCTGCAGGCCGAGGTCCCGTTCACTCGGGCCCTTCGCGCCCTCAATATGATATCCGAAATAGTGGACATGTTTGCGGGTTCTCTGAGTGAGTTCACAAGGGCATCTTTGTATGTCATTAGTTATAAGTTATAGCTTAGTTAGAATTAGTTATAAGTTATAGTTAGTAGAATAGGTTAAGATTTACAATGTACAATTTGCTAACTGCCGCATTGGGGCAACCTGTAATGGTAGTTACATAATGAAAAAAAAATAAAAAAAAAAAAAAAAATAATAATAATAATTTGATCAATAAAAATAAAATAAATACAATGTATTATGACCAGTAATGACATGCAAATATTACATGGACTGTATTGTGCGGGGGGTGAAGTTAACATGTTTCATATGACACTTTACACAACAAACAAGATAGGTGATCGGGTTGCCGCGGAGGTGGTTTAGGCATTGAATGCAACCCGAGAAATTAGGAGAGGATGCACTAACCTTCACGGGGCCACGTGCCGTCGCAGCCGGTGCACCGATCTTCTCTTCCTGGCTCAGGAGTTGCCGCCCACATCACTAAATCACTTGAGGGACACACGAGAGGCACAATCCGATCGGTAAAGGTCTATGAAAGCGGTTAAAATCCAACAAACATTATTAATTTCTAAGAGTCGCGTGCGCGGCCGCCATTGTTTACTAGTTCAATGCGAAGTGACGATGCGGCCACTGTCCATTGGCGGGCGAAAACTATTGCTATCTTTCACTTAGAGGTAGTGCGGGAGGGAGATGGGTACAGGAAGCGTGTGTCCAGCGTCAACCAATCGAGACGATTTGAGTATGCTACTACTGGCGCCACCATTCCCCCCGGCTTGAAGGGTTACCTTCAAAACGAAAAATGCGGAACAAATCTAAAGTATAATCTAAATCTAGGTTTGGGAAATAACAACTAAAATATAAATCTAGATTTGAACTCGTGCCTACTGCTGGCTAGGCAGAGGGCAGAGGCGAACAACCGGGCGCAGATACGATCCGGTTGCGGTTTTAACCCGTACAACACGAGTTATCCCGCGGGAATCGGGAAAAACTTCCTCTACTACTCCTAGAGGCCAATGTAAAGGAGGCGCATTCTCAGTCATAAGGACTACCACCGTACCTACAGTAATTGGGTTGGATGGAGTATTCCATTTTTGACGCGACTGCAGCGTGTGCAAATAATCGGTTCTCCAACGATTCCAAAACGATTGGACTAATTTATCTAAAAGAGCGTGACGAGTTAGAAGGTGCATTCTATCGTCATCAACATCTATTGCGGGCAAATATTTTAGAGGAGTCGTATTTAAGAAGTGAGCTGGCGTCAACGCTAATGGCTCTGACGGATCGCTAGATAGAGTCCGACACAGCGGACGCGTGTTCATCACCGCCTCTACTTGAGCGAGTACGGTACTCAACTCCTCGAACGAGAGAATCTGTTCGCCTATGACGCGAAACAGATGCGACTTAAGGCTTTTAATATTCGCTTCCCAATTACCACCAAACTGACTAGCTGCAGGCGTGTTAAAGTACCATTCAATGCGATTTTCGGCTAAGATGTGAGCGAATTCACTTTGGTAGTACTTAGACCGTAAGAATGTGTGCAATTCCGAAATACTACGTCGGGCCCCTACATAGTTTGTACCGTTGTCCGAATACATGCGCTTAACCGGACCACGACGCGACAAAAAACGTTTAAAAGCGGACATAAAATTTTGCGTACTTAAATCACCGGTCAACTCTATATGAACCGCGCGAGTTGTCATACAAATGAACAAACAAACATAAGCTTTCGTGGAGCGAATGCCACGACCACGAGCAATGGTGACTTTGAAAGGCCCAGCAAAGTCTGTGCCGGTGTGTACGAAAGGTTTTGCGGATTGAACAACACGACAAGAGCGATGATCGGCCATTTCAGGCGCGATAAAACGTGGGCGGAGTTTAAAACAAGGTACACATCTGTGTACTCTAGCGCGAATCAAATTACGAGCGGAAATTATCCAGTATTTCTGTCTCAAAATAGACATTAACAAATCGGGACCAGCGTGACAATTCACCTTATGATGATAATCTACTAACAAATCCAATACGTGGTCCTTACGCG
The DNA here is from genome assembly GCA_963662185.1 of Eilema griseolum. NCBI lineage: Eukaryota > Metazoa > Arthropoda > Insecta > Lepidoptera > Erebidae > Eilema > Eilema griseolum. The sequence goes on along the minus strand of OY759248.1, from coordinate 19,117,847 downwards.
GGAGAACTACTGGATGCCTTTGTTCAAATCCTAAACTTGAATTTCTCAAACGACCACCTACTCGAATGAGTCCATCTTCCAAAAATGGTTTCAAGTGTCGGAAAGAACGACTACAAGGTTTGTTAAATTCTAAATTTTTAAATTCAGAAGCAAAATAACATTTCTGCAACTCGCGAAGTATGACCAATTCAGCTTTATCTAAATCAGCGGCGGTTATATGACCGCGCGTAGATAAAATTCTCAAAAATCGGCCTACATAAACAACACAACGCAACAGTCCCGACCAAGACGAGACGCGATCAGCCAACAACAAAATAAGGAACTCTTCACGTGGGACCGATACAACAAGCGAGTGCTTCCTCTCCTCGGGAGGTTCGGAAACCGTAGTGGGATTGAATTGACTAACTGGCCACTTATCTAACGCGGCATGAATCCAGGACGGTCCACTAAACCATAACGGGTGATCTAAAATTTGCGAAGGAAGCAATCCACGAGAGAGACAATCGGCTGGGTTGTCGGTGCCAGCAACGTGAAAGAGATTTTGTGGCGCTAATTCAGATTGAATTTTTGCCACTCTATTAGCGACGAATGTGTCCCAACGATGGGGCGAAGAGTGGGCCCAACACAAAGCGACTGTTGAGTCCGAAAAAGCTAAAATTCTACTAATATTAATGCGAAAATTTACAATTATGTCAAATAAATTACCTTAAAGATTTTGACCACAATACAAAATGTCATTAAGCGACACGGAAGTGCTAGTCTTAGCACTGCCATCCAAAACTACGCGGAGTTTAGTAGTAAGCTTATCTTCTCTAATAACTCCGTGGTGCGGGATAATGTACGAAGGCTGGGTCCCGCCAGTGTCCGCAGGCGCAGGTGAGATGCAACCTTTATCTAAATATTCGTTAACAACCTCATCACAGGCCCGCTTCAACTTTGGAGACGCCTGCATCTTTCGTTCTAAACAAAGAAAGCGTTTTTCAGCGGATACACGGGAGTCACCGAGCGAAAAAATATCTCCCTTGAAAGGGAGCGCGACAACATAACGACCCTGCTCATCACGAGTAGTCGTGCGACAACAAATCTCCTCAGCCATCTTGTCATCAGGGCTTAGGATAGGTGGGACATTGACCTCTTCAATTTCCCAAAACTTGCGGATGGTAGACTCCAGTGGCGGCTCGACGGTGCAACAGAACGAAGCAGTCGAGTGACTAAAACTATCTATAGAAGCGGGTGCGGAACCAATTATAACAAAACCTAGAACTGTTTCCAGTGCGTGCGGAGCGGGGTACGTCGGTCCCCCTTGAACCTTACGTGATAACTGGAGGTGCGGGAGAATCGAAGCGCCGATCAATATATCGACGACTCCAGGAACAGCGTAAGTCTCATCTGCTAAAGGCAAGTCTTTAAATTTCGTTAATAAAGACGTGTCAACCGGGACGGTAGGCAACTGTTCAGTTATTTTATCTATAACGAGCGAATCCATGTCAAACCAAATATTATCATTAAAACGAGATCCAAACCTTGTTTTAACGGTGCCATGAACAGCTGACTGTAAACCTCCAAAACCCTTCACCACTGAGTGGGTTGAACGCTTATTAACATTGAAACCAAGACGTTGACAACAATCTTGAGTAATAAAATTACTTTGCGAAGCGCCATCTAATAGCGCTCGAACAATGTGCGGTTTACCTAATTCATCGACAACAATAACGCGAGCAGTCGCGAGGACAACAGTAGTGAGCGCAGTACTAGCGGACAACGAACACAAGGTGACGTCATTCGCAGCGGTCCCCGGGCGGGCCGGAGCGCGCGCGAGCGCGGGCTGCGGCTGTGGCGCAGGCCGCCGTGTGTCACCGCTCGACGAACCAACTGTGCTCACATTGGATGCGGCATTACTATTTTCAAAATGAAGTAAAGTATGGTGTCTCGCTTGACATTTGCGACAACTATTGCTACTATTACATGAAACAACGCGGTGTTTAGTACCGAGACAATTAAAACAAAAATTATTAGCGCGAACAAATTTATAACGATCATTAGGCGATAATTTTAGGAAACCCGGACACTTGTACAATTGCGAATGATGAGTATTACACAAAGAGCAAACAGGTGATTGTACATGTGCTGGTGCGGTATTAACATAAGTATGAGTTGACTTCAGTGACTTCGATGACGCATCTATTTTGCGTTCCGAAATAACAACTTTCTTCGCGCCTTCATGTTTCGATGAAGAGCGTTGCAATATTTTTATATGCTCGCGAACAAAACTTTCTAAGTCTTTCGAACTTAGGAATTTTATTGCCGCGGTGATCCGACTCAAATAATCGAATGGTTTCGGAATCTAATTTCTTTAAACCCATATACAAAAATAAGAAGTCGCAGAGGTCATCGATCTTTAGGTTCTTTACGGCGCGAACAGATGATGCGAAAGTATCTAGAAACTTCTCTAAGTTTTGATCGTTACATGCCGTAATGGATTTCAAATCAAACATCTGATCCAAATATGCGTTAGCTACCGATCTTTTATCCTCATACTTAGCTTTCAAAGTATTTAAAATTAAATTATAATTTTCGGCACTAAACGTAATTCCAGCGCAAACGGTTATAGCTTTACCAGTTAATTTTTCAACGAGATAATGCAATTTTTCGTGATCTGTCAACGAATCGTTCTTATCTATTGTATTCTCAAAACTATCTATAAATAAACACCAATTGCGAATGTTACCATCAAATTCGGGTATTTGAATTGGTGGCAACTTAGGTCGGTCGCGAGTGGGATTGGGTCGGTCAGACGGTTTCTCCAAACTCCTAGCGACGCGTTTGATACGACAATACAAATCGTCAAACGACGACAAGGCCTGATAACTCACTGAGTAATCGGGATTTAAATTTAACTCTAAAACGTTGATGTCATGTACTAAAGACTCGAAATCCGCGCGCAAACTATCCAAGTTTTCTATAGAACACAAGAACGAATCTCTAATAGCCAAATCAGAGGTTTTAAGTGCATTATCACAAATCGATTGTACACGAGAGTAAATCATTTCTCTTTTAGCGTATAAAAGTTTCAGTTGAACTTTACTATCGGTACTACCAACCTTTGGGGGCATTTTTACAACTAATATCAAACTAAAGTGCGGTAAACAACAAATAAAATGACTTAATCTTAGCGGTACCTACAGTACAGCGACGCGGCGCGAACAATATCCGTAGGCAGGTAGGTACTTATAACTGCGAGTGCCGGCTTGAACAAAACGCGCATAGCAACAAGATCGTACCTACGCGAGCTAGATCGCTGTCTAGGTTCAACTATTATTTCAGGGATTAAGTATTGCGTAATATCTATTCAAATTAAAATACTTTCGTATGAATTTGAATGAAATGCGAGCGAGGTATTGGTCACGTATCTACCCACGTAGGTATTAGGTAAATACGATGCGAGCTAGCGGCGAACGGACAACTTAATTGAAACAAATAAAAACAAAGCCAAATGCGTTAGGTATTACACTGTGCCTATGCACTAGGGTGTCAGGATACCTAAGATCTAAACCTAAATGCCTAGATGCGGGGTTTTCTGCTAAAATAACTAGGTATTTAGGTGCGGTGCGTTTATTCCCTGTGGAATAAATAACAAAGGCGAGCTACGACTAAGGATCGATACGATAAGAGAAATGCGAGCGAGGTATAGCCACGTACATAACCTATGTAGGTATCAGGTAAACACGATGCGAGCCAGCGGCGAACGGACAACTTAGAAATTGAAACAAATAAACAAAAGCCAAATGCGTTAGGTATTACACTGTGCCTATGCACTAGGGTGTCTAGTATACCTAAGATCTAAACCTAAATGCCTAGATGCGGGGTTTTCTACTAAAATAACTAGGTATTTAGGTGCGGTGCGTTTATTCCCAATAGAATAATAACAAAATTGCGAACTACGACTAAGTATCCGGCTCGACCAGGACCAAAAAGAATGGTGGTGCGATTCTCATGCCACCTGAGCTAGTGGACTGTATTGTGCGGGGGGTGAAGTTAACATGTTTCATATGACACTTTACACAACAAACAAGATAGGTGATCGGGTTGCCGCGGAGGTGGTTTAGGCATTGAATGCAACCCGAGAAATTAGGAGAGGATGCACCAACCTTCACGGGGCCACGTGCCGTCGCAGCCGGTGCACCGATCTTCTCTTCCTGGCTCAGGAGTTGCCGCCCACATCACTAAATCACTTGAGGGACACACGAGAGGCACAATCCGATCGGTAAAGGTCTATGAAAGCGGTTAAAATCCAACAAACATTATTAATTTCTAAGAGTCGCGTGCGCGGCTGCCATTGTTTACTAGTTCAATGCGAAGTGACGATGCGGCCACTGTCCATTGGCGGGCGAAAACTATTGCTATCTTTCACTTAGAGGTAGTGCGGGAGGGAGATGGGTACAGGAAGCGTGTGTCCAGCGTCAACCAATCGAGACGATTTGAGTATGCTACTACTGGCGCATATACTTACATATACTATATATATATGTAATACTTATATACTTATGTAATAGAGAATACTATTATGATAATGTTTACACTATTCAAATTAAAATTATAATAAATCATCTGAAATTCATCGTCAATAATATAATTTCATTCGATATTTAATTAATCCAAAAGAAGTTAATAGTAATATCGTAATTTATATGCTGTAATGCATACGACGCGTAAAAATTGCAGAGTACAATAAAATTCCAGGTAATTTGGGTTGACCGCGCGCACAGCATAAAAAAATTAGCGATAAAATAGAATATTTATATCAACACGCGCAGGCGGGACACATTATATTTTGTGATAATGTAACAATCGCTGGATTTCTATATTGAGTATGTATACAGTTTTGCCAACAGAATTATCATTGGCGTCGTGTGATGAACATTTTACGCACTATAGAAACTTTTTACTTGTCGTAGACTGACCTATTTATTTTTTTTATAGACAAGTGGCAATTCTTTGGCCGGCGTATTGTAGAATAGAGTCTGGCTAACGAAAGCTGGCCCCAGAATATTGGAGGCAAATTTAAAAAATACATGCATGACAACACTAAAATCATACTATGAGAATTGGAATAACCTACTTTGATACCTGGCAATTCATTATTAAAAATATCATATATATAGACTGTATAAGAAAATTATGTTAGGGAATATATAGGTGTTGGTATATGAGGTAAATATGGGCAGAATCCGAAAATAAATAGGGAAATAAAATACGATAATATTCCACACATAATAACTTAGTTTTATTCATCATAATCAAAATCAGATTCTAACATTTCAATGCCAAAAGATTCATCACTGTCACTAGTTTCGCTGTCTCTAACATTACAATAAAACTTCCTAAATTTTCTTCTGTTATTTTATCACGTTCTTTATATTTATTTTCAATATGTATCACATGATCAGTCATTTTCTTCCAATCCTGAGAACTTACGTTTTCAAATGAATCTTTAATTATCTCTTCTAATGCAGCTGTAGTAACTGCAATATTTTTGCTAGCCACTTTACGTTTTGTCAAACTCCACACAAGCTCAATCGCATTTAGATCACAATGGTAGGGTGGAAGTCTCAACACCTCATGACCACATTGATTTAAAATTTCATCAGCTTCATATTTTGGATCAAGCGTATTTCGTTTTACAATACACAACAGCTCTGCTTTCGTGTGGTAGTCCTCATATTGAATTCCATTATCACGAAGCCATTCTCTTATATTACTTTTACGCGTTTGTGTGTTAGGAACCTTATTTATAATTACCGAATGGTAACTAGCATTATCCATTATAATTACACTTGGTTCTTCCAAATTTGGTATAAGTTTTTCTTTAAGCCATTTATTAAAATTTTCAGCATTCATGTTATGGTGATAATCAGCATTTTTTGATTTAGTACTAAACACTAAGAAAGAGTTTGGTACGGGGCCTTTCTCTGATCCTGCATGAACTATATAATGTACCTTTTCCCGGTCGAAACATTTTCAATTGCACCACTAGTTGAAGGACCTTGCCATAACTTCTTAGGCTTGTAGTTTCTATGGACATAAGTCTCATCTACATAAATGATCGGCTTGCCTTCTGCACGTTTTCCTGCTATAGTTCTTAAAAATCTATGTCTCCAAGCAGATATGTCATAGCGTTCTATTAATACAGAACGCTCATTTTTATTCTTTTTAAATTCATAGCCATTGGCTAATAACAAGCGGCGCAGAGTTTCTCTGCATCCGTTAAAATCAATACTTTCTTTTAACTCCACCAACAGTGTGCTCAGTGTAAGAACTTGTTTTTTAACTATATAAAATTCGTTTATCTTGTTACGCATAGCATCTATGTCAAAGTTATCTAGGTTAGACACAGTAGGTTTCCGTGGACGTTTCTTCCCCGGGGTACTCCAGACACCTTCATTTACTTCACCTTCCCTTTTTACTCTTTTTAGTGTTCTGACACTCACTTCTGCAAAGAAGAAATACGAAATATGTAATTAATTCTTGGTATTAGTAAGTAAAAATGCAAAGGTTTTATTCGGCATAATTTCAAAATATCAGTGTATAGTAAAAACTTACCAGTCATTGAAGCTATTTCTTCTAAGTACTGATTCTGGGTTATTATCCTATCTTTCTGCTCTAATTCAGTGAGATTTTCAATAGTTCTTACTATTTCATTAACTCCTTCGACATCTTGCAGATTCTCTGTTAAAGAAAGGTAATCGTTTTAAAATTAAAATTCATTATGAGTATACGTAAAACATAGGTGATGTTATTAAAATGAATTATTGGTTGACTGATGCGATATACGAATGAATATAATTAGTTTTATTCAATACATAGAGAAGCGTAGGTAACTTATTTGGAAGGATACGTAAATTATAAATCAAAATTTTATTAGGACGACCGGATAGGTAGGTGTTTAAAGTATCAAAATAATATTGTCTACTAATCTATGAAATTCAACACCACACGTAGACAATCTTGTTTTTGTTTAAACGCGGCATCACCCTGTTGTTGTATTTCGTTGAACTTGCCAATCATGCAAAACAACATCTTTCGTACACCACTTTTGATAGATTTGTTCATTTTAAGCCGTAATTAGAATCACAATTTACACAAACGCATACAATTTGTAAACAGAGATACCGAACGACAACCTTGTCAAATTGACGTTGACGTTCATACAGAGTTGCTATATAAAAAGTTCGCAAATAATTCCAGGGCCTACTTTCATTAGCCAGACTCTAGAATGGCATCATTATAATTACTTATTAAAATTAATAAGCAAGTACTACAAATTAATAAGTAATACTATTGATAAATACCGAGACAATTTGGCAGTTTATATTTTTATATCTAATATTTGTCTTACCTCGGTAATATTTTATAGATTGCTATAGATTATTTCGACTGTCAATAACTATCTAATAAATATTTAAGTCTCAACGGCTATTCTCACCAATTTTATTAAAACGCATATACTTAACCAATAAATTGACGGTTTGTACACAAAAATAATCTAAATATTTGTCATATTTGTTGCATTTCTGCACTTGAGAATCTTGTCCGTCTTAGAAATACAATTTAATAAGAATTTAAAAAAATATTCTATATTTAAATAGCCTTTTTCCATAGGTGCTGGTTCTGGGCGAATGGTGTACGGACGCATGTCCATGACAGCTATGTCCTTTATGGGATTTAACGTAGGTATATGTCATGTCATGCGTTGACGACTGTCACATACGTCAAATCCATGTAAAATCCCATACTTTTGTCATTCTCGTATTCTACAATACACCGGCCAAAGAATTGCCACTTGTCTAAAAGGGTCGATCGCATAAAAAATGTGTCGTCTGCGCTGCACCATATCGTGATCCAAATTGATGAAAAGTCACACAAAAATATATCAATACTAGCTGTACCCTGTCATGCTTCGCTGTGGCAAATTGTGATTGAATGGTTACGAAATGAGAAACAAAACAAAGTGGTATGTGTACCACTTAACTGATCGTAAAAAATAACAATTTTTTCGGGGTCGCGGATATGTGACTGATGCAAAAATTAGATAAAAACAATCCTTGACGCGCATTATATATCATGCTAAGATTTCAGCTCAATGCAGAACTTTTAGAGTTTTTGAAGCGTACACAAATCAACATAACATTTTTATATAAATAAGATATCAAATAATATTTTAAACGCAAATATAATGTACTTACTTCGATTTGAATACCTTGAACCGATACGATTTCTACCGCTTAATTAGTTTATTGTAATACAGCTATTTTAGTATCTTCTGTTCCGACAACAGATTAGTCAGGCTACGGTAAAATATGCAAATGATCTTGAAACATGATTAAAATACAATAAGACATATATAAATCAATTATACTGTTACGTTTGTACAAAACGACTATAAGGCTGTTTTCTATGCGACAGCAGATAGTAATAATACTCCTAGTGGTGGATAAATTTTAATTGCAATAAATCTTGCTATTAACCCGACTGCCGTATCTGTCTGGTCAACGACAGCAGAAAAAGTTTGTAGTATATAATAATATGTATAACAAATGTGTCATGTTTATATATAGGCCTATTATTATTAGTTATTATTATTTGTAAATAGTCGCGATTTGTATATAGACTCGGAGGCGAAAGCTTCGGATACGACTGGAATTAACGTCCGGAGGAAGAAAGGAGAGTTCCAGTATTATTATTATTTATTAGCGACCCAGGGAGTAGGGTGTACATACATACAAACATACATATAATCACGCCTTTATCCCTATAGGGTTAGGCAGAGGTATACTAAGACCCACATTTCACCAATCTTTGTATTTTATCTCACGTAATAGAGGGTGAGCCTTTTGCCGTGTTCCGAGCACTATTGTTGACTCAAACCATGCATCTGATGCTGAGTCTGGGTTGTATATGCCTGTCTGATGTTAAACAGTCATATCCCTTAGTCGCCTTGTACACTGCATGGAAAGACATGAGGTGGTCCAAATTGTACTCTGCCGGGAATCATACGGCTACGCGGAGGGGTGTGCCCGTAGTGATTTTGCCCGTAATATTATTAGTTATTATTATTCATGTATAAATAAATATATTATTATTAGTTCAGTGGGTACGTGCCTCTAGAGATGTGACACAAAACTATAACAATAAAAACGTTAACGACCGCGTCCCTCATTAGTTTCTGTTAACATTTTAGACGCTTTGTAATTTATTCATTTTTTAATTATTACAGAAAGAAAGTGTAATACAGAAAGTGTTATAACTAGGTTAAAGTCGTTTTCGAGAAAATCGAGGTTCGAGGACTACCTACATATAAAAACAAAACAAAAAACCTCGATATATTAGTATTTGGAAAGAATATATTCTAGTCTTTTCTATTTCTTGACGCCTGAACCTGCAGCTTTTTAAATATTATGTATTGTTTATATATTTTATTTGGATAATTCGATAATTCTGTAAGTAAATAGTACATAATAGTACAACAAAATAATAAAACATACTGTACTAAACTTATGTATGTAAGTAGGAGCATCGTCTTTTTAATCATGGTTTTCATTAAGTCAAGTAGGTAAATGCAACATCTACACTTATTGCAAAAGTTCCTCAACAAAGCAATAACTCAAATTTATTGCACTTTCAACTAATTATAGCACCTTTTTTTTTTTATTTTTTATTCCACTTAGTTGGCAGACAAGCACACGGCCCACCTGATAGAAAGTGGTTACCGTGACCTATGGACGTCTGTAACACCAGAGGAGTCACAGTCGCGCTGCCAACCATGTAAGTACAGAGTTTCTGTGCCGTCAGCAGAAGACAAAGCGGGACAAGCCTTTAGTCTTCCCACTGACAGCACAAATTCTCCAGTGAGCTCTGGCTACCCTACTCACCGCTGGGAACACAACACGAAGTTATTATAACCGCGGTATTCTGTAGGGCGGAGGCACCTTTTCTCATAACAGTACATAACTAAATTCCGATCAAATCTCGAGTTATTACACTTTTCGTAAAGACGCATCACATTGTGATGTGTGAATCTTGGCCGGAACAGTATTACAACCGAGAATTTGAGCGACAACACGATAAATATTACGCACCAACTAAAAAATACTACTGAGTTTTGAGTACATAATTAATAATATTTACTTTACTACAAGTTGAGGGTCGAAGTGATTTTCTTGAATTTAATTATTGATTTATCATAATTGTTTCGTGTAGGATTCGAGGAATACATGTTTATTTTATGAGTTTTCTTATGGAAAAAGGAATGTCCGACGATAAAAGTAAGACTACGTTGATGAGTGAGTGCCGTAGGTGTGAAGAGTCGAATGAGAACCAAAGAAATGTGGAGGAAAGTAGCAAACTAACAACCGAAGTCGGTGAGCAATATTTTCTCATTTTCAATCTCTTTAAAAGGAAGCGTGGTTCCTAGCGGAGTAGAATTTGGACCACCCCATCGCGTCACATGCAGTGTCGTACAACGCGACTCAGGGATAGGGCTGCTTAACATCAGACAGATATATACAGCCCAGACTCAGCCTCAGGGAGGCTTGAGTCAATAATAGTGCCCGGAAGACGGTAATAGGCTCACCCCCTATTACGTGGGACCGAATTCAATGATTGGTGAAATGTGGGGGTTAGTTCACCTCTGCCCAACCCTCCAAGGAAAAAGGCGCGATTATATTTAATGTATTGTAAAAGGAAAATAAAATAAAATAAGAGGAAATTGAAAAGTGTTGAAAAATCCTCTAAAATACCGGTGTGTTGAAAAATCCTCTCGTATACCGGTATACTCGTATGTCAGACTCGAACCGACTAAAACGAACGGCATCTATGGGTTGCTGTTGGTTGCTGGAGGTGAGGTTGGCAGGCATCACAACCCGGCCAACCCAGAGTCATCTCTCTCAATTTGGCCCTCCTGGGGTGTGGGGACCACAAAGTCCCCAATTCGTCCCCGACAACAGGAAAGTGCGCGGTCTGTTTCTGCCAGGGTGACAGGTGGCTCCACTTATCATCTCCAGGACTTTTAGAAGGTGTAGTGGCAGGTGAGGTTAATTTAGCTTCGGTCAACTGAGGTGCGAGGGTATTGCCTTATTGGGTCACCTTACAACCCAGTAATTAGAACTGCGATTTTGGGGCCCAGTTCCTGACACATTTGCGCGCCAACAGGAAACTCTGTAGCTATGACCAAGTTTTGGGCCGATAAAATTCATGAAATACGTAGCCATTGAATCGCAAAAAGTAATTGAAACCCGAGATGGCATGCGGTTTTTGTCGATTCGAGTCCAGCATAACCACCCCTGTTATCCAGCGGATTAGTGTTCGTGGGGATTATCGTACAAAAAAAAAAATACAATAAGAATACTTTGGCTCCATTCAGTTATGTTGCATATGACTATTAATAAAACACACTGACTAACTAGGGGTTCAATTTCTGGTTTTAGTGTTTTTTATACCACTTAGTTGGCAGACAAGCACACGTCCCACCTGATGGAAAGTGGTTACCGTGGCCTATGGACGTTTGTAACACCAAAAAAGTCACAGTGGCGCTGCCAACCCTGTAAGTACAGAGTTTCTGTGCCGTCAGTAGAAGACAAAGCAGGACAAGCCTTTTGTCTTCCCACTGACAGCACAAATTCTCCAGTGAGCTCTGGCTACCCTACTCACCGCTGGAAACACAACACGAAGTTATTATACCCGCAGTATTCTGTAGGGTGGAGGTACTTCCCCAGTCGGACTGCTCAATTGGGCGGAAATACCGCCGTGTCCTACCTCCTTCCCTAACCTACTTTAGTCTTTAAAATGAGTTACTAAACAGAAAAATATTAATAAACTGAGTTTTTAAATAAAACGTATTAAAAAGTGTCTTTTTAATACAATAGTTAGTAATACTATAATTAGTAAGTACAATATCAAGATTGTTTAAGTTGCCTAACACTTTGCCTTTAGCTTACCATCAAGCGATGTGAAGTCAAGTTGACGTGTCACAGATAAAAAGTATCTAACCGAATTGATTATAGTTGTATACTGTACATTTTTCTATTAACTTTTCAGACTCATTTTGTCCAAACCAAGATATAAACAAGGTATTTGAAGAATGCAAGTTTGGTCGATTTCATATTAAGTTGTTAGTATCAACTTTTTCTGGATATATCGCTTCTGTACTAGTTACAAATTCAACTTCGTTCTTACTTCCAATAGCTGAGTGTGATCTTGATATGAACCTGAGGCAAAAGGGATTATTAACTGCTATGCCTTTTCTTGGTAAGTAATAATGTTAACAAAATAAGACAAATAACATTCATTCAAGCGTTGATGGACTAGCTGGCGCCTTATTCTAATTGATCAAACGTAAAGGTGCTGATAGACTTGAGCATTCACTTGTGAAGGTATTCAGCTAAATGAATATACAGCTAGAACAAGAGCAACCTTGTTTTCAACGAAATAAGAACGAACTAATGTTCTGTCACTGTTTACACTAACTGAATTTTATCGATGAGCACTCTTGGATCTAAGTCGTGAGACAAACGAGGCCCTAGCCTAGTATAGAGCAGATTCCCGAGGAGAGGGCCAGATCGTGAGAGATGGCCCTGGGTCGGCCGGGGTGCGAGGGATATGCCTGTCAACCTCACCTTCGGCAACCAAAGCGACCCACAGGCGGCGTGCGTTTTAGTCGGTTCGAGTCCGACATAACCTCCTCCACCGGCTCCGGTGGGGAGGTATCCGTGGGGATTATGCGCATGTAAAGAAAAAAAAAAGTATAGAGCAGATTTCGAGGACATTTTAGATACAAGATGTATTCAAGTCACCCATATTGATCGGTAGTCAATACCGATTTTTAACGTAACTTCAAATTAAATACACTAAGCGGTTAATTATCCAAATAGCAAACGCGCCTGTGTAACTAAACATACTCATCGATTTAAAGAAGTTTTATAACAGTTAACTGTACAAATTTATTAAGATAAGAAAAAGTAAAGCAATTTTGGCGCGACTCGAACCCCGATTGATACATAGGAGAATTTGGAGCACTTAAATCGTGACTCGGTAGCTACTGAGCTACCGAGACCACTGGGACAGAGCACCCACCCTGCAAGGAATTGGTCATTGGTTCAAGTCCCACTTTTTTTAGGTAATCGTTAACAGTGAACCACACCTGGAAAGTGTTTATTATTTTGTTTAACTTAGTTTGCGCATTAAAGGTTTTTAAACTTATCTCTTATATGCAGGTGTAATGACTACTTGTATGTTATCTGGTTTTCTAATGGACTCGTTTGGAAGAATCTTCTTTCTGAAGGTGGGCTACGGAGGATTGTTCTTTTTTACATTATTGTCAGGATGCAGTCAAACTTATGAGATGTATGCTGTAGCAAAATTTGGTGAAGGAGTTTTGTAAGTAACTTTATTTATAAACACAGGTGATTTTATTTTTATAGTAAGCACACTATAGAAATAAAGTCATCATCAAATCAAATCATTCATGTGGTGACGGAGAAAGAATACAAGCATCACCATCCCATCTCATCCGAAAGGTGACGTAAGAGGCGACTATCAGAAAAATACGCAGACGATATCACTGCGAGAGAAGGAAAACTCGAAATAATTCCGTCTGGTCAGCGTGGAAACAGTAGTAGTAGTAGGCCATGTCCAGCAGTGGACTACGATAAGCTTGTTTGGATAGAAATAAAACTCTAGGAAAATGTCATCAGAGCTACATAAGTAACATGAAAATAAAATGTACACTTGATGATAATGGCGAATTAAATTGTGGCCATTGACTCGAAGAAATATATATAAAAGTTGGACACATTGGTTGACACGTGGTTTCCGGCAGAGTAGAATTTGGGCCATCCCATCTCTTCCCATGCGGTGTCGTACAAGGCGACTGAGGAATAGGCCTGTTTAACTTCAGACAGATATACAGCCCAGACTCAGCCTCAGATGCATGGCTCGTGGCAACAATAGTGCCCGGAAAACGGCAATAGGCTCACCCCCTATTACGTGAAATGTGGGCGTTAATTCACCTCTGCCTAACCCTCCTCGTTCACGTTCCACGCCTCAAGGCGTGATTTTATGTACCTATGTATGTAAGTACTGGTGGAATTGTTACTGCATGCAGGTAGTACTAATTTTTATTCTGTGCTGCAGGTAGCTTATGTTCCAAGGGGCAACTATGTCTACTTTTGTTGTAGAATAAATATTTAAAAAGTAACATAGCAGAGGGAACGTTATAGAATCTAAGATAAAATAAATGGGTGCCGTCTATTTGGTAGAAACTTGATACTCCGAAACCTATTTGGGATAACTCACTTCGCAGAAACTTCTTTAATCGATCATTTATTAGGCATAAAAAATATTTGACATAAATATTTTTAGGCATAATTTGCTTATGACCGAATTTCGAATGGCATACATTTAAGATAGTAGAATTTTATTTGGCATAATTACCTTTGGCATAGTTAAAATTTTGTATAACTTCATTTAGCATAACGTTCATTTAGAGTACAGATTATTTGGCATAATTTGACTAGGCATACTATAAAGAGCATAGAATTTCAATTAGAATAATATAGATTGGGTTACTTTCTTCTTTAAAAATGGGTAGGTTAGGTTAGGTTAGAACTGTGACCTCTTATGCACGAGCCGAGCGAGCGAAGCGAGCGTGCCGCGGCAGCGGCCGGCGAGTGCCAGAAACGAGCATGCTCTCATTGGCAAGGATATAAATTAGAAAAGTGTTGCAATAATCATAAAAGATGATCCTTGCTGTAAACATTATGCGAAATGATGGTTCTACTTTTAAATAGTTATGGATAAGAAATATATACCAAAAGATGAATCTGGTTTTGAACTTTCTGCGATGTGATGGTTATACATTGTGATTATTATGGATACAAAAATTATGCGTACAGATGATTCTGACTTACAAAATTATGGGTTTCAATGTATGCAAAATGAGTTTATGCCAAACGATATTCTGCGAAAAGAGGTTTATGCTATTAGTTGTTATGCAATATAAAATTATAACTTAAAAAGTTCTACTATATGAGGTGTACCCAAAATAAATAAATATACTATTATTGTATTTTTTACTTTCCACGGCATTTTAACGAATAAATGCTCTTATGTTTGCCAATTGAGAGCATTATTTAAGATAAACGTTTGTTTATATCAGTATCGGAATCACAAATACTGGCATAATGGCTATAACATCGGAGTTCTGCCACCCCACCGTGCGAGACCGCGTGATGTTGTTCCAATCAGCATTCGGAGCCATGGCCCAAATCATATGTCCATCCATGGCCTGGGGCGTTCTTCCTCAGAATTGGGAATGGAGTTTTTTTGGTGGAAGTTTTGGTGAGTTACATTATATAGGTTTTTTTATACCACTTAGGAGGCAGACAAGCGCACGGCCCACCTGATGGAAAGTGGTTACCGAGGCCTAAGGACGTGTGTAATACCAGCGAAGCCACACTCGCGCTGCCGACCCTGTAAGCACAGAGTTTCTGTGCCGTCAGTGTAGAGGACAAAGCAGGACAAGCCTTTAGTCATCCCATTGACAGCACAAATTCTCCAGTGAGCTCTGGCTACCCTACTCACCGCTGGGAACACAACACGAAGTTATTATAACCGCGGTATTCTGTAGGGCGGAGGTACTTCCCCAGTCGGACTGCTACCTGTCCTACCTCCATAGTAATAGCTTAATAAAGACGCGTATTCCAGAACGATACTCACTCCTAAATCTCGATTTATAACTTGATCTGAGGACAGAATGTATTCTAAATCGAGACTTGAGGGCGAATGACGTCACCACGGTCTCATCCTTGATAGCGATTATGATCGATGACATCATAGAGAACAAACACTAAATATCATTGTGATTCTCTTGGATGTGCTCATTGATGCGCCCGTCGAAGAGCACATCATACAACTTAAGTTAGAGAATCGCACTGCCGAGCTTTGTTCTGGGATTCGGGTCTTAGTTGCACTCCATATTCACACAAGCCCATTCTTATACATTATTTCTTTTTGCAGTTTTTAAAACATGGAACTTCTACCTCCTTACTATTTCCTTTTGGTCTCTGAGCGGTTATATTTTATTCTTGATATTGCCAGAGAGTCCAAAATTTTTGGTAACTCAGCAGAAATATCTTGAAGCGCGGAATATTTTGATTAATATTTATACCGAAAATACTGGCAAGACAGCTGAAATGTTTCCGGTGAGAGTAAAAATTAATGGCGTGATCTTTGCCGTGCGACAGTAATTCACTTGAATGATTACAATTCACAGTACAAAAAAATCTTTTCACGATTACAATATATAAGTGCCACAGATGTCTAATTTAAACGAACAAATGGATTAATTTAAACAGAGCTCCGAGATGGAAGACTTTGATGCATTCGGTTACCACGCTGAGATGGAGATGAAACCATCCGTTTAGGATTTAGATTCTCAGTAATTTCCAGGATGGTCTGAATTTCATTCATTATCAATCTAGACATCTTTCAACCTACAATTTTATTATACGTTTGGAATTTTCAAAAACTCTTACTTTTATAAATAAATAATCTCATTTTCTAATTCATTAAGGCTTTTCTTTTTTTTCAGTATCCTAATTTATGGGATCAAAAAATAACAGAAGACTCCAAGACAAATAATACTAAAAGACAGGGTTTTAGAGATATCTGGCTGCAAACGTTAGTAGGTTTGCGTAATATGAAACCCTTGTTGCAAAAACCATTGATTACCTATTTAGTAATAATGGGAATTTTACAACTAATTATTTTGGCTGTGTAAGTATCATTTGTATAGCAAGATTTTTAAAAATATATTTCTCACAAGCGCAATGGACCTCTGCTCCCTAGGCCTGAATTTATTTATTGCCTTCTGTCGCCCTGGCAGAAGGAAGCCCAGGGGTGCGTAGTGTTTCCGTGAGCGCCTCTCTATAGGAGAGGGGAGATTTTATCCCTCATCTATACGTCAGGGTCGTCCTTTTTGATGGGCATGGTTGGTTTTCTTGAATTGTGTAGATCTTCTCTAGAGTACTCACATACATGTGACAAAATATGTACCTATATGTTTTAATTGGTTCGAGCCGGATATAGGCACTTCAACGTTGACCCCGGTGAGGTGAAGTTCAAGAGAGTTCCCGAACAAAAGAAAGGCACTAGATGACATATATATTATACTACATGACGTCACATAGAGTACAGCAAGAGCTGTATTACGCAGATTATGTTTGTGTAGGTTATTGCAAGTTGTATTACAAATATTTAGTATGTTTTGAAGTGCCTTTCTAAAGTGCTGATATTTATTTTGATCATTTCAGATACGATATCCTTAGGTTATGGTTCCCACAGTTATCCACGATTGTCGAACACTACAGTACAGTTGAAAGTCAAAATTTATGCGTTTTGGTTGACCAATATACTACCGCCGAAAAACTAAGGATAGACAACTCAACGCTGAACAGTACAGATGTTTGCATACCGGTAATAATAATAAAAATGTTAATTATTAAAAAATAAAAACCCGACTGGCGTCTAAAAAATCAAAATAAGTTTTATAGCAGACGGTACCCAATCACAATCCGAAAGAAAATTGATGCTATCAAACTTGTTTCCATCTGTTAGACAGCAGTCGGGTTCATTTTTTTTTATTATTTATTATATTTCAGAATGTTATATTACTCTACTAAAAACTTCATATTTTTGTTGAAATTTTACGTACCCTATGACACTAAGGAGGTGAATATCTTTCATTTGAGATCACATTCATGGAAATCCATCCAGCCGTTAGAAGGGATCCAAGAAAATAACATAACATACACACATGCATACAAACCTACTCGTATATACGCGCATAATATATTACCCTCTGGAACAGTCGGGAAAAATATCACGTGATTTCAAAATTCTGTAGTAGACAAATTTGTCGGACATTTAGGACCAACTTCCCGTAAAAAAACCCCTTAACGTGGTCTCTGAGGTGTGAAGAGGTCTCAATGTGTTAGAAACAGTCACCCATCCCAAGACAGACGAAGTTAGGTTTAATCCAGATGAAAAGGATCTACATAGATTGATAGATATATAGGTAATACTTTATTATACGCCAATACATTTACAGCAAAGACAAGTCATACAGTTTATATACAATGGGCGGCCTCTAGATGCCCACAGTTACATTCTATCATCGCACCGCTCGCCATTGGCAGGGAATTCATCCTCACACATTGCGACCTGAGACGGTGCACACTGTGCGATATGAAAGAAACTTCATTCCACGCACGCTCTACCTGTGGAATGAACTTCCTGCTGCGGTTTTCCCAAGTGCCTATAAAATGGGTTTCTTCAAGAGGAGCATTAGAACTTTCTGAACCGTAGAGCTAGAACTCAAATCACGACCACTTAATTTCAAATATGTTACCTTGGCCATTAAGTTGAAATTGAACTAAAGAAATATTTTCTGTTTCTATGCAGCACATCAGCGGTACAAAAACATACGTCGACAGCATCATCATAGGGTTAGTGTGTATCATTCCTCACTTCATAAGCGGCGTGATAGTGAACAGAATTGGGAAGAAGTGGCTTCTGATTCTGGCTGGACTTATTTGTAGTGGTACCTTGTTGGGTATTCGCTGGACGCAGTCTAAGTCAACTATGGTGGCATTATTCTCAATGGATATTGCAATATTGCAGACAATGAAGGGTTTGTCACAAATGGTTGTAATTGAAGTTTTTCCAACAACTGTGAGGTAAGGACATTGTTTACGGGAATTAATGCGACCATGGTATAGGTACATAAATACCTTTAATTTGCCTGACGTTTACTACCTTTTTTACCTATCCCATGATTGCGTTATTTCCCTTAAATATTATAAATCATGAAACGCAAAAGTTTAAAAGTGAGTTTTGTATATAATCTATCCTTTCATTTTTTTAATTTCCTTTTTCCAATGGGGTTCATCCTGCTGTCTTTTTAAGTTTCTTTTTCAGTTCGGTCAAAACTCCCCCTGTCTCACCAAGCAAGTACCCAAGGCACTATACAGCGTTATATAGTAGGTACTTTGGTTTCCGAAGAATAATTTGATTGTTTTCTACACCAGATCTTTCGCGTTGGCTACCGTGATTTTGTTCTCTCGTGTGGGCACTCTGATTGGGAACATTGGCTTCCCTATACTTCTCGACAAGGGATGCGAGGTACCGTTCTACGCGATGACTGGGGTTATGATCTGTGAGTCTTTATAATCGATTTTACTGAAAGAAGATGAGAGGTGATGAGAAAACATTAAGGAGGCATGTTATTTTTTCTTGTTACAGTTCTCACCATACTTTCAATATTCACACCAAGGAAGGAAGACACTTGAATAAAATAATTGTACCCTGTCTAATCATGAATTTTATTAGTTTACACATCATCGTATTCATTAATTATTATAATCATCATCATCATCATCATCACCACCATCATCATCATCATCATCATCATCATCATCGCCATCATCATCACCAACATTGTCATCATCACCATGACAGTGTTAATTCCTTTCTCTTATTATTTCTCTTGATTTGGTTTATCATGGTTTTTGGAAGAATCATAAAAAAACTAATATTACTTATAACACCTCCCAAGTGGCATGTATGAGCCAAGGTGTTGGGCCAACATGTAGAGATATATGCTGACGTATGCTGATACGTGATCATATGATAGACTTATACTCGATGTATGCTGGCGATCAGTGCCTAACACTGGCCACCGATTGCCAATATGACACTAAAGGATTTTAGCACACACCGCAAACAATGTTCACATGTTACATTCAGTTCATAGTAAATAAATCATTGGGGATGCTATAGCTTTCAATTCACAAATTGGTCCTTCAAAACACCAACGAACGTGGAATAATCAATACCTACCCAAATAGGTAGTATTATATTATCTCTGTAGGTAAGAGAGAGCGACCTCTATTTTCCGTCATGTTAGCTCATCATGCTGGTTTATAAACAGATGTAACTGTTTATAAACCATCCATATAACTGGTGAGGTATAAACGGCGAATATTTTTATGTTCACTTATTATATAATCCTCTTCGTTGTGTCATACGCCTCGATTCTGCGCAATTTCGCAATGCGTGCAGAGATCACAGGCCTTCACAATTTTGTAAGTAAGCAAAATAAATGAACATTTACCTATAGTCATTTTTATAAACGAATTTCTTATTAACAATTTTAAAGTACAAAGTTCTACCACGATTCATAATTTCTTGTAAAAATTAAACACTTAATAAAGTTTAGTGGTAACACTGAACTGATAAAAAAAGTTGCATTACAGAATAATAGATGGCGCGATTCACAAAAATCACTGACATGCTGTGATTCACACATGATGAAAAATGCCGATGTTTCCCGAACAGTGCCGACTGTGAGTTCATTGATAAGTTGACGTAAACATTACGTACCGTACGCAACACACTGAGTACTTAATAATATTTATAAATGATTCTATTGCATGCAAAGTCACGAGCTTCCGTCATTTTATCACATTTGTTTGTTGAATAATCATCTTGTAGGACTGATCCAATACATAATATAGGTATTTATGTAATTATTTAAGTAGGAACTAATGTAAATAATGGATGAAGAGAAAAACAATGCTTCCTTGAGGAGTATGTTTCTAAGGAACGATAAACAGAACGAGAGTGAAGGAAATGTCGAGGAAAATAGTAAACTTACAGCTGAACACGGTGAGTAAAATTTTGTTTGCTTTTTTTGTGTTTGTAATGCTTATGACACATTGGCTATAAAGTTTATGCAATGTACGATTTTTTGCCTCTGTATTCAGTGTTGCCATCCGTAACTGTCAGTTTTTAATGTTTAATATATTTCTAAATTAAAAATCTTTAGCAATTACTGAGGAAAGATGCAACATGCTTGTAGAACATAAAACTTTGTTGGACAATAACTAAAACACAATAATTAATATTACTAGTGCTTTAAATAATGCATTTGTCCCGAAGATTCGTAAACTAGTTTATCACCTGAAGGGATTTCCCCGTTCAAGAGTTTGAATTATGGTTAACTAATTACCTACTTGTAATGTTAAAGCATAACTGGTTGTCATCTACCCCGAAAATATTGAAAAATATTTAAATGACATGATTATAGAGGACCTAAAAAGGTAGCGTGACGTAGGTACCTATATGAATCTGTTTGTGATGGTAGATCTAAAAGTAAAAGAAAATTTAAAGATATAAAAAAACTAATGAGCGTCTCGAGCTGTTATTATCAAAACTTTGGATAAATACGAAGCCAAAGATAAAATAATTTGTTGTAAAGAAACATGTGTACATGTTAACATGTTACCAAATATAATGCAGCATAAGACATAATATAAGTTACCAGGAACTAACGTTTTTTTATTTCCATTATTAGAGCACGTATCATTATATAAAATGTTAGCCTAGTGGTATGGGTAATGGACTGCTGAGACGAGACACACCAATGACTTTTCGATGCTTTTCGAAGTAATGTGTATTTATCACAGGTTTAAAAGTGTCCTAAACATAAATTGGCGAAATGTGGGACCTAAACATAAACTGGCGAAATGTGGGTGCTAGCACCTCTGCGTAACCCTTCGGGGATATAGGCGTGAGTTTATATTGATGATGTGTGTTATATTATATTTAACTATTAAAATAATGTTTACGGAATCTCTACTATTCAAAGTTATCTTTAATTTATATAACTATTCAAATATTTACTTTCTCTTTTACCATCTGATATTACTTAATGAAATCTTGCAGTGTAGTTATTGAGCTCATTACACGCTATTAGGCTCACAGAATCGTAAATTATTTTCTAAATTATTATGTATACGTCTGTTTCATTACAATAATCGTGTAGTCAAAATGGTTATATATATATCTTCACATAGAAGATATCATTGGTCAAAAAGGTAGGTAGGACAAACCACTTGTTCAGGTGCTAAGATCATACACTTGTTTTACATAGATTCAACATCATTTCACTTACTAGGGTCCTTATGTCCTCACCGGTGGCTGGTACTACAAATCTGGCTGTTCCCAAAATGCTCGCGAAGTGAGTTACATACGTAACGAAGGGTTTGTCTTTACCAGGTTGCCCATTCGCTTTCATCTGTTTCGTATATCTTTTTTCGGCCGTCCTCTCTAAATGGCATTCCTTTCTCTATCTTCACAGTTATCTTGTAGATTTAGAGCGGAAAATGTGAACATCTAAGACAGTACTAAAACCCGCCACAAGTCCTTTGTAGCAGAAATACTCTGACCAAGAGTTTAAAAGGACATCTGTTCGAAATTCTCGTATTGTATTGGATCCTATGGATCGGATAAGTTTTACTATATTCTTAGACATTCGCTCTTTCATATCTTTAGGAAAAGTTACCATACTAATTGCTTTAATACTTAATCAAACAGTAATTTTGCAAACTACGCCATCTCGATACCGTTTCCTTATCACACTGTTTCTTCATTCATATCTCGGTCATGTCATTTATCTGTTTAGGCGTTTTTAAGCCGTGGTCGATTTGTTTGATGCTTTTAACACCTACTCGCATAAATTAGCTTTCTTTTACTATACAGCCAACTTTTGGTATTTTCAGAAACATTTTCTCCAATCCAAGATATAAATAAGGCATTCGAAGAATGCAAGTTTGGTAGATTTCATATAAGATTGTTGTTCACAACCTTTGCTGGTTTTATTGCCTCTGTACTAGTTAATAATTCAGCTTCGTACTTACTACCAATAGCAGAATGTGACCTTGACATGAATCTCAGGCAAAAAGGATTACTTACTGCCATGCCTTTTTTTGGTAAGTTACTCAAGTTTTATGTAAAACATCGAAAAATAGAAAGTGCAGACTAATTTATGCTCTGGAATTGGGTCATGAGTGAAAATACATTACATTACATTTTTAATATAGGACACCCTGGGCTTACAATTAGATTACAGTGTTTAGATAAAAAGATAAGTAACAGCATACCGAATCACAATTGTTGTATTTATTAACGTGGATCTCTATAGCTTTTTACGGATAAGTATTTCCTTGATGAAACTCAATAAATGATTTGGACAATTCTTAACAAAGGCTCTAATATC
Source organism: Eilema griseolum (assembly GCA_963662185.1). Classification (NCBI taxonomy): domain Eukaryota; kingdom Metazoa; phylum Arthropoda; class Insecta; order Lepidoptera; family Erebidae; genus Eilema; species Eilema griseolum. The sequence continues at coordinate 19,094,674 of OY759248.1, read as the reverse complement.
TATAAGTGTTAACCGTTTGGGTTTGGATTTTGAAATTAAAGGGCGTTGAGATAAAAATAGGACCTCAGATTGTATACCCTGTAAATTCTCCTCGAAGCATGTAACGTCTACATTTTGGTAACTAAACTTTAGAGCTGACGTAGAGCGATCCCATTGCTGCTTATCAAGTTCTGTGCTGCTGTCATCATTCACTTTTGTTCCATTCCGCTTTTGTTTCACTCCAAATTGAAGCAAAAAAACGGAAATAATGATAAGCAATTTCTCAGTATCACCTTAATTGTTTTATACGTTTGTTAAAATTGAGTCAATTCTGGATTCAAATTCTGGATCGGAGGACTGGGAAAGAGGGCTCTGAGTTCCAAAGTGCAAGCTTTGAATATAATTGGGATCGCCACTCGGATAATGAGAAACTGTTGTGAATTTTTCCGATGTACCTAAAACCGAGTATCTCTTCTTTGACACTGTTTTTATTTTCAGGTATGATAATCAGTTCTGTGATAGGAGGGTTTTTAGTCGATACTTTTGGAAGAATCTTATTTCTGAAGGTGGGCTATGGAGGATTATTCTTTTTTACATTATTGTCAGGGTGCAGTCAAACTTATGAGATGTATGCAGCTTCTAAGTTTGGGGAAGGAGTTTTGTAAGTCTTATTATTGTTTTATAATTCTTCAATTGAATTTTGAAATTTACCTTTAGAATCTTTTAAGTATACACAAAACCTAAAATGAAATCGACGCAACATTTATAACGTTAGATCTAGAAATTAAAATAACTAATTAACAATCTTAACTGAAGAATAGATTTCCTTTCTTTTTTCCTATATATTTCAACCAGACTGGATACACTATTATTATGTAACATTTTTTCTTTAACAGAATATTTCAACCGAAATTACTAATATTCCCTCTAAACCCTGCAAAGCGAAATTGCTTGTGCTAGGAGTGGATACCCGGAAACTTTCGATCGTAATGCAGACTCCAAAACCACTAAGTTACCGACGCCACCAATCGCTAGGTTTCAATTGTTTAATTAACAATTCTTTGGACTTTGTAATTTGTCGTTGGCTTTACTAGCTCGTTTATCATCATGTATCAAATTTAATGATTGGATACTATCATTATTGCCAACATCTGTCCGACCTTGGACAATAGTACTGTGTTATCGCGACGAATGCGTTCCGTGTTAAGTATTCTGTCCTAGATTAACTCTTAAAATCACCTTACCTGTAGCGTAACTATTAGTTATAAATGATAAAAGTGAAATTTTTACTTTTTTTTAATGGTTAGATTTATGATAAGGACTGCAATTACAACCTGAAACGCTTGTATACGAGTATATATTTTATTTAGCTTTAAGAGAGAAACTTTCAAACATCCCCTCTAAGTACATAGCAACTGTTAAAGTTCAAAGTTTTTATTATCTACCAATAGTTTAAACTCTGCATCAGTGAATCAGTCTAGTATCTACAGTTCTGGATAGTACCTTATAGTACAGAATTGTTGTATATTTCTGTGTGATTATCAGGTTCTAATATAAGCTCTGAGTCTTTTCATAGTCCCAATTTGATGAAAACTTCGGATTTACACACATCAAAAGAAATAAGTATACATTCCATGTGTACTTATTTTCTTGGCTGTATGTTTTATGTTAGACCTACATTAACTTTCTTAACGTTTTCTATCAGAGTCGGAATAGCAAATACGGGTATAATGTCGATAACATCAGAGTTCTGCCACCCCACCGTGCGAGATCGCGTGATATTGTGCCAATCAGCGTTCGGAGCCATGGCCCAAATCATATGCCCGGCAATGGCCTGGGGTATTCTTCTCCAGAACTGGGAATACAGTTTTTTTGGAGGCAGTTTTGGTAGGTTTTGTTTTTTATTATGATTGATTACAGTTAATATTTAGACATATTGTTAGGAGATTTCAAAAATCAACCTATCTTGCTGACTGGGGCACCCGGCAGGCGTGGTTCAAAGGAAGGTGATCCTTTTCGGGATTTAGAGTTGAGAGACTATCGATACGATATTTTAATAAACCAAAATAAAAATACGAAATCTTAAAATATGTTACACTGGACTCCCTGAGAGCCTCGGATGCAACAGGGATACCTAGATTTTTGAATATGTAATGTGACGTAACTGGGGTCATCATATGCGCCAATATACCTGCTTCAGTTTGTCAGTTCAATGTCTAAATAAATCTTATTGCTACCAATAACTATTACATTTAATACGTTATTAGTGTACTATAAAGTTTATTTTTTTTTTTCAGTACTTAGAACATGGAACTTCTACCTCTTAGCAATGTCGTTATGGTCTCTTTCGGGCTATATTTTGTACTCAACATTACCAGAAAGTCCAAAGTTCTTGGTTACTCAGCAGAAATATCTTGAAGCGAGGAATATTTTGATTAAAGTTTATGCGGAAAATACTAGAAAGGCACCTGAAACGTTTCCGGTGAGAAAAACATTGTTTACCTTGCTCGCGGCTCCACTGGTTTTTGATCCCGTTCCCAGAACCCAGGGAACTTATTCTAGGAATAAAAATTACCCTATTTCAGACTAATCTATCCATTTACCGAATTTCAGCTAGATTTGATCAGCCCTTTAACTTTGTCCAGACGTCTAAACATCGATACTAACTTTCACTAAACTTTTTTTAAATTGCTTGTGTTAGGAGTGGGTTCATGTCGGTAGAGTACTGATCAGGATTCGAACTCGGGACCTTTCGATCGTAAGGCCGACTCCTTGACTACTAAACTATCGACGCTTATTAAGCACTAGGATCAAACCCGTAATTATTTGCTACATTCATCTAAAATTCATAACGTTATTTATTATTTCAGTATCCCAACTTATGGGATCAGCAAATAACTGAAGAATTCAACTCAAAAGTTATAAAAAAACGCAGCTTTAAAGAATTCTGGCGTCAAGTGTCAGTAGGCCTGCGAAATACAAAGCCGATGTTGGAAAGACCATTAATTACTTATTTAGCAATTATTGGAGTAATGCAACTAGTGAACGTGGGTATGTAAGTAGATATTATTTACTTAGTCACAAAAAATATATATTTTTTATATGCCTTGTAAACAAATATACTTAACAGAAGTTCGTGAACAGCTTTATATAGCAGTGGGGAAAGGGCTGGGAAGAGAAAAGAGGCGAGTAGAGATGCAAGTGGGGTAAAGAGTGTAGAAGCAAGTAATGAGTAGAGTAGAAAGGCGAACATAGAGTAGTAACAAAGTGATCGGGATCTTTACCATGTTGTATTGTTTAAAGTTTCCTATATAATATAACAGCGCCAAAATATTGGCAACTCACAACAATACAACATGGTAAATATCCCAATTACTTTCATACTAATGTGAGTGGCCATGATAGGCGAACATAGAGGCGAGTAGTCTGTCAAGTACTCAGAGATTCGAGTCTTTTGATCACCTCGGTCTAATTTAACAGAATGAAATATTAATGACGTTACCTATGTTAACAATAAAATCCCCATAGGTATTACATGGTTATGTAGAAGACGAGAAAGAAAGAAAGAAATACATTAGTGCTTACCAGTGGCATTATCTACTTACTACTCGTAGATGGCATGTGGCTTCACTTCATTCAATTTTAGTTTCAAATTGCAAATGGACTACTGTAATCTACAGCCCACTATACAACGACTAAAGTTGCTTAATCTTGAATTTATTTAGAAGTATAATATAAAAGGGGGGACCTTGGTTCCGATAATATGACGTAGTGTTCTACCAGTTAGGACCCCCGACATGACAAGACTTGCATCAAAATATGTATTACTAGGTATATCAAAGTTATAGGGCTAACTAACACAATTTATTTTCGACTTTTTGGGGGTTGTTATTTGTGACTGGGTTTTTTTTCAATTATTAATTTATTTTTTTCTCTTCTTTAGATACGATGTGCTGAGGCTGTGGTTCCCACAGCTGTCAACGATCGTCGAACACTACATTTTAGATGGAAGTCAAAATTTGTGCGTTTTAGTGGACAAGTATACAACCGCTGAAAAACTAAGGATAGCCAACACTACACTGAATAGTACAGAAGTTTGCATACCGGTAAGAGTATGATAGATTATAGTAGTATTACCTAAAGTAATCGGGATATTTTCCATATTGTATGGTACTGAGTTGCAATTTTTTGTGGGTCATAGGTTTGTGTACAGTTCTTTTTCTAGGTTACATTAAAGTGCGCTATGTCCTACCATGGAATATGGTGTACAAATTAAATTTACATTAACATTCATATAAATATTGATTACTTTACAATGTCTCGCGAGAGAATTATCATTGAGGAATTCGTCAATGGTATAGTAAGTATTATCTGCTAAAGTTTTTATTAGCTTACACCTAAATACGGTAACATTTTCATCATTTCATCAATCATCTTCCCAGGTATCTTGTTGTAAATAGAGGTTGCCATACAAAACACACTACGACATAACAACTAGGTTTTACTTGGCACAACTTTTAAGTTACCCTCACGCCTAGTACCTGGTGGATTAGGTATAAATAAATGAGGGTTGCTTTTCACAAATGTAGAGCTACCTCAATTATATACATTGATTTTGATTTCAATCGTGAGGACGGGTTTTAACTGCCGATCGTCTGGCATCCAGTGGTGCGTCTGATCTCTCTCAATCTGGCCCTCAGATACGAGATTTTGTGAATAAGTTTAGTAAAACTAAAAAATAAGCTGTGACTAATTACCACTTCTATTAAGGTAATTAGAGTTCAACCTGGAAATGGCAGTGGTTCCAAGGAACGCCCCTCCGGTGTATTGAACTATCGACCCTGTATGCTCTTGACATTGATACTAAGTACTTTCTTCTCACTATAATCACATAATAGATAGTAAGTATAATCTTAATAGGTACTTACAATAATAGGTACCTATTATAAGCGAAGTTAATAGGTATCATATTAATTAAAGAGGATTTTGATAAGTGTAAATCACTAAAACACTACAAAACAACAAATCATAATAACTCTTTCCAATATAAATATATAGACAAAGTTAGCATATCTACTTTTTAGAAGTAAAAGGAAGAGGTTATGCCGGACTCGAACCGATTAAAACACACGACGCCTGTGGGTCGTTCTTAGCATATCTACTAACTGCTTCAAAATTTCATAAACATAACTATTATTATTGGCGAAATAGGTTACATCCACTCCGCATAGTTTTGGACCTCCATGGACCATAACAACATAACAAGTCAGAAGCTATTAAGTCTACCCCTCCTTTTTTCATCCAGAAATCCCCACGAATACCAACCCCGTCGACCATCTGGGGTTAGGTATATGGTACTCAGACCGACTAAAACCACATGCTATCTCAGGTCTCAATAACCAGCTCGGTTGGGCTGCGATTGATACGCCCGCCAACCTCACCTCCAGCAACAAGCAGCGACCCTCAGACGGTGTGCGTTTTAGTCGGTTCAAGTCCGACATAATCTCCCCGGAGTGCCCTTGGACCATTTAGGATTTTAGGATGCCCCACACAGGTTTACTCCAGAAAGGAGGGCGTATGATACCGAACCTTATATCTACTCTTCACTTTTTTTTTACGTGCGAACAATAAGTTAACAGGCTTATCCCTCGCACCCCTGCCGACCTAGCGCCATCTCTCTCAATCTGGCCCCCCTCCCTCTCCACGGGTGTGGGTACCACAGAGTTCCCAACTGGTCCCGGAAACTGGCTATCCATCGGCTCCACCTGTCACCCCTATCTACCCTCAACTATGCCTGCTAGTCATAAAGACACTAGAAGAGCCTCCAAGTAGTCCTCTACACTCTCCAAAATATTTTTTTTTATTTGCAGCACATCAGCGGTACATCAACCTACGTCGACAGCATCATTATAGGGCTAGTATGCATCATCCCTTACTTCATAAGCGGCGTGATAGTGAACAAAGTCGGGAAGAAGTGCCTTCTGATTATAGCTGGCATCATATGTATTGGTGGCTTGTTGGGTATTCGATGGGCGACATCTAAGCCGATGATGGTGACCTGGTTCTCGGTGAACGTAGCTATTATGCAAACAATGAAGAGCTTGACGCAGATGATTTTGAATGAAGTTTTTCCGACAACTATGAGGTAAGAATAGCGAATTTTAATATAACTACTCTTATTTGTTTTTTGCGATTGTAGATACCTTTTATATTTGAGGCCTTCACTTTGGATCCGAGGATTGTCAGGTTTTCTCTTAATCTTCTGTTTGGTTTATATTATGTATAGACTGTTATGGAAGTAATTAATATCTGATAAACAGAGCCTCGCTTGTAAGCCATCAGGGCCCCGATCCTACTAAGTTTATGTCATAAAACCACTGTCATACCACTGACATTGTAAAAAAAGCCATTAAATTTTGACTTTATTTGTTTAGACTTTGTGTTTAGACTATTTGTAAAAGCTTAAAGTTCAACATTGAATGAAAAAAAAGTTCATTACATTTTTCATTCCCTCTACAATATGCCATTTAATTTTACACTTTACCAACATGAAGGCAAAGTGTAATTTTTCGCAATGTCTGTGTCTGACATGACAGTGGTTTTGCCATGACATAAAATTAACAGAATCGGGGCCCAGGTATAAATTAAACATAATGGGGCCCCATACACCCACCTGATTGGGTTCCATACCTACCTACACAGTTGGGAGTGTTTAGTGAATGACAAAATTGCAGCATCAGTCAGATACGACTTTTCGAAGCTCCAAGTCTCGTAATATATATCTGTTCAAAATTCAATCTCGATCTAATCTCAATCTCTTAAACGTCGAAGACGATATTCTAGTAAGACAAATTATCAAGAACTAACATTTGACTATATTGAGACTGGAAAGAAACCGAATTTTGAGAGAATGATTAGTTATTGGCTCTATAATACGTGGGGCGCACTATAAGTTTCCGGAATGAATATGAAAAAATACTATTAAAGGTACAAAATTAATTTATTGTTTTTCAAAATAATCTCCCTTGGCGTCTATGCACTTTTTCATTCGATCAAACCAGTTTTGAAAACTTTTGTGCCACTCCTCTGTGGTGACCTCTGAAACGTGTTTTTCATACTCCTCGACAGCCTCTTCTGGTGATGAAAATCGTTGGCCGCGTAATTGGTTCTTAATTTTTGGGAACAGATAAAAGTCACAAGGTGCCAGGTCGGGACTGTATGCAGGATGACACATGAGTTCTACATTTTTCGCCTTCAAAAAGTCGTTTGTCTGTCTGGCCGTGTGAGAACTAGCATTGTCGTGGTGCAGGATGATACGGCGTTTACGGTTATTTTTACGGAGTTCGTCAATAACTTCCGGCAAACAAATGGTCGTGTACCAGTCACTATTCACAGTACGACGATTTTCTAAAGCAACAGTAGCCACGTGTCCAGTTTTATTAAAAAAAGAAGCGATCATCCGCTTAGATGCACTTTTCACGCGCGCCACTTTGGTTGGTTTCGGCTCATCTTGAAAGACCCATACGCTCGATTGCTGCTTTGTTTTGGGATCGTAGCAATAAATTCATGTTTTGTCACCTGTTACTATGTCCCACACCAAATTTGACGCACCTTCGTTGAATCTGGTAAGCATGGCACTGCACCAAGTGACGCGGTCCGTTTTTTGATCCTCGGTCAAGTTATGTGGGATCCACCGCGAGCACCGCTTTCTCACACCCAAATGTTTGTGTAGGATTGATTGTATTAGACTCATGCCTATTTCTAAGGATGCGCGAATTTCATGGTAGGTCACATGCCTGTCTGTTTCAATCATACGGCGCACAGCATCGATGTTTTTGTTGGTCACAGCGGTGGACGGCCGACCATCGCGAGATTCGTCACTGAGATTGATACGACCACGCTTGAATTCTGCAAACCAGCTATAAACAGTCGTCTTGCATGAAGCTTCATCGCCAAAAGCTGTTTCAAGCCAAGCGATGCTCTGTTGAGCCGTCAAATTACACTTAAAATCGTAGAAAATCATACTACGAAAATTTTCCCGAGTTAAATCCATGATGATGCAGACACACAATTTTTTAAATGGCGCCACAAGGTAAATACAAAAGACAGTCAGATGAAACAAACTGTATTCTACAGCCAAAGAGTTCTATTTTCAAATGTTGTAATAAATTTTTAAATATTGTTTATGTAAGTGGCCAGTTCCGGAAACTTTTAGCGTAACCTATGTATAATATGCCGCGTGATTCCCGGCAGAGTAGGTTGGCAACGCGAGTGTTACTCCCTTAGTGTTGCACACGTCCATAGGCCACTGTAACCACTTTCCATCAGGTGGGCCGTGTGCTTGTCTGCCCACCAAGTGGTACAAAAAAATCTTACAAGTAATACAATCGTGAGAGACATACATGATGCTATTATTTCCGCGTGGTTCCCGGTATAGTAGAATTTGGACTACCCTATCTCTTCCGATGCGGTGTCGTATAAGGCGACTAAGAGATAGGGCTGTTTCCAGACAGATATATAAGGCCCAGGCTTAGCCTCAATTGCATGGCTTGAGTCAACAATAGTGCCCGAAAGACGGCAATAGTCTCACCCCCTATTACGTGAGACCGAATTTAATGATTGGTGAAATGTGGGTGTTAATTCACGTCTGCCCAACTCTCTGGGGAAACAGGCGTGATTATACGTATGTATAATATAATCGTTTTTGTTCACCAGATCTGTGGCGATGTCTTTGATAATAATGATTTCTCGTATCGGCACTCTGATTGGGAACATCGGCTTCCCTATACTGCTTGACAAGGGATGCGAGGTACCGTTCTACGCGATGACAGGGATGATGGTTTGTAAGTATTTTCAAATATACCTATTAATATTTTTCGTAAATATAATGGCGGCTCATGATTTAAACTTATTATTTTGTTACAGTTCTTATCATCCTTACAATGTTCACGCCGAAGAAAAAGGAATCTTAAATAAAGTTTTTTTTTTTATATTTTTCATTATTGAACTTTTATTAAGAACGATCGTATCTGCTATACCGCGAGACAAGGGGAGCATCGACCAATCTGCTCTTCTAGATAAGTAATATGATTGTTGAATAAAATAGATTGATATAATGTTGACGACTATCATAAAGGGGCTATTCATTAATCACGTGAGGCTCAAAGGGGGCGGGGGGTAGGGGGGATTATAGTGAGATATCACGTGTATTATTTCTAAACCACGCGTCAAATAAGTGAACATTGCTTTTTTTAATAATTTGTAAAAAAAAAATACACATGATTTTGGGTAGGGCGGGGGAGGGGTGGTCTGAAACCTCACCATGGACATCAGACAAGCACACGACCCACCTTATAGGAAGTGTTTACCGTGGCTTATGGACGTATGCGATACACCAGGGGCGTTACACAGGCGCTGACGGCCCTGTACAAACCTTCTAATGCCCCTCTTGAAGAATCACATATTGTAGGCACTTGGGAAAACCGCAGCTGCTTAAAAAACATCCACGTGATTAATGGATAGCCCCATACGTCAAAGTGTGTTTCAACTCCATACATTTATCATTCAATTCTAACGTTCACGCTCACTATCTCGCCCTTTCTTTACCATGACGCCCGCCCGCTGCGCGAGTAGTACAGCAGTCAAAGTCGTTGTTCTATACCTCATGGTACTGATAAAACCAAATGTGATAAGTGACAAACCTGATTTGTGTTTGTCCCGTATCTCGAAATTGAATCGAATTTGAACTAGGTACTGTAATGTAAAGTACAGTATGCTAAACTTTCGGGAATCTAATATAGTCGAATAAGATAGAAAACATTGAAACTGTCCAGACGGGATTCGAATCTTTCCCTTACAGTCCCAAATCTCTGTAAGGGAAAGATCGTAGGTTCGAATCTGGCCTGGGCCGTTTAGTTTTTTTCTAACTTAATCGATTTTGAGTAGTTAATACTAAATGCCTAAAATATAATTCAAAACTCAAACATAGGATTTTAATTAAAATGAGACTGGTGAGTTTATTTCGTTAAGTACCTAGGTACTAAACTAAACGAAATCAATATTGATGTGTCTTATTAATATCTTTTATTTAAAACTAAGTATATCTGATAATATTTTTGTTTAGAAACTCGTTTGCTGCGTGGTTTCCGGCAGAATAGAATTAGGGCCACCCCATCTCTTCCCATGCGGTGTCGTACAAGGCGACTAAGGGATAGAGCTGTTTAACATCTGACAGATATATACAGCCTAGACTCAGCTTCAGATACATGGCTTGAGTCAACAATAGTGCCCGGAATAAGTCAATAGGCCCACCCCCTATTACGTGGAACCGAATTCAATGGTTGGTGAAATGTGGGTGTTAATTCACCTCTGCCTAACCCTCCAGGGACAAAGGCGTGATCATATGTATATAGAAACTCATTTTAAAGATTAAAAACCTAAATTGAACCACTAGTTAGTCAGTTAGGTTAGTTCATTTGTTCAATATGTGTTTTTATAAATTGTCACTACAAGATTGTTTAACTTTAGTTAAGTAAGTAGATACCTAACAGAAGGTAGAAGATTTTTATTGTGTCAAATTTTCGTCGTGACAAATTTATAATAATAACTCTTGAGCGTGTTTCACTTGTAATGAGCACTCACGCATAATGTTAGCTCACAAAAAAAACACAAATAGGTGAGTATTAGTGAGCATCCTACCGATACGACATACAGTAGATACTTATATAATATGTTATTTAGAGTTTTTTGTGCGGCGTCGAGCAATTTCGTCAATATTACATCATCGTCCATCGTTACCCAGCTTCCGCCCCTCCCCCCGCCTTCCCCCACCTCCCTAAACATTTCCGTACTAGAACGTACACTAGAATGATTATCAAAATGATCGTAACGATGAGTTTTCTATACTTACCTTATAACAGCCCAATAAGTGAACTGCTGTCATACCACCAACTGCGAATGTAACTTTTATATGGGATTACAAAGTTATTTATGCATTTAGTAATTGACAGCCGTTCAATTATTGACCTGCTTTAAGACTTCATGGTAAGCCCACAGATGGAGAGGAATGGCCCATGGTCGATCGGGGTACGAGGGATATGCCTGTCAAGCTCACCTTCGGCAACCGACAACGACACATCGACTCCGGCGAGGGGGTTACCGTGGAAAATTTCGCACGTAAAAAAAGAACCTATTTGGATGAAATATGAAAGCATTTAATAAGCTATTAAAATCAATTAAGATATAGAAAAAAATTAATCGGTTCAGGTGGGATTCGAACCCGCGATCTTTCCCTTACAGGGGGAACGCTCTGACTAGTGGTCAGAGCGTACACACACACAGATTGTTCAGTTCCTACCTACTCGAATTGTTCTGTTGGAAAAATTAAGAACTGCAAAATACCGGTATTCACTCTGCGGTATTCAGTCTATCAGCGCCTTTCCATTAGACTGAATATATAGCTACTGTCATCATCATCGAGACGTATATTCCAGATTGCATCTAAGGCCGAGGTGACCTCGGAGCTCAAGGTCCGTCTTCCGGCTCTACCTCCTTCACTTCGCACGATCTTGCCGTCTATGGTAGTGAGACCATTTGCACGCATGTCACCCTTACGCGATGTCAAGCCAAGACTTGGGCTTACCTTTTCTAGCTGCACTCGGCGAGGGCACCATTGCCATGCATTAATACCTACTGTATAGACAAAATGGCCGCATGGTTCCCGGCAGAGTGGAATTTGGGCCACCTCATTTCTTCCCATGAGGTGTCGTACAAGGCGACTAAGGGATAGGGCTGTTTAACATCAGACAGATATATACAGCTCAGACTGAGGCACAGATACAAGGCTCGAGTCAACAATAGTGCCTGGAAGACGGCAATAGGTTCACCCCCTATTAAGTGGGGCCGAAAACTATCATTGGTGGAATGTGGGTGTTAGTTCACCACTGCCTAACCCTTCGGGGATAAACGCGTGATTATATGTATGTATGTGTGTGTATGTACCTATAGACGAAATTCATTGCACAAGACGGTTCAAAATAGACGTTATGTGTAAGTAAGCTAATCAATATTGTCTTTAAACTGTCAATGTGTGCATGTTATAGGTTCTATAGTAATTGCAAACTTGTACCAAAGTAGTAGATATTTTTACGCCAGGTGTAGTGCCCATTATACTGTGTCTATAGAGTTTGTATGTAGTGTAATGCTTTAGAATACAGACCATCACTTACCATCTGTGGGTTCTACTAATTGGGAAATCAAAACACGTAACTGGTGTGGTGGTAACTGGTGGAGCCGCCTGTCATCCTAGCAGAAGCAGCCCGCGGCGGGGAAGCGCGATGTGCGCCTTCCCATACCTGAGGAAGCGTTGGGGACACGTGTTCCCCAAACCCGAAGACGCCCGTCTCAGAATAGATGGTCCTGGGTGCTAGGTATATGTCTCAGATAATCACACCTCTGGCAAACTGCGGCCCACACAGTCGGCGTGTGTTTTATTCGGTTCAAGTCCGATATAATCTGCCCCACCGGCTCCGGTGGTGGGGGTATCTGTGGGGATTATGCGCATAATAAAAATAAGTACCTACATATACAAATAAAAGACAGAGATGGTAACAATATTTTATTCTCTTTCATACCCAACATCTTTAACACTGTTTACCTGCTTACCTATGTCAAAAGCAGGGCACATTGGAAATATCTGGAGATCAGTAATCAATGCTATTAATATGTTATTTCCGTTTGTATTATTTTTTTTTAATATAGGACACGTCAATTATACTTCGCCTTGCCTGATAGTAAGCTGAAGGCAAGCTCTCAGAAAAGAGGGTCACCATTACTTACACATACCGTGTGTCAATAGTGACATTCAGCTTGACGGCCTCATCATATGCTTTACCACGCCCCACTTAAAGGACCCGGGACTGTAGGAAGAAGGAAACACGTGAGCTGGTAATGAATTCCATTGTTTTCATAAAGAGTCGCTATTCTTGCAACGTGCTATTGTCAAATCCTTTGTCGCACCATTTGGGCCTGGAATTAATTACCAACTCACGTATTTCCTTCTTCCTACAGTCCCGGGTCCTGTGTTGTCAATTCTCGCAATGGCACGGTTTTTACCCGACTATGGCGAAACAAGAAGGATAGTTATGATTTTAACCAGTATTTACATATGTATGTCGGTATGCTCATTTGTTCCCTCATTAACCACCAAGACCTGGAATTCATTACCAGCTCGTGTTTCCTTCTTCCTACAGTCCCGGGTCCTTTAAGCGGGCCGTGCTAAGCTGAGTGCTACCATTGTAACGTTACTTAGTGTCTGTAATGGTGTAATGGACACCCTCTTTCCTGAGATATTGCCTTTAGCTTACCATCAGGCGAGGTGAAATCAAGTTGGCGTTTCCTAGATATATATAAAAAACGTCTAATTGAGGTTAACTACTACAAACAATTTTGTATCTTACTCACGCGAGATAAAGGTTATAATCTTGTGAAGGCAAAGGAGTAATGTGGCGACACGAGTATGCAAGGTCTTACATCCATTACTGTGCCGCAACTATCCATCGCCATCATAGCCTATCATAGCATAACAGGCCATCATAGCTGATGGCCGTTTTGAAACGACTGATTTTACTCGTTTTCTCTTTTATGGTGTATGAAGTTTATTTTCTTGTGTCAGTCTTTTTATTTTTCTTTAGTTATTCGTCTAACAGGTCGTTCTCCAATATTAAGCGCCAAAAAACAAAAAAATAGCAAAAGCAGAGGTGTCAAAAAGGCCCTCATAGCGTGCAAAGAGAATACAATACTACGTAAGATAGCGTGCAGCAACTATAGTAATAAATTCTGACAGCCGCCGGCCATTGAGAATTTACTCTAAAAGACCTCTGCCTAACCATCCGGGGATAAAGGCGTGATTATATATATGTATGTATGTATCTAAGAGACCTGCGCGCTGTTTACAATGCTAAAAATGAGTTATCCGAAAATAATTAAGTTTTACTGAAGAAATATGAAGTAAAGTAGATTTTACTAAAGTAGATCGCTGCTGGTGATTTACATAATGTAAAGTTTGCTAAGAAAACCAATACCGTAACCCTTAACCATAACCTCAAACGTAGGGGTTTACGTTCTAAACACGTTACGTAATATAACACAATTTAATATTACACACATTATTTACAATATAACAATACGTTTGTATATTTTTTCTAATTATTTGGTTTTTTTATACCACTTAGGTGGCAGACAAGCACACGGCCCACCTGATGGAATGTGGTTACCGTGAACTATGGATGTGTGTATCACCAGAGGAGCCACACTCGCGCTGCCGACCCTGTAAGCAAAGACTGTGCCGTCAGTGTAGAAGACAAAGCAGGACAAGCCTTTAGTCTTCTCACTGACAGCACAAATTCTCCAGTGACCTCTGGCTACCCTACTCACCGCTGGGAACACAACATGAAGTTATTATAGTCGCGGTATTCTGTAGGGCGGAGGTACTTCCCCAGTCGGACTGCTCAAAATACCGCCGTGTCCTACCTTCTATAATGTTTAAAATGAACTAAGCCATTTCTGTAAGGCGCTACACAGCACGAATTTTAATAATACCATTAAGAGTTCCATGGTTCTTTGACGAGTTAACAATAGTGCCCGGAAGACGGCAATAGGCTGACCCCTTGTTACGTGTGACCGAATTCAATGATTGGTGAAATGTGGGTGTTAATTCACCTCTGCCTATACCTCCGGTGATAAAAGCGTGTTTATATGTATGTATTATGTGCATTTCCTCTATTTTATATTTCATGTGTTTTTTATAGCACTGAGGAGGCAGGCAAGCACACGGCCCACCTGATCGAAAGTGGTTACCATGGCCTATGGACGTGTGCAACACCAGGAGCGTTACACTCGGACTGCCGACCCTGCTGAAACCTTGTAAAAGCACAAGCTTGGTTCTATCTAAATATATATATAAGGCAGTCCGCTGCGTCGAACGGCCATACTGGGCGCCCGTGCAATAGGTTAATTTCGTGCAAACACATGGTCGGACGGATCAGAAAGGACGCCCGTACACGGTTCCCGTTTAACACAGCAGAGGGCCTAACAGTAAGACAATATTATTACATACATAACTTAATTTAATTCATAAGATTGCATTACGAAGACTAAACAACGTTTTAACAATTTTCTTTATTTACTTTTTAAAGAATATTAGAACCAAAATTACTAATATATTTCCTCTAACCCCCTCCTGCTGTTAGGAGTGGGTTCACGTCAGTAGTGGACTCGAACAAGAGACCTCTCGATCGTAAGGCTGACTCCTTAACCACTAAGCTATCGACACTTGAATATTCATGAATGTATGAGTAATTTTATATTTACAAGTTGAAAAAATTAATATATTTCATGTTTTGCTTATTAACTTATGAGAGGCTTGGGGACCGTACAAGTATTACGTAAGCAGATTTATTACATATATTTAAACCCCCCCCCCCGCTTCCCCTTGTCAGCAAAAGTAAGCAAATCTCACCCCCCCGCCTCCATGCTCACATAAACATTGGTACCTATATGTATATTATATATACCTATATGTATATTTTTATGTGCGAATGTGGATTTTTTTTTATTAATTTTTTTATGTTTTGTGTAAGTGTGTGTGTGCGTATAATAAACGGATCTTTCTTTCTTTCTTTATATTTCTTTTCATGTTTCTTTTTAGGGTAATGTATGGGTACTGCATGCTGCATTATGTGTAAAAGTAGATAACTACTTTCTTTTTTTTTATACCACTTAGTTGGCAGAAAAGCACACGGCCCACCTGATGGAAAGTGGTTACCGTGGCCTGGACCGTGGCCTGGACGTTTGTTACACCAGAGGAGTCACAGTCGCGCTGCCAACCCTGTAAGTCGTCAGTAGAAGACAAAGCAGGACAAGCCTATAGTCTTCCACTGACAGCACAAATTCTCCAGTGAGCTACTGCTTATGTAATCATTATCTGGACCCTCCCCACCCCCATGGCACCAAAAATAAGCAACGCAAAGATCTCCTCTCCCCTATAGTGCTTATGTAATACTTGAATGACCTCTTAAAGCTTAGATGATAAATAAATGAGAATATGTTAAGCTATTTTTGTCGTTTACTCTACATTTGTGTATAGTATATTTCAATCTCTAATTTCGTTTAGTGATAGGTCTATTTTTTTATACCACTTAGGTGGCAGACAAAAACACGGCCCACCTGATGGAAAGTGGTTACCGTGGCCTATGGACGTGTGCTAAACCAAGGGTGTTACAATCGCGCTGCCTACCCTGTAAGCATAAAGAGTTTCTGTGCCGTCAGTAGAAAAGACAAAGCAGGACTAGCATTTGATCTTCCCACTGACAGTACAAAAGTTCTCTAGTGAGCTCTGGCTACCCTACTCACCGCTGGGAACACAACACGAGGTTATTGTGGCGTTTATTTATATAACTCTATTGTTTTAACATTAAAAAAGGTACACTAAAATAAATTATTATTATAATATAAATAATACGCTAATAAAACGCTTATAATACATTAAAAGTCTTAATCTAATCATGAGCATTTACAATACCAACATACAATATCGTCTCTGTGACAATAATTTAAAATTCTAAAAAATATAAATTTTATAAAAAAAATATCGTTTTGCAAAGCATGTCTTGTCATTCTTTATTGTTCTCTATGTCGTCTATTAATTGACGTATTTGCAGTTGAATGAAATTTTAAAGCAATTAGTATCTTTCCCTTACAGAGGGGACGCTCTTGACGAGCCACAGAACCTTCGCCCAAAAAAATCCAAATTATTCTACACATATATCCGTCTTACGGCGACCCGGTTCAACCGCCTGAACCGTTTTTTTTTTCAATATCTTAACCGAGTATTTGCAATTGTTCAGCGGATCAATTATCCTGATGAAAATCTGTACAAATTTTAATCTATATTCAATCTGAATATCGTAAATATCAATAACAGTATTCTCGTAAAACGACTGCAAGAAAGAATTGCATTGACATCATGACATTTTGAGATTAGATCGAGACTGAATTTTGAACAGAGTAGAATTTGGACCATCCCATCTCTTCCGATGCGGTGTTGTACAAGGCGACTAAGGGATAGGGCTGTTTAACATCAGACAGATATATACAGGCCAGACTCAGGCACAGATACAAGACTCGAGTCAACAATTAGTGCCCGGGAGACGGCAATAGGCTCAACCCCTATTACGTGAGGTCGAACCATGATTGGTGAAATGTGTGTGTTAATTCTTCTCTGCCTAACCCTTTACGGATAAAAGCGTGATTATATGTATGTATATTTGTAATTTAATTTTCTTTTTATACAACTTAGGTGGCAGACAAGCACATTCGTGCTGCCGACCCTATAAGAACAGAGATTTAATGAGCCCTCAGTGCAGAACACAAAATCAGGACAAGCCTTTGGTCTTCCCACTGACAGCGCAAAAACTCTCCATTAGGACAAACATTATATACTATTTATTAGAATGTAAAAGAACTGCTTCACAATATGTAAATTGACTACC
The DNA here is from genome assembly GCA_963662185.1 of Eilema griseolum. NCBI lineage: Eukaryota > Metazoa > Arthropoda > Insecta > Lepidoptera > Erebidae > Eilema > Eilema griseolum. The sequence continues at coordinate 19,077,146 of OY759248.1, read as the reverse complement.
GTAGTCAAAAAGCTAGTCTCGAGTATTTTTCCGCCTGATCTGAATTGACCCTAAAGTGCCCGCAATCCTGGTTTAGTGCTCAGATGAAGTAAAGAACTTTCACACAATAATCCCCATTGATTCTCTTAGATTTACGGTTTGACTGCAGTACTTCTGGCACCCTATTGAACCTCATGGTGTATTAGGAGCTGTGGGTTTGGTATTCTTTTCATCCTGGTCTTGCTGCTTTATAAGGTTCCAGTAAAACCCTTTTTGTTTCTTCAGCTGCTCGTGTGTTCCCATCTAAAAAAATAAATATATATTATAAGCCGGAGCCTCCGTACCTGGTGCATAGGCTGGCCATTGCAGCATTGCATTTGATTACGTTATCGACTAAATTGCACTGACTTAGGTTCACCCTTGTTTGGTATAACAACGTTTAGTCGAATGTTACTAAATCGAACGTTTGAGAAAATAATTGCTTTGCATAATATCGATTGACATAATTTTCATGCCAGCGAATATTTATTTGAAATAACAACATTTGCGTCATTGATCAAAAAGTATAATGCTCATTTCATGTAATGTTCAGTTGGTATAATATGTATTTTGTATTCAATTGGTATAATGTAATGTAGTAGTAAGTTTTTTATTATAAAAAAGAAAACAGACTATCTTTTGCAAACGTAAAGGATGTTTTGATTATTTTTTCACGTTATTTGTGTTATTTATCTGGCTTCTTGTTGTGGTCACAGTTCTAACCTAACCTAACTGTCGATTTGAGTGATGTGAACACTAAGAGTATGTTTCATGAAAAACAATACAAGTAAAATTGAAAAACTCTCAGTGCAATCGGCAGGGTTGTGTTAGAACTGTGACCTCAACAAGGACGAGGCGAGCGAGCGAGCGAAGCGAGCGTGACGCGGCAGCGGCCGCCGAGTGCCAGACAAAAAAGAAAATATGAAAAAAACAATGAAACCACCGTCAGTTTATTGAAAATGAAAGGAAACTTATTATTACTTAACCGAATATTCGATAAGTATGATAAACTAATGAAGCATTAATTTATATGAAATTAGTGCAAATGATAATTCGGTGAAATGGCATTATTCCAAATAAATAATTATGCTAAATAAAATTCTACCAATTAAATATTCGGTCAAATGAATAATTATGTGAAATGATTTTATTGTAACTGAAATTAGTCGAAGTGATTTTCGACCAAACGTTGTTATACCAAACAAGGGTGAACCACTGACTTAATGTATACATTTATTTGTGTGACATAGTATTATATATAATACCCACGATATTAAAGAAAGATCATGAGACGAGAGCGGTACCACGGTGGTATCTTTTTTTACCGCGTCTCCAGCTAAGCCGCGCATATCAGCGATCGTGATCCCACTATAGAAATTTTACAAGACAAAATTAAAACGGGAATTAACGCGTTCATGGTATGGTATATACATACCTTTAATTTACCCGACGTTTCGACCAGGTCACAGGCTGACTGGTGCGTCGAGGAACGCGATAGTTTTAAAGTTACCCCCATAATTTTCAGCAACTCACCTCGACAATAGTCCCCTTGTTGAGTACCACGATCAAGTCTGCGTTCATTACTGTGGAGAGGCGATGCGCTATCACGAGCACGGTGCGGCCTTTCGCCGCCGTCTCCAAGGCCGTTTGTACTACTCTCTCACTTGCCGAGTCCAAGGCACTGCAATATAAAAGTTAATAAATAAATAATAATAAATAAATATCTATAAATTCAGGCATTGCCCATAGAAAGTTAGTAACAAAAGAACTTAAGAACTATGTTAGTAGTAAAACTGTTATTATAAAAACAGAGGAACCCTAATAAAAAAATGAAAAAAGACACATTTTAATTATGTCCATGTGTCAATCAATTAATTAGGCCACCGCAGTCCACTGCTGGCAATAGGCCTCTCACATTGTGCGCAATTTTGGCGATCCTCTGTCTTCCGCATCCAGTCTGTCCCAGCCACCTTTTTCAGAGAGTGGAGACCGCGAGAAGGTAAACGGAAGGTAGGACGCCCCCTAGCCAGATGGACGGACGCTTTAGTCGGGCTCAAATTGTCTAATTCTCACAACGTCCAATTCGCAAATTGTCCAATTCTCAGAATGTCCAATTCGCAATTGGCCGAGTTTGTAAAATAGGAGTCGTGGTTGATTACGGGAGGCGTTTTTGACTCTTCAGTCTCATAACGTTCTTAAACCATAAATCGCGCGCCCCGACCGTTAGTAGTGTTAGGTATCTTGTGAAATGCAAGAAGAAATAGGAGCCCCGCGAAGCGGGGCTCCGTTGACATAGCTCACATTTAGGAACGGGACCAATTGCGAATTGGACCAATTGTGAACTGGACCAACTGCGAACTGGACCAATTGCGAACTGGACCTATTGAGAATTCGACAGTTGGACATTTTGCGAATTGGACATAATGCGACTAAAGGGGACGGACGACCTGAAAAAGGTGGCTAGGACAGACTGGGTCACTGGGCGTCTATGTGTACATACTTAATTGCTGTGTGTCTTTGGCAAGGTGAAGCTGTATCCACCGCTGCGTAATAGCACTGTCCACATAGAACCTTGTCTCAATACACTGCTCTGTCTCAATACTTTTAGAGCTGTTGTTGTTAATATAATTCGTTTTGTTGTTTAATCATTCAAATTACATTTTTGGTGGCGCAATTCTCGCCACGTGAGCTAGTGGACTGTATTTCGCGGGGGGTGAAGTTAACTGTTCCATTGACGCTTTACACAACAAACAAGACAGGTGATCGGGTTGCCGCGGATGTGGTCTAGGCACTGAATGCAACCCGAGAAATTAGGAGAGGATGCACTAACCTTCACGACGCCACGTGCTGGCTGGGCCGCCGGTGCACCGATCTTCTCTTCCTGGCTCAGGAGTTGCCGCCCACATCACTAAATCACTTGAGGGACACACGAGAGGCACAATCCGATCGGTAAAGGTCCATGAAGCGGTAAAAATGCAACAAATATTATTCATTTCTGAGAGACGCGCGCGCGGTCCGCCTTTACGCTGGCTAGTTCATAGCGGGAGTGAGTGTCTATATATCACAAATGGCGGACGGAAACTATATCTAGTACTATACTATGGTTAGTGCGGGAGGGGAGATGGGTATAGAAGGAGTGTGTTTCCGCGTCAAAAAATACAGTTTCTACATCGGCGCAACCATTCACCCCGGCTTGAAGGGTTACCTTCGAAACGAAAAATGTGGAACAAATCTAATGTCTAATCTAAATCTAGGTTTGGGAAATAACAACTAAAATATAAACATAGATTGGAACTCGTGCCTACTGCTGGCTAGGCAGAGGGCTGAGGCGAACAACCGGGCGCAGATACGATCCGGTTGCAGTTTTAACCCGTACAACACGAGTTATCCCGTGGTCATCGGGAAAAATTTCCTCTACTACTCCTAGAGGCCAATGTAAAGGAGGCGCATTCTCAGTCATAAGGACTACCACCGTACCTACAGTAATTGGGTTGGATGGAGTATTCCATTTTTGACGTGACTGCAGCGTGTGCAAATATTCGGTTCTCCAACGATTCCAAAACGATTGGACCAACTTATCCAAAAGAGCGTGACGAGTTAGAAGGTGCATTCTATCGTCTTCAACATCTATAGCGGGCAAATATTTTAGAGGAGTCGTATTTAAGAAGTGAGCTGGCGTCAGCGCTAATGGCTCTGACGGATCGCTAGATAGAGTCCGACACAGCGGACGCGTGTTCATCACCGCCTCTACTTGAGCAAGTACGGTACTCAACTCCTCGAACGAGAGAATCTGTTCGCCTATGACGCGAAACAGATGCGACTTAAGGCTTTTAATATTCGCTTCCCAATTACCACCAAAATGACTAGCTGCAGGCGTGTTAAAGTACCATTCAATGCGATTTTCGGCTAAGATGTGAGCGAATTCACTTTGGTAGTACTTAGACCGTAAGAATGCGTGCAATTCCGAAATACTACGTCGGGCCCCTACATAGTTTGTACCGTTGTCCGAATACATGCGCAGCTGTTACGGCCAGCACCCCTACAGCCGTACCCACAAAGAGACGGCAGTGTAGTGTCATTCAATGCAACACTGCATCCGTCAAGGCGCCGGGGAAGGAGCCTTGTGATGTGGAGGACTTCAAAGTTGTTGAGAAGAAGAAGAAGAAGTCCTCCCGCAAGAACCAGTGTGGTACTGCAGCGAGGAGCATTGAGCAGCAGTTCCGCGCAGAGGTCCCTTCGACGATGGTCTACGTATCTCGTGTACATCACAGCGTGAAGATCGTAGACGTCGCGAACTATCTCCAAAAGAAAACCGGGATGGGCTTAAGGGTGGAGAAGCTGGACTCTCGTCACAACGTGAGCTTCAACTCTTTTGTGGTGCGAGTTCCAAACAGCCACACCGCTACCATCCTGCGTCCTGACTTTTGGCCGACGGGGGTGAAGTTTCGGCGCTTCCGAGGACGCCTGCCGACACGCGACACCCCGTCCCGTGACACGTCGACGTCATTACGTGTGTTTTAGGTTAAGATATATTATATGTATTTTTAGTTTTAAGGTATATATTTATGGGCCGTAGAATAAGTTTTTAACATCCTGTAACTTTTCTATTATTGCCTGAAATAAATGATTTATTATTATTATTATTATTATTATTAACCGGACCCCGACGCGACAAAAAACGTTTAAAAGCGGACATAAAATTTTGCGTACTTAAATCACCGGTCAACTCTATATGAACCGCGCGAGTTGTCATACAAATGAACAAACAAACATAAGCTTTCGTGGAGCGAATGCCACGACCACGAGCAATGGTGACTTTGAAAGGCCCAGCAAAGTCCGTGCCGGTGTGTACGAAAGGTTTTGCGGATTGAACAACACGACAAGAGCGATGATCGGCCATTTCAGGCGCGATAAAACGCGGGCGGAGTTTAAAACAAGGTACACATCTGTGTACTCTAGCGCGAATCAAATTACGAGCGGAAATTATCCAGTATTTCTGTCTCAAAATAGACATTAACAAATCGGGACCAGCGTGACAATTCACCTTATGCTGATAATCTACTAACAAATCTAATACGTGGTCCTTACGCGGGAGAACTACTGGGTGCCTTTGTTCAAATCCTAAACCTGAATTTCTCAAACGACCACCTACTCGAATGAGTCCATCTTCCAAAAATGGTTTCAAGTGTCGGAAAGAACGACTACAAGGTTTGTTAAATTCTAAATTTTTAAATTCAGAAGCAAAATAACATTTCTGCAACTCGCGAAGTATGACCAATTCAGCTTTATCTAAATCAGCGGCGGTTATATGACCGCGCGTAGATAAAATTCTCAAAAATCGGCCTACATAAACAACACAACGCAACAGTCTCGACCAAGACGAGACGCGATTAGCCAACAACAAAATAAGGGACTCTTCACGCGGGACCGATACAACAAGCGAGTGCTTCTTTTCCTCGGGTGGTTCGGAAACCGTAGTGGGATTGAATTGACTAACTGGCCACTTATCTAACGCGGCATGAATCCAGGACGGTCCACTAAACCACAACGGGTGATCCAAAATTTGCGAAGGAAGCAATCCACGAGAGAGACAATCGGCTGGGTTGTCGGTGCCAGCAACGTGAAAGAGATTTTGTGGCGCTAATTCAGATTGAATTTTTGCCACTCTATTAGCGACGAATGTGTCCCAACGATGGGGCGAAGAGTGGGCCCAACACAAAGCGACTGTTGAGTCCGAAAAACTAAAATTCTACTAATATTAATGCGAAAATTTACAATTATGTCAAATAAATTACCTTAAAGATTTTGACCACAATACAAAATGTCATTAAGCGACACGGAAGTGCTAGTCTTAGCACTGCCATCCAAAACTACGCGGAGTTTAGTAGTAAGCTTATCTTCTCTAATAACTCCGTGGTGCGGGATAATGTACGAAGGCTGGGTCCCGCCAGTGTCCGCAGGCGCAGGTGAGATGCAACCTTTATCTAAATATTCGTTAACAACCTCATCACAGGCCCGCTTCAACTTTGGAGACGCCTGCATCTTTCGTTCTAAACAAAGAAAGCGTTTTTCAGCGGATACACGGGAGTCACCGAGCGAAAAAATATCTCCCTTGAAAGGGAGCGCGACAACACAACGACCCTGCTCGTCACGAGTAGTCGTGCGACAACAAATCTCCTCAGCCATCTTGTCATCAGGGCTTAGGATAGGTGGGACATTGACCTCTTCAATTTCCCAAAACTTGCGGATGGTAGACTCCAGTGGCGGCTCGACGGTGCAACAGAACGAAGCAGTCGAGTGACTAAAACTATCTTTAGAAGCGGGTGCGGAACCAATTATAACAAAACCTAGAACTGTTTCCAGTGCGTGCGGAGCGGGGTACGTCGGTCCCCCTTGAACCTTACGTGATAACTGGAGGTGCGGGAGAATCGAAGCGCCGATCAATATATCGACGACTCCAGGAACAGCGTAAGTCTCATCTGCTAAAGGCAAGTCTTTAAATTTCGTTAATAAAGACGTGTCAACCGGGACGGTAGGCAACTGTTCAGTTATTTTATCTGTAACGAGCGAATCCATGTCAAACCAAATATTACTATTAAAACGAGATCCAAACCTTGTTTTAACGGTGCCATGAACAGCTGACCGTAAACCTCCAAAACCCTTCACCACTGAGCGGGTTGAACGCTTATTAACATTGAAACCAAGACGTTGACAACAATCTTGAGTAATAAAATTACTTTGCGAAGCGCCATCTAATAGCGCTCGAACAATGTGCGGTTTACCTAATGCATCAACAATAATGACGCGAGCAGTTGCGAGGACGACAGTAGTGAGCGCAGCATTAGCGGACAACGAACACAAGGTGACGTCATTCGCAGCGGTCTCCGGGCCGGCCGGAGCGCGCGCGAGCGCGGGCTGCGGCTGTGGCGCAGGCCGCCGTGTGCCACCGCTCGACGAACCAACTGTGCTCACATTGGATGCGGCATTACTATTTTCAAAATGAAGTAAAGTGTGGTGTCTCGCTGGACATTTGCGACAACTATTTCTACTATTACATAAAACAACGAGGTGTTTAGTACCGAGACAATTAAAACAAAAATTATTAGCGCGAACAAATTTATAACGATCACTAGGCGATAATTTTAGGAAACCCGGACACTTGTACAATTGCGAATGATGAGTATTACACAAAGAGCAAACAGGTGATTGTACATGTGCTGGTGCGGTATTAACATAAGTATGAGTTGACCTCAGTGACCTCGATGAGGCATCTATCTTGCGTTCAGAACTAACAACTTTCTTCGCGCCTTCATGTTTCGATGAAGAGCGTTGCAATATTTTTATATGCTCGCGAACAAAACTTTCTAAGTCTTCGAACTTAGGAATTTTATTGCCGCGATGATCCGACTCAAATAAACGAATGGTTTCGTAATCTAATTTCTTTAAACCCATATACAAAAATACGAAGTCGCAGAGGTCATCGATCTTTAGGTTCTTTACGGCGCGAACAGCTGACGCGAAAGTATCTAGAAATTTCTCTAAGTTTTGATCGTTACATGCCGTAATAGATTTCAAATCAAACATCTGAACTAAATAGGCGTTAGCTACCGATCTTTTATCCTCATACTTAGCTTTCAAAGTATTTAAAATTAAATTATAATTCCCGGCACTAAACGTAATTCCAGCGCAAACGGTTATAGCTTTACCAGTCAATTTTTCAACGAGATAATGCAATTTTTCGTGATCTGTCAACGAATCGTTCTTATCTATTGTATTCTCAAAACTATCTATAAATAGACACCAATTGCGAATGTTACCATCAAATTCGGGTATTTGAATTGGTGGCAACTTAGGTCGGTCGCGAGTGGGGTTGGGTCGGTCAGACGGTTTCTCCAAACTCCTAGCGACGCGCTTGATACGACAATACAAATCGTCAAACGACGACAAGGCTTGATAACTCACTGAGTAATCGGGATCCAAATTCAACTCTAAAACGTTGATGTCATGTACTAAGGTTTCGAAATCCGCGCGTAGACTATCTAAGTTTTCTATAGAACACAAGAACGAATCTCTAATGGCCAAATCAGAGGTTTTAAGTGCATTATCATAAATCGATTGTACGCGAGAGTAAATCATTTCTTTTTTAGCGTATAAAAGTTTCAATTGAACTTTACCGATCTTATCAACCTTTGGGGACATGTTTACAATTAAATCTCAAACTAAAGTGCGGTAAACAACAAATATGAAATGACTTAATCTTAGCGGTACAGAGCAGCGACGCGACGCGAGCGATACTCTGCAGGTAGGTAGGTATTTACAACTGTGAATGCACGCTTGAACAAAACGCGCCTAGCAACAGCCAGATCGTACCTACGCGAGCCAGACCGCTGTCCAGGTTCAACTATTATTTCAGAGATTAAGTATTGCGTAATATCTATTCAAATTAAAATACTTTCGTATGAATTGGAATGAGATGCGGGCGAGGTAGGTACAACCACGTATCTACCCACGTAGGTATTAGGTAAATACGATGCGAGCTAGCGGCGAGCGAACAACTTAATTGAAAAAAATAAAACAAAGCCAAATGCGTTAGGTATTACACTGTGCCTATGCACTAGGGTGTCTAGTATACCTAAGATCTAAGCCTAAATGCCTAGATGCGGGGTTTTCTACTAAAATAACTAGGTATTTAGGCGCGGTGCGAAAATTGCGAACTACGACTAAGTGTTGATACGATACCTAACCTATGTATGTACTAGGTAGGTACGATGCGAGCCAGCGGCGAACGGACAACAAAATCTAATCCTAAATGTCTAGATGCGGGGTTTTCTACTAAAATAACCAGGCATTTAGGTGCGGTGCGCTTATTCCCATTAGAATAATAACAAAATACGAACTACGGCTAAGAATCCGGCTCGAAGGACCAAAAAGAATGGTGGCGCAATTCTCGCCACGTGAGCTAGTGGACTGTATTTCGCGGGGGGTGAAGTTAACTGTTCCATTGACGCTTTACACAACAAACAAGACAGGTGATCGGGTTGCCGCGGATGTGGTCTAGGCACTGAATGCAACCCGAGAAATTAGGAGAGGATGCACTAACCTTCACGACGCCACGTGCTGGCTGGGCCGCCGGTCACCGATCTTCTCTTCCTGGCTCAGGAGTTGCCGCCCACATCACTAAATCACTTGAGGGACACACGAGAGGCACAATCCGATCGGTAAAGGTCCATGAAGCGGTAAAAATGCAACAAATATTATTCATTTCTGAGAGACGCGCGCGCGGTCCGTCTTTACGCTGGCTAGTTCATAGCGGGAGTGAGTGTCTATATATCACAAATGGCGGACGGAAACTATATCTAGTACTATACTATGGTTAGTGCGGGAGGGGAGATGGGTATAGAAGGAGTGTGTTTCCGCGTCAAAAAATACAGTTTCTACATCGGCGCAACCAATTTTCTTACTACTGAGGTAGGTTATAATGAGCATAAAAAGATTTCTTTACTTAAAGGCCGTGATAGACGTTCAAGTAAATTGAACAAACAGGCTAGGGCACGATTCTTTTTGAGGCGGCAGATAAGCATACGGCCCAGCTGATGGAAAGTGATTACCGTGGCCTATCACGTGTGCAACACCAGGGAAATCACACACATGCTGCCAACGCTGTAAGAACAGTCTCTGTGCCGTCAATGCAGAAGACAAAGCGGAATAAGCCTTTGCTCTTCCCACTGACATCACAAAACTCTCCAATGAGCTCTGGCTGAGGCTCTGGGTGTTCCTGGCGGTAAGTAGGGTACCGCCGGGAACACAACACCAGGTTATTATGGCCGCGGTATTCTGTAGGGCGGAGGTAGTTCCCCAGTAGGACTGAAGAATTTACTTTTGTACCACTTGGTTGGCAGACAAGCACACGGCCCACCTGATGGAAAGTGGTTACCGTGGCCTATGGACATGTGCAACACCAAGGAAGTCACATTCGCGCTGCCAACCCTAACATCTATACCGTCCAGAGTACCATCGTGTCCTACCTCCGTAGATTTAGAATTATAATATTAGATAATTCAGTTCGCTTTCATTTCCCGTACCTCGTAGCTTCATCCAATATAAGTAAGGGCGGGTTCTTAAGCACAGCACGCGCTATCGCGATCCTCTGCTTCTGCCCTCCGCTGAGCGCCATACCTCTCTCTCCCACCATGGTGTCGTACCCGTCGGGGAAGCCCGTGATGAAGTCGTGTGCGTTCGCGGTCTTAGCTGCTTGGTATACCTGGAGTTTGAAGAAGAGAAAGAGATATTGTCAAACTAGTTGCTGTTGCGAAGTTACTTTTTTTTTTTTACGTGCGCAAAATCCCAACGGATACCTCCCCACCGGAGCCGGTGGAGGAAGTTATGTCGGACTCGAACCGACTAAAACGCACGCCGCCTGTGGGTCGTTTTGGTTGCCGAAGGAGAGGTTGACAGGCATATCCCTCGCACCCCGGCCGACACAGGGCCATCTCTCACGATCTGGCCCTCTCCTCGGGTGTGTGGGGACTACAGAGTCCCCAACTCGTTCCCGGAAACGGGGAGGCGCGCCAGGCGCGCCGCCGCCGCGGCCTGCTTCTGCCAGGGTGACAGGCGGCTCCACCTGTCACCCCCATTGTTAGCATACTAAATACTTTAAGATGTCATTCAACATTTATATAATATGTAAATGTTGTTCTAATTTAGCACATTGCACAGTCATACAAAAGTGACGCGAAATTTGATGTCAATGAATGAACGATGGTAAAACTATATTTTTCATACAATATTGCTATTTTGACGGATTGCGAATTTCATTAATTTGACCAACTGCTTATTTGACCAGACGCTACCAAAGCATCAGTCAGATGGCAGTCGCTCTCGTAAAAGTCAAGATAAATAAAGGAAAGGAGACGTCAGACAAGACTCCGGGAGGCCCGTCCTTTTCATGGGGCCCCATACAACCTACCCATGACCAATCGTCTTCATCATCTTTGTGTTAGTCACGATCGCATCCAAGGCTCTCATCTCGTCCAGGTTCCACATGACCAATGTATCAGGATATTACCTCTGCATCACTAGCTTCTGGTTTCCCATATCTGATGTTCTCCTTAACGCTGGTGGCGAAGAGTACGGGCTCCTGGCCGATCAAACCTATCGCTCGCCCGCGGAGCCACTCGGCGTCCATGTCCTTGACGCTCACGCCATCTATTGTCACTTCGCCGGAGTTCACATCGTAGAATCTGCAACATTTTGAACCAGAAACTCAAAAAATGTAACAGAAAAAAAAGTAAGTTTGGAGAGCGCAACCTCTAACCTTTTTCTATTTTTTAAGAATATGTTTTTTTTATAGAACTTAGTTGGCTGACAAGCACACGGTACACCTGATTGGAAGTGGTCACCGAGACCTATGGACGTACGCAACACCAGAGGAGTCACGCCCGTGCTGCCGACCCTGTAAGAACGGAAAGTTTCTGTGCCGTCAGTTGCGAAGACACAATCAGGGCAAGCCTTTAGTCTTCCCACTGACAGGACAAGAACTCTTCAGTGAGCTCAGGCTACCCTTTTTTTTTGTACCTATTGGTTGGCAGACATGCACACGGCCCACCTCTGACCTCTAGATACCCTACAAAGTAAGTAGATATAGATTAGAATACATACACTGGAGAAGCCAGAGCTCACTGGAGAGTTTTTGTGCTGTCAGTGGGAAGACCAAAAGCTTGTCCTGCTTTGTCTTTTACACTGACGGCACAGAAACTCTTGTACTTACAGAGTCGGCAGCGCGAGTGTGAATCCCTTGTCGTTGCACAAGTCCATAGGTCATAGTTACCACTTTCCATCAGGTGGGCCGTATGCTTGTCTGCCAACCAATTGGTATAAAAAATCTTACATGTAATACAATCGTGAGAGACATATGCACAATGCTATTATTTCGGCGTGGTTCCCGGCAGAGCAGAATTTGAACCGCCCCATTTCTTCCCATGCGGAGTCGTATAAGGCGACTAAGTGATGGGGCTGTGTAACATCAAACAGATATATACCGCCCAGACTCAGCCCAGATGCATGGTTTTAGTCAAAAATAGAAGTCAAAAAAAAAACATACCGTTCTAACAAAGCGGCTATCGTAGACTTCCCGTTACCAGAAGTGCCAACAATCGCCACAGTTTTGCCAGCTGGGATCTTCAGATTGAAGTGATCCAATACAACCTGTAAATAAATAACATTTAGTTTAAAAGGCTCATACCATAGGGAAATATTGTTTCTCCCTGCCACACTGCCAGATATAACACAAGCTAGTTAAGCTATGCTTACCATGGGTCTAGATAGCGTTGAGTGGTATGTTGTGGAATATTTATTTATTAAATGAATTTTAGAACCGAAATTACTAATTCGCTGTAACCCCTTCAGCTAAGCGACTTGCTAGTAACGGGTTCACGTCGGTAGTGTAATAGCCAGGACTCGAACCCAGGACTCGATGGTAAGGCCAACTCTTTAATCACTAAGCTACCGATGCTATATACAATATGTATGTATGTATGAAATCCACTAGACAGAGCTTAGAGCTTTTGTGGTCAAATGCGGAATATTTTCAACCCTTTTAGGGTACATCTGATTCGTCAGTCAAACAGGCCGCAGTAATGAAACACCGCGGGGTTATAGTCAATAAGTAACAACACACCCACCTCATCACTAGCTGAAGTAAGGTGAAGACTAACCCCTGGATTTCACCACGAAACAAGTTGTAAACTTGTTTATACAAAACTTGTTGAAGACTTGCAGAAGAATAATCAAAACACAACTTACTTTTTCGTTCACATAGTATGTATAGCCAACAAGTTGAAAACAAGTATAAAACACATTTGCGTTCACACTGTAGCCTGTGACATGTTGCAACTTGTCAAATACATGTTTTATACTTAGGTGAAAACACGGGGTAAGGAGGTTTCATATGAAAAACAAAATGAAAGCAGGTGGAACTGAAAATTATTTTTTAGGTTGCAAGCCATCTAGCATTTTGAAAAATATATTTTTATTTCTTACTAAGGTGGCAAAAAAGCCCACGGTCCACCCAATGGAAAGTGGTGAACGTGGTCTATGGATGCAATATCAGGGGCGTCACACTCACGCTGCCAACCCTGTAAAAACCTACTAATATCTTTCTTGAAGAACCCCATATTGTAGTCGCTTGAGAAGACCATGGCAAAGAGTTCATTCCACAGCTTAAGTGGGCGTGGGATGAAGCGTCTTTCATACTGTACGTATTATTCCGCGTGGTTCCCGGCAGAGTACAATTTGGACCACCCCATCTCTTCCCAAGTGGTGTCGTACAAGGCGACTAAGGGATAGGGCTGTTTAACATCGGACAGATATATACAGCCCAAACTCAGTCTCAGATGCATGGCTCGAGTCAACAATAATGCCCGAAATACGGCAATACGCTCAACCCTTATTACGTGGGACTAAATACAATTATTGGTGAAATGTGGGTGATAATTCACCTCTGCCTAACCCTCCGGGGATAAAGGCGTGATTATATGTATCTGTTATGTATGTAATTTATGTGGGTAAATCCCCTGCCTGTGGCGAGCGGTGTGAAGATAGAATGTATGACCCTTCCTTGGCCGTCCTTGGGTAAAGAGGTACTTACTGCGTGGGGTCTGGTGGGGTAAGCGAAGACGACATCCTTGAATTCGATGTCTCCGTGGAACTCGTGATATTTGATCACCTTTGTGCCAGATGTGTTCATTTTAGGTTCCTTATTAATATACTGAAAATATATTTTGCTATTGTTATTATTTGCCTAATAGTCGATAAAATACAGATTTTCGAGTATGGAGCGGGCGATGGCAGATGCGATCGTCTGTCACCCCAGCACAAGCAGGCTGGTACAGCATCTAAGGGTTAACGTGTTTCCCACACCCAACGAAATATCTCAAAACTGTAGAAGGCCCAGAGTCAGATTAGGGTTGCAAATAATTGGCTTTTTGGTCAATTAATTGGAACGCGAGATATTTTTTTTAGTTAGTTCGAATCTAACCCATGCTGCCATCGAGGGGTATCCACGGAGATTTCTGGAAGATTCAAAAAAATACGGACTCCATATCCTCACCTCAAAAACTCTGCCACCAGCGCTGATACCTTTCACAATCGCACCAAACAGTAGCGACAGTTGCGCCACAGACCTCTGCACCGTCTGAGCGTTGACTAAGAAGGCCATGACGTCACCAGCGGACATTTGCCCACTTGACATCAGGTGGCCGCCGAGGAACATCGTTCCTAACACCATACTGTGAAAAAACAAATGGAACTTTACGTTATACATACATTTTTTACTACACAGAATGAATTTTTGTAAAGGGATTGGATGGCCAAATCCGAAACTATAAGGAACAGCGAAAAATGCTTAAAGGAGCCACGAGCCCGATTTTAATGAAATTTAAAACCTCATCATTTGAATTGAAAAACCCATCATTCTTTATTGTTAAACCATACGATAGTGTCGCTGTTAAGGATCAAATTCTGCGAAGTAATGATATACGGCAAAGTAACAAGGAAAGAGCTCATCTTTAACAAAATACATTTTATTTTTCTTACGTTAACTGATTAATTGTTCAAAATGTAGACCATTGTTTACAATACATAGCTGAATTGGAGACATCTAGGATCGTCCAATTTTAGCATGTTATTGATTCGACAAAATATTTCTTTTAATAAATTACTGAACAAAGTACGAACTGAAATATAGGGTGTGTATTTTTCCCTAATAAATGTGTGAACTGACACACGAATTTTACAAACGTACGAAAACCTTAATGTTAAAATGGGCAGCTTAAAAAAGCCGCTCATCTGATAAGCTAAAAACGCTTGTGATTCTAGAGTCACAAGCGTTTTTAAGTAAGGTTTCACGGTAACCGCTTACTTACCCTAGTGGCTTTCCACTCTCTTGCAAGGTATCAAGGTGAAAGGCGAGGAAAAAGAATTATTTTTTTCGAAAAATTAAGAAGCTAAAATCCGTATTCAGTGTCGGGTCATCAGTTGTCGAGGGTATTACTAGCTTGCGCTGCTAGGCTTGGACGTGTTCCTCAAATTTTCAATAATGATTTTTAAACGAATTTCGATCAATAAACGAACACTATTATAAGTAAGTATATTCTTACTTTTATTACTTAGGTACATTAAAATTTTAAAAAACTAAATTTTAATACAAAAAACAACTTTTGTTCATTCAAAACTCACCCGTTTAGAAACAAGTTGGTCCCGGCCTGGAACAGTCCGATGCCGAGTCCCAGCTCCATGCTGAGTTCCGCCGCCGCGTCGCACTCGTGTGCAAATACCTGGGCCTCGTTCTTCTCGCCCGCGAATGCGCGCACGGTCCGCATGTTGGATATCGCTTCTTCCGCTACGAGGGTTGATTTTTCTATCTTTTTGAAAAAGTAATACATAAACGTGATTAGATATAATAATAATAAAAACTTTATTGACAGTAAGAATATACATTGTTAACTAATATAGGTTCAACATATTTTAATACAGTGTATAATGAGCGTCCAGAGTATAGTTGGCGCTGTTACAGGTGGTACATCATATCACATTAGGTGCTAACATAATTATGTTAACAAAAATTAATGAACCCTGTCTCCTAAACTAGGATATCCTGTGTCTTAGGAGACAGTTTTCGGCTAAATTATTTATACATTAATAATATGACATATTATTAATGTATAACGTTGGCAGATGTTTTTTCGATGTCGATGAACGACCTCCGCCCCCCATGAGCGCCGGCCTGGGGGTGACAGGTGAAGCCGCCTGTCACCCTGGCAGAAGCAGGCCGCGGCGGCGGCGCGCGTGGCGCGCCTCCCCGTTTCCGGGGACGAGTTGGGGACTCTGTAGTCCCCACACCCGAGAAGAGGGCCAGATCGTGAGAGATGGCCCTGGGTCGGCCGGGGTGCGAGGGATATGCCTGTCAACCTCACCTTCGGCAACCAAAACGACCCACAGGCGGCGTGCGTTTTAGTCGGTTCGAGTCCGACATAACCTCCTCCACCGGCTCCGGTGGGGAGGTATCCGAGGGGATTTTGCGCACGTAAAAAAAAAAAAAATAAGGGATTGTGCTAGGTCTTACCTGTGTCTGGGCTTCCCTGGAGAGCTTCCTAAGAAGGGATCCAATAAAAGTGCCTCCGATCACGACCGATGGGATACAGAGGAGGGTGAGCCCAGTTAAGTGCGGCGATATGATGAGCAAACTGGCTGCTGATCCTACAATCTGAAATTAAACGAATATTTGTTTCTGGTGGAGTAGCAAATAGAGCACGAAATACAGCAATAGGCTCACCCCCTATTACGTGGGACCGAATACAATTATTGGTGAAATGTGGGTGATAATTCACCTCTGCCTAACCCTCCGGGGATAAAGGCGTAATAGGGTAGGGTAATTATATGTATGTATGAAGAAAATAGAGCCACTCCATCTCTTCCCCTGGGCAAAAGCAAAAGGTGATTACGATATTGGCCTGATCATTAAACATACAGTGCATGAGAAAGTGCCGGCTTGACGGCAACAGGCTCAACGCCTATCGCGTGGGACCGAAAACCATAGTTAGCGAAATGTGGATGTTATACACCACTGCCTACACCTTCGGGAATTCACGGAATTTTAATTAATATGAATGTATTGTTCCGATATTATGTTGTATAATACTCACAGACGTGGACTTAAGGTCGGGGATCTGAATCATGAACAAAAATCTTAATAATACAGGGTCTCGATTCCGCTGGTGCGTAAACACTACCAATGCCACAGACACTGCTAAAAAAACATTTAATTGTAGACTTTAAAGCAATGCGTTCCAAAATCGGCGATAACATACGAGGGTGCGCGACTTTTCAACAAGTTACCCTCGGACATCAAATGTAATAACTCGTTGGATGTTTTCAAAAATCAATTAGCCAGACACATTATCTCGGTGTACTGAACGTATTTGTGTACCTACCGGATTTATCTGTTTAAGCGTGACAACGAACATTATATGCTATAACTGTATTTTATGTTCTCATGTAAGTGATGTAAATACCTATGTCTTTAAGAGAATAAAATTCTTTAAACCTAAACCTAATTAAAAGGCTTTTTGCAGAGAGAATGAAAAAGTGTAATGAAACTCTTTCATTTAATTTTGGGATAAAGACTAAAATTTAATGCCAATTTTTACAGTGTCTGTGGTATTACAGTGGTTTTGCTTTAGTAAAATTGAGGGCATAACCCACTCTGGCAATATTTTGTTAGAAAACTTAATATGCCTGTCTTTAAGATGTGAGATTGACATTAACATGACATAACATAAACTCACGCCTATATCCCCGAAGGGGTAAGCAAAGGTGCTAGCACCCACATTTCGCCAGTTTATTGTTTAGGTCCCAATGTAATAGGTGGCGAGCCTACTGCCATTAACCGGGCACTTATAAACCTGCGATAAATTCACACATAACTTCAAAAAGCATCGAAAAGTCATTGGTGTCTGCCATGGTAAAACCTGGCATCGAACCCGAGACCTCGTCTCAGCAATCCATTCCCCATACCACTAGGCTACCGCGGTTAATTACATGTTTTAAACAATGAAATGCCAAAAAAAAATTCAACCCTGCAATTAACTACCTATCTTAGGGGAGTTACAGTATTCGAGGGTAGGTATAAAAAACAATTTTGTTGTTACCTGCGTTATTGCTCTCAGACCACCAGAAATGGTCTGCTTAAAAGAACTTTTGAAATCTTGAACATCAACTGTCAGCCTGTAAATTTACAATTATTTGGTTATTAATTACCGTCTAAACAGCCATTTTTATACCACTTAGGTGGCAGACAAGCACACGGCCCACCTGATGGAAAGTGGTTACCGTGACCTATGGACGTGTGTAACACAGCCACCACACTCGCGCTGCCGACCCTGTAAGCACAGAGTCTCTGTGCCATCAGTGTAGAGGACAAAGCAGGACAAGCCTTTAGTCATCCTACAAACAGCACAAATTTACTCTGGCTACCCTACTCACCGCTGGAAACACAACACGAAGTTATTATTTATTTATTTTTATTTTATTTATTTATTTATTTATTTTATCACACGTAACAGATTACAACCAATAAGAGATACAATAATAATAAAAGCAATAGGATTAGAGTCCAGGTTGCATTCCACAAGAACGCGTGTACAAATGAGTTAAGATGAAGGAGTTTCTAACAGGAACACATAAAGCTAGTTTACAATTTTATATTTTTGACACATTAGACATGATGGAGTTCCTAACTACGGTTGGTTTAAAAGTTGTTTTACCGTTCTAACATATATATTATAACCGCGGTATTCTGTAGGGCGGAGGTACTTCTCCAGTCTACCGCCGTGTCCTACCTCCTAGTATTCTATGGCAGACAGGCACACGGCCCACCTGATGGGAATCGATTACCGCGGCTAATTGACGTGTGTAATATAAGTGATATCACAATCGCGTTGTAGACCTTATGAGGGACTACAATATCAGGTTCTTCAAGATAGGCATTAGAAGGGTTCTTCAGAGTCGGCAGCACGAGTGTAACGCTCCTGGTGTCGCAAAACGTCCATAGCCTATGGTAACCACTACACATCAGGTGGGCTGTGTTATTATCCGCCACTAAAGTTGTATAAAAAAACGAGGTCTGAACTGACGAAAAGTCTACAAAAATACTATCTGCATGTTATATATCTAACACCATCTAACGGAATTAAGTAGAACTTCTACAAAACCACTGATCCTAGATCGCGCAAAGAAAGTTGTCGTGCTAATTAGTGTATATAATACATGTTTATATATATTCTGTATTCCTGGGCAAAGCTGCGATTCAGCCCTTCTAGTAATGCAATAAAATGGCTGAGTCTCAACTTTACCCAGGATAAAATTTAAATAAAAAAATACTATAAGTTATTAAATTTTAGCACTCCCTAAATCGAATTTATTTATTCGCAATAATATGGAACAAAAAGTGTTACAATATAATAATAATAATAGTATCAATAATCATTAAAATACCTATTCAAATATTCTATAACCTGTCCACAGATTCTTCCCTGTATTCGGAATATTATGTCTTGTCAAGCAGAACAGCACGTAATTAATTTTTTAAATTAATTAATAAACACTCATTTCGTAAGGCTAGTGGAAGCTTATTATATGTATATTTTAGGACTCATGCAAAAGACACTTTTATGAAGTGAAGAGAGTCTAATGCATAAATTTTCCTATATCAACTTTTAAACTTTTGCGTTCCATGATTTACAATAATGTTTATGGGAATTGAAGCGTGTAACGACGCGCTCTGCGAACGTCATCACACCGGTTTTAATTCTATTTTTGAACGAAAAGTTTCGGAGCGCGGAGTGAATGACATTTTGACGTATACCTGTCAAAGGACCTTTCTTCCTAGCTTTGAGACTGGATGGTCGATATTCATGGCTTCGTAACTTAATTTCAATAAATCTCATAAAAATGAGAGTATTTTGGCCTAAAGGATAATAGTTTGTGTCCTCACAACTATCCTCTTGTGGAATTATAGTTTATTTCTGGTGAGTTGTCATTTTTTAATAAGATTCCCTTTGATGGAAATTCGCCACGCTCCTAATTTGAAAAATAATTGTTAAAATTCTATTGTTTCAGCTCTTAATCTGAAAATATTATGATATCTTTTGCTATTGGCATTGTTCCAGCAAATTAAGGCGGTAAGTCGCGCAAATTTATAGAAAATTAGGACCTCGTGTTCGCATATAGGAGTTGTTCTAATGACATGCAATTTTGTTACAGGTTTCCAATTGGAACCGCCTTTGTCTTTGCCTTTTCTCTTTTCTTTGGACCTTTTTCGGCGTTCCTTTGTCTTCGGTCATCTGCATTTCCTTATGGAGGGTTTGGACTTTTCACCTCAAACCTGGATGTACCGCATGGGCTTAAACTGAAAACTTCGCCTGCTACGAGCTTTCTCGCTGCTGTGTTTACATATACTCGCCGAGGGATGCCGTGAGCTTACTTTAATTATATTTTAAATCTAAACTTCAAAATAACCTAAAAGTGCATTGGTGACATAGAATCATATTGACATAGCTTATAAAAATCTAATTTTAAATTTAAGGTTAGATATACATTAGGAATGTATCCTTGCAACTATTTCTAAATGCACACTGGAGTGGACAATAAAACCTTAAACCTCACAGTTTGGTTTCATTTAGCTCACCTCCGGAAGATTAAAAGTTTCCAATCTCCGCTGATTATCTTAGGCATGTGTATCTCCAAGGCGCCCGAACTTTTATGGTAATGTACTTACAAACCAATTTTATTTATATTTCTTTTAAATAGGAGATTACACACTTACTTTTTTACATTGTCACATGACACCCATTTTTTTATTATTACATCTGACGCTTGCGAACCAATTTTTTTTACTTTGTAATAACATCATATTTTTTAATTATTACAATTGGCGCCCGAACAGGGACATGACAGTGTGCATGTATCTTTATTCCTTGTCACCTTTGCATTATTTTTTACTTTAACATGTTAAGAACAGTGTTTTCTTCATGTATTTTACTGTTACATAACTGTGTATTACAGTAAATCTTTGTTATTGTTTACTTTGCAAAACTAATCATACTACAAGTTAGTACTATTGTTTGTATCTCTCAATTACAGGTGAATGTTTCAATTTGTATAACATGGTTATTGTTATAATTCTTTTATCTTATATAGCTTTTGTTTATTACAGGTAAGATTTTCCACTTAGTAATATTATATAATTACTAGTTCTTAACCTTTATTCACATGTGTGAAAACATAGTAATATTTGAATATTTGCTGTTTACCTTAAGTAGACATAAATAATTTATTTTGTGAATCACTAATGCATTTTTATCTTTATAGGCATTTGACCTAAATAACTTTTGCAACAATAACATTCCATTCTATGAGTTTGTTTGACTTTTGAGTTTAGCGTTTTGCTATCAATGCAATTAACTTCATTCATAATTTAATTAACTTTAATTAGAAACTTTAATTGATACTTTAATTAGAAACTTATAGTGTATTTAATACAACTTTTTATTAGATTTTCACATCCTTTTATAAATCAAACATGGATAAGGAAATACAGGTCCCGCCTTTGTTTGAGAATATTCTAGTTAATGATGTTCCAGTTGGTACTTCTACTCATGAGATGCCTCATGTCATGGCTGATTTGTCTGAAGCTGGTGATCATAGTCTGAGAGCCGCATCTTCATTTAATATGATGAATGTTTTATTGAATGATAATTTGAAGAAAAACTTGCCTTCTGTTACTAAGTTGCCTGATTTAAAACGAAGTAAGCTTTTGTATGATGGTAAATCGTGCGTTAGGGAATTTATTACTCAAGTGGAAGAATATTTCTTGTTTAAAAATTTTAATGAATATTTTTTGGTTAGTTCATTCTCTGATCTTTTGTCAGGCACTGCGCTTAAATGGTTTCGTAGTGTTCGTATTCGTATTGCTTCTTGGCAGGATTTGAAGGCTGCGTTGTTGAAACGTTTTGATAGAATTGAATTTGATTATCATTTGGAACATGAACTCCGTACTCGTAAACAAAAGATAACTGAGTCATTACCAGATTTTATTACAGACATAATGGATATGGCTAGCCGTTTGTCTATGCCTGTTTTTGATGCTACCCTCATAACTATTATTAAACATAACATGTTAAATATTTACACACCTTTTGTGTTTGGTAGAACTATTTCTTCTATCGACGAATTTATTAACCTCAGCAGAGAATTAGAGAATTTTGTGTCAAGAAAGAACTTGAGTGAGAATAAAAGTATTAAAAAAGAAAAATATTCTGCTCAAATTAGTGCTGTTAAATCAGATGATTTAACTTGTTTAAAATGTAAGTCCTCTGGACATTCTTATAAAAATTGCCCTACATTTCCAGGTGTAATTTGTTTTAAATGTCACAAGCTTGGCGTCACTACGAAGAATTGCGAAGTTTGTAATTCAAATACTGTTCAGTCAAAAAACGTATCAGGTCCCATCGAGCCCTAGTTTTTGATAAAACTTCTGGTGACTCGATGTTGAAAAAATTTAGCAATGCTCCGAATGAAGCCACTTGTAAGAAAGAATTTAATGAATGGTTGGATTATTTGAAAGTTTTCTTTAATAATATCAGGGCTGCTCCTATTTTGTTTGTTAAACATAAAGACACTAGACCTTATTTAAATTTTAATATTAATAATAAATTTTATTCAGGTTTGTTAGATAGTGGAGCTTGTAGTTGTGTACTCGGTTCTAATATTCATCAAACATTTTTGCAATTAGGTTATAAATTTAAACCTTATAAAGGTAACGCGGTTACTGCTGATGGTTCTGCACACAATGTTATTGGAACTATGGTTTTACCTATCACTTGTGATAACTTAACTAAAAATGTAGATTTTTTGATAATACCTTCTTTTAAACCTTCAATTATTTTGGGATTTGACTTTTGGTTGAAATTTAATCTTGCTAAAGACTTATGGAATAATATTACTTTTGAATATGAATCCACTACTTGTGTAAATGCAGTTACTTCTGTTTCTGAACTTTCTCCTTCTGAGAAACATGAGTTAAATAAAATTATTTCACTTTTTGAAAATATTTCTTATGAAAAGAGAGGCTTAGGTCTTACTCATTTAGTTAAACATAAAATTAATGTTACTGGTGAACCTTTTAAACAACGTTATTGGCCCCTTAGTCCTGCTAAACAAAAAGAACTTTATGATGAAGTGGAAGTTTTATTAAAGGAAAATATTATTGAACCTTCTAAATCTCCTTGGTGTTCTCCAGTGTTAGCCGTTGAAAAACGCGATGGTGGAACAAGATTATGTTTGGACTCTAGACGTTTAAATTCAGTTACTGTTAAAGATTCTTATCCTTTACCTTACCCTTCTAGAATTTTAGATAACCTTCGGGGTGCTAATTATATAACTACTATTGATTTGTCTAAAGCATTTTTGCAAATCGCTTTAGAAGAATCTTCTCGAGAGAAGACTGCTTTTGTTGTTCCTGGGAAAGGTTTATTTCATTTTACCCGGATGGTGTACGGTTTGACTAATGCACCTGCAGAGTTGCAGAGACTCGTAGACAAGTTGTTTGGACCAGAATTTGATAATGTGGCATTCTGTTACTTAGATGATCTCATATTGATAAATTCTACATTCTCTGATCATTTAGATTATTTAAATAAAATTTATAAAATCCTTAAAGATGCTGGGTTAACTATTAATTTAAAAAAGTGTAATTTTTGTAAAGATAAACTGCGTTATCTTGGTTATATTGTTGATAGTAATGGTTTACATACAGACCCCGCTAAATTAGAGTCCATTAAAAGTTTCCCACGCCCAGAAAGCGTTAGACAATTAAGAAGTTTTCTTGGGTTATGTTCTTATTACCGTAGATTCATTGATAAGTTTGCTGATATTGCTTCGCCCTTAACCAAATTAACGGCCGGAAGCAAGAATTCTAAAAAATCTCTTTTCTGGAATGAAGAAGCTGAAGTTGCTTTTCATAATTTAAAACTTGCATTAATTTCTGCACCAGTTTTACATTGTCCGAATTTTGAAAGACCATTCTCTTTACATTGCGATGCTAGTTCTGTTGGAATTGGTAGTGTCCTGAGCCAAGATGATGATAATGGAGATCAACATCCTGTAGCTTATTATTCTAGATCACTTAATAAATGTGAACGTAATTATAGTACAACTGAGAGAGAGTTGTTGTCAATATTGGATTCTATTGAACATTTCAGACCTTATATTGAAGGAATGAAATTTACAGTTATCACTGACCATGCTAGTTTAACTTGGCTTCTTAAACTTAATAATCCTAGTGGTCGTCTTGCACGTTGGGCTGCTAGAATTTCTCAATTTACTTTTGATGTTAAATATAAAAAAGGTTCTTTACATTTAGTTCCAGATTGTTTATCCAGAATAGAAATTTCTGCTATTAATATTCCTGTAAATAATATTATTGTTATGCCAAATGAGGATATCGTTGATCCTTGGTATAGAAAAATATTTGTAAATTGTCAAAAGTTTCCTAGAAAATATAAAAATTTCAAAGTTGAAAGTGATACTTTGTATAGATTTTGTAAAGATAAATATAATCCTAATAATCGTTTAAATTGGAAAATTGTCATACCTAAAGAACACATCTTAGACACTATTAAATCTAATCATGATGATGTTAATTCAGGACATTTAGGAATTCATAAAACTTTAAATAAATTAAAAATACATTATTTTTGGAAAGGTATGTTTATTGATGTTCAAAAATACATTTCTTCTTGTGATATTTGTAAAGCTTATAAATCTTCTACTAATCCACCTCATGGAATTATGGTTAATCCTAAGAAAGTTGATAAACCAATGTTAATGCTTTCTATTGATATTATTGGAACTCTTCCAAAAGCTTATTCTGGCCATAAGTATATACTTTCAATCATAGATGTTTTTACAAAATATTGTTGGATATTTCCTATGACTAGTGCTACCACTAAAGTAATTTGTAGGATACTTGAAAAAGAAATATTTCTTAAGTTTGGAACACCTAAAATTTTTGTTTGTGATAATGGAAGCCAATTTACAGCTAAGCAATTTGTAGATTTTCTAAAAAGTTATAATATTAGTAAAATATTTTATAATACTTTATATACACCTCAAAATAATCCTGTAGAGAGATATAACAAAACAGTCGAAACATGTATTTCTTGTTTTGTTAAAGATGATCATAGAACTTGGTCAAAATATTTGCCTCATGTTCAATTAGCTTTAAATAGTAGTGTGAATCTAGCCACAGATTTCACTCCTAATTTTCTCATGTTCGGTAGAGAACTTATTTTTGATGCTTCATTGCACCGTTTTAGTAATTCTTTTGATAACCTCAATCAACTTGATGTTTTTGATAGGTCTTCATTTGCTTTTTCACTTAAATCACTTAGTGATATTTTTATAAAAGTTCAAGCTTCATTGCTTAAAGCTTATAAGCGTAATGCGCGTTATTATAATATAGGAAGGAAGGTCATTTCTTTTGAGGTGGGAGATGTAGTGTGGAGGAGAAGTTTTGTGCAGTCTAATGCTCCTGCATTCTTTTCGGCTAAGTTAGCACCTAAGTTTGTTAAGTGTGAAATAATAGATAAAATTTCCTCTAATGTTTATGTTTTAAAAGACCTTAATAAAAACTATACTGGTCGTTATCATATTAAAGATATAATAAAATATTAAAATTATTCTTGTTTTGACTGTCAAAAAGTCTATCTTTGTCTTTGGTACTTTGTTTGAAGTATTGAACCCATTAAAAGGTGATGTTTGATAGGTTTAGGGTTCTTGAAAGGAGATGTATGTTAGGAACTTCACAACAATTTATTAATTTCAATTTTAGTTTCCTTCAAAAATAACTTAGGTCATTTTAGGACTTATTTTTATGTAACTCTACTCCATATTAACAAATAGTTCCACATCAAAAGATCTTATAATTTTTATTTATCTTTGTTGTATAGGATTATTTTCCTGTATATATTTTTATACCCTTGTATATTTAATATTGTATATTTTGTACAAATTTAGGAATTTAGTTTCTACTCTAATATAGGAGTGAAATTTAATATTCATTTTCTACATTAAATTCACTTGACTTATTTCCACTCACTTAGGGAATGGAAAATTAAGTTTCTTGAACTTTATTTTTGTACAGTTCTGGGTTATTTTCTTAGTATTAAGATTCTCGGATTGGACGCATTTTATGCAATTTTTACACACCTTGTTATACCATTTTTTGGGAAACTTGTGTCTTACTGGACTTTACAATTTTTTGTGCTATTGTGTTTCATACACATAGTCACACCTTACGCTTTGCGCACGGGAAGCTGGTGGTGTTGAGCCGGTCGTAATTGTCGTTTTTCTCTTTTTGTACGATTGTGTTTTTATACACATTGTTACATTTTTTATGCTTTGCGCACGGGATGTCGGTGGTGTTGTGCCGGTCGCAAATGTCATACTTTTCTTATGCGGTTGTGCTCAGAAAGTCAGTGGTGTTGTACTGGTCACAATTGTCATATTTTCTTTATATTTTGCTTGTGCTCGGAAAGTTGGTGGTGTTATGCCGATCACAATGCTTATAAATATATTATTACGACACTTTTGTTGTGATTTTGTTTTGACGTTTTAGATGTTGGAATAGGAATTTGAAGTCGGCGGCTTTTCAACCTAACCGACAGTGGGAAAACTTCATTGTTTTTACCGATTTTCTTTCAGATTCGGCAGCGTTGGTGCTTAACCGATATCTTGTTAGTTTCATATTTTTGTTTCAGGAATAGCTGGTATAGAGTCGGTGGCGTAGGAGCTCAACCGCACTTTTGTATTGATGCTAGAAGGCTGGTTAAGATCAAGGATTAGATTCGACGGCGTTGGTTGCCTAATCGATATCTGGAATGGAATTGAGTAGGGATTGTTTAATTTGTTTTATTGAAGGATTTATTTTCACTTTTGTGTTGAAATAAGTTTTTACTCTTTTCTGAGTTTGGTTTCGGTTATTCCATTAAGTTGGATAGTGTCCTTTGTTTCCATTTGAAACTGGAAATTCTTTTTCAACTTAATTCTTTACTTTTCGAGTGTTTTCACATTCTTTGATTTTTAGGAATGCTTTCCCATTCTTTAATTTATAATTATTTCTGCAATACCCATTGCAAGATGCTTTCGCATTGCCTTTTTGTTTATTGAAAAATGTTGCAAGACATTTTGTCTTTTGAGGTTTTTTGGAATTTTGTTCTGGACTCTCATAATTTTCTTTAGAAAAGGAAGTTTCTTTCTTTCTTTTTTTTTCCTTTTGGGGAGGGATGTAATGTAACGACGCGCTCTGCGAACGTCATCACACCGGTTTTAATTCTATTTTTGAACGAAAAGTTTCGGAGCGCGGAGTGAATGACATTTTGACGTATACCTGTCAAAGGACCTTTCTTCCTAGCTTTGAGACTGGATGGTCGATATTCATGGCTTCGTAACTTAATTTCAATAAATCTCATAAAAATGAGAGTATTTTGGCCTAAAGGATAATAGTTTGTGTCCTCACAACTATCCTCTTGTGGAATTATAGTTTATTTCTGGTGAGTTGTCATTTTTTAATAAGATTCCCTTTGATGGAAATTCGCCACGCTCCTAATTTGAAAAATAATTGTTAAAATTCTATTGTTTCAGCTCTTAATCTGAAAATATTATGATATCTTTTGCTATTGGCATTGTTCCAGCAAATTAAGGCGGTAAGTCGCGCAAATTTATAGAAAATTAGGACCTCGTGTTCGCATATAGGAGTTGTTCTAATGACATGCAATTTTGTTACAGGTTTCCAATTGGAACCGCCTTTGTCTTTGCCTTTTCTCTTTTCTTTGGACCTTTTTCGGCGTTCCTTTGTCTTCGGTCATCTGCATTTCCTTATGGAGGGTTTGGACTTTTCACCTCAAACCTGGATGTACCGCATGGGCTTAAACTGAAAACTTCGCCTGCTACGAGCTTTCTCGCTGCTGTGTTTACATATACTCGCCGAGGGATGCCGTGAGCTTACTTTAATTATATTTTAAATCTAAACTTCAAAATAACCTAAAAGTGCATTGGTGACATAGAATCATATTGACATAGCTTATAAAAATCTAATTTTAAATTTAAGGTTAGATATACATTAGGAATGTATCCTTGCAACTATTTCTAAATGCACACTGGAGTGGACAATAAAACCTTAAACCTCACAGTTTGGTTTCATTTAGCTCACCTCCGGAAGATTAAAAGTTTCCAATCTCCGCTGATTATCTTAGGCATGTGTATCTCCAAGGCGCCCGAACTTTTATGGTAATGTACTTACAAACCAATTTTATTTATATTTCTTTTAAATAGGAGATTACACACTTACTTTTTTACATTGTCACATGACACCCATTTTTTTATTATTACATCTGACGCTTGCGAACCAATTTTTTTTACTTTGTAATAACATCATATTTTTTAATTATTACAAGCGATCGTGGTATAGGTACATTTATAACTTTTTATAGGTACGTACATAAAGTTTCAACCAGGAAGCGGACTATTGCTGAACGAGTCAAAGAACACATAGCAGCTGTAAAGGATCGCCAAACGAGCAAATCTGAAAATCTGATTAGAAATTGAAGATCATCACTAGATTGAATTCCACGATACGCCAGTCCTCTCCACCGAACCTCACTTCTATTCAAGAGCTGTACACGCTTGGTGAAACACAAAAAAATTCAATTGGGAAGATGACTTTAAATGATCTGCAACATGGAATCTAGTGATTCAAAACTTACAACCTCGCTTTTCTGCTCAGTCAGATAAACACCGGATAGCTTACAGAATAGAGGCACTGTGAGTGTGGTATGTGACGGACTGCTGGCGTTCTTCAATGAGTTGGGAGTGATCGAGTGAAATACCCACTCTCGCACAAAAACCGCATCCTGACGTGGAGTTGCGGATAACAGCCTGTGATATCTTACCATACCATTATCGCGTTAATTTCCATAAACAATATATTATAATGTAGGTATTTGAATTATCATGGTCAGTCACATTAGTATTAAAGTTATCGGGATATTTAGTTCCTCCGTGATTATGGTGTTTGCCAGCGCCGAAATATCGAAAAATCCCGATAATTAGTAAAAAATGGTAAATATCCCGATAACTTTAATATTTAATTATTGTATTATTTTCCTATATGACGCTGTTTTGTACGATGCTCAAATAAGTAGAGATTGCAATATAAATAAAGTTTCATTTGTATAATATAAACATGGAAAAGTTAAAAGATTTAATTTATTGAAATTTAACTTAAGTTAGTTCTGGACATTGTCATACCTATTAACTAATTCACCAGTTCTCTCCTGGTCAAAGAATGCCATGTCCTGTCTGAGTATGGACTCAAAAAGATCCTGTTTCATATGACTAGCGACTTTCTCACCAACTTGCGAGAGTAAGTGGATGTAGAAGAATGTGAAGGTAGCCTGAAAAGAGAGTTGGAGAGGTTAGACACAATAGGCTTTAGACTAGAAATTTTCTTTAGAGGCACAGACAGATATATACAGCTCAGACTCAGCTTCAGATGCATTGCTCGAGTCACAATAGTGCCCGGAAGACGGCAATAGGCTCACCCCCTATTACGTGGATTGGTGAAATGTGGGTGTTAATTCACCTCTGCCTAACCCTCCGGGGATAAAGGCGTGATTGTATGTATGTATGTGTGTATTTTCTTTATAAGACACATCAAATTGTCTTCACCTCGCCTTTGACAAAGTCTCAGGAAGGTGTGGCCACTATTACAAATACCTATGATGTAACAATCTTATGGGGAAGTACAGTAACTGTCAAAAATAAATTTGATATATTAAGGGAACTAATATGTATGGAATGATATACTGTTAGAATATAACAATTGGCTGGTATATTGAAAAAAACACTTCTAGTTGAGACAACGGTTTCAGTAAAAGTGGGCCCGCTCCGCTTGAGCTCCACTGATTTATAAGCCGGTGTTGCAATGTTGCCAACAGATATAATCCAAGTTAGAGATTGACGTAACTCTGAACCCTTTCATTCATTCATAAAACAATAAATGTTGTTGTGAGTTTCAATGGCAGTCCCTCCTATAAAAGCCAACCAACCTACATTGAGATGATTTAGACTAAGTAGACTAAGTAAATGTTTGTAAATAAGCCAAAAAAAAATGCCTGCTGAGTTGCTTGCAGGGCTCGTCTCAGGTCAAGGCAGCGTTTCGAACTGATGGTCCATTTGCTACACTAGTCTTTAATATTTCTTTTTATATTGACGTTTTGTGCCAGTTTAATGATCTATGCAGAATAAATTATTTTTGACTTTGACTTAGATGCAACTGAGATTAACAATGGTATGATGACAATGATGATGACAAATCCCTCTCTCCAAACATTGTGCTGTGCCCGACAGGGTCCATAATTGTAACTTCATCTTAATCTGTCATCTGTATCACATTATGGAATGCAATAAATGTATTGAGTATTGAGTATTGAAAATAATACATTATATCCACGTTATTTAATCAGCCCTGTGGTTCCCGGCAGAGTAGAATTTGGGCCACCCCATCACTTCCCATGCGGTGTCATACAAGGCGACTAAGGGATAGGGCTGTTTAACACCAGACAGATATATACAGTCCAAACTCAGCTTTAGATGCATTGCTCGAGTCAACAATAGTGCCCGGAAGTCGGCAATAGGATCACCCCCTATTACGTGGGACTGAATTCAATGATTGGTGAAATGTGGGTGTTAATTCACCTCTGCCTAACCCTCCGGAGATAAAGGCGTGATTATATGTATGTATGTATGTATTTAATCAAAGTAAACTTACCTGACCAATATATAATGATACAAGTTTTAGGGCGGGTAACTTAACTTCCTCAATGAAGTCTGCGCCAGGGTTTTGTCTTAAGTTTGCTAGTATATTCACAATGGTACCCAACATCACTGGAATGTACACATTTAGAAATGCCACTGCCAATGCTGACTAAAAAATAATTAAAAACACAATTTAAAAAAAAAACCAGGAGTGGACTAAAAAAACTGTCTTAAAAAATCCTTGCTCTGAAAGAAAAGCTGATAACATTTTGCTCTAACCAGGAATAGAACCTGAGGTATTTTTTTTTTATACCAATTAGTTGGCAGACAAGCACACACGCTTCCCATCAGGTGGGCCTGATGGGAAGCGTTTACAGTGGCCTATGGATGGTCATGAGGTGATATCTGAATGTTAGCATTCCACACACTACATCTGCAGTCATATGAACCAAAATACAGAACATTAAATAAGTCTAATATATAGACCTAGCAATCCAATCCAATGATGGGGGCAATTCACAAAAATAGTCCCAGTTGTAAGTTAGGTCAATGGTTTAATCTCAGGGAGCCTCTCATCCCATTTGGAGAAGCATGAGAATAGTGGAAATTTGGTGGTGATTAAGATGGATAAAGTGGTCTTGGTTGTCAATGCGCAAATGGTGCGTCGGTTTCTCCGATAATCACCCTAATGGTTTGGCTGACTGTTGCTGCATCTCTCTAAAATGGGAGGGATGAATTGCAGAATAATATATTATTATTATTATTATTGGGGAACAGGCCAGCAGTTGAAACAACTGATATCAGCCTGCATCTCATTAATATATGTATTATAATAATAGGTATAAAGTATACTCACAGCAACAGCAGCTACTAATAACAACTTGTGAGGTTCTAGATATGAGAAAAACTTATGCCAATCAAATTTCGCACTGTCATTTTGTACATTCGGTCTTCTCTGGATTATCCTACTACTTGGCGCTGCCTTACAGTATGCAGGGCCATTAATTAATAGATATCTAACACCAAGGCCCAAGCTGACGCCTGTACACAGCTTCCAAGGGCTACAAAGTAATAATAAGCCGGACTTTGAACTTGTTTCCGTCGAAGTTTTGACTTCAGTAAAATATCGTTTCACGATATTAGACGGCTTGTTTTTTATTATATTTGCAAAGTAAACATTACAATTACTCGTTAGTAACCTGTAAACAAAAATATATGTGAGTGGTACAGTGAAATTTCTGGTTTATTTACGAATGTAAACGCTTGAATGTTGTTACTATTTACCGTTGTCGTATAAGCAAACATGAGGGGGTTTGCATTAACTGCCACATTTTTACAAATTTACACTTATTATGCTAATTGAATATCAAAGATTTATACATGCTTTTAGTCTTAATTAAATATTTTTTTAAGATCTTATAATGAACATTGATTTCATAACCTCACTTTTGAACTCAATGTCACTGTCACATGATGACGTAACACTCACAGTTCTGTAACATTATCACATTTCTATTTCAATAATCGACATTAGAAAGAAAATTATAATAATTTATACTTTATCTGATTAATTTTATAATTAGTTAAATTGAAATCTGTAAATCGTTGTAATTTACGTGGTGCCATAATGTGAAAATGTTTCTGAACTAATATTTTACATGTCTTTACACGCAGAAATAGCATGACGCGCGGAAATATTTAACGTATCTCGTTTATTTATATAAAATTGTTAATTTGATTTGCGTTTCAATATGCCAAAGAAGTCTTTTAAATATACTTTAAAAAATTCGGCATAAATTGAGTTCAAATTTTTACATGATAATACAATTCGCTTTGTTATTTGTATTTTTGCGTCGGTAGGTGACGCTGCTAGAATTTTTCACAACAAATTTTGCGCTATACGATATCGTGAGACGAGAATGAATTTGGAATTTCAAATTTGGTACGGTACGGCACGGTACGGTATGCAGATTAGCAATGAGTTACTGAATCTTGCCAATGAACCAATAATGAGCAATATTTACATTTGGAGGTTTTCACACACTTGTCATGTACGAAAAGACACGCTATTTAAGTGGGTAGGTACTCGGTTAGGTACCTAAGTATACAGAGGTCACAGAGGCATCTATACTATATAAAGCTTCAATATACCTACTATAAAACATTTTACTGCTATTTTTTTTTTTGCTTGAAGCTGGTTCGAATTGAAAAATTCTTTTTGTGTGGGAATAGTCTGTTTATCGATGAAGGTTTTAAGACTAGGTATCTATATATCATCACACTACTACTTAAAGAAGCGGACCAGTGATCATAAACAACAAATCCAGCAAATGTCCAAACATTATTTGAAAACTAAAGAAGTAGGTAGGTATGGGCTCAAATAGGAAAAAAATATGCCGTAGGCGAAACTGGGGTTGGTTGGTCAACTAGTATGTAGGTATGTATTACAAGAATTATATTATCTGTGGTATTACAGATGTGATACAGAATACAGGAATAAACTTGAAATTTCGAATTTGTTACGGTGCGGTACGCAGATTATTAATAAGTTACTGAATGTAGCCATAGGTACTTATCTAGGAGAAAAGTAGGTACCTACCTGGTCTACTTGTGGTCTTGTGTGATACATATAAATTTTCTTGCTCTTTGCCTGCCTAGAGTTATCCATTCTAGTAGTACCTATCCACCTACCTACACTTAAAAGACATTGACCTTCCCACTTACAGCATAGCAATAAAATTGACCATAGTTTTAAATTTCACCCTTCAGAGACTGAGATCAAAACAGCGCCCCTATATTGCAATGTTTTTAGCCCCAACTATACACCCCTCCAAGCACCGTAAACCGCTGACAATAAAAATGCATTACGCGTTAAATAATGTTTAATTTGTTTGTAAATGTGGCTTTATTGATGCTGTAATTATTTTGAAATAAGGACGTTTGTATGTGAAGATATAAATTTTAATTGATTTAAAGTAACGTACCTACCTAAATGTAATGATAACAAGGCAAGTAAGTATTCAGGAGTGGAATACGTCATCATCATCATCATCATGTCAGCCAAACACAGTCCACTGCTGAACATAAGCCTCTCCCAGAGATGTGACCGATCTAAAGCAGCCCGCATTCAGCGCTTCCCGGCGACCTTTAATGAGGTCGTCCTTCCACCTTTTTTTTATTTTATTTTTTACGTGCGTAAATCCCCACGGATACCTCCCCACCGGAGCCGGTGGAGAGGTTATGTCGGACTCGAACCGACTAAAACGCACGCCGCCGCCTGTGGGTCGTTTTGGTTGCCGAAGGTGAGGTTGACAGGCATATCCCTCGCACCCCGGCCGACCCAGGGCCATTTCTCACGATCTGGCCCTCTCCTAGGGTTTGTGGCGACTACAGAGTCCTTAACTCGTTCCCGGAAACCGGGGAGGCGCGCCAGGCGCAGGTCGTCCTTCCACCTGGCCATTGGGCGTCCTACGCTACGTTTGCCCGTAGTATGAGCAAACGTAGCGTGGGATACGTAATTATACTTATTTATTTATATATCTACATAGTTATCGGACAGGAAATTAGTGTCATAAATCACTGAATCACTAAATTATTTCGCCATAAATTATAAAACTCCACGATTAGCTAGGTACCTACATTGCGAATTAACGTGTTTTTGTGTTTTTCTGTTCTCGTGCTCACTGAACGAACTTACAAGAGTCACATATTGTGTAGTTAGTAAGTAGATTTGTTTAGTAAGTAGTTTCATACACCTAGTTTGTAAGATTTATTTGTAAGACTAGCTTTAAGATTTTATTTGTATACACTGTCGCATTAGGTGTTTATCTGTAATGATAGTGGTTTAAATAATAAACAAATAAATAAACAGTACGGACTGTGCCATCATGAAAAAATGTTATAGGGTCATGCCTCGAATACTTATGTACAAATATTCCATTCGGTTAGTTACTTAAGTTAACGCAAACATCTTGACGTGTCTTTTAAATAATTTATTTGAAAACTCAGTTCATAAATATTCATCTGTTTAGAAATTGGTTTTTAAGACTTAAAAATCGAAAGTTAACCTCTTCCGTCACTCGCACGTTACATAGCCTAACTACTAATCTGTGCCTCTAGTTAGTTAGCCTAGTTTAGTTGTTTGATATATATTATGTTTGTATAAAAAGACTGTTTACCCTTTTTTTTTACGCGCGCAAAGTCCCCACGGATACCTACCCACCGGACCGGTGAAGGAGGTTATGTCGGACTCGAACCGACTAAAACGCACGCTGCCTGTGAGTCGTTTTGGTTGCCGAAGATGAGGTTGACAGGCATATCCCTCGCACCCCGGCCGACCCAGGGCCATCTTTCACGATCTGGCCCTCTTTTCGGGTGTGTGTACAGAGTCCCCAACTCATCCCCGGAAAACGGGGAGGTGCGCGGCCTGCTTCTGTCAGGGTGACAGGCGGCTGCACCAGTCACCCCCAGGCCTGTGTTCATGGGGGGCGGAGGTCGTTCATCGACCTCCGACGCCCAAACTGTTTACCTTTAGTTGTATGTACTTACCTAATCGAATGGAGTAAAGGTGGGTAGGTACTTACACCTTAGCCATGAAAAAAAAGCCGCACGCACACGCACACGCACGGCCCACCTGATGCAAAGTGGTTACCGTGGCCTATGGACGTGTGTAACACCAGAGAAGCCACACTCGCGCTGCCGACCCTGTAAGCAGAGTTTCTTCGTCAATGTAGAGGACAAAGCAGGACAAGCCTCTAGTCATCCCACTGACAGCACAAATTCTCCAGTGAGCTCTGGCTACCCTACTCACCGCTGGGAACACAACACGAAGTTATTATAAGCGCGGTATTCTGTGTGGCGCAGGTACTTCCCTAGTCGGACTGCTCAATTGGGCGGAAATACCCCCGTGTGCCTCACTATACGCCTGTTTGTAGACAGTAGTGTTGGATGCATGGCAAATGGGACACCAGAGCTGGTGGGGGAGGTTATGTCGGACTTGAACCGACTAAAACGCACGCCGACTGTGTGGGCTGCGGGTTGCCGGAGGTGAGATTATCTGAAACATTTCCCTCACACTGGCTCAGGACCATCTTTTATGAGGCGGCTGTCTTCGGATGTGGGGATCACGGAGTCCCCATCGAGTCCCCGGGCTTGGGGAGGCGCGCGCGGCACGCCGCTGCCGCGGCTGCTAGTGTCACAGGCGGTTCCACCCGTAAGGCCCACAGTCATAGGATATTTTGTGACCTCCGACGCCGGAGTAGCCTCGCGGTCCTCGCGGTTTGCGAGTCTCCTTCACGAGCATTACAAGTCGTAAATGGGACCTGGAGACTGCGACTAGAAACTAGAAGACGAAACAAAAATATGAATAATATAACGCAATTATATTTCGCAGAGACCAAAAAGTCAAATTAATGAACACCATTTATATTAAATCAAATCTCGACGTTCGATTTTCAAAGCTATATACAGATATAGTTACCGGCATATATCCTGCCCCCAAAATGTGAAGTTATGCACGCAGTTCGCATTTGAGTTTTTTGAGATTTTTTAAGATGCTAAGGTAGCGGCGGCGCTCAAATCCACCACTCATAGATTTGGACCTCGTTTCTCTTGCGACTTGGGATCAAAATATATCCCGAGAACTATAAGCTATACAAAATCACAGATGGTCAAGTGGCGGGAACGCGCCCCGGTTTTGGCGCCAATAAAACCTTTTGTTTAACACAAGTGGCGCGTTTATATCGCAATTATTTGTGTATCGCCGGTTTTTATTTGATTTTATGCCATTTTATTATTCTGTACGCGTTTTTATTGAAGATTTCGATTGGTTGAATAATTTTGTAAGGATACGGGATAGGTAATGTTTAATAGATATTGCATCGCATTGGTGGGCAAATACGACACCCGGCAGCCTACTAATACCAACTTTTAGGTTCAGCTAGTAATATAATATATATCCATTGCCCAGTCACTAGAAGCAAAGTTTAAGGGGAGCTGCAGGAAACTGAACCACGTGTACCGACGGCAAAATGGCTTTTTAGATAGCTGAAGGTCACATGTGCACGAATTTTAAAAGACCGCTAAGGTCTGCAAATAAGTATTGCAAGCGAAAAATAGGTACTGTGGCACCTACTGTAAAATTCATTTTTTTTTTATTTCACTTAAACTATTTCTATTTTCGAAATTCAAAAATGAACTATTATTTATTAAAAAACACAATAGGGATTGGGACACCTTAAACCCGGGAAAGTGAAGACCCGAGGCGGCGTGCGAATTTAGTCGGTTCGAATCCGAAATATCCGCTCTCAACAGCCGGCGCAGGATATCCAAGCTGATTTCCGCAATATAGAAATGTTCCAACGGACTCACTCTTCCTGACACGGAAGGATCGGGTACCCCTAATAACGACATTAATAACAACAATGACTCTATTTATCTATGGTCTGTTCCCACACTGACCACTGACAATATGGCCATCGCATAAATACTGAATCATGGTAAATGTTATAAATCATTTTGTATTCTTATATTGGGATTATTGAGCATTACAACATAGCCATGTTGCTTCCGTTACTTCGTAAGAATTCGGGTAGATGCCTCCAAGGTATGCAAATTGATCTTTTAGACAGCAGTTGGAGCTTTTATAGAGCTCACTGGAGAATTTGTGCTGTCAGTGGGAAGAATAAAGGCTTGTCCTGCTTTGTCTTCTACACTGACGGCACAGAAACTTTGTACTTACAGGGTTGGCAGCGCGAGTGTGACTCCTCTGATGTTACAAACGTCCATAGGCCACGGTAACCACTTTCTATCAGGTGGGCCGTGTGCTTGTCTGCCACCTAAGTGGTATAAAAAAAAGACTACGCCAGCGAGGGTTATCTTTTACGCGCGTATGTAGGTATGTAGTTTTTTTTGTTTCCTCTAAAGGCCAAACGGCTGGACGAAGTTCGCTGAATGAGGTCTCAAATGTAAGGTATTATAAAAGCTATGCGGTGGATTTATGGTGCCAAAATGCGTGGTGTCAATTGGTGGTGGTGTTTTATTTTAATTCAAATATCGAGTTATATACCCATCAAAACGAAGGGAATTTAAAGGAGATTACAATAATATAGATATACATGTCCTATCATAACTAAAAAGTATAAAATAAAAATTATTAATAAATAATATATAAATAAATAAATATTCTACAACATTGTACACAACGCTATCTAGACCCATGATAAGCATAGTTTAACTAGCTTGTATTATGGAATCTAGAATACGGATAAACATACTTAAATACCTACTTTTTTTTTGTATGTAACATATTATACATAGAAACACCCAGACCAATGCAAATACCCATATTCATGCATTCAAATATTTGCACTGAGCGGGGATCGAACCCGCGCCTCCTGCGTATCAGTCGCGTTCATTACTGCTACGCCACAGAGGAAAAACAACTCGCCTGCTGTCTAAAAGATCAAAACAAATTTGATAGAAGGCGGTACTCATTGATTTTCTTTCGGTTTATGATTGGCTAATTTATTATACTCACGCCTGTACCCCAGATGGGTAAGCAGAGCTCATGTTAGATTCACATTCACCACCTACATCTTTAATCTTACATACGTCTCAATACTTACCACCGAGACAAGTCTTCTGTTACTTCAAAACACGCAACATAGTGCTCATGCTCGGCACTCCACCTTGTAATCGAACACAGGACCTCACGGTCACACGCAAACATTACCGTAATTAGTCTACGGAAGATAAATGATCATCCTCAACAAACTAATCTCCACTAAACTACCCGTTTACAGAACCCATCATAAATAATTGCCGACCCATATGCCGTCAACTGGTAGTACAATTTGAACAGCAAATATCAATAATATTCAATACGTACTAATACCCTAATTTATTGTCTGTGGTGACATCAAAATATGCCGTCGTTTACTCCCCTAGCCGGTGCCCTAATGACTAGGGCGTGATATCACGAAATTGTAAAGGATTACCGTAGTTTTATTGGTTGCATAAATAAATATTAATTTTGTCTCGTCTGTTGGTGGAATTTTTGATGTTCGTCTTTTGTCAAAAGTGAAATCTTCATTGAAGTTTTCAAGCAATTTATAGATTTTTTTTTTTCACCTGATGGTAAGCTGAAGGCAAAGTCTCAGAAAAGAGGGTCATGATTTTTTTTTATATAGGACACGCCAACTTGACTTCACCTCGCCTGATGGTAAGCTGAAGGCAAAATCTCAGAAAAGAGGGTCACCATTACATACATATACCATATTACAATGGTGACACTCAGCTTGACGGCCTCATCATATGCTTTTTCACGCCCCGCTTAAAGGACCCGGGACTGTAGGAAAAAGAAAACACGTGAGCTGGTAACGAATTTCAGGCCTTAATGGTGCGTCAAAGGAAAGACTCTCCGAACCGCTTGGTTCTTGAACAGATATTCTGTACCGTATGCTGGTGATATCTACCTAAGCCCTGCACGAAAGGAGAGGGTGGCACTAATTGGAAGAGTTCATATGCCATGTTACAATGGTGACACTCAGCTTGACGGCCTCATCATATGCTTTTTCATGCCCCGCTTAAACGACCCGGGACTTTAGGAAGAAGGAAACACGTGAGCTGGTAATGAATAATAGTAATGATATCTAATGTAAATCGATGAATTGGAAATTATTGAAGTGAAAACTTCTTTAGCGGCGCTGTGTACTTTTTTTGGAATGGGTAAAAATTACTAAACTCGCGTCAGGACACGTGACCTGATCGAAAATTCGTAAGACGGATGGAGAGAGGACAGGCGGCGCAGGGCGCTTGCGCGAATGTCACACGACTGTCACATGTGTGATATCGGTGATAAACTTTTTAATGTAAAATAATTGTAATAGTTCTGAAGTGTTAAATTTTTAATGCAATATAAATTGTCATGTTTGTGTAGGTACGATAGCGCAATAAATGAATATTGTATTCCACCACATAAATAATAGTACTTTTTTACTGATAATGAAAGCAATTCGTACAAAATTATTCTCTAACCATTCCAAAATATCAAAAATGCACAACGTTAAGATTCAAGTTTTCACTTCTGCCGGCACTCCCGGAGTGCAACCCGTCGTTTTTGTTCTGTTCACCCAGACAAGTCGCAATTAGTTGGCGTATTGTAGAATAGACTAGTGGTATGGGTAATGGACTGCTGAGATAAGGTCTCGGGTTCGATCCCAGGTTTTACCATGGCACACACCAGTGACTTTTCGATACTTTTCGAAGTTATGTGACAGATATATACAGCCTCAGATGAATGGCTTGATTCAACAATACTGTCCGGCAGACGGCAATAAGCTCACCCCCTATTAATTGGGACCGAATTTAATGATTAGTGGAATGTGGGCTTTAATTCACCTCTGCCTAACCCTCCGGAGACAAAGGCGTGATTATATATATGTATGTATTCTACAAATATATTGCCACGCATCTAGAAGCTTTATACAAATTATATTGGTACTTTATTCTTAATTAAGTGTTGATTCTGGTAGCTTCCGAGGCTTTCAACCTCCACTTACTCCTCCTAGTTTCGATTTGACTTTTATTGGAGCAACTGCCATCTGACTCCTTAACCCAGAGAGAAGCCAGTGCTTCGTCTGTCGATCGGTAGGTACGGAAGGTAAGGATAGATTGGCCCCAAAAGTTTTGATGGAACCTCCTGTACCCAAGTAAACCCGAGCAGTATCATAAAACTACAGACCGATTTTTTTGTCTCGTGTACCGGTTTCGATGCCCGGTTCAACGAGGCAATTATTATAAAAGTATGAACAAAATGGGTTTAAAAATTAAAATAAAGTCTTCTTTCAGTAAAATGCCTAATCTACAATAATTAAGTTACTTTCTCTCCATGTGGAATTGCCGTGGGATACCCTGTATACTCCTTGAGTCCAGTTGAAGTTGTAATGAAATGGAAAAAAAAATTACTATATGCGTAAACAATGTCATTAAAATTGTTGTTTTAAATTTTTAATGTACGTTTTTTATGTGTGTTACATTTCAGTGTGAAAGTAGGTAGATGATTTTTTAGTATTATTTTATTCACAAGTGCGTTGAAAAGCGTCGTATGATGGTACACGTGTACATTGATGATTAACGACTTCGGGTCTCTAAAGACTCTCGCCTGTCGGCTCGGGTCCCAATGGCGCCTCAGCGGTAATCACCAACTTTACACACTCGTACTATAATATATTATTAGATACTTAAGAACATTCAATACAACCGCGGTAGCCTAGTGGTATTGGTAATGAACTGCTGAAACGAGGTCTCGGGTTCGATCCCAGGTTTTACCATGGCACATACCAATGACTTTTCGATGCTTTTCGAAGTTATGTGTATTTATCGCAGGTTTATAAGTGCCCGGTTAATGGGTTATTGGGACCTAAACATAAACTGGCGAAATGTGGGTGCTAGCACACCGAACCCGTGACCTCATCTCAGCAGTCCATTACTCATACCACTAGGCTAACATGTTCTAATATAATATATAATAGATGGATCTGAGGTCGACCACTGCCGCAGTAGCACCACGAACTATCTTCAAAAGACAGCCAAAAAAAACGAGTACTGCTTATATAGAGCGCATTCTGAGCACATTCTGGGTCCAAGATATATGCGCCGAGGTACAACTTCGAGACGACATACTTATTTATAACATAACATAAACTTACGCCTATATCCCCGAAGGGGTAGGCAAAGGTGCTAACACATTTCGCCAGTTTATGTTTAAGTCCCAATGTAATAGGTGGTGGTTATTACCATTATCCGGGAACTAATAAACCTGCGATATAACCTGCACATAACTTCGAAAATCATCGAAAAGTCATTGGTGTGTGCCATGGTAAAACTAATATAAATTTTATTACAACGAGTCAGTGTTTTAAAAAAGGGATATCTATAAAGAATTAAAATAATTTCTAGCTAGGACAACCACGTGCTAGACAGACGAATAAAACATAATCCTATTAGCTACACTTGTTGTGTGCAAGTGTTTAATGAATCGGATTATACGGCGTTCGATTCTTGGTTTATAGGTTGGGGTGGTAAAATGGTGCTTTTACTTTAATTTTAATAATCGTACACAATCCGACTGTTTGTTTTGGCAGTTCAGTATCTTAAAGAAACTGTTCTGTCCCACTGCACTACCAGTCTGACTACCGTTAGGACCATTCTTAATCGACTACTGAAAAATCAGCTCGAAATAGTATTCTCATTTTGAATTGTTATGTACCAATAATGGAAGTGTTTTTGGCATTAAATAGTTAGTACAAGTAAAATAAATAGCTAGTAAAATATATAAATATATTATGAAGAAAGAACACAAGTATCAACACCTCATCTCCTTTGACGGGTATCGTAAGAGGCGAGTAACGGAAAAATACGCAGACGATTTTACTGCAAGAGAAGAAAAACTCGAAATAAAACTTTGTATCTACCCGTCTGGCCAGTGTGGAAACAGTAGGTCAAAGCCTCCCAATATTGGGAGAGGCCTATGTCCAGCAGTGGACTACGATAGGCTAATTGATATGGTTTCATTTAAATGAATATTCAAAGTGATGTTCAAATGATAGCCATTTTCGTATGCCACTTACTCTAACAAAACAAGAAAAGTATTTGAGTGAGCGCTATGTTCTATTAAAGGAGAGAATGAAAATATAAATACGTGTAATTTTGGATAACTGCAGCAGATAAAAACGGTTCAATACAATATACTTATCATATGAAAAAAAAAAGTTACAATTCGCAGTTAAACACTGATGCTATTTTCTTTCTCAAAGAGGCCAAAGAATCGCAACGAAGAAATACATCGATATCATTACAAATGTTATTCATTGAAGCTTTCATATGATAGATAGATAGAATAGATAGATAGCATTCATAAAATTAGTTCTTATAAAAAAAATGTAATGGCAACACTATCCAACCTGACCTCCTCTATCCATAGTGTAAGCGTAGTCATTCCAACTCTATGGTAGACATTTTATTCAATTTTGCTTTATATACTCTTTGATTTTGCTCCAATAAATTAACCACTCAAATCCACAGGGAACCAAACCCGGCCTTTATATATAACATTGTAGTAACAACTGCTGTAGCACTGTGCTGGGATGGCAGTAATAATAGGTAAAAATTATACCTTAAATCATCCTGAACTAATTTCATAGCATTCAAAGTAACTAGAACATTTTAGCGGCCCAGTGTGATCACAGTTCATAATGACCACCCGGATTTTGACTCTTCACTTCGACTTTTGTTTCACCAAACAGATTAACAGTCCACAATAATACTGAACCTCCTTTTCACAACGAAATAAGGCTCATTTTTGTTTACATTTTATTTTCACGGCTCAACTTTAAGTTTGTCTAGCACAAACTTGGGTGTTCGGATCCGCCGACAGATGGCGTGAAAGGATAATACTGCCCCATAACGATGAGTATTGGTTATGATATAAATCGTATGGGTGCGTTATTGTTTGTTTGTTTGATAAACAAAGTTCTGAATATCGTTCGATAATAGGTACTGGTTATAAATTTGATTCAGAGCAGCAGAGGAATTCATTATTTGTTCTGGCAGACAAATGAAATTGGTTCAAAAGAAGAAAGATACATATTTACATAAATTTAATTTTTATACAACTTTACAACAACATAAACGCGTGGTTCCCGGCAGAGTAGAATTAGGGCCACCCCATCTTTTCCCATGCGGTGTCGTACAAGGCGACTAAGGGATAGGGCTGTTTAACATCTGACAGATATATACAGCCTAAACTCAGCTTCAGATACATGGCTTGAGTCAACAATAGTGCCCGGAAGACGGCAATAGGCTCACCCCCTATTACGTGGGACCGAATACAATTATTGGTGAAATGTGGGTGTTAATTCACCTCTGCCTAACCCTCCACGGAAAAAGGCGTGATTATATGTATGTATATATGTATTTAATTTTTAATATAATATAAAATAATTACTTTCATTTTTCAGGTAGGACACGTCGGTATTCCCGTCAAATTGAATAGTCCGACTGGGGAAGTACCTCCACCCTACGGACTCATCCACCCTACCACGGCTGTAATAACCTCGTGTTGTGTTCCCGGCGGTGAGTAGGGTAGCCAGAGCTCACTGGAGAGTTTTTGTGCTGTCAGTGGGAAGACCAAAGGCTTGTCCTAATTTTGTGTTCTGCTCTAAGGGCACATAAAGTCTCTATTCTTACAGGGTCGGCAGCATCAATGTGACTCCACTGGTGTTACACACGTTCATAGGTCACGGTAACCACTTTCCATCAGGTGGGCCGTGTGCTTGTCTGCCACCTAAGTTGTATAAAAAAACATTAGAACTAACCACTGAGTACATTTGGAAAGTGTAAATATATGGCTTACCCCATTAAGAAAGAGATATGACTGTTTCAACTGCATGTGTAAGAGCTAATTTCACTAATAACGGAAATAATCCATACGTATTCATGCATTTTATTACAATGCATTTTCTTCAAACATTCAACTCGGGCTTCATAAAGTTGGTGATTCGTTTGTAGGCAACTGTATAAAAATATTTAATAAAATTCCTCAGGATTTGGTTGATATGCAACTAAATAAATTTAAAATTGAAGTAAATAAATGTTTAATGAAAAAAAGGTTGTTATAAAGTAGATGAGTATCTTGATGATGTAAATGCATGGTCAACATAAGTCTCTTGCTTGCTCGCACACCAAAA
Source organism: Eilema griseolum (assembly GCA_963662185.1). Lineage (NCBI taxonomy): Eukaryota > Metazoa > Arthropoda > Insecta > Lepidoptera > Erebidae > Eilema > Eilema griseolum. The sequence continues at coordinate 19,032,948 of OY759248.1, read as the reverse complement.
ATTGAAAACTAAAGCAAATAAAAAAAGCAAAATAAAATTGGTTCTCTGAGTTTCTTGTTGGTATCTTCTCAGTAGAACTAACCTACTGAACCAGCGAAAGAACCATTTTCCAATGGTTAATTATAAATTATTTAATATTTTTATATTATAAACTAATTAAATTTTGACGTTCATATGTGCTCTTTACGTGCCTAAAGTGAATAAATGAAATTGATTCTTTGTTGCTTTGATTCACCTCTTTCCAAATTAGTCCATGGATTGTCTAATAGGCAGTCACTATCCCTACCGGTCTATATTGCAGTTCAATATCGAGATCCAGTATCGTGATCCAGAAATAGGCACGTGTCACGTTTACAAATCAATATGTGTCATAAATATCATCAATGGAGACAGTATCATACGGACAGGACATATTGACAGGATCGCCATATATATACTTATACTAGGTAGTTTCTATACTTACCAGACGCGTTCTATATCAGAGATTTTCTAGAGCATTCTATAACAGTAGGTATATGTATACACACTTTATGCCTGAGTGGTTCCCGGCAGAGTAGAATTTGGACCACCCCATCTCTTCCCAAGCGGTGTCGTACAAGGCGACTAAGGGATAGTGCTGTTTAACATCAGATAGATATATACAGCCCAGACTCAGCCTCATATGCATCGCTCGAGTCAACAATAGTGCCCGGAAGACGGCAATAAGCTCACCCCCTATAACGTGGGACCGAATTGAATGGTAGGTGAAATGTGGGTGTTAATTCACCTCTGCCTAACCCTCTGGGGATAAAGGCGTGATTACATGTATGTATGTACTTTAAACGGAAGTGAAACTTTCTACTTCACATTGACTCATAAATCACAATATTAAACATAATTATCCAAGATGGCATATTATATAAATATTTAGACTTGTGTTCTCAACTGTCCGAATTTTAAAAGATTATAGTTATTTTACGATGTGAACCTCCTCTGTCAGATATTATTGCCGGGGAGTTCTAAGCTTTGGTACATATGAGCACAGATGTTTTGTAAACAAATGCACTGCTTCAGCTTAACGAGTTTTTTGAGGATGGGAGATTGTGTAATCAAAGTTTGTGTTTATTTATTATAACCTCTTCTTGTATAGCGTAATGTTTCATTAGTTTACTGGCCGTGTCCTGCTGAAAAGCAACCGAAACGTCGGGATTATAGATTAATATCAAATAAAATCGTTATTCAATTTGTCTAAGCTAGAATTTCAAATTTACTAGAATTTCTATTCTAACCTCGAAGCAGGCTCTCGATCTTACTAAAGCAAAACCACTGTCATACCACAAACACTGCAAATAATGGCATTGAATTTTAGACTATGTTCCTGTACAATTAAAGTCCATAATTAAATAACAAGAGTTTCATTACACTTTTTCATTCTCTCAGCATTTTTTTTAAATTTTAGACCTGTTTGAATTACATTGCTTTAAATTCTAAAATTAAATGGATTTTTTAGCAGTGTCCGTGATACGAGTATGACAGTGGTTTTGCTTTAGCAGAATCAAGGTCCAGGTGATATAGCCATAGTTAAACCAAAAAATAAACGTAAAATCACACTCTGCAATCTTCGACGTGCAAGCCAAATTCACCGGCTAGCCGGAAAACGAATTGCTGAAAAGAAACGAATGAGGCTTTGACATGGGGTCTCGTGTCATTGTTGGGATTTTAGACAGATGCTCGTGTAAATATCAAGAGAAAAAAGTTAGAGAGCGGACACAAAGAATCAAAGAATCAATTTCATTTATTCAGTTTAGGCACACAAAGAGCACATATGAACGTCAAAATTTTACAATTATGTCAAGTAATAATATAAAAATATTAAATAATGGAAAAATAAACCATTGGAAAATTATTCTTTCGCTGGTTCGGTAGATTAGTTCTACTGGGAAGATTTTTCTTTTTTAAATTTTCTTTACTTTACAATTTATTTTGTGCGAGCAAGGAAGAGACTTATGTTGACCACGCATTAACAGCATTGAGGTACTTATCCCCTCCCCTCCCCACTCTTCAGAGCACGCCACTGCCACTGCAGGACAATCTCAATATCCTAGGTATGGATGTTCGCTGCAACCTGAATAACAAAAATTACATCGAAAGTATCATCAAAACAGCCTCACGAAAACTCGGAGTCCTGAACAGAGTGAGACGATTTTTCACGCCGGAGCAGCGGTGTCTTCTATACAAGACACAAATTCGCTCCTGTGTGGAGTACTGCTCGCATCTCTGGGATGGTTCAGCAAATACTTACTAGATGCTCTCGACAGGTTGCAGCGACATGCGGTCCGCATCATTGGGAATCCCGAGATCACGAACACCCTAGAACCTTTACAGCTGCGTAGAGATGTTGCGTCCATGGCTGTATTTTACCGTCTGTACCATGGGGAGTGTTCTGATGAGCTCTTCCAATTAGTCCCACCCTCCCCTTTCCTACACAGGACAACACGTGCAGGTCTTAGATGTCATCCGCACACGGTGCAAAACATCCGATCAAGAACCAAGCGGTTCGGAGACTCTTTCCTCTGTCGCACCATTAAGGCCTGGAATTCATTACCAGCTTACGTGTCTCCTTCTTCCTACAGTCCCGGGTCCTTTAAGCGGGGCGTGAAAAAGCATATGATGAGGCCGTCAAGCTGAGTGTCACCATTGTCACACGGTATATGTAAGTAATGGTGACCCTCTTTTCTGGGACTTTGCCTTCAGCTTACCATCAGGCAAGGCGAAGTCCAATTGACGTGTCCTACATAAAAAAAGAAATATAGTAACCTTTACTCATTAAAGTTTTTTTCACTTTTATTAAATATTTTTATGCAGCTGCCTACAAATGAATCACCAACCTTGTGAAGCCTAAGTTTTGGTACAACTCGTTTATCTTTATTTCTCGTATTAAAATTGTGTACATCAGATAGTTTTTCGAAAATATTTAGGTTTTTTCGTACATATAAGATATTTTCATAAATGTATTGAGAAGCAACTGTTAAAATATTAACTTCTTTGAAAACTTCTCTCAGCGAGTCACGGTGTCTGAGGCTATATATCGCTCGTATCGCTCGTTTCTGTAATACAAATATACTTTCAATATCGGCAGCTGAGCCCCACAGCAGCAGACCGTATGACATAACGCTATGAAAGTAGCTAAAATAAACTAACTGTGCAGTTTCCTCATCAGTCAGTGACCTTATCTTTCTAACCGCATAGGCTGAGCTGAGCTAAGTCTTCCTGCCAAGGCTGTGATATGAGAACCCCATTGCAGTTTACTATCTAGAGTTATTCCAAGAAAAACTGTGGTATTGACTATTTGGACAGATTCGTTATTCATTTTAATATTAATATCTGCCTGTCTTACATTTGACGTAGTAAACTTTGTACATTTAGTTTTCTTCGTATTGAGCAGCAAGTTGTTACTTGTAAACCAATGCAATATATCAGAAAGAGTATTATTCGCTTCGTCAAGTACTAATTTATGTCTAACACACACACACTGGACTCCGGGCGCAATATGGTACAATATTCACAATAGCGGTTATATAAATATATTCTACAATATTCTACACAACGATATCTAGACCCATGGTAAGTACAGCTTTACTAGCTTGGTTTTGAAATCTATAATGCGAATAAACATATTTAGATACTTTATTTTTGTAAATACATACAAATTGTACATGGAATTGGTAGAGGCCTATATCCAGCAGTGAACTGTGGTGGGCTTATTGATTGATTGACATAGAAACATCCAGACACCCAGCAGCGGTGAGTAGGGTAGCCAGAGCTCACTAGAGAATTTGTGCTGTCAGTGGAATGACTAAAGGTTTGTCCTGCTTTGTCCTCTACACTGACGGCACAGAAACTCTGTGCTTACAGGGTCGGCAGCGCGAGTGTGTCTTCTCTGGTGATACAGACGTCCATAGGCCACGGTAACCACTTTCCGTCAAGTGGGCCGTGCGCTTGTCTGCAAAAAAAAAACCAATGTCAAAATACATATTCGTACATACAAATATTTACACTGAGCGGGAATCGAACCCGCGCCCCCTGCTTAGTAGTCGAATGTTCAACCGCTACGCTACAGAGGCTGTCATGTTGATCATAATTATGTTCTATATACTGTACACATAGGTACTAGACGCACTGTAAACCTGTAAAGCTATATTTAGCCAGCGAGATCTGACGTCCACACTCAACGCCCTTACAATCCACATCCACCCATAATTCCCACTCAGCCCTTTGACTCAAGCTCCCATGAAATTCATAATAATTGAGGAACAATTAAGACTGCCGACCTTTGGTACACCTTTGAGGTAGAAGCCATTGCGTCCTATTTTACTTTGAGCGTTTAATAGAGAGTAACCTCAAAGAAAAATGTACTTTCAAACAATTACACCTACGTATGTAACTATGAGGCACTCGGTAGGGAGCTGAGTCAGGCGGTAGGGGTGGGATTTGAATGTCGATAGAAATTTTGTCGATAGCTTCAACAATTTTTCTGGAAGAGTTAGAGGCTTGACGAAATTCAGGGTCAAAGAGGTTCTATTAATTATGTATTAAAGCTATGTTTTTTTATACCATTTAGGTGGCAGACAAGCACACGGACCACCTGACGGGAAGTGGTTACCATGGCCTATGGACATATGCAACACCAGGGGCGTTACACTCGTGCTGCCGACCTCTTGAAGAGCCCCATATTGTAGGCGCTTGGGAAAACCGGAGCAGGGAGCAACAGTTTGAGTGTGCGTGGGATGAAGTTTCTTTCATACCGTAAAGTGAGCATTGTCTCAGGTCGCAATGAGTGACGATGAATTTTTACTGTCTTTGGTGAGAGGTGCGATGATAAAACTGTGAGCATCATGTTAAACAATTATTTACCCATACACACACGCGCACACAAACACACACACATTTATACGCGCGCACACACAATCATAATTTTCTATAATACCAAGTACCTACCTAAGTGCCGTTCCCATCAGATGAGCGAGGTTATCTATCACAAGCATATGTTTTCTTAAAAGGTAACCTCAAATAAAATGGTCTATGTACTATTCTAGAAACTGAAAATAAACATTTTTTAGCCTTTTTTTTATAATTCATCTGAGCACAAACCATTGTATAGGCGGTAGAACAGAATACACACTTTCTTTTATTACTTACTAGCTGTTGCCCGCGGCTCTGCCCGCAAAGATTTCTGATCCCGTTACGGACGGAATGAAAAGTATCCTATGTCCATCTCCTGGTACTAAACTACATCCTCACCAATTTTCAGCTAAATCGGTACAGCCGTTCTTGACTTATTAATAGTGTAACTAACACGACTTTCTTTTATATATATAGATTAATGCACAGTTATAGATGTTGCCTCACCCACTGCAGGTGGCGAGTAATATTTTTGATATGGTAGTATTCACGATGGATCTTTTGGATTTGTTACCGAGATAGCACGTTCGTCATCAAATGAAAAGTCTCTTTTTGTACGGAAATTCCTTCAGATACCTCCCCGATGCCTGGCGGAGTCGGTTTATTTTACGTGCGATAAATCGCCACGGATACAAACCTCGCTGGAACCGGTGGAACAGGTTATCTCAGACTCGAACCAACTAAAACGCACGCGCCTATGAGTCGTTGTTAGTTGCCGAAGGAAAGGTTGACAGGCATATATCCCTCACACCCCGGCTGACCAAGGGTCATCTCTCTCGATCTGGCCCTTCTCGGGTGTGGGGACCACAAAGGTACGTGAAAAGTTACTCAAACACTTACCCTTCAACTGGAATATGTGCGTTCTGAGTGAAACGTAACTGCCTTGAGTCGCTTGGAGAAGTCACTTGGCTCGGCAGAACCGAGGGCGTTACCGTAGCAATTGGAATAATTTTCGAGGTAGCTACATCTATCATATCTTTTTTATATTCTTATAAATAAGTATCGATACCTTTTTATCGACAAGCACACTTCCCTACTGGGGCTCTGCTCGCCGCGTGGCCTTTGTGGAGTCTCTCCAATATTCGCTTTGTTACTCTGAAAAATGTACCACGCCGGTCGCATCGGTCGTATTACTTTGTAGCAAATGTTTGCCTTGATATAAATACTCGGTATTCTCTGTATTATATCCTGTTAGATGTTATACTTCTATATAAAAATGCTGCTCTTCTGTTGGATTTAATATTTTTTGTATTCGTTTTCTGGAAAATAGGCAAGAGAAGTGAACAACGCTGTAATGTAACTGTTACTTTTATTACTTTTTTGAAACAGTTTACAGGATTATTTATAATGACAGTTTTGAATGCGGTCTGGGTTTCCTTTCCTAGATAATTTCATTCAATATTTTCCACTAGTTTCTGCAGTTGGTAATAACTTTTTTCGATAATTTCTTTATCTTCATGTTCTACTTACAATTACTTTTGCAAGAAATATTTTTTCCCAGCTTTTTCCGCTAGACACCATTTTTTTCACAGTTTTTGCTAGAGATAATGTTATTGACAAGTTTCTTCTGCCATTTTCTTTCGCCGTATACAATCAAGTAACATAACATTTTTTATACAGCCCACCTGATAAAATATGGTTATCGTGACCTATGAACGTGGCAACACCAGGGGAGTCACACCCGTAGATAATACCGACCCTGTAAGAACAGAAAGTATCTGTGCCGTTAGTGCAGAAGAAACAATCAGGACAAGCCTTGACTTCCCACTGACAGCACAAAGACTCTCCAGTGAGCTCTGGATACCCTACCAATATCTTTTTTCAATATGCTAATAATTGATCGATTGATTTATTCGATTTTTTTTGTAAATCACGTCAATTAGGCTTTGCCTTGTCTGATGGTTTTTTTTTTTTTTTTTACGTGCGCAAAATCCCCTCGGATACCTCCCCACCGGAGCCGGTGGAGGAGGTTATGTCGGACTCGAACCGACTAAAACGCACGCCGCCTGTGGGTCGTTTTGGTTGCCGAAGGTGAGGTTGACAGGCATATCCCTCGCACCTCGGCCGACCCAGGGCCATCTCTCACGATCTGGCCCTCTTCTCGGGTGTGGGGACTACAGAGTCCCCAACTCGTCCCCGGAAACGGGGAGGCGCGCCACGCGCGCCACCGCCGCGGCCTGCTTCTGCCAGGGTGACAGGCGGCTTCACCTGTCACCCCCAGGCCGGCGCTCATGGGGGGCGGAGGTCGTTCATCGACCTCCGACGCCCGAGTTGCCTTCGTACGCGGGCAGCTTGTCTTGCGATCCTTCGTCGCTCCCGCTGCCGCTCCCGCCCCGCCTCCTCCTTCACGAGCATTACTTGCTCGCAGAAGGAGGCGCCGGCCGCCCACGCATCCGCGCAGCGAACCATCACCGCGAGCAAGGTGGCGCCTTGTCTGATAGTAAGCTAAAGGCAGTCTCAGAAAAGAGGAACACCATTACTTACGTCCTCATCATATACTTTTTCACGCCCCGCTTAAAGGGCGCGGAACTGTGGGAAGAAGGAAACACCTGGATATTATTACAATCTAACGTGGGTGTGATGACTTCTGTGTATTTCTCACAAAAGTCATCACGTCATCAAACACAAGCCATTCAACTTCGATTCTCCGAAACATTTTAACTTAATAGACCCGCGATTGTCGGGAGAAGGAAACACCTGGATACTATTACCATCTAACGTGGGTGTGATGACTTCTGTGTATGTCTCACAAAAGTCATCACATCATCAAAAACAAGCTATTCAACTTCGATTCTCCAAAACCATTTATACCGAATCCAATCTAATCCTAACATTATACCTACACTTACACAAAAACACTCTGTAGTAACTGGCGAAGAAACATTTTTTCCGAAAAGCAATCCATTGGGTTCGCACCTAATGAATTTAGGAGGTTAATGGAATGAGACCCCTTGTCCGGCAAATTGCGACCGTCGGGCGGTATTGACCGGGAATACTACTGCACATATTTCTACTATGTTTTTGTGTTCGATGGTTTGATTAAGGAACGAAAGGTACAAGATATCATAGAGTTATTAATCTTAACAGGTTAAAATTGTTTAAGATTTTGTGTTAATTAATTTTATAATAATATATGTATTATCTATTGCATATTTGTGTAATTTTTTTTTTATCATATCGAATACAATATAATCCCAACATTATACCTATACTTACTTACACAACATGATTTGTATGTAATTGAATAATATACAAATCAGTATATTTGTAATATGTTTGCTGTATGTATTGTATTTGTATGATATTTTTATTCTTAGTATGTATTATATGTATTTTTTCTGCTGTTGTACTCGTGTCTTTTTTTATCTTTTTTTTTTTTGCACTTTTAATCCGCCGAAGGTTTGCTGGGAGAAAACTCAATTTCAAGTTAAGCTCAATATTGAGCAAGATGTACCTATTTGTGATTACCAGTTGATGTATTATTTCCTTGTGTATAATAAAGAATTAAAGATTTAGTTTTTTAAAATTATTATTACTAGTATATAACAACTATTATTAAGGATGGTTTGAAATTAATGTCTCTGGCAATACCTGTTTAAAATAACGCAATTAAACATGAAAAAAAAAATTACACTAACGTGTTTCCTTCTTCCTACAGTCCCGGGTCATTTAAGCGGGACTTTGTCTTTAGCTTACCATCAGGCGAGGTGAAGTCAACTTGGTGTATCGTAGATAAAAAAAGAACAACTTCATATAAGGTATATAATCTTAAAGTGGATTTAGACGTAACGAACATAGACCTAGAGCTAGAACAAGAGCATTCTTTTTTTAATATTTTAGTGTAAACGAAACCTTTTTTCAATGAATGAACAACGAACGAATATTCTGCTTCTGTTTACACTAAAAGAATTTAACGATTAGGGGATAGTATGAGCATTCGTTCGATTGACCTAAATCCACTTTAAGAGAAATACCATATATAAGTATACCTAGTGTTAAGGTACACGAAGTAGGAGTAACTAAATCACTTCAGACTACAAGACTCACCCATCAAGGTGAGACTGGCGGAGGAACAGTGTCCGGCGAATTTGAGACGAGTTATCAGCAGTTACCTTAGTGACAGGGAGGTAAGGGTAAGGTATGCGGGCGAGGAGTGTAGACGCTCCACGGAGAAGGGGTGCGTCCAGGGCTCAATTGGCGGACCCTTGCTGTGGAACTTGTTGTTGGATCCCTTGCTGCACCAGCTGGAAAACGGGTTGGTTCATGTCCAGGCTTTCGCGGACGACATAGTGCTGGTGTTTGATGGGGACAGCGCCCTGGAGATCGAGGGACAAGCCAATGCCTCTCTCGAGCATGTGCGGGAGTGGGGCATCCGAACGAAGCTGAAATTCGCACCGCACATAACCTGTGCGATGGTTATCACGCGGAGGCTGAAGTACGATGTCCCGCGCCTCAACATGGGCGGGATAGACATTGGACTGTCCAAACACATAAAAATCCTGGGGCTAACCATAGATCACAGACTCAGCTTCAACACCCACGTCTCACAGGTATGCAAGAAGGCGATCGGAATATACCACAAACTAGCGAGGATGGCCCGGATCAGCTGGGGACTTCATCCTGAGGTGATCCGGACCATCTACAACGCGGCTGTGGAGCCGACGGTGCTGTACGCGGCCAGCAGTTGGTGCGCGGCAGTGGATAGACTTGGGATATGGAAGCAGTTGAACGTGGTGCAGCGCGGGTTCGCCCAAAAACTTTGTAAGAGCTACCGGACGGTCTCTCTGCACTCGGGGCTGATCCTGGCTGGAATGCTCCCTCTGGACCTCAGAGTTCGAGAGGTGGCCTCGTTGTACGAGGCCAAGAGAGGGGTGTCTCAGTCATGGTTGGGAGACAGAGAGATCGAACGGATGACTCCAGCAGTTGAGGCGCCTCACCCCACGGAGCATGTGCGCCTGGAGTTCACCAGCCTGGTAGACGAGGATCAATATCAGCGCACCAGTAACATCGAGGTGCGCATTTTCACGGACGGGAGCAAGATTGAGGGTCGCGTAGGCGCCGCGTTATCCATTTGGAATAACGGGGCCGAAACTAAGACCCTCAAACTTGCTCTCTCGCCGCACTGCACCGTCTATCAGGCCGAGCTCCTGGCCATTAGCAAAGCGACCAGTGAGGTCCTCAGACGCGGCGCGGCCACGTTTGGCGTTCTCAGCGACAGCAGAGCCGCACTCATGACGGAAGTGAACCATCGCGCCCTCCACCCGCTGGCGGTTGAAGCCAGGCAGAACATCAAGCGGGGCTTGGCCCAGGGCAAGGAAATCTCCTTGTTCTGGGTCAAGGCCCACGTAGGGTTGGAGGGTAATGAACGAGCCGACCAGCTCGCTAAAGAGGCGGCTTTGCGGTCAAAGGTAGCGCCACACTATAGCTTGTGCCCCGTTTCATTCGTGAAGCGGGGTCTACGTCAGATCTCGCTTGGCGAGTGGAACGACCGGTACAAGTCGGGTGAAATTGCTTCCGTGACCAAACTCTTTTTCCCATGCGCGGTGGCGGCGTACAGGATCGTCCGCAAGATGGGGGTCGCTGGCACAACGACCCAGCTGCTAACAGGGCATGGTGGGTTCTCCGAATACTTGACTCGTTTCAAGTGCAAGGAGAACCCATCATGCGCCTGCGAACCGGGGGTAGATGAGACCGTCTTGCATCTCGTCGTGGACTGCCCGATCCACGCGAGGGATCGTTTCAATCTGCAGCACCAAATTAAATTAGATATAAATATGGCAAACTTACCAATATTGCTCACTGAAAATTACAGGGATTACTTCCTGGAATATTGGGAAAAGATTATTAAAGTAGTAAGTAAGCGAAATAGCAGTTAAGGTTGTCACCAATCGATATTTTACTAAATATCCTAAAGTGGACACAAATATAGAAGATAAGCCAAGAAGTAAAATTGTTAGCAGTAAGATTTATAGTTAATAAAAAAATGTAAGTTTGATATATACCCGTATTTTAGATTTGAAATAGAATAAGATAAAGATAGAGAATAAGTAATAGATGTAAAAAATTTTTTGAATAAATATAAAAGAAAATAATAAATAAAAAATTAAAAATAAATAAAAAGCAGGATAAGCCCCTCCCCCTTCCACCTATTCCCCAAAGTATGAAAGGTATAGCGTGAAAGTACGAGAAGCATAAAAGCGGGAACTGGAATGTTACTAGAGGACTGGAATGAAAGCGAGATAGAATTAAAGAAATAGTAGTAGTTAAGGAATTGCTGTGAACCCTGAGTAGGTTAAATAATGAAAATAAAAGACTAGGGACACATCTCCATTGTGTAGAGTAGGCTCTGGCGACTTACCTTGTATACAGCTCAGAGGTGTTAGTAATAAAAAATAAAAAAAATACTACAAGACTCAAGTTATAACTTTCCAATCACGACTGGTGAAGTTCTCATGGGTGAAATAATAATTATCTTAGTCCCCATACACTACGAAAAAATATGACTAACATTGCCTATAAAAACAAAATAAACTCCTCCATATCGTGACGTGTGTACATACATTAATATACATGCACGACTTTCTACCCAAAACACATGCCAACAAGAACATAACAGAAAGAAAACACCATATAAATAGTTATGAGCAACAAATATTGTCCATTTGATCACTAACAAAGATTCCAGTACGCGTCCTCCATATTGTGGGGTCGGAGCTGTGGGTCGGAGTGAAGTCATATGGCCGGCGATGGTCGGAGGCAATCCACGGCGTGTCCGCGGACAGCAATATCGCGATGGCCGCCGGCTCATTTAATCACGCGAAGGAATTTGCGGGACAAAACGACCTTCTTGCTACGAGAAGCTAAGTAATGTGGAGAGAGATTGTGTTTTTGTTAGTTTCGAATCTATATGTGGTTCCCATTAACCTCAACCCATCAGGTCCCTTGGAAACTTCCAAGAGTAATTACTCTCATCTTAAAGTATGTTATTACCATCATCCTTGCGTTAATTAATTACTGATAAGATCTTGGAAATTGTCCTTGAAGTGACTGCAATCTTTCTGATTCTTTCTTTTGCGGTTAGACCAGTTGTCGAATGGCGGTGAGTAGGGTAACCCCCCTAGTATCAGTAGTCCGATTATTCAGTCCGATGATCGGACATAAGAGACTTTTTTGGATCAGTAGTTTGATGATGCAGAAAACCGGTCTACTGAGCCTTTTAGTCCGATATTTGCGATTTTTCGGGTTCTGTACCTCAAAAGGAAAAACTACTACCCACTGACCAACCGAGAATTGGTCCGAAGGGCATAAAATGACAAGATTTTTCCCCACGTACCAACTAGATGGTCTGTAGGTCAGAAACGGAACGTACTTGTAGTTATCATACAAGACAATAAAGGAGTTACTAAGAATAATAGAGTTACTAAAAAAGTTAATAAGCCAGAGCTCACTGGAGAATTTTGTGCTGTCAGTGGGATGACCAAAGGCTTGTCCTGCTTTGTCCTCTACACTAACGGCACAAAATTTCTGTTCTTACAAGGTCGGCAGCATGGATGTGACTCCACTGGTGTTACACACGTTCATAGGTCATGGTAACCACTTTTCATCAGGGGGGCCGTGTACTTGTCTACCACCTAAGTTAAACAAAAATATAAAAAACTTTTTAGAGTTCCAGCTACCTGTAAGAGCCACTTGCAAGTCAGTATGCCTGCCGATTGACAGACGAGGCTCTGGCACAGACTCTCGGGGTCGGGAGATCAGGTGGCAGTAAACAAAACGCTTTAACGTCAGACAGATGTAAGTAAGAAATAATAAGACTGTGACCATAGGTCACAGTCTTATTATTTCTTACAGTAGTTCGACTCGGTACTTGCGCGGGATAACTATGAGGGGTATAAGGGGAACGAGTGGCAGGATAGGCGATTGCAAATTCACGTAGTTCGATAATCTGAAGGCGTGTGTTGCCGTTGATAAAAATCTTTTTAACTTACTTCAAAAAAGAGGAAGGTTCTTAATTTGTCTGAATCTTTTTTCAATCTTCTCTGTGTATTTTTACTACACCCTTGGGATGAGACGGGGTAGTGATCCTTGTATTCTTTCTAGGATTATTTAAGCACTTATATTTATTTTATTTTAAACACAGGTTCTTAATGTGACTTAACACCACAGGCTTGTCTATTAAGTATTATAATATAGTAATGTCTAAAAATCCGCCATACGACAGAGAGAACGCTCTACAAAATCGAGGCAAGCCGGTCTTCGAACTCTGAAACTTTTTCTCGATATACTTACCAATTCACAATTATTCACTCTTTACCGAAAGCTCTCTCCTTACTTACCTACCTTCTAGCTGATAAAAGGCGCGCGGACATTGCACGCTTATTGGACGAGTCAATAATGTACTGGTGTAGGGCCGCATGCCGGGGCTGGAGGCATACTTGTATGTATAGATAGCAATAAAGGATGTCAAAGATAATGTTGGCTTGTCACCGGCCAAGCGTGATTTTCTCCTTTGTTCTTGGATAGAACCTACTTGTTTATCATTTTTGAAGAGAAAACTTCTTTAGACGCGTTGATAATTTATTGTAGAACATTTTTTGAAACGGGCAATAACCGTAGAATTCGCGACACCATTACAGACACCGTTTGTGACAGATGATTGTGACAATTCTAATGTGACACCTCTGTATGCAAGTGTCTACATTTTGTAAAGTTTTCAATTCTGTTGGCACTTTCGTACGGCCACAATTTTTTTGTTTGGAATTAAGAAGAGGCAGTCATCTTTTGATCTAAGATATCTAATAGATAGGTACTAATCTTATATTTTTCTAATGTATAGTAAATATAATACCTAATGTATGTACCTATGTACAATATAAATGTATCTAAGTACGTTTATCCGCATTCTAGATTCCATAACACAAGCTAGTTAAGCTATGCTTACTTTGTGTCTATATAGCGCCGTGTAGATTGACTTACAATATTTATTTTATTTATTTATTTTACCTATAAGGTTAGTACCGGATACAAACATAAATTATTAAATCCTCGCTGAGGGCATCATACAGCGGTTATTTCGGATTTAAACCGCCCTATGCCCCGTACTACTGGAGCCGCGTGGTTCACAGCAGAGTAGAATTTGGACCACCCCATTACATCCCATGTGGTGTCGTACAAGGCGACTTAGGGATAGGGCTGTTTAACACCAGACAGATATACACAGTCCAGACTCAGCGTCAGATACATGGTTTGAGTCAAAACAATAGTGTCCGGAATACGGCGATAGGCTCACCCCCTATTACGTGGGACCGAATTCAATGATTAGTGAAATGTGGGTGTACATCTGCCTAACCCTCCGGGAATAAAGGCGTGATTATATGTATGTATTTATGTATGTTACTTTAAAATATCAAATCAAGTCAAACTTTATTTTCTCGAAATATTGTTAGGCACACATCTTCGGTTTTATAATTTTCATCAATTTAAGTACACCATAACCTAACAGGTGAATTTTTATAAACAAAATTACACAAGTAAAATAATAAGTATCTTTTTATTAAGTGCGTTAGTCCCTTCCCCCGGGGTAAGTTGTTTCGGACTCGATCCAACTAAAATCGCATACCGACGCGCCGCCGCCGTCTTGGGACTTCAAATGCGGGCGTGTAAGATTTCAAATAGTAAGTATCTGCCTCGTAATTATGAATCTAGGTACATATTTTTGTTAGGTACAGATTTTACCACAAAATACTTTCATTAGGTAAAAGTATATACACCAAATTCGGAATATAATTTTCAATTAAAATCTGCTCGCTGGTTTACCGTTAAGGACATAACAGTATTCCTATAAAATCGTTTGATGAAAAATCACCAGCCATTATCGGTCACCGTGGCTCATTCTCTTGAGCACATCTTCACGCTTTCAAGTGCGTAATCCTTCAGGCTTCTCCACTATTGTGCTGCCGAGACAGAGCATTAATCCTGCCTTTTCAAGACGAGAGATATCCATCAATTGTCAACATTGAACCGGCGGTGCGGCCCCTTGCCTCCCTAGCCACCCTCCCCCTACACTCACACAGAGATAGCGGGCATAGATTTGAGGTGTACTTTGAAATTTTACTGTATGTTTGTGGATAACTGTCGTGGTCCTCAGAGAGGATAGAACGGAAAACAAAATAGTAGGTATTAAAGAATAATAATAACTATTAAACTTGAGTAATAAAAGTACTAAACTAAACTTGTAGACGTGGTTACGATGAAATATAATTATACGATTAAGTCAAAGTTGACACTAATATTATCTACTCTGAAACTCGTCGCCTATTAAGTCGTAAAGCTAACAAAAAGTTAGTCCACTTCAAAACTAATATAAGTGCTCTGGAACTTTTCAAATACGATGACGTAACCGCTTAGTAAAACAGTTGTAACATGGTGACAAACAAACGTGCATCCCATGATAGATATCTAGCAGGTAGCAGGTTATTAAGTACCTACAACTTTGTAAGCGCTAGCTACATAATCAAGTTGCTGACCACACTCGCCAAGAAGTTCTGGTAAGTTATAATAATAATAATAATATTCCACAACATTCCACACTACGCTATCTAGACCCATGGTAAGCATAGCTATTAACTAGCTTGTGTTATGGAATCTA
This sequence comes from Eilema griseolum, assembly GCA_963662185.1. NCBI lineage: Eukaryota > Metazoa > Arthropoda > Insecta > Lepidoptera > Erebidae > Eilema > Eilema griseolum. The sequence continues at coordinate 19,017,359 of OY759248.1, read as the reverse complement.
GAATGCGAATAAACATGCTTAGATACATTTTTTTATACCACTTAGGTGGCAGACAAGCACACGGCCCACCTGATGGGAAGTGGTTACCGTGGCCTATGGACGTGTGCAACATCAGGGAAGTCACACTCGCGCTGCCGATCCTGAATAATGCCCCTTTTGTATAATCCCAAATTGTAGGTGCATGCGAAAACTGCAGCAGGGAGTTCATTCCACAGCCTGAGTGTGCGTGGAATAAAGTTTCTTTCATACCGCACAGTGCATATCGTCTCAAGTTGCAATGTGTGGGGATGAATTCCCTGCCTATGACGAGTGGTGCGTTGATAGAAAGTTGCTGTGGGCATCATGTCAAACAATTCATCTGAGCACAAAACAATGATGGTATGCAACACACGCGCTGCCGACCAAGAAGAAACCTTCCGATGCCCCTCTTGAAGAACCCCATATTGTAGGTACTTTTTTGTAAATACCTACATATCATACATAGAGACACCCAGACCAAGGCATATACATATTCATGCATACAAATAGTTACATTGAGCGGGAATCGAACCCGCACCTCCTGCGTATCAGTCGAACGTTCTACCGGTACGCTACAGAGGCCGATGTATATGCCATTCAATGGTTAATCCTACCATTGTATAAGGTTGAACCGTATTGTGTAGGTAACAAAGTAAGTTTGATGGAAAAATAGTTAATTCGATAGCTACATAATCTTTGACAACCGCCAGTGTACGTAGTTATATGAGTGAGCTAGTGATTGTCAAAATTTGGCTTCGTAGAACAAAGCGTTATTTACCAAGCCGGGAGGGCCTTTGTGTCGGCATTACACCACTCTACATAATATTGTGAAAGTTCTCACAATACACTGTTTGCTCCAAGGTATTATGGAGCTTCGGTGAAAAATTGCGACTTGTTTCACAGAGGTGACTCGGATTAAGGTTTTGTGATTTCGATGAGGGGTTTGGTGTCGTTGAGAGGGTTTATATGTGTTTTGTGGAGGATTGAGGACTTTCTTTACTTTCATTTGATTATTTGGTAGGTAGGTATTTAGGTATTTGCTTGTAGTAACGAGATGCGGCAGCTTTAATAAATTACCTCTATCTAGTATGCTAAGAAGTAATTTGTTATAATAGTATAATCTAATAGTACTACATATATTGCTAAATATCTAACTTTTTATAGAGGGAGTCTTAAAGTTTTTTTTTCTTATTGTGTGTACCTTATTATAGCTGTCATTATTTAAGTTCCTAAGTAATGAATATTCTAATAACAGACTGTTTAAGTACCGAGCTGAGTGATTTGTATCGTGATTGGATCCCACTGACTATTAAAATTCCAACGTAATAGTTAACAACGAACAATATAAATACCAAACAATGAATAAACCAAAATATTACTAAACCATTTGGTTACATTACCCTAATTCAAGTCAACCGACGATTTATTAACAATAAAGCCATCACTCTTCGCTGGCAGGATACGAATTACACAGAAATTAATTGGCCGAAAACCCATCGAAACACACGTTCGGAAAGCTTGCGTTCAAAATTCAAATGAGGCGGCACGCCCCACCCCCGGCAACGCCCCGCCGCCATCTTGGATCCAAGTGGGGGCGCGGAGGGGGGCTATTAAATTATTTCATTCCACATTGGGCCGCTTGCGCTATCGGATTAAAACAATTGCCTGTGAAACCGTAAATGGATAATGAATTTTGCGAAGAAAATAATATGGTAGGAAATTTAATTTTGCTTGAAGCTCTTGATATAGTTAGGTAGGCAGTTACATATCTCTTTTTGTGACATTATTATATGATTTTTAATATGTTTCACAGGTAGAAATGTGAATCTCAGTAAATGTTTTTTTACATTTTAAGTAATACAAAAAAGTAAGATAATTTAAATATCTGTTCATGAATAATTTGGCAACCATTAAAATAATAGTTAAAACGCCATCTAAGTCTAACCACTTTAATAATAAATAATTATTCTGCAATTTGTAAACATAAATTTTACAACAACATTTAATCTAGGCAAAGAACATAGATTATTTTTAAAGAAATTGTCAACTTTGAACTTGTTTTAGATATTATGTTGCGAAGACTTACTAACCAATTTAATAATGATTACTCTCAATTTAATAAATTTCACAACAACATTTAATCTAGGCAAAGAACATAGATTTTTTTGAAAGAAATTGTCATTTTTGAACTTCTTTTAGATAGGTATTATGATGCGAAGTGTAGGTAACCTAAGGCGATTTGGCACACTGCCCCGTATTACGGTCGCTAATCAATATTACCTAATTTTGTGGATTAGATTGAAGAAGCTTTATTTTCTACCCTAGTACATACGCATTGAATAGAAATTTCAGAATGTTTTATCAATAAATTGTTAACCCATATCTAGTATGTTCTTTATATATATCAGTAGGTATATTACAATTTATACCTATACCTATGTTATTTTGCACTCGAAACTTTTTAATTAGCACAAGGTACCAGCGCATTCTACAAAGTTCTTTGATAAATATTTCAATGTACTGGCTGTACGGCGATAGAATGCCTTTATATATTAGACATGCCCAATTATTGGCTGTCCTCAAAATAATGGGGTTAAGAACATTACTTGGTTTCTTAATTTCTTGTTTTCTTTCAATGCTGTATGTTTTGTTCGCTATAGCTATTTCTATGGTGATTTATCTATCTATATAATAAAGCTACGGAGTTTGTTGGTTGGTTTGACTGCACTGATCTCGGGAACTATTTAGATTCAGTTCATAGGTAACATTATTTATTGCCTACAGTAACCTACAGTAAGGTATATGAGATATGAAGAAGATATGTGCCATCATCATCATCTACATGGAGACGTATTTTCCTGATTGCATCCGATGTCAAGGTGCCCTCGGAGCTCTGGGTCCGCCTCCGGCTCTTGCGAAGTGGATCCCACGATCTTCGGCGTCCATGGTAGTGAGATCATTCACACGCATGTCACCCTCCACGACGTCAAGCCAAGACTTCTTGGGTCTGCCCCTTCTACCTGGGCCCGGTGGGAGTGCCATTGTTAGGCATTTGTTACCCACGTAGCCTGGCGGTTGCTGCAATACGTAGCCGTACTAACGGAGGCAGCATTTTATATGATGTGGGAGTTCCGCATGCGATCTTTACGCGTGACTTCGCAAATCCATCTTAGCTTTTTCATCTCCGTGACACGCAGCTTCTGCTTGTGTCACTCCAGCAGCTACCACGCCTCTCAGTCTGGTAGCTGCTGGAGCGACACAAGCATATAAAGACAGGCATAATGAACGTCTAATAGATCTGCCCTTCAACCTGACTGGCATTTTAGGATCGTACATGCCGCTAGTGAAGGAGATATGTGTATCCAGGTTTAATATATACACATATATAAAATTTTCTTTATTAAAGCGACTTTGGGCTCATTAAAGCCCAAATTTTAGGTTAGAAACCATTTCTTGAATAAATAAGTTACAAATAATTAATAAATGGAAAATATAAATCGGTATTAACATTACTAAGTAACTTATTACAATTGCAATAAAATTTCAGTTATAGGTAAGTATGTAGGTATATTACGAGATTGATAAAAATAAAATAATAAATTTTATAAGACCTATAATATTTTTAATACCTGTTTTATACAAATCCAAATTTACCTAAGTATTATAAAATTTAAATACAACTCAATTTCAATATAGAATTTGAAATTAGTGAAGTAACAATAAAATCTACTAAGTATAACATTTCTTCATGTTTTTTAGGTTTAATGGGAGGTCAATTAAAGATTTCGCCTCTGTTTGCAGTAGAAGAGAGTTCGCAAGTGAGGTTATTTTTTAACTGGCTCCGAAGATCTTAGTCGTATACGTTTGTACAATTTAAAAACAAAAGGCTTCACGTGGACTTTCATCATCATCACTGCATTAGACACAATCGCATCCGAGACCTGGGAGTCCGGGGCCCACTTGAAACATGACGTGGTTTGGTTTTTTCGGCTATATTGGGAGTGCCTGCCTGACCTTCCAGCCTGAGTTGTGGTAGGCTACTAATCACAGCTAACATGTTACCCATTCCAATGGTAGCCGCGAATGGGTGGCTTAACCCACTGATCGTATACTGAACATACCACTTAGGTGGCAAACAAGCACATGGCCCTGCAAAGCACCTGATGGAAAGTGGTTACCGTGGTTGACGTGTGCAACACTAGGGGCGTCACACTCGCGCTGCCGTCCCTTCTTCTTCCGACTAATAAAATCAAAGCTGATTTTTCCGAATCACAAACACCTAACTCTCTGTTCTTATAGGGTTGGCAGCACGGGTGTGACTCCCCTGGTGTTACACACGTTAATAGGTCACGGTAACCACTTTCCATCAGGTGGGCCGTGTGCTTGTCTGCCACCTTAGATGCATAAAAAAACCTTAACGTCATTCAGTTAGTAAGCAATCAAGATGTGTCTTTTTTGTAAGTTTTATTCAAAAACTCAGTTTATTAATATTTACCTAAACATAAACTGGCGAAATGTGGGTGCTAGCACCTCTGCCTACCCCTTCGGGGATATAGGCGTGAGTTTATGTTATGTTATGTTATTAATATTTTTCTGTTTACAAATTCATTTTAAAGACTCAAAGCAGAATCGTACCACTAGTTGGTCAGTTAGTTGGCCCAGTTTATTTGCTTAATATGTGCTTTTATAAAAAGTCATTAAAATATTGTTTCCCTTTAGTTAAAAATACCTAATCGAATGGAGTCTATTTTTGGGATTAGGTATAAAATGGTTGTAGAAAATATTTATCAAATTCCTCAGGAATTGGTTGGATGTTAAGGAGTCGGCCTTACGAACGAGAGGTCTCGAGTTCGAATCCTGGCCATTGCACTATCGACGTGAACCCACTCCTAACACAAGCAATTTAGCTTAGCTGGAGGTGATAAAGGAATATTACTAATTTCGGTTCTGATATTATTTTTACATATTTCACACAAAATCTCTGTTCATACAGGGTCGGCAGCACGAGTGTGACTCCACTGTTGTCACACGCGTTCATAGGTCACGGTAACCACTTTCCATCAGGCCGTGTGCTTGTCTGCCACCTAAGTTGTATAAAAAAACATGCCACTAAAAAAAATTAAAATTGAAGTGAAAAAAAATAACGAAAAATTGATAAAAATGAGTGGTCAACCTAATTCTCTTGCTTGCTCGCACAACTTAAATTGTAAACAAATCCATATTTAAAAAAAGATAATCCAGTTCTAATATTCTCTGAGTTTTAATTCCAATGGTTTATTTACATTACTTATTATTTTTATAATATTTCTTGACAGAATTGTAAAGTTTTACGTTCAGATGTGCTTTTTATGTGCCTAAACTGAATAAATGACATGATTCTTGACTCCCTTGTAATTGGAATCACGGCTCAAAGCCTAAAACTAATTTCAAGTTTCCATAAATAAATAATTCCTCATTCGAAGATGTTAGAAAACTTCCATCCTCTGCTCCAAATAAGTTCTTTCTTAAATCTCACGTCTCCGGAACATCAGTGACCCGGAACCCGGACCCGTTGAGAAGTTCTTTTCGATATTCGCTTCGCAACTTACGAAGTTGTTAGCGAAACTTGTGGCTGCGAGTGCTTCGGTTAAGCGTCGAGGAGGTGACAGTTTACAGTGGCGAACATTTGCGGTACAGCCGTGTAGTGGCGGAAGTATCGCGAGGTGATACAGAGAGGAAAGGTGCTCTACTTGGAAATCTTCGAAATGTGAGATGATTTTTAGTCTCTTTTCGTACCTTTTTATTACAAACATACATACACATATAATCAATCCTTTATCCCCGGAGGCTTAGGCAGAGGTGAATTAACACCCACATTTCACCAATAATTGTATTCGGCCCCACATAAGAAGGGGTGAACCTATTGCCTTCTTCTGAGCACTATTGTTGACTCGAGCCATGCATCTGAGGCTGAGTCTGGGCTGTATATATCTGTCTGATGATAAACAGCTCTAACCCTTAGTCGCCTTATACGACACCGCATGGGAAGAGATGGGGTGGTCCAAATTCTACTCTGCCGGGAACCACGCCACACCTTTTTATTATCTATGAATAAATACAAATCTATTGAATAATTTTCTATAAATATATAAATATGACAAAAATACAAGACGTAATTGTAATAGTATTTTCAAGTTAAGTCAATACAAATTAGTAAATGAATTAAACAAATAATCCGCCTCTTGGCCGTTCCCGGTGCAAAAGTGCCGAACAAACTTGCCGCGTTTCCACACTGTATTGTAATGACCAGTCTTTGCACCAGGAACGCTCCGGGACGGGATTCACCAGTTGTATTGACTTAATGTATCACAATATATGAATAATAAAATGTATTTTCAAGTAATGTTAACTTCTTCTATTCTACATGTTATATTTAATGTTACTTCTCTGCGATTATTTTGATGCTAGGAAGTTGAATTTTTATTGTTAGTGATTTGTAAAAGGAAATCATTGTGATTTGACGATTGAGAATGCGAGTCTGCACGTTTCGTTTATATTGCCTGGCTCTAAACAATAATTAATTTGAAATAGATATTAAACGAATGTATACATTTTAATGTGACACATACTTAATGTGACTTTACTTACTTATAATTATTCCTATTAAGAGAATGTGGAAAATGTGGTCTCTGCCGACCACATTTTTCCACTGGCCTTGAGAATCGTTCATTTCTTAAACTTGCATGAGAATTATCAAACATGTTAACCGGTTGCGGATCCTCAAATATTTCACCGCCGACTTTCGTGCCAAAATCCCACAAGATAATTTGTAAATATTTTTTATTTTATTTATTTATTTATTTACCATACAATACACTATCATCAAATTAATTACCACACAACTAAAGCATCTTTCCGCACATCCCACACCCCAGGTGCGAATCGAACACGATTTAGCCATCAGTGCGCGGCGTTGTCAGTGCCCCCCTCCCCCTCTCCCTTATCTCTGATTCAAATTGAATCGTCGAGTTGCACTCACTTGAACTATGTGCACAATTGGGCGGATGCGGTATCCGAGACAATGCGGCTTCTGACCGGTCGATACCCGGGTGTATTCTGTACGACAATATTTAGCTAACTAAGGTTATGTGAACACTGAGATTATTTTTATAGGCCTACCCTGCTGCGGTTTTCCCAAGCGCCTACAATATGGGGATCTTCAAGAGGGGCATCAGAAGGTTTCTTCATGGTCGGCAGCGCGAGTGTGACACCCCTGGTGTTGCATACGTCCATAGGCCACGGTAACCGCTTCCCATCAGGTGGGCCGTGTGCTTGTCTGCCAACTAAGTGGTATAAAAAAAAACCATGACAGTCTATAACGCCTATACTATGACGGATAAGTCTCCTGACTATGTATACCTAAAATCGCTAAACTATCAAAGTTCAGGCAAATCCGCAGTTAGATCGGTAACGCGGACCCCAGTCTCCGAGGTTAAAGCTTCGGATGCAACTGGGATTATGAATGAATGAATGAATGAATGTAACTTTATTGTACACCGATAATCAACATAAAAAAAAATTGGTTGCCTGTAAAGTCGGTATACGGGCGAAAGTTTTACGTGACAACGACTTTGAGTGGTAAAATAATTTTAATGTGAATATTCATTCGTATAGTAGGAAGAAGGATGAAATAATAGTAACAATTTAAAACATTTATTTATACAAAGAATTATATTTAAAACATTAATTTATACAAAGAATCTCGCACTGAATTTCATATTAACAAAATTTTATTTTTACCTTTACACATATTGGCAATTCATTTACACTCAGTGTGTATGCCTATCTCTCTCACTCTCTCTCTCTCGCTCTGTCTCTCTCGCTCTTAGGCGGGCTAACTGTGCTCGAGTGGAAGGGACGCGTGCCTTTCACTTTTTATGTCTGTCTCTCTCGCTCTTAGGCGGGCTAACCATGCCCGAGTGGAAGGGACGCGTGCCTCTCACTCGCTCTCATTGTGAGCGCATAACGTGAGCGGAGCGTAACGCAGTTTCTTGAAGTGTCACCCGGCAAACCAATTTATAAGACGTTGTCACGTCAATAAGTATCAACAAAGTTTATTATGGGATTAACGCTAACATAAAGAAGAAGAACGCTTAAAATATCGTTATGCAGAATGCTTATGCCGTTTGCGGTTTGAACTCCCCATTATACCACTGTAGGTATATAGATCAGTAAATAACCACCAAATACAGCGGTAGCCTAGTGGTATGGGTAATGGACTGCTGAGACGAGGTCTCGGGTTCGATCCCAGGTTTTAAAAATATTGTTAAATGTAAATTGTGCCAGCAAGGCTATTATAAAATCCAAGAATACTTGGATGATAAACAAGCTTGGAAATGAGATGTTCGCTCATCTATGCTACTCAAGTAAAATTTTGTATTTAGATTAAGAAGACTTTTTTTTTACGTGCTCAAAATCCCCACGGATACCTCCCCACCGGAGCCGGTGGAGGAGGTTATGTCGGACTCGAACCGACTAAAACGCACGCCGCCTGTGGGTCGTTTTGGTTGCCGAAGCGAAATCTCACGATCTGGCCCTCTTCTCGGGTGTGGGGACTACTGAGTCCCCAACTCGTCCCCGTAAACGGCGAGGTGCGCCAGGCGCGCCACCGCCGCGGCCTGCTTCTGCCAGGGTGACAGGCAGGAGATTAAGTAGACTAAGTGTATGTTTATAAATAGACCAAAAAATTAAATGCCCGCTGAGTTTCTTGCCGGAGCCTTCTCAGGTCGGGGCCACGTTTCGAACCGGTGGTCCATTTACTAAACTGGTATTCATGTTCCTTTTTTTGTTGACGTTTTGTAAGTTCCGATATAATGGTCTATACAGAATAAATGATTTTTGACTTTGACTTTGACTTTGCTTTGCTTTTCGAAGTTATGTGAGTATTTATTGCAGGTTTATAAGTGCCCGGTTAATGGCAATAGGCTCGCCACCTATTACATTGGGACCTAAACATAAACTGGCGAAATGTGGGTGCTAGCACCTCTGCCTACCCCTTCGGGGCTATAATCGTGAGTTTATGTTATATATATATATATGTATAGTAATCCTTGTAATTTTACAAAGATAGCAGGTAAAAGTAACATGTTTGGCGTCATTTTATAAGTAATATTTAACGTTTTTCAAGTCGCCTTGACAAAAGCCTTTTAAGTTGTCCCCTCGGCGGCTTTTTATTAAATGTTTGAAGCAATTCATAGAGGGTAATGGCGGGCATTTGGGTTGCAAATTAACTGACGGATAAATTATTCATTACTCAAGCATTTACTAACAGTTTTATTTGCATCTAATAAACCAGTTTTTAGTCGATACCTCGAGTGATACGCTCCTGGTGTTGTATACGTCCATAGGCCACGGTAACCACTCTCAGATGGGCCGTGTGCTTGTCTGCTACCTAAGTGGTATATAAAAAGTCCGATAACCTGGGAACATACTGATATCTCTTAAAAGTAATATTATTTCTGTCTTCTTTTTTTGTGGTCTGTGGATATTTGTGTAAAGCGTCTGCTTAACGGCAATAGCCCTTTTTACGTGGGACCGAAAATTACATACGGCGAAATGTGAATGTTATTACACCTCTGCTTACCCCTTTAGGGATTTACAGTCGTGAATATATGTATATATGTATGAACCTAACTTCGATATCGTCAAGAATGTAACTTGTAACATCAATGTAACATACCGTGCTTCGAGCAATAAATTATTATTATTTTAACAGGCAGGCAGTCGAAGCAACTGATAATGCCCGTATCCTGCTTATGCCCACTAGTGTTTATTTTTTTTGGTTAAGGTGTTGGTCTAGTCTATTTTTAAATTGGTTTATGTTCTGCGCTGTCACAACATCATGTGTTAGCTTATTCGACTCTCTCACTACCCTATTACTTATAAGCTGGCTTTATTGCTGGGATTATTATTATATAATTGTGGAGGTTTGATGGAATGGGGACTATTACAGTGTAGTAGATAGCGACTCAGACAGGGCGACCCTCTGTCAACAAAACTGTTTATCGCCGTCTTAGAAGATATATTCCAAAAACTTAATTGGTCAAGGACAGGAATATGGATAAACAACGCTCGCCTCAGTCACTTAAGATTTGCAGATGATATTGCGCTCTTTGCTGAAACAGCTGCAGAAATGAAACGAATGCTACAATCGCTAAATGATGAAAGTGAAAAGGTAGGGCTCCAGATGAATGCTGCAAAAACCAAAGTTGTGACAAACGGTAGCACCAAGCTAATTGAAGTCGAGGGTAAAGCTATCGAATATGCAGAGAGCTACATTTACCTGGGCAAGGAGGTATCATTTAACAAAAACAGCAACGAGCTAGAAGTAGATAGAAGAGTCAATATAGCATGGAAAAAATACTGGTCACAGAAAGAAATTGTAAAGGGAAACTACAGCCTTAAACTAAAAAAGATAGTGTTAGACACTTGCATTCTACCGTGTCTCACATATGGATGCCAAACCTGGACATTTACTAAGAGAATAGCAAATAAAATAAACTCATGCCAACATGCTATGGAAAGAAGTATTTTAAAACTAAGAAGGATCCAAAAGGTCAGAAATGTAGATATAAGAGAAAGAACGAAGCTGACGGACGCTCTCGAGCACGCACTCCAGAAGAAATGGAGATGGGCGGGGCACCTAGCTAGATATACGGACAGAAGATGGACAAGCGAAACCACAAAATGGAAAGGCCCCAGAGGAAAAAGAAAAGTTGGAAGACCAAAAATGAGGTGGGATAACGATATTAAGGAAATAGCAGGCAAACATTGGCTAGAAACTGCAAAAGACAAGAAGAGGTGGAAGGAGCTGGAGGAGGCCTATACCCGAAAAGGGACTATGCAATAAAAAGAAACTAATACAACTAACTTACTAATAAGGATAGATTCTAATATAACTAACAAATAAGTTTATAAGTTTTATATTATGTATAGGTGTAAAGGGCTTAAATAAATAAAAAAAAATAAAGATAGCGACTATCACAGCATTTGTTTTATTATTCACAGGAAACCAGTGGCCATTCGATAATCTCAACAATGATATTATATTGTAGATGAAAATTAGGAATTTTATTTTGTAGTAATGCAATAAGTAAGTACTTAAGTTAGAAATTATTGTAAATTATGCTATTATAATATACAGAAAAGATATATACAAAACTATGCTAACTATACAATATATACAAAAATTAAATAAAAAATGAGGGAGACTGCAACTTTAGGCATCGAAAAATTTCTCCCCATCGATCTCTACTGGTACCGTGCCCGAAAGGCTGGCAGCATTACCACGTTGTATGGCGATGCTAATTCTTTGAGCGAGGTAAAGGCCAGCCCTATGATCACGGGAAGCGTCGAATATTCGCTTCGCTATTTCTTTGAATAGCTTGGACCCCACGGACCCAACGACATGTTAACATAAAATTTCATCCATTACAAACACATATTTAATTAAGTAGGCCCCTACAGGATATCATATTGATATTATGCGCTGAGCGACTTACGGATAGGGCTGTTTAACATCAGGCAGATACATACAGCCCAGACTCGGCCTCAGAGGCATGGCTCGAGTCAACAATAATGCCAGGAAAAGGGCAATAGGCTCATTCGCAATTACGTGGGACCGAATACAATAATAAGTGAAATGTGGGTGTTAATTCACCTCTACCTTTCCCCCCGGGGATAAAGGCGTGATTATATATATGTATGTATAGTTGTTCGTATGGCAATTGGAACCAACGGATTTAACTCCGAACCATGATATAATAGAATTAAATAAATTCAACCATTATTGATTATACCCATCCAAATTTTTTCTTTACATGTGCTACATACCTATTATTGACTCCCAAATTGACATGTATTCATTTTGTATTCTTTAACTTTTTTTTATTGACAAAATATTGCACGCCGCAAGGCTAAATATAGTGTTACCTAATTGTACGAACATAACATCCCATATACGTGTATTTGCAATTATAAGAATAAATAAATAATAAATAAACTGGAATTCCTACAAGCAGTTTTCCTATACGTATATATATATTATGTAAGTGGTATCTACAATTCAGTGTACATATCCGAGTTTGGAGTGAATTGGGAAATCGGCCCGGTGCGCATCAATTATGCACGCAAGCGGACAAATCACTTAGCGGGTCGATACTGCCGACACTGCAGCGTTGCCACCCTACTGCATATAATGTATTTGTAATGGACGGAATTGGAATTATTATTCACGGTTTTTTATAGTACTTGGCCTTTTTTAAATGTAAGACCTTATTTTTGCTTCTCTTTGTGAGAAAAGCGCATGCATGGGCTATTAAAAATTATTATTGAAATTATTTACAATGTATTAATGAAGAGAATAATGTAGTTGGCTACAAGCATAACATAACATATGCACTATCTCCCCGAAGGGGTAGGCAGAGGTGTTAGCATCCACATTTCACCAGTTTATGTTTAGGTCCCAATGTAATAGGTGGTGAGCCTATTGCTATTAACCGGGCTCTTGTAAACCTGCGGTAAATACACGCATAACTTCGAAAAGCATCGAAAAGTCATTGGTGTGTGCCATGGTAAAACCTGGGATCGAACCCGAGACCTCTCAGCAGGCCATTACCCATACCACTAGGCAACCGCGGTGGCAACAAGCTTTTGTGAATAAATCTCTATTTACCCCTTTGATGTGTAAATGGAACTGAGTGGCACGATGAATGGAAGCGAATGGAACCAGTATTTGACTCGCATGAAGTCACGGGTTAGAGCTAATATATAACAACATCATTCAAACACAATGAAGAAAATTGAACCGAATTATAAACAGAATCAGACAACAAACTACTCACTATATCAGTACAACACATATACACACGCATACACACACACTCACATACACTGACACACACACACATAAACCGTCTTAGAACAAAAGCTACCATTAAAAAGAAACAAAAGGCAAAGGAATTTAAGACAAACGCCAGTTATAAAGTGAACATTCTTGATAACAAAAGTGAGGCGCGGAAGAATGTGGAGTCTATTCTTTCAGCTCTATCGGATAAGACTTAATGAAATACTTTGCTGATGAAGCGGACGCTGCCAGCGGCCATTTTGAAGGATTTTTTAATTCGTTCTTTTTTCTATTTTATTTGTTTTTCGTTGAACGAAATGTTTGTATGAAATGTGAGCTAAGTATTAGTAGGTAATAGAATTTTTTGACGTTTTGAACTTTATTTTGTCTATTCTTAAAATGACCTGTTAATCTGTCAGACTTATACTACAAAACCTCAGCAGGTAAGTACAGTTTGGAAATTAAAATGGATTTGACAGTTGAATTCGGGGTGAGATTTCAATTGCGCATGCTCTCTCTATATTTGGTAACGTTACGATAGAACATGCGTAATTGAAATGTATATAGTATGTCCCTGCTAATTTCAGAACATTTTCACTTACTTTACAACAACAATGTTAATTTCTTCATTCTAGCGTATAGGGTCGTATTAATATCTTCGAGAGCCGATGTAATAAATATCTGATGTAACAACTGCTGATCAGCGGAGGAACCTGTAGTGTATGTTTGACTAGCACTGTAGATTTTAAATTTTTTAATATTTCCAACAATCATCGCACCTCTCGCCATAGGCAGGGAATTCATCCTCACACATTGCGACCTGAGACGGTGCGCACTGTGCGGTATGAAAGAAACTTCATCCCACGCACACTCAAGCTGTGGAATGACCTCCCTGCTGCGGTTTTCCCAAGCGCCTACAATATGGGGTTCTTCAAGAGGGGCATCAGAAGGTTTATTCATGGTCGGCAGCGCGAGTGTGACACTCCTGGTGTTGCATACGTTCATAGGCCACGGTAACCGCTTCCCATCAGGTGGGCCGTGTGCTTGTCTGCCAACTAAGTGGTATAAAAAAAAAACTGACATGTGTCATATTGGTGACGTGACAGCATCGTCTGCAAAACTTTAATCGAGTGCTATAAGTGTTGATCCTACAAAACACGTTTCTTTCAATGAAATGTCTGCTCTTGTATAGTCAGCGTCAGATCGATTTTGAAGAAAACATTACATAAGTACTGAAATTGGCATTAGAATTGATTTTCCCCCTTCCTGCTGACTTTGTTCTGATATTTGGTACACAACTTTGACGGACAATAATACATTTTAAACCAATAAAACAGTTTTATGTGCTCTTCATATCTTGATATTACAATGCGACCCATGAACGTGTGCAACACCAAAGGAATAACACCTGTGCTACCGACCCCGTAAGAACGGAGAGTTTCAGTGCCATCAGTGCAGAAGACACAAACAGGACAAACCTTTAGTCTTCCCAATTACAGCACAAAAACTATTCAGTAAGCTCTGACTACCCTTTTTTTTTTTTTTTTTTTTTACGTGCGCAAAATCCCCACGGATACCTCCCCACCGAAGCCGGTGGAGGAGGTTATGTCGGACTCGAACCGACTAAAACGCACGCCGCCTGTGGGTCGTTTCGGTTGCCGAAGGTGAGGTTGACAGGCATATCCCTCGCACCCCGGCCGACCCAGGGCCATCTCTCACGATCTGGCCCTCTTCTCGGGTGTGGGGACCACAGAGTCCCCAACTCGTCCCCGGAAACGGGGAGGCGCGCCACGCGCGCCGCCGCCGCGGCCTGCTTCTGCAAGGGTGACAGGCGGCTTCACCTGTCACCCCCAGGCCGGCGCTCATGGGGGGCGGAGGTCGTTCATCGACCTCCGACGCCCGAGTTGCCTTCGTGCGCGGGCAGCTTGTCTAGCGATCCTTCGTCGCTCCCGCTGCCGCAGCTCTGACTACCCTACTCACCGCCGGTAACACAACACGAGGTTATTATAACCGTGGTATTCTGTAGGGTGAAGGTACTTCCCCACTGGGACTGCCCAATTGGAATACCGTCGTGTCTTACCTCCTCATTTTGAAGCGTTGTAGTCAAGATCGTTCTGACGCTGACTGTAGGTGACTGAGGTATTGCCAATATTTTAATACATTTATTTAATAATTATACAAGATATCGGGACTTCTCGCGAATTATATCTTGGAACTTACTATTTCTGCCGACGTTTCGGATGCGTTTCAGTACCCGTGGTCACGACATGATCTTGATATCTTGTATAGTTATGAATTCACACCGCAAAAGTTTAAAAATAACATTACATTTATTTAAGTCCATACATTCGATTCCAGCACAAACTTTTCCTTAACCGCTCCAATTTTAGCACATACTGAATGTCAAAGTAACAAATATAAAAAACAACTAAATCTTAATACGATTTCCATGGGAACATCACAAAGTACATGAGCAAATAGTTTTCTACTTTGGCACACTAATATCCGTTGTGCAAACGAAAAACAGACGGTTTTACTAACATTGAGATGCCGTCAAAATCGTACACCTCTACCCCTATCTTTATCGTCATAAAGTTTAATTTCGCTTGGCATTTGTTTATCGGACTGTTGTTATATTATGTGTAGTCCCTAAGTTACATGTTGACAACTTTTTGAAGGGGGTAGGAACAAATAAAAATGTAATATTGCTTTGGAGAGAGCCACGTGCGGCGGCGAGTGATCTCTCTAATATTGAGATGGTGTTGAGATAATTAATTTTCAATTTGCCGTTAAAATAGGGGTTAGTGATGTAACAAGTGCTGTCGATGGTAAAAAGATATGAAGTGCTGAAGTTCCACATATTTATACTTCGATAAAGAAATTTAAAAAAATATTCAGGTTTATAATAACTGGAGTTAAGCTCGCCTGTGTAATTACATATCATTATATCGTATAAATGTTATTAATGTGTACAATAAAGATATTTTCTTATACCACTTAGGTGGCAGACAAGCACACGGTAAATAAATAATCATAACAATTCCTTATTTAAACCTTAATTTCGAACAATGTTCGAAATTAAGATTTAATAAGGAATTTGATTATGTTAGCATAATCAAATAAACACCTCAACAAAGTCTAGGGAACAAGATGACCCCAATTATTTTTTTTCGTGTAAATCTTGTTTTGCAAATAACTGGCAGCAAATAAATAAAAATAGATTAAAGTAGATTACAGAGTTGTTCGAAATTTAAAAATAAATTTAAATAAGTAATGATTTTCGAATATGGAGGGAAAACTTTTAAAAGTGTTTGATTGTGCAGTTTCTCTGAGGCAAAATAAAAAATATTTTTTTTGATTGTAAATAACGTTTATTATCAATAATACGTCTTTTACGTATGGTTTGTGCATTTTTGTGACTGTAGTCATCATGTCACGTCGTCATTTAAGTCGCTAAGAGATGTTAAGGGCTGTTGGTATGCTGCAAGCTGGACGAACTTAACGCGACGTAGCGGATGCTGTCAACACCCAACCAAGCGTAATTTGCAGATTATGGGCACGCTACAGGTCTACAGGGGATGTTGCCGAACGTCACAGGGGACGAAATAGGGTTACTACCCCGCGACAAGATCGTTTCTTGCAAAATTCCGCAAGGCGGCAACCCACGATTACTGCTCGTCAGTTGGTCGCAGGCCTCCAGTCTCAGCATCAAGTGGTTATTAGCGATCAAACTGTCAGAACAAGACTACACGAAGCCAATCTTTATGCTCGCAGGCCGCTTAGGGTTTCAGCTCTTCGACGTGGAAATCGAGGTCGTCGCTTATTGTGGGCTAACGCACATTTACAGTGGACCGACCATCAATGGGCACGGGTTCTGTTTTCCGACGAATCTTGCTTCGGTTTTCATCCTGATTCGAGAAGAGTGCGTATATGGCGAGTTCCTGGACGTCGGAGTCGTCTCCAGAATCCGCAAGAAGTTCATCCTTACCAAGGTGGAACAATCATGGTATGGGCTGGAATTCGCCTTGGTGGAAGGACCGACCTCGTTTGGATACGGAGCAATTTGAATGCAAACCAATACATTCAGGAGGTTATACACCCCATGGTAATCCCTCATCGACAGCAGTTCGGTCAAGATTTTATGTTCATGCAAGATAATGCACGGTCACACACCGCGAGGGTAGTGGTCAATGCGTTAAGCGAGCACAATATGACGACGTTGGAATGGCCTGCTCAGTCTGCCGACCTCAATCCCATAGAGCATGCCTGGGATTTGCTTGGGAGAAGAGCTTTCAGTGATTCTTTGGAAAATCTGAACACTGAAGAACAACTTTTTTTACACCTTCGCAGTGTATGGAGCCATATTCCACAGACGATGATTGACAATCTCATACTAAGTATGCCACGCCGTTGTCGAGCTGTTGCTAATGCTTTAGGAGGTCCTACAGATTATTAAAAACGTTTAAAGTACGGTTAATTACTGTATTTCTTACTACCTCGTTTTTTTTGTGCCTAATCATAGAAGGTTGTAATACTCAATATTGGCACTATTCAAATCTTTCTTAAAAAAAAAAAAAATTGGTATGAAAATGTTTTTATTAAAATTAAAATTAAAAACGGTACAAAAATACCCTTCTATTGATATAAAACACTCACTATTACAAGAAAGGGTTTTTAAATAAAAACTAGAAATGTCCTTGTTCCCTAGACTTTGTTGATGTGTGTACCTAGGAATAATTTGAATTAATTGACAGAGATTCTTTTATACAAATATACACAATTGGCGAACAAGATATGAGGCAATATATTATCAACTCAACTGCAAAGTTTTAATATTTTTATTAAAACTAAAATCAATCAATCAATGAGTCAAGGACCGATGGCCGTTGGAGCAAACGAGTCCAAGAGTGGAGACCGCGAGAAGGTAGACGCAAAGTAGGACGCCCCCTAGCCAGATGGACGGACGACCTAAAAATTGGCTGGGACAGACTGAATGCGGAAGGCAGAGGATCGGATAAAATGCCGCACATTGGGAGAGGCCTATGTGCAGCAGTGGACTGCAGTGGGTTAATTGATTGATTGATTAAATACTAAAATAATGTCCAATAATTATTTAATCGATTTTATTTGACATTTTTATTTGATATTTTCTGGGACTTTGCCTTCAGCTTACCATCAGGCAAGGCGAAGTCCAATTGACGTGTGTTATTATATATATATATCTAATATATAAAATTCTATACTATGTAACTAGCTACTTTAGACATATGATGTTTAATTAAATCTGTTATACATTAATAAAAAATAATAATTAAACAAAAGTTAAACAGTTTGGAGCACAACGATGGCAGAAGACCGGATGGTATGTCATTAATGCCTGGAAAATGGGTAGAACTTTGATGTGGGATGTAACATGCGTCGATACCATTGCCCCTACCCATATACCTGGCACGACTGGCTGTGCCGGTGCTGCTGCAGCTTCTGCAGAGGCTCTTAAGCGGCACAAATATTCCAATCTCATTGGTGATTATGAATTTGTGCCGTTTGGAGTCGAAACGTAGAAACGTCGAAACGTCCGCAATCTCTTCAGGGAGATTGCGTAGCATATGGTCGACGCTTCTCGTGACCAGAGGGCTGGCCTTCATACAGGTCAGAGAATAAGCATTGCGATACAACGTGGCAATGCTGCTAGTCTTCTGGGAACGCTACCACAAGAGGCACACGATGCGGAGGAATTCCACGACGCATTTTAATCCATTAAAAATATAAATGGTTCGTAAGAATCATTTTACATTTATAACAACAAAATGGCGCCCAACCCTCCATTTCATATTCCCATTAGAGAAAGCAAAGGAAGGAACAATAATAGCATTAAATGACACTTTTCATAGCCACGCAATAACGCTGAAGCCGCGACGCAATTATAAATATTTCAATTAAAACCAGACAGATTCTACGGTTTTATTCCTGCGGAGTTCGTTCATATTGAGATACTGAGGACTAACAACCTCCGTCCTCCATAAGCGTGGGCATATGGATGACAGTTAGAACCACCTGTCGCTAGCAAAAGCGGATAAATACAAGGTAGTTTCAACACCTAATTTTTTTTATGCCACTTATGTGGCAGACAAGCACGCCCACTTGATGGGAAATGATTACATTGGCCTATGGACGTATGCAACATCAGGGGTGTTACACTCGCGCTGCCAACCCTGTAAACACAAGAGTTTCTGTGCCGTCAGTGTAAAAGATAATGCAAGACAAGCTTTTGGTCTTCCCACTGACAATACTAAAACTCTCCAGTGAGCTCTGGTTACTCTGCTCACCGCCGGAAACACAATACAAGGTTATTATGGCCGCGGTATTCTATAAAGCGGAGGTACTTCCCCGGTTGGACTGCTCAATTGGACGGAAATACCGTCGTCGTGTCCTACCTCCTTTAAAATGTATTTCTTCAGCAAATAAGATTTATTTGTTATGATATGATGTAGATACTCAACAGTAATTGATACATTTGGCTACGGAGCGTAGCAATGTCTACAAAATTCGTAGAGCTGCACCCGAAAAGAGCTTAACTGTTTTTCCCAACCCAGTTGGGTCGGCTTTTAAGTGTAACTGCAAAGCAGCTTTCTTACGTATGGTTACCGGGACTAATGTCTTAGCGTGCTCTCTGAGGCACGGCGGGGCCTAAATGTCTTAAGAATGGTCACCCATCCTAATTCCGACCTGGATAGTATTGCTTAATCTTACGTAGTTTAAACCTGCACGGCCATCATGAAAAGCTTACATTTTTTTAAATTAAAACCCAGTCCCTCAATATGAACTGTACACAGGGTGTGCAATATTAATGATTGGTGAGTTAACACTCGTTACGCGGCGTCGCCCGCTACTCATTATATTTCTGTTTAATGCACGGAATCGAATTAACGATAAACAAGTTTTATAAAGACATTTATGGGGTAATGGGTTGTAAAAACTGACTGGGATGGGAAGATGTGGTTTACAATATGAGGTTCTGAATGAGGGGGGGTTAGAAGGTTCTTACAGGGTCCTCAGCATGAGTATGATGTCTCTGGTGTGCACACTTCTGTAGACGGCCAGAGTGAGAAGAGGTCCTGATTGTGTCTTCTGCACTGACGGCACAGAAACTCTCTGTTCTTACAGGGTCGGCACCACGGATGTGACTCCTCTGTTGTTGCACACGTTCTTATGTCACGGTAACCACTTTCCGTGACCGTAGCCCGTGAGCTTGTCTCCCACCTAAGTGGTATAAAAAAGTGGGTCGATTGCTTGTCTGTCATATTAGTAAAATAATAAACTGACCTTTAACAGTTCTTCAAAAGACTGTGTAAGAACCATGTAAGTACATATACATGGTACAACATGTCAGTTATCTCAGAAAATTAAATCTTTGAAACAAAACAGATTTTGACCGGATTTATAAGCAAGAGTGGCAAATAACTTTGTAAAATTTTTGTAAGCAGATTTATTTATGTATTTCCAAAATAGAGAAATTTTTCCTTTAAGGCAAGTCCCTTTTTCCCGTATTTAGACTAAATTTCCTCCGGATGTGGTCAAGAATTGTAAGATAGCAAAGCTCAGCTCGTCTGCTCATTCACAATGACGTATAGCATCAACCGAGTACATTTTCAAATTGAAATATTGCTATTGATCATTACCTAACAGATAAACTCAAAAACACTGTGTACGGCCTAGAAATCGAGACCAGGAAACCCATACCTAGATGTACCGCTGCACATCCTCAGTTCCTTTTATTCTAAGTTAGACTTGAAAGTTCCCACATTACCCAATAATTAAGTACTTACCTCTTCGTTCAAACAAATAAATCACGATCGTCACACAAAGCCGCTGTAAAGGCAGGAACAGACACGCGACTGGGCGACAGTGCGAATCGCAAACACCCCGCCGGCGACGCGTATTAATTACATCCTAGTGAATTGTAATATGGGCTCATCGTGTATCATTATATGCACTGATCGTGTTTGGTGTAGTGTTTGAAGAGTGAAGTGTGTACCGTCGTTGTTTTGTAGGTAAAGTACATGGTTTTCAATCAAATACGTGCTTAAGTTTTGAGTTAAACCTTCTTCGATTTCTATTATATAAATACTTAATGCTTCATCTATTACAAACCTTCGTGGCTTTAAGGTATGCTGTAATATAATGCTTTTTATGTAATCTTTAAATATGAAATTAATAAAAAATCTTTTAACATTTAAAAATTTGGTTTCAGTTACCTCAGTACCTAAACTTTTAAACCTAGCTTTTAACTTAGTTCACGTTGTTTTGTAATAATTATTAGATATACTCTAGCTAGCCCTCTGCCTACCCCTTCGGGGATATAGGCGTGAATTTATGTTGTGTTATGTTATAAAAGAACACTAGAAAAATCAATACTAAGGTACAAAATAATCTACAAGAATCTTTTACTTTTTTACATATTCTTTCAAGGAAACCCTATTTACACTTCTAAATGATAAACAACAAAGATACAGGACGAGCTAAAATTACATTCCGAAATTAACACACAAAAACACTTTTGTAGGTAGCGAAGTGTGAATATTATGTGTTTGATGTCTGTCCCATGTCCTCGTGTCGTGTTCCCGACACGTGTCAATGTAATCAACTGACGCCTTTTTATCAATCGCAAACACTTATTGCGATTGACTAGCGGGATATTATTTGTAGTGAGGTATGGACACGGCTTTATCGATGACTTTTTTCTTTGAATAATTAGCAATTTGCAATTTACCATGCTGCTTGTGCTGTAAAATTTATTTTAAATAACATCTGACAAATAATTGATAAATTTTGTTGTTCATTAGCGGAATTATAGCGGGTAAATGTTCTACATGGTTATCTTGGATACGTTATTCTATTATACGTCAAATTAATACATCTCAAAATTGTACAACAAGCAATGCTTAGTCCACTTACTAATCAAAAAACACGCCCCTGATCGCTCCCGGTGCAAAAGTGCCTATAGCACTTGCTGCGTTGCCACGTTGGATGGCGATGGCCAGCCTTTGGACCAGGTAAGACCCAGAACGAGTGTCACCGGCCGCCTCGATGAGCATCTGTCCGATTTCTTTAATAAGGCTTTTAGCTTCCTTGCCTCAGCTAAATGATAATTATATGAAATGAACTTAATAAATAAATATTGTGATTATTATTCAAAATAAAATAAGGACCACTATACCCCGTCCATTAGTTATGTTATTGTATTTTAGACAGATGGAAGTAGTGATTGCATTGAAAATTCAAATATGGATTAAGTTAAAAATCTCGATTAAAAAAATCACAAATCGATAAATGGAAATATAAGGATGATTTTATGGACTATTATTCATAATCTATCTATACATAATAAAAAAACTGTAGATTTGTGTCTGTAGATTTTATAAATTGTCATAAAGCTA
Organism: Eilema griseolum; assembly: GCA_963662185.1. NCBI lineage: Eukaryota > Metazoa > Arthropoda > Insecta > Lepidoptera > Erebidae > Eilema > Eilema griseolum. Next base: position 18,995,021 of record OY759248.1, on the reverse strand, counting down.
TTGTGGGTCATCGCACACACTAATCTCCAATACAGAAATTCATATTGTGGAATACAATATATCTTTGTTTTGTTTTTTTTCTTCGATTTAATAGACAACAACGCACCTTCAATAAATACTTTCATAGTGCCCGCATGACAAATAAAGCAGTCTCAAATTAATGAAATGTTAATTGTATTTATCGCAGGTTTATAAGTGCCCGGTTAATGGCAATAGGCTCACCACCACATTGGGACCCAAACATAAACTGGCGAAATGTGGGTGCTAGCACCTCTGCCTACCCCTTCGGGGATATAGGCGTGAGTTTATGTTATGTTTTAATAAAAGACCGCCAGTAATGTAATATTTTTAATAACTGTATGTTCTAATAGTAGTTTTAGATTTCAATTGTACAATTTTCAATAAAAACACAGTCGATCGACTAACTACATCCCTAGAATTGCTTTCTGGCTGACGTGACCTTGTCAATAAAATATGACGTATTGACGCCTAAGTTTTGTTCGGAGTTTGAGATGTTGATGTTAGAACAAAATTATATCGACCACTGTGTGTGAGCTGTCTAAAAAACAATAATTTAGTGGACGAACTATAGTTTGTTAATAATTTAGTGCGCTTCATTGAATTTGAAGTAGCTGTTGAGTAGTGCTGAATTAATATTGCTAACTCTTTGGTATTCGATATCTTTCATCTTGGGGTTCATGATTTAGTTCATCTTGCCTTTTACGGGAGTGAATACCGTCTGACTTCTGAAACCCAAAGGAAAACCTGTGCTAGAGCCCCTTCCTTCAATCAGCAGGCGTATCAGTTTTGCAGAAGTGATTGACTTGGGTCCTTAAAATCTGGGGGGCCATTTACTACTTAGATTTTGCCTTTGGATTAACATAACATAACACAAACTCACGCCTATATCCCCTAAGGGGCAAGCAGAGGTGCTAGCACCCACATTTCACCAGTTTATGTTTATGTCCCAATGTAATAGGTGGCGAGCCTATTGCCACTAACCGGGCACTTATAAACCTGCGATAAATACACATATAACTTCGAAAAGCATCGAAATGTCATTGGTGTTTGCCATAACCACAAATCCTAGGATCGAACCCAAGACCTCGTCTCCATTACCCATACCACTAGGCTACCGCGGTTGTTATTATTGATTGGATTACCTTGGATAACCTAATGAAAATTATTATTATCATCCTTCATTCATCCTCACACATTTGCGAACTGTGCTGTTTAAATTTCATACCACGCACACTGAAGTTGTGGAATGATCTCCCTGCTGCGGTTTTCCCAAGCACCTACAATATGGGGTTCTTGAAGAGGGGCATCAGAAGGTTTCTTCGTGGTCGGCAGCGCGAGTGTAACACTCCTGGTGTTGCATACGTCCAAAGGCCACGGTAACCACTTCCCATAAGGTCGGCCGTGTGCTTGTCTGCCACCTAAGTGGTATAAAAAAATATAAAAAATTACACGGGTGAGCTTAACTATATCTCTGCCCACCCCTTTGGAGATACACAGGTAACAACATAAGCAGAGCAGTTAGTCTCCGCACAAACACGGGTAACAACCTACTCAGATTGTGACACAAGTGCGAACTGGCAGGCGTTTAATCTCTCTCGTGTGGTACTCCAAACGTTCTTCAGACTGTCATCATAATGAATGCTAGTATTATCGTTTGAACGCAGCGAGCTTGATGTGACGAAGGCTTTATACGCCTACACAGGGAGCAATTAAAACTGATAATTCTGGATACTTAAACTACTCGTCATGGTCACTGACATTATGATTATGCAGGATTTGCAATTTAAAATATCTTAAAATTTTGAAAAAAAGAGAAAGTGAGAAGTATTCGCAACCGGCTGGTTTACTTGAAAGGATTAACAACAAAGGAGGCTCGTGAAATATGTAAGGATAGATTCAAATGTCTCTGGCTACCCTGAAAGAAGGAGGATTAGGCGTGAGCATTAGTACCTATGTAATATCTTAAGAGTTATGGATAGTCTCTTAAATATAATTATATGATATAAACTAAATAAATAAATATTGTGATTATTACTCAAAATAAAATTAAGGCCACTATACCCCGTTCATTAGGTATGTTATTGTCTTTTAGACAGATGGAAGTAGTGATTGCATAGAAAATTCAAATATGGATTAAGTTAACTAACGGTTAAGGCCTGCCTATGTCATGTCACGTCACTATGACGTGACGTCATAGTTACGTCATAGTACCTAACGTGTGAAATTATAATGATATTAAGTCAGTAAAAGTCAGCATTCCAGATGCTATGGTTAAAACATTATATTGCATAAAGAACTCAGGACTACTACAAGCCCGGAATTCTAAAACAAAGCAACAAGAATATACTTGGAAAGACTTTCTTATTTAACTGAGCTTCTTAGAAACTAACAGATTTTTAATTTCATGGGGTTTGAACGGCCAAAATAAATAGATAAGCCCCAAATGGCAGTTAACGGTAATACATGCAGCATGCAGGTCAAATACAAAAAGGTTGCCTGGAAGAAATTGCGTTAAGACCACCCAGCCTTTATACTGCTCTTGTCTTCTCAATTTCTGTATCATGAATATTGTAATTGGCGTACATAACCTACTTTTTAAACTTCACCGTAGTCGCAACTAATGTTGGATACTATTAAAATACGGTTGGACAAATTTACATGACCAAATAATACACATAACCCGATTATAAATTTAAATAATACATGATACAGTCGGAGACTCTGGCATCCAGCAATGCAGTGGCAGGATGGTACTTGTCACATAGTTTGAAGTGTAAGTTATCACAAAGAACCCGAACTATGATGTAAATGTAAATAATACCAAAAAAAATCGTTATAGAATACGCAAAAAGTAGTTTTATTTCAATAAAATAATAACTTCAACATAAATATGTGACTTAACTCATATGTCTTTAATTCAGCATTACAGCAAGTATTTTATTACAGCAAGTTTGTCACTTAGTTTTCCATTCATAATAATAACAGTCTTTTGTCAAACATGAAATCAAAAACGTAACAATGTCAGAAATCTATAGTCCGCATAGACGGCAGGCTATACTAATCCGGTCTATTTGCGCTTATATTGTGTGGACACAATACTTCAGGGGGATCATGTCGCGTCTACTGTACGACCTACCAATGTTTACAGATACGTATGGTTCTATATACTTCGTGAGTATAGAGCTAGGTAGTAGTGGATAAGGTATTGATATTCTTAGAAAATGTTTAGATAGGTTGTCGTTCGTTTTAAATCCGAAAGGCATTCATTTGAAATCAGACTAGATAAAATATGTATCTTAGTCTAAACTACTTCACGTGATAGAGAGATATGAACACAATAATCCAGGGGAATTTCATCGCGTGTTATGTACGACCTGCCAGTGTTTACAGATATGTATAGTTCTACATACATCGTGTGTATAGAGAGTGGTGGTAGTGGATAAGGTATTGATATTGTTAGAAAAGTTAATCATGCGTTTTAAACCCGAAAGGCATTCATTTTAAGACGAGATAAAATATGTACCTTAGTCTAAACTACTTCTTTAAGGTAATTGAGAAACGTGAACACAATACTTCAGATGAATTTTATCGCGTGTACTGTACGACCTGCCATATATGTATCTACGCACTTCATGTGTATAGAACTAGGCAGTAGTGAATAAGGTATTGATATTTTTAGAAAGGTTAATCATTTGTTTTAAACCCGAAAGGCATTCGTTTGAAGCCATGACATATAAATATGTGACAGCCTCTGTGACGTGACGGTAGGGAACGCGGCTGCTATGCAGGAGGCGCGGGTTCGAACCTCTCTTAGTTCAAATATTTGTACACATTAGTACACCATGGGAGCCATACTCGTGCTTGCGACACTGTAAGAATATAGAGTTTCTGTGCCGTCAGTGTAGAGAACAAAGCAGAAAAATCCTTTGGTCCTTCCACTGCCAGCACAAAAACTCTCCAGTGAGCTCTGGCTACACTATTTACCGCCGGGAACACAAAATAAAGTTATTATGGCCGCGGTATTCTGTAGAGTAGAGGTAGTTCCCCAGTCGGATTGCTCAATTGAGACGTGAATACCATCGTGTTCTACCTCCTACATATATATGAGCCTCCTCTACTGTCATAAATCCTTTCATGCAAGTCCGCTGATTTCGAGTACTTCTGACCGACTCAGTTTTCAAAATTTTAAGACAATATTTTGAATTGCAAAACACTCTGTATAATAATAATGTTAGTGCCCATGATAAGTACAGTGCAGTCGCTGAAACAATGCGTATCTGAGAGGTCTAATCAATACTAGAATATCTTTTTTAATTTGATTTCTTTTCATCTTGTTTAATTATCTTACTAACGATTGATAACTTTGAAAAATTTATAATTATGTCAATTTACAATAAACACATTCATTTTCAACACTGAGAATTTAACACAGATACGACTTATATAGTCCGAAACCTTTAACAAAATATCTTTATTTATCGTTGTGCTCGGCCTCTAAGCATCTGAGTATGGGAATCCGTACATCTGTGATACGCCGTAAGCTGCATCGCAAACAAGACTCTCTGCGTCCCTTACAACACTGGCTACTCTTACATCTACTGAGTCTTAACTTTGTGGATTTTGATAATACCGGCATTGTGATATCCGTTTTGAGATTTACGACAATCATTTTGAATACTTTGTGGTTATATTTTGTTGCACGTGATGCAATAAAATGTATATGTAGATGGTAACAATAACTTTGTACTGGTAAATTGATGATTAGTTATTCTATTGTCCAGTTAAACAAAGCTAAGTGTCGTCTTAAAGATTCAAATATATGTTTTTTTGCTTTCATCGATTTTATGAGAACATCACCCTACTATAAAAATGACGACTAAATCAAAAATGCTAACGTTAATTAACACTTGGGTATCTATAGTTGCGGCAAACTATGATGGCCATTTTGACACGACTGGTTTTACTCGTTTTCTTTTTTTAGTGCATTTAATATTGGACAACGAACTGTTAGGTGAATAACTAAAGAAAAATATGGCATGACTGGCACAGAAGAAAATAAATTTCACACACCAAAAAAGAGAAAACGAGCAAACTATTCGTGTCAAAACGGCCATCACAGCGTGCCGCAACTATAAAGATTTCCGAATATTTTGACTTCATTTAATCAGGATTCTATTGGAAGTTTACTTAAATTGTCCGATATTATTTCAGACGAAGTGTAAATAGTGAAATAATATCTAATGTAATAACTTTTAAACTATCGCGTTCTATAATAAACAATAATGTTAACGGGATTTAACGCGGTCATGGTATAGGCACATTCATACCTTTGATTTGCCTGGTGTTTTGACCAGGTTACACCGGCCGTGGTCACAGGCTGACTTAGCCTGCCATGGTGTATATACCTATACTATACCATGATCGTGTTAATTTTCATTAACATTGTTGTAATATCAAATACATCGCGACAGAATACATTTTTGTTTTAATGCACTTAATCATACAATGTTTTTGATTGAATGATATAATTATTTCCAACTTTGTTTATCAGTCAAGTAGGTATTCTTTTTGAGTACCTAGACAAGAGCAATATCTTCATCGATCGAATTCTGATCTAATATTGCAAATAAGTATTTTTATATGTATGGTCTAGGTAGGCGATTCGATGGCCTTTGTGCGTATAATAATAAATATGTCAAAGAAGGTACGCTTATCCACATTCTAACCGGTAGAACCCATAAAACCACGTGCATACAGAAGAACTGTCGTAATCAAGTCCCAAAGTGCACAGTATAAATAAAGGAATTACAAATACTGCTCTAATATGTTAAAAGAGTGTCCTTTCTCCCACGGGATTAGTTTTATTGAGCTCCAACACCTCCCTTGCAGTTGGAGCAATGCACACAAAACTGCTAAACTGTTGACTTTGTAAACTTAAAACTACAAATAAGATTTAAATGAGAGGGTGGGTGAATTAGGGTTGAGGGAGCATTAGCGGGAATATCAATAATATATGAATATGAAGTTCTTTTCATTAAAATTGTGTGATTGAAATGAAATTGATTTTAACATAACATAACATAAACTCACGCCTATATCCCGAAGGAAGAGAGGCAGATGTGCTAGCACCCACATTTTGCCAGTTTATGTTTAGGTCCCAATGTAATAGGTGGCGAGCCTATTGCCATTAACCGGGCACTTGTAAGCCTGCGATAAATACACACATAACTTCGAAAAACATCGAAAAGTCATTGGTGTGTGCCATGGTAAAACCGGGGATCGAACCTGAGACCTCGTCACAGCAGTCTATTACCAATACCACTAGGATAATTAACATTGTTTCTGGTTCTAAACTTTTACTACGGAGCCGGTCACTCCTCTTTTTTTGGCGTGGTACTTAGTGCTTCTAAGATAATGACTGTCACTTGACATCTTCCAATTCTTCAAAATCTAAGTAGATACCTAATACCAAAAAAAGCGATAGACTCCAATAGGGCGTGAGATCTTTGGTGCAAATTCAAACCTGCTTAATACCTGACACAAGCTTTTTAGGGTTAAGTCAAACGGCGATCGCTTTAGTAAAAATCCGTCTCTAGAGCATTTACTGAGCTCCAAGGTGCATACTCTGCAGACTTTAGTCGCAACCAAGATTAGCGCTTGACTGAAGAAACGAGTCCAACAGTAAGTCAATAACAGCTGTTTTAGAAACAACAATATCTTATTCACGAGGAGGTAGGACACGACGGTATTTCCGTCCAATTGAGCAGTCCGACAGGGGAACTACCTCCGCCCTACATAATACCGCGGCCATAATAACCTCGTGTTGTATTCCCGGCGGTGAGTAAGGTAGCCAGAGCTCACTGGAGAGTTTTTGTGCTGTCCGTGGAAAGGCCAAAAGCTTGTCCTGCTTTTTCTTTTACACTGACTGCACAGAAACTCTCAATTCTTGCAGGGTTGGCAGTGCGAGTGTGACTCCCTTGGTTTTGCACGAGTCCATAGACCACGGTAACTACTTTCCATCAGGTGGGCCATGTGCTTGTCTGCCACCTAAGTGGTATAAAAAGAAATAGTTACCATAAAGGACAGCAGTATGTAGCAGATACTGTTTATAAAAAACACACCACTAAAACCCATGAGAAACCACTTCACACTTCACGAGTCTCATCAGGACAGTAACAAATCACTCCGGTAGTAAGTTTCCGCTCAATGTCACGCAATACGATATAATGCACATTATCCATGGTCCTTAGCCACTGACAATCGGGTGTTTTGCGAAATGGCCGGGCAGCGTCAGATTGGGGGTTTGTGCAGCCGGGCGTTATGCAATTTGCCCCACCGGCATAATATTTATTTCATTACTTCTATTCATAGGCTGTAATCTGTGTTGCGGTTAAAGTGTAAACGATGTGTAGTAATTATGGAATTTACTAATTTGTAATTTTTTGCTATCGACTTCTTTATTTGTTAGTTTTTGTTAACAAAATTTTAATTAATTAGTTGAGTACCTGGATAAATTATTTAAAAAACTTATATTAACTAGCTTTAATAACTTTTAAGTTAAAATTAATAGACAACTTTTAAGGTTGATTATTTTATATTACTATTTTTTTTAGAAACGAAATTACTAATATTCCCTCTAACCATCAGGCAAGGCGAAGTCTAATTGACGTGTTCTATATATTTAAAAAAGAAACCTCTAATTTGCTTGTGTAAGGAGTGGGTTCACGTCGGTAATTTAATGGCCAGGATTCTCTCTATCGTAAGGCAGACTCCTTAACCACTAAGCCACTGACGCTTCCGTATTCTGTATTGTATGAAAATGTTACTACATATACAGTTATAATTACCGTTATACTTAACGGTACTTCTTAAATCAAATATTCCTTTATTTATACTAAATGCTAAGTTTTTATAAAGCAAATGTTAGGTGAAAAAAGGTTGAAAGTGGCAGTTTTTTCACAAAATTACCGGTAGAATGTGGAAGACTGAATTTTTGATATTGTTGTTCCATAAAATTTGCTAATGCATTTTATATGAGTCCAAGACCTTATTAAGTATCTTAAACAATTATGTGTGGTGCGTGTCAGTTACGGATCATTAGATGTTTTTTTTATATATGACACGTCAATTAGACTTCGCCTTGCCTGATGGTAAGCTCAAGGCAAAGTCTCAGAAAAGAGGGTCACCATTACTTACATATACCATGTCACAATGGTGACACTCAGCTTGACGGCCTCATCATATACTTTTTCACGCCCCGCTTAAAGGACCCGGGACTTTTTTTTTTTACGTGTGCAAAATCCCCACGGATACCTCCCCACCGGAGCCGGTGGAAGAGGTTATTTCGGACTCCAACCGACTAAAACGCACGCCGCCTTTGGGTCGTTTTGGTTGCCGTAGGTGAGGTTGACGGGCATATCCCTCGCACCCCGGCCGACCCAGGGCCAAGGACCCGGGACTGTAGGAAGAAGGAAACACGTGAGCTGGTATTAAATTCCAGGCCTTAATGGTGCGACAGAGGAAAGAGTCACCGATATGTATAATAAGAACAATTAATAGGTAGATATATATAACTATGTTTAAAATAAATCTTTTTCTTTATCCTAGTGTTAATCCCAGTTGCATCCAAAGTTTTACCTCGGTGCCTGGAATTCATTTTTTCCAGTCTAACTGCAGGTTAAGCTAATCTTCGATATTACGATATATTATTGGGAACCCTGAGGTCAAGAACACCCTCGAACCTTTGCAGATGCGTAGAGATATTGCTTCCTTGGCTGTATTTTACCGTCTCTACCATGGTGAGTGTTCTGATGAGCTCTTCCAACTAATCCCACCATCTCCTTTCCTACATAGGACAACACGTGCAGGCCTTAGATGTCACCCTCACACTGTGCAGAATAAACGAGCAAGAACCAAGCGGTTCGGAGACTCTTTTCTTTGCCGCACCACCGAGACATGAAATTCATTACCAGCACACGTGTTTCCTTCTTCCTACAGTCCCGGGGCCTTTAAGCGGGGCATGAAAAAGCATCTGATGAGGCCGCCAAGCTGAGTGCCACCATTGTAACACTTAGTGTCTGTAATGGTGACCCTCTTTCCTGAGACTTTGCCTTTAGCTTACCATCAGGCGAGGTGAGGACAAGTTGGCGTGTCTTATATAAAAAAAAATCTTTATATTACTGCCGTGTGGTTCCCGGCAGAGTAGAATTTGGACCACCCCATCTCTTCCCATGCGGTGTCGTACAATGCGACTATGGGATAGGGTTGTTTAACATCAGATAGATATTTACAGCCAATACTCAGTCTCAGATGCATGGCTCGAGTCAATAACAGTGCCCGAAAGACGGCAATAAGCTCACTCCCTATTACGTGGGATTGAATTCAATCATTGGTGAAATGTAGGTGTTAATTCACCTCTGCGTATACCCTCCGGGGATAACGGCGTAATTATATGTATGTATGTTATGTTTAAAATAATCTAGCTGATGATATTCCACAAACCGATTTCCTGACTCTAGCAGTAACATGTCAACATACGAACAGATCATAGCTTACTTCACGGGGCGTCACTATCAAGGGCTAGATTTTTCGACCCCTGTGGCGGTATTATCATATTACTATACATAAAATAGACCTTATCACCACTACAAATATAGTTGAAAATCCTTTGTCAACAATTTGTCAACGAAGCTTCAATGCGGAACACTATTGTGAGGATAATACCGCGATCAAACGTACACCCATTGTCAATAAAGAATGAACACCAATTTTGTGTCTAAATGCTTTAGAATAGAGGATATAATGCTTTGGTGGGTATCACAACGGTTTTGAATAAGGGGTAAGTGAGATTCGTTTAATTCATGTAGACGTGCGCAAGACTCTTAATTTTGAAAGTAATATTTGTAGGGTGTGTAGCGACACTTACACAGCTCGTGCTTGGCAATTCAGTTTGATTAAAACTATAAGTCTTGTTGGAATTAGCTTATTATGAAGTTCAGCCATTAGTAAAATCAATTTATTCAACACAGTGCTATCTAGACCCAACCTAAGCATGGATCCAAGAATATGTATTCTAGAATGTGACTAAGTATTTTTTTTACAGCTTAGGTGGCAGACAAGCCCATGGCCCACCTGATACAAAGTAGTTACCGCGACCTATGAATGTGTGTAACGCCAGAGGCGCCACACCCGTGCTATCGACCCTGTAAGAACGGAAAGTTTCTGTGCCTTCAGTGCAAAAGACACAAGCAGGACAAGCCTTTAGTCTTCCCACTGATAGCACAGACACAGCTCTCCAGTGCCTACTCACTGTCGGAAACACAAACCGAGGTTATTATAGCCGCGGTATTCTGTAGGGTGGAGATACTTCCCAGTCGCACTGATCAATTGGGACAGAAATACCATCATATCCTACCTCCTGTTGTTGGTGAAATGTAGGTGAGAATATACATCTGACTACCTGTTTGCTTATTACTGGTGATATGCATAAAAAATCCATAAATTCTGCCTACGCTGTGGTGTGGAGTCGTAAATTCGTTCGCTCTCTTACCTTCTCCTGGTTTTTATGATTCGATTTTTACAAAAGTGTCTACTGTCTAATTCCCCAACCCCGGAAGAAAATCCTGAACCAGAGCCTCATTTGTTAATCAGCAAGGGTATCGACATCTGAATGAATTTTGAAACCTTTTCTTAATGGAAAGGTCTTGATCAGGCGTAAAAACTGCCGTATGAAATTGGTTTGGTACTTAGAATATCTGGTTGCTCTTGGTGGTGATAACTACCAACATATAAATGAGCAGAGCCACAGGTATCAGCTAGTATAGAAAAAACTACTTATCTAGACACGCGGTAGGGTGTCAAGCCAAGTCAAGTAACAGAAGTGGGGAGCAGCACCGTGTGTAATATTACATGAACCATTTGGAGCTCCCTCATAATTCAATACTATTTCATACAAACGTGTAAAATTTGGCTTAAATATTGAGATTTGCGAGATACACATATGCTGTAAATTTCATAGACACATCTCAAACGTTTATTTAGATATTAACTTCCAAAAATTCTCATAATATTTATCATCGACTGACCTTTAGTACCAGATGACCTAGAAAGTTTAAATTTGGTAGCCAAGTCAGACCTTAGACTGAAATATATTAAGTTATAAGAAGAAATGGTACTTTATGTTGACATAAATAAATTTCCGGATTAACCATTGGAATTAGCACCCATTTAGATCTCACTTCTTTTGTCGTTGAAGTCAACAACCAAGGCATATACCATATTATTGAACTTGGCTCTCATTTCACATTTGTGTTTTTGATGGGATTCTTTATATAGCGCACAATATAAGGATTGTATAAAGAAGGGATGACAGCCCTTCGGCGAATCTAATAAACACCGTTGAAAGGGACACTTGGAAAACAATTTGCAAACAATTTGATTTCGTGTGTATCTAATAATGCCGTTAAATAAGATAGGATAATATATTTTGTTTCGGAATTTTTGTACTCAGCTGTACCAAAAAAGTCGACTAATAAAGAATGTACGCCACTTTTTTATGTACGCAAAATCCCCACAGGTACCCCCACCACCGGAGCCAGTGGGGGAGGTTATGTTGGACTTGAACCGACTGAAACGCACGTTGGCTGTGTGGGCTGCAGGTTGCCGGTGGTTAGATTATCTGAGATATATCACTGCTTCATAACACAACGCAACCCCATCTTGTAAGGAGCTCAGCGGTCATAATTATTTTATTAATCTGCCTTGATTTGTATCATCATTCGCGAAGTCTCATTTGCCTCCAAAGATTGCTTTTTGGAACTTAGGATCTGCTTATTGTTATTGATTGGTATATCGGTATTTCCGTAAACGACTGCCATGTAACTTCCCAGTCCCGAGAGGAAAACTTGTAACAGCTTCTTCCGTTGTTTAACAGGTGCGTCAACTATTTATTAGGTGAGGTTAGCTTCAAAATTGTTGATAGGATTCTAGACACCCTTCTTTGAAATTTGTCTATAGACTGAAATCTGTACAATATCTATAAAAAGTGGAATCTTTAAATAAAATTTAAAATAATGCAAATTTAATTTAACACACCATTTTGTCCCCTGTCATACATTGTACATTCATGCACAGTAGCAAGCAAAGAGCACTTAAAACTCATAGAGAGTACGACAAAAACATCTTCAAATAATAAATTCAATAAGAATCACGGTGCATGTGGTCGAGTACAATCGTGCCCACTTAAGCGCACACATCATAATATGTAGATACATTTGTTGGGGCATAATTGCTCGTAAGTATAGGGGTACAGTATGAATGTAGATGGGGAAATAGGTAGAAACGGTCGGTAAAGTATGAAGAAAAAAGACGATTACATGAATCAAATTATCCGTGTATGCGCCTGTAACATCTAGGAGTTCTAGCTGTAGTAAAGACTTTTTTAAGGGTTTTGAAAGGAATGTTTTTATGAAAGGTTCTTGCTGTTTACCTTTAAGTATTAGTCCGTGAGGGTTTTAGTTTGATTCCCTAGTTAAACTCAACCGAGTTTTTACCAAGAAAAGCAGTAGTCATTAAAATAGAAAAACTATATCTTTTCCTGGATGGGGCAATGAAGAACGGGCAGGTCACTACGGTATTTCCGTCCAATTCAGCAGTCCGACTGAGGAAGTATCTCTGCCCTATAGAATACCGCGGCCATAATAACCTCGTGTTGTGTTCCCGGCGGTGAGTAGGATAGCCAGAGCTCACTGGAGGGTTTATGTGCTGTCAGTGGAAAGACCAAAATTTGTCCTGCTTGCAGGGTTGGCAGCGCGAGTGTGATTCTTTTGGTTTTGCACGCGTCCATAGACCACGGTGACCAGTTTCCATCAGGTGGGCCATGTGCTTGTCTGCCACCTAAGTGGTATAAAAAAACGGTTCTCGTAATCTCAAGCAAAATATGTAAGCGCAAACCTATGGAACGCAACGAAAGCAATTTTTTTCACTTTTATTCCAATACTCGGTTTTATGTTTGGTAGGTACCTACGGTACGACAATTATTGTCCATTCTCTTTTTTTATACTTACTCTTTGCTAAGTCCAACAAAGCGATTATGATCGACCGCACAAAGTACCGATCAATTGTGTGCGAAACAACCTAAACAATCACAATACACACGTCAAATATCCGTCAAATATATCTCAGAAACAGTAGGGTGTCTCCAGTTGTTGTGAAATAGAAAGTGTTTGTTAAATCATGCTTGTGATTCCTGCGGATAATTGGTGGTAGGTAGAATTATCCCGACTTGAGAATACCGAAACTTAATCTCTTTTCTAAGGTGGTTGTTATTATACTACTATTTGCAACATGTATTGTGTTCTTGATACTTGATTCTTTCATTTTTTTTCCATTTTGTCTACGTGGTCAGGCTCAATGACAAGAACCGACATCGCATCGCGTTTACTAATACATCTTTCATCTATTGCAAGTTTTTTTATAGGACGCATCAATTAGACTTCGCCTCGCCTGATGGTAAGCTGAAGGCAGTCTCAGAAAAGAGGGTCACCATTACATACATATATCATGATACAATGGTGACACTCAGATTGACAGCCTCATCATATGCTTTTTCACACCCCGCTAAAAGGTCCCGTGCCTGTAAAAAGAGGTAAACACGTGAACTGGTAATGAATTCCAGGTCTTAATGGTGCGACAAAGGGAAGAGTCTCCGAACCGCTCTCGGATATTCTGCACCGTTCGTGGGTGACACCTAAACCCATGGGATTAATTGAAAGAGCTCATCAGAACATTCACAATGTTACAGACAAAAAACTACTGCCAAGAACGCGACACCTCTACGCATCAAAAAAAGGTGAGATAGGTTTGGGCCTCAAGGATCTTGGTAGACCTCGTGTCGGTGAAGTCGTTAAGGTGACAGGCACCTTCTATGCTCGGTGAACCAACCCGCCCCTTACCTTCTCACTGGGTCCTTTACTAGTCAAAAAGACACGTGGAATGCGTACGAATAGAAACTTATAGGACGGCTTCCGCTTTAGCTGGAGTTTGCTGTAGGTGGTAGCGTCTCCCTAGCGGGAGAGAGGCGCTGCCGTCTCCTTTTTTCAGAGTGCACCGCGTGGAGGTTCCACAATGTATGTTTACCTACTTATATACATACATATAATCACGCCTTTATCCCCGGAGGGTTAGGCCGAGGTGAATTAACACCCACATTTCTCCAATCGTTGAATTCGGTCCTACTTAATAGGAGGTGAGCCTATTGCCGTCTTCCGGGCATTATTATTGACTCGAGCCATGCACCTGAGGCTGAGTCTGGGCTGTATTTATCTTTCTTTCTTTCTTTCTTTTTTTATATCTGTCTGATGTTAAACAACCCTAACCCTTAGTCGCCTTATACGACACCGCACGGGAAGAGATGGGGTGGTCCAAGTTCTACTCTGCCGGAAATCATACCAACTTATAAACTTACTTATTGAAGTTGAAAGAAACTAGTGGATGAAGCGTATAGAAACCGTCTCGTAGAAATACAATACTAAGGTAGTCGGTAGTATAAGATTACGCTTCTAATTTTCAGAGCGTTTCATTACCCAGAAACCGAAGACCTCGACTAGAGCATTCGACTGCTACGCAGGGGGCGCGGGTTCGATTCCCGCTCAGTGCAAATATTTGTATGCAAGAATATGTATATTTGCATTAGTCTGGGTGTTGTTGCTATGTATGTATTTACAAAAAAAAAGTATCTAAGTATGTTTATCTGCATTCTAGATCCCATAACACAAGCTAGCTAAACTATGGTTACCATGGGTCTAGATAGCGTTGTGTAGAGTGTCGTGGAATATTTATTTATTTATGTATTATTATTAAACCACTTCTATTTAGCTATCGTGTTTCGAAACAAAGTTGTTTAAGTAAATAATTGTGCATAATACTAGTAAACAAAACATCATTGAAAACTAAATAAGGTGATAATTATACTCTCACGCTTTGAATGCTGTAAGGGATAGGTAGAGGTAAATATTTCGCCAGTCTCTTTCAGCCCTACATATTTAGACATAGGGGACGAACCTATATAAATATGAGTTATCCAAGCACCTATGTCGATGGTATCTAAAGCTAGCATTTTTGGGTCTGGGGTCTATTCTGCCAGTCCTTGCTTCTACAATTTTAGGAGGAGGTAGGATACGACGGAATTTCCGTTCAATTGAGCAGTACAACTCGGGAAGTACCTACGCAGTACAGAATACCGCGGCCATAATAACCTCGTGTTTTTTTTTATATATAGAACACGTCAATTAGACTTCGCCTTGCCTGATGGTAAGCTGAAGGCAAAGTCTCAGAAAAGAGGGTCACCATTACTTACACATACCGTGTGACAATGGTGACACTCAGCTTGACGGCCTCATCATATGCTTTTTCACGCCCCGCTTAAAGGACCCGGGACTGTAGGAAGAAGGAAACACGTGAGCTGGTAATGAATTCCAGGCCTTAATGGTGCGACAGAGGAAAGAGTCACCGAACCGCTTGGTTCTTGATCGGATGTTCTGCACCGTGTGCGGATGACATCTAAGACCTGCACGTGTTGTCCTGTGTAGGAAAGGGGAGGGTGGGACTAATTGGAAGAGCTCATCAGAACACTCACATTAATCTTATTAATCTATCCTTTTTCTTACGTGTGAAAAATCCCCACGACTAAGGATCACTTTAGAACGTATGTTATAGTAAAACTAACAATTCCGAGGACGCCATTTTCCCTTCAATAATGTCAAAAGCTTATGAATATCAAGCAACTATATCTGTACACCACTTGTATATTGATTAGAAGAATTATAGATGGAGACATCCACACCAATATAAGTTTTATGAAGAAATCAATGACAAGTAAACGCAGTCTTCGTCGGCCTAGTTTGCTTGTTTTGCCAAAAAATCGTACAAATTACGCAAAAAAGAGTATTACCTATGAAGGAGCACAAATATATAATGGTCTTCCGTCTGAAATAAAAAATGTAAGCTCGTTTCGCGATTTTAAGTCTCAACTGTCAGCCTACATACTGAATTGAAGCGTGATCAGGCAAACATACTTTGAGATCGGAACCGCCAAATGAGTACCCCTCTCTTGTCGTGTCGGTGACCTATTTAAGTACTTATTTATTGTTATGTTCTCATGTAAGTGACTGTGTATGTCTTTTTGAGAATAAATTCTTTAAACCTTTTTTTTCAAATTGCCTGCGTGGCGGTATTGAACGCGGCCGCTACCCAGGAGGCGCGGGTTCGATCCCCGCTAGATGCAAATATTTGTATGCATGATTGTTGTAGTATTTAAGTCGTAGGTCCCGGTTGCCATACAAACCTGTATGGCAGTCGTTACGGGCAGTTGGTGTCCTAAAAAGTTCAACAACTGGTCTTGCTGCAATGTTTCGATGTTGTTTTTGGGTTGTTGAGGTCAACTTGCAGACGCTTCACGGGCAATATATATAATAGACTGCTAAAGTGGAGCCCAGACTCTGAGGTGAAAGCTTCGGATGCAGCTGGGTCTTTTTTTGGAAGGTATCTCGCTTCCAGGATCCACAGTGGGGATCTGGCAAGGAGACTCTCCGCGTTGAACGATATCGTGCGGTACCCCCTTATGATGCGGTACGCCAACTTCTGCTGCGGACGCTGCAGCAGGGGCATATGCCGATCACTCAGGCGCACGCCACCACCTAGTTCCAGTCTCACAGTAGGAGGCACTCTCATCGGCATCAAGCCCCAGATGAAATATCTGGGGCTCGTGCTTGACGGCCGGTGGGACTTCGGGAAGCACTTCACGCCTGTACAGGGCCATGGACCGCACGACACCCGCGTAAGGTCTCCTGCAGGAGTCCTCCGGGCCCCTCAGGTTGGGCAGTAGCCGTGCCAGAGCGTTGGCTGTGCCCACCAATTTGGGGCCCAGACTTCGGAAGTGCTTCCCGAAGTCTGGGCCCCAAATTGGTGCACGAGCCTCAGATATTTCATCTGGGGCTTGATGCCGATGAGGATGCGGCTGGGATAAAAGCTAAGATGAAGAAGAGAATGCTAAATTGTACTTGATTTGCAATATTTTTTTTTTCTTTCTGTTTTTTTAAAGAATATGAGAACCGAAATTACTAATATTCTCTCTAACCCCCCCAGCTAAGCTAAATTGCTTGTGTTAGGAGTGGGTTCACGTCGGTAGTGTAATAGCCAGGATTCGAAACCGAGATCTTTCGATCTTAAGACTGACTTTTAACCACTAAGCTACCGATGTTGTTTTTGACAGTGATAACCATGGTCATACACATGTACACCGAAGGAACTCATGTGCCCCTCCGAGAACACAGTCTAAGAGTCGAGCCGCCATTGCTACGATAGAATAAGATAAAGTGACAACTGTAGTTACTATTTTTCACCATTTTACAGAATCGGTAGTTTACTTTGAGCTCTTTGACTATACAGATACATAGTGTATTTTTTTATACTACATAGGTGGCAAACAAACACACGGGCCACCTGATGGAAAGTGGTTACCGTGGCTTACGGACGTGTGTAACACCAGAGGAGTCACACTCGCGCTGCAGATCCTGTAAGCACAGAGATTTTTTTTTTATACCACTTGGTGGCAGACAAGCACACGGCCCACCTGATGGCAAGTGGTCGTCGTGGTCTATAGACGTGTACAAAACCAAGAGAGTCACCCTGGCGCTGCCAACCCTGCAAGCATTGAGAGTTTCTGTGCCGTCAGTGTAGAAGACAAAGCAGGGCAAGCCTTCAGTCCCACTGACAGTACAAAGTGAGCTCTAGCTACCCTACTCACCGCTGGGATAACATATAACATAAACTCACGCCTATATCTCCGAAGTGGTAGGCAGAGGTGCTAACACCCACATTTCGGCAGTTCCTGTTTAGGTCCGTGCACTTATAAACCTGCGATAAATACACGCATAACTTTGAAAAGCATCGAAAAGTCATTGGTGTGTAACATAGTAAAAACTGGGATCGAAACTGAGACCTCCTCTCAGCAGTCCATTTCCCATACCACTAGGCTACCGTTGGGAACAACTTCATTATTTACAGTTACAACAAAACATTCTAGGAGACAATCCATAACTTTATAGTCAAAGGTACATCTCCTCGCAAAAACACAACATACACACACGACTGACAGTTGTAATGTCAAAACAAACATGGCTATCGCAATTCGCACACACGTTAAACAAACTTTAATATAATTATTATTGTTGCAACAATGTTGTTAATACCCCTGTTGTAACAACTCTATGTAGGTAAATATTTGGTGCGCAAATAGAGGAGAAATTGTTGATAGACCTTGCACACTATCACAATATATATATGTACTACATAGTTGCAATGTTTTTTTAAAGTTCTGTTTCTAAGTAGTCATGAAGAGCGTCATTATAAAAGTGTTAGTCAGCTTTTTCTTCCTTAAAATCCTCACGTTATTATCCTTTAGTAAAAGTAATTAATACAATTAATATCCTACAATATGTGCAGTGCCTATCCAGACTCAAGTCGACTGAAAATATCTTATCTATTCATACTAATATTATAAATGCGAAAATTATCATGTCTGTCTGTATATTACGCTTTCAAGCCTAAACCGCTGGACCAATTCGCATGAAATTTGGTACAAGGGTAGATTAGAGATTGAGAAAAGACAGGTAATGTTTTGTCGCGATAACCGATATCCACGCGGGTGAAGCCGCTGGCAACAGCTAGTATCTTATAAAAGAACTTCGTCTGAACTTCGATTATTAATCAAGCGACTGCTTTCTTACCTCTACAACCCATTGATGTTACTGAAATATTGATGTTAGTCTAGTTATTGAATTTTTATAGTACTTATAATCATACATAGGTATTTACATATAATCACGCCTTTATCCCCGAAGGGTTAGGCAGAGGTGAACCAACACCCAAATTTCACCAATAATTGAATTCCCCACGTAATAGGGGGTGAGCCTATTACCGTCTTTCGGGCACTATTGTTGACTCAAGCCATGCATCTGAGGCTGAGTCTGGGCTGTATATATCTATCGGATGTTAAACAGCCCTATCCCTTATTCGCCTTGTACGACATCGGGAAGAGATACGGTGGTCGAAATTCTACTCTGCCGGGAACCACGCGTCGGTTTTTATAGTATTATCAAGCGTTAATGATACAGGTAAGGCGAGCTAGGAAAAGAAAATGTTTAACTTGAGCGTGTACATATCAGAACTTATACTCTGTATTCTACGATGTCAACGATTTATATGTATAGTGTTGGTGTGTCTATTAATAAATAAATAAATAAATAAATTTGTTCTATAGCACAAGTGTGCATAAAGATCACAAAAAATAGTTCTTAAAGGCAATTTTAGTGTTGTGTTCCCGGCGGTGAGTAGGGTAGCCAGAACTCACTGGAGTATTTTTGTGCTGTCAGTGGAAAGACCAAAATCTTGTTCTGCTTTGTCTTTTACACTGACGGCACCGAAACTCTCAATGCTTGCAGGGTTGGCAGCGCGAGTGTGATTCTCTTCGTTTTGCACGCGTCCATAGGCCACAGTGACCACTTTCCATAAGGTGGGCTTGTCTGCCACCTAAGTAGTATAAAAAAAAATAGTAACACCTTTTTAAATATGTAAGACAAAATGCGAATAAAAATGGTGCCTCTACTATTTAAAACACGGCAAGTAGCAAAACAGAGAGTACAATAAAAAACAAATTTCTTTCTTTTATATAGTGAGCTCTAAAAATACAAAGTATAAAATAGTACAGTGTTTCCTACTATCAAAACTCGACGGCTTGTCACGAAATGTCACAATGTTTTTAAACGAGAACACTGGTGTTGGCATAACATTAAATTACTTACTCGCATTGCGTACTTGTACACTTGTGAACAAAAGTCTTAGAAACATTATAGGTATATGTTCCATAATAGGTCCATAAAATATGCTTCTGATAAATGTTATATAAGAATATATTATATTATCTGTGGTCTTGATGATTGGATAAAACATATCATAATAGTACTTTTTTTATACCGAAATGACTATTAATCCCTCTAACCCCTCCAGATAACCTAAATAGCTTGTATTAGGAGGGGGTTCACGTCGGTACTGTAATGACCAGGTTTCGAACCCGGGACATCTCGATTGTAATACCGACTCCTTAACCAATAAGCTACCGACCTTGACCTTGACCTTCGTGCCACAACATGAAAACACCGATATTATACAAGAATTCAAATTCGCTACTAAACACTGGTTTCGAATAATAATTATATTTATTAACATAATTTAGTACTTATTAGTTAAGGTATTCAATGTTTACTAATTACCTAATAGATTCATTAAAAGTAAATGTTTAGAAAAGTAGTGAATCGCAAATTAAGTACATATTTTACAGTTAATTCATTAATTTATTACTTTTGATATATCATGATTATTTAAATCTATGCTAATATTTACATTAATAAAAAATAATTAAATAAAGGAAAAGTTAAAATGCGTCGTGGAATTCCTCCGCATCGCATGCCTCTTTTGGTAGCGTTACCAGAAGACTGGTAGCATTGCCACGTTGTATGGCAATGCTTATTCTCTGACCTAAGAAGAGGCCAGCCCTCAGGAGAAGCGTCGACCATACGCTTCGTAATCTCCCTGAATAGATTGCGGGTGCTCGGACCCCACGGCCCAAACATTTCTACTCCAAACGGCACAAATCATAATCACCAATGAGATTAGAATACTTGCGCCGCTTAAGAGCCTCTGCAGAAGCTGCAGCAGCACCGGCACAGCCAGTCGTGCCAGGTATATGGGTAGGGGCAATAGTATCAAAAGTTAATTGATTTTGTATATTTTAAATATTAGATATTAATCAAACATTATTAGATATTAATTACTAAAATTACTAGGTTTCTCGTTAATTTTAGAATGCAGCCGACGAAAGCAGAAAACGTTAGGTTACGACATTTATAACTCATTTCTGGCTTACAAACATACAAATACATATTATCAGGTCTTTATCCCCGGAGGACTGAGCCTATTGCCGTATTCCAGGCACTATTATTGTTGACTCGAGCCATGCATCTGAGCCTGAGTCTAGACTGTATATATCTGTCTGATATTAAAAAGCCCTATCCCGTAGTCGCCTTGTACGACACCGCATGGGAAGAAATGGAGTGGTCCAAATTCACCACGCGGCTATTTCTGGCTTACAAAAATAAATATTTTATTTACTTATATACTTTAATAAGTTTCCAAGGGAAGACTGATATAGGTCTGTATTAAACCCACACTTCTGAGTTTTTTTATCAATTAATTTATTTATTTGCTTGTAATGTGGTACAACAAAAACAATGGAAATAAAAAATATAGTAATCAAGCACATTTCGCCACAAAGTTGGCATGCAAACAAAGATTATCAAGTATCAATAACCCTTTGATGTGTTTCTAAATATTCTAAGTATTTAAATATAGCCCAGACTCAGCCACAGATACATGGCTTGAGTCAACAAATAGTGCCCGGGCCGAATTCAATAATTGGTGAATTGTGGGTGTTAATTCATCTCTGCCTAATGCTCCGGGGATAAAGGCGTGACTATATCTGACTATATCTATCTGTATGCAAGTATCCGTATTTCAGTACTCATATGGTTAATTTAAATCTAGATACCACTATGTTATTATGTATATTACATTTTTAATAAGTTATAACAACATGAAACTACCACTTTACATTCCATTGTAAAGTCTATAAACAAAATAAAGTGACTATCGCTAACACTTCAGCACTCACCAGTACCCACATCTCTAAGCAAACAGCGAGGTTTGTTTTTCCAACGCGACGAAATTGTGTGGCTAGTTTAATTTACTTGCACAGTTCTTACTAACTTTAGTGTGTTGTTTCATTGCGAAATGTGACATGTATCATCATGATATCTGCTTCTTATCAGGATTTCTCGCTTAGTGAATCATAAAAGAATTTCGACTAGTTCCTTTTTAATCATCATCACTTGGTGTTGCATCCGTCTGTAGGCCACGGTGTATTTTTTTTATACGATTTATACCAAACACACGACCCATCTGTTTTTTTACAACTTAGCTTATGAATCTTTTTACTGTATGTAATTGTTTAAATGATAAATAAATATAAAAAAGGTGGCAGGCAAGCACACAACTCACCTGATGGAAAGTGGTTATCGTGACCTATGAACGTGTAACGCCAGGGGAGTAACACCCTGTAAACACAGAGATTTACTGTGCCGTCAGTGCATAACACAAAATCAGGACAAGCATTTAGTCTTCCCACTGACAGCACAAAAACTCTCCAGTGAGTTCTGGCTACCGTACTCACCGCCTCGAACACAACACTAGGTTATTATAGCCGTGGACAGACTGCTCAATTGGGACGGAAATACCTTCGTGTATTATGGAGAATAGTTACCGTGGCCTACGGATGTAAGCAGAGGAGTCGTTACGGGCAGTTGGAGGTCTAAAAACTTCAACAACTGATCTAATCGCAATACTTAGGTAGGACACGGCGGTATATCCGCCCGATTGAGCAGTCCGACTGGGGAAGTACCTCCACCCTACAGAATACCGCAGTTATAACTTCGTGTTGTGTTCCCAGCGGTGAGTAGGGTAGCCAGAGCTCACTGGAGAATTTGTGCCGTCTGTGGGAAGACTAAAGGCTTGTCCTGATTTGTCTTCTACTGACGGCACAGAAACTCTGTACTTACAGGGTTGGCAGCGCGACTGTGACTCCTCTGGTGTTACAGACGTCCATAGGCCACGGTAACTACTTTCCATCAGGTGGGCCGTGTGCTTGTCTGCCAACTAAGTGGTATAAAAAAAAAATACTTCGATCTTTTTTTTATACAACTTAGATGGCATACAAGCACACAGCCCACCTGATGGAAAGTGGTTACCGTGACCTATAAAAGTGTGTAACACCATTGGAGTCACATCGGTGCTGCCAACCCTGTAAGAACAGAGATTTTATGTGCCCTCAGTGCAGAACTCAAAATTAGGACATGCCTTTGGTCTTCCCACTGACAGCACAAAAACTCTCCAGTGAGCTCTGGCTATCCTATTCACTCTATATTCGCATTTGGGTTGTGGAGGTCAGATGGCAGTCGCTTTATGGAAAATATCGAAGTTTAACCAAATCTGCAGTTAGACTGGTAAAGTGAAGACGACGGTAGAAGACGTCAGTATGATTCACCTCACCCGATGGAATGCTGAAGGTAAAATCTGAGGATAGGCGTCTACTTTACGGACTCCAATGATGATATAATGAAGGCTCTCAGCTTGACAGCCTCATCAAAAAAATTTTAACGCCCCGCTTAAAGGATCTGAGAGTGAGAAGACGGAAAAGCGTGTGTTTTTTTTATACAACTTGGGTGACAGACAAGCACACGGCCCACCTGATGGAAAGTAGTTACCGTGACCTATGATCGTGTGTAACACCAGTGGAGTCACCCTGTGAGAACAGAGATTTTATGTGCCTTTAGTGCAGAACACAAAATGAGGACCAGCCTTTGGTCGAACACAACATGAGTTTTATAGCCGTGGTATTATGTAGGGTGGAGGTACTTCCCCAGTCGGACTGCTCAATTCGGACGGGAATACCGTCGTGTCCTTCCTTATACCTACATACTCGTACCTACCTAAAAAGAAAGAAAGAACCATTTATTATACACACACACACACACACTTACACTACACATAAAAACTCCACTATCGTAACAAAAAAACATAATAAAACATAGACAATAAACATGTAAAATAAAATAACTTACAAATATCACGGCAATTAACATTTAAGTAGGTATGCTGTGCCCGCACCAACCCGACCGCACCCCGTCACAGCGAAACACCATCGTTACCTCTGCCTGCCCAAAAGAGAAAAAGACATGAGTAATTGTATATTTCTTGACACGACAGTTCTGATAGGCACGCATATTGAGGAAATTACTCTCCCTGGAGCCCTAAACACTGGTAGCTTGGTCCCTGTACCCAATGTCGGTAGAATATTATTTTTATATTTATAAATTTATTGATAGCCTAGTGGTATGGGTAATGGACTGCTGAGCGGAGGTCTCGGGTTCGATCCCAGGTTTTACCATGGCACACACCAATGACTTTTCGATGCTTTTCGAAGTTATGTGTGTATTTATCGCAGGTTCATAAGAGCCCGGTTAATGTCAATAAGCTGCCACCTATTACATTGAGACCTAAACATAAACTGGCGAAATGTGGGTGTTAGCACCTCTGCCTACCCCTTCGGGGTTATAGGCGTGAGTTTATGTTATGTTATGTAAATTTATTTGTTTTTTTTTTAAGAATCTTTACAAATATAATGCATATATAGGATAAGATTGAGCCGTCAGTGGGATGACTAAAGGCTTGTCCTGCTTGGTCCTCTACACTGACGGCACAGAGACTCTGTGCTTACAGGGTCGGCAGCGCGAGAGTTGCTTCTCTGGTGTTACAGACGTCCATAGGCCAAGGTAACCACTTTCCATTAGGTGGGCCGTGTGCTTGTCTGCCATCTAAGTGGTATCAAAAAAAGATAAGATAAAGACTCTTTACTGCACACCAAACATAGGATACATATGGATACATACCTACATGTTAGATATTTGTACAATGGGCGGTCTTATCGCGGTCTGCGTTCTCTTCCAGACAACCAGTGTATGGACTACAATGACAGTAATCAATTAATAATTGATAAATAAAATAAATACCATAATAAATTATTGTAATGATGTAGTACCGTAAATAATTGTATCAATATCCGTCTAGACGTTATTTATATTAGTTCAACAGTGGTGTTACTGTTATCGTTACATCTAATTATTTTAAACAGCTGTTTAATAGTTTAACAAAAGTTATTTACATACATTCTTACATACATATAATCACGCTTTATCCTTCATTGAATTCGGTCCAACGTAATAGGGGGTGAGCCTACTGCCGACTTCCGGGCACTATTGTGCCCATTGTGCATTTAACTGTAACTTTAAATATGTCTGTAAATCTTTTATAATATTGGCGTACAATAAATAATTATCTATCTATCTATCTATTGTTGACTCGAGCCATGCATCTGAGGCTGAGTCTGGGTTATATATAACCTGCCTGATGTTGAACAGCCCTATCCCTTAGTCGCCTTGTATTTCACTACCGGGTAAATCGGTTGAAAAATGATCAGCTCAATGCTGCAGTTATTTTCTTTCAAGTGAAACTAAGGACTAGTTCAATGTAATGAGCGTCAGTAGCTTAGTGGTTAAGGAGTCAGCCTTACTATCGAGAGGTCCCAGGTTCGAAACGTGGCCATTACACTATCTACGTGAACCCACTCCTAGCACAAGCAATTTAGCTCACTTGGAGGGGTCAGAGGGAACATTAGTAATTGCGGTTGCTGATATTCTTTAAAAAAAAAACAATTATCAAAAGCCTGGGTACATAAACTTTTGTAAAAGTATTTATAAAAAAAATTAAGCGAAATAGGGGGTCGAAAGTGTTCGCTCAGCAGTTGGAGAGGCCCCATCTGACGAAACTTAAAACTGCGGATGGTAAACTGACTGCCTCAAGGTTCGAGATTCTCGATGAGATTGAGAAATTCTATGGACAGATATATGCATCACGGACGAGTAAACCGCCGGGACACAGCTATGAAGACCACAGAGTCACACTCAGAACTACAGACAACTAAAAAACAACAGGTGCCCAGGTGATGACAGAATTACTTCTGAGCTCCTGGAAGCAGGCGGAGCTCCAATCCTGAAAGAGCTAGCAAGCCTCTTTAATTCCGTCATCCTACAAGGTCTAATACCTAGGGCATGGAGCGGGAGTGCGGTGATACTGTTCTTCAAAAAAGGACACTCCTGAGTCATGTCTACAAGCTATTCTCGAGAGTCGTCACAAATCGTCTTGCGGGTAAGCTCGACGAATTCCAATCATCGGAGCAAGCCGGGTTTCGAAAAGGTTATAGCACCGTGGACCACATCAACACTGTTCGGCAGATTATAGAAAAGGCCCAAGAATACAATCTGTGTATGGCGTTTGTGGACTATGAAAAAGCCTTCGACTCCATCGAAACCTGGGCAGTTCTGGATGCCCCGCAACGGTGTCGTGTCGATTGGTGATACATCGAGGTGCTGAGATGCTTGTATGACACTGTCACAATGTCCGTCCAGCTCCAAGACCAGAAGACGAAACCTATTAGCCTTCAACGTGGAGTGAGACAGGGAGATGTTATATCTCCCAAACTATTCACCAACGCACTGGAGGACGTCTTCAAAACTCTGGATTGGACTGGGCGAGGTATAAACATTAACGGTGAGTACATCTCACATCTTCGGTTCGCCGACGACATCGTCATAGTAGCGGAATCGTTGGAACAACTGGGCGAAATGCTGCATAGCCTAGATGGAGCTTCTCGACGCGTCGGCCTCGGTGTAAACTTGGATAAAACCAAAATTATGTTCAACGAACATGTTGCACCGAGACCGATTGCCATCGAAGGGGCGACACTCGAAGTTGTTCAAAAATATATCTACCTGAGGCAGGTTATCCAGCTCGGTAAAAACAACTTCGAGAAAGTACTAGCCAGAAGGATCCAACTGGGTTGGGCAGCATTTCGCAAACTACGTCGAGTTTTCTTTTCACCCCTACCGCAATGCCTCAAAACAAAGGTCTTTGAACAGTGCGTCCTACCTGTTATGACTTACGGTGCCGAAACGTGGACACTTACAGTGGGAATAGTCCATAGTTTAAAAGTCGCGCAGCGGGCTATGGAGCGAGCTATGCTTGGAGTTTCTCTGAAGGATAGAATTCGGAACGAGGTTATCCGACAGAGAACTAAAGTTACCGACATAGGCCACAGAATTAGCAATTTGAAGTGGCAGTGGGCGGGCCACGTTTGCCGAAGGACCGATGGCCGTTGGAGCAAACGAGTCCTAGAGTGGAGACCGCGAGAAGGTAAACGAAAGGTAGGACGCCCCCTAGCCAGATGGACGCATGACGTGAAAAAGGTGGCTGGGACAGACTGGATGCGGAAGGCGGAGGATCGGAGAAAATGGCACATTGGGAGAGGCCTATGTCCAGCAGTGGACTGCGGTGGGCTGATTGATTGATTGAAAAAAATTAAACAATCATTATATGGGATACACGTAGTAAAAGAACTCGAAAGAGGGTAGATCGATATATTTACTCCTAGAAAACCTTTTCACTGTTCACCGCCACTTCCTCCGTGATCATGGTGCTTGCAATAGCGAGTGCCAAAATATCGGAAACTCAGAACAATAGAACATGGTAAATATCCCGATAACTTTAATACTATTCACCCATAGATCGCCATTATCCCGTTTTATGGTACTATGAGAGCAAACAAGCACACAACTCTTAAAGAACGATTACCACTTTATCTACTGCTAATAAAGTTGACTGACTATGGATGACAAACTTTGATTAATGACAAAATGACAATGACAAAAAGACTTTTTGTGAAGTTTGCCCCCATTTTCTATACGGAAATCCCCTCGTATAAAGCCCAGTCAGGGCAATTATGTCAGACGCGAACCGACTAAAACCGCACGCTGACTTGGGTCTTCAGATGTCAGGGTGTGAGATTGGCTAAGTCATACCCCTCGCACACCAGCTGGCCCATGGCCGTTTCTGATTTCAAGATCACTCTTTCGATGATCTGCTTTGAAATAGGTACTGATACCATTCCTGCTACCTATAAGAACCTGTTCCTTCAGTTTAGGTAGATAAAATATTCTATTATAATATACAATTACTTACAAATTAATATAAAACTATGCTAACTATACAATATATACAAAAATGGAATAGAGAAACAGAGGGAGACTGTAATTTTAGGCATCGAAAAATTCCTCCCCATCGATCTCTACTGGTACCGTGCCCAAGAGGCTGGCGGCATTACCACGCTGAATAGCGATGCCAATTCTTTAAGCGAGGTAAAGGCCAGCCTTATGGTCACGGGAAGTGTCGATTAGCCCTGTTCCTAGGATTAATAATAGCCTATATCCTACTTTACATACATACATACATACATATAATCACGCCTCGTGTGGTGACGGAGAAAGAATACAAGTATCACCACCCCATCTCATCCGAAGGGTGTCGTAAGAGGCGACTAACGGAACAATGCGCAGACGATATCACTGCGAGAGAAGGACAACTCTAAATAAAACCCTGTACCAACCCGTCTGGCCAGCGTGGAAACAGTAGGCCGAAGCCTCCCAACATTGGGAGAGGCCTTTGTCCAGCAGTGGACTACGATAGGCTTGATTGAATCACGCCTTTATCCCTGGAGGGTTAGGCAGAGGTAAATTAACACCCACATTTCACCAATCATTGTATTCGGACCCACGTAATAGGGGGTGAGCCTATATTCTATTTTTTACTAGTTAAAGCTATCTCTGTTTTTTATACCCCTTAGGTGGTATACAAGACGCGGCTCCCCTGATGGAAAGTGGTTACCGTGGCCTGTGGATGTGTGCTACAACAGGGGCGTTATACTTGTGCTGCCGACCCTGTAAGAACAGAATTTCTATGCCGTCAATACAGAAGAAATAGCAGGACAAGCCTTTGGCCTTTCCACTGACGGCACAAAAACTCTCGGTAACACTATTATAGCCGCCGTATACTGGAGAGCAGAGGCACTTCCTCATTCGGACTGCTCAATTAGGTCAGCAATACCGCCGTTTCCTACCTCTGTGTGCCGAACTTCAACCTATTATAGCCGCGGTATACTGGAGGGCGGAGGTACTTCCCCATTCGGACTGGTCAGTTGGGACGGAAATACCGTCGTTTCCTAGCTCTGTGTGCGGAATTTCAACTTGATCCGTTCAGCTATTTATTCGTGATTGAATAACAAACATCCAAACATTACTCCTCAATCACTCCCAAACATTCAAACATCTTAGTAGGATAGCATTAGTAGGATTTTAGGAGATTTATAGGATTTATAGGAGGTATTTCAGTCCAATTGTGCAGTCCAACTGAGAAGTACCTCCGCCCTACAGAATACCGCGGCTATAATAACCTCGTGTTGTGATCCCAGCGGTGAGTAGGGTAGCCAGAGCTCACTGTAGAGTTTTTGTACTGTCAGTGGGAAAACCAAACGCTTGTCCTGCTTTGTATTTTACACTGATGGCACAGAAACTGTTGTGCTTACGGGGTTGGCAGCGCGAGTGTGACTCCCCTGGTGTTGCACAAGTCCATAGGCCACGGTAACCACTTTCTATCAGGTGGCCCGTGTACTGCCAACCAAGTGGCATAGAAAACAAACAAAGATTTCGATACAAAGCAAAGGCCAGTAGCCAGACCACCCAGCTCCACTCCGTGACGTCATACTCGTTATCATCACCCAACGCTGATAAGCCGAGAGTAATCCTGGAGCTTTCTCTGTCCCGTTTATTTGATATGTTTGTATAGTCGCCTCACACGATGTGTTCTTATACGCGCAAGTTAAGCGCATTTTGAGTTTAAGGCCTACTAGTTTGTGTGGGTACAGCTTTATTTGAGGTGTCTTGTATCGTGAACGCGAATGTTTAAACTTTCGCGTTCAGTATAATAATATTAATGGTAATTAGTAGTAGGAATATATTATTATCGCGGCTATCAAATATATAAATATATTTGATAGCCGCGTGGTTCCCGGCAGAGTAGAATTTGGGCCACCCCATCTCTTCCCATGCGGTGTCGTACAAGGCGACTAAGGGTTAGGGCTGTTTATTGTCAGATAGATATATAACTCAGACTCAGGCACAGAAACAAAACTCGAGTCAACAGTAGTGCCTGGAAGACGGTACCTAATAGGCTCTCTAAAACAGTAATTGATTTTTTATGCTGAGTGCCATCATAGTAACATTAGGTAGGTACTTAGTGTCTGTAATGGTGACCAATTTTCCTGTGGCTTTGCCTTTAGCTTACCATCAGGCGGAGTAAAGTCAAGTTGGTGTGTCCTAGATATAAAAACAATACTTTTAGCTCCTCAGCTGATACTAGCTAGTCTTAACTCCATAAATTAATAGCCGCTTCACTCCATAAACATATCGGAGGGATTACAGCTGTAGCGGGTATATTGCCTAAATCTAAATCTACTACGATAAACTTTACTTTCACAGTAAATATCTATATGATATATGTTAGTGGGAGGACTAAAGGCTTGTCCTGAATTGTCTTCTGAACTGACGGCTCAGAGGGTCTGTGGCTCCTCTGGTGTTACACACGTCCATAGGCCACGGTAACCACTTTCCATCAGGTGGGCCGTGTGCTTGTCTGCCACCAAGGTGGAATAAAAAAAAATATGATACTAGTTGTACCCTGCCACGCTTCGCTGTGGCACATTGTGATTGAATGGTTGCGAGATAAGAGACAAAACAAAGAATAGGTACATATGTCATATAAGTTTAATTTTGCAAACTGTTTTTTCGCGGTCGCGGATATGTGATTGATGCAAAAATTAGATAAAAACAATCCTTGTTGCGGATTATATATCATGCTAAAATTTCAGCTCGATCGATGCAGAACTTTTTGAGTTTTTGAAGCGTACACAAACCAACATAACATAACATAACATAACATATATATATATATATATATATATATATATATATAGATATATATATATAGATATATAGATATACATATATATATATATACATATATATATATATATATATATATTATATGTATATATATATATATATATATATAGATATGCCTATTAGAACCACCTGGCCTCAGCAGATCCGACGGCAAAAGGCCGGACGGTATGACTCTGGTGCCATGGAAAAATGGTAAGTGCCTTCTGTGGGATGCCACGTGTGTCAGCACGGTTGCGCCCAGTCACCTGAGCCGTACTGTCCGGTCTCCGGCAGCTGCTGCTGAGGACGCAGCGGATAAAAAACGAGAGAAGTATGCGGCGTTGACAGAGCAATATATGTTCGCTCCCTTTGCGGTCGAGACAATGGGTAGTTGGGGTACCGACGCCAAGAATCTGGTGAGCGAATTAGGGCGCAGGTTGAGGGACAAAACCGGTGACTCCCGCTCCGGCTCGTACCTGGGGCAACGGTTGGCCATAGCTGTTCAACGGGGCAATGCCGCCAGTGTCATGGGTACCTTTGCACCAGGTACGATGAGGGGCGGGTTAATAGATTAGACTGTCACTCTGACTGTACAAAAATGTGGACAATATTTTAATTGTATAATGTAATAATTAATTTTTATATATTGGCGTACTCTAATTTCTAAATTATTGTAAATCTAATTTTAAGTGAACTTTATGTTTTTATGAGTATTATTAAGTGTCGTTTAGAAATAAACGTTATCTAAACTAAATACAAGTCAGAATGCACTATTAAGAAGCTAATCAGTACAAAACTTTCAGTAAGCAGTACTATCTAAATCAGGTATAATTTAATGTATATAGATATATATATATATATAGGGCACGTCAATTACACTTTGCCTATTGCAACTGTGAATGAATCTACATACTGATTATATGATAGACTGGATTTGTGTTTTTTTATTTTATAAATAAACATTATATACAACCATATCTAGAACCAGTGTAAGGATAGCTTAAATAGCATGTGTTATGGATAGAATAAATTCTTTTGCACTTAATGGGAAGTGAACTTGCGATCTCTGACTTAACTTTTGAACGCACTAACACTACGCCACAGACAGTCGTACGACGAAGAATCGAAGACTTCTTCCTACAGTCCCGGGTCCTTTAAGCGGGGCGTGAAAAAGCATCTGATGAGGCCGCCAAGCTGAGTGCCACCTTTGTAACATTACTTAGTGTCTGTAATGGTGACCCTCTTTCCCGAGACTTTCCCTTTAGCTTACCATCAGGCGAGGAGAAGTCAAGTTGGAGTGACCTAGAAAAAAAAAAATTGGAACACACACACACATGCATTCGAAGATTTTAATGTCTTAGTTTATTTTTAATAATAACAATAAATAATAATAATAAACATGGTAAATATCCCGGCGATTTTTACTCTAGTAATTCAATGTCTTATTTTAAGAGAATCGGTAGGTATAATACGGCCTCTGTGGCGTAGCGGTAGAACTTTCGACTGCTACGCAGGAGGCGAGGGTTCAATTCCTGCTCAGTGCAAATATTTGTATGCATGAATATGTATTTTAGTTGGTCTGGGTGTTTCTATGTATAATATTTATGTATTTACAAAAAAAATGTATCTAAGTATGTTTTTTCATTCTAGATTCCATAACACAAGCTAGTAGACAATAGACCCATTCTAGATAGAGTTGTGAAGAATGTTGTAGAATATTTATTTAAGTATTTATTTAATTGCGATGATAGATAAGATTTAAAAATACTACCTTTTTAAATGCGACTGAGGTTAAAAAATAATAAATAAGTATAGATAGATAGACAGATACATCTCTGCCTACCCCAGGGGAATTTACAGACATGTAAATATAGGCCTATCACTTATTTTATTTCAGTAACTTGAAATTGACTAACATGAAGCGGAGCGGTCGACGGCTTTTTTTTACATGCGCAAAATCCCCACGGATACCTCCCCACCGGAGCCGGTGGGAGAGGTTATGTCGGACTCGAACCGACTAAAACGCACGCCGCCTGCGGGTCGCTTTGGTTGCCGAAGGTGAGGTTGACAGGCATATCCCTCGCACCCCGGCCGACGCAGGGCCATCTCTCACGATCTGGCCCTCTTCTCTCGGGTGTGTGGGGACTACAGAGTCCTGGGCCTGCTTCTGCTAGGGTGACAGGCGGAACGGTCGACGGCTAATTCAGAGTTGTAGATAAGTATTTCCGCATTCTCTTGTTGGGTTAGTTTCAATCTGTTGTGATATAATTAATATTAGGTACGTATATTATTAAAAAAAATCTTTTAAGTATGTTTCGAAATAAAATGTATATGTATGTTTAATTAACGAAGGTAATAATATAAATAAATGTCACCTGCATACGCAGAATATCCAACCAAGAACCAAGCGGTTCGGACTCTTTCCTTTGTCGCACCATTAAGGCCTGGACATCATTACCAGCTCATGTGTTTCCTTCTTCATACGGTCCCGGGACCGGGACGAGGCCATCAAGCTGAGTGTCACCATTGTAACATGGTATATGTATGTAAGGGCGACCCTCTTTTGTGAAATTTTGCCTTCAGCTTACCATCAGGTGAGTCAAAGTCTAATTGACGTGTCCTATATATAAAAAGTATTCTTTTTTATTTTGTGTGACCTAAATTAAGATTCTTCTTTCTTCCTTGCTCCTGAAAGCATCATGCAGGAGTGAATATAGTGACGTTGATATGTAAAAAAGACAGCTGGAAAATTAATAAAAATATCCTTACTATATTTTTTTTCTATTATTATTCACAAATACTTTTTATATTTGATTAATTTCATTAATAAGTTAAGTATCTAAGTATTGTTATATTAAATCATATTTCGGATAAAACGATTTTTCGTTTCGTTGTATAATACAATTGTGATTATAAGAAACAAAAAAATTGTACTACTAGTATATAACTAATATTAGTATATTACTTTATAATATTAGTTATATACTAGTAGATACCTATTATTATAATTATGCAAGCGTTAGGTATTTGATTCTCTTGCATTTTTAAACTTTTGTCCGACGGCGCGGCGGCGGGAAAAACGCCGACGGTAGGTAGATAAATGAAACCATTGATTATATATCGTTATTAAATGAAACCAAGTAAAATTTAATTCACAGTATTTTTATGTCTTCCTTAAAATATGATGTTACACAAAATACCTACTTTTATGTTAACATTTTTAATACATCGTGGCACAAATCCTGAATTATTGTGTATTTCTACACAAAATATTGCAAAGGCGTATTTGGCATTTAATATTGAGAAAATGCATTCATACGTAGCGAAGCGAAATTTCAAGGATAATAATTTAAGAATTAAATGATACATTTAATAATAAATACTAATAAGAAAATAAATACTGTTGAAGTGAATTTGAAATTGGAATATCAATAATATGGAACAGATTTATAAAAAAATACCTGTTACTACTTGCATGTCTAGAGATATATTATGCAAGAAGTAACAATACGCAAGTATTATTTACCTACTTGTAATCACCCATATTATCTGTAATTAGATACACTAGATCATAATCGCAACATTGAATGCCAAATGGCGATAGTTACTTAATTAGTACAATTATAATAAAAGAGTTAATATTTACATTAAGTCTTAAATACTTACATTTTACATCTCTTTACTACTTTGTACATAGAATGACTAGAATTATTTATAGGTCGCTCGTATCGCGATAGGTCACGTATCTTTTAATCAAACCAACAAATAATTTTTAAATAATAAACTTAAACTTCGACGGGTAACAAAAACTATTGATTAGGAAATCAATCACAAATTCATTTACATTTCCACTGCAACAAAATTTGGTTAGGAAATTTGATTTGTATCAGCCAAAACGGTGTTTGAAAGATTTGAAATGAGTTCATAGTTAATATGTAATTTTACCGTCGCGAACACCAGACAAAATTAAATAGAAAAAAAAGAAAAAGCGTTGTGGAAAATAATGGACGCAATTATAAAACATTCACGTACCTATATCGAAAAAATATTAACGTCAAATAGTGGTAACCTTCAATTATTTGGTCGGTACTAAAACAAACAATCCATTTCAATATCATTCAATAAATTTACACTAGTTATATAATACAATACTTATCTTACAGACATCACTAAACGAACACCTCATTCTTAGTTAGTCGGAAACACATCAGTCAATCGACGAGGAGTATAGGTGGTCCAACGGGACGTTTTAAAACGGGGATGGGCTAGAACCGTACCCGTTTAGGTACATTCATCTGGCCCAATCGTCCGGCGGCCCATTGCTCTGGTGAAGAGGAGAAAACGCGCTTCTCCTAGGCTCGGAAGTCACTGGGCTATCCTGCGAACCGATTATTGATTCAATTGAGAATCCGTTTCGTGATCTCTTACTTCTTGGCTCGGTGGTTTCGGAGACACGTGGAGGTAGAGGCACGGGTCTCAGTGTGGCTGGTGGTGGACGGGGCAGACTCAACAGTGGTGTCGGTGGTAGGTAGCACGGCAGGGGCAGTAATGGTGCATACGCTTCTCGAGCTAGCATTGCCACTACTGCGTGAGCATGCTGCAATGAAGGTGCCGGCCGCTTATACCGCTTCCTCCTTCTCAAAAAACTTCCGTTATCGAACATATCTTCAGCTAAAGGGTCCAAAGTCCAGTAATTTCCTTTACCCGGATTTCCTGGCTCTCTTGGGATTTTGATAAAACAGTCATTCAAACTCAGATTGTGTCGTATGGAGTTCTGCCACGCTGGAAACTTTTCTCTGTAGTATGGAAACCTAGTCATAATAAATTCGCAAATTCCACTCAATGTCAATTTTTTATGTGGCGATTGGAGGATGGCCATTGTAATAAGTGCGATGTACGAATAAGGAGGTTTGATGAGTTGTGATGAGGACTTCTGCTTTGGTTTCTTTGGCGTCGAAGGTTTGTTGTCCGTCGGACTGGAGGCGTCGAACCTCTCAGAATCGCTGGATGCCGTTGGAAGCTCTGGTGTGTCCTCGTCTACGGAGACGTAGGTGTCGTCCTGAGGATATTCTGGGTCCCTGTCGTCTCTTAGATAATGCGGAAGGTAGAGGCGGGGCGGTGGTCGCAAGTCAAGAGGTAGTTCGCCCTCGATGATCATATCGCGGTATTGGGCAAGATCACAATCTTCCATGCTGTACGGTCACATGTCAGAGGTGCGTGGTGGCGCGTGGCGCGGCGCGGACTGCGGCTCTGCCGGGGCGCGAGGCTCTGCCCGGCGGGGCCCCGCCCACAGCCGGCCCCGGCCCCCCGCCGCCCCGGGCCTCGTTTACGTTCCACTAAACACAACAATTGTCGTTATTATTACTGTGGGCCGGAGCTTTGTGCATGAATTTCAGGCCGTCGACTAATAATTATTAGGCCGCTTCACGTCTATCGATTTGGCTTGTTGTGGTATTTATTTTGAGTATCATTCAATGGTTCTTTTGTTTTACCTAATTTTAAGATACTTTTTTTACCAAAAGTTTAGTAATTTTATTTTATGATACCCTGGATATATTTATTAGGTAAAAGATCCTTATTTAAGTAGTAAAACATTTTGTTGGGGAATATTTCATCATATTTCATGGTCTTATAGTTCTTTTAATATTAATATTGTGTGCAATTCAGAGGCAAACCGTTATAAAAACTTTTTCATAAGTAATTATTAGACACGTATCATAAAGAATTCTATACAAGAGGTAAGATTGTCGCCTTGATAACTTCGAAATATTCCAAACAATAAACATTCCCAAAGAAAATATACAACAACATGTATACCAATCCTCACAAAACCCTGAGGCAACATCCTTTAATCCTTTAAAGAAGTGCTATTGAAAAAAAAATCTCATAAAACGAATTCTAGTACTCCATTCAGGTAGATATCTTCAAATAAAACTTGCGTAAAAAATATTTCAGAAAGCGGCACGACAATGCGAGCCCGGTACTAGAAAACCCTCGTATATGTTTCCTACCATAACATTTACCCCTCAGGCGTCGAAGGAAAAGCTACACGAGGGAACGAGACAGAAAAATCAACGAAAGAGACGGATATCAATACTGACCAATAGGAGTGAATACCGCGTGGGGCGGAGTCCTCAAAAGCTAACATGTCAGGGCGTGGCATTAGATCCTATTATTGTCTGGCAAGGCAAATAATATTTTGCACAATGTACACATTGGGGTAAGGGGGTGTTTCAGGGGGTTGCTAATTTATTCCCAACTTCGGTTACGGCTTGTTTTTCAGCTTTGCGAGCCTGTTATTTAAATTGGACTCTGTCGGTTATTTGTATGTAGTCTGAAGGCATTGTTGCCTTTAATGAAGGAATTTTCGTGGTATTCAGTTGTAGAAATTTTGAGATACAAAGTTAGATACTGGTTTGGCTTTGTACAATATTTTTGCTTATTTGTGTTCTTGGGAATCGCGGTTGAGTTTTGTGCATTATTTATTTTATGTTACGCTGTACCTTAGTGGTTTGATTTCGTTTAAGAATTAATTAGAGAAACCCTAGTTTTTATTTATTTTTACACAATTTAGGTGGCATACAATCACATACTGATGGAAAATGGTTACCGTGACCTATAAACGTGTGCAACACCAGGGGAGTCTCACTCGTGCTGCCGACTGTGCTCTGACTATCTTACTCACCGCCGGGAACACAACACGAGGTTATTATTGCCGCGGTATTCTGTAGGTTTCTGTAGGTTTATATTATCAATCTTGGATTACGAAATATGGATTGAGATTGCATATAGAAAGCGGCCATTAATCGCTGGAACTGTATCAGTATTTTATGTGGGTGTGCACGAGCAGAAAGTCTACAGCTGACATCTCAAGTTAGGATTTAGTATAAGCTAAGGTAAATTTAGAGTGGTTTTATTTTATTCACAATATTTTATGAATATCTAGCCATTTGATTTGATTATGGAGGTAGAAAGATCGTTGATTCGCATAGGTTGATGACCCGTGTCAAAGTCAAAGTCAAAAATCATTTATTCTGTATAGACCATTATATCTGCCCTTAAAAAACGTCAACAAAAAAGGAACATGAATATCAGTTTAGTAAATGGACCACTGGTTCGAAACGCGGCCCCGACCTGAGAAGACTCCGGCAAGAAACTCAGCGGGCATTTCTTTTTTTTGGTCTATTTACAAACATACACTTAGTCTACTTAATCTAAATACAAAAATTTACTTGAGTAGCATAGTTGAGCGAACAGCACATTTCCAAGCTTATTTCATCATCCAAGTATTCTTGGATTTTATAACCTAGCCTTTCTGGCACAATTTACTTTTAACAGTATTTTTAAATTAATACACAGGTAAATCCCTAATTTCATTAGGGAGCTTGTTAAAAAAGTGTATACAGTTGCCCTGGAATGAGTGACTAATTTTTTCAAGTCGATTACCACAGACTACAAGATAGCTTTTGTATCTGGTATTTATTTTATGCCGGTCACAAACTCTAGAGAATTTCGAAACATTTTTCCGTGCATACATCAGGTTCTCGAAAATATATTGTGAGACTACGGTTAAAATGTCTATATCTTTAAACTTTTCTCTGAGGGAGACTCTTGGGCCTAAATTATAAATGGCTCGCACAGCCCGCTTTTGTAACACAAATATTGTGTTTAAATGTGCAGAATTACCACAAAGGAGAATTCCGTAGCTCAAAATACTATGGAAATAACTGAAATATACTATTCTAGCCGTATCCACGTCTGTCAAGGTCCTAATCTTTTTTACAGCGTAGGAGGGCGAACTTAATCTACTGGCTATTTTATCAATATGTGATCCCCACTGTAGTTTAGAGTCAATACTCAAGCCCAGGAACACTGTCGATTCCACAAGATTCAACACCTGTCCATTGAGTTGTACATTGGTTTCCACCTGTGTAACATTAAGTAGAGTAAATTTTATACATTTCGTTTTGTTCCCATTAAGGCAAAAATTATTTGTACTAAACCAAAATACCACTCTTGTGATTGCACCTTCACTTCGTCACAATTATTGTGGTTCCTCTTAATTTTAAAAATTTACGAAATATCGTCAGCAAATAAGATAATATTATTTTTGTCCCTTACGTAGTAGGGAAGGTCATTCACGTAAATTGGTGTGATAACAGTAGTGCGTTATACAGCTAAGTCGGAGATCACTGGTTCGATTCCCACGAATATTCGATGTACAACAGATTCTGGTTCCAACAGATTTCTAACTCGCCAAATTTGTGGATGGAATTCTTGCACTCGATGGATTCGCTATATGGCTCAAGTACAATTGGAATAAAACTATTTTAAAAGCGCGATGCTGGGGAGTAGTTTAGTGGGGGTGACGGGTGGAGCCGCCTGTCACCCTGGCAGAAGCAGGCCGCAGCTGCGGCGCGTCTCGCGCGCTTCCCCATTTCCGGGGACGGATTGGGGACTCTGTGGTCCCCATACCCGAGGAGAGGGCCAGATCGAGAAGATGGCCTTTGGTCGGCTGGGGTGTGAGCGATATGCCGGTTACCCTCACCTTCGGCAACCAAAAACGACCCACAGGCGTCGTACGTTTTGGTCGGTTCGAGTCCGACATAACCTCTTCCACCGGCTACGGTGAGGGAGGGGAGGGGGGAGGGGGTTTCCCTGGGGGTTTTGCGCCCGTAAAAAAAGAGAGTAGTTTAGATGATATGGGCCACTATTCCAGAAACGCTGGATCTCATAATAGAGGAGGACCCTTGCTGGACGGCCTCGACAGATGCTATTTCACGCCCCGTTTAAAGAACTCGGATTTGTAAGAAGAGGGAAACGGGTCTAGTGTTATAATAAATAATTTAACCGAAATTGTTAAATTAAGAATGGTAAAAGAGCGGCAAAAGTTGCGTCTGTTCTTATTTTATTGTTTTTATTTATTTTTAATCATCCAACCAACCTATGATGGTAAATAATTAGACTTTTAAATATTATGACGTCACAATAATATATATAAACAAGTTTCCTTATAACGTACCGTTTTGACGTTTAGTAAAAAGTAACTAATTTGAGTAGACCAGTCAAATACCCAATATTTTATCCTAATCTTTGTTTTTCTAAAAATTATGTTTATAATCATCGTCCAGTTGAAGATCTCTGTGGCGTAGCTGCTACGCAGGAGGCGCGGGTTCGATTCCCGGTCAGTGCAAATATTTGTATGCACAAATATGTATATTTGCATTGGTTTGGGTGTTTCTATGAATACTATGTTATGTATTTACAAAAAAAAGTATCTAAGTATGTTTATCCGCATTCTAATTCTAATTCTATAACACAAGCTAGTTAAGCTATGCTTACCATGGGTCTAGATAGCGTTGTGTAGAATGTTGCAGAATATTTCTTTATTAAAGATATTAATTACTAGGAATATTCTTAGTTCATAATATTTTCCAGAATAGTTTTTCCTTCAAAACAGTCAATTAATTATATTTTATTATTTATATATTGGGGTCAAAAATATAGGTCGAGAGGCAATTTTCTTTAATTTGTAATGATAAAGATTTCTTAGAAGTCGAGACATGTGATCTGTGTAGAATCCTGTAAGGAAAAGTGAGAAGCTGTTCCCGAGCTCTTTGAGAGTTCTCCCGGACTACTTTTGAAAGGCAAGAAGCCAGATTTTGTGCCACAGATGGTCGGGCACCGCGGGGCACTCTCTTTAAAATCGGAACCGAATTTTTAAATTTGCTTAGAGTTCGCCAAAATGGAATTTCGGAGGTATTGGGCGATATATTTAACTATATATTTATAATTTTTCCATTTAAAGAATGTTAGTGAGGACTTCAAAAATTTTTCTATCGATCAATTTAAATATCACCACCCCATCTAATGCGACAGTTGTCGTAAGAGGCGACTAACGAAAAAATATGCAGACGATATCACTGCGAGAGAAGGAAACTTCAAAACCTACTGGTAGAGCCTACTGTTTTTTTTATACAACTTAGGTGGCAGACAAGCACACAGCCCACCTGATGGAAAGTTGTTACCATGACCTATGAACGTGTGTAACACCAGTGGAGTCACATCCGTGCTGCCGACCCTGTAAGAACAGAGATTTTATGCCGTCAGTGTAGAGGACAAAGCAGGACAAGCATTTGGTCATCCCACTGACAGCACAAAAACTCTCCAGTGAGCTCTGGCTACCCTACTCACCGCCGGGAACACAACACGAAGTTATTATAACCGCGGTATTCTGTAGGGCGGAGGTACTTCCCCAGTCGGACTGCTCAATTGGGCGGAAATACCGCCGTGTCCTACCTCCTCAAATGTTATAGGCCAAAACCTCCCAATATTGGGATAGGCCTATGTCCAGCAGTTGATTGCGATAGGCTTGATCGATTATTATTGATTGTTTGAGGGCCAATTCTAATAAACCTAATAACAATTTTATCTTTCAGTCCTTTATTTAATATATACATATACAAATCAATACAATTCAATTGAAAATTAAAACTAAAACTATTATTAGATAGCTACTAAAATACACTAAAATAAAATAAACATAAAAATTATTTACATCAAAAAAAAAATGAAAAAACAAATCAATTTTTGCAATATTAAGTCTCTGTTTACCTAATGTTAAAAAACCAGTCCAGTTGGACGCGCGTTCCAAGGGTACCGTACACAATTGGACCCTGGGATCAACTTATAATACATGAACTGTCATATTTTTTAATAGATTTTATGTCCAATCAATTACAACCTACTCCCAACATGTCTCAAAAGTCATAACATAACATAAACTCACGCCTATATCCCCGAAGGAGTAGGCAGAGGTGCTAGCACCCACATTTCACCAGTTTATGTTTAGGTCCCAATGTAATATTGGCGAGCCTATTGCTATTAACCGAGCACTTACAAACCTGCGATAAATACACACATAACTTCGAAAAGCATCGATAAGTCATTGGTGTGTGCCATGGTAAAACCTGGGATCGAACCCGAGACCTCGTCTCAGCAGTCCATTACCCATACCACTAGGCTACCGTGGTCTCAAATGTCAATACGCCTAAAACTCAAAGCGTCTTTCGCGGTGGGTGCGAGGGATATGCCTGTCAACCTCACCTTCGGCAACCAAAGCGACCCACAGGCGGCGTGCGTTTTAGTCGGTTTGAGTCCGACATAACCTCCTCCACCGGCTCCGTGGGGATTTTGCGCACGTAAAAAAAAAAAAGCGTCTTTCGTGGTAAAACGCGCGTCTATTAACCTTTAAATAAATCTAGAAAAAGACATTTTTTTAAAGTTACAGGAAATTTTCCAATTACGAAACTAATCCTAACAACTCACAAAGCTAGCACTAAGCTAACTCACAAATAACTTGTTGTTACAAAAAGCCGCCATTTTAAGGTAAATATTGCCCAGGTAATCCATCTTTGGCCGGTAGTCCAGCAAACATTTGAGATCTGAACAGATAAGCTGGTGGACTTAGCTGGATTACTCCGTACGGATCATCACTTGAGCAAACTTTGCACAGGTTTATACTGCCTCTTTGTAAAGCATTTGTCTGTAGAATGGAGGCGTTTTGAAGAGACATCGATTAAATAAATTGCTTTGCAGAACAACCGACTTCATTCGTCAGTATCATCACCGGCTCAAATGACCTTAAATTGAGGTCCACAGCTGGACATAGGTCTCTATCAATGTGCATAAATACACCCTTCCCTCCACCTTCCGCATCCAGTAACCGTTTTCAGGTCGTCAGATCTATGCTTATAATTAAAAAGCTTACATTTTTTTGGGTAGGCCTCTGCCTACCTCTTGTGGCATTTACTGGCGCCATTATCTCTACCGCAGAGGTTTTTTCAATCAATTAGCCTATGGCAGTCCACTGGTCGACTAAGGCCTCTCCCAAAGTTGGAAGGCTTTGGCCTACTGTATCTACGCTGGCCAGACGGGTTGGTACAGGGTTTTATTTAGATTTTTTCTTCTCTTGCAGTAATGTCTTCTGCGCATTTTCCCGTTAGTCGCCTCTTACGACACCTTTCAAATAGAGATTTATTAAACACTCACATTTCACTAACTATAATTTTCGGTCCCACGTAATAGGGGGCGAACTTCAAATCACCTATTTAATCCCGTATTTCTTTAGTTTTCAAATAATGTATGGGAATTTGCCGTATTTGTTGACATTTGTAGTTCCTGAGTTTAGCGCGTTCAAATAAACAAACTATTTAGCTTTATAATATTAGTCCAATTGAATTACCTTTAGGAAGAGATGGTGAAGCCCTATTCTAGTCCACCGGGAATCACGGCAAATTCACAGCGTGAGACATACTGATGAAATTAAGAACCTCCTCCTTTTTTGTAGTCGGTTAATAAATTAAATTAAACGGAGTAACTTTAATAGACTAATTGAGGAACATCGAGATATGGTATCCCTAACAATATGGTAGACATGGAATGCGAGGGTTAATTGGAAACGAGGGTTCTTCAAGAACGGCATTAGAAGGTTCTTACAGGGTTGTCAGCATGAGTAGGTATGACGCCCGTGGTGTCGCATACGTCCATAGGCCACGGTAACCGCTTTCCATCAGGTTTGCCGTGTGCATGTCTGCCACCTAATTGATATTAACATTTTTTTTAAATAGAAGACGCGAGAGGTGTAGCTTTCCACCATGATCTTACTACTTAACTCTAAGTTCGTATTTAGGCCTGAAATGGAAAAAAAATAAACCTCTGTACCTACACGTAAGTAACATACGTGTGTGTGTGACAATATTATAATAATAATAATAATTTATTTCTAAGAATATGGTACATTGAGGTATTTATGTTATATCACTTGTTCAAACATATTCTACCATACCCTGGTGTAGAAATATTAAATTTTATATTAATAATATTTAAGATTTACAATAGTAATGTCAAATATGTCACTCATGCAATCAATTAATTATTTATTTCTATTACGTTTTACAATAGTAATATTTAAATTTTACGATAATAATATCAAATATATCACGCATGCAATCAATAATTATTTATTTAATTAGTTATT
Source organism: Eilema griseolum (assembly GCA_963662185.1). Classification (NCBI taxonomy): domain Eukaryota; kingdom Metazoa; phylum Arthropoda; class Insecta; order Lepidoptera; family Erebidae; genus Eilema; species Eilema griseolum. The sequence goes on along the minus strand of OY759248.1, from coordinate 18,951,347 downwards.
AATTAGAATTAATTAGTTATTAGTATATTAGTGTATATATTTAGTGTGTGTAGTTTTTATTTTAGCAAAAATAACGTGATTAATTGCGTAATTTAAAAAAAAATGGCATATGCACTTCTCCTCCGTCTAAACTAACAATATGCCAAGTCTCACCCTCCTACGTGATCGCAATTTTCGTAAAAAGGGATCCTAAATTTTACACAGTTCATATATCAGCATATTAATAGTACATATTACCTATAGGTGCATTTATCTTTGTAAAAAACCATAACAACTTATTCTGCTGAATACAATTAATATTTTCTCTTCATAGTTAAATTGAATTAATTCTTTAATGTTGGTGTACATTATAAGCAGAACATGGTTGGTATAAAGGAAAATTTTGAAATTAGAATCCCACTGGGCGGAGTCGCGGTCAGCAGCTAGTTTGTTACGAAATTAACAAAATTGTCTTTGTTAACATAGCGACATCTGTGATCTATTGATATAAACTTATGAACTAGCGACATCTGTACTCTGGGACTGACTTAAGTTTGCCACCTAAATGTTTCATATAGAAGCTAGTTTAGCTTTTTGACGCTAGATGGCAAAGCTGTCGAATATCACAGTGTCTAATACAAAAGTGAACTAATAGATGGCGATATTATAAGTATTTTTTTTATTCTCAAGTCATATTTATTAAAATAATAAAATTACAATAGAATTCATTGAAACAATATTGTTTATAACAATATTTATAACAATATACATACAATAATATACAATTTAAAAAACTAATACAACTATTGTACGAATTCTTTAATACATATATATAAACAATTGAACCAATAACTTAATTTAAATAGTAAAAATACTTATAAATATACACAAAAATGAAATGGAGAAAAAAAAGGGGGACTGCAATTTTAGGCCTCGAAAAGTAATAATATAACATATTTTTTTATTCTAAATTGTTTAATTGCATAGTAGAGATACAGTTAGTAGATACAATTTAATAATATAGGTATTCAACATGTAGTTGTCTTATTTTAAAACTTATTTCTTCGTATTTAATTACACTTCTTTAATATATTACTGTAATCGCCGCTGGCCAATAAACAGTTGATTTATAGTTGTAAAGCACAGATAAAATAATATAATTTTGTTATGTGACCTACTGACCGAACATTTCATATGTTTTTATTATAGCTTGTACAGGTGGGTGCTCAATATGCCCATTAAACATCTTATTCATGCATAATGAATACCTACCTACAATAAAAGTAAAAATATGTAGCCTACATATTTTTATTTTAAGCATGCAAGCATTATTCATGTAGAAGTAACTACCTACATAATGTAGGTACCTATTTCTACATGAATAATGCTTACGGGTTAAAAAGTTCTATGCTAGTTAATTTTAAAAGATTATTTAATAACCCATTTTCTTCACAGTTCCTTGTTAAACAGAAATAATAGTACTACCTACTTGGTAATGATATTGAATTAATTAAATAATACACGTAGTACCTTACGGTGGTACAACGATTGCTAGTCCGCTTGTCTGCCAATCTGAAGCTTGGCAGACAAGCGGACAATTTTTTTTATACCACTTGGCACACAGCCCACGTGATGGAAAATGGTTACAGTGGCCTATGGACGTGTGCAACACCAAGGGAGTCGCACTCGTGCTGCCAACCGTGTAAGCACAGAGTTTCTGTGTAAAAGATAACGCAGGACTAGCTTTTGGTCTTCCCACTGACAGCACAAAAACTCTCCAGTGAACTCTGGCTACCCTACTCACCGCCGGGAACACAACACGAAGTTATTATAACCGCGGTATTCTGTAGGGCGGAGGTACTTCCCCAGTCGGACTGCTCCATTAAGACTACCAATCGTGGTATTAAAAGGTCACTGAAAGTTTTGGTAAGTAACACTTACCTTACATTTTTAATTTTTCCAATGCCATGAAATAAACATGGATTAATCCAGTAGTTAACAATTTTTTCTTTTTAGTTTATTACATACAAACATATAATCGCGCCTTTACCCTGGAGGGTTAGGCAGAGGTGAATTAACACCCACATTTCACCAATAATTGTATTCGGTCCCACGTAATAGGGGGGAGCCTGTTGCCGTATTCCGGGCACTATTGTTGAATCGAGGCATGCATATTATATATATAGTCGCCTTGTACGACACCGGATGGGAAGAGATGGGGTTGGCCCTAATTCCACTCTGCCAGAAACCACGCAGCAAATTTAATTTAATAAAGAAACTACCTACCTTATTAATTTCTATACTCATCAGATATTTCAGGGGTGTCGTATGTAGTTCCGAACACTGCTGTTTCGACACACGCTGTTGCGAATTATTTTTCCACTGCCTCACAGGTTCGAAAGCTCATAGACTCGAATGAAATAGTCGCGAAAAACGCTGTTTCGAAAAACATTTTCACTGCCTCATACGCTCGAATGTACAGAAAATATTCAAGCTGCAATTAAATAAAAAACAATAAATTCAGTGTCAATCAACATTAAATATTATTATTAACAAACTGTAACAATCAAAAATATTAGTACCTTAACTGTACATTTTAAAGATTTTATATCTGTCCTTAACACAAAATCTAAGACTGATCTTTATAAAAAAATGTCTTTAAATAAAGGTAGGTAGGTAATAAAGGTAAATAAAGGTACTTCTCTCTTCTTCAGGTCTTATTTTCTATATAAGAGACTTGGACTGTATGGATGTATATTATTTTCTATATAAGAGACTTGGACTGTATGGATGTATACGAAAACTTATTGAGGAGCAAAGTGTCACGGAGCAAAAAATCGAGAAGATTTTGGGTAATTTACCTCAGACACCACCTAGAAAAAAGCAAAGAGTTGCAGAAAATTCTATTTCAGAAATTTTGAAAAAAAAGTACAATGGGCACCCCCGAATTTATAAGAGCTTTAGCGTTGAGTACTCGTATATACTAATACTATCACATGTGCATTTCAATAATTTCGGAAACAAACACCACTTACCTTTATTTACCTTTATTACCTACCTACCTTTATTTAAAGACATTTTTTTATAAAGATCAGTCTTAGATTTTGTGTTAAGGACAGATATAAAATCTTTAAAATGTACAGTTAAGGTACTAATATTTTTGATTGTTACAGTTTGTTAATAATAATATTTAATGTTGATTGACACTGAATTTATTGTTTTTTATTTAATTGCAGCTTGAATATTTTTCTGTACATTCGAGCGTATGAGGCAGTGAAAATGTTTTTCGAAACAGCGTTTTTCGCGACTATTTCATTCGAGTCTATGAGCTTTCGAACCTGTGAGGCAGTGGAAAAATAATTCGCAACAGCGTGTGTCGAAACAGCAGTGTTCGGAACTACATACGACACCCATATTTCAGACAGACAAAATAAAATTGATTAAGTTTCAAGTTAATGTTAACATTTCTTTTTATTATAGATACCTATAACTTAATTAAATCATTGCACTTACAAGATCAACAGATAAAAAAAAAATATAGACAATTTTGGTGTGCCGCCTAGGCGGCTAGATTTGTCCTGAGATTTAAACAAATCTCACACATTAAGTTCTACGAGTTAAATTTCGTAGCATTGCGTTGCTCTGTACCATTGTGTTGATAATGTACCTACCTATTTCAAAAATAGGTAACCGCCAGAACTATTGCATTAGGTACATAGGTGCGCGACCGGAGAGCGAGGGCCGGCCGGGGTGTGAGGGATATATCTCAGATAATCGTAGGTACCTCTGGCAACCTGCGGCCCACACAGTCGGCGTGCGTTTTAGTCGGTTCCGTCGTCCTCGGTGGTGGGGGCATCCGTGAGGATTTTGAGCACATTAAAAAAGAAGGTAGGTACATAGGTACTTACCTGAAAATAACGATTTAATTGATTACATTAAATAAAATATGCTATTATAATATACAATTACTTACAAATTTATATAAAACTATGCTAACTATACAATATATACAAAAATGGGATAGAGAAAAAGAAGGGAGACTGTAATTTTAGGCATCGAAAAATTCCTCCCCATCGTACTCTACTGGTACCGTGCCCAAGAGGCTGGCGGCATTACCACGCTGTACTTACCTATATTTAAAAAATAACATTACTATTCAAAAGTTAGTTACATTAGCACAGTGTTAATATACATTAGTACCGCAAGATGTTGGCTAGGGGTAGGTATATTATACCTATTTGTATATAGTAGCTACATACAATGGTTGCATTATATGTTAGGGATAGGGATGTCTATCGCCGTCGTTGCTTTGGTCTAGGCCTGAGATGGTGTCGCACCGTGAGTTCTGCTAAAGCTAAACGAAGGCGCCCAAATCGGCGAGACCACCTGAGTTATGACTGACTCTCAGAGTCTGCTAAGGTACTTGAGGAGTGCTTTCCTAGACTTTCCCGGACTCCCTCTTAAACGATCCACATGAACTGAACACCGGGTGGTTTTAATAGAGATGACCACTTCTCTGCTTACCCCATGGTAAGTGGTGAGAATTACCACACCTAGGTACAATTCGTATAAAAGAAATAATATAATGTGATTCGTTTATAAACTTAATTACTACGATATAATGTAATTACAAAACGCATGGCAGATCTCACTGATGCGCCCTAAAGTGAAACTATACAACCAGCTGCTGTACCTAATTGTAGGTTACTAGCACAAAACAGAATAATTACAATGATTGACGTGATTATTTATACAAACAAAAATTAACTGTAATTATAGCGAGAGCCCAAAGGGGAGAGTAATGGGAACAATAAACTAGAACGACCATTAATTTGAGAGTCATGTACCTATGTAATAGTACCACCAATATGTCTGCTTGCAATATAGGTATTACAGCCAGCATCAAGATGGATTTTGACAAACAAAGTAGGTGTTCGAAATGGTCTTAATGCCTTGGTTTTCCACCCTTCCTGCTGACTGATTGTTCTGGAGGTCTAAAAAGGACACTTTATGCGATTTGTGTTAAGATAATATTTAGTTTTGCGGTCTGTTTATTAAATGAATTGTTGTGATTTAGCATATGAGTGATCATTTCACGAATTACATAGCTTTTTTTTTTTTTTTTTACGTGCGCAAAATCCCCACGGATACCTCCCCACCGGAGCCGGTGGAGGAGGTTATGTCGGACTCGAACCGACTAAAACGCACGCCGCCTGTGGGTCGTTTTGGTTGCCGAAGGTGAGGTTGACAGGCATATCCCTCGCACCCCGGCCGACCCAGGGCCATCTCTCACGATCTGGCCCTCGTCTCGGGTGTAAGGACTACAGAGTCCCCAACTCGACCCCGGAAACGGGGAGGCGAGCTAGGCGCGCCACCGCCGCGGCCTGCTTCTGCCAGGGTAACAGGCGGCTCCACCTGTCACCCCCAGGCCGGCGCTCATGGGGGGCGGAGGTCGTTCATCGACCTCCGACGCCCGAATTGCCTTCGTACGCGGGCAGCTTGGCTTGCGATCCTTCGTCGCTCCCGCTGCCGCTCCCCGAATTACATACCTATAATTTTGGCAGAAATGCTCCGTCGTTTTGAAGCGGCGGCCATGTTGAACCGATTTTTTTAAAACAGCTAAGAACACTCCCGAGGAATATATTTCTCAAACAAAAAATCTAAATCCAAATCGGTTCATCCGTTCAGGAGCTAGGATGCCACAGACAGACACACACACACAGCCACGTCAAACTTATAACACAACGTCGTTTTTGCGTCGAGGGTGCTTTTAATATCTTGATAATATGATCATTTTTAGACTTTGTACTTATTGTTCTAACGCTGACTGTACTTGCAATACAGGTATACTCAATACTCAATACATTTATTGCGTTCCATAATGTATATGTAAGTATGTGGATATCGGTTATTGCAACTAAATATAACCTTTCCCTCTTGGGAAAGGTTACATTTAGTTCAAGAACCGATAATCTATCTGTATGCCAAATTTCATCCGGTTATTTAAAAAAAAAGAAGATAATCCACTATTTAAACTCCCTGTCGCGATAAAAGGTGGGCCTATATATGTCCTTTCTCAAGTTCTAGGCCGTCTCTGTATTTACTAAATTTCATCAAGATCGGTTCAGTGGTTTAAGCCTGAAAGCGAACAGACTAACAGATAGGACTCGACGGTATTTCCATCTAATTGAGCAGTCCGACTGGGGAAGTAACTCCGCCCTACAGACTACCTCTACAGAGAACCTCGTGTTGTGTTCCCTGTGGTGAGTAGGGTATCTAGAGCTCACTGGAGAGTTTTTGTGCTGTCAATGGGAAGATCAAAAGCTTGTCCTGCTTTGTCTTTTACACTGACGGCACAGAAACTCTCTGTGCCTCCAGGGTTGGCAGCACAAGTGTGACTCCTCTGGTGTTGCACACGTCCATAGGTCACGGTAACCACTTTCCATCAGGTGGTCGTGTGCTTATCTGCTAGTTAAGTAGTATAACAAAAAATAGAAATAGTCGCAGCGGCGTAGCGATAGTACATTCGACTGCTACGCAGGTGGCGCAGGTTCGATTCCCGCTTAGTGCAAATATGAATACATTATTGGTGCCTCGCAGAGTACGTTAAGCCATCGGTCCCGGTTATCAAACGAACATCTATGGACTATGGCAATCTTCTCGATATACCTATAGAGGCAATGAGTGAAATAACCCATTCCCACAGGAGGGCTGCAGGCACCTATTAGCAGTTGTAATTGAGTAGTGATGAGAAATGCGGGACTACGACTATTATTGCGGGACGGTTGTCTTTTTTAATTACATAGGTGCATATACTCTTATTCAGTCGGTTAAGTGCCCGGTTAATGGCAATAGGCTCGCCACCTTTTACATTGGGACCTAAACATAAACTGGCGAAATATGGGTGCAAGCACCTCTGCCTACCCCTTCGGTGAATATAGCCATGAGTTTATGTTATGTGTTAGTGCTTGCACCCACATTTCGCCAGTTTATGTTTAGGTCCCAATGTAATAGGTGGCGAGCCTATTGCCATTAACCGGGCACTTATAAACCTGCGATAAATATACATATAACTTCGAAAAGCATCGTAAAACAACGTTTACCAGGTCAGCTAGTAAACTAAAAAAAATATATAAAATTAATTCATGCAATCTTGCGTATCTTTTCATCAATCACTCATCGAACTGCGAGCTTCCAAATAAATGAAAATTGCAATTTTATGAATTAGGTTAAGCAAGTAGGTAGACGGCTCTATAGAAAAGGTAATTAGGAACTCTTTTTTTTATATAGAACACGTCAATTATACTCACCTCATTCTTAGACATTTGAAACTCGAGAAAGTTGCGGTTTTATTCGGTATGAGTACAACATAGCCGTCCGCCTCGCCGCAGTCATGCAGGTAGGGAGGTAGGTATTAAGTAGATACTTACATAATTAATAATGTGACGAGAAGGAAAATACAAAAGCAACCTTAATCCTTAATTTGTATTGCAGCACGTGTGTCTGATTTTTGCCTACTAAATTCAATTTTCTTTTTAACTAGGTAGGTACCTATAGTCTTGACTAATCTTCTTTTTTTTTAAGTACCTACCTACTTAGGAGGTCATATTAAAAATGCTCTCCATAATAACTTATCTAAATACACACAAAATATCGTGTAAGGCTACACATAAATAATAATAAATCCACAGGTGTTGCGTGTGTAGCTACCGATTTCTACGGGAGCGGCGGCATTCCATCGCTTTCGAAAAAAAAGGATTAAAAAGTTTATAGACCCTTTTGTCGCATCCAATCTTCGTTCGGGAATTTTTCACTAGAAAAATAAGTCATGTGCTTATTCTTTTCGTCTGAGGTCATGTGTTCATCAAATCATGTCCATGTGCATGAAATATAATCAATCTATTTTGGAGATTAATATTTTATGGCTTCGTCTAAGGTGACTGTGATATGGATGAAGGAATGAATAAATTTGATTTGATAGGTTTTATAAATAAATAGTGGCAAACATGGTGGCAACAATTTAAGGTTTGAAATGCATTGCATGCACATGCATTTGAATTTTTGACCTTAATATTTTATTAGTGGCATTTTGTTTCTTCCTTAACTTAGTTGGTTGAAGTTGAAAATCTGTGAACGTAGGCTATAAGTATATTACCCTGTCTGCTTAGATTTGATTTAACAGTTTACCAGACTATTTGCAAGTGTCGTTGTTGTTGCGGGACGATTTCGTAAATTGTGGAACTGGTCGCAGGACGGGACGGTTGACGATGGTCTTTTCTAGCTTCGAAAAGTTCGAAAACCAAGCACTTAAAAACTATAATGCATAGCCAGTTCCAGTTTTACAGTAGTTACATAGTACACTAAAGCTAATTGAAAATGTCTTGTTGAACTCGCTAAAGTTATAAAAAAATACAAATCGATAACTAACCGAAGCCGGTTGCCGGTTGTAGTCAATATCAACAATAAGCGACATGCGTGAATAGAGAAGCGAGCCCTGCGAACGCATGAAAATGTTTGTTTCCGAACGCTAGTCTGCGAGCGCATGCGCCCGGTGTTTGACGTGTGCTGATTGTCAAATTTTCATTTATCGTTTTGACATTGTTTCGTAATATCGTAGTTGAAGTGGTGTGTTTTTATTATTTTATTGTTAAAGTTTAATAATCAATAAGTTAAAATGGAAAGGAATGACCGTAAAACGAACTCTCGTAACCACACTATTACAATGGACTGTAAAGATACAAAGTTTATCATGCGAAAAATAATTTTGGATTTCGTCGTCCTATTTTGTGGTGAGTTGTGATGTTTTTACGAATTTATTTGATACTGTGTTCTGTTGTTCTTACTGCACTTTACAACTACCATTTAGTATACGTATTGTGATAAACTGATTATTTAGTAGACGTTTTATGATAAACTGGAAGAATAACATTGTTTATAATGCAAATAAAAATACGTTATCTTAATATTTTCATCACTGACATCACTAAAATAAAAAAATTAGCAAAAACTAGATACCTGTATCATAAAAGCACAGTTACATTATAATATAAGTACAAACATAATTATCTTATCAGTGTGAATAACAAAACTGAACAATTATACTTAACATAAATGTATATCTATTTACAATTTATTTTTTACACTATTTGAGTCATATCCGCAATTAGGATATTGTTAGGATGTAATTAGGTAATGATCCATTATAATACATGATTATAATAAATCATTAATTTCCAATTAGATTTAAGAAGCTTTCCTTCAGTCTACTTGAACCATTATAATTTTAATTAAATACATTACTTTGGTTCAAGTTAAAAAAAAATGATTCAAATTATATATTTGGAATTTGGTATTGGGGAAGTAGTAAATTTAAATATAGAACATTAAAATAATATTGAAAGATTCATTAAGGTAACTTATTGAAACTGAATTTCATTTTGAATGATGCTATTATAGTTTTTTATTATTGCATTCTAAATTAAAAAAAAATGAAATTAAACATAACTTGGGAAGGATCAATGATAAATTCTACTATTATCAGTGAGTTCGGTACTATTCAAGGACTGGGTTTGGCGGCACTTATCAATAGTTCTATTTAAGTACTATTGTAGAGCAGAATGTTTTTTATGACATTATACCTACTGTTTGTTTTAGTATCTTGTATGATATACAAATTAATCACACATAGTTACCAAATAAATACGCAATACATTTTGAATATTGGGTTCTTGCTTTCTATGTTGTAATAGCTGGAAAAATATCATCATCCTAGATAATTCTCGATTGCATCAGAGACTTTTATCTTGGACTCTGGGATATGCTTACTTCTTTACCTTCTTTAGATTTAATTGCCACTGGACTTGCCACTCCGGAGAGGAAAACTATGCCAGAGCCTCACCCGTCAAAAATAATGGCTAACAGGTAACTGTACCTGAAAGCCAGTGCAGCTTGGCTTCTAAAATCTTATTGTGCTCATAAGTGACTTCACTTAAAACTATATGATTATATTTCCTATACATATGATAATATATTTCTAAGCAGAACATAGAATATAAATTATTATTATGATATGTAAATTATTATTATGCTATGTAGATTATTATTATGCTATTTATTATTATGCTAAGTAAATTACTATTATCATGTAAGTTATTCTTGTATTATTATGCTATGTAAGTTATTCTTGTACTATGTAAACACTGGATGCGGAAGGCATGATTGGGTGCTACAGTACATATTTTAAGAGAGGCCTATGTTGTTCAGCAGTGTAGTACTCAATTGCTAGAGAAGACACTGTCTACTTATTTGTAAAACTTGCAATTTTAAAGGTTTATGTTGGCCTTCTCTAGCATGATAAATGTTGGCTAAGACAAATTTAAGGACCCCCTTCTAAATAAACAAGCCACTGTTGCACGGTTTCCTTTCAGGGTTGTAGGGTTAGGCAACAGTCAATACCGAAAAAGCTGATAATTAAGCCAATTTCAAAGAGAAATAGAAGTATAGATTCCAGGCTCCAAAGTTTAAACTTGATATTGACAATGTATTTATATTTTCACTGTATCATAGTACTGTTCTCACGATCAATTTCTTTCAATAACAAAGGCAAAAACACAAACGAAATCATTACCCTTTCAAACTAAGTTTCATGTAAACAAACACTGTTTCACCATCCAGTAATAAGGACTGACATAACAAAGTTTACTGACACATTAACATGCAACACTGAGTTGCATGTCTCACTGACACAAGGCTCTCATTGATGGCCACCAGTATTCCCATTCATACACTGTACTTGGAAATATTCCGTTACTAGCTGTTGCCCGCGGCTTAGCCTGTAATTTTAAACCCACCTATTCCTGGAATAATATTTTTTTTACGTGCGAAGAATCCCCACGGATACCCCACCCTGTGGGTCGTTTTTGGTTGCCGAAGGTGAGGTTGACAGGCATATCCCTCGCGCCCTGGCCGACCATCTCTTTCGATCTGGTCCTCCTCGGGTGTGGGGGCCACAGAGACCCCGCATTGCGTGCCAGTTTTAGCCAGATCCGTTCAGCCGTTAAAACGTGTTAGAGTAACAAACATCGTCACAAACTTTCGCGTTTATATTTGTAGTAAGATTTTTGCGCGCGTTGGACTGAGACTAAAGATCTGAAATGTCATGTTCTCGTCGAGATAACATTATCTTTATCTTGGAGTTTAATTAAGACTAGCTGCTGCCCCCGGGTCGGTTTGCGTGAAATACTGACTACTACTACTCCATCTCTTATTTCCGGAATAAACCGGTGTACCCAATTCTAAGATATACCCCTGTGCACCCTAGAATAGGACCCTACGCACCCTTCTAATGTCTTTGGGGCACAATCAAACCCCACTTCCTAGGCACTGCACCTACTAAATAATGGACGAGGTTCTGGCGCAGTGGCAACTGCTCCCGGAATAGCTGACGTACCAATCGAAAGGAATAAGTGGACCCAGGGCTCCAAAGTGCACACTTTGGATACTACTGGAAATTCCAGATTATAATCTATCTCTGTTTCAAATATCTTCCAGATCCGTTAATTTCAGTTGGTGTAAAAAATGTAACAATGTCACCCTTCGAAGATGTCACCAATTCTAACAAGTAAAGTCGACGTGCTACTTTTAGCACTGTTATCTGTGGTTTCGCAACGAAATCAATGCCCTGTCGCAATTCAAGATTGTATGCGTTCAAACGAGTTATCAAATTCGCGGGTTATATATTGATTGCATCGATTGTTCGATAGACTTTGAAATCTTATTAACGTTTGGATGTATTTGGACTCCATCTAGATCTTTGGAATCTAAGCCAACTTTACCGTCTGGTATACCTGCTAATTAACGGACCAGGCTCCGGGTGTCAGCTTCCGAACCGGATTTCGAATGCCAAGTTTTACGGAAGCGCTAGCTAGGCTTCCGTAAAACTTGTCTTTTATGAAAGCGACTGTCTAATCGAATGTTTAAGAGGCAGATCTAGCGATCCAAAATGCAAGCTTCGAATGCCAAGTTTCACGGAAGCGCTAGGCTTCCGTAAAACTTGTCTTTTATGAAAGCGACTGTCTAATCGAAAGATTAAGGGGACAGATCTAGGGATCCAAAATGCAAGCTTTGAATGACACCAGGCTTAACTTCAAAATGGTGATAATTGTATTGAAACTCTTCTGAAACCTACAATGCGGTGTGTTGAACTGATCACGGAATTAAAACTAGCATGTCTATTGACTATTAAAATTGGAAATCATAAAAGAAGCGGACAATAAACTTAGATACATTCACTTTTAATCACTTAAAGGTCGTTAAGCGAACTGTGTTACCAGTTACAAAACTTTCAGACCTATCGGTTGTTTAGTTTAGGTTCGCGCTCTTGGAAAGCCTGGGGGGTTTACTGGGATTCTTCCTGCCATGGACATCCTCTGATCTCTAATAATAGAAATATTACTATAAATACAAACGTAGATACTACTTCACCGTGAGACCGCTCATGAAATCAACAGCGTTTACCGGTTCCCTAGCTGTAGTTGGGTTCACAGCGGCTCGCAGGATGTGAACAGAGTTTCTGTCCGCCAACAAAGTGGCAGGTAATTGGCTCGCTGTCAAAACATCCTACGCACAGAGCTGTCAGATTAAACGTATCCGTTAAGTAGGCATTCGCGTATGACAGGCGGGATGAGGATACCATCGTATCGTGTTTGTGAATTAAAAAAAAAGTTCCATTTTTGAATCGGTTTGACTTGGTATGCTTTTGTGTTTTGTCTTTTGAAGCTCGTGTTAAATTGATATTATTTGTCTTTTTTTAAAAGAAAATGTGGCATAGGAATGCTTTATGGAAGTTGGTGATAAATATGCTCAAAGACTAAGGACCCGTATTCCGGAAGAATATTCAGTCCTGAATCTGTATTTATAACTAGCATTGAGGACAGATTGTCATTGTCAATCTGTCAAATCTGTCAATGAAATTTGAGTCTGAGTATGGTGCTGAAAAACGGAGAGTGGGGAAAAGTACAATGTACTTATATTACAATAAGTAGCCAATTTCTATGCCGCATGGCTTCCGGCAGAGTAGAATTTGAATCACCCCATCTCTTCCCATGCGGTGTTGTACAAGGCGACTAAGGTATAGGGCTGTTTAATATCAGGTATACAGCCCAGACGTCAATAGGCTCACCCCCTAATACGTTAACCTCCGTCTAACCCTCCGGGGATAAAATCGTGATTATATGTATGTATATATGTCTATAAAATAAAAACCAATTCTAAAATCCGTTGTGCTTTTAGTGTAGTTTGGAAGAATTTCACCCTTTAGTTTCAGTTTTTTAATTCCCTAATACCATTGATCTTTGGTTAGGTTAAAATTATTACACATCATATAAGAGGATATTTTTTGAATCATAATATTATCAACACAATATAGCATAGGTAAGAGCTCGTATGCAGATTATTTTTTCTTGGCTGCCTTGTCGGAATGTCTTTGTCGCTGTTAATGAAAAAAAATCCTTGCCTATGAAATGAATTCGTAAAGATTAGAAGCTTAAATCTTGTAAGCTGGTTTTGGGGTCGACATGTGTCACCTTCTTATTAAAAAATATTGAATGGAACTACTCATGTACAAATAAATAAATCTCTACGATGACAGTAGATACAATTCTACCATTTTTTAGGTTTTTCTGAACCGAGCAGATACTTAATCTTTGCCTTGGTCTTGTCTATACCTCAATTAGATATGAATGACTGTATAAAACCTGCCCCTTTAGATAGTATTGTAAAATAGAATGTAATGACGAATGTATAGATTTGACGTTTATGACATGCGTTGACGACTGTCAAATACGTCAAATCCCATACATTTGTCATTCTATTCCACAATATGCCGGGTCATTGAATTAATACTTGTTTCTGGGGGCAGGCATAAGCAACCCGTCTAATTCTTTACTTCATTCCAAAAAAAATTAGATGAATGCCGCATTTGCCGCGTAAAAAAAACAAAAAAATAAACACGACAAATAGCTATAATTTTCTGGGGTCTATCCATCATAAATTTTATCCTATTTTTTTCGGTCTTAGCAGGGCACACACCAAAGCAGCATTTGCTACGGACGCAGCAAATTACCAAAAAATGGTTCATGCCAAGAGGTGCCAAAAGCATTTGCTGCTTTGGTGCATTTATTGCTTCAGTATGTGGTCCTTATGTAACTGTTGCGTACACGCATACGTCACGCGCTCGCAGCCTATCAGCGCCTGCGCCGCCCTTGGATCCACAATACTTATATGCAACATGTATTTGGCTGTTGGCCTTCCGCACCTAAATGAATTGACGCTTTGTCCTCAAGCATTGGCACTGGCAGTGATGTCAGTATTCTTTGACGAATTAAAGTTACGAGTGCATTTCACTTATCATGTTGTTTTATTTATCTCAACTGATTACTGGAAATGTTAATTCTAGGTATTACTTCAACAAGATGTTCTTCGAACTGTTTCATTTTATAAAACTAACATTACAGTAAATTATAATGGTACCTACGCTTGTGAGGAGACCAGTTTTGAGAGGGTATTTGTAATGATAGCGTAGGCATGAAGAAACGTACCTGCCTACTAGTATAGTTTAGTAATAGTGCTAGTACCTACTATAGTACGTTCACTATATTATTGTATTTTAGACAGCTCACACACAGCGGTCGATATAACTTGTTCTTGCGTCAACGCCTAAAACACCGAATAAAAATTAAGCGCCAATACGTCATATTTCATTGACAAGGTCACGTCAGTCAGAAAGCAATTTTAGGGATGCAGTTAGTCGATCGATTGTGTTTTTATTACAATAACTTGAAAATGTTTCAATCGAAAAATACTACTTGAAAGTACATTATTTTTTAAAAGTTACTGACGGTTTTTCTTGACATTTTATTAATTTAAACTGATTATTTGTCACGCGGGCACTATGAAAGGATTTATCTAAGGTGCGTTGTTGTCATTTAAATCTAAAATATTCCAGAACTAGATTCCTCAATGTGAATGAACGTTTTGGAGATTAGCGTGTGCGTTATGGCCCACAATCGTTTTAAGATAAATTCAATGCTTTATTGTTATGTATAGATAGATCAAAAAAAATAATTTCACATAAAATGATGATACTTATATTTTCATTTATAGATTAATCGAGGTGTTTAACTTAATCGAAATTTTGAATTTTTATGCAATCACTACCTACTTCCATCTGTCTAAAATACAATAATATAATGGACTGGAGGTTGCTTTCTGTATTTGTAAATATATATAATTACTTATTCATCATATATGACTAGAAATATATCAACCTTTAGTCATTTTAGTGCCATATGCTTAGCGCATATACTTTCAGTATTTTTTCTACTAGCTACATAAATGGCGCTCTCTAAAACAAAGTAAATTTGTAATTATAATTGTAATAATATAGAATAGATACATATAATTCGGCGGTTTAACAGATTCAATCAGTAATCTCAAATAATTATGTATTAAGATGGTTTTCCGTGATGTAGTGTGGGTTTATAGATTTTTGTCGTAAACGGCACGGCAAACGACCACAACTATCCCCACACACGCAGTGATTGCTTACTATGATGACTAATAAGCAGCTGATGAAGAGTTTCACTTGTTACATCATCTATACTCTGGCGTTCCACGTCGACAATATGGAGACTTTTTGTGAACACGACAAATAGCTATCATTTTCTGGAGTCTATCCATCATAAATTATATCCTATTTTTTCGGTCTTAGGGGGGCAGGGCACACACCAAAGCAGCATTTGGTGCAGCAGTTGTCAGTGCAGTGGGAAGTCCAAAGGCTTGTCATGCTTTGTCTTCTACACGGTCGGCACAAATTCTGTTTTTACAGGGTCGGCAGCACGAGTGTGACTCCTCTGGCGTTGCACACGTCCATAGGCCACGGTGACTACTTTAAATCAGGTGGAACGTATGCTTATCTGTCACCTGAGTGGTATAAAAAACGTGTATGCGTACACACAGGTCACGTACGAACTTTTTAAATCTGTACGTAATAATTGTAAATTTGATTAAATTCCAATTTTAAACAAACAAACAAATTTTCCACAACATTCTACACAACACTATCTAGACCAATGGTGAGCATAGCTTAACTAGCTTGTGTTATGGAATCTAGAATGCGGATAAACAGGCTTAGATACTTTTTTTCGTAAATACATACATGTCATATATAGAAACACCCAGACCAATGCAAATATACATATTCATGCATCCAAATATTTGCACTGCGCGGGAATCGAAGTCGCGCCTGCGTAGCAGTCGAACGTTTTATCGCTACGCCACTGGGGCCGTCGTTCTTTCAGTATCTGTTAGTATGTTCAGTCTACATTCAGGGTGTCGTAAGAGACGACCAACGGAAAAATAGGCAGATAATATCACTGCGAGAGAAGGAAAACTTGAAATAAAAGACTGTACGAACCAGTCTGGCCAGCGTGGAAACAGTATTGAGAGAGGCCTAGTCCAGCTGTGGACTGCGACGAGCTAGTGGTTTGTTTGTTTGATTTAGTTAGACTGTTACTGGTGAAGCTAATACATCCATTATAATACCTATATCTAATATGTATGTATTAAGCTTTTATACACAATTTAAAACTACCTACTTAATTTTCGAGATCTATAAACTAGTAATTTATTTTTAGCTTAAATGTCAAGTTTTTCTACCAATGAATTATACTTTCGGTCACAAGTGTATAACAGGTCTTAGCTCAGCTTGTTCTGCAGATTATTTCTACAAATACCATGTTATTTTAGTAGCTGTCTGAATACATCACCTCAGTCCCATTGCGTGTGACTGTACACTCGGAACCTGAACGAAAGAACTGTTCCTAGATATATAATTTACTTCAAACGTCAATTCATTTATTCCAATAACTGTTATTGTAGATAAGTATACTTAATTATGCAAAGTACTGCGATAATGTTCGCCAAGTTGCTGGAAAATGCATAAATATAATTCGAGGAGACATCTATTCCGGTTATACGACCACTACTGGTCTGTGAAGAGTCTCTGGGAACCTCCGGGTACTATCTCGCCGAGGGCTCTATAACAGCGAAGCAGTTACGTTACTTACTGCCAGCAGGGGACGCTGTTGATGTGGACGGGTGATCTTACCTTTCAATGTGGGCCATTTCACCCATATACCTTATTTTTCTCCTAGAGAGGATGTGAGGTTCTGGGTATCCAGCCGTTTCGTCGAACTTACCTATTTCCGTGCAAAAGCTTACGATCTGTTCCAAAATTCGTCACCTACCTAGCCTAGTTCACGAGGGTATCTAATAAATTTTTAAATAGGTTCTAATTTATCTCTGGCTAACGGTATTATCTCGATAAGCATAATTATACATAATCTTCAAAAGTAAGCTATCTGGATCCGAAGCCATCAAATCAATTAAGTTACATTAATTACGTAGCCCTATTGACACATAATAATTATCGTCATCGGTTAGCTATTAATATACAGTCCACCTGCGCAAGCGCATATCACTGCACCGCAGGTGTCTGCGCAACGAGTGCAACGAATTTACTTTTTAAATGCGCAAAGAAAAAGTTACATTATAGATACTTACACACCTGTTTGCAATTAGCTATCGGAGGGTATCAGTGAATTTGTCCGAAAGTGGACGTTAATGTTGCCGAGTCGTACTCAAGACTTAAGTACGTACTTAACACGTTTAAGTGGTGGTGGTATTGCAACCGTACCGGCTTTGCGGTATCTCTCAAACGTCCTGGGTTAACAATAATTAAGCGGTGTATCCTTTTTGAAGCTTTTGGCAATGAGTATGTAAAAGCTGTAGAACGTACACGAGTTTTGTACCTATCGCGGAATTTCTGATTTACATTGATTAAGATTCCGAATAAAAATTTTTGTGTGTTTATTGCATTGCAAAGTAAGACACAGGTGCCACAGGGCCTTCGGTACTATTACCCCGCAATGCTGTCTGTAATCATTTTATCATTTATGTATGTGTTATTATGTACATGTCGACCTTGAAATAGTTTTTATTAGTTTGAATGAATTTTTAATGTAGTTTTTTTGACGTAAAGATGATTAGCATTTATTTTAAACATTTTTTTGATCACTTGTGAGCTAGTCCATACTTATATTATAAATGCGAAAGTCTGTCTGTTTAAGTGTGAAAGCGTACCTTCGACCTATCACAGAGATGAACTGGCGTTCAGAGAAGGATATAGGCTAACTTTTAAATAGGGGTTAAAGATGTTAAATAGGGGATGAAATTGTATTTAAAAGATCCTCATCTCTGGAACATAACCTGCAGTTATTTGTTACACAGATAGATTAGAGCTTAGGAAAGAACATAGGCTATGTTGGGTCGCGATAACCGACTATACGTGGTCGCGGGCAACAGCCAGTTTATGATAATTTAGACAAGAGAATTGTAATATTCTGTACGAATTAATTCGATAGGCTTTGGTTTCATATTCTAACCGCACACAATCCATATGAATATGAATGTGTGGTAGAATTTGTAGAACAATTGCTGCCGTGATACGAATACGCGGTTTCGATTGAAATCCATTCGCTTGTCCAATATTATATATGTGAAGGTTACCGGCATGGAGTGGCATATTGATATTAAACTTAGTTAAAATTACAACCGCAGTATTAAATGTAACAAGACCGGTCGTAATAAAAATACTGTTAACATAAGCGATACCACCGTATTATATTTAATTAAGTTATTCTTCCATTATAAACGCATACGGCGAATATTAGATAATTGTAATTTGGTACTCTAATTTTGCTAACAAGAGTTTTACTTTTTGTCAAAAATTGTACTACTATTCAAGCTACAGAATGTCGTTTATTATTCCTGTTGACACAATGATTTTTGAATCATGGTATACTTTAATTTAAAAAAACACCAGTTGTAAAGTTTATAGCCGTGTTTAAAAATAGCTCTTTGACCATACTCAACTGTAAATTACGGCTAATTTTAATACCGGCATTCTGTTTTTCTATCAGTTTTATGTATTTTTATAACGGCTTAATCAACACAGATTGCGTGCTAATTCATTCATGTAAATGTATAACCAATTATTGTGATTAGCATGAGTAATAATTACTTTTCATTTCAATTTGCGTGATTAACATAAGTGAATCGAGAAAAGAGCACTTAATCATAGTAGCTAATTAATAATTACCTTGATTTATGCATTATGGCTTATGCATTTCAACACGTATTCAGGTATAGGTACTTAGGAACAGCATGTGACCTCATTGGCAGCATGCCTAATTAGATTCGCTTTAAAGACGAATTAAATACTTGAAGTCTATCTCTTTTTATACCCCCATTATGGTGAATTTACACTGCTTTTTTATGGGCAATAAAAAGGCGACGTAATTGTCTTATTATAATGATAAATAGTATAGTAAGATAAGCTTACTTTTTGTTGTAATCAACAAGGAAAACGGGTAATGAAAATGGGCTAAGACAAAATATATACCCCTAGTATCAGTAGTCCGATTAAACAGTCCGATGATCGCACTACTGAGACTTTTTCGGCTCAGTAATCCGATGATGCAGATGATTCTAAACCATCGGACTACTGAGTCTTTTAGTCCGATTCGACATTCCGAAATAAGAAATGAATGGAGTAGTATTAAAATTTTTTTACACATTTACACTTGCATATTTTGCGGTACGCAAGTTATAGGAGAAAAAGGGACATCTTAAAAAGTTTAAAATAGGTACATGTATGAAATAATTTTTGCTGATAAATAACTGTCATCTCTCGTTTAGAGTCTCTGAATCTGTAAAGCTTATATCTGCATGCTCCATCTTTACATATCCAAGCTTGAAAATTTTTATATCTTAGTCAATATACTTCCAATAACTAAATAAGTAACTGCAATTTATGGTAAACAAAGAGTGCCTATAAAATAAAATGAGTAAAATAAATAAACAAACCTGATCACAAACTGTGCCTGAAGCGTTAAAACAGTAGTCCTGAATCAATGAATGAAATATTTGTACATAAATATAAGTACCCTAACATCGCCAGAGTATATTCCAAGATCCAAAATTAGAAGTTACAGTATTCAATACATTTTTTAAGCATTTACTTAATCGAGAAGTAACAGTAAGAATGGTACCTATTTTGCCCTTTACAAAAAATCTGAACTTTTAATCTTTGCCACACGATACGATTGCGTTCCCACGTGTTGTGTGATGGCGCGATTGGCCACGTGCGCTAGTGGACTGTATTGCGGGGAAGTAGCTAACTGTTCCATTGACGCTTTACACACAAAAAGACAGGTGATCGGGTTGCCGCGGGCGTGATCCAAGCAATGAATGCAACCCGAGAAATTAGGAGAGGATGCACTAACCTTCACGACACACGTGTTTTCATCGCAGCCGGTACACGGATCTTCTCTTCCTTGCTCAGGAGCTGCCGTCAGCATCACTAGATCACTTGAGGAACACACGAGAGGCACAATCCGATCGGTAAAAGTCTATGAAGCGGTAAAAATGTAACAAATATTATTCATTTTTGAGAGACGCGAGCGCGGTCCGCCTTTACGCTGGCTAGTTCATAGCGGGACTGAATAAGCGTCTATTGTGACAAATGGCGGACGGAAACTATCTCTAGTACTATACTATGGTTAGTGCGGGAGGGGAGCTGGGTATAGAAGGAGTGTGTTTCCGCGTCAAGAAATACAGCTTCTACATCGGCGCAACCATTCCCCCCGGCTTGAAGGGTTACCTTCGAAACGACAAATGCGAAACAAATCTAAAGTCTAATCTAAATCTAGGTTTGGGAAATAACAACTAAAATATAAACCTAGATTGGAGCTCGTGCCTACCGCTGGCTAGGCAGAGGGCAGAGGCGAACAAACAACACAACGCAACAGTCTCGACCAAGACGAGACGCGATTAGCCAACAACAAAATAAGGGTCTCTTCACGTGGGACCGATACAACAAGCGAGTGCTTCTTCTCCTCGGGTGGTTCGGAAACCGTAGTGGGATTGAATTGACTAACTGGCCACCCATCTAACGCGGCATGAATCCAGGACGGTCCACCAAACCACAACGGGTGATCCAAAATTTGCGAAGGAAGCAATCCACGAGAGAGACAATCGGCTGGGTTGTCGGTGCCAGCAACGTGAAAGAGATTATGTGGCGCCAATTCAGATTGAATTTTTGCCACTCTATTAGCGACGAATGTGTCCCAACGATGGGGCGAAGAGTGGGCCCAACACAAAGCGACTGTTGAGTCCTAAAAGCTAAAATTCTACTAATATTAATGCGAAAATTTACAATTATGTCAAATAAATTACCTTAAAGATTCCGACCACAATACAAAATGTCATTAAGCGACACGGAAGTGCTAGTCTTAGCACTGCCATCCAAAACTACGCGGAGTTTTAGTAGTAAGCTTATCTTCTCTAATAACTCCGCGGTGCGGGATAATGTACGAAGGCTGGGTCCCGCCAGTGTCCGCAGGCGCAGGTGAGATGTAACCTTTATCTAAATATTCGTTAACAACCTCATCTTAGGCCCGCTTCGACTTTGGGGACGCCTGCATCTTTCGTTCCAAACAAAGAAAGCGTTTTTCAGCGGATACACGGGAGCCACCGAGCGAAAACTTGCGGATGGTAGACTCCAGTGGCGGCTCGACGGTGCAACAGAACGAAGCAGTCGAGTGACTAAAACTATCTATAGAAGCGGGTGCGGAACCAATTATAACAAAACCAAGAACTGTTTCCAGTGCGTGCGGAGCGGGGTACGTCGGTCCCCCTTGAACCTTACGTGATAACTGGAGGTGCGGGAGAATCGAAGCGCCGATCAATATATCGACGACTCCAGGAACAGCGTAAGTCTCATCTGCTAAAGGCAAGTCTTTAAATTTCGTTAATAAAGACGTGTCAACCGGGACGGTAGGCAACTGTTCAGCTATTCTATCTATAACGAGCGAATCCATGTCAAACCAAATATTATTATTAAAACGAGATCTAAACCTTGTTTTAACGGTGCCACGAACAGCTGACTGTAAGCTTCCAAAACCCTTCACCACTGAGCGGGTTGAACGCTTATCAACATTGAAACCAAGACGCCGACAACAATCTTGAGTAATGAAATTACTTTGCGAAGCGCCATCTAACAGCGCTCGAACAATGCGCGGCTTACCTAATGCATCAACAATAACAACGCGAGCGGTCGCAAGACACACAGTAGTGAGTGCAGCACTAGCGGAGAACGAACACAAGGTGACGTCATCCGCGGCGGTCACCGGGCGGGCCGGAGCGCGCGCGAGCGCGGGCTGCGGCTGCGGCGCAGGCTGCCGTGTGTCACCGCTCGACGAGCCAACCGTGCTCACATTGGATGCGGCATTACTATTCTCAAAATGAAGCAAAGTGTGGTGTCTCGCTTGACATTTGCGACAACTATTTCTACTATTACATAAAACAACGCGGTGTTTAGTACCGAGACAATTAAAACAAAAATTATTAGCGCGAACAAATTTATAACGATCACTAGGCGACAATTTTAGAAAACCAGGACACCTGTACAGTTGCGAATGATGAGTACTACACAAAGAGCAAACAGGTGATTGTACATGTGCTGGTGCGGTACTAACATAAGTATGAGTTGACCTCAGTGACTTCGATGACGCATCTACTTTGCGTGCAGAATCAACAACTATCTTCGCGCCTTCATGTTTCGATGAAGAGCGTTGCAATACTTTTATATGCTCGCGAACAAAACTTTCTAAGTCTTCGAACTTAGGAATTTTATTGCCGCGATGATCCGACTCAAACAAACGAATGGTTTCGGAATCTAATTTCCTTAAACCCATATACAAAAATACGAAGTCGCAGAGGTCATCGATCTTTAGGTTCTTTACGGCGCGAACAGCTGACGCGAAAGTATCTAGAAATTTCTCTAAGTTTTGATCGTTACATGCCGTAACAGATTTCAAATCAAACATCTGATCTAAATAGGCGTTAGCTACCGATCTTTTATCCTCATACCTAGCTTTCAAAGTATTTAAAATTAAATTATAATTCTCGGCACTAAACGTAATTCCAGCGCAAACGGCTATAGCTTTACCAGTCAATTTTTCAACGAGATAATGCAATTTTTCGTGATCTGTCAACGAATCGTTCTTATCTATTGTATTCTCAAAACTATCTATAAATAGACACCAATTGCGAATGTTACCATCAAATTCGGGTATTTGAATTGGTGGCAACTTAGGTCGGTCGCGAGTGGGGTTGGGTAGGTCAGCCGGTTTCTCCAAACTCCTAGCGACGCGTTTGATACGACAATACAAATCGTCAAACGACGACAAGGCTTGATAACTCACTGAGTAATCGGGATCCAAATTCAACTCTAAAACGTTGATGTCGTGTACTAAGGTTTCGAAATCCGCGCGTAGACTATCTAAGTTTTCTATAGAACACAAGAACGAATCTCTGATGGCCAAATCAGAGGTTTTAAGTGCATTATCATAAATCGATTGTACGCGAGAGTAAATCATTTCTCTTTTAGCGTATAAAAGTTTCAATTGAACTTTACCGGTCTTATCAACCTTTGGGGACATGTTTACAATTAAATCTCAAACTAAAGTGCGGTAAACAACAAATATGAAATGACTTAATCTTAGCGGTACAGAGCAGCGGCGCGGCGCGAGCGATACTCCGCAGGTAAGGTAGGTATTTACAACTGTGAATGCACGCTTGAACAAAACGCGCCTAGCAACAGCCAGGTCGTACTTACGCGAGCCAGACCGCTGTCTAGGTTCAACTATTATTTCAGAGATTAAGTATTGCGTAATATCTATTCAAATTAAAATACTTTCGTATGAATTGGAATGAGATGCGAGCGAACAACGTAATTGAAAAAATAAAACAAAGCCAAATGCGTTAGGTATTACACTGTGCCTATGCACTAGGGTGTCTAGTATACCTAAGATCTAAGCCTAAATGCCTAGATGCGGGGTTTTCTACTAAAATAACTAGGTATTTAGGCGCGGTGCGAAAATTGCGAAATACGACTAAGTGTTGATACGATACCTAACCTATGTATGTACTAGGTAGGTACTATGCGAGCCAGCGGCGAACGGACCACAAATCTAATCCTAAATGTCTGGATGCGGGGTTTTCTACTAAAATAACCAGGCATTTAGGTGCGGTGCGCTTATTCCCATTAGAATAATAACAAAACTACGAACTACGGCTAAAATCCGGTTCGATCAGGACCAAAGAATGATGGCGCGATTGGCCACGTGCGCTAGTGGACTGTATTGCGGGGAAGTAGCTAACTGTTCCATTGACGCTTTACACACAAAAAGACAGGTGATCGGGTTGCCGCGGGCGTGATCCAAGCAATGAATGCAACCCGAGAAATTAGGAGAGGATGCACTAACCTTCACGACACACGTGTTTTCATCGCAGCCGGTACACGGATCTTCTCTTCCTTGCTCAGGAGCTGCCGTCAGCATCACTAGATCACTTGAGGAACACACGAGAGGCACAATCCGATCGGTAAAAGTCTATGAAGCGGTAAAAATGTAACAAATATTATTCATTTTTGAGAGACGCGAGCGCGGTCCGCCTTTACGCTGGCTTGTTCATAGCGGGACTGAATAAGCGTCTATTGTGACAAATGGCGGACGGAAACTATCTCTAGTACTATACTATGGTTAGTGCGGGAGGGGAGCTGGGTATAGAAGGAGTGTGTTTCCGCGTCAAGAAATACAGCTTCTACATCGGCGCAACCATTGTGACTGTTTCAATATTTGTTTCTATGCATTATCAGCTGTTATATCCGTACCGCTTAATATTACTAGAGACACCGAAAATAGGGGAAAAGGGTTCTGGAATAAGGATGACATAAATCGACCCATGTACTCCGTACATTAATGTTATTAAACTACCGCATACGACAGGCATATGCCAGCTGGAAGCTACTTCGATATGAGGATTACTTATTGATAGTATCTAATGTATTGATTTTACTCTCAGGCAATAGTTTGTGAAATAGAATAAATTATTAAAGTATAACAAAAACCCGGCTGCTTTCGATAACATCTAAACAAGTTTGATAGCAAGCGGTGCCCATTTGCCAATCATAAACTAAAAGAAAATTATTGGGTACCGCCTGCTATCGAACTTATTTCGATCTTTTAGACAGCAGTCGAGTTTTTTATATTTTATTATATTTTTATCGCCTTCCAATATCCTTCATTTTGATACCCTGCTACGCCAAAAATCCGCCGCACAGTTTTTATTGACATTTTATGTGCCCTATGACACTCAGGAGATGGATACCTTTCATTTGTGACCCCATTCATCGAAATCCGTGCAGCCGTTAGGTCTATACAGAGGAACAAAGAAAACTACATTACATACTTACACGCGTAACACATTACCCTCGCTGACGCAGTCGGGTAAAAGCGGTAAAATGATGGAGCACAGCTTTATAGCTTTATAATATACTACCTATAACATTAAAAATATTGATAATTTGAATGTGTATAAGGGTAAACTCAAAAACTATATGCATCAAATGTAATCATTTAAAGTAGGCAGAATAGAGGAAAACATTTATTAAAAATTTCTAAATTATTGTAAATCTCATTTTAAGTGAACTTTATGTTGTTATGAAAAATAAATGACTTTAACCCTAAAATTGCTTGTATAAGGGGGTAATCTATGGGCTAAGCGGTCGTAAGAACCATGAATATTTTTATACATCTGAAACTGCTGTACTAATTGAACTGGTATATTCATTTCACCTATTTCTGTGTGTACTTTCTGTATACCTTCACAACCATATCCTCATTTGTGCAACTCAATTCATTGCAATTTTGCGTCTGCTCCCAATTGACATTTATTGTTATCATAAATGATGTCATCCTGGCGTAGGAAAGTGGTTACCATTCCTGATATTACATACTTGTGTTAAATCCTAGGAGGAAATTGAATATGTCCTTGTTAACAATTGGAATTTGAGTTATAATTGAGAGCTGTTTGTTGTCATGGCTTAATATCCGTGATTATAGACTTGGGTTGATTATGTGCTAAAATAACTAATTAGCTTCTGCATTATTGACAGGTTAACAGATATATTACGATGGTTAATAGTCACCGATTGTTTCCGTAGACTTTCTATGACATATGGGAATTGTAAAAAAAAGTAGTGCAAAAAACGCGCGAATGTAATCTCTCTTTCAAATTTGTGTTTATCCACAGAATCGTATGTCTTGCGCTTTTTTTATGTGCTTCTTCATTAATGAAGGTTGGTCGTTAGTTTCCTTAATTTTTCTTTGTCAGCAACCAACCGGAATAATAGTTTTTTTATACCACTTGGCACCAAGTGGCGGACAAGCACACGGCCCACCTGATGGAAAGTGGTAACCGTGGCCTATGGACGTGTGTAACACTAGACGAGTCACACTCGCGCTGCCGATCTTGTAAGCACAGAGTTTCTGTGCCGTCAGTGTAAAGACAAAACAAAGCATGTGATAAGCGTTTTGTTTTCCCACTCACAACACAAACTCTCCAGTGAGCTCTGGCTACCTTACTCACCACCGGGAACACAACACAAGGTTATTATGTCCGCGGTATTCTGTAGTGCGGAGGTACCTTTCCAGTCGTACTGCTCAATTGGACGGAAATACCGCTATGTCCTACCTCCCTATAAATCCCCTCCTCGTTGCCCACCACCGCTATCAGCTGCAGCAGCTTGTGCCTATCGCACCTAAGCATGTGACCTAGATTCTCCACTTTGCATCTTTTTATTATTGGCAACATTTTCCGTATCATGTGGCCCTGCACTACCATTCAAATTCACGCCAATGTTTTGTACATTAATATGTCGAGGTTCTTGTAGAAACTAACAAAAATTGGGTGGAGTTTTTCCACTCTTTACATAAGCTCTTCTTTTTACCCTGATTTCACTGTTCAAGATCTATACATTATAAATTTTATTAGAACTATATCAAGCAAATTCTAAGAAAAGTTGTAAAGTTTTTATTTATTTATTCAAATTCTTCTGATAACCTCTAGAACTAATTGACTAGAGGATAATATCTCAATTAGAAAACGAAAGGAATCTAGTTCGTGAAACTGTTGTGACTTCATATATCACACAACAATTAGTTTCTCCAGCTTTTGTAAGTTGCTTTTTTATACCAATTAGGTGGCAGACAAGCGTACGGCCCACCTGATGGGAAGTGGTTACCGTTGCCTATGGATGTGTGCAACACCAGGGGTGATACACTCGCGCTGCCGACCCTGAAGAAACCTTCTAATGGCTCTCTTGAAGAACCCTATATTGTAGGCGCTTGGGAATACCGCAGCAGGGAGTTCGTTCCACAGTTTAAGTGTGCGTGGGATGCGTTGCTTCCATTAATATGACAATAAATAATGATACGGATATCATAATACAAAAGCACATTTGCGGACTAATCAACACTGAACAGATTTATTTATTTATATAAACAACCAGTAGTTGTTACATTAACACTTATCTAAAACATGCAACCATAGTATTAAAATTAATGCACAACATTGTAAGGTATCGCAACATGCAATTAGTAACTTACATTATTCTAGGAAATAAAGATTCTTATTCTTATTCGTAACACCGGCATGAAAAAGAAAGAAAAACAATACTGAATACAAATTAAAAAACCGACAACCAATAACCGAGTCACTTTTGAATTCGCATATCAATAAATGTATGACTTTCTAAGTATTGTACTTGTACTGCTTGAAGATGTTGCCGGTGGTACTGCATCGATAATGTCTGATCATCGATAGATAGGATTCTGAGATGAACTATATTTGGTCATTAGATGTTTACCAAAGTCGATTTGTGTTCTTAAATTTTCAATTTAGAGTTGCCCACCACGTCCACAGGCAGTATTGCTATCTTTGTTCATATTGTTATTTAAAAGTTCGTACGTTGTCAGTTAAGTGTTAAAACAAAACAGTTAATTATTTGGTATCCACAAAATATTTATGTCAATGGTTTTTCGTTAAGTGCTGACAATTATATCTTATAAGTAATCATGCCAACACTTAGAATAGATAATAATTTTCTGCTTTCGGTACTTGATAAATTTGCTGATAAGCTTGTTCAGATAATGCTATTTTGAAATGATTTCGCATCTCCCGTGTGTACTCAATGACTTGATCATCTTGGCGATTTTAGTTTCTTCGGTGTAATTATTGTTCACTTAAGGTCCAAATACTTAGGGATTAATTGACTATTATTGATAGACTAATTTCAAATCTTAAATATGCTCTATACTTTGTATTTGCATAATTATATACTTACGTAATGGTTAAAGTTTTCTTTAGAAAATAATATCTAAAGTTGTCGACAACATTTAAGTATTGTCTGGTATACTAATTTTTTTTAACCGAATCTGTTTATTGTTTTATTTGTTATAAATTCAATTTAAATCATTTTTTATTATATACAAACCTAGTTTTATCAATAAAGTCGTTCCATAATTTTTTTGTTCTGAATTTATCCAATCTACATACTTCATATAAATATATAATCACGCCCTTATCCTTGGAGGGTTAGACAGAGGTGAAGTAACAACCACATTTCACCAATAAATACGGTCCCACGTAATAGGGGGTGAGCCTATTGCCGTCTTCCAGGCACTATTATTGACTCAAACCATTCATCTGAGGCTGAGTCTGGGCTGTAGGTATATATGTCTAATGTTAAACAGCCCTATCCCTTAGTTGCCTTGTACTACACCGCATGGGAAGAGATGGGGTGGCCCAGATTCTACTCAGCCGGGAACCACGCTGCTATCCAATCTGAACTTTGCTAAAAATTTCTCAATTCGAAATTCAGAAACTTTTAACTCGTGCTCTAATTTATAGTTATCTGTCACAATTAAATTGTTAATTGATATTTATCACATCTTTTCAACTATCACGTAACTGCTCTCTAATAGTCCTTTAATTTCTCCTAACATTATTACACTGTTGTGTACGTAACCTGTTTAGCCGATTACGATCAACACCCGTAAACGCTTCACGCTGCATTAGCGTAATCCGTCGGTATACTACCAACGCTTGCCCTGCATTTTCGCATCAATTACCAACCTACTATTATCCATAATACCACATTGACTCTTCCTAAGGATGCTACGAATAACCACGTCCGTACATCTAAATTGTCCTATTAACAAGCTATCCGAAAGTTCAGAGGAAATGGCTTATAAAGCTGATGAACGAATAAAATGTAAAAATAGAGATGCACTAAAAGCGAAAGATTATAGTGATGAGTCTCATTGACATGGAAACATAAATTTTATATTTAAACTATATGGTGGCGCGTGGGCCAACGTATGCGAGTGGACTGTATTGCGGGGAAGCAGATAACTGTTCCATTGACGCTTTACACACAAAAGACAGGTGGTCGGGTTGCCGCGGGAGTGATCCAAGCAATGAATGCAACCCGAGAAATTAGGAGAGGATGCACTAACCTTCACGACACACGTGTTTTCATCGCAGCCGGTACACGGATCTTCTCTTCCTTGCTCAGGAGCTGCCGTCAGCATCACTAGATCACTTGAGGAACACACGAGAGGCACAATCCGATCGGTAAAGGTCTATGAAGCGGTAAAAACGTAACAAATATTAATCATTTTTGAGAGACGCGAGCGCGGCCGTCCTTACGCTGGCTAGTTCAAAGCGAGACTGGACGACCACATCTCACACAATGGCGGACGGAAGCTACAGCTAGCCCTACTCTATGGTTAGTGCGGAGGGGAAGACGGATCTAAAAGGAGTGTGTTTCCATGTCAAAAAATACAGTTTCCACATCGGCGCAACCATTCCCCCCGGCTTGAAGGGTTACCTTCGAAACGAAAAATGTGGAACAAAACTAATGTCTAATCTAAATCTAGGTTTGCGAAATAACAACTAAAATATAAACATAGATTGGAACTCGTGCCTACTGCTGGCTAGGCAGAGGGCAGAGGCGAACAACCGGGCGCAGATACGATCCGGTTGCAGTTTTAACCCGTACAACGCGAGTTATCCCGCGGGCATCGGGAAAAATTTCCTCTACTACTCCTAGAGGCCAATGTAAAGGAGGCGCATTCTCAGTCATAAGGACTACCACCGTACCTACAGTAATTGGGTTGGATGGAGTATTCCATTTTTGACGTGACTGCAGCGTGTGCAAATAATCGGTTCTCCAACGATTCCAAAACGATTGGACCATCTTATCTAAAAGAGCGTGACGAGTTAGGAGGTGCATTCTATCGTCATCAACATCTATTGCGGGCAAATATTTTAAAGGAGTCATATTTAAGAAGTGAGCTGGCGTCAGCGCTAACGGCTCTGACGGATCGCTAGATAGAGTCCGACACAGCGGACGCGTGTTCATCACCGCCTCTACTTGCGCGAGTACGGTACTCAACTCCTCGAACGAGAGAATCTGTTCGCCTATGACGCGAAACAGATGCGACTTAAGGCTTTTAATATTCGCTTCCCAATTACCACCAAAATGACTAGCTGCAGGCGTGTTAAAGTACCATTCAATGCGATTTTCGGCTAAGATGTGAGCGAATTCACTTTGGTAGTACTTAGACCGTAAGAATGTGTGCAATTCCGAAATACTACGTCGGGCCCCTACATAGTTTGTACCGTTGTCCGAATACATGCGCTTAACCGGACCCCGACGCGACAAAAAACGTTTAAAAGCGGACATAAAATTTGGCGTACTTAAATCACCGGTCAACTCTATATGAACCGCGCGAGTTGTCATACAAATGAACAAACAAACATAAGCTTTCGTGGAGCGAATGCCACGACCACGAGCAATGGTGACCTTGAAAGGCCCAGCAAAGTCTGTGCCGGTGTGTACGAAAGGTTTTGCGGATTGAACAACACGACAAGAGCGATGATCGGCCATTTCAGGCGCGATAAAACGCGGGCGGAGTTTAAAACAAGGTACACATCTGTGTACTCTAGCGCGAATCAAATTACGAGCGGAAATTATCCAGTATTTCTGTCTCAAAATAGACATTAACAAATCGGGACCAGCGTGACAATTCACCTTGTGATGATAATCTACTAACAAATCTAATACGTGGTCCTTACGCGGGAGAATTACTGGGTGCCTTTGTTCAAATCCTAAACCTGAATTTCTCAAACGACCACCTACTCGAATGAGTCCATCTTTCAAAAATGGTTTCAAGTGTCGGAAAGAACGACTACAAGGTTTGTTAAATTCTAAATTTTTAAATTCAGAAGCAAAATAACACTTCTGCAATTCGCGAAGTATGATCAATTCAGCCTTATCTAAATCAGCGGCGGTTATATGACCGCGTGTAGATAAAATTCTCAAAAATCGGCCTACATAAACAACACAACGCAACAGTCTCGACCAAGACGAGACGCGATTAGCCAACAACAAAACCAGGGACTCTTCACGCGGGACCGACACCACAAGCGAGTGCTTCTTTTCCTCGGGTGGTTCGGAAACCGTAGTGGGATTGAATTGACTAACTGGCCACTTATCTAACGCGGCATGAATCCAGGACGGTCCACTAAACCATAACGGGTGATCTAATATTTGCGAAGGAAGCAGTCCACGAGAGAGACAATCGGCTGGGTTGTCGGTGCCAGCAACGTGAAAGAGATTTTTTGGCGCTAATTCCGATTGAATTTTTGCCACTCTATTAGCGACGAAGGTGTCCCAACGATGGGGCGAAGAGTGGGCCCAACACAAAGCGACTGTTGAGTCCGAAAAAGCTAAAATTCTATTAATATTAATGCGACTACTACAAGCATTGGCGATAGAGGTGATCAATCTAACCAACAATAGTAAAGCGCATAGCTCGAGGCGTGCCAGAGAGACGACCTTACGGGGAGAGACCTTCGATTTCGCGCTTATAAGGCTAATTGAAACCTTACCTACATTCGAGACATGAAAATAGACTACTCCTCCATACGCCCTCTCACTAGCGTCCGCGAAGCCTACTACCGTAACAACACTAGGTTGCGATATACCTACATGACGCGGAATTTGTACTTGGTCAAGCACAGAGAGTTCTTTTCTAAAGCGAGCCCACAACTTAGCAATGTTGTCGGGCGCGGTGTCGTCCCAATCACAATTCGAAAGCCAAAGCTCTTTTATAAGTAGTTTGGCGTACAGAACGACAGGAGCTACGAATCCCATTACGTCCCATATCCGTGCCACACACGACAGGATAATGCGTTTAGTACAAGTTTGCGGGGTCGAACTACTTTTCAAACTAAACGTATCAGATGCGGGCGACCAGCTTAAACCAAGCACCTTGTGCGTATCACTTTCATCGAACTCCTTAACCGAAGACAATCGGTGCGACGGTGGAATCGACTCTAACGCTGTTTGCGAGTTGCTCGTCCATTTCACGAGATCAAATTGACCCGCCTTCATGAGACTTATAACTTGAGCGGCCGTCTCGACAGCCTCGGCCTCGCTATCTACACTATACACGAAGTCGTCCATGTATAAGCCAGTCTCAATGGTGGCTCTCGCTTTAGGAAATGCATCGCCCTCGTCAGCGGCCAACTGCTTGACGGTGCGAAGTGCGTGAAAAGGGCTAGATTTAAGCCCGAAGCAAACACGATTAAACTCGTAAACCATTAAAGGTTCTTGCGGTGAAAATCTATACAAAAATCGTTGAAACCTACGATCGGGTTCGCGCACTTCAAGGCACAAAAACATTTGTCGAATATCTGCAGAGAGTGCCACAGCGAATAAACGAAATTTACAATTATGTCAAATAAATTACCTTGAAGATTTTGACCACAATACAAAATGTCATTAAGCGACACGGAAGTGCTAGTCTTAGCACTGCCATCTAAAACTACGCGGAGTTTAGTAGTAAGCTTATCTTCTCTAATAACTCCGTGGTGCGGGATAACGTACGAAGGCTGGGTCTCGTCAGTGTCCGCAGGCGCAGGTGGGATGTAACCTTTATCTAAATATTCGTTAACAACCTCATCATAGGCTTGCTTTAACTTTGGAGACGCCTGCATCTTTCGTTCTAAACAAAGAAAGCGTCTTTCAGCGGATGCACGGGAGTCCCCGAGCGAAAAAATATCTCCCTTGAAAGGGAGCGCGACCACATAACGACCCTGCTCATCACGAGTAGTCGTGCGACAATAAATCTCCTCAGCCATCTTGTCATCGGGGCTTAGGATTGGTGGGACATTGACCTCTTCAATCTCCCAAAACTTGCGGATGGTAGACTCCAGTGGCGGCTCGACGGTGCAACAGAACGAGGCAGTCGAGTGACTAAAACTATCTATAGAAGCGGGTGCGGAACCAATTATAACAAAACCCAGAACTGTTTCCAGGGCGTGCGGAGCGGGGTACGTCGGTCCCCCTTTGACCTTACGTGATAACTGGAGGTGCGGGAGAATCGAAGCGCCGATCAATATATCGACGACTCCAGGAACAGCGTAAGTCTCATCAGCTAAAGGCAAGTCTTTAAATTTCGTTAATAAAGACGTGTCAACTGGGACGGTAGGCAACTGTTCAGTTATTCTATCTATAACGAGCGAATCCATGTCAAACCAAATATTATTATTAAAACGAGATCTAAACCTTGTTTTAACGGTGCCACGAACAGCTGACTGTAAGCTTCCAAAACCCTTCACCACTGAGCGGGTTGAACGCTTATCAACATTGAAACCAAGACGTTGACAACAATCTTGAGTAATAAAATTACTTTGCGAAGCGCCATCTAATAGCGCTCGAACAAGGTGCGGTTTACCTAATGTATCAACAATAACAACGCGAGCGGTCGCGAGACACACAGTGGTGAGTGCAGCACTAGCGGAGAACGAACACAAGGTGACGTCATCCGCAGCGGTCACCGGGCGGGCCGGAGCGCGCGCGGGCGCGGGGTGCGGCTGCGGCGCAGGCTGCCGTGTGTCACCGCTCGACGGGCCAACTGTACTCACATTGGATGCGGCATTACTATTCTCAAAATGAAGCAAAGTGTGGTGTCTCGCTTGACATTTGCGACAACCATTTCCACTATTACATAAAACAACGCGGTGTTTAGTACCGAGACAATTAAAACAAAAATTATTAGCGCGAACAAATTTATAACGATCACTAGGCGACAATTTTAGGAAACCAGGACACTTGTACAGTTGCGAATGATGAGTACTACACAAAGAGCAAACAGATGATTGTACACGTGCTGGTGCGGTATTAACATAAGTATGGGTTGACCTCAGTGACCTCGATGACGCATCTATTTTGCGCGCGGGACTAACAACTGTCTTCGCGCCTTCATGTTTCGATGAAGAGCGTTGTAATATTTTTATATGCTCGCGAACAAAACTTTCTAAGTCTTCGAACTTAGGAATTTTACTGCCGCGATGATCCGACTCAAACAAACGAATGGTTTCGGAATCTAATTTCTTTAAACCCATATACAAAAATACGAAGTCGCAGAGGTCATCGATCTTCAAGTTCTTTACGGCGCGAACAGCTGACGCGAAAGTATCTAGAAATTTCTCTAAGTTTTGATCGTTACATGCCGTAATAGATTTCAAATCAGACATCTGATCTAAATAGGCGTTAGCTACCGATCTTTTATCCTCATACTTAGCTTTCAAAGTATTTAAAATTAAATTATAATTCCCGGCACTAAACGTAATTCCAGCGCAAGCGGTTATAGCTTTACCAGTCAATTTTTCAACGAGATAATGCAATTTTTCGTGATCTGTCAACGAATCGTTCTTATCTATCGTATTCTCAAAACTATCTATAAATAGACACCAATTGCGAATGTTACCATCAAATTCGGGTATTTGAATTGGTGGCGACTTAGGTCGGTCGCGAGTGGGGTTGGGTAGGTCAGCCGGTTTCTCCAAACTCCTAGCGACGCGTTTGATACGACAATACAAATCGTCAAACGACGACAAGGCTTGATAACTCACTGAGTAATCGGGATCCAAATTCAACTCTAAAACATTGATGTCATGTACTAAGGTTTCGAAATCCGCGCGTAGACTATCTAAGTTTTCTATAGAACACAAGAACGAATCTCTGATGACCAAATCAGAGGTTTTAAGTGCATTATCATAGATCGATTGTACGCGAGAGTAAATCATTTCTTTTTTAGCGTATAAAAGTTTCAATTGAACCTTACCGGTCTTATCAACCTTTGGGGACATGTTTACAATTAAATCTCAAACTAAAGTGCGGTAAATAACAAATATGAAATGACTTAATCTTAGCGGTACAGAGCAGCGAGGCGGCGCGAGCGATAACCGTAGGTAGGTAGGTACTTATGACTGCCAGTGCAAGCTTGAACTAACGCGCATAGCAACAAGGTCGTACCTACGCGATGGTCGCTGTCTAGGTTCAACTATTATTTCAGAGATTAAGTATTGCGTAATATCTATTCAAATTAAAATACTTTCGTATGAATTGGGATGAGATGCGAGCGAGGTAGGTACAGCCACGTGTCCACCCACGCAGGTACTAGGCAAATACGACGTGAGCCGAGAACAACGTAATTGAAAAAAACAAAACAAAGCCAAATGCGTTAGGTATTACACTGTGCCTATGCACTAGGGTGTCTGAGTATACCTAAGATCTAAGCCTAAATGTCTGGATGCGGGGTTTTCTACTAAAATAACCAGGCACTTAGGTGCGATGCGAAAATTGTGAACTACGATTAAGTGTTGATATGATACCTAACCTATTTATGTATTAGGTAGGTACAATGCGAGCCAGCGGCGAACGGACAACAAATTCTAAGCCTAAGTGTCTGGATGCGGGGTTTTCTACTAAAATAACCAGGCACTTAGGTGCGGTGCGCTCATTCCCATTAGAATAATAACAAAATACGAACTACGGCTAAGAATCCGGCTCGATCCGGACCAAAAAAATGGTGGCGCGTGGGCCAACGTATGCGAGTGGACTGTATTGCGGGGAAGCAGATAACTGTTCCATTGACGCTTTACACACAAAAGACAGGTGGTCGGGTTGCCGCGGGAGTGATCCAAGCAATGAATGCAACCCGAGAAATTAGGAGAGGATGCACTAACCTTCACGACACACGTGTTTTCATCGCAGCCGGTACACGGATCTTCTCTTCCTTGCTCAGGAGCTGCCGTCAGCATCACTAGATCACTTGAGGAACACACGAGAGGCACAATCCGATCGGTAAAGGTCTATGAAGCGGTAAAAACGTAACAAATATTAATCATTTTTGAGAGACGCGAGCGCGGCCGTCCTTACGCTGGCTAGTTCAAAGCGAGACTGGACGACCACATCTCACACAATGGCGGACGGAAGCTACAGCTAGCCCTACTCTATGGTTAGTGCGGAGGGGAAGACGGATCTAAAAGGAGTGTGTTTCCATGTCAAAAAATACAGTTTCCACATCGGCGCAACCACTATATTTGACAAATTCTGGGCCAACTTTGTTTAATTTTTTATATCTTTATTCAAATTCTTTCGATACTATCTCAATAAAATATCGAAAGGAAACGAGTTTATCGAACTGTTATCAATTGATAGTCTTCTAAATACTTATATTAAATTAAGTTGTATTAATAAAACTAACCACTTAATACCGAAACAGAAATGTAGGTAAGAAAGTTCATTGCTACGGCAGCAATTACCAAATTTCTTAGATAAACCTATTGTATAATCGACAATGGACAGGTGCACAAATCTTTAAAGAACCCACGTTATTACAGTTCAAAAATAAAATAAAATGCTGCTGTAAGTATCTCGTTAAAAAAAGAATGAAAAAAATCTGAATCCTTTAGCAGGAAGCGTCAAGTTAAATTAGGACAAGGATGTGATCAAGATTCATAAATCAACAACGGCTCTTATCTCAACTGTCTAATGAAATAAAACTGCTATAAGCTTCGTTTTCGAGATGTAAAATAATTAATGTCCTGCGCAAGATATACGAGTTCTTAATGCTACGCCCCCGCGATTTGAACTTGCCTTTATCGCGATATCTTTACAGGTACTTTACGATTGAATTTGTTTACTGGCCCAATTTCGACTTTACTGGGTTGAAATAAAGGTTATCCTCAGGTAAACCTTGTTGCATGAGGTATGCCTTTAGTTCAGCCTCCATGAAATACGTTTTGTGGCGACGACATAATGAATGAGTTCTGTACATCTTACGTTTTGTTCTTGTCGGCTCGGTCCATTTGTAAATTTTGATTTATTGCGACAGAGACAAATTTTGCAATTAACATTACTTATGCTTTGCAAATGCATTACATTTTAAATGTTATAAATCTATGGTACAAGTTTTCTTCTTTGCTGTCGAAAGTATCAGAGTTATTGCCTCATCATAAAATATCATTAAAATAGCAGAAGCGTATCTCGATTTTTAAGTATTCTATATGTTTCCAACACCGTCGTACACAGTAATGATTTCTATAAAGCAATACTATTGCTAAGAGCACTGATGGAAAAAAAAAAAAAAAAAAAAAAAAAAAAAAAAAATATGACGTTTTATTAATGATGGGGACGGCGTAGACACGCCTGTAACGCCTTTACGCTGTATAGATTACAGTAATGCGGCTGTACTCTACGATATTTATTAAAATTCTAGTGCTGTGATGAGAGTTTACTTTAAATTTTCTTAATGCATGTTTATCTATTACAGTCGATACAGGTGCATAACTTTTTTTTATTTCATCAGCTATATTTGGGTCGATTCGGTTTTGGTTCTATTGTGCTTGATATTATGGTGCGGTGCCAAACATCGTACCGGGTGGGTTCCCTTACGTTTTCAAATCAGAAATCTAATTATATTTTGCCTAACTTAGATCGCTCTCTTGCGAATCATGATAGCAACTCAAACATCAGTCGTGGTCGTGAGTCTATATATAATTAAGAAAATGTCTCTTTCCCTGATAAGAATAACACAAGTATTCCTACGTTTGCTTTTATATTAAACTACTTCAACATGTTGGAACTTAGCCAATTGCATATTTCTGCTTTGACCTGTTCTACTTTCTAAATATTGAAAAGGCCCGATTGTGCAGAATTGCTAAAGATTTAACCTTTATCACCGACACCTAATATTAATACGTAATTACAAACCGCTTGTTCTATTAATAGAGTAGGTATTAAGTTTCAACTAAAATCATAGATGGCGGTTGATAAGCCACAATGTTTATTTTTATTAGGAAGTATATTTAATTACTAGCCGTGCTACTTCGCACGCTTAAATTAAACATTTTTTAATAGTTTCCGAGACTAAAGTTTTTTCTACTTCTGAGGAGCATTGACGTGTGTTTATTCATAAGGGCAAGCGAGCAAACTTGGCACATTCAAAAATTTATTGTACTTTAAAGTATTTTATTTATACTAAAATATATTACCTATCCATTTAATAGCTTCTGAAATTGATATATGAATACCCTTATCAGATATTATAGTTTCCGGGACTAAAAACACTACTAACATTGAAACATAAATTTTATCCAAAGTTACGGTGGAACGACAGAATAAAGTAATGAGCTATTAAACGAAGGTAATTGATCGTTAAAAGGTACTGTCACTGATTAGGAAACGTGATAACATCGTTGCTCAATCTTTATAGTAAGAAATTTTCGATTCTAATTTTGAGGGTAGATGTTAATTAATATAAAACTTAACGCTAACTAAATGTGTCATTAAATGGTTCAGGCATTTTTGTTCAAGTAGTTAAAATTTAAATGTCGATTTGTTATAATGATAGTATTCATAATGATCTTTACGGCAATTTTAAAATCTATGCGTGTAATGTTGTTAAAACTGGTCCGTAATTCAGAAGTGGGATAAGTATGTAGAACACATAATTTCTAGTATGCAAGTTCACCCAATTATGAAAACAGCAATTCATGTATACAAATAAAAAAACAATTAAAACTTTTTTATATTACCTTGTGTGTTTCTTGCCTTATGCGCCGGCGCATTAATTCGGTAATTAGTGCTACCAATGTCAATGTTATTTACCTTTATAGTAATTAAATTGTTTTATGTTGATTAATAAACAGAATTAACAAAATTAACAATTCAATTAAGAGCCTTGATCTACCGCTGTTAAGTGATTGTATATACAAAGTAATTAGTGGGTTTGTAAGGCTTATTTCTTTTTTTCTTAGGCTAGGTCCACACAAGTGACAGAACCCGATTCGATCGTAAGGTGAATCTAACCGGTAATTTTATCGTACAGTAATCAACTTATTGATGGATGAGAGAAGGATAGAAGGGATATTTTAGCTATTAATTACATAGTAGTCACATAGGCAGAGCTGTATTTTCATCACATTTCGCTTCCGCTTGGCTTCTGTATGTATACATTTTTGAAGAGCTTTTTTTAAATTTCTATTGAGGATTGAGGAAGTGTTCTTATAACTATTTCTGGAGTCTAAAAAGCCGTCTCATTTTGTTTCGTGTATAAATTACAGTACTAGTAGTAGGTACTACACGTTTTTTAATATACATTTTCACCAATTTTAGGGGAAGGATCCGAAGTAAGCAAAGCTTAACCAGCGTGCATTATAAAACCTAAATTAGTTTCTAGTATGCAGAGAACTACATTTTGTAAAGGCCCATAGAAACTCACAAAAATCCTTTAATAATAAACGTCAAAACTTCATAGCTCCGTTTACTTACATACCTTAGTTACCTTCACATTTGTTCCTACAATAATCTCAGGTACATCCACAACAATGTTTAGTATTCAATGTAAGTAGCAGTACGTATATATTGTAATAGATTTATTACATGTATCTATTAGACAGCAGAATACACGTATTGACTTAATTATATTATCAAATCTGTTGGTTCTGCGCGGCAAGACCAAAATGGCCTCCACATCACGATGCTTTTCATCGCCTATTATCTATGATATTGTTATTCATAGCTCTGTGGCTATATTTCGGTCAGATTTATTATCTGTGTCTAATTTTATTAGCTGCAAATTCGTCAACATGCAATACAAGCACGTTTTTTGGTTATGCATTGAATTTTAAGACCTGTATGCCCGTACTTGTATTAAATAAGTCTCGTTTGAAATTTAATAGTTGTAATGATTTGATACTTTGTACCATACGCTGTGGTTAGTACAAATGAATGTCATAAGACCATCTATGGCGGTCTTTACGGGTAGTTGAGGAGAGGGCCAGATCTAGAGAGATGGCCCTGGGTTGGCCGGGGTGCGTGGGATATGCCTGTTAACCTCACCTTCGGACTAAAAACGACCCACAGGCGTCGTGCGTTTTAGTCGGTTCGAGTTTGGTATAACCTCTCCCACCGTCTCCGCTCCGGTGGTGGAGGTATCCGTGGGGATTTTTCACACGTAAAAAGAAACAGGTATTTAGGGCTTTGAAACGTTCAACAATTAGCCAATGAGTTGTGGAGAATCCACAGAAAATATCGAAGTTCAGCCAAACCATAACTTAGACTGGAAAAAACGAACCCCAGATTCCGAGGTGAAAACTGCTGCGATTAAGATTAACGTTAGGATAAAAAGACTACATTTTATTGTTATTTAATACAAGACTTCGATACAGACCTCTAACTTAAAGATGATGACTTTGAATCAGACCTACCAGGTTGTCAAAATATCGAAATTATCCTGAGTTCATATGTTTGTTATGCATCACGTAAGCGCCATTGTAATCTACCTTGGTGGTCGATTTGAAATAAATGTAAAAAACACGATGTTTTGATTATTTCTATTGGATTAGTATTCGGGAAGTGCTGTGCAGTAGACAATATATCGTGAGGTGTTCGTGAATGTGGCGAATTATACCTACGTATGTAAAATTGTAGCATTAGGTCGTAGGTATAGACGTGTGGGGCCCGACCAAGATCTTCAGTTCTCTTGCCAACCTCATCTCACCTTTCAAGACAGTTCATCTGCTGATTGACGAATGAGGCCTTGGTGCAGGCTTTCCTTTCATAGTTGGGGGGCCAGCAGCGGCACTCATTAAAATCAAATCACGAAGAAGGCTTGTAAGTGAATGGATCCACTACCCTCGAGCGCCTTTAAGCGGGGCGTGAAAAAGCATATGATGAGGCCGTCAAGCTGAATGTCACCATTGTCACGTGTGTAATTAATGGTGATCCTCTTTTCTGAGACTTTGCCTTCAGTTTAACGATCAGACAAGGCGAAGTCAAATTGACGTGTCCTATAAAAAAAACCTATAGATATTTGGATTTCAGCGAAATATAACTATCAACCTTAAGTATCTATTGGATATTATTTTAATGTTGCATACTTTCGTCAGTTTTATCTAAATAAAATAAGGTTCATAATTAATTACCCTTAAAACTGCTCGAGATTTTCCCCCCTCTGGTCTAGAATAAGACTAAAGGGGCAACGGTTGATGCAACAGTTATTTTGGTAGTAACAAAACGATCTTAACTTGAAAACGTTTATTAAGATCTATGATAGTCTCAACGCGCTGAATGCCCTAGGACGGTTTTGATTAACGATTATTATTATTATTAATCGTCAGTTTTAATAAACCAGGCTGTAATTGACTAGAGACCGGTTTCATCACTACCTATTTTAACTTGTACTTTGGAATAGGTGTAGATTATTTAATTCATGATAATCTTAGTATATTTGTATACATAACGGAATATACATAATCGGACTAGCAGTCCGAAGGGATCCGTACAAAATTGTATTCAGGGATAAACTTATGCTACACGGCAATATATGATGATAATGGTTTGGTTTTTGCACAGCTTCAAATCGCTATAGACCTGAGTTAGTGGTATAAATTTCAACTCGATACT
This sequence comes from Eilema griseolum, assembly GCA_963662185.1. NCBI lineage: Eukaryota > Metazoa > Arthropoda > Insecta > Lepidoptera > Erebidae > Eilema > Eilema griseolum. The sequence goes on along the minus strand of OY759248.1, from coordinate 18,909,514 downwards.
ACGTGTTTCTATGATAAAGGTCTTGACAGACAGACAGATGGACAGACAGACGGACATATTTGAGGTTCGAGTTTGTTGCAGCAGCAGCAGGTACAGCGTAGGCATGTAACAGACTTGAATGAATTGAAGGAGGTAGGACACGGCGGTATTTCCGCCCAATTGAGCAGTCCGACTGGGGAAGTACCTCCGCTCTACAGAATACCGCGGTTATAATAACTTCGTGTTGTGTTCCCAACGGTGCGTAGGATAGCCAGAGCTCACTGGAGAATTTGTGCTGTCAGTGGGATGACTAAAGGCTTGTCCTGCTTTGTCCTCTACACTTAAAGGGTCGGCAGCGCGAGTGTGGCGTCTCTGGTGTTACACACGTCCATTGGCCACGGTAACCACTTTCCATCAGGTGGGCCGTGTGCTTGTCTGCCTCCTAAGTGGTATAAAAAAATATGTAATTTACTGTTTTAATTCATTATGTTTCCTCAATGTTGCTGTTTATCCCTTTTCGAAGTTACTTATTTATACTTCACAACAGAAACCGCAATGAATTAAAAAAATAAATAGTATTATCACATTCAAGTCTATTTCACGGTACGATGCACCTACTTTATGCTGCTACTGTACGCCGTTGGCTATAAACTCGTACCCACAGTCGTTATTAATTTTATTCTACTTGTCACAACATAAAACATACTGTATACGGCACACGCTCATCTCAAAAGACCGATAACGCTGTAATGGTAGCAAAATTGATATAAATCAATACACAAGACTTATTATGTTCGCAATAAGCGCTCTTTGAAGATATACCTACGCTTAGATTACAGGTGTATCTGCAATCTGCATATTAGTTAATACCTTCCTGGTAATGACATGTATACAGGAGCAGAGGCAGAATTAGTAGTCCTGCCTTACTAATATTATGAATGTCAAAGTTTGTTAAGATGTTTGAAATTTTGATATTCATTGGCTTCCACTCTTCATATCAACAATAGGTTCCCATAGATCGGTGCCCCCTCTGCCTGGCGAAGGCGATTATATCGGCATCGAAGCAACTAAAACAGCATGCCTTCTCGGATCTTCATCTTCAAATACCGGAGTGTAAAATTGCCTAAAGCAGCCAATATCAAAAATCTATTCTCCCATTAATGAAAACACACAGACATTCAAAAAAATAAAGTTCCTTTCTCTGTCTTTTGTAACTTTTCAATGGACTAGTTACAATGTCAGTTAATATAGGTAAGTATTAACATATCCGAAAGAATCTCTAGGCTCTACTAACAAGAACAACAGCTGTTTGTAGAAAACTGCTTGAACACAATGGATTGTTATTGTAATTTATGGTAAAACTCTCTTCGGCATACAGCGTGCACATTGTTGGTGCAAACCGTGTTACTACAGGATGTGTGTTTTTGAATAGTGCTTAGTACTACATGTCATAATTCGTTATGGGATGTGGCAACTTCTAAAGAAATATATGCATTTCGTTTTTGACATTAGAACTTTGAATAGGTTCGGAATGTTAAATATGTAATTGTTGATTTTAGTTGGTTAGGTATATTCATAGTCAAATGTATATACATAATTTGAATAGAATTTGTTAGTGAAACAGTATTTTCATTAGAAATAAAAAAATACCTAGGTCAAATACTATTTTTACAAATGTGAACATTTGTTAATTTACTTTTGATGCTGACTGTATCTTTCTCATAATCTAAACAACTTATTAATTAAAATATACAACCCGGTTTTACACTATTAAAGTGGAAAATTGATACAAACCCGTACCTAGTTGTATAGTTAATAGTTATTATCTATTCAAATGAATAGAAACTCAAAGTAATTTAACAATAAAGCATACTTTGCCATGAATATCCAAAAAAACAAATACGACCAGTATTTTTATATTTTATTGCTTAATTGAGAACAAGCTATCGTAAAGTAATAAAAACAAAATATCACAAATTATACTAATTAAATATACCAATACTAATAAAAACAGAAGAAATTTATCTAGATAATAAAATAGACGAATATTCTAAGTATTCGACACAAGGTGATAATTAACGTGTCTAGATACTAGAGTTATTGAAATTAACCAGCAGTGTATTTTATTTTACCATTGACATTTGGAAGTTTTCATATAGTTGCAACAAATATTTCGGCGCCGTACGTAGTATCGTACGTAGTACCCAAGACATTCGACATTCTGTGGCGTAGCGGTAGAGCATTCGACTGCTATGCAGGGGGCGCGGGTTCGATTCCCGCTCAGTGCAAATATTTGTGTGCATGAATATGTATATTTGCATTAGTCTGGGTGTTTCTATGTATAATATGTATGTATTTACAAAAAAAAAGTATCTAAGTATGTTTATCCGCATTCTAGATCCCATAACACAAGCTAGTTAAGCTATGCTTGCCATGGGTCTAGATAGCGTTGTGTAGAATGTCGTGGAATATTTATTATTATTATTATTATTATTACCTTACCGTCAGGTGCGCTTGCTTTGGGGTTGTCGAACTTGCGGATTAACGGAGGATACTCTGGCCTAGATTGACTTATCGATGTTGGAGAGTGATTCGATGAAAATGACTGATAGAGGTGTTCTGGGACTCGACCAATATCTTGGAGCCCAAGCCAACCACTCCTACAAGCCCGTACACTTGCTGATCAATGAACGAGGCTCTGACGACCTGCGTCTTTCTTCTTGGGGTTGGGAGACCAGAGTCGAAGTTAAAAATAATTTATTCTGCATATTAAATCAGCACTTACAAATCGACAATACAAAAAAAATATGAAAAATTGTTTAGCAAATGGAGCACCGATTTGAAACGCGGCCCGACCTGAGAAGGCTCCGGCTAGAAACTCAGCGGGCATTTTTTTATATACTCATTGTAGAACAAGCAAATTAAGCTATTATACTTAAGTTGTGTCTGGATAGCGTCCTGTGGTAGATAGATAAATGGTACATTGTTTTTGGGGAAAACAAAAAAAAACCTTAATCATAATCATCATTTATTTGTGGAACATAGGTTAGTTACAGATCTTATTGTTAGAATGTCCTCTATATTCTACCACATTGTGTGATGTACAAATATTTTTTAATTTAGTACTATGCATGTCAATTCATGCAATGTCAACGAATTATTAGTCTCAAAAAATGTCAAACAATTAAATAAGTTATGTCAAAGCAGTAAAATAATAAAATAAGAAGAAAATTAAGTTAGAAATTAAAACATAATAAAAAATTAAATTAAATGTCTTTGTCACTGAGATAATCATTAACTGAGTAGTATGCTTTATCGAGCAAGAATGTTTCCACTTATTTTTTAAACATTACCAAGTTTTCGCTAGATTTTATGGCTTACTCGCTATTTTAACCAACGAAACTAAATTTAATGGACATCTTTTGTTTTAAGTACAATGTCTACAGAGCATTTTCTAAACAGTAAATTCACATACAAAGTACCTATAGGTAGGTATCTACCCAGTACCCAGGTACCCACACCCAGAACAATGTTGTTCTGGGTGTGGGTACCTGGCTGGTCTCATTGTTGTTGACAAGCCTACCTAAACTATCGATTGTGTATTATTGTAAAAGTTAGAATAATTATAACCAGTAATATAATTTTACCTTTGGGAAATTAACAAAGTTTATTTGGTGACAGAACTTTAATTAATTAAAGTAAAAAGGTGATGGTATTTTTAATATTTAATAAACTTTAAAAATAGGATTGTTTTGAATATCGAACACACAAACAAAATAACAAACGTTAAAGTTATACACACAGGATATCGAAATATATTCCGCATAATTGACTGATAGGAGTGTATACACACAGGATATTGACATATATTTCGAATAGAAAGATAGATAAATGGTAAATAGATATTACCTACAGATTATTTTTTGTATTAGTACACAGATGCAGTTAAAGTTAAATGCATAATGGGCGGCCTTATTACTAAAAGTGTGGTGACGAAAGTATCACCACCCCATCTCATCCGACGGGTGTCGTAAGAGGCGACTAGCAGAAAAATACGCAGACAAAATCACTGGGAGAGAAGGAAAACTCGATATAAAACCCTGTAACACGTCTGGTCAGCGTGGAAACAGTAGGTCAATGCCTAGACTGCGATAGTATCACTAAAAGTATACAATACAATAAAAGTATACCAATTGTTAAAAGACTCATAAAGTAGAAGGCTAAGAAAACTGAGGCTAGGGGTGTCGACAGAAATGAAAACTTGGCCCTTATAATATGTAGATACTTACTGTACTGAGATGTGAACTGCCACAATCAGTAAATTGTTATAATTGGTCAAAAGAGGTGTCGGTAACCGTATTGCGAATTCAATGGTTATTTGCCACTTAAAAATTTGTTCTTCTAAAATTCCCAATACGCCTACAGAATCTCTCACATCAAAAAATATGAGTAAAAAATAAAGACTAAAAAAAGCGAAAAGGGCATAAGGAAAATAAATAAATAAAAATCATTTATTTCGGACCAAGGTCCATAGTGTGTTAGTAACAATAATCTTAATACTAGTGTTAGTAACAATATAATATTATTAATAGGTATCACATAATTTTGATAGTTTGAGACCTTTACAATACTAGGACACTGTCTACATTGCGTGCAATCGTACCCAGCGCCCCAGCATCGAACTGTCCCACCTATCGCACAATACGCCCACGATACTGTGTGAGCTCGCCCGTACTCTCCGCAAGAGGTATGCACTAACGTTTGCGGATGATGGCATGAAGTATAAAACAAAATAACAATACACATAAATGTCCAAGTTACATAAAAGCTAATAAGCCTCAAGCATTGACTGGTCGCTTTTCTCTAGGTATACGTTTACTGTGTAGTCTGTCACGCTTTCGCTGGAGGCGTTTTTAGTGAATGCATATAGAGAAAAGACGATAGTACCCAGTTGAGATACGAATTAAAGGCAAACTGGTACTGGTACCAGAATATTACTGCTATTTAAACTGTGAACTTGAACTAAAAAGAGGCTACATATTCATAGCCTTCTTTTAGTTGAGGTTCACTTTTATGACTAGCAGCCCGGGACCCGACATCTTTCGGGCATAAATTCGTAAAAGAATCCTATAGGTAGGAACTTTACATACAACCGTTAGTCGCCTATTTGACCCTCTTATTAAGTAGTGAAGTTTTGTATTCAGTGTTACATTTATTTTCTATCAAAACAAGCTGTATGAAATTTTATGCTTAAAAAATTACGGATTTTCCATACAAGATGTTCATGGTCTATTTTATTCCTTTAGTAGTGAACAACCAAAAATCCTTTCTTAGGGATGCTTGCTCTATAAAGGCATGATTTGCCAATATATCAAGTTTTTAGGTTCAGCGATTTAGGCTCGTCGTTGATGAACCAATCAGTTGGGACAAGAAATTTATTGTATGAATAAAGTATGAAGTCGATAAAGTCATGATCGTCTGACGAAGCTTTCAAAACAAGCTTACCAAAAGACAAATGACACTGTTACATTTAATTTTTGATGTCAAGAACTTAACGTCCATTGTAATCATTGTTACAATCCAGTTTTACACCCACCACCATGAATGGCAAAAGTATAATGTTGGGACCGCCTTGTGGATTTGGTCTTGAGTTATTTTTCGAAGTAATGCAAATTTTGTTTGGTACCTGGTTCTGCATTTCATTATACTTAAGTACTTTCACTATTATATTAGGGTGGTATCTTAAATGGTTAATACGGACGATATTGTCCGAATTTTGTCCAAAACGTCAACTACTTAATAAAATTACTCATACTTAGGGTATACTGAATCATCACGTAATCATTCTTGTTTATCCAGATCTATCTATATGTCCTTGTCTGCGGTTAAGAAATCAGCCTTACGATCGGGTTCGAATACTCTTCATCACGCTACCGAGTGAATCCACTCTTAACACAAGCAATTTAGTTTGACTTAGAGGGGTTCACGGGACTATAGCAATTAATTTTGGTTACTAATAAATTAAAAAATGAACTATACAACGGTTCGCGATTAAATCATGAAACTTACTATTTCTGCCGACCAAGTCAAGGTCAAGTCGTGACCACGGGTGCTGCAACGCATCCGATACGTCGGCAGAAATAGTAAGTTCTATGACTTAATCGCAAAAAGTCCCGAATCGTTGAATAATTATGTATTTACACCGAGATAGTTTAAAAATAACATTAAAAAAAGAACTTGAGTTTGTTTGACAGTGCTATATGTACAACAAGTAATAGGCTATCTAAGAACACATTTCGACCCTTGGGAGCCATCTTGCCATCTTAAGATGGATGTGCATATCGTCCCACGCATTGGCGATTCGCGGTCTCCACTCTAGGACTCGTTTGCTCCATTCGGCCAACGGTCCTTCTTCCCAGATGCAACTTGCACATTCTTGATTTTATTAAGTTGATAAATTCCCTAGTCGGCTTATTTGCAAAACGTCCAATACTTGCTATCAGGAATATTCATTTTATCGTTGACAAGATTACTTATACTTCAGTAATCTACAATCAATTTTGATTAATTGAGGTGTAATCCATGTATGATAAAGGATTCTTGGCTCAATTTCTAACTTAATTTCTTTATGTTGTTCAGACAACAGACTATATTTTGCAAAAAAAAGATAATATCAGATACTATAGACTTATATCAATGCCGATTCACCTGTGTAGAATATTGAAATGTTCGTATCAAAATAAGCGGGGTATTTACCATGTTGCATTGTTTTGAGTTTCCGATATTTCGGCGCTGTTGCAAGCACCAGTTCCTCCGTGATCATGGTGCTTGCCACAGCGCCATGATCACGGATTTGATACTGATGTGAGTGACCATGATAGTATAAATACCTATCACTATAGGTATTTAATGCCACGATCACGGATTTGATAATGATGTGAGTGACCATGATAGTTTAAATACCTATATTGAAATGTTTTTCTTTCTGTAAGAACTTTCTACGAATTATTAGAAAATTTAAAAAAATGTCGCTCGTGTGTGCGTGCTTGCGGGCCCAATGCCTCCTCTCGGGCCCGATGTCTACCCCGGGTATGATGTCTCCTCTCGGGCCTATATCTCCTAAGAATGACCAAGGGCAACAGGGATTCATTTTTATATAGATTTTATAAATTAACACATCCTACTCATACTTAGCTGCTTATACGGATTATAATTAAATTTTGTTATTTAAGTGTGCCATTTGATTAATTTGTCCGTCTTTCAACGAACACTTAACACTTTTTTTCTATCGCAGTAGGTAGACATTTTATTCATTAATAATATCATAGAGTAGTTGCTAATTGGAAAATATCAATTTATTTTTATTTTCGGCTCGCATTCCACACATAGGTGTACGATTGTAATAGTGAGTTAAAAGTTAAAAATAACCTAATTATTTTACTAGCTGTTGCCTACTGATCCGCCGGCGTGAATGTCGGATATCGCGACTTAACATAACCTAAGTCCTTTCTTAAGGTTTAATCTAAGTAGGTACCCCTTTCTTAATTTTCATCAAAATTGGTTCAATAAACCATTGAACCAATAGGCGTGAAAGCGTAACATACTAACAGACAGACAGAGCTACTTTCGCATTTATAATATTAGTATAGATTATTATGGATGTTTAATTTACGTGGTTTGGTAAGTAATGTGGTATCGAAATATTTGGCAGGATTGTGTACAATTTTTTCTTCTATCAAAGTGTATTCCTAGTGATTTGTACAAATACTTAAACTTAAAGTACAAATCTATTATTATCCGCATACTCGTAGTAACTTTTTAATACTATTAATATGTGAGTAAGGGTATATTCATACTCTAAAGTATACGGTGAAAGCTATTAAAACTCCTCTTCATTAAAATAATCTATTTTTGTACCGTAAAATTTATCCCTTAACTAATTCTGAGACTCACAACTTGAACCGCATTTTACGAACAGCTTCGAAGTTTAAACTCAACCCTCCGACTGCAAGTCATCGACACGCACAGTTATTGGTCGATTATATCCGAAAAACAAATGGTGCGGCTTGCGCAGACGCAGGAGCGGGGTCATTGCGCGATCGACTACATTAAATGACCAACTGCGCCTATTACGTATGGTAATAGACACTATTAATTAATGGCACTTAATGTTTATGGTTTGATGTGCGACAGAGATAGCAAAAATTTATGTTTCTAAAGGATGTTTATTCGATTTGTGGTTATTTCTTTATACAGTACCAGTTTGTAAGTAAACTTTAAATTATTATCAATTTTGGTAACATTTTTGCAACAAAATCTAATTAAGATGACATATGATATTATTTAGTAATCGTTTATTTGTTCAAGTTTAATTTCATACAATATTTTCTATAAAGACTTCTAGTCATAAGTGGAAATTTGCTTTTCAAATAGAAATTATTAAATTTATTCAAACGTTATAGATATAATATGCATATTTAATTGAATTTTAATTGTATCATAATCATAAAATATTTCTTCAAGCAGTTATCGAATCCAGTTTTATCAATTATCAAAAAAGAAATTATAACACTCACCTGATGGGAAGTTGTTACCGTGGCCTATGGACGTATGTAACACCAGGTTAGTCACACTCGCGCTGCCGACCCTGTAAGCACAGATTTTTTTCCGTCAGTGCAGAAGATAAATTAGGACAAACCTTTGGTCTTCCCACTGACAGCACGAAAACTCTCCAGTGAGCTCTGGCTACCCTACTCACCGCTGGGAACACAAATGAGGTTATTATGGCCGCGGTATTCTGTAAGGCGGAGGACTTCCCTATTAGGACTGCTCAATTGCACGGATATGCCGTCGTGTCCTACAACCTTGAAAAGAAAAAAAAATACAATGAAGAAGTTATTTGTATATACAGGTGCGAGGGATATGCCTGTCAACCTCACCTTCGGCAACCAAAACGACCCACAGGCGGCGTGCGTTTTAGTCGGTTCGAGTCCGACATAACCTCCTCCACCGGCTCCGGTGGGGAGGTATCCGTGGGGATTTTGCGCACGTAAAAAAAAAAAAGAAAGGTGTCGATTCATTTGTTGAACAATATTCAAGGTTACACACAATATACAACTCCTAAATGTTCTATTGTGTATTAAGTAGATATACATATATGTAGCTGTACATGAAGGTAAAATCACTATTAGAAGTAGCTTCACACATTCTATCTATTCCGAGATGTATTAGTAAGATAACTTCAGCTTTAAAATCTTTCATAAAGTAATTAACCAAACCTTTTAATATATAAACTTAGTATCTAAAAACTTAACAATAGAATACTGGATACCAAGATTCCAAACAAAAGAAGGAAAAATAAATAACATAACATAAACTCAGGCCTATATCCTCGAAGGGGTAGGCAGAGGTGCTAGCACCCACATTTCGCCAGTTTATGTTTAAGTCCCAATGTAATAGGTGGCGATCCTATTGCCATTAACCGGGCACTTATAAACCTGCGATAAATACACACATAACTTCGAAAAGCATCGAAAGTCATTGGTGTGTGCCATGGTAAAACCTGGGATCGAACCCCGAGACCTCGTCTCAGCAGTCCATTACCCATGCCACTAGGCTACCGCGGTTCTAGGAAAAATAAATAATGTGTCTTAAACTATTTTTTTTTTAATTGGGACGAGTACGATATTCTCGATAAGAGTATAGAGTAATGCACCAAAGTTGGGGACTACACCCCACACCCGAGAAGAGGGCCAGATCGTGAGAGATGACCCTGGGTCGGCCGGGGTGCGAGGGATATGCCTTCCACCGGCTCCGGTGGGGAAAAAAAAACCGGGAAAAAAAAAGAGTAATGCACCACACATTCTGACACAATGATGTTCTAAACAAAACACGCAATAATGTTGTTTAGTAGGTCATTTCTGTGCCCTACTGCCATAATTTTCCACAATTGTTGTAACATGGATTTATCGGCAGTTAAAATGTATTGTTTTTTTTTCAAAGGTCTGTGTAAATAGCACAATTTCATACTTCATTAGTGCATTTGTTATTACTAACAATTATGAATACCTACGTAACTTCATCAATGTATATTAATTTACTCTCTTCGTTTACAAATTATAATTTGTAAACGAAGAGAGGTAAAGGTGGTTTCTTACTAGTGCAAAGTTAACATTTGTGAAAAATTTGTTGTTTTATTACTAGTGTATCGAAAATGTATATCAAAATTATTAATCTATTAAAAAAGGGTGCATATTCTAGTTAATGCCATTGAGATATCAGATCAGAAGCACCCGAAGCTGGCGGGCTGACTTTAAAGATTTAATTGCAGTAAAGTAAGCTCGTGAAGCGTGTAACAATAAAAGCAGTTCAATCTACCCCGGAGAGAAAAAGTTGTGAGCATATATTGTTATATTGCCTACCTGTTTGTATTTGGTGGGGTGCCCGCTGTGTTAAATAAAATATTTTTCTTTCTTTTTTTCTTTCTTTATAAATATAACATATAATCACGCTTTTATCCCTGGAAGGTTAGGCAGAGGTGAATTAACACCTACATTTCACCAATAATTGTATTCGGCCCCACGTAATGGGGCCTATTGCCGTATTCCGGGCACTATTGTTGACTCGAACCATGCATCTGAGGCTGAGTCTGGGCTACATACATATATTATGTATGTACCCAAAATTTTTAATAAAGAATACTTGAAACGATATTGCTATTTATTGTAATATCCTATCAAGTACCAAGACAAGAGCGCTGTCGCTATGGCAGTACGTAATAAGGCATTTGAAGGAAACAGCGGGACCATTCATCCAGTTGTGTTTTTATTTGAGCGTTGCCACACAACATATTAAATAGAATTACCCATTGCTTTTGTAACTGAACACCTCAATTGTGTACAGTTGAGTTATGTTTCGATACAATTTTAATATTATGTTTTATTGCAATGACTACTGATATTATAGCGTTTCAAGGTACAATATTTTATAGAAATAATGGCGTAACAATAATAGTCGTGAAACATAAAATATGACTTCGTGTGTAGGGTCCGATGCCTTGAAAATTCATGGCAGAAACCGTTCCTGGTAGTAGGGTAGACAGTGATATTGATGGAAGGTCAATAGGCTGCAGTTGATGTACCATTCTCAAAGTAGTTGCCGTGCAATAAATAGTGGTAAACAATGTATAATTTGAAATCTTTCCGCATTCCGGGCGCTGTTGTGGCTGTCTAGATTTTGTATTGCGTCGGATATATTCACTAAGGTTGTTCGCTGCAATACCTAGAATATGGTCTCTCGACTCGAGGCTCAGGGCGCTATGTAGGACAGCGGTCACTTACTCCTGTTAGTGGTGACTGGTTAGCAGAAGATTTAGTCACCAATAGTTTCATAAACTGGATCGAATTGACACTTGTGATATCAGCAGTCTTCATAGACACCAGTCGATAAGAGAAGAGGTATAATTTAGTTACTGCTCAGTTGATTTGTACAATACGATAAACCCATGGGCAAAATGGTGAAATAGCACTGCATCACTTTGTATTGTGTCTGCAGCCGAGAGTAGTTGGTAAAAAGAAATTACATTAATAATTTTGGAATCTTGAGAGTCACTTTAGTAACATCTTCATTTTGTCCACAAGATGACGCTTAAACGGTACATCACTTAACCCTAAACTACACATATATTCAAGCATTTAGACCGCACTTGAAGTCCAAAAAGCTTGTTATCAAACATCAACATAACGCCACTATGTTGTCTTACGTTGCGTAACTAAGGGAGTGGTTCCGTGGATGCTGTGTGGTCTGTGGCCTGTGTATTTGACCTGCGGACTCGGTAGCTAGTGTTTGAACAACTGTTCTTTTGTGAATATTCTAATTTATTACCAACATTACTTGTTTTGTAACCAATGTAACACTTCAGGATTTGGGGTTCAATTATGTCAACTTCAGCTTACGCATTCTAAATACGAATTTTAAATTAGCGAATTCTTGGAAGTTGTCGTGTAAGGGCTGTTTAACATTAGACAGATATATACAGCTCAGACTCAAGCACAGATACAAGCCTCGAGTCAACAATAGTGCCCGGAAGAGGGTAATAGGCTCACCCCCTATTACGCGGGGCCGAAAAATTTGTGAAATTAGGCTGAGGTGTTGATTCACCTCTGCCTAACCCTTCGGGGATAAAGGCGTGATTATATGTATGTATGTTTGAATGATAAAAGTATTCATGTTCTTTAGTGTTTGGATCATAGGCGGTTGTTACTTTTTATTTTGTAGTAAAGAGGACGACCGCATTACTGCAGATTAATTATGGCGATACAATTTTGTAAGACGGATTTCTCTGCCAAAAGATCGAAGCACAAACGTAAAATTGTTGTAGTAACCATAGCAAGGCATATACTAGACACCCATTGCACTAGGTACTACTTTAAACTAACCCCCTATGATAGATTATTTATTTATTTATTTATTATTTGTTTATCTGTTTAAGATAGGAAAAAAAAATTGCTTCCTTGAATGCGCTTGAACCAAATTGGAAAAAATCCTGTCTTAATCGATTTGAATAGTTAGCATATTAAATGCTTTCAAATTTCATTCAATTTGTTTATCTGGTTAAGGTAATTCACCCCCAATTAGTGCAAGTACAATATGTGAATTCTCTTTCTCCTCCGCATCACCTGTTACTGATACAATTTTTGACCTATCCGGCTTGTCTAACAATAATACACAGAATATTTTCGTCTCCAATATAACGCATTGCGTGTGCATTGTCGTGCGTGTGATGTCATTGCACTGACCCAGATTACCTGAGTAGTGTTAATGTGCCTTATCTTTGATATGATGATCTGGGTAGCCGTGATTTGTTGTAGCTTGATGTGATAATGATATGGTTTAATATTATGTTTTCCTTGATGATAACGGGAAGTGTGTAAAGTAAATAGGTACCAAAAGAATTTAGACTAGTAATAAAAATTATGATCCCGGTTGCATCAGAGGCGTGAAATAAAAAAGCATAAAATGGAAAGCAAACCCTAGAGGCCCTCTAGGGTTTGCTTTCCATTTTATGCTTTTTTACTATGTTTATTTAATTTTATTTATTTATTTAACACACAAAACAAGATATCATTTTAAGGTTCGTTTCCAGATTGAATTTCAAAACACGTGTACTCATCATGACACAATTAAAAAGCGTGCTTTCAGTGATACAATAAAAAAATAATAAAAACCAAAAATAATAAAAAAACAAAACAATATTACGGAAATGCCCGCCGTGATCCTTAACCTCGAGAGATAAAGATGTTACAAATCCTAGACTTTTATTACTGACTTCTGTTACTGTCATGTGAAATTGACTTAGATCCACAGATTATCTTTTTTTTAACGGGCGAAAAATCTTCACTGATACCCCAGCCGGAGCTGGTCGGAGAGGTTATGTTGGACTCGAACCGACTAAAACGCACGGCGTCTGTGGGTTGTTGTTGGTTGCCGAAGGTGAAGTTGACAGGCATATCCCTCGCACCCCGACCGACCCAGGCCATCTCTCTCGATCTGGCCCTCCACGAAGTCCCCAACGGCCCACAGATTACCTAAATGATTGGTAGCGTAGGCCCCGAAGATCCCATACACTCAACTGTGAGTACTTATAAATGTATTGCATGTAAGTACGGAAATTTATCTCATTGTATCGTAACGGTCATGGTTTCTGGGACATTTGTAGTGTAATATTTTGCAATTGGGTTAGGGTCTACAATCCACAACATTAAACGTAAACATTATGTTGTTTTTTAAATTAAGTAATTCAATTTTGAACAATTCTGCACAGTAATTAAAGCCTTGAGAAATATTACACAATTTTATTGCTGGAACTTGTACACTTCACGGGCAATAAAATCTTATAAAATTGCTTAGCAACGTGAAAAACAAGTAACAAGATAAAATAATTGATATTCATGCAGTTGTATGCCAGATTGGTTTTGGTAAACCAGAAATTAATGCCGCGTGGTTCCCGGCAGAGTAGAATTTGGACCACTTCATCTATTCCCATGCGGTGTCGTATAAGGCGACAAGTGATAGGGCTGTTTAACATCAGACAGATATATACAGCCCAGACCCAGCCTCAGATGCAAGGCTTTAGTCAACAATAATGCCCGGAAGACGGCAATAGGCTCATCCCCTATTATATAGGACCGAATTCAATGATTGGTGGAATGTGGGTATTAATTCACCTCTCCCTAACCCTCCGGGGATAAAGGCGTGATTATGATGATAAGAAATTAATGTACAAATAAACTATTTCTTTATTTCTTCTTTCTTTCTTGCAAATTTTAGTAACTACTAATAAAATGGCAAAATTTGAATGGATGGGTATTTGCGCGTAGTAACATTAGTCATTACAGAACATTCATGTGAATAAACGAGAACCCCTACATTGTCCCGAGAGTATGTTCCTGTTGCTCCCGGGAAACGGGATCAGTGTGTCACGAGTTTTAAACAATATCTCAGCTTCTTATAAACTGCACAACGAGTTTATTACGGTTTTCACGCTATAAATGATGTTCCACCCTTACGACTGAAAGCCGAACCAAAATCATTTGTGTGTTATTTTTAAACTATCGCGGTGTAAATTCACAATTATACTAGGTATCGGGACTTCTCGCTAATTAAATCATGGAACTAACTTATTTCTGCGTTTCGGATGCATGAAGTCGGTGCTGCAACGCATCCGAAACGTCGGCAGAAATAGTAAGTTCCATGATTTAATTCGCTAGAAGTCCCGACATCTTTTATGTGTTTAGCATAACATACATAACATAAGCTCACGCCTATATCCCCGAAGGGGTAGGCAGAGGAGATTGTGTGTTTAGGTGAGGGCAAAATGGACCCCTTAACTATAATATTGTGTGTACCTACGCTTTCATGTTGTAATTTGGACTTTTGTATTGAACTTTTATTAAAAGAAGATAGGTTAAATGTTTATTTGTTAGATATTATTTTTTCCCTGTAAGCATAAACCGCATTTAGAATAACAATTCATAGTATATCTATAAAAATCAACATAGAAAAAGAGTTCATTGAATTTCATATCTTTCGATGCAAGTTGAACTTTGTGTGTAATGTCTAGACATATCCTTTGATGTTTTATGACTTTCCGTTCATTTTTATATTTCACACTAAAATGGTAATTGATATCAGTTCAAATGTGTTGATAGTAAATTTAATTTTTATCACCGTCTTTAGATCCTTTTGATAGTGCTTATTTCCACTTAATTCGTTTCTTTTTTATATCTTTTTTATTTGCCATTAAGTAATGATAATTAGAAATATAATTAATGTTGTCTATTTTATTAGTACTCATAGAATTCAACTCATTTTAGCGTACCTTGGAAGGCAAGTTTCGCCAAATGTCGTATTTTCATGATATTTACTTTTGACAAATCGTAGGTTTGAACTCTGACCATTAGACACTACTATCTACCACGGTGAAACCGCTCGTAAAGCACGCAATATAACTCAACAAGTTAACGGGAGTACTAACTTCTTAGGGTCAATTCAGATCAGGCAGAAAAATTCATGAGTAGATTTTACTGCTATTATTAGTAGTAACACTAACAATAAAAATGCACCTGTACTAGCTAGCGCTAGCGAGTTCCACGCTAGCGAGTTGAAGAAGAACCCAGTTTGGAGCCGCCGCCAATAAAATAATGAATTTTAATTATATCACGTAATATACCTGTGAACACCATATTAAAAGCTGTATCTATTGAGATCTTAGTAATTATATGGGCGTGAATCGAGAATATTATGTGGAAATGGTCATTAACTATAAGATAGTCGATAGCCGTAAACTATAAACGTTAGAAAAGTCGTAAAAGTTGAATAATACATATTAAAATTTTAATAATACAAGATCTCAGATCTAAGATATGACTGTATAACAAATAATTTTTATATTGCAAAATATTAACAATATATTATGAGTAAAATTAGTTTGGCAAAAATTCTAAATTACACGAATTATGTGAATATAGAAATTAGTGCGAAAGTTAAATTTTGTTTTAATAGTCTATAGCATTTTATAACTATTATTCGATAAATATTAATTAATTTATCAAGCTATTTATTATTTAACATAAAGGACAAACGACCAAGTTCAACTAAACCGAGCTCATGAAACTCATAGAATAAAACGCGTTAATACAGTTTTTAATTTGATGAATTCCTCACTTGAAGTTAAACATAACTGATAGGTAGGTAGATGATTTCTACTATCTAGCCTAATTTAAAAAAAAACAAAAAACTAGTTTGTAGTAGTATCTAACCCTAGTAACACCTGTGGTTAACGCCTTGTCAATTTAAGTAGCTTTTTTATTTTATTTTTCTTGAATTTAGTAGTTTTAATACAAGATTACCTTAAACTTTATCCTAACAAAGAAATACTAGATGATAGAACGCTTTTTACATTAGAATTCCTTTAATCACTTATAGCCATTCTTGTAATTTTTGTTCTCATTGTTTTGAATAGGCGTTCACGAAATTTATTCACAAATAATCACATAATCAAAATTGTTATTCCCTTACGGAACCCAAGACAAAAGCCATAAAAATTTCAAGCACATTATTATCACTGGCATATCAAAAAGTACCGCAAAACACACGCACGGTTTGTTTTACTCGTAATCTTAGATTACGTACCTTATGCAACTGGGGTCATTGGCCTATTTCGTGATCGCTAGTGTGACTCATACTTTATGTTTATGACCTTAGAATAGGTAGGACACGGCGGTATATCCGCCCGATTGAGCAGTCCGACTGGGGGAGTACCTCCGCCCTACAGAATACCGCGGTTATAATAACTTCGTGTTGTGTTCCCAGCGGTGAGTAGGGTAGCCAGAGCTCACTGGAGAATTTGTGCCGTCAGTGGGAAGACTAAAGGCTTGTCCTGATATGTCTTCTACTGACGGCACAGAAACTCTGTACTTACAGGGTTGGCAGCGCGACTGTGACTCCTCTGGTGTTACAGACGTCCATAGGCCACGGTAACTACTTTCCATCAGGTGGGCCGTGTGCTTGTCTGCCAACTAAGTGGTATAAAAAAAAAAAAAAAAAAAAAAAAGTAGACACGTATCGAAGAATGTTAATTTTGATATTATGACGATAATATGACAGGTATTGATAATGCAAAAATATCAGTATTTTTATATCTGTCATGCTAGGATTGTATATGTATTTGTTTGTAATTTGGTTGTTGGTTTATTGTAAACTTATCGTGTATATATACTCACACCTTTTTCCCTCTGGGGTAGGTAGAAACAATAGCTCGCTATGTAATTTCATATTTCACTGCCATCTTCAAATCTCTATGTAGTTCAAAGTTAATATTTAATCTTAGAGGATAGGTAATAACTAACTAGGCCCTGTACTTCTATGGTAGTAGTATAGAAAATTGCCATATTTGGGAACACTGTGAATCCTTTAATAGCTTAAGTATCATTGTCATAACCTTCGTCGAGATGCAGGTACGGAGACGAATGACGTGGCCCCTCAACCGCCACAGTATATAAAATTATATTGCGTATTTTTTTTATTTTCTTTTTTTGCGTTCTGTTTTTTTTTGTACTGTATGCTGTGTATCACAATAAACATATTTTCTTTCTTTCTTTCTTTCTTTCTTGCTACTATAACACAAGTTTATTCCTAGCACGAGACTGGATCATGGTTCTGGATCCGTCCTTTTAGTTGATCCGAGTCCGACATAACCACCCCCGCCGGCTCCGGTGTGGGACATCGGAGGCTAATTCCACAACAAAAAAGTCGAAAAATATTTTTTTTGTGACTCAAACGTTATACACAAATATTCTTTATGGCTCAATAAAGATTATATTATTTTATGTTATATTGACAGATATGTCGACATAGAAATAATAATAATACAATATGCCAATAGGTCAAATAAGACATTGAATTAGTTACATTTGCGTTT
Organism: Eilema griseolum; assembly: GCA_963662185.1. Lineage (NCBI taxonomy): Eukaryota > Metazoa > Arthropoda > Insecta > Lepidoptera > Erebidae > Eilema > Eilema griseolum. Next base: position 18,891,555 of record OY759248.1, on the reverse strand, counting down.
TTATCATAAAACTGGAACCATATTTTTGCAACCTTGTACATGTTATTGATAGTAATAATTAATACTAGTGTGATATAGGAATAGATAGATAATATGAATACAAGTATTTGGGACCTTGTAGAGCTGCTCTTAAATATCAAAGTATCAATTTAGATAGGAGTGAGTTATAGCTTATACACACTTTTATGAATATACGATTACGATACGACGATTTTCCACTTAATTTGTAATTAATTGTTTGCATTTATTAATTCGATCTTTCACCTTGTTATGGGTTTTAATATTGTAGTCTCCGTTTTTTACAAACTAGTCTTTAGACGAAACATGTTTTTAGTTCGGCTTGATCTGTAGACGTTTTTTTAATAAAATGACACACAGCACATGAAATCCTAGTGTGAAGATCAGCGGTATAGGTAATATTATAAAGACTCATATAAACTGAATTTCAATAAATGTTTCAAATGCTAAATGAATAAAATACCTCGTCTGATGTTGAGACCTTGAGACTTCCATCTTAATGCTTTTAAATATACTTACCTTCCTAAACCAGGCATCCGTCACTCATCATTTTTTTTTCAAAATAGCTAAGAATACTCCCGACTGATACGATACACCTTAAAAAAAACTAACTAAATTAAAATCGGTTTAACTCTTCGAGAGCTATGACACCACATATTGCCTTCAGCTTACCATCAGGCAAGGCGAAGTCCAATTGACGTGTCCTATATAAAGAAAAAACATATAGACAGATACGCACACATAGATACGTCTAACTTATAACAGCCTCCCTTTTTTCGGCGGGGGTTAAAAATAAATGTAATAGCACTAAACTTTTAGTTCTATTGTCTTATTTTAAACTAATTAAGCATCCAATCTAAATGTACAAAAATCGCACTCGGTACCCTTACTCCAGAGAGAATAAGCACTAAGCAGTTAGAGTACTTAGCATGGTAAATGACTCAAAAGTCATTTCTACATTGTTGTGCCTGCAAATAGTTGAACGTACGAACAATGCTTAATTATCACCTGACTGTATAACTAATAGCTCATTTGCGAGAGAACTGACATAACTGAAAATTTGTAAATTTTGCTAACAAGACAACATCGAGCATTTGCCGTTTTACAATTTACGAACTGTACAAAAAATCGCGGTAGCCCAGTGGTATGGGTAATGGACTGCTGAGACGAGGTTTCGGGTTCGATCCCAGGTTTTACCATGGCACACACTAACGACTTTTCGATACTTTTCGAAGTTATGTGTGTATTTATCGCAGGTTTATAAGTGCCCGGTTAATGGTAATAGGCTCGCCACCTATTGCATTGGGACCTAAACATAAACTGGCGAAATGTGGTTGCTAGCACCTCTGGCTACCCCTTCGGGGATATTGGCGTGAATTTATGTTTATGTTATAACGAACCGAGCCAAGCATAGAGTCTCGACAGAATGCTCGCTAAAACGCTCTCGTTCATTTTTCTTTAAAATTCTCATTACAAGTGAATGCTTAGGTTTATCAGCACCTTTAAACTCAACAGATCTAATAGGTCATTGATAGGGGCGGATTCCCCACACTCACAAGATTATTCATTCACAGTATAGTCATTGATTATACTGTGAATAATGATGCATATCATATTTCTTCTTATCATAGTCTTCCACTGACAGCACAAATTCTCCAGTGAGCTGATTCTGACTGATATCGCAAACGATATTATAAACAACTAAAAGATGAATACTATTGTATTGGCCATAGGAATTAGCATTCATCAAAACTAGATGTTTATATCATTAGAGTAAAAAGGCATAAAAAAGACACTAAATGTGCAAAAAAAAAGTTAACTCTTCTTTTAAAGTTATATAACTGCCGATTCACTTCTACTCGCTGACCAAAGCTTGTCAAAGGATTTCTTTTGTGGTTTTCTCATGCAATCTCAATTGAGTGTACTACCACTCCTACTAATATCACTTCTACTTTACCAGGAGAACGCGAAAATGAATTTGTTGATGACCAAAAATATTTACCAAAATTTTGTACGCGGCGAAATAGAAAAAGCTACTTTTTCCTCTGTGCTCCGAGTTCACCTTAATAACTTAAGGTGAAGTTCAGAGGAAAATATGTTTCGATGATGATGATGATGGTGATTAGGATGATTTAGGCATATTATCGTAATGTAAAGTAACACATAAAATTCGTAAATTTGGAGTTGAGACTGTTTCCTCGCAAGCGTACCAAGTAATGTTTCATTCACACCTTGTAACCTAGGATTTCCGGATCATTAGTTAGTTTTTAAATTAGAAACTTAAAACTATGGATAGATTAGCAATATTTTGAATATTAGGTGGTAAATAAACACACGGACTATCTGATTTTGTACAGTTACCAGCATCTGTGAACAATTTCAATAGTGTTACTCGTATACAGGGTGAATTTTTCAACGGGGCGTAGATGACCAGATCCGAAACTATTAAGAATCACGAAAAATGCTCAAAGGAGTCTTAAGCCTGGTTTTGATGAAACTGCATCATTGGATTTTCAATAAATCAATATTCTTAGCCAGGAATGGGAGACGGTTGGTAGGGGATCTGCATAGCAAGTTTTGATGTATAAGTGACTGGTCGCCATCAATAGACCTGCCCGCTACCTGAAACCGAAAAATGTAACGAAATACGGGTGCTCCTCTACCTTCGAGGATATAATTGCACGATGTAAAAATATATCTGCGAAATCTTACTTACATAACTGGGTTTCGACAGTAACCTCACCTTGTGAATTATTCAATGAAGTTGTATTGTTCTTCAATCATTGTCTGTTCGTGACATTAAATTGCTGTCCACCCTATTTAAATCAAAATGATATTTTCCACTTATGGTTCTCGTTCTGAATTAATTATTTTAATACGTAGATTGTAGCGTACTTGAGAACTTCTGTATGCATTGCTATGCTCTTTGCCTTGCATTAATTTTTTATTAAGGCTATGGTCTCCTTCTATGCTATATGCATCATCTGACTTCAGCATCAATATTCCAACCGGCTTCTGAACGCCACGCGAAGATATGATGACACCGAGATTAGCGTGAGATAGAGACCGCAGCCGTGCATTTCATTAAACTACACAAAGTGACATTACGACAAAATCGCTTCAGAGCATACGCCGTTTGTCTAGGCCCCAAGCATTATGAATATTGTGATGCAGCATACCTCGTAACCTGTAACCGGCTGATGGCTTTTACCGGAGACGATAGCATATTTTTTTTTTTTTTTTTTTTTTCTTTATGCACAGTTTATTGTACAAAGGCGGACTTAATGCCAAAGGCATTATCTGACAGTCTACCTTAGGGTGATGCAGAGATGCGTTGAGGTAGGTGCAGGCAAAAAATTAACCATGAACTATCAACGATAAGGAAATACTCAAATTTGTTCACAATAATGATATATACATATAAATATATATACATATACTATACATACACAAGCATAATGGCTGAACATTTATAATACTGCTTTCAGCATCACTAATCGGTAATATCTTGTCTTGGATGTAACTTTGCTCTTAAAGTCAGACATTTGAAACATCACTAATAACATTAGGTACTTTTATCTTTTCTCATAATATGTCTATACCGTGGCAGCAGTTGGGCTCAAGTTTTCATTCACTAGTGTAAGTTTCAAACTGTATCTTTTCAAATGATAGCGGAATTCCAGTGGAGGAAAAATTCATATAAATCACCCCAGGGATTAAACTGGATCCAAGCGCACGGAGGCTCTTTACAAAATGAATTTGTATTTGCTAGTTCGCAGTACTTGACTCCCGGCAGTTACGTAGTAATTACCTAGTAATTGCACTCGGCACAGCAAGGTTGCTACGCGTCAGTAACTTCGCATAATTTAATAATCTGTTCAGCTGACTGACTGCCGCAGACAGTTTTATATAAAAAAGTATCGACTTTGATTTCGGCCACAGCTTTAGGCATGATTTTATAGTCTTACCATCAATAGCATTCAGTTCCATCCAAACCCTTCAAATTCCTACTGCTAAAGCAACTTAACCAACGAATAGTGCGTTTTTATAGTATTTAGGGATAAACTCACTGAAGTTTTAACAAATAAGGCTCACTTTACCATTGACGGATTCCTAAATGATAAATCTATTGCATGACATTGTTAACGTATTTATTATTTAATAGATTATGTTTGTTATGTAAATTTTACATACCAATTGCCGCGTGGTTTCCGGCAGAGTAGAATTTGGACCACCCCATCTCTTCCCATGCGGTGTTGTAGAAGACGACTAAGGGATAGGGCTGTTTAACGTCAAACAGATATACCTATACAGCCCAGACTCTGCCTCAAATGCATGGTTCGAGTCAACAATAGTACCCGGAAAACGGTAATAGGCTCCCCCCTATTACGTGGAACTGAATACAATGATAGGTGAAATGTAGGTGTTAATTCACCTCTGCCTAACCCTTTGGGGATAAAGGCGTGATTATATGTATGTAAATTTAATTTGTACATCATATTTTTGGTGGGACATAGCGCACGTAAATATTACTTAAGAAATAAGAACGGCACACAAACCTTATGATCCACAAGTAAATAAATTTGAATTTGAAAATTGTGAAAGTTAAAATACCACGATTCTATTTTCTTACACGGGAAGTTTTCCACACATTAATTAAATAAATAACCAAGAAATTCCTTGGTTCCGAGACGAATAGTAAATTAATTAATAAAAAGACCAGTTCTAATAACATCATAGTCTAACAGCTGTTGCAATACAAGTTGACTCCGCTCGTCTGTTTACAAAAGTGGCCGTAACACGATAATGGAGCGCCCATAAAATACGTGTTTGTTATTTTTAACCAGAACAATAACAGGGCGAGTCCTTAGCGCTTTCAGTATTGTATAATCTTACTGGAAGAGATCAATTTGTTCAAGACAAGTTCAAAGAGTGCTAATGATGCTTAACTGGTAGTGGTGTAGTAGCTATGAGGTGCAATTTGTAATTTAGAGGTTACCTTAGTCCCGGTAACATTACTGCTCGTACTTTGGCGTCTGGGATTGGTTCTGCTTCTCTTTCTCTGAATTCTCTGGACTTCTTTGGGAGTACTGGACTGGAGAGGAAAGCCTGCATCACAGCCTCTTCGTTATCAGCAGATGTACCAGTTTGCAGGCGAGGTTGCCTTGAGGCCGAAGATCTCAGCAGAGTCACTTCCATCTGTATATTTGGGCAGTACCTCCGCCCTACAGAATATTGCGGTCATAATAACCTCGTGTTGTGTTCCCGGCGGTGGGTAGGGTAGCCAGAACCCAACCTGGAGGGTTTTTGTACTGTCAGTGGGAAGACCAAAGGCTTGTCCTGCTTTGTCTTTTGCGCTGACGGCACAGAAATTATCTGTTCTCACAGGGTCGGTATCACGAGTGTGACTCCCCTGGTGTTGCACACGTCCACAGGCCACGGTTACCACTTTCCATCACGTAGTCCGTGTACTTGTCTGCCGCCTGAGTAGTATAATGAAAATAATAACATCATTATTATTATTATTATTATTATACCACTCAGGCGGCAGACAGTCATTAATCATGAATTTGTAAATCTCAGATGTCATCGGTGAGAAATGATTTCTAGGATAAGCATTTTAGCTTAGTTCGAGAAGATTAATAAAATGTGACTCACCTTATTAACGATAGGTTTTTTTTTATAAAGTAGAGAAAAAAATCACGGCAAGTTACTGGTTCCACTAACAAAAAAAATGTCGTGAAGCTTGTAATCGCATCCGAAAATGTTACCTTCTCAAAAAACAAATAACTTAAAGTGTGCATGTCAAATAAATTTACAGAACGTTTTAAATTTATAAAAAAATGCAAAGGGAACCTTGACGATCGGCCTTCAAACTGACACCTGTTTCACGAGAACTATTAAAATCAAAACCCGTATTTACATCATTAACTCGACCTCAGAACTGTTATTTTGATATTAACTTGACGTTTCCATAGATACCAATATCTGTATCACCACCCTATTGTGGGTACCTGCTGTTTTTTCTCCATCCAAACAAATGTTTGGACAGGGAACAATGCGTGAAACAATAGTTAATACCGCCAATGGGCTGTGTTTCAACCAATTTAAATTCCCTCTCTGACGACTTTAGCTCAATTTTGATCTTTTTTTACAACGTTTGGGAACGTTAATTGCCTGTTCAAATTTATTGCTTGAATACATTCTCTGTGATTTACGATGTGTTGCATGATGAAAATATTTTTTTCTGCTATTAAATAGAAGAAGGTTATTTTAATGTTTCATTGCTCTCAATAGATTATGGCCTCTTCCTCGTAAGTTGTTTGCAGATTTGTACAAGGACAATGACAAACAATAGATTCGATGATTTGTATTATGTTTGTGTCTGTATGTTATGCTTTCGTTCGTAATTTGTGTGTGTTTGTAGTAGTGACGTTTCGTACCTATTAATCGTTTCGGGGCGAACTTTTCGTTTAGAAGAAATATTTATAAATCACAAAAATATTACTAGTATACTTACAGGGTTATCGGTAATTTATGCATAAAGAGGGGGGTACGGATGTAACTAACTAATGGGTTCACCGATGTACTTATTGATGAAATCGTTTTTGAGAAGTCGACAAATCAAGTACATAAACATAACTACGAAATGACACAAGTTTGCGTGTTATGGTGTTTTTGACATCGTGATTATTTACTGTGGGGTTACGTGGCTTCACAATTTATGGTGACAGGCGATTGATGTGGTCAACGTAACTTACCTCAATGTAAATCCAGCACGACTCTAATAGGTACTGCTCAACTTTTCGATTACTGCATAAAAGCAGTATAAAAGACGACCTTTTTTAAACGGTTTTATTGATATTTGGTCCGTCAATTGATTACACCTCGCTGGATGACAAAATCAGAGGTGCAAGAAAAAAAGAAAGGTGAAAAGAAAAGGAGAAATGCGTTTATTTTTCCATAACTGCAGCACATAAAAACAGTTAATTACAATATACCGACTCCACTAACATAAAACTAAATTAGTAATAAAAAAGAAATATATTATGAATTCGTATCAAAATAAACGGGATATTTACCATGTTTCATTGTTTTGATTTGACCATGATAGTTTAAATACGTATATATTATGAATTACTATTCAGAGTTAGGTACTCGTAGTTGTTCCTTTTTTAATATTTACTTTTATAATTTAACGTACATTTTGAAATTACACGTTTTATAAACATAATTTTACAGAATCAAGCCGCTAATACATATATAATTTTCGCCTTGTCAGACTTGTCTTATAAATAAACTCATTAATAGTCTCGTTGTCCACGGCATTAATCGCGGCTCATCGAGAGCCTATAAATAAACGTAATCGCCACTTAGGCTGTTGGTAAAACCTTAGTGTGTTTGTTGAGACGCGATTCGATCTTGTTATAATGATCTTGGAATGGCTGCAGTTTGTACGGATGTTTGTTACTCTTTCAAGCAAAAACACCTGAACGATTTTTGGTTGAAATTTTGTACAGAGAAAGAATATGATCTGGAATAGGACGTAATTTACTTTGTATCCCGAGTATACGTTTCTATTGGTCGTGGGAACAGGAATAGAATTTCACGCGTGTGAAGCCAAGGTGAACAGTTAGTCTATAGATAAATATGGCACTTAGGCCGTTGGTAAGACCTTAGCGTGTTTGTTGAGACGTGATTAGATCTTGCTAAAATGATCTTGGAAAAGCTGTAGTCATGACTATGCACAATCATAAATCATTGTATGCTATAAAAGTAAATGTAGAAACATTGATCTTGATATTCTTAAGTATTGCTTTATGACGTTAATGAATTAATATCTCAGTTGATGTATAATCCGCAGTATCATTTGCAATATTGCCACAGTCTCTCTGTTTGTTTGTTGCTGACAATTATCATTTCTATTAAGAGGGTGGGGCCATTTGAAACCGAAAGCGGCCAAATGTCTGCCGGTGTGCGTGAGAAATGCCTTATTAGGTAACCTAACATCCCGGCAATTATGACCCGAGGCAGCATATAGTTATAGTCAGATCGATTACGTAATAACAACAACCCCCCCCCCCCCCCCCCTTAGGGTTGGAATACCTGAGACTTCTACTGAGGCATTAACACAACCAGAACCTAACACTTTCCTTCTGATTGTTGCAGTTGGTTTCCTGATCCTCGTCTTCTATTTATGGGGAGTACCCTACAAGCGAGGTTTCTTCTGTGATGATGAATCTCTTAAGCATCCGTATAAAGACTCTACGGTCACCAATGTTATGCTGTACATCGTTGGATTGGGGTTACCTGTGCTAACGGTAAGTTTCATTCAAATATTGTGCGTTCCCGGCAAGCTATAATTTGGAACACTTCGAGACTAAATTGATTACTTTTAGACAAGCATGCTCCACCATCGATTACTTTGTCACTTACCAACAGCCGAGACAGTGTTCAAAGGCGAGCTTATCAGTCATAGAAAATGTCTGAACCTTAAAGCTTCTGTATTTACATCTTGAAGTTCCAAGTTCGCTTGCCGGATTTACACCGTAACTTCTAAATGGTTCGTTAATATCTTCAAAAAAGAAACATGCCATCATCAGGTACTTTATAACCATTTATTACTGTTTTCAACTATGTTTTTTAAATTACTAATTTATATGTAAGTATATACGAATACGTAAAAACTAGTAATCTGTATTTAAATGGTCATAGTATTGAGAAAGATATAGTAATATATTCAGAAGTATTTCTCGAAGTATTTTAAAATACTTACAACCGAAAAAAAGGTTCTTAGGTATAAAATATTGCTATCGTTATGGCAATGGTTTTTTGATGCTATTAAAATTAATTAGGTTAAATTCTTATTTTTCAAAGCAGTCTTGATAACGATCTTCTTAAAGATGGTATTTTCTAATGAGTATTTTTGTTAGACTCCTCTTTTATCACCATAGAAACTCAGAATTCTTTAGGATTGTCGATTCATTTAGAGAGAGAGGTCTAAATCGTGCAGTGAACTGCAAAATGCTTATTAATTGATTCAATTTAAGTGATTAATCGTTAATAAAAAAAAATAAAGATACATTTGTTAATTTTAAAAGGGTATGAACGTTTAAACATCATATTGCAAATACTTGGAATAAGGGAACAAAAGAATTGATGTCGGTTTCAATTTACCATCTCAATGGAGATCATAATCGATCAGTATTGATACAGTACCGATAAAAATCATTGGATTTGTACTGAAAATAGCATCTTATATATTAAATGGTGCATGAAATTGCATGATTGCATATTGATGCATGATTGAACTGCATGATGATGGTGTTCACGGAAATTAGTAACACCAGGCCTATTTTACTTCCATTATGGGTTCATGGTAGTCTCACACCTGAGGGGCCCTTAGATGTCCCTAGGTCAGCCGAGGAGTGAGGAATATGTCAGAAGCTACCTCTCCCTCGGCAACTGATGACCGGAGACGGAGTGCAGTTTTAATCGGTTCGGATCCGACATAACCACCTCCGCTGACGCCGGCATGTGGCGGTATCCGTGGTGATTTCCGCACATTAAACAAACCTATTCTACTCCCAACTAGTTGCACTTGTGACAAGAATACTTAAAATGTGTAACGATCTCATTAGCCCGCGTATAAAACCAAGCCAAAATACACTGTCGTCCATTGTCTTTCGGTGCATATTTGAATGCACGTGCTGACAATAAACAGAAGCTTTTCGGTCATGTATTCTGTACGAGCTGAAGCTTGTTTATATTTCATGACGTAGATATGGCACATATTTATTTGTTTTTAAAAAATAGGACAAGTTTCATCGACACCAAAACAATGCAGGGCCTTTACTATTAATAAAATTACTTTTATATACTATATATATATCTAGTGCTGCACCCCTAGCACGTAAAGCTATTATAATCGTATCGATAGAACGGAGCATTGCGATTGGCCGCCTGCCTACTGTGAAACTGGGCCCGTACCATGAACGCTAAAACAGATCAATAATTGAACTGCTGTCATACTACCAACTGCAGATGTAACTTTGTAATCCTATATATTTATATGGCATTACATAGTTATTTATGCATTTGTTAAATGACAGAAAAACTTGTTTTAAGGATGCTTCATGTTAAGCCCACTGTTTGTGTGTTAAGCCGGCAAATCGCAATGCCCCGTATGAGTGGGGTACTGATTTAGAAGAGTAGTCGTAGCCAATTGTCTTGGAAATTTGGTTTTTCTTAAAAAATCTTCTGCAATTGAGTGTCAATCCTGATGCTGTCCAAAACTTACACTTTGGAGTCCGAAGACCACTCTACAACTCCTGCTTCCCACAATTTAGTTTAATTTGCCATTTAAGAAACGACGAATGAGGAGGAAAGCTTTCCTCTCCAGGAGGAATGCCTGTGCCAGAGCCTCGTTCGCCAATTAGCAGATGAGGTTGACCACCCCTAAGATCTTGGCATTCCTTAACCACTGCACCCTTCTTATTTAGATGTTTTCTCGGCTATCTCTATCTTGTAGTGCGGTGGGGACAAAACATCGGTTAAGACTACTTCCTTTTAGCGCCGATACATGCTTTCAATGACCTTTGCGAATTTAAAGTCATCCTTTATAGTTAGTATCAAAGTAAACGGGATATTTACCATCGTTGTATTGTTTTGAGTTTCCGATATTTCGGCGCTATACAACATGGTAAATATCTCGATTACTTTGAAACTAATGTGAATGACCATGATAGTTTAAATACCCTTTATAGATGTTCTGTGGTCTAACGTGTATCACATTTCGACAAGGTGCATGTCGAAATGTGATTATGAAGTAAAGAATCCATGTATTGCGGACTGTCCCCTACTCTTCATTCTCCTTCTAACTTATTGGAATTCTACTAACGTTATTAGCATATTATGATCGTAATCCAATTTTGGTGGCAATATTTTTTTATATTAAGTACGAGTTACCTTAAATAAGGCCACCAATTCAATAAAACGAAATGTTAAAAACTTGTCTCAGACCGATCATGAATATCGTCAATTTCCGTTTACAAATGACAAATTTTGCGAAGGTTTTACTAATTGACAATAATTAAATACGTTTATTGTCAGTGGTCCACCTGCGTAGGCTACCTGGGTGGAGCGAGGGTACCTAATCTTTTTTAGTCCATATGTTGATCACGTGTAAGCACGAAAGCAAAACATGAATTGAAGAATTAACTTAAACTATCATGGTCACTCACATCAGTATCAAAATAATCGGGATATTTACCATTTTGCATTGTTTCGAGTTTCCGATATTTCGGCGCTGTTTACAACTTGTTATATTGTTACAGCGCCGAAATATCGGAAACTCGAAACAATGTAACATGGTAAATATCCCGATTATTTTGATACTGAAGATTAACTTACATTACCTATGCCGTGGTTGGTGACCACGTTACATCAATAAGCCAAGGATTTAATGTAACGAAATCCGGAGATTGCCGCAAAGTTTAGTCGCACCAATGAAGGCGCATCTTCGGCATTTATTCTGCTATGTCACGGACATGAAGACTGCCGTGGATGCGAAAATTCCTCATGCGATTATCTGACTTAGTACATCCATCACAGCGTATACATTTCTCTAATCTGCATCTACCGCTTGTGTCTCTCTAGCAACCTTGAATAACTTAAGTCACCATGCATTATAGAGACTTCATTATCATCATGTAACGTGAATAGAAGTAAGCATGTGCTGGTACATATTTATGACTAGGCGCCTACAAAACATTTCATAAATATGTAACCAGTTTAAATTCAGAGGAATTGTTATACTTTCACACCCCACCAAGTCAAGTGTGAAACATGATTTCCTTACCTTTTACTATCGTTTGTCAACAAAACCTCGACTAGTCGATTATTGTTTGCCCATAATTTTGGTGTCCACTTATCTGTCCAATGTTGGCTGAGGTTGTTTGGTAACACATTTTGGTTCGATTAGGAACACTTGACAAATATGGATAATGTTTGTTATTACTTTTTTACATTTGGATTTAACTAGATATGGTAAATTTATTTAAAATTATTTTTAATATATTATCCGGATTGAAGTAGATGAGCTATTGTCTCTGCCTACCCCATAGAAAGTATGTATCGTCATCATCTGCCTACTTATGTCTATTAGGGTTGGTGCAATATGTGTTTCCCTTGTTTACACCAAGAAACAAGTAGTAAATATAATGGATGCGTGTGCGGCCGGCGCCTCCTTCTGCGAGCAAGTAATGCTCGTAAAGAAGGAGGCGGGGCGGGAGCGGCAGCAGGAGCGACGAAGGATCGCAAGCCAGCGAATCGCCCGCGTACGAAGGCAACTCGGGCGTCGGAGGTCGATGAACGACCTCCGCCCCTCATGAGCGCCGGCCTGGAGGTGACAGGTGGAGCCGCCTGTCACCCTGGCAGAAGCAAGCCGCGGGTTGGGGACTGTAGTCCCCACAGCCGAGAAGAGGGCCAGATCGTGAGAGATGGCCCTGGGTCGGCCGGGGTGCGAGGGATATGCCTGTCAACCTCACCTTCGGCAGCCAAAACGACCCACAGGCGGCGTGCGTTTTAGTCGGTTCGAGTCCGACATAACCTCTCTCACCGGCTCCGGTGGAGTATGTATAACATACAAGCTTAAAACACATTTGCGTTCACACTAAAGTTTGTGACGAACCTTAGTGGAAATGAAGGGTATTTTATTTATACATTCCTGTCATACGTCATCTCTTCAGTCACTCCTTTCGCGTAAACTTTCGATCGATCGATAATGTAGTTTGAATAAGTTGATCTAGTCAGTGTTTGCTCGTCATTAAACTGCTACAATAATGTTTACGGGAATTAACGTGATCATGGTATAGGTTTTTTTTTTATACCACTTAGGTGGCAGACAAGCACACGGCCCACCTGATAGAAAGTGGTTACCGTGGCCTATGGACGTATCGTCCATCATTTGTAACACCAGAGGAGTCACAGTCGCGCTGCCAACCCTGTAAGTACAGAGTTTCTGTGCCGTCAGTGTAGAAGACAAAGCAGGACAAGCCTTTAGTGTTCCCACAGACAGCACAAATTCTCCAGTGAGCTCTGGCTACCCTACTCACCGCTCGAAACACAACACGAAGTTATTATAGCCGCGGTATTCTGTAGGGCGGAGGTACTTCCCCAGTCGGACTGCTCAATTGGGCGGCAATACCGCCGTGTCCTACCTCCTTTACATACATACCTTTGATTTGCCTGACGTTTCGACCTGGTGACACCGGCTGACTGCGAGGTTACACCGGCCGTGGTCACAGGCTGACTGGCTACATCATGTGACTATGTCATGGAACGTGAAAGTTTAAAAGTTAGATTAAACTGCTGCTCAATAACGTAAACTAGAATGTATTAACCTAATGTGTTTATAGCAATAGTGTTTAATATAAATGTAAATGTGATCGCAGTCGTAAATAGTGTTTGAATAATATTATACTTGCAATGTTTCAAACATTGTTGTAATGGTAATAGCCGGTTTATGTAGATTTTCCAGATTAATGCAACATGATTGTATCAAATATAGAAACTATTTCGCCGTGGCCTAGCCTAAAATAACGACCGACTTCTCTTGTTCTAAACGTTTATAGCCAATGGTAACAGCTTATTAACCTTACTTGGGAAACAATTACAATACTTATAGTGTACATACATACATATAATCAGGGCTTTATCCCTGGAGGGTTAGGTAGAGGTGAATTAACACCCACATTTCACTAATAATTGTATTCGGTTCCAAGTAATAGGGGGTGAGCCTATTGCCAATTACAATACTTATAGTGTGATCCTAAGTAATACAAGAAGTTGGGAGGAATACTGGGAAGGAGTAGGCGAAGTCTCTTATCCTTTACTGCAAGGGGTGTACCGGACTACTGATATCCATGAAATAGGCTAGGCCTAGAGTAACGAAGTTCAGGACTAGCCGTCGCTCTAGCTGAAACAAATTCAGGTTGGCAGCGGGTCATCTGCCTGTGTCTTCTCTTTTTGAATTTTGAATATTCACTCAATATGTTCGCCACGATATCATTGGATCATTTGACCTCGAAGTCCTTGATGGTCCACATACACCCTCAAAATGCAAACTCACAACTTGCGGTAATAATCTTCTACAATCAATTCAATCGGTTCGCGTTAATCCGGTTGGTGTGTGTCTAGCATAACACAAAGTAATATTGTCATTATGTTAAGTATGTAGCCATAAATGGGAGGCGTCCCTTGTCAAGTCAGTTTATTATTGATTAGCAATGCAAAGTGAGTATACACGAGGCGCTTCGTATTGAAGGTCGGTACTTATTTATGTACAGATCAGTTCATATCTGTTTGTAAGGCGGCTTTCTCAACGATTGAGGTGGCGCGGATGGATCAATAAGAAATATTTTTTATAGTGCAGAAATTCCCACGGATAACCCCGCTGACGCAGGTGGGAGTGGTTATGTCGGACTCATACTGACTAAAATCGCACGCTGCCTTTGTGGCTTCAATTGTTGGTGCGATAGCCAGAAACATATCTCTTGCTCCAGTCGACCCAGGATCATTTCTTTCTCAGTTTCGAGGTGGGCTCCCTCGGGTAAGAGTACCACGGTGTCCCCATCTTACACCTGGATATCGCCAGACGCGCTTGGACACCTTACACGCGTCGTCTAGACTAAACAAACTTTACATATAAATACATCGTCCATCATCCTTTATCCCCGGAATGTTAGGCAGAGGTGAATTAACACCCACATTTCAAAATTGTATTCGGTCCCACGTAATAGGAGGTGAGCCTATTGCCGTTTTCCGGGCACTTTAGTTGACTCGAACCATGCATCTGAGGCTGAGCCTGAGCTGTATATTGCCTGATGTTAAACAAAGTTTAGCTTGTAATATTATATTGTATAATATGAATAAGAAAGAAAGAAAGAAAGTAAATCATTTATCCTAACCCGTACATTAACATGTACGGGTTAGGATAAATGATTTACAATTTAACTAATATTTCCTCTAACCCCGCCAATTAAGCTAAATTGCTTGTGCTAGGAGTAGGTTCGCGTCGGTAGTTAACTGAAAGGAGTGAAAATAACAACTTTACGGGCCCGAAAAGGTCGCCACCTCAGCATGATGCTGAACACACATATGTTTTGTGTGATGTGAAGCGCTGATTTTCAGGTGGCGCCTATGAAAGAGGGAAGTCATGCACGTGCCACAAAATAAAAAAGAAACAACAGTAAGGAAGAAATCACCGACAACGTAAAAAAAATAGATGTACCTAATCATGCCGGAGTAGAGATTTAAATGTTTACTCTGATCGGGAATCGATCCCAGGATCCCTGACGTAACGGTCGAGCGCTCTACTGTCACGCCACACCGATCATATCATAATGCGTATTGTATCACCACACCGAGCACCATCATTCCCGTCCCATCGATTGTAATCGAATACGTGACCTACGGGATTATATTACTGGGACTAATCCCACTCACACTACCACTGAAGTGACTCCTGTATACGAAAATTTAGACGAAAAAATCGAGCATGACACATGATACATGTTTTAGAGCACGCGTCAAAATTAATCAGAAGTAAATTAAGGGATGCGGAAGGTGAAGGAACGGGAGCAATGACACACGTAGAAAGAGGCGAATGAGTTTTTGTACTGTCAGTGGGAAGCCAACAGCTTGCCCTGCTTTGTCTTTTACACTAAACTCTTGTGCTTACAGGGTTGGCATCGCGAGTGTGACTCCTTTGGAGTTGCACACGTCCATAGGACACGGTAACCACTTTCCTCCATTAGGTGGGCCGTGTGCTTGTCTGCCAACCAAGTGGTATAAAAAAGATCTATGTCCAGCAATAGTCTTTGAAATTGAAGAAGTAGAAAATATAAATTAATCAATATTCTTTCTGTCCTGTAAAGGCGTAAAACAAACACACTAACAAACACCTATGTGTTATGAACTTATACAGAAAATCTATAGAAAGGATTTTTTTTTTTTTTTTTACGTGCGCAAAATCCCCACGGATACCTCCCCACCGGAGCCGGTGGAGGAGGTTATGTCGGACTCGAACCGACTAAAACGCACGCTGCCTGTGGGTCGTTTTGGTTGCCGAAGGTGAGGTTGACAGGCATATCCCTCGCAGTCTATAGAAAGGATAGCAGACGCGACGTTTCTGTTTACCTTGCATACGCCTGACATTGGTAGGTAAGGCGCAGATTGGAGAGTCGTGTCCTGTACTAGTCTTAACTTACGTCTGGCTGGCGCTTCAGCTAGGGTTCCACCAGTGGAAAATACTTTTAACTCAACTGAACTGCCACGTAATGTAACATTAAGTCGGTTAAAAAGGTAACTGAGTTATAGGATCGGGTGCTACATCGCACAGTGGGAGAGGCCCTTGTCCAACAGTGACCTGCAATTGATGAATTGACTCAAAGAAAATACATACATACATATAATCACGCTTTTATCCCCGGAGGGTTCGACAGAGGTGAATGAACACCCACATTTCACCAATCATTGAATTCGGTTCCACGTAATGAGGTGAGTAAACTCAAAGAAAATAATTAAGAAATATGTGCACAGGTAAACAGTTGACTAGAATTAGATTTAACGGTGGAATCCAGCCTTGACTCCCTACAGATGGAGAATTAGCACCGTGGTCACGTATTATAACGGAGAATAATATAATCGATGTAATTAATTATCGATAATATCATATATCGTATTTCTGATCCGTTAGATGGCTTATTTGTGGACATGAGCCCAACACAGATGGCAATTTTATTTTAATTTGCGATGAAACATCCTGTCCTCTAGAAATAATAATTCAAACCAGCATTCAACAAAGATTACTTACGATATGTGCATTTTGCAGTATGTGAAACTAAAACTACATTAGATTAATGTGGAATCAATAGAATCCTGTTAAGAAATCACATATCTTTTTTATAGTACCTAGGTAGTAATCTACCTACGTCTATACATTGACCAATTGGTGCGAGCGTTTCGCATAATTCAAATCGGTTGGATTTTATCATAGTTATACCCTTTTCCTGTATAATTTTAATCCCCTGACCGACCAATTCAGAGAGGTAAAATTTGACTAAAGTTCAGCTGTGTTATAGTCTCTGAAAAATAAGACGTACACACTGAATCTCATCAGTGCCTCACCGATGTCACGCGTTAGTCGTAATTCCTACCGGTCTCGAATACCCGTTTCTTATCCCGCTATTCTGCTTCATCCTAGCCTTAATCGCGGTCGCATCCGAAGCTTCAACTCAGAGTCTAGGGTCCGCTTTTCAGTCTAACTGCAGGCTTTTGGCTCAATCAAACCTATCGCAGTCCACTGCTGGACTTAGGTCTCTCCCGATGTTGGGAGGCTTATCACGCTACTATAAAACATTATTTTGGGGGGAATCGCGTTCAACCCGATGTCAGTACACATTTTCAACTCGGTATAAACTGCAGTTCGTGCTTTCAATAAATGTGTACTTAATTTTGTTGTGGTTAATAGCTGAGGTTGATAAGTGTTAAGCTTCGCCGAGAGAGATAACGCCAGGCCCCAAGTGTTTATCTTAATATTACAATTTGTATTCATGTAAACAGTTATGTGTCAAAACAAATAATTCAGATGAATATCTTGGCAGTAATCTAAATCGCTACTTAGTGTAAAATATGTAATGGATAATATAGTTTTAGATATATTTTTAATAGTCTTAAATATTTCATGACGGCCTACTCTTTAAATTCTTGATTTTTTACTTAAAAATGTTGTAGACCTACTGATTTTTATGATTGGGTATTTGACTGACTAGTCCAATTAGTTACTTTTTACTAAATGTCAAAACGGTACGTTAAGGGATACTTGTGTGAAATAATTTATTGTGAAGTCATAATATTTACAGTCAAATAATTGACTATTATAAGTTGTTATATGATATAGATATAGATGGTGGATGATTAAAATTAAATAAACCATAAAAATAAATATATAAATTTAAAAATAAATAAACCAAGTCAAAAAATCAAGTCAATAAACTAAGGTACTGCTTTAGTTCACGCCTGGTTACCAGGAGGTAGGACACAACGTTTTTCCCGTCTTAATCGAACAGTCCGACTGGGGAAGTACCTCCACCCTACAGAATACCACGGCTATAATAACCTCGTGTTGTGTTCCCGGCGGTGAGTTTCTTCTGCGCTGACAGCACAGAAACTCTCTACAGGGTCAGTAGCACGGGTAACTCCCCTAGTGTTGCACACGTTCATAGGTCACGGTAACCATTTTTCATCAGATGGGCCGTGTGCTAGTCTGCCACCTAAAAGACGATAAAATGAGAATCAACAATGACACAAACCAAACAAAACTTAGTAGTTCCACCAACACCAATGCAATTATTGAAGAGATGGCAGAGCGGGAACGACGGGCCAGCAATCTCATTCTAGTGGGAATAAAGGAATCAACGTCAGATAATGTTGAAATCCGAAAATCCAATGATGAAGATGCTGTAACGGGGATTTTGGAACAAATTGTGGGGGGCAACATTCCTACAGTGGTAAATGTGATCAGATTGGGTCAAAAGAGTGACACAAGGCCAAGGCCTATTAAGATCATCCTCAGGAGCCGCATGGATGCAGTAAACATACTTAAGAATAAGAAAAAAGTTTGTAAGGAGGTAAGAATTTATAATGATCAAACACCCCAACAACGAGAAGAGCTTAACCAACTCCGTAAGAACCTGAAGGACCGTCTAAGTAAAGGTGAGACTAACCTTACTATAAAATATGTAAGTGGAGTCCCAAAGATTACAAAGTTAAAAAACTGATCCGCTGCAACTCTCCTTACACCAACCTAATTTTCTACTATACCAATCTATGTTCACTATCAGCTAAGTTTGATCTTCTGTTGCTAGACATAAAAGTAAATGAACCAGCATTCATAATCATCACAGAGACTTGGCTAAAGAAGAATGATAGGAATGGTACTTATTCCATACCTGACTATACATTATTTAGAAAAGACCGTAAGATAGGCTCAAAGGCGGAGGGGGGCAAATCTGGAAGGGGAGGGGTTGCTATATACGTCAGAAACTCTGTCAATGGCATTCCTATTACTGCAAAAAGAAATAAGCATTATATACAGGACAATATTGAATCTCTTTATGTTGACATTCAATTTGGCATACACCACTTTCTACTTGTTGGTGTCTATCGGACTGATACAAACACGGATACTGATAAAATAATGGTAAATAAACTGTTATTGGCGTCGGAAGGCAACAATGTCATTATAATAGGAGATTTTAACTACCCTGATATCTCATGGCCTCTCAGAGCTGAACAGAAGTTGAGTGACACTTCTGAGTTATTCAAAAATATGTTTTTACAAAGTAACCTGTTCCAACTAGTGTCGAGCCCAACCAGATTTCGTACCAACCAAACACCATCATTACTTGACCTAATAATGGTTAATGACACTGCTCCTATATCAGACATTGAGTACCGGTCTCCGGTAGGAAAAAGTGACCACTGTGTACTGCAGTTTCAAATGCAATGTACTACAACAAACTCCACTTCTCAACCACATCTGAAGCGGTACTATCGGCACATTGACTATAGTGTGTTTAACAAGGATCTTAACAGTGCTCTTGACAAGCTAAGCTGTGCTGTAGATATTGAACCTTTTTGGGATAACTTCAAAGATATAATGGGCAGAGTTATTGACAAGCATGCACCCTACAAGAATAACAAAAGGAATATTAAAAATAAACCATGGATAAAAGAAAATGTGATAAAACTATCCTTGGAGAAAAGGAAACTATGGGATCTTTACAAATCCAGTAAAAGGGAAGATGCTTATCAGAACTACAGAATGTTTAGTAACAAATGTGTGACTGAATCTAGAAGACTAAGAAGGCAATTTGAATCTAACATATTAAATGGTGGGGATAAATCATTCTATTCATACATCCGTAGCTGTATATCATCTAAGGTGTCAATCCCACCTGCTATGAGGAACTCAAGGGGTGACCTTATGACTGACCCAGCTGATATTGCTAATGCATTTGCAGATGAGTTTCATAAAGCTTATTCCAAGGAGCCACCTTTAAACCACCTACCACATATTTGTAGTCCGCGCGTTAATGAATCTTTATGTGATGTAAATTTCTCTACAAATGACGTAATCAAAATCCTTAAGAGTCTTAATGTGAATTCATCGGCCGGACCAGATGACATACCTAATATAGTACTAAGGAACAGCACTGACACCCTGGCTCCTGTGTTGGCGTATCTTATGCAATTATCATTTGCGAACAGTCTTCTTCCCCAGGACTGGAAACACGCCATTGTGACACCCGTTTACAAAAGTGGCGATAAGACGGACCCATCCAGGTTTAGGCCAATCAGCCTCACTAGTACTATAGGAAAATGCATGGAGAAAATCATATGTCAGCATATCAAGCAGTTTCTGAACCAACATCACATTATCTCTATAAAACAGCATTTATTTGTTGAGAAGAGATCAACTGTCACAAACTTACTGTCTTCTGTGCCCGAGTGGTCCAAGCAACTGGACAATAAGCAACCTGTGGACATTATTTACCTGGATTTTGAGCGAGCTTTTGATAAAGTCCCACATGCTCGCCTTCTACTGAAGCTGGAACATTTTGGTATTCGAGGCAAATTGCTTAAGTGGCTTGAAAACTACCTATTTAACAGAACCTATCAGGTTAGGGTGGGGAGTGCACTGTTAGACAAACTAGATGTACTGAGTGGTGTTCCTCAAGGTTCAGTGCTCTCTCCGATCCTGTTCAACATATACACCACTGACCTTATAGCATTGATAGAGTCAGAAGCATGTTTCTTCGCTGATGATGGCAAGTTCTTCGGCAATCCTCTGATCGAGTCCGGGCAGCTGCAATCTGATTTGAATAGAATGCAAGAGTGGACCATAGAGTGGATTGCCAGATTAAATGCTGATAAATGCACAGTTCTACGCCTGGGTAAAAACAATCCTAACTCACAATACACCATAGGACCCACATTAATTGCTACTGTGACTACACAAAGGGACCTAGGAGTAACAGTGACTAATGACCTAAAATGGGCGGATCACATACACAATATAGTGAAAAAGGCGAACTCCCTCCTATATGTCATACGCAGGTCTTTTCAGTATCTGTCACCAGATATCTTCATTAAAATTTATAAAACTTACATAAGACCGCTTTTGGAATATGGTTACCAAATATGGAACCCATACTTTATTAAAGATATTGACTTGCTGGAAAGTGTACAAAGAAAAGCAACAAAAATACCTTATGGCTTCCGACGGAAAACATATGAGGAACGGCTAAGACTATTGAAACTGCCAACACTCAAAGATAGAAGAACAAGGGGTGATCTCATCGAGTGCTATAAAATCTTAACCAATAAATATAACCTACCTAACATAGATGATATATTTGTGCGGCAGCAAAAAAATTACTCATCCCGTGGTCACAGCCTCACTCTCACACGCTCACATGCACATTCCTTGACAGCTTACCACTCACTAAACAACCGCACTGTGCAACTGTGGAACAAATTGCCTGAGGAAGTGGTGTCAGCTGCTACGCTAACAACCTTTAAGTGTCGCTTGGATGAATGGCTTACAGTACAAAACAAACAATAAAAGAGATATGGACTGGACTGAACTGTACTCCAACACCATGAAGTGGACATATCAGCAAACATGCTGCTCGTCCATAATTTTAATAATAATAATAATAATAACACAACTTTTACCGCTTTTTTACCATTCTTAATGTAGTAAGCTCAGTTAAATAATATATTTTAACTACTGGAAAATACCCATATGGTAAGTATATCGAATTTATGAACCAGTAAATCTGAGTTCGTTATTTAAAATTTTTTTAGTGCTTACTTTTCACCGCGGTAGCCTAGTGGTATGGGTAATGGACTGCTGAGACGAGGTCTCGGGTTCGATCCCAGGTTTTACCATGGCACACACCAATGACTTTTCGATGCTTTTTGATGTTATGTGTGTATTTATCGCAGGTTTATAAGTGCCCGGTTAATGGCAATAGGCTCGCCACCTATTACATTGGGACCTAAACATAAACTGGCGAAATGTGGGTGCTAGCACCTCTGCCTACCCTTTCGGAGATATGGGCGTGAGTTTAGGTATTTATTTTATTTTATTTTTCACTTTTTACTTTTTTAGTGTCCGTGTTTTGTAACTTGAAGTCGATTTAATATTTTTTGACAAAATTTACCTTAATTTTCGACTACGGTTTGTATGCTTATAATATGGTGACATTTTAAAACACATATTGTAAGCTATCAAGCAATGCTTAATTTTATTCCTAAAATATTTATTTTCTTATTAATAGTCAGTACAAAATTTAATATACTACGATTTTGTAACTCCCACCTGTGTTTTAAACTTGAATTTCGTCCTAAGAGCATTAATTTATCAGTAATATATTCTTAAAATGTATTGCTTGTAGATTTATCTATATATTATGCGGCAAAAGACTAAGTATTTAGTAATCACTAAAATCATTATTGCCATGTGCTTCTGATAACAGGCAAATTTGTGAAAATAAATCGCCAACTTAAATTGCTTGTTTATCAAAAGAGCTTTCTTTTTTATCCGATTTCATAAAGGAGGAAGGTTCTCAGGGCATCTTTAATTTATTATAATTTAATTATACTGTATTAAAAACTATGTAGCTGATCGCGCCTGGCATTATTTGGGTGTTTGTCGATATTCCAAATTTTTGAATTTCATAAATTTTCCTGACATGTTGGATAAGACACTTTGTACTTTCCACTATATTTTATTCTTCATACCGATCGGTTACTTTTAACGACATTCTCAAAAGTGGAAAAGTAGAAATATCTTATTCAATATGTGTGGCAAGTTGAAACAATTTTCCTGACAATTAGATACCATAACAACAATCTTCCGAGCTTTTTCCAAAGTCAGTTAGCATTTACAAAGTCAATCGACTTTTCAGTCTTACTACGAAGCACCCTAACTTGGATATTTTTCATGAAGCGACTATCCTCTGACCCCCACAACTTACCATCTCAGTAACCAAAACAATAAAAAATGTAACTATTTTCTAGTTTTGCATTTAGCAATAAATATCTATAGCTTCGATTTACGAATCTTCTTATAAAAAGGAATCATAGCCTATCCCAATATTACTGTGTTAAGCACCTTGTGACAGAAAAATCTGATAACTCGTGTCTCAAGACCACACACCGTCAAAAACAAAAAACATGCAGGTGTCAACCTAAACTAGATGAAATCACAATTTACACAGTATCACGGATCTGTGTCACAATCTAAATCCAACCCTCACTAATCGGTGCGTGTCAGACACGCTTAACGGCACATGTGGGTTCGATTCCCACGTTGTTATCGATCGATGCCACTTAAATCGCTATAAATAACATCGCATTGATTGGCCTTGATTTCTATTGGTTAATATTAGGGATGTCCTGAATGCATAAAGATTGCCAATTAATGTGGCCCCTTTTGTGGGGCCTTTTTTATAAAACTTTTTTTGCAACCAAGGGTTCATAGATAACATTGACACGCTGAATCTGCGCTGCGTCTACTGTCGAACGCTGTACCCCATAAAATACGCAGTCAGTTACAGGATAACAACATAACATAGCATAACATAAACTCACGCCTATATCCCCGAAGGGGTAGGCAGATGTGCTAGCACCCATATTTCGCCAGTTTATGTTTTGGTCCCAATGTAAAGGTGGCGAGCCTTTTGTCATTAATCGAGCACTTATAAACCTGCGATAAATACACATATTACTTCGAAAAGCATCAAAAAGTCATTGGTGTGTGTCATGGTAAAACCTGGGATCGAACCCCAGACCTCGTCTCAGTAGTCCATTACCCATACCACTAGGCTACCGCGGTACTTTTTTAGTTACAGGATAAATGGTAGAAAAATAGGTCTTCTGTAGACTCCTTTAGTTAAGCACTTAAAATACGTAAATCAAACAACCGGCAACCGTCTTTTTTTTTTTTTTTTTTACGTGCGCAAAATCCCCACGGATACCTCCCCACCGGAGCCGGTGGAGGAGGTTATGTCGGACTCGAACCGACTAAAACGCACGCCGCCTGTGGGTCGTTTTGGTTGCCGAAGGTGAGGTTGACAGGCATATCCCTCGCACCCCGGCCGACCCAGGGCCATCTCTCACGATATGGCCCTCTTCTCGGGTGTGGGGACTACAGAGTCCCCAACTCGTCCCCGGAAACGGGGAGGCGCGCCACGCGCGCCACCGCCGCGGCCTGCTTCTGCCAGGGTGACAGGCGGCTTCACCTGTCACCCAGGCCGGCGCTCATGGGGGGCGGAGGTCGTTCATCGACCTCCGACGCCCGAGTTGCCTTCGTGCGCGGGCAGCTTGTCTTGCGATCCTTCGTCGCTCCCGCTGCCGCTCCCGCCCCGCCTCCTCCTTCACGAGCATTACTTGCTCGCAGAAGGAGGCGCCGGCCGCCCACGCATCCGCGCAGTGAACCATCGCCGCGAGCAAGGTGGAGAGCGTGAGAACCCTCACTCCCAGGGCCGCAACAAGCTCCCGCCTCGGCGTCTCCCACGCCGGACACTCGGTGAGCGTGTGCGGACCTGAGTCCTCGCTCGCGTCGCAGTGATGGCACTCGGACGTTGGCTCTTTCTGCATCCGACGCAGATACTTTCCGAAGCATCCGTGCTCGGTGATCATCTGCGTCAGACGGTACGAGAGGCTGCCGTGTGGCCTCTCTAGCCACTCCCCCATGATGGGTCTTACCGCCGTTACTACGGCGTGCCCTGCGCTTGGTTGCCCAAGTCGTCTCTCCCATTCCGCCACCATTTCCCTGTGGAGCCGGGATCTCACGGCCCGAATTTCTTCGGGCTCGGGATCGTGACCCCGCTCCCGCACCGCCCTTCGGAACCGGTATAGCGCCGAAAGGCATCTCGCTTCCAGGATCCATGGTGGGGATCCGGCGAGGAGACTCGCCGCGTTGAAGGATATCGTGCGGTACCCCCTTATGATGCGGCACGCCAACTTCCGCTGCGGACGCTGCAGCAGAAGCATGTGCCGATCACTCAGGGTGTCCGCCCACACGGGACACCCGTACAGGGCCATGGACCGCACGACACCCGCGTAGAGAACCGGCAACCGTCTTAAACTGCTACAGCCGTTCTACAAGGTTATTACTGCTATGATATGCATTTATCCCGGCATTTGGTACCGAAAACGGCTCGTAATACTTAGGTACGTTTCTTTGCCCTAAATCCTAGAAGTCCAACTTCATCATTATACATCATTCTCTGAACCGTTTCTCAACTTAGTTAATTTATAATTATTCCGCGGTTATAATAACTTCGTGTTGTGTTCTCGGCGGTGAGTATGGTAGCCAGAGCTCACTGCAGAGTTTTTGTGCTGTCAGTGGGATGACCAAAGGCTTGTCCTGCTTTGTCCTCTACACTGACGGCGCAAAATCTCTGTTCTTACAGGGTCGGCGTCACGGATGTGACCCCACTGGTGTTACACACTTTCATAGGTCATGGCAACCACTTTCCATCAGGTGGGCCGTGTGCTTGCCTGCCACCTAAGTTGTATAAAAAAAAAATAGTTGGGGTCGTCTTTCCAGTCTACCTGTGATGCGACTAAACTTCGATAATTTCCATGAAGCGACTGCCAGTCATCAAAGAAATGAAAATTAAAAGAAATTTCATTGCACTTTTCAATACTCATGTTCATACTCATCAATGTTTAAACTGAAGTTTCAGTTATTCATTGTTGCCCATACCCCTTATTATAGGTTAAAAATAACCTAAATAATATAACCTCACATAAAAATGTAGATATTTTCTAAATATAATATTCTCTGGAAATTATCATACCACACAAGTAGGTTATAATCAGAGTACAAAAAATCTTTCTCTCTATAATTATTCGAACGTATCATTAGATATCGAGAGCAGGACCATCATCTCATCATTATCTAGTTCTGAGCCCATATTTTGTGACATAAAAATCAACAACCTTTAAACAGTAAATTGCTTTATTGCAATCGATTTATTTTTATCGATGCAAACAAGAATCGAGTTGATTAGCTCGAGTACAACTTTGTTAATGTGCTCATGTTTTATTCGCTGGACCATCCGGTGTTCGATTATGTTTTTTCATTCGATTTTACTGACTCAGTGTAGCGTTGGATTTGATGGTTGATAAAAAATTGGTATCGTAACTATGGTGTTTGTTGTTGTTATTTTTCGCAATGGTCTGTATCACTGACAACGTGCTGCTGCGGACTTGAGAAGAAGTATTGGCAAAAACTAACAAGACGGCTATATTTATAGCTGCGGCATTCTGCTTTGCACAATTAGGTATTAGACGCGACATACGGCTACTCTATATAAGGCTTTCAGTCATCTGGATTGGTCTAAGAAACCTCAATGTCCTTTTATGTGGATAGAACCGTTGCAATTGGCATCTTGAAACTTTCTGTGCTAGAGAAATTAAAAGTAAACGTGACAGTGAGTATGATGATTTGATAGTATAACAAAAAAAATAATGTACATTATAATTTATTATTCTTCAAATTAATACAAGTCAAAATGGTACAACAAGCAATGCTTAGTCCATGTACTAATCAAATAACCCGCCCCTGAGCGCTCCCGGTGCAAAAGTGCCCATAACACTTGCTGCGTTGCCACGTTGGATGGCGATGGACCAGGAACGACCCGGAACGAGTGTCACCGGTCGCCTCGATGAGCCTCTGTCCGATTTCTTTAATAATAATTATATTTCTCAGATTGAATGTTTAAGGATAGTTTGTGAGGCTATATATGATCAGCGAATGAATTAATTTCATGTTTTGCTAACAACGATGTCCGCTGAAGAATATACCTAAACGATTAAGATAGGAAAAAATTTAATCAGTTCAGACGGGATTCTAACCCGCGATCTTTCCCTTACGGGGGGAATGCTTTGACCACTGAGCCACTGAACCTTACCTGAATCCAGATGATGATCATCCATATCTTCCTATATATATCCGTCTTACAGGTTTAACTATTCAAATAAATCGTGCGTCACCACGATTTATTTGAATAGTTAAACCTAAACGAGTTTAATTCTATATATCGTAGTGTATTCAAGATTAATTGAAAGTTCAGATAGTTAGTGACACGAATTATGAAATCCGACCCGAATGAAATTCATCATTTTAAATGTTCAATCATAGTTTAATTCCTCTTTAACACAATGTCTAAAATATTAGTTAAATTTCTAGGAATGCCGAATGAAAGATCAACAAGAAAAATGTAATATTAATTGCAAAACTCAGTATAAAATAGCATTTGTTTTATTGTGGCTATAATTTTGTTTTATTGTTTTATGATCACTAACTACTACTATATTATGATAAAAGCAAATTATCCATCTAAAGCAGAGTAGGTCAATTTTTAAAATACCCGATAAAAAGTACTTTGATTATGACCTAAACTGCAGTATAGATATATAATAGATACCTGAAATCTTTAATAGTTTTTTATACAAGGTTAAGCCATGTTTCCTGCATAATGTATTCGGACTAGGTCATCTAAAAACCTTCTGAAGTAGTAGAAACTGTAGATAATCATTCTAATCAGATATGGCTGTTTCAGAAAGTACTGATTACTTCCTTAAGACGTCCTTAAGAGCCAATTTGTGAGGAAATAATGTCTGATAAAGATGTGTGCGGAAAAGGAACCGGATAGGAAAAGTATCCTCATGTTCCTTAGAAAGTATTTGTGTAGTAAGTGCAAGAGGATCCTCTAGTGTTTATAGGCACTGGTCTGAAGATGACGACCAGAGCTACTAGTCGAAATAAGCACGAGACCATTGTGATTCAGAATATGCCAAAAAGCCCGTTGGTTTTAAATATACCCGTAATGTTCTCTCCCAGTAATGTTCATTTTCCAGAATATTCCTTTCCCGAAACATTCTTTTCTCCTTTGTATTGCATACTCTCTGGCACTGGCGACGCCCCGACTGTCGACCGTCAGACTACATGTTGTTTGACACGTGGTGAAGGTCCGTCAAATTTTGTTTCGGGGGATTACCTGTCCTCTAACATAGATGACAGGGAATCCCTGAATTGTCAAGATTATTAGTTCCTTTTGGTGGTTTAGTCAGACTATAAACGTAATAAATTGGTAATATTACGAAAATCAAGAATAGCACATAATCAACTCAAGCGTGATGACAAATTGGGTATTTTCCTGTACTCGAAATAAATTATTTAACTGAGCTTAAGGAAGATAAAAGAGCGGTAAAAGTTGAGTCGGTTCTTATTTTATCGTTTTTATTTATTTTTAATCACCCACTCAACCTATAATAGTAAATGATTTGACTTTTATATGTTATGACGTCACAATAATTTATTTCATACAAGTTTCCCTTTAAGTTGTCGTTTTGACGCTTGGTAAGAAGTAACTAATCTGATTATTCAGACGAATACCCAATTCCTATCTATTGAAAAGTAGATTGTCATTTTTATGGAATCCTATGATGCAGTTTTTCGCTTTTCCTCACAGTTTCGCATTTGGCCATCCATCCAGTAGAATAATTCACATTGCATTTATTTCAGTCAAACAAATACACACATCAACAAAGTCTAGGGAACAAGGACATTTTTAGTTTTTATTTAAAAACCCTTTCTTGTAATAGGGAGTGTTTTATATCATTAGAAGGGTATTTTTATACCGTTTTTAATTTTAATTTTAATAAAAACATTCTCATATCAGTTTTTTTTCTTTTTAAGAAAGAATTGAATAGTGCCAATTTTGAGTATTACAACCTTCTATAATTAGGCACAAAAATAACGAGGTAGTAGGAAATACAGTAATTAACCGTACTTTAAACGTTTTTAATAATCTGTAGGACCTCCTAAAGCATTAGCAACAGCTCGACAACGGCGTGGCATACTTAGTATGAGATTGTCAATCATCGTCTGTGGAATATGGCTCCATACACTGCGAAGGTGTAAAAAAAGTTGTTCTTCAGTGTTCAGATTTTCCAAAGAATCACTGAAAGCTCTTCTCCCAAGCAAATCCCAGGCATGCTCTATGGGATTGAGGTCGGCAGACTGAGCAGGCCATTCCAACCTCGTAATATTGTGCTCGCTTAACGCATTGACCACTACCCGTGCGGTGTGTGACCGTGCATTATCTTGCATGAACATAAAATCTTGACCGAACTGCTGTCGATGAGAGATTACCATGGGGTGTATAACCTCCTGAAGGTATTGGTTTGCATTCAAATTGCCCCGTATCCAAATGAGGTCGGTCCTTCCACCAAGGCGAATTCCAGCCCATACCATGATTGTTGTTCCACCTTGGTAAGGATGAACTTCTTGCGGATTCTGGAGACAACTCCAACGTCCAGGAACTCGCCATATACGCACTCTTCTCGAATCAGGATGAAAACCGAAGCGCGATTAGTCGGAAAACAGAACTCGTGCCCATTGATGGTCGGTCCACTGTAAATGTGCGATAGCCCACAAAAAGCGACGACCTCGATTTCCACGTCGAAGAGCTGGAACCCTAAGCGGTCTGCGAGCATGAAGATTGGCTTCATGTAGTCTTTTCCTGACAGTTTGATCGCTAATAACCACTTGATGCTGAGACTGGAGGCCTGCGACCAACTGACGAGCAGTAATCGTGGGTTGCCGCCTTGCGGAATTTTGCAAGAAATGATCTTGTCGCGGGGTAGTAACCCTATTTCGTCCCCTGTGACGTTCGGCAACATCCCCTGTAGACCTGTAGCGTGCCCATAATCTGCAAATTACGCTTGGTTGGGTGTTGACAGCATCCGCTACGTCGCGTTGAGTTCGTCCAGCTTGCAGCATACCAACAGCCCTTAACATCTCTTCGCGACTTAAATGACGACGT
Source organism: Eilema griseolum (assembly GCA_963662185.1). NCBI lineage: Eukaryota > Metazoa > Arthropoda > Insecta > Lepidoptera > Erebidae > Eilema > Eilema griseolum. The sequence goes on along the minus strand of OY759248.1, from coordinate 18,861,559 downwards.
GACATGATGACTACAGTCACAAAAATGCACAAACCATACGTAAAAGACGTATTATTGATAATAAACGTTATTTACAATCAAAGAAAATAATTTTTATTTTGCCTCAGAGAAACTGCACAATCAAACACTTTTATAAGGTTTCCCTCCATATTCGAAAATCATTACTTATTTAAATTTATTTTTAAATTTCGAACAACTCTGTAATCTACTTTATTCTATTTTTATTTATTTGCTGCCAGTTATTTGCAAAACAAGATTTACACGAAAAAAAAATTGTGATCATCTTGTTCCCCAGACTTTGTTGAGGTGTTTAGTAATGTTAAAAAATTATAATTATAGATTTCATGTCAGCATAGACCGAAGGAGGTAGGACACGACGGTATTCCCGTCCGAATTGAGCAGTCCGACTGGTCCACCCTACAGAATACCACGGCTATAAAAACCTCGTGTTGTGTTCTCGAGTGGGGTAGCCAGAGGTCACTACAGAGTGTTTGTGCTGTCAGTGGGAAGACCAAAGGCTTGTCCTGTTTTTGTGTTCTGCACTGAAGACACAGAAAATCTCTGTTCTTACAGGGTCGTGTGGCTCCACTGGTGTTACACACGTCCATAGGTCACAGTAACCACTTTCCATCAGGTGGACCGTGTGCTTACCTGCCACCTAAGTTGTATATAAAAATAAAAAGATCAATTGTCTGACCACGTTGAAGTGTACCAAAACATAAACATGTCAGGCTATGAAACTGTTTTCCTATTACTAACAATAAACGAGTTCCAAGCAACTACTTGAATAAGAAAACAAACATACACATTATTAGTTTATATTCTATTAGTGAGTGAATTCAAGAACTATATAATCTAGTACATGATAGATTAGATACATTAAACAGGAACGACCGAGCGCTTCATTCCAAAGATTCAATTGCTGTAGCAGATCATCTTGACGGCATTAAAAAACAACATAGAAATATCTCAAGCTTTTTGTTTTGATCGTGATGTATAAAAAATTGCTTTGATGGTAGTGAGCTGAGGCGAACCGCACGGGTTGATTGCACCTCAATCTTGTTGTTTTTTAGTCAACTTTTCAATCTAGGTTTACTATCTTTGTGTGATCTTTAATGTATTTTCTCTGTAGCTTTTTTGTCTTTGAAATTATTGTAACGACTTGAAAAGTGGACGATTAACTTGTCTGACCTACTGTTAAACCTAAAAAAGCCATTAAGTTTTATTGGTTCAACCCAAATACTCCAAAAATAGTACCTGCCTATATCTTTTTTATTCTAAACTGTCTAATAATACTATGGATTATCGTCTCTGCAATATTATTTGCAGTATCTATAATTAGGTACTACTACACTCGATAATGGACGGTCTACTTCCTCATCTAGCCCTTCACCATTGCCACTCGATCTACTTAAAAAAAAATTACCTCACAATTGTACCAACTGACCTCAATTATAATTTTAATAGCGTTATAGTAACATGATAGTGCACCAAAAATCTGTACAAGCTATTCATTAAATAATCCTATCATTATCTGAATCAATTTCCTCTCAGAATTAAGCACTGTATCGAAATTTTGTGCCACATTATGTGTTATGATATATTAATATATTTATCGTGACTAACTGTTCATAATTTATCGATAATGATACGGTTAAAGATTACCTCTAGTGTGTCGTTAATGTGGATCAATGATAGCTCCACGGTCGTATATTGAAAGTGATTCGGATTCGATAAAAAGAGCTGCTCTCAATTGACTACATTTGTAGATCAATAGTGGTGTGTATAGATATTTTTGATCTACAAGTAATTCTACTGATATTCATTCATTAATATTGGACTGAAATCTATTCTTAGCATACTTGCTAATAGGTTAGAATATCTAAGTTGACAGCTTATTAGATTTTAAGTGAATGTCTAACAGCCTACGCCCTGTTTTGTGTAGAGTCATGTATTTCAATAATGCCTTGCGACAGTTGACATTTAGCGAACTAGATTAATTGATATACCTATATCTGTAGGTACTGTTTTAATATATTATGTAGTGCTGTATGTAGAGGGTTTCTGTTGGCTTCACTTGTCACTAATTTACTAATTAATTCATCATTATTTTAGCGTTGTTTTCGAATGCAGCAGAGGTTTTTACTCTCGGTGATCTCCACTTTATCCTTCTCTTAGCTTTTATTGGTGCGACGGCCGTTTGATCTCCCAACCCAGGAAGAAAAACCAGCGCCAGAGCTATGTCTGTCAGTCAATAAATCGCTTTATTAACAAATCCCATTCATGAAATTTGGTAGCAAGTGTGTTACGAAACTACAATAAATTATTCTTTCTTCACATATTAAAACAGATATATCAAGTAAAGATCACGATCAGTATTCAAATATATTCAGATTTATGGCGACCTACCACTCACTTGGTGATAACTCATGTCTTTGATAATAATGCATGTATTCTGCTACAAGATAAAATAAATTCAAAAAATGACAAAATTACAACATGATGTTGAAACGTTTTGACAACATGCAAATGTTGTGCCTTTGCTCATAATTTTTTTGTTTGTCCTACAACATTTTTGGCAAATAAATATATTATATTCACTTGTAAAAACACGAATAAGTTTTTGGCACCAGCCACCTAGACAAGTGGCAAGGCAATTCGTGGCCGGCGTATTGTAGAATAGAATGACGAATGTTTGGGTTTGTCTTAAACATATGTCAATCCTATACATTAATCAATGTATTATATTCTATTCCACAAATGTATTCTAATATACCTGCCACTTGTCAAAAGTGGCAGGTATATTCACCGGCAAACTTCTTGATAATGTGCTTTAGCTGCGCAGAACGCGTTTCTAGATCACTTTGATACGGTGGAGGCCACACACAGCTTGAGTATGTGTGGGATGAAACGCATACTCAAGCTGCTGCGGTTTTCTCATGTGCCTACAATATGGGGTTCTTCAAAAAGGGCATTAGAAGGTTTCTTCTGGGTCGGCAGCGCGATTGTGACGCCCTGGTATTGCGCGCCAATCAAGCCATCATAAATCAACCACGGTGTCACAGGCTCGCGTTAATGGTTGATCAATCCTTTCATTGCTTTTGTTGAAATATCTCGCTTGACTTCATTTATGCGCAGAGTATGACACATTTAAATAGTAGGTTGGATACGACGACGGTATTCCCGTCCTAATGGAGCAGTCCGACTGGGGACCTCTGCCCTACAGAATTCCCTGGGCATAATAACCTCGTATTGTGTTCACCGTGGTGAGTAGTATAGCCAGAGCTCACTGGAGAGTTTTTGTACTTTCAGTGGTAATACCAATGGAACTGTGTTCCATACATACATATAATCACGCCTCTATTCCCGGAGAGCTAGGCGGAGGTGAATAACACCCACATTTCACCAATAATTGAATTCGGTCTCACGTAATAGGGGGTGAGCCTGTTGCCGTCTTCCGTACACTATTGTTGACTCGAGTCATCTGAGGCTGAGTCTGGGCTGTATCTATATGTCTGATGTTAAACAGCCCTATCTCTTAGTCGCCTTGTACGACACCGCATAGGAAGAGACGGGGTGGTCAAATTCTACTCAGTCGGGAACCAAGCGGCTAAACTGTGTTCTATTCTGATTAAATACGGAAATATAAACATAGCATCCTCTCTTTATCCCGTAGTGACAGTATTGATGTTTCCTGTCTACTTATCTTCGTCATCAAGTATCACTTAACAAATTGAAACGTTTTTAACGAGGTAACAACTGTTTAAATAATTATAACTCAGTAAATAGATGATAAATATTTATTGCAGTGCGACAAACTTATAGATACCTAATTGTTATGTGGACAAACTGTCTAACGGGAAGTTAAAATGGATGTTAGGAACAACCGTTGGCTGTATGCCATTTTTACTACTAAATTAGTAAACAAGCAATCAGTTTTCCAGGTAATAAGTAATTACCGTAGCGAATGGACTATTGTATTTTGTAAAAGCAAGTTGGCTGTACCTGTGTATGTATCAAAAGTGCATGATGAGTGTATTGATTTCAAAATCAAAATTTTAACAGTTTACTAGCTAAACAATATTTTTATCAATAAATATGAATTACTTTGCTCAAAAACTTAGTCTAATTACATTTTGAAGAAACTAGGCCCTTTTAACGTGCGAGAAATCTACACGGATACCCCTGCCGGAACCGGTGGGAGAGGTTATTTCGGACTCGAATCGACTATAACGCACGGCGTCTGTGGGTCATTGTTGGTTGCTGGAGGTGAGGTTGGCAGGCATATCCCTTGCAGCCCGGTCGACCGAGGGCCATCACTCTCGATCTTGCCCTCCTCGGGTGTGGGAACCACGGAGTACCCAACTCGCTCCCGGTAAGTGGGAGGCAACTAGGCCCTGAATGGTGCTGATTGCGTTAAAGATTTATAGTAGGTAATAAAGTTTTTAATAATATCTTATAAAAAACCTACCACCATAATAGGACATTGTTTGTACAAGGAAAGGTAAAGCGAGAAAATGTAAGATTTCACGCTTTCATTCATATACGAGTAAGTTGTTAGAAACTGTATGTCACCTGTCGCTGCGTGCAGTAATTGTTTAATAGTTTCCTATAATTTGTAAGTATATGTGAATGTTATATTAACACGCTTTATGAGTTTCACTGTATTTGTAACTAACTACCTAATTATATACATACCTATGTACAGTACAAAAGCCGTATTTTGATTTGGAAGAACAGAGAGACCTCGACTAACATCGATTTGCTTCGGTTTTGTAGACTGTTTTCTTATCGTACATTTTTAGAATATTAAAATAACATCTTTATAGAGTTGTTAAAACCATTTTTAGTTGTGAAATATTAAAACTATTGCCTCGGTTTTAACTACTCTAGAATTTTTATACAGTGTTCAGACGCGACATAGGCGCAATTTCCGTCAAGTGTAGAGAAAATGTTTATATAAATAATCCTGCTTTTACTGTGTAAAGTCTGCAATCGTATAACGATAGACAATAAAACCGCATTATATTACAATGCAAATGTTTAACGAACATTAGATTTTATTACAATAAAAGTGTAATTGGCGAACAAGAAACGTTTACTACGTTACATTACAATATCCATTATTACTTACATATTAAAATCAGTTATTGATATTGAGTAACAGTATGGTAATTCCTCGAACAAATTCTATGTTACTAATGACAAGTAGCAAGAAGACCATAGTTACATATAATACACAATTAGACACAATACTAAACCAAAAAATAGTATATTGAGGTATGTTTATATGCTCATAAACGCTACACATATTCTTTCTTCGACCCGAAGAGCATCTGAAGGTCGGCAACACAGGTGTGTGGGCGCCCCTGGTATTGCATACGGCCATGGGCCAGGATAACCACTTTCCATTAGGTAGACGATATGCTTGTGTGCCACCTACGTGTTATAAAAAATCGATTTACATTAAATCATAATAATACATGATACAATCAGTAAATTCGAAATAAACTACAAAATGTTGACAACCTATGCAGGTAGACGACCTTTCAAATAATATTTACATTACGGTAGTCTCATTCTCTCAAATCTATCAACTAATAGCGACGAACCCACTGGTCTTCCAAAATAAGCTTGTCCTGCTTTGTCTTTTACAATGACGGCACAGAAACTCTTGTGCTCACAGGGTTGGCAGCGCGAGTGTGTCTCCCTCGGTGTTACACACGTCCATAGGCCACGGTAACCACTTTTCATCAGGCTGTGTGCTTGTCTACCAACTAAGTGGCATAAAAACCTCCGTAATAAAAGTTGTAGATTCGTCCTCTATATAGGTGCCCATTGGCCCCCTGGTAGGAAATCAGTTATTATTTGTTGTTTGTTTCTATGGCTTTGACCCATGCCACGTGAGTTCAAACTTAAACATTTTGTGTTATTACTTTTGCATTAACTTTTATTGATCGTAAAGTGTATTTCTTGCTAAAAATAGATGTATCGTGTTCGTCGTGCAGCATAAAATGAGGGTTGTACAATTGTGCATATTCAGATTTACAGTATTTATTATGGGAGATGGCTTTAGTTGTTTTATTTTAAGGAGTTTTATAGATTAGCTTGAATTGATATAGATGTAGTTGGTATTTCCTTCATAACCTTAATGGCGAAAATTCGACCCGTAAACATATGTGTGTTTTAGATTTAATATATTTATGTACTTACTTATTATATTACTATTGTAAAAGTACGCCAAACAACTACCACTCATTCCTACAACTTTAATCACCATCCAAAGGTTGCCTGGCAGAAATCGCTTAAAGCGATAAGGCCGCCCATTGTACTGATTCCTTGTTATAATAACTTTGTAATGATATTTATTAGTGGTGTACAATAAAGTATTTAATAAATAAATAAATAAATATTTGTAAATGATATTATAGGAAGTTTAAGGGAAATGTTACACATTGAAAAAAAAAGCTGATTCTGACGAGATTTATTGCACGTTCTTGTCATAAATTCTTTTTTTTATTCATAAAGTAAATTGGAATATACTGGGTACCAATGTCAAGGTATTTGGAAAGAGCAATTCTCCAAAAATATGCTAAGCTAAGCTGATACTCTGTTGTCAAGTCAACCGTGTTCATTTCAAGTGTTTTAATATTAACCTTGACCGTGGTCGGCTCTCTTTCTCTCTGGCAGGCTGCCAGCCGATACGTTTCAAAATTTCTGGTGATAAGTGACTGCACGTTGTCTTTACGTATAGTGATAATATACAAAACGGTGTTGTAGATGGAAAATAAATATTGTTTATAAATTTTTATTAGGACACGTCAATTTTACTTCACCTCTCTCAGCTTGATGGCCTCAGCAGATGTTTTTTTACGATCCGCTTAAAGGTCCCGGAACTGTAGAAAGAAGGAAACACGTGAGCTATTTGTAATATGGACATGGTAGGATGTAGATTTTACTATACCATACAGTTAGCACCTTAATAGTTTATACCATAGGAACCTAAGTCTTGAGACTTCCTTCCGTTTTGAGTCCTAGGTCTTGAGATACAGGCTTTTATTTCTACTCAGAGATCTTGAGATCTCCTCCAAGTACTCGTAGAAATAAAAGCAATGTAGATTTTTGAATATTATCTCACATATTGCTGTGACTAGACGTCTGTCCTCAATTAAATAAGTTAAACCGTCTTATATCTTTAGCTCAGAAGCAATACAATTTTGTCTCTGCGTGTAATTTTAAGTGTGTACCCATACTATATTCTTATCGGAAATGTTTTTCCTTTGGGTAATGGTGAGGGGTAAGTTTAGTTATTTACAGAATGGACCTTGTTTATCGTTTGTTATACCTAGACCACGGTTCATTAAATTAGCGTTTTCCCGATTGCATCCGAATCTTCCACCTGGGAATTGGGATACGCTCACGAGAGCGTATATACGAACGAACGTAAGTACGAACTTATTCTACAGCACTAGCCCGGCTCAGATGAACCCTAGTTATGTAAACAGAAATACAGCGATGTTGGTGAATCACCTCAACTTAAAATCATTATATTGTACAAACTAAAATGATTGCGAAGCGTGATCGTTTTATATTTTTTTTTTTTTTTTAAGCAAAGGCTATCACGACAACTTAACAGTTATATATTATGTCATTGTTTTGACTGTTGATTACATGAATATCATTCACGTAATCAAAATTAATTAAAAATAATGAAATAAGTACCTAGCTACACTATCTTATCGACTATAATGCTAATTAAATTAGTATACTCGCATGTCATCCCATATGACGTCAAGCAAACCCAAAAAACGTTCGTTATTTCAAAATAGACATTTGTTGTCTATTTTGAAATAACATTTGAACATTTGAAAATTATTGTTCGGCTATAACAACATAAATAAGCAGGTGCATAAACGAAACGTAATAACATTGAACGCTGTTTTTAATTCCCAACGCTTCTGGTCTTTCAATTCCTTTATTTTATTGCTCTATTTTATGCACCAATCATAACTTTACTTTGAGCTGTGAACTGTATCGAATGCTTTAACCAAATCTATAAATTTCATTCGAAGATTTGGATTGTACACATTTCATTTTTGTTTAATCAATAATAAATGAATTGAATAATAAAAGCTGTTGAATAGTGAAATGTTCGATATCTATTTTGGGAAAATTTGTTTATCCGTTTTCCATTATCATCAGAATGTAAGAGGTGAAAAAAACTGCATCTTACGTCTGTACTTTGGAACTGGAGATAACCTTCTTCTGTTTCTTCTTTTGATTTGACTTACTCGACAGAAACAATTACCGCCTTTAAAAAAAAACTTTAAAAAAAGAAAGAGTGCGTCTAAACCTCGTTCGTTTATTACCAGGTTTACAGAGTAACAGGTAAGGTTAACTTGGTTGGTTAACCTGTTACTGTATGATATTAAAAATATCTACTGAAGGCGGAGGATACTGTATGAAATAATGTAACCATGTTTTTATTATCACATGCTAATTTGGTTTTGATGTCACATTGATGATTGTACCTATTTCTGTACCGAATGTATTTCTGTGATGGTTCTAGACGGCAACGAACTCATTCTCCTGAAATTCGTCCGCTAGAATAGATGTTGTAGATTTGTTCACTGTGTAGGTGCCCATTCGTCACCTCGTAGAAAACTAGTTAATTTATTTTTAAGGTACCTTTTCGTCTCCTGGAATAAATGTTTTTTTTATGCGATTACTCATTCTTGTTTCTTTTTACAAATGAAAATGTAATGTTTAATAATAATTCAAATAATACACATTGTTTTCTTACATAAGTGCGGCGTGAATTTATTTACTGACAATAGTTACTACAGAAGATCAGAATAGATAATAGTGACGGAAGTATCTTGCCAATTTATCTAGAAGGTACCTAATCTAACATTGTTTATAGACAGACGCTTTACTTTAGCCGTAGCATACAGTAATCTTATTTTTTTAATGACTATAAATATGCGTATAATTAGGTTCACACAACCCTCTTCTTCTTAATCTTAGCGTTAATCTCAATCGCATCCGAGGCGTACACTTCGGAGTCTGGGCCCGCTTTTACCAGTTTGCGGATTAGGCTAAACTCCGATAAATTATGTAACATAAACATGACATAACATATACTCTCACCTATATCCCCGAAGGCGTAGGCAGAGGTGCTAGCACCCACATTTCGCCAGTTTATGTTTAGGTCCCAATGTAATAGGTGGCGAGCATTTTGGCCATTAACCGGGTACTTATAAACCTGCGATAAGTACACACAACCTCGAAAAGCATCGAAAAGTCTTTGGTGTGTGCCATGGTAAAACCTGGGATCGAACCCGAGACCTCATCTCAGCAGTCCATTACCCATACGATTAGGCTACTGCGGTTAAATTACGTTTCATGTTTTAAATAGTTCAGTACAAATGTACTTATTAATAAAAAGGCGATTAACTTGTTTTCATCTTCGTACATGCTTATCAATAATTAAACACAGACTAGTTTGCCGAATGCCATCTGTTTTAACTGGCGTATGTAATTATTTGATTTTGTACTGAATTATTACAATGTGTCCTTGTTGTCTGTATCGTATTGTATGAAAATATTATCTACGGCTATATAAGTGTTAATTGAATTTAACTATTATCTTTTAACATATTTCTGCTATAGCGAGCGAGATGGCATTTGCTTTTGTCCGTATCTATGTCTGATTGTCAGTTCCGGTCTAGAGGGCGCATTTCTTAACCGATTTCCTTTGATTTAAAACATAATTTATGTCGAGAGCTTTTTTGCGCGTTATAATGAAGGAATCTTTATGATTTTTAGTTGATACATCAAGAACATGACTCCTCACAGGTTGTCAAAAAAAAACATGCCACGTAAAGGAGAGCTTTGTTATTTAAATAAAAACAGATGAGAAAATAGAGGGAAGTTTGCGGTAGCGTTTTTTAAGAACGGATTATGATTATGAAATATTCAGGACTGTTTAAAATAAGATGATGCGTATGTTCCCGATAAAGGGTACCCTTATCGGGAAGATATGCATTTTATACCTCACGAGGACCCTTCATAAAAATATGAAAAAAAGGTGCTCGCAAGGTCTACTGTTCACATAACCACTTGTTTTAACTGGTTTACTAACAGGGGGCCAATGGGCACATTCATTTGCCATAAGTAATGTTAGTCATGACAATAAGTTACAGTAATTTATTCCAGGGTACAAATAAGCAACTTAAATACAAAATAATTATTAACTGGTCCCCTAACAGGAGATCAGTTGAAAGAATCTACAATTTTTATTCCGGGGTACGAATTTTAGCAAATCAGTGGGTTCGTCGCCTTTTTATCAGAGCCGTGAATCGTGAACGGCATAAGGCATCATCAAACCAAAATCGTACGAATCGACGCATATTATGTTGTGTGCCCTGCGCCCGCGATGATACGTGCGATTTTGCTTTGGTTATTAGGATAATATGCCTAACGCTTTATGCATTTAAGGTATTATTATATTATAAAAAATCTTATCATTCTTAAGACATCGTGGTGTGAACGTTTTGCATAATCGTGTTATTTTTGCACACTATTTAATTTACCGAATACATTATCACACTGTTTTCGCCTGATTTTAATTGAATTGATAAGGTTAGACCACACACTGCGATTAAATAAATGTGCGTGTAAAAATAATTGGTGTTAGTTGCCAACTGTTTTTTTTTTCTGTAAACATGTGGAATGTGTGATACAGTCTGTTGTTTATGATGACAATTTTACTATCAATTTGCGGAACCATTATGTAATTAGTTTTGTAACTACCTATATAATTTTTCACGTAGGTCGTAAATGTTCTCGTAAATCATACAACTTAGTTTTACATTACGAGGTGATATTAGCGGTGATATTATAATTTACGATAGATCATGCGATAGAGAAATAAACATCCACCCGTACATCCCGTGATTTTAGTAGAATTTATTTCTACTAATCCTACTAATATCATAATGGCATAGTCGTGGACAAAGTCTCAATAAGTCTTCCTTCATTTAGACTTTCCACGCGACTGTACTGTTCTAAAAATGTGTACGTAGTAACCTGAGTAAAGCAGAAATAAAGATTTGATAAGATGTGTTAATGATACTAGCTAAAGAAAGAACTGGGTATTTGACTGACTATTCAAATTAGTAACTTTTTAATAAACGTCCAAACAGTAAGTTTTACCGAAAGAATTTATTGTGACGTCATAATATTTTATAGTCAAATCATTTACTATTATACGTTGAGTGGATGACTGAAAATGAATAAAAACTATAAAATAATAACCGACACAACTTTTACCGCTCTTTTACCATTCTTAATGTAATGAGTTCAGTTAAATAATTTATTTTAACAACAGGAAAATACCCAATTAGTACTAACCCTATACAGCACAGTCGCGATAGGCTTAATAAGGACGTACCTAAACCATTATTAAGATTTATTAAAAATATAAATAGTAGAGTAGAATTAGGGCCACCCCATGTCTTCCCATGCTGTGTCGTACAAGGCGACTAAGGGATAGGGCTGTTTAACATCAAACAGATATAAACAGCCTAGACTCAGCCTCAGATGCATGGCTCGAGTCAACAATAGTGCCCGGAATATGGCAAAAGGCTCACCCACTATTACGTGGGACCGATTACAATTATTGATGAAATTTGGGTGTTAATTCACCTCTGCTTAACCCTCCAGGGATAATTATATGTATTTATGTATGTAACAGATGTGTTTGCAACAGATTTCTACAAGAAATTATACAGTACGCCTTCTGAAAGCCTGTATCCTGAAAAATCAATGGAATTGCGTGGCGATACCAGCGACGAGTGTAAACGACTTGAAAATTATATAGAGTTTATTGATTGCGATGAAATTATGGCAGTAATACAGCAACTAAAATCTGACAAGTGTCCAGGTGCCGACAATATAACCAACAATGCACTGAAATCAGCTGGTACTCTACTTGTAACACCGCTGGCAAATCTGTTCAATAGGATATTAGAAACCTCTGAAACTCCCTCACAGTGGTCTGAATCTACTATTATTCTGCTTTATAAAAAAGGAGACCCAAAAGATATTGGTAATTATAGACCTATAAGCCTATTATCAACTCTATACAAACTATTTTCTACGATTATCAACAAGAGAATTACTACAGCACTAGAACAAAACCAGCCTATCGAACAAGCTGGTTTTAGAAAGGGGTATTCAACTGTGGACCACATCCACACCTTGGAATTAATCATAGAGAAGTACCAGGAAAATCAGAGACCACTGCACATTGCATATATTGATTACCAAAAAGCTTTTGACACCGTCTTACACAACAACATATGGGAGACTCTACAATCACAAAGCGTAGATAAAATATATATTGATATATTGAAAAGTATATACAGTGGTAACACCAGCAAAGTTAGACTAGAAACAACGGGTCCAAGTTTTCCAGTGAAAAGAGGGGTGAGACAGGGTGACCCCCTATCCCCTAGAATCTTCATAGCTGTCCTGGAATCAATAATAAGAAAGGTAAACTGGAACCGTCAGGGTCTGTATATCAACGGAAAATACCTAAGTCATCTTCGTTTTGCAGACGACATAGTCTTGTTTTCAGAAACTACTAGTCAATTACGATACATGATTGAAACTCTACACAAGGCCAGTAGCGAAGTGGGCCTGGAATTGAACACTACCAAAACGAAATTAATGACCAACCGACCCAATACGAGACCAATCATCACAATAGACGGGCAACCATTAGAATATGTAGATGAATACATCTACTTAGGCAAACAAGTTGGGTTCAAGAGAAACAGTAATCAGCTGGAAATTGAGAGGAGAATAAAGCTCACATGGAAAAAGTACTGGGGTTATAAAGAGATATTTAAAAGTGATATGCCCTTACCATTAAAAAAGAAAGCTATGGAGACATGCCTCATTCCATGTTTGACTTATGCATGTCAAACATGGAAATTTACGAATAAAATACGTAATAGGATTATAACATGTCAGAGAGGAATTGAGCGCAGTATAATGAATGTGAAAAAAATCCAAAAGATACGCCATATAGAAATAAAATCAAAAATTAAAACGATCGACGCTGTAAGCTATGCCTTAAGACTAAAATGGAAATGGGCCGGACACGTAGCTCGGCTCAAAGATCAGAGATGGACCAGAACGGTCACAACATGGAAGGGACCACCCGGCAAAAGACACAGGGGAAGACCTTACATGCGTTGGGAAGACGATATCAAAAATATAGCGGGCAAGCAATGGCACCGTATTGCACAGGATCGTGCTAAGTGGCAAACTTTGGAGGAGGCCTTTACCTGAGAGGGGTTCCTGCTACAGGAAATAAAATATATACAAATTCTATGTTCAAATTGTTGGCAAGAAATAAAAGGCTTTTTATTTATTTTATGTATGTAAACCCTCACTATAGGGAAAATCCAATAACAAGTCATATTTCCGAGTGATATGATAACAAATACCCATTATGTTACTAACGGGTCGATTATTTTATCGATCAAAGTTGCAATTTAACCTTGATTACAAACATTTTATAGTCTGCGTCATCCAAACTTCACGCATCAGAAAAAATAAACAAATAGCTCTTTGTTGACGGCCTCTGTCATATTCAGTTCAGTGAAAATGAAACTACTGTATCGATTACCGAGAAAGATACCGTAGGGAATTGTTTTCTTAACATTTATACAATTGTATTTATATATACTACTAGCTGTACCTTGCCACGCTTCGCTGTGGCACATTGTGATTGAATGGTTGCTAAATGAGAAACAAGAAAGAATACATGTCATATAAGTTTAATTTTGCAAACTATTTGTTCGCGCTCGCGGATATGTGACTGATGCAGAAATTAGATAAAAACAATCCTTGATGCGGATTATATATTTTGCTAAAACTTCAACTCAATCGGTGCAGAATTTTTTGAGTTTTTGAAGCGTACACAAACCAAAATAACATTTTTTTAGATGTACTAGACCAGTGATGGGCAAAGTACAGCCCGCGGGCCAACGCTGGCCCACGAAAGCATTTAATACGGCCCACTGACGGTCCTTCGACATGAATAGTATATGACCCACTATACCTAGTTATATTTTTACGGTCCAGAAAAGAGCGCCTACCCATGCCCGGAAAGTAGAGGTCGATTCCGTGGTCCCCACAGCCGAAGAGGGCCAGCTTGAATCGGGGAAGCACTATAATCATCACACCTCTCGTCAGGGAATTCATCCTCACACATTGCGACCGGAGACGGTGCGCACTGTGCGGTATGAAAGAAACTTCATCCCACACACACTCAAGCTATGAAATGACCTCCCTGCTGCGGTTTTCCCAAGCACCTACAATATGGGGTTCTTCAAGAGAGGCATCAGAAGGTTTCTTCATGGTCGGCAGCACGAATGTAACACCCCTGGTGTTGCATACGTCCATAGGCCCCGGTAACCACTTCCCATCAGGTGCGCCGTGTGCTTGTCTGCCACATAAGTGGTATAAAAAAATTTAAAGAAAATCCTAAAAAGAAAACCTCGGAAATTGCTCTTACTTTCTGACCCCAAACCCCCCCATCTATGAAAAAATTTAGATAGATAGATAGATAATTCTTTATTGTACACTAATAGATTACAGTACAACTTGTAGGTAGCATGCATACAGTTTAATGTACTTACAATGGGCGGCCTTATCGCTGAAAGCGATTTCTTCCATGCAACCTTATATATATCTTTCCTTCTTTTTGTTTTAAATACATCTGTATTTAAAACAAAAAGAAGGAAAGATATGAGAGTAGTTCAAATAAAGTTAAATAAATATACAACTTTAGCACATAAATTGATAAACGAAATTTAGCTATTTTTTTTTTAATTTATTTGTTTACTAATAGGTATGAGCAATCGCCATCATCAGGATTTAGGCGTGGTTACAGCCGTACGTTGCATTCTGGTGCCGGAGCTCCGTTCACAAGGTCCTTTACTCTTATTCTTGATTTGGGATATTTGGCTTTTGTAGTAGCGAGTGCTATCTGAATCTTAATAATTTCAGAATGTGATAATAATGTAATCTAATTAGTCACAGTAATTTCCGTTTTCAATTCAAGTCTTATTACTCTGAATCATCTTTTTACCGTCGCAATATTTCAGGTTATGTTTAACTTTGATAAGAGATGGATTTTTTCAGTTGTTTAGATATCAACAAGGATTTTAAAAATAGCGCGATACATAGTTTTGATAGGCGAGAATTGTTGAATATAATTGTGTGCATACCTACGATGCTGATGCATTTCGTTAGTCGAGACTCGGCTAAAATATAGCAAATAACATACTTAACATAGCTGCAAAAGTCAGTTGACAGCTAGATCAAATTTAATAATCCTTTAAGCACAGAAGTCTAATTCAACAGAATGAAATATAGATGACGTTATCTCTGTTAACAGAACTAAAAAGCACTTATTACACACAGTCAGAAAAGAGAAAGAAAGAAATGCTTTTATTTAAAGTTATTAAATTGGAGAGACGCGGTAGCCTAGTGGTATGGGTAATGGACTGCTGAGATGAGGTCTCGGGTTCGATCCCAGGTTTTACCATAGCACACACCAATGACTTCTCGATGCTTTTCGAAATTATGTGTGTATTTATCGCAGGCTTATAAGTGCTTGGTTAATGACAATAGGCTCGCCACCTTTTACATTGGGACCTAAACATAAACTGGCTAAATGTGGGTGCTAGCACCTCTGCCTACCCCTTCGGGGATATAGGCGTGAGTTTATGTATGCATTAAATTGGTGGTGTACCAGTTCATTACTTACTTACTAGATGGCGTGTGGCGTCACGTCATACAATTTTAGTTTCAAATTGTCCACTGACTTCTGCAGCCCGCTGTACAAGTACACGATCTGTTAATGATAACAGGTGATATATTTTTCTACTAATAAGGATGTGACTACAGTGAGTATTTATAAGTATCCGTCCTATTTAATATAATATAAATAATAGTTATATCTTCCTGAATGACTCGACCGCGGACGTAGTTAACCGAGATTTTGGTTACTTTATTATTAGGCAAACAAAATTTGTAACGACTAATACTGCGTTTTAATAGGTTTATGTGAATTAATGTATTCTGTAAATTGATCTGTGTGAGAAACCATTTTAAATTGTTGGCAATCTCTGAATACGCATTTAAAAGTATATTATGTGTTATTTAATTTCTTCTAACGAACACAATAGAAATCATATTCTATTATAGCTACAATAGTAGTTTATTATATTATTGTAAAAGTACCATACGCATACGTAATACTATTATTATTTCTGTGTCATCATCATCATCATCATGTCAGCCACACATAGTTCACTGCTGAACATAGGACTCTCCCACAGATTTCCAGAATGATCGATCTAAAGCAGCTGCATCCAGCGCTTCCCGGCGACCTTGAGATTTTTTCTGTGTACCTAGGCGCATCTGCAGATATCCGCAGATACACGTAGTAAAAGAACTTAAAAGAGGGTAGATAGTTATATTTACTCCTAAAAAGCTTTTTCACTGTTCACCGCCAATACTCCAGTTCCCCCGCGATCATGGTGCTTGCAACAGCAAGCGCCGAAATATTGAAAACTCCGAACAATATATCAATCAATCAGCCCACTGCAGTCCACTGCTGGACATAGGCCTCTCCCAATGTGCGCCATTTTCTCCGATCCTCCGCCTTCCGCATCCAGTCTGTCCCAGCCACCTTTTTCAGGTCGTCAGTCCATCTGGCTAGGGGGCGTCCTACCTTTCGTTTACCTTCTCGCGGTCTCCACTCTAGGACTCGTTTGCTCCAACGGCCATCGGTCCTTCGGCAAACGTGGCCAGCCCACTGCCACTTTAACTTGCTTATTCTGTGGCCTATGTCGGTAACTTTGGTTCTCTGTCGAATAACCTCGTTCCGAATTTTATCCTTCAGAGAAACTCCAAGCATAGCTCGCTCCATAGCCCGCTGCGCGACTTTTAAGCTATGGACCAGCCCCACTGTAAGTGTCCACGTTTCGGCACCGTAAGTCATAACAGGTAGGACGCACTGTTCAAAGACCTTTGTTTTGAGGCATTGCGGTAGGGGTGAAGAGAAAACTCGACGTAGTTTGCGAAATGCTGCCCAACCCAGTTGGATCCTTCTGGCTAGTTCTTTCTCGAAGTTGTTTTTACCGAGCTGGATAACCTGCCCCAGGTAGACATATTTTTGAACAACTTCGAGTGTCGCCCCTTCGATGGCAATCGGTCTCGGTGCAACATGTTCGTTGAACATAATTTTGGTTTTATCCAAGTTTACACCAAGGCCGACGCGTCGAGAAGCTCCATCTAGGCTATGCAGCATTTCGCCCAGTTGTTCCAACGATTCCGCTACTATGACGATGTCGTCGGCGAACCGAAGATGTGAGATGTACTCACCGTTAATGTTTATACCCTGCCCAGTCCAATCCAGAGTTTTGAAGACGTCCTCCAACGCGTTGGTGAATAGTTTGGGGGATATAACATCTCCCTGTCTCACTCCACGTTGGAGGCTAATAGGTTTCGTCTTCTGGTCTTGGAGCTGGACGGACATTGTGGCAGTGTCATACAAGCATCTCAGCACCTCGATGTATCGCCAATCGACACGACACCGCTGTAGGGCATCCAGAACTGACCAGGTTTCGATGGAGTCGAAGGCTTTTTCGTAGTCCACAAACGCCATACACAGCGGCTGATTGTATTCTTGGGCCTTTTCTACAATCTGCCGAACAGTATGGATGTGGTCCACGGTGCTATAACCTTTTCGAAACCCGGCTTGCTCCGGTGGTTGGAACTCGTCGAGCTTACCCGCAAGACGATTTGTGACGACTCTCGAGAACAGCTTGTAGACATGACTCAGGAGTGAGATGGGCCTGTAGTTCTTCAGCAAGGTCTTATCTCCTTTTTTGAAGAACAGTATCACCGCACTCCCGCTCCATGCCCTAGGTGTTAGACCTTGTAGGATGACGGAATTAAAGAGGCTTGCTAGCTCTTTCAGGATTGGAGTTCCACCTGCTTTCAGGAGCTCAGTAGTAATACCGTCATCACCTGGGCACCTGTTGTTTTTCAGTTGTCTGAGAGCCGCCTCCAACTCGCACTGCTCGATATCGGGTATCTCCTCGGTGTAATGGCGCGTAAGTGGGGCTCTGTGGTCTTCATCGCTGTGTCCCGTAGGTTTACTCGTCCGTGATGCATATAGCTGTCCATAGAACTTTTCGATCTCATCGAGAATCTCGAACCTTGAGGCAGTCATTTTACCATCCGCAGTTTTAAGTTTCGTCAGATGGGGCCTCCCCAACTGCTGAGCGAACACTTTCGACCCCCTATTTCGCTCAATCGCCTCCTGGACGATATGGGTGTTGTAGCGTCGGAGGTCGCGTCTAATCAGCTTTTTAATTTGTCGGTTTAAGGCTCTCTCATCTGACGAAGACGACGGTGTGGATGACTTCTCACGTCTCTTTCTCATAAGTTCGAGAGTCTCAGGAGAGACCTTGGACTCTCGCTGTTTGCGTTTCCCGGGAAAGAACTTTCGAGACACTTCCTGTAATGTTTTGACCACTGTGTCGGTTTTCTCGTCAATGCCGTTTGTGGTTTCCAGTGTTGCGAAACGATTTTGAATTTCCAATTGGAACTTTTCGGACCCTAGAGTGACTTGGAGTGGCGTAGGTCGGAGAGTAGACCGTATCATTCGGAATCTTTCAGCCTTGATGTTAATATTTTGAGAGCCTCGGACAAGTCTGTGATCGCTTCCGGTTTTAAACTTGTTGATCACAGAGACGTCTCTAAATATGTGCTTACTGTCCGTTATCAAAAAGTCTATCTCGTTTCTTATCACAGAGTCCCGACGTTGCCAAGTCCACTTCCTGTGGGGTTTTTTCTTAAAGAAACTATTCATTAAGAAGAGCCCCTGCGCCTCGAGGAAGTTGACTAGCATTTGTCCCCTGTGATTTCTGCACCCCACTCCATAAGGTCCGATTTTCGTCTCACCGCGTTCTTGTATTCCCACTTTAGCATTGAAGTCCCCCATAACAACGTTGTAAGTGGCCTTGGCGGTGTGATTCATTGCCTTAGCAATATCTTCATATACGGCCTCGGCACTTTCGTCGGGGTGAAGCGAGGTCGGCGCATATACCTGTATCACCTTCAGCGAACGACTGTTCGTGATTTTTACGATAAGGTACGCTACCCTGTTCGACACACTACCGATTTCAACAACGCTGCTAATGAGGTCCTTTTTTACCAGAAAACCGACACCTCCCTGGGAGAGCTGTTCACCTTCTCTGAAGTAGAACAGGTCGCCTGACTCAGTGGTTGTCGTGTCCTCCCCCTGTCTTCGGATCTCGGACAACCCTAATATATGCCAATTTATGCGACCTAGTTCTACCTCTAGTTCCGCGAGGTGCCTGTCGACGAAGTGTACTGCAATTGTACGTTGCCAGTAGTAGTCGCCGGTTTCGGTAGCCTCCCGTAGCCCGGAGATTCTTCGCACCCCCCGTCCCGCCGTTACCCGAACCGCTACCTTGGCTGGGAATAGCAGGACCGCCGGGAACTGGGGGCCTTTTGTTGTGGCGTCTATTCATTTGGAAGGGTTTAGCCTACTATTGCCACGCTGGCCAGACGGGTTGGCAACGGGTTTGTTCTCGAGTTTTCCTTCTCTCAGGTCTTTCTGACCTCGCCAGAATATTGGCCAGGAGCCGCAATTCCTCCCCTAAATTTAGGGGAGGAGTTGCCGCTTCTGTTGCCCAGCGTGCACCGCGTGGAGGTTTTCTAGCCCGCACACCGAACCGATATTCCGCCGACCGACCGCCCGAACATAATTTTTTTTTTTTAAATATTTTTTTAAATATTAAAAAAAAAAAAACATTCACATTTATAATATTAATACGATGTTATAAAACAAACAATTCGCATTAAGTTGTTGTATTCGAAGACAAAGTATGTGGGAAGTCGTTTGGAAATAGTGATTTATTTAAATGATTTGTAAAGAGAAGAGAAGCCAACTAAAATAATAGTGTATTCGGGAAATAGCGTGTTATTTGGAATGTAATGGCACTTAAGGGGACTGCCACTATATAAACATGTTTACGATCTATAGAATAGCAGTTTAGGAGGAATGTTGGCAATGAAATTGATTGTTGAGATTTTTAAGGTTCCGCATAGGCGATCTAAAACGGGAACCTATAAGCTTACCTTTGTCACAGTGAACTTAAATATACAATGTTTTATATTTCTCTCTAAAATATGTAACGAATTAAGGCCCAACCTCGATATCTCTTGTATTCGATTTAGTAAATTACGTTTTTGAAACGTGTAATTCAAAAATTTACGAAAACGTGTTATATCAAAATTGCTAAATCTAATTGGAGTGATTCTGAAGGTTTAATAACCTCCCAAAACGTAGGTACAATAGAATAGAATATAATTTAAAATATCAATTACTTTTCAGATTTTTTTTATACCACTTAGGTGGCAGACAAGCACACGGCTCACCTGATGGAAAGTGATTACCGTGGCCTATGGACGTGTGCAAAACCAAGGCAGTCACACTCGCGCTGCTAACCCTGTAAATACAGAGTGTCTGTGCCGTCAGTGTAAAAGACAAAGCAGGACAAGCTTCTGGTCTTCCCACTGACAGCACAATGATTCTCCAGTGAGCTCTGGCTACCATACTCACCGCCGGGAATACAGCACGAGGTTATTATGACTGCGGTATTCTATATGCAGTTTTCTTATTACAAAACCAAATTAAACATATTAGATTAAGTTATTAGGTTATTGTGCTGAGACCTGAAATGATCACTGGTTCATATGTATGTCATGTAAAACATATAGAAATCATTCGGGAAAAATGTATATCCGACAAATGGACACTTTTGTTTCTCAATTAGTGCTTGCAATAGATAGTTTTGATGGATCATAGGTACTGAATAAACAGAATGCTTATCATTTTTTTCGAATCGAATTGTACACATGCGTTACTGATTCCGGTATCTGGAGAGAAACGAATAACGTTAAACAATATTTGTTTTTAAATTAAGGAATATTAGAACTGAAATTGCTAATATTCCCTCTAACCCCTCCAGCTAAGTTAAATTACTTGTGTTAGAAGTGGGTTCACGTCGGTAGTGTAATAGCCAGGATTCGAACCCGGTACCACTCGATAGCTATATTAACTATTTAGCACTAGTTAATCCTACAGTAGCCTGTAGGAGCACATTTCAGCACAATATATAAATAATCCTGAAAGTTACACAAAACCTAGCCCCGTAACAGTTAGGAAAATCCCACAAACACCTCTATCAATGGGAAAACAACAAAGCTATCAGCGTAGATCTATCTGTCTGTATCGGATACAGTTGGCCAGAAAACTGTGTCGAGTCGGCATTGGGCTAAATATAGCATGCGGGCATACCGGCAGATTTTTAGACTTCGCACTTAGTTCACTTATAAATAGATGACAAAGGACAATGATTATTTTTAGGTTTAATTCTAAGTTTTTTTTTATACCACTTAGGTGGCAGACAAGCACACGGCCCACCTGATGGAAAGTGGTTACCGTGGCCTATGGACGTTTGTAACACCAGAGGAGTCACAGTTGCGCTGCCAACCCTGTAAGTACAGAGTTTCTGTGCCATCAGTGTAGAAGACCAAGCAGGTCCAGCCTTTAGTCTTCCCACTGACAGCGTAAATTCTCCAGGTTGATAAGAGAACCAGCTCATGTGTTTCCTTTTTCCTACAGTCCCGGGTCCTTTAAGCGAGGCGTGAAAAAGCATCTATGATGAGGCCGCCAAACTGAGTGCACCATTATAATATTACTTAGAGTGTGCAATGGTGACTCTCTTTCCTGAGACTTTGCTTTTAGCTTACCATCTGGTGAGGTGAAGTCAAGTTGACGTGTCCTAGATAAAAAAAAACAGTAACTGGGTGTGTATTCCATGCCTTAGCGTAGGTCCTGTAGCAATCGTTACGTTTAGTCGTAGTCCTAAAAAACTAATCTAACTATAAAACTTAGTTCTCTCCAAAGAGTTGAGGAGGAAAATAACGAAGTTACGTTAAGTTAGATCGAAAGAAGCGCACCCTGGACTACGAGGTGAGTCCTCGGATGCGACTAGGATTAACGCAAGGATAAATAAAAGCATCGGTAACTTAGTAGTTACTTACGATCTTGAGGTCCCTTACACTACGGACGTGAACTCACTCCTAGTACAAGCAATTTACCTTAGTTGGGAGGGGTTAGAGGGAATATTGCGGTTGCGAATATTCTTTAAAAAAAATAATTAAAAAAATGTTACCCTAAAAAATCCGACAATATCGTATAACTACACTTCAATATTGCGTATCGCTTTCAAATAGCTTCACTTATTGGGGAATCGAATCTGTGACCTCTGTATTGTCAATCGACTGCTCTACCGTAACGACACACAGGCTTCGTACTTGACCTTTTAACCGCAGTATATTATCATCTGTACCTTGACATTACCTCCACCCTACAGAATACCGCGGTTATAATAACTTCGTCTTGTGTTCCCTGCGGTGAGTAGGGTAGCCATAGCTCACTGGAGAATTTGTGATGTCAGTGGGATGACTAAAGGCTTGTCCTGCTTTGTCCTCTATACTGACGGCACAGAAACTCTGTGCTTACAGGGTCGGCAGCACGAGTGTGGCTTCTCTGGTGTTGCACACGTCCATAGGCCACGGTAACCACTTTTTATCAGGTGGGCCCTGCGCTTGTCTGCCACCTAAGTGGTATAAGAAAAAAAAACATTCACAATAATATTAAATGTTATCACTAAACTTTTGTTACTGTGATATTGTGCGAACTATTCGATATGAGATTTTGAACGTTTGGCATTTAGTAGATTACAACATTCTTCACTTCATATGTTCATTAAAAAAAATCTCATAAGTACACTGCGAGTTGACCAGCAGGTACACCATTATCTATCGAGATCAAGACAGGTGTAATATGTATACAACAACACTGACTTCAAAAGTAATCATCAATCCGTGTCCGATTTAATACTTTCAAAATAATATACCTCATTAAAACTCCCGGTTAACTCGACATATCATTTTAAAAAAACAAGGATGTCCGAAAAACAAAGAATCTAAAAATACTTAGGTACTTACATATATTTTATGTAAATTTTCGCAGCTTATCGTTTCCTGTACTCAAAATGTTCCAAGTATCATCTTAGCGTTGATTCTGATAAAACTTAAGCTTTACCACAAGAAAGTTTTACCAGGATCAAAGTCTAAAATAAGTCTACGAACTGTTGGAATAGTATGAATATTATAATGTAAATGTGTTATAATATAAACGTTACACTGACAGCCTCTATGGCGTGGCGGTAGTGAACACGACTGCTACGCAGGAGGCGCGGGTTCGATCCCCGCTCAGTGCAAATATTTGTATGCATGAATATGGGTATTTGCATTGGTCTGGGTGTTTCCATGTATAATATGTACGTATTTACATAAAATAAAGTATTTAAGTATGTTTATCCGTATTCTAGATTCCATAACACAAGCTAGTTAAACTATGCTTACCATGGGTCTAGATAGCGCTGTGTAGAATATTGTAGAATATTTATTATTTTATTTATTTATTTATAAACGTTGGCAACATTCATCTAGATTCGTTCAGCCGTTCTGTAGTTATAGAGTAACAATCATCCATCCATCCTGAACTTTTGCATTTCTAACACTAGCGAGATAGATGGGACGACCTCTGTGGCATAGCGGTAGTACGTTTGACTGCTACGCAGGGGGCGAGGATTCGATTCCCGCTCAGTGCAAATATTTGTATGCATGAATATGTACATTTACATTGGTGTTTCTATGTGTAATATGTAGGTATTTACGAAAAAAAGTATCTAAGTACATTTATCCAAATACTAGATCCCATAACACAAGCTGTGGTGTGGAATGTTGTTAAAAAATCACATAATAGTGTTGCCAAATCATCAACGTATCATGAACAATCACGTCAGACGAAATTGTGTAGTGATATTTTTAGTTATCAGCAGAGAAACCAGAAGACAAGTGCAAGCCTCAAATATTTGAGGAGTCGAGTGTACGCACGGTACGAATTTTAAGGAACGAGTGAGTTCGCCGCCGCTTAAACCTAAAGTAACTGTCAATCACGTCTTGATTTATGTCGAACATCTTCACAGTGATAGCCGCGAGGACACTTCCTTGTTTGTATCCCCATTCTGTCTATAATCTTTTATGGCGTTCTTGCGACAGTAGATTGAAAAGCCGCGTTAAGATAACATCCATTGCCATGAAACAAGAAAATTACAAGACAAAGGCTTAATCTTACGATACTTGGAAACTATCAGTGTTTATACGCTCTGAATGTGTTTCTCTTCCTGATTCTTGTGTAATCTTGCGTAGAATTTGAGACTTTAGGAATGTTAGAACATTAATTCGGGCTGTTATTGCTAGTACAATAAATTAAGATCATTTGGTTTAGAAGCTGGTTACTTAAGTATTTGTATTTCAAATTAGACAAATACTTTTATGACCGGCCACGTAACTCAATGAAATTCTTAATAAGTAGCAAAAGTTAATGGGTTTTTACAATTTAAATTCAGTTCTAAATGCATCCAAATCGAGACCCGAGGAGGGAGTAGAGTAGTGACAGATGATCCTGGGTCAGTCGGGGTGCTAGGGATATGCCTTTCAACCTCACATTCGGCAACCAACATTACCCCACAGGAGCCGTGCGTTTAAGTCGGTTCGAGTCCGACATACTCTCCCATCGGTGTCGGCGGGGAGGAATCCGTGGGAATCATTCGTACGTAAAAAGAAAGTTTATTTTTTCACATTATAATAATAAAATAATAAAAATAAAAATTGTTTATTGTCAAGCTACTATTTACTATTATAATCTTTTTGCAGGTCTAAAACCTTTCAAATTTATCTGGTATCGAATATTTTCGTACATTATTAATTTCTAATATTCCCATTATTATTTCCGAAAAATAGCTATGTATCCGGAAATCCTGTTTACCCGAGATTCAAGATGCTGTATTCCTACTTTGATCGCATTAATTGATTGCCTTGACTGGATTATCGTTCTTAATGTGTTTTTCCGAAATTAATCAACCAAGGTAAACCAAATATGCATCATCATCATTTTCTTAATATTGTTCACGACTGCTTCCAAGGCTTTTAACTCAGGATACACTAAATCCTCCTCCTTTAGAAGGGACTTTTAGGACTTTAATGAGGGGGGTTATTGCCATCTTACCTTCCCATTCCCAGATGGAAAAGCTGCGTCAGATCATCATCACCCGTCAATCAACAGATGCGTCAGTTTGCACGTGAGGTTGAATTGAACCCGAGGGTCTCTTCCGATCTCGAAATTATGCATGACTGTCACAAATTAGCACAGTAAAATTGAGTCAAAAACATGTAATAAGCATAACACACAACTCTATTGTACATTACTATCGCAACTATTCTCATACATTTAAATCATTTATTATACTCGTACCAGTATCCGCAAAGAAAGCGTATCTATGTCCAACGTTTGCATTGTGGTCCATTGAATAACAGGTATGTGATGCAAAAACAAAATCAGGGGTCGATGCATCAATGCATGCGAATTTATGCGAACCTCTCTCTCTATTACTTTGCATACACGCTATTTAAACACGGTATTCATAAATAAACCATGTCTAATAATAAGACAAGTTTATTTATATTCAATAATTGAACTCCATTGTATCAGTGCTATTTTTGTGTTATTTGATTTGAGTGGGTGTATAAACACATTAGAAGTTAAACATATTAACAATATTAGTTTGTTTATGCTGAAAGTTTATTACATTATTAGCTGCTGATTTATCTTTTCACTGTATTTACTAATTCTAAACGGTCTGTCTCACAGTCTGTGCTTTCTTGAAAGTTTATTTATTTATTTATTTATTTGAACTTTTTGCACAAAACAGACAAGTATTGTACAAAGGCGGACTTAATGCCACAGGCATTTTCTACCAGTCAACCTTAGGGTGATGCAGAGATATTTATATCAAAGGTAGGTGCACGAAGTGTTGTGGTGATAGTTCACTACGTTTGGTACACAAATAATAATTATATATAATAAAAATTAATGGAAAATAAATAAATAATAATATATCCAAATATAAATATATACAAACATCATAAACTACATACACATATAGACCAATATATACATAGATATATGCATAAAAATAAATATAAAAATTAAAAAGAACATATATATTTATATATATATATATAAAAAATATATATATAAAATAATTAAGTTACAGAAAATAAAGTTACGGGATGGGTTTATTTATCTTGATACATGAACGAGTTCCGCTGTTAATACAACGCAACTTGAATTAAGTATTACTGTTTATTAAATTCTATACATGTTATTTAATTATTACCTCGGGACATTTTTTTTATACCTACCAATTCAGTGGCAGACAAGCACACGGCCCACTTGATGGAAAGTGGTTACCGTGGCCTATGGACGTGTGTTACACCAGAGAAGCCACACTCGCGCTGGGGAAGTACCTCCACCCTACAGAATACCACGGTTATAATAACCTCGTGTTGTGTTCTCGGTGGTGAGTACGGTAGCCACAGCTCACTGGAGAGTTTTTGTTTTTTGACTTCATTTAGCCCAATGGCAAGCTGAAGGCAAAGTTTCAAGCAAGGAGGTCACCATTACAGACACGTACCATGTTTTATTTCATAATATTTTCTTACTAAAGTCTTCGAGACCCAAGCCAAACTCGCCTACACGCTGTACACCTGCTGATTTACGGATGACGCTCTGGTGGGTGCAAGCTTTCCTCTCGGGGTCGGAAAGTACAACGGCAGTCGCTCCATAAAAATCGTATAACCCTAAGCAAAATGAGGAGAAGAAGTTAACGGACGAAGGGTTGTTGAACGCCTCCGATGAGCCAGGGAACAACGCTGAGATAAAGACATGATCTTTATCTATCTAACTGCTTTTAATATTTTGTTATTAGAAATGTAAATATTCCTTAGACAAGTGACACAATCGTTAGTATACCTCGGCACCTAAGTCGCGAGACAAACGAAGCCATAATAAGGGAATAATCTATGCTTGGTTAATTAGAGCTCGTCCACCACCGTAACACCTCGTGCAACCTTCAAAAGACGCCCAAGAAACGTATATGCGCGTATTTTGAGCAGAAGTCCAAGGGTAGCCAGAGCTCACTGGAGAATTTGTGCTGTCAGTGGTATGACTAAACGCTTGTCCTGCTTTGTCCTCCGCACTGACGGTACAGAGACTCGCAGCGCGAGTGTGGCTTCTCTGGTGTTACACACGTCCATAGACCACGGTAACCACTTTCCATCAGGTGGGCCGTGCGCTTGTCTGCCACCTAAGTGGTATAAAAAAAGAATAAAAAAAGATATATGTCCCGAGGTTATAGTATATACATATGTGAGATTGACGTGATTTTTAGAGTTCAGCTAGTTCATCTAGGTGTGCAATATCATTACGTTTATGTCAGTCGTAAATATTTGTTAATCCTATAAATTTAATATAATTTAATTTTAAAATACGGGGTCAAAACGCTGGGTTCGTGGAGTCCGAGCGCACGGTCGTTTTGCAAGGAAATAGCAAAACGACTGGTCGATGCTTCGCGCAACCAAAGGGCTGGCCTGTTTTTCGCGTAACGGATTGGCATTGCCATCCAACTGGACAATGTCGCCAGCCTTTTGGGCACATTGCCAATCGACATCGATGGGGAGGAATTTTTCGATGCTTTACTTGAACCTTTTGTTTCTTATTTTATGTTCTTGTATATATTAGTTTGTATATTTCTACAATAACAAAATAGACTGATTGTACAAACGCAAATTATACTTTATTAGAAGTTGTTAATATGTAAATAATAATGATATATGTATAATGCGTAATAAAATGTTCCAGCCTAGGTTTACAAGTTTATTCAGCTCACTTGTACATATTTATGCAACATGCTATAATCACATAACTACACACCACGTGTAGGCTAATTGCTGTGAACATAATTAGGTAAATTGATCTATAGTTAGCAAGCTTCTTCACTCATTATTATAATAAAGATTCTAGCAAGTGAAAATTACGATATGTTTATCTCTTATAAAAATACATTTGGTTTAATTTGGGTCTATAGAACCCTCCAAAAGGGATCCACTTGGTCTCTATTCGGGGCCCAATAGATATAAAAAGGTCAGTTTGATGTAATCGTATTAGGATAATAGTATGAGTCATATTGAAAATACATGAAATTGATTTTTTGATTCTTATCAAAATATGTATTTGGTTTATGTTGAATATCTAAAGATGTTCGGACCCAAGTCAGCCTCTTCTGCAAGCTACACCCGTTGAATAAAGGACTAGATTTTAAAACAGGTTTTCCTTTCGGGATTGGGAGTTCGATGGCAGTCGCCATGAAAGCTGTATCAAAAGGAGGTGAAGGATTAGGCGGGCCGGGGTAAAAACCCTAAAATATGTTCAAATTTTCAGCAGTGGATTGCGGTGGGTTATTTAGCTTTTTTATTGTTTATTTCATTAATTAATTGATTGATTGAATATATTTAAAGTCGAGATATCCTCTTTAACCTGTACGCCATCCATGCAATCAACGTATTTATCACAAAGTACACAATTCTTAGTCACAGCAATAAAAATGCTAGGAAGTAATTTTTTCCTCGCATTATCACGTTTCCCGGTACTCACATATCTACACTGCTCTAATAAACATTTAAACAATATTAATCATACATAACCTAACGTGGAGAATGCACTCTTAATTTCTTTGATACTGCCCACGTGATTGAATAATGCCGATAACCTTTTATTGGAAAATATCTATCTATTTGATAGTCGTTTCCGAGCGATAGATTTTGGACTCAGTTTTGATAGTAAACTCGTCTGGAAGCATTAATTTGGCGTAAAAAATTACACACCGGGTACAGTAAGGGCTTAGATATAAATGACTCTGGACATATTTATGTACTAATAGTCATAAATAGACTCATTTAAACAGCACACTCTACAGCGCTATCTAGCCCCGAGTACACTTGTAATAATATGAGGTCGAAAATACGGAAACACATACTTCTATTCAATTAATTTTAGTAAACACATACATTATTGCACATGTTAGACAATAATAGTAAGGACTATTAATAAACACTTTTACTATTACCAACACAAACTCCAATAATAAACAGTGTAACTACCAGATGCCGTTGCGGTTCAAGGGCGAGAAATGAACATACAAACAGTTGTGAGTCATCGTATTGAACTTGCAGTGCCTTGACCGAACTGTGAACGCATCGCGGCTTTTTCACTCGCGAGATAAAGGTGTTATTATATTACGACCTATCCCTATTTTTTTTTTCATTAAAATTAAGTTTAGATCTAAAAGCCGACAACTGAAAAATCACACTCTAAAAAGTCACAAGAAAATATTTTTAATTTTTCCCAAGAATGTATTGTTTTGTTAGACTAGTTGCATACGACCACGAAACAATAGTAATACAAGTAAAAGAAATATTTTGTAGAACATAATTATAAAATAAAATAAATGTCAAATCAAACAAATAATAATAAGATCAATTGATAGCAAATATAAGAAATGAAATAAAATAAACGTCAGTTCAAGTACAAAATAAAAAATAAAATAAAACAAGAAATAAGTATAGCAAATTGTCAAAGGGGGAAGTCCTTAATTTGATCAGTATTTTTTAAACTTTTTTAATGTTGGGTCACCATCACGGTTCAAGTTTCCTTCATGTGCATAATATATCCAAAAATATTCAAAGTTTCATGAGAAAAGAAATTGAAATAGAACATTTTTTGATTACTTACCCATCTTCAAATGTCTTATTAACACTGATCCTGACATTTCGGGAGCTTTTTAGTAGCCAAGGTCACGGGAAGCTGGATGTAAATAAAGTGACAGTGTCATATCTCCTTCAGCAGCTCCCGTGGGGGAGACAAAGGAATGTTGATAGGGTCTTAACTCTCCAGCCTCTCTCTCCACTTTTGAATCATTATAACCATGAATTTTGTCATGTCAGATTTTGTACTTAACTCTAGCTGAAGTACAAAATCTTA
Organism: Eilema griseolum; assembly: GCA_963662185.1. Classification (NCBI taxonomy): domain Eukaryota; kingdom Metazoa; phylum Arthropoda; class Insecta; order Lepidoptera; family Erebidae; genus Eilema; species Eilema griseolum. Next base: position 18,831,357 of record OY759248.1, on the reverse strand, counting down.
ATAGCTTCTCTCAGAAGAATTCCATATAGGTCCACATATGACCAATACCGGTAGTGGTACTATTATCTACAGTAGTAAAATTCTCTGACCGCTCGTAAAATGCCCAAACATAAACTAAAGACGCCGCGTATCTACCGAAGGAAAAGATAATGTGTAAATGGGCACTAATGGGACCGTTAATGGTGACGTAGATAACATATGCAAACAAGATTCCTTCATGTTTAGCATTATAACGGTATTCATTGTAAAAAAATTAAAAAGGGTGTAGTGCTCAACCAATCGGTGTAGAGCCAATCACACCAGTAAGTTCCGCTTCCACGATCCGAGTGCTCGATCTCGCGTACCGTGGAAAAAGGCTCGTCTTTGATATTGCGGACACGTTTGTTTTGGTGAATACGTCTTGCCGCCGCGGCGGGTGACAGGCGGCTCCACCTGGCACCCCCAGGCCAGCGTTCGTGGGGGACTGTGGTCCGATCGAGCATCCTCCGTTATTCGCGGGCTGTGGGGTTAGCGAGTCTCCTCTGTCCCCGCTCTGCCGCCTCCTTCACGAACTTTGTATTGGTAAGACGGTAGGTAAATCTGTTGGTTGACGGACGAGGCTCTGGCGCAGGCTTCCTTCTCAGGGTTGAGGGTCAGATTTTTTTTTGTTATACCACTTATATGTCAAATAAGCACACGGCCCGGTGAGCTATCAACCGTACAACACCATGAGCGTCACGCTCGCGCTTCCAATAGACAGCATGAGAAATGACATCTCACCTCGGATTTAGCTGTCGAGTTTGATCATTTGCAATGGTCCTAAAGCATGTGTCTGCAATTGTATAAGGGAAGGAATAGGTGACTTGTCCCTGGCTCTAAAGTGCAAGCTTTGAATGCGACCTGTGAGCTTACCATGAAGTCTTAAAACAGGTCAATAATTGAACGGCTGTCATTTACTAAATGCATAAATAACAACTCATATAAATATTTAGGATTACAAAGATATTTTTGTAGTAGGTAGTATGACATCAGTTCAATTATTGACCTGTTTTAAGCGTTCATGATACGGGCCCTGGACTGTCTATACTGTCTGTAATGATAGTGACTTAATTATAACAATTATGAATATTCAGCGATTATCCTACTTAGTTGCGTGAACATTTTAGTACCTACTCAGCTTTCTCATCGCATAATCAGATAATAAAACTGTGACAGACATTGTTTCAAATAATTACCGGAATACTCTATTATCTATTCTATGACACTAGGCACGGTATTACTAGTAACGGGCATATAACAATGCATATGCAAACAATGAAATTGGCACTTAGAGCAAAAGAGTGCGTAATAATATATGACAGGCACAATTAGTTATAATCACAAGTTGTGCTGCAGAATACATCGTTGATTCTAGTGCACTTGTTTCTCTATAGAATGCACAACATACGCGATCTTGAATAAACTATAAAGGTGGGTATGTAGTACATACTTTTGAAGTAGGTAGATCTTGGCAAACAAAGTGCTCAAAACTATCTTAATGCTTTGGTTTTCTCCCTTTCCTGTAGACTGTTCTGATATAATGGTACACCTATTTAAGTCGAACAATAATACGATATAAATCAATATAAATTATAAATTTAAAAAACCCCCGTCACAAAATACAACCCTCAAAAAGTCGAAAATAAGTTGTGATAGATAGCCGCTATAACGATACCCTATACCTAGTAATACATATTTTGATTCAAGCCTTATAAAACTTATAATACCCAGTCGTTTTTGCATCGGGGGTTCAAAACAGTTAGATTTGTTTTTGATATCTTGGTATAATGATCATTTTGAGACTTTGTAGTCAAGATAGTTATGACGTTGACTGTACATCATATATCAAATGTAATTTTCTTTGCGATCACTATGTAGAACATCATCCAAAACACGACCATATTAGATAATATTTATCAATCAATCGATCAATTAGCCCATCAGTCCACTACTGGACTAGGTCTCACGCAATGTTGGGAGGCTTTTGCTTGCTGTTGCCACGCTTTTTTTTTTTTTTTTTTTTTACGTGCGCAAAATCCCCACGGATACCTCCCCACCGGAGCCGGTGGAGGAGCTTATGTCGGACTCGAACCGACTAAAACGCACGCCGCCTGTGGGTCGTTTTGGTTGCCGAAGGTGAGGTTGACAGGCATATCCCTCGCACCCCGGCCGGCCCAGGGCCATCTCTCACGATATGGCCCTCTTCTCGGGTGTGGGGACTACAGAGTCCCCAACTCGTCCCCGGAAACGGGGAGGCGCGCCACGCGCGCCACCGCCGCGGCCTGCTTCTGCCAGGGTGACAGGTGGCTTCACCTGTCACCCCCAGGCCAGCGCTCATGGGGGGCGGAGGTCGTTCATCGACCTCCGACGCCCGAGTTGCCTTCGTACGCGGGCAGCTTGTCTTGCGATCCTTCGTCGCTCCCGCCCCGCCTCCTCCTTCACGAGCATTACTTGCTCGCAAAAGGAGGCGCCGGCCGCCCACGCATCCGCGCAGCAAACCATCGCCGCGAGCAAGGTGGAGAGCGTGAGAACCCTCACTCCCAGGGCCGCCACAAGCTCCCGCCTCGGCGTCTCCCACGCCGGACACTCGGTGAGCGTGTGCGGACCTGAGTCCTCGCTCGCGTCGCAGTGATGGCACTCGGACGTTGGCTCTTTCTGCATCCGACGCAGATACTTTCCGAAGCATCCGTGCTCGGTGATCATCTGCGTCAGACGGTACGAGAGGCTGCCGTGTGGCCTCTCTAGCCACTCCCCCATGATGGGTCTTACCGCCGTTACTACGGCGTGCCCTGCGCTTGGTTGCCCAAGTCGTCTCTCCCATTCCGCCACCAATTCCCTGTGGAGCCGGGATCTCACGGCCCGAATTTCTTCGGGCTCGGGATCGTGACCCCGCTCCCGCGCCGCCCTTCGGAACCGGTATAGCGCCGAAAGGCATCTCGCTTCCAGGATCCATGGTGGGGATCCGGCGAGGAATGCCACGCTGTCTAGACAAGCTACTACAGGGTTTTATTTCAAGTTTTCCTTCTCTCGTAGTGATATCACTCTCTGCGCATTTTTGCGTTTGGTATTTCCATACATACATACATATAATCACGCCTTTATCTCCGGAGGTCCAGGCAGAGGTGAATTAACACCCACATTTCACCATCATTGTATTCGGTCCCACGTAATAGGGGGTGAGCCTATTGCTGTTTTCCGGGCACTATTGTTCCCTCGAGCTATGAATTTGAGGCTGAGTCTGGGCTGTATATATCTGTCTGATGTTAAACAGCCCTATCCCTTAGTCGCCTTGTACGACACCGCATGGGAAGATTTCCATCGTAAGATAAATTTAAAGTTTAACAAAAAAAGCGACGGAATCAAGGCTTTACCATGGTTTCATTTTAGGTAGGACCGAAAACAATTCATTTCCTACCACGTTGTGTCGTGTTCAAAAGACATCTGCTTACCATTTTGAACCTAACGCGAGCGTACAAATAATGTTGTATTTTAGCGCCACTTATAGTATTCCCGATAAGAGCTGATAAAGTTGAGTGCCATGTGCAGCATAAGTACCGGCAAATGTTATGCATTAGTCAGTAGTAGTTTTATTGCAGTGATATCTGATTTGTGCAAATAGTGGCGGATGGAGGAAAGGGAAACAATGTGGGTGGTGACCTGACCCTATTCTGCAAAATATGCCATTTTATTGGGTAATTGGACTATGTTAGGGTTGGTCAGTATTTTTTATGATATTGTTGATTAACGCAAATATTACACATTGAAATAAAACTATTTTGCCAATTTCATTGTTTGACAGCATCTGTGGCGTGGCGGTAGTGAACGCGACCGCTACGCAGGAGGTGCGGGTTTGATCCCCGCTCAGTGCAAATATTTGTATGCATGAATGTGTATGTATTTACGATAAAAACGAGGGTAGCCAGAGCTCACTGGAGAGTTTTGGTGCTGTCAGTGGGAAGACCAAAAAGGCTTGCCCTGATTCTGTGTTCTGCATTGAGGGCACCTAAAATCTCTGTTCTTACAGGGTCGGTAGCACGGATGTGACTCCATTGTTGTCACACACGTTCATAGGTCACGGTTACCACTTTCCATCAGGTGGGCCGTGTGATTGTCTGCCACCTAAGTTGTATAAAAAAGAAGTATTTAAATATGTTTATCCGTATTCTAGAATTCAGAACACAACCTAGTTAAGCTATGCTTACCATAGGTCTAAATAGCGTTATGGGTAATGTTGTAGAATATGTATTATTTATTTTAATGGACTTCGTAGCGATACATCTCCCGTTGCTAAGTAAGCATGTTATGTACAATTGTACACTGTTACCGTTCTGGCAACCAATGGCGTGGTTATGGGGATCATGTCTTGAAAAAAAAAACCTGACATGATTCACAAAGGTTTTATTCGAAGACGTCAAATATTATAATAGGAGGTAGGACACGGCGGTATTTCCGCCCAATTGAGCAGTCCGACTGGGGAAGTACCTCCGCCCTTATAATAACTTCGTGTTGTGTTCACAGCGGTGAGTAGGGTAGCCAGAGCTCACTGAAGAATTTGTCCTGTCAGTGGGATGACTAAAGAAAGAAAGAAAGAAAGAAAGAAAGATCCGTTTATTATACACACACATACACACTTACACAACACATAAAAAAAAACATGAAATAAAAAAAAAAAGAAATCCACAATCGGCACATAAAAAAAAACAAACAAGTAAAAACATAAACAGTACGATACAAATAATTAGGTATATGAGGTAGGAATGCCGTGCCCGCACCAACCCGACCGCACCCCGCCACTAAAGGCTTGTCATGCTTTGTCCTCTACACTGACGTCACAGAAACTCTGTTCTTACTTTCCATCAGGTGGGCCGTGCGCTTGTCTTCCACCTAAGTGGTATAAAAAAAAAAGTGTAACTACATACCTACATCCTGACTCCATCATCAGATTGATTTGATGGTGACAATATATTGGTATTAGATATGCAAATTAATGTTATGTCACATTCTTTATACGACAATAGAAGTTGGTTAGATTGACTTCCAAGATTGAACGCATACCTAATAACAACACAAGTGAAATAAAAGCTTATAAAAGGTACCCATATCGCATGCTTCTCATTGTAATACAATAAAATCAATAAATGTAAATGAAATAATTGAATCAACACCGTGTGATATTCCGCGCGCGTCCGCACCGGCCCTGTACTTTATCAGTGCAAGGTCACTCGCGCGCATGCCAGTGATAGGTATGAACACAGACTAAAATATACAAAAGGGTTGAAAAATATCTGTCGGAGTCATTTTGTTAAACTAGTCGGTAGACTATCGAACCGACAGCACTTCTATTCTCGAATTCTGTTAATTCCCAGTGTGCTGCTACCTGGGCCCCGATTCTGCTAATGATATGTCACAATAAAACCATTGTCATACTACTGATACTTCAAATAATGCAATTTCTTTTTAGACTTCACTGCTATTCTGTTAGAGTTAAAAATTAAATGGCATCTTGTACAGTGAATGAAAAGATGTAATGAACTCATTTTCAATTTAATTTTGAAGTTTAAGCCTATATTAAAACCACTGTTATAACACTGAAACTGCTAGTTATAGTGGTTTTGTTATGACATAAAATTAGCAGAATTGGGGGCCTGGATTGCTTTCCCGAAGGAGCTCATAGTCCTTCGGAATACTAGTATGTGGGCTGGGCACGCGTTAGCAGGTGGACCATAGTCTGTGTAACAAATCTCGAACACCGCAACTAGTCAGTATATTATTAATTAAGCATCGACAGCCGTATCTAATGTAACTTAACCCGAAGGAAGTATGGAGGCAATTTTTGGGAGACATCCGCCATACCCTTCTAACCATACCTATCCGTGTCAATGAGCGCAGTGTCTCATCCATCAGTGTCCACATGCTCATTTGGACAACTTCTGCGGCTTAAAATGAACGGCTTGTACTAATAGTTACCTTACAAATTTAATCAAATCGATTGCGGTGATATATCCACGAAGTGGAGTCCATTATGCAATTTAGTAATATTGAGTTGACAATAAGTAGGTACAAGGACATGGGATTTTTATACCTGAAATATATTATATCATTGCGGGTGAGAATGGGATCAGTGTTCCATGGAACAGTTGTTATGTTATAAACTAATATTAATTTAGGTATGTGTGTTTATTGATGTCTAGGCAATTATTTATTTAGCAGTGTCAAATTATAACAAGTGCAAGATAACGAATTAGCACCATTGTGTTAATGGCATGCATATACATATGTAGTTAAGGAGTGGAATGTTTTACTATTTTTTGTTCATATTTCTTCATAAGTACAAGTTAAGTATTTTTTTGCCTATAAAACCCTGAACGGGAAGACAGAGGTGTATCATCACATTATATCAATAAAGTTGGTGAAGGCAATGCTTCAGAATTAAATTATTTTCAAACTACCATGTCATTGTTTAGTAACAGTATTTAGTTATGAGTGTATGTGTACATACAAATACTTTGCAAGTTTTTGTCGGAACAATTTAATGTAGATATTAGTAGCTTATGGTCGATCCTGAAATATTTTTAAAAGCTATAATTTACTGCCATATACACACATTTTCCTACTTTACAGTCAATAACCACGCATCTCTTCTTCCACAGATGTGCCTCACAGAATGGATACGGCTACGCGACCATGTCAGCACATATTCCCGCAAGGTGCTGGGCCGGGAGATTCCCCCGTGGGTGTGGGAAGCCTATCAAGTAGTCGGCGTGTTCCTCTTCGGATGCGCCTGCCAGCAGCTCACCACCGACGTCGCTAAGTACACTATTGGAAGACTTAGACCGCATTTCTTTGATGTAAGTACTTTTATTTTATTACACACATGTTGGAAGGTGGGACACCTCCTAGCCATATGAACTGACGACCTGAAAAAGGTGACTGGGATCGACTAGATGTGGCAGGCGCAAGATCGGGAGTAATGGTCCACATTGGGAGAAGCCTATTTCCAGCAGGGGACTGCGATAGACTAATTGATTGATTGATACACCTGAACGCTTTTGTTCATCAATCTTGCCAGTTTAGACCTGGGTGCGAATTATTGTACCCTCATCTCTAATTCTTGGTTTAATTTGACCTTAGTTTATGCGCAAAAATCTATATTTTTGGACAATTGAGGAGGTAGGACACGGCGTTATTTCCGCCCAATTGAGCAGTCCGACTGGGGAAGTAGTTCCGCCCTACAGAATACCGCGGCTATAATAACTTCGTGTTGTGTTCCCGGCGGTGAGTAGGGTAGCCAGAGTAACTAAAGGCTTGACCTGCTTTGTCTTCTACACTGATGGCACAGAAACTCTGTACTTACAGGGTTGGCAGCGCAACTGTGACTCCACTGGTGTTACAAACGTCCATAGGCGGCATAGGCCACGGTAACCACTTTCCATCAGGTGGGCCGTGTGCTTGTCTGCCACCTAAGTGGTATAAAAAAAACACCATCTTACAAATGAACCAACGATAGAAATAAAATTCAAAATAAATTCCTTATCGCGACAATTCTTTCAAGGTTGAATCTCATAAGTTTACACCTGCGATACTATAATTCAAACAAAATTACAATGAGTATAATCACTGTAATCACATAACACTGAAGTTACAAAACAATTATGAAACGTTACAGGGGAAGTATACATTACATTACCATTGTTTCGCTGATTACTTCGTAGACACGTGCATGCACGAACGTGCCGCCGTTCACGTATCTCGGCATCGGTTGAAATGCCTACAAAGTGAGCGAAATTGCGCTCTTTTAAATATCAAGATGTCTTGATGAATAGTACATTGTTAATGCACAAATCTTTAAGTTTAATTGAAACTAAACTTTGCTATAAGCTCATCATCTTCACCACTTGGGGCCTCAGTGCAATAACGCCATGCCTTCTATTTGATGAGACACAAAAACACAATATAAATTTCGTATGATATGTTTTAGGTTTGATTCGTTTTTGATTACATTATAAAACGTTCGTAAGTTTTTAAGAACACAACCTGTTATAATTCTCTTCTATTATCTATATGTACCATATGTATAATGTCAATATAATGTAGTACAGTCCATAAAGTTAGAGAATATGTCGATAACACTGTTGTGAAGGAACTGCTACCTTTTATAGGCTACTATGAACATAGACTAGAGCTGGATTTACAAAACCGAAGCAACTCAATTTTAGCCGAAATTTAATTGTTCTTCCCGAGTTATCTCATTGATATTCCTGAGCATTGATTTATATTGTTTCCGAGTAACCGGACTTAAGGCGTGAAGCACGAATAGGTTTCTGCAAGCAAAAAAGTAATTTAAGTACCTACTAAATTACAGATGGCAGCTCTAACAAGGGCGTGTTGAAATAGCTTTTCACCGTTTATAAGTATAAGTACAAATAGAAATACCGGAACGAAAATATTTCATGAAGTAGTTAGTGTGAACTATTAAATACCCACGGGACCATAACAAAGCCATAACAGATATATTCCCATTTACTCGTAAAATAATTACGAAACGCCTTAAAATAGAGATGGTTATTTATGGTGTTAGCGGTTCTGTTTTATGACTGCGGTCACCCCGTGGCGTCATAATTTGGTAGGATGTTACTACACGTGTTGATAATAATGATGGTTTTAAAGTAATCATGTCTGTATAGGTCCAGGCTTAGGTATTTATCACCCATGTATCCAAAGCTTACTTTTTCGGATCCCTGTGCACCTATTCCTACTACTAGTTTTTTGGTTTAACGTAACTGAACACCAGTTGCAACTGCCGTTGGAATCCTTCACCCTTTTTTTTTTTTTTTTTTTACGTGCGCAAAATCCCCACGGATACCTCCCCACCGGAGCCGGTGGAGGAGGTTATGTCGGACTCGAACCGACTAAAACGCACGCCGCCTGTGGGTCGTTTTGGTTGCCGAAGGTGAGGTTGCCAGGCATATCCCTCGCACCCCGGCCGACCCAGGGCCATCTCTCACGATCTGGCCCTCTTCTCGGGTGTGGGGACTACAGAGTCCCCAACTCGTCCCCGGAAACGGGGAGGCGCGCCACGCGCGCCACCGCCGCGGCCTGCTTCTGCCAGGGTGACAGGCGGCTTCACCTGTCACCCCCAGGCCGGCGCTCATGGGGGGCGGAGGTCGTTCATCGACCTCCGACGCCCGAGTTGCCTTCGTACGCGGGCAGCTTGTCTTGCGATCCTTCGTCGCTCCCGCTGCCGCTCCCGCCCCGCCTCCTCCTTCACGAGCATTACTTGCTCGCAGAAGGAGGCGCCGGCCGCCCACGTATCCGCGCAGCGAACCATCGCCGCGAGCAAGGTGGAGAGCGTGAGAACCCTCACTCCCAGGGCCGCAACAAGCTCCCGCCTCGGCGTCTCCCACGCCGGACACTCGGTGAGCGTGTGCGGACCTGAGTCCTCGCTCGCGTCGCAGTGATGGCACTCGGACGTTGGCTCTTTCTGCATCCGACGCAGATACTTTCCGAAGCATCCGTGCTCGGTGATCATCTGCGTCAGACGGTACGAGAGGCTGCCGTGTGGCCTCTCTAGCCACTCCCCCATGATGGGTCTTACCGCCGTTACTACGGCGTGCCCTGCGCCTGGTTGCCCAAGTCGTCTCTCCCATTCCGCCACCATTTCCCTGTGGAGCCGGGATCTCACGGCCCGAATTTCTTCGGGCTCGGGATCGTGACCCCGCTCCCGCGCCGCCCTTCGGAACCGGTATAGCGCCGAAAGGCATCTCGCTTCCAGGATCCATGGTGGCGATCCGGCGAGGAGACTCGCCGCGTTGAATGATATCGTGCGGTACCCCCTTATGATGCGGCACGCCAACTTCCGCTGCGGACGCTGCAGCAGAAGCATGTGCCGATCACTCAGGGTGTCCGCCCACACGGGACACCCGTACAGGGCCATGGACCGCACGACACCCGCGTAGAGTCTCCTGCAGGAGTCCTCCGGGCCCCTCAGGTTGGGCAGTAGCCGCGCCAGAGCGTTGGCTGTGCCCGCCAATTTGGGGCCCAGACTTCGGAAGCGCTTCCCGAAGTCCCACCGGCCGTCGAGCACGAGCCCCAGATATTTCATCTGGGGCTTGATGCCGATGAGAGTGCCTCCCACTGTGAGACTGGAACCAGGTGGTGGCGTGCGCCGAGGTCCATGAAAGAACATGGCCTCGGATTTATGCAAAGCCACCTCAAGGCCCAGCCGCCGGATCCGTTCCACGACTTGAGCAACCGCGGTCGTGGCCCTCAGGATCGCTTCGCGGTATGTAGCCCCGCTCGCCGTCACTAGCGTGTCGTCCGCATAGCACGTGACGGCGGCGCCGTCCGCAAGCTCACCGCGAAGCACCCAGTCGTATCCAATGTTCCACAGTAGCGGCCCGAGAACCGATCCCTGTGGAACACCGCACGACATCTCACGCCGACCGACGCCGGTCGCACTTGGGTAGATGACGGCTCTCTCCGTCAGGTACGCCCCGACTATGCGGCGGAGGTAGAGAGGCACACCGTGGTACACGAGTGCCTCCCTGATGCAACTCCAGGGCAAGGCGTTGAACGCGTTGGAGATGTCCAAGGACACCGCCAACGTCACCTCACCCCGGGCAACTGCCTCCTCCGCCAAAGTCCTCACGCGCATGATGGCATCCACGGTGGACCGCCACCGGCGGAAGCCATATTGGGCATCCGCCAGGTACGGCCCCCTACCAGAGAGGTGCGCGACGAGGCGCTTCGCAATAACTCTTTCAAAGAGCTTGCCCACCTCGTCGAGCAACACAATGGGCCGGTAGCCGGACGGTTCGTCCGCCGGGCGACCCTCCTTACGGATGAGGACCAGTTTCCCCGTCTTCCACATCTTCGGAAACTGGCCCCGCTCCAAGCATGCGCTGAGGAACCCTCTCAGCCGGGGTTCGAGACCGTCTTCTCCCAGAGCTAGGACCCACGCGCGGCCTGGAATGCCGTCGGGTCCCGGGGCGGTGCTCTTCTTGGCTCTAAGCCTTCGCACCGCCAGCTCCAGTTCTACCCAAGTGACTTCGGGGACTTCGTCGTCAACTACCACACTGGGCGCCACAGGCGACGGAGGTGGCGGAGTCATCTGCGGCGGAACGTGTTCCGCTCGCGCCGGGAACAGGGACTCGACCACTCCACCGAGCAGAGCTGGCTGGAGAACCCGGGTCAACGGCGGGGCCCGGGGGCGCAGCTTTCCTCTTACCACCGTTTTTCTTTACCATGATAATGAAAACTCGAGGCCTAGTGTATTTTAGAGCGCTCACTACCACCAGAGTCGAGCGTGCAACAGTAAGGGAGGATACTCAAGAATAACAGTTGTATAACGTTCCATATCTTTAAGAAATAAAATAATATGGATACAACTTTGTGACAACAATATTACGTTACAAGCGGATGCTTGCCAGTTAAGGATGCATCTTGAAGCATAGTGAGTAGGGCAGCCAGAGCTCACTGGGGAATTTTTGTACTGTTAGAGCAGTGGGATGACAAAAGTCTTGCCCTGCTTTTTCTTCTGCACTGACGGCACGGAAATCCTCTTCTGTTTTTAGAAGGTCGGCAGCACGACTGTGACCCCTATGTTACACACGCCCATTGCCCAGGCCATGGTAACCACTTTCTATTGGGTGAGCCGTTTGCTTGTCTGCCACCATAGTTGTATAAGAAAAGCTATCAAATCAAACCCTGAACTAATTTAGTGCCACACAAGCAGCCAGCCAATTGAGGAAATAGCTCATTACATAGACCGTAAGTAACGACCTGGTAAATTGAGCATAGTTGAGCAATTACACTTTTAAGTACTTAGCGGAACAGTACCCAGGACCGATATAAATTCTGTCTGGATTTATTGAGTAAATGAGTAAGTACCTATTGCATAGCGTCATTCTTACGACCAAGGATTTATTTAAAAGAACTTTCTTGTTATTATTTCTTTGTATCATCACTGATTATGATCAATCAACTATGAGGGGAAGACTTGCAACACAGTTAGGTATAACTAGCGTACGAGCATCAGTTTTAAATGTCAATAAAAGTTTTTTAATTTAGTTTATGGAATAGTAAATCTTAATTGTACCAAGTTTGACACGAAATATATAGTGGTATATAAAAAAAAAAACGATTTTTTTTTCTACATTTTCAAGAAAACGTAACGAATGGAGAAAACAAGGTCTAGACAGACAGACAACGAATTCATCCTATAAGGGGGCAAGGTGGAGGATCAATTCAATTCAATATATTTTATTGCGAATTATGGGTATAATATAAAGGTGTTACAATTATTAAATTTGAGCTCCACCATATTTAATGTGCTATAGTGCATAGTGGGCTTACGTTCAGCAGTGAACTATAAAACAGGCTGATAGATTGATACGTGTACACACTCTCGTACTTTTCTTGCATAACATTCAGAGTCAATAGCCATCCATTTGCTTCTGTCCTCATCAATCAGCACCTACCAGTTTTTGATACTTCTCACCTTTTCAACACATCACTAATTTGGTCGGTGCAAGTTTTCCGAAGTACGTCTGTGACTGACTGAAGTGATCACTTACGTTTGCCTTATTCGTCCATTATTCATTCATTATGCCCATAAGAAGACCAGCATGTCAGTACAACTATGTAACGTCTAGACAAGATTCAATTACGTGAGATTTGTTAATTGAATAGAAAAATAGCCGCCTCTTATCATTTAATGAAATTAAAGTTTGAAGTAATAAAAAGTAATTAAAAACCCGACTGCAAAGAACTCAGATTATAAACAATGCCCTAAAAAGACCGAAACAATTTGATAGCAAACGGGACTCAATAATTTTCTTGCATTTGAAAATGAATCTCACCGGTCAAAATTATCAAGCCATAGTGTTCCCGGGAGCGGCAGTGGGAGCGAAGGAGGATTGCAAGCCAAGCTGCCCGCGTACTGAGGCCACTCGAGTGTCGGAGGTTGATGAATGACCTCTGCCCCCCATGCGCGTAAGCCTGGGGGTGATGGGTGGAGCCGCTTGTCATCCTAGCAGAAGCAGACCGCGGCAGTGGCGCGCGTTCTGCACCTCCCCGTTTCCGGGGACGAGTTGGGGACTTTCCGTCGGCCGGGGTGAGAGAGATATGCCTGTCAACCTTACCCTCGGTAACCAAATACGACCCACAGGTGCCGTACGTTTTAGTCGGTTTGAATCCGACATAACCTCTCCCACCGACTCCGGCGGTGGTATCCATACTTTTCCACAGTATATGCAACTGCATCCTATAATGGCAACTAACGGTATATTGTAATATTAGAACTTAACGTTCTGTTATTCTCGCAGCAATAAACCCTATAATGGCCAATTAGAGTGTGACAACCAACCCGGCGCGAGGGAATCTGGTTGTAAATGTCGAAGTATATATCTTGACGTTCATTAGTGTAACTTTGTGACCTATAATAATGTGGCGCATCGGTCTGCTAAGTCAGAGATCTCGGGTTTGGTTCCCTCTCAGTACAAATATATAGAAATATTGGTATAGAAGAGGAATGTATATTATGTATATTAGCATCGGATTAGGTATTTCAATGTAATGATTGTAAATGTTTAGCATGAATATGTATATTTGCATTGGTTTGGGTGTTTCTATGTAAAATATGTATGTATGTATACCGCGTGGTTGCCGGCAGAGTAGAATTTGGACCACCCCATCTCTTCCCATGCGGTGTCGGACAAAGGCGACTAAGGGATAGGGCTGTTTAACATCAGACAGATTGTATACAGCCCAGACTCAGCCTCCCTCCCAACTCTCCGGGGATATAGGCGTGATTCTATGTATGTATGGATGTATTTACAAAAAATGTTTCTCATTAGGTTTATCAACATTTTAGAATCCATAACACAAACTAGTTAAGCTATCTTTACTTAGGGTGTCCATGGGGTAAAGCCCTGCAATATTAATTAATTATTTACATAGTTAAAATAATATTTTTATCAGTACACTAGAATCCATAACACAGGCTAATTAAACTATGCTTGGTTTGGATCCAAATAAGGTTGAATAGAATGTTCTAGAATATTTTTATCTACTTAAAGCACTTAAGTCGTCCAGACTTCAAGATCAATAAAACCGAGTCGAAATTTTTTATTGCTTTAGATAGGTATCTACAACTCCATCAAAACAATTCTAGTTCAATTTGTTTATCTTAACCACTTATGTGTAGCCAGCGTCAAAAGTACATGATCATTTTCAGAAAAAAATCGCCAAGACAAAAAATATTTGTCAAAAGTTTTCGCTAAGACCATTGTCTTGGCATTTTTGACACTTATTTTTATGACATTTTATGTCAATAACGTTTCCAAATTTATAAACAAATATTTTATAGTCAGAATTATATTATCTGAGAGTTGTTTATAATAAATTATAGTTATATTAGTTTGGCATAACGCAATAAAGTAGATTTATATTTTTGTTGTTCTTTATGCATATGAAATAATACAGCCGAACCACGAATCTATGCATGCTAAGCATTATTATTGATCATTGTGAGGAGTTCCGCGAAATATCATTGGCGATTTATCATTAAATCGTACGGCTTGTTACGTGAGCCTTGAAGGTCAAATGACAATCGCCAAAATTACACAGAGCAATTTGAATTGATACAGATTAAAATAAGTAAAAAGATGTTCAGTGGACAAATTTAAATTCAATATGTTGCAAATAATTTAAAATGTCCAAAATAACATAGTACATTGCAAGTAGCTTATAGATTAAGGAAGCGGCCTGACGATTGGGAGGTCCCGGGTTCGAATCCTGGCCATTACACTACCGACATGAACCCACTCCTAACACAAGCAATTTAGCTTAGCTGAAGGTAAAGATAATTTTATTTTAATGTATAGTATTAAACTTTCGACTCTAAAATATTCAAGTTTGTATATTACCTACTAGCTGCATGCATTTTCATAGTTTTCTTCCATCTAAGTTATACAAGAAATTCCATTAGAAGATTATCGTGTAAATGTATGTCTTAAACAAAAAAAACATCTCAAAACTGGGATATTTTAGTATTCCAGTTTTGAGGTGTTTAGTTTTAAACAGCAATGAAATTATCCGTTCGTACAGAAAGATAGGAAGAGCTTGTTATCTTAATCTTCACAAATCCAAAGAGAAAATAAGTTCTGCTGAAAATATGCAATTAATTCGCGCTTTCGCCAATAATTCCTGTAAAATATTGTCTAAACACTACACTGTGGCTCAAATCCTCAGATATATTAAATTTAAATTGGCATGTTCTGGTTGTTTTGCTGTCGTTCCTATATTTACTTTGGACTCCTGTATGACGTTTTGTCGTCTGGGTGGCTCTAAAATGCCAGGGCATAGAAAATACACGCGTTCTTATTACGCCCGTGGACGTTGGAGTTTTAGTTTGAAAACTGAAATTTTCATATGTATGTAATGCGATCTTCTTCATCCTAGCGTTAATCCCAGTAGCATCCGAAGCTTGCACCTCATAATCTGGGGTCCTATTTACCAGTCTAATTGCAGATTTGACCTTTACAACCTTAACGTGCTCTCCGAGGCACGACCAGACCAATGCAAATACCCATATTCATGCATACAAATATTTGCACTCGAAGGGGATCGAACCCGCGCCTCCTGCATAGCGGCCGCGTTCACTACCGCCACTCCACAGAACTGTATGGAATGCAATCTAAACTGGTTAAATTCATTGAACAATCATGTTGATCAAATTATTTTAGATTGATAAATATATTGAACAAAACCGATTAATAAACAAATGCCTAAATAGTTTTATTTTATTTTTTGCACAATTTTATCATTTGCACAATGGGACTAGTATATTTTTCTTAGACATAAAATTACTTTATCTATTAAAATTGGTACCTACACTTAATAATAATAATAAATATTCCACGATATTCTACACAACGCTATCTAGACCCATGGTAAGCATAGCTTAACTAGCTTGTGTTATGGAATCTAGAATGCGGATAAACATACTTAGATACTTTTTTATTTGTAAATACATACATATTATACATAGAAACATCCAGACCAATGCAAATATACATACTCATGCGTACAAATATTTGCACTGAGCGGGAATCGAACCCGCGCCCCCTGCATAGTAGTCGAATGCTCTACCGCTACGTTACGGAGGTCGTAATATCTATATAGTGATTATTTATAAGTATATATTTTATTTTGTGATAATTTGAGAGTAGAAAATCAGTATGAATGACTTATCTGACGTATCCATCTATCTACTGTTCACAAAGAATAATTTAATTAGGTTTAAAAAACACTATTATGACAGTATAAATTAATTATTCAGACTTTTTATAAAGGTACAAGTTTTTTGACAAATATATTCCAAGAACTAGTATTTTATTGCTTAATTAATAGACGCATAACTTTTAATACTGATAGTTCTGCGATTAGAAGTAGACTTCGCGAGACACAACTTTGCAATAAATATGTAAGTACTTCGTTTAGGAATTGTGTCCGTTCTGTGCCTCTCAATGCCTAAAAAATACAATTTGAAATTTTATTTTTATCAATTAAATTTACCAATTACCACCTTTTCCATTAGCTTATTGCAGTCCGCTGCTGGACATATGCCTCTCTCAATGTGTTTACTCAACATCTTGCTTAAAATGACCTGCACTATTCTGGTCTCCTCGTGAACAGTTGAAAAAGATATGAACCCATGAATATAATCAGACTGACTGACAGATGAAAGCGAATTCGGGCACTTTTGAGTTGGAGGCGCTTCGCCCACTCGCTCAATTATCACCTTAATAAATTTTCATAAATTATAAATGAGAGCTCTACTGAGATGCATGTCAAAGTTCTTTAACCCTGTTACAGAAATATCACAAATACAAGTTTTATATTTTTATAATTATACCTAACACTACGCGAAAAATTATACCTAATTCACCCATGGTCTAAGGTTGTCGCTTGACGATAATGCATAGGTGAACTCATCATAACGATTGTCACCTTATTGACAGCAGCAGGGAGGCACAGTTAATTATTTTGCTTTAACAAGGTTTTTGAATTACCAATAAAGTAGAAAAGGATTCCTTCTCAACCTACACTGGAATAAAACACAAATTATATTTCACCATTATTACTATTTAATTAATTCATAACAACAACATAACAAACTCTAAGAGGTTTTCACACACCGTAAAGCCATTTACACACTATTAACGGAAACAACAACGGAATTACACTATATTTATTACCTGTGGGTGGGTGGGCGCACGGGCGCGGTACAATTATGTCCCCGTATATTTGCTAGTGCAGTCATCCAACTGTTACGTTCTTCGCGCTTCGGTGTGTTATTTTGACTGATTCATTACTATCACTTAATTTAATATTTAGCGGTTGTTCCACAATATTATAATAATTATATCTTTTTTTTATCTTATAATATTTATTTATTTATATAAAATACAGGTACAAATTAATCCATGTCACCTTAATACTATTAGAATAATATAATTCGGTTAGGAAGTTTGATCGCGGAAATTGGCCGCCGCCGTATCCACGACTAAGGTGGTAACTCCTGCTCCGGCTTGTTCCTGGGGCGAAGGATGGCCATTGCGATTCTAGAAGGGATCGCGGTCAGCATCATGGGCACCTTTGCGCCGGTAACGATACGGGGTGGGTTATTCGACACGACATTAACACGGATTGATGCTGGGGAATTTTTAATATTGAAATTGTGATTTATATTTTATGTTAGGTTAAATAATTATGTATTTTCAAGTACTAAATTATTTACATTAAGTTAGAATAACAGGGATATATGCACCAATCAGTGAGTGCGAACGAGAACAAAGTATGAGTTTTGACTTTGCGATAGTATCTTGCCTAAATGTAAACCACTACACCTAAAGTCTAATAATAATAGTAATTGATTCTGAGTAGACAAGTGGGAATTCGTATAAAATGATGAATATATGGAATGTCACGTATTTTGACGTTTCATGACATTTGTGACAGCTGTCAGCCTGTGTCAATACCATATTTATCTAACTACCCTCGATAAGTATTATGGTATGTTAAGTATTGTACGGTTACAACGCTTGTAAGGCACAGCACTAGGTATCGATCATTTCCGATATTATATATATTAATATCTAGTGCATAATTTGTTGTTATCAATCACTTCACTTGAGATTTTATTTCCTTAATCGATTTATTGACTGTTAAATTTTAGTGATGGGCTCTTAATAATTTTAATGATGTTGTATTCTAATTAAGATTACGTTTGAAACTGTTACTGAGTAGATAGTTATGTGTTATTAAACATAATTTAGTCTTTTATTTTTAATGATTCTATATCCTTATTATCATTTTCTCATCATTATATCAGCGTCGAGTCCCGTTTGCATTATGCTTTAGCAAATTCTATACATCCTTAATGTTTCAAATAACTGTTTTATGATATTTGTGATAGAATATTTATGTATGAGTGCCTGGGGGTACAAATACTATCGGAGCTCCAGCTAACTTCAAGTTAATGACAGATTTGACGTATATGACACTTGTCAACATATGTCAAACGTCAAATTCCATACATTCGTCAACCTATTCATGGAAAGGAAGAGTAGGAAAACGGACTGCGGGGTCTAAAGTATAGTCGACGGAAATAAGTGTACACCTTTTTATATGAAGTTGTATTAACAGTTGTATATTTATATCCTTTGTCAACTGTACAAATATTGGATACAACCGGTATTGGCTCTCGCATGAAGAAGTAAGAGAGGATATTCGCTTACACACCATCAACCATAAAATTAGAATCCAATTCTGTAACAAAATGGAACGAGAAACCGTATTAGTAACGACAAAAGGGTTAGCACAAACAAGGGTGCGTTTGAAACGGTTCACGCTTGGCTGATGACGTGTGACGTGCGCCGGCGCAGGCAAAACGACATGTTTGTCACATGCTGGTTTTAGTTTAGATGTGATTTTAATTGAGAAAGAGTGGTGGTACTGTTGATTTTTACTCAGAGCATGTGCTGGTATGGTTAAATTAGTTAATTTATTGTTTTTAGAGCAATCTTATTTATAGTCATTGGCAAATGTGTAGATAATTATTTCTTTTCGTTTGAGTATTATTTTTATTTTTTATTGAAAGCAGGTGTTGGTTTAGTTTCATTTATTTATTTATTGCTTTATACAGTATTCTAATCGTAGTCATCAGTGTAGTTAATTAGTATTTATTTATTTCGATTATTATTTTTTAAGTAAATATTTTACATAATATAAGAATTCTTCATTGTAGGTCATGTTACTTACTTTTTGTCGCTACTTAACTTGTTGAACTGATGATTGTAAGTAAAGGTTAGATTTGCAACAATGAAAGTCAGTTAAACTTTATTGTATTTTCGCATTCTACCCATTCAAACTCCTTGAGAAAAACTTGGTAAAGCTGTTTAGTTTAGTTTCAGTATTCTTGATACATAGTAACATTAGTGAAATCAGGTCTTACTTGTAGATCTGCGCTGAAACGTAGGAGAAAGAGTGTGGTAAAAGTAGAACTACCTTCATATGCTAATAAAAATATATGAATACAAAAAAAATATCGAAGCTATACTTTAAACCTCTCAAAATTCTATAATAATAAATATACATTCGCCATGTCATTTTATACACTAATAAGAATATATTACCGATAAAATATATTCACATGCAATATTATAAGTGGATCACGTTCGAATTACCATAACAATTCTTTTGTTATTAAAATTTCAACGTGATCAGAAATTATTCATTCAATATTTTTTATATTGAACTTCAATAGATATTATTTTTCAATATTTTGTCACGTCCCATAAAATCTATTCAAATATTGAGTCTACAAGGCAGTGGCAAAGGGTCCTTATAACCCAATTCCTGCCTGCTTCCTAATGGGTTGCATGGTGCATGACTGACTAGATCGGAGTAAGTACTTTTTTGCGCTGATTTATCTTTTGAAAAACCCCGTCATTGTTACGAGGTGGACTTTTTATACAAGCAGTAGGAACACCTTAAGTACCACTTATAGGTCTTGAGTGTTTCAAAATAGTCTGATTATATCCTCACGTACACAGCTTCACTACAACAACTGTTTTTTGTTCTTTTGTCAGATACTGCCATCGCAGTCTCGAATACCATTAATTCCGTGCACTTTGATGTATATTTAGATGACAATACATCCGACGTTTAGAACTTGACAAGTCACTCTTGGTCGTTTTTATGTCACATCCGTGATTTGCGAAAGTGTTAGTTGCATCTTTTGTATTATTCGCTGTGTGATAAATGTCGATTTCCTTCGATACCTTCTTTGGACGTTTGCCATTTTTTTATACCACTTAGATGGCATACAAGCACACGACCCACCGAAGGGGAAGTGGTTACCGTGGCCTATGGACGCATATGCATAAGAGTGTAACGCCCCTGGTAACGTTACACACGCTCTGCCAACCATGAAAAAACCTTCTGGTGCCCCTTTTGAAGAACCCCGTATTGTAGTCGCTTGGGAAAACCGCAACAAGGAGGTCATACCACAGCTTGAGTGTGCGTGGGATGTAGTTTCTTTCATACCACACAGTGCGCACCGTAGCAATGTGTGAGGATGAATTCCCTGCCTATGGCGAGCGGTGCGATTATAGAATATAGCTGTGGGCTAATAGAAATATAATATTTACTAAAAAACTAAAAAGTAACTTCAATTAATGAATTCGTAAATTATATACTTTTTTATATACATCTACAAAAGTTTTCCTCAAAGAGACGCCATTTTATATTCACGAATCTTATTCGCAACACAAATCTTTCATACTGTTTCCTTTTCGCATCAATTTATCCTTTCTCGTCTCGAGTGTCTTATTCCACGTCTATAAAAACTCTTTTTATTCGGTCTCCTTACCCGTGACAAATGTCTGTCTCAGTTTCTGTTTGTTACGTGTTATTTCAGTGTAGATGTGATATGTATTCTTGGACGCGCGCTATACAAAATTCTTAAAAGTCTTCTTAAAATTCAAGGATTGTCCATATTTATTTTTGTTTAGTTTGATAAGTTTACTTACATTTCATTTTTATGTCAATTTTATATTAGTTCATTTTTGTGTCAATTGGAAAACTATTTAAGCAATTATTTTTCGTTAGCTTTAATAAGGATACGTGCGTGTAATAAAAATTTCATTCAAGATAATTAAAAGATACAAGTAGAAGCCAGTTTTAGTGACATTAAATTAGATTTTAGAGCTATATTTGTATTTCTATTTTGAAGAAGAACTGTTGCGAATTATACTGGAAACAACGTGGGCGGTGAACATAGTTATATGATATATTGTGGACATTAGTGACAGATGGCTTCAAGTTCGTTTTATAAAACAAGCTTATGTAATTTCTTCTATCTGTGATTCATTATAGCGGGTGGGAGATATAAAACTTATTCTAATTTATTCTTAGCTTAATTTGTTATTGCGAATGGATTATGATTTTTTACAATGTATTCATAATACAATATATTTCTAATTTATCATCTTTGTAGCCTTTAATGCGTTTTATAGCTAGTCTTATTAATAAATAAACTGTTTATAATATGGCAGGTATGGTAGGTTTTTTGACTTTTCTAGAGTTTGATTTCAACAAGTAGTTTCAATGGTTTATGGTACATAACATGTTATGTTATATGTTATGTTTATCATCTTTGTAGCCTTTAATGCGTTTTAAAGCCAACGTTATTAATAAATAAACTGTTTATAATATGGCAGGTATAGCAGGTTTTTTGACTTTTCTAGAGTTTGATTTCAACAAGTAGTTTCAATGGTTTATGGTACATAACATGTTATGTTTATCATTTTTGAACTGTTTATAATATGGCAGGTATGGAAGGTTTTTTAACTTTTCTAGAGTTTTCAACAAGTAGTTTCAATGATTTAAGGTGAATAAATTACCGGGCTGCGAGAGATTTGCCTGCCAACCTCATCTCCGGCAACCAACAAGTACCCACAGACGGCGTGCGTTTAATTCGGTTCAAGTCTGACATAACCTGTCCCTCCGGCTCTGGTGGAAGGGGTTTCCGTGGATATTTTGTGCACATAAAAAAGGTGGATACACTCAATTTCGAGTGCAAAGAAGTAATTTTGTACTTCAATAACATAATATCTTCTTGAAAACATTTCATTGAATATATCACAATCAACCATACATAACAATGTGCTGTCAGTGGGAAGACCAAAGGCTTGTCCTAGATTATATCTTTTGGACTGACGGCACGGAAATATCACTGTTGTTACAGGGTCGGCAGCACGGGTGTGACACCCCTGGTGTTGCACACGTTCATAGGTCACGGTTACCACTTTCCATCAGGTGGGCAGTGTGCTTGTCTGCCACTTAAGCGGTATTAAAATAAAATACAATTCAGTCTAGGTCAAATAATGTAATAGTAAGTTGTAACTATTACGTTATTTGACCATGACTGCAAATAAATATTATAAATGGATAAACGGATGCGTGTATTATAAAATTTAAATTATTTTAATCATAACGTTTATTACTTCAAGTGAAAAGAAAGTTTTTATGGACGTAGGACTCGACGGTATTTCCGTCTAATTGAGCAGTCCGACTGGGGAAGTATCTCCGCCCTACAGAATACCGCGGTCATAATAACCTCGTGTTGTATGCCCGGCGCGGTGAGGGCAGCCAGAGTTCACTGGAGAGTTTTTGTACTGTCACTGGGAAGACGAAAAGCTTGTCCCGCTTTGTCTTTTACGCTGACGGCACAGAAACTCTCTATGCTTACAGGGTTGGCAGCGCGAGTATGACTGCCTTGATTTTGCACACGTCATAAAACGTCAACATAATAATTATTACAGTATTACATTAGGTAGACATTAATATTATAAACCCTGACACAAAAAAATTGGCACTGCACATCGAATTTAGCGGACAATTTGTCTTTTTGCGATGTTTTTATTGCATAATGTGTTGAATGGACTTACTGTTATGATTAATATTCAACTTCACAAAAGTACTTGACCTACTTTTAATTATTTTTTTTAATTTCATACTATTTTTCACATTCAGCATAAGTAGAGAAGCTGTGTGAACTAAGCAGTAGCGTAATGTAAAACAACACAGAAATTTCGTGCGTGAAGTGGTCAAAATAACTGCAACAACATGTTTACCTGCCCCTCTTTTTTATAAAGGACACGTCAATTAGACTTCGCCTTGCCAGATGGTAAGCTGAAGGCAAAGTCTTAGTAAAGAGGGTCACCATTACTTGAATATACTATGTGACAACAGTGACACTCAGCTTGACGGCCTCATCATATGCTTTTTTACGCCCCGCTTAAAAGACCTGGGACTGTAGGAAGAAGGAAACACGTGAGCTAGTAATTAATTCCAGACCTTAATGGTGCGACAAAGGAAAGAGTCACTGAACCGCTTGGTTCTTGATCGCATATTCTGCATCTCTAGACAAGTGTTGATTCGTTGGCAGGTGTATTATACAATAAAATGATGACTTTTTGGGATAGAAACGTATTTTGACATTGACGTGACTACTTTTGACGTTCTGGCTGCACGTGACTAGTTTAAAGTAGTTTTCAAAACCATTTACTACATATTCAATAGCTAGCAGTACCTTTAGTGTGACCGCTAGCTGGAGCATACGACGGTATCTCGATCGCTCTCGCCTCAAACTCTTTCTATCTCTTTCTTTACCGCGTCCCCCGTCACGTTGCGCATATCTTCGGAACAGTACAGCCACTTTTTTTATTGTGTGAAAATTTCCCGCGGATACCCCTCTCACCGGAGTCGGTTATGTCGGGCTTGAACCGTACCAAATACACGCGTCGTCAAACTGGTCAACCCAGGACGGGTCTATTGTAACCTGCGTAGTAGTTCTTTTTTGGTAAATCAAAATTTTCCTCTCTATGTTCGTGGAATTATTAAAATAGCAAATTAAATAATCTCGTATGTGTGACTTCTTTATCAAATATATTATATTGGCAGTCTTGAACCTGGGTTCAGTTGGCGTTGTTCATGTTTTTTATACAATAGGTCATGTGTCATGTACAATTAAGCATTATTTTACGCAGATTCTTGATAAGTAACAAGAGCATCATTATTTTAGGACTCAAATGATGTAATTGTTTATGATCATTAAATCAGGCCATGATAGTTTAAATACCTATATTGTATGTAATATGTATATAATTTTCATGAAACATGATTTAGCCTTGAACCTAATGGCATAACTAATATAATGTAGAATATGATGACCTTGTCCGATTTGGCCACAGTGACTATCACTGTTTCTTTGCGTAATTTGAACTTAACCTCGTTATTCAAATTCAAATTCATTTATTATTCAAGTAGCAGAGACTCAATCAATTACATTATTTAAAATTCATACATTATTATATATTATTATTATTACACATAAACATAATACAACAAACACACATTATATCATTAAATCAAATTCAATTATAAAGCATTACATAAGTTAAGTTAAAGTATTATATTGAATTAAAAAAATTGAATTGTATTGAGTATCAAAATGATTTTAATTCCAAGGCATTAAGGCCATGTTAAACTGTTTTATTGATTTAAATTGTATCATCGTACACACTAAAGGTGTGTACCAAATGTCAGAACAATCAGTCAACAGAAAGGGGAATACCAAGGTATTAAGATCATTTTGAGACTTTGACTGACTGGCTGACTGTACATAGCATGTTTTTTGCTAATTTAATATAACATAATATTTCAATTCATAAAGCTTTCACACATAATCATACGTGTTTGGCAAGACCACCTACCTATCTGAAACTCCATCGGGTCATCGTGCGCTTGCGCATAGAGCGCGCGCATTAGCGGTGTTCCTCAAACGACCAATTAGCGCTATCTATACGCCGCCTATTGAAACGTCATCATCTTTATGGTTCATGTGATACGCGAATAGCGAACTCAACTTTTCAGTTATTGTCAATAAGATTTTTCATTTATTTTTTATAAATTACACCTTTATCTTGGAGCGAACGAGTCCTAGAATGAAGATTGCGAGCAGGCAGACAGAAGGTCGGACGCCCCCTAGCCAGATAAACTGATGACCTGAAAAAGGTACATGAGACAAACTGGATGCGGAAGACAGATGATCAGTAGGAATGGCGCATATTGTGAGAGGCCTATGTACATATTGCAATGCTAATTGAGATTGTGACAAGACACCTTTACATCTCACCAAGCGGTTAACAGAAGCGTTTGAAGATTTTAATTTCTGTTTTTGATACCGCCACTATTTTCAATTTTCGCGTTACTGCTGAGAATTGGAACAGAAATCTTAAAAAACATACCCAACCCGAGTATCGAACTACCGAGGTAATATTGTAATAAATACGTCATAAGGCTCCGTACTCAAATCATAAATAAATAATAATTCATATTTATGGTGACAGCTAGTGGTGATATAAAATCGTTAGATTTAAATAAACCACTAAAATATTTGATTGCGCAGCGCATAACTTACAACCATAATTTCCTTTCGTATATTGGCGCAATTAATCATTCAACTTGATTGGATCTCTTTAAGCTCAATCCACACTTACAAGCATCTAGTTTAATAACAAATATTCACTATATTCTGCGCGCAATAGTGTGAATCTAGACTTAAATACCTAATTATATTTCGATTTCATTTTTTTAACTATTGTTTTTTTTTATTTAAAGTTCGCTCCTAACTTATCACTCGGGCCAAACAGTTCAGTTAATTGGATTTGTTTTGTAACACGAGTTTGTAATTGAATCGAATCGGTAACGTATGGAACGGCGCTCGCTACGATTTGAGCGTGTCAACCGTGCCACAATAATGGCCTATTGAAAAGAAAATATTTAAATTGCTTTTCGTTATTTTAGTTATTCGGTTATTGAATATCCACTAATCATATATTTGATGACCATAGCTGTGGTTGTGACATACCCATATTTTTATCTATAATTACTTACCTACATATTCGAAATTCGAGTAAATAATTATTTTAGTATTTTACGGACGTTAGAGGAGTAAGGTCATACAATATACTTAAATATATTATGTTCTTTACATTTTAGTTTAGAACATTCCTATGCAAATTATTTGGTTATTGAATCGTGGTCATATATTTGATTACCATAACTGTAGTTCTGACATGCTAGTCATATTTTCGCCCATTTAATTACATATTCGAAATTTGAAATTCTAGTTTGTAATTAAACGGAAATTCTAGTTTGTAAATAAATGAAATCAATAAAATTAACGACTCGAATATGTCAACAGCAATTTGAATGATAGACCTTTTGATTGATATGTTATGTTTTTATTTTATTTTTATTGACATACCACGCAAGCCTGTTGATTTTTTAGATGGCAAGGTTATAAAAATGTAGAATACGACCTGCTTGCCTAATAGCATGTCCCAACGTCACCGTTGTAGCCTATAAACAAGTATACTCATACTTATAAAACCTCGTCATAACCTGAACTTACTACTTGCTTCCATATCGCCAATACATTGTGGAGGACTGATGGCAATCTCTTCACATAAAATATCTAAGTTTAGCCGTTTCGTATTTAGACTCATAGCTGACCTCAACTTATTGTTTCGAGAAGGTAGGACACGATGGTATTCCTGTTCCAATTGAGCAGTCCCACTGGGGACGTACCTCCACCCTACAGAATACCATCGCTGTAATAACTTCGTGTTGTGTTCCCGGGCGATGAGTAGGGTAGCCAGAGCTCAATGGAGAGTTTGTGTGCTGTCTGTGGGAAGACTAAATGCTTGTCCTGATTGTGTCTTCTACACTGACGGCACAAAAACTGTTCTTACAGGGTCGGTAGCACAGGTGTGACTCTCCCTAGTGTTGCACACGTTCATAGGTTATTGTAACCACTTTCCTTCAGGTAAGCCGTGTGCTTGGTCTTAATATTGGGAATATGGTCCTTCAACTATTAGAAAAGTTCCTACAGAGTTGGTAGCATGAGTATGATGCCCTTGGTGTTGCACACATCCTTTGCCACGGAAACCAAGTACTTACTCCTAAAAATCATATAGATAGGTAATCCTAGCGGAGTAATATGATGATAGAAGTAATCAAAGCTAATACATACATACATATAATCACGCCTTTATCCCCGGAGGGTTAGGCAGAGGTGAATTAACACCCACATTTCACCAATCATTGAATTTGGTCCCACGTAATAGGCACGTAATACACAGACGATATCACTGCGAGAGAAGGAAAACTCGAAATAAAACCCTGTACCAACCCCTCGTGGAATCGGTCAAAGCCTCCCAACACTGGGAGAGGCTTTTGTCCAGCAGTGGACTGCGATAAGCTTGATTGATTGAAAAGGGGGTGAGCCTATTGCCGTCTGTCGGGCACTATTGTTGACTCAAGCCATACATCTGAGGCTGAGTCTGGGCTGTACATATCTGTCAGGTGTTAAATAATACAACTACTTATATACCAATATGCTGTAGGTACAGATTGAAAGGTGATCGACCACCCATGTAGTATGTAGTAAGAATGGGCTAGGTACTTATCGCTCGTACGTGGGCTCAAGCTCAATATACAGGTAGGTTAAGTACTATTTGTTTTTACTGACGTCAGAGGAGTAAGTCGGTGTTTCAATGCACTTCTCAATGTTCGTATTCATTGTTTGATCTGTTATTGATCTTAGCGTTGTTCTCGGTTGTATAACTTATACGCGGAGGCGACTCGGGTGTCGGAGGTTGTTTAATGACCTCCGTCCTTCATGAGCGCGGGCCTGGGGGTAACAGGTAACCCTATTAGAAGTATTTCCGTCCAATTGAGCAGTCCGACTGGGGAATTACCTCCGCCCTACGGAATACCACGGCCATAATAACTTTGTGTAGTGTTCCTAGCGGTGAGTAAGGTAGACAGAGCTCACTGGAGAGTAGGTGCTGTCAGTGGGAAGACTAAAGGCTTGTCCTGCTTTGTCTTCTACACTGACGGCAAAGAATCTGTTATTACAGGGTCGGCAGCGCGAGTGTGACTCCTCTGATGTTATACACGTTCATAGGCCACGGTAACCACTTTCCATTAGGTGGGCCGTGTGCTTGTCTGCCACCTAAGTGGAATAAAAAATCAGTTAAAGCGGTACGATGTCCGTCTCTCTCTATCCAGGACAAAAATGGAGACACCGTGGTGTCAGCTGGGGTGTAAGAGATATCTTACTGCAACTGAAGACCCAAGAGTTCAAGAATTGCCGTAGTAAAAATAAATAGGTTGCATAATTTCACTTCGGAGCTGGGGTCCACTATTACATTTCATTTTGATTTGATTTATACGTCTTTAAGCTACTCGTCAGACCTGTCAACTACGAGAAGAAAACTCGCGTAAGAACTTCGCCTGCAGTTGAGTACAACTGAAGGCCAAGTTCTTGTTGAAAGTTGTGTGAAAAGTGTGTTGAAAGTAAAGTTGAGGTTGAAGCCAGTAGACTTAGGCCTGCAAGATCTTGGTTGGACCTTTAAGTAAAAAGTATCTATAACCAGTTGTGTGTATGTGGGCGCTACCGACATCCTTGAAGCCCATAGCAACATCAACATAGATACACCTGCTAAATAACGGACGAGAATCTGGCCCAAGCTTTCCTCTCAGTGAGAATTTAGATAGCAGTCCTTAGAATTCTAGCTGAATTCAAGTTCCCATGTGCCAAATTTGAAGGCACCTAAAAATCGCTATGAGGATGATGATTATTATTATACACGTAATCAATCAATTCGCCCAACGTAATTAATATAAATGCATATTATACATTAATATGCATTAATTAAAAAGCTGTTATAGTAACATCACCAATTTACATGTATTTTTTTATTTGGATACATTACAATCTCTTCTTTTCTTCTACAGTTTTAATATCTATACTTAGCTCAGATATAGATATTAAGTGTTTTGATGAGGTGCTCAAACATCGCACTTGTGATAGCGTTAAACAGCAGGGAGTCTCATGTGTGACACCTCTAATGCTAATATACTGTATTCGCTTAAATCTGACAAGCCGTGTGTCTTTTTTAAATGTAATTTTTTAATTTAATGACTGCTCAAAATATAACTGTTTCTGTAAACATAACGTTTGAACGGCAAATAAATTTTATTTAGTGGGAAAATAAACATAGTGACGCAGCAGTAGTTAATACGAATACTGTGTGTCAGGTCCTGGGTTCGTGAGTAGTAGTTTAGTAAGTTTTTCCTACATTTTAGTTAGAAGATAGCCTTCGTCGCTTTAATACTCTTAATACACCTCTCCCAATAACTGATCTCTCTACTGTGGTCTTGCCGATCGACTTCAATATTTGATTCGGTTCTTCGATAAGTGGATTAGAAGGCTTTTATGAGGTCGGGAGCACGTCCATAGGCTGTGGTAACCGCTTCTCATCACGTAAGCCGTGTGCTTTTAACTTGTGGGTTGAAGAAAGTTAGTTGAAAACGGAAACTCCATTGTTTATACGTCATAAGAGGGTAGTGTATTGCCATCAACCGTACAATCTCTGCCTCCGTTGTAACTGCTTTTTAGAAGTAAATAATCAACAACACTTTGTGGCCCACACGGGAATTGAACTTGGAACCTGCTTTCAAACCGCTACCGCTACTTTTAAATCCATAATTTGAATTGATACATTCCCTTAATCTCCATTCAAGTCAGCTCAGCTTGACAGTTTGTCAATAAGCCTCGCTCCATCTGCCCGTCATCAGCACAGTAAAATTTACACTTGATCTTCTTATCATTAACACTTAACACTCAGGTCATAAGGTTCAATTTACACTAACTTTTACTTTTACAACTGTAAGTCTAAGTTGGTAAATTGTGGAGTGGGTCGTAGGATGAAGTTTTATTGACCATTAAGTCCCACGCTTATGTTTAAACAATGCACAGAGTATATAACCGGGAATAAGATTCGCTTCCATCTTTCCTGGATTGATTTTATTATCTGTGGTGGGATTTCCTGTATAATGTTAATGTTTTCTCGTTTTCATTCAATTGCCCTGAAACTTTATCTGAATTACAATCCCGATTGTACCTAACCGCGTCTGAAGCCCAGAGTTCGCTATTCCAGTTCTCCTTTCCGTGATTCGGTTCATTTTGACTTTTACGGGGACGACTGCCGTATGACCATCCAACCTTCGGAGGAAAACCTGCATTAGAATTTCGTCCATACAGTTGTACCGACTTGCAGGTGAGATTGGTTTAGGTCTTGAAGACCTTGATGTGACCCCATACACAACTATATTGACTTCCTTTGAGCTATGATAACGTGGGTCCAGTTTTATTCGATTGCAGTTTCTATCTTTGGTGATATTCATTCATACATTCCAAGAACTACCAATTCTTAAGTCTAAAAATAATCGAGTTATTATTCGATATTACAATTCTTACATTTTTATTGCATCGTTTATTATAAATAATCAATTTATATGCCAGAACTCACCTTTGTTATCGTATGTATTGTGTAAGTTGAAGAAAAAACATGAAAACATTGCTTACTTTGTAGAATAATACAAGCTACGCATAATAAGGTGTTGATATTGTTCTTATGATGCCCGGTATACACCAACGAAGACTGGCGAACGTTTAATATGTACACGTGTCGCAGCGAACTACCATGGGGAGTGTTCTGATGAGCTCTTCCAATTAGTCCCACCCTCCCCTTTCCTACACAGGACAACGCGTGCAGGTCTTAGATGTCATCCGCACACGGTGCAAAATATCCGATCAAGAACCAAGCGGTTCGGAGACTCTTTCCTCTGTCGCACCATTAAGGCCTGGAATTCATTACCAGCTCACGTGTTTCCTTCTTCCTACAGTCCCGGGTCCTTTAAGCGGGGCGTGAAAAAGCATATGATGAGGCCGTCAAGCTGAGTGTCACCATTGTCACACGGTATGTGTAAGTAATGGTGACCCTCTTTTCTGGGACTTCGCCTTCAGCTTACCATCAGGCAAGGCGAAGTCCAATTGACGTGTCCTATATATAAAAAAAAAAAAAAAAAAAAAAACACTGTAACTGCATTTTCCTCAAACCAAATGGTTCGGCACCTCTATTCTTTCCGCACTATAAAGATTTGGCATTCTTTACCAGCACACGTGATTCCTTCTTCCTACAGTTCCAGGTCCTTTTCCGGCGTGAAAAAGCATCTAGCGAGTCCGTCAAAATGAGGGTCATCATTATCGCATTATTATTGGCGTCTGTAATGATGACCCTCGTTCTTGATATGTTGTCTTTAGCTGAACATCAGGTGAATTAAAGTTATGTTGATGTGTCCATTATAATAAAAAATAGTTTGTACGTAATCCAGTTTCACGGTGCACCACAGTCATTGACCTAAGTGATGAACCGGAGCTAGCGCCGGCGTTGTAGAAATGGTTCCATAGTGTGCCATACAAGACTGATGACTCAATATGGTAAACCGTCTAAAGAAATATTGTGGTCTCACCGCATGCTTGCCATCGTGTGATAAAGACTGTTAAATCTCATTGAAGTGTTATTTTGCCTTCGTTTAGTGGATGTGTACCCAGCTTTATAAAATTCAGATGGCTTGGTCATGGAGTTTTATTATTAGAATTCTGTGACAGAGCTACAACTGTTGTAAAATATGATGTAATTATATTAACTGTACTAGAATAGGAATAGCATGATTTTATATACAGTCGCCATCGATATTAACTTAAATTCCGACCACCTTAGCTCAAAAACCTTACATAAAAAAATGAAAAACACATACATACATAATTATCCCCGAAGGGTTAGGCAGAAGTGAATTAACACCCACATTTCACTAATCATTGATTTCGGGCCTATTGCCATGATATGTAATGCTGGGGTAAGCCAGCCTATTGCCATCTTCCAGGCATTTGACTGTTGACTTAAGCCATGCATCTGTGGCTGTATCTGGGCTGTATATATCTGTCTTTTTTATACAACTTATGTGGAAGACGAGGACACGGTCCACCTGATGGAAAGTGGTTACCTTCACCTATGAACGTGTGCAACACCAGGGCAGTCACACTCGTGCTACTGACTCTGTAAGAACAGAGACAGAACAGACTACCTCTATATTATTGATATTATATCTTCAAGCACACAGTGGGAGTAGTCATACAGCGGGTTTTGTCACAACGGCTGAACGGATCTGGTTGATATATGGTACAGGGATAGATTATCGTCCTTACTACTTCCTTGCCCCTGGATTAGGTTATATTTATGATCCTGTGCAGTGTGCAGAAATAGGATCATACAGAAGCAAGCTTGAGCAATTTTTACCCTGGTTAAACTACTCACTATCCACAAGATAATTTTAAATTCATCTATATAACTAACTCCCTCTTCTATACGAGGAGGTAGTACACGACGGTATTTCCGTCCAATTGAGGCGTCCGACTGGGGAAGTACCTCCGCCCTATAGAATACCGCGGCCATAATAACCTTGTGTTGTGTTCCCGGCGGTGAGTAGGGTCGCCAGAGCTCACTAGAGAGTGTTGTGCCGTCAGTGAAAAAACCAAAAGCTTGTCCTGCTTCGTCTTTTACACTGTCGGCACAGAAACTGTCTGTACTTACAGGGTTCGCAGCACGAGTGTGACTCCCTTGATTTTGCACACGTCCATTGGTCACGGTAACCACTTTCTATCAGGTGGGCCATGTGCTTGTCTGCCAACCAAGTGGTTTAAAAAAACTCCTAGGTCGAGCAATTCGCACAGCTGAAGTATAAAACGGTGACAGTAGATTATAACGCGTTGGCCTTTCACCCCAATCCCACTATTTCTGCCAACACTATTATAAATGTCAGCGGGTGTCGTGTGAAGAATATAATCTACTATTCACAGACTTATTTACGGAATAGGAAATCTTAGAGGAAGTGCACCGTAATGGCGTTGCAGCTATCACTTATAGCACATGACTTATGTAAATTCTTTCAAAAAAAAAAAAACATAAGCATTTATTTTAATGCAACGCGGTTGGTTAAAATATTGGGTATTTGACTGATTAGTAAAATTATATACTTTTTAATAAACGTCTAAACGGTAAGTTATAAGGAGACTTGTATGAAATAATTAATTGTGACGTCATAATATTTCATTGTCAAATCATTTACTATTATAGTTTAGGTGAATGATTAAAAATAAATAATAACAGTTAAATAAGATTCGACGCAATTTTAACCGCTCTTTTACCATTCTTAATTTAATAAGCTCAGTAAAATAATTTATTTTTACTACAAGAAAATACCCAATTGACAACCTTTAGGCTTGTTTTGTATAAAAATATCTCAACTGTAAAAAATCTTTGAGACCGAGCCCATCTCCCCTACAAACCTATACACCTTTCCAGGCTTTCTCTAGAGGTTGTGGACAGATGGAATGGATTATATATATTATATATACATGGAATATTATATATATTCCATGGATTATAACTACGGCCTGAGCGACATCTCACCGTGTGCTACAGTCACAGAATAGAATGGTGTGCTGATAGTGCCAATAGCTCTAGTCTTAGAATGATACAACATCAATTAGTAGAAAATAGTACCTGTCAGGGCTGTTAGGTCCAATTATCATTTCGATAACTCGTTTCATTCCGTCCAGCCCCTCTAGAAAAGTTGTGTTCCCGGCGGTGAGTAAGGCAGCCAGAGCTCACTAGAGAGTGTTGTCCCGTCAGTGAAAAACCAAAAGCTTGTCCTGCTTCGTTTTTTACACTGTCGGCACAGAAACTGTCTGTACTTACAGGGTTGGCAGCACTAGTGTGACACCCCTGATGTTGCATACGTCCATAGGCCACGGTAACCGCTTCTCATCAGGTGGGTCGTCAGCTTGTCTGCCAACTAAGTGGTATAAAAAAAAATAAAGTGGTAATTCGCTGGCTGGCGTATTGTAGAATTGAGTTTTTCTTTTATACCACTTATGTGGCAGACAATTGCACGGCCCACCTGATAGAAAGGGGTTACCGTGGCATATGGACGTGTGTAACATCATAGAAGCCACACTCGCGCTGCCGACCCTGTGTTTCTGTGCCGTCAGTGTAGAGGACAAAACAGGACAAGCCTTTAGTCATACCACTGACAGCACAAATTCTCCAGTGAGCTCTGGCTACCCTACTCGCTGCTAGGAACACAACACGAAGTTATTATAACCACGGTATTACTTCCCCAGTCGGACTGCTCAATTGGGCGGAAATACCGCTGTGTCCTACCTACTGTTCTATAAATGTTTATGACGTTTATGACATGCGTTGACGACTGTCATAAACGTCAAATCCCATACATTTGTCATCCTATTCTATAATACAGGCCAACGCATTGCCACTTTTTTAGAGGGGCAATCCCCAATTCGACCTATTCGTTTTCGTCTATTTTACATTGCTACACCTTAGCATTAAATCTCTAGAAAGTATACCTATTTTTAAATCATAAATTGTCGATTAATGGGTTTTATTCAAATCAGCAATTAACATTAAAGTAACGAGGTGGTCTCGCAGCATAATATATTACATCTAGTGGTATCAGTGTCCGATAACATTCTTGTACATACCCAACCTCGTTCAACCTCGCTGGTAAGTGATATATCCATAATTTCTCATTGTTAAACTCATACATAATACATTCAAGTACTTAATCGTAACATAATACGTTAAATGCTCAATGTACTTTCTCCCTTTTACACTAATTTATTGAGAGCCTAACGTGAACTAGGTCAATGATCTTGTTTAGTTATTGTGTGGCCACAAAGACAGCGGGACAGTGCGGTCGTTGTGGTTTATAGGAGTCTAGTAAATCACAATAGGGAAGTCCCGATTGTGACTTCCCTATTGTTATTATATTGATGAAGACGATGTTTATGGTGAATATAGTGATGTTATTATTTTCAGAGTCGTCTGTGACCGTTTAAAGCATTTTCTTCTTGAATATAGATCTATCGATAAGTAATGTATCCGATTTTAAAAGATAATTTTTGAGATAAAAATAAAATATTTTTTTCATAATAATTTGGATAAGTATGCATTTATAACAGGTTTAACTGTACAGTACTCAGAACGTTTGTGGTGGCTAAATGTATTTTTTTTTTCAATAAAAAAAAACAGCCTGTTTATTAATTCGTTATTATTGTTACTGTTTTCAGTATAAAAATATTATAATCCGCCTGAAATAAAATGCTATAACCTGTACCTAAACTTATTGAAATCAACCTATAATTGACATCCACGATTAAAACTGTGCTTAGATAGTAAATCTATTTTAATTTGATACTATAAGTTAATAGGAGATTAAAGAATCAATCACGATGTCCGCCGGTTTGATGGCCACGTTTCTCTCGTAAAGATGTTTATTGTCGTTAAAGGCAAGGCAATTTCTTTTTATTAACGTCCAGTACGCTTCCTGGCTGTATTATTTTTATGTTACGCGTTATGTGTTTTAGAGTGAGAGCGATATGTTTCCTCTGAGACGTACCTTCTCAAAGGAAACATATAGCTCTCACTCTAAAACACATAACGCGTAACTTATAATTATAACGCTTATAAACCGCGGTAGCCTAGTGGTATGGGTAATGGACTGCTGAGACGAGGTCTCGGGTTCGATCCCAGGTTTTGCCATGGCACTCACCAATTACATTTCGATGCTTTTCGAAGTTATGTGTGTATTTATCGCAGGTTTATATGTGCCCGGTTAATGGCAATAGGCTCGCCACCTTTACATTGGGACCTAAACATAAACTGGCGAAATGTGGGTGCACCTCTGTCTACCCCTTCGGGGATATAGGCGTGAGTTTATGTTATGTTATAAATTATTACTTTATGGCTTTACATAATTGCCATTGAATGAAAATGCGTGGCAATGTCTCACTACTATGGACACCCAAGGTAGTGCAAAATGGAGGATGAAGAGCCGGAAGGTGGACCCTGTGCTCCAAGTTCACCTTAGCCTTGGATGCAGTCATGATGATGATGTGTGAGGGGGATTTAACATGATCGTAAGAGGAAAGGAAATACGAAAGTGAGTCAGTAGTAGATCGTAGAATAAGCATTTAACTAAGGATAATAACATCCCATCGTAATCCGATAATATGGATTCCGCCAGGCGTGATCACCTTTACTTCTGGTCCAAGAATCATCCCTTTGTGTCCATCAGAAATATCATACCCGTACCTCCACAGAACAACGACAAGAATCACCCAACACTTTCAAACTATTCTCCTAAAGAACTGTAGATGTCTCTTTGAAAATAATTGCTGCAATCCATTTATCCCGGTATCCCGGTATCCCGGTAATCCCGGTAGCATCTCAAGCGTTCACCTCGGAGACTAGAGAGTTCAATATTTTGCGTGAAGTGACTGCTTCAATCAATTGAACGATTTAATTGATATGACACGCACGAGCTTACAAAGCCCTACTGCGCTGCGAACACCATGTATAGAAAATTTGCTCGGAATGCGACTTCTGTAACTATTTTATTCGAACCATAAACGCAATAACCGTATCGAACATATCTATAGTTTATACAAACTTGTTAGGGGCTTATAGAAAGTATTAAACTAAGCGTTAATTTAGGTCGTTTTACTTTACTTACTGATGCCCATGGCTCTGCTCGTCTGGATGTTAGTTAATCCGACTTTTGGTGTTATATCCGGATCTATTTTACCTTTGTCGATAAATTATCACTTTAATAAAATAATGAGGAATTTAAAAGCTAATAATAATTGGGATTGTACTTGATTTTTTATATTTTGACTTACTTTGGGAATTTAAAATAGATAGTATTTTCGCGTTCAGTAAAAATACTGATTGTGGTATTTTTTTTTATAATTGGTTGGTTGGTTGGTTGCTAACTAACTACTTACTTGCAGTAGTTTGTTGGTGCTCAATCAGTATTTTTGATGTGAATTTGGATTATTTTGTCGTACAAAATGTACTCTTTTTGATATACGTTTAAATACCATCCATTTAAAACAATGCAAAGTCATAGTTTCAGTTTTTTTTTTTAATTCAACTTAAGTAGCAGACAAGCACACGGCCCACCTGATGGAAAGTGGTTACCATGACCTATGAACGTGTGTAGCACCAGTGGAGTCACATACGTGCTGCCGACCCTGTAAGAACAGAGATTTTGTGCCGTCAATGTAGAGGACAAGCCTTTGGTCATCCCACTGACAGCTCAAAAACTCTCCAGTGAGCTTTGGTTACCCTACTCACCGCCGGGAACACAACACAAAGTTATTGAAACTGTACGTAGGGTGAATTAGGAAAAATCTCATTTGCAAGGCAATTATTGTTAGAAAAACTAAGATACTAAGCAGTATTGATAAGAATTGAAAGACCTTGTCAAATAGCCTATTGCGATATAATTTACGTCATATTATAATAATGAACAAAACCTTCCTAATAAAAAAATCCCACCTCATAATCTACTTGAAACTTTTGGCGTTCATCTCTAGCAAATAGACAAACAGACAAGAATTTAAAAAAAAAGTTTTCAGAATCGAACCAACCTAACTTAACTAACTAACTTTTTAATTTTTAAAGATCTCTAATGCACAGACAAAACTAATTTACAATTTCACAACAGTATAGAAATATTACCTCGCGTTAAGCTTGGTCGTTATACTTTATAGTAACAGTATGGGCTTCCCTGTTCCAAATGACATTTAAAATGGGATCCACATGTATTAACTGGTACATACGACGTTGTAAATATCTAGATAATTATGGTGATGTGTAGGCGTAGAAAATTATTAATCCCCTGATACCGATTTCTATGTTATCAGATGTTAATCCGAATGTGTCTTACAGTATAGAAAATGATTGTATCATGGTTGCAGTCAATTATCGAGATCTGTGTGGATGATAGTGACTAAAGTGGGCGTAAAGAGAAACACTTCACATACTACTGTACTATGTACAGTCAGAAACAGCCTCCGTGGCGTGGCGGTAGTGAACGCGGCCGCTACGCCAGGAGGCATGGGTTCGATCCCCGCTCAGTGCAAATATTTGTATGCATGAATATAGATATTTGCATTGGTCTGGTCTTTTACAGTGAAATACATGTAGTATTTGACTGTAATTTTTTTTTATAAATATTTTAGTGTTAATCAACTTCAGTCGTTGACTCTATGGTGTAGCAGTAAAGGTATTACAGAGATTCAATTCCCACACAAAGCTTATATTTGTATTCAGGAATCTGTACATTTGTATGGCACTTTGAGTGTGTGTTTCTTTGTATTAGGTACATACTTATATATATTACAAAATATGTCATATTTTTATTGCTATTCTTCGCTTGAGTCCAGATAGCAATAATATGTTTTTAAAATTCCGTTCATTAATATTTTTCGTTGACTAAAAACTGAAATCATACCACTAGTTAGTACCTAAGTTAGTTAGCCAGGTTATTTCATATCACCTATTTCTTTTGTTTTCAAATAGGTAATGGGAATATGCCTGGTTTGTTTTCTCGAAGTGAAGAAGTTAAATTCACCACCTAATATGGAGTAATCAAATGGAGTATAGAATTTTTAGATGAAAAATGTCTCGAAGTGAAGAAGGTAAATTCACCACCTAATATAAAGTTAATATTGTATTAATAAATCGTACAAGAATATCAACTACAGAATCAACCGTTATTGCTACTGATTAAGTAAATCAAAGTAAGGATATTAATGTCACTTGATAAAATATAATGTAAAAACATATGTTTATTAAACAATTCGGAGGTCAAATAATTTACTTTTTATCTCTAGATAATATTTACATAAATAAAACAGCATAATGAGTTTGCACATAAATTATAAGAATTCATTGAATACCTAACTAAATTCATTTACATACATACATATAATCACGCCTTTATCCCTGGAGTGTTAGGCAGAGGTGAATTTACACCCACATTTCACCAATCATTAAATTCGGTTCCACGTAATAGGGGGTGCGCCAATTGCCGTCTTCCGGGCACTATTTTTGACTCAAGACATGCATCTGAGGCAGAGTCTGGGCTGTATATATCTGTCTGATGTTTAACAGCCCTGGGAAGAGATGGAAATCTACCAGATATTTATTGTCATTTATGATGATTGCTCTGCTCCCTTGGACAGTAGCGTGACGATATATGGCCTATGTCTCAAATTACGTGGTTTTCTATTGGTGAAAGTGTTTTTCGAATTGGTCAAGTAGTTTCGGAGTCTATTCAATACAAACAAACAATCAAATCTTTCGTCTTTATAATATTAGTACAGATAATATATTCTAATCTTGCGTCTAAAGACATCAACTATCGTATGTGTAGCATAAATCAAAACTTTAAAACAAGTGAATTTAATCTTAATTTTATGTATTAATTAGATAAGATAATTTATTATCATATTATACCATTAGTGTTTACAGATTTTAACGTCATTGTTGTTGTAAAACTTTTTTGCATATCAAACTTAATTTTTAAAAATGATGACGAGATATACTGATTTGGTTTCCACGATCAAGGAAACTTTTGCTGGAATCTAAGAAGCCTATCTGTTATTCCAGATTATAATGTTTGTGTCTCTTTGCCGAATATCAACCAAATCTGTTCAGCTGTTTTAGTGTGGTTTTGTAACAAATAGCCCTAGGGATTATCCTGAGATAAGCGTCCCAATTTAATTCTTTACCAAATTTCTTCCTGATCCGTTCCCGGATGTATCTTACTTAGGTGTGACTACATTACATTATACACTAGAAACATCCATTCATCCAAATAATCAGAGAGAACGATATTGATTCAATCAATTTCAATCAAAACATTAAAATGAATATATATAAACGTTTTATGTTTTAAATAAATTATACTCGACAAAAGCGATTGTTCTTCAATGAGGGATCAGTAATATAATGTGTTACCCCAAAATGTCGAACATCATTATCACTGCAAACAATGCACTGACAGCGGCTCCCTTTTTCACAAATACGCGTGACAACATCCTTAATACCATTCCATACAATTTATTATATCCCAATCTACCCCATTTCCTCACAATTACACGGCAATGTTTATTGATTCTGCCTCATTCACATTCGGACCAGCTTCGGCTTTAGCCTCACATTAATGTACCATTTTAATTAAAAGTTATGACGCATCACCATTGCCCCTACGAAAATATAGCGCTACTATTGTGTGAGTGTTGATTTGTTAGCATTCCCCCTCTGTATGTCCTGGAGCGGCTTTTATATTTTGACCCATCACATCTTTCACGTCTTTTATAAACTCCTGCAGGGATGGGAGACCTTCAGAGTTTGGTTGCATTCACAATGCATCTGTCCGCTTCAATGAATGTCAGTCTATCTCTCTTACACCTTTTGTGGTGTCATGGTCATGGTTCCCTTAGGGATTAGTGGAATCACCGTGAAATTGTTCTATATTATTATTCATCTCTTTCATTCGTAGATGTGAAGATTGTCGTGTATTTTATTCATTGTACAAGTTACCTGTATCATTTCTTTTGAATTTGTTCACACCTGTTGTGTAGGCGGTTCTCTAGTATCCGCTTGGCAATTTTTTTACAGTTTGCCTCTGTATACATATTTTCGTAATTCTGCGTTATTTATAATGTCTGCTTGCATTATATTATCTACAAAACAATTAATTTCATTTTAAATGATGTTAAAAGTTAAAGGTCTAACCAATCGATCTTCGCAGCATGCTCACGAATTTCCTTTAATTTAAATATCAAATTTGTCAACGTCTTGAATAAATTACTAAAGAGCACTCCAATGTATTCAAAAGGATGTAAAGCGGCTATTACTAATTAGTCTATTTATTTATTTGCAATTTTATCACATTAGCACACAGCAGAAAAAAATTGATTGTAGGAGGTGCTGTTTCGATACTAACTTTTTCTAAATTAAATTCATTACACTTCAATCCTCCATTTTTTACTACATATCAAGTGTACTTGATTTCTTATGTCGGCAATCAAGTGTGACTATCTTGTATCTACAAAACGCAAGAAAATTACCAAGATCTGACTTGACTGACTTTTGAGATATACATTAATATAAGTGAAATAGCTAATTAGGTACTTCCAGACTCCAAGGAAGGTGACAGCACTCGTGACACAGGGTCACCTAGTACGAGTGCCACAACACTCCTTGGATATAAACCAACTATTAATATTATTATTCACAAATCATTGTCACATAAGGAGAACCATTACCATTTTACAGTAATAAATGAATTTTGAATAATGAATTAAGAATATGAATTTTATTTCTTTATTCTCTTTCATTATGACGTCATTACACTATAATTATACCTACTTCTTAAACAATAATGTAATGAAACAAAAGCCTCAACGATTTGAGAACTACCAACACGTGTTCAATTGAGCTTCGAATTATTATTTTGATTCATCCAGCTTACTCAACAATGAAGGCCTTTCACACGAAGAGGCTGAAACAAAAAGTCGACATGATGTGCCCCTTGGGATTGATTGAGTGATTGTTGATGCTGCACTTTTATTGTCGACAATTGATCGTGATTGTTTAACTGAGGGGAAAATGTCAATGTTCGTGTGCAAATAAATACGTAAAATACTGCGTGTATTCGTTTGAACTGACATACCAAATGGTTTAGTTGTTCTCAATCAATTCAATTAAAATCCACAGACTAATTGCGTTACGACTGTGATTGAATCTCGTTTATTATTATTATTAAATGTTGTTATATAAACTAAATAATGCTCAATTCTATTTGAGAACCTTCTACCTGAATTGTTATAATTTCAATATGTTGT
Organism: Eilema griseolum; assembly: GCA_963662185.1. Lineage (NCBI taxonomy): Eukaryota > Metazoa > Arthropoda > Insecta > Lepidoptera > Erebidae > Eilema > Eilema griseolum. The sequence continues at coordinate 18,789,509 of OY759248.1, read as the reverse complement.
TCTTGATAAAATATAAAAAAGCAATAGTCTAAATAATCATTCGTAGGAAACAACAGTTTTTAGCAGGCCGTTTGCAGTAACGGTCGTGTTATCAAAAGAAATATTAAGGGGTGAGCTAATAGCCGCCTACCGAGACTTATTTCATTACATTAATATTACCTTTGTTAGGTACCCTCGCTAAGAGATTGGCGTCTGTTTTCTACCCTTTCGGAAACCCCGTGACCAAGTTATTCATTCAAAAGCTTTAAGCTATAAACATTTGACTAAAACATACCATTTAACCGTTGGTACTATTTGTTTACTTTCTCGTAGATTATTTGACACCTCAATTACCCGCCGTTTACGTACATACACAAAACCAAGCCCCGTTCAATCTCATGAGTAATTTCTTCTGCCAATATGTGGGTACCTATTAAAAAAGTTGACAAAGACGTTATGCGATATGAGTGCCTCTCAGGCGCTAATTGAGAATGACGGGCCATCTCTCTGTCCAAACAAATCGTAAATAAGATTGAGGTTATGTTTAAGTTTAATTTACGTACGTATTATAACTGTGTATATTAATAGCCTATTAAGATAATTTATTTAGGTAGATTCGGTCGGTAAATAGTGTAAAGACTGGGATTCGAACCCACAAAGTTTCATCTATCGCTGTTTAATTGATGGCCTTTATGGCAAGAACTAGATTTTGTTAACGAAAAGACTTCCAAACGAAGCGAATTCGATCGGGAAGGTGACAATTGGAGGGTTGAGGGTGACAGGTGGAATTACCTGTCATCCAAGCAAACGAGTATGAGCAAACGAATGCTTGCCCCCCTCTCCGGAGTAATAATGGGGATATCAAGGATCTTACTCCCGAAGAGACCATTTCAAAACCGTAGATGGCTGGTCAGTCGACGTGCGAGCGACGCCAATCTCTTCTATTGACGATCATTGAAAATGGTTGCACTCACTGAAATTTTTTTTTTTTTTTTATATAGGACGTTAGGTACTTCTCCTTGCCTGATGGTGAGCTGAAGGCAAGTAATGGTATCAGAAAAGAGGGACACCATTACTTACATATATACCATGTGACAATGGTGACACTCAGCTTCACGGCTTCATCATATGCTTTTTCACGCCCGCTTAAAGGACCCGGGCCTGTAGGACGAAGGAAACACGTGAGCTGGTAATGAATTCCAGACCTTAATGGGGCGACAAAGGAAAGAGTCATCGAACCGCTTGGTTCTTGATCGGATATTCTAAACCGTGTGCAGGTGACATCTAAGCCCTGCACGTGTTGTCCTGTGTAGGAAAGGGGGTTGTAGGAAATAGACGCAATTAATGCTTTTATTTTATACCGATTCGTTGACAAATCTTACTGTCACCACGTATAACACCATCCGTGCCATATATTTACGTTTTTAATGGCTATGTATTCTTAATTAATTAGTAATCATTCATCTACAATAATATTAATGAAAAAGGCAACTAAATGGACTAATATTATTACTGACAAAAAGATTTTTTCTCAAGACTGCGTCGATTAGATCATTATTTCGGCTGATATATTGAAGCGGGAACCTATTAACGGATCGTAGTGAGACAGTGAAAGATAATATAGCTAATTTTAAACACATAAATAGTATAATTAACCTTATTATAATATATTAACATAGGTATTCTATATTTATGGCATATATAAGGCAATAATTACTGCACTGGGGCAAGATACCGTAATATCTCTAACTTTGATATTTGTTTTTTTTAATTTAAACACCAGTCACCTGAGCCGTACTGTCCGGTCTCCGGCAGCTGCTGCTGAGGACGCAGCGGATAAAAAACGAGAGAAGTATGCGGTGTTGACAGAGCAATATATGTTCGCTCCCTTTGCGGTCGAGACAATGGGTAGTTGGGGTACCGACGCCAAGAATCTGGTGAGCGAATTAGGGCGCAGGTTGAGGGACAAAACCGGTGACTCCCGCTCCGGCTCGTACCTGGGGCAACGGTTGGCCATAGCTGTTCAACGGGGCAATGCCGCCAGTGTCATGGGTACCTTTGCACCAGGTACGATGAGGGGCGGGTTAATAGATTAGACTGTCACTCTGACTGTACAAAAATGTGGACAATATTTTAATTGTATAATGTAATAATTCATTTTTATATATTGATTTAAACACCAACCAACAGCTTATTATTAGATGTTAATATATTAGGAGGGTGTGCATATGTTCAAATGTTCTATATTGGTACTATTCTCACGTGAAAGCGTGTATTATTCAGCAAGGTAAGATATATAAGCTGTAACCAAAGCAAAATCAGATGAAACGATGTAACTTTGCTTCGCGATTGGAATGCATGGATAGCTGTAAATTAAATTTCTACAACATTCTACACAACGCTATCTAGACCCATAGTAAGCATAGCTTAACTAGATTGTGTTATGGAATCTAGAATGCGGATAAACATACTTAATTATTTTTTTTGCTGTAAATACATACATATTATACATAGAAACACCCAGAACAATGCAAACACCCATATTCATGCATACAAATATTTGCACTGAGCGGGGATCGAACCCGCGCCTCCTACGTAGCGGGCACGTTCACTACCGCTACGCCACAGAGGCTATAAGTATACATTTTAAAATAAATTAATAAGTGCTTACTATTAGGTGGGATGGAAACCTGTTGACGAAATGTGGGTCAACATACCTCTGCCTACTACGTAAATAAAAATATTTAAATTCCTCACATAGTTAAAGAGAGTAAATATTTGTGAGACACGTGCTGATAGTACAGAAGGTAAATAGTGTACATACATATTGACAATACAGTTTCGCGTATATTTTGCAAATATTTCTAGTTTCTGACACGTACAGAATTTGTTTTATCAACTATTCTCATTCCCATGTATTTAATTTTCATACATGGTTTGTTATTATAATAAAATTATCGGGAGCCTGCCGTTTTACCGAAAATATTTGGCCAAAATTTCATTACCGAAACAAATTTTAGACACATTTTATTTATACGAATGCAATGTTTGGAATAATTTAAGTATGCACATTTTAATTTTGTCAAATATCAGTATTTTATTTGGCAGAATATTACCAAGGATAATATAATTATGGCATTAGATTTTTGATCAAAATAATTTATTACAGCAAACAATCTTTAGTCAAGAAAAGTTTGGTCAAACGATTTGCTATGACAAAAAAGTAAGAATTTCGAGAATTATAGTATTAAATAATACAATTTTATTTTAATATAATCATTTATTTAAGGCTCCAATTTGATTACCAATGTTGATGGTGTAACTCTGAAATGGTTCTAAATCATATTTTATTTTGCGTAAAATGAATTATTCCAACTGAAACATTTGACTAAATACAAAATTGATAAAAGTACTAGTTGGCAAACAAGTTATTGTTTAAATGTTCACTAACCAAACATAACGTTTCTTTTACAATTATTTATTAGGAGATTTTTTTCTGAGTAATAATTTAGCATATGAAATTATGTGGAAGATTTTTTAGGAAGTGATAATTTGGTAATTTCTTTTCGGACAAATATGGGTAACCCGAAATTATAATTTATACTTGACCATGAAACAGACAGTCGCCAATACAGGATTTTCATAGAGATTGATTTTGTTTGAGATGTTACGATTTAAAAAATATATTGGTTAGTCTGACATACGAGCACTTAATTGTTACATAATACAACCATTATCTCATTCTCCTCGCGTATCGTATCTGCTAAAACACAAACTCTACCTCTGCCGCGTAGGTAAGTGCCTACCTCCTTTACAAAGGGGTAACCAAGAAAGTAGGCTTATTGTCTTAGAAGAACACATGCTTTCTAATGATTTCACGATCAGGTATGCAAAAGACAGGTAAAAACTAAATAAACAAAAAAAATAACAACCGGAAAATAGACCCCGGGCTACAAGGTGACAGGCTCGTATTCGACTGGTATTCAATACTGATGATGGTGACCAAAACTAGCACAAAATAAATCGCGGTAGAATCCATTACAATTAGTTTTATTTCAACAATAATATATGTTATTTTATATCGTTAAGAAACATAACGAATGTTATGTTACCAACATAGGACAACACGTGCAGGACTTAGATGTCACCCTCACACTGTGCAGAATATACCTGGAATTCATTACCAGCACACGTGTTTCCTTCTTGCTACAGTCCCGGGTCCTTTAAGCGGGGCGTGAAAAAGCATCTGATGAGGCCGCCAAACTGAGTGCCATTAGGCGAGGTGAAGTCAAGTTGGCGTGACCTAGATAAAAAAATAAAATGTCACGAGTAGTGAGTAGGTATGGGTCGCCTGCGCATGTTTTCAGTTCAGACACGTACTCCACTATGTTACGACAACATCTTAAATACATGTTTTTAAAACAATATTTTGTTATTGATGTTTAATAAGACGTTGCCTTTGTTAGAATAAGTAGGTACTGACTTATTTCATGCCTCATGAGTTCATAGCGATTGTGATATTTGTTATTTTAAGTGAAAATAGCAATACCTAATAATTAACTATCAATAAGCGTGTGTATGGGAGGCCTGCCAAGACCTTTGGAGTTCAAACCGTTTACTCTTGGTGAGGTTCTGGCACAGGTTTTTCTCGCGGGGTTGAGACTTGAGATACCATAAAAAACCGTACCTTTTACCGAAAACAAAAGATCAAGGGAGGTAAAGTCATATTGATGTAACCTACATAAAATTGCCGCGTGGTTTCCGGCAGAATAGAATTAGGGCCACCCCATCTCTTCCCATGCAGTCTCGTACAAGGCGACTAAGAGATAGGGTTGTTTAACATCAGACAGACATATACAGCCCAGACTCAGCCTCAGATAAATGGCTTGAGTCAACAATTAGTGCCCGGAATACGGCAATTGGCTCACCCCTTATTACGAGGGAACGGAAACAATTATTGGTGAAATGTGGATGTTAATTCACCTCTGCCTAACCCTCCATGGATAAAGGCGTGATTATATGTATGTATGTACATAAAAGAACGCAGCTCGGGCTCTGAGGAGAAGACTGATGATATTATTATATGATAATTATGACGAGTGTTATATTTGTTTACAGAACTGTGAACAATTATTCTATTGAAGTTGCATGCGTACAGTACGTTCGTGCCAATTGGTTGTAATTCTTCTTATTGACAGAAATGGGTCGCTATGATGTCGCATACTTGGAATGCTTAGTTTGAGGAACTTGGCTTTCTTTCCTTTTAAGCCAATTTTAAAAGGGGAGGTTCTGTATTCGATCCGTCATTCCGTCCTCCTAAGATTCAACAAATCAGGAAACAGCTTTCCCTTCTGGGGTACGATGTTGAATCACCAAAATGTTGAATCTTAAAATATTGAATTCATAAAATGTTGAATTTTCTGAAACGATAATTATTAAAGTGAAATTTTGGTTCTCAAATTTTTTTCCTGTAACAAAGACATCGGATATGACTTCATTCCTTCGACCACCGAATTGCAATTTAACCTGATTAGCTTGCACAGCTGAGACCCACCTACATACACTAGTCACTACTTAAACTATTAAGAGAAGAAATGACTCATGGAATACCGTGAATAAGATATTGAGGGACCTGCATTAATTGTTACTTACAAAAGATATCTATCTTCATTTCTATAAAAAAAATTCTGTCTATGTCCTGAAAATCTTGGTGTCTTCTCGTCCACTTTTTCACTGTTCCCCGTGACCCCGTCTGATGATAAGTGTGAAGTAAAAACGTACATCTAAAATCGTTCAAGTCTTACGAAGACACTGCTGGACATAGGCCTCTCCCAATGTACACACATGTGACAGTAAGCCAAAGCCGGAGGCCCTCTCGATGCCACGTTAACCGGTGCAGGGTTTTATTTCAAGATTTCCTTCTCTCACAGTGATGTAGTCTGCGTATTTTTCCGTTAACCGCCTCTTATGCCACGCTTCGGATGAGATTACGTGTTGATATTGGTATTCTTTCGGGTGGTTCCTAATTTATAGATTACGACATTCAGATTTGGCTAGCTCTAATCTCCCCCGATTACGAGCAATCTAAAACAGTTAAATACATAGAAGTATACTTCATACACGCGTAAGACAAACTAAATTGAATGTCCAAAAAACCTATTTTCTAAATGTCCTTTTTATTGCCCATGTCGAGTGCATCACAAATTTAACTGTTCTCCACAACAATAAATTATTTGACCTGAGAGGTCGACTATGCCTTAAATAAACACACTTGTTACCCCAAAAAACATTTTCAGCTTAAATTGTGGTCATAAAACTTAAATGACTAGAATAATGATCTGTCGTAAAGTTGATCTTAGACAATATTTAATTGGATTGTTCTGAATGTCTGCGTATACGACTCTCGAAATAGAATCAATGGGAGTTTATTAAGTTTGTTTCAACTTGTTTTTTTATTTATCAAAAGACTGTGATACTAAAATTTAAAGCGTGAAATTAGATAACAGACGTATGTCAAAATAATGTGATGAATGTTTCCTATTTAATATGACACGTTATATTCGAAATGGTTGTTGAGAATAGTGTTATCCGTATAGTATATTGCTAGCTATTACGCCCGACTTTATTCGCGGTGCTTTATGTGAAAATTGTTTTATATTCCATTATGAATCTCTCCTGCTAACTGACACATCTATAGATGAGGCTAAGAGGTCGAACACGACGATATTCCCGTCCCAATTGAGCAGTCCGACTGAAAAAGTACCTCCGCCCTACAGAATACCGCGGCAGTAATAATTTCGTGTTGTGTTCTCTACTCACTGGACAGTTTTTGTGCTGTTAGTGGCAATACCATAGGTTTGTCCTGCTATGTCTTCTACACAGACGGCACACAACCTCTCTGTTGACTTGTACACGTCCAAAGGCCACGGTAACCACTTACCATCCGGTAGGTCATATGCTTGTCTGTCACCTAAAAATAGGCTCTGAGAATGACTTTTCTCTCAGGTTGGGGAAGTCAGATAGCATTCACTCCCGAAAAATCAAAATTAATCCAAATAAGAACAAAGAGTAGAAGAATAAACCCTGGGCTCCAAATTACTAGCTATGTATGCAATGCAATCTGAATTGACATTCTGAGTGTGACGAGTGTCCTGTACAAAACACAAAATCAACTCAGCCTAATAAATCTCGACCTAACTCTTCTCAGAAATGGTATCGGCCTAACATAATATCTCGATGATTGGTGATATTATTTGCATAATCGAACGATAGCCAGTCAATTCACACTTATTGACTAACGTCATCTAACACAATGGAACATATGACTTATAGTAACGATTGAAAGATTGAATGGACAATCAGTTTTTAAACAGGACGTGTCAGCTGTAATTAGGATAAGAACGGCTTATGTAATTGACAGTAAATGATATTTATTTGTATGTCACCAACACGGTATAGGTGAACTCAAACAACATCTATATAAAAACTTGAACTTAAACAACTGGGTAGTCGAAGTACAGATCAGTACCTAAGTGCATTTTTTACGTGCGAAAAGTCCGTGGGAATTTTTCGCACGTAAAAAAGGCCTTTCCTTATATGTGCCATTAATCCTGATCCTCCAGTGGAATGCAAAAATCTACTTGATTGATTGATTGATTGAACACGGCACTTGAGCAATATGGGGTAATACTGTGTAAAGTTTATACAAATATGGGATTCCGATAGTTCGTACGAGTATCGTACGAATATCGTGGCTTCAGGCGAAGTTCGGTGGCTCAGTAGTCAGAGCATTACCTCTGTAAGGGAAAGGTCACGGGTTCAAATAGTTAGCATAATAAAATAGTCAAATAATCTATCTTTATTTCACATTTCATCAAAATTAGTTCAGTGATTTCGACGTGAAATGGTAACAGACGTGAAGATAGAGTTACTTTCGAATTTATATTATTAGTATTGATTACATATGACCTAGCCTATACGTCAGAGTTCGAAGATTCGATGCAATTATTTTTATTCATGAATATGTCTATTTGTATTTAATAAAGTATTCAATACGCGTATAATGGTTTAAATAAAGATAACGTTAGTTCATGTTCTCCACATTGCCATAATTGCTAGTGCACGTATCAGTCTAGGAACCGGTCCACGGTCCCATCTCCGGCACGATGCGATGGGATATAATGTGGGTATAAGTGCCATAATATTTTTACATTGCGAGAAATGCTGTGCATAAATGATAACATTCTTAGTTATATTGAGTTTTTATATACAGACAGATACAGATTGTGTCGATGATAGCTGCAAAAGTATACACTGTGGTGCAGCCATCAATGCCACTTCCCTAATAGGAAGGAAACTAAAATTATTGTTCCAGATCAACATCAAATCAAAGATTTCCTTTGATTTCATATGTAATAACCTATTATTTATACAGTTGATGCATCAGAAGTAACCGCTTTCAACCTATTCACTAAACACAAAGGGCGACATAAAATTAGGGTGAATGCAGAACAAACCCTGGATTTCAAATGTGTTTTTAAAATTCGGTTGTTTTAATATCAAATGATGGATAATAATAATTGTCCAGACCTTTTCTCTTTTGATTAAAGGTGTTATTTCATATCGTAATTCGTTATAGACGATTTAGATAATAATATACAATTAACTAGCAATTGGAAAGTTCCATTACCGCCTTGTTTCTTTATAGTCCTAATAATAATCTGTCTAGGAAACTTTCAAATGTCTAACATTTAGAAATCATCTTCTTATAATTTCTTCATCCATCACTGTTAAATTACTTTTCATTTATTTGGCTACAAACTATTTGACCAGCAATACTTTCTATCCTTTATTTTTTTAAACAGGCAAGGTCAAAGGCGATGAAACGAAAAATGCTCTAAAGGTCAAATCTTTAACCTTATGAGTTTTTCATTTAAGTATAGCGTAGTGCTTTTAAATGAGATGTTAGGCTTCATTTAATTTCATTATTATTATAGTTTACAACAATAATATTTATGTGTTAAATTATTTTGCACAATTTCTAATTTTTTTATTTTATTCTACTGAGTTTGAATTTTTCGTGAAAATTCCGTTCCAGTAAACTAGGTTCAATGGAATCTATTATGTACGTCGTAATTACGAGTACGTAGTTTAGTTTTAATTTTTTTTTAATCCGCTAAAGTCTTCCGATTACAAACCCCAAGAGCCAGAGCCTTGTATGTCAATGGGCAGATGTACCGGCTATCAAACGAGGTTAGTTTAGCTTGGCACCCCTTTCGATCCCACTAAAATGGTAGTCCAACTTTTTTTCAACGTGCGGACATTCACTCTGTTGTCCGCAGGCCATAGAATACCCCATCGGGTGTGGGACTACGGTGTTCCCATTTTTCCCTAGAAAAAGCGAGAGGGGCACGGATCGCGCTCGCGCCTTCTCGGCCTGCTTCTACTAGAGTGACAGGCGGGTCCAACTGTCAATGGTGATCCAACTCATAGATTTTCTCACAGTTGGAGAAAGGGACTAATCAACTCCTTCATTTTATTAATATTTGCGATATACTGACTAATTACTTAGCAAATATTCTGATGACTAAACATTTCTAAACGTTTTATCTCAAATACGTTTAGTTACGGACCGTCGCACACATCTAATGTTTTGCCATGTTGATCTGAGATCACCGTCTTTTTACTAAAAGTCACTTCTGCTCCAATTTCTCGGCAAGGCTAACCTCTGCGTAGTTATTACTAAGTAATAAGTATAATATTTGAAAAGTCACGCATGTATGTTAAGGTAGCTATGTCTTGATAGACTCTGTGGAGTAGCTGTAGGGTTTAATGTCTGTTCAGTGCAAATATTTGTATGCATAAATATCTTTATTTGTTTTCGTATTCGTATGTATTTACAAAGAAGTCGGTTAAAAAAAGAAGTAGCGAGTATGTTTATCCGCATTTTTAATCACAACACAAGCTGGTTAAGTTATGCTTACTTTGGGTCTAGATAACGCTGTGTAGAATATCGTAGAATGTCCTAGAATATTTATTTATTTCTTCATCTTGAAATCTTTCCAATCAAAACATAACGGGATACCCAGCAGATGAGAAACATCAGAATTGTCATATTATGTATGGTATAATTCCCATAAACAGATGGACAGGACAGACAGTCCGCATTATTTAAAACGATATCGGCCACACTTCACAGGCGAGTGAATCAATTCAACATGGCGTTAGTTGCAGGTTGTATGCTCTTTCTAAAGCTTCGTACAGATTGACCGTGAGCTATTAAAATATTATAAATTGCAGACAAACCATTTATTATCATTTTACAATTAATGGCCGCGTGGTTCCCGGCAGAGTAGAATTTGGACCACCCTATCTCTTCCCTTGTGGTATCACACAAGGCGACTAAGGGATAGGGCTGTTTAACATCAGACATATATAACAGCCCAGACTCAGATGTGTATGGCTTTAGTCAAAAATAGTGCCCGGAAGACGGCAATAGACTCACTCCCTATTACGTGGAACCGAATTTAAAGATTTGTGAAATATGGATGTTAATTCACCTCTGCCTAACCCTCCGAGGATATTTTCCTGTAGTTAAAATAAATTATTAATCGGACCTTATTAAATTATGAATGGTAAAAGAGCGGTATAAGTTGTCTCTGTTCTTAGTTCATTGTTTTTATTTATTTTTAATCACCCATCCAACCTATAGCAGTGAAATATTTGACTATTCAATATTATGACGTCACAATAAATTATACACCTTTCCTTATACCCTAATTACTATCTCTCTTACCTTGCTTTATTGCACCCATATCCGTTCGCAAGTAATCCTTATTCACAAGTCTACACTCACCTTAACTAAGAGTGGTCTTAAATCTTAACCCCCTATAATGTCAGATAAGGCACCGTGCAATTTACACGTTACAGCCTTCTACATGTCTATCTAGAAAATCTCCCCTTCCGCGTAGATAATTTTCAGATTAAAGTCTTGAGACTAGTTTTTAGTATGTATAGATCGTTATAGTTGGAGAGCTAGAAACAGTCACAGGGCTATATGTAGCAGCAATAATATGTGTTGTTATAATTCCTTACATATATATTATTATTATTATTCTGGAAGTCTGTGGGAGAGGCCTATGTTCAGCAGTGGTCTGTGTGTGGCTGACATGATGATGATGATGATGATGATGTTATATAATTACTAACATATATATTACATATTACATGTAAGTAATTATATCAACACATATTATAATTATTTACGTGTACAAATCAAGGTATTTATTTTATGTTTTACTAAAACTCAGTGTGGTATTTTGTAATAAGTTTGTTGCAAAAATTTCCATAAAGCAATCATGCTTTGTCTGAGATTTCATTTATAGTGCCTATAAATGCTAAAATAAAAGATTTAACTGATATTTAGTTACCAAAAAATCATTTTTTGCAAATTCAATAGCTGCCCAAAAGCAACATTATTTTCTTCTTGATTTCGTGTTAAAATAAGCCATCAGCTCTCTTGTGTCACTTGAACGTCTGGAATGGTGACCCGTATCTTATGAATTGCACTTCAGGTGTTTACCATCTAGCGGAGTGCAGTCAATCGACACACAAAATATTAAAAAAATTAAAACCCTCGGTCAGTTACAGAACTCTCGGTCAAGTGCGAGTCGGACTCGCTTACCGAGGGTTATTCAAAATACAATACTTTTAAGTAGCTTAAGTTACAGATAGCTTAAGCTACTTAAGCTGTCAGTGGGATGACTAAAGGCTTGTCCTGCTTTGTCCTCTACACTGACGGCATAGAAACTCTGTGCTTACAGGGTCGGCATCGCGAGTGTGGCTTCTCTGGTGTTACACACGTCCATAGTAGGTAACCACTTTTCATCAGGTGGGCCGTGCGCTTGTCTGCCACCTAAGTGGTATAAAAAAAAAAAATTTGAATACGTAGACTTAGAAGTTTGATTTTCACCTTGAATATATTGAAAAAAAGTCTTGGCAGACTGACAGACGGACAGAGAAGTGAGCCTATTAAGGTTCCGTTCTTTTTTCCTGTTGAGGTACGGAACCTTGAAAAACTTTGGGATTCCGTAATCAAAAGTACCACATCAATTTGTATCACTCAATATTCTCCAAGAGTGTTACTAAGGTATATCGAATAGTATCAATACTTTATCATCATCTCGATCGATTCTCGGTGCTGCTCATATCGGCTCTTCGTCATTCGTGACTCGTGACTGCGCTTCAATAAGCAGTGGCGCCTACGTGCTACTCATGCCAACCATTGGTTCCAGTAATTGTTTACGAGTCGATTTAACGTTGCATGTAGGTGAGCAGGGAGGGAGTTGGGTGTTTAAAGATTATGGAATTTGGAGGAAAATATGACATTAAATGAATAAGTAAACTATTAATTATACTGTTGATTGATGGCCCTTGGTGGAATATATTATTACACATATTGAGAACTCACTTGTACTTTTCCACATTATTATTAATTGTTATTAGACCTGACCGGTTTCGCCTTACGGTATTACGGCAACCGGTCAGGTCTAAAAACAATTAAAAATAATGTGGAAAAGTACAAGTGAGTTCTCAACATGTGGAACAAGTATACTGTGTAATTGTATTATACAGTGACTTCTCTGTGGCACTACCCAACAGGACACAACTGATAGTGTTAAGGAGAATACAAACATAGTTTATTGTTGCCTGTTTTTATACTGTTGGATAACTACCAAGCACCATCATTCAACAGTATTAACAGACTGTGGGATAAGTTTATGAGCATTTTTGATTCCTAATTTTGTGTGTGTGATTCCCGAGGTTAGCAAATTGATACTGGGTTCTTCTATAACTCTTAATAAAGGTTTTCATCCTCATTCCAAAAATCTCTTCGTTCCGGTTCGTTACTGGTTAGGGCCTTGGACGATTGTTTTCGCTGAACTACGTCCACTGCTCTGTAAGTTCTGTAAGAATACAGACACGGTAAACCCGCCCACCCTCTCGCTTTCTATCCATGATTTCTCTACTAATCAGATTAATAACCATCAGTCTTAAGTAGTCTTTAGTAAGATTTTTTTTATTGCTGTCCCTGATTCTACTCCGCCACGTGGTTTCCGGCAGAGTAGAATTAGGGCCACTCCATCTCTTTCCATGTGGTGACGTACAAGGCGACTAAGAGATAAGACAGAAATATACAGTTCAGACTCAGAATCAGATGTATGGTTCGAGTCAACAATAGTGCCCGGAATACGGCAATAGGCGTACCCCCTATTACGTGGGACCGAATACAATTATTGGTGCAATGTGGGTGTTAATTCACCTCTGCTTTACCCTTCAGGGATAAAGGCGTGATGTATATGTATGCCTGAAGTAATTTCAAACGCGTTATATTTAGTTCAACTTTTTGAAACGGTTAATAATGTTACATACACTTCAATAATATCTTACGACTATTTTATCACCTCTGCCGTTACATTTTCTAAAAATGATTTAGTAGAACTATATGTAAATTAATTGTTTTATTACTATAAACATATGGAATTTCAATTATACAGTATTCGAAGTGATAATTGAATTAATTAAGGAGCTGTGGCCTCCGGCGTCGCTAGTGTACAACTTGCTCTTTTCATAATATATGGCTTTTAATAATACAAAAGTATATTTTTATTACTAAGCCGACAAACAAGCACACATAACTATTACATTTATTACTACGTTACTAAAGTGAAATAAGCAAAACAAAATCATTGCTAAATTATTAAATTAGATCTAAAATAGTAACCACTAGCTTTTGCCCACGGCTTTGCCCACGTAGAATCTTGTTTCCGTGCCCGCTACCCATGGGAATCTTATCCCGGGATGAATATATGTCAGTAAAGTATATGTCATTTCAGAGTGTAATCTATCCCTGTGCCAAATTTCATTCTAATCTGTTCAGCCATTAGAGCGTGAATAACAAATATACAGACATCTTCACAAACTTTCACATTATTATCTAATAGGATTCCAGTTATAAAGATTACAACATAGTAAATTTATCAATAGCCGCTTGGTTCCCGGCACAGTAGAATTTGGACCACCCCATCTCTTCACATGCGGTGTCGTACAAGGCGACTAAGGGATAGGGCTGTTTAACATCAGACAGATATATACGGCCCAGACTCAAACTCAGATGCATGGCTTGAGTCAACATTAGTGCCCGAAAGACGACAATAATGTTGACTTTGACTATTAAAAGTTATTGTAGGTACCTATGTAAATTTAACAATAGGTACAGTAATTTTACAGGAGGTTTACAATCAATGAAAAATTCTGGATGAAGAACCGCAGGCTATAAAATATCGGGCCGGGTGAGGTGCGAATGATATGTTTCAGATAATCTCACCTCCGGTATCCTGCAGCCCACACAGCAGGCGTTTGTTTTAGTCGGTTCAAGTGCGACATAACCTCCCACACTGGCTCCGGAGGTGGTATCCGTAGGGATTTGGCGCACATTAAAAAAAATAAAAAAGGCTATAAAATATGTATCTAAATGCGGCCCTGCAACGGCCACCACTCGTTTACAGTACTCCTTGTATCCTCAACATCTATGAATATTGAAGGGCTACCAGTACATGAGAACATTCACCATATTAATTCCACTTACGAAGCAAACGTGTTCGCCAACTGTGTCAACGTATGCCGCGATGATAAAATATGATAATTGAAAGCCTTGTTGATAAATTTACTTTGAAAGTACAGTCAATAACAAAAGTAGCTTTTTTATATATCACTTAGGCAACAGGCACACGGCTTACCTGATGGAAAGTGGATAACGTGATCTATGGATGTGTGCAACAAAACACAGTCACACTTCTGCTGCCTGTACCTGTAAGATCTTCATATTATATATAGTCGCTTATAGTATATATAATATGTATGTATTTACAAAAAAAAAGTGTCTAAGTTATCCGCATTCTAGATCCCATAAAACAGTTTAAGCTATGCTTACCATGGGTCTAGATAGCGTTGTGTAGAATGTCGTGGAATATTTATTTATAGTCGCATATTATATAGTCATTTAAAAAGTTTCATATATATTGTAATTTATTGTTAACCTTAAGTCTAAAACCTTTCATACAATAATAAATAAAACATGGAATATATTAGCTTCGTCCTTTGACGATAGGAAAACTTAATCCACTTTTTTCCTTAGTAATTCACTTGTACTATAACTTGTAACTTGTATGTATAAAATACTGTGGAAAAGTACAAGTAACGCACTTGTACTTTTCCAATATGTGTAACAACGAATTCCACCAAGTGCCATTAATCAACAGTAGGTATAGTTTTTTCATTAACTGTACATCATCATTCATCACAACTCAGTGGGGGTCAGCATTCCAGTCTAACTGTGATCCGGCTGAACTGCGATATTACCCGTGAAGTGACTGCTATCTGACCTCTACAAATGTCTTACATAAAGTTTTATTTATTCTACTGCGGTAGCAGACAAGCACACGGCCCATCTGATGGAAAGTGGTTACCGTAACCTATGGACGTGTGCAAAACCAAGGTGTTCTATGCCTACAGTGTAAAAGACAAAGGATAAGCTTTTTGTCTTCCCACTAACGGCACCAAAACTCTCCAGTGACCTCTAGCTACTCTACACACCGCCGGGAACACAACACGAGGTTGTAATGGCCGCGGTATTCTGTAGGGCGGACTTCCCCAGCCGGTCTGCTCAATTTGGCGGAAATACCGTCGTGTCCTACCTCCTGCGAAGTAATTTATCATCATAATTTCATTTATCTATAAACACGAAGTTATGACATTACACCTGTTACTTGTTATTATTTTATTTTCTTTATCTTCTTCATCCTAGCGTCCCCAGTCGGATGCTTTCACCTCGGAGTCCGGGGTCCGCTTTACCGGTCTAACTGCGTCTTCACTGAACTTTGATATTTTCCGTCATAATGTTATTTTCTTTATAACCCAACGATATTCGCATTAAAATCTTATATATTGTTTATTTTCGCATGTCAATAGAAATGATGCATAATATTTTTCTTTATAACTCCATGTCTATATGATATCAACAAGTTCAAAGTCAAAGTCAAAAATCATTTATTCTGCATAGACTATTAAATCGGAACTTACAAAACGTCAATATAAATGAATGCCGCGTGGTTCCCGGCAGAGTAGAATTTGGATCACCACATGTCTTACCGTGCGGTGTCGTACAAGGCGACTAAAGGATGGGGCTGTTTAACATCAGGTTGATATATACAGCCCAGACTCAGCCTCAGATGCATGCCTTGAGTCAACAATAGTGCCCGGAAGACGACAATAGCCTCACCCCCTATTACGGGACCGAATTCAATGATTGGTGAAATGTGGGTGTTTATTCACCTCTGCCTAACTCTCCGGGGCTAAAGGCGTATTTATATGTATGTATGAATGTATTTATGAAAGACTAGTTTAGCGGCGGCCCCGACTTGAGAAGACCCCGGCAAGAAACTCCGCGGGCATTCTTTTTTTGGTCTATTTACAAACATTTACTAAGTCTACTCAGTCTAAACTCGCATAACACACGCATGACGTAGGTATATTGTTTATAACAAAAAGAACGATACTGTTGCCAGGTTTCTGCCATTCACCAATATTTAATTGCCGTTATACAGTCGGTTTGAAACATTCTTTCAATGTTTATTGTCCATTACTGTTTGTATCTTTTACTGAAGCTATTGCGCAATTGCTACATAGATAGGTAGGTACTACATTATTACAAATATCTTATACTAGTCAACCTGCCCCGGCTTCGCTCTTGGCATACATCAAAACCCCGCATCACTACTTTAAGCCATTTACATACCTCTGTGGCGTAGCGGTAGAACGTTCGACTTCTACGTAGGAGGCGCGGGTTCGATTATGTATATTTGCATTGGCTTGGGTGTTTCTATGTATGATGTGTATATATTTACAAAAAAATAGTATCTAAGTATGTTTATCCGCGTCCTAGATTCCATAACACAAGCTAGTTAAGCTATGCTTACCATGGGTCTAGATAGCGCTGTGTGGAATGTTGTGGAATTTATTATTTACTAGCTTTTGCCCGCGGCTCCGCCCGCGTGGATGTCGGTTCCCAGGGTGGACAACCCTTATCACTAAGGGGTATGAAAAATAGATGTTGGCCGATTCTCAGACCTACTCAATATGCTCACAAAATTTCATGAGAATCGGTCAAGCTGTTTCGGAGAAGTACGGGAACGAACATTGTGACACGAGAATTTTATATATAAGATTATAACCATGCCTTTATCGCCGGAGGGTTAGGCAGAGGTGCATAAACACCGACATTTCAGCCATATAAGCCCGCAACTTATTAATTTCCAAATAATGGTAATCTGCCATTTTTTGTCATATATGATTACTACACCGTTCTGTTAAGTAGTAGTGTGATATTATATAACTAGTATCTACAAATTAGGATATCCATCGTTTTATCTAGATCTTTTATGACACTTTCCATGCGAAGCTTAGTACTTGTTAACTAATCGTAATATCGTTTTGTGTTGTCTGTTTTTTCGGCTGAGCGACAAACCGAAATTAGTATGGTGACTTTTGCTAAAAATGTAAATCGACATAATTAACACTTAGCACGATATTTGAACCTGTAATGAATCACCAGGGTCTTTTTAAGGGGAATACTCTAACCAGCTGCTCTACCTGGACACTTTCTGGGTATTGGCACTTCTATTTGTATACTTTATACCCAAAACTGTTTAGAATAAAATTATTCTGTTCTCCGTTATTATAAATTGCTGTAATGTATTGTGGTAACCTTTATTTGTTAATATAGTCATATCACTGAGCTGTATAATCAATCGCATAGAATTACATGAATAAAAATAACCGCCATACACAAAAACCATAAAAGGCTACGCTAACAGTGGCTTATCAGAAATTTATTCAGCGATAACTTGCGTACTTCATAATGACAAAATTGTCGTGTAAGTACCGCCGAGCGAAAGTTGTATCGAACGGCGGCGCCCGCGCATAACCCGAGTAATACCAGATATTAATATTTTCACCGCTCCATCGGGCTGGTTTATGGTGTTGTAAATCACCATGTGAATTAATATGTTTAGTACTTAATTTGTTTTAGAATTATGCAAGGAATTTCGAAAGATTTTTTGTAGTTACTTTTAACTCTTGGAATGAAGGTTTGATTAATTAATAGTCTCACAGTCGATGTGTGTGTGTGATTCTTTTTTCCGTCTGATTAAACAGCCAGACATTTTTTTTAGCTTCAAGCTTCTTGTACATGCACCCTTAAATTTAGTAAATAGGTCAACAAATTCAAACTTTTTAATAAGTTATAAAAAATATTTTCACATTGCCAGTTGCGCTACTGTGAAAATGGCACACGCAAGCACACCTCTTCAACAGTACATAATAATATGGTAACTGTTAAATACAATTTCCATATTTAAACATAATTGCAGAAAAAAAAAGAAAATCAATTTACATCAACGTATTTTCCATACGTTCTCACGAACTGGCGATATGTTCAGAAACTCCTCCGGGCACTGCAACCCGCCTCTTAGCTCGTTGCCGTAATCACTAAATTACCGAACCTTTAGTGTGCACAGCATGAAAAATAAATACTTTACCTGTTTATGCGCGATACATGCTAAAAAGCCGTGAGGGTATTTTATTTTAAAATATGGACGCGTGTTAAGGTCAAGCTGTGGTAGAAAAATTAAGGTACTTAAAACAAAGATAATATTTACACATTCATAGCTCCCGACGAGGGCCAGATTGATAGAGATGGCCCTAGGTCAGCCAGGGTGCGAGTAATATGCTTGTTAACCTCACCTTCGGGTATCCGTGGGGATTTTTCGCCCGTAAAAAAACATTCACATACATTTAACATACGATCCAAGTAAAGATTTAAAAGCTTACAGGTTAGGTTAGTTCCTATGTCACGATTGCATCCGAAGTATTTACCGAAGTAAGCCCAGGGTCCACCTATCGACTTTTCCTCCTTCACAATGTGATCATTGGTACGGACACTTACCAATGTGAACATTGGCTTGACGTCGTAAAAGGTGAAATACACTTTTTACGACGTCAAGCTAGCACTTCTTGGGTCTACCCCTTCAGCTGGTATTTACCGAAGTAAGCCCAGGGTCCGCCTGTCGACTTTTCCTCCTTCACAATGTGATCATTGGTACGGACACTTACCAATGTGAACATTGGCTTGACGTCGTAAAAGGTGAAATACACTTTTTACGACGTCAAGCTAGCACTTCTTGGGTCTACCCCTTCAGCTGGTATTTACCGAAGTAAGCCCAGGGTCCGCCTGTCGACTTTTCCTCCTTCACAATGTGATCATTGGTACGGACACTTACCAATGTGAACATTGGCTTGACGTCGTATAAGGTGAAATACACTTTTTACGACGTCAAGCTAGCACTTCTTGGATCTACCCCTTCAGCTGGACCCGGCGGAGACGGCATCACCAGACATTTGTTACACGTAGCACGACGATTGCCGCAAAACGCGCCCTACTTCGAGAGGAAGCCTGCACCAGTATCTTGTCCTTCAATCAGCAGGTGTATTGGTTTACTGATGAGGTTTGGCTTAAGCCCCGAAGATCTGGGCGTAAACTTGGTGGTCTCCCATGCAGTAAAAAAGAGTCATTAATCCACCCGATGGGATCTTCTATAGCCCTATATATGCCAGAGGCTAGCTCACTCACGGCAACAGATGGCCCAAGACGGCCATGCGGTTTTAGTCGGTTCGAGCCCGACATAACCACCCCGCTGGCCTC
Organism: Eilema griseolum; assembly: GCA_963662185.1. NCBI lineage: Eukaryota > Metazoa > Arthropoda > Insecta > Lepidoptera > Erebidae > Eilema > Eilema griseolum. The sequence continues at coordinate 18,769,711 of OY759248.1, read as the reverse complement.
GGCGGGGGGTATCAGAATGGATTCCACACGTTAAAAAAAAATTACTGTCAGTACATTATAGTAAAAAAAACGAGCAAGCTAGTCTTACTCTTAACTTGCAAACTCGTTTTTCGGTCAGTGAAGGCACCCACTTGATTGGATGATTGACTCGTCCCGTATAAGGCGAAAAAAGTGTATAAAAGAACTTAACGACATGTTATCGAGATTGTAAACAAAATCATAAATATCCTCTGTTAGTTATAAATTCCATGGCTTGTAAAGCTGCACCTTGCTAGATTGTGTTTAACGATATCGACAAACGGTTGACACAATGGTCAGATATCTACACAGCGTTTGTGAAATGACCACAATAGTGTGTAGAATTGAATAGGCAGTTTGAGATTATCATTAATAATCATTATGGACACACCTACAGATTTAGACATTATCATATAGTTAACGACTATTATTGGATGCTGGTTGAACGTTCTACAGATAATACCTACTTGTGATTCATATATTTTGTTGTTATGTGCCTGTATAGATGTCAGTTGATAATTTTCGGAATATAGATTAATTTATTTGACAATCATTAAATGAAAACAATAATGGTAGGTAAATCAAAAGAGTTATAAGTATTTCATTTAACACCAAAATCTTACCATTATGATGTTAATTGAAAAGTAGAAACTTTTTTTGTAGAATGTTGTACGTAACGGAGTTTTTCATCGTGACTAGTAGTTATCAAAAGTGCAATCGAGAAATACAACATTCGAACTTGCCTCGTGACAGTCTTACTTATTGTTGAAGAGCTCTTTTTGAGAATAACTAAAACATTTTTTGAGTAATCTCGTAAACGTAGGAGGTAGGACACGGCGGTATTTCCGCCCAATTGAGCAGTCCGACTGGGAAAGTACCTCCGTCCCACAGAATACCGCGGTTATAATAACTTCGTGTTGTGTTCCCAGCGGTGAGTAGGGTAGCCAGAGCTCACTGGAGAATTTGTGCTGTCAGTGGGATGACTAAAGGCTTGTCCTGCTTTGTCCTTTACACTGACGGCACAGAGACTGTGCTTACAGGGTCGGCATCGCGAGTGTGGCTTCTCTGGTGTCAAACACGTCCATAGGCCACGGTAACCACTTTCCATCAGGAGGGCCGTGCGCTTGTCTGCCACCGAAGTGGTATAAAAAAAAGGAAGACATTAACTACGTAAGGACGGCTACAAGGGGAGAGGAAGACCAAAGTGGAGATGGATGGACTGTCTGTAAGGTAATATGGCTAGGAAGGGAGTGAATGTTGAGATAACTGCTACCAGAGATGAATGGAAATAGCATACGTGTTGCACCCCAAATAAATATGGTATAAGGGCAGGAGAATAATAAAGAAAGATTTATTTGTTTTTTTTTTTTCAAACATTAATAAAACATTCTTGTTTTTAAACCGAGAAAAAACAAACTAAAAATAATTAGGAATGCACTTTCTAGAATTTATTTCTGTGAACTATCTCAGGAATCTGACTGCGAATAACATTTGTTAGCCTCGATGCTTTCAAGACTGACATTGATGCTTTACGCATAACAAAAGATTTCGTTCAGCAATAGTTTATAGACTCGTAAACAAGATAATCGATTTATTTCCGAACTGTTCATGTTTTATTTAAAGTTACATTCTATCGAGATGTAATAAAACCTTCACCGATTCTATTGTGCACGTGTTAGTGTATGTACGTTATCGAATAAAACGGAATTGAATATCGATAAAATTTAATATCGATGCGAATGTGATAAATTGAACAATTCTTCATATCTATCTAATACCAATTAAAAAATGAATATATTGCAAATCTTTTCACTTATTTAGTTTTTTAGTAATATACTACAGTATTCATGGTTATTTATTTTGTAGCTAGCATTCTCGTGGCTCCACCCGAGTCATATTCTAACCATGTGCCCGGGACCAACAGGAACCTATATATAATAAAGCTGTTCCAGGTGTAAACTCATCTAACTGCCCTTGTTCTAATTACTTGGGGTCGGTACAGCATGTCATTCTCTTCCAAACTTTCCAGTCACGTGTCACTTACTCTGTCACTCTCTTCTTCACGCGAACCATCCATCTATTCATAGGTCTACCTCTGCTCATAAAACCATCAAATCTATATTTATATTTTAAAGCTATTTTACAACATTATGACATCTTTTCTCATAATTATGGCCATACCACGACAGTCACTTTGTGCAAAATTTCAGCCAGTCGAACAGTTCTCACATACCGTCTATACCATGGTGAGTGTTCTGATGAGCTCTTCCAATTAGTCCCACCCTCCCCTTTCCTACACAGGACAACACGTGCAGGTCTTAGATGTCACCCGCACACGGTGCAGAACATCCGATCAAGAACCAAGCGGTTCGGTGACTCTTTCCTCTGTCGCACCCTTAAGGTCTGGAATTCATTACCAGCTCACGTGTTTCCCTCTTCCTACAGTCCCGGGTCCTTTAAGCGGGGCGTGAAAAAGCATAATATATGATGAGACCGTCAAGCTGAGTGTCGCCATTGTCACACGGTATGTGTAGGTAATGGCGACCCTCCTTTCTGAGGCATCAGGCATCTACCATCAGGCAAGGTGAAGTCTAATTGACGTGTTCTATATATTTAAAAAAAAAACATGGCTGAGTTCACCAGCGAAATCGATCCAAACTATCGTTTAAATTGACACCTACTGCCTACCATGCTTACCTACACGTAATAAGAAACGTAAAAACTGTTGCTTATTACACGATCAATTATATCTGACATTTAAAATGATGCTCTACTTTTTAATTTAATACCTTTGGTAAGTAATTTTTTGTCGTTTCTTAAGCCGTCAATCACGAGATTGTTTTAAAGGAATATTAATAAATTGCTGGACCATTTATTTATGTTATGCGAGAATCTGACGCTGCGTGATAATTGGTTCGTCTCACGGCAATCCATCAGACGGTCCTTGTTGATACAGGTATTGCCATATTAAATATTACTGCGTGGTTACCGTGGATAATGGATTTTTGTACTTGATACGCTTGTAATTTCTTTCTTTTTTTTAATCTTTGTGTTGCTACAACATTTCATTAGAAAATGGCGTTGAAATATTCTATATTAGATTTAAATGAAAGTAATAAAAAAATGTTAAGGTGCTTTTTTACCGACAAGAATTTCTCATTAAATACCAGGGGATACCCTGCTGCATTTTTCTCTAGTCGCAATAAAGCCGAGAATGGCGAGTGAAAACGCGGGACATAGCCAGTATATTTATAAACATAAAAACAACACGGAGTCAACAGATTTACTTTACTTAACTATCTAGCTTAACTGGTACAGTTAAGTCCATGTTTCATTAATTAAAACCAGTAATGCAAATGTTTAATTATAGGTGATACGCAATTACCTTATGTCATGTTTGGTTGCTATCTAGATCTCCTACCAGGACTTCAATTAACATGGGTAATTAACTGTATAGGAACTATAAACAACCGCGGTAGCCTAGTGGTGTGGGTAATGAACTGCTGAGAAGTGACTGACTTTTCGATGCTTTTCGAAGTTATGTATGTATTTATCGTAGGTTTATATGTGCCCGGTTAGTGGCAATAGGCTCACCACCTTATTACATTGGGACCTAAACATAAACTGGCGAAATGTGGGTGCTAGCACCTCTGCCTACCCCTTCGGGGATATAGGCGTGAGTTTATGTTGTGTTATTAACTATATATACATATATATCAATACAGATATAGTGATCGGTGGCATTATTTTGCTTGACAATGAATTTCAATAGATAGATAGATAGATAGATAATTCTTTATTGTACACCAATAGATTACAGTTAAATTTGTAGTGAGCATGCATACAGTTTAATGTACAATGGGCGGCCTTATCGCTGGAAGCGATTTCTTCCAGGCAACCTTGGGATGGACAGTAGTGTAATAAAGCAAAAGATTTGGTGTAGTTAGCAAATAAACTAGAAACAAGGATATAATATATTAAAAGATACAAAAAGAAAGATAGATATGAGAGAAATTCAAATAAAGTTAAATAAATATACAACTTTAGCACATAAATAGATTTTTTATTGGTTAGCCACTGGACTAGAATGGACAGCATCTGTGCCGTGGCGGTAGTGAACGTGGCCGCTACGCAGGAGGCGCGCGTTCGATCCCCGCTCAGTGCAAATATTTGTATGCATGAATGTTCATGTTCATAGCCATGTGGCTATTTGCATTGATCTGGTCGTACCTCGGAGGGCACGCCAAGCCGACGGTCCCGGTGACCATACGAACCTCTATAGCAGTCGTTACGGATAGTTGGAGCCCTAAAAAAGTCCAACAATTAGTCCAACTGCTTCGATACTTGGGTCGTAGAGGTCAGATGGCAGTCGCTTCACGGAAAATATCGATGTTCAGCCAAATGGGATTAACGCTAGGATGAAGAAGAAGCACTAACCTACATAATATGCTTACGTACTATTATCTATACGATTAAAAAATGGAAAATTATCCGTGTCTGTACATTGAAGATTTAATTTTTTTTTTTAATATAGGTCACGTCAATTTGACTTCGTCTTACCTGATAGTAAGCTGAAGGCAGTCTAGGAAAAGAGGGTCACCATTACTTACATGTACCTTGTGACAATGGTGACAGCTTGACGGCCTCATCATATGCTTTTTCACGCCCCGCTTAAAGAACCCGTGACTGTAGGAAAAAGGAAACACTTGAGCTGATAATGAATGAATGGTGCGACAAAGGAAAGAGTCACCGAACAGCTTGGTTCTTGTTTATATTAGATTAATAATTCTGAACATACGCGAGATGGACGCAAGTACTACAGAACGAATTTTTATAAGGTTTTTTAGAAAGATCTTTGTCAGGCTGAAAATCTTACGCATGCTATTTCGAAATTGGTTTAGTAAAACCGGAGTACTGGAGATTTGACTAAAAAGCGTGGTTATCATCAGCCACGCAGGCGGAGGCGAGAGTATAAACTATTTTACAATACTAGTATTACTGTGAACAGTAGACCTTACGAACACACTTTTTTCGCGTCAGAAAACAGGTTCTCAATATTTCAGCCAAAAATCATCAAAATCTATTCAGAAATAACGTGACAGCAATTCTCCCCTATCGATAAAGCTTTCAATCTCAATCAAAACCAACTTTCATCAAAAAAAAAACCTTCATAGATGCGGACAAAACCAAGTCGGCCACTTAGTTGTTCACTTCGCTCGGTCAATTATTATATTATATTAGTATTAAAGTTATCGATATATTTACTATGTTGTGTTGTTCTGAGTTTCCGATATTTCTCTGCTGTTGCAAGCACCATGATCACGGAGGAACTACAGGAACTTAAATATCCAGATAACTTTAATGTTAATGTGAGTGACCATGATAATAAATTATACTATAATGCTCATTATATTTGTCAGGTTTTGTTAGTCAAACCGTTAAACTTAAATAGGAAGCGATGTGTTTTGGCCGCCATGATCAAAATTCACTGATAGCGATTGAATTTGTTCATTAATTTCCATATTGAGACCACTACAGATCTTGTCAAGAAAAACATTAACATTATTGATTGTGGTGAAGAAGTGTTTTAAGGCAGATGTAAAGCTATATATTTAATAGTTATAGTCATGTCCGACTACTTTTTCTAAAGCATTTCCTGCGTCAGTGATAAATATGTGAATTTATGCGGTGAAAATAAATTATTTATGTTATAAATTATTGTATTTATTACCTTCAGAATTGGTCCGTTCTGATAAGTTTTTGTAATTTTGCCAAATATTTTTCTGGAAAGTATGTGTACCATAATAGGTTTTTTTATATTATTGTATATAGTAGATACATTTTTTTTCTTTTGTGGGTAGGTAGATACTGTTAAAGTGGAGCGCTGCTATTTTATCTGAACATGTGATTGTTATTATGATGGAATCAAGTCAAATGATACCACTCTCCACACTCACAGACTACCTCTTGCCTGATCCAAAGATCCCGAATTTAGAAGAACTTGGTCCGCCAATATCAGAAAATCGAGATGTTTTTTTTTATGTACGACACGCCAACTTGACTTCACCTCGCCTGATGGTAAGCTAAAGGCAAATTTTCAGGAAAGAGGGTCACCATTACAGGCACTAGGTGTTACAATGGTGGCACTCAGCTTGGTTGGCGGCCTCAACAGATGCTTTTTCACACCCCGCTTAAAGGCCCCTGGACTGTAGGAAGAAGGAAACACGTGTGCTGGTAATGAATTCCAAGTTGAAGATTGTTTTTACCGAATGCTTACCTCGCAACGCCGTAAAACCGTTTCTTCTTATTTTTTGTCCAATACTGACAAGTCTCACTTTTCAGTCTCACAAGACTGACAAGTCATAACAAAAACATAATTAATTTACTTAAATACATACACAATTTAGTCACAAACTTCGCATAAGACTTAAAAACTTCTCTCTTTCTTTCCAGGTTTGTAGACCAGACATCGACTGCACGCTACTAGAAAACAAATGGCGGTACATAGAAGACTTCACATGTCTCGCCGCCAAGTCTAAACTTCAGAAAGAGATGAGGCTCTCCTTCCCTAGTGGACACTCTTCTTTCTCTGCCTACACCATGATTTACTTCGCTGTAAGTTGTTTGAAACTGTTATTGAGAGTTCAGAACATTGAATAGAGTCTTGAGAGAGAGAATTGAGTAGAGACTATGTTTATATATATTAGTGTTCATAGCCGACTTTACGATCGAGAGATACCGGGTTCGTATCGTGACCATTACACTACTAACAATGTGACGACGCTTTTATCCCTGGACGGTTAGGTAGAGGTGAATTAACACCCACTTTTCACCTATTATTGATTTCGGTCCCATGTAATAGGGGTCAAGTCTTCTGGGGGCTATTGTTGACTTAAGCCATGCATCTGAGGCAGAGTCTAGACTGTATATATATCTGGTGTTAAACCTTGTACGACACCGCATGGGTAAAGATGGGGTGGTCCAAATTCTTCTCTGCCTATAATATTTCTTTAAATTACGCTGATTGGGTACGCAGAGGGTAACTTTCATATTTCGAATCTTATTTTTACCCTACTACGGCGAAGCAAAAGAAGGGTTAGCATTTTGATAGGCTCTGTATGTATGTATGTATGTATATATGTATGTAGGTTCATCTGTTCCCTCATAGCTCCTCAACCACTTATTAGAACTGGACAAATGAGATATCGTTAGAAGCATCTTAGTCATCCGCTAGTTATAACCTATATAACATGTCACTGAATCTAATATGGCGCCCTCTAGCGGTCATAAAGTACTGTGTTCAAAAAAATAATTTGAAATAAATATATCGTGTTTGGTATCAACTGAAGGGCTTTATTGGCACATTTCAAATATGTTTAATTATATCTATTACTTGCCCCAAAATAATATAAATAAAAAATAAGTTTAAAACTAAAACCCGACAAAATCACGCTTTAAAAAGTACTAAACAAGAAAATATCAAGAATAGCCGTGGTATGCCACTTTTCCCTAGAATGTATTGTTTAGTTAGACTAAGTGGCATACGACCACGGCTATCCTTGATATTTTCTTGTTTAGTACTTTTTAGAGCGTGATTTTTCAGTAGTCGGGGTTTAGTTCTAAACATGTTTTTTTAGTAAGGGCCTTAGATTTTTAACTGGAGATACCCATAACACTGTTTTCAACCATAGACTGGACTATCCAGAAATCTTATAATCACTATTTCCATACACAGATGTACATACAAAAGAGATTCACCTGGCGCGGGTCGAAGCTGCTCAAACACGCTATCCAGTTTGTCCTCATGCTGTTCGCGTGGTACACCGTGATGACCAGAATTTCGGATTACAAGCACCACTGGAGTGACGTGCTGGCTGGCTTCATCATTGGCACACTATACGCTTTTGTCATCGTGAGTAGTTTTTTTTAAATATACAGGGTTACCTCGTAAGTCGTGCGAACCCCGTTACCTACCGACCTAACGAAATGCTTTTGTTGTTAGTACTACCTGGTACCTGAGTAACATTTATCAAAGATTATTCCAAGAGATCTAATAGCAGCCTAGCTTGTTATACCTTGTTGAATAGCTAATGAAACGTAGATATTTTTAGAGGTGTCTGCAGCCTAGGTGTCATAGATTTTTTTTTACTATTGCTGGTCGAAGTTTGACTTGTACTGATTTTTGTTTGATGCTATAACTATCAATCTTCTATCTACAACCTATTTAGTTGAGGTAACTCTATTTTTATTTTTCATAGTGATGAAGAAACTAATCTGCTACACAAAAATCGTATAACAATAAATATTTGAACAATAATAAACAAAAAAAATAGGCCAATAGACAAGAAATCGGACTTTTCAAAAAATCATCAAAAAAAATTTTAAATCCTTATAATTTGAAAAGGGTTAAGTTGGGGGGCAGGGGTCCAAGGGGAAATCTGTCAGAAATGGTGGGAACAACGACCCCTTAACGGGGTTCGCACGACTTACGAGGTAACCCTGTATATAGGACTCATTAATATGTCCGCCTCGTTTGATGGTAAGCTGAAGGCAAAGTCTCAGGAAAGAGGGTCACCAGGTCACCATTATAGACACCAACAGGTTACACGTGTTGCAAGTGTTAACGGCCTCTCTGGCGTAGCAGTAGAACGATCAGCTGCTGCGCAGGAGGCGCAGGTTCGATTCCCGCTCGATGCAGATATTTGTATATATGAATTTGTAAATATGAATGTGTATATTTGCATTGGTCTGGCTGTTTCTATTTATGATACGACACGACGGCATTTCCGTCCCAATTGAGCAGTTTGACTGGGGAAGCACCTCTACCCTATAGAATACTACAGTTATAAAAACCTTGTTTAGTATTCTCGGCGGTGGCTACACTAGCCAGAGCTCACTGGAGAGTTTTATGCTGTCAGTGGGAAGACCAAAGGCCTGACCTGATTGTGTCTTCTGTACTGACGGCACAGAAACTGTTCTTACAAGGTTGACATCACGGGTGTGACTAGGGGAGTCACACCCGTGCTGCCAACCCTGTTGCACACGTTCGTAGATAGCGGTAACCACTTCCCATCAGGGGGGGGGCCTGTGCTAGGTTGGATAAAAAACGTATTTACAAAAAAAGTGTCTAAGTCTATCAGCATTCTAGATTCCATATTAGTTAAGCTATACTTACCATGGGTATAGACCCATGGTAAGTATAGCTAAACTAATACCATATAATAATAACGTGGTGTGAAATGTAGTGAATTATTTATTTAATGGTAGCCCTTGCTGGCCTCTGCTGATGCTTTTTCATCAGGTGTTATATCTTTGCTAATATAGCATGAAAAACTCAACCTATCCATGGAAATATACCCAGGGTACACCTCATCCGTGTTGGTAGGGTCTCGTAGAGTACACTCCAGACCCTACCAACACGGATGAGGCTCTGGTGCAGGCTTTCGGATGGAGGGGTCAAATGGTTATCGCTTCGCTACTCAAACCCGGTATTATAAGAGTTGAAGGTTTTTTTATACCACTTAGGTGGCAGACAAGCACACGGCCCACCTGATGGAAAGCGGTTACCGTGGCCTATGGACGCTCGCAACACCAGAGGAGTCACACTCGCACTGCCGACTCTGTAAGCACAGAGTTTCTGTGCCGTCAGTGTAGATGACAAAGCAGGACAAGCCTTTAGTCTTCCCACTAATAGCACAAATTTTGTAGTGATCTCTGGCTACCCTGCTCACCGCTGGGAACACAACACGAAGTTATTATGGCCGCGGTATTCTGTAGGGCGGAGGTACTTCTCCAGTCGGACTGCTCAATTGGGCGGAAATACCGCCGTGTCCTACCTCCTATACAAAGATTCTTCCAATGTCTGCAAGTGTGACTTTGCCGCCTATTACTAGAATCCTAGCAATTGCTTTTCCCATTTTCCAAGCGACCACAATATGGGGTTCTTCAAAAAGCCATTAGAAGTTTCTTACATCGGCAGTACGAGTGTGACTCCCCTGTTATTGCACATGTCCATAGGTTTTTTTAATATAATATTATAATATATATATATATATATATATATATAATAATAATATAATAAATTATCCTAAGCAGTATAAAAAGAGATGGCCCTGGGTCGACCGGGGTGCGAAGGATATTCCTATCAACCTCACCTTCGGCAACCAAAGCGACCCAGAGGCGGCGCGTGAGTCCGACATAACCTCTTCCACCGGCTCCGATGGGGGGTATCCGTGGGGATTTTGCGCACGTAAAAAATGAAAGTACCTAGTATAGAATTATCGTTTTTGTTAAAACTCTTTTTTTCTCCCCAGTACGTCTGCGTCTCAAACCTGCGCAAGAACAGCTCTCGTTCGCGCAGCCACAACCACGACGGAGAGCTCCGAGCGACCAACGGAAACACCCGAGTGCCTGTTTGACAGTCATCCCCTGTCAGCTCCCGGTGCGACAGCGGTGAGGAACTATGATACGAACAGCCCACTGTCTCGTGGATATCGCACGAGTACATAGACTCGTGTAGACAGTCACGGGAATAACGTCCCTATGTGTGTGAAATGAAGGAACAAATTTGTGTGTGTGTTGATTGAATCTGGGTGCTTGTGTACAGGCTGGCCTAATTTTGTAGTACTATTTGACCAGGGAATACTAGTTTAAACTAGTATCGAGTGAAATAATTTGAACTAGTATGAAGTGAATTAACGGCTAAAATGTAGGTTCTTGTAAGTTACGTGATTTTTCATTGTAAATTATAATTTTAAAAAGTTGATAAACACTCAAATATGCAGGTCCGAATGCGATAGTGGCTAAAAGATTACAGTCTCCACTACTATCTAAGTCGGATATGCACTTTTTCGAATTAAAATTTACATAAAAACGTAAATATAGTAATAGTGCAAATCTTTATTCGTATTCATAACTAAAATTTAGTTCAATTCATTATAATGAATATGAATTTTGACGTATGACGTCAATAGCATAGTTAATTATAACTAACATAATTTCTGCTTCTGAACTAGGCATAATTAATATTTTTATCACTTTTGCCTACTAACATCACAAGATTTGAAATATACCACCGTATGGCGACGAGTCAAACAGGTCTAAATTTGCAATTTAATAAGAATCTTAGCACTTATACAATAAGTAATTTATTACCTTGTAGGTCCAGTACTTTAAATATGTAACTATGAAAAGGTACAGTCGACGAAGCAGATATACACCTTTTTATAATAAAGATGTATAAAAAGATATACTCATCTCCTTTGCCGACTGTACGTAATCATTTTTTGTGTATATGAAACACAACATAAAGGACGGCCATGTTGCGAAACAAGCATTCGCGGTTATATTCGATTTTCGAATTGTAAATTTTTTAAATAAATATTAGAGCTATTTAAAAAAAACTACTTATTAAAATTTATTGTTTATAGTTGGTGTAATTTAAATTTGTTTCTTTATTTAAATATTTATTTATTGGCGTTTTCATTTCACTTCGGTGTTAGCTTATTTGCATGGGTTGATATTAATTATACTATCATGTTACAAATATCATTCGGACCTGTATACAGTACAGTACAGTATACAGTAACGGGTTTTGGCACGTTAGGATACAGAAGGAAAGTGTAGTTAAGATTGGCTTGCTTCTGTTAGACTGACCTGGCCCACGATTCTACTAAAGCAAAACCAATATCATACCACAGATACTGCAAAATATGGTATTGAATTTTAGACTTTATTTCTATATTCAAAATGTAATCCAAAGAGTTTCATTACAATTTTACATTGAATCTGCAAAAGGCCTTTTAATTTTCGACTTTAAAAGCAACGCTTTAATGTCTAAAATTAAATGGATTTTTATGAGTATTCGTGGTATGAGAGTGGTTTTGCTTTAGTAGAATAGAGGCCCAGATTGATACTTTCAGAGAGTAGTTAAAACCGTTTGTGTTTCAAATTAAAAAAGATATCAAGCTGTAAACACGCAATGCGCGATAGAGAGAACGCTCTAGAAAACCGAAGTAAGCCGATCTTTCCCGAACTCCCACCCAATGTATTAAAACTGTCAAATCTAAAGTCGAATACTGTCTATATGACATATTTGTAGAAGGCATGATGTTTTCTTAAACTCTATGCACCGATATTTGTAAATACATATTTTAAAAATATTTGTAACATGATAGTACAAACGTAAACGATATTTCATAATATGATATTTTGAGGATTGTGCAATCTGATATATATGTATACTTGTATAGTTGATAACCATTGTATATAATATAATATATTATGATAGTTATAAATGTATAATGTAGGTTTTTATTTTTAATATCCTGTAAGGCTATATCATATTTGAAACTCTCGAATTGTACACATATGGCAGTTAATGTAGATAGGTTTTAGATAAATGATATTTCGTTGATGTGGCAACGATCGAAAGTAGCGTTTCGATCGAAATCACGAACCTGGATTGCATTTCGGTTGAAATGTGCGATCGTTGCGTTTCAAACCCATTTCGATCGTAATGCACAAATCTTTGTGTTTCGGCTGAAATGTGCGATCGTTGCGTTTCAATCCCATTTCGATCGTAATGCACAAATCTTTGTGTTTCGGCTGAAATGTGCGATCGTTGCGTTTCAATCACATTTCGATCGTAATGCACAAATCTTTGTGTTTCGGTTGAAATGTGCGATCGTTGCGTTTCAATCACATTTCGATTATAATGCACAAATCTTTGTGTTTCGGTTGAAATGTGCGATCGTTGCATTGCAATCACATTTCGATCGTAATGCACAAATTTTGTGTTTAGGTTGAAATGTACGATTATTAAGTTTCAATCGCATTTTAGTATCATTTGATCGTGTTTGATGATCATTACTATCGATAAATGTGTAGACATATCAAAATTACAAATAGAGAAACTGATATTTATTATCTAGAAATAAATAAATGTACATATTTATACCATCGACAGAGATTGAGGTTATATATCAATGGCAGCTATTTTGTTCATATGCCAATGAATGATCAATCGCTATTATTAGTACCTATCTAATTTAAAAAAAGCAATACACTTTCACATAGTGTATTCACCATTCCTGAGTGATTGCTCGTAATTTGACATGTTGATTTATTGATCGTTAACTTCAATCGTTGGTAATATATGTAATATGGAATATGTACATATGGGAAATGATCATTATTTGGCTATATTATATATATATATATATTCATGTCGTTAAAAAACAAAGAAATTGTTGATTGTTGTTAATGAAATTAACTAACGGAAGGAATGATTCACGTGTCAAAATTGTTATTTTACTCATCGTGACGTGACCTTTTTACAGTGAATTTTAAAGTGACTTTAAAAATTTTACAATTTTTAAAAAAAAAAATTTTTGACATGATTTGTAAAACGCTGTTGGAAATTTTATATTAAATTTATAAAAAATAAAAGTACAATTTTAAATTATTTAAATCTTATCAAACTCGTAATGCATGTTACAATTTAATTAAACATAATATCACAATTATCACAAAAAGAAATTATCACTAATCTAAATGACTTGAAAACCAGGTCACACAGTTTGTTCCTGTGAGCTTACCATAAAGAGAATAAGCCATCTTGTTTTGAACCGTGGTCCAGAGGAAAAGGGATGAATGTACACCCTATATAGTTAAATCTCTCTCCCTATGGACCGCAGCTGGAAATAAGATTATATATGCTTGTCGTGGTAGGCTCGCTGACGAAAGTGTTCATCATATGCTGACGTTACCAGCAGCCGAATGCGGCAATTCACTGTTTGACGTTAACATATCTACTGGAAATATCTCAAAGACGACATCACAGAGTTTTAGGCCTTATTACCATCTACTTAATTTACAATTTTGGAAACTAATATTTGTAACATACATTACTAAAATGAAACATAACAAACATATGAGAATGTTATGCCAACATTAAAATTATAATTATAAAGTAATTTTAAATTTTATTATTATACAACTTAGATGCACATTTAATGTTATAGTACAACTTATTTATAAGATACGATTAGATATCACACGTATGTTATGTCAAATTTAAACAAAAAATAATTTTTAAATTATAAAATTTGTTTTTATATTACATTTGACATTAAATAAGGTATGAAAACAAATTTTATTGAATTTGTAAAAGTTGTTGACTAAATTTCATGTAAGTACGTATTTTTGTCACCAATCCATAGACAAATCCTTAACTTTCTAGTTCAAATTATGTAATGAAGACAATTCTCCTGCTCCAGATACAAGCAATTTAGCTTAATTAAATAAAAAGGTTAATTAGAATACTGATGATGTGTGACCGACGCCATTAAAAAATACAGAACCACTTGGCAGTCATACAATTGTTTCATGAATATCTTTATTTTTTTTACCTTTTTTTTTTATTTAGAATGGTTTAATAACATCTTTTTTTAACTTTGTATTTCGCTACTGACCATCCATTTTCCAACTTTCTGCGTAAGTTTCTTTGTCTTTCTTTCCAAAGATCCTTCTACAATATATTAGAAATCTTTAAAAAGACGAATATTTTTTTTTTAAATCATTCACCAGTTATAACGTGACTAAGATATTCATTCATAAAATCCATCTATTAAAACTCTACATTTTGTCTATAGATTGACAAAAACACGTACAGGCAGCTCATTATTAAAAAATATTAGTCATAATAAACAATGAAGTCTCGAAGACAGCTGTAATGTATTTTTATACTGTGATATAGGCTTTTAAAAAGATATGAGATCGGAGTTTGAGTCTGAGTGGACAGTTAATTAATTAATAAAAAAAACACGCGGGAAAGTTTTGGGGACTGCTGATACAAGTAAAACAAAGTAACTTGTGAATGAATCGTCGCGTTTGGTGAAGGCCCAGGCGTCTTCTTCGAGTCAATGGCTAGGTCTGACATATAATGGTCTGAAGGCCCAGGGCCAGGTGAAGACGCGAGTTCAATAATTTCTGATCACCTAAAAAGTGCTCAACGGGTCTAAAGAACTTTTCACTTTAATTATTCTGTATTCATATAAGTTTATGTACTTCATAAATACATACATACGTACATACAGTCAAGCCTGTTTCCCAGCGGGGTAGACAGAGACTATAGTTTTCCACTTGCGACGATCCTGGCATACATCTTTAGCTTCTTCTACTTTCATAATTGTTTTCATGCTCACCGTACTTCATATTCTACAAATTTCAATATTATTTATTTCCTTAACCACAAGATTTTTGTGATATTTATACTCTTTTTTTACGTGCGGAAAATCCCCACGTATACCACCGGAGCCGGTAGGAGAGGTTATGTCGGACTCGAACCGACCAAAACGCACGACCCTTGTGGGTCGTTTTTGGTTGCCGAAGGACAGGTTAACAGGGATATCCCTCGCACCCCTGCCGACCCAGGGGCATCTCTCTCGATCTGGCCCTCTCTCGAGTGTGGAGACAGTTACAATATTGGCAATGTTTTATAGAAGACATTGGCAAAGTCCTTTTAATGTCTTTTTTTGCAAGTTTAGTCCCTAATAAATTTAATGTAAACATTAGATATTATGGTGTTAATTCTCAAATATTTTTTGTCCTAACAATCTCTGCACTTTTGTCGAATTATCTGTAAAAAATTAGAATTACTTATCTTTAAGACTTTGAGTATTTCTCTTTTGTTACCAAAAGGTAAGGCAAAGACTCACTTAAATCAGATTTTGTTTGGTACAAGAGATTGCACTGTTATGGCAACATTGAATTAAATTCAAGGTATGTCATTGAATATCATCTAGTGTTTACACATTTTTAGTTAATTGACTGCCCACCTGTCGTATACAATATCTCTTATAACCCTATAGAAAGAATAGTTTTAGATCCAATTAGGTGCTAGTTAAGTGTAATATAGATTAGAAAGTATTTTTGTGACTTTTTTCGTTTTAAACTATTTTAAAATAGGAATTGTTTATTTTTTCTCTTTTATGTATAATAGAACTTTACATGCACTGCCTTAGGTGTTTCTTGATGTATTGTAGCTTTTGGGGCAGTTATTTATTTTATTTTATTTTTAATGTGGTTAAAAGTTTATAAAGCATAATAAATCTGTATAAAGTGTTTTATTTTTCTTTCAAATATTTCCTACTTAGTTTTAACTTCAAATAAAGTATAAACATTTATTTTATACGATAAGGAAATCTGCTGCTACTCTTCAACTATATTATAGTGACAGATTAACAGAAATATAATTTAATATTGCCCATATTAAAATATAAATTAACCCTGGGTGTCGTTTGTTAGCTGCTTATTTTTGACGGTGAAAGATAAATTATTTATTTTATCCTGTGTTATAGCACACAGGAACCTTCAAGTGGCCCTAATGATAATATATATTTTATCGAAAAATAATGTGAAAAAGAAACGCGATCTTCAATGCATAAATTTTTTACTTATATTGCTACCAGTATCATCTATCAGTGCATCCTGTAACTATTTGGAACAAAACTTTCTTAATAGTTCCACACGTACAACACAGATGGCGTTATAATACAGTTTCTCAAATAAGGTTTTATGTCAACAAAGATTGATACAGACTGCGGTAGTAATGTAGGACAGTAAACAGCTATTATCGCTGACTACAAAGCGTATAAAAATGAATGAAGGAAGGACCCCTGTTTGTTACCGGCTACGGTACTTTTTGCAATGTTTGCTAGTGACTAATGCCACCCACCAGCCTACGTTTACCCACAGAATGTTCACTTTATCAGTACCGTGTCTAACTTTATCGTGTTTGCGTGTGCGAACCGTGCTTTGTGGAACTAAACGTTTATAAAATGATAATTTAGTGTCAAATATGGCAGCTGACAGGTTAATATGGAAAATTGCATTGGACTTCATAGTTTTGGTTTGCGGTAAGTAGTGAATTAATTACGTAATTAATTGTTTATCTGCACATATGTTTCATTTATGTTTATGCAATGTTGTTGCACTTAATACACTGTAAAAATAAACTTGACGGAAAAAATTGTAATTGAATTTACAATTAAAAATTGATTACTTACTGGTTGAGTGGTTTGTGATAGGTCGCAGTTTATGGACTGGTAGGTGCCTGCCTAATTTAATTATAGGAAATAAGAAATAATATCTACTATGATCTAATCAGAATGTTATTATGATCGCTTTTTAAGGACTTGCATGCCTAAATCTGTACATTATGATCAACAAGAAGGTGATGTAGGAAGTAAATTAGTTAAATTTATTAATAAATTAACGTTTAAATTATTTTTATCATAAGTTTTTGGCTACATCATATTTTTTCAAAGGTTTAATACTGTTACCTGGGTGTCTCAACCAATGGACTGAATCAAGGTCTTCGCGGCAAAATTCAGCATCACTAGACACTGAGTTAGGCTAGTTAATGGTTTATTTACCTGCTGCTTAACGGACGAGGCTCTGGCGCAGGCTGTCCTCTTGGGGTTAGGGGTTCAGACGGCAGTCGGCCCCGTAAAAGTCAACCAAACACTGTGGAAAAGAAGTAGGTACTCCTTTCCTACTGGAGATCAGCCCCCGGACTTCTAAGTGCAAAATAAAGAACTTATAGAAAGAATAATAGTTATAAGTAGAATATATTTTTATGCTTATTGACCGCGTGGATCCTGACAGAGTAGAATTTGGCCCACCCCATCTCTTCCCATGCGGTGTCGTACAAGGCGACTAAAGGATAGGACTGTTTTACATCAGACATCAGACAGGCCCGGACTCAGCAGATGCATAACCCAGGCTCAACAATAATGCCAGGAAGACGGCAATAGGCTCACTCCCGATTACGCGGGACCGAATTCAATGATTTGCGAAATGTTCACATCTGCTTAACCCTCCGGGGATAATATATATATATATATGTTATTATAATAGCTAGTCTGAAAGGAAATCAAAGATATATGTACAATTTGCTGATAGGTAAAGAAGGCTGGGGTTGGAATTACATTATGAGTCTGCAAAATATCGAAACACTGTCCAACAGCAAACCTACTTCCGAGGTCTGCTTGGACATACTGCTTCCCGGAAATTTATAGATAATAATATTATAAAAACTAATAAAAAATCTATAATATGAATAAGCTTAATCTTTAATAAACGTAACATAAAATATTATAATAGGTACGTTCGTTTTTAAAATTTATTTATTATCTATATCGCAAAAATTAACCGCTTTTTTTTCTTTTGACGTTCCGTATTAGATATTAAAAGGTAAACTATAATATTAAAATATTAAATATAATTGCAAAACAAAAAAAAATCTGCTAAAAAACCCTGCTAACCGTTGAATCCAAAATACAAGGTAAACCTAATATTTAATTTGTTTGTTTCACAATTACGCAAGAACAGTATCATAGAGGATGAAATCTTGCATACAGGTGAGTAAATAGTTATGAAAGGGAACAAAGGCTCCTTTTTATCCCGGGAATAATTTCCTGATAGCCAGGGTACGGAGTATTCCACGTGCTTGTCCTAACTGAAGGGGCCTCGTCAAGAACTGCTGAGCTAGGCACGAGGAGCTGACATGAGGCGCTGCCCTAACGCTGATATTTATCTCGGTTTCGGTGGTCGGTGTCAACCCGCAGGTGTACCGGCTTCCAGGCGATATCCTTCCTTCCTAGGGCATACCCAGCGTTTCGGGTAAAAGTCTCACGTGAACTAAACACCGTATGTTTTTAGACGGTTCGATAACGACAAAACTATTTCACTTACTCTAGTGAGGTGGTTTCCATTTGCGGTTCTCACACGTAAAAAAATTACATCGTCTGGCAGTTGAGTTTAAGAGTGCCTAGTCCGGCCCAGCCTGTAAGGTGTTAATGGGCCTCAAAATTTGCATCCTATCTTAATACCTAGCGGCCCTGCGCCAAAGGTACGATAAACCTTCCTTCCGCATTCATAAGATTGCGTAACTATAATGTTATTTTTATTCAGTAGCGTACATTCCAAGTAAGATAATCTTATATGCATTTGTAATACTTAATGCATATGATTTGAATGTGAATGATGTAAAAGCCAGTTAATTACATATTTAATTACATTCTGTATCTAGTTAAGAATGTTATTTTAAATTGTGAACCAAATGTAGTCTACTTTTGTTTCACGACTAACACTATATTTAGTAAACGGTGCAACATAGTATAGTTGATTTTATCGCAATTCTATTTTATTAATATATTATATAATTAAAATTTGATACGAATAATAATATATTATATAATTAAAATTTGATACGAATAATGTTAACTACAAAATTATTTATATTATTATTTAATGTCTTATTCAATTATAATATACATATATATAAAAAACCGCGGTATCCTAGTGGTATGGGTAATGGACTGCTGAGACGAGGTTTCGGGTTCAATCCCAGGTTTTACCATGGCACGCACCAATGACTTTTCGATGCTTTTCGAAGTTGTGTGTATTTATCGCAGGTTTATAAGTGCCACGCTAATGGCAATAGGCTGGCCACCTATTACATTAGGACCTAAACATAAACTGGCGAAATGTGGGTGCTAGCACCTCTGTCTGCCCCTTCGGGGATATACGCGTGAGTTTATGTTATGTTTATTTTATGTTATAATTATATTTTATATGTTATAAATATATATATATATATATATAAAACCGCGGTAGCATAGTGGTATGGGTAATGGACTGCTGAGACGAGGTCACGGGTTCGATCCCAGGTTTTACTATGGCACACACCAATGACTATTCGATGCTTTTCGAAGTTATGTGTGTATTTAACGCAGGTTTATAAGTGCTCGATTAATTGCAATTACATTGGGACCTGAACATAAACTTGTGAGACGTGGGTGCTAGCACCTCTGCCTACCCCTTCGGGGATAAAGGCGTGAGTTTATGTTATGTTATGTTAAATTTTATTTAAGTTATCTAAATTCAAATTCTAGTATTGTCTTGTATTGTAGGATGATAAAAGCAGCTTGTGTTGTTTCAGATTAGGTACAATTTATGCTAAATTTAAGCATCAATATCAACTTCTGTGGCGTATCGGTAAATGTAGTAATGTTCGACTGCTACGCAGGGGACGCGGGTTCGATTCTCGCTGGGTGCAAATATTTATCAGCACTCAGTTTTTCATCGATCTAATGGTATTCAGCACCTATTAAATGACAGCCTCTGTGGCGTAACGGCAGAACGTTCGATTCGATTCTCGCTCATGGCAAATATTTATATGCATGAATATGTACATTTGCATTGGTCTGGGAGTTTCTATGTATATAATATGTATGTATTTACAAAAAAGAAGTATCCGCAGTCTAGATTCCATAACACAAGCTAGTTAAACTATGCTTAGTATGGGTCTAAATAGCGTTGTGTAGAATGTTGTAGAATATTTATTTATTATTATTATATTATTAAATGTGTCCAGCACAAAATTTGGAAAACATTAATAGCTCCATTCAGATCTTGATTGTGTAGGGGTACAGTGGCCACTATAGGAAATGGTCTAGATATTATAAGCAGAAGTGAAATGATATACATGTTATATGTATAAGTGTATCACTTTTCTTTTTTTTGGTTTCTTCATGGTCGGCAGCGCGAGTGTGACACTCCTGGTGTTGCATACGTCCATAGGCCACGGTAACCGCTTCCCATCAGGTGGGCCGTGTGCTTGTCTGCCAACTAAGTGGTATAAAAAAAAACACAGTTACAGCTTAGGGGTTGTGACCTCTGCATCTAAGTAATCTAACGAATATAAGTACCTATTAATTTGTATGATCTGTTCAAACGCTAAAACTTGTAGATAATAAATAGTTTGAATGGCTGAGAACTTTTCAGCGTGTAGATATATTTCCACACAATTAGCGGGCATTGTTCAATCAATGATTTACTAAACAAGCAACTAGCGTTATTAGTTTCTAATAAGTACGCCTGTACAGTCAGCGTCAAAAATAGATGAGCAAATTCAGATTTTGAGCAAAGTATTTTATTGAATGAAGTTTTGAAGCATTTAGTAGGTATGCTAAATATTCAAATGGATTAAGATACAGAAAAAATTGAACCGGTTCAGGCGAGCTTCAAACCTTACTGTAAGCGAAAGATCGCGGATTCGAATCCCGACTGAAACGATTCAATTTTTTCTATATCTAAGTCGAAAGTCTTTTATGTTTCTTAGTAAATATTCAGCCAAATTACCTACTTAGTGGGACGCTATATTTATAACTGTAGTTACTATATTTACATCATGTTTTAATAGCGGGCAATGCCCTTCTGATATAAAAGCAAGACCGAGGGGTTCAAGTCTATCCGAGTCTGACATAATCACGCTCCCCAGCGAGGAAGTATCTTCAGTTCTTTACTATTTGAAAATATAAGTACTAATTACTGAATACCGCGGTTATAATAACTTCGTGTTGTGTTCCCAGCGGTGAGTAGGGTAGCCAGAGTTGAAGAATTTGTGCTGTCAATGGGATGACTAAAGGCTTGTCCTGCTTTGTCCTCTACACTGACGGCACAGAAACTCTGTGCTTACAGGGTCGACAGCGTGAGTGTGGCTTCTCTGGTGTTACACACGTCCATAGGCCACGGTAACCACTTTCCATCAGGTGGGCCGTGCGCTTGTCTGCCAACAAAGTGGTATAAAAAAAACGAAAGGTAATTCTGACTTATTTTGAACTTCGATAACAGATGTATACCATCGATTTATTTCAATGTCTTGAATAATAAGTATTACCTCGAAGTCAGTTCTTACGTCACACTGCACCATTCAATGCGTCAACTTTGAAAGAATCGATAAAAATACGAGTATCAGTCAGACAATAAACACAATCTACTTTGATGAATTGAAAGAATTGTTTTATAAAATGTTGTTTATTGGGGGGCCTATCAACACCTCTAGGGCCCAACTCTGCCTTGCCGCAAAGTGAAACAAGCACTTGTACTGTTACATCCACTGACTGCAGGCAATCAAAAATGGCCATGCCGTCGGTAAGCAAACGGCTCACGAAACGACTTCTAAACTTAGACCGAATAAGTCTAAGAATTGTTATAGGGACCGCGGTTATAATAACTTCATGTTGTGTTCCCAGCGGTGAGTAGGGTAGCCAGAGCTCACTGGAGAATTTGTGCTGTCAGTGGGAAGACTAAAGGCTTGTCCTGCTTTGTCTTCTACTGACGGCACAGAAACTCTGTACTTACAGGGTTGGCAGCGCGACTGTGACTCCTCTGGTGTTACAGACGTCCATAGGTCACGGTAACCACTTTCCATCAGGTGGGCCGTGTGCTTGTCTGCCAACTAAGTGGTATAAAAAAAAAAAACAGGCCACTGCCCCCTCAATGAGCACCTGTACACCATCTGTGTAGGATGTTTCGTTGCCGAGGAAACGGCCACCCACGTAATACTGGAATGCGAGGCGGTAGCCCCCCAACGATTACAAATCGGCACAGTGAGGTCCGTAGTAAACTTCTGTGTTTCTGGGCGGAGCTGGGCTGGCTGCTTTAGCCAGTAACTCTGCAGGCACAAGGGCCCGAAAAGGGAGGCTAAGTGTAGACAAAGGAGTCCCAATCCAATGCAATCCTTCTACTGATTGATGCATGAGGCATTGGCACAGGGGCAATTCTCTCTGTCTCTCTCTCTCTCAAATTTCACAATTTCTCAAATTGGCATTCTCGTACATTCGTTTTTAGACTGAATTTCATCACAAAATCTTTTGCAACTAAACGGAGTTTTCCTGTTTCATGCAATGAAATTCAATGAATAAGATATGCCAACGTAGTTTAAATTGATCTCTCTATCTTTTGGTAAAAGGTTACTGAAACATAAAACAAGCACTAATAACGTATGTATATGAGGCCGCCTTTGATTATTTGACAAGGGGCAAACCTTCACTGCACGTGGCGTGAATTATTGTTTCTACAGTTTCCGGTGGAGAACGAGGTTCACACGTACAGCATATCTTATATATGTATAGAATTCTCGTGTCACAATGTTCGTTCCCGTACTCCTCCGAAACGGCTTGACCGATTCTCATGAAATTTTGTGAGCATATTGAGTAGGTCTGAGAATCGGCCAACATCTATTTTTCATCCCTCTAAATGTTAAGGGTAGTCCACCCTATTTTTTTTAACATGGCAAAACAACTTTTGCCGGGCCAGCTAGTGACATTATAATATAGTTATTATACACATTATAATATAGAAATTTTCGTCACCTGAGAAACCTCTAGGGCGCGACCCCTACCTAGATGATCAATATGATCAAAATGCGTTAAAATTTTGGCGAAAGAGGAGTGTGCGCGCATGCTAGGTACCTGCCGTGCTAAATACTTAACTGTAGCTGTCTCTGCGGTATGAACTCTGCAAGTAAATACGTCAATGTACCTCTATGTCGTCATGACACCATTGTCAAGTGCGATTATAATATTTTTCACGTAGCATGGGTACGGTGACATTTGACTAATTCCATTTCATGCATGATTCATTTCGAAACAATTTACCTAACGCGGAATACAGGAAACAAAACTTAATACGAAGATAAAAAGAAAACTGTTTTATTTTGCACTTTTAACTTAAAACTATTTTTATTTCTCCGTAATTATTTAAACTTTAAATATAAACATTCCAAATACATAATTCTTGATGCGTGAATCGGAACAGGTTGCGTTAGAGATTGACATAGTAAAATCGTTATAATCGATAAATTGTCGAATAAAGTATCATAAATCGTTAGTTGTATTTTTAACTAAAATACGATTATAAAATATAATTATGTAATAATAAACTTTAAACAAAGCATTTTTGTCTTTGTGGAGCTTTATTATAATATAGCAACACTGCTTAAGCATGAGCTGGCAGCCATCTTGTTATATCAACTCAGTACGAGTGCGTCTGCCTTGTATGCGGTCTGTTTTCTTTGTTTTGAGCTTGCGTGGTGTTTTTGTTACTTGTTTTTGTTATTGACTATCGTTGTGCTTTGTTGTTTTCGTTACCGTTTTTTGTTATTGACTTTTGTTTTGTTGTTTTTTTTTGGCAAAATGCCAAAAAGAACGAAAAAGACTGTGCTTGGTAGTCAAGCCCGTGAATTTGTAGTTCGATTGCGGGATTACTTTGAGCGGGAACGTGAGAATGGCGGAACGCTATTGCCTGTGTCCAACGTTTTGGATCGAGTGGCA
Source organism: Eilema griseolum (assembly GCA_963662185.1). NCBI lineage: Eukaryota > Metazoa > Arthropoda > Insecta > Lepidoptera > Erebidae > Eilema > Eilema griseolum. The sequence goes on along the minus strand of OY759248.1, from coordinate 18,745,508 downwards.
GATGCGTTAGACATTGGGCGGAACACGGTTTCTCGAATCACTCGAGAAAAATATGGTGCTCACGATACAGAAGAAAATAAGTTGTCCACCCCTAATAAAAAGCGAACCAAAAAGGCATCTGTAACAGATGTAGACAGTTTTGCGGCCGATGCTATACGGAGCCACATTTATAACTATTACCAGAATAAAGAATTACCGACGCTTCTAAAGCTGGTCAAGTCTTTAAAAGATGCTGATTTGTTTACTGGAAGTCCTACATCCTTGTGGCGTGTATTGAAGGACATTGGTTTCCAATTCAAAAAAGTAAACAAAAGAAAAATTGTCATGGAGAGGGGCGATATAGCACTTGCGCGGGTTACCTTTTTGAAAAAGGCTAAAGCGATTACTGATTGGAGCAATGTCGTCTTCCTGGATGAAACTTGGCTGAATGCCAATCATACGGTCGGTAAAATGTGGACTGACGATACACCTCATGCCTCGACCAAAGTGCCAGAAGGAAAAGGGGAGAGATTGATTATTTGTCACGCAGGCACATCGAAAGGATTTGTAGAAAATGGGCTACTTGCTTTTAAATCGAAAAAGACGGGAGAATATCACGAAGATATGAATGCGGAAGTATTCACGGAGTGGTTTCAAAATATGCTTAGCAATTTAGAAGAACCCAGCACAATTATTATGGACAATGCCCCATATCACTCTGTGCAATTGAACAAACCGCCGACTTATTCCAATAAGAAGAGCGAGTTGATCGAGTGGCTCCAAGCCAATAATGTGGAAGCCGATGAGATGAAATTAAAGGTGGAGCTAGTGAAGCTCGTAAAAATGCACAAGCCCCAAACGACATACAAATTAGAAATGATGGCAAACGAATATGGTCACGAAGTCCTGAGGCTTCCACCGTACCACAGTCAGTACAATGCCATTGAATTAATTTGGGCCCAAATCAAAGGTAACTTGTTTAACCATAGTCTATTTACATACTGACAAAAATATGATTATGTTTATTACTTGAATTCTATGACTCAATTTGTTTTTTATCTTGTTTCAGGATACGCTGCACGAAAAAATACAGCTCCGCCTTTTACAGCCACAAAAATGATGGGGTTATTGAAAGAGGGATGCAAAAATGTCACTGGCGATGACTGGAAGAAAGTAGTGGAGAAAACCAAAAATCGAATCTTACATGACTGGGAGCGAGACATTAGAATAGACTGCATAATTGATTCCCAAATAATTATTCACGTCGACGAGTCGGATGACGATGATGATGATGATGATGATGATGATGAAGATGATGAACATGTTTGATTTTTAATGAATAATTAAACAGGTTATCAATTTTGTTTTACTTTTTTTCTTCAAAATTATTAGTTAATAGAATCGATTTCTTCTTCATTAATAAATGATCTCGATAAGATATATAATCGATTTTATTTCATGCGATTTTATCTTGACTACATCTCTAGTAACTTCAAATCCCAAACGTCACCGTACCCATGCTACGTGAAAAATATTGTAGTTAGGTCATTTACATTTTGCTGACGATAATCGTACTAATGATTTGCATCAAGATTATGACGAATTGATAAGCCGAGTAATGAGAAAATGACTCATTATCGTAGAAGTAAAAAGTGTTTCAATTAATTAACTTGTAGTGATAGCATAATAGATAATAGGTAGGTACGAAAGTTCTGGCTGTCACCTTAAAAGTCCATTTTGGACAATCGGTAACGAATCAATAAAATGTTTATTTAGGTACAATACATAGAAATTCACAATGGGGACACTTTGGAAAGATGTTTGGATGTTTGTTCTCATAATGCACAAACCGTTAAACAAATTTCAATGAAAACTGGTCCAACGATAGGCCATTTACTGGCAAATTTGTATGTGTCACATAGTATTTTTCATCTCGGGCACTAAAATATACTATTCCCGCAGGAACCTTTCTGCGGGGAACGAAGCGAAAAGACTAAATCATGGTCCTTATCCAGTTTATTAATTAATAACATACATACACAACATTATCACGCCTTTAAACCCGGAGGCTTTAGTCAAAAGTGAATTAACACCTACATTTCACCAATTATTGTATTCGGTCCCATGTAATATGGGGTGAGTCTATTGCCGTTATCCGGGCACTATTGTTGACTCGAGCCATGCGTATGAGACTGAGTCTGGGCTGTATACTTATATATCTATCTGATGTTAAACAGCCCTATCCCTTAGTCGCCTTGTACGACACCGCACGGGAGGAGATGGGGTGGTCCAAATTCTACTCTGCCGGAAACCACGCGGCCTTCTGCCAGAAACCACGCGGCTTTAATTAATAAGAAAACAATTAATACACAATTAATTGAAACCTCTCAAATTTTCCTCGGCAAGGCACCAGGATACAGGTAGCATCTCCACACTGAATTTCAGCCAACAAATTTCAGTAATGAGATATGATCTCATTAAGACCGTTTCGGATCCATGAGACCACTTAATGGCACCACCGGTATTGTCAAGGGCATTATTCAATCCCCATGACACCACCACTGTCAAAGGTACTGTTTTATAATGAAACCACCGAATAAATAGTGCAAAAGCATAGTTAGTATTATGTTATCTGTGGCATAGTGCAATTTTTATTCATTTTAAAACCTGAGTTTAATGAAAATTAATATATATAGTGTTATTTATTTGCAATCCCTGTGAAAGTTTATCTAATGCTTGATCTTTGGCAATATGACCTCGTATAAATGCAGTAAATAATAATAAAGTGCATTTGTGATCTCTTTTTTCTTCGAAGTAAGTTCTACGTTAGAATTTCGTTTTTATTTAAATTATTTCTTAATGTCAGTGTCAGTGTTGCGTCAAATAGAATTAGACCACCCTGTAGGAGGTGTCATAAATCTCTAGCCTCTACAAAGCCTACTCTAAGCCAGCGCATTAAAAAGCCGAGTGTACGGCAGTCGACAATCTTTACTACGATGTGAGTGAACTATAACAGTGCTAGGTGTGGTCACCAAATGGATTACTTATTCACGAACCACTTTATACAATTAGCGAGACATGTTTTGATTACCATCTGTTTGGTGTTATCATTTTCGAAATTATACTTTGTTTGTTTATATTGTTTAACTTTGTTATTAGAAGATAGTAATCGAATATATTTTTCTAAAGAAAATTCTTTTAACAAACTATTCGATGGAACATATTTTAAATCTGATCAAGGGTTTTTTTTTAATAAAAACATCAGCATAGAACTCCGTTCAGCAGTTCTTATCTCTATCGAGAACAAACAGACATGCATCCCATAAAAAATATTCTTCAGTTCAGAATTATGTGAAAAGAACATAACCTAACTAATTGTGTAAGTATAATAAAATTGTAATACTTTTTTTTACGTGCGAAAAATTACCCCTCGCCGGAGCCGGTGGAAAAGGTTATGTCAGACTCGAACCCACTAAAACACACGGCATCTGTGGGTTGCTGTTGGTTGCCGAAGGTGAGGTTGACTGGCATATCCTTCGCACCCCGGCCGACCCAGGGTCATTTCTATCGATTTGGTCCTCCATGGGTGTGGTCACAGAGTCCCCAGCTCGTCCCCGGAAACGGGGAAGCAGTGAACGCCACCGCGGCCTGCTTCTGCCAGAGTGACAGATTAGGAGGTAGGACACGGCGGTATTCCACCCGATTGAGCAGTCCGACTGGGGTAGTACCTCCGCCCTACAGAATACCGCGGCTATAATAACTTCGTGTTGTGTTCCCAGCGGTGAGTAGGGTAGCCAGAGCTCACTGGAGAATTTGTGCTGTCAGTGGGAAGAATAGCTTGTCCTGCTTTGTCTTCTACTGATGGCACAGAAACTCTGTACTTACAGGGTTGGCAGCGCGGCTGTGACTCCTCTGGTGTTACAGACGTCCATAGGTCACGGTAACCACTTTCCATCAGGTGGGCCTTATGCTTGTCTGCCAACTAAAAAAAAAAGGTGGCTTCACCCCTCACCCCGAAGCCTGCGCTCATGGGGGGCGTCGGTGAGCACAGTGGTGAACGTGTTGGCTATCATACCGTCCCGACAGAACAAGAATGGCGCATTACCTCGTTCACACACTCAAGTGTTGGCGTTCGCCAACATGTAGAGTGGACATAAGGTTTATCTCCAACATGTCTGTACACTGCACAGAACAACTAATTTTATATATGTTTAAATTTTATAGCTATAGGTAGTAGGTAAGGTATAGATGAAATATGAGTGAAGACCAAAGTGTTGCTACACATCTGCTCATTCCTTCAAGTATGAACCCTATAAAATGCATCACATTGCCACTTGACTTATGACCTGTATACTAGATAACACCAAAGTAGACTACTAATATACCCTTTCATGTAAGTAGGAATACGAAATTTTATAACCCTTACTCATATATAAACTTATCACTTATCACTCATTACTCGCTGCTAGAAATTACTTATCAGCTTGCTAGTACTTATCAAGGAATTTAGTACGTAATGGTGGTACATTCTGTATGATTGAATCATTATAAATTATATAAGCTACCTAATCAATGGATAGAAAATAATAAATGAGAATTATTAAAGTTCTGAAATTCAAAAACACGTTTGTTACTTAATGTAATGTGTGAGACTTGTGAAAAGAAACTGAGTAAACCTCAATTCAAGGAGTTTTGTCAAAGTCAAAAATTCTTTATAAATATGCGAGAAAGACAAAAACGGCAGTTACAAAACGTCAAAAATAAGTTTTATCCAATAAAGCACTAGCACCGGCTTATAACGCGACCCTGAGAAGGAGTCAGCGGTTTTTTTAGATCTATTTATATTTACTTAGTTTAATTACATTGTTATTTTGCGAAAACTGACATAGGTACCATTCAAAAATAAAAAACTAGCCACCGGCTCTGAAGCGCATCCTTGGACGCAACTGAGAAACCGCTATATCTTTAATAAAATTGTATCAAAATCTTCAATGACAATAATTACTACCTTCAGCAATTGACAAGAAAAAAAATGGATTCTTAGTTTGTTTTTATACGTATCGAAAACAATTAAATGCAAACCAACCTTACCTTGCAGCACGAGGAAGTACCTATCAACCGGAAAATGTTTGTTTAATGATTTTATAAAAAAACTCTTGGAGACAACAGAGCATACCCTCTAAAGCAAATCGTTAGTAGAATAAAAATCTATATATGGGATAATATCTATATATTCATACCCATATACAGTCATATAGTTATGCCTTTATCTCCGAAGGGTTTGGTGGAGGTGAATTAACAACCATATTTCAGCAATCATGGTATTCGGTCCACCGTAATAGGGGGTGATCCTATTGCCATTTTTGGAAACTATTGTTGACTCGAGCCTTGCATCTGAGGTGGAGTCTGGGCTGTATATATCTAATATATATGTAGAATGATGTATATATGGGATTGACATAAGTTTACGATGGTCTATTACTAAGATTTTCAGTGCCCAAGTTTTTTTTTTCTATAAGTCAACCTCACTTTCAAGCTGGTGGTCAAATTACCTTTTGACAAAGCCTGCCTGATAATCTTGCAAAAGACCTAATGTCCACTTTATACGTTGGCGAACACAGTGGCGAAACTAGCGAACGTGTTGGCCAACGTGTAGAGCGGGGATTTATGCCATTCTTTTTTTTTTTTTTTTATACCACTAAGTTGGCAGACAAGCACACGGCCCACCTGATGGGAAGCGGTTACCGTGGCCTATGGACGTATGCAACACCAGGGGTGTCACACTCGTGCTGCCGACCATGAAGAAACCTTCTGATGCCCCTCTTGAAGAACCCCATGTTGTAGGCGCTTGGGAAAACCGCAGCAGGGAGGTCATTCCACAGCTTGAGTGTGCGTGGGATGAAGTTTCTTTCATACCGCACAGTGCGTACCGTCTCAGGTCGCAATGTGTGGGGATGAATTCCCTGCCTATGGCGAGAGGTGCGATGATAGAATGAAGCTACGGGCATCATGTCAAACAATTCATCTGAGCACAAACCATTGTATAGGCGATAGAACACACACAGTGAGGCAAAATCCCTCCTAAGGCTAAGAGGTTCCACTCTACCTGTGAGTATGGGTATTGTCAACCAGCCTCAATGCCCGTCTTTGCAACGAGTCGAAGGGGTCAAGCTGGTATGCAGGTGCTCCAGCAAAAAGGTGACAGCAGTACTCCATGTGAGGCCGGACCTGTGCCTTATAAAGAAGGAGTTGCTGCCCCGCAGTGAAGTACTGCTTCGCCCTGTTGAGCACTCCGAGTTTTTTTGATGCCAACTTAACCTTGTCCTGCAAATGACTTCGGTATTGGACGTCGCTGGAGATATCGACACCAAGGATCCCGATACTCGAGGAGATGGTAAGCGGTGTGCCCAGGAATTGCGGCGCTACAATGAATGGGGTTTTCTTAGCGGTGAATACACATACTTGTGTCTTTGTGGGGTTGAATTGGACTAGGTTTAGTCGTCCCCAATCGGATACTCCAGAGAGAGTAGTCTCGATTTTAGACACAAGTTGTTCGCGACTCTTCTCCACCTCGGACTGAGGGATATTTGCACGGCCCGTGTAACACGTGTCCCCGGTACTGTCGTCCGCATAACAATGAATGGAGCCATCAGACAGCATGTCATTGATATGCAGCAGAAACAGCGTCGGAGACAACACGGAGCCTTGTGGGACACCAGCGTTTATGTTCATGCGGTCCGAGCAGCTGCCGTCGACGACAGCTTGGATGCTTCTGTTGGACAAAAAGCTGGCGATCCATTCGCAAAGTCCCTCGGGGAGTCCATAGTACGGCAACTTCGCAAGAAGACCTTTGTGCCAGACCCGATCGAAGGCCTTTGCTATATCGAGGCTGACCGCTAGTGCCTCACCCCGACTCTCGATGGCTTGCGACCACCGGTTTGTGAGATACACAAGAAGGTCACCGGTTGAGCGACGGTGGCGAAAGCCGTACTGTCGGTCGCTCAGTAGATCGTTTCCTTCAAGGTATCTCAGGAGCTGTGTGTTAATGACACGCTCCATAACCTTCGAGAGTAGGGAGGTTATAGCGATAGGCCTGTAATTGGTCGGATCTGTCCTGTCGCCTTTCTTAGGTACAGGGTGCACGAATGCGGTCTTCCACGAGGCTGGGACCTGCCGCGCGGAGTAGGAGAGTGCAAAAAGGCGTGTAAGTACAGGGCACAGCTCAGGGGCGCAGTGTTTAAGCACCATCGCCGGTATCCCATCCGGCCCACTCGACTTCCGAACATCTAGGGACTTAAGCTCACGCCGGACCGCCCGTTGCGTGATTTTAACTTCAGACATGGAAGCACCACAGCTGGGAATTATGGGTGGTTCGGCGTCCCCGTCGTTCATAGTCGAGTTTGACGCAAAGAGATTACCCAACAGATCGGCTTTCTCCTTAGCGCCATGGGCCAGACTACCATCGGATTTTTGCAGCGGTGGAAGGCAAGACTGGCAGAAGTTTCCCTCGGCAGCTTTGGCGAGCGACCAAAATGCACGACTGCCAGATGGGTAGCGCGCAAGCCGCTCGCCAATTCTGCCGATGAACTCAAACTTAGCCCTGGCCGTAGCTTTTTTACTAGACCTCGAGGCGGCATTCAACTTTCGCTTCACTTCAGTGATATTAGGATCTTTATTGGCTAAAGCCGTGGTCCAAGCCCTGTATGCAGATTGCTTGTGGTCTCTTGCTTCTCTGCAGGGCCTATTAAACCAAGGGCGTTTGCTCTCTCCTGTTGCGATCCAGCGGTTCGGAATATAGCATTCCATACCCGCTAGGATCGCATCAGCTACTGCTGTTGCACAGGAGCTGGGATCATTTGAAGTGAAGCAAAGCTGCCTCCACGGGTACGACGCGAAGAATTCTCGCAGTCCATCCCAGTCTGCCGACTTGTAGTGCCAGACATGCCGCCATTGAGGTGGCCGCGGTGGTTCAGGCCGCGTGAGAGTCACTTGCGCCCGAACGAGGCTGTGGTCCGAAGTACCAAGTGGTGCTTCCACAGTTACTGAGTATTCGTCCGGGCGTGAAGTCAGCAGAAGGTCCAGTATAGAGCTTCTATGGGTCTCTATTTCTGGTGTTCTAGTAATAGAATGCACCAGTTGAGAGAATCCGTAGCTCAGTGCAAAGTCATGAGCAGCCCTTCCCGCAAAATCAGTTCTAGGAGACCCCAGCCACTCTACGTGGTGAGCGTTGAAGTCCCCCAAGAATACTAAATCTGCGGTAGGGTATTGCTCAATTACCTTGTCCGCAGACCGCTGCAGATGCTCAAACAATTGAGCTGTACCCAAGTCACCGCTATGAGACCTGTAGAGGCACGCAAAGATACGGGTGTGGCCACCGTGATCCGTACGTACCCAAAGAGTTGACAGGTCCCTGTCTTCAAGGCCTTGAAGACGGCGGCAGCAAATATCATCCCGGACGTACAAGCATACCCCGGCGCGACTCAGGAAGTTATGCTCGAGTTTGTACCCCGGGTACATTAAGTAGGCTGTATCGGCCGGGCATGATATTTGCGTCTCCGTCAGAAAAAACAAGGTGGGCTGCGCGGTCTCTAAATGTAGATGGACCGCGTTGAGGTTGGTGTGTAGGCCCCTGATGTTACAGAAATCCACATGTATTGTGGATGATGGTACCGCTGTAGTAACCTTATTCTTATTTTTTCCTTTCATGACCTATGTGGGGGGTGGGGGGGAGGAAGGTATAGAGAGTTTCTGTGCTCCCAGTGCAGAAGACAAAGCTAGGCTTCGTACCACCACTGACAAGCTGGGGTTGTGTGAGTGGCTGGCGCGGCGGGCGGAAGGGCCCCCGGTCCCCTCCCAAATACTGTAGCCGAGTCCACTCCGGTTTCCTCCTCCGGCACGACTACAGCATTGGGCACTTTACACAGGCTGCTGGTTCAGCCTCCTGGGGCGGAGATTAAGTGATCCCCAGGTTCGGGAACCGTACAACCTGCGGGCGGCCAGCGGATAACCGTTTCACCGGGTCTCCCTGACCGCCGCGCCAACATTTCACGCCCCTACAAGTCAGTGGTGTCAATTTAAGCCTACGGTCTATCCACTGACAGCACAAAACCTCTCCAGTGAGCTCTGGCTACCCTACTCACCACCGGGAACACAACACAAGGTTATTATAACCGCGGTATTCTGTAGGGCGGAGGTACTTCCCCAGACGGACTGCTCAATTTGAGACGGGAGATACCGTCGTGTCCTACCTCCATCAACCTTAGTGCGTGTAAAAAAACTTGAAACGGGAATAATTTCATCTATGCTTATTATATTGAGATAGAGTTTATGAGCGTGTATAGGGTAATCTCTGGTTCAGCAGAACCGATTTTGATAAAATTTGGCACACAACACAATTAGTATTTTTATCGAGATTACCGACATCCACAGGTAATAGATAGGTAGATCGTGAGTCATGTGAATGACAATATAACGCATAAACTTTTTTTTTATCTGTGACTGCGTTCATATACATTAATCCTTTTCGATTGCTACTTTATTCAAAACTAATGCCTAGTGGTGTAGATAGGATTCTCATATCTGCTGAAATATCTTGTAATCTCTAATAACCTTGAAATCGAACAACCGTGTAACATGGATTATCAACTATATTTATTTATATCAAGTACGTCATTCTAGCTATCACTCACTCCTACTAATTTATCTAACCAAAGGGTGCCTTGAAGCTATATATTATATCGCTTTTCGTGATTCATGATTAAGTTGTAACAATTTTTCAAATATTCGTTGTATATATGTATGTATCCGTATTCTAGAATTGAAATTATGCCGCGTGGTTCCCGGTAGAGTAGAATTTGAACCACCCCATATATTCCCGTGCGGTGTCGTACAAGGCAACTAAGGGATAGGGCTGTTTAACATCAGACAGATATGTACAGCTCTGACTCAGCCTCAAATACATGGCTTGAGTCAACAATAGTGCCCGGAAGACGGCAATGGGCTCACCCCTTATTACGTGGGACCGAGTTTAATGATTGGTGAAATTTGGGTGTTAATTCACCTCTGCCTAACCCTCCGGGGATAAAGGCGTGATTATATGTACGTATGTATGTATATTATATATAAGCTATTTAAGCTACACTTGACTAAGCGCTGTGTAGTATATATTTCCGTCCTAATTGAGCAGTCCGACTGGGGAAGTACCTCCACCCTACAGAATACCACGGCTATAATAACCTCGTGTTGTGTTCCCGGCGGTGACTAGGGTAGCCATAGCTCACTGGAGAGTTTTGTGCTGTCAGTGGGAAAACTAAAGGCTTGTCCTGATTTTTTTCTTCTGCGCCGACGCGACGGCACAGAAACTTTCTGTTCTTACAGGATCGGTAGCACGGGTGTAACACCTCTGGTGTTGCACACGTTCATAGGTCACGGTAACTACTTTCTATTAGGAGGGTTTCTGTGCCGTCAGTGTAGAAGACAAAGTAGGACAAGCTTTTAGTTTTCCCACTGACTGCACAAAAGCTCTCCAGAGAGCTCTGGCTACCCTACTCACCGCAGGGAACACAAAACGAGGTTATTATAGCCGTGGTATTATGTAGGGCGGAGGTACTTCCCCAGCCGTACTAGTCAATTGGGACGGGAATACCGTCGTATCCTACAAGAATAATAAAATTATGGAGCTAATAAGTAATGATATTATCCGTTAGTCTTCAGGATTAGCAATGACAATGGAAAAGTAATTCTCCAGGTGTACCATGTTGACTGATGTCTCAGTAATACAAAAATAACGAAAATAAATTAGCAAAATTCCGATTTAGTGAAGTTATCATATCGTGTGCGTTTCAGATAAGCTGATAGAATGATAACGCGCCAGTCAGTATTGATTTGATATGTACTTCACTTTTGGCATTTATATTTGATATTTACCTGTCCTGCCTATCCAAATTCACCATGATTGCTACTTTTGAAGATGATAATACTTTTTACTCGACTGCGCCAGCGAGGGTAATGTGTTACACGTCTATGTATGTAGTTTTCTTTATTCCCTTCTTTTGGCTTAACGGCTGGACGAATTTCGATGAATGGGGTCTCAAATGAAAGGTATTCATTTCCCGGGTGTCATAGGATATATAACTATGCGGTGGATTTTTAGTGCTAATATTTGTGATGATAAAAAAAAACATTAAAAATTATTGGGTAATGTAACAAAATGAAAAAAATTAGAAGGCGATTACCTAAATAAAAATATGTCATATCATCACTAAAAATATTAAAATGAAAATGAAATAAATGAAAAAACACAACACGAAGTTATTAAAGCCGCGGTATTCTGTAGGGCGGAGGTACTTCCCCAGTCAGACTGCTCGAAGTAGGAGGTAGGACACGGCGGAAATACCGCCGTGTCCTGCCTCCTTTAACCTTTAGGGATTTATAGGAATATGTACGTAAGAAATCAATGAAGGGAAAAAATACAACTTTAGTTTAATATATGATTGATTTGGTAGGAGGCAGGACACGGCGGTGTTTCCGCCGTGTCCTACCTCCTACTTCGAGCAGTCTGACTGGGGAAGCACCTCCGCCCTACAGAATACCGCGGCTTTAATAACTTCGTGTTGTGTTCCCAGCGGTGAGTAGGGTAGCCAGAGCTCACTGGAGAATTTGTGCTGTCAGTGGGAAGACTAAAGGCTTGTCCTGCTTTGTCTTCTACTGACGGCACAGAAACTCTGTACTTACAGCGTTGGCAGCGCGACTGTGACTCCTCTGATGTTACACACGTCCATAGGCCACGGTAACCACTATCCATCAGGTGGGCCGTGTGCTTGTCTGCCACCTAAGTGGTATAAAAAAATAAATAATAACAAAATATTTCAACATGAAATTAAGTAATGTATACTTGTAACTTCCGTCTTAGATTCTATTCCGATAGATAAAGATATCAAGGCGACGATAATAACTTAGATAATCCAATAATTATTACACCTGATAGCGAGGCTGATACGAAATATTTAATGTAGTTACTACAACTTTCAAGTCAAAGATACAAATAAAATATTTTCGACATTTTATACAGCATTTAGACTCAAAGTATGCACAGCTTAACTAGCTTGTGTTGTCCAATATAGCCCTGTACAAAATATCAGCAAAATCTGTTCAGGCGTTTTAGTGTGACATTCAAACATCTTCACATTTATTATGTTAGTAGAATTCCCGGGGAATTTTTCATAAACAAAAAATTAGGTAAACAAAGATTGTCTTAAAAATATTACACTCTTGAGTTCTGAAAAGGCTTTAATATACAAAAAAAAAATAGAACACATTAAAACAAATTTCTAAAATAAACTGAGCCGGGATTAGCGCGAGCCCGCGAGCTACGACGCGCGACGTAGCAATGGAGCGCTCTGCCGCTACGCTACGTATATAGGTAGATATTAATTTATTATGTGAGAGTATGGTATCCTGCAATTATGGGGTCAATTAACTAAAGCCACAGACTGCTTAATTAATAAAATCGCGTTAATTTGTGGTTTGAATCCGGTTTGGGTCAAAGCATGATGTCATCATAAAACTGACCTTTTTAGGAATATACCCACAGAACAATGCATGTGAGTCATTGAAACACATCATCTAATGCAGCTGCCGAACACAGCAGCTCTAGAGCACTAAATGAATTGCTTCAAGGCCAAAGTTCAAATAAATGTTCAATTTAGGTACTTAAATTATGCCACTGGTACTGTATGTGTACAGCCCCAGTGGCATGGCGGTAGTGCAGTTGACTGTTATGCTGGAATGCAATGAAAAGCAAAAAGGAATGAAAGAAATTAACATAACATAACATAAACTCACGCCTATATTCTCGAAGTTTAGGCTTAGGTCCCAATGTTATAGGTGGCGAGCCTCCTACCCTTATAAACCTGCGATAAATATACACATAACTTCGAAAAGCATCAAAAAGTCATTGGTGTGTGCCATGGTAAAACCTGGGATCGAACCCGAGACCTCGTCTCAGCAGTCCATTACCCATACCACTAGGCTACCGGGGTTCACAGGTAATTTGCATCTAAATTTAATTAATGATTGATTTATGCTATAAAGCAAGGAGAAGATAAGTCATCATCGTTCATGTGTTAATCCCAGTCACGTCGGAGCCCTTCACCCGGGAATATGGCAATTGAAGTACAGCTCCGTAGCTGTACTTCAATATTTTCGTGAAGTTTAGTAACTAGTTGGATGAATGATGTGGAGGGTTAGGTAGAGGTGAATTGACCTCTACCTGACCCTCCGGGGATAAAGGCGTTATTATGTGTATGTGTGTATTAATAACATAATTTGAAAGTTTTTCTTTCGTCTTTCCAGTGGCATTCCCCCTTCTGGCTCTGCTGCTATGGGTGGAGCCATTCGAGCGCGGCTACTTCTTAGATGACATGTCACTCCGGCTGCCATACAAGGAGCAGCAAGTCTCCATAGGAGCCCTGGCTGGGGCAGGCTTCGGTTTACTAGTTGCCACGGTAAGTTTACATGGTCGTGTGTTGCAGAAGTCCATAGGCCACGGTGACTGCTTCCTATTAAGTTCCTGTCTTTGTCTTTCACTTAAGTGGTATAAAGGAAGTGACAAGTTACATCTAGACCCTAGATGTAACTTGGTAGTAGACTAGTAAGTCATTTTTGTTATTCAAAAGTACGGGGTCTTGTCCTAGGAAGATTTTCGCGACACAAGCTAACCTCATCTTCAAGATGGTAGACTTATTGTCTGAAGGACGAGACTCTGGCACAGACTTTTCTTTAGGGTTTAGGCGGTATAATAATTTATGAGCTACCAGTCTAACTGCGGTTTTGGCTAAACTCGATATATATATTTTTTATACCACTTAGGTGGCAGACAAGCGTACAGCCCACCTAATGGAAAGTGTTTACTGTGGCCTATGGACATGTGTAACACCAGAGAAGCCAAACTCGCGCTGCCGACCCTATAAGCACAGAGTTTCTGTGCCGTCAGTGTAGAGCAGGACAAGCCTTTAGTCATCCCACTGACAAAGCACGACAAGCCTTTAGTCATCTCACTGACAGCACAAATTCTCCAGTGAGCTCTGACTACCCTACTCACCGCTGGGAACACAACACGAAGTTATAATAACCGCGGTATTCTATAGGGCGGAGGTGCTTCCCCAGTCGGACTGTTCAATTGGGCGGAAATACCGCCGTGTCCTACCTCCTAAAAATATTTTCCGCGACTGCCATATGACCTTCACTACCCAAAGGCGATATGGAAACATTGGAGCTAGTCCTGTTGTTGGACTTTTTAGGGTTCCAACTATACGTAACGACTGCTATAGGTATTCATATGGTATCCAGGACCCACGGCTTAACGTGCTCTCCAAGGCACGATCAGACCAATGCAGATACCCATATTCATGCATACAAATATTTGCACTGAACGGGGATGGAATCCGCACCTCCTGGGAAGCGGCCGCGTTCACTTCCGCCACGCCACAGAGGCTGTTGATATAATATAAAATTCTCGTGTCACGGTGTTCGAACTTGAACTCCTCCGAAACGGCTTGACCGATTCTCATGAAATTTTGTGAGCATATTGAGTAGGTCTGAGAATCGGCCAACATCTATTATTCATCCCCCTAAATGTTAAAGGTTGTCTACCCTTAACATTATATGGCAAAACGACGTTTGCCAGGACAGCTAGTTTATTTATAATTATCAAATAATTAAAAAAATATTGTCTGCTCTAGCTTTACGTCATCCACTCTTGTCAAACAAGTGTTAACTGAGTCATATTTTAATCCTTGGCTAATATTTATGTTTAACCAACGCAAATAGTATCTACCTATGGTGATGCCCCGGGGTCATCACACTTATTATCAACTGGTGTAGACGTCCTATAAGTAGGTTTATGACTTTTGTCTAAATAGGATTACGAAGGCAAACAAAGTATCATAAAGTTGAATCCAGCGCTGAAATGAGTAGCCGTCAAACAAGATGATAACAGTATTATTTAAGGCACTTTTAAGGCCATTTTTAATGCACTAAACAATTCAAATCGACAACCAACAACACGCAATTTTATGCTGCTATAATTCCCGTTTAAATCCGCGAATATGTACAGAGGCAGAGGTGTCAACACCCACATTTTGTCATTTATGATTTTCGGTCCCACGTAATAGAGGCCTATTGACGTCAATCGGTAATACTTTGTCTTAGGATGTATGCTTACTGTCGGATGTATAACATTATTATAAGTCTTATCTGGCCCTATTTTTCTCGACCAGGAAAATGTTTTAATCAAAATTTATTTTGTGTTTATAGTCAATATAACCTAATAACATGTAAACTAATGTAATAAGATATAAATATAAAAAAAAAAACTATTTTGAGACAGGAAAAACATAGAGATGGCATTATAGAGGCGCTGAATTATTGGTTTTAAAACTTGAGAAATTTTATTTAGTCTCCAATACCCACTATCCTTTTGTCTGTATGGTAGTTACGAAAAGTTACTCGTAGTTCATCACTGTTAACATACAACATTTTTATTTCGTATAACTTCAACACTAAAATAAAGACGAAGTCTAAAATAGTTGCATACCCTCCTCCTTTTTAGAAGTCGGTAAATAAAAAGGAGATTGTTGACATCGAAATGAGGTTAGATGTTATGCTCGCCGTCTCGTCGACTATTTGTGTAATTACGCTTTGTTCTCGAACTCGGTAAATATTCGCGTAATTATGTATTTAGTTACGTTCGTCAGCCTCTAAATATTTACGTAACAATATAATTTCACAAAATAAACAGCAAACAATAGTAACGAGGTTAACTTGGTTTAGTTTACATTTGTTTTATAAGTTTGTACTGTTTTTTTTTGTTGAAAAAATATGTTGATATAATGGAAATAGTTTTTTATATCGAGATGATTTGGATGCGTGAAACAAAATTCAGTAGAAATAAGAACCAGATTAAGAAGGAACAAACAAACTACTTCCATGATTACGAGTGTTAGCCTGTCGTATAAATATAAATGGTATTATTACGAAAGACCACGACATGAGCACAAATTCTTTGTATGATCATATTATTAACAGAATTTATGAGGAAGTAGGATACGACGGTATTTCCGCCCAATTGAGCAGTCCGACTGGGGAAGTACCTCCGCCATACAGAATACCGCGGTTATAATAACTTCGTGTTGTGTTCCCAGCTGTGAGTAGGGTAGCCAGAGCTCACTGGAGTAAAGACTAGTTAAGGGCTAAAGGCTTGTCCTGCTTTGTCCTCTACACTGACGGCACAGAAACTCTGTGCTTACAGGGTCGGCAGCGCGAGTGTGGCTTCTCTGGTGTTACACACGTCCATAGGCCACGGTAACCACTTTCCATCAGATGGGCCGTGCGCTTGTCTGCCACCTAAGTGGTATATGAAAAAAACGCAGGATGGTATTCCCCGCCCTACAGAATACCGCGGCCATAATAACCTCGTGTTGTGTTCCCGGCGGTGAGTAGGGTAGCCGGAGCCACCTGTCACCCTGGCATAAGCAGGCCGCGGCGGTGGCGCGCCTGGCGCGCCTCCCCGTTTCTGGGGACGAGTTGGGGACTCTGTAGTCCCCACACCCGAGAAGAGGGCCAGATCGTGAGAGATGGCCCTGGGTCGGCCGGGGTGCGAGAGATATGCCTGTCAATCTCACCTTCGGCAACCCAAACGACCCTCAGGCGGCGTGCGTTTTAGTCAGTTCGAGTCCGACATAACCTCTTCCACCGGCTCCGGTGAGGAGGTATCCGCGGGGATTTTGCGCATATAAAAAAAAAAAGAAAAAGGGTTGGCAGAACGAGTGTGACTCCCCTGATGTTGCAGTTGATAGTTTGATTTACAATTTGCAAATGGGCACCGGCCTGCTATTAATATTGACTAGGGCCATACATACACATACATAAAGTCAAGCCTTCTTCCTAGTGGGGTAGGCAGCGACCATATGTTTCCACTTGCCACTAGGGTCATGCCTACTACATATACGTGGGGCGCACTATAAGTTTCCGGAATGAATATGAAAAAATACTATTAAAGGTACAAAATTAATTTATTGTTTTTCAAAATAATCTCCCTTGGCGTCTATGCACTTTTTCATTCGATCAAACCAGTTTTGAAAACTTTTGTGCCACTCCTCTGTGGTGACCTCTGAAACGTGTTTTTCATACTCCTCGACAGCCTCTTCTGGTGATGAAAATCGTTGGCCGCGTAATTGGTTCTTAATTTTTGGGAACAGATAAAAGTCACAAGGTACCAGGTCGGAACTGTATGCAGGATGACTCATGAGTTCTACATTTTACGCCTTCAAAAAGTCTTTGTCTGTCTGGCCGTGTGAGAACTAGCATTGTCGTGGTGCAGGATGATACGGCGTTTACGGTTATTTTTACGGAGTTCGTCAATAACTTCCGGCAAACAAATGGTCGTGTACCAGTCACTATTCACAGTACGACGATTTTCTAAAGCAACAGTAGCCACGTATCCAGTTTTATAAAAAAAAGAAGCAATCATCCGCTTAGATGCACTTTTCACGCGCGCCACTTTGGTTGGTTTCTGCTCATCTTGAAAGACCCATACGCTCGATTGCTGCTTTGTTTTGGGATCGTAGCAATAAATCCATGTTTCGTCACCTGTTACTATGTCCCACACCAAATTTGACGCACCTTCGTTGAATCTGGTAAGCATGGCACTGCACCAAGTGACGCGGTCCGTTGTTTGATCCTCGGTCAAGTTATGTGGGATCCACCGCGAGCACAGCTTTCTCACACCCAAATGTTTGTGTAGGATTGATTGTATTTGACTCATGCCTATTTCTAACGATGCGCGAATTTCATGGTAGGTCACATGCCTGTCTGTTTCAATCATACGGCGCACAGCATCGATGTTTTTGTTGGTCACAGCGGTGGACGGCCGACCATCGCGAGATTCGTTACTGAGATTGATACGACCACGCTTGAATTCTGCAAACCAGCTATAAACAGTCGTCTTGCATGGAGCTTCATCGCCAAAAGCTGTTTCAAGCTGAGCGATGCTCTGTTGAGCCGTCAAATTACACTTAAAATCGTAGAAAATCATACTACGAAAATTTTCCCGAGTTAAATCCATGTTGATGCAGACAGACAATTTTTTAAATGGCGCTAGCACCTCTGCCTACCCCTTCGGGGATATAGGCGTGAGTTTATGTTATGTTATGTTATGCCACAAGGTAAAAACAAAAGACGGTCAGATGAAACAAACTGTATTCTACAGCCAAAGAGTTCTATTTTCAAATGTTGTAATAAATTTTTAAATATTGTTTTTGTAAGTGGCCAGTTCCGGAAACTTTTAGTGTAACCTATGTAATAATGTATTCCTCTCTGTATTTATCGCAGGTTTATAAGTGCCCGGGTTATGCCAATAGGCTCGCCACCTATTACATTGGGACTTAAATATAAATTGACGAAATGTGGGTGCTAGCACCTCTGCCTACCCCTTCGGGGATATAGGCGTGAGATGTTATGTTATGTCCTCTCTGTATTTTATTTGTGGGTATCATCTAAGAAATTGTGTTTTTTCTTTATCAAATATTTGGTTCATCAATTTCATTGCTGTCATTTATTTACACTGTATATAACTTGTTTGAGGATTAGATAGATAGGTATCTTAAGACTTGACATAAGTATTACTCGGGACATATCTTGGGCCTAAAATGTGCTCTATGCGGGCAGTACACGTTTCTTGAGTGTGTTTTAAGGATAGCACGGGACGCTACGACGAAGCCGCGGTAGCCTAGTGTTATGGGTAATGGACTACTGAGACGAGGTCTCGGGATCGATCCCAGGTTTTACTATGGCACACACCAATGACTTTTAGATGCTTTTCGAAGTTATGTGTGTATTTATCGCAGGTTTATAAGTGCCCGGTTAATGGCAACAGGCTTGCCACCTATTACATTGGGACCTAAACATAAACTAACGAAATGTGGGTGCTAGCACCTCTGTCTACCCCTTCGGGGATATAGGCATGAGATGTTATGTTATGTCCTCTCTGTATTTTATTTATGGGTATCATCTAAGAAATTGTGTTTTTTCTTTATCAAATATTTGGTTCATCAATTTCATTGCTGTCATTTATTTACACTGTATATAACTTGCTTGAGGATTAGGTAGATAGGTATCTTAAGACTTGACATAAGTATTACTCGGGACATATCTTGGGCCTAAAATGTGCTCTATGCGGGCAGTACACGTTTCTTGAGTGTGTTTTAAGGATAGCACGGGACGCTACGACGAAGCCGCGGTAGCCTAGTGTTATGGGTAATGGACTACTGAGACGAGGTCTCGGGATCGATCCCAGGTTTTACTATGGCACACACCAATGACTTTTAGATGCTTTTCGAAGTTATGTGTGTATTTATCGCAGGTTATAAGTGCCCGGTTAATGGCAACAGGCTCGCCACCTATTACATTGGGACCTAAACATAAACTGACGAAATGTGGGTGCTAGCACCTCTGCCTACCCCTTCGGGGTATAGGCGTGAGATGTTATGTTATGTTATGCTACGACGGTGGACGAGCTCGAAGCATAAATTATCACAAAACATTCCGCGCGCGCCAGTATCGCGATTTATGTCCAAGATATGTGTCCCGAGGTATACCCACTACCATCACAACACGGCACTTAATAAACATCTATTTGCTGTTTCAGATACTGTTAGTGGAAATCGTTCGTGACAGACAAGGCAAGAGCATCGGTGAGAAGTTCCTAGGGGGTACTATCATACCTGGATGGGTGTGGGAGAGCTACAACACTATCGGCATCTTTACCTTCGGAGCTGCTTGTCAGCAACTGACCTCAGATTTTGCTAAAGCCGTTATTGGCAGGCTGAGGCCGCACTTTTTCGATGTAAGTACTAAATTACTTTACTTTAATTCTTTATTGCACAAAATCAGTACAGAATCATACACAAAAAATATATATCAGAAAAATGTACAAAGGCGAGCTTAACTCAATATGAGCTCTCTCCCAACAAACCGTTGAGTAGCAGAGAAGCAGAGAAGCAGTTAAAGTAAGAAAGGGATGTTAAGTGTACAATAAATTTCAGATAAAAGATGGGTACCTAAACAGGTACCTACATATATATACACATAAACATACATATTACACCTACGTAGCTACATACAAATATACATAGATATATGTGTACATACATACATAAACATAATGCATACTTACAGATACATAAATATATTCAAACTACATTATTGTGATAGGAAATGTTCCTTTGTTCTTCTCCTAAAGATGTCTAGAGTATTAGTACCGCAAATTACTGTTTTTTAGAAGTTTATTTTATGACTGATGTTTTGGATATTGTTGATAACAGTGAGGTCTTTTTCACGTTCTGAAATTAACTCTCCTCCTAAAACCACATGCGGCCTTGGGTCTTCAGATACCGGGGTGTAAGGTTGCCCATAAAGCACTTACTTCCCTTGCACTCTGGCTGATCCAGGGCCTTCTCCTGTATCGAGATGGCCCCTGGGAAGTGGTAACCACGGTGTTCCCTTCTTGCCCTCGGAAAGGTGGGACGCGTATTGTACCTCCTTGGCCTGCTTCTGAGTGAAAATGAGGCCTATTCCGCCATTCATGGGAAGAAAATAAGTAGCGATGTGACTCATCAGTGTCAATCAATCAATTAGCCATGACAGTCCACTGCTGGACATAGGCCTCTCCCAATGTTGGGAGCGTGGATACAGTAGACTTTGGCCTACTCTTTCCACCCTGGTCAGACAGGTTGGTAAAGGGTGCTATTTCGAGTTTTCCTTCTCTCGCAGTTATATCGTCTTATTTTTCCGTTAGTCGCCTCTTCCAAGGCCCTTCGGATTACATGGGGTGGTAATACTTGTATTCTTTCTCTGTCACCACAAGGATATACATCAATTTAGCTGCATTCTTTCAATTTCATCGCATAAACTAATATAAAGATACTAGAGATGTATGCAACGTCAATGGCTTTTTTATACAACTTAGGTGGCAGAACAACACACGGCCCACCTGATAGAAAGTGGCTACCGCGATTATGTACGTTTGCCAAGAGAGTCACACCCATGCTGGCAACCCTGTAAGAACGGAAAGATTCTGTGCAGAAGACACAATCAGGACGAGCCTTTAGTCTTCCCACTGAAAGCACAACAACACTCCAGTGAGTTCTGGCTACCATACTCACTACCGGGAATACAACACGAGGTTATTATAGCCGCGGTATTTTGCACGGTGGAGGTACTTCCCCAGTCGGATTGCTCAAATGGAACGGGAATACCGTCGTGTCCTACCTACGATTCGTCATATCCGCCCAATCTGAACAAGGTTTTTTTTTTTTTTTTTTTTTTTATACCACTTAGTTGGCAGACAAGCACACGGCCCACCTGATGGAAAGTAGTTACCGTGGCCTATGGACGTCTGTAACACCAGAGGAGTCACAGTCGCGCTGCCAACCCTGTAAGTACAGAGTTTCTGTGCCGTCAGTAGAAGACAAATCAGGACAAGCCTTTAGTCTTCCCACTGACGGCACAAATTCTCCAGTGAGCTCTGGCTACCCTACTCACCGCTGGGAACACAACACGAGGTTAAGAAACGGAGATGAAATCCTATTCATTCTTTTCAGTTGTGTGGGCCGGTCCCGACAGCTGGGTCTACCGATACGGTCTACATACAGAACTACAGATGCACGAAGTGGGTTAGTGAGTATCAGCTCAAGGACATGAAGCTCTCGTTCCCAAGCTCCCACGCCAGCTTCTCCATGTACTGTGCTGTTTTCTTTGTGGTAAGTTTAATTATGATCATCTTAACACGATTTCTTTTCTTCTTTGCTTAGCATCAAGTGAGGTGAAGTCATATTGACGTTTCTTACCTCTATATATAAGAACTAGGGATAGGGCTGTTTTACATCAGACAGATATATACAACCCAGACTCTGCCTCAGATATATGGCTCGAGTCAACAATATTCTTCAAGATACGGCAATAAACTCACCCCATATTACGTGGGATCGGATACAATTATTGGTGAAATGTGGGTGTTAATTCACCTCTGCCTAACCCTCCGGGGATGAAGGCGTGATTATGTGTATGTATGTATAAGAACTAGACAATCGCCCGGGCTCCACCTGCGAGGATGTTGGTTAACGCGACTTTTAGTATACCTACCTACCTATGTCACTGTTTTGAATAAAATCAAACAACCCCAATATTTTAATTCCCAAGACCTTTGAAACAAAAAAACGCAACAAAAAACGAAATTTGTAGTCTGTAAGAACGGTTTTTATGAAGACAAAGCAGGACAAGCCTTTAGTCTTTCCACTGACAGCACAAATTCTCCAGTGAGCTCTGGCTACCCTTCTCACCGCTGGGAACACAACACGAAGTTATTATATATCTATTCTGATGAGCTCTTCCCACCCTCTCCTTTCCTACATAGGAAAACACGTGCAGGGCTTATATGTCACCCTTACACTGTGCAGACTATACGAGCAAGAACCAAGCGGTTCGTAGACTCTTTTCTTTGCCGCACCACCAAGACCTGGAATTCATTACCAGCACACGTGTTTCCTTCTTCCTACAGTCCCGGGTCTTTGAACCAGGGCGTGAAAAAGCATCTGATGAGGCCGCCAAGCTGAGTGCCGCCATTGTAACATTACTTAGTGTCTGTTATAGTGACCCTCTTTCCTGAAACTTTGCCTTGAGCTTACCATCAGGCGAGGTGAAGTCAAGTTGGCGTGTCCTAGATAAAATAAAAACTTTGATATACTGCAGATCTTGTAGTATTAAACAGCTTTGTATATGGAAAGAGTTGTTTTAAATTTTGTAATTGAAATCGATAATTTATAAAGTCTGTTTTTAGACTGCCTAGTCTATATTGGGCACTCAGTCTTACTGCCCCGTTTCATAAATACACCCTGTATTTGATAGATATTGTAAATTCCAGCTGTACATACAAACTCGGGGCAAGTGGCGTGGCTCGAAGCTGCTCCGCCACGCGTTCCAGTTCGCCGTCATCCTAGCGGCGTGGTACGTGGGACTGTCCCGCGTGGTGGACCACATGCACCACTGGAGCGATGTGGCTGTCGGGTTCGCGATTGGAGCTGCCTATGCCGGTCTAGTGGTGAGGACTTATTTGTCTTTTAATAGCTATAATAGATATGAAAGAAACTTCATCCCACGCACACTCAAGCTGTGGAATGAACTCCCTGCTGCGGTTTATACGCCTACAATTTGGGGTTATTCAAAAGGGACATTAGAAGGTTTCTTCAGGGTCGGCAGCGCGAGTATAACGCCCGTGGTGTTGCACACGTCCATAGGCTACGTTAACCGCTTCCCATCAATGGTTCGTGTGCCTGTCTGCCACCTAAGTGATATAAAAAAGTGTCCCGATTAATTGAACCTGTGTTGAAGAGTTAGATGTAAAGAAAATTTGTGGTTGGTTTGGTTGTTTTGGTAACCAGACCGGCGCGGCGCGTCGTGGCGCTTAGATACCTACTTCAAATCAAACGAAATTAGCACTTATGCGCTTGAATGTGTGTATTGAATTCCAATTTTTGTTACCTTTCTTCTTTGACCCTTCTTAAAATGCACATCTCAACAGCAGGTAAGTATCTTTTTTTTTTATACCACTTAGTTGGCAGACAAGCACACGGCCCACCTGATGGGAAGCGGTTACCGTGTTCTATGGACGTATGCAACACCAGGGGTGTCACACTCGCGCTGCCGACCATGAAGAAACCTTCTGATGCCCCTCTTGAAGAACCCCATATTGTAGGCGCTTGGGAAAACCGCAGCAGCAACTACTTATTTGCTCGTTACTTATCTATATTTATAAGGATAGTTGTGTTAGTTACACTATTTATAACTCAAAAACGGCTGTACCGATTTGGCTGAAAACTGGGGGGAATGGAGCTTAGGACTATACGTGTGGTGACGGAGAAAGAATACAAGTATCACCACACCATATCATCCGAAGGGAGACATAAAAAGCGATTGACGGAATAATAAACAGATGATATCACTGCGAGAGAAGTAAAACTCTAAACCCTAAACTAAACCGGCGTGGAAACAGTAGGCCAAAACCTCTCAACATTGGGAGGGGCCTATGTCCAACAGTGGACTGCGATGGGCTAATAGATTAATTGATAGCTTCTGAGCTAGCAGGAGATTATATAGAATACTTTTTATCGCGTTCGACCTTACATAAAACCTCAAAGAGAATAAATACAAGTCTCTATAAAACGTGGAATAACAACAACTCATCTGACTTTGAAAAACAAAACGCACAACGGTTTTGGCGATTTCTGTCTTTTCTAGTACTGAAAGCTAAAATGGTACCGTAGAGTTTTTTGATCCCCACATGAAATAGAATCGATTGGAATAAAAAAAAAAATTGAACTTTTTGCATTTTTTTGCTAACTGTACGTTTTTTACAAAATCTGTAAATGCAGTTCAAAATGTCCCAAAAAGTTAGGGAAGGTCTTCTAAGAACGTTTTGCTGTAACTGCAACGGTTAAGGTACTTGCCCTTACTGCCCCGTTTCAAAAATACACCCTGTATAATTGCAAAATCCACAGCTTATTTTACAATATACGTACTAACTTTCATTATTAACATTTTCAGTTCCAATTTGTGCTGAAGCCCAAGAAGTACAGCGTTCTGCCGACCCAATGGGAGGAGCCAGTGGCTCCCACGAACATGTTGCCCCGAGTAGCACTGCCACGATGACTCTGAAAACAACATCGACACATAGCATGGGGTATTCTGACGAGAGAAGAGATTTTACTACAGTTTGCCCCCGGTTTCTCGGACGTTTGTTAAAATCATGTCAACTTAACACACTCTACGCTTATTGGTTTAAAATGATCGATGATCTGTTGACTATCAATGAGCAACAGTTTGGTCCGTCCGGTATGCTGAAATAAAAATTATTTCTACCATAAGTTACTGTAATGGGTAGAAATTAGAATCCAAGAAAATTTGTTTATTAAACATATAACACATGTACAACAAATAAAAAGTGACTGAATGACTGACCGACTGACTGACTGATTTGAAAGTCTAATCGTACATACATACATATAATCACGCCATTATCCCCGGAGGATTAGGAAGAGGTAAATTAACACCTACATTTCACCAATCATTGAATTCGGTCCCATATAACAGGTTGTGAGCCTATTGCCGTCTTCCGGGCACTATTGTTGACTCAAGCCATGTCTAGCGTTAACTAACTTATTAAATATTTGGCGGTGTCTGCTAGTACTTAACTAGAATTACTGTAAGATAATCAACTTAATCTTGTCCCAGTAGACTTAGGTTACCTACCGAATTTATGCATTTTAATCAGTAAACCAGAAAGCACAAAAACGCAAAAAGGATTGATATAAATCTAGTTTTTACTTTAATATTAGACAGTATTTAGTAATTTATATAAAAACATTTGTTACCCGCGGCTCAACCCACCGCGATTTCGGTTATCGCGACCAAACATATATTATGTTCTTTCTCAAGGTCTAATTATACCAAATAATCCCTTATACCAAATTTCATCAAACAGCTCAGTGGTTTAGGCGTGAAAGCATAACAGACAGACAGACAGACTTACTTTCGCATTTATAATATTAGTATGAATAAAATCAGATTCGAAGCTTTGAACGTTATAAACAAGATCATATGGAATAAAATTATTATAAATATATAGGTTTCTTAATAAAATATATCTGAAATGCACAACTACCATTAGCTTTATCAGCGACTAATAAGGATGAATTCACATCAAATTTACATGAATACTTTCTATAAATAAAGTACAAAATAATGTAATTAAAAGGCAGCCAATAATACTTAAAAGTGGCCTGGTGCCATCTACCTTAGCACATAAAACAAGTGAGCTTAACATTAATTACATATTATTCACATTAATATTAATATTTACATAATGTACAGGGAAGTTATCTAAATTAAAATATTTTAAAAAATACAAAATATACCTAAACAGTCCTGTAGGTTCAGGCGTCAAAGAATTCCTCCCCATCGACGTCAACCGGGAGGGTGGCCAGAAGGCTGGCGGCATTGCCACGTTGAATGGCAATACCAATCCTTTGCGCAAGGAATAAACCAGCCCTCTGGTCACGGGTAGCGTCAGTAAAACGTTTAGAAATTTCTCCAAACAAAAGACGGGCACTTGGACCCCATGATTGCAGTGTCTCGACCCCAAACGGCTCAAATATGTAATTGAATTAATGTTGGTATTAATATTACTTTGACATTATTCTATTTCGTAGTCTTCAACTATTTTTATATTTTCTTTCCAAGTACCAATTTATTTTCGATAACTTCAACTTTGAGACTTCCAAAGTTAAGATAAATCAATGTTACAGACATACATACCTACATACATACATATACTCACGCCTTTATCCCTGGAGGGTTAGGCAGAAGTGAACTAACACCCACATTTCACCAATCATTGAATTCGGTCCCACGTAATAGGGGGTGAGCCTATTGCCGTCTTCCGGGCACTATGGTTGGCTCAAGTCATGCATCTAAGGCTGAGCCTGGGCTGTATATCTGTCTGATGTTAAACAGCCAGTCGCCTTGTACGACACCGCATGGGAACAGATGGGGTACTCTACCGGGAACCTGTAATTTCTGAGTAGGGTCAATATTATATATAGTTTTTTTATAATATTACTATTCTAATATATAATTGTATATTTAAATTGAAAAACATTCAACATCGAGGACGACAGTCCCTATCTAGAAAATTCTATACCAACTAAGTTACACATAAAAAATGTGACCTGACTCTTCAAAAACATTTAATGAAAATAATTGTTATTGTGCCGCCATTCATAAGATTAGTTAGATGGTGCACGTAAATGAGAATTTGAACTGCCCCGAATGAGGTAGGTGTCTCAGTTGGTAAAGGATTTATCACACAATGGGGCTGGATGTTGAGTTTTTCAATTTCAAATTTACAAATAAATGTTAACAAATGTAAATAGTAAGTGCTTCTAAAATTCATATATTAATGTTATATATCAAAATGTTCTGTTAATACTGTTGGTTTAAACTAGTAGCACCATTGTTACGCCATTGGTTCTGTATATCTTATTTTAAACGATGGAAGAGGACAAGTAAGAGTTGAACGTGTAAATACTGATGTTTTTCGTTTGTTTTCCTCTTATTATCTAAATTCCTTTCTACTGATCAATGATAAATAAGGTCACAGCACATAAGCTACATTTAACATCACAACACAGTGTTCTCCCTAGTTTAAGAGGCTGAGTTTCAAATATCCTGAAAATGGATTTCTATGCATCCTTAAAAAAAAATTAAAAAAAAAACATCAGCGGCTGCTACTTGCTGTCGCGCGTTTCGCTCCATTGCGTTTCGGTGACTGGCTCGGCTCACCTTTTAGCGACTCATAGAAAGGCACAACAGACAACTGACAGCTGAATGTATACAGTCAATTTCTACACCAAAATACATGAAAACTATTGATTATATATAATTATTTCATTAGTGAAAATTTGTTTAATTTAATTGTAAATTATACAAATTTTCACTAATGAAATCCAGTTATAGTCGTTGCGAGTTCAGTTTGCATGCGTTCCCCAAATTCCATAGACTATATGGCCAATCGTGATATCTAAAAGAGTAGGTGTTTTTGGGCCCTATGAAATGTATAGATACAGGCATTTACAGGTAAATGAAATATGCGAGTATTTACTTGCGTTATTAGATAAATAGTTTTATATATATTTGGTCTTATTACAAAAAACGGAATTAAGTCAGGTTTAAACCTGAACTATAAAGTCTAGGCTTAATCTCAAGACCATGGTCTAAACTTCTCCTTATTACAAAAGCTGAATAATCCGTAGACTACTTAGTACCATAATTTAAACCTTGACTTAAATAAAACCACAGATTACTCAAACTATTGTTCGTTCATTATGATACCATTCAATCGCAACGTTCCGTTTCCTCAGAAAACAAAAATTATCTGACATCATTAATAAATAATATATACTAAAAATGGTGAAAAAAAGATTTAGATAATACATTTTCATTAAATTCAATTTTATGAATAATAGTTGTACTTTATTTTATAATAAAATATCATTTTGATGCCTTTATTTAGCAATCATTGTTATGTATGATATTGGAAGATCTATGGACGTGAAATGGAACGAACTTTTCCGTTCGCGCTGTCTTGGTATCAAATTTTTCCCAATTTTTATACCTACTTTAAAATATATTTATTGCAAGTTATTTAAAACGTTTAGTAAACCTATACTTTTGCATAAAAAGCTTCTTCAGATAGTTAGATATAGGGGTTTACTGGAATACGATGTCTGTTAGGTAAGCGTGGTATGTCCAATGACTCCACGATATTAATATCTGCGATATCCATCAAATCAACTGCGTCAATATCCATTACGAGCATAGTATTATAAGAAAGTAAACGAATTTATCTGACGCTAACCGGCTAAGTTCAAAATGGCAAGTTTGACATATTATTATTGTGATTTACACTTTAGACCAACGTTAAACTAGGGGTCACGCAGGTTTATCTTTAGACCAGAGATAGTCCATGGTATAGTAATAAAAGCCTTTTTGTAATAAAGATTTCTTTAGACCATGGTCTAAAGACGATTTAAACCTGGTTTTAGAGTTAGTCCGTGTTTTGTAATAAGACCGATTAAGTTCCAAGTCACAAAATAAAATGTACAATGTAGTGCTAAGTTATTTATTAAGTGAGACCTACCTTCGTGCAATTCTGTAGTTACCGGTTGTTGAATTAATGCTATCAATTTTGTATTTTATACGTTATGTAAAGATTAGTAAAATGTATTTTTTGTAATATTGTATTTTATTTTTGTATTGCTGTTGGCAGTTTTCTCTTTAAGTTCCCTCTCAGGTGTGGAAACCATCTTACTCCGGAAAGCCGACGTCTTGTTCCGCCGTGCCAGTCTGTTTCTGCGGGGGTGAGAGGTCGCCTCACCTGTTAACCCCAGGTCTACGCTCGGAGTACTCGCACACCTCGTAGCCTACTCTTCCACTATACCATCTGTCAATTAAATGAGCACGTGGACAGCTTCCGAGAAACGCTCAACAGAACCACTCCTGCCTCTGGAGTCGACCGTAGACAGCAGGATCGCAGTGTCTTCCGCATTTGGGAGAGTCACTGCCATCTCCATGTCCCCGGGTGCCGAGTAGAGGTTTCCGAGAATAATATTAAAAATCGCGTCGTCCATTAGAAGTTAATGCTATTTATGGTATCGCCTGCGTCGTTTATCTTAGCAAACACACACGTCGTAATAACGTGCTCGCTGCAAATATTAAATAACGGTATAGGTTGTAACAGAATAGACAATATATTAGAACCTCACTAACACTTTTGGGGTCGGTAAACAACAGATTAGACTGTGGCATGGACTTTCTCCGGGGTAGGGTGTCAGACGGTAGAACATTGAATAGCTAACAAGCCAACAAACTAACAAACAAAACAATCAAATATAATTGCGAAAACGGATATATAAGAAGATTTGGATGGTTTCAGGCGTTGTTCGGTGTCTCAATGGTCAGAGTATTCCCTCTGTCGCACCATTAAGGCCTGGAATTCATTACCAGCTCACGTGTTTCCTTCTTCCTACAGTCCCAGGTCCTTTAAGCGGGGCGTGAAAATGCATATGATGAGGCCGTCAAGCTGAGTGTCACCATTGACACACGGTATGTGTAAGTAATGGTGACCCTCTTTTCTGAGACTTTGCCTTCAGCTTACCATCAGGCAAGGCGATGTCTAATTGACGTGTTCTATAAAAAAAAACAACTATGATGTTCGCGTAAAAAGCTCTAGACAGTACCAAACCAATCAAGATTGGTAATTTTTTTCTGGAGTTAAAGATATTATTTAACTGAGCTCAATAAATTAAGAATAGTAAAAGTTGAGTCGGTTCTTATTGTATCGTTTTTATTTATTTTGTATTCATCTAACCAAATGATAATAGTAAATTATTTAACTGTTAAATATAATGACGTCACAATAATTTTTTTCATACAAGTTTGCCGTTTTGACGTTTAGTAAAAAGTAACTAATTTGAGTCAAATACCCAATAAATAAGCGAACCTTGATTTCCAAAGTGCAATTTGCGTTTTAAAAGAAATGTCTTATAAGATGATGATGATGGAGTAGATATATAGTCCTGGAGCTGACGGTCAGTACGCAGATTAATAACACGTGAGATGATAGGTATAATGAGATCATTAACTATTAACAGAGCAGGCGTTAGAAAACAAACACGCGTGATCTAAGCACGTGGCTTGTAATAGGTGCCTTTGATATTTTATCTCCTGCGTGCCTTGGATGGTATACTGACCACCATACACCGCCTCTTTTCTTTCTCTAGTTTACCGATATTTTAATCTATGCATTTTCATCAGGTTAATAAAATTGACCTAAAATCGGTGAAAAATAAAAAAAAATAAGTTTAAAACTAAAATCCGACTACTGAAAAAGTATTAAATAATATTAAATAGTATGCCACTTTTCCCCAGAACATATTGTTTTGTTATACTAAGTGTAATTATTTTTTTATCATAGTACTTTAGGGCGCCACATTAGATTCAGAGACACGTTATGTAGCCTATAACCAACGGTCAATTAAGATACTTCTAGCGATACCTCATTGGTCCAGTTCTAATTAGTGGTTAAGGAGCTATGAGGGAACAGATGAACCTACATACATATATACGTACGTACATACATAGCCTGTCAAATCATAACCCTTTTGCTACGCCGTAGTCGGGTAGATATGGTCAATCAGTACTCAGATCATTAATTTCTCGGTAAATCTGATAGTGAAAGATCTATATGCCAAATGCTGAACCGATTCAACCTTAGATGATATTACACTTAAAGGATCCAACACTGTATCTTTATTAATGAATTCAATTATCAATTTTATGTTCAGATTGTGTCACTTTGAGTGAAAGATGAAAAATGAAATTGAACAAAAAGAATGAACAGTCTCAGTTGCCCATCTTTTGAGCAGTTTAATTGAGTAAGTATAACTTGTAGTATACGAGTAATAAGAATTAAAAATTAATTACACTTATTAGAATTTAATTTAATTGTCACGTCTGCAAACGATACCTACACTTCCAAGTGTAAGTGGTAGGTACCTATTGTGATACAACTTCTATTCTAAACATCTAATCAAATAGTTGGTGTACACGACTCTTTAGGGCGTAGTTAGTTCTAAACAAGCAACATGTGAAGATTAAAAGGGTATCAAGTTCAAGGGTCAGCATATAAAGTAAAGTGTGGAATATACCTAATAAGGAATCTATGTTTGCGAATTCCTGTTTAGGACCGGCCGCTCATAATCGGCATCGGCGCGAATCAACTCTTCTAGACAACTGTCAATTTAACAAATGACCAATATTTGCAAAATGGCCGCCGTATTGTAGAATAGAGTGATGCATGTATGCGATTGTCATATATTTTGACGTTTATGTCATACGTTGACGCAGACTAGATTGACGCAGAATAGAATGATAAACTTTAGGGGTTACCACGTATTTTGACGTTTATGACATCATAAACGTTAAAATATGTGGCAATCCCATAAGTTTATCATTCTATTTTACAATACTTTGCTCAACGAATTGCCATTTGTCTCCGGCGGCGGCTCCACCTCCAGCATCTGTCATGCTGGAGGTGGAGCTGTCACCCTAGTAGAAGCAGGCCGCCGATGAGAGAGGGCCCTGGGTCGGCCGGGATGGGAGGGATATGCCTGTCAACCTCACTTTCGACAACTAACAACGACCCACAGGCGCCGTACGTTTTAGTCGGTCCGAATTCGATATAACCTCTCCCACTAGCCCGGGCGGCGGGGAGGAAGGGGGGGGGGTATCCGTGCGAACTTTTCTGACGCAAAAAAGGAGGTTAAACCTCGCTGGGATATTTACCATGTTTATTATATACAGTGATCATGGCGCTCGTGGCAGCACCGAAATATCGATTACTCAACGAAAACAATAAACATGGTAAATATTTCGGTGAATTTTTCACTTAATAGTGAAAAATTCACCGAGATATTTGACATGAGCATTCACAATATGTGAATGCTCATGTCAATTTCAAATCATACAAAAAAGGGGGAGTAGACTTTTACTTAACGAATAATTATCATCATTCTCTGAGCTTTGTCCCAATTCAGTTATCGTCATCAAATTTAAATTCAAATGATGGTTTCAATTAAAGTCATTGAAATTTCAATCTTACCCGCGGTAGCCTAGTGGTATGGGTAATGGACTGCTGAGACGAAGTTTCGGGTTCGATCCCAGGTTTTACCATGGCACACACCAATGACTTTTCGATGCTTTTCGAAGTTATGTGTGTATTTATCGCAGGTTTAAAAAGTGCCCAGTTAATGGCAATAGACTCGCCACCTATTATATTGGGACCTAAACTTAAACTAGCGAAATGAGGGTGCTAGCACCTCTGCCTACCCCTTCGGGGGTATAGGCGTGAGTTTATGTTATGTTATGAATGTTATTTCAATATTTTTCAATTCGACAAATAAAAATCCTGAGCCGCGCCGTGCCGATGCCGATTATGTGCGGCGGCCCTTAATGACCACAGATTCCTGCCAACCATCTGTCATAATATTTATGTTTCCGGGTCTTTATCATAGCTAACAAACTCTGATTGGGTACCTCCCCGATCAGAGTTTGTTAGTAATTGAAATTAACTAGATATTTATCACGTTTAATGTGTGTATTATAACTTTATTTAATAACATTATCTAGTTACAGGAGAAACTGATGAAATGATTATCGCAATTAATTAATTTTGTTACAAATACGTAATATAAGTCTCCATCATGGAGTGTGTTTCGGTGAGCTCTTCCAATAGTCTATTTGCAAAGGTTGTTCGATTCTTCCCAATACTCCTTAATATGTTAAATTGTTCTGAAAAATAAGCCTTGTAAAATAATTGCCTACGGAAACTGACTTTTCATTAAGTATTTTTAAATTCTCAAAGTAAATTGTCGCGAAGTTCCTTCACGAAATACGAACTCCTTCGTGATTCGTAGTTGGCTTCACTGGCAGATCAATCTCTATAACACTATTTTCTTTACTGTCAAAAATAAATACGTATGTCAAAGAGAATTAGTGTGACGTGTGACCGGTCTGTGAAGTCACTTGCAACAGTCTGTCGCAACTACGTACAAAAACGTAGTATTGTATTCTCTTTGACTTGCAATGCAAGCAGTAGTCTTACGTAGCATTGTATTCTCTTTGAATACTAGTACGATTTTGAATGGAGCGTTTCTTTGGCGTAAGAAATGGAATTTTCAAACTCAAATATCTATAAAATTATACAAATAGTCTATTAGTATCACAACCATTGTATATTTATGGCCGTTATACGGTGCAATTAATTCAACCGTTTTTGCCGCTTGGAATTCTTTACCAGCAGCACACGTGTTCCCTTCTTCCTACAGTCTCAGTTCCTTTACGCGGGGTTTGAAAAATCATCTAATGAGATGGTCCAGCTGAGGGCCACCATTGCAACATTATTGTAGACATTCTAGTCTATAATGGTGCCCGAGGAGAGGGCCAGATCGTGAGAGATGAGGTATCCGTGGGGATTTTACGCACGTAAAAAAATCACTCGAGAGATTTCGAGTGGTGTCGTAGGTACTATTCTGTGCTATAGTATATTAGCTTGGTTTTTTTTTTATATTATTTTTTATATTTATCATTATTGGTATTTTTAACTACCCACTCACTACGGAGTAACAGAGCCTTTGGCTGCTGTCTTACTCAAGCATTGTTAAACTTATCGGGTTGAGTAATTTTTCTCCGAAGTTTGAATACTTTTCTCCGAAATTAGGTAAGTCATCATGGATCCTCAAAAATACTCCCCACGATGACCACATGTGGCCTTGCGTGATCTCGTTCCGACACATAAAGCTAATTCGGATTTGTTCGCAACAATAAAACAAAAAAAGTCTGTAATGGTGATCTACATTTTGACTTAGCACTTTTAACCTTAAGTATAGTAGGGCGCGCCGTAGCAGCGGCGGTAAGACCCATCATGCGGGAGTGGCTAGAGAGGCCACACGGCAGCCTCTCGTACCGTCTGACGCAGATGATCACCGAGCACGGGTGCTTCGGAAAGAAATTTTTTTTTATACCACTTAGTTGGCAGACAAGCACACGGCCCACCTGATGGAAAGTAGTTACCGTGGCCTATGGACGTCTGTAACACAAGAGGAGTCACAGTCGCGCTGCCAACCCTGTAAGTACAGAGTTTCTGTGCCGTCAGTAGAAGACCAATCAGGACAAGCCTTTAGTCTTCCCACTGACGGCACAAATTCTCCAGTGAGCTCTGGCTACCCTACTCACCGCTGGGAACACAATACGAAGTTATTATAACCGCGGTATTCTGTAGGGCGGAGGTACTTCCCCAGTCGGACTGCTCAATCGGGCGGAAATACCGCCGTGTCCTACCTCCTTAAAATCTGCGTCGGATGGAGAAAGAGCCAACGTCCGAGTGCCATCACTGCGACGCGAGCGACGACTCGGGTCCGCACACGCTCACTGAGTGCCCGGCGTGGGAGACGCCGAGGCGGGAGCTTGTGGCGACCATGGGAGTGAGGGTTCTCACGCTCTCCACCTTGCTCGCGGCGATGGTCCGCTGCGCGGATGCGTGGGCGGTCGGCGCCTCCTTCTGCGAGCAAGTAACAAGTAATGCTCGTGAAGGAGGAGGCGGGGCGGGAGCGGGAGCGACGAAGGATCGCAAGCCAAGCTGCCCGCGTACGAAGGCAACTCGGGCGTCAGAGGTCGATGAACGACCTCCGCCCCCCATGAGCGCCGGCCTGGGGGTGACAGGTGGAGCCGCCTGTCACCCTGGCAGAAGCAGGCCGCGGCGGCGGCGCGTCTGGCGCGCCTCCCCGTTTTCCGGGAATGAGTTGGGGACTCTGTAGTCCCCACACACCCGAGGAGAGGGCCAGATCGTGAGAGATGACCCTGGGTCGGCTGGGGTGCGAGGGATATGCCTGTCAACCTCACCTTCGGCAACCAAAACGACCCACAGGCGGCGTGCGTTTTAGTCGGTTCGTGTCCGACATAACCTCTCCCACCGGCTCCGGTGGGGAGGTATCCGTGGGGATTTTGCGCACGTAAAAAAAACCTTAAGTATAGTCACTCGAGAGATTTCGTGTGGTGTTGTAAGTAGGTACTATTCTGTGTATAGTGTATTTGCTTGGTGATTTTTTAAATATTATTCTTCATCAATCACCCGCGGTAGCCTAGTGGTATGGGTAATGAACTGCTGAGTCTCGGGTTCGATCCCAGGTTTTACCATGGCACACACCAATGACTTTTCGAATGATTTTCGAAGTTATGTGTGTATTTATCGCAGGTTTATAAGTACCCGGTTAATGGCAATAGTAGTAATAGTTTATAAACATAAACTGGCGAAATGTGGGTACTCTCTGCCTACGCCTTCGGGGATATAGGCGTGAGTTTATGTTATGTTATTTTTCATATTTTATCATTATTGGTATTCTAAACTATCCACTCACTACGGAATAACAGAGCCTTTGGCTACGGTCTTACTCAAGCATTGTTATGTGTATCGGGTTGAGTAATTTTTCTCTGAAATTTGAATAGCTACTTTTCTCCGATCATTTTTCGCCGAAACACGGTAAATCGTTATGGATCATCAAAAATACTCCCCTAGATGACCACATGTGGCCTTGCGTGATCTCGTTCCGGCACATAAAGCTAATTCCGATTTGTTCGCAACTGAAAATTACCGTGAAGATAAGGAAATCTATTTGCCTTGTGCGATCTACTACAACTCGTAAACGTGAAGTTACACGCGTGTTGTGAGCATAGTACAATAGAGTACTTATAGTACTAGTAGTAAAATGAATTAAATCAATTTAGATTGGAATTAATTGCTTTTAAGAAAAAGTTCATTATATGTCATTAAAACTCTTACTTTTGTTGGTATCCTATGACTCAGCTTCAGCGTAAATAATAAAATAAATAATAAAAATAAATAGTCGTAGAATTAGTGATAATAGTTTTATTTTATAGAAGTTTGCCTAGAAGCAACGCATTCAGTCGACACTTGACGACTTCCAGACTATAGCTGTCAAGGAACATAAACTCAGGCAGAGATTTCTACAATAGCAGATAATTCCAACTTTAAACAAGCTAGGGGGTTGTACTACATAAAAAATAATAGTACTGCGTAGTACGCATAAATACGGCGTGCGTTTTAGTCGGTTCGAGTCCGACATAACCTCCTCCACCGGGTCCGGTGGGGAGGTATCCGTGGGGATTTTGCGCACGTAAAAAAAAAAAAAAAAAAAAAAAAAAAAAAAAAAAAAAAAAAAAAAAAAAGTACGCATAAATAAACATGTTTTTTTATTTAGAGTTCAAATAACCAGCTGTAATGAGGTTTATGTAAACCCCAAAAACCGACTGGCCGATCAACCGTTGAGGTTCTGGAGCTATTTTCCTTTCAGATACCGCTTCTGCCGAGCCCCGGTAAGAGGGGTGAACTCTTAAAATGCTGGCTTGTTGTCGTTAAGAATGACTTCCTTTTCAATGAAGTATGCCGAAAATCTTACGAAGTAGAGGAGGAGAAACGAAAAGAGGGTTACAAGCTTCACATTCCACATCACAATGGTGTCAATGGCTCACTCTTTTCATAAATAACTAACTTATGCCCGCTGCTCCGCCCACGTGGATAATGGTTACCGACAATTATTCGAATTTTCCTCACCTTTTAAACCTTTCCTAGACCTCCACGAACATATCAAAACCAAGATAAGATAAATCCGTTCAACCGTACTCGAGTTTTAGCGAGACTAACGAACAGCAATTGATTTTTGTAGATAGATTTTAGTTGGCAAAATTTCTGGTCCTTACAATCTAAGCTAAATTGCTTGATTAGGAGTGGGTGGGCTATGTCGATACTGTAATGGCCAGCAATCCAACCTAGGACCTCGACTTCGTTAGACCGACTCTTTAATCACTAAGTTGGATAGAATCGAGAAAAGCACTACTATAGATAATTATTACAATGCTGTATTAAAGGTGCATTTCCCGGATCAACTAATTCGGAAGAGTTTCTCCAGTCCAGTGAAAACGCATCTTTATAGCCTATATGCGCCACGCCCTCCCCACGCATCAATAGCATCGCACGCGGATGTCCACTGACGCAAGAAGACGATAAACTTATTTATGTCACAAGATATTATCACAACACAACGAACTGAACTTATCGGGTTATTTTTATACCGTTAAATAAATATTATCTGTTAAATAATATGATAGGGATATTTATACCACCCAGAGGATAGTTAGGTATCAGGAAGCGCCAGCGAAGTTAGCCCAGAGTCAGTCGGGATTGGAGACAATAGGGTAGTTTCCCGAGTCATAGAATTCTTACCAATACTACTTACTAAATGTCTTAGTATTTTATCTAAAAATATGTATAGTAAACTAAGATATTGCCCAACTGAACTCCAACTATGGCTTTTCATTATTTTTAATTCCCAAAATTGGTCAAAAAATAAACAATCGAAATAAAGCAAAATTTACAACTTTATAGATTTCTTATTAAATTTCAAATCAATCTTATTACCCACTGTATACGTGTAAACGCAACTTAGACTGAAATAAATGCGATATTCTCTTGCACTCCATACATTTTCACTACGCGCCAGTGCGCTGTGACGTCACCACGTGCCACGATTTTATATGGAGCGTTTTCGGACGGCTCGAGAAATTGAATTTTTAAAAACAAATATCTTTAAAACTCTTTGTCATAATAATGTTTCACTTTTACAGCTCATTGCAGTATTGTAAAATGTACAGTTCACGATAATTAAAAAAAATAGGACACAACCCTTTTGAATTACATTTCGGTCTCGAGTCCGATATAACCACACTTGCTGGCCAGCGGCTGAGAAGGGAGCGGTTTCTGTGGGTAGATTATTACATCACTAAAAAAGGTATCAGGAAGCATTACTCGTAATTATCCTTAGGACTGGTATTAATATACTTATACATATGAAAAATATAATCATAAAGGTTCTTTTTCATTTGAGTAGGCACAGAAGTCGTCTTTCAACTGATCTAGACCTGCAAATTTTGAGTATGTTACTAGTTAAGATCAACTGTACGAGTACGAGCCTGTCAATGTACTAAGCTTGCACTAAAGAGTGATAAAGATTATTCGTTCAGTAATTATAACGACTATACGAAATGCTAGAGCTCCGACACCCCAAGAATATTAAATTATAAAAGGGAAGTGACCAAAAGGCTAGTTATTATCTTCTCCAAAAAAAATATCTTACCGTCTAACGTGGCAGTGCTGCCATTAGATAAATTATAAGGAACAATTTGAACTGCCGAGATAATATTATGTTTATATTTCTAATTACTATTAACTTTGCTTAGAAAACATGATAAGCAATAGTTCCCTAATTAACAAGTGAGCCTGATTCCAGGCCTTAATGGTGCGACATAGGAAAGAGTCTCCGAACCGCTTGGTTCTTGATCGGTTAATGTCGCAAAAAGAATTGTCTAAACAACTTTATCAACTTGTGTAAATAATCACATCTAAAATAAATATTTCTCATTTAATAATGTAGGTTCTCATCGTATACTTACTGATAATGGGATTGAGGAGGTAGGACACGGCGGTATTTCCACCCAATTGAGCAGTCCGATTGGGGAAGTACCTCTACCCTACAGAATACCGCGGTTATAATAACTTCGTGTTGTGTTCCCGGCGGTGAGTAGGGTAGCCAGAGCTCACCGGAGAGTTTTGTGCTGTCAGGGGGATGACCAAAGGCTTGTCCTGCTTTGTCCTCTACACTGACGGCACAAAATCTCTGTTCTTACACGGTCGGCAGCACGGATGTGACTCCACTGGTGTTACACACGTTCATAGGTCATGGTAACCACTTTCCATCAGGTGGGCCGTGTGCTTGTCTGTCACCTAAGTTGTATAAAAAAAAAGATAAGAAAAGACGGACGCTGTAGATTAAAGCCCTGCGCATCAAAAACTGGATACCAAACTCGTCTGCTAGAATATGTAGCGCCCATTTCAAACCTGAGGATTTTTATGCAGGGAAGAATTTCTCTTCTCCACTCTTCTTATAAATTCAACACTGTCATGCAGGCACATTTTTATTGATAAATACACAAACACACTTAGATATTCTTAATGCCTGTGCCTCCCCATAGTTCTGATCACAGGAACATCCCACCCCATTTATGGACAAACCCATCTCAACTGATTTGGGTAATATATGTAGACTCATTGGGTATAATTTGCCTTTGACAGGTGATATTCACGTAATTTAGGGTATTTCGTTGTGCTATATAGTGAAATATTGATAAAGAAATAGAAAAAATTTGATCGGTTCAGGCAGGATTCGAAACCGCGATCTTTCCCTTACAGGGGGAAAGCTCGGACCACTAAGCCACAGAACCTTCGCTCGAAACCATCTAAATTCTTTTATACATATATCCGTCTTACGGTAGTGACTGTCCATTGTTGACATTGCCCATCATATATCTCACACCATGACTAACCCCGGTCACATCCAGTTTCTAGATGGCCACTTCAGGTTTGGAAACCACTGTCAGGCATCCGTCACTCACCAAAACTACGGGGATAAGTACGTACGGCGCGCTACAGCCCCGGACTGCAAGAGCAGTCAGGGCTTGCGCACGTTTTCGAGTACGCATGTGACCTGTTGTCGGACTAGTGACTTATATTATCACCGTTGAAAAACATCAAATTTATTACACCATGTACATGCTTTTCGACAGAATATTTATCAAAATTATTTGTAAGAATCAGAAATTTTGCTACTCTAAAATTGAACTGATTTATTTTAATTTTCTGTTAAAGTGAAAGCCCTAATACTCGAGATGGCGGCGTTGTATGTTTGGAACTAAGGGCAATACCTACGAAATTGTGCAGGTTATTAAAACGGTGGCTTTCTTCAAGATCAAAAGAGTGCAACTTCTGTTTATAGTACTATTATTTATTCAATGCCACTGTGGCTCCATCTTGCCCCAGATAACAGAAGCGCGCATCGCATCGACGCGCGCCACCTTGTTTCTTTACACCCCTAAAGAAATATGCATTAAGTTCTTTCATTATTATTTTGATAGAGCTACGTAACAAAACAAAAACATGAGCCAGTCCCGCCTCAGCATGATATTAATGCATTGATAAGCTATCTGATGGGTTTTTACAAAGTAAATAACAAGCAACATCATAAGGAAAAGCATTATAAATCTAAATTTATTAAATAATCCAACAAATAGGCAGCACAAGTGTGACGTTCCTGGAAATGCACACGTCCATAATCACGGTAACCACTTTCCACCAGGTGGGACGTTTACTTGTCTGCCACTTAAGTGGGATAAAAAATT
Organism: Eilema griseolum; assembly: GCA_963662185.1. Classification (NCBI taxonomy): domain Eukaryota; kingdom Metazoa; phylum Arthropoda; class Insecta; order Lepidoptera; family Erebidae; genus Eilema; species Eilema griseolum. The sequence continues at coordinate 18,704,993 of OY759248.1, read as the reverse complement.
CGAATCTAACACTGTCTAGTATGCCTGTCACGGTTTGATGCCTAACCACTGAACCGATTTTGAAGAAGTTTTTATAGATATAGAGCTTGGGAAAGGACATAGACTATGTTTGATCGCGATAACCGACCGCGGGCAACAGTTAACTAGTCAATTCATGGTCATAAAAGTTTATTAAAGCAAAATTATAAAATTTACGAGACGTATAATTTTGTAAATTAAACACCCAACATTATGTTAGTATTAGTACATAATTATTTAATTTTGTTCACACACACACACACATACACACACACACACACACACGCGCTCGCTCACACACAGTTAGCGGCAACTACTAACAGCTGTTTCAATGTAAGGAGACAGTTAATTATAATTTGGTTCCACGAATTCAACAGTAACTCAGTAGCTGTATTTTCTTTATCACAGCTGCACAAGATGCTTGTTTCAATGATGTCTGTTAGTCATGCAATTTATTATGACTTCTAATGTAGTTCTATTTAGTGCATTAAAATACCTGTTGGAGTACACTATATTTTTCTGGGGGTGACAGGTGGAGCCGCCTGTCACCCTGGCAGAAGCAGGCCGCGGCGGTGGCGCGCCTGGCGCGCCTCCCCGTTTCCGGGGTCGAGTTGGGGACTCTGTAGTCCCCACACCCGAGAAGAGGGCCAGATCGTGAGAGATGGCCCTGGGTCGGCCGGGGTGCGAGGGATATGCCTGTCAACCTCACCTTCGGCAACCAAAGCGACCCAGAGGCGGCGTGCGTTTTAGTCGGTTCGAGTCCGACATAACCTCCTCCACCGGCTCCGGTGGGGAGGTATCCGTGGGGATTTTGCGCACGTAAAAAAAAAAAAAAAAACTATATTTTTCTATTAGGTATTTAAAATTTACGCTCATATGACAATTTTTTTTGTGTTTGTCTATTTCTCTGTTAACTTCTAAACAGTACAATAGATTTAATTATTTTTTCCGAAAATTTGACATATAATATCTATACAGGATGTATTGTCACCCTCATATGGTGCAAACAATTCTATCATGAACGAAGCGGTTCTATGACTTTTTTTTGCCGCACGGTTAAGTCTTGAAATTCTTTAGTGTGTTTCCTTCTTCCTACAGTCCCATGTCATTTAAACGGGGCGTGAAGGCTCCGGTAGAAGGAGAAGAGACCAGAAGTACTTATTGGCCTGACGTCGTTAAAGATGACATGTATACTAACGTTCTCCTGCCAAGACATGACCGTGCGAACTGGAGTATTAAAAACCAAAAAGCAGCCGTTGAACTCAGAGCGAGCCTTAGATCTGACCGGGACTAACTTCGAATGATGTAAACGAATATTATAAACTTTGTACAGGTGTAGTTTGTAATAAATTTACCTGTAAATCGGACTAACAGCAAAAAAAAATCGCGTCGCCCGATTAGTCGTACCAACAGGAATAAAATCCGAGTCGTCTGATCAGTTGGACCAACAGGAAAAAAATCCGCGTCGATCGATCAGCCGAAACAACAGGAAAAACGTCCGCGGCGTTCAATCAGTCGAACGAAGCACATCAGTGTGAAGCTTCTTTATAAAAAAGCTACTGTCGATAATGATAAGCTTCTTAGTAGATAACGCATCACGCGAGCATAATAGTAGATTTCTGTAGTGGGACATGTCATCATTGCGTGGTGGGTGTGTGAGATAACAGATGACCTCTCTATCTATAAAGGGGGAAAAAAACGTTGACTCGGTGCAGAATTTACGCTTGTTTGTGTACGATTATTGAGCAACTTGAACTCTCAACAGCCCTGAAAGCCTCTTTTTAATGCAGGAATTCCCTCGAATACCGAACTATGTCGGATTCGAAACGAATAAAACAGCACGTTGTCGCAGGTCTTTAGATGGGGGTAAGATTGCCACCGCCGTCCCGCTTGTTTCTGTTAGGGTAACAAACGGCACCAACTGTCACCCCAGACTTGTACAATGGAGATGAAATCCTGCATCATAACCACGTTCACTAATCAGCGGATAAGTGAGGTAGGCTTGTGTCTCGATAATTGAGATGAGATAACACGATGCAGTTTGACAAGACAACTTTGGACGCAAATTAGTAATCGCTATGAGCATGATGATGGTGATGATGATGATGATGGTGGTGATGATGATGATGATGATGATGATGATGGTGATGATGCCGACGATGATGATGACGATGATGATGACGACGACGACGATGACGATGATGATGATGATCATGATGATGACGACGACGACGACGACGGCGACGATGACAACGATGATGATGATGACTTTACTAAGCTATTTTGACTTTGCTGACAAGTTGGTCAATCCGCGTCTTTGATCATATTAATGGGTGAATTTTAAGAATTAATTCCTGGATTCTTAGTTTGTATATATTTATTTATTTGAGTTTATTTTTGTACATAATAATAGTTTCTGGTTTAAAATCTCACTTATGTATTGTACAAATGTTATTAAATAAAATGTATAAATCATTAAAAAAATCCTGAATACCACATGTATTCTTTCTATTTGCTCCAGGCATCATTTAGGCCGTCCACTGCCTTATACGTGTCACGCATGCCGGGCCTGCACGTCGTGCACATTGTATGATTTTTACACGATTTTTTGCAAATCACAAGATTAATCTTCGATGCATAACTTCAGTTATTGCATAAGAAATTATGGCATCAGAAGGTTTCTTCATGGTCGGCATCACGAGTGTGACACCCCTGGTGTTGCATATGTCCATAGGCCACGGTAACCGCTTCCCATCAGGTGGGCCGTGAGCTTGTCTGCCAACTTAGTGGTATAAAAAAAAATTAAAAAAAAACACGAGAAGAAAAAATCCTTTTGTACCGTTTTTTTGGAGATAGTCGATTAAGATTGTAAAAGGCGAAATGCGGGACATGAAACCGCGGCTAGTCCCTCTAGTTTAGACGGGGAATGTTCTGACCACTGAGCTACCGAATCACACCTTGAGCATTATAAATTCTATTGTATTTTCCAATCTTAATGAATTTAATAGTTAGCATACTAATTACCTTAAAATTGCATTTAAAAGTCCCCAGAAAATATAAAGTATCTTGGTTTCTTCTTTTTTGATTACATCTTCTTCTTTTTCTTGGATGGCAACATACCTACCCAATTCACGGGACAATCTTGCCAGTAGGTATAGAATAAATATAGCAAAATTTTCGGTAACTAAGTGGTTAAGGAGTCGGCATTACTTTCGAAAAATCCCGGGTACGAATCCAGGCCAATATACTACAGACGGGAACTCACTCCTAACACAAGCAATTTACCTTAGCTGGAGGAATAGTGGGAATATTAGTAATTTCGATTCCAAAAAACTTTTTTAATAAAAAAAAAGAAAATTAACAAAAAAATAAATGAGATATATCAAATTTTATTTTGTTTTAAACTAATGTTTTAGTTAGAATGATTTTTGGTGATGACGATGATGATGAGTTGATGATGTTGTTGATGATGATGACCATCAATGAGATGATTGCTCAGTAAACTTGTGGACATATTACTAGAAGCTCCCTAGGGATATTTGGAACCAACACTAAAAGTCAAAATTTACTGTAATACACCAAAATAGTGGCTTTTAAGGGTGTAGGAAACACATAAAAATCCACCATTTTTGTACATAAATACTCGAATTCACACCAATTTCGGAAAATAAAATAATACCACGAAGCGCTCCTTCGTGTTGATGCCAAAACCACAGAGTATATCTATACTCCATTCTGTTAGGTACTTATTAACTAAACATAGACAATATTGATGTCTCTTTTAACGTTTCGTTTAAAAACTCGGTTTTTATTTATTTTTCTGTTTAGAAACTTATTTTGAAGATTTTTTTTTTTTTTTTTTTTTTTTTTTATTTTTTTTTTATTTATCACCTTAAAAACATCATATATACATAATTATTTACAGTGCATTTAGAAACCACTGAGGTTTGTAGCAAATGCAACGAGTTATTTTTCAATAAGTAATACAGGTTACAAAAAATAATCACTAGAATCACAAAGTAGAATATAAGAAATAAATGTAGGTAGCTTAATATTATAATGTAGGTGTACCGGCGCAGAATGGCGACACGTACCTAATCACGGCTAAGCAAACATCCTTATTGAAATGGTATTATGTTTACAAAAATCCAAAAAAGAATCGCTTCAATACATGTTTAATATTTTTGTCATTTAAATTTTCCTTTACAATATTTGAGGGTAGTTTATTAATTAAGCGCGGTACAATGTATTGCGTTGTTCTCTCACCGAATACGTTAGCAGCGCGTGCGGTTTGTAACCGGTTCTGTGAGACTGCTCTTGTGCATACATGATGTTCCACTTTATCACCCAAATAATATTTAAAGTAGTTTTCTTTTAACAAACTGTATTTTAGTTTTAAATGAATGGGTAATACTTTACAGTGTTTAAAAATACCCAGATCATCATTGCTATATTCTAACTTAATTTGCGGCGATATTATTGTCTTTAATATTTTCAGTTGCAGATTATATATTTTGTTTATGTGTGTTTTATAGGTCCGTCCATAGCTGGTGAGTCCATACAAAATATGAGACTCGGCTAGAGAGTTATAAAGTAGTATTTTCACATGATAGGGGATACGACGATTTAAGATTTTAATATTTGCCAGGAAGCTTCTCAGCTTATCACATACTTTATCGATATGGAGTTTCCAGTTCAATTTATCATCAATGATGAGGCCCAGATATGTATGAGAGGTAACACGTTCAATGGTTGGACAGCAACAGCCGTCACTATTAAAATTATGTAGGCATGCGTGATCGTGAGCTATTATCTGATTGTTGGCTGTTGAGGACTTTAAGTATGGTGATCTGATATGTAACAGTTTGGTTTTGTTTGCGTTAAGGACAAGCCCTGCATCATGACACCATTTACAGAGGGTATAAAAATCTGCCTGCAGGTACTCGTACGCTTTATCTAGGTTCCTATTACTAACTAGTAAACACGTATCATCAGCAAATTGGTAACAGGTGCTTTGTTCGATACAATCACTCATATCATTGACGTATGTCAAGAAATGAAGAGGTCCCACCACTGATCCTTGTGCCGTGCCCTTGGACACAGTCACCGTATCACTGAACGCATCATTGACCTTAACAGTATATGTGCGGTCAGAGAGGTAACTTTTAAACCATTTTAGTAAAGGCCCGCGTATTCCACAAGTGTCAAGTTTATGAAGAAGCACCTCGTGATTAAGAGTATCAAAAGCACGGGAGAAGTCAATGAAGAGTGCTAGGGTATGCTTCCTTTGATTCATGGACTCGTTAACATGATCAGTAAATTGTGATAGGACGTCACTAGAGCCCTTTCCCTGTTGAAACCCAAATTGATTTTTATAAATGATTTCCTTATCGTTATAAAAATTATTCACTTGACCACAGACATACTTTTCAACTATTTTGTCGATAGTGGAGAGTAGCGTGATAGGGCGATAGTTGCCATATTCATTGCGATGACCTTTCTTAAAGATCGGTCTAACGCAGCCAGTTTTTAATTGGTCAGGATAATCACCCTTTTTAACACTGCAGTTAATGAGATTAGCTATGGACTGAGAGATACCACTGCTTACTGTTTTTATGTCTGAAACTGAGATAGTGTCTATACCCGGAGCTTTCTTGAAATTTAGTTTTTTTATTATTTCACTTACGTTTTTTTTTGTAGCCTTTTGAAATCGAATACTGGAGTTTACCGGATTTGAAGACGTATGCTTACCTAGTAATTGGGTCTTACATTGTGGGATAATTATTTTAACCGCCTGATCAAATTCTTAGGCGAATCCATTTGCCAGATCTTTGGTGGACAGACCTTGCGATTCGAAGGCTCTAATAATGGCTTCATCGACGGATAAAGATGTGCGACCTAGCATGTGATTTATTATTTGGTAGGTTTTTTTAATATTATAGAAATTATCGCTAATAGCATTTACATAATACGAGTTTCTACAATTTTCCAGTATTTTATGTGTTTTATTGCGTAATTTATTGTATTCAAGTCGCAATTCAAGATTATTGGGGTTTTTTCTCCAAGTACGAAATAGACGGTCACGTTTTTTACACAGTTTATTTATATTACCATTGATCCAGGGAGCCCTATATAAACCCTGGCTTACTTTATATTTCTTTGTCATACTAGCTTGGTTATGAGCACCGGTTAAGGAATCCCTAATGAAAGTATAAATTTGTTTTGGGCAGTTCATGTCACCAGTCCGCGCCCATACAACTTTGTTTAGTTGATCATTTAACACTTTATAATTCACATGTGTTTTGGAAACCTCCTGTGTGCGTCGGGTATGTAAGCATTGACTTACGCATGAAAACATAATGACCTTATGGTCGGCTAGTACTACATCGAGCGCTGCCGAGTACGGATCTAATGTAGGGAATCGCGCAAATAAGTGGTCAATGCAAGATTTTGTTATTATATTTAATTTTGTCTCAATTCTTGTGTATTCTGTGATTCCACACATAAGCCCGTGCTCACTCAGTGTTTCCAAGTATGATTCAGTATGTGATGACATAGTTTTCAGGTCTATATTCATATCGCCGATTATTAGTGCATCGTTTTGCAACTTGAAAGTAGACACGTACTTATCAAGTTCTTTAATGAACAGTTGTTTACGAGTGTATGAAGATGGCGGTCTATAAACGGCACTTATAATTACGGTTTTACTGTCTGTTTTCAAGATACCTGTTATATTTTCGAAAGTGAAGCTTTTATATGGGGTTATCGTAAATTTTAAGTACTTTTTTGTGTAAATAATAATACCGCCACCCTTCCTATTTGTTCGTAGTTTCGATTGCATATTGTAGCCAGGTATATTAAATAACATGACAGTATTCTCAGATATGCCAACTTCGGTAAGTACAATCACGTCCAGCGGATAAATACATTCATGGATAATTTGTAACAATTTAGGAAAATTCTTTATTATAGATCTAATGTTAACATGTAGGCAGGATAGAAATAGATTATGGTTGGAAGGTAATTGTTTAAAAAAGTCGTTAACAGATTTACAGTTGCTAATTTCTTTAGGTTTTAGTGGTTCCATGAACTAAAAACACAAAAAACTTAGCTTACATCTCGATCAGGGATACATAATTTTATATTTTTACTTAGAACTAGAAGGCGCGCAGTTGTCAAGCAGTTCAATATCCTGGATTGAATATATGTAGTGGATCTTGCTAACGCCTGTTTGACGAGCGCATATCTTCCCTTCCTTGATCCATATAAATTTGTATGAACTACCAAGCCTTTGCTTTGTTGTATAGAAAAGCGTCTTCATATACTTAGTTAGGGCTTCACGAACAAAAATTTTATTATTTACCTTCTCCGCCGGTGTGTCGGGTAGAATAGTACCGAGTGTTAGGCGTTTGATTCTGCTGGCGGCAATCCATCGGTCCTGTGCAGACTTTGTCTTCATCTCGGCCAGTATATAACCGGGCTTACCCTTGCGTCCGTTTACATGACGAGTTGACTGGATGTCCTGCTTGTCCACCTGCAATTGAGTTGCTACCAAGAACAGCACTTTATTAGTATCCTGGGGAGTTTCCTCCGGTAACCCCACAACTTCAACGTATGTAGATAGTGAGTGCTGCTCATATTGTTGCTTTCCTCGTTCTAGAATCGCAACACGCAGTTCCAAATTTTTATTTTTGTTAATTAGGTCTGTAGTTTTGTTTTCCAGGTCTGTGATTTTTTTATCCTGCTTTTTAATGTACAATTCAAGCGTATTTATTTGGTCACTTAAAAAGTCGAGAGATGCTTCCAAGGCACCAACCTCTTCCTTGACCGTTTTTTTGAGCTCCCGACTAATGTCCTGTATGAGCTTCCTGTGGTCAAGAGTAGACTGGTGGCTGGGGGCAGTACCTGGTTCGGAGTCTTCATCAGCATCGTCGTCCTCTGGGATGATAAATGACGTCCTTCGTGAAGTATTCACCAAACATGTTTCACAACTCCATTCAATGCTGTCGGTATTACGTAGGGTGCTCAACTGTTTGTTGGTCAGTCTAGCACACTCCGAGCTCGCGTGTACCACTTTGGTACATCGGCTGCATTCCAAACCAGGCAACTTCTTGGTGATATTCTTATTGCAACTTTTACATTTTTTTGAAACCATACTGGGTGGGTAGAGTACTAATTAATATTTGCGCAACCGTACAGTAGGACCGTCTGACGTCGAGTGATAATCTGATATCAAATAAAAAATAAAAACTGATATCGAACCACTAGTTAGTCAGTTAGTTATCCTAGTTTACTATGTTTTTATAAAAAGTCTCGGTAGGATTGTTTACCTTTAGTTAAATACCTAACTGAATTGAGTGAAGTTATCATTTAAGTTGTCTCTATGCTTTTGAAAAAATCAATTTCGCCAGTGTTCCTGTAGACCGCCGAATTTCTACGGATGATAAGGTAATAAACAGACATATTCACTTTCGTATTTTATAATATATATCGAAAAGTTACTTGTCTATAAAATCGTACTTGCGAGTGACATCACATGCCAGTCGCGAGTAGTGCAAATGTATGGAGTGCAACAGAATTTTGCATTTATCTCGTTCTACACTGTGTAAAAAAAAAAATTGATCCCAAATATTAAAAATAAAGTAGGAACGCAGCAAACGACAAGAAAAGCTATAATACAGACAGCAACTGACTTCTATAGAAAACTTTATGCAAAAGAACGACATACTAGAGACTTAACTATAAATCTCGATAATGACGACATGGATGAAAGCATACCAGTTTTCCTACAATCAGAGATAGAAAAAGCTGTCAACAGTCAAAAGAACAATAAAGCTCCTGGACCAGATCAGATTTCAAACGAAATGATCAAAACGTCAATTAGAGGACCGGAAAAGCTAAGAAAACTCATAGAAATATACAATTCTATTTTAAGCTCAGAATGTATACCATCGCAATGGACCAAGAGCACAATTATATTATTACACAAAAAAGGGGATAGGAACATTATAGAAAACTACAGGCCTATAAGCCTTATGTCAAATATTTATAAAGTATTCTCCAAATTAATATTGAACAGAATAACAGGATTAATGGATGAACAACAACCTTTAGAACAAGCTGGTTTCAGAGCGGGGTTTTCAACTACTGATCACATGCATGTCATCAAACAGCTAATAGAAAAATGTCAAGAATACGGTAAAGCCTTGTACATCGCATTTGTGGACTAGTAAAGCATTTGATTCTATAGAACATGACTCGCTTTGGAGGGCTCTAATCCAGCAGGGAGTACCAAAAAATACATACGTATAATTAAAAATATATACGCAAATAGTACAGCGCAAATAAAACTGGAATCAATAGGTGAAGAGTTCCCAATAGCCAGAGGTGTGAGGCAAGGAGATCCGCTATCGCCAAAACTTTTCTCAGCAGTCTTGGAAAGCATTTTCAGAGATCTTGAATGGGACAATTTTGGCATTAATATCAACGGTAGACAACTTAGCCACTTAAGATTCGCTGATGATTTAGTCCTAATAACTGACAACGCGAAGACCCTTCAACATATGCTACAGCAGCTGACTGACGCAAGTCGAGTTGTTGGCATTACCATAAATAAATCCAAATCAAAATTAATGACATACAGAGAAGAAATATTCATAAAAGTGGACAATGAAGTTATTGAATATGTTAAAAACTATACATACTTGGGGCAATTACTATCTTTTAGAAACCGGACGGACATAGAAATAAAAAGCCGAGTAGCCTGTGCTTGGAAAAGATACTGGTCCCTTAAAGAGATATTTAAAAGCAAATGCTTTCCTGTGGCAGCCAAGAAAAAAGTGTTTAATTCCTGCATCTTGCCATGCCTTACGTATGGGTGCCAAACATGGGCATTGACTCAAAAACATCTTTTAAAACTAAGATCGTGTCAAAGGGGAATGGAAAGAAGTATGTTGGGCGTGACGCTAAAAGACCGCAAAAGAGCAGTAGACATTAGATCTACAACAAAGGTGGAAGACGTACTAGAGAAAATAAGACGGTTAAAATGGCGATGGACAGGACATATGACAAGGGAAAGCAGACTTACACATATATAGTTGGTAATTAAAGTAATTTGTAATGCAAGAGTTATAATTTGGGACTGAATTTGATTGTTTATATTTTGACTAACTTTGGGAATAAAAAACTAATGAAAAGTCCTAGTTGCAGTTTAGTTAGGCAATATCTTATTTTGCAAAGCATATTTTACGAGAATGAACTTTTTTTTTTTTTACGTGCGCAAAATCCCCACGGATACCTCCCCACTGGAGCCGGTGGAGGAGGTTATGTCGGACTCGAACCGACTAAAATGTACGCCGCCTGTGGGTCGTTTTGGTTGCCGAAGGTGAGGTTGACAGGCATATCTCTCGCACCCCGGCCGACCCAGGGCCATCTCTCACGATCTGGCCCTCGTCTCGGGTGTGGGGACTACAGAGTCCCCAACTCGACCCCGGAAACGGGGAGGCGCGCCAGCCGCGCCACCGCCGCGGCCTGCTTCTGCCAGGGTGACAGGCGGCTCCACCTGTCACCCCCAGGCCGACGATAATGAACTAACATATTAAGTAGTATTGGAAAGAATCGGACGTACCTTGTAATATAGCCTAACTGGTAAAAAAATAAGTTATCAGAAAGTTAATGAAATGTGGTAGACTGAATACTAAGATAATTAATTCTGATATTATGACTACATATATGTTTGCAACCAAACACAAAAATGATAACCTATATTTTTGCTGGCAGCCCTAGTTTGTTTTTTTATATATTTATGTATTAACATGTATTAACTTGATACCATCGGAAGTTAACGCGAATGTTTTTATAATTCTTTCAATAATATTAGGTATTGATGGATAATATCTAATGAAAAATAGAAAAAAGTAAGTAATGTATTTATTATTGTTTTCCTTTTGAATATTGTTTATTTCAAAATACATTTAAAATAAACACGGTCAATATACATATTTCTAAATATTTATTTATTTAATTGATAAACAATTATTTATTATTTAGGTACCTTAGGCTATACTAATAATTCTCGCTGTTTTCACGTGGTCACAGAATGTTGTCCCATCAATGGGACCACGAGGGAGAACTGTTTCTCATAGTCTCATCATCTCTAGAATGACTCTCCTCAATACTTATTAAATCATCTCGATAGAGTCATATGGTTACTAACACCTTAAAATCTTCGCAATTGCGTAGAGACGTTACCTCTCTGCCTGTATATTACCGCCTTTACCTTAGCTTGTCCTGCTTCGTCTTTTACACTGACGGCACAGAAAGTCTCTGTGCTTACAGGATAGGCAGTGCGAGTATGACTCCCTTGGTTTTGCACATGTCCATAGGTCACGGTAACCACTTTCCATCAGGTTGTATCAGGTGGCATAAAAAAAAGCAAATGATATGACGAACTCTTTTAACTAATCCCACCTTCTCCCTTTCTAGGGGCTGTTCAAGATTACGTAAGCACTAAATGGGTAAGGGTCTTTCTTTATATTGTTTATTTTTGATGACATGTATGCCCACCCCCATGTCATCATTATCAAGACCCCCAGGTCTTGATAATGATTACGTAAACACAATACATTACCCTAAAAAAACATGAAAAGAAATGTGCATATGTACCAATGTTTACGTAAGCATGGGGGGTAAGAGTTACTTACTTTTGCTGACAAGGGGCCTCGGGGCTTAAATAATTGTTATAAATCTGCTTACGTAAAACATGAACGGCCGCCTACCCAGAACAACACAAACCATTATGTTTTTGTAACAGATTGCCGCAGAGCGATTATGCCGCCATCTGTACACACTACCACATCGTATCTCTCAAATTGTTGTTTTATCTTTTTTTTTATACCACTTAGGTGGCAGACAAGCGCACGGCCCACCTGATGGAAAGTGGTTACCGTGGCCTATACTTAAGACGTGTGTAACACCAGAGGAGCCACACTCGCGCTGCCGACCCTTTAAGCACAGAGTTTCTGTGCCGTCAGTGTAGAGGACAAAGCAGGACAAGCTATTAGTTATCCCACTGACAGCACAAATTTTTCAGTGAGCTCTGGCTACCCTACTCACCACTGGGAACACAACACGAAGTTATTATAATCGCGGTATTCTGTAGGGCGGAGGTACTTCCCCAGTCGGACTGCTCAATGGGGCGGAAATACCGCCGTGTCCTTAGTGTACAATAAAGAACTGGATTATTATTATTACTAGTAAAATAAATTAGTAAATATTATTAGATGCGGGGCGTGAAAAAGCATCTGATAAGGCCGCCAAGCTGAGTGCCACCATTGTAACATTATTTAGTGTCTGTAATGGTGACTCTCTTTCCTGAGACTTTGCCTTTAGCTTACCATCAGGCGAGGTGAAGTCAAATTGGCGTGTCCTAGATAAAAAAAAACGACGGGTTGCACTCCGGGAGTGCCGGCAGAAGTGAAAACTTAAATATTAACGTTGTGCATTTTTGATATTACGGCACGCTGTAACATTAACACACACGAACATTCGCGCAAGCGCCCTGCGCCGCCTGTCCTCTTTCCATCCGTCTTACGAATTTTCGATCAGGTCACGTGTCCTGACGCGAGTTTAGAAATTTTTACCCATTCCAAAAAAGTACACAGCGCCGCTAAAGAAGTTTTCACTTCAAAAAACTGCTAGAAAACATCACGTAAATTAATGTACCTACAGCTCCCGTCACACTATCTAGATGCTGTCAATTGACGGTCTGAATATAAATGAAATCCATCATATAAACTGTCGCATTTATATTAGTACTTAAGATTCTAATTACGCTTATAAAACAATGACGTTATCACTACAGACCGGTTGATAACTGTACGTATATAAGGCAAAGGGACTGTCCCTCGCTGCCAGTGCCGACGCCGCCGCGCTGCGTGACGCTCGCTTGATCATTACGTATACATTCACGGAAAAAACGAAAAAAAACATATAGTTGTTCTCTAGTTTTGGCAACTAAAACCTACAGACATTATTTTCACATTTAATTTTAGTGTTTTCTTCTTTATTTTTGAATGTAATTGACATTTAAAACCAACACAAGATTATCCGACAAATATTGTTGAGAATATTTTTGACTGCTTACTATTTTTGAAGTGTGAAAATTCAAGTTATTCTCACATAAGTTTTAGACGAAAGATCAAGATGTCGCAGGAAGTAGATGCAACTAAAATACTGAAGAAATTAGTGGTGGACGTTTTTTTATTGATATTTTGTAAGTTTACCTTTATCTATATTTTATTCTTAATTACCTTCTTAACTATGAAGCGTCAGTAGCTTAGTGGTTAAGGAGTCAACCTTACGATCGAGAGGTCCAGGGGTTCGAATCCTGGCCATTACACTACCAACGTGAACCCACTCCTAACACAAGTAATTTCGCTTAGCTGGAGGGGTTAGAAGGAATATTAGTAAATTCGGTTTTAATAATTATATTTTAAAGAAAGAAAAACTGATTAAAAAGGAGGTATTATATACGATCCGTAAAACTTTTGTCAGCGGAATCACTATCTACATACACACATACATACATATAATCACGCCTTTATACTCGGAGGGTTAGGCAGAGGTGAATTAACACCCACATTTCACCAATCATTGAATTCGGTCCCACGTAATAGGGGGTGACCCTATTAAATAAATAATTAAAATATTCTACAACGTTCTACACAACGCTATCTAGACCCATGATAAGCATAGCTTAACTAGCTTGTGTTATGGGATCTAGAATGCGGATAAACATACTTAAATACTCTTTTTTTTTGTAAATACATACATATCATACATAGAAACACCCAGACCAATGCAAATATACATATTCATGCATACAAATATTTGCACTGAGCGGGAATCAAACCCGCGCCCCCTGCTTAGCAGTCGAATGTTCTACCGCTACGCCACAGAGGCCGTCTTCCGGGCTCTATTGTTGACTCAAGCCTTGTATCTGTGCCTGAGTCTGAGCTGCATCTAACTGTCTGATGTTAAACAGCTCTATTCCTTAGTCGCCTTGTACGACGCCGCATGGGAGGAGATGGTGTGGCCCAAATTCTACTCTGCCGGGAACCACTATCTTGACCTGGAAATTATCAACATTTTCTTTTTAACTGTTTAACGATGTTTACTGACTGCATTTCGTACAATTTAGGAGAGGGCTAGGGGTCTTATACATAATATTATATATAAAATAAACACGTGAGCTGATAATGTATTCCAGGCCTTATTGGTGTGACAAAGGAAAGCCTGTCCAAGCCGCTTGGTTCTTGATCAGATATTCTGCACCGTATGCGGGTGACATCTGAGCCCTTAAAAGTAACTGAAGTTCTGGGTTCACAAATAATAAAAGTCATCAAAAACGTTAGAAGATATCTACTTCAAAGTCGAGCAAGATTTGACCCGAACAAAAATAGTCATATACCGGACAAATTTAAATAAAGGCTTGTAGTCACAGCAAATCGCGGCAAAATCCGTTGAAAATACGCTTAAATAATTCCATATTTAATATTCGCGTATACTTTTTTTTAAAGAATATTAGAACCGAAATGACAAATACATACATATATACCTCTATCCCCTCCAGCTAAGCTAATTTCCGACAATATCGTTTGTATATAATTTAGATGAGAGCTAGTGTTACCAGGAGATTTCTTTATTAACTGAGGTCAGTTAACAGAGAAACCTCTTGGAAAAACTATTCTATTACAATCATAGATTTAATCATAACATAACATAACATAAACTCACGCCTATATCCCAAAGGGGAACGCAGAGGTGCTAGCACCCACATTTCGCCAGTTTATGTTTAGGTCCCAATGTAATAGGTGGCGAGCCATTAGCCGGGCACTTATAAACCTGCGATTTAATCAAATTAATACAATATATCAAAATGGTACAACAAGCAATGCTTAGTCCACGTACTAATCAAATAAACCGCTCCTGATCGCTCCCGGTGCAAAAGTGCCCATAACACTTGCTGCGTTGCCACGTTGGATGGCGATGGTCAGCCTTTGGACTAGGAACGACCCGGGACAAGTGTCACCGGTCGCTTCGTTGAACTTCTGTCCGAATTAGTTTAGTCAAATTAGTCTAAGTTATTATTTCTACTTACAGAGTCATTTAAGTAACTTCTAAATAAATTCAAATTATATGAACGATTGAAAGGTTTTAAGCAATGATAACGGTTCATAAGATATTCTAATAAAATTAGAATAAAATAAACATAACATAACATAAACTCACGCCTATATCCCCGAAGGGGTAGGCAGAGGTGCTAGCACCCACAGTTGGCGAGCCTATTGCCATTAACCGGGAACTTGTAAACCTGCGATAAATATACACAACTTCGAAAAGCATCGAAAAGTCATTGGTGTGTGCCATGGTAAAACCTGGGATCGAACCCGAGACCTCGTCTCAGCAGTCCATTAACCATGCCACTAGGCTATTTGTAATTTATGTTGCCTAGAAGAAATCGCTTCAGCAATAAGGCCGCCCATTGTACATTGAACTGTATACATGCTACCTACTTGTCCTACTGTAAATCTGTTGGTGTACAATACAAAATTATCTATCTATCTATTATGGATGATATAATAGATAGATAGATAATTCTGTATGGACACCAATGTAATTTAAACAATTAGGAAACAATGTAATATTTACTGTACTAACGCGATTTTTTTTTCTACATAATACAATCACAGAATAATCTGTTGCCAGTAACCGTAACGAAACTTGAATATGAATTTAATTTAGTACATAATCACAGTCCACGAGGCAGACAAATTTTGTCAGTCATTTCCTCTTGGAAATCAATTAGTAGTACAGTCCACCGTTGGACATAGACATTGCTCAATATTCGCCAGCCATTACGCCCTATGCTCTTCTTTCCGCATCCTGTCTACCCCAGCCACCTTTTTCAGGTCATCTGTCAAACGATTCCTCTCGGATGATAATTGGTAAAGGTCGCTCCCACAAAAGTAAAAAAAAAAGTACAAAACTATAACCCGACTACTTAAAAAGTGTTAAGAAAACTTTTCCCTACAATGTATTGTTTCGTTAGACTAGGTGGCCTACGACCACGGCTATCTTAGATATTTTCTTGTTTAATACTTTACTTTTAAGTAGTCTGGTTTTAGTTTTAAACTATTTTTTTTACTTAAATAATTTTACGGCAAGAAATAGGTAATATATATTTGAAATGTACTAATTAAACCCTTTCAGTTGATACCAAACACGACATATTTATCTCAAATTAATTTTTTATCACAGTACTTTATGACCGCTAGAGGGCGCCACATTAGATTCAGTGACACGTTACAAAGCCTATAACCAGCGGACGACTAAGATGCTTCTAACGATACCTCATTTGTTCAGTTCTAATTAGTTTTTAGGTTGCAGCGACATGCGGTCCGCATCATTGGGAATCCCGAGATCACGAACACCCTAGAACCTTTACAGCTGCGTAGAGATGTTGCGTCCATGGCTGTATTTTACCGTTTGTACCATGGGGAGTGTTCTGATGAGCTCTTCCAATTAGTCCCACCCTCCCCTTTCCTACACAGGACAACGCGTGCAGGTCTTAGATGTCATCCGCACACGGTGCAAAACATCCGATCAAGAACCAAGCGGTTCGGAGACTCTTTCCTCTGTCGCACCATTAAGGCCTGGAATTCATTACCAGCTCACGTGTTTCCTTCTTCCTACAGTCCCGGGTCCTTTAAGCGGGGCGTGAAAAAGCATATGATGAGGCCGTCAAGCTGAGTGTCACCATTGTCACACGGTATGTGTAAGTAATGGTGACCCTCTTTTCTGGGACTTTGCCTTCAGCTTACCATCAGGCAAGGCGAAGTCCAATTGACGTGTCCTATATAAAAAAAAAAAAAAAAAAAAAAAAAAATTAATGGTTGAGGAGCTATGAGGGAACAGATGAACCTACATACATACATAGCCTGTCAATATCATAACCCTCCTTTTACTTCGCCGTAGTCGGGTAAAAAGAGAAAATGAAGTAAAAGAGTTGTAGTGCGGTCTCCTTGAAGTCCTTGAACTTACTTTACTTTACACTTCGAATGCAACTGTGACACTGTCATTGTGAAGATGATGACAATGACATATGTGTAATGACTTTACACATATGACAAATATACACTCGTATTTATATTGTGTATAAAATAAATGTATAGGTATAATATATACAAATAATCACGCCTTTATCCCCGGAGGGTCAGACAGAGGTGAATTAACACCCTCATTGCACCAATAACTGTATTCGGTCCCACGTAACAAGGGGTGAGCATATTGCCGTATTCCGGGCACTATTGTTGACTCGAGCCATTCATCTGAGGCTGAGTCTGGGCTGTATATAAATATGTCTGATTTTAAACAACCCTTTAGTCACCTTGTACGACACCGCATGGGCAGAGATGGGGTGGCCCAAATTCTACTCTGCCGGAAATTATTTAATCCAAGCGTATTTAATGGAAATGTTTCGCCTGTGTAACCTAATGACGTCTGCAACACGCATGAATTTTCCAGGATAAAACCTTTATGCTATTTCAGATTATTATATTTGTGCTTTCAGTGGGAAGACCAAAGTCCTGATTTTGTGTTCAGCACTGAGGGCACATAAAATCTCTGTTCTTAAAGGGTCGGCAGTACGAATGTGACTCCACTGGTGTTACATACGTTCATAGGTCACGGTAACCACTTTCCATCAGGTGGGCCGTGTGCTTGTCTGCCACCTAAGTTGTATAAAAAAAATGATATCCAGATTCGTTCAACCAATTTGACGGGGAAACATACATACAATACAACCATCTATTTTATACCGTAATGTACAAAAGCAAAATATCTCTGCAGATTTGAATTAATTCGAGGTTATATAAAAAACCTGTAAACCGTATAGGAAAAGGTCACATATTGTAAAACCAGAATGTAATAATTTATTTTGATGTAATAGTTACATCATTACATTAATGATAAATTAGCATTACTATTTTTATGACTTCAGAGAACCTTGGTTATTTATACTACAACTAGCTTTTGCCTGCGGCTCCACTCGCGTGGATGTCGGTTCCCAGGGTGGACAACCCTTATCACTAAAGGGTATGAAAAATAGATGTTGGCTGATTCTCAAACCTAATCAATATACTCACAAAATGTCATGAGAATCAGTCAAGCCGTTTCGAAGGACTACGGGAACGAACATTGTGACACAAGAATTTTATATATAAGATTATAATAATATAATATAAACTTTGTATATATTTATTTCCAGTAATATATTTATACATACGAGTACATACATAGATATGTACATTACATACATACATACATACATATAATCACGCCTTTATCATATAATCACTTTTTACCAATCATTGAATTCGGTCCCACGTAATAGGGAGTGCGGAGTGAGCATATTGCCGTCTTCCGGGCACTATTGTTCACTCAAGCTATATATATATAATACTTTATGTAATAAAATAAATAATACTGCAGTATCTACGGGAATTACATAACTATATAAATATATATGTGTATATACATTTTGGATCTGTGTAAAATCTCTATCTTCTTTACAATGTATAGATTTATGCATATGATTACAAAAAAATGTAAATTAAACACTTTTTTATTTTAATCGTTCGGAATATCCGATAGGAAACCCTCCGCCAGAGGTTATGTCGGAAATAAACCGACTAAAAAGTAGGTTGCTGAAGGCATATTCCTCCACCCCAGCATGTATTTATCCGCATTCTAGAACCCATATTACAAGTAAGACTTCGAAACTGGATAGCAGAATATATTATATCCTAGAATATTCGACCTCCGTGGCGTAGCGGTAGAGCATTCGACTGCT
Source organism: Eilema griseolum (assembly GCA_963662185.1). Taxonomy (NCBI): domain Eukaryota; kingdom Metazoa; phylum Arthropoda; class Insecta; order Lepidoptera; family Erebidae; genus Eilema; species Eilema griseolum. The sequence continues at coordinate 18,686,062 of OY759248.1, read as the reverse complement.
ATGCAATTGTTTGTATGCATGAATATGTATATTTGCATTGGTCTGGGTGTTTCTATGTATAATATGTATGTATTTATAAAAGAAAAAAGTATCTAAGTATGTTTATTCGCATTCTAGATCCCATAACACAAGCTAGTATGCTTACCATGGGTCTAGATAGCGTTGTGTAGAATGTCGTGGAATATATATTTAATATTATTACTTATGTATCTGACTTAGTTTTAATATCTAAGAGACAGGTTTTTCAACTAAAAAATAACGAAATAAATTATGTTAGATCGATATATTTTGATTATAAATGGCGAAACTGTTTTCTCTTGCCGTGACTTGAATATTAATTTATATTTCACCATTAAGGATAACTGAATTGTGCAATTGTATCTACCTACGTGAATATATTCGAACATGCCGTTTTGGTTTTAAACTAGAGTTTTAAATATATATACTCACTTCTGCATATCCCCGAAGGCGTAAACAGAGATAAACACCTCAACAAAGTCTAGGGAACAAGATGACCCCAATTTTTTTTTTTCGTGTAAATCTTGTTTTGCAAATAACTGGCAGCAAATAAATAAAAATAGAATAAAGTAGATTACAGAGTTGTTCGAAATTTAAAAATAAATTTAAATAAGTAATGATTTTCGAATATGGAGGGAAAACTTTTAAAAGTGTTTGATTGTGCAGTTTCTCTGAGGCAAAATAAAAATTATTTTTTTTGATTGTAAATAACGTTTATTATCAATAATACGTCTTTTACGTATGGTTTGTGCATTTTTGTGACTGTAGTCATCATGTTACGTCGTCATTTAAGTGGCGAAGAGATGTTAAGGGCTGTTGGTATGCTGCAAGCTGGACGAACAACGCGACGACGTAGCGGATGCTGTCAACACCCAACCAAGCGTAATTTGCAGATTATGGGCACGCTACAGGTCTACAGGGGATGTTGCCGAACGTCACAGGGGACGAAATAGGGTTACTACCCCGCGACAAGATCGTTTCTTGCAAAATTCCGCAAGGCGGCAACCCACGATTACTGCTCGTCAGTTGGTCGCAGGCCTCCAGTCTCAGCATCAAGTGGTTATTAGCGATCAAACTGTCAGAAGAAGACTACACGAAGCCAATCTTTATGCTCGCAGACCGCTTAAGGTTCCAGCTCTTCGACGTGGAAATCGAGGTCGTCGCTTATTGTGGGCTAACGCACATTTACAGTGGACCGACCATCAATGGGCACGGGTTCTGTTTTCCGACGAATCTTGCTTCGGTTTTCATCCTGATTCGAGAAGAGTGCGTATATGGCGAGTTCCTGGACGTCTGAGTCGTCTCCAGAATCCGCAAGAAGTTCATCCTTACCAAGGTGGAACAATCATGGTATGGGCTGGAATTCGCCTTGGTGGAAGGACCGACCTCGTTTGGATACGGGGCAATTTGAATGCAAACCAATACATTCAGGAGGTTATACACCCCATGGTAATCCCTCATCGACAGCAGTTCGGTCAAGATTTTATGTTCATGCAAGATAATGCACGGTCACACACCGCGAGGGTAGTGGTCAATGCGTTAAGCGAGCACAATATGACGACGTTGGAATGGCCTGCTCAGTCTGCCGACCTCAATCCCATAGAGCATGCCTGGGATTTGCTTGGGAGAAGAGCTTTCAGTGATTCTTTGGAAAATCTGAACACTGAAGAACAACTTTTTTTACACCTTCGCAGTGTATGGAGCCATATTCCACAGACGATGATTGACAATCTCATACTAAGTATGCCACGCCGTTGTCGAGATGTTGCTAATGCTTTAGGAGGTCCTACAGATTATTAAAAACGTTTAAAGTACTGTTAATTACTGTATTTCTTACTACCTCGTTATTTTTGTGCCTAATCATAGAAGGTTGTAATACTCAACATTGGCACTATTCAATTCTTTCTTAAAAAAAAAAAAAATTTGGTATGAAAATGTTTTTATTAAAATTAAAATTAAAAACGGTATAAAAATACCCTTCTATTGATATAAAACACTCACTATTACAAGAAAGGGTTTTTAAATAAAAACTAGAAATGTCCTTGTTCCCTAGACTTTGTTGATGTGTGTATATTAACACTCGCATTTAGCCGCGTGGTTCCCGGCCGAATAGAATTTGGACCACCCCATCTCTTCCCGCGCGGTGTACGACACCGCGCGGGAAGAGATGGGGTGGTCCAAATTCTCCAAAAGCGACTAAGGGATAGGGCTGTTTAACATCAGAAAGATATATACAGCCCATACTCAGCCTCAGATGCATGGCTCAAGTATATAATAGGACCCGGAATACGGGCAATAGGTTCAGCCCCTATTACGTGGGACCGAATACAATTATTGGTGAAATGTGGGTGTTAATTCACCTCTGCCTAACCCTCCGGGGATAAATCGTGATTATATGTATGTATGTATGTATATGTGTATGTATTCCACCAACTATGATTTTCGGTCCCACTTATTAGGGGGCGAGCCTACTGCTTAGACAGCTGTAGGCTACAGCAGGTACTTTGTCATAGGCTGTTTGTTTACTGTAGGATAGAGAACAGTCCTATCCCTTAGTCGCCCTCAGGAAGAGATGTGGTGGCCTTATTCTATTCCACCAGGAGCCAACACGGAAAGCATTTGAGAGTTCTAAATATCGCATTGAGAATTGATTAGTACTTGTAATGAAGTTGAATTGCACTATCATCCCTTGAGCATTTTCACAACCTCGTTGAAGTCGGTTTTCAGTCTGACTACGAATTAGCTGAACTTCAGTCAATGGTGGCAAGCCATAGACAAATCCTGTCTAATATTAGATTTAAATATACATATATACATAAAATCACGCCTGTTTCCCATAGGGGTAGGTAGATTTAAATATACTGGTCATTAAGGCTTTGGTCCCGGTTGCCATACGAAGATTTTTTTATTTTTTTATACAACCTAGGTGGCAGACAAGCACACGGCCCACCTGATGGAAAGTTGTTACCGTGATCTATGAACGTGTGTAACACCAGTGGAGTCACATTCGTGCTGCCGACCCTGTAAGTACAGAGATTTTATGTGCCCTCAGTGCAGAACACAAAATCAGGACAAGCCTTTGGTCGTCCCACTGACAGCACAAAGTGAGCTCTGGCTACCCTACTCACCACCGGGAACACAACACGAGGTTATTATAGCCGTGTTATTCTGTAGGGTGGCTATACTTACCCAGTCGGACTCCTCAATTTGGACGGTAATACCGTCGTGTCCTGCCTCCTCCAACACCTATGGAACTTGTTACGGTTAGTTGAAGCCCTCAAAAATCCAACCACTAGTCTCACTGCAAAAACTTCGATATCGCCTTTGGGTTGTGGAGGTCATATGGCAGTCACTTCATGGAAAATATCGAAGTTCAGCCAAATCCGCAATTAGACTGGTAAAGCGAACCCAAGACTCTGAGTTGGAAGCTTCGTATGCGTCTAGGATTAACGCTAAGATGGAGAAGATTAGATTTGAAATTACCTGTTCGGAAACGAGTTTGTTCGTCTGTTAATTACACAAAAAAGACTAGATGGATTTAGCTAAAATTTTTGACACGAAGGTTATTATAATACCGACAATGGCATTTTTATTTACTAGCAAAAAGCTATGTATTGTAAGAACTCACGCAGTTCTTCATTGTATCCCATGAGTACAAAATTGTTATTATATTTTTTTGTGATGTATCACATCTATATATGAAATTAAAAAGTGCAGAACATCCGATCAAGAACCAAGCGGTTCGGTGACTCTTTCCTTTGTCGCACCATTAAGGCCTGGAATTCATTACCAGCTCACGTGTTTCCTTCTTCCTACAGTCCCGGGTCCTTTAAGCGGGGCGTGAAAAAGCATATAATGAGACCATCAAGCTGAGTGTCACCATTATCACATGGTATGTGTAAGTAATGGTGACCCTCTTTTCTGAAACTTTGCCTTCAGCTTACCATCAGGCAAAGCGAAGTTTAATTGACGTGTTCTATATATAAAAAAAAACTATGTCAACGCATAAATATATGGGTGTGATAGTTTATCAATAAAATGTACCATAAAAATGCTTAGGTTTTGGGATATTGTTAGCGCTGATTAGTTTATGTTTTTGCTTATTCATTCACTCTATCATTCATTCAATTATTTTATTTGTCATTTTGTAAAAATATTCATTAGATCATTGATAAAATAAAAACAGCTGTGTGGTTCCCGGCAAATTAGAACTTGGACCACCACCATCTTTTCCCATGCGGTGTCGTACAAGACGACTAAGGGATTGGACTGTTTAACATCAGACAGATATATACAGCCCAGACTCAGCGTCAACTGTCTTGAATCAACTATAGTGCCCCGAAGACGGCAATAGGTTCACCCCCATTACGTGGAACCGAATTCAATGATTGTTGACTGCCTAACCTCCAGGGTATATTATGAATGTATAATAAAATATATTAAAATAATATAATTTAATAAGGTGATATACTGTACTGTATATAATAAAAATATAATGATAACAATTAAAAGAATCTTCTATAGTGTTATTTCTCTTTTTTTTTTTCAGTGTTCGTGGCCGTGATTGCCAGCAACAAGCTGTGGGTGCCATTTCAGAGGGGGTTCTTCTGTGACGACGAGAGTCTCATGTACCCGTACAGTGACGACACCGTGACTGTTATTGTGCTAAGACTTGTGGGCGTAGGCCTTCCAATACTAGCCGTGAGTACATATTTTTTTTATAAAAAGAGTAGGTACTTTAGACCAACCGCGACCGCTGAGCTGACCGCCCTAGTTACGCGCGGTGTAGCGGGGGACGAAGTTAAGAAAGAGAAAGAAATAGTACTATATAAGACGAGAGCGAGCGAGATCGCAGTGATCGTTGGTGGTGAACTGACCAATTCTGACGTCGATATTCCCCCGTCTCGCCGGGCACATACCCAAGGCGTGATACAGCAGATACGGTCAGACTACAGTAAGCGAAATTACAAGCTACTCTGTTAACCTCTCTAGCTAAGCTATATTGCTTATGTTGAAAGTGGGTAGCCTAGTGGTATGGGTAATGGACTCCTGAGACGAGGTCTCGAGTTCGATCCCAGGTTTTACCATGGCACACACCAATGACTTTTCGATGCTTTTCTAAGTTATGTGTGTATTTATCGCAGGTTTATAAGTGCCCGGTTAATGGCAATAGGCGCGCCACCTATTACATTGGGACCTAAACATAAGCTGGCGAAATGTGGGTGCTAGCTCCTCTGCCTACCCCTTCGGGGATATTGGCGTGAGTTTATGTTATGTTTTTATGTTATAAAAGTGGGTTCACGTTAGTAGTATAATATCTAAAATTCAAACTCAGGACCTAGCGATCGCAAGGTCAATTCCTTATTTTAACCAGTGAGCTATCGCCACTCATGATTTTTTTTTATTTTTTAAAAAGACTTACACCTATTACAATAAAATTAAAACATAAAAAGTAGGTACAAGAAGGCTAATTACAAGTTTTCTCGACTAAATACAGATATTGTATAAGAATACATGGTGTAAACGACAGACACAAATAACAGACAGTATACTACCTACTCATTCAACCTTCAAAGAAGGCATCGCTCACAATTCTTTTGAGTTTGGTAAGCTGGTGTTGGAAAGACAACTTCATATTCCCGCAAATTATAGCAACCTATTTTTCCCGACTACGGAGAAGCAAATGGAGGGTTATAATTTTGACAGGCTATGTATGTATGTATGAAGGTTTATTTGTTTCCTCATAGCTCCGCAACCACTTATTAGAACAGGACAAATGAGATATCGTTAGAAGCATCCTAGTTGTCCGCTGGTTATAGGCTATATAATGTGTCACTGAATCTATTATGGTGCCCTCTAACGATCATAAAGTAATATGTTAAATAATAAATTTGAGATAAATATGTCGTGTTTGGTATCAACTGAAAGGGCTTAATAAGCATATTTCAAATATGTATAAAGTATACCTATTATATAAATAATATTAAAAAAAAACGTTTAAAACTAAAACCTGACTACTGAAAAATCACGCTATTAAAAAGTATTAAATAGTATTAAACTTATAATAGTCTAACAAAACAATACATGAGGCAAAGTGACATACGACCACGGCTATCCTTGATATTTTCTTGTTTAATACTTTTTATATCGTGAGTTTTCAGCAGTCGACTTTAGAATAAAATGTAGACAACCTTCAAGGTTATTCCAGACTATAAAATATTATCCCTGTACTAAATTTTAAGCAGAACTATTCAGCCGTAACAAATATTCATTCATCTTAATAAACATTACTAAGACATACACGAAAACTACAAGTTGAAAATTACTATAAGAACTATTAATTGACCCTTTTTTTCGTTTGTTGGTTGCGTGTGACCTTACGATCGCACGCAATGACCTTGGGTTAGATGCCCGGAGCTGATAAAGGGTTAATAGCGTTGGTTGTAGCAGCATGGCGTTTTAAAGTGGACAATTATTTGGCTAGAGGCTTTCTAAGGGTGTTCTTTTATACAACTCCTCAAAGGAGGTCCATAGGCTTTGAGGAGTTGTATAAAAAACACCCTTTGCAACACCAGGGGAGTCACGCTCGTGCTGCCGACCCTGTAAGAATAGAGAGTTTCTGTGTCGTCAGTGTAGAAGACAAAGCGAGACAAGCCTTTAGTTTTCCCACTGACAGCACAAAATCTCTCCATTGAACTCTGGCCGCCGCCGGGAACGGAGCACGAGATTATTATGGTCGCGGTATTCTGTTGGGCGGTGGTACTTCCCCAGTCGGACTGCTCAATTCCTAAGGATGTGGGATCAAAAACTGTTTAGCATCAGACAGATATATACAGCCCAGACTCGACCTTAGATGCATGACTTGAGTCAACAATAGTACCCGGAAGACGGCAATAGGCTCACCCCCTATTACGTGGGACCGAATTCAATGATTGATGAACTGTTGGTGTTAATTAATATCTGAAGCTAGATGGGCCAGCTAGTTAGTAATAAATATGAATAACAGGAAAATTGGCATTATTGACAATAATATTGATAGTTGCTTTCGTACAACAATGTGACGATATTTGTGATTAATGTTTACATAATGAACACAACATACCTGAACATAACACAGTCTCTTGTTCCAAGTGACATTCGTGGATAAACCGTCAAATCCAACACATAAATAATTTTTCAATTCAGATATGTAATGTTTGAGATTTACGCGTCCAAACAATTAATAATAATAATAATAATAAGTTAATAATATTATTATTAACATATTAATAATAATAATATTTATAAGTTGGATATAAGTAATATTTATTTAAAAGCGTCTTTATTAAAGCAACAAACAAACTGACTCTTTTCATAAATACATACAAATAATCATGCCTTCATCCCCAGAGGGTTAGGCAGAGTTGATTTAATTCCCACATTTCACTAATCATTAAATTCGGTCCCACCTGTGAACCTGTGCCCTGTGTCGGCAGAGGTGCGAGGCATATGCCTCTCAACCTCACCTTCGGCAACCAAAAACGACCCACAGGCGGCGTGCGTTTTGGTCGGTTCGAGTTCGACATACGCACCAACGGCTCCGGTGGGGGGTATCCGTGGGGATTTTGCGCACGTAAAAGAAAAAAAAAAGGGGTGAGCCTATTGCCGTATTCCGGGTACTATTTTTGACTCGAGCCGCCTTGTACGACAACGCATGGGAAGATATGGGGTGGTCCAAATCTTTAACTTCATAATATTGGTATAAATAGGCACAGGTGGGCCTGTGGTGGTCCACCAGTCTGACTGGGGAAGTACCTCCACCCTACAGAATACCACGGCTATAATAACCTCGCGTTGTGTTCCCGGCGGTGAGTAGGGGACACTGGAGTGTCTGTCTGTCAGTGGGAAGACTAAAGGCTTATCCTGATTGTGTCTTCTGCACTGACGGCCCAGAAATTCTCCGTTCCTACAGGGTCGGTAACACGGGTATGATTCCTCTGGTGTTGCACACGTTCATAGGTCACGGTAACGACTTTTCATCGGGTGGGACGTGTGCTTGTTCCCATCTAAGTTGCATTAAAAAATCATATCTGTTTGTCTGTTTGTTTGTGATGTACGCATAAATTACCCAACAGATTGCAATGCGGTTTTAATCAGAACCAAAAGTTGCATTAACCGACATCCTCGCGGACGGAGCTGCAGTTATCTCTACCACCTTACAAAGGTGACTAAAATGTTATAAGTAGGTTAATGTAAGAAATTGATAAGCAAACAAAACGAAAATAAACAAAGCATTAATTGTTTTTATATGCTATTGAGATAACATTTGAATGCAGCGGCTAAATCTGTGCTGAGTCACCCTTCCTCATAAACTTATACCTACATACCTAGGAATGTTAATGAAATAAAGTTTATTTTTATTAATTATTAATATATTACCTACATAGAATAATTTAGATTGGAAAACGTGAAAAACAATGATAAAACTGTTTCCGATAGCTCATTAAAAATATCGGTGATATGTCCTCCGTCGCTCCAAGATAGATATGTAGGAGAATATTTTTTTTTAAATATTCGACGACCTTCTACCATGTAGACCAGCGGTTCCCAAAGTTGACTGGGCTACGACTCATCTAATTTAAGTTTACAAACTCGGGACCCACCTCTAGGAAATTTAAGCGTTAGCAATATTAATAAAGGACTTTTAAAATAACAAACTGTTTTAATACAATCTTTTATTACTTAATTATATGGGAATAATATATTTATTTTAATATATTAATAATGGGAAGGATGAAATTGTTTCCTATGTTTCGCCATTACAGTTTTGACATCAACTTCAACTTTAGTTACTTTTAATCGCAGTGAGTTTGATAAGTCCAATTTATTTCGGTATTTAGTTTTAATGTTCACCATATTCGAAAACCCAAAGACGACGACCCATAGTTTGGGAAACCCTGATCTAGACAGTTAGTGTAATGGAATCTAGAATGCGAATAAACATATGTAAATACTTTTTTTTTGTAAATATAAACATATTATACATGGAAATACCCAGACCAATAAAAATATGCATATTCGTGCATACAAATATTTGCACTGAGCAAGAATCGAAATCGCGCCTCCTGCGAAGCAGTCAAATGTTCTATCGCTACGCCTCAGAGGCCGTCTCGAATGTCCAAGACGCGTCCAGAGTCCATATAACTCAGATGATCAAAGCTATTCCTCTATAGCCTCCCCTCTGAGGGACTGGTCGCAGCTTCAAGTCAAGATATAGCTATATAGTCAGTATGTATATACGCGTGGTTCCCGGCAGAGTAGAATTTGGGCCAACCCAACTCTTCCCATGCGGTGTCGTACAAGGCGACTAAGGGATAGGGCTGTTTAACATCATACAAATATATACAGCCCACACTCACCCTCAGATGCAGAGCTCGAGTCAATAATTGTACTCGGAAGGCGGCAATAGGCTCTCCCCCTATTACGTGGGACCGAATATAATGACTGGTAAAATTTGGGTGTTAATTCACCTCTGCCTAACCCTCCGGGGATGAAGGCGTGATTATATGTATGTATGTGTATGTATGAAGTATATAACTGTAACACGATCATGAGATCATGAACAATATTGGTACTCACTGACAGTCGTTGTAATTGTGTACACAATTAGTGATGAATGATGATAAGGTTAAAATAAATTATTAGTCAATTATGTGTAGCTTACTACCGTGTTTCTTTATATACTACTAAGGCAGCAAACAACAGGATACCTGATAGTAGGTGGATACTGTGAATTATAGACGGTTGTAATAACCTTTTATCGCACAATCCCTACGGATACCCCCACCACTGGGGCCGGTGGGGGAGGTTATGTCGAACTAGAACCGACTAAAACGTACCCCTACTTTATGGGCCTCAGGTGAGATTATGTAAGATATATTTCTTGCAACCCGACCGGCCGAGGACCGTCTCTTATGAGAGGGCCCTCTTCAGGTGTGGAGACCACGGAGTCCCCAACTCATCCCCGGGTATGGGCTGCTTTTGCTAGGGTGACAGGCGGCTCCACCCCGGTTGTAATACCCTTGGAACCTGGCGGCTATGATGGACTCAAAACGACTAAATCCATGTGCCATCTTGAATCTCCAGACCCAATTCCAAATTTTTAAAATCGAGCATTAGTGTCGTTTGAAGGATTGATATTATTATTATTTTTTATACCACTTAGGTGGCAGACAAGCACACGGCCCTCCTGATGGAAAGTGGTTACCGTGGCCTATGGACGTTTGTAACACCAGAGGAGTCACAGTCGCGCTGCCAACCCTGTAAGTACTGAGTTTCTGTGCTGTCAATGTAGAAGACAAAGCAGGACAAGGCTTGAGTCTTCCCACTGACAGCACAAATTCTCCAGTGAGCTCTGGCTACCCTATTCACCACCGGGAACACAACACAAAGTTATAATGGCCGCAGTATTCTGTATCTATAAGGCGGAGGTACTTCCCTAAGTAAGGTAAGTCGGACCGCTCAATTGGGTGGAAATACCGCCGTGTCCTACCTCCTTAAAATTAGATCGAGACTCAATTTTGAACTGATTCTTATACGAACATTGGCCCTCAGTTTTAGTTTAAGATAAGAAGACACTATTAATTTTTTTATTATTCCATTTTACATTTCACAACTCTTAATTATATTTCGTTAATAACTACAGCCAATAACCATAACCATCACTTGTAACCACTGCACGTGAGTTCAACAATTAATTAATTTTTCACTCTTTATCAGCGTGACAATACACCGAGGAGTAAAACGTTGAGTCGTTAAACTGTTATCAGTACCCCAAGCATGAAAAACTATCGTAATCTTATCGAGAGAATTCAGCATTATGATTGGCCAGCTTCACTATCGTAATCGTATCGAGAGAATTCAGCATTGTGATTGGCCAGCTTCACTATCATAATCGTATCGAGAGAATTCAGCATTGTGATTGGCCAGCTTCACTATCGTAATCGTATCGAGAGAATTCAGCATTGTGATTGGCCAGCTTCACTATCATAATCGTATCGAGAGAATTCAGCATTGTGATTGGCCAGCTTCACTATCGTAATCGTATCGAGAGAATTCAGCATTGTGATTGGCCAGCTTCACTATCGTAATCGTATCGAGAGAATTCAGCATTGTGATTGGCCAGCTTCACTATCGTAATCGTATCGAGAGAATTCAGCATTGTGATTGGCCAGCTTCACTATCGTAATCGTATCGAGAGAATTCAGCATTGTGATTGGCCAGCTTCACTATCGTAATCGTATCGAGAGAATTCAACATTGTGATTGGCCAGCTTCACTATCGTAATCGTATCGAGAGAATTCAGCATTGTGATTGGCCAGCTTCTCACACACACAGGTTCTCAGTAGACAGGCGACCAATCACAATCCTCCGTTCTCTCGATACGTTTACGATACTATTTCGATAATTTTTCGTGCTTGGGGTACAGTACGTTTGGTGTATTAATAAGGTTATGACCGACATACACTTCCCTTTAAATATATTAGTGTAGTTTTGCTGACTTGTTACCTCGGGAGTCGGCAGCGCGTTGAAAACCAAGGTGACCATCTCGCAACCCGGTTCAGTCAGCATGGGTGCGAAGAATGTGTATTAAACAGTCTAACCCCTAGCATCTGAAGACCTAAGGGTGTGCGGTTTTGGTCGGTTTGTGTCTAACATAAACTCCCCCGCCGGGCGGTGAGTGCAAAAATTAGGTCTGAAGCGTAGGTGACGCCGCTGATGTTGTACTTATCTATATGCCACGGTAACCACTTCCCATAAGGTGGAGCAGCGTATGCTTGTCTGCCACCTGAGTGATATAAAAAATAAATATAAAATTAAATGACAGTAAGTACCACAGCTATAGCTTGTACGAAATGAGAGTTGATTCTCATAATATAAATATAGTCAAAATTGGATCCTGATCTCATTTCCATCTCACGAATCATAGATATTCGTGTAACAAAGCTTGCAACGTCCAGAATTGACTGTAATATGATTATATTGAATTGAGATTGATAGTTTAAAAATGTTGTTCTGTTGTTGTTGAATAAGCAGTTCCTGAGATCAGCACGTTCAACCAAATAAACAAATAAACTCTTCAGTTTTATAATATCAGAGTACATAGATTAGATAGGGACATTTATTTACCAAAAATTTAATATTCATATATTTTTGGTAATCCCCGTGTAATTGTTTTTTGTGTTCGTGTTGTTGTTATTTTGTCAGTTTATTGCCCGTTTGACATTCGTTTGTCATTCGGGCAAAGTGTTGTCAAGTTTATCTGTCAGGAAATTCTTTATCACAGTATGCTGAAGAAAACATGGCTGGCAGACGGAAAAATATGCAGTAATTGTACGTGCCACGTTTGTACAATCGACAAAGGAGACACGTATACATCTTCACATACACCTACCTATAATACTAAATATAACTTTACTTATATAAAAAAGTACCATGGCACACACTAATGACTTTTCGATGCTTTTCGAAGTTATTGTGTGTATTTATCGCAGGTTTATAAGTGCCCGGTTAATGGCAATAGGCTCGCCACCTATTACATTGGAGCTAAAACATAAACTGGCGAAATGTGGGTGCTAGCACCTCTGCCTACCCCTTCGGGGATATAGGCGTGAGTTTATGTTATGTTATGGTAATAAAAAAGTGTGTAACTTATTTATATACAGGTGTATTTTTGAAACGGGGCAGTAAGGGCAAGTACCTTAACCGTTGCAGTTACAGCAAAACGTTCTTAGAAGACCTTCCCTAACTTTTTGACATATTTTGAACTGCATTCACAGATTTTGTAAAAAACTTACAGTTGGCAAAAAAAATGCAAAAACTCCAAAATTTTTTTTTTATGCCAATCGATTCTATTTCATGTGGGGATCAAAAAACTCTATGAGATCGTTTTAGCTTTCAGTACTAGGAAAGACAGAAATCGCCAAAAACGTTTCCCATACATTTCGGCAACAGAAACAAATTTCTACGATGGTCTAACTTTTTGTTATGGCCAGGAAGTGGGTAGAATTGACTGTAAAGTGAATAAAAAGAATTTTTACCCTCAAATTTCGAATTTGATTCGAAAATCTGTGTGTTATACTTAGTTTCAGCTGGGAAACTTCGTATGAGTTATTAATTAAGGATTTTCGCTAAAATGTCTTCTAATCGTGAAAAAATTGACTTATTAGAAGCGTATTTTGTCAATAATCGAAATGCGGGAGCTGCATTAGTGTGGTACCGCAATAAGTATCCGTTGCGGCATGTGCCAACAAGAAAGATTATTACAAATCTTTTGAAAAACCTGGAATTGCAGGGTTCTTTCAAAAGAAAGCGGCAGCCTCGTGTGGACATGGACACGGAGATTGCGGTTCTGACTTATGTCGAAGCATATCCAGAGGTATCGTCCAGGCAAGTCGCCCTTGAAGTAGGTGTATCCCACTCCCTTGTGATAAAGATATGGAAGAAATACGGCTACAAGTGCTATCGATATGGGCGCATAGTTCAAGTGTTACATCCGGGTGATGATGTTCGAAGGCTTACTTTTTGCAGATGGCTAAGAGGAAAAATAAGCTGAGATCATGAATTTTTAAATTACATACTGTGGTCAGACAAAACGAATTTTTCCAATTACGGTATGTACAACAGAAAAAATCACCACTATTGGTCCAAAGAAAATCTACTAAGAGTTACGGCAAGTCATAATCAGGTTCGCTTCTCATTCAACTGTTGGTGTGGTATAATGTCCAATCGAGTCATAATGGTGGAATTTTATGAAGTTAAACTGAATTCTGCCATGTATAATGAAGTCATTTTACACCATCTTGAAAACGAGATGGACGAATGGCCCCTGTCGGAATTGCGAAAAGTTCATTTTCAACAAGATGGTGCTCCGCCACATAACAGTCACCTTTCACGTTCCAATTTGAGCCGCCTATTCGGTACACAGTGGATAGGCACACATGGTCCAACACAGTGGCCACCTCGTAGCCCCGATCTAACACCACTTGATTTTTTTTATGGGGCTTCGTGAAAAACGAGGTGTATAAGACGACGTACGCCAGTGTTCAAGAGCTCAAGGATGCATTAATGACCATTTTACGTAATATTCATCCCAGAACATTATTAGCCGCCATTCGTTCAGTGCAAAAAAAGATAGACTTATGTATTCGTGAAAATGGAAATCATTTTGAGCAATTTATTTCATAAACCAATTTCTTAAATGTTTAAATGATTTTTTTTATTTAAAAAAGTTCAAAATTTTACCTGACCTATGAGTTTCGAGTTAATTTATCATATTTCCGTACGAAATGTATGGGAAACGTTTTTAGCGATTTCTGTCTTTTCTAGTACTGAAAGCTAACATGGTCCCATAGAGTTTTTTGATCCCCACATGAAATAGAATCGATTGGCATAAAAAAAAAATTTTGAACTTTTTGCATTTTTTTTGCTAACTGTAAGTTTTTTACAAAATCTGTGAATGCAGTTCAAAATGTCCCTAAAAGTTAGGGAAGGTCTTTTAAGAACGTTTTGCTGTAACTGCAACGGTTAAGGTACTTGCCCTTACTGCCCCGTTTCAAAAATACACCCTGTATAGGTATATATAAGCCATTGGTCGCAGTTACCATACGAACATCTATTGGCAGTCGTTACGGGTATTTCGAGCCCTAAAAGTCCAATATTTGGCTCTCAAAAGCAAAACCACTGTTATAACACAGGTAATGCAAGCAGCTTAGTGGTTAAGGAGTCGATCTTACGATCGAGAGGTCCTGGGTTCGAATCCTGGCCATTACACTACCAACGTGAACCCACTCCTGGCACAAGCCATTTCGCTTAGTTGGAGGGGTTAGAGGGAATATTAGTAATTGCAGTTGCTAAAATTCTGTTAAATATTTTAAAAAAAATGCAAAAATACAAATGCCATTAAATTTTACAAAATTAAATGCAAAGAGTTTGATTACAATTTGTATTCACTCTGCAACTGGCCTTTTAATTTTGAACTGTAATTTTTTTTTTTTAAGAATAAGAATAATTTATTTCAAAAAGGTACAATATAAATTTCTCCTTATAGCAGTCCTGGAGTGTAGGTAAAAGCTAGATGCTATACAATTAAATTAGGCTATAAGGAGTGCTTAGGCATTCGTACTAGGTGAACCCTGTATCACGAATGCCCACACCCTCCTACTGATCTGCTGTGCAATTATCCAAGCATACAGCGCCGAGCGCAGCGCCGCGACAGCCCCGACAGAGATTGCCATTGGTCTATCTGCTGTTAGTATCTCATTGTTTTAAAGTCTCAAATTTATAGAAGTGTTCGTGGTATGACAGTGGTTTTCGAAGTCCTGGTCTAACAGCAATGCTTCGATATCTCCTTAGAGTTGTGGAGGTCAGTCAATATCAGAGTTCAGCCGAATCCGCAGTTAGACTAGTAAAGCAGACTACAGACTCCGAGGTGTGAAAGCTTCGAATGCGACTGGGATAAACGCTAAGATGAAGGAAGTACTTACTTAATTAGTTTAATTTTTCATATAAAGTGGTTTGTCGTCTGCACCAGACCTATTGATACAATATGTGATGATTAACCTCCCACTGCATTGTAACTCAATCTGTTTCGAAGTTACTACGTAGTACTATTATCAATTCTTTACTATTGTGATATTGTTGTCTAGGACATCACTTGTCCGTAAGTGGATAATGCACTTGAGAATAAGGAATATTGTTCCCTTTATACAATCATACGTCTGCTTCTGTAATATTCAAGACAATCTATACAGTATATAATTGAGACGTCTGTTTGTATTATATACGGGCTTAGACTCAAGCCCGTGACTCCGCCCGTGGGTATGACGGATATCGCAACTTTTGATCAAATCAAACATAAAGTTTTAAGCCTGACTAAGACCTTTTTGAACTATCACTACTCAATATCTACTATCACTATTCAATTACTAATTAGATATTCTTAATGTATATCTTGTTTATTTTGGCAAATTGCCATCTACCTATTACCCACATTTGTAATGAAATAGTAAAATAGTAAATTTTAATTTCATGAATTTATGTATGATCACTATGGTGTACGTTAGTTTTAGTGTTTGTTTTCATTAAATTTACTATTATTAGGGTTCCACGTAAAAAAACGTCTCAGTTCACTTCGCGGAAATCATAGCCACAATTAAACTTATCAAAAATCACATAATATTTATCATATTTTTATAAAATATAGAATTTTAACATTAACCCAAAATATAGGTACAGATATTGAGAAACTCACTTATACTTTTTCACATATATATTAATATAAAAATGTATTTTTGAATTGAATTTAAATAACATGTAAACTAAAGTAATAAGATATAAACTAATATTTACAAGAATATAAAATAGGATACAAAAGGATCAAATTAAGCATCGAAGAATTCCTCCCCATCGATGTCGACTGGTAATGTGCCCAAAAGGCTGGCGGCATTGCCCCGTTGGATGGCAATGCCAATCTGTTGAGCGAAAAAGAGGCCAGCCCTTTGGTCACGCGAAGCATCGACCAGTCGTTTTGCTATTTCTTTGTATAGCGACCGTGCGCTCGGACCCCACGAACCCAGCGTTTCAACCCCAAACGGCTCAAATATGTAATTGTTTGTAATGTTATCATATTTTCGCCGTTTGAGGGTCTCAGCAGATGCCGCAGCAGCACAAGCGCAATCTGTCGTACTTGGAAGATGGGAAGGGGCAAGGGTGTCGACGCATGTTGCGTCCCACACCAAAGGCCTACCCTATATATATTAGACCTGACCGGTTTCGCCTTACGTCATCCTCAAAGGTTTACAATGACAAGATATGAAATGACAAGTGAGTTTAAAATGAAATGACAAATAAGTTTCTCAATATGTGTAACAACAAATTCCACCAAGTGCCATCAATCTACAGCATATAAAAAAACAAAATATCTTTCAGATAGGTCAGTTTTGCTTCATCTACGTTCATATTATGGTCATAGATGCTCACTGATCACTGTGACCTAGGCCGAGTCCTTTCCTTATGATGTCCTCGTTTTAATTGAAATATGCTCACCGGTCGGTGTGGGATCGTTTGACCTGTACTCCCCATAAAACGATCTACCTATTATTAATATACGTACATTTTTCCAAGAAATTTAAAAACGTTTTCATAATCTTTAATATAATAATACCCAAGCATGTTTTTTAAATATCTTCAATAGACAGAAATAATTCACAATTGGGTATTAGACTGCTAATCAAATTAGTTACTTTTTACTTAACATCAAAACGGTAAATTACAAGGAAACTTGGAAGTATGAAATAATTTATTGTGACTTCAAATTATTCAACGGACGGAGGTAGGACACGGCGGTATTTCCGCCCGATTGAGCAGTCCGACTGGGTACAGAGGTGTTACAGACGTCCATAGGTCACGGTAACCACTTTCCATCAGGTGGGCCGTGTGCTTGTCTACTAAGTGGTATAAAAAAAATAGTCAAATCGTTTACTAATATAGTTTGGGTATAAAAACAGACGCAACTATAGTGATATAGTTATTCAAACTATCATGGTCACCCACATCAGTATCAAAATAATAGGGATATTTACC
This sequence comes from Eilema griseolum, assembly GCA_963662185.1. NCBI lineage: Eukaryota > Metazoa > Arthropoda > Insecta > Lepidoptera > Erebidae > Eilema > Eilema griseolum. The sequence continues at coordinate 18,668,422 of OY759248.1, read as the reverse complement.
ATGTTGCATTGTTTAGAGTTTCCGATATTTCGGCGCTGTTGCAAGCTCAACTCCAGTAGCCAATACTCCAGTTCCTCCGTGGTCATGGTGCTTGCAACAGCGCCCAAATATCGGAAACTCGAAACAATGTAACATAATAAATATCCCTATTATTTTTACTGATATATTATATATAAACCATTACCGTTCTTATAATGTGCCATTCTTAATTTAATGAGGTCAATTGGGAAGCTGGGACAAAGAGGCCAAAAGCCTTGTAAAATTGATTAGGTAGGGCTCATAGAGGCCACTGGTGACTCCCGGTCTGGTTCATTCCTGGTCTAGAGGCTGGCCATCGCAATCCAGCATGGAAACGCGGCAAATGTGATGGGCACTTCTGCACCGGGAGTGATCAGAATAAAGAAATGAAATCTGTAAAAAAATTATTCTTTTTTTACAGTTCCTTATATGCGAGTGGAGTGTCCTGCGTAAGGAGAAGGATGTAGTGCGTTGTATGAACGTGCCCATCCCCACGTGGGTGCGCGGCTTTTACTGCGTGCTGGCCTCCTTCGCCGTGGGGTGCTGCTTCGTTGAGATCGCCATCAACACTTCTAAAGCTGTCATTGGAAGACCTAGGCCGCATTTCTTGACGGTAAGTGAACTCCACAGCCCTTGATCCACCTGCTGATGCCCATTTATTTGTGCTCCGGATGATCTTTTGATTGCCTTTGAAATTCGGTATTCAGCAATTCAGACAGAAGAATAATAAGTAAACTTCAACATCCCCACGACTCTACTCCAGTACAATTCAGAGTTTTCTTATAATTAAGACTAGCTGTCACCCGCGGATCCGCCCTCGTGGATGTCGGTTATCGTGACAAAATTTTAGGCGTGAAAGCGAAACATACAGACAGACAGAGTTACTTTCCCATTTATAATATTAGTTTCGATATGGATATGAATTGATAATGCCGCTCCCCTACTTTCATTTTATCTGTTCACACTTCGAACTAATTAAAACAATTGAACCAACCAATGATGTTGTCAGGTAACAGGGTTATCGGAGCTGGTTATAATAGGCACATGTTTTTCGTTCGCTGTGTTCTTTTATGGCAATTTATAGACAATGGTGTTATTTTAGTTCTTACAAATTGTCAACTAAGGACTGCTTCCGACAGAAAATTGTCAAAGGTAGATAGTAGTCTTGTCAAACTCGTTTACTTTAATTTTGCACTAATATTAATACAAGTACACGGCTCACTTGATGGAAATGGGTAACTGTGGTATATGGACGTGTGAAACACCAGAGGCGTGTGACACTCATGCTGCCGACCCCATAATATACCCATAAAGCGTAACTTAAATCGATCAAAATCTTTAATAAACCATCACAAACATTGATTTGTCTTTATTTATTCAAGTCAAAAAACTTTGTTTGCATAAAACAGGTATAAGACTAGGTAAAAATCTTAATTATTATCGCAAGTATAATAGGTAGGTACCTACTTATATCATTTTATAGAGTTTAAGTGACAACCTCTAAAAGGTGTGCAAATATTAGACTTACTCGCAGTTATTATCTAAACAAATATACAATGTTAAGTCAATGACAAACCATTAATAATTTCAAATACTAAAAATCGTCAGATAAATGAATTAGTACCTAGTAGACCGAGCTTCACGACACAAAATGTACATTCGTCCACTTTTAGCCTTAGGATGCTTTTCCACTAGGGATGTGCTATACTACGATGCTATATATGCGTTTGATATCCACCAATCATATTCATTGTTACACATAGCTTAGCACAGGTGGAAACGCATTCATCTAAAAAATGTATTTTATATGGAAGGATGCGTGCTATGGATGGGTGCTATAGATGCCTTCTATGGGCCATCGCGAGTGGTGTAGCTATGTGCAGAGCAGGGTACCTACAGTATGCCCGCGTTTTCGCTGAAAGTAGACATGCCAGTGACTCTCCCCTCACCGCATCGCTCATGCCGTTTCTCTACTATCGATACATAGCATAGCTCGAGATGCGTATCTTTCTCGCACATCTCCTTTGCGGCGGCGTATCTTCGTAGCGCATCTTCCTCGCACAGCTACCTCACACATATTTTTGTAGCGTAGATTTCACATCTTCGCAGCATAGCTCCATAGCACATCTTTGGTGGGAAAGCACTCTTAAGGAACTATTGTAAATTGACATCTTAAATATGCTGCAGTGGAGTTTGTTGCGTCGTTCTGTCGCGTTCGTGTTGTCGTTTCGACAATATTTTAAGAAAGATGTCATAGTTCTGTGAGTGTCTGACGTGTTTGACAAATACCGCCGTACACGTTCAAACTTGTTTGTCAAACGGGTATTCAATCAAAATTTTTGTCAAACACGTCAGACACGTTGATTGTTTGACAAACACTTCAAACATAACAGCACACCATCAAATAATTTGACAAACACGTAAAATTTGTCAAACATTTTGATCGTTAAGGGGGCGCTTAATATGGGTGAAATTTGTTTGCTTATTAGCCAATAAGGCTAGATTGTAATATAAATAAAGTATTCGTAATCGATACTTTATTAGAAAAAAGAAAAAGAAATCATAACAGAAGGCCACTGTGGCATAGTGGTAGAACGTTCCACTGCTACGCGGGTTCAATCCCGCTAAGTGCAAATATTTGTATGTATGAATATGTACTTATATTTGCATTAGTCTAGGACCTAGGTGTTTCTATGTATAATATGTACATATTTACAAAATTAGTATCTAAGTTTAGAATATTTATATATTTATTTTATTCATCTAAATCTTATGGGCAATTACCTATTGTAGAGGAGGATAGGGATAAGACAGCACTTTACTTTACAAATAGAGGAAGGTTCCGGGTAACATTACCCCCATGGGATGACAGACTTGTTGCAACTTCAGGGTACTCAAAGTTGACCACAGGAAGGATCTCCAGCGCACCACCTTACGTAATTCTATCCTCCCTTTCTCCAGGTCTGTCAACCATCGATAAACTGCAGTCTACCGGAGTGGAGGAACAGATACGTCCTACCAACGGACTACACCTGTACTGGCTCTCGGACTGACAAGTTTGAAGATATGCGCAAGAGTTTCCTCAGCGGACATTCAGCTTTTGCAGCCTTCACCATGCTTTATTTAGCTGTGAGTACTCTTGTTTTTGTATTGTACGTAAAATCCCCACAGATACCCCCACCACTGGAGCCGGTGGGGGAGGTTATGTCGAACTTGAACCGACTAAAACACACGCCGACTGTGTGGACGCAGGTTGCTTGAGGTGAGATAATCAGAATATATCCCTCGCACTCCGGCCGAGGCTATGAGTACTCCTCTATTTCAATTATATTTAAAAAAATGATACATGTAGGTATCTACTTACCATATTCTTAGTAAATAAACTAACCATATTTTAAATTAAATTTTTACACCATGTTAAATGGTCGAACACAGTGCACTGATATTAAGTTTAAGATCTTTTGTAATACCTATGTTTCACAAATAATAAATAAATGAATTAAACATTAAATAAACGAAAAATGTCATCGAATTTACTAGAATTATCGCTAAACTAAATTCTTACTTGTGTTAGGAGTGGGTTAACCTTGGTAGTGTAAAGGTATGATTACTTTTTATACAACTTAGGTGGCAGACAAGCTCACGGCCCACCTAATGGAAAGTGGTTACCGTGACCGATGAACGTGTGTAACACCAGGGCAGTCACTCCCGCGCTGCCGACCCTTTAAGGACAGAGATTTTCTGTGCCCTCAGTGCAGAACACGAAATCAGTACAAATCTTTGTTCTTCCCACTGACAGCACAAAAACTCTCCAGTGAGATCTGGCTACCCTACTCACCGCCAGGAACATAACACGAGGTTATTTTAGCCAAATCCGATCCACACCACGTACCAGGAAATAGACTTAAGTATTATAGTTTGTTTATTATTTTAATTCATTGCGACATCTCAATGGCACCTTTAACCGTATTCAAGTTTAGCAAGCAATGTATGTGAAAAAAATATAAATGTATAGTTATAGATAAATTAGCGGATTGCGGAACTGATTTTCTTATATTTCTATGGACTATTTATAAGCGGTCGGATGACGTCGTCTCTTAGCACATTACTTGTTAAACTTCAATACGATAAACGGCACCATTGAGAAGCGGCAACGTTTTAAAATAATACACAAAACTATAATATTCAAGTGTATTTTATGATACGTGGTGCTGTGCAACACTGCTGCGTGCTACAGAGTTCGAATTCATACCTCTACGACTAAAATTTGAACCCGAGACCTCACGATCGTAAGGTCATCTTAACCACTTAGCATAACACTAGTTTTGTTATTTTAAATTATTTATCTCTCAAAACAATACAACATGGTAAATATCCCGACTACTTTGATACTAATGTGAGTGACCATGATAGTTTAAATTCTCATTATTATATAACGATTCGGGACATTTCGCGGTTAAAACATGGAACTTAATTTTGGTGACGTTTCGGATGCATTGCAGCACCCATGGTCACGACTTAAGAGACATGGCTAAAGTAAGTGCCATGATTTAATCGCAATAAATTCCGAACTTGTATATAATTATGAATAATGGCTAGCAACGACATTATATAAATATATGACATGAAAACAATCGATCAATTTACCGAAAGAACTAAGAGACCATCTTTTCCTAACAGATGTATTTGGAGAACCGTATGCAGTGGAGTGGCAGTCGCTCTCTTCGCCATACATTGGCATTCGGTGCTGCCATGTTAAGCTGGTTCTGCGCCCTATCCAGAGTATCAGACTTCAAACACCACTGGAGCGATGTCCTCGCTGGTTATACCCTCGGCATCTTGTTCGCTATTATCATAGTAAGTATATCTCATATGATAACTTACTCCTTTTTTATGTACTTTCCGTACATAAAAAAGAAACCAGTATAGGTCACTTCGTTGTCCGTTTGTCGGTCTATCAAAGCCTTTTTATGTTTTGTACTTTTTAATTACTCACTGTGAACGGTAATTTATGTTAGAACCACTGTGTATCAAACAAATACCACTTCATGATTTGAATGCAACCAAAAGGCATTGCAGAATATGGGTGTTCCTCGTATGCACTTATGACTATTTGGCGGCGAAAAAATTGTTTTACTCATTTATTGAATAAAGTTATTCCTTCCTGTATTGATAACAAATTTTTTTCTTTGTATTTTCAGTGGAAATGGGGCACAGAAATCGTTCAGAAAAAGAAGAAGTCTTCATCGCCCCATCACGAACCAACGGCGATTAGCCCACGAATAGCAACTGTGAATGGTATCAACTAGATTTTAAAAGGTAATACTGTGGGTAATATGTAGTTAAATGAGAAATCCTTAGTCTCTCTGTACCCAAAGTAACATTAGATTCCTCAATAATGTCTCATTCGATAGAAAAGTAATTTAAGGATGAATTAATTTAACACCCGGTGATAAATGACAAATCATTAAAGGTTTAACTTTATAATTATTGAAAAGAAAAGAACTAATTCTAAATGCACAAAATCATAAAACGAGAATGCTTAATTCTAGCAAAATATCATAAAATTAAAATGGTAAAGTCTATTGCAATAAAAACCAAATCGAGAAAGAAAATGACTACATAATTCTTTATGCACTAAATCAGAAAGACTTTGAAAATGTTATTTTTAAACTATCGCGATGTGAATTCATCAGTCAAGCCGTGGCCACGGGTATAGCAACGCATCCGAAACGTCGGCAGAAATAGTAAGTTAAATGATTTAATCGCGAAAAGCGAAAAGTCCCGAATCATTGTATAAGTATGAAAATGTATAACTTTTAAACAGTAAATAATAACATGTGACTCAAGGTCCAGCTATTCAATATAATGTACTCATTGTTTATTTTATGATCACTACAATATGTGAGAGGAAAATATAAATCTTTTAATATTTTTCCCTGTTGGAGCAGAATTCTTTCCGCATTCGTAACACGTTGCATTGAAAGAAATCGTTGGACAGCTCCTATTCAATAGAACATTTTATAATCATAACATATTTTTTCATGTTTTTTTTATTTACGACAAGTGACAATAATACTAACTAACCGCGGTAGCCTAGTGGTATGGGTAACAGACTGCTGAGACGAGGTCTCGGGTTCGCTCCGAGGTTTTACCATGGCACACACCAACGACATTTCGATGCTTTTCGAAGTTATGTGTGTATTTATCGCAGGTTTATAAGTGCCCGTTTAATGGCAATAGGCTCGCCACCTATTACATAGGGACCTAAACAATAACTGACGAAATGTGGGTGCTAGCACCTCTGCGTACCCCTTCGGGGATATAGACATGAGTTTATGTTATGTTATGATATGTTATGACAATAATAACAATAGTAATAGTAATGACAATAGTAATTTGAAGATAACGTGAAGAGGCTGAATGCTTCAGTGTTTCAGCCAATCAATGGAACGAAATACAGAATTTTAAGAAAATAAATTTTATCATTCAGTAATTCGTTCCACATTGAAGTATTGTTTGTGCTTTTATGTACAAAAATAGTCGAATACAGTCGTTATTCACGACTGATTTGTTACAGTCCTTCTTATAATATAGTATCTACCGAATGAGGCATTCTCGCATTACATTATATTGATTTTATTTATTAAAAATGACATTTGAACGAAATTTTAAAGCATTTAGGTAGTATGCTAACTATTCAAATCGACTAAGATAGAAAAAAAAGAATCAGTTCAGGCGGGATACAAACACGCCATTTTTTTAATTTTTTTTTCTTAATGCACAGTTTATTAAACAAAGGCGGACTTAATGTCAAAGGAATTATCTGACAGTCTACCTTAGGGTGATGCAAAGATGCATTGAGGAAATACTCAAATTTGTACACAATAACCTCTCCTGAAGCCATTCAAATTTTCCTATATACAGAGTGAATTTTTCAAAAGGGATTGTATGGCCAAATCCGAAACTATAAGAAATAGCGAAAAATGCTCAAAGGAGTCACGAGTCCGATTTTGATGAAGCTTAAAACCTCATCATTAGATATTTGATAAACCAATAATCCTAGCTTGGAATCGAGCCCATTTATTTTGGAAAAAAAAATAACACTCCATATATTATTACACCATACGATAATGTTGCTATTAAGGATCTTATTTTGGGAAGTAATGATTCCTCGGGCTCGTAACTCCTTTGAGGATTATTCACTATTCCTTATAGATTCATATTTGGCAATCGAAGCCCTTTTCAAAAATTTACTCGGCAGCGACAGTGGGAGCCATCTACCGGTACTCGTAAGAACTACATATCTATGAATCAAATATATTCTATCTCAGTCGATTTGAAATGACATTTGTCGAATTATTTATTATTAGTGCACGAAATCGGTAAAAAAATTGAATTTGGTAAATAATTATTTATCAAACTCACTTAGATTTAATCATTTACCAAACTTTTTTATGTTAATTACATTGTATTGTTAGATATATTGTTACATTGTTGTATTATAGCAAAAGTAGACACTGCCTGCCGGGTCCTGGGTCTTCCTAGGATTAATTCCCGGGTTGGGCAGTATAGTGTTTTGTATTTTTGTTAAGTAGATTTAATAGCTACATATTTCTGACAAAAGTGCTCGCTCGTAGACAACCAACTTTCGTGTGAAATGTGAGCTAATAATTAGCTAGTAAAATAAAAACATAAGTTCTTTTTATAGGGTAGCTATTTTATTTTTATCGATTCGTATTTCGTCTGAGCGCTTCCGTGCTTCGGATGGTTCGTCGAAAGTCGGTCCCGGCTGTCAAGGTCAATATCAATTAGGTCTATATGAGCGACCTGAACAACTCTATCAGTGGTTAGCCACTAACTACAAAAGCAGACTGAAAGGTCACACGGTAATCGCTCCCAATATAGTCGTAAAATGTCCTAAAATGTCACTAAAGCTCACCCCCTATTACATGGGACAGAATTCAATGATTGGTGAAATGTGGGTGTTAATTCACCACTGCCTAACCCTCCAGGGACAAAGGCACGATTATATGTACAACGTCGAATAACTATGATGAAGCAGATGGACACTATGATGTCTAGTCTGTTTAACCCTTTTGAGATTTAGCTCGTCTTGCGTATACACTGGTATACGGGAGACAGATGCTACAAATATGTAACTTTTATTATTATTCTGCATTGTTAGATAAAATGTGAGTAAGTTAATAATAAAATTAGGTTTATTAGTACATAAGTAAATACCCAGGAGTATCGGTAGCTCTAGACCGCCTACAAGGACCTACACGGCCTTCCTCCCTCTAAAATACAAATCTAAGTATATAATCACCTATTATTGTATATTATGTCAAGCATAGATATATAAACCCTCCTAGAACTTGTCAATGGCATTTCGTTGGCCGGCATATTGCATAGAACGATCTGTGTTAACAGGATTTGCAGCGCGAGTGTTATGATATGCACACGTACATAGGCCATGGTAACCACTTTCCATCAGGTGGGCCGCGTGCTTGTCTGACACCTAAGTGTTATAAATAAAAATTGAATTATGTATGTATGGGTTTGACACGTATTTTTATGTGTATAAAAGTCGTCAACGTATGTCAATCCCAATTTATTATATTCAAAAAACGTATTGCCACTTGCCTAGAGGGTAGGGTTGGTTCTGTTGTGATATATGTACAGTCAGTATCAGATTGATCTTGACAAACAAAGTTCTCAAAATGATGTTAATGCATTGGTTGGAATTCAATGATTGGTGAAATGTGGGTGTTAATTCACTTTTGCCTAACCCTCCGGGGATAAAGGTGTGATTATATGTATGTATGTTTTAAGATCATTTTGAGATTTTATAGTCGAAATCGATTTACGCTGACTGTATGTAGAAGTTGAGTCTTGTCAAACCCTACTCAAGCACAGCGCCCTACAGCGCATTGTATGTAAGTAGACGTTGATGAAATTTAACTTTAGATACTCAATTCAGAACACGGTCTATCATTCGTATAATATGTACTTTTTGTATTTCAATAACGGCAATGAATAAATTATATTATTTTATTATTAATAAATGTAAGATGGCTGTGCTACGTTGTATCAACGTTAAGTATATAATAAAATAAATTAATTATTATATAAAACTTACTGTTAATGAGGTAACATTATTTGTATATGAATTAATTAAACTGTTTTTATGGAATGTGTTTTATAATTTTTTACTTAGAAAACCCAACTGCTGTTACCGTGAAAGTAAAGCCTACTATAGAGCCTCATCAATCAATCAGTGCCACGAATCTGCTAAAGCAAAACACCACTGTCATACCATGGCAGTTCTTAACAATCCATTAATTTTAGACTTTAAAGAAATGCAGTAGAAGGAGGTAGGACACGGCGGTATTTCCGCCCAATTGAGCAGTCCGACTGGGGAAGTACCTCCGCCCTACAGAATACCGCGGTTATAATAACTTCGTGTTGTGTTCCCAGCGGTGAGTAGGGTAGCCAGAGCTCACTGGAGAATTTGTGCTGTCAGTGGGAAGACTAAAGGCTTGTCCTGCTTTCTCTTCTACACTGACGGCACAGAAACTCTGTATTTACAGGGTTGGCAGCGCGACTGTGACTCCTCTGGTGTTACAAACGTCCATAGGCCACGGTAACCAGTTCCCATTAGGTGGGCCGTGTGCTTGTCCGCCACCTAAGTGATATAAAAAAAAAGACCAAAACTAAACTAAGTTTTTGCGGAGTGAATGAAGAAGAGTAATGAAACTCTTTTCATTTGAGTTTGAACTTTAAGAATATAGGGATAAAGTGTATGCAATTTTTTGTAGTGTATGTGGCGTTCATAGAATTGAGGGCCAGTAGGTGCGTACCGGCTTGAAGATGAGAATGGTTTGAGCCCCATAGGTCCTGGTTGGGCCCCATCTAAACAGACTGATAAATAGAAGCTCATGCTGGATAAATTATAAGAAACTTCATTGTAATTATATTTATAAATGTATGGTTAGATATATGATTATGTGTATGTATATTTTATTTATATATTTATGTATATATGTATGCTTTACTATATATTTTACCTAGTTATCTTTCATAATGCACCTACCTTGTTATTCTCTGCGTAGGTAATCTATAGGGTTAACTGGTAGAGAATGCCTGTGGCATTAAGTCCGCCTGTGTACATATGTGCATGAAGTTTAAATAAATAAATAAATGCGTACAAATGATACAAACTCCATTAGAGCGCCTGCAGATATTACTGTCGCAATTCAACATATCAAAACAGTTTGATGGCGGCTCTGCAATTCATGCATGATGTTGGTCCTAGGATCCGCATTTATTAAATCTAGCTAACGGTACAAATATAGTATTTTCAGTGAATTACACTACATATTGAGCTGTTTTTGTTTTTGTTCATGGGACCCAAGCGCCCGTCTTAGAGACGCTTAGAAATGTCTCTAAAGTTTAGAGACATTTCTAAGCGTCTAATTCCATTCCATTCTAAGTATAATAATAATAATAATAATATATCTCTTCATTGCATGTACACAAAGAAGGGATACAGAAAAAAATACAATAGGTACATCGTTGTGGCATTACAAGTGGCGGCCTTATTGCACAAGGCAATCTCTACCAGGCAACCATGGGATGGAGTGAAATAGATAAATAGATAGACATAGTGGGCAGTTTCCGGTGTACATAATGTATATGATTTACTTTATTCCATTATTTACATTCAAATATATTATACAGTTAATGCATACTACTATATATATATATATACATATACACATACACACGTATTCTAGGAAATAAAGATTCTTATTCTTATTATATATATTTACACATACACATACACATACATACTTACTACACATACATAAACAGTCTAAATGAAACGGTACCTACCATAAAGTACCTGATATACTTATATACATTATACTAAAATCAGTGCAGACATAAATAAGGGAGATATAAAAATAGAAGATAAAGGTAATAGCTATCGTTCCTGTAAGTAATAGGCTGTAACTAGTTTTTTGAAAACGGGCAGAGATGCGCACGTCTTACGGTTACGGGTAAGGCATTCCACAATCGGACAGCTTGGACGGTATACGACTTATCCATATAACTCGTGGAGTGCGCTGGCATTTTCAGCCTCAAACTCTCCGACGACCTCAAGACCATAGAATGCGAGTCACCAAGGAATTGGAAGCGTTCTTTCAGATAGATAGGAGTGAGAGGATGAAATAAAACATTATACAGTAGATAAAGATAGTGAGCATTCCGGCGAAGGCGTATAGGTAACGATATAACGTAGGACACAATAAAGAACAACGACAATTTTTTGATATTTAGGTACGCGTCAAACGCGATGCGTGGTCGCACTTGTCGCACACGTAGGGCTGAGCTGTGCCATAAATAATTTAAAGAACGCCTGCAGATTTTATTATCGCACTACGTAAATCAACGCTTTGACGATAATGTTAGTAGATAAAATAGGGGAATGAAATGGGAAGTCCCATTCTATTTTATCTCCTTAGCCTCCCTTTTGGTCCATTGTGCGTGCAGAGTTACTGGCTAGAGCAACCAGCCTAGCACTGTCCAAAAACGCAGAAGCTTACTGTCTCACTTTCAGCATTACTGGCGACCGTTTCCTCAGCAACCAAGCATCCCCTGCAGAGGGGCTGTCCGTTACACCGATTGTGTACATGTACTTGTTGAGGGGACAGTAACCCGCTATTGTCCCCATAACAGTTCATAGAACTATTCTGTCTAGTTTAGGAGACATCTCATGAGCCGTGGCCATTTTTGATTGCCTGCAGTCGGTGGATTGTATCCATCTTTGGTTGTGAAGTGCCGCGGATTCCACACGTGTCCAGAGGCGGAACTTTGAGAAAGGCATCAGTGGTAGTGGTAACAGGCCAGCAACGGTCATACCGGAGCCTCTCCTTACAAGCTCGTCTGCGGCATCATTGCCGTAGGACCCACTGTGCCACTGTTTTATCCACTGTAGTGTTACTGCATTATGGGTGAATAACTTGTTCAGGGCATTTTGACATTCTGCTATTAGGGGTATATAGTGGAACGAGTCATTTGTAGTTAATTGGGCACTTTATCATTATTGTCTTGTTGTGGTTATCATCACACGGAACACAATAACATTATAAATTATTATTAGTAGATTTGTTGGCCACCGTGTGTGTGAAGACATAGAGTGAATTGTCTATTATGTATAGAAACCGTCAGACCAATGCAAATTAACATTATCATCATCATCAGGAGGAGGTAGGACACGGCGGTATTTCCGCCCGATTGAGCAGTCCGACTGGGGTAGTACCTCCGCCCTACAGAATACCGCGGCTATAATAACTTCGTGTTGTGTTCCCAGCGGTGAGTAGGGTAGCCAGAGCTCACTGGAGAATTTGTGCTGCCAGTGGGAAGACTAAAGGCTTGTCCTGCTTTGTCTTCTACTGACGGCACAGAAACTCTGTACTTACAGGGTTGGCAGCGCGACTGTGACTCCTCTGGTGTTACAGACGTCCATAGGTCACGGTAACCACTTTCCATCAGGTGGGCCGTGTGCTTGTCTGCCAACTAAGTGGTATAAAAAAAAAAAAATCATCATCATCAAGGTGCCTCCGGAGCTCAGGGTCCGTCTTCCAGCCCTTCCTCGTCCACTTCACATGATCTTGGGCGTTCATGGTAGTGAGACAATTCGCACGCATGTCACGCTCCACGACGTCAAGACAAGACTTCTTGAGTCTGCCACTTCTACCTGGACCCGGCGGGGGCGCCATTGCTGGGCAATTGTTACCCACGAAGCTTAGTCATGGACGTGGCTACCGCGCATATAAACATATTCATGTATATAAATATTTTGCAATAAATGGAAATCTAAAGCCACATGGTTTCCGGCAGAGTAGAATTTAGACCACCCCATCTCTTCCCATGCGGTGTCGTACAATTCGAGTAAGGGATAAGACTGTTTAACATCAGACAGATATATACAGCCCAGACTCAGCCAGAGATCCATGGCTCGAGCTAATAACAGTGCCCGAAATACGGCAATAGGCTCACCCCCTATTACGTGGGACCGAATGCAATGATGGTGAAATGTGGGTGCTAATTCACCTCTGTCTAACCCTCCGGGGATAAAGGCGTGATTATATGTATGTATGGAAAACTAACACGCGACTTACTCCACAGAGTTCCTTAATTATCTCAAGGTCATACACACGTATATTAACTAATACATGTGAATCCCCGCACAAGCTATATTTCCTTCCCATGGAACCACACGATAAAAATGCAAATTTAACGATTTATTTTAATGTCAACTGATAACTAATATACATAAGCGTGTAAATGAAACAGCTTTTTTCTCGCACTGTACTATCATTCATTAATGAAATGCTTGACAAATTTTGGTTCCTTAGAAGTATAGTTAGCGACAAAAGTTTTCAACCTAACAGAATATACGCCAAGATCCGGGGTCAGATGCTATATAATAATAATTTATATAAATAATGCAATGAGTTACCAAGTCACCGCCTGCCATTTTACAATTTTGAGACTTATTGTCACGACAGGCGTCCGTTAGTCTCCCCTCTTAGCCCATTCACCAGTCCATCTAATTCTTAATCCGATAGCCCATAATCTAGTTTCCATCGCGGCCACAACACCGCACAGCATTAGCCTCTGCACCTGGCGGGGACTATCTCTTGGTATATCATATTGTGCACTCGGGGATGGTATCCGCCATGTGTGTATGTATTCCTAGCATATTAAATTCTCAAAAAAGGGTCTCTACGTCTTGGCTTCGGCCCGACCCACGCCTTCCAAAGGCCCGGGACTTCATAGTCCCGAGAGTCATGGAACTAAGATACAAAAATAAAAAATAAAGATGCCTTTATTGCTGTTAATATTACAGTTCAGTTCAAGAGTGACTAAATAAGTTGACAATCAGTTTGCTTTTCCTTTTTAACCCCCGAGGCAAAAACGACGGGGTGTTATAAGTTTGACGTGTCTGTTTGTGTGTGTGTGTGACGAGACGACATGACATGACAAGGCTTACATCAAAATATGTATTACTAGGTATATCAAAGTTATTGAGCTAACTAACACAACTTATTTTTGACGTTTTGGGGGTTGTTTTTTGTGTCGAGGGTTTTTAATTTTTTTTTAAATCAACAGTTTGTCCTTCGACAAAGGCCTCCTCTAAAGATTTTCATCTATATCAATCTTTCGCTATCCTCATCCACTCTGGAACGGCAATTCTTTTAATGTCGTCCTCCCAGCGTTTCTTTTGTCGCCCTTTGCTTCTTTTGCCGTCCCATGGATACCATTCTGATATTATTCTTGTCCATTTCTCTTTCTGCTCTCTTAAAGTGTGTCCTGTTCATCGCCATTTTCATGTTTTGCATATACTGCAAAGCTAATATGTATAAGTTAAACTAAGAGAAAGCGCAGATTTCGGACTTTGGATGCAAAAGGAAATCACGATATAACAATTAATTAATTAAAGTAACTTTTGTCATTCACTCTACAGTGTACTACAGTGACAAAAGTGATCACTGAGTGTACATACAAAAATTACAAAGTTTTATAGCAATTAAAATAACAACTAAATAAATAATGTTTAAGTCATTACGAGTACCTATTGTAATAAAGGAAGTTGGTCGTTAAGGTATATTTTGTTACTCTAAACAAATGTTAAAAGGATGTTATTTGATGACTTGTTATATTATTAATATTGTGATGACATAAAGTATAAACACTAAAAATTAATTCTTATTTGAATGTTGGGCACTGGGCAAATTTTAATTACAATTAAAAGCCCGACTTGCTGTCTAAAAGATCCAAACAAGTAAACCCGACTGCTGTCAAAAAGATCAAAACAAATTTGACAGTAGGCGGTACCCTATTGCCAATCATGAGCCGAAAGAAAAAATAGAAAAAAGCAAAGAAAAATGCCGTGGTTTTTGACAGCAGTCTGGTTAATTGCAATTAAAATGTGCCCAACAGTGGCCTGAATGAAGTTGAAAAGTAGAAGCTACCGTTCTAGATGTTTTAGTTATCTTACAAAGATTAATTGCTCAGTGTATATGGACCCCATCAAGAACTTCCAAGCCCAGGTCTACTTCACCTGCTAGCTGATACACCAGCAGATTATCGAACAAGGCACTGGCACAGACTTTCACACAGGTCAGACGATCGTCGCTCTCATAAAAGCCTAAAAAAAAGGAGGAATAGAGAATTGAACTTCAGCTCTTATGTTTTTTTATACTCCACTTGATGGTAAGCTGGGGTGAAGTTCAAGAGTGATGTGAGTGAGGTTTCAGTCGGGTTCTTTAGTAATTACGCGAATCGTGATTCATATATTACGTTTTGTAATATACATTACCATCTTGTAAGATTTTATTAATGCCTTTTAGTTGTAAATATAAATTTAAAAAATATTCTACTACATTTCACACAAAGCTATGGGATCTAGAAGGCGGATAAACATACTTAGATACTATTTTTGTTAATGCATACATATTACACATAGAAACGAATACGATTGCGAATAAACATATTCACGCATACAGTATATTCACGGTATACAATTAAGTATTATTTACCTATCTGAGTGGGAATCGAACCTGCGCCCCCCTGCGAAGTAGTCGAACGTGCTACCGCTACGCCACAGAGCCCGCGAAAAGAAAATAGCTCGTTGATGTCTTTTGTATAGATATTTAAGTTTCTCTAATTGTAAGTATTTTATAAAATAGAAGCAATTTGCACAATATTATTTGCACAAAAAGGTTCTAGCATGCTCACACTCATACTAGCTCTGGCCACGATAGTAACTTGCTCATATAGGCCACTGGCGACCTAAGTTCAAATAAATTCATAAAAGAATCTTATCCTATTGATTCTACTGTATTGACGGGACAAAAACTCTTAGACAAAAAATCTTACAGCGTCAGCCGCATGAGCGTGACTCCCATGATGTCGCACACGTTCACGGTAACACTTTCCATCAGGTGAGCCGTGACCTAAGTTGTATTAAAAAAGATACGAACTTTTCGCACATCCATTCATCGGCTAATTTATTATTTTTCTAAAGTTTACAAAATAACTTTCACAGTTGACGCTTACGTCATAAAAAGCGTCACCTGCCAAAATTTCAAATTTGTAGAGCAGTTTAGGCTCTCCATCGAAGAATCAGTAGGTCAAAAGAAGTAATTTTATATTTATATACACATATTGTACAATATTATTGCAAATAAATTTAATATGAATTTGAATGAAGAAGAAAATTATATTCCTTTAATAGCTTTATAATATAAATAAAGCAATAAAATATATTTTTCAATACTGGCAATATTTGAATAGAGGTGCGATGTTTGTATTAAACCCGTTATAACCTTCACCTATAACAGAATCGCAACCACAGAAATATACTAGGATAGAACAGCTATAAGCAATGATCACCTGCATGACGCTCGTGGTGACTTTTGCATAATCTAACATAAACTCACGTCTATATCCCCGAAGGGGTAGGCAGAGGTGATATCGCCAACTTTTCGCCAGTTTATGTTTAGGTCCCAATGCAATAGGTGGCAAGCCTATTGCCATTAACTGGGCACTTATAAGCCATCGAAAAGTCATTGGTGTGTGCCATGGTAAACCTGGGATCGAACCCGAGACCTCCTCTCAGCAGTCCATTACCCATACCACTAGGCTACCGCGGTGTCCTTTTACTCCTTTCCTTCCTTATACTTTTGCACTGTAAATATATAATCACGAGAGATCAACAATGCCTTTATTTTTCAATATACTTCTTTATTTTTACAACCACGTGGTTCCCGGCAGAGTAGAATTTTGACAACCTCATCTCTTCCCATGCGGTATCGTACAAGGCGACTAAGGGATAGGGCTGTTTAACATTAGACAGATATATATACAGCATCAAATGCATGACTTGAGTCAATAATAGTGCGATGGCAATAGGCTTACCCCTAATGGAATGAATTTAATTATTGGTGAAATGTGGGTGTTAATTCACATCTGCCTATCCCTAAGGCATGATTATATGTATGTAAGTTTAGTCTACAGTTGGAAATAGAACTGTATGGTATTTTTACGGTATTTTTGTAATGTTGTTACAATCCAGTCTTAATAGTAAAGAGTGAGTATGTAGTAGACAGCTCCTGCTTCATAAGACAAAAATTATCTAAAAAGTTGCCACGTGTTCCCCGCTCAAATCACCGTTCTATTATAATATTTATCTATGATCGCAACTGATATGTAAATAACGTTATTTATTGCACTTTTAAACGATTTCTGAAACGGTATAATATATCAATACCGGACGCGGTTCGAATACCGACAACGGGATACTGTTTGTGAAAAAAATATTAGGTATTATATTAATACGGTTGTGTATTCCCCAAGGAATAGATTTATAGTTACATTAAAATTTTACCAGGCCTCCGATTCTGCTAATTTTATTTCGTTTTGGTAGGAGGTAGGACAAGACGGTATTCTCGTCCTAATTGAGCAGTCCTAATTGAGAAGTACCTCTGCCCTACAGAATACTGCGGCCATAATAACGTCATGTTGTATTTCAGACGATGAATAGGGTATCCAGAGCTTACTAGAGAGTTTTCGTGCTGCCAGTGGGAAGACCAAAGTCTTTCCCTGCTACACTGAAGGCACAGAAACTCTCTGTTCTTACAGGGTCGGCAGCACAAGTGTGACACAATCACAGAGGCCACGGTAACCACTTTCCATCAGATGATCCGGGAGCTTGCCTGTCACCTACCTTGTCAAAAAAAATGTCATAGCAAAATTAATGTTTAACCACTGACACTGCAAAAAATGCCATAAAATTTTTATCATTTTCGTTATAAGCTTAAATTTCAAAATTTTGTGTTGTGTTCCCGGCGGTGAGTAGGGTAGCCAGAGCTCACTGGAGAGTTTTTGTGCTGTCAGTGGGATGACCAAAGGCTTGTCCTGCTTTGTCCTCTACACTGACGGCACAAAATCTCTGTTCTTACAGGGTCGGCAGCACGGATGTGACTCCACTGGTGTTACACACGTTCATAGGTCATGGTAACAACTTTCCATCAGGTGGGCTGTGTGCTTGCCTGCATCCTAAGTTGTATAAAAAAAATTAGTACATTAAATTTTTTCATTCCACTCTACAAGATGCCATTTAATTTAAGACTCTAGTATTGTAGCTTTAAACTCTAAAATCAAATGGCATTGTTAGTGATATGACACTGGTTTTAGGCACATAAAATTAATAGAATCAGGGCCTAGATATATTTCTTGCAACATTTCTGTCTGAATTTCCAATCCTGCTCCTGAGACGAAAACCTGCGTCAGCGCCTCATCCGTCTATTACCAGGTGCACCAGTTTCAGGTGAGGCTGTCTTAACTTCCAAGACCTTGATAGGATCGCATACACCGAAGAAAACTGAATAAGACTTCTCAAGTAAAAAGTGAAATGAAGACATGAGACTGGAAGGGAATTGAACCCACGACCAGTCCCTTATAAGGTGAGTGCTCTTACCACTGAGCTACCGAGTCACATCTTGAGTGCTCCAAATTCTCTTATACTGTATGAGTCGTTTAATTTTTTCCTATATTAATCTATTTGAATAGTAGTAGTTTTTGAAATATTGAATACGGTGACTCTTCGAATTGCGGTATGGAGTTCCATTCAACAAGACTCCTATTACAGCATTGCAAGTAACCCAAGACGAAGGTCATGGCGGAGACCACATTTCCGCCATACCCTTCTAACAATATGAGCGTAATCTTCAGCTAAGGTCTAAGTTTATCATTAAAGCATTAATTCTAGCTGCATACAATGATTGCACTTTGAAGTCTAAGATCCATTGTGCCTCTTTTACTCTTTATGTGGCTTTATATTGATTTTTATGGTAGCAACTGCCTTCTGACCTCCCCTGAGAGGTAACTCACACCAGCCGGTACCGGCAGCTGAGGTGGGCCGCATAAACCAGGTTTAGTATTTAAGTATCATACTAATACTCGCTAATTAAGATTATACCTTTATGAAATAATACACAGGTGTAATAACAGCCATTCCGGTAATTTCTATAGGAAAGTTTCACCATAAGGGCAGACCCATCTTCACCCAAGTACTATTTACATACAATTAAACACAATAAGAAACGAATCCCTAGGCCTTACGGAGCATTATTCCACCGTCCAATATACCCTGACCAGCGTATTACAATTACTACATCATAAATTCATTCAAAGATCTACCTTAAGGTCCAGCAAATAAGGTATATATCTAACAAAAAATAAGTCTAGACTCGTAAATATATTGTCAAGCAATATTAAACCTTAAGGATGTGGATATAGGGTATGTGTCAGATAATAATCCTTATGAGAAGAGGTTCGTGTAAGATTGGTAAGGTTTACTTTCGCCAGCGGGCGATGTCGGCCGGAATGCCCGATGTGCCGACTAGCCGCGGTGCCGCGTCTACCATGAGCACAAAGAGTATGAATATGTGTAGACGGGCAAGTAGGTTTTATACTTATTGATAGATAGGTACTATGGCACCTGAAAACTTAGTGTTTGAGCTAATTATTATAATAGTTCTTATAGTTTTTTTTAATTTATTTAACGTATTTTCTACTCAAAAAAAAGTTTTCTTTTTGAAACCTGATGAAAGTGGTAACCATGGCCTAAGGACGTGTGTAACACCAGAGAAGCCACACTCGCGCTGCCGACCCTGTAAGCACAGAGACTCTGTGCCGTCAGTATAGAGGACAAAGCAGGACAAGCCTTTAGTCATTCCACTGACAGCACAAATTCTCCAGTGAGCTTTGGTTACCCTACTCACCGCTGGGAACACAACACGAAATTATTAATAACCGCGGTTTTCTGTAGGGCGGAGGTTCTTCCCCGGTCGGACTGCTCAATTGGGCGGAAATACCGCCGTGTCCTACCTCCTATATTATTATTAAAAAATAATAAATGAAAAATTGGCTTTAAAAAACCCGAGTACTGAAAAATCACGCTTTAAGATAATAACAAGAAAATATCAAGGATAGCCGTAATTGTATGTCACTTTTCCCTAGAATATAATTTTGACTGATATTTTCTTGTTTAGTAGTCGGATTTCTTTTTTATTATTTCATTATTATGGGACAAGCAATAGGTATTTCATTTAATACAGACATACATTGAAATGTGCTAATTAAGCCCTTTCAGTTGATACGAAACGTGACATATTTATCTCAAATTTATTACACAGATTAACAGATAAACCTACGTACATACATAGCTTATCAGGCGATGGTCCGCTGCGCGGATGCGTGGGTGGCCGGCGCCTCCTTCTGCGAGCAAGTAATACTCGTGAAGGAGGAGGCGGGGCGGGAGCGACGACGGATCGCAAGCCAGGCTGCCCGCGTACGAAGGTAACTCGGGCGTCGGAGGTCGATGAACGACCTCCGCCCCCCATGAGCACCGGCCTGGGGGTGACAGGTGGAGCCGCCTGTCACCCTAGCAGAAGCAGGCCGCGGCGGCGGCGCGCCTGGTGCGCCTCCCCGTTTACCGGGAACGAGTTGGGAGCTCTGTAGTCCCCACACACCCGAGAAGAGGGCCAGATCGTGAGAGATGGCCCTGGGTCGTCCGGGGTGCGAGGGATATGCCTGTCAACCTCACCTTCGGCAACCAAAGCGACCCGCAGGCGGCGTGCGTTTTAGTCGGTTCCAGTCCGACATAACCTCTCCCACCGGTCCCGGTGGGGAGGCATCCGCGTGGATTTTGCGCACGTAAAAAAGAAAAACATAGCTTATCAAAATCATATCTGAGA
Organism: Eilema griseolum; assembly: GCA_963662185.1. Lineage (NCBI taxonomy): Eukaryota > Metazoa > Arthropoda > Insecta > Lepidoptera > Erebidae > Eilema > Eilema griseolum. The sequence goes on along the minus strand of OY759248.1, from coordinate 18,647,567 downwards.
CATATACCCCACACCCCGGCTGGCCCAAGGCCGTCTCTTATGCAAGGTCTCTTATGTGAGGACCACGGAGTCCCCATTTCGTCTCTGGGTAGATTTACACACCTACATAAATATACTCAAGCTATTATACCTCTGAGGTAAGCAGAGACAATATCCCGCCTAACACGCTCAAAAGCTTCTAATATTTAGTAACCACTTTCAATCATCTTCGTATAATCTGAACCTTCAAATAATAAATCTGTATTTTCTTAAATAATACCTACAAGTAACCGTCAATAAGTTTTAATGAAAGGCTGCTACTTATGTATGCGGAATCTGGGATTCCAATAATTTTAAACGCAATGTCTGACTTCCATGCACATAATCGTTATTTTTGTAAATACTGGCCGCTAATATTTTTTTTCTTATATACGTTAGTGTTTTGTTTTTATTGGGTTTAAAATGTCATATGGCATATTCTAATATACTTCAGTCTCGTAGATGCTTTACCTATTTAGGTACAAACGTACATGTTAACTTAGAAGGCTCTTTGCGCAGTCGACAGCGTACCAACAGTAAACAATTGCGGACAGTTCTCGACCGAGCCCCGCGAGCGGCGCGCGTATTCGACACTATAAATGACCTACCTGACAGGTGTTTGTGATACAAATTTAAATATCGAAAGAAAAAAAAAGAAACAAGATTCGTTCGTCTCTTTTTTATAATTTTTTTTTCTCACAAAGTTGTGGTACCGTTGTGTGGCCGTTAACCGTGTGTATTGTGCTGTGGGATCCAATGGACTGTTCTCATGGAAAATGGTTTAAATGTATTCCATTTTTGAGTTGGAATGTCAATTTTTGACGTTTAAGTGACGTTGTTGGCTGAATGAAATAGGTTTCAGTGTCTGGTCTGTGTTTGTTTTACTTATTATTGTTTTTTTAGTTGTAAATAAAGTACCATATATTTTATGATACTACAAAATATATTAGCTATTGTGTAGATACGATTATAAGACGAGATTGTCTAGCGTTCGCGTCCTTACAAGGTTGAATTAAGTATCGGTCAGAGTTTAGTTTGTAACTTGTTGCACAGATTATAGCAACATTTATTTACTTTGTTCTATTTTTGAAAACTTTACCACAGAGGATTTATATCGTAAAATATTCTAAAAAGTTTCTAATCGCTTAATGACTTACTATGCTCGTTTGTTTCATATTTTGAACTGGTGACCTTACAAATTAACTTCTACTTAAGACGAGCTAATTAATACGAAGCAAAGTGATTATTTTTTGTAATTTTATGGGTATTGCCAGACCTTGAATTAATTCATCGTAACGTGGAGCCATTAAAATTCACAACACTTATCAAAACCCGTATAAAGTGTAGTTATTCTTGTCCGTATGTATGTCATCATCATCATAGCTATTTCCTAGTTGCTTGAAAAATTTGCATAGTCCAAGATCCGTTTAACATTTTAATTAGTATATCGATTTTTCCGGGGCTACCCTTCCAACTCTAGGAGTAAAGCCTGCGACAGAATCTCATCCGTTGGTTAGCAGGTGGATTTTAGCCTCAAAAATATAGGCAGAGTCCTGTACACCATTCCCATTTGTCCTACCTATGTACATTTATCTATGTTACATACATAAATGTACATAGATATGTGTGTCATTAAAACACTTAACACTGAAACGCTAAAGTTACTAAATCGTTTTGCAATAAACTTTTGCGAATTGTGTTAACTGTACACGATTACCAACGACTTTCCGCTATTTTGATAGGTGTACGTGTTTTAGTTGCTTTTACTTAGTTACTTTTCAAGTTTACACAATGTTTTTTTTAAGTTTACACAACACTTTTCGAGTTTACACAATTTATTTTAACGTAATAATTTATAAATACTATCCGATTCTCGTGGCTACACTCGCGTTGATATCTGTTATATGAATTTACATACACACATATAATCACGCCTTTATCCCTGGAGGGTTAGGCAGAGGTCAATTAACACCCATATTTCACCAATAATTGTATTCGGTCCCACGTAATAGGGGGTGAGCCTATTGCCGTATTCCGGGCACTATTGTTGACTCGAGCCATGTATCTGAGGTTGAGTCTGGGCTGTATATATCTGTCTGATGTTAAACAGCCCTATCCCTTAGTCGCCTTGTACGACACCGCATGGGAAGAGATGGGGTGGCCCTAATTCAACTCTGCCGGAAACCACGCGGCATAATATGAATTTATTTTTGGTTATTTTGCGATTCCACTCAGCCAAATAGTTCTTGCATCATCGTTACAAACAAACGGACAAAAATTCCAAAAAGAGTAGTTTTGGGTTTAATTTAACATCAGTATTTTTGTAAGTCAGACACAACTAATACAATTTTATAATAGTATCTTTTATTATTTTTATTTTTTATACTTTTCAAACTTCATATTGGGTAAAAAATCTATTCTAATTTAACCTTTTAAATTATATGACGTGTATGCATTGTGCTTGGTCCCATTGAAATAGGGGCCACCATATTCCCCTGCCGTGAGTGTCATGCAAGGACATTAGGGGGACAGAACAGAACTCTCTCTGTTGCAGTAACGGTTGGTTTATTTTCAATAGTCGTATTAATATTGTTTTATGCTCATGACAGTATATCTCTATAGGAGATAGGCAGAGACGTACTTTACACCGATGTTTCATTGGTTAATTTTGGTTTACCATGTGATAAAAATAAAAAGACTAATGACTTGATAAACTTGAAAGAGTAAGCAGAGTTGTATCATTCATTATACACTCGAATTGTATCTGCTTTATTTCCTAGTCCAATCTCATCATCATTATCGTACAAATTTCGCAGTTGTGTTAAACTTCCCTTTGGAGGCAGGGATCCACTTATAGTTTTTGATTGGTATGTTAATTTACTGGGAGCAACTACCGTCTGACCTTCCAATCCCGAAAACAAAACCTGCACCAGAACCTTTTCCGTTTTTAAGTAGGTGCAGCAACGTATTGCAATTAATCTGGGGGAGGCAGGTCGTTAATAGTATTCTAATTAAAAACTAATTTATGCTTCTTGGTATCATACTTTGTTTTTCATTTTCATCTCATATCTCATAAACTCACGCCTATATCCCCGAAGGGGTAGGCAGAGGTGCTAGCACCCAAATTTCGCCAGTTTATATTTAGGTAGCCTATTGATATTAACTGGGCACTTATAAACCTGCAATAAATTCACACATAACTTCGAAAAGTATCGAAAATTCATTGGTGTGTGCCATGGTAAAACCTAGGATCGAACTCAAGACCTCGTCTCAGCAGTCCATTACCCATACCACTAGGCTACCGCGGTTATTTGTTTTTCGTTTTCTCATTCATATATCCTTATAATATCTAAGGGCTATCAGCATGCCAACCTCACCTCAGGCAACCAGCATTTTAGTCGGTTCGAGTCCAATATAACCTCTCCCACCGGCTCCAGCTGTATCAGCAATAAAATAAGATACAGTTAATCTTAGAAACGTGTAATTTATTCCTAACATTAGGTGTTAAGCTCTCGCTTGCCTTCGCCTTACTACTGGGATGTGGGCAAACGGCATGCCAGCATAATGCAAACAACTGGGTGCGCACGCGCATCGGTAATAATGAAACTGCTCTACATATTTATCGATTTTAATTATGAGTATGGTATAGGGGTTTGATAATATAGTAATGACTAATAATAATTCATACTGATATTATAAATGCGAAAGTAACTCTGTCTGTTTGTCTGTCTGCTTTCACGCCTAAACCGCTGAATCGAAATTGATGAATATAGAAAAAATTGAATCGATTCAGGCGGGCAATGATTTTTTTATTGATGTATTTATGTATTGTACAAATCATATCAAATAAAGTTCAGTTAACTTAAGATCTGATCTATACTATGTAACTAACTAACTACTTTAGATATATCTGTCTTATTGATATTCTATTCGATATTGATGAAATTTAGTATAGGGGTAGATTAGACCTTGAAAAAGGACATAGCCTATGTTTCGTCGCGATAACCGATATCGTTGTGGGTGAAGCCGCGTTTCCTTCCTTGTGAACTTCTAAGTTTTTTTTTTGCACGGAAACTAAATACGTTATTTAAATAAAAATAACCAAATTTTTGTTCGGGTGTACTCGACTACCAGGTTCTAAAAAAAATAACTAAATGTTTTAAGTTTTTCGTGATTTTTGATACACCTGTAGTATTTGTTAATTAGAAAGGGTTGCACTTCATTCATCTAAACTGGGTTACTACATAGTTTGTTACTACACGATTAGTTAAATGAAACGTGACAACACTATTTCGTTTTTTGATCTCAATTCCTGTAATATAGTGGGATTTTAATCCATTTTTAAATACATGTTTCTATAAAAAACAATGCCCGCTCAGTACAAATATTTGTATGCATGAATATGACTATTTGCTTTAGTGCGGTCGTACCTCAGAGAGCACGTGTTAAGCCGTTAGTCCCAGTTGTCATACGAAATCAAAAGTCCGACTAATCTATCTACAGAACTTCGATTTCGTCAATTGGTTGTGGGGGTCAGATGGCAGTCGCTTCACGGAAAATATCGAAGTACAGTCGCATCTTGGTTAGACTTGAAAGCTTCAATCATCATTCCTCCAACTGAGATGATAGAATGATGATTCTTTAAAAAAAAAATTTATAGAATAACCGCGGTAGCCGAGTGCTATGGGTAATGGACTGCTGAGAGGTCTCGGGTTCGATCCCAGGTTTTACCATGGCACACACCAATGACTTTTCGAAGTTATGTGTGTATTTATCGCAGGTTTATAAGTGCCCGGTTAATGGCAATAGGCTCGCCACCTATTACATTGGGACCTAAACATAAACTGACGAAATGTGGGTGCTAGCACCTCTGCCTACTCCTTCGGAGATATAGGCCTGAGTTTTTGTTATGATGTTATGTTAAAAAAGAATACCCCACTGGTAAAGGTAAAAAGGCTATCCATGTTTTAGGTTTGGTTAGGTTAGGCCCAATGATCTAGGGAGAGGAACTTCCTCATTATTCGTCACGCGTCAAGGCATACTTACCACACATAGGAACCGAAATAATTAAAACTAAACATCGTTACGTACAGCCCTACAATAAACGAGAGCAGTATGTGACAGCCACTATGCAAATATACAGCGATAAACCGCGCATGTACCTCATGAATGTTGACACATATCATGACCGCACATTCACCGGTACAGTTAGCGACACAAACGTTAGCCACAACGCGCATGTACTATACAAATCTGTCCAATATCATAATTATGATAGCGATTTCCCAGTTAAGTCCAAAAGTTTTTTATTTTTATACCACTTAGGTGGCAGACAAGCACACGGCCCACCTGATGGAAAGTAGTTACCGTGGCCTATGGACGTTTGTAACACCAGAGGAGTCACAGTCGCGCTTCCAACCCTGTAAGTACAGAGTTTCTGAACCGTCAGTGCAGAAGACAAAGCAGGACAAGCCTTTAGTCTTCCCACTGACAGCACAAATTCTCCAGTGAGCTCTGGCTACCGTACTCACCGCTGGGAACACAACACGAAGTTATTATAGCCGCGGTATTCTGTTGCCCTTTAAAGGAGTCCACTTAATTTTTTCTGATTAGTGCAGTGGTTTTTACATTAGTGACTGTTCTCACTGTTCTCTGACATCGCTAGGAAGACCTAAAGGAGAAAACCTGTATCTGAACCTCGTCCGTTGTTTAGCAGGCACCGACTAGGAAATAATAAATAAAGAAATATTCTACAACATTCTACACAACGCTAACTAAACCCATGGTAAAGCATAGCTTAGTTAAGCTATATAGTGATTCCATATCACTAGCTTGTGATATGGAATCTAGAATACGAATAAACATACTTAGATACTTTTTTTGTAAATACATACATATTATACATCGCAACACCCAGAACAATGCAAATATACATATCAGTACATACAAATATTTGCACTGAGCAAGAATCGAACCAGCGCGCCCTGCTCGGACTCCAAATATGTTGCTAGGCCCATAAACACCTATGCTTCAGAATGTGATGAAAATGTTTGTTTATTGTTTAAATTCAGTTAAGACATTATAGGTACGAAATATAGAAAGTGATCTCTATAATATTCTTTACTATAAAACATCTCAAATACTATAGCCATTCAGCATAATCTTCTTCCTACACTCCCGGGTCCTTTAAGCGGGGCGTGAAAAAGCATACGATGAGGCCGTGAAGCTGAGTGTCAGCATTGTAACATGGTATATGTACGTAATGGTGACCCTCTTTTCTGAGACTTTGCCTTCAGCTTACCATCAAGCGAGGCGAAGTCTAATTGACAAGTCCTATAAAAAAAATCACCCTTGCATTTGTCCCTGCCTTCACCTCTAAGTTCGGGGTCCATTACTCAATACTACTCGGAAGTAATGTTCTGAAACAATTTATTATATCATAACATAATATAAACTTACGCCTATATCCCCGAAGGGGTAGGCAGAGATGCTAACACCCACATTTTGCCAGTTTATGTTTAGGTCCCAATGTAATAGGTGGCGAGCCTATTGCCATTAACAATTTTTTACAGTAAAATAATCAAATCCTATTACGATTTGCACTATACGCCCGTCGCTTATATTATTTATTTACACGAAGGCTAGAAACCAAAGCAGTATTTCTATCAATTGAATCGTTCATACCAGTTCCTTCATGTTCGGTATTCTCACGGTACGAAAGCGTATTAATATGGTGCCTACCTTGTTTATAAGGCGAGGCAAATTGCGGGCCATTCAAACTGCTTCGTAACATTTTCTCCTTAGTTGAATGAGTTAGACTTACTGAACTAGTATTCAGTTTATAAATAGGATTTCTAAATAGATTACTAAATGGTGTGTACTTCGAGGAAATACCTACAGTTATAAGACATAAATTTAAGTTAATAGACCAAACTAAAACCAAAACTAATAATTAACAAATATGGTTCTCGGCAGAGTAAAATTTGGACCACCCCATCTCTTCCCATGCGGTATCGTACAAGGATAGGGCTGTTTAACATCAGACATATATGTACAGCCTAGACTTAGCCTCAGATGCATGGCTTGAATCAATAATAATGCCCGGAAGACGGCAATAGGCTCACCCCCTATTACGTGGCACCGAATTAAATGATTGTTGAAATGTGGGTGTTAAATCACTTCTGTCTAACTCTCCTAGGATAAAAGCGTTCCGGCTATGCATAAGAACCTATTCCAGGAATAATAAGTAGCAGGCATTATCCAAACTAAAATCTATCCTTGCACAAAATTTTTGCCAGGTTCGTTATTGTTAGAGCATGTTTGAATAACAAACATTCAAATATATACACATACTTTCACGTTTATAATATTAGTAGGATATGATTAATAGGATTCAGAATTTAGGAAGAATATAACCCACCACCACCCATCTCAGCCGAAGGGTGTCGTAAGCGGCGACTATCGGAAAAATATGCAGACGATATCCTTGCGTGAGAAGGAATACTAGAAATAAAATACTGAACCAACCGCTCAGTAAGAGGAGGTAGGACACGGCGGTATTTCCGCCCAATTGAGCAGTCTGACTAGGGAAGTACCTCCACCCTACAGAATACCGCGGCTATAATAACTTCGTGTTGTGTCCCCAGCGGTGAGTAGGGTAGCCAGAGCTCACTGGAGAATTTGTGCTTGGCAAGGCTTGTCCTGCTTTGTCTTCTACACTGACGGCACAGAAACTCTGTGCTTACAGGGTTGGCAGCGCAACTGTGACTCCTCTGGTGTTACAAACGTCCATAGGCCACGGTAACCACTTTCCATCAGGCGGGCCGTGTGCTTGTCTGCCACCTAAGTGGTATAAAAAATCGCGTACGGCATGGAAAGAATAGACCAAAGCGCCCCGACATTGGGAGAGCCTATGTCCAACAGCGGCTATGGCCAGCCATAGGCTAATTGATTGATTGACTATTACATCAACCAAAAAAAACTCACTTATTACGTCATTAGCAGTTATAAATTCACGCCACCATTTTACGGCATTCGGATGTTAAGAAACACAAAGTAAAAGTAGTTTCCAGGGATCATTCAAATGCATCCCACGCTTATGCCCACGCCCTCGCCCATATCGAACCGCTGACCACCGCTGGCCAAAAGCTTCTCCTACGTTCATTGCTATAATAAGCTTTCATAGTCTATTATATGTACCATTTTGAAGAGTTACATAAATGTATTTGCATTTCGGTCACCCATCTTGTGGGTAGATCGAAGTGATTTACATTTAATTGCAAGGTTGCGAATTTAATCTACAAGTACGAAGGAAGTCGCGCTTGTTTCCGGAGTGATTAGATATACATGCAAATCGTTGTTCACTTGCTTTTTATTGCGTAGTTGTATTTGTGTTAACATGATTTGTATTAGTTACACCTGTACGTATTTATGTATGTATATATATCTATGTTAGTATCTTTCGTCGTGATTTTCATCAACTTTCTGACGTCTGATTACCTTAAAAATTTTCACACGTACCTATCAAAGTCTAGATATAAAAAGTCAAAGATAATAATTTTATTACTCTAATCAGGATCAATCAATGGGTTAAAATTCAATCAATATTTTTTTTTTATTAAATATCACATAAAACATTAATGTACACTTTAGTTAAAATCAGCATTTATAAACCATCTCTTCCCATGCGGTGTCGTACAAGGCGACTAAGGGATAGGGCTGTTTAACATCGGACAGATATATACAGCCCAGACTCATCCTCAGATACATGGCTCGAGTCAACAATGGTGCCCGGAACACGGCAATGGGCTTACCCCCTATTACGTGGGACCGTTGGTGAAATGTGGGTGTTAATTCACCTCTGCCTAACCCTCCAGGGATAAAGACGTGATTATATGTATGTAAATAAATCAAGTTAGTTTGATCTGCTAAATTGTTGGTAGTTATGTGCTTTTAAAAATTCCACTTAGGTATATATATTTCGCTTAAGCTGTCAGAGAAAAACATTGATCCCGAATGCATGTGAGGTACTTAATCACTATTTTGCTAATTTGGTCAATTATATTATGAGAGCGACTGCCGTCTTACATTCTCATCCTGGAATCTCTCCTTCTTCAGATGCTAATCTGTTGATCATCAGGAAAGGTTAGCTAAAGTTAACTTTGACCAGACCATATTGATGAGACCCCTAAAATTGTCAGCATAAAATCCTAATCAAGAAAATTAAGCCGAATTGCCTCACAGATTGAAAGTAGTTGATGCAATATTAATATCCATGAATGCCACGATATTGCCACAGCATCCAGTTGAATAGCCATTATAACAACACTATGGTAACCCATTTAAAACCATGTTTACGACTTTATCGTGCTACGGGAGCCGTTAGCGCAGCCATATAGTTTTCGCAATGGTACTTTTTGCTATGAAAACGTATGTATGTATGGAATAGTTATATGTATTGAAACATGTCATTACGATCGCTCGTTCCGATAGTTTGACGATGACTTTGGTGTGTGGTCTAAGCTGTAAGCGGTTGAATAACACAATTTACTATTTTACTTGGTATTGTATTTACACAGAAAATGTTAACAATTTTTAATTACGATTAAATAAATGGTATTGGAACGTATACGGAATGAAATAATGAAAAAATATTATTTATACATTCAAACAGCTTAGGTATAGTAATGTGGTAAACAATATTAGTTGATTACCAGCCGGAATCTTGTATAATTAGGGATAAAATATTTAATTGTAAAATCTAAAATACGTTTTTCCACCAATCCCTAGGATTGGTAGAAAAATCGTCCGTCCATTTAAAATACACTGAGTGTTTAAAATGAAATAATATTCAAGATACACAAGGGTCTGGTTTTACAAACGTATTTAGACAATGGTACCCGTAGGTAGCTCCTACAAAGAAAATCGTCACAATATATTTCACAAAACTGGTAAATAGACTACAGCACAACGCTGGAATACAGTAAATAGTACCTATCTATGATTTACTTGTCTCAATATTGTCACTGAAGAATGAAACCCGCTATATCTAAACACTTGTACCCCTTAGAACTAGCGGGTAAACGCAGCCGGCACGCGTACCGCAGACCGTGGCTAACATACTGTACAGAAGAATGAGGAACTCTTGCAAAACTAACAATTGTTATGCTGCAATAGTTCGATGATAGTGTGGCATGCGATGTACCAGCGTATACAAGTATTTGGATCATGGATCAAGAGCGTGCGTGTTTCTACTGATAAAATTACAACAATATTTGTAAACTATCACACTATTAATGTAGATATTTAGATACAAACACATAAACACACACAGCCGCGTGGTTCCTGGCACAGTAGAATTTAGACCACCCCATCTCTTCCCATGCGGTGTCGTACAAGGCGACTAAAGGATAACGCTGTTTAAACTCAGACATATAGTAGTCAACAATAGTGCCCGGAAGATGGCAATAGGCTCACCCCTATTACGTGAGACTGAATTCTGGGTAGTAGAATACTTCGTATCTCTTTCGATGGATATCGTACAAATAAGGTTATCTGGGTGGTTATCAATATCTTTCTTAGTTCAGAAAGCATGCGGAAAGGTTTTTTGTAGCAGTTACATCCCAATTAATTAGAAGATAAACCATAAATAAAATTTAGATTTGTGAGAAACTATCAAGATTTTTGGGCCCAAGCCAAGTTCACCAACCAGTTGATACATCTTCTGGTTGACGGATGAGACAGGTGCATGAGACTCTCTCGAGATTGCAGGCTCAGGCCGTGATAGTCAAGATACAATGAATCAATTAGCCCATCGCAGTACACTGCTGGACCTAGGCCTCTCCCAACGTTGGGAGACTTTGGTCTACTGTTTCCACACATTTCGACGAGTTCTTTCAGAGTTTTACTTCGAGTGTTCCTTCTCTCGCAGTGATCTCTTCTGTGTATTTTTCCGTTAGTCGCCTCTTACGACACTCGTCGGATGAGATGGGCTATACTTGTATTCTTTTTCCGTTACCACACGGATATGTCAAGTAACAAATATAAGCAAAGGTGTCACTATTTCTAACAAAAATCTCAGTTCGATTAGATTAAAAAAAATTGAATACTCAGACGGAACTTCAACCCGGGACGAATCCTTTCAGAGGAAACTGAGCTACGACTCGTCTAACCCGACTAAGAATTCGTAACTCTCGTAACCCGAGCATCTTGTTTTAATTGCTTTAAAATATCAAAAATATACATGGAAAGTACTGTAATTCGTTGTCCGGTGTATTGCAGAATAGAATGTATGGAATTTGACGTTAATGACAGTCGTCAACGCATGTTATAAAAGTCAAATCCCATACGTTCGTCATTCTATTCTGCAATTTGCTGGCCACTAAATTGCCACATGCTACAATCGTAAATTCATTACAATCAAAGCTATCAAACATTATAAGAGGTCATTGCACTTCAAGCGGTCTGCCATTAGGGGCTGTTTTTGGATCAATATTCTCGCGTGTCCGCAATAGGGTAGCTATTTTATTTGGAAATGGTCTAAAATGACTAAGCTACATAATATTAAACTGCTTGAATAAAAAATAAATTACAAAAAGGTGCTAATTGCATATCCATAATGAATGGATATGTTATGCTTTGTGTTTTAAAAAGTTGTAATAATTGTTTTTTGGACATGTCATACTTGTCAGATAATCTAAATATAATAAGCATGAATTATATTATGTTTATGATAAATATGTGTACCTATCAGAAAAATAGAATAGATAATAGCAGTATTCTCAATGTTTCATTGAAAGTATTACTAATATGAAGGTTTTTTTAGGATTGAAGTAGAACCTATAAATATAACCAAGGGTTATAATGCAGACCAAAACCCAATGTGGTATCCAATCAAAATATCTATAGATACCTTGTAAGTGAAACTTTAAGAAGGTAATACTAAGTTTGGTTTTAGTACTGACTATGTTGACCCTCGATGAAAATTGGTTACAGGATCCCGTTGATCAACTAATCTTCTTGCAAAATTTCTCTGGTAACATGTTGTAGAACAGCAAAGAATTACTTAGACTTTCACACGTACAATTTTTTTTTGTAGGTGCATACATATAATACGTAGTGCAAACACCCAGACCAAACTCATGCAAACAAATATTTGCACTGACCAGAAATCGAACTCGCGATCTCTAGCAGTGAAAAGCTCTACGCGTGTCTCTACTACACACAGCGGGATTATCTTAGTACACATAAAAACATCAAAAAACGGTGCATATTATTCATACATACAAATATTTGAGCGGGAATCGAAGCTTCTACCTCAAACTAACAGTGTAACGCTATACGGTACACAGCTTTTCATCATCTCCATCATTTTTAACTTTAGACGTGAGATTTAACGGACGAATCTTGTTTACAAAGTGATTTTCAAATAGAATTTTAAATAAAATACAATATTATTTCGTGAATTTGAAATAGGAATTTAAAATACAAAATTATTTCGTGAATTTGAAATAGAAATTTAAAATACAAAATTATTTCGTGAATTTGAAATAGGATTTTAAAATACAAAATTATTTTCAGGCATACAAATGCGTGTTTTAGTGTCAGTGTGAGAAACCAGTGACAAAAGTGACAACAGTGACATCAGTGCAGTGAAGTGAACTATGTCGTGAACAGTACTGTTACTACAATGTATCGACCGAACTTTTACGAGAGCACCTGCTTTCGTTGCAACGAAATCGTGTACCAAGTGGACAGAGTCGGCCCGCTCAAGGATTTCACCTTCTTCCACAGTGGTTGTTTCAAATGTGCAGTTTGTGGCACCAAACTGACACTAAAGGTAAGATTTTGTATCCAAAAACCTATTTAAACGATACCTTTTTTTATACAACTTAGGTGGCAGACAAGCACACGGCTTACCTGATGGATAGTGGTTACCGTGACCTATGAACGTGTGCAACACCAATGGAGTCACACCCGTGCTACCGACCCTGTAAGAACAGAGAGTTTCTGTGCCGTCAGTGCAGAAGAAACAATCAGGATGAGCCTTTATTCTGCCCACTGACAGCATTCAATCTCCAATGAGCTCTGGCTACCCTAACACCTGAATACAACACGACGTTATTATAGCCGCGGTATTCTGTAGGGTAGAGGTACTTCCTCAGTCAGACTGCTCAATTGGGACGGGAATACCGTCGTGTCCTACCTCGTATACCTACAGTTTATTAATGAAAATAGTGACCGCCATTCTAGGAGCTACACCCAGCTTACCATCTGACGGGATACAGTTATTTTGACGACCTAAATATACAGTGTCGAAAAATAAATCAGGCCATCGATGAAAACTACCTTAAATCCTTAAGTTGGCTCATTTAATTAATAGGAGACATTAGTAATAATTATTTATTCATAAATCACAATTGTTGCAAATGTTTCACATTTGTAAACATAGGGTTGTTCTTCTACAATCGGTTGACTGAGTTACTACTCCTAAATATACTATAAGTAGCCTGTTTTAAGGAGATAAAGACATTATATACATACATAGATACAGTCACGCCCTTTTCCCAGAGGGGTAGGCAGAGACTACAGAAAGAAACATTCCTTTTATTTTTTAACGAAACAAATCTGCATTCAAAGATTTTCTAAAACTCTTTTAAACATTCGCGTTCCATGATATTAAATAATGTTTACGGGAATTAACGCAATCACAGGCCTGTGACCACAGCCGGTGTAACCCGGTCGAAATGTCAAGCAAATCAAAGGTATGTATGTACCTATACCATGATCGTGTTAACCCGGTCGAAATGTCAAGCAAATCAAAGGTATGTATGTACCTATACCATGATCGTGTTAACCCGGTCGAAATGTCAAGCAAATCAAAGGTATGTATGTACCTATACCATGATCGTGTTAACCCGGTCGAAATGTCAAGCAAATCAAAGGTATGTATGTACCTATACCATGATCGTGTTAACCCGGTCGAAATGTCAAGCAAATCAAAGGTATGTATGTACCTATACCATGATCGTGTTAACCCGGTCGAAATGTCAAGCAAATCAAAGGTATGTATGTACCTATACCATGATCGTGTTAACCCGGTCGAAATGTCAAGCAAATCAAAGGTATGTATGTACCTATACCATGATCGTGTTAACCCGGTCGAAATGTCAAGCAAATCAAAGGTATGTATGTACCTATACCATGATCGTGTTAACCCGGTCGAAATGTCAAGCAAATCAAAGGTATGTATGTACCTATACCATGATCGTGTTAACCCGGTCGAAATGTCAAGCAAATCAAAGGTATGTATGTACCTATACCATGATCGTGTTAACCCGGTCGAAATGTCAAGCAAATCAAAGGTATGTATGTACCTATACCATGATCGTGTTAACCCGGTCGAAATGTCAAGCAAATCAAAGGTATGTATGTACCTATACCATGATCGTGTTAACCCGGTCGAAATGTCAAGCAAATCAAAGGTATGTATGTACCTATACCATGATCGTGTTAACCCGGTCGAAATGTCAAGCAAATCAAAGGTATGTATGTACCTATACCATGATCGTGTTAACCCGGTCGAAATGTCAAGCAAATCAAAGGTATGTATGTACCTATACCATGATCGTGTTAACCCGGTCGAAATGTCAAGCAAATCAAAGGTATGTATGTACCTATACCATGATCGTGTTAACCCGGTCGAAATGTCAAGCAAATCAAAGGTATGTATGTACCTATACCATGATCGTGTTAACCCGGTCGAAATGTCAAGCAAATCAAAGGTATGTATGTACCTATACCATGATCGTGTTAACCCGGTCGAAATGTCAAGCAAATCAAAGGTATGTATGTACCTATACCATGATCGTGTTAACCCGGTCGAAATGTCAAGCAAATCAAAGGTATGTATGTACCTATACCATGATCGTGTTAACCCGGTCGAAATGTCAAGCAAATCAAAGGTATGTATGTACCTATACCATGATCGTGTTAACCCGGTCGAAATGTCAAGCAAATCAAAGGTATGTATGTACCTATACCATGATCGTGTTAACCCGGTCGAAATGTCAAGCAAATCAAAGGTATGTATGTACCTATACCATGATCGTGTTAACCCGGTCGAAATGTCAAGCAAATCAAAGGTATGTATGTACCTATACCATGATCGTGTTAACCCGGTCGAAATGTCAAGCAAATCAAAGGTATGTATGTACCTATACCATGATCGTGTTAATTCCTGTAAAATTATTGTATATTTTCTAAAACTCGCTTGGCTGACTGGAACCAACTAAAATTAAACAAACAAACACTCGCTATTTTGTTGTACTAATCGATGGGATTAATATTCAGAATAAAATTTCTCTAATAAACATTTGGTCTTACTCTCATCTGCCGCACAAGATATCCATGAAGAATACTTATTTATAAAAAAAAATTATCGACAGTAAAAATACTATACCCCATGACAAAGTACCCGCTTGGCTGCAAAAGACTCGCCCCCTATTACGTGAGAAGACCGAAAATCATAGTTTGCGAAATGGAGTATTAACACATCTCTATACCCGAGGAGAGGGCCAGATCGTGAGAGATGGCCCTGGGTCGGCCGGGGTGCGAGGGATATGCCTGTCAACCTCACCTTCGGCAACCAAAACGACCCACAGGCGGCGTGTGTTTTGGTCGGTTCGAGTCCGACATAACCTCTTCCACCGGCTCCGGTGGGGAGGTTTCCGAGGAGACTTTGCGCACGTTCATGAATTTAACACATATTAACATAAGCTCACTCCTATACCCCCGAAGGTGTAAGCAGAGGTGCTAGCACCCACATTTCGCCAGTTTATGTTTAAGTCCCAATGTGATAAGTGGTGAGCCTATTGCCCTTAACCGGTCACTTATAAACCTACGATAAATACACACATAACTTCGAAAAGTCATTGGTGTTTGCCATGGTAAAACCTGGGATCGAACCCGAGACCTCGTTTCAGCAATCCATTACCCATACCACTAGGCTACCGCGGTTCATGTAACTAAAAGAAAATAATTTTTCCGCGGTCTTCATGGATCATGGACAGTAAAAATACTATACCCCATGACAAAGTGCCCGCTTGGCGGCAATAGACTCGCTCCCTATTACGTGAGACCGAAAATCATTGTTTGCGAAGTGTGGAGTAAACACACCTCTACGTACCCCTTCATGGATTTACACTCGTGAATATATTATCCTAAGTATCTAAGTTCAGAAAAAGTACAAATATTTGCAAGCTCTATTGTGGGTCAATCTCAAGAATTTCTCACGTATTCGAATTTATCTCTATTAGCTGCGTCATGTTAGTCTAACGACCGAAAACCAAACACAAAAGTGGGTTGTTCAAATAACCATGATACATAGTCACCATGGAGACTTTACGCTTCGAAAGATAAACATTTTCGTTTCATTCAAATGCATCTTGTATCTCACTAACTATGTCCCACAGCTTCTCGAACGATTCTTAATTCTACTTACTCGGGTTCCATTCTGACTTTATTTTCATATAACTGAGAAGTTTTTTTTTATTTATTTTACAACAATATTATACAATAATAACAATCATAGCCCTGTCTGAGCCATTATCGGATACAGCCCTACTTAAGGAGGTAGGACACGGCGGTATTGCCGCCCGATTGAGCCGACTGGGGAAGTACCTTCGCCCTACAGAATACCGCGGCTATAATAACTTCGTGTTGTTTTCCCAGTGGTGAGTAGGGTAGCCAGAGCTCACTGGAGAATTTGTGCTGTTAGTGGGAAGACTAAAGGCTTGTCCTGCTTTGTCTTCTACTGACAGCACAGAAACTCTGTACTTACAGGGTTGGCAGCGCGACTGTGACTCCTCTGGTGTTGCATACGTCCATAGGTCACGGTAACCACTTTCCGTCAGGTGGGCCGTGTGCTTGTCTGCCAACTAAGTGGTATAAAAAAAAACGCCCGGGCCCTGTACAACTTAGTTAAGTTTAGAGGTTAAGCATATGATAACTGTGCATATATGTTTTTGTTTTTTTTTTGTTTGATTTGTATACTTGTTTACAATATGGGCAACATAATCGCTATAGCGCCAAAGCCCTTCAATAAAGAAAAAAAAAATCATAGCAAACCATAAACCACTGGGGTTTGTGTGGAATGCCGTATATTTTATGTTGCGATTACATACTTTATAAATATCTACTTTACATACTTAAGTAAGGTACGTTGTAAAAGTTCTACCGTAACTGGTGATACCATATACACTTTTAGGGGTATCCATTTTTTTATGATATACAAATTGGTCAAAAGTACTCTTTGTTTTTCACACACTCTATTAACCTGAGGTAGGTTTGTGCTCAAATAAATTGTTTGACATGATGGCCACAGCTACATTCTATCATCGCACCTCTCGCCATAGGCAGGGAATTCATCCTCACACATTGCGAACTGAGACGGTGCGCACTGTGCGGTATGAAAGAAACTTCATCACGCACACTCAAGCTGTGGAATGACCTCCCTGCTGCGGTTTTCCCAAGCACCTACAATATGAGGTTCTTCAAGAGGGGCATCAGAAGGTTTCTTCATGGTCGGCACATGTAACACCCTTGGTGTTGCGTACCTCCATAGGCCACGGTAATTTCCCATCAGGTGGACCGTGTGCTAGTCTGCCACCTAATGGTATAAAAAAGGGTAGTTAGTTGAACTTGTTATCTATTATTGGACCAAGATATGTGTGATTATTAACTATTTCAATTGTAGGGCATTAACAGTTTTTATCCTTTTTGTGTAGGCACAGATGTTCATGAGCTACCAGCTTTCTTTCATTGGGATGGTGAGTTTTACTATAGGGAGAACAAATGTGAACCAGTTTCGTTTAACTAGCGCCCTCTCCACTTTGCTCATCTTCTTTTCTGTGAAAACGCTGCCTTATTTCCAAAGTGTCCTGTTCCTATTTACATCGTTTCGTCTCCTTCTCGTGATTGGTTACCAGGCAGTAAGCTGCGATTGATATTTCTGTTGTTACTAGTGTACATAGATTACAGTAACTACATTCCATAAAAGTGCCAAAATAGAAAATTTGGGCCCATTGATCCATCAGACATGTATCAACAATCAATATATATATTATTATAACTTCACATAAGCACAAACTTCATACATATGCACCCCCCTCACATTCATAAACCCACACTCGCACATATACACACACACACACACACACACACACACACACACACACACACACACACACACACAAATACACACACACACACACACAAACACACACACAAACACACACACACAGACACATACACGCACACACATACACACACATACACACACATACACACACGCACACACACAGTCATACCAGTACCATTATTATCTTTCTTTTCATCATTTGTAATTTAATTTATTTACCTAAAATAGTTTAACCATGTGATCACCTGTAATACCCTTACCACCTTAATTATGTAGCCCTAAAGAGGAGCGGGACGACCCAACACAAGCATTACTACATGCTTCCTGGGTTGTTCCGGTAACTGAATAATTTTGTAAGAGAAATGTTAAAGAAATAAACTATTTTTATTTTTTGTTGCGACCCTGTAGGAACTAATTGTGTTACTTTATACATCAATTTTGTGTCAATATCATCAATATATATAAAAATCAATTGCTGTTCGTTAGTCTCGCTAAAACTCAAGAACGGCTGAACGGATTTATCTTATCTTGGTCTTGAAATGTTCGTGGAGGTCTAGGAAAGGTTTAAAAGATGAGAAAAATTCGAATAGTTGCCGGGAACCGACATCCACGCGGGCGGAGCCGCGGGCAAAAGCTAGTCATCAATATATATAGACAGAATCGCGATATACGATTGTCTATACGCGCTCATAGAAACATTTGATCGTCACTAAAATAAGAGATATTCAAAACATAATTGTGTTATTTCCTATATTGGCGATCCTGCCGACCTTGATGATATCTTCGCGACCTTCCTAGGCGCTGGCATTTGGACAACCTTGTAACACCAACTTTTAAAACTTTAACACGTTAAAGTAATTTGAATATTATGTACGAAGATACAGTAAATAGATAACGTTTGGGCGACACGTTAAAAGCTAGGTAATCAAATAAGCAAAATGCAGAAGACCAACTGCATATAACTTAGCGTGCGAAAATATAGCGTTACGAGATCAAAAGAAAAATATTTAACCAGAAGTCCAATTCTGCTAAATTTGGAATTAAAACTCAGTTTCTGTTCCACCTCATACACTAAAATGTGAAAAACCGTATTTACGTAATACAAATTTCTGCTGCGTGGTTGTCTGCGGCGTGTAGAGTAGAATATGAGCCACCCCATCTCTTCCCATGCGATGTCGTACAAGGCAACTAAGGGATAGGGCTGTTTAACATCAGACAGATATATACAGCCCAGACTCAGGCTCAGATGCAAGCGCGAGTCAACAATAAGGCCCAGAAAACGGCAATAGGCTCACCCTCTATTACGTGGGACCAAATACATTGATGGTGAAATGTGGGTGTTAATTCACCTCTGCATAACCCTCCAGAGATACAGACGTGATTAAATGTATGTATGTAAAAAAATTATCGTAATTATCGAACACAATATTAATTAGATACTTCTGTTGTTCTTGTTTCAAAAAGGAACATAAAAATCGTGATCGTTTATAACAATATATGGTGGCAAAAGTAATGTATAATTTTTATCACGAAAATTAGCCCTATTTCTTTGAAATCGTGAACATTTTTGACAGTTAACTGAATTTCGAGAGCCAATCGAAATGAAATGGAATCGAATCTTTATAAATTAGGCGAATTCATTCAATCAATTGAGTCTCCAGTATTATCTCGGTATTAGTAATGTCTGAGGGGGGAGTTATTTATGCAAGGAAGTATCCTTGCATAAATAACTCCCCCCTCAGACATTACTAATACTTACTTAGTTATCTACTAATTGATCAAAATATGAGTGAAGGAACATGCTCATGGAGCTTCAGAACTAGGGAGACATATGTTCAGATCCTCGTAAGTAGCTCTGTGTCTTATGTGTGCGCGTGTTTCCGCTTGTTGCTTGTATCTAACCTTCTGCGTTCGTATTTATTCTGTGTCTATATCTATACTACTTAATGGACTTGAACGAGTGTCGTCCGTTTTGAATGAACGACATTATCATAAAATTCTTAATTGGATTGTTTGTTGTGGTATTTTGATTGCTTACATTATACATAAGCGTGAGTTTAAGCTTATTTTAGCGTGCGATTCAGATGCTCAATTCTTAGATTTATTTAGAAATTTTGATGATCGATATTATAGTTCGCAAAATGGACATCCTCCTTGGTCTTATCGCAGCCTTAGTCTATGGGTTCAATTCAATTTGTGTACTATACATGTTGTAGCTATAAATTGGTTTTATGTGTAGAGATTCAATTAGTAATCAATTCCTGCACTTTATTTTAAACTATGTAAAGATTATTGTTTAAATTACGTTCGACGGTTCGATGGTCCGGGGTTCGATCCCAAGTCATGCCAAATATTTATTGTACTTTTCTATTAGGCAATGTTTGTACCAACATTAATTAGGTACCAACATTAATGAACACGAAATACGCTCCGTATGATCAAAATAATGCAGATTTAAAATAAGAATTTTACTTTAAAATCCGAAAAGGATTACTGGAGATATATAGTTACCCTTTTCGGAATTCAAAAGGGAAGTAATTATAAAAGGTTAGAATTTATATGCGCTAAATTATTTTATGACTTAATGGACTTCATTGAATGTTCTCAGCCATGAATGAAGGATGTCGTAAACTTTATAACCAATTTATAGCGCCATTTTCACTGTCTATACGAAAAAAAACAAAGTATCTGTGTGTAATATCAAAATTTGACCTAAAGGTCTTAGTTACCAGGTATAAAATCTCAGGGCACGCCGTAGTAGCGGCGGTAAGACCCATCATGAGGGAGTGGCTAGAGAGGCCACACGGCAGCCTCTCGTACCGTCTGACGCAAATGATCACCGAGCACGGGTGCTTCGGAAAGTATCTGCGTCGGAGGGAGAAAGAGCCAACATCCGATAGCCATCACTGGGACGCGAGCGAGGACTCGGGGCCACACACGCTCACCGAGTGTCCGGCGTGGGAGACGCCGAGGCGGAAGCTTGTGGAGGCCCTGGGAGTGAGGGTTCTCACGCTCTCCACCTTGCTCGCGGTTCGCTGCGCGGATGCGCGTGAGGCTGGCGCCTCCTTCTGCGAGTAAGTAATGCTCGTGAAGGAGGAGGCGGGGCGGGAGCGGCAACGGGAGCGACGAAGGATCGCAAGCCAAGCTGCCCACGTACGAGGGCAACTCGGGCGTAAGAGGTCGATGAACGACCTCCGCCCCCCATGAGCGCAGGCCTGGGGGTGACTGGTGGAGCCGCCTGTCACCCTGGCAGAAGCAGGCCACCGGCAGGTTTTCCGGAGACGAGTTGGGGACTCTGTAGTCCCCACACACTCGAGGAGAGGGCCAGATCGTGAGAGATGGCCCTATGTCGGCCGGGGTGCGAGGGATATGCCTGTCAACCTCACCTTCGGCAACCAAAGTGACCCACAGGCGACGTGCGTTTTAGTCGGTTCGAGTCCGACATAACCCCTTCCACCGGCTCCGGTGGGCGTATCCGCGGGGATTTTACGCACGTAAAAAAAAGGTATAAAATCTCATAAAATATAATAATATAAACATTTCACAACCTTTTCAGTACATGCATATAAGTAGAGATTAATATAAGGAGAAGGAGTAAACAGACCCTAAAAATCAAATTAAAAATGATAATGATTATATTTAAGCCTTTATGATTTTTTGTGACATTTTTAGTGTCGTCCAACTATTAAAACGTAAATTCTAAAGTTACAGTTTAAACGAGAGTAACCAAATATTAAATAAACAGCCATGAGTCACATTTGAATCAGTGAGTCAGTATTATAACAACCTCATTCTGTTTTAACCGAATTACAAAAATCATTGTTATGTACTACAGTGTTTTGATCTGTTTTAGATAATTTAACAGTTCTACTTTTAGAGTACAGCAGATACAGCAGTAAGCTCGCCATAAAACATCACCATAAAGCCAATCTATTATAGAATAGATTGGCTTATTTTTAGGTATAATACATAGGTATTATAGCTAAAAATAAAAATAATCTTGCAATGGCAAAACTCAGGCTTCATAAAGTTGGTAATGTTTCTCAGGAATTGGTTAACCTGCCACTTAATAAATTTAGAATAGAAGTGAAAAAATATTTAATTAGAAAAGGTTGTTTTAAAGTAGATGCATATATTAATGATAAAAATCTATGGTCATCTCAATCTCTTGCTAGCTCGAACAATAGAAATTGTATCTAAACAAAACCAAATCTAAAAAGAAAGATAATTTAGTTTAATATAGTTCTCTGACTTTCTTGCATGTATCTTCTCAGGAGAACAAACCTACCAAACCGCGAAAGAATCATTTTCCAATGGTTTTTTTTTTTTTTATTTTTTTTTTATATAGGACACGTCAATTGGACTTCGCCTTGCCTGATGGTAAGCTGAAGGCAAAATCCCAGAAAAGAGGGTCACCATTACTTACACATACCGTGTGACAATGGTGACACTCAGCTTGACGGCCTTATCATATGCTTTTTCACGCCCCGCTTAAAGGACCCGGGACTGTAGGAAGAAGGAAACACGTGAGCTGGTAATGAATTCCAGGCCTTAATGGTGCGACAGAGGAAAGAGTCTCCGAACCGCTTGGTTCTTGATCGGATGTTTTGCACCGTGTGCGGATGACATCTAAGACCTGCACGCGTTGTCCTGTGTAGGAAAGGGGAGGGTGGGACTAATTGGAAGAGCTCATCAGAACACTCCCCATGGTACAGACGGTAAAATACAGCCATGGACGCAACATCTCTACGCAGCTGTAAAGGTTCTAGGGTGTTCGTGATCTCGGGATTCCCAATGATGCGGATCGCACGTCGCTGCAACCTGTCGAGAGCATCTAGTAAGTACTTTGCTGAACCATCCCAGAGATGCGAGCAGTACTCCACACAGGAGCGAATTTGTGTCTTGTATAGAAGACACCGCTGCTCCGGCGTGAAAAATCGTCTCACTCTGTTCAGGACTCCGAGTTTTCGTGAGGCTGTTTTGATGATGCTTTCGATGTAGTTTTTGTTATTCAGGTTGCAGCGAACATCCATACCTAGGATATTGAGATTGTCCTGCAGCGGCAGTGGCGTGCTCTGAAGAGTGGGGAGGGGAAGGAAAGAAGATACTTTTGCTGTAAACGCACATGCCTGTGCCTAATGACATACATAAAATTATATTAAGTTTGAAAAACACAAATAGTACTGGATACGATGGTATATCAACTAAAATAATAAAGCTCGTTTCCGTTGCACTATCCCATATACTGAGTCACATAATAAATTTATGTATAACTAATGGTGTATTCCCTGATCAATTAAAATTGACCATAGTCAAACCGTTGTTCAAGAAAAATGAAAGAGACAGTATGCATAATTATCGCCCTATAGCACTCGTGCCTGTTATTTCAAAAATTTTTGAGAAGGTGATACATAGCTGTATCTACAACTACTTTGAGGACCATAATTTATTTTGTACCGAGCAAGTAGGATTTAGGAAAAATAAATCTATCGATATGGCAATCTATAGGTTTTTGTCCATGGTACTAACAAACTTAGATAGTGGATATCAAGTGTGTGCGTTGTTCATGGATCTAACAAAGGCCTTTGATTGTGTGGACCATAAAGTTTTATTAAAAAAATTATACGCTTATGGAGTCAGAGGGAATGTCTACGACTTAATAAAATCATATCTGAGCAATAGGACCCAAGTCACTCAAATTACAAAGATATCTAACACATCAAAGAAAGTCGTTGAATATACATCAACGTGTAAAAATGTCACATTAGGTGTTCCGCAAGGCAGTGTACTTGGTCCACTATTGTTCATTATTTATATTAATGACCTACCAAAAGTAACTCATTATGACACAGTTCTATTTGCAGATGACAGTACAATTGTTTTTACTGGGAATAATAAAGTGCAATTAGAACGAGAAGTAAATGTAACATTAAATAATACAATTAATTGGTTGACATTAAACAATTTAAATATTAATATTGATAAGACAAATCTTATGACATTTAGAAATAGAGTAAATAAATTTCAAAATATTGACATAAATTATTTTAATAAAAAAATTGTAGAGGTTAGCACGACAAAGTTTTTGGGCCTGAACATTGATAACAACCTACGTTGGAAAAACCATATAGAGTCACTGTGTAAGAAGGTTCATTCATTTTCATATGCACTTTACATGCTGGGAAAATCAGCTAGCCAAGCAACCGTTTTGACGGCCTATAATGGTTATGTTGCACCTCTCTTGAGATATGGTATCATGTTCTGGGGCAACTCATCCGATAATGAAGACGCATTCGTGGCACAAAAGAGGTGTATAAGGTCTATATGCCACTTAAAACCTACAGACAGCTGTAAGCCTTACTTCTCAAAATTGAAGGTATTAACGCTACCATGTATATACATTCTGGAGGTGCTGCTATTTGTAAGGAAAAACATGCATCTGTTTACTAAATTAAATAGTAAAAGGAAAAAAAATACTTTAAGTATTCCATCAAACAAATCCACATTGATGAATAGTAGTTTTCTGTGTATGGCTCCTAGAATTTATAATAAATTACCACGAAAAATTCAAGAAATATCAGAACTGAATATTTTTAAAAAAGAAATTAAGATTATTTTGTTAAATAGGTGCTATTACACAGTACATGATTATTTAAATGACAGCACACTGGAGGTTAAATGAATATCAATGACATATGATTTTGACATTGTTATTTTTATATTGTGTTTTAATTTTATTAATGTATGACAGTGTTACTTTATATTATGTTTTAATTTTATTAATGAATGACATTGTTATTAGATAAGACTTTTGTTAATTGTAATTGACTATTTTAATGTATCTTGCATTAAAATGATTAGGTACTATTGTTCCGAAACACGGACATCTATAATTTTGACAACATAGGTATATTATAATGATCTATTCTTTTCCCTAATTCTGATAAGTATGTAATTAATTATTAGATTCCCAGAATTTTGCTGTCAATTCTATAGTATGAGATTATTGCATGTCAATTTGGCCGAAATATGGTGAAACTATGTAATGCATAAATTGTAACAGCTGTGTACCTACCCATATATCGCAATAAAATGAATTTGATTTGATTTGATTTGATTTGATCTTCTTGGCATTGAACTCAACCAGGTTCTCAGAGCCCCATTGAGAAATGTGATTCAGGACCCCGTCAAGCTCAGTCACAAGAAGCTGCCTTTTCTCTGCGATATCTGACTGCTTGGCCGCTGGATGTCCATGATAACTCCCATGTAAAGTGCTATCGTCTGCATAACAATGAACATTGCCGGTAGACAGCATGTCGTTGATATGCAGAAGAAAGAGAGTGGGTGATAAGACGGACCCCTGGGGCACGCCAGCATTAACCTGCAGAAACTCTGAAGCTCGTCCGTCACAAAGGACGCGAATACGGCGCCCCTGCAGGAAGCTAGCAACCCAGTTGCACAGCCTAGAAGGCAGACCAAAGGCAGGTAGCTTAGAAAGAAGCGATTTGTGCCAGACTCTATCGAAAGCTTTGGCGATGTCAAGACTAATTGCCAGTGACTCGCCGTGCTTGTCCATAGCCTCACCCCAAAGATGGGTAACGTATGCTAGAAGATCACCCGTTGACCGTTTCGGTCTGAAGCCATATTGCCGGTCATTAATTAAGGAGTGATCCTCTAGGTGCCGCATGAGCTGTTTGTTAATTATGTGCTCAAACACTTT
Organism: Eilema griseolum; assembly: GCA_963662185.1. NCBI lineage: Eukaryota > Metazoa > Arthropoda > Insecta > Lepidoptera > Erebidae > Eilema > Eilema griseolum. The sequence continues at coordinate 18,621,630 of OY759248.1, read as the reverse complement.
GCACAGCACTGAGGTGACGGCTATGGGTCGATAGTTGGCTGGCTCCGAGCGATCCCCCTTCTTGGGAATCGGCTGAACATTCGCCTCTTTCCAAGGCAAAGGCACTGTACCCGAACTGTAGGATAGCCGGTACAGGCGCGTAAGCATTGGAGACAACTCCGCTGCACATTTTTTCAAAACTACCGCTGGAATACCATCCGGACCACTGGCTTTCCGGACATCGAGTGATTGCAGCACTGCACGGACATCGCGTTGCCTGATATGGATATCAGGCATCGCGTGGTCACTGTCGGGTAGTGTTGGTGGCTGCGTACCACAATCATCGATTCGGGAGTTGGCCGCAAAGAGATTAGCCAGCAGATTTGCCTTCTCTTGCGACTCATGGATCCATCAGGGTTACGCAGCGGAGGCAGCGAAGGCTGACAGAAGTTGGCTTGCACGGCTTTAGCCAGTCGCCAGTAGCCACGGCTTCCCGTGGGATGCATCACTAGCTCTTGACCAAGCCGCGCTATGCGCAGGGCATCCGCTCTGACATAGGCCCTTCTACAGACCTTTGTGGCTCTGTTGTACGCTGCCTTGAAGTGGCCCAGATTGGGATGGCGCGTGGCGCGCGCCCTTACCCAAGCGCGGTACGCAGACTGTTTTTGTTCAACAGCTTCCGCGCACTCGCCTATCTACCTTAATTAATATTTTTTGTAATAGTTTTTGACATAATTGTTAAATTTTGACGTTCAAATATGCCCTTTATGTGCCTAAAATGAATAAATAAAATTGATTCTTTGATCGATACTCAACTAGATGATACTGTCTGAAGTTTACGCAAATTTCACTCATTGAAATAAAACTACTCTTTAATGGGTTCTATCGCGATTTACTGTAATATTAAAAAAAATACACTATCAAACCACAGTGATACAATAAAAAAAAAGCTAAAAATCATTTTACCCATTGAGCCTCACGTGTTTAATGGACAGCCCCTTAGACTGCACAGCCCTTAGCAAGAATTGTGACTTATGTGCGACTTATTTTTGATTTCATATAATAACTTCTTATCTATACTGGCAGTACGTTAAATGAAATGAGAGAGAAATTAGATAAATGAAAGAAAGAAACATTTATTTAGTGCTAAGTGGTCACACATACAGGAAATTACACAATACATTATAATACCATTAGAAGTACTGGAATGAATTAATGAATTTAGCGCACCCTTTCGTAATATCATCTGAACCTCGGTTCTGCTACAGCAAAGCTATTGTCATACTGCGGATACTGCTAAAAAATCTATTTAATTTTAGACTCCAAAATTAAAAGTCTTTTTGCAGAGTGAATGAAAAAGTGTTATGAAACTATTTTCATTTAATTTTGGTTTTTTATTTAGAGACATTTCTAAACGTTTTATTGACGCTACCCGTGACCAGAGGGCTGGTTTATTCTTTGCGCAAAGGATTGGTATTGCCATTCAAGGTGGCAATGCCGCCAGCCTTCTGGCCATCCTCCCGGTTGACGTCGGTGGGAAGGAATTCTTTGACGCCTGAACCTGCAGAATTGTTTAGGTATATTCTGTTTTTTTTTCCAATATTTAAATTTAGATAACTTCCGCGTACTTTATGTAAATATTAATATTAATGTGAATAAATAGTTTGATGTCACCAACCCTCAACAAAAATGTTGGACTTCAAGTATATCAAGAGAAGTCTAAAATTGAATGCCATTTTTTGCAATATCTGTGGTATAATACTGGTTTTACTTTAGTATGATCGAATGCCCAGATGACAGCGACAAACTATTATTGTGCCATACAGCCTGTCTAGAAGTATTTATAGGACTTGTTGTAAATAGTCGCGAGTCATATTTGAGTTAGTGAGTCAGTGAGTCAAAGTTATATTTTCCTCGTTCCAAATTTAACTGTTGTGTACAACAATGTTTTTGATTTGTGTAAGATAATGAACAGTTAGTGTATTCTGCTCTGGGAAGTACACAAGTGTGGTACACAATAGTTTTGTACCACAGTTTGTGATATGAACGCTTTCACTGGAATCAACATTCCATGTTGTATAAAAAATATCTGTTAAGGTCTAATTAGAACGATTCTTTCTTCTACATCCCAGCGTTAATCCCAGTCGCATCTGAAGCTTACACCTCAGAGTCTGGGGTCCATAGTTTTCAGTCTAACTGCGTGTTTGGTTAAACATCGACATTTTTCTTGAAGGGACTGCTATCTGACCTCCATAGCGTATCAAATAGGAATCACTACTCACTTTTGATTGATATTTTCTTTTTTCATTTATTCTTTTCTTTTTTTTTATACCACTTAGGTGGCAGCGCTAGTGTAACACTCCTGGTGTTGCATAAGAACATAGGCCACGGTAACCGCTTCCCATCAGGTGGGCCGTGTGCTTGTCTGCCAACTAAGTGGTATAAAAAAAATAGACAGATTTACTTTCGCATACTATTTTTTTTTTATATAGGACACGCCAACTTGACCTCACCTCGCCTGATGGTAAGCTAAAGGCAAAGTCTCAGGAAAGAGGGTCACCATTAGACACTTTTTTCTTTTTTTACGTGCCCAAAATCCCCACGGATACCTCCCCACCGGAGCCGGTGGAGGAGGTTATGTCGGACTCGAACCGACTAAAACGCACGCCGCCTGTGGGTCGTTTTGGTTGCCGAAGGTGAGGTTGACAGGCATATCCCTCGCACCCCGGCCGACCCAGGGCCATCTCTCACGATCTGGCCCTCTTCTCGGGTGTGGGGACTACAGAGTCCCCAACTCGTCCCCGGAAACGGGGAGGCGCGCCACGCGCGCCACCGCCGCGGCCTGCTTCTGCCAGGGTGACAGGCGGCTTCACCTGTCACCCCCAGGCCGGCGCTCATGGGGGGCGGAGGTCGTTCATCGACCTCCGACGCCCGAGTTGCCTTCGTACGCGGGCAGCTTGTCTTGCGATCCTTCGTCGCTCCCGCTGCCGCTCCCGCCCCGCCTCCTCCTTCACGAGCATTACTTGCTCGCAGAAGGAGGCGCCGGCCGCCCACGCATCCGCGCAGCGAACCATCGCCGCGAGCAAGGTGGAGAGCGTGAGAACCCTCACTCCCAGGGCCGCCACAAGCTCCCGCCTCGGCGTCTCCCACGCCGGCCATTACAGACACTAAGTGTTACAATGGTGGCACTCAGCTTGGCGGCCTCATCAGATGCTCTTTCACGCCCCGCATAAATGCCCCGGGACTGTAGGAAGAAGGAAACACGTATGCTGGTAATGAATTCCACAATTATAATTTTAATTATAGATATTAAGTATACTTTTATATTGCTAATACTTGTGTTACTTTTTTGTTAACTAGTGAAAACGATAGTAGATACTGGTGAAGTAATTATTGAATGATTAACAAGAGGCCAATCAATCAATGTATACACATATTTCCACTAATTCGGCTTTCAATAAGTGTTCAACTTTCACTTTAGGACTGACATACGATTAATGCTACTAGCACAGATACAAAAAAAAAACTAGCCCATCGAAGTCCACTGCTGGACTAGGCCTCTCTCAATGTTGGGAGGCTTTGGCCTACTGTTTCCACGCTATCCAGACGGGTTGGTACAGGGTTTTATTTCAAGTTTTCCTTCTCTTGCAGTGATGGCAAAGATAATATAATATAATTCTTATACTACTAGAGATACAAGTCGTATAATAAATAATTGACTTCCAAAACTTGAGTTCTTTTACGTACAAGCGTATCCCGGTTGCAGCTTCGAGCCAAAGCTTGCAGTTTCGAGCCCTAACTCAGTGTCCTACTTCTCCTATCCATTATGGTTTATTTCGACTTTTACAGTGGAGTATGCCATCTGAATCTCTTTTTCAAGAAATTCTGCGCTTGTCTTTAGTTAAAATACACTTACAAAAATAGTACCTTTGTTCTCAATCTCAGGAAATTTTGATCTAAAAACAATATCTTCATCTCCAATGGCGTAGCGGTAGAGCATTCGACTGCTATGCAGGGGGCGCGGGTTCTATTCCCGCTCAGTGCAAATATTTGTGTGCATGAATATGTATATTTGCATTGGTCTGGGTGTTTCTATGTATAATATGTACGTATTTACAAAAAAAAAAGTATCAAAGTATGTTTATCCGCATTCTAGATCCCATAACACAAGCTAGTTAAGCTATGCTTACCATGGGTCTAGATAGCGTTGTGTAGAATGTCGTGGAATATTTATATTAAATGGAGTGATTACCAAACTAATCGCACTAATTGGAGGTTATAAAATGTTACAGCATGTTTTATCAATGTGGAAGCTTTAAAAAAACATTTACTGAATGTTAAAAATGTTAACTAATGTTAAGTAAATATTGTATTACTCCTATGTGGAAGCAATATAAATAGGTGCTTGCCTATAATTGAGAAATAAATAACATTAAAAGAAAATCTCATTTTTGAAAAAGAATGAAAGTTTTTCAGAAAGAATCAAAGTTTTTGTGGTAATATACCCATCAAACGTTACAGTTTGGCGACCATCAAATGTCACAGTTTGGCGAGAAAATATATCATGTACCTTAATCATTTGTATATTTTTGTGAATGTTATGTACACCGTAATTGTTATATGTATCGGAGACTTTACCAATAATGGAAATTTGTGTGAATTGTGTAATACATGTAATGTGGTTGTACTTATTTAATAAATAAATAAATAAGTATTTAAAAATATATACATAAAGGGTGTTTCAAAGTTTTCAATCGATTCTATAGAACCTCATAGGTGAAAAAGTTAAAATGTTGATGCGTGCGGTCAATAACCTTTTATGAAATCTAGAATAAATTGCGATGTGTGGAACACCACACAAGGTCAACAGCATAGACTTTGTACGATTAACTTTACGACCACCGCCATTTATCACCATTCACAGCTTAAAGTTACTTAAGTTACACTATGAATGAATTTAAGTAATCTTTGATATTGCCTTTGTTTTGTTTTTTATACAACTTCAAAATTGGATTATATATTATTTGAATTCAAAATTTGACAGGTGATTTGTATAATGGCGAGTTGGCTATAGGAAAATGCATCAACACCTTTCCTTTTACTATGGTGTTTTGCTGTTTGTTTATCTACATTTCAATAAAGATGATTTCATTAATTATTTTCTTCATCTTAATGGCTTCTAAAGCAGAATCGCCGCTATTTTTCTAATGTCAAGTACATAAAATTAATAATGGCGAGACGCTAATGTCACGTTATTCAAGAATTTTACCAGAGCCTTACGTAGCTACAACAAATGTTTCCGTGTGATAGTTTAAAAATAACATCTTCTGTGAACTTCTAATGTCATTGTATAACGCATAACTGTTAAATAAACAGTTATAGTTTCGGTAATAATTATTATTAGTATTAGCAAATTATTATTAATATAATCAAAATGTATCATTACAATTTACAAGCCATAAATCGCTCCTCAGTACAAGCCTCCTGCAGTTCCCGTTATGGAGGGTTTTTCCGTAATGACCACGCTAAGCAGGTGGATTGATAACATCACTATAGATGACTCACACAATGAGTCATCTCATTGCCTAGGTTGGGCCCTCAATGGCCTATTACAATCGACCTGTATATTAAAACTTGTAACTGTCAGTCTTGTACATACACTCGTTGTGCAAATACATACCAGCAAAAAAATTCGCAACTACCTACCATAAATATGGCAAAGTGTATTCGTTGCAATAAGGCCATCACCAAGAAGTCTCCAGGGCTGGAGTGCAACAAATGTTGCAGCGTAACACATGCGAACACCACTTGCACCCAGCTGACCGCGAAACAGCTAGGTCTACTGCAAGCTGCCGAAAACCTCGAGTGGACTTGTTATGAGTGTGCGGCCAAATCATCTAAACGAAACTCGTTTGTAGTCCCGGAAAACGGAGAAGATGATGAGGATGATGAACAGCGTAGTGATGGAGGTATATGCCCAATCGACACGAACAAGCTCGTAGCTGATATCACGAAACACATGGATAAAGTGTTCAAACGTGACCTGAAAGAACTACAACAGGCAGTGCAGTTTACAAGTGATAAAATGGATGAATGTTTGGAAAGCATAGAAGCATTCAAAGAGAAGATTAAAGAACTTGATAAGAAAAATACTGACCTTGTAAACCGCAACAAACACCTAGAAAGAAGATTAGAGGCACAGGAACAGCGTTTGAATGAATACGAACAAAGAGAACTAAAAAAAGTGATAGAAGTTCAAGGAATTCCAATACAAGAAAAGGAGAACCTACGAGTTATCGCTGGCAGCCTCGCGAGCAAACTGCAAAGAAGCTCGGAAGAGGTGAAAGAGGTGAATAGACTCCCTACAAAGGAAGGAAAACCTGGAACTCTCCACATAAAACTTCAAAATGAACACGTGAAAAGGCAGTGGTTAGACGCGGCGCGAGAAGTGTCAGTACAGGTCTCCGATGTAACTACAAGTTGTATAGCGGTAACCAAGCAGAACAAAGTATTTATAAGACAAGCAATAACCCCGCATGTGAAAAACCTACTTTGGAAAGCTAAGCAGGAACTGAAAGAGACGTACAAATACATCTGGTGCAGAGAAGGTAGGGTACTTTTACGTAAAACAGATAACGCGAAAGTCATTGTCGTACGATCGGAGAGTGATATAATGAACCTCATTCAATCGTATAATCGTACATAGCTATGTACCTACTTGGTGGGTCCATAATTACAATTCTTCTGTAATGTCAATTATCCACCAAAATAAAATCTTTATAAATGGATGACATCCAAGACAACATTACGGAAATACGCGACTGCCCAAATATCTCATTTTATTTCAAACAGCTACCTAACCCTAGTAATAATTCAGGCTACATAACTTACCTGCATGTTAACATTCGCTCAATAATTAAAAACTTCTCGAAGCTTGAGTTAGTTATAGGTAACTCAAACAGAAACGTAGATATTATTGTGTTGACCGAGGTGGGTATATCTGAACGTATCAGCTGTTTATATCACATACCTAACTATAACATGCACACAGAGCTACGGAACAGGCGGAAAGGTGGTGGTATAATAGTTTATGTCCACAAAAATCACACATTTATACCGTACAAAACCACCACTATTCATACAGAATGCATCATAGGCAAAATCACTACACAATCCAACATGACCGGCGTTCTGTTTGCACTTTATAGACCCCCAGCACGGAGTAAGACCCGCTTCCTTGTTGAACTGGACAACATTCTTAGGAACTATCGTACCGAGGATATCATACTTATTGGAGATGTAAACATAGATCTAAAATCCAAGACTTCCGCAGCATGTATGTATCTTAATTTAATGTACCAACACGGCCTTGTGTGCGGGATCAAAGATTATACAAGAATTGAATCTAAAAATGATATTATGACAAAAACTTGCATTGATCATATATTTATAAGATCCCGCACGCAGGATGTGTCTTGTGCGGCGCTTGGGACAGTACTAGCGGACCATCGCGTCACTGTTGCCTCGTTCCCACGTACCGGTCACATACAGGATGATCGGAGATATGTGTTTCGATATAACAAATCCATGCTCGAGAAAGAGTTAAATAATATCATATGGAAAAACATAGATGAGGTCACATGTCCAAACAAAATTTATAATATGATTAAAACTAGTATAGAAAATTGTTATGAAAAATCTAAATACCTCATAAAGTTAAGCTCATCTGATAGGAACACAAAAAAATGGGTTAATAACAAAGTAATTAAAATGTGTAAATTGAAAGACGAAAAACTAATAGAACTGAAAAAAGATACAACAAATAGAGTAGTTAAATTAGAATATACAAAATTACGCAATAAATGTAACAAAACCGTAGAGAAGACAAGAAACCAATATTATAAAAAAATTATCAATGCTAATAGGGGTAATCCAAAAAAATTGTGGGAAATTTTAAATGGAATGACAGGTCGAATGAAGTTGTCCTTGGATAGCATAATATTAAAAGCATTTAATAAACAAAACGCATGCAGTAAAACTATAGCAAATAATTTTGCAAAAGAATTTGAAAATTCTGTAAAAGGTATCGTGCCGAAATGTGTAACCCCACTATTGGACCCTAGTTCCTATATCAACAACGTAAATGTATCAATGTTGTTAAAAAACCCAACTCAAAAAGACATTCTTAAAATTATTAAAAACATTAAAACCAATAAATCTCCTGGAATTGACCGAATTAAACCAATTGACATTAAAATTATTTCTGAAAAATTATCCTATGCAATCGCAAAATTAATTAAAGAAAGTTTAAATAAGAGCGCGTACCCAAATGAACTTAAAGCAGGGATAGTTAGACCAGTCTATAAAAAAGGAGTAAATAATGACTACAGTAACTACAGGCCCATTACCATATTACCTATTATAGATAAAATAGTTGAGAAATATATTTGTAATGAAATCCATAACTTTTACAGACAGCACCAAATTATCTCAGTAAACCAGTTTGGATTCCAGCCCAAAAAAAGTACAACGCAGCTACTCTCTAGTTTTACAGATTATGTAAACAGCAGACTTAATAAAAAAGAACATGTTCTCATGGTCTTTATAGATTACAGCAAAGCATTCGACACGTTGAGGCATGACATACTAATAGAAAAACTGGAATGCAGTGGCATACGTGGCCCTCTTCTAGCTTGGTGTGTAGACTATTTAAAAAATCGATCCTACCACGTAAAGATAGATGGTGAATTGAGCGACCAGGTTAAAGCTTTGCAGGGAACAGCTCAAGGATCCGTACTAGGCCCTCTGCACTACCTTGCCTATGTAAATGATATGAACAATATCATAAAAAATTGTGTCGTATATCAGTATGCTGATGACACATGTCTCATCTCAGCCGATCGTGATATAGTAGTTGCAATGAATAGACTGCAAACGGACTTCACGTTACTAACAAAGTGGTCTCACGATGTAGGACTAGTCTTGAATGCACAGAAAACTAAAATGCTGCATGTATCGTCAGCCTATAATAAAAAGAACAGTGATGTCGATATCCATTTGGCTGCTCATGATCACGACTGTTTGCATGGTAGAAAAATTCAATGTAACTGCGAATATATTGGCAAAGTATCTCAAATCACATACCTAGGAGTAACAATAGACGATAGATTTAATTGGTCTGCCCATATTGACACAGTGTGTGACAAGCTTCGCGCCATTCTGGCAAAATTCTCCATACTTAAGTATAAAATACCATTCCCTACTTTGCTTGATATGTATACAGCCCTAGCAGAGAGTATTATACTATACGGGCTCAGTAGTTACGGCCGCACATTTCCATCATATTTACATAAAATATACTCCCTACAACTTCGTCTGTTAAAGTCTATTGTGCCTAAAAATGTTCGAATTCAGTTTACATATGATGATGAAAAACTATTTGAATATTGTAAAATTATACCTGTTAATGCAAAGGTAAAAATGATGCTTACGATAGAAAATTATTTTAAATACCATAATAATGTAATAGAACACCCCATCATGACACGTCAAATTGTAAAAAAAAGATTAATTACCAAAACAGCCAACAACTACTACGGCACGCGAACTACGGACTACCTACTACCTAGACTAATAAACGAGATACCATTAGAAACCAGGAGTAAAATAGATTCACTCAACATAAAACGACTAGTCAAAAACATATACCTACCTACCCATCAAAAGAAAATAATATTTGAACATGAACCAAGACAAAATATTTAATCTATAAATAAAATATAAAATGGTTCACCAATAAAATAACAAAAATGAAAAAAAAAAAAAAAAATTGTTAAAACTATGCTATACGTAAATAGTTGCAAACCAATCATCCTGTATCCAGAGTGCGTCTATTAGCGACCGCGTGCAAGTAGGTGCAAATAGCAGCGTTGCATCTACCGTAAACAACAGCCGGTTTACACTCAAAAGACTACACCTACCTACTCTGCACTTACTATTCCTTGTCACCGGCGAAACTTATTTATGTTTTTGTTTGATATGTATTTATAATGTTCACTTAAAGTTAGATTTACAATAATTTAGAAATTAGAGTACGCCATTATATAAAAATTAATTATTTGTTTGTATGAGAAATAAATGATTTAAAGAAGAATTATTAAATATATTTATATATACATTTTAAATGAATTAAGTTATTAAAATTGAATTAGATTATTAAAATTGTATTAGATTATTTATAATTGTATTTTTTGTTGATTATATAAATTAAATTTAATGTACACTCACACCCAAGATAAACCTATGCGGGTTTTATGGGTGCTTCTAAAAAAAAAAAAAAAAAAAAAAAAAAAAAAAAAAAAAAAAAAAAAAAAAAAACTGTAAAATGTTTATTCGAAGATCACACATAAATTACTGAACCGATTTTGATGAACCATTCAACTTCCGTGGCGTAACAGTAGAGCATTCGACTGCTATGAAGGGGGCGTGGGTTCGATTCCCTCTCAGTGCACATATTTGTATGCATGAATATGTATATTTGCATTGGTCTGGGTGTTTCTATGTATAATATGTATGTATTTACAAAAAAAAAGTATCTAAGTATGTTTATCTGCATTCTAGATCCCATAACACAAACTAGTTAAGCTATGCTTACCATGGGTTTAGATAGCGTTTTGTAGAATGTCGTGGAATATTTATTATTATTTATTGTTATTCATAAACCTGACAAATCCTCATATATCTTATCAAACTACTATGACGGGAGACGTAAATATAGACCGGAATTAGTTTTACATATCACATACGGGAGAACTTACTAAAAGCTAGTGTGGTGGTGGTACAAATTCAATGTTGACAAATCTTTTAAAAAAAACATACTTGCCTGCCGTTAGTGAGAAAAAGCAGAGGATATACTGTTATCTCTTTCTGTTACACATTGAGTAACCTAAGTTCGAATAATCAAAATGTTTCAATTCATCTAATAACCCTCTATGCAATGATCGCTAAGGGCCAACTCAGATCAAACGTATAAATCCTCGAGCACTTTTACTGTTAATTGAATATCAACCTTATTCCATATAAACAATACTGAAAATAGTATGTACCTTTAAATCTAATTCGATAAGACAATAGTACGTTGTTTTAAGGCTAGTTTTCCAAAACAACGCTTAGTTGTGAATCGCCTTTCAAAATGACATTAGAACTGTCATTTAGAATACAGCCTGTCCTCAGATCTAGTTATAAATCGAGATTCAACACTGAGTATCGTTTAATACAGGCCAATCAGCCTGTGACCACGGCCGGTGCAACCTGGTCAAAACGTCAGGCAAACCAAAGGTATTTATGTACCTATACCATGATCAAGTTAATTCCCGTTAACATTATTACATATGTTTAAGCTTTATTATACTTTGGAATAAGGTTTATATTTCACTAGCTGGCCCGCTCCAGTTTCGTCCGTGGCATATATAGAAACCTCATATCACCACTTTACGCAATTTTATAGTCTTCAAATAATGTATTCAAATCTAACGAATTTGTTGCTTATGATCACCGCTCCGCTTCCTTAAGTAGTAGCATGAATATATATAACTTAAAACCTTTGTCAATAAAAGGACTATATAATACAAAAATATTTTTTCTAGCGAGAGTGGATAGTATCGTCGGATGGAGAAGACCTAGGCGCACATACCTGGACCAAATCGAGAAAATTTTAGAAAAGAGGCAGGTTAGGAGTAGGTACCCTAAACCGACGAGCATGCATGAAGAATGTATTGAGAGTGAATGAAGCGAGAGTAGTATGTCACGATCGTAGCAAATGGAGATCCGTGATCTCTGCTTACCCCTATGGGAGATAGGCGTGATTTTATGTATGTGTGTGTATGTATATTTTCAATTCGTAGCAGTAGTTTCTGAGATTCGAGCGTTCAAACAAACAATTGAACATAGAAACTCTTTAGTTTTATAATATTAGTTTAGATTACCACTCAAAATTTTCTCGAATATTTTTCCGCCTGATTTGAATTGACCCTAACATTTAACGTTTCATTCACGACCGTAGACAATGTTTATATTAATAAAAACTCTTTGTCGTAAATTAACTGGCCACATCGCGGTGACATGCCGCTAAAGCTTTTGTCTCTTCACCAGCATAACTTGACCTTTAATATGATCATTCATGAAACGATAGTAGAACACCTGATGACACCCCACAGGTCAGTTTAAATTAGTCGACTCCTATTGTTGGCTCTAATTGTATGAAATGTATCGGTTTTACCGACAATATGCATGAAAGTAGTGTAAATTGAACAACAACGAGTATAAATTAAATAAGTTAGTAAACACACACACAGTTCACCTGGTAAACGGGTTCACATAAACATAAACTCACACCTATATCCCCGAAGGGGTAGGCAGAGGTGCCAGCACCCACATTTCGCCAGTTTATGTTTAGGTCCCAATATAATAGGTGGCGAGCCTATTGCCATTAACCAGGCACTTATAAATCTGTGACAAATACACACATAACTTCGAAAAGCATCGAAAAGTCATTGGTGTGTGCCATGGTAAGACCTGGGATCGAACCCGAGACCTCACCTCAGCAGTCCATTACCCATACCACTAGGCTACCGCGGTTCATGTAACTAAAAGAAAATAATTTGAAAGAGAATAAGCAGGGAAATACGTATACTTCTTATCTCGCCATACTTGATACTCATCATCATTATTAATTCCGGTTTTATCCGAAGCTTTCACATCGGAGTCTGGGGTCCGCATTATCCAGTCAAAAACTTCGCCTCAACTTCGATACTTTTCATGAAGCGACTGCCATCTGACCTCCAGAGCCCATTAGCGATATCGAAACATTGCAATTAGACCAGTTGTTGGAATTTTTAGGATTATGTTCCAACAACCAGTAACGACTACCAGAGATATTTATATGATAACTAAGAGCGACAGCTTAACACTTTAAGCTGTCTTCAAGGCACATAAATACCCAAACAAATGCTAATAGACATATTCATGTATACCTGCTTTGTCTTTTACACTGAAAGAACAGAAACTCTCAATGCTTGCAGGGTTGGTCCCCCGAGGAGAGGGCCAGATCGTGAGAGGGTCGGCCGTGGTGCGAGGGATATGCCTGTCAACCTCACCTTCGGCAACCAAAACGACCCACATGCGGCGTGCGTTTTAGTCGGTTCGAGTCCGACATAACCTCTTCCACCGGCTCCGATGAGGTATCCGTGTGGATATTGCGCACGTAAAAAAAAATGCTTGCAGGGTTGGCAGCACGAGTGTGACTCTCTTGGTTTCGCACGCGTCCATGGGCTACGGTGACCGCTTTCCATTACGTGGACCGTGTGCTTGTCTGCCACCAAAGTGGTATTAAAATACCTTCAAATATTTGCACCGAGCGGGAATCAAACCCACGCTCCCTACGTAGCAGTCTAATTAACTACCGCCACGCCACAGAGCCTGTCAGTTAAAAATATTTTGTTAAAATAGTCTGAATAGCGTTCTCATCTAAACTACAAATCCCGATATTTTTAACTTTTTTATTTTGCTGCCACTGCCATCATTTTTAATTTTTAATTTTCGGTGTGTGTTTTGTTTTGTTTTTCTTTTGTTGTTGTTTGCAATCGATCTGCTTAAACACAATATGGATAGCTGTAATTGCTCATTGTTTAGTAATTATTTACTGGTATAAACTTTTGTTAACGATTGTTGTTATCCCAAATATAATAAATAAATACTGACAAGTTTAGGACATACGTAAAGGCCTCTATTTTATTTAAAGCGACAATAAATAACACCTTAGTGTGTTGTTAAGTGTTCGCCTCGCCGATGGGTGGGTTACACAATCAGACACATTCCAAGGTATTAGCAGTACCTACCTAAGTATTTAATTATCACCGCGCACCTGTCATCTGTGCAAAGGTACGGCTTGCGTACGTGTGAGTGCGACCTCCGAATGTTTCTTACAAATTAGTTTTAGTACGAAGACTGTAATATTGTGAGTTTATTTATATTTTTCTTAGAATATTTAATATAACGTCATATTGTATACTTTTTAACCCTCAACGTAAAAACGACTGGATAAGTTTGACGAATCTGTATGTGTCTGTCTGTGGCATCATATCTCCTGGATGGGTGAACATATGACTTTCTTTTTGTTTAAAAGCTGTATTAGTTGTTGTAAAAAATCACTCCAAAATGACGGAGTGCATATCACAACTCCCTCAATATGGGTATCAAATCAAAGAACTCGATTATTGTAGCGGCACACTATGATGGCCGTTTTGACATGGCTTGTTTTGCTCGTTTACTCTTTTTTGGTGCGCTGAATATTGGATAAAGCACTGTTAGTCGAATAACTAAGGAAAAAATATGGCGAGACTGGCACAGAAGACAATAAACTTCACACACCTAAAAAGAGGAAACGAGCTAAGTCAGTCGTGTCAAAACGGCCATCATACCGTGCCGCAACTATAGTAGATCAATTTAAAAACATTAGACCTACCCCAAATGGAAAGAGGCGTATATATTTAAATCTATTGTATTAGGTTCTGTACTGCATGACGATTTTACGGGGTTCAAGGTGTCTGCTGATTAACAGATGAGACTTTTCTCTCGAGAATGAGAGGATAGACGACAGTCGTTGCCTGAACTGACATACACTGAATAGAAATCGAACTGACGAGCTCCGACGCCCTACCACTTTGTCATAAAGATGGACATTGGCTAATCGTGTTATTAAACTTTTCAGTTGTGTCAGTTAATCGCAAAATATCTACTCAAAGAATTAATTTCATTTATTCAATTTAGGCACACAAAGAGCACATAAATGAACACATTAAATAATGTAAAATACTCGTAACCCATTGAAAAATGATTATTTCGGTTCGTTAGGTTAGTTCTACTGAGAAGATACCAGCAAGAAACTCAGCGAACTATATTAGTTCCTATTGTGTGATACCGACAAATAGCAATATGCATCTGCCTACCCCTTGAATATGTAATTAATTTTGTTTTTGTTCTTCCAACAGACATACTACAATAACCAGCACTGGACAGAAGACAAAGAAGTATACTGTTCGAGTCATGTGCCCAAGATCGGGCCTGGGCACCTGGACAACTCGTCCGTGGGCATCCGCAGCGCGCTCAACGTGCCCAAGAGCAACAACTATGTCAACGAACAGATCCGGGGACTCGCGAGGAACAGCCACGATAGTGAACGTAAGTACCTGGACATTATTCTTCATAAACTGGTCCAATATGACCGACCTGCCTCTCTGAACAGGTGGTAATTCTCTTTTTTTAATATTTATTTTTAAGAAACAAACGGTCATTTAAAAAAACATTTGAATAGACAGCACTTTTCAAATATAGATTTACAGTTGCCTACATTTTTTTGTTTTTTTTTAAACACATCGTTAAGTCGATTTAGACAGAAAAAATTTAAACGGTCCAAGCCAGATTCGAACCCGCGATATATATTATCGCATAGTATTTCATTTTTTCAGTAATTCGTATCAATTACATCGCTATCCCCGGAGAGTAAGGCAGAGGTGAATTAACACCCACATTTCACCAATCATTAATTTCGGTCCCACGTAATAGGGGGTGAGCCTATTGTCGTCTTCCGGGCACTATTGTTGACTCAAGCCATGCATCTGAGGCTAAGTCTGAGCTGTATATATCTGTCTGATGAAAACTGCCCTATCCCTTGGTCGCCTTGTACGACACCGCATGGGAAGTGATGGGGTGGTCCGAATTCTACTCTGCCGGGAACCACGTGGCTTATCAAGTATGTTTTTGAATATTTGTATTCGGAATTTTTATGTGTTCTTCAGAACATCGTTTACCAGATCAGCTAGTAGATAATTTTATAAATGATTATCGTCTAACATCTACATAATCTAATGAGAGATTCTTATACTAACTGAACAAATTTGAATTTATCATGATACAATTTTAATAATAATAATAATAGTAATAATATATATCTTTATTGTATGTACACAAAGAATGGATACATAAAGACAAAATTTGGTACAGTTTTGTAGCATAACAAGTGGCAGCCTTATTGCACAAGGCAATCTCTACCAGGCAACCATGGGATGAAGTGAGTTAGATAAATAGATATATATAATAATTTTCAAACATTCTCAAATGCTATATGCAGGATTATTGAAGCCCGTTTAGGTAAGTGAACCAATTAATTCTGGTAAATTTATTTGCATATCATTCGTTTATCTTTCATCAATAATATACCAATATTTAAACTAGATATTTATTAGCAGTGATCCGTAATGATATTTAGTTTATACCTAAATCCCCGTCTATAAAAGCAATTCCCATATTAAATATCTTCTGCTTGTTGAATCATTATCTTCAAACAATTCTATTATATAAATAAAACTCAGGTCAATGGCCCGGTAAAGGTCGGCCTAGGCGCTTACTATTATTAGATAAATCAGAACGAGGAAGTTTTAGGGTCAATTCTCACTGAAGAAGGAGGCAAAATATTACAAATCATTGTGAATTTTATCTACTTGAGACAAAGTTTAGAGTTATTTGAAGGCAAATGAGCTGCGGAAGCCTTCTCGCAAATTATTTTCACCACCAGCTGCTGCCCTTAAGGACCCTTTACTCTTAAGGAAGCACAAAACGTTGTGTTCCCGTCGGTGATTAGGGCAGCCAGAGCTCACTGGAGAATTTTTGTGCTGTCAGTGGGAAGATCAAAAGCTGGTCCTGCTTTGTCTTTTACACGGGCGGCACAGAAACTCTCAATGCCTACAGGGTTGGCAACGCGAGTGTGACTCTCTTGGTTTTGCACACGTCCATAGGCCATGGTAACCACTTTCCATCAGGTGGGCAGTGTGCTTGTCTGCCACTTAAGTGGTATAAAAAAAAAGTCAATAGTTCTCGCAATGGCGGCGCGCATGCCTACTTACATTTTTTTTTCTTTAACGTGCGCAAAATCCCCACGGATACCTCCCCACCGGAGCCGGTGGGAGAGGTTATGTCGGACTCGAACCGACTAAAACGTACGCCGCCTGTGGGTCGTTTTGGTTGCCGGGGGTGAGGTTGACAGGCATATCCCTCGCACCCCGGCCGATCCGCACAGTTACATATTAAACAATTTATAAAAGCAGAAACAGCATAAACCTTAGGTATGCTAGGATTGTAGTCTCTGCATACCCCAATGGAGGAGAGGCATGACTGTATGTATAGATATGACTACGAGCAATAATTTTAAACTCTACTACAACAAAGAAAATTACATTCTTGCTTCCAAAATTTTTGATCCAATTTTACATCAAATTTAATATAACGCAGTTTAAAAATAGCATTTTATAAACTCTTGTTTTACAAACCCGAAATGCGATTATTATTATACGCACAGCGGTCAATAAACCGGGACAATGGCGGTGCGCAAGCGCATGTCCATTGTGCCAAGTGCACTCATACAATGCAGCACAAATCCACTTGTAACCAATCAATCGTTCGATCGCAGTCATCAATCTGTTCACTATTCCATACATAAGTCTGAATTTAAATAAGAATGTAGGTAATATTCTTGTCCTATCAATTGTTAATCCTAGTTACTTTCAAGTCATTCAAAGTATAAACTTTTAAGCCCGGTATGTGTTCACTTACACTTTGTCTAAATATCGCTTTGACGGGAGTGACTATCGTCCGACCTCCCAAACGAAAACTTGCACCAGCCTGTGAAACCTTAGTGGCACCCTCATACATCCAATCTGTACTCATCTATCTACTTAAGACTTGTATACCTTTTTATACGAGTTCGGGATTGCCAAAGGACAAAATTCTGTTATAACCGAAAAGGCAAGTAAATAGGTAGGTACTCTATTCGCCTCCTCCAAGCAGGTAATGCTCGTGAAGGAAGAGCTGCTGTGGGAGAGGAGATTTACGATCTGCGCTGCCCGGGTACTGAGGCAACTCGAGTGTCGGTGATCACAGAATGAGAGATGGCCCTGGGTCGGCCAGGGTACGGGGAATATGCCTGTCAACCTCAACTTCGGTAACCAACAACGACCCACAGGCGCTGTGCGTTTTGGTCGGTTCGAGTCTGACATAACCTCTTCCACTGGCACCGGCGGGGGGTATCCGTGGGAATTTTTCGCACGTAAAAAAGGTACTCTATTTTAATCTAAATAAAACCTTGGCCAAAAAAGCTATTAATAAAATTAAAGTATATTTAAACGACAAACAAAACCAGCTTGTAAATGAACTGCTTGCTCTATTAGATAGTTCAAACAAAATTGTTCTAGATTAAGTAGACCTAAAAAAGCGAAGGTGTTCCTTACCGCAATATTTCTTCTTTTTGACTTTGACCCATAGAAATACATAGCTAAAATTAAGTTTTGGCATTTCAGGGTTAACGATATTGCCTAATTTAACCCTAAACCCTGCCGCACTAATTGAAAACCTAGACGGCATGGGGTTGTAGTTGGTCCCACATAACGACAGGGCATAACCGCAAAAAAATACATGTTGTTCGTTGTTATTTCGTAATTGTACAACGGTTCGGGATTTCGCGACTAAATGTTATTTCATTTATTTTTAGTTTATAAATAAATAATACATGAAATAACATTTAACGTTTTTAGATTTTCTAAGTTTTCAAGGTCAAAAACTTGTTCCGGTTCCCTAAGAATTCATCCGCAATACCTACAGCAATTAATCTTAATAAAATTAGACAAGTAAATTGACTATAATACATAATAACAACACGTCTGGAAAATAATTTTGTGTGTTTGTTTTAATCGTGAGAACATGATTGTAAAAAAGATCGTATGATTAAAAAAGTGAATTGAGAAGGCCGACATCACTCATATTATATCTGTCTAGTTTAGAGATAGCTGACACGTACAGTTGCGTAATAAAATGAATTAACAATTTACGTGAATGATAAAGCATCAATTATAATTTAATCTAAAATTTTACGCAGACGATATCACTGCAAGAGAAGGAACACTCGAAAGAAAACCCTGTTACAACCCGTGGCAACAGTAGTAGCTAAAGCCTCCCAAGGTTGGGAGAAGCCTACGTCCAGCAGTGCGATAGGCTAATTGATTGATGATCAAAATTTTGCACCCATTTACAGTGTACACTAAGTACATAGTTCCACAGTATTTACTATGCTCCAAAACAAATTTTCTAAATTGGATAATGATTTACTGTGGACCCTAAATCTCTGTTCATGCCAAATTTCGATACTGCCATACTGCACGTGCGTCTATGACGACATAGTCCCGAGTAACGTCACTTTGTGGTCACATGAATGTCACATCGATCTCAAGTCGGGCACGGTTTTATGGTAGTCATAATTTTTTAATACTTACCTCATTTGACTATTCTGCCGACAAGGCATTTTT
The DNA here is from genome assembly GCA_963662185.1 of Eilema griseolum. Classification (NCBI taxonomy): domain Eukaryota; kingdom Metazoa; phylum Arthropoda; class Insecta; order Lepidoptera; family Erebidae; genus Eilema; species Eilema griseolum. Next base: position 18,602,242 of record OY759248.1, on the reverse strand, counting down.
TGTCTTTTGACTACGGGCGTTTTGGTCATAATGAATGGATGTGTGGTCTTCAAGTCTCCAAGTAATAAATATTTAACGCATTATGAACGAAGGCTATTATATAAAGATATAGTCGTAGTTAAAATTAAATACTCAGTTATTTATAAGTAGAGATATTAAGTCTGCGCCCGCGGCTTTTGTTGCGAGATCTATGACAAGTTAATTTGGTAACAAATTAAAAAAATCTTCTGCTTGTGAACTTTAACACACACTTTTGTACATAGTCCAGTAGTCGTTTAGCTTTACTTGAATAAAGAAATAAACGAAAGTATCGTTTTCTAATGTTCTAATGTTGTAATTCACATTACTTATTTAATATTTTTATAATATTTATTGATATAATAGTAAAATTTAGAAGTTAATATGGTGCTCTTTATGTGCCTAAACTAAATAAATGCATCCTGTGATGCAGTTTTTAACTAGTACATGATGCAGGAGATCTTTTCCACTGCAAAACATACCGCAATAAATTGTACCTACCTGTAAACAGTGGAAAAACGAATTGTAACACATTTAATAAGACTAACAAATATATAAATTTCATAAAAATGAAATAGATTCTTTGAATCAAATTTCACTACCGAAAATCCGTTCCATTTTAGTTTAGTTAGCCTTAATCCTGGGATACCTAGCGAAACTTCATCATTTTTAAAAACGCTTTTCAATTCATTTCAAACTGCGATAACCCATTTCACTCAATAAATTTCTTTATGAAAAAATGAAGAAACTCAGTTTAGGTAACCTGTGAAATTCAAACTTAGTAGTTAATCTAAAACCTCAAAAAATTACTATCACCATTTCACATCAAAAAAGGCGTAAAAAAGTAACATAACCTGCAAGAATCCAGTCTTACTTCCGAAGAAGCACGACATTACGCGAAAGCTCTTGAACTTCGGCACACTTCGGGCAGGTTCGGGTGTTGGAGTGAAAGGGTGCTTCGTGGGGAAGCGGGAGGAGAGAACTTGTTGCTTGTTGCAAAACAACCGGCCACATTCCGCCGTCCGACAGCCCAGTGACCTAAAGCTCAGATACCATAGATGTTTGGTCCATAAACGCAAGTTTGGATAAATAAAAAAGTAGTTAGGTTTACGATAGTGGGAAAACTGCCACCATTGGCAAAAAAAAAATCAAAAACGCGTGCCTATACAGAACAGACACGTTCAGTAAACCGAAATGTCTGAATTGTCACAAATTCACTTTGTAAGCATTCTCCACTAAAATAATATGAGTCAGCTGGATGAGCTACTTAGAGGGAATATCAGTAGTTTTGGTTATTTATAATTATATACATATACAATAGGGTCGACAACACGGATGTAAGTCTACTGGTATTACACACGTTCATAGGTCACGGTAACCACTTTCCATGAGGCAGGCATTGTATAAAAAAAAAATTTTTTTTCATTCTCTCTGCAAAAAGAAAAGAGTTTGGTGTAAGTTCAAAATTAAATGGATTTTTAGCAGTCTGTGGTATGGCAGTGGGTATTACTTTAGCAGGATCGATGCACAGACGGTGATCGTTCCCAAAAAGAGCAAAATAAACCAAATCGAAATATTAGGAAAGAATCGCGTGGTTCCCGGCAGAGTAGAATTTGGGCCACCCCATCACTTCCCATGCGGTGTCGTACAAGGTGACTAAGGGATAGGGCTGTTTAACACCAGACAGATATATACAGTCCAGACTCAGCTTTAGATGCATTGCTCGAGTCAACAATAGTGCCCGGAAGACGGCAATAGGTTCACCCCCTATTACGTGGGACTGAATTCAATGATTGGTGAAATGTGGGTGTTAATTCACCTTTGCCTAACCCACGGGGATAAAGGCGTGATTATATGTATCTATGCCCTTATTCGACCCTGAGCTCTATGGTATAATCTTCAGATACTATAAAGAATTACGTAAGATGGTGATGATGATGTAACTGCCAGGGGCAATGTTTTCTTAACGTCTAAAAAGAGCAAAAATGGAAATACTGCATCTTATAACTAGAATGGACAAAAACTGCATAATTATTATGAAAAAAAATTAAAATAATATAAGAAATGCTGACTTTCAAACAATTTGCATATGTGTACACTACACACTAGTGTTACCAGAGTATACTATACCCTTCTAATTTTAATATTATTATATATATTTTGGTTTATTCTTTAGAATGTAAAATTTAAAAAAAAAGCTAGCCGCGTTAGCCTAGTGGTATGGGTAATGGACTGCTGAGACGAGGTCTCGGGTTCGATCCCAGGTATATCATGGCACACACCAATGACTTTTCGATGCTTTTCGAAGTTATGTGTGTATTTATCGCAGGTTTATAAGTGCCCGGTTAATGGCAATTGGCTCGCCACCTAAACGGATCCCTAACGGATCGGATCTAAACATAAGCTGGCGAAATGTGGGTGCTAGCACCTCTGCCTACCCCTTCGGGGATATAGGCGTGAGTTTGTTATGTTATGTAAAATTAAAACAATGTAGTTTTATATAATGTACTTACTGTAATGTAACTTATGTAGATAAAAAAAAAAAAAGGCACTCCCGGGAGGCCAATAGAAATGTAAACAAGGGCAATAGAATATGTAAATACAAATATTCATGCATTGAAATATTTGCACTGAGCGGGAATCGAACCCACACCCCCTGCTCTTAGAGACCATCTGGCTCTATTTTTTTAATAGTGTTGATTCATAAACGGTTATAGCTAGCTATGCATATATTGTGTTCCGCGTGTTATAAAGAACATTCAATGTTTGTTAAAACTAGTCGCCAATAAACTAGCTTCCGAACTACACGCATCTTTGTTTCTCTCGAACCACTCAAACAAAAGTGTACCTTATCTATACCACCATATGGTCGAAATCGAGCCGGATCTACTACGCGACTACCTGAGGACTCGTGCCGAGAGAACAATAGACCGCATTGCAACAGCCGACCTTTTTTTTATTGTGCATTTATTACGAAGAATATTTATTGAAGAAAATAGTTTTACATCAAAATGCCGACGACTATTACAGCTGAACAACAACAACTTCTTTCCGTGCTAGAAGATACTGCCAGTTTATTCCAGAAAACACAGACTAACCTTAGAAAATGCTCGAAGTCCCGTTTAACAAAAGGTTACATAGAAGCACGTGTGAAAATAATCGAAGATTATTGGAATACATTTAAAAGCGCGCATCTAGAATTAGTAAAAATTTCGTCTAAAGAACAAAAGGGGTCTATGTCGTATTTTTTAAACGAGGAATTTAATATATATGAAGATTTGTACAATATTCTACTGGGTGACTTGAAGGATATGCTTACAATATTATCGAATAAATCAAGTATGGAATCAATGCCGGTTGAAAAGAATAGCACCGTAAGTCCACATTCTGCCATTGTACATTTACCTAAAATTCACCTACCTAAATTTTCTGGAAATTATGAGTCGTGGCAAACATTTCAAGATTTGTTTACATCGTTAGTGCACAATAACAGCTCATTGAGTGATGTACAAAAACTACATTACTTAAAGTTGAGTGTTACGCAAGAAGCGGAGTCGCTGTTGAAGCACGTAATGGTTACTACCGATAATTATTTATATGCATGGGATATTCTGAAACAAAGGTATGGCAATAGACGATTAACTGTGAATTCTATTATGAGAAAATTATTTAATTCAAAGAAAATGTCTACTCAATCCGCTGTTCAATTAAAATGCTTGTTAGACACAACGGCCGAATGTTTAAATACCCTTACCAATTTAAACGTTTCTACGGACTCTTGGGATCCTATCCTGATATATCTTCTGGTGCAGAAGATGGACCCAGAGACCCATAAGAACTGGGAAGAGTACGCACATAAAGAAGAAGACATCTTACCTTCTTGGAAAGACCTTAAGAAATTTATGGAGTCAAAATTCCGCACTTTAGAATTAACACAACAAACGAGCACTAAAGAGAATAAAATAATTAAGGAACGCTCATTTCATGTTGCCACACCGACCCCAAAGAAGATTTGTGCTATGTGCAAGGATAACCATACATTGAGTCATTGCAAAGAATTCGGTAAAATGGAACCAGCTGAAAGAAGCGAGTTTGTTAAAAATAATCACTTATGTTACAACTGCTTAGTAACAGGCCATTCGGTATTTAAGTGCAAAGTACCTTTGTCCTGTCGCATATGCAAGAGACGCCACCATTCTCTGCTGCATGAAAAAGAGACCTCACAACCTGGAAATTCATCAGTTACATCGCAACCAGTTGTGACACATGTAGGAGAAGAGCAAGACATACAAGTCAACACAATGATGGCATCCCAACTCAGCGCTAAGCAGAAGCAAGCAATGCTAGCAACTGCAATAGTAGAAGCAATGAGCGAACTTGGACACACTATTATATTGCGGGCGCTAATAGATCAAGGTTCCGAAGCAGCTTTTATAAGCGAGAAGGCGGCTCAACTATTGAAGCTCAAACGACAACCTGTAAAGGGTAACGTCATTGGGGTGGGATCTACACAAATCAAACTCAAGCATGTGGTACAGCTACAAGTAAAATCACAATATGACGAAGATTTCTATTTACCAATAAAGGCATACGTAATGCCTAGACCGCTGACTACAAAGATACCCACCAAAACAATCAACACAAAACAATGGCCTCACATTCAAGGTCTTAACTTGGCTGATCCATCCTACTATAAGCCAGGTGAAATAGACCTACTCCTGGGTGTGAAAGAATACGCTGAAATTCTGCAAAACCAATTCATCAAAGGTCCATCAGGAACACCTAGCGCTCAAAGAACGAGCCTGGGTTGGGTCTTGTTCGGAGAAATTCACACAGAACAACCACAAGAAACACATTTTGTCATGCACCATACAGTTGACGTAGAGGATATGCTGAAATCAATATGGGAGATAGATGTGGACACAAAAAGACATTTAACAAAAGAAGAACAACTGTGTGAAGAGTTATATGAGAATACTACTACTAGGATTCCGGTTCCGGTGCTTGAAGTGTAAACATTGTTGTGGTGCAGTCCTTAAACTTATTGTGATTAAAAATAATTTACGGTCTAATGGACACGGTGAACAGTGGAAAACACAATCATAAGTGCAGTGAATAGCGGACATTATTGACTTTTATGCAATACACGGAAAATAAAACAATTTACAAATCATTAAGAACTAACAAATATCAAATTGAGGTTAGAAATCTGTCACAGAACATTAGAAACGTCACAGTGTAATTTTATCAGGCCGTCAGTGTTATTCACATTGACACATCACGTCGGTGTTGCCATCTCAAAAATAATATTTGGTCATTGCGCTCCATTACACTCAAAAAACTTAAAACTGTACAATGGACGATCAGTTTCAAATTTTATTTGAAAAAATGAAACTAGAAATGCAGAAACAAACAGTCGAACTGAAAGAGTCTATAACTAATTCAATCATGGAAAAGATAGATGAAAAAATAAACCCTATTATCGCAGAAAACAAAGAATTAAAGGTAAAAGTAGTAAATCTTGAGAAAGAGATGGAATATTTGAAAAGAGACAAGAAGAAAAATAACATTATTATTTTTGGGTTAAAAGAGAAAGAAGAATCAATATCAGGACTATTACAAGAGACAAAAAAAATTATTATAAAAGACTTAAATGTCAACATTGAAGATTCCGAAATAAACAACATTCATCGCATTGGTAAGAAAATCCCAGAAGGAAAACCAAGACCAGTCCTGCTTTCCTTTGTCAATTTATGGAAGAAAAATGAGGTAATGAAAGACCGGAATAATCTGAAAGATATTTATATCACAGAGGATTATTCTAAAGAAGTTTTGGAGAAAAGGAAAATGTTACAAACGAAATTGAAAGAAGAAAGAATGAAAGGAAATTTTGCATATCTGAAATATGACAAACTTATAGTGAAGGAAAATAATACAAACGATAAACGGAAAAGAGAAATATCTTCATCGCCACGAGACACACAAGCTAAAAGACATCAGATCGCGATGTTATCACAAAACAATAAGCGTAATGCTTTTGATCTAATAAGAGGAAGATCCAACTCTCTCTCATATCCATCTACCGCGGATAATAGACAATAACAATTAATTGCCGGCAACCGGAAAACAAAACAAAACAATGTACAAAACCAAATAATTAGAAACAACCAACCTCCTCCAAGCCGACTGGTCATCGTGGGGGAAAATGACCACGACCCTCTAAAGATAAAAGATAACAGAAATAAGAAACACAACGATATACATATAGCAACCATGAACTGTCAAACACTAAGAACACCGGAAAGATTGCAGGAACTAGAAAAAGCATTGGATGAAATAAAATGGGATATAATTGGTATTAGCGAAGTGAGAAGACTCGGAGAAAAAATAGAGGACCATGGAAAATACATATTACACCATATAGGGGAGACGCCCGGATTATACGGAGTTGGATTCATGATTAAAAGACACCTTGCCAAAAATATACAAGAACTAAGAGGGATTTCAGATCGGATTGCACTACTCAATATTCAACTGCCTGTGGACGGCAAAGAAGACCAAGTATGGTCTATAATCCAGGCGTATTCGCCCACCGAATCAAATAAAAACGAAGACGTAATAAAAATAGAAAAATTCTACGAAGATCTCCAATCCACCACTGCAAATACATCCAAAAATTTAATAATCATGGGCGACTTTAATGGACAGATTGGCAAACAAAAAAGTGGAGAAGAATATATCATAGGGAATCATGGATATGGGAACAGAAGTAAAAACGGCTCACGCCTTATATCTTTTGCTGTTGAAAATAAACTGGGCATAATTAATAGCTTTTACAGAAAGAAATCTTCAAAGAAATGGACATGGATCTCTCCTAATGGCCGACATAAAAACGAGATCGACTATATTATGTCTAACAATATAAAAGTTTTCAAAGATTTGGCAATTATAAACAAATTTAATTTCAAATCAGATCATAGAATGGTTAGAGCAAAACTATCAGGTACATGTGTTAAAAGAGCACGACAAATTCACAACAGTATGAAAGCTATTGAATGCACAGGTAGTACTAAATTACTTCTAAAAAACCTAGAAGTTTCCTTGCCAGATGGAAAAGAAGAATGTATATCGACTCAAGAAAAATATAATAGATTGCTCAAACAATTAAAAGCAGAAACTCAAAAAGTAAATTTGATTAGTAAGACTACGATATCACTTGAAAGTAAGCAACTACTACAGGAACGGAAGCAACTTATACAACAAGGGAAAAATAACAATAACAATGTCCGAAAGATAGCCGAAATAAGCAAAAAGATTAGCGAACAACTTAGAAAAGATCGGAAGTCAAAACGGTTAACAATACTAAGAAAACATATAGAGAAAACTGGAGGAATAAAGAAGGCGTTAAAAGAAATGAACTACAAAAAGGACTGGATTCCAAATATGAAAAATAAAAATAACATAAAGATCAGCAATAGACTAGAAATATTAAGAATCGCTACGGAATACTACCGAAATTTATACCAAAGTTGTAAAGGGGAACAAGTAACGAAGGAATATAATTATATAAATAAAGAGGAAGTCAAACCAATTTTAAAAGAAGAAACTATCAAATCCATCGAATCACAAAAACTAGATAAGGCACCTGGATCAGATCTAATCACGAATGAATTGCTGAAAACTACATTACCAGCGATGGCACCAAGACTTACAGATTTATTCAATGAAATCCTCGAAACGGAAAACATCCCGGAAGACTGGACTAAATCGACAATCATACTACTACATAAAAAGGGAGACAAGGGCAATATAGGAAACTACAGACCGATCAGTTTAATGTCAAACATTTACAAAATATTTTCAAAAATCATTTTAAATAGAATTACCAACACATTAGATGAAAATCAACCTAAAGAACAAGCTGGTTTCCGAAGCAAATTTTCAACTGTAGATCACATACACACTCTAAGACAAATCTTACAGAAGTATAAAGAATATAATAAAACGTATTACATAGGGTTTGTTGATTTTAACAAGGCATTCGACACATTGGAACATGATTATATATGGGATGCTCTAATAAGACAAGGAGTACAAGCAAAATATATACGAATAATTAAAAATGTATACACAGCGAGCACAGCAGAAATTAAACTTGAATCTACGGGTAACGAATTTCCTATTCAAAGAGGTGTACGCCAAGGAGATCCTATATCACCAAAATTGTTTTCCGCAGTATTAGAAATGATCTTTAGAAATCTTAACTGGTCCACAGTTGGCATCAACATAAATGGCGAAAATCTTAACCATCTACGCTTCGCGGACGATTTGATTTTGTTCTCAGAAGACGCAGGAACCCTAGAACTGATGTTGCAGCAGCTTTCCGATGAAAGTGCTAAGGCAGGACTGACAATGAACTTAACCAAAACCAAAATTATGACAAATTCGCAACAAACAGTAGACAATAAACATATAAACATAAATAATGAAAAAATAGAATATGTAAATGAATATATATATTTGGGCCAACTTATATCTACAGAAGGTTGCATGGATAAAGAAATAGAACGACGAATAAACAACACTTGGAAACGGTTTTGGTCACTTAAGGAAATAATGAAGAACAAAGATATGCCAATGAAAGCAAAAAAGAAGGTTTATGAAACATGCATTATGCCATGCTTATTATACGGGTGCCAGACATGGGCGTTAACAGAAATACAAGAATCCAAGATAAAAGTATGTCAAAATTCAATAGAAAGAAGTATTTTATATATAAAAAGAAGAGATAGAATAAAAATAGAAGAAATTAAAAAGAAAACAAAATTTAAAAACGCACTCACTGCCTACAGACGTCTTAAATGGCGTTGGACAGGACATATGCTACGAGAAAGTAAGGAAAAATGGACTAAATTAGTAACCGAATGGTACCCAAGGAATAGCAAAAGAAATAGAGGCAGGCAAAGTAAAAGATGGGAAGATGACATCAAAAAAATAGTAGGTCCGCAGTGGACCCGCCTAGCAAGAGACAGGATTACATGGAAATCTTTAGAGGAGGCCTTTGTCGACAGACAAGCTGTTTCGCATAAAACCGGTTGCCGAGAATATAAACTCAAACAAGGTTAAAAATTAGAAATTAAGCATGTTTTTATATGTTAATAAGCGAAAGGAACAGCAATAAAGGCTATTTTATTTTATTTATTTATTTACTACTACTAGAAACAACCAAGGAAGATACATAGTAAAATTACCATTCAAAACAAACAACCCACTGTGTTCTCAAGGAAATACTAAAGAAATAGTCACTCAGAGATTTATGCAACTTGAAAGGAGGTTTAGAAGATCGCCAGACCTGAAAAAAGAATATATCAAAGTTATAAACGATTACATTGAACAAGGTCATATAGAAAAGGTACCTGAAAAGGAAAGAAATAATACAAGCGTCTACTTACCTCACCATGCCGTTGTTCGCGTAGACAAAGAGTCTACTAAAACACGCGTCGTCTTCGATGCTTCTTGTAAAGGATCAAACAATGTTTCCTTGAACGATGAGTTGTTAGTAGGCCCTCAGTTGCAAGAGGACCTAAGAAACCTTTTGATGCGTTGGCGAATGAGGCAAGTTTGTTTCATGGCTGATATTCAACAAATGTATTGCCAGATATTAGTGACCCAAGATGATGCAGACTACCAACGTATCCTCTGGAGATATAATGAAACTGATCCTCTTGAAGAATATAGACTGCTGCGTGTCACCTTTGGCACCGCTCCTGCACCTTACTTAGCTGTCAAAACACTGCAACAAATTGCCAAGGATGAAGCTAAACAGAATACACTTGTGATTCAGACAATAATGGAGGAGTTCTATGTAGATGATTTACTCTCGGGTTCAGACTCAGTTACAGAAGCTATATCACTGTCCAAAGCCGTATCAGACACATTGAAACAAGCTGGTTTCCAACTTACTAAATGGGCTTCCAACAGCATCGAGTTTATGAAGTCTGTAGATCAAGAAAAGAGGTCAGCTAACGTTCACATAAATATGAATCTTGACGGCACCATAAGGGCGCTTGGAATTGTATGGAATTTGAGCACAGACAAATTTCAATACAAAATAGATTACTCACCTGAAATTCACACAATAACAAAACGTAGTATTTTATCTGATATACAAAGACTGTTTGACCCTCTTGGTTGGATAGCGCCAAGTACAATTATGGCGAAGATACTTATACAAAGGTTATGGCTGGAGAAGGCAAACTGGGATGACAAAGTTAGCATGGCATTAGAAAAAGAATGGCTAAAAATAAGAGACGATTTTTCTAACGTCAAACAAATAGAAATTGAGAGATGGCTTGGGACGTTGAACGTCAACAAAGACAACATACAACTTCACGGATTCAGCGACGCTTCGATGTGTGCTTATGCAGCTGCTGTTTACCTAAGAGTTGAAACCACAAGCAATAATGTAGAAACAAAACTGATTGCAGCCAAAACCAGAGTGGCTCCCCTAAAAACAATCTCTATACCCCGTCTTGAACTGTGTGGAGCTTTAATATTATCCAAACTCATGAAACAAGTTGGACAAGCAATGAGGATACCATCGTCTAAAATGTATGCCTGGACCGACTCTTCGATAGTTATCGCATGGCTTTGTGGAGAACCCAACCGATGGAAACCCTTCGTGGCAAATCGTGTGGTGGAAATCATCGGAAACATAAATAACAAACACTGGCATCATGTCGAATCACGTCACAATCCAGCTGACTTGGCTTCGCGAGGAATGTTTCTCTCCGAACTGAAGGAATGCAAACTGTGGTGGCAGGGCCCGAGCTGGCTATCTGAAAAGGAAATATACATTAGTAAACTAGAAGTGATAGACACAGATACAGAATTGAAAACAACAAAAATCAACACTTACCTAAACACAGAAGAAATAGAAGCTTTTGAAAATAAAATTATTAAAAGGTTTGAAGATTTCTCAAGACTAACAGAATTAATAAAAACTATTACTTACTGTAGAAGATTTTTACACTACAAAACTAATACAAATAATTATTTATCAACTAAGGAATTAGAAGAGTCCTTAAATATTTGCATAAAATTAGTCCAAGAGGAGGAATACAAAGAAGAAATACAGTTACTAAAGTCAAACAAACAAGTAAAGAAGAGGAGTCACCTGAGATCGCTTAATCCTTACTTAGATGAGCATAATATACTCAGGGTGGGCGGTCGCCTCCGACATGCAAACCTACTTCAAGAAAGAAAGAATCCTATAATATTAGGAACCACAAATGCCTTGACGCCGTTAATAATTGCTGATGCACATGAGAAGACACTTCACGGTGGAGTACAGCTGATGCTTTGTTACTTGCGTTTCAAATTCTGGATTATTAGAGCCAAATCACTCGTGAAGAAACATGTGCATCGATGCGTCAAATGCGCTAAATTAAGAGCAAATACAAAAACACAAATGATGGGAGACCTACCCGCTGAGAGAGTAAATCCAACAAGGCCATTTCTGCACAGCGGCGTAGATTTTGCGGGACCGTTTCAAACACTGATGGTTAAAGGGCGAGGCAACAAGACTACAAAAACCTATATTGCGATCTTCATATGCATGTCTACCAAAGCAATTCATCTAGAACTCGTTGGAGACTTAACTACAGAAGCATTCATAGGTGCCTTTAGACGTTTTGTTGCACGAAGAGGAAAATGTAGTCATCTATGGTGTGATCATGGCAGGAATTTCGTGGGTGCAGACAGAGAACTACAAGAAGCGTGGAACGAAGCCAACCTGCATCTCACAGGTCCAGTTCAAACAACTTTAGCAACAGACGGCACACAATTCCACTTCATCCCGGTTTACAGCCCAAATTTTGGGGGTTTGTGGGAGTCAGGGGTGAAACTAGTTAAGAACCACCTTAAACGAGTGTTAACAACACACCTCACATACGAAGAGATGACCACAATATTGTGCCAGATCGAAGCCTGCCTCAATTCACGTCCGTTATGTGTAATAGATGACACTGATCCAGAAGTATTAAATCCACTGACCCCTGGTCATTTTTTGATTGGAGAAGCACCAATAACAGTCCCATCACCACTTATGAAAACTGAAAAGATTCACAACTTGTCTCGCTGGCAATACACACAAAAACTTTTGAATGATTTCTGGCAGCGCTGGCAAGATGAATATTTGACTCAACTTCAGCAGCGTCCTAAATGGAAGAAGAGAGAGCCGGAATTGGCAATAGGAGATATTGTCTTAATCAAAATGGAAAACTTACCACCTGGAAAATGGTCACTAGGACGAATCACCGACAAGCATCCCGGAGCTGACGGCTACACGAGGGTTTACAGCGTAAAGAGTGGTAATACAGTCACACGAAGAACCATCACCAAGCTGTGTTTACTACCTATCGATCAAAATTGATAACTAAATAGAACATGATTATTTTACACTAATTATTTGCATGTTATTATACTTTTGAATCATAGTAATGTTATTAGAAAAGCACTTACAGTCCTTTTGGTGGGCGGTATGTTGATTCATAAACGGTTATAGCTAGCTATGCATATATTGTGTTCCGCGTGTTATAAAGAACATTCAATGTTTGTTAAAACTAGTCGCCAATAAACTAGCTTCCGAACTACACGCATCTTTGTTTCTCTCGAACCACTCAAACAAAAGTGTACCTTATCTATACCACCAAATAGTACACGTCAATTAGACTTCACCACGCCTAATGGTAAGCTAAAGACAAAGTCTCAGAAAAGAGGGTCACCGTTACTTACATATACCATGTTACAATGGTGACACTCAGCTTGACGGCCTCATCATATGCTTTTTTACGCCCCGCTTAAAAGACCGGGACTGTGGGAAGAAGGAAACACGTGAGCTCGTAATGAATTCCAGGCCTTAATGGTCTCTGATTTGATTGCTTATCTTATCTGCTTCATGAACTATAAACGAATATGATGATACTTTACCGATGATTTAGTAAATTCCCTATTTAAATCTAAAGATTTCAAGAAAGTCGGCAATATTTGATATCTAGGACCACCAGTTGTGTAATGGTTGCAGGAATGCGTCTGCCTTCTACATCGTTCATAAAATTAGCCATCTTGTCCTCATTAGTTTAATGTTATAAACTTAGATTATATACAACATACAGACGCAGTAAGTGTCACTCCAACGCGTCTTAAAGAAAGCTACTACTATGATATAAATTGACATATAAACATGCCACAACATGCACTCATTAACAGTTTTAAGAACAATATTGATATTAGTTAACTCATACATAATGCGTCATTAACGTAGTTATTTGCGATGAATTTAGAAATACTGAGTCTGTACAGTATATGATCTAAAGTTATAAAATAATTAAGTAACGAATTTTGTCAGTAACTCTAGAATAATATACATTAGGTCACTGAAATACTGGACTTTGACCAAGTGGTTTCGTTTTTAAATTGGATGATTTTATCACTGTAATTGGATTAATCAAAACATTTTGTAATTGTAATTGGACCGTTCAACGTTTGAAGACCCAAAATTAACTTATCAACATAAAATCTATTAATCATTCTAAAGCTAATGACTAAATGAGAGCTGATAGTAAGATGATTTGTTTTCCGTAGTTATTCAATGGAATTTGTGAGATAATTACATACATACATGTAATCACGCCTTTATCCCTGGAGGGTTAGGCAGAGGAGAATTAACACCTACATTTCACCAATAATTGTATTCGGTTGGTACCACGTAATAAGGTGTGAGCATTTTGCCATATTCCGGACACTATAGTTGACTCGAGACACGCATCTGAGGCTGAGTCTGGGCTGTATATACCTGTCTGATGTTAAACAGCCCTATCCTTTAGTCGTCTTATATGACACCGCATGGGCAGAAATAGAGTGGCCCAAATTCCACTCTGCCGGGAACCATGAGATAATTTATAAAATAAAATAAAGTAGATATACTGGAAAAAATTAAACATATGTTTTTAAATAGATAGATAGGTAACTTAGATGATTATTTCTTTACTTAAATAAGTATAAATACATCGTCATCCAAAATATTATTTATATTTAGTTTGATTAGTTCCATTGAGCATGCTAATCGAACTGCAGGAGTCGAACCCGGAAACTCTGACTTAGTAGTGAATCTACCGTGTTGCCACAGTTTTATAAAATTGTAGGCATAATATTATTTAAAACGCAAAATTTATTTTGTCACTCTACTCGGGTAAGTCAGGACAAATTGAAGCCAACTCCATTTGATAAGGTTAAGAAAACATAAACAATATTGATGTATGTTTTTAATATGTTTTAATTTACAACTCAGTTTATTAATATTATTCTGTTTAGAAACTCATTTCAAAGACCTAAAAAACGAAGTAATCTAATTTATTTATCTAAACAAATCAAATCAAATCATCTTCATTTCACAGAACATGGTTACAACATCAGGTTTTATAATATTCACAAGTGTTTTGTATAAAAAGTCGCTACAAGATTGTTTAAATTTAGTTAAGTACTTACCTAACCGAATGAAATATAGTACACTGCTTACACGCTAGCAATAGTTATGCCGTGATAAAATACTTCATGGTGGGCAACGCAACCGGATTCAATCGCTAATCACCTAAATTTTCTTATGATCGTAATGCTTAAGGCCCACTGGCTAGCTGATCCGCCATATTTAGCGATAAATGACACCGTTTTGCACCAGTTGCAAGTATTGCAACACGAGTGTTACGTTCACCGCATCGCAATATCCGAGAATGGCATCACTGGGGCCCGATTTAGTAAAATTACGTTTTAGGGTTCCTTAACTAAAAGGAAAAAAGGTAGGACACGGCGGTATTGCCGCCCAATTGAGCAGTCCGACTGGGGAAGTACCTCCGCCCTACAGAATACCGCTGCTATAATAACTTCGTGTTGTGTTCCCAGCGGTGAGTAGGGTAGCCAGAGCTCACTGGAGAATTTGTGCTGTCTGTGGGAGGACTAAAGGCTTGCCCTGCTTTTTCTTCTATACTGACGGCACAAAAACTCTGCACTTACAGGGTTGGCAGCGCGACTGTGACTCCTCTGGTGTTACAAACGTCCATAGGCCACGGTAACCACTTTCCATCAGGTGGGCCGTGTGCTTGTCTGCCAACCAAGTGGTATAAAAAAAAAATCTTTATAGAATCACTTCGTTGTTCGTCCGTCCGTCTGTCTGTCTGTACGTCTCTCAAGATCTTTTTCTCAGGAATACGTAGAGTTATCAAGGTGAAATTCATACCACATACTCAAGTTTGTGCAGAAATCAAAATTCTAAGTCAATGCAATCAAAATTTATTTCGGTTTATGCAGCTCAAGTTAAGGAAACCTTTGTGCGCGAGTCCGTCTCGCACTTAAGCGGCTTTTTTTAGAGCTCAAGCGGTAAGCGGTCTAAAAAGGCCACATTGAGCGTTTCTGCTATAAACGAGTAACTTATGAATTTCCATTTAATTACAATTGGTTTCTATAAAATTAGTAAAATGGTCACTCATATGAGCAGAATTACAGTAATTCAATTACTAAGCAGATTCAATTTCGTAAAATAATTACCGCATGATAAAATATTATCCTAATACGATTTCTATAATGTGACCTTTTTAGACTTTCAGGTGTGTTCACTGTCTGGTAAATGATCAGTGAGTTAAGCTACCTAGGCGCGGTTGCCATTTGGATGGGTGACGCATAGTGTATGTCATCTGAGTGCTTCCATGATTCAGAGGGCACGTTAACAATCGTTGCCTTGTTAGTAGTCGTTAGGTCAAGAGGGAGGCCCATTTGAGCGACTTTTTTTATATTTTTGAAGTATTTTAGCTTTTGACTAGCCAGTTGGTATATACGCAAACCATATCACTGCGAGAGAAGGAAAACTCGAAATAAAACCCTGTACCAACCCGTCTGGCCAGCGTGGAAACAGTAGGCCAAAGCCTCCCAACATTGGGAGAGGCCTAGTCCAGCAGTGGACTGCGATGGGCTAGTTGATTGTATATTTGATATATGTATGTATGTAAAAAAATGAACATCGTGATTATCGAACACCATATTAATTAGATACTTCTTTCTGTACTAACCCAAATAGTACAATTAATTGTACTATCACGTCGTTCTATTATCATTATCATTATCTTATATTATCGGCATATAAACACGAACCAGAGCATCCTATTCATAGCCCTGACCACACAATATCGGTATTCTAAATTCGTCTCGAGTATTGTCTTTTCAAGCGCGACCTTGAATAAGCTGTCCACCTGACGCGGCACGGACTTCCTAGGCACTTTCTCTCACACGCTCAAGACCTTCGCCTCGAAATTAAAATAACTGATTGAGTTGATCAATCAATTGTTATCAAATGTCACTGGGAATGTGGAGTAAGATTAAAATAGCGTGCTGAACCAGGTCCAATTCAGCACGCCTGTGAGGTACATGCCTGTCCATGATTTTTGACCGCTCGTATAAATTAATTTTATAATTGTACTAGGTATCGGGACTTCTCGCGAATTATATCTTGGAACTTACTATTGTTCCCCGCATACATCTCGACGCTCGAAGACTAGTCAAGTCGTGACCACGGGTGCTGCAACGCATCCGAAACGTCGGCAGAAATAGTAAGTTCCAAGATATAATTCGCGAGAAGTCCCGATACCTAGTATAATTATGAATTCACACCGCGAAAGTTTAAAAATATTTTTTTTTTATTCTGTGTCTTTTTAGGGTTCCGTAGAGGAAAAATAATGGACTCCTTATAGGATCACTTCGTTGTCCGTCTGCTTGTCTGTCTGTCTGTTAAGTCCTTTTTCAGGAATGCGTGGGAGTATCATTTTGAAATTCATACCACCTGAGTAGGTGGTATGAATTTCATACCACCGTTATGGTCTATAACGTTTTGAAACTGTGCAAAAATCAAACTTCCAAGTCAACACCTTCCAAATATATTACGGTATATGTAACTTAAATTACAGAACCCTCGGTGCGCGAGTCCGACTCGCCCTTGACCGGTTTATTTTGTATTATTCGATTCAGATTTTTTTATCTCTTTACATTCTTCAGCACTCAGCACTCATTCATTCCACGTGCCCGAATCACGATATTCTTTTGTAACTATAATCAGTTTACCACCTATAAAAAATATATGTAGGTATATCTGTAAATAGGATGAATCTAGAGAACCTCAAAAGGGGACCAAACGAAGGTTTAAAATGATGAAATGGTCTGAGTACTGAAGGTAATATTTATCTTCAGTAAAGTTGGCAGCTAAGATGATAAGCTGGTGGTAAAGTACCTAGAAAAGACTTTACTAGAGGCTTCTCAGGAGAAACTTTGATGAACCAACACGAAAAATTACAATTCACTACTTATAATTTTTTTTTATATCACTTAGGTGACAGACAAGCACACAGTCCACCTGATGGAAAGTGGTTACCGTGGCCTATGGACGTTTATAACACCAGAGGAGTCACACTCGCGCTGCGAATGTACCCTGTAAGTACAGAGTTTCTGTGCCGTCAGTGTAGAAGACAAAGCAGGACAAGCCTTTAGTCATCCCACTGACAGCACAAATTCTCCAGTGAGCTCTGGCTACCCTACTCAGCGCTGGGAACACAACACGAAGTTATTATAACCGCGGTATTCTGTAGGGCGGAGGTACTTCCCCAGTCGGACTGCTCAATTTTGCGGAAATACCGCCGTGTCCTACCTCCTTGAAACTTTTCTACTCTTGTGTGTTATGTCTAAAAACCCACCATTTTTGCACATAAAAAATCGAATTTACACCAATTTTATGAAATACACTTTACCGCGTTGGCGCCAAAAACTCATAGAAAATATAAATGCAGATATATCCTGCAATAGCGATGTGACATGAACGAGAATATAGCAAGTTGTATAATAACAAGAGTTAAAAAGGATGTTGAGGTACTTTGAATCACTGGAACGAATTCGTGCCGAAGGTAAATGTAATTGGGCAATCCGAGTGGGGTCGACCTCGGAAAACATACGACGAGATGACATCGAGACTGGAACAAGGGCAAGGGGCCTACCAAAACCTCTTAGTATTTATTTTGCCCTGAGTCATTGAAAGATAAATTGTATAGCATTGTCAATATCTGACATTTCAATTGTGAGTATATTAATATTGCTAGGTTTCTATAGTAGGTAGACCAAAAGCTTGTCCTGTCCTGTGACACAGAAACTCTCTATTCTTACAAGGTCACCAGCACGAATGCGAATCCTCTGGTGTTGCACACGTCCATAAGTTACTGTAACCACTTTCCATCAGGTGGGCCGTGTGCTTGTCTCACGTGTTTCCTTCTTCCTACAGTTCCGGGTCCTTTAAGCGGGGCGTTAAAAAGCATATGATGAGGTCGTCAAACCGAGTGTCACCATTGTCACATGGTATGTGTAAGTAATGGTGACCCTCTTTTTTGAGACTTTGCCTTCAGCTTACCATCAGGTAAAGCGAAGTCTAATTGACGTGTTCTATATTAAACAAAAGTAGCATTGATTTAGTCAAAGGTTCCGTGACCGTGCGAAGTAGAGGAGGAAAGACCGTAAGACGAACTTCAGGCTCCTAGGTGAAGGTCTCCAATGCAATCGGCACTCTTGTACTTATGACACAATTATTAACGAGTCTTTGCTTGTTGTTTTTGTTTTCGCTTCAAGCACGAAGTTCGTGCAATTTGTCTTTGTTTCTTATACAAAGACGAACTGCACGAACTTCGTGCTGAAATCCCTGCGGATTATGTCGTATTCAAACTGAC
The DNA here is from genome assembly GCA_963662185.1 of Eilema griseolum. Taxonomy (NCBI): domain Eukaryota; kingdom Metazoa; phylum Arthropoda; class Insecta; order Lepidoptera; family Erebidae; genus Eilema; species Eilema griseolum. The sequence goes on along the minus strand of OY759248.1, from coordinate 18,583,418 downwards.
TAAAACTACACACCGTGTTGGGTCTTCAGATGAGAAATGCATACGGCATATACTTCACACTCCAGCTGACCTAAGACCATATTCGATTTGGAGATAGCCCATTCGGGAGATGGCCACTGAGACCCTGGCTATGAATTTGAAACAGGTTTTTTTTTTATATAGGACACGCCAACTTGACCTCACCTCGCCTGATGGTAAGCTAAAGGCAAAGTCTCAGGAAAGAGGGTCACCATTACAGACACTAAGTGCTACAATGGTGGCACTCAGCTTGGCGGCCTCATCAGATGCTTTTTCACGCCCCGCTTAAAGGCCCCGGGACTGTAGGAAGAAGGAAACACGTGTGCTGGTAATGAATTCCAGGTCTTGGTGGTGCGGCAAAGAAAAGAGTCTCCGAACCGGTATTAATTTCCACCAAAGAGTTCTGCACAGTGTTTTGTTCGCGCGCTTTTATTGGCTTACCTACAACCGTCCAAATAATGTGTAACTTATGGTAGTATGCCAGTTCATTGACACCATTCCATCGCAGCCGTGTTGCACAATTAAATTACGACTTTAAAATCATACCTTAGAGTAGAGTTTTCGTTGTAAGATTGTGTATGATATAACAAGGATTAACATGGAAATATTTGAAGTAATATGAAATAACACTCTTAGGTGCGGCTTATAATTTTATTTCGTAGACTAATAGTTAGGCGGAGGCTACACTAGCCGGCGATTTGCGATGCGACAGAGAGAGTGAACTAGATAAACATAGCATGCTCCATTCATCTTTATCCAAACGCTATGATTTACGAAAGCCTTAGTGGAATCTATGCCTATTGTGGATAGGTACACAATAGTATTGGTATACAATTTTTTTACAAATTTGGTATACAATGATGAAACGTAAAGAATATAAATAAAATAAAAATCATTCATTTATTTATTTACTAGTGTAAGACTCGCCGGGATATTTACCATGTTTATTATTTTTGCTGAGCAACCGATATTTCGTGGCGCAGCGGTAGAACGATCGACTGCTACACAGGAGGCGTGGGTTCGATTCCCGCTCAGTGCTAATATTTGTATGCATGAATATATAATATTTGCATTGGTCTTTTTTTTTCATACCACTTAGGTGGGCAGACAAGCGCACGGCCCACCTGATGGAAAGTGGTTATCGTGGCCTATGGAGGTGTGTAACACCAGAGAAGCCACACTCGCGCTGCCGACCCTGTAAGCACACAGTTTCTGTGCTGTCAGTGTAGAGGACAAATAAGGACAAGCCTTTAGTTGTCCCACTGTCAGCACAAATTCTCCAGTGATCTAGAGGTCTAGGTGTTTCGATGTAAAATATGTGTGTATTTACAAAAAAAGTATCTAAGAATGTTTATCCGCATTCTAGATTCCATAACACAAGCTAGTTAGGCTATGCTTACCCTGGGTCTAGATACCGTTGTGTAGAATGTTGTAGTATATTTATTATTATTTATTTGTTTATCGCAACATGAACAAGTGTAGTCTTCGCCTTATGGAAAAACATATTATTTAACTTAAAATGCCCGAATTTTTAGATTCTTTTTTAAGAATAAAAATGCTAATTACGGTAATAATTTAATCAAATATGTATAGATTACAATGCAATAAGCATAAATTATCGGTTTATATAATTTTATTGTACACTAACACGATGTATATAAATATATTAACATAGGTTTATTCTTAAATGGGAATTTGATTAGGACCCCCCAAGGTTGGCACCACACCTGTCAATTGACAGACTTGCACTTGCACAGGCTTTCCTTTCGGGGGTTAGGAGGTCAGATGCAAATAAAAAGTCAGAAAATTCGAACCGCAGTTCCAACCGGAAACAACGCTTACAACGCAACTAGACCACAAACTGACAAACAGATTGACAAATATTAGCGACAATTACCGTCGCCAGAAATTGTCTCAAGAAAATGTAGGCAATATGCCATTTTATTTTTGTATATTTTATAACTTTATATTAATTAATTTAATAGGAATGTATCCTTTAATCTATTTCTGAATGCACACTGGAGTGGACAATTAAACCTTAAACCTCACAGTTTGGTTTCATTTAGCTCACCACCGGAAGATTAAAAGATTCCAATATCCGCTGATTATCCTAGGCATGTGTATCTCCAAGACGCCCGAACTTTTATGGTAATGTATTTACAAACCAATTTTGTTTTTATTTCTTTTAAATAGGAGATTACACACTTACTTTTTATTATTACAATTGACCCCCCATCTTTTTTATTATTACAATTTAATAATTTAATAAATTGGAAATATCAATTCCAATGATTATTGCAAACGTAATTTAATAATTCATTTGGCAGTTTCGGCTCAATTGCAATATGTTTTCATTTCAATAATCTCAGTTGCGAATTGTGAATAACATACATACATACATATAATCACGCCTTTATCCCCGGAGGGTTAAGCAGAGGTGAATAACATCGATCGATAATAACCCAAAACAAAATACGACACTTCGTGAAAAGGAAAGAGCATTCTATAAAAACAATTATGAAAAATTAAGTTTATAACTAAATCCCACTAACGAAAAAAACACTTTTTAGGGCGTGATTTTTCAGTAATCGGGTTTAATATTTTATTTATATTATTTTGGGGCGAGCAATATGTATAATTTATACATATTTAAAATGTTCTCATTAAGCACTTCCAGATAATACCAGACACGACATATTTATATCAAATTCATTTTTTAACACTGTACTTTATGACCGCTAGAGGGCGCCACTTTAGATTCAATGACACGTTATATACTTAACTAACCAGCGGACAACTAAGATGCTTCTAACGACACCTCATCTGTCCAGTTCTAATAAGTGGTTAAGGAGCTATGAGCGAACAGATCAACCTACATACATACATAGCATGTCAAAATCATAACCCTCCTTTTGTTTTGCCGTAGTCGGGTAAAAATTACAAGAAACGACAAGCGTATGTCAGGATCGTAGCAAGTGGAAAGCTGTTGTCTCTGCCTAACCTAATCGGAAAAAAGCGTGACTTTATGCCGGCAATATAATAAAAATTGCCAACTTTCGGAATCTGTAATGTTTACATTATAATCATTATATTATTATCATGACATTGACCGACAGTGTTCAAAGCAATTAACCGCAGCCGCTAATTTTCAATCGCGCACTCATTACCTGTACAGTAGGTACAGTGTACATGGGTCCAGTTAGTGTAACGATGGGCCATCGGTTCGATCCACACGAGCGCCTGTGCGTCCAGTTAATTACTCGGTTGTTACACGATTTATAACGTTTTCCGTTAGTGTGGGACCATCTATGTTGAACAATTGACTAATTTTCTTATTACAACCTATATCAAGGTATATGGAGTGCGAAAGATATTATATCTATGCTAATTTCATCCCCAGCAACATATGACCCATAAAGGTAACATATCAAAATCCCGGAGTTTATAATACCGATGTACGAAAGACCAAGGTTCAAAATCCCGAATATTCGTTTGACCGAAAGCACGAAATCTCAAAGTAGAACATCCCGAAGTTCAAAATTCCGACAGTTAGATTTTTAGGCTAATGTAGGAGCTCCGCTCCGCTCCCGCCTTAGCCTTCTAACCTAATCTATCTAGGTTGGAAAGTATGGGGTGGATACTGCGCGTGTCGTCATGGCGGTAGAACTTAGACCATTGCTTGTTAGATATTATAAATTTACTATGAAGGAGGAAGGTCACGGCGGTATTTCCGTACAATTGAGCAGGCCGACTAGGGAAGTACCTCCACCCTGCAGAATACCGCGGCGGTTGTGTTTCCAGCGGTGAGTAGGGTAGCTAGAGCTCACTGGAGAGTTTATGCTGTCGGTGGGAAGACTAAAGGCTTGCTCTGCTCTGTCTTCTACACTGATGGCATAAAAACTCTGTGCTTACAGGATCAGCAGCGCGAGTGTGACTCCTCTGGTGTTACACACGTCCATAAGCCACGGTAACCACTTTCCGTCAGGTGGGCCGTGTACTTGTCTGCCACCTAAGTAGTATAATAAAAAAATTACAATTTCCTACTCAGATACACTATCAAACGACACAACTAACGAGTGAGCTTTGTATTAAGAGTAACGAAGAAGTTATTTTAAAACAGTTAAAAAAAGTAACTGTAAAAATTAAACCAGAACGCCTACCATCAGCAACGTATCACTAACGATTTTGAAATTAACATTTGAAACATTTGAAACATTTATTGAAATTCAGTTTACATGGCTCTTAAAACTATTGTCCGCTGGATCTTCACACTAGGATTCCCTGTGTCGTGAAGACCAGAAAATTCGGTACCACCCCCACCGGCTCCGGTTTTTATCCGAGGTGATTTTACGCACCTTAAAAAAAGGTGTATCTATCTAGAATCCAATATCCTCCGGTTTAAACTAATCTCACGCTCGTACAGCTACTGATTGATTAAAGAGGCTCCTGCACCAGAGCTTCCTTCCTTCAGAACTTCCTCTGGGGGTTAGTAACTCAGATGGCAGATGCTCTAATAAAAATCATTGTTATATGTCATAAACACCTTTACTTTAAAGTTGATACGAACCACAATCTAATTTTTTCAACCTTGAACAATATACTTGTTTGTTATTGATGTCAATTTTGAATTCTACTTAAGCTAAGTTCACCAATGCTGCCAAGGCGCTGGTGGCGAAGAAACGGCCCAATAAACTCCACTGCGGCATTTTTAAGCTGTCAATTTACTGTAGTTAGTTACTTAAGGCTCTGTATAAAGTATCCCTACACCCCGCGGCGGCGGCGACGCCTGGCGCGCCTCCCCGTTTTCCGGGGACGAATTGGGGACTCTTTAATCGGGAGTGTGGGGACCCACACACCCGAGGAGAGGGCCAGATGTGAGAGATGGCCCTGAGTCGGCCAAGGTGCGAGGGACATGCCTGTCAACCTCACTTTCGGCAACCAAAACGACGCACAGGCGACGTGCGTTTTAGTCGGTCCGAGTCCGTGAGGATTTTGCGCAAATAAAAAAAAAAGTATCCCTACACGAGAGAATATATCAGTAGGGATATTAGGATAACCCTACAATTCCTATTAAGCGTGTTCCTGGCCTACTAACCCATTCATTAGGTGCATTATCATGAGTGTCCTTACTGTAATATTGGAAGGAATAAGCATATCTTGTTAGGAATTCCTACTTTAAGTAAGATATATCACTCCTTGAAATTGTACAAAAGAGAGCTACTAAAATGGTTGGAGTATTAAAAAACAAATCCTATGATGAATGCTTGAAATACCTTTTCCTCACATCAATTAAAAGTGGAAACAGAGAGGAAGTCTCATCGAAACTTGTAAAATACTGAATAACTATTATGATATCGATACCATTCAAGATATGTAAAGGCTCAATGAAGACAATTACTTGAGGGGTTACCCACTAAAGCTATGTGCAATGGGATCCAGACTCGAACCCCGAAAGAACTCTCTACCTAACCGTGTTGTCAGAGAATGGAACAGACCACCAAAAGCCGTTGTTTTGGCATCCATTGTCAATGTTTTTAAAAACAATATTGACAAAATCTCCAGATTCATCTTCATGCGTCCATGGCAGTATTATACCGTCTGTACCATGGTGAATGTTCTGATGAGCTCTTCCAATTAGTCCCACCCTCGCCTTTCCTATACAGGACAACACTTGCAGATCTTAGAGGTCACCCGCACACGGTGCAGAATATCCGAGCAAGAACCAAGCGGTTCGGTGACTCTTTCCTTTGTCGCACCATTAAGACCTGGAATTCATTACCAGATCACGTGCTTCCTTCTTCCTATAGTCCTGGATCCTTTAAGAGGAGCGTGAAAAAACATATGATGAGGCCGTCAAGCTCAGTGTCACCATTGTCACATGGTATGTGTAAGTAATGGTGACCCTCTTTTCTGAGACTTTGCCTTCAGCTTACCATCAGGCAAGTTGAAGTCTAATTGACGTTTCCTATATAAAAAAAAGATCACAACACACACGCATTTACTCAATAGCTGCTAGTGTGTTAACTATAAATAATAATAATAATATATACGATCCCTAGGTTGTATTTCCTAAAAGAAACATAAAATTCCATATGTTTTATTATTTTTATTATTAACGATAGGAATTTTTACATACATGTAAACATACGCTCGCGCAATTTCCCTCCGGATTAAACAGTGATAACAGTCCGCCACCTGCTACTATCCTATGCCTGTCAACCTCACCTTCGGCAACCAAAAACGACTCACAGATGCTGTGCGTTTTAGTCGGTTCGAGTCCCGATCTCTCACCGACTTCTGCGGGTGTATCCGTGGGGATATTTCGCACGTAAAAAAAAACCCGCTTCTATCCTTTACGAACTGCCTTTATTTTGTTTTATTTTTATAAATAACCTATAACAGTATTGTCGGCAGTGTCCCCGACGCGTACGACGAACGGCAGCAGCGCGCACGCGTCGCCTGCGCGGGAGTTGTCGCGCAACACGCCCGACTACCAATACGGGCGGTTCGACGTGAGCGCGCTGCACATCGCGCATGCGCTCAAACAGACAGAACTCCAGAAGGCCTACCACAGGCCGAAAGAGAAGCCTATAGACTGCTACTTGGTAAGTTATAGTTTTATGTATTTTAGATAAGGGTTGCAACAGTAAAAAAGTGTTTTAAAGACCTTTAAGGCCAAGTTAACCTGCACCTGCAAGCTAGAATACCCAGTCCTATTGACAGGCGAAGCTTTGGCGTAGGTTTTTCTCTCGGGTTGGAAGGTAATAAGGCAGTCACTCCCATAAAAAACGAATAACGTAAACCAATAGAAGAAAAAGCAATAAGCAGACCTCTGACTTCAAGGTGAATGGGTTTCTTCAAGAAGGGTCGGCAGAACGAGTGTAACACCCCTGATACGTCCATAACTCGCGGTAACTACTTTTCATCAGGTGGACCTTGTGGTTTTCTACCACTTAAGTGGAATAAAAAAGGAGTATTAGAAGGTTCCTAAAAGGTCGACAGCACGAGTACGACGCCTCTGGTGTTGCCATAGTCAACAGTAACTACTTTCCATCCAGTGGGCCATATGCTTGTCTTGTACCAATGTGGTTAAAATGCAACCGGGTAGAACGCTAAGATAATGATGATTGTAATCAATCTCCGCAGAAAAACAATCGACACATGTCAATATCCTGTTCAAAACTTACTTCATTCTGTAAAAAAAAAAATCATACGTCCTTTAGATTTGTATGCATACCTCTAAAGCCATCGTTACAAAGGCTTACGATAATGGCACCGGTTCACAAGGTCAGCATCACCGTTATCAGCTCTTCTAAACCGGTATAACTAGTATCTGGCCAATATAATACTAGTAAGTATGTAAATACGGGTAATGAATAGGCAATAGATACTGCTTGAGGTACCTTGCAGGGGCTTAGAGGTTTACGCGTAATAGGGCTGTTTCTAAACGCGGACTTTTCTCCAACTATATAGAAAAAAAAAATGTGTCGCAGTTCCTATGTGGCGGCAATAAAAATTTCGATTGTTTTTATAACCATCATTTAGGGTCACTAAGGTCACCGAAGAGGTTTTAAATAAAAACAATTGCAAAAAAAAAATATTCATTGAGAATGTATTTTAAAATTCAAAATTTCGAACGGGACACAGATTAGAAATACGATTTGTCAAAATAGTTACTTTTAATTAACGTCAAATTGACAAACTCCTAGGAAACTTGTATGAAATAAAGAAGGATGTTTTTAATTGTAAAAATATTTACTATTATTAGTTTAGTAGATGATAAAAAATAAATACCGACGCAACTCTTACCACCCTTTTACCATTCTTCATTGAATAAGCTCAGTTAAATAAATTATTTTAATTACAGGAAGGTATACAATTAATTTTGACACCCATCTGAAAACGCACAGCGCGCCTTTGATCATGTCACATGTATGGCAGCTTCAAAAAGTTGGCACTTTTATATACAGTCGGTATTTGTGTAGGTACAGTCAGCGTTAGATTTATGTTGACTAGCAAAGTACTCAAAGTAATCTTAATACCAAAATTCCGATTTTATATAAACTATTACAAAGCCCAAATAGTTTTAATCATCCAGAGTGGTCAACACATCTTAGCAATCAATTCTCCATAATAATGTAATATAACAGAGTGTTCATATTGATATATACTAGCAGGTCGCTCAATGGTAATGGTTCAAAGTTATCTTTACATAATATCATTTAATGACATTTGTATCCGTATCAATGAATCATTCATCAACTCTCGCTTAGATACCATTGTGCGACCTGCTAGCACATATTAATATGAACACTCTGCTATCTTAAATTTTTATGGAGAATTGATTGCTAAGATGTTTTGACCACTCTGCATACATACATATAATCACGCCCCGGAGGGTTAGGCAAAAGTGAATCAACACCCACATTTCACCAATCATTGAATTTGGTCCCACGTTATAGGGAGCGAGCCTGTTGCCGTCTTCCGGGCACTATCGTTGATTCAAGTATCTGAGGCTGAGTCTGGGCCGTATATATGTCTGATGATAAACAGCCCTATCCCTAAGTCGCCTTGTACGACACCAAATTCTACTCTGCCGGGAACCACTCTGCATGCTTACAACTATTTGAGCTCTGTGATAGCTAATTTAAATTGGAAATTTTGGTATTAAGATTAATTTGAGTGCTTTTCTAGTCAACATAGATCTGATACTGACTGTACTATTTCTTGCAGGTCTAATAGTGTACACAGAAATCATAAAAGTTATTGATTGTACACAATAACATATCAGCCTCGCATGACGATACCAATAAAACTATTACACTGTAAATGTAAGAAATGCAGCCGTTTTGTAATTTTACGACTGCGGTTTGTTGTAACAGCTTGGAACAATTGGACAATCGCTGGTATTGCCGTTTACCGTTGGTTATTGCCACATTTTGTTAACAAAATGAAAATATCATGTTATTGCCTACCTATTTGATTAGTTTTGAAACCGTTTCAAACTCAATTACATATAGAGCGCCGGTGTACATACATATAATCATGCAATTATCCTCGGAGAGTTAGGCAGAGGTGAATTAACACCGACATTTCATCAATCATTGAATTCGGTCCCACAAAATAGGGGTGCGAGGAATATGTCTCAGAAACGGCAACCTGCGGCCCATGGCGTGCGTTTTAGTCGGTTCAAGTCCGATATAAACTCCCCCATCGGCTCCGGAGGTGGGGGAAAATTGGCAAGAATGGTTCACTTATACGCTAGAGGTACTGCCAGACTGCATCAACTCTTGTTAGAAAATAAAGAAAAAAATCACAACAGAATCACGTGGGCCATGTACTTGTCTGCCACATAAGCGATATAAAAAGTAGGCACTCTAGGACCTCGCCAATCATAGAGAATACCCCATACAGTTACCTAAAGTCTATATAATAGACAATACAATAGTTCAATAGAGTAATTAGCCGCGTGGTTCTCAGCAGACTAGAATTTGGGCCACCCCATGTCTTCGCATACGCTGTCGTACTAGGCGACTAAAAGATAGGGCTGTTTAACATAAGACAGATAATATTCAGTCCAGACTCAGCCTCAGATCCATGGCTCGAAGCAACAATAGTGCCTGGAATATAACAATATGCTCACCCCCTATTACGTGGAACCGAATACAATGATTGGTGAAATGTGGGTGTTAATTCACCTCCAGGGATAAAGGCGTGATTATTTGTATATAATAGTTCTACTAGTTAAGGTTTTCATTTGAGCTGGTAAAAGCATGACCATCCTGATATCATCACGCCTGGTAGATAGTTCAGATAGGTACCTACTATAGAAAGAAGGTTCCTTTTAGTAGTGCGATATTGTCTGGTTTCGCATTCCTGTTCTTTGGGCTAGAACCAATCGCGTGCGCACAAGAATGTATGACCATGGTGTGTGCCTTAAGTTCTAGGCAGAGCGACAAATAAACATTTTAATGGGTATTCAAAAATGTAAAAATATAGGTCTTTGGTAATACAAGTAAGTGTTAGAAGAGGTAGGACCCGGCGGTATTTCCGCCCAATTGAGCAGTCCGACTGGGGAGGTACCTCCGCCCTACAGAATAACGCGGTTATAATAACTTCGTGCTGTGTCCCCAGCGGTGCTGCGTTCACTGGAGAATTTGTGCTGTCAGTGGGGTGACTAAAGGCTTGTCCATCTTTGTCCTCTACACTGACGGCACAAAAACTCTGTGCTTACAGGGTCGGCAGCGCGAGTGTGGCTTCTCTGATGTTACACACGTCCATAGGCCACGGTAACCACTTACCATCAGGTGGGCCGTGCGCTTGTCTGCCACCTAAGTGGTATAAAGAAATGGGCAGGTACATTACATATATCAAATAATGTCATGTGGAAAATTTGTTTTGTTCTATTTCTAAGAACAGTTCAACGATTGATGATTGACGAAGTTAATGTATGGTCAGTAAAAGCTGACCGCCCTAGCACCGCACCGATGCAATCTATTAAGCCTATTCTATTCAGAATAGATTCGAAAGATAGCAAAGCAAAATACTTGTAATATAATAAATTAATCTAGAATACAAGATTAGAGACCTAGTTTGGTGCTAATGAGGTTGCTCTAATTTAAGATTCGAGAACTTTTTTAATCGAAAAAATACAATAATTGATAAATACTACCCCATTTGGGGGCCAAAAATAAGCTTACCTGATAGTCAATGCACCTGTTAAACAACAGATGAGACCTTAGTGTAGACTTTCCTCTCGAGATTGGGAGGTCAGTGCAGTCGCTCCCGAAAAACCGACATACTAATTAAAAGCGGATGTCAAAGTACAGACTTTGAACGCAACTGAGGAATTTCTATGAGAATAATAATGACGATTAAAATCTATATGTAGGTATAGTTAAGATATTAAAACAAACTGTGCTGCCATCAAGATAACCGCTACAGTTTATAACTCAATCCACAATCTCCCCATCGAATCGGCAGCCGTCGTTTACCAGCGAGAAATCTGACATGACTCGGCGATTACGTGGAGTGATCTTCGCTGATAATACCATCATGATGGAACAAAGCAGATATTGTGTGGCTCACCTAGGAGCTTCATATTAGACAAGCTTATGGAGAATATATACCTATCTATCTGCATTATAAAGCCTCGGTAGCCTAGAGTTATGGGTAATGGACTGCTGAGATGAGGTCTCAGGTTCGATCCCAGGTTTTCCCATGACACACATCAATGACTTTTCGATGCTTTTCAAAGTTATGTGTGTATTTATCGCAGGTTTATAAGTGCCCGGTTAATGGCAATAGGCTCGCCACCTATTAGATCGGAACCTAAACATAAACTGGTGAAATGTGGGTGCTAGCACGTCTGCCTACCCTTTCAGGGATGTAGGCGTTTATGTTTTTTTTTATGTCTATATGCAGTACTCGGTATAGATACACTGTTCTTGCCCATTTCGAATCAACCAGGGTACTAATTCTATTCTCTCAAACTTCCAACTTGCAATGCTTATATTTCCTAAGGATTTTTTCGGAGTCTTGATTCATTTACATTTGATACTATCCATTTTCCATCCTCTATCCGTCCTTTGATTTTCCATCGAAAGAAAAATTGGTAGTCTACGATAGACTACACAACACTATTTAAATCCAAAGTAAGCAAAACTTTATTAACTTGTATTCATTATAGAAAAATTAAAAAAAATAATAGTAGTTTTTAATGAATAGCAAATTCATTAAGTTCTATTAATTAACAACTAAAATTCATCATTCGTAACAGTATAATTCTCGATACAATCTCAAGGTTTAACAAACCGATAAACAGTTTATTATTATTAGGTAATATCACTTAAATTAACTTCAATTGCAGTCAGTATTCTCCGAATAAGGCATCAGTATCACACTTTCGCTTATTAAAGGTACTCTCTCATCAGTAGTATTCACTTGTAATTAAAATAAATAGATTTTGAACATTACGTTACTCAACTACCTTTCTGACTAACGAGCTTGCAATGTTACATTTTTAGATTCGACTTTTTTTTTATACAACTTAGTTGGCAGACAAGCACACGGCCCACCTAGTGGAAAGTGGTTACAGTGAACAATGAACGTGTGCAACACCAGGGGAATCACTCCCGTGCTACGACCCTGTAAGAACAGAGAGTTTCTGTACCGGCAGTGCAGAAAACACAATCAGGAAAAGCTTTTACTCTTCCTACTGACAGCACAAAAACTCTCCAGTGAGCTCTGGCTACCCTACTCACCGCCGGGAACACTACACAAGGTTATTATAGCCGTAGTATTCTGTAGGGTGGAGGTATTTCCCCAGTCGGACTGCTCAATTGGGACGGGAATACCGTTGTCGTGTCCTACCTCTATCCAAATGTTTCTTACCATTTGTATCAATAGAATTGCGCATTGATCATTAATTATCAATACACATATAATAGGTACTTGAAAGGCGGCAAAATTTTCGGTTATTAAGTGGTAATTCAATAGCAGCCTTATTCCATTAGGAAACAACTTAAAATAGTATGCAACAATTAACACATAAAGTGCTCGTGCATTTATGCTCCTAATCTGAATTGGCCCTTACAAGTCTCGCAGTGTTATATTCCGTTCTCATATAACATTACATTACAAGCATTACATACTCCCGGTGGGTGGTCCACTGGTCCCCCACCTTAAAATCAGCTCACATGGAAAAATACCATTAAAATGGCTACTTAAGTTAGTAGAATAGAATGTACTTGTTTCATGATTTTAATTAAACTTGTTCTCATCTCGTGTTCAGAAGATGACTTTACGTTCGGAAACAGAGAACAATGCGAATAGTTTGCCAGCCCAGCTAAACTATGTCGGTATTAATTTGACTGTGATTAATATAAAGATAATAATCTTGTATATTGTGTTTTTCTCCTTCGTGGAACGCTTTATCGAAACTCGTTTAGTTTCTAAGCATGTATATTAACTGCGGTGTAAAAATGTATGCGTTCTAGTTGTTAGTGTTTTACGACACGGCGGTATTCTAAGGAGGTAGGACACGGCGGTATTTCCGCCCAATGAGCAGTCCGACTGGGGAAGTACCTCCGTCCTACAGAATACCACGGTTATAATAACTTCATGTTGTGTTCCCAGCGGTGATTAGGGTAGCCAGAGCTCACTGGAGAATTTGTGCTGCCAGTGGGATGACTAAAGGCTGGTCCTGCTTTGTCCTCAACACTGACGGCACAGAAACTTTGTGCTTACAGGGTCGGCAACACGAATGTGACTTCTCTGGTGTTACACAAGTCATAGGCCATGGTAACCACTTTTCATCAGGTGGGCCGCTAGTCTGCCCTGACACCTAAGTAGTATAAAAAAAAGTTTAAAGTTTTAAACTGAAATTATAAAATGATAACTTTTTATGTATTTAAAAACCAAAATTACTAATATTCCCTCTAACCCCTTCAGGTAAACTAAATTGCTTGTGTTAGGAGTGGGTTCACGTCGCTATTGTAATGGCCAGGGTTCGTACTCGAGACCTCTCGATCGTAAGGCCGACTCCTTAGCCACTGAGCTACCGATGCTTATGTATAAAAATGACATGGTTCTAGCGAGTTGTTATTGGGTAGATTATATCGGTTCACTTTCTTCCGCGCTCGTTTTTTACGCTCATCGGCCCGAGCATCGCATCGAGTACTGTCCGCGTTCTCGCACTGTACTCGATGATGTTTAGAACAATTAATAATAAAGAACCAATTAAAGGAGCAATTGAAATTAAAAAATACTCTCTTCCGCACTCGTTTTTTACGCTCATCGAACCTACTACTGTCCGCGTTCTCGCACTGTACTCGATGATGTTTAGAACAATTAATAGTAAATTTAAAAATACATGAACTTCAACTAGGAAGATCGGTTTTAACTGTCGAGTGTCTGGCATCCAGAAACCTATCTTCCCGGTTGAGGTTCTTGTATTTTTTAATTTCAATTGCTGATTTCAACATTCTGGGTATATAGTGACGTTCTGTCGAAAAAATCTGAGGGTCGTGTAACTCAATCTAGTGATTTGACTCTTCCTCCGAAAGGTGCTGAGCGATAGCTCATTTCTGTGGTTTGTTGTTTTCGATGCCCGCCCTGATGTGCTCCCTGATCTGGCATGGAACAGTGCGTATGGTCTGGCCTATGTAGGAACTCCCACAGCTGCAGTCAACTTTATAAACATCCGAATGTGCTACGGGTAAACTGTTAATTAACTGTGATTGACCAGTACCTATTTTCTTTTTTCTTCTTCATTTTCATTGCCTGTTCTAAATTTGAAAGCTTTTTCTATAAATGTCCCTATATCAAACTGTGAGCTGGATATATTATATTTCGAATATACAGGGTGTATTTTTGAAACGGGGCAGTAAGGGCAAGTACCTTAACCGTTGCAGTTACAGCAAAACGTTCTTAGAAGACCTTCCCTAACTTTTTGACATATTTTAAACTGCATTCACAGATTTTATAAAAAACTTACAGTTGGCAAAAAAAATGCAAAGTCCAAAAATTATTTTTTTATGCCAATCGATTCTATTTCATGTGGGGATCAAAAAACTCTATGAGACCATTTTAGCTTTCAGTACTAGGAAAGACAGAAATCGCCAAAAACGTTTCCCATACATTTCGGCAACAGAAACAAATTTCTACGATGGTCTAACTTTTTGTTATGGCCAGGAAGTGGGTAGAATTGACTATAAAGTAAATAAAAAGAATTTTTACCCTCAAATTTTGAATTTGATTCGAAAATCTGTGTGTTATACTTAGTTTCAGCTGAGAAACTTCGTATGATACGTATATTCTATTCTATTCTATTCTATGAGTTATTAATTAAGGATTTTCGCTAAAATGTCTTCTAATCGTGAAAAAATTGACTTATTAGAAGCGTATTTTGTCAATAATCGAAATGCGGGAGCTGCATTAGTGTGGTACCGCAATAAGTATCCGTTGCGGCATGTGCCAACAAGAAAGGTTATTACAAATCTTTTGAAAAACCTGGAATTGCAGGGTTCTTTCAAAAGAAAGCGGCAGCCTCGTGTGGACATGGACACGGAGATTGCGGTTCTGACCTATGTCGAAGCATATCCAGAGGTATCGTCCAGGCAAGTCGCCCTTGAAGTTTTTTTTTTTTTTTTTTTTTTTTTTATGTATAGGACACGTCAATTGGACTTCGCCTTGCCTGATGGTAAGCTGAAGGCAAAGTCCCAGAAAAGAGGGTCACCATTACTTACGCATACCGTGTGACAATGGTGACACTCAGCTTGACGGCCTCATCATATGCTTTTTCACGCCCCGCTTAAAGGACCCGGGACTGTAGGAAGAAGGAAACACGTGAGCTGGTAATGAATTCCAGGCCTTAATGGTGCGACAGAGGAAAGAGTCTCCGAACCGCTTGGTTCTTGATCGGATGTTTTGCACCGTGTGCGGATGACATCTAAGACCTGCACGTGTTGTCCTGTGTAGGAAAGGGGAGGGTGGAACTAATTGGAAGAGCTCATCAGAACACTCCCCATGGTACAGACGGTAAAATACAGCCATGGACGCAACATCTCTACGCAGCTGTAAAGGTTCTAGGGTGTTCGTGATCTCGGGATTCCCAATGATGCGGACCGCACGTCGCTGCAACCTGTCGAGAGCATCTAGTAAGTACTTTGCAGAACCATCCCAGAGATGCGAGCAGTATTCCACACAGGAGCGAATTTGTGTCTTGTATAGAAGACACCGCTGCTCCGGCGTGAAAAATCGTCTCACTCTGTTCAGGACTCCGAGTTTTCGTGAGGCTGTTTTGATGATACTTTCGATGTAATTTTTGTTATTCAGGTTGCAGCGAACATCCATACCTAGGATATTGAGATTGTCCTGCAGTGGCAGTGGCGTGCTCTGAAGAGTGGGAAGGGGAAGGAAAGAAGATACTTTTGCTGTAAACGCACATGCCTGCGTCTTCTTGGCATTGAACTCAACCAGGTTCTCAGAGCCCCATTGAGAAATGTGATTCAGGATCCCGTCAAGCTCAGTGACAAGAAGCTGCCTTTTCTCTGCGATATCTGCCTGCTTGGCCGCAGGATGTCCATGATAACTCCCATGTATAGTGCTATCGTCTGCATAACAATGAACATTGCCGGTCGACAGCATGTCGTTGATATGCAGAAGAAAGAGAGTGGGTGATAAGACGGACCCCTGGGGCACGCCAGCATTTACCTGCAGAAACTCCGAAGCTCGTCCGTCACAAAGGACGCGAATACGGCGCCCCTGCAGGAAGCTAGCAACCCAGTTACACAGCCTAGAAGGCAGACCAAAGGCAGGTAACTTGGAAAGAAGCGATTTGTGCCAGACTCTATCGAAAGCTTTGGCGATGTCAAGACTAATTGCCAGTGACTCGCCGTGCTTGTCCATAGCCTCACCCCAAAGATGGGTAACGTATGCTAGAAGATCACCCGTTGACCGTTTCGGTCTGAAGCCATATTGCCGGTCATTAATTAAGGAGTGATCCTCTAGGTGCCGCATGAGCTGTTTGTTAATTATGTGCTCGAACACTTTGCACAGCACTGAGGTGACGGCTATGGGTCGATAGTTGACTGGCTCCGAGCGATCCCCCTTCTTGGGAATCGGCTGAACATTCGCCCCTCTCCAAGGCAAAGGCACTGTACCCGAACTGTAGGATAGCCGGTACAGGCGCGTAAGCATTGGAGACAACTCCGCTGCACATTTTTTCAAAACTACCGCTGGAATACCATCCGGACCACTGGCTTTCCGGACATCGAGTGATTGCAGCACTGCACGGACATCGCGTTGCCTGATATGGATATCAGGCATCGCGTGGTCACTGTCGGGTAGTGTTGGTGGCTGTGTACTACAATCATCGATTCGGGAGTTGGCCGCAAAGAGATTAGCCAGCAGATTTGCCTTCTCTTGCGGCTCATGGGCCAGGGATCCATCAGGGTTACGCAGCGGAGGCAGCGAAGGCTGACAGAAGTTGGCTTGCACGGCTTTAGCCAGTCGCCAGTAGCTACGGCTTCCCGTGGGATGCATCACTAGCTCTTGACCAAGCCGCGCTATGCGCAGGGCATCCGCTCTGACGTAGGCCCTTCTACAGACCTTTGTGGAGTGTGAAGTAGGTGTATCCCACTCCCTTGTGATAAAGATATGGAAGAAATACGGCTACAAGTGCTATCGATATGGGCGCATAGTTCAAGTGTTACATCCGGGTGATGATGTTCGAAGGCTTACTTTTTGCAGATGGCTAAGAGGAAAAATAAGCAGAGATCATGAATTTTTGAATTACATACTGTGGTCAGACGAAACGAATTTTTCCAATAACGGTATGTACAACAGAAAAAATCACCACTATTGGTCTAAAGAAAATCCACTAAGAGTTACGGCAAGTCATAATCAGGTTCGCTTCTCATTCAACTGTTGGTGTGGTATAATGTCCAATCGAGTCATAATGGTGGAGTTTTATGAAGGGAAACTGAATTCTGCCATGTATAATGAAGTCATTTTACACCATCTTGAAAACGAGATGGACGAATGGCCCCTGTCGGAATTGCGAAAAGTTCATTTTCAACAAGATGGTGCTCCGCCACATAACAGTCACCTTTCACGTTCCAATTTGAGCCGCCTATTCGGTACACAGTGGATAGGTACACATTGTCCAACACAGTGGCCACCTCGTAGCCCCGATCTAACACCACTTGATTTTTTTTTATGGGGCTTCGGTAGTCGAGGTATACACCTCGTTTTTCACGAAGCCCCATAAAAAAAAATCAGACGTACGCCAGTGTTCAAGAGCTCAAGGATGCATTAATGACCATTTTACGTAATATTCATCCCAGAACATTATTAGCCGCCATTCGTTCAGTGCAAAAAAGGATAAACTTATGTATTCGTTAAAATGGAAATCATTTTGAGCAATTTATTTCATAAACCAATTTCTTAAATGTTTAAATGATTTTTTTTATTTAAAAAAGTTCAAAATTTTACCTGACCTATGAGTTTCGAGTTGATTTATCATATTTCCGTACGAAATGTATGGGAAACGTTTTTGGCGATTTCTGTCTTTTCTAGTACTGAAAGCTAAAATGGTCCCATAGAGTTTTTTGATCCCCACATGAAATAGAATCGATTGGCATAAAAAAAAATTTGTGGACTTTGCATTTTTTTTGCTAACTGTAAGTTTTTTACAAAATCTGTGAATGCAGTTCAAAATGTCCCAAAAAGTTAGGGAAGGTCTTTTAAGAACGTTTTGCTGTAACTGCAACGATTAAGGTACTTAACCGTTGCTTAAAAATACACACTGTATTTATTTAAAAATATACGACTAACGGCTACTGTCATAAATAGAATCACAAACCATTATTCGGCTCATTAACGTTAAATAATGTTGAAATCGGGTTTCAATTTGAATATACTGTGACAAAATTGTCATGTCATAATATTTAGTTGTCTGAACGTTCGCCGACTTCA
The DNA here is from genome assembly GCA_963662185.1 of Eilema griseolum. Taxonomy (NCBI): domain Eukaryota; kingdom Metazoa; phylum Arthropoda; class Insecta; order Lepidoptera; family Erebidae; genus Eilema; species Eilema griseolum. The sequence continues at coordinate 18,564,920 of OY759248.1, read as the reverse complement.
TTGGTATTTAAATTGCTACCAGTCTAGGAATAAATTACATTTTAAACTCTATTACATCATTTATAAATTTCGGTGATTATGCATTCTTGATGCATTCCTCATCATTATAAGCTCAAACATAAATTATATCATTATCTCTGCAATAAGACCTCAATTAATGAAAATTTTAATATTATATTCATAATCAATATTGGGTTTTATTGCACCTATGACATTTTGAACTTTGAGCTAAAGTTAGTATTCAATAACGAAGTAAAGCTATTAGCCTTAATGCCACTTAGACTATAACTTTATACGACAACTTTACATTAATTGTCTGTAATCTAAATTTAGATTTACAATTTAAGTCCTCATTTTCAATTTTCAACCCTTCAATGTTATAAAATTACGCTTATTCAACTGTCTGGACATTTTGATATTTATTATTCAATCATGCTCTAACGGCTGAACAGAAACTGGCTGAAATTCAGTGCAGAGATAGATTACAGTCTGGAATAACTGTAAGCATATCCATGTAATATACTCCCATAGGTAGCGGGACCGGGATCAAAATACAAAGCGGGTGGAGCTGCGAGTATCAGCTAGTCTTTCCTTATTTATTATAGACAGAATATAGTGACATGAATTGTGTTAATATCCTAAAATGCTTTTGGATTTGAAATTTAAATACTTACTTTACGGTGTTTATTTGGAGATTAAAATAATAGATATTATATCCTTTGTAGCCATATCACTGATCCTATTTAAATATACTGAAGCTTAACAATGTCACCATTATTGTTACTGTCGTCTCCGTAAATTTATTCTCATGGTTGTGTCCGAGTATGGTACCTTGAAGCATCTCATGTTTATTAGTACTATACTCTGAATAACATTTAATTTTAACGACTCCGTCAATGTTATTTTGGTACTTAGAAACCTCTAATATTGAATACCTAATCGTTTTATTATAAATTTATTAAAAAAAAAATATTCCGTATTTGTACACTTAGCTACCAGCTTACTATGGTAGACACAATCAAAGGCATAACTCGAATCAAATATGACATATTTGACACGATAACTGAAGTGTATAAATTAATAAGTAGGTACTCGAAACTTAACTATTAAAAGCCGTATTTAACTGTTCGTAAAATATAACTATTGAATAGCATTAATGTATCTATTACTGCACTGACACCTAAGTTTTTTATTGGTAATAGATTCGAGTTTAACCTGTTGGTAAGTAATGATGTGACCGACTGTGGAGCACGCTTATCTAGAGGTAAACTCCCCCTATAGACAAGTTACGTTTATAAAATGGAATAGTATTGATCAATATATTTTTTATACAACATAAGTGGCAGACAAGCACACGGCCCACCAGATAGAAAGTGGTTACCATGACCTATAAACGTGTACAACACCAGGGTAGTCACCCCCGTACTGCCGACACTGTAATAACAGCGTGTTTCTGTGATGTCAGTGCAGAAGACACAATCAGGACAAGCCTTTGATCTTCCCACTGACAGCACAAAAACTCTCCAATGAGCTCTGGCTACCCTACTCACCGCCGGGAACACAACACGAGCTATGAGATTGACATAATACGTGGACAGTTTTGAAGTTAAAAGCAGTAATGATATTGTTTACGTAACACCAATCTAGACCAGTCAATTTTAAGACAGACACTTTATTATAGCCTTTCTAAGTCATGATTATGACTAACCGAATGACATTTCTATCGCCTTAAATGATTATTGCTCTGTGTTTTCTTGAGTTTCTAGCGACATAGAGATATGTGGCAAAAGGCAATAGAATAAAAATTCGAGATATATACGGTAGTTGTGACATACTGTGAGATATATAAGCTTGAAGCTAGGAGTGTCGAGTGCTAAACAGAGATTGATGTAGTGAGATATGTCTATAACTCATCCAAGCATCTCCAGATCTATACAAATAAATTAAATTGACTGTGTGTTATATTAAAATTACAATTTTTTATGTAACAGCAAAATAAGCTCTGGAATGATCTGCAGTGGTTTTCCAGGTGATTACATTAAGATGTTTTTCGAAAATTGGGCATTAGAATGTTTATATAGAGTCGGCAGCTCGAGTATGACGCCGCTGGTGTTGTATACGTCCATATGCCACAGTAACTACTTTTTTTGAAGTGGACATGGACATATCAATATTAGTTATACATTTTTCTTCTGTCAGACAGACCAAGAAAAACTTTCTTGGTCTGTCTTTTGCTTATGGTTGCCTGTAACAAATTGCCGCACAGCGATAGGGCTGCCATCTGTACGTACCACAAAACTGATATCTCATATTGTAATGTAATATGTTATTGGTGTACAATAAAGACGTTTGTTATTATTATTATTTATCCAAGTAATGCAAAGTGTGTGGAGCAATTTCGACGGAATTTTTACTGCAGATGACTGATATTATAAGACGTAAATTAGGCTACTTTTATTTCCGAAAAACTAGGGTAATAAACTAGGGTTCCGATAAACTAGTTTTTGCATACAGCAAAAACTTATGACACAGATCTATCTCTAAGCGGATGAAATCGCAGGTATAGCTATTATTGTATAAATGTTTATACCTCTATGTCATAGCATATGGGAAGATTTCTCAGTTACGTCATGATTACTGTTAAGCCATAGCGGGAGACTTTAGACCCAGTTGTTACCGATGAAAAACAGTTGATTGTCTCGAGAAATTACGTGTAAGCGAATGTTTCTCATGGTAGAACTTGCGACGTCGCTAGGTTTATGTGAATCTCATTCACAAGTTTCCCTTCAACTGTATCAAATGATTGTACACAGTAATGAAAGATTGCTGATTAGGATGAAGCAATACAGTTGGATGTGGTCACATTCCAAAGTAATTTTTAAGAACATTGATATATAATGGTAAATATGAAAAATCGAAATCTTTGCATTGCATTTTACATAAAATGAGTAAAAATCAAATATTTTGTGATTGTAGCTACACAAATGACTTTTAGAACGGTGAGCCACCAACTCCCAAGATACGAGCATGTCTCAGTTTGGGGTTGGTCCTCATAATGAGCGAGTTTCACTGATGGGGCGCCGCGCTCGGGTCGCCCTGGCTGAATTGTCGTACTATATGCTAAGAACTCGATTGCGAGGAGCGCAGGGTTCCCGCTCGGATCGGACTGGTCGTGGCTGGAGCCATGGGTGAAATTCGAAAAAATGTTTTTATGCCTCTGTACAACTCATAATATATTATTTTATGTCTAATTGCTTTGTACCTGTACTTATATGTGAATTATATGTGAAGTATTTATGTTTAGATAGATCAATGAAAGTTATTTAAGCTGTCGCCAAAATAATAGAGTTTATCAGAAATAAAACTAAAAAAAAGATTCTAAATTAATAAAATAAAAGTAAAGACGCGAAGCGGGGCCCATATTTTTGTGCATTATATAGGTATACTAATATTATAAAGCTGAAGAGTTTGTTTGTTTGAATACGCTAATCTCAAGGACTACTAGTTCAAACTAGTAGTCCTTGAGATTAGCGTATTTGATTGACATCTTCTTTTGTTGAATAGTCCGTTTATCAAAGAAGGCTTTATGCTATATATCTTTACGCTACCATTTACTGGAGCTGAGTAGTGATCATAAATGTCAACAAATCCAGCAAATTTCCATACACTAATGGAAGGCAATTACGGGCTCAAAAGAGTGATATGAGGAAACAAAATATGACACGGTGGATACCTGGGCAAGTCAACTAGTAACAAATAACCTGACACGAAGAGATTGGTGGAGGTTTTTTCCAAACTATATCTAAAGACGATGAAATGGGCCACACGGCGTCGTATCCTGAAGTTAAAAATCGGTATATTTGAGGACAAATCTACCATATTTGGCGCCAGATCTACCATATTTATCAAAAATCTACCATATCGAGTGCCAAAAACATATTTTCCCAAATAAATTATACGTCGTGTACTGAATTAAACATTACGCTGTATCGGATAGTAGATACAGAGTATCGGGGACATACACGGCCTTTCCTTGGCACTGTCTGGTGAAAACCGGACCCAGTGAGACTGGGTATTCGACAGATCAAGATTTATAGCTCTGTGTTTGAAATATAAACGAGAGGAACAGCTCATCAATATCGTTGGTGTCAAGACTAGTGTTGCCAAACTCTCACATGTTATAACCAATCACGTCACTCAAAATGGTGATGTGGTTAGTCAGGACTTTAAACAGAGAATAAGATTTAAAGTACATGTCAGTTGATAACCAATAGCATTGCGAATTCTGTTCAAACACCAGAGATATCATTGTCACCTGTCTCGAAGAAAAGGTATATAGAAGAAAATATGAAAGATTTACGAATTACCTTATTTGTGATTTTTTTTAATTTAATACTAGCTTTTACCTACGACTCCGCACGCATAGATGTTGGTTATCGTGACAAAACATACCATATATATTTTCTCAAAGTCTAATCTACACCTATACTAAATGCATCAAAATCGGTTCCGCAGTTTAGGCGTTAAAGCGAATGTACAGACAGACTGACAGACATAATTGGTTAAACTTCCCGGAACCTCTCCACTAACACTTAAACTTTATAGTATGGTATTAAAGTTCAAATTGACTTTTAAGTATTATTACGAATATTTTGTATGGAAGTATATAAAAGTGTTGCTTTTAGACATTTTAGGCACTTTTTTAAATTTATTTCTCCGTAAGAACCATCCTCGTACTTCAAGGAATATTCTAAAAAAATATTAACGAAATCGGTTCAGCTACTCTCGAGACTTGCGCTTAGCAACACATTCAGCGATTCATTTTTATATTAAAGAAGATAAATTGAAAAGCTGTTACTTAACTGTTATTGTATTACTTCATAGTACAGTACTAGAATATGAATCATGTTAATGTTTAATAGAATTTTAGGAATGGTTGAAATTCATGATTCAACCTATAAGAACTTTCCATGTCAAGAAAAGAATATGACAAACAAAACTAATACTAGTCACAGTACATCAGATAGTACAAATATTGTTCTACATAAATAATGCCCTCAATACATAGGACAGTAAATACTACGCTGGCATAGCACTGGCGCATGCGCTATGAATGGCGTGCGGCCTTGCGCCCACACAGACACCCGATACTGGCTATTGTGCGTGGGTATTATAGAACCAGTAGTACACTAAGAAAATCGACGAGTCTTTTCTATATACTCACGGCTATAATATCTACAAGGGTTAGGCTGAGGTGTAACAACACCCACACTAAAGCAGACGTCCATTTGTCGTACCTGTTAAAGGATGAAATTTTACTTCTGATTACGCAGAGCCTTCTTCTAACACATCATAATTCTTCTCAATATCTTATTGCGAGGACTGTCAATTAATCAATTAGCGTACTACAGTCCACTGCTGGACATAAGCTTCTTTCAATATACGCCATAGCACCCGATCCTCTGCAGAAAGACAATAAAGTATTTCCTTGTCTTCTCTGGTACCCGGGGTCCTCACTCCTATACTTTTTCCTTTTGATGTGGTCACCACTACGAAATTAATACTGGCCAATGGCTGTTGCTATGCCGTTAGCAACAGCCATTGGCCAGTATTAATTTCGTAGTGGCGTGCAGATGAGATTGAAATACACGAAAAGCACTTTTTTATCTTGAAAACTCTAAGGGTGTATGGCATACCAGAGTGATAGGCGTACACCTATACACTCATTGTTGTTAGGCGATTGATGAACAAAAATTGTAAGGCGATAAATGGTTCCAAATGATTTATTTCTCTCTTAATCTGGGTCTACTCTATACTGATATTATAAGAATTTGTTTGTTGTTTATTTGAATGCCCTAATCTTAGATACTGGTTCAAATTGATAAGTGTTGAATAGTCCGTTTATGGGTGAAGGTTTCATGCTACTATCATGTTACTACTTAAGGAAGCGGTGCAGTGGTCATAAATGATATCAAATCCGGTAGATTGACATATATTACATAAAAATTAAAGAAATACGGGTTCAGATATGAGGTTTGGCGAGGCTGGGGCGGGCCATCTAGTTATTATATGAAATAATAACGAGCGTGGCCGCGTGGTTCCCAGCAGAGTAGAATTTTGACCATCTCTTCCCATGCGGTGTCGTACAAGGCGAATAAGGGATAAGACTGTATAACATCAGACAGATATATACAGCCTAGACTTAGCCTCTGTTTGGCTTGAGTCAACAATAGTGTTTGGAAGACGGCAATAGGCTCACCCCCTATTACGAGGAACCGAATTTAATGACTGGCGAAATGTGAGTGTTAAATCACCTCTGCCTAACCCTCCTGGGATAAAGTCGTGGTTATATGTATAATAACGAAAAACAAAATTCAATCATATTTTTCTCTCATAGACTTTCCCCATACAAGAGATGTTTATGACTCCAAGATGGACTTGGATCTTAGAAATCATTGTACGGTGAATCATAAAAGTCGAGATACCACGGCTAATTTAACGAGTGCATACTCTTTACTAACAAACACTTTTACTTTCCTATTTATGATTTTGCAGCGTCATAAAATTGCCATATACCCATCTCGTTTTGCCATGTGAAAGTTTTGCTTGAGTGAGAGTGACGGCGAATCAATACGGAAGATCTTCTTATCGCCAGGAAACTTGGTAACAATGGAAACTGCTCAGTTGCATAAGTGTTGAGCGGTGTTGCTTGAAAGAGGATTAAGTGATGACAGTACATGGCAGTAGAAAAAGCTAAGTATAGTGAGGTCAATTGGCAACTAGAACAAACGAGTGAGCGAATGAATGAGTTTTGAATGAATGAGAATCGAATGAACGTGTAGAGAATGTATGACTATGAATGAATTTTACAAATCGAATAGATATATATTATGACTAACACTTATATACGAAATTAACATCTTCTGACTGATTACGATGGGTATATTGACGCCGTAATTAGTCAGAATACGTTAGTTTGACGACACTCGTTTCTACTATACCTGTTTTATATAGTATGTGATATAGTATGATATAGTAAGCTGTAGGCAAAGTCGGTCATCATTACATACATATACCATCTTACAATAGTGACACACAGCTTGACGCGTCATCATATGCTTTTCCACGCCCCGCTTAAAGGACCCGGGACTGTAGGAAGAAGGAAACACGTGAGCTGGTTATGAATTTCAGGCCATAATGGTGCGTCAAAGGAAAGAGTCTCAATACCACTTGATTCTTGATCGGATATTCTGCACCATATGCGGGTGACATCTAAGCCCTGCACGTGTCGTCCTGTAGGAAAGAGGAGTGTGGGACTGATTGGAAGAGCTCATCAGAACATTCACCATGGTACAAACGGTAAAGTACTAATAGGTAGATTCCATACTAACAAAGTTAAATGGCACTTCTTAATACATAGTATACATAGTAAGTATACATAGTATGGATTTATACATAGTATTACTTATATGGTTATGGAACGAATGAGTACTGAACGAATGACGAAACCAGTAGGAACGTCAATGAGAAAGTTGGTCGCCCCAAAATCCTTCATTCTTCCACCATGTCCAAGAGGTGCACTCATCGTCAGTAATGACCAGGTATTTAACCCAGAACTTCTCGGCTGTATGGCTGGCTCCTTGACCATTAAGCTACCTAGAAGTAGTGTTAAACATGTAAATATACTCAACAACATGCTATATTACCCGCAAATGGACAAGTGAAAGGTAATGGCGGTAAAACACATTAGAAAATTAGCGATCATTCATAACTAACAAAGGCTATTAATTACAAGCTGTACCCGCATTTTCACCCGTGTAGGAACCATAAAACTGTTGCTTCTAGGTCTACTATTCGTAACAAGGAGTATTAGGTAAGCTAAAGCTGAAAAGTACAGAATCAATTTTGATTTCATTTCAATGTCCTAAATGTTAAAAACAATCGCAATGTCAATGTTCCTTCTTGTAAATAGTGTTACGAGAATATCGTTTTTGACATTATATATATGAATAATTTCGAACATCTTTTTGTTACAAGAATTGGCGTTCTAATAGGTAAATTCAGTAATCTCTTGCTCACCAGTGCCGAAGACGTATCTAAGCAACCTGATCAACCAATGATGCTTTGGCTGCCGTTCGCTACGGTACCTAAAAACGCTTCTCCGCAGCTGATCGAGTACCTTCATTGTCTGGATATTTAGATATTCGTCAGTACACCGTAATCATGGCGCTTGTAACAGTAGCGCCAAAATATCGGTTATTCAGCGAAAACATGGTAAATATCCCGGCAAGTTTTAAACTATTAATACCGGTCTTTATACTAGGTATACCTATATTATTAAAGTTAAAGGGTAGGTGCATCATGTTTTAATTTTTTAGGGTATTTTTTATAAGGGTTAGTGATGTTTTTTTATATTTATTTTCAAAATACAATTTCTATTGTCCATGATATTCACAGAACAGTGAAAACTATTTCCTCTGTTCTGTTATGATATTTAAAAATTTATAAACGAAGTACATTAATGATATAAAGTACTTAGTTGTAATATATGTGTATTTCGTTCAACATTCTCATTTGTCACAACCTGTTAAAGTTATAAGTAACATCTTTATTAGTCAAATTTTACGGATTCTAGACGTAAGATTTATGTGTCTATAACCACAGATTAATAAATAGTTACTACGCTATAACTTACCAATCACTATTTTTATTTTATTTTTATTTCGCATACCTACCTACAGTTTCATAAACTATGATGCCTAGCTAACCAATAAATAAATGCACTCTAAATAATAAATAACAATGTTGCATTTTATGTTCAAAGCAACAAATCCTGACAAATTATAACATCGTTAATTTTTACCACAGATGAAATATATTAACGTTATTTGACACAAAATATAAACCATTCAGAAATACAAAGACTTTTTTCTTGCTAAACCAATATAAATTGTTTTGTTAATTCCTTTCATTTTATTTTGTTCAGCTGTCAGTATTTATTTTATTTTAAAATGGTTATTAATTAGCACAATTAATAATAAAAAAGCTTGGAACAGCCACAAAAGTTGCCAGACTAACGTCGATTTTTTTCAAAAAGCTAGGTGACCTGCTGACCCTCCTTGCTGCGCATTCCCACGTCTCGGTGGATAAAGATATACCGTAACATTATTTAACACAATGTTCAAGTTTTGGGTCGTCAAGATTATCTTTTAACTTAATTTACACAAAAGACTCACAAATGTACAATCTCTTTATTTCATCTGTTTAGCTTGAAACTTACCGGTAACTTGAAGGTTGATGATATCTCTATCTATATACTGGGTGGCGCAAAAGTACTGGCACTAAAGAAAATACCTTTATTTTTTTTATATGACCTTTTTTTTTAATCTGTTGTTGAAAATTGTGTAGTGAACAAATGTAAAATACACTGAAAATAAACATGGACCGTTTTACTCCCCAAGAACGTGGAATAATTGTGTCAATGTTCTTACGGAATAATTCATCAGTGATAAGAACACAACGTGAATTTCGTCGACGATTTCCCCACCGTCCGGCACCGATTGGTCGCACAATTCGACGCTTTGCCACACGCCTTGAAGCAACTGGCTCAACATTGGATAGACCTAAGTCTGGGAGACCAAGAACAGGCCGTTCAGCTGAAAATATCGATGCTGTGCGCGAAGATGTGGAAGAGTGTCCAGAAACATCAACGAGGCGACGTGCCACGCAATTGGGCATTTCCAGACGGACCCTGCAGCGTATTTTGGTGAAAGACTTAAAGATGTTCCCGTATAAAACTCTAATGACTCATCAGCTGCTGCCTGCTGACCACCGAGCTCGTCTAGATTACTGCCAGCGCGTCATAAACCTCAACCTTGAAGAGGATGATTTTCCTTCAAAATTGGTTATGAGTGACGAAGCGCATTTCCATCTCTCAGGGCATGTCAATAAGCAGAATACTCGGTTCTGGGGCACTGATAATCCGCGCATTATTCAAGAAACACCTCTACACCCACTAAAAGTTACTGTATGGTGTGGCATCTGTGTTGACAGAGTGATCGGACCCTATTTTTTCGAAGACGCTGGAGGCAATGCGATAACTGTCACTGGAGAACGCTACAGAACCATGTTACGTGAGTTTTTGATACCCAGTTTGGACGAATTGGGGCTGGAGCACATCTGGTTTCAACAAGACGGCGCTACGGCACACACAGCGCGCGACACTATGGACTTAGTGAGGGACGCTTTTCCAGGCCGAGTTATCTCTCGTTTTGGCGATTTGCCTTGGCCTGCAAGATCACCCGATCTGACCAGTCCAGACTTCTTTCTTTGGGGTTTTTTGAAATCTCGGGTGTATGTGAACAAGCCACAGACTCTCGCAGCTCTAAAAGAAAACATTCGTCAAGAAATAACGAACATATCGCAGGAAGTGTCACGGCAAGTTATGCAAAATGTCATAAATAGGGCTCAAATGTGTATCAACTCTGGAGGTCACCATTTAAAAGACATCATCTTTAAATCCTAATGGTACGAAATTTAATGGTACAAATATACATTTAAAAAAACCTAAATCTAGTTTTCTAATTTAGAAAAAATGTTATAGCCGAACCAAATAGGGTCTTTACTTTTGCGCCACCCAGTATATAAAAATCAATTGCTGTTCGTTAGTCTCGCTAAAACTCGAGAACGGCTAAACGGATTTATCTTTTTTTTATTTTTTTTATTTAGGCATATTAACGGTGTACACACATACATTGTCCTATGAGTAGCAATTTAGTGTAGCAAGCAAATAATAAAAAATACAAAAAAAAATTATCTTGGTCTTGAAATGTTCGTGGAGGTCTAGGAAAGGTTTAAAAGGTGAAAAATATTCAAATACTTGCCGGGAACCGACATCCACGCGGGCGGAGCCACTGGCAAAAGCTAGTAGATTTAAGTAAATAGGTGTTACTTGTGACTCCGGTCACGTTCTGACTGATCCCATTTCCACGACACACAGGAGCCTATATTATCAGATACAATATGATAACCGCGGCTCCACGCATAAAGCACGTATTCGAGATCAAAGTAAAAGAACTGTTCCTCTCTCAAACTAGACAAATGTGTGTTATTTGCCCAAAAGCCGTGTAAAGGCAATTGGGTAAAGATCGCAATCCAGCGATGGCCAGCCTCCACACCTGGAACGATCCGGAGCGAGAGTCACCAGTGGCCTTTATAAGTCTTTACCCAATTGCCTTTACACGGCTTTTGGGCAAATAACACACATTTGTTTAGTCCACACCAGGACTTCCTTGGTGTTGCACACGTCCATAGGCCACGGTAACCACTTTTCATCAGGTGGGTCGTGTGCTTGTCTGTCAGCCAAGTGGTATAAAATAAGTATAAAAAAGCGTGATGGTCACCTTTGCACTGGGGGCAATCAGGGATAGGTTATTCAATTAGTACTGGAATTGTGTTATTAATTTAGCATTAAGGTGACAACGATTTAAAAAAAAAATGTAGGTATTATTTATTGAATGTATTTTGTATACTTGAATAATAGTATAAATCAGTAAATATGTAATTTGTTTACTGTATGTATTGTATATGATATGTATGTTCTTAGTATTTATGTATACTATGTATTTTCTCTGCTATTGCACACTTAATTTTTATCCTTTTGTTGCACTTTTAACACCCTAAAGGTTTTCGGGTCTGAGTAAACTCAATACTGAGTTATGCTCGCCTTTGTAGGTACACCAAAATGTACTTGTGATTGCCTGTTAATATATTATTTTTCTGTGTACAATAAATAATTAAAGAAAGTAATAACAACGCGTTCTACATTCATTGCGAAATAGAAGGAATAAAAATCGGTTGGCATATAAATACATGACCAATAGAGACTTCAATCGCTGGAATCATGCGATCAGGAAGCAAACAGTTATTGAAATACTTTGTTAATAACGAACAATGGTCTAATAAAGCCTTATGAACTTATGCTGGCTGCAGACGTGCACTTGACTCCGTGAGAATAACAGTATAATCACAGTTGGCGCAGTTTTACAACTCTAAAGGTGCTGAGAAACTTAAGCATTCGCTGTAATGGCCGGGGTGCGAGAGATAAGTCTCAGTCAACATTCAACCACCGGTAACCTACAACCCACAGATGTTGTGCGTTTTTAGTCAATTGGAATCCTACATAACCTCCCCCACTGGCTCTGGTAGGGAGAGAAGGGTGTGTCCATGGGGATTTTGCGTACGTAAAAAAATAACATAACATAAACTCACGCCTATACCCCCGAAGGGGTAGGCAGAGGTGCTAGCACCCACATTTCGCCTGATTATGTTTGGATCCCAATGTAATAGGTGGCGAGCCTATTGCAATTAACCGGGCACTTATAAACCTGCGATAAATACACACATAACTTCGAAAAGCATCGAAAAGTCATTGGTGTGTGTCACGGTAAACCATCGAACCTGAGACTTCGTCTCAGCAGTCCATTACCCATACCACTAGGCTACCGCGGTTATTTAAAAAAAATACCTTCTCTTATTATGAGCATACCTACGAATGCTACATTACAGAATTATAAACGACAGTATTTTAGCGAGCATTCTATCGAGTGTTCTGGCGAGAATGGTCGCTAGAATTCTCACGAAAGGACAGTAAATTGTATCTATCTATCTATCTAAAGCGTTCCCTAGAAAGATAATAAAAATATTTGTTAAAAAATTTTTTTATGCAACTTAGGTGGCAGACAAGCACACGGCCCACCTGATGGAAAGTGTTTAACACCAGTGTAGTCACATCCGTGCTGCCGACCCTGTAAGAACAGAGATTTTAAGTGCCTTCAGTGCAGAACACAAAATCAGGACAAGCCTTTGGTCTTCCCACTGACAGCACAAAAACTCTCCAGTGAGCTCTGGCTACCCTACTCACCGCCGGGAACACAACACGAAGTTATTATAACCGCGGTATTCTGTAGGGTGGAGGTACTTCCCCAGTCGGACTGCTCAATTGGGCGAAAATACCGCCGTGTCCTACCTCCTTAAAAAAACTAAAAATTAAAAAAAATAGCTTTATACTTGGTTTAGTTCGTAGTTAAGTTTGAATTTCGAATTTGAATGCTCAATATTTTGTTATAAATGAATGCTCTAGTCTATCAGCACCTTGAGGAAATTTAAAACAGCAGGTTAAGTTTAATATCGAGATGAAAATATAACAATATTTGGTGGGTAGTCTGCGTCGCATCCGGTTTAGAATAGAAATAAACAAAGTTCTTTATTCAACGCTTAGAATAGGTACATTTGAAGATACTAAATTACTTTAAATCTAATTAAATTCTACCAGTTACAGATGTAGATAACCAACTGGTTTCATCTGTGGAAACCCATGGTTGCGAAAATAAAAAATAACCTTAGTATTTTTTCAGCTTGTAATTTATTTCTATTTCAGATTTTAAAAAAAAAGGACTCTGTTTAAATCTAAAATGGCGTAGTCGGTTATTCGACACGAAATAATCACGAATCTATTTTGTGTATTTTTGTTTTACTATTGATATGTTGTACTTTATTAAATAAATACATTTTCAACTGAACTATAATAGTTATCGTTAAATACTATTAAAGTATAGACTCATCTGTTATTTATCTAAATGAATACTTATTTATTATGAGAACCTCACCTACGTCAGTCCACACGCTCCTAATGCCTGTGTGAGCTTACGTTAAATACATTAAAATAGAACTCAAACTGTCATTGTTCCGTATAATGGAGTCACACGTTCCTATTTTTTTTAAAAACAAACTTCACATCGAAGTGGAGATTCTAAGGAGGTTAAAATTTCTCATTTACGAGCTCAAGCTTAACGGTTCTAAATATATATGGAGTATTATCACGTAAACTTCAAATCATCTGAAGAAGCATATTATTATGAATTAACTACTTAGAGGCATACTTAATGGGATATCCCGTTTAAAGGAGTCTTACGCGAGTTTTTAAATCATGAATTCTCGGGGTAACCACATTTTCAGACTACATCTCAAATCAATATCAAATCAAATGCATGGCTCGAAATGTCGGTATTAATTCACCTCTGCGTACCCTACGGAGATAAAGACGTGATTATATTGATTATGGATATATATGGATTAAAATAATTTAGTAATTTTAGCAATACATATTTTACCCAGCGTGGGTAAAATATGTATTGCTTTTAGTCTGCTCCTAATACAAATACCTATCCTAAACTAATTCAACCAAATTTTACACAATTTCTGTGATCAGTGTTAGTGTCTAGTAGATACTGTCTAGTGTCTACTCTCTACACTACAGTCTTAGGTACTTCCAACTACCTATTAATCTGTAGGTAACCGGCATCTATTGTCCAATGATGTCATTCATTACCTCAACGTGACAATACGACACCATTATTATTCCTATAATCCTATTTAAAACTCAAACGGACTGCCTACACAGTTCACCAAATAATTCAATGATGTTAGGTACCATGGCGGCGCCGTTAGTGATCCCATGTTGAATATAAGTTTACACATTTATGTTAAATACTGTGTAGGATTACGTAGGAGCAACATTAGGTAATTTATTGCTTCGTTTCTCGCTGTAGGTTTAAAGAATCTGAGTGTAAATAATTAAATGTTAGTGGGCTACTATAACAGATGATCAAGGACACCGGTGCTTCGGGAATTACCTGCATCGGATCCAGGAACCATAGTCTGAGTGTCATCACTGTGACGCAAGTAAGGACACGAGGCTACACACACTGACCGAATGCCCGGCGTAGGAGACACCGAGGCAGGTCCTCATGACAGCCCTGGGGATAGGAGTTCTCTCACTCTGAACGTTGCCTACCCAACTTTAGATTTTATTTACAGGTACCAAAGTACCTGTAAATTCCCACCGTAGGTGTAGTAAACGTCATACATGTCAAAACATGTATGTATACTACAGTGGTCAACGTATATCTAGGGGGAGAGGAGGGGAGAGACGGAAGACCAATTGCAAGGAACAGACGGCCTATTCTCGTAATTAAAAATATTCCTTAATATTCCTATTCCTCGGCTGATGCTAAAAATTAACGTAATGTCAATGTTCTTTCTTGAAAATTGTATTCCGAGAATACCATTTTTGACATGTAATTTGATTTTGATATAAATATATATATACATACATATAATCACGCCTTTGATCACGGATGATTAGGCAGAAGTGAATTCACACCAACATTTCACCAATCATTATATTCGGTCCCACGTAATAGTGGAACCTATTGCCGTTTTCCGGGCATTATTGTTGATTCTAGCTATACATCTAAGGCGAAATCTGAGCTGTGAATATCTGTCTGATGTTAAACAGCTCTATCTCTTAGTCACCTTGTACGACACCGCATGGGAAGAGATGGGGTGGTTCAGATTCTACACTGCCGGAAACCACGCGGTGCTAGATTGGGATTGAATATTGAATCTTTTTATTAGGAGAAATTGACCTCCGACTCATAAGTTTTTGACTGTCATAAACCTCAAAATACGTGTCATTCCCATATATTCATCATTCTATTCTACGATACGCCGGCTTGTACAATGGGCTGAAGCGATTTCTTCCAGGCAACCTTGGGATGGACAGTAATGTTATAAAAACAAAAGATATGGTGTAGTTAACGACTGAACTTAACGAATTACCACTTATCAATCCCTAGATCCATTTAATGAAATTATTTCTTTTTACACGGAAATATTAGAGTAGATAAAAAATGTATGTCGAGATTTTGCTACATTCATAGTTATATAGTTAATTATAAGTACATAAGTATACATAAAATACATGAAAGTAGACATAATATATGTGTTATAACTGCATCTCTAACACACGTGTATACTCATAAACGCAGATTCCATAGAGCATTAACTTACTTTTTTTTATTATTAACGGCGCGTAACCTCAGTCCCAAAGACATCGTGAACCAAATAAGATTTCTAAACGTAACAACACATACACAGCGAACAAAAACTGACATTACTGTGTATAGCGGAGTATAATTTGCATCTAGCTATTAAGTACGGTACAGACTGGGTACGCAGACGTTTCTGTTTTGCTAGGAATGTCTTAATACCGGGATTCTTGGACCTTGTCTCTTTTCATCATGTAGTTCAAAATTATGGTAGATGATTTTTTTTGTTATACCATTTAGGTGGCAGACAAGCACCAGAGTTGTAACACCAGGGGAGTCAGAGCCGTGCTGCCAACCCTGTAAGTACAGAGTTCTGTGCCGTCAGTGTAGAAGACAAAGCAGGACAAGCCTTTAATCTTCCCACTGACAGCACAAATTCTCCAGTGAGCTCTGGCTACCCTACTCAGCGCTGGGAACACAAAACGAAGTTATTATAGCCGCGGTATTCTACAGAATACCCTGCCCTACAGGGCGGAGGTACTTCCCCAGTCGGAATGCTCAATTGGGCGAAAATACCGCCGTGTTCTATCTTAGATGTACGGCCATATAATGAGATAAGATGAGAATTACTCCGTGAAAACATCTTGACATATTTCTAGAAAACGGCTGGGCATAGGAAGATCTCGTACTATATGGTAGTCCAATATCGGTAGAGAAATTAATGAACAGAACCAAGTTCAGAAAAAATCACGATATATCACCGGGGAGACGTGAGAGAGATGAGATATAACATGTATTTATTTTTTGTAAATTTCACGCAAAAAAAATGAATATTCTGTTTTTTTTTTAAATAACTTGTACCAAAAATATGCACGTGATTTTGGATAGTGGGGATGGGTAGTTTGAAACTTCACCACGTATCACCATAGGGGAGAGGGGGTTAATAAATTGCTAAACAACTAGACTGCCCCTAAAGGACTATAATAATAATAATAATGACGTCTTTATTGTACACCAATTACACATTACACTAGAATAAGTGATATAAGTTCCGTGGCACGTACAGATGGCGGCCTTATCGCTCTGCGGCAATTTCTTACAGGCAACCATAGGATGGAGATAAGAAAATAGGAGAAGAATATTTTAGGGCAGTAGGTGTACATAGAGAATATATAAAGAAAATAAAATAATAAGAATATGGATAGAAGAAGCTCAAAGTAGTGAAAAAGGAATATTAATAATTTATTTTTTTAAACTATTGCGATGTGAATTCATAATTACACAACGGGTCGGGACTTCTCGTTGACCACGGGTGCTGCAACGCACCCGAAACAACGGCAGAAATAGTAAGTTACATGCTTTAGTCGCGAAAAGTCCCGAACCATTGTATAATTATAATTATATCTTTTATGAAATTTGAAAATAAAAAGACATATTTTATCCTCGTTGCAAATAAAAGTATTGTTACTTATTTGGATGCACAGTAAACGTTTAAGTGCCTTCAGTGCAGAACACAAAATCAGGACAAGCCTTTGGTCTTCCCACTGACAGCACAAAAACTCTCCAGTGAGCTCTGGCTACCCTACTCACCGCCGGGAACACAACACGAAGTTATTATAACCGCGGTATTCTGTAGGGTGGAGGTACTTCCCCAGTCGGACTGCTCAATTGGGCGAAAATACCGCCGTGTCCTACCTCCTTAAAAAAACTAAAAATTTAAAAAAATAGCTTTATACTTGGTTTAGTTCGTAGTTAAGTTCGAATTTCGAATTTGAATGCTCAATATTTTGTTATAAATGAATGCTCTAGTCTACCAGCACCTTGAGGAAATTTAAAACAGCAGGTTAAGTTTAATATCGAGATGAAAATATAACAATATTTGGTGGGTAGTCTGCGTCGCATCCGGTTTAGAATAGAAATAAACAAAGTTCTTTATTCAACGCTTAGAATAGGTACATTTGAAGATACTAAATTACTTTAAATCTAATTAAATTCTACCAGTTACAGATGTAGATAACCAACTGGTTTCATCTGTGGAAACCCATGGTTGCGAAAATAAAAAATAACCTTAGTATTTTTTCAGCTTGTAATTTATTTCTATTTCAGATTTTAAAAAAAAAGGACTCTGTTTAAATCTAAAATGGCGTAGTCGGTTATTCGACACGAAATAATCACGAATCTATTTTGTGTATTTTTGTTTTACTATTGATATGTTGTACTTTATTAAATAAATACATTTTCAACTGAACTATAATAGTTATCGTTAAATACTATTAAAGTATAGACTCATCTGTTATTTATCTAAATGAATACTTATTTATTATGAGAACCTCACCTACGTCAGTCCACACGCTCCTAATGCCTGTGTGAGCTTACGTTAAATACATTAAAATAGAACTCAAACTGTCATTGTTCCGTATAATGGAGTCACACGTTCCTATTTTTTTTAAAAACAAACTTCACATCGAAGTGGAGATTCTAAGGAGGTTAAAATTTCTCATTTACGAGCTCAAGCTTAACGGTTCTAAATATATATGGAGTATTATCACGTAAACTTCAAATCATCTGAAGAAGCATATTATTATGAATTAACTACTTAGAGGCATACTTAATGGGATATCCCGTTTAAAGGAGTCTTACGCGAGTTTTTAAATCATGAATTCTCGGGGTAACCACATTTTCAGACTACATCTCAAATCAATATCAAATCAAATGCATGGCTCAAAATGTCGGTATTAATTCACCTCTGCGTACCCTACGGAGATAAAGACGTGATTATATTGATTATGGATATATATGGATTAAAATATATAAGCGAGAGTAATATGTCAGGATCGTAGCAAATGGAGATCCGTGATCTCTGCCTACCCCTATGGGAGACAGGCGTGATTTTATGTATGTATGTATGTATGTATGGATTAAAATAATTTAGTAATTTTAGCAATACATATTTTACCCAGCGTGGGTAAAATATGTATTGCTTTTAGTCTGCTCCTAATACAAATACCTATCCTAAACTAATTCAACCAAATTTTACACAATTTCTGTGATCCAGTGTTAGTGTCTAGTAGATACTGTCTAGTGTCTACTCTCTACACTACAGTCTTAGGTACTTCCAACTACCTATTAGGTAATCTGTAGGTAACCGGCATCTATTGTCCAATGATGTCATTCATTACCTCAACGTGACAATACGACACCATTACTATTCCTATAATCCTATTTAAAACTCAAACGGACTGCCTACACAGTTCACCAAATAATTCAATGATGTTAGGTACCATGGCGGCGCCGTTAGTGATCCCATGTTGAATATAAGTTTACACATTTATGTTAAATACTGTGTAGGATTACGTAGGAGCAACATTAGGTAATTTATTGCTTCGTTTCTCGCTGTAGGTTTAAAGAATCTGAGTGTAAATAATTAAATGTTAGTGGGCTACTATAACAGATGATCAAGGACACCGGTGCTTCGGGAATTACCTGCATCGGATCCAGGAACCATAGTCTGAGTGTCATCACTGTGACGCAAGTAAGGACACGAGGCTACACACACTAACCGAATGCCCGGCGTAGGAGACACCGAGGCAGGTCCTCATGACAGCCCTGGGGATAGGAGTTCTCTCACTCTGAACGTTGCCTACCCAACTTTAGATTTTATTTACAGGTACCAAAGTACCTGTAAATTCCCACCGTAGGTGTAGTAAACGTCATACATGTCAAAACATGTATGTATACTACAGTGGTCAACGTATATCTAGGGGGAGAGGAGGGGAGAGACGGAAGACCAATTGCAAGGAACAGACGGCCTATTCTCGTAATTAAAAATATTCCTTAATATTCCTATTCCTCGGCTGATGCTAAAAATTAACGTAATGTCAATGTTCTTTCTTGAAAATTGTATTCCGAGAATACCATTTTTGACATGTAATTTGATTTTGATATAAATATATATATACATACATATAATCACGCCTTTGATCACGGATGATTAGGCAGAAGTGAATTCACACCAACATTTCACCAATCATTATATTCGGTCCCACGTAATAGTGGAACCTATTGCCGTTTTCCGGGCATTATTGTTGATTCTAGCTATACATCTAAGGCGAAATCTGAGCTGTGAATATCTGTCTGATGTTAAACAGCTCTATCTCTTAGTCACCTTGTACGACACCGCATGGGAAGAGATGGGGTGGTTCAGATTCTACACTGCCGGAAACCACGCGGTGCTAGATTGGGATTGAATATTGAATCTTTTTATTAGGAGAAATTGACCTCCGACTCATAAGTTTTTGACTGTCATAAACCTCAAAATACGTGTCATTCCCATATATTCATCATTCTATTCTACGATACGCCGGCTTGTACAATGGGCTGAAGCGATTTCTTCCAGGCAACCTTGGGATGGACAGTAATGTTATAAAAACAAAAGATATGGTGTAGTTAACGACTGAACTTAACGAATTACCACTTATCAATCCCTAGATCCATTTAATGAAATTATTTCTTTTTACACGGAAATATTAGAGTAGATAAAAAATGTATGTCGAGATTTTGCTACATTCATAGTTATATAGTTAATTATAAGTACATAAGTATACATAAAATACATGAAAGTAGACATAATATATGTGTTATAACTGCATCTCTAACACACGTGTATACTCATAAACGCAGATTCCATAGAGCATTAACTTACTTTTTTTTATTATTAACGGCGCGTAACCTCAGTCCCAAAGACATCGTGAACCAAATAAGATTTCTAAACGTAACAACACATACACAGCGAACAAAAACTGACATTACTGTGTATAGCGGAGTATAATTTGCATCTAGCTATTAAGTACGGTACAGACTGGGTACGCAGACGTTTCTGTTTTGCTAGGAATGTCTTAATACCGGGATTCTTGGACCTTGTCTCTTTTCATCATGTAGTTCAAAATTATGGTAGATGATTTTTTTTGTTATACCATTTAGGTGGCAGACAAGCACCAGAGTTGTAACACCAGGGGAGTCAGAGCCGTGCTGCCAACCCTGTAAGTACAGAGTTCTGTGCCGTCAGTGTAGAAGACAAAGCAGGACAAGCCTTTAATCTTCCCACTGACAGCACAAATTCTCCAGTGAGCTCTGGCTACCCTACTCAGCGCTGGGAACACAAAACGAAGTTATTATAGCCGCGGTATTCTACAGAATACCCTGCCCTACAGGGCGGAGGTACTTCCCCAGTCGGAATGCTCAATTGGGCGAAAATACCGCCGTGTTCTATCTTAGATGTACGGCCATATAATGAGATAAGATGAGAATTACTCCGTGAAAACATCTTGACATATTTCTAGAAAACGGCTGGGCATAGGAAGATCTCGTACTATATGGTAGTCCAATATCGGTAGAGAAATTAATGAACAGAACCAAGTTCAGAAAAAATCACGATATATCACCGGGGAGACGTGAGAGAGATGAGATATAACATGTATTTATTTTTTGTAAATTTCACGCAAAAAAAATGAATATTCTGTTTTTTTTTTAAATAACTTGTACCAAAAATATGCACGTGATTTTGGATAGTGGGGATGGGTAGTTTGAAACTTCACCACGTATCACCATAGGGGAGAGGGGGTTAATAAATTGCTAAACAACTAGACTGCCCCTAAAGGACTATAATAATAATAATAATGACGTCTTTATTGTACACCAATTACACATTACACTAGAATAAGTGATATAAGTTCCGTGGCACGTACAGATGGCGGCCTTATCGCTCTGCGGCAATTTCTTACAGGCAACCATAGGATGGAGATAAGAAAATAGGAGAAGAATATTTTAGGGCAGTAGGTGTACATAGAGAATATATAAAGAAAATAAAATAATAAGAATATGGATAGAAGAAGCTCAAAGTAGTGAAAAAGGAATATTAATAATTTATTTTTTTAAACTATTGCGATGTGAATTCATAATTACACAACGGGTCGGGACTTCTCGTTGACCACGGGTGCTGCAACGCACCCGAAACAACGGCAGAAATAGTAAGTTACATGCTTTAGTCGCGAAAAGTCCCGAACCATTGTATAATTATAATTATATCTTTTATGAAATTTGAAAATAAAAAGACATATTTTATCCTCGTTGCAAATAAAAGTATTGTTACTTATTTGGATGCACAGTAAACGTGGTAGGAAACACAAGCGAACCATGACGGTCCGTTAATTGCGTCCGAAGTCGTCACGTCACTCATGGTAATGCAAGTGATACTGTGCCTTCAGCAGTTATTATGATAATGCCAATTGCCACTAACAGGTATTTTTACATACATATAACATACATATAAAGGATAACTTTAGCTCTTTAGCCCCGGAGGGTTAGGCAGAGGTGAATTAACACATACATTTCACCAATCATTGAATTCGGTCCCACGTAATTGGGGTGAGCCTATTGCTGTCTGCCTGGCACTATTATTGATTCAAACCGGAGTCTGAGCTGTATTTACACATATATTGACTACTGTTAAACATCGTTATTCCTTAGTCGTCTTGTACGACACCGCATGGGAATAGATGGGGTGGCCCAAATTTTATCTCTGCCGGGAAATATACTAATTTATTGCATGCAAAAAATCTGACGTGTTTTTTGCATGCAATAAATTAGTATATTTTAACTGTATCAGTAATAAAGGGTGGGTATGGATGTATAACCATTCAAATGGTGACGGAGAAAGAATACAAGTATCAGCACCCCATCTCATCCGAAGCTTTTCGAAAGATACGACGAACGGAAAAATACGCAGACGTATCAACTGAACTGTGAGAGAAGGAAAACTCGAAATAAAATCCTATACCAACCCGTCTGGCCAGCGTGGAAACAGTAGGCCAAAGTCTCCCAACATTGGGAGAGGTCTAAGCAGTGGACTGCAATGGCAATTGATTGATTGAAGGGTGTATAAATTCTATCAACACCTTCGGAGTCTAAGTCAAGATAAGATAAATAAGCTTTATTGCACGCCAAACAGGATACATATATAGGATACGTACATGACCTACTGGTTAAACAATAGACGAGGCTCTGTAGCAGAGTTTCCTTTCGTGGTCTCTTCAAACCAATCAAAAATAATATGCGGGCCGCGGGCTGCAAGTGTACACTTTGGACGCAACAAGACAATCGCTAGGAGGAGGATGTAAGCTGAATCAGTAATTTTAAACGATTCCAGTTTAAAATATTATAAGTCTGCGGTGTACGTATGTCAAAACTTTAATTTTGGAATGTGGGTGGAATGGTACGATTCGAAATTTCGAGCAATTAAAATTCCGAATTTCAAATAATCGATTGAACATTTAAGTCTGTGGTGTAGTTATAACAAAATTTTAAATTTGGAATCTTGTAGGATGCTTTGATTTAAAATTTTGAGCAATTCAAATCCCGAATTTCAGATAATCAATTGAAAATTCTAGATCAAGTTCATTCAAACTTATAGCTCACTGTAAGATACCCTGCTTTAAGTCACAGCGATCATTGGATTTTAGTGTAGTTTTTTTTTTATGTACAACTTAGGAGGCAGACAAGCACACGGTCCACCTGATGGGAAGTGGTTACCGTGACCTATGAACGTGTGTAACACCAGGGAAGTCACATTCTTGCTATCGACCCTAAAGGAACAGAGAGTTTCTGTGCCGTCAGTGCAGAACACAAAATCAGGACAAGCCTTTGGTCTTCCCACTGACAGCACAAAACCTCTCCAGTGAACTCTGGCTAAAGTACACTAAATCACTTAATGATGATGAGCAGTCATCATCCCATACAATAATTATCATCTGTTTAATCAAACAGTGAGCTAATTTCTAAGTATTGCCAGTGATGTAACGTGGCGTCAGATCACCAAATTTGGACGCATATCGTGTCGTATTCCAAACACAATGAATTACCGTATATGTTCATTTCTTGAGGAAAATTCAATGTAGCGCTTATTCACACAAGATTACGATGCTAGTAGATATGGAGGCTGATCTCAAAGGTGAGGGCGGGAATGAATTAACTTTAAGCTTAACTGTTAAATTGAGGAGATTTAAAATGTAGGTGTTGTGTTACTATATAAGTATTTTCTATTTCTTAGTATTCTAACTGTAGTGTAAATGATTCATAGCAAGAATTGAAGCGTACCGGTTTTTGGATTACTGGTAGACACTGAAAAAAAATTACTTCCCTGATAGCGGTAGAACATTCGAGCATTGCTGGTACACAGTATATTTGTAATGGTCTGGGTATTTCTAAGTATTCTAGATCTCATAACATGCTATGCTTACTTCGGATATATTTCGATAGCGCTGTGTAAAATGTCGTACAATAAATATATTTATTTCTTCAATGGGCCTTAAGGTCATACACAGAAATACTAAAAACCAACGACTAAGACCTAATGAACCGGAGGGATGTTGAAGCTAAGGAGATTTTCTCTGGAATGCCAGAGAAAGCCATTCTAAATTTAAACAAAAAGTAAATAGTATCCAGACAAAGATCTTTTAATAACTAATCATCAATATTATAGCATCTACATAGCGCCGCTGTCTAGAATATCGTAGAATATTTATTTATTTGTAGTAAATGATATCCACGGCATCGTTCATACGAGTTTACTTACTGTTTACTCAAATGTTCCGACCGTTATATGCCGAAACGAGACGTGACTTACTCAGATTGGTGTAATTAAGTTTAATTATTGTAATCAAATTGCTTGTTTTACATATACCGTGTGTATGTAAAGTATTACGTCATTCAAATTATAATTGAGCAAGATGTAATGATACCACAAAACAAAATTATGTGAACCGTTTTTTTTATTACTGGTATCATATATTTATAGGCAGGTTTACTAAGAGCGGTTGCTTGGGACCAAAAATTTGGATTAGTCGCAATGCCCCCCGAAAAATTTAGCTTTATAATAGCATGATAAAATGCAATCATATACATAACCAACATTTTTTCGAGATTCGAAATCGAAAATGGAGGAATCGAAACCAACTCAAAAATTTGCTACTCAGTTTCGTTCAATTCTACATATTTACCTCATAAGAAATTTACCTACGCAAATATATTATAACTATGTTCAACAAAATTACTCCTTTGCAACAAATATAGCGTTGCATGTTTGAATCTTTGGGTTAAAAGAGTAATTTGATTCAAGTGTCGTAACGAAAAAAGTGTTGTTTTGCCCCTTATTAAAATTGAGCATGAAAGAAAAAATGAATCACAGAGTACCTAAGAATTAATATTGTTTTTTAACGAATATTAGTAATCGAAATTACTAATATGCCATGTAATCCCTTCAGCTAAACAAAAGTGCTTGTGTTAGGAGTGGGTTCACGTCGGTAGTGTAATGGATAGGAGTTGAACCTGAGACTACACTAAGCTACCAAGACGAGACTCGTATTACTCTAGTTTCTTTCTTAATCCCAATATCTCTAACAAAGTAAGGTAAAACACTTTTGATATGTAATCATGAAAACCATGTTTATTTTTACTTAACCGCAAATGCAGCGGTCACCTACAGCCTCGTTCGTTGACTCGAGATAGAAAGTTGTTAATTAAGGCGGGTGATCGGCGATTGTGTAACGGAACGCAACAGATCAAGCATGTAGCTGAACAGGGAAATGCCTTTGCCCAGAAAAGTGGACACGTAATTTTCATTGTGTAATAAAACTATAAAGTGTTAAGTTATGGTTAGGTGCGGACAACACCGGCAATGACGTAATCAAATGTTGACATTCGTTTTTCAAATTTATTGACATGTTTCAATTTAAAACTTTCTGTTAATAAACAAATTTATTTAGATTAGCAAGTATGTTGGATCAAATTTAGTAAATAAATTGAAATTTTATCCCCTTCCTGTTGACTCATTGATCTGATATGTATTTTGTACAAATCTTTAGTTTGAATGACAATACAATTTCAATCTTATTGATTGAAAATGTATTGTCATTTAAACTTAACATACAGACTTTGAAACTAAGTTAACTTAGTTTCAAACAAACCAAACTATTTAAATTATAAAAAGTTTTCTTACCTACTTGTTATTTGTTTGTTTTCTATCTGTAAAAAAATTATTAAAGACTTGACGTAGGGACCTGTAAAAAAATAACACAATCCCAAAAGTAGAACATTTACAAAAATACATTCTCACGCGTTTTTTCTCTCAGGGATAAGTTTAAGGTATCATAGTGGAACAAGTATTCCGACAAGATCCCCTAGGACAGGAGATCTTGCTTGAGGTCCGAATTATACTTATTATGATTACCTACATCATTATGAATGTTGTAATCGGATGTTGTCATTCGTTTTCCACAATATTTTGAAGTTTTGACCAGAGTCGTGAGAGCCAGTCGACGAAGGGATCGAGTTATAGAATATATAAGCATGAAGACATTGATACTATTACCGCGGTAGCCTAGTGGTATGGGTAATGGACTGCTGAGACGAGGTCTCGGGTTCGATCCCAGGTTTTAACATGGCACACACCAATGACTTTTCGAAGTTATGTGTATATTTATCGCAGGTTTATAAGTGCCCGTGCCCGGTTAATGGCAATAGGCTCGCCACCTATTATATTGGGACCTAAACATAAACTGGCGAAATGTGGGTGTTAGCACCTCTGCCTACCTCTTCGGGGATATAGGCGGATTTTATGTTATGTTATGACATTGATACTAGACTGCTAGTCAATCCAAGTACAGTACATCATATCATTGTTTTTATTGCTATTGTAATGGGACCTATAATTGGATGATTGGTTATTTGTTAACTGTAAGTACAGGCAACGACATAAAGTAATGAGTGACATCTTAATACAAAATTATTCTCAGAACATAAAGTATTTAATTAATTTAGTATATTGAGCTCAAGTACGACGTCCGCCTTCTACATTAGGAGTAATTGTGCAATTGCAATATCACATAAATATCCATCTATTATCTTATCGTATAGTCGCCGTCAAAAGTGTTAGAACGTTTTGTGAAGAAACGCGAATTAATTGTAATGTAAAGGCTAAATACATATTTGGCAAAATGTTTTTGAAAATGATTTGAATTTAATTTAAAAAAAACAGATGAGAGGGAACATAACGCGTTTTAATTATAAAGTCACTCAAACATATTTCACAAAATTAATACTGGTATACATGTGTAATTTCACAACTACCCACATGTGATATACGTTTGAGTGTCGCAATGATATAAAGGAATGTTTTTAAATGTCATTGTAAATCTTTGAGGGTGCCGTAAGGCTAGACCGGTCAGGTCTAATAACAATTAAAAATACTGTGGAAAAGTACAAGTGAGTTCTCAATATGTGTAACAACAAATTCCACCAAGTGCCATCAATTAACAGTATCAATAGTTATCTACCTATATTAGCTTTTTTTGTTTGTTAAGTGTATTTAGGTACATTAGGAGTATTTATCGCAGGTTTATAAGTGCCCGGTTAATGGCAATAGGCTCGCCACCTATTACATTGGGACCTAAACATAAACTGGCGAAATGTGGGTGCTAGCAAGAAGTAGCCGAAATAAGTTTAAGTATCACTTTCTAAGCTACATTTGTCTGTGACTGTACCGTGTTGTCCAAACGAGGCATAATTTATAGCCACAGCTCGTATTGCAACCGGGAAACTGAATTTTATTGTGATTGAAAGGAGTTACGTAACTCTATGGTCAATTAACATACTGTCTCATGAAATGTCAAAATGTGAACCATATTGAAATTGAGTTACTAAAAGGCCTCGGCACCATAATAGCCTATAAGTACATAATAACGACTAAAAACCACCAAAATATCATATAAGTGCTTGTTTGAAAGCTCCGTTCACATAAAATTACTATCAAATTTAATAATAAATAGCTAAAAAGTATTATTCATTTGATAGTTATTATAATATAATTTCATTTTGGTCTCTTTATTTCACAGCCTCACAACACATGCCTAATACTATATTGAATTAATTCTAAATCTTGACTTTATAACCCAATAAGTTCCATAAAATGCATTTGTAATTAAAATTTTACTAGTATTAACTGTTACCAGTACCGATAAATATTTAATATACTTAAATAAAAAATTTAGTTTTAATCTGCTATAAAAATATTTTAAAGCTACGGTAAACGCTAATAAAAAAGAATACATTTGAAATTGTTCTTAGTTTAAAAAATATCAATGACAATTAAATATAACTTTTAATGGCAAAAGTATTTTCAAACGGCCACTTGATACGTTCGATTACACAATCAAGAGCAACTTATTATTTTTGTTTATGGTTAGTAAAAGATGTTTTGAAAATGGGGCCAGTGAGCAACTCTTGGACCGGTAATTAACTCTGTTAATAGACTACTTGGATGGCAGCACAGATAGATTTTCTTGTAAAGAATTCCAGTTAGAAAAAAATCACGCACGCGGAGACCGTTGTGACTGGAAAGCGTAAAGTGTGGAGCTCGATCGTAAGAGCGAACATATTATGTTACCAATCATACATACATACATACATACATATAATCATGCCTTTATCCCCAGATTCGTATTCTAAATACCTCACCTAACCTAACCCAGGTTAGGTGAGGTATTTAGAATACGAATTACATTTCAAGGAAGTATTTAAAATACAAATACAAAATGCGAATTTGTATTTTAAATACGTATTTTAATTACAAATAATTCGAATACTGCCCAACCCTGCCTAGAGGGTTAGGCAGAGGTGTATTAACACCCACATTTCACCACCAATGCGGTCCCACGTAATAGGGGGTGAGCTTATTGCCGTCTTTCGGGCACTATTTTAGACTCATGTCATGCACCTGAGGTCGAGTCTGGGCTGTATATATCTGTCTGGTGTTATACAGCCCTATCCCTAAGCCGCATGGGAAGAGATGAGGCGGTCCACATTCTACTCTGCCGGGAACCACGCGGCTTTTTACCAATCAATTGTTTATTATCATCATTTGCAGTGAATTTGTTACAAGTATTATTATACTCTCAGCTTTAATAACCATAATTTAATAATAGAATTATTGTCCGTAATTCTAGTCAGTTCTAATTTTAGTTAAGAATTTTCACACGGTTCAAGTGGCTGCTACCTACATCTCGCGGTTTTATCGGTTTGTTTTTATGACAAAAAAGTGTAGGTAGATGCTATCTCAATTCTGAGTTACAATCCTAACCTTTAGGCCGTTACAGTGCTATGAATGACACTCATAAATGGGATTTATCTTAATACCTTCAAATTCTACTTTATTTTGAAACATAGGACAACACGTGCCGGGCTTAGGTGTCACCCGCATACGGTGCAGACTATCCGATCAAGAACCAAGCGGTTCGGGAACTTTGTAGCACCATTAAGGCCTGGAATTCATTACCAGCTTACGTGTTTCCTTTTTCCTACAGTCCCGGGTCCTTTAAGCGGTGCGAAAAAAGCATATGATGAGGCCGTCAAGCTGAGTGTCACCATTGTAACATGGTATATGTAAGTAATGGTGACCCTTTTTTCTCAGACTTTGCCTTCAGCTTACCATCAGGCGACGCGAAGTCTAACGTGTCCTATATAAAAAAAGATAGAAATACAGTGGTGGTATTTTACAAAAAAATATCAGCCGTGTTCAGCCATAGGTATTGGATTAAGAAAATTTGGGATTATATTTAGGATTTAAATTTACCTCGCTGAGTTCCCTCAGGGTTCCATACACGTGGCTGCATTACTCTTGCTGGATATACCTACCTATTTAATCGATCTTCCTTATCCCTGTACTTTTTTTTTTAAATCGAGAGTTACGAGATCATCCTAAGTGCTATATAGTGTGATTGAAGTGATGATGAGAATTGTTCCTTGAAGGTGGTCTCCTATTGTGTTAAGCTAACTTGACTTGATCACCGAACCACAGTAACAAGGGATATTTGATTTTTAAATTTGATAGATATTACGATAGATATTTTCATAATATCTACGCATGAAATGTTTTGACTACTCATTACCTACAACTAAAAAGTGGCAGTACCAGCCTGAGTGAATTTCCGGATAGTTATATTATGATGTAAACTATTTTAATCCGACGCGACGCCAAATATTTAAATTGAATGAAACTTCAAAAATTCGAATGAAAGATTTGTTTTGCAGTTACGTTATTGCATTTCTAGCTGAATACGTAATTCTACTGTATATTTAATAGGTACGTCAATCCGCACAAAAGTAAAATATTTAAATTTCTAACTTTTTAAAGAATAATTCAAAAACATGCCTCTGATAAGATAACAAAAATGAGAAAACTTTCATAATTTGTATCAACACCGGAATTCTTTCTACTACTGGCTTACCTTACAGATGTTGATAGCAGTTACGAAATTTGAATACGCAACGTACGAAAATAGTAAAGTTATTCATTAGCGTATTTATTCATTAAAAAAATAAAAAATATACCATAAACAACACAAGATTTGCTGAAAAATAATGAAACAAAACAATATTTGTGTTCAAAATTCGTTATGCCTAGTAACCATGAAACGTTGATAATAATAATAACGTAATAAGTAATAAAATGAATAATGACGTAATCTAAAAAATATACAAATTAATTTAAGAAACGAAAATGTTATTCTTTCTTTAGTCACGGCTGAACTTCGTTCACTCGCTCACTCCAACAATACATTCGAAAAAAGAATTTTCAAAAGCGATACTTGTCTATGACCTTGTCATCTAGTGTATAAAAGTGAGTGGCTGGCAGATATCCTATTGTTAAACTTGAACTCGTAATGGCGGGCGGGTCAATGTATCACATTAGCGTGCTAATGGACGACAGTTGCTTTTTATTGCTATTGTTCTGCTTTTAATGTATCTATCCTAATGATGATTTAGAACTGGCCATTTTTAAGGCTTTTTATTTTTATATTATATGGCTGTAAAGCAGAATTATCATCATTGCTAACTTTCACAAAACTTTGTTCGGTAGGAGTAAATACCTAGGTGTACAGATCGGAACTTAACTTTTTTTATTGAAATATGGCGAGGTCCTAATAGAAAGAAAGAGTTAGGAGTGTTAGAACTGAACAAAAGTGTCATTTATTTTCTTTCCGGTAAGTAAAGGTTTTTATTGTGCTGATTTCGTGGATTTTCAAACATACAACCAAAAACGATCGATACCAAAAATTCAGACTGCATTGCACCAGTAAATATACGTTTAGTGAAATTTATTAAGTTAAACGTAATAACGGAGTTAAATTCGACTTAATCCCGACTTCTGTCATTCTTAAGCAATCTGATATTCGTTCTTAGGTAACCTAAAATATATCTACTAATCGAACTGTATTTATGGATCATAAAAAAGGAAAATAACATACAATTTATGAAAAAGAAATGTATTACAAAAATAAATAATGATGACGAGTGTTTACATCAATGTTGTTTTTGATAAAATATTCGTGATAATACAGCAATGTTACTACTCTGTGTACCTATTTAAGATACACAAATTTCAGTTGGAACGATAACCTTGCCACAAAATGATAACGATTGCTGAGTCTCCGATTTCTGGCGTGTCGTTTTGTAACAGCTGATTAACTGTACAAAATTACAAGCCAAAACGCCCATTTAAAAATGATCAAAATTCAGTCTTGTTCTTATCTCAATCTATCAAATGTCAAAATCGTTCACGATTTCATTGAAAAATCTTGTACTATAGAGTTACGGGATTACCGTTTAAGATATTTGAGAGGTAATGATTAGATCGAGACTAAATTTTGACTATATTTTAATCACGAAAATTTACCTTTACATCTTATCTCTATAGTTATATTGACTTTGAGGCAACTGTTACTTCTGAGGAAATATATGTTGATCTTAAAAAATAAGGTATCGAACAGAATGGACAACCGTCTCCATTAAAAACTGAAACAGGAACTTAAAAAGGTAATGAAGGATATTTACGTATTGTATAACCTAATACGTGCTGATTTCGTAACTTGAAAGTAAATAAATAACCTGTTATTTCACGATAATATACGATTGAAATAATAATCAGTTAATAAAAGATAAACTTACTGTATTGCTAACCAATTATATAAATTTATTGATCGTTAACTTTATCACATAAATTAACTTCATCCTCTAATTACACTTTCAAGTTCTTCGTTATGTGCAAATAATACACTGAAATTCTTTTTCAAAATGTATTACGTAGCATTTACCTACGTCATTACCAGTTGACTAGGACAGGGCTTTGACTTATATAATTACCTAATTTAATCTACTTATCACACACCCAAAAATTAACGTTACCAAGCAATATCGAGATAAGATAAAATTAGGAATAAACTTCAAATGATAATTCAATCATCAACCAAACATTATCACAACAAATTAAGCGGTAAAAATGTTTATAGCATGATTGTAACAAAATCAGAGTTCACGATAATTCGATAACACACTTCAACACTAGGATTATAACCTCACATTCTGAAAATACCGAATTTACTTTCCCTAAACGGCGCATTCAAAGCAGCTGTCAAACTCAGACCTATTACTTTTCTAGTGTCACTTGGGGCAATAATTCCATCATCCCAAAGCCTAGCCGTACTGTAGTAAGGACGGCCTTCTTTCTCAAACATCGCTTCTAAAGGTTCCCTTACTTTCTTTTCATCTTCATCAGTCCATGGTTTTCCTTCTCTCTGTGCCTTCTCCTTAGCTACTAATGATAACACTGTAGCAGCCTGAGGGCCACCCATAACCGATATCCTCGCATTAGGCCACATGTAAAGGAAACTGGGTGAGTAAGCGCGGCCACACATTCCGTAATTTCCTGCACCAAAACTGCCTCCAAGTAATACTGTAATCTTGGGCCCCTTGAAGCAACTGACTGCAGTCACCATTTTGGCACCATTCTTTGCAATACCTCCGGCTTCTGCGTCACGGCCAACCATAAAACCAGTAATATTTTGAAGGAAAAGTAATGGTATCTTTCTAGCTGCGCAGAGTTGAATGAAGTGAGCTCCTTTTAGGGCAGCTTCTGAATGTATGACTCCGTTGTTGCCAATTACACCAACAGGATGCCCATACATGGACGCGAAACCACATACCATCGTTTCCCCATAAAGTTCTTTAAATTCATGGAATCTACTTCCATCCACTAATCTGGCTATGACTTCTCTAACGTCATAAGGTCTTTGAATATTAGCACCTACGATGCCATGAAGATCTGAAATATCGTGGACGGGATTATCAACCTTTGTTGGTTCAATCCTAGCCGTTTGAGCGTTATTCCAATTTAAATTAGCTACTACATTTCTAGCCAAATGTAGAGCATGTTCATCATCTAACGCGTAATGATCAGTCACACCAGATTGTCTGCAGTGGAGATCAGCACCTCCCAGGTCCTCGGCAGATACTGTTTCACCCGTAGCCGCTTTCACTAGAGGTGGGCCAGCCAAGAAAATAGTGCCTTGATTTTTAATTATGATACTTTCATCTGACATACTGGGAATGTACGCGCCACCAGCAGTACATGACCCCATAACTACAGCAACTTGAGGTATTCCCTCCGCGGACATGTTAGCTTGGTTGTAGAAAATTCTTCCGAAATGTTCCCTATCTGGGAACACATCTGCTTGGTCGGGTAAATGTGCACCGCCGGAATCTACGAGATAAATGCAGGGAAGTCGGCATTCTTGGGCGATAGCTTGCGCTCGTAGTTGTTTCTTCACTGTCATAGGAAAATAAGTGCCTCCCTTAACAGTGGCATCATTAGCCACAATCATACAATCCCGACCGTACACTTTGCCAATAGCTGTGACAATACCGGCACTTGGAACTTGCCCTTTGTACATATCCGTTGCAGCGAGTGTGCTCAGTTCTAAAACATCGCTGCCTTCGTCCACTAACCGGTTAATCCTGTCCCTGACGAGCAGTTTTCCTCTCGCGGTGTGCCTCTTTACAGCTTGCTCCGGTCCGCCTTTGATGGCGTCATTAGTTTTCTGCCGAAGTTCATCGAC
The DNA here is from genome assembly GCA_963662185.1 of Eilema griseolum. NCBI lineage: Eukaryota > Metazoa > Arthropoda > Insecta > Lepidoptera > Erebidae > Eilema > Eilema griseolum. The sequence continues at coordinate 18,531,028 of OY759248.1, read as the reverse complement.
GAGCTCATCCATTCGCGCTTTATTCTCTATGTAGTAAGGATCGGATCGGTTCGGCTCCGTGCCTATGACGGTCGCGTGATTACGGCATTGGTTGAAGCGCCGTATCCCTCTAACAAGTTTGAACATTTTTAAATGAATATCGAGTACAGAATGAAACACGACCGGTCGGCGTGTCGGTGCCGCGCTACTGCCGATAAAGTTGCACCGTTATCTAGACGATTAAGTCGTACAAAACAAAATTCCTCGCTCGACGACCCTCCCGCCTCGCGATAAAAACTAGCATAATATATTAAATGATAATGCGTACCCATTGTTACCGATAGCTATTTACGTAATATTTACATACGAAGAGACGACTCGGTAAGTTCATTCATTCGTTCCGAACCTGACCGATAGCCGAGCGAAAACAATCGGTCGCCTCCCATAAATATTTATAAATAAGTATCATTATTTTAGTTATGTTACTTTTCATTGAAATAGAAATGATGATGTCATACTACTTACCTACTTTAGATACTTAATGCTGGCCTTGTAAAGGAGTTTTATTTTAAAACTATAAAAACATTATTTTCATTTCCATGTTAACAATAAACTATTAACTAAAGACTTGATTACAAATCAGACTTATAGTTAATTTGTTACGTTGTTAAGGAAAATTTGATTGAGATATGTACACCTATACAATATTCCAAAACAATCAATGCTCATAAAGAAAGACTCGATAGAAATTTTAAAGCATTTAGTATCTAGCACACTGTATCTATCCCGCATTTAGTATTTAAAGCAATTTTAATGTTAAAGCATTTAAGACTTGTCCTGCTTTGTCTTCTACACTGATGGCACAGAAACTCTGCGCTTGCAGGGTCGACAGCGTGAGTGTGGCTCCTCTGGTGTTACACACGTCCATAGGCCACGGTAACCACTTTCCTTCGGGTAGGCTTCGGGCGTGTGCTTATTTGCCACCTAAGCGGTATAAAAAACTGCCTATAAAAATAAAATTTACCGCCTGAACAGATTCAATTTTTTCTATATCTTAATTGGAAAGACTCTTAGCTTAATACGGTACTTATTTCACACAGTATTATCACGATTATGTGCCAATTTGCAATTTACAATATATCTAAGTAATTATTTCAACACAAGATTTGTAAGAACTATTTACGATACATAAGGACGGAGTACTTCAACTTATTTTGTGTCATTACTTCCTTTTGTCGTCTAAATATGTTTGTCTTAATACACATAAAAACAGAATAATAGCGACGATGGACTAAATTTATCGTTTTCAATGTCAAATGTAAAACAATTGTTTCTTTGGCAGCTAGCTAGGTTCCCAGCAACTTTGCACACGTGGATGTCTGTTTTCTTAGACTCTCTTGTTTCATATCAAGCTTCAGATCCCCTAGACAAATGGCACAATCTTTAGTAGCCAGAGCTTGCTCTTTTTTTTTTACGTGCGCAAAATCCCCACGGATAGGGATATCCGTGTTCCCCGTGTCCCCGTGTCCCCCACCGGCTCAGGTGGGGGGCCCCACCTGAGCCGGTTGAAGAGATTATGTCGAACTCGAACCGACTAAACCGCACGCCGCCTATGGGTCGTTTTTGGTTGCCGAAGGTGAGGTTGACAGGCATATCCCTCGCACCCCGGCCGACCCAGGGCCATCTATCACGATCTGGCCCTCTCCTCTGTGTGTGGTGTGGGGGCTACAGAGTCCCCAACTCGTCCCCGGAAAAGGGGAGGCGTGCGAGACGCGCCACTGCCGCGGCCTGCTTTTGCCAGGGTGACAGGCGGCTCCACCCGTCACTCCCACCAGAGCTTGCTCTAGAGATTTTGTGCTTTCAGCGAGAAGACCAAAGACTTGTCCTGCTTTGTCTTCTGCACTGACGTTACAGAAACTCTCTGTTCTTATAGGGTAGGCAGCACAAGTGCGACTTCCTTGGTGTTGCACTCGTCCAAACCCCACGGTAACTACTTTCCACCAGGTGGGCCGTATGTTTGTCCTGCCACCTAAGTGGTATATATATAAAAAATAACAAAATAATCAATGTATGGAATCCACATTCTTGATTATTCTTTTCTGTTCTATTCCACCTACTATATTTGTGCAATTACATCACTATAAGCTCAGAAGTTTAGTCGTGAAATCGATACAAACAGACATGTGGTTAGATTTGTATTCGCAATTCTAATTTTAGCGTGAATGATCGCATCGTGCATCGCTCTTATATGTCGTGATAGGGGGTCGATTCCAGAATTGGAATATTGTCAGTTACAGCATGGGGTCTCCAGCATGGCGCTTCGTTTAAGATGAGTATAGTTACTTTGAAGCACGTGAAAGTTACAACCATAGGTAATAAATAAATAAATATTCCATGACATTCTACACAGCGCTATCTAGACCCACGGTAAGTATAACTTAACTAACTTGTGTTATGGGATTTAGAGTACAGATAAACATACTTAGATACTTTTTTTTGTAAATACATACATACATACATATTATACATAGAAACACCCGGACCAATGCAAATACACAAAAACAAACTGAGCGGGAATCGAACCCGCACCCCCTGCATAGCAATCGAATGCTTTACTGCTACACCACCGTGGTCTACTTACTTAAATAGTATTGTCGAAAGTTCACGTAAATATTTTCAATGAATTCCATCGCGATTTTTTTTGTGCTAATTCGTATCTGCAATAGAGGAATATTGTAGACCGCGGACACAATTCATGAGAAACGCGATATATAAAATAAAAAATAAAAATAGTTTACTTTGTAATACATCGGCAGATACAAAAGACATCCGCATAGAATGACAACGAACCTACCTACATCGATTACATTGCCCACTAAAAAAAAGATATGATGTTGCCACGTTCTCTTACTATTGATAGCATAGTAGGTTTGTACAGTTATGGTGGCAAAAACTCTCATCAACAGAATCCATCTACGTTCACTGGGACATCAGTAAGTAGGTACTGTGAGTTCGCATTAGAATCGCAAAATTGATTGCTCTATGATATTCGGGCCATTTTTTTTCCATAGCATCGGATGACACCGTTTCTCTGGAACCAATCGCATGAAAAATATTTGTTTGTTCTTTTAATATTAACTGTTGATGGCCATTGAACTTGGCGGTTTGTTGAAAGTAATCGTTGTTTTACTTTTTACGTTTTTTTTCATTTTGAATTAGAAATCAATGAAATTAGTGAAGTAATTATGTGCTGCAGAATGAATCTCAAGTTTTGAACTGATTGAAGTCTCCTCTATCTGTAGAGCAAATGCCGTCCCAACTTATCATATCATAAGTCATTGTGTTCTCCCTCCGGACCGTGACCTTTTTGGGCCTTCTTTGGAACCCTTTTTTATACCACTTAGGTGCCAGACGTGCATACGGCTGGTTACTGTGGCCTATGGAGGTGTGCAGCACCTGAGATGAGTCACACTCGCGCTACCGACCCTGTAAACACAGAGATTTTCTGTGAAGACAAAGCAGGACAAGCCTTTGGTCTACCCACTGACAACACAAAAAACTATCCAATGAGCTCTGGCTACCCTACTCACCGCCGAAAACACAACACGAGGTTATTATGGCTGCGGTATTCTGTAGGACGGAGGTACTCCCACAGTCAGACTGCTCAATTGGACGGAAATTCCGTCGTTTCCTACCTCCATCATTTTGCCATGATCACAGTTTTCTGTGTTTTATGATTGGTCACAGAATTTCAGAAAGGTTGAAGCGTAGACATACATACATATAATCACGCCTTTATCCCCGGAGGGTTAGGCAGAGGTGAATTATCACCCACATTTCACCAATAATTGTATTCGGTCCCACGTAATACGGGGTGAGCCTATTGCCGTATTTCGGGCACTATTGTTGTAAGCCATGCATCTAAGGCTAAGTCTGGGCTGTATATATCTGTCCGATGTTAAACAGCCGTCTCCTTTAGTCGCCTTGTACGATACCACATGGGAAGAGATGGGGTGGTCCAAATTCTACTCTGCCGGGAACCACGTGGCGCTGAAGCGTAGATTAGACACTTCATAGCCTAAATGTAATGATGTAAGTAATTAGTTATTTACCACCTAAAGCCAACTTACTTTGCAGCGTAAAAAGGAATGCCCGTTAGAAGCCAATCGTATTGCACAGTATGTAATAAATCTATACAGCTTTGTGATTTAACAATACCAACACTTCCTCTAAGTTTTACATTCCTTTAGTATATCTATTGGTAATCTCAATTTCAAAAGGAACGCAGAAAAGAATGGTCGCGTTTCGCTCCGACATTCCGCAATATAATTAAACCAAAAAAAATTACACACTGTGCTGATAATCCCGCGGGCGATCTATCAATAGATAAGTGGTTGTATGGACGGTCTAATCGGCTGCGCAAGCGCAGGTGAACGACATTGCCGTTTCACTTTCATCCCGCCAGGTGGCGACACTTTCAATCGTGATGATCTGATCAGTGTAATGGTCGTTAATCTCAGTTGACACGTGACGGTAAATTACATTGATTTAGTTACGCTTCTGAATGATAACATGACGTTGATAAATCACTTAGCTTACAACTGCATGCTCACTTTATTTTTAATTAATAAGGTATCAAGTGCGAGACAGATACGCGTAATTAGGGTGCTAGATCACTATAAGCGTGTATTGAGAACGCTCGTACATTCAAAATTGAATATAATGTAGCAATGCAGCTGATTACTAATTATTTTGTTATTACTAACCTAAATATATTTCTATAAATATTATTTCCATAGATAATCTCAGGATGGGTGACCATTCTGAACACATTAACCGCTCGTTTTCACTAAGAAATAAGTTGTAACTTGTTTGAAACAAAACTTGTTGAAGACATGTAGATGACAAGTCAAAATACAGTACTTGTTTTTTATACATTTATTGAGACTGTCTTAGATACTTTTTCGTTCACAAAATATGTATAGCCAACAAGTTGTAAGCAATTATAAATGCGTTCACACTGAAGCCAACTTATCAACTTGTCAAATGCATGTCTTATTCCTATGTGAAATCGAGGGGTAAGACCTCTCCGTACCTTAGAGAGCACGTTAAGCCGTCGGTCCCAGTTGCCATACAAACATCTATGGAAATTATTATGGGTAGTTAGGAGGCCTGAAACGTCTGATAACTGGTCTAACTACATAACTTCGATAGCATCTGTGGGTTGTGAAGATCAGATGGCTGTCGTTTTAGCTAGACTGGAAAACCGACGCTAATCAAATTAGGTAAAGGCTCAGAGAATAATTACTTCATAGGTATTACCTAGGTTATTAAAATATAATGCAATAGGAGTAAGTAATTTATATATTTATTGACTTGATATTAATTATGACAATTTGTTCCCAGGACCGAGATGAACAGACCAAACTAGAAATGAAACACCGGCAAGAAGAAGATGACTTGTACAGAAAATTCTCCAAACACCGCGAAGAGGAAAACAGAAGAATACGAGAAGAAATACAGGTAATATGTCTTTTTGGATATCATTACAGCCCCCTAGACAAGTGGAAATTCGTAGGCCGTATTGTGGAATAGAATGATGTATGTATGAAATTGATCGTTTATATCAATCGTCAATGTATATCAATCCCATGTCCATCAATCTATATTCTATGCTACAGACGGATTCCCATTTGTCTAGAGAGAGAATTTGATGACATATCCGGACAAGGTGTATTTTTTATTTTATTTTTATAAACAAATACTTTAATTTTAAAAAAAAGTTACCTATTTACACTTAATATATTTTAATCTATGCTAATATTTACATTAATAAAAAATAATAATTAAGTATAAAAATAAAATGTAATTAAAAAAAAAACAAAAGTTAAAATGCATCGTGGAATTCCTCCGCATCGCATGCCTCTTGTGGTAGCGTTCCCAGAAGACTGGCAGCAGCAGCTTATTCTCTGACCTAAGAAGAGGCCAGCACTCTCATCACGAGAAGCGTCGACCCTACGCTTCGCCCTGTCAGAGAGATTTCTCTAACAGGGTGTTTTAATTGATTGGTTTAATATCTACTCAAAGGAAAAGCCTAATCTTGAACCTGACAAGACTTAATCCAGTAATGAGTAATCCAATGTAGGGTAGCCAGTGCTCACTGGAGAGTTTTTGTGCTATCAGTGTGAAGACCAAAATATATATCCTGCTTTGTCTTTTACACTGACGGCACAGAAACTCTCTGTGCTTACAGAGTTGGCAGCGCGATTGTGACTCCCTTGGTGTTGCACACGTTCATAGGCCACGGTAACCACTTTCAATCAGGTGGGCCGTGTGCTTGTCTGCCACCAAGTGGTATAAAAAATCCTAATACTACTTCTTTTCTTTAAAAATGTGAACCTCGTAGGTGTTGTGTAGCGTTTGCATTTTGTGAGGACATTCAATAAGTATTTCTTTATGTTCACGAATTCCACTTTGGCAACATGATAGACTATTCTATTCTAAATCAATGCTTTTCGAAGAATACAACCAATTGGCAACTTGTAAATGCCGATAATAATGATGCTAGTCACGTAGCTCAAGTCCAAGCGACATAGCGTCTAAGTCGTAAAATTTACGGTCTAAGATTCCAATCAAATCACGACACCGATGAGACCATGATTCTTTAGTTAATTTCTTGGTGAAAGTTACAAATTTTCTCGTTAACTCTAAATTAACATTAAGATTTTTCAAGTTACCATAAACTATCCCACAAATGGCAATAGCTTGTATGTCTTATCCAGTACCACTAGCATGAATTTCTATCGAAATCGTATCGTAAACGTAACGAGAGAACGGAGCATTGTGATTGGCTGCTTGTCTACTATGAACCTGTTGGTGTGAGAAACCGGCCAATCGCAATGTTCCGTTCTCTCGTTACGTTTACGATACGATAGTTTTTCGTATTAGGGGTACAGATCTCAAATTGGAAAAACAATGGGAAATTTGTACCAAAAATCTAAAGCTACGGACCTTTATACTTTTGATGCAATATCATCGCCTTCAGACTTGTTGGGTGTATTCCCCCACTTTTTCATGGAATAATACCTTCTTCATGACGAAATTCTCGACCGACAAATGCTAAAAATCCATTTATGTCTTTAAATATGTTTTTCTTCTACCTACAGGATGAATGGGAACGAGAACTAGAAAGGTTGACGAACAGATTCCAACAAGAAATGCAAGTGAAAAAGAGACGACCAGATGCAGAACTGGGAGCGCTCACGTTACGTCATCAGCAAGAGAGAGCAGATTTGGAGAAGAACATGACATTACGAAGAGATAAGAAGAAAGAGAGTCTCACAAGAAAAATGTTGGAACATGAACGGTAGGAATGACTTCTATTTTTGATCCAACCTGGGAATTTCATTAATGAGTTAAATTTAAATAATGGAGCAATTGATTTTTTCAACCAATACTCCACAGCACAAAAACCTAACTAAGCTAAGTCAGATCTTAAGCATATCATCTTGAACAAACGATACAAATGTAATTACAACATAAAGTACCGTATAAAGTAAATAATATTTTTTATACCACTTAGGTGGCAGACAAGCGCACGGCCCACCTGATAGAAAGTGGTTACCGTGGCCTATGGACGTGTGTAACACCAGAGAAGCCACACTCGAACTGCCGACCCTGTAAGCACAGAGTTTCTGTGCCGTCAGTATAGAGGATAAAGCAGGACAAGCCTTTAGTCATCCCACTGACAGCACAAATTGTCCAGTGAGCTCTGGCTACCCTACTCACCGCCGGGAACACAACAAGAAGTTATTATAACCGCAGTATTCTGTAGGGCGGAGGTACGTCCCCAGTCGGACTGCTCAATTGGGCGGCAATAACGCCGTGTCCTACCTCCTATAAATAATAAAGCACTACAACAAATGCCAATTCCGATATTAACTATAACAATAACAGGATCAGCAGCAAACTATTGAAAGACAACCAATATCATATTTTTTAACCATTTCGTTATATCTCTCCAGGGCAGCAACTGCAGCGTTAGTAGAAAAACAGAGCCACGAGATGATGGAATTAATCCAGGAACGACGATCAGAGTACATGGCAGCTTCCTCACTGTACGTGGACGGTGAAGAGGCGCCCCCATACCCGTCAAGAGCACCCCCACCCCAGCCCCCGCTGGTGTCTAAGTTCCACATCTACACGGACCCAGCAGAATTCGCTGATGTCGACAAAATTGCTATTTCGGTAAGTACTGACAAAGTTGAACATGGAGACAACGACGTGTAAACATAGTTGTCCTATGATGATACCGACTGATCCGCATGTGTGAAATTTTGTTAGTTTCTGGAACTGGAAAGCTATAATCCGGGAACGTTCTAATTTTTGGTAAACATGTTCCTTAAGAGCAATTGTGTTCCCCGTAGGTCATATCATTACTTACCAGTGGGTGATTTCAAGTTCTGACATGAGCCTATCAGTAATGAAAAAAGCATCTAATTTTAAGGATCTTTCTATGTTGCCGACCGGGGTGTGAGGGACATGTCTCAGAAAATCTCACCTCTGGCAACCTGCAACCGTGTCAACACAGTCTGCGTGCGTTTTAGTCGGTTCAAGCCCGACATAACCTCCCCCACCCCGGTGGTGGGGGTATACGTGGGGATTTTGCGCATATAAAAGAGGTTCTTTCTATGTTCTCGCCTTTTTGAAATTAATCATTTTTCAAACTTGTTGATTCTATATGGAATCGTCAAGAGCATTGGCAAATGAATTAAAAAAAAAATTGAATCGTCAAGAGAGACTATTTAACCAAATATCATAACTATTTCAGGTAGCGCAAGAAGACCAAAAAACATTCACAGACTTAGTCCGGCAACTTGTGGGTAGGTGCGCAAGTGACGTGGAAAAAGCACGAACTATTTTCCGTTGGATCACCGTGAAGAACCTAAATAACATACAGTTCGACGACAACCTGAGAGGAGACTCACCGCTAGGGCTGCTTAGGGGCATTAAACACGGAACAGAAAGTTACCATGTGCTGTTTAAGAGATTATGCAGGTAAATATTTCTTTGTTAGAGTACTTACCAAATTCCATAGGCTGGTTGCCAACTATCCAAAATAGTGGCCAGGTCGATAGGGAATTCCTCCTCTAAATGGACTGCTGAAATGTATTTTTCTCATATTACTTATATAGAGGGTAATTATAAAATCCATACAGGGTTCGCTAATTTCCTAAAATTCAAAGTTTCAGATATAACAGATAGAACTTTCTGAATCTTATACTTCTGAACTTCTCGTTATCCCATTTTGCATAATGCGCGTCTAAGGGATGTACATTATCACGTGATGTTTTCCAACCGCAAAATAATCACGGGTATTCTTTTGGTACTTATCAAAAAAAAACTGAAATTTCACTTTCTTCGTGTGTAATATAGAAAAAATAGTGATATTTCGTGATTTTTTCCTAATCCCCTCCCCTCTGCCCTCCTGTTGAACCTTAAGTGATTAATGGGCAGCCCCTAAAAGTAACGTTTTTACTAACACTGTCTGTTCTTACCATTTTTCTCTCCTGTCACCAGCTATGCAGGTCTGCACTGCGTGGTCATCAAGGGCTACAGTAAATCCGCGGGCTACCAGCCAGGAGTCCGCTTCGAAGACAACAGGTTCCGTAACTCTTGGAACGCTGTCTACGTGGCCGGAGCTTGGCGCTTTGTGCAGTGCAACTGGGGCGCCAGACACCTTGTCAACGCGAAAGATGCTCCTAAGCCAGGGAATAGAGGGAAGAGTGACAGCTTGAGGTACGTATAAGCAACCTTCTAGTTTTATGGCAATTTTTAGGTGTTACCCCTCACCACTTATGTCCATGACAGCCTTAAACACAAGACTTTTAAATAAACTGCAATCTGTAGAAAGTTCAATATTGGGGTCTTTATCAAAACTTATATTTTGGATCCCGAGGTCTGCTATTCCAAACCTTACTTTTGACTTATTTCACCTAATTTGATTTTGTCTTTTACGATAGCCTTATAACCCCTAGACCCGGACCGAAGACTAACTGCCTGACCTGAGAGTCTACTTACCTCAGGCGAGCGTTTCTGAACCCCAGCAATGAATCGAATGAGTGCCTACAGTAATATTCTTAACCTTCCAGATACGAGTACGATGACCACTACTTCCTGACGGACCCTCGGGAGTTCATCTATGAGTTCTTCCCCCTGCAGGCGGACTGGCAGCTGCTGAAAACACCCATCACGCTGCATGATTTCGAAGAACTACCTTTCGTCCGATCACTGTTCTTCAGATACGGACTGTACTTCAGCGATCCTAACACAAAGGCTGTCATGTATACTGATTCGACTGGTACGTTTTATGACTGCTTTGTTTAGGCTATTCTTACTCACGGATTACTGCCTTTATCGCCCTCCCTCCTTCTCCCTACTGGAGCCGGTGGGCGAGGTTTTATTGGACTCAAACTGACAAAAACGCACGGCGCCTGTGGGTCGTTTTTGGTTGCCGAAGGTGAGGTTGACCAGGTAAATCTCTCGCATGCTAGGCGACTCAGGGCCATAACTCTCGATCTGGCCCTCCTCGGATGTGAGGAGCATAAAGCGCAATGCGCGCTACCGCCTATTTAGGCTAGTCTTAAGTTGTGGCCAAGTATTGCTGTAGTCTTTAGAAGATTTTTAACGAGGTAGCACACGACGGTATTTCCGTCTAATTGATCAGTCTGTCTGGGGAAGTAGTACCGTGCAGTAATACAGAAGACGACTATAATAACTTCGTATTGTGCTCCCGGCGGTAAGTAGGGTAGCTCACTGGAGAGTTTTTGTGCTGTCCGTGGTAAAACCAAAGGCTTATCCTGTGTGCAAAATCTCCTTCATCTTAAAAATGATCATCATTTCTTATATATGCCCAGGCGCAGCGACTATGCGTATAGCCATGCCCGCGCATATGCAGAGCTCGCTAATTTTCCACTACAACCTCAAGTTCTACGATACGGAAGGCGACGGCTTCGACGGAGTCAGCCTCAAAAGATTTGTTATGCAGGTGAGGAAATTATATATTATAAGACTACCAGCCCCTTAGACTTGTCATCGTGAAAACACTAGGTATATTTAAAAGTTCTAAATAAACATGCCCTCTAGAGAAGTAACAATGTTTGTAAAATACATTTTTTTGACAAAATTCATTATTATTCATCACACTAGAATAAAATACTAATTACAATGTTGAAATTGCTACTATTATGTAATAAAATTCTGTCTCTGGGTCGTTGGTGCCTGTGGGTTGGTAACAAGGACGTGAATTACAGGTCACTAGAAATCGATTGATCAGAATGATCACTGTATGGTATTGTCATATGTTGACGACTGGCTTAAACCTTAAAATACGTGGTAATCCCATACCTTCATCATTCTATTTAGAATACGTACGTTGGCCAACGAATTGACACTTGTCTGAAGGGCCAGATGATTTTAAGCTGTCCCCAAATTAATAGGGTATGTCGGGAAAATAGTAGATCTGGCACTTGATTCTACCAAAGCAATACCGCTGTCATACCACAAACGCTGCAAACAATGTCATTAAATTTTAGACTTTAAGCTTAAAGTAAAAAGTTAAATGAAAAGAGTTTATTACACTTTATCATTCACTCTGCTAATAGTTCTTCAATTTTGAACTTTACCTGGATTGCTTTCAAGACTAAAATGAAATGGATTTTTAGCCGTATCCATGGTATGACAATGGATTGGCTTTAGTAGAATCTAAGCTCTTTTCCTAAAGGGTAGTCTCAAGTGACGTCAATGGTAACGGTATTTGTTCGATGCGTCACAAGTAACACGCGCGGTATTCGGGACAATAGTCTATATATTTTGCGACAGATCTACCATTTCGAGAGTCAACATTTGATGAAAGAAATATACCATATAGCCCATTTATAAATCGATTCCATCATTGATTCCACAGTCGGTCGTCGGCAACATTGTATCGTTCAGAGTGCACGCGCCTTGCAGCGGCGCCTTCCTCCTGGACATCTTCGCAAACGCCGTCACTCCTCGAGAGTATCTCACTGGAGAACCTATGAAGTTCAAGAGCGTTTGCAAGTTCAAGGTAAAAACTCACAAGAATCTATTTTTATAATGCTAGTAGATAATGGTTAAATTACGCTGTCGATAAATCAAATCCCAGTCGAAAAGACGAGAGCCTGGACAGAATGTCGAGTCTTAGTTTGCACAACGAATAACAACCTCAACATTTTTTGATTTATTCTGACTACGAAAGTTAAATTTGAATCCAAGTCCATCCAAGAAGTCGTTGGATTCAATATTTTTTAATTTCCTCATCTCGAAAGTATGCGCTCTCATAAGCTTACAAAAACAATACATTACAGATCTGCTGCGCTGAGTTGCAAACCGTAATGGTCCCACTACCAGACTGCGCTAGCGGCGAGTGGGGACCCACCAAAGCTACAAGACTCTTCGGTTTAGTACCTATTACACATCAAGTAAGTTAGCTTTTGAATTATTTAATTGATAAGAATTACCGTGACTTTTCTACGCTTGCAACATTCACAGTGTCACTAATGTATTGCTACAGTTTCAAGACGTTATACACCTAAGTATGTGGTATGAATTTCAACTTGATACCTCCACACATTCCAGAGAAAAAGGTTTTGACAGATAGACAGACAGACATACATACAGACAGACAGACGTTCATCGAAGTGATCCTATAAGGATTCTGTTTTTTTTTCTTTTTGAGGTGCGGAACCCTAAAAATAAGGTGTCTGTAAGGTGTATCAATCCTTACGCATTACGTTGCAGGAGGCGCTAGTGTTCGCGGGTCGTGAGCTCGAAATCCAGTTCCGTATGTCGCGGCCGCTGGCGGACTTCATGGCGACGCTCCACAAAAATGGCGTCGACGAGAAACGTCTGTCGAAATACGTGCAACAGAACGTCTCTGATGATATCGTGTCGTTCTACATAACTTTCCCTGAAGAAGGTAAGATTTTTACATCTATTTACATTAATTCATAGTTAATAGCCTAGTGGTATGGATAATGAACTGCTGAGACGAGGTCTCGGGTTCTATCCCAGGTTTTACCATGGCACACACCAATGACTTTTCGATACTTTTCGAAGTTATGTGTGTATTTATCGCAGGTTTATAAGTGCCCGGTTAATGGCAATAGGCTCGCCACCTATTACATTGGGACCTAAACATAAACATAAACTGGCGAAATGTGGGTGCTAGCACCTCTGCCTACCGCTTCGGGCATATAGGCGTGAGTTTATGTTATGTCATAGTTATACGTGAAATAGAAGAGAATCCTAGAGTCCTGCTATCTGTTTCTCGGTGGAGTCACTTGCAGCCGAAATTTGGAAGGAGGGAATAGCTTATTTTGTGAGCTATGTCGCTAACTTTAGCTCTTTGGTGGATCTCATTTTCAATTTCATCCTTCAATACCCCGCTGCTCTACTTTTCGATTGTGTAGGTACTAAGTAAACCATAATTTTCAGGTTTCAAACCTGTTTAAAAAAATCTGGTGCTAAACTTATCGGGACTTATGTTACGCTATAAGCAACGTTAAGTTCATTGGTTCAGATAGTTCTTACGAGTATCGGTAGATAGCTCTCACCGTCGTCGCCGCAAGACGGATATTTATGTAGGAAAATTTGGATGGCTTCAGGTGAGGTTCAGTGGCTCAGTGGTCAGAGCATTCACCCTATAAGAGAAAGATCACGTTCGAATCCCGCTTGAACTGTTTCAATTTTATCTTTATCGATTTGAATAGTTAGCATATTAAATCTGTTTGTTTATTTATCTATTTAGATTTAATTTTTTAAATCTATGCTAATAACATTAATAAAAAATAATCTTGCAAAAAAATAATAATAATAAAAAAAAACCTGTTAGCATATTAAATGTTTTAACGTTTCGTTCAAAGAATAAATTTGTTTGTCAATGTCAGTGTGCGAGCCCGACTCGCTATTGACCATTCATTTAAAATATTTCTATTTAGATGTTCTATTTTATTAGCCGAATACTTACGTTACTTCGTCTATCTGTGTGCTATAATTTTCTGATTTCAATAAATGATTTTCACTTTCCAGGTCAATACGGGCTGGACATATACACCCGCGAGAGAGGTGGTCCGACCGCTATTCACCAGAACGGCTCCACGGAGAAAGAAAAACACCTCCTCACACATTGCTGCAAGTACCTCATCAATAGCAGCAAGAGAAATTGAGCTGCATCTAAATTGTGTGGAGGTAGTTTAAAAGTATTCTAGCGAGGAATCATATAAAATACGACTACCCTACCAAAATACTTTTTTACAAAAAATTATGACCAATGGCACTCAGGATGATCTAAGGATCTAAACTTGTTCAGCAGCCTCAGCATGGCGCACCATCAAAAAAAGGTGTCACGTGAGAAAATGTCATGACATATCTCATCGACTTCATTGGCTGAAGAGAAGCAAAGAGATATGTCCATGCCGCCTTGCTTCAGGCTGCAGTACTTGTAGACAAAGTGGTATTCTATTAGTGGAATCACTAAGAAGGGAATCAGTCTCACGTATTCGTTGATCACATGACTCCTCGATAAGTATAACAACAATTTAATGCATAATCGGTAATCACTGGCGATATTGTTCCACTGGCGATGTTGTTAATAGAATATTACTTTGTTCAAGTATGAAAGTTTTAAGAGTCAAGTATTAAGAAAATAAAAATCTACGATAGCGGGGACTAACATTACCGCATGTAGTTTATGCAACATGCTTAAATTTATCAGAAAAGGTATAAGTTATCAGAAAAGGTATAATTTAACAGAAAAGGTTTAATTTATCAGAAAATGTATAAGTTATCAGAAAAGGTATAATTTAATAGAAAAGGTATAATTTATCAGAAAAGGTGTAATTTATCAGAAAAAGTATAATTTATCAGAAACGGTATAAATTATCAGAAAAGGTATAATTTATTAGAAAAGGTATAATATAGTATATTGAATTAGGCGACATTAGATCACAAAGAGAAACAAGTTATGAAAAACCAGAACTCAATTAAAGCGATAGGTATTGTGGTACGATATTGCTATACCTAATTCGTCTGGTATTTTTATTGGGTATGGTTTTGTGCACTTTTATTATGTCGGGTATTATTTAATTCAAATAATATTGTTCGTAATTGTTTCTATTATTTGGTATTATCTTGTCATTTACACTGAGCCTGATGTTTCAATTATTTTTCAGCACCCATGATCACGGGGAAACTAATCATGGTGCTTGTCTCCCCGTGACCATGGCTACTAAAAAGCAATATAATTATGTTGATATTATTCTATTATATTATAGCTATGTATCAGATGTGGTAGTCTATATTTTAAAATACATACCCATACTTCATTCGGATAGGTACTAAATAAACGTAACAATCTTGATGTGTCTTTTTAATATGTTTTATTTAAAAACTCAGTTAATAAATATTTGTTTGTTAAGAAACTTCTTTTGAAGATTAAAAACCGAAATTGAACCTCTAGTTAGTTAGCCTAATTTTATTTTTATGTGTTTTCATAAAAATCGCCACAAGATTGATTACTTTTCGTTAAATACCTCACCGAAAGAAGAATAAGTCTAGATTACACTTTTTGCACACAATTTCTGGATTGACATTTCTGCAATACCTAATTTCAAATTCATTCCTAAGAATATCATCCCAGAATTGTTTAAAAGCACACTCAGTATAAAATGAATTATAAATTTATAGATAAAATGTTATGCTGATAAAAAGTTGTTTAAATAATTTTATAACTATAATAATAATAATTAAATAAGCTATTTTATATGAATTTACCCAAATGTAGATACATAATAGTAATAAAACCGTCCGTTTATATAAAAGTATAATAATTATAGGGTATGCTAACATTATTACTTCTGTAAATGATAATTTTATACAATTGGTTTGAATTTAATAATTTAAGTTTGGAATAAGGTTGTGCTGAAGCAATTTGATTGCTGTAATATATTTTATTTTATATTCTTGTATAAATTTTTAAAATTATGCATTCTGTGCAGTTGTTGAATAATGTAAGGAATCTACATTAAATCATCATTATTGTAATTCAAATTTGGTTTCACAGCTGTATGGATTCCATTGTAGTAAGTTTTATTAAAATTATTCTAATCATTTTACTTAAATGACTTCTATGTATAATACGAGACTGGCTTTTTAGAACAAAAATATATCGGCAAAAGTAAATAGTTTAACTTTATGACTACAGTAATAACTACCCATAAGTTATTATTGATAGGACAATTAAAACATGTACCTATATCCAAAAGTTGCCTGTTAGAGATCCCTTGTACCGATAAGGCCGCCATTTGTACATTTTTCATAATGTACTATAAATTTATTGGTAAACAATAATTATTTCTGTTATCACAAAGGCCACAACCCGATCAACGACCATGAGCAACTTTTAGTAGATGTATAAGACGGAGAGATGACATTACAAGGAGCGCTACATCTATTGATACATAGGGATCAAAATTCATTCACTCATCAAGTTTCTGTATCCCTTTTCTAATTTGATATTCAAAATTAATTCCCGCCTTACTTACCGTATTGCTCGGGACAAATATCTTGGACCTAAAATTTACTCAAAATGTACCTACTTTGTACGCGCAGTACACATTTCTTGGGCGTCTTTTGAGGCTAGCACGAAGTGCTTCGATGGTGGACAAGCTAAAACTCATCAAGCATACATATTAAAATACAATACGCGTGCGCCAGGTGCTCATTTGTCTCGCGATTTAAGTCCAAGATACGTCTCCCGAGGTATACCAAGTTGTCTAGTAGTATATTCACATCCCACCCCTCTACGGTTCCCGCCACTTTCCCGCACTGTCCACTGCAGATCTATACATAGAAGTCTTTACTAAATCCCATTCCGACTTTACTTTTTATAGATTTTCTGTGACCTAAGACCACAGATTACCAAATTAAAAAGTAATCTGTGCCTAAGACCATCAACATACGCTTACTTTAAAAAAATAAATAGATTGCTCTATTTTATTAATATATTCTATGACTTAGCTGTTAGACGCACAAAATGAAATGTAGCAATTTATTATATTATATTACTTAATGATAGGATAGAATAACGTTATGTTTAACTTATACTTGGATTACATTTTTTTATATTGAATAACGAAAATGTATGTACATTTTTATATAAAATATATGGCATGTTACTTTCCTTAATGTATATTTCATTTCTGCCCCTTTAAACAAATGGCAATGCGTTAGTAGAATATGGTAGAATAGAATAGTTCAATTCAATTCAATTCTTGGTGAATGGCTCTGTGCTTTTAGCATCAATTCCGCCAATGCCCCGTAGTAGTTTATAAAATTATCAATGGCGAGACACCAATGTCAAGTTTTTCAAGAATTCCGTCCGAGTCCTTTATTTATTGTCCTTTATGTATTTCTTCGTTGCAATTCTTTGGCCTATTTGAGAAAGAAAATAGCATCAGTGTTTAACTGCGAATTGTAACTTTTTTTTTATTTCTTTATGATATTATTTTGTTTTGCTTTTTTTATAATATGTCTCTCTGTGAGTGACTTTTGGTATTTGGGTAGCACTTATATGTATAGCGAAATATTTAAATTAAATTATCTCTCTGACATTCTAAACGTAACATAGCCTTACTTTGCATGCTGTGTTTGCATCAAGTAGAAAACAATCACGCTATGACTTTTGTAGATTTTAGTATATGATACATTACTGGTTGTATTCAGTTTTGCGAACCAATAAAAAAAAATGAATAGAATAGAAGAGATGGATCATTTTTTTTTTTTTTTTTTTTTTTTACGTGCGCAAAATCCCCACGGATACCTCCCCACCGGAGCCGGTGGAGGAGGTTATGTCGGACTCGAACCGACTAAAACGCACGCCGCCTGTGGGTCGTTTTGGTTGCCGAAGGTGAGGTTGACAGGCATATCCCTCGCACCCCGGCCGACCCAGGGCCATCTCTCACGATATGGCCCTCTTCTCGGGTGTGGGGACTACAGAGTCCCCAACTCGTCCCCGGAAACGGGGAGGCGCGCCACGCGCGCCACCGCCGCGGCCTGCTTCTGCCAGGGTGACAGGCGGCTTCACCTGTCACCCCCAGGCCGGCGCTCATGGGGGGCGGAGGTCGTTCATCGACCTCCGACGCCCGAGTTGCCTTCGTGCGCGGGCAGCTTGTCTTGCGATCCTTCGTCGCTCCCGCTGCCGCTCTCGCCCCGCCTCCTCCTTCACGAGCATTACTTGCTCACAGAAGGAGGCGCCGGCCGCCCACGCATCCGCGCAGCGAACCATCGCCGCGAGCAAGGTGGAGAGCGTGAGAACCCTCACTCCCAGGGCCGCCACAAGCTCCCGCCTCGGCGTCTCCCACGCCGGACACTCGGTGAGCGTGTGCGGACCTGAGTCCTCGCTCGCGTCGCAGTGATAGAGATGGATCATTACATTCGATTGGCATACGTTGACAAGTGTCATAAATGTTCATTCCATACATTCTTCATTATAATCTACAATAGGTACCTACGCCGGCCTACGTATTGCCACTTGTCTAAAAGGCTAGTCAGTCCTCTCTAGTAAATTAGATAGTAAGTAAGAAAATATGTTAGTACCGTTGCAAGCCACACAATTTACTCCAACGACTCCACACACAGACAGAAATTACTTATCCTATAATATGTACCTACATGATCAGTATCAAAATAAACGGGATATTTACCATGTTTCATTGTTTTGAGTTTCCGATATTTCGGCGCTGTTGCAAGCACCATGATCACAGAGGAACTGGGGGCCAATTCGCCTAATAAAATAGTGTTTGCATGGTGTGTCGTCGTAATAATTTTGCACTTTTCGTATTCTGCTAAAAATTTAAAGCGATGGCTTGTCGGTAGTCAACGTAGTTGTGGCTTCATAGTGGTCACTGATACAAATTAGGGGCAAGTCTGTTAATGAAATAGTGTTCCGGTGGTGTGATGACGCAATAATTTTGCTCTTTTTGTAGCTCATTTTGGTCAATGTTACAAATTGGTAGTCTACTAACTAATAGCGTCCCAATATCTTTGTAATAATTTGATAATTGGTATTCTACTAATTATTTGACAGCTGTTTCAACCGCTGCATATCGACCATTTCACATTTCTGAATTAATAGAGATGCCACTCTGCAGATGCACCTTTTTCGTGTGTGTTTTCGTGTTTAATATAGTTCGATTAGTGATGTATCTCTTGATTAATTGCCGCCACTTCTCATTTCAAGCGATATTAGTACGAATTTACTTTTAGTAGTATTCCCGTTGAGTTTAAACAATGTTTTCCTTCAAAACAATAAACATTACGCACGATGACAATTGCTAGAAGCAGCTCACGACGAAGATCATATCATCAACACAAATCTCCAAGGAATTGCTGCCGAACTCGTGCTATTCTTAGACACAGTAACATTTTCTATATACCGCCTGAAGAAGAATTTAGTAAAAGGTTTGAGCTCATAAACAGCCTTAACATTATTCCATCACAGCAAAGAAATGATGGAATATCTGTGATGAAGGTAAGATTTAAGAAATTAAATTAAAATATCAATCAATCAATTAGCCCCCCGCAGTCCACTGCTGGACATAGGCCTCTCCCAATTAAAAAAAATTAAAATATCATTAATGTGTAAATGTTCTAACAATCACTTAGAAGTTTTCTGATACCTACTTTTTATTTCAGCTTCTAATATTCCTGTCATTTATGCAGCAGGGTCTATCAAATCCCACACAGACCACAGTGTCAAGGGCTGTGAGGCAAGTCATGAAGGCATTAAACTATCTCTTCATATACTTACCTACTTTAATATGTTAAATTTCCATTGGAGCAGCAAGAAAGGATTGCATAAAGACCAAGTGAGTTGATTATTTACACATAATTCATATTCTATTGGTTCTAGATATTCATTATCTATTTATTATTATAAGAATTGCATAGTATAGGTGTTTATGGCGGTAAGACATACCTTAGCACTGGCCTATTATGACCACTATTTAATCCTCACTAAACCTTCAGTAATTAATTTGAGTAGATTAATGTGAGTATTACCTGCATACCTGTACAAACTTCATAGTATTAACATAAGTTGTGTTTTGATAGTCTATCCGATATTTTAATTAAAGCACAGGATAACAACTTACATATTCATGGACATTGTAGTAATCTCACTATACCAAAAACTTTCTTGCAAGTGTACTTACTAACTTGACTAGGTTTTATCTCATTCTAATGAAGAGTACAGCAGCACATGAAATATGGACAACCAAAGTTATTATGTTTATATGATACATATGATATTATAATCCTTTGTAGGACTGTCCTATTTTTTTTATTGATTATAAAAATAATTTAAGTCTGAATATTTGTTTCAGTTGAATGGACTATAGATATATTGGACAAGAATGAAGGCTAGGCCTAAACTAAGGTTTATATTAACAAATTGTAGACACTGAGTAGAAAGTGAAGAGAGATGACACTAGTGTTGTTATGAAAATCCCATAAGAACAACAAAACCGTGCGAGAGAAGCTCAAGACAGTAGTCAGAAGTACAAATGGTTCGATTTCTTTCAATAAGGATAAGCCCAATGAAGATGTACCTATGAGTGTGCATGCATGTGTATGCATGCATCTCATATAAATGAAAGTATACCTGATGAAGAAGCGTTACCTTCAACACAAGAAAGTACTATGACTACAAATTCCATTATTAATAATGAATAAAAAAACATTACAATCATGCATGTATTTTTATTTTCCAATATATCTAAAATTGTTTGAAATTTAGGTATATTTTTCCCAAAAGTCTTCAGCAGATGGTATCATTTTTTTTAACATGGTCGTCACATTTCAATCCAGTACTTGTGTAATACCTCTTAGTGCTCAGCTATACAAAAGAGGCCTTAGATTTGTGTACACCATACATTTGCACCATAATTTGAGCTTTGAAATTGTCTTGCAGTTGTCTGTCTTTTGTATAGTTTTTCATGGTTCTTTGGCTTATGGGGCATTCTAACTTAATGACAAGTCATTCGTAATTCTGTCAGAGATCACACCCATGATGGAAGATTATAAAATTAAACCAGTCTTCTTTATGCTAATTTTGGTTTAATCCAGTAACTCACAGTTGAAGTAACCAATGATTCATCGAAATGCTTAAAGAGACACTTTGCTAAACAAATGGCATATTTGCATCTACTTGCAGATGAACACTACACTTTGGCGATCTTAGTTAATGTTTCATCACTGGTAGCCGTCACAATGAACAACTTCTCCGTAATATTTGTGTTCGAGTGTTAGTATGCATTTAACGTTACACAACGTCCCTTTTCGCTGAACTTCTACGTATACCGACGTGGTGGTTCAACGTAAGCCTCACGTTAACTTACGTATGCCAACATTGCCAACAATTTCCACAACATTATAACATTAGGTAGATTTCTGATGTCTGTAATATGATAGCCCTCGGAAACTTTTATGGTTGAAGAAATTTAAAGATGGAGAATGAATTAAATCGTAAATAAAAAGATAGAGAATAGAGTTAGACAGTGAGCGAATAATTATTTCTTTCTGCGAATAAATTGTTTGTTTACACTTGGCTTTGCAATAAAGTAATATGCCATTGTCAATGTCAATAAACCTGTAATTTTTTTAAACGTAGCAAGTAAAATTTTTTTTTTTTAGCAGTAGCTAAGGTAAAAGCACCAATACTAGACACTAACCCAATAGTGGACACTTTTAAATAAAAACCTCTATTTTAAGAAACTGACCTTTTTTTTCACATAATTCTGACTTAAAAGACGCCTAATGGCATGTATAAGACATTTTCAAAACTCACAACACTGTCGTAAGTTTATTTTGAACAGTTGTTTCTTAAGATTTTTGATAAGGGCGAAATTTTATTTTCAATAATGATTATTACCAAATTTTGGAAACCTATCTTAAAAGTTATAGATATTTACTTTATTCCTATTACAATTTTTTTTTCGCGTAAGTACATAAAAAATAAATAAAAATTTGTTTTTAATTTGTTAGCTTAAAAAGATCGTGAAAAACTGTTGAAAAACGTCAAATTCGGGTGTGATGTCATTATAAAAATGTGATATACATAAGTGCAAAAGATATAATAATATCTGACCTAAGACGAGTACTGCAACTCACGGCTATAAATGGTTAAAACTATTTTTTTTATGAGGACACTCAAACGATCTTGCTCAATGATCTCAAACGTAAAAATCAGTGTTTACAGTTAGCACACCAAAATCTAAAGCTTATGGTTAATGAATCTGTTGTTCTTATTTTTAGGATAACTTTAATGTAACTAAATAAGTAAGAAATCAATTCAACCTGCAACCATGCAGAATAATAATTATAACTGACCAACACTGACTATAGCTTTTTACAAGGTTAACATTAGTACAGCACTTCCCGTAATCACTAGCTGTGGTACCTTTCTAGGCATAAATACTTACATTCCTAGATATTCAAGGTAATCGATATAAATATATCTCTTACAGCTCCCTAATGATATAAATTATTACGCACACACAAAATATACATACAGCATAATAGACCCATAGAAACTTCGTACCCATTGTAAAAAGTAGTTTTTTTTATAAATGTAAAAAGGGTGTAGATATGTAAAAGAATAAGTATTAACACTTAGGTGGCAAACAAGCACACGGTTCACCTGATGGAAAGTGGTTACCGTGGCCTATGGACGTGTAACCGAACCCTGAAGAAACAGGAGTGTCCTTAACATGGAAAAACAACAGCAGGGAGTTTATTCCACAGCTTGAGTGTGCGTGGGATAAAGTTTCTTTCATACAGCACAGTGCGCACCGTTGCAGGTTGCAATGTGTGGCGATGAATTTCCTATCTATTGCGAGCAGTATCATGATAGAAGTAGTAGAACACACACAGCGAAGCAAAATCCCTCCTAAGGCGGATAGGTTCCACATCACCTGCGAGTATGGGATTGTCGACCAGCCTCAATGCAAAGGCACTGAGTCGAAGGAGGCAAGCTGATATGAAGGCACTCCAGCAAAAAGACGATAGCAGTACTCTATGTGGGGCCGGACCTGTGCTTTATAAAGAAGTTGTTGCCCCGCAGTGAAGTACTTCTTCGCTGTGTTGAGCTATGTTCTTTGATGCCAACTTAACCTTGTACTCCAAATGACTGCGGTACTGGACGTCGCTGGAGATATCGACATCAAGGATCCCGATACTCGAGGAAATGGTAACCGGTGTGCCCAGGAATTGCGGCGCTACAATGAATGAGGTTTTCTTAGCGGTGAATATACATAGGTCTTAGTGGGGTTGAATTGGACTAAGTTTAGTCGTCTCCAATCGGATACTCCAGAGAGTGTTCGTGATTGTCACCGACCTCACTCTCACCCTGACTCTCGATGGCTTGAGCCCATCGGTTTGTGAGATACACAAGAAGGTCACCAGTAGAGCGACGGTGATGAAAGTCGTACTGTCAGTCGCTCAGTAGATCGATCGATCCTTCAAGGTATCTCAGGAGCTGTGTATTGATAATACGCTCCATCACCTTCGAGAGAAGGAAGGTGATAGCGATAGGCCTGTAATTGGACGGATCTTGCCTGTCACCAGTCTTCCACGAGGCCGAGACTTGTCTCGCGGAGTAAGAGAGTGCGAAAAGGCATGCAAGTACAGAGCACAGCTCGGGGGCGCAGTGCTTAAGCACCATCGCCGGTATGCTATCTGGCCCACTCGACTTTCGAACATCTAGGGACTTAAATTCTCGCCGGACCACCCGTTGCGTGATTTTTACTTCGGTCATGGAAGCACCACAGGAAATAATAGGTGGCTCGACATTCCCGTCATCATAGTCGAGTTTGACGTGAAGAGATAACCCAAGAGATCGGCTTTCTCCTTAGCGCCGTGGGCCAGACTACAGCCGGGTTTTTGTAGCGGCGATGGAGGCAAGACTGGCAGAAGTTACTCGCCAATTCTGTACTTCTGAAACTATTCCGTAAAAACTATTTAAAATCTTTTTAACCCCCGACGCAAAAACGACGGGGTGTTATAAGTTTGACATATCTCTTTGGATGTGTGTGTCATCGTAGCTCCTGAACATTTTTCTTGTTTGAAAGGTATATTAGTCGGGAGTGTTCTTAACTATGTTTGAAAAAAAACCGGTCCCAAATGGCTGCCGCTACAAAATGACGGAGTACATATTTTTTCTCAACTCCCTCAATATGGGCACTTATCAAATAAAAGGGCTTGACACGTTTTGCTTCGTGCGAAATACAAACTAAAAATCGGCAACTTCTTTTGTTAAAATAAATTATTTACAATTCATATTTGAGTGAAATCCATTTACAACATAACTAGCTGACCCACCCCAGCTTCGCCCGGGGTATATTTTGAAGCTTCATATCCCTTTGAGCCCGTATGTTTTAGTCTTCAAAATATGTATGAAAAATTGCCGGATTTGTTAACATTTATTATCAATGCTCCGCTCCCTTAAGTAGTAGCGTGATGATATATAGCCTAAAACCTTCCTCAATAAATGGACTACCCAACACTGAAAGAATCATTCAAATCGGACTAGTAGTTCCAGAGATTAGCGCGTTCAAACAAACAAACAAACAAACTCTGCAGCGTTACAATATTAGTATAGATATAAACTCACGCCTATATCCCTGAAGGCTTAGGCAGCGGTGCTAGCACTCACATTTTGCCAGTTTATGTCTAGGTCCCAATGTAATAGGTGGCCATTGGGACCCGGTTAATACCGGGCACTTATAAACTTGCGATAAAATGCGTGTACACATAACTTCGAAACCATCGAAAAGTCACTGGTGTATGGTAAAACCTGGGATCGAACCCGAGACCTCGTCTCAGCAGTCCATTACCCACATCACTAGGCTACTGCGGTTTCACAAAGGGAATTAATTGGTTTTAACCTTAATGACACTTGCTTAACTAATAACTAATGACGACCTCCGTGGCGTAGCGGTAGAGCATTCGACTGCTATGCAGGGGGTGCGGGTTCGATTCCCGCTCAGTGCAAATATTTGTATAATATGTATTTATTTACAAAAAAAATTATAAGTATGTTTATCCGCATTCTAGATTCCATAACACAAGCTATTTAAGCTATGCTTACCATGGGTCTAGATAGCGTTGTGTAGAATGTCGTGGAATATTTATTTATTTAAAACGTGTCTTTTCGCGTTAATAGATGACGCTCATCACGAATATAAGAAAGAACAATTTTACATTTTTTGGCACCCATAGAGAACATGGCTTAAATCTGCTAGAAAATCAAACCAAAATACGTAGGTAGGCAATGGGCCTAAGTATTAAAGAAAACATCCATACTATAAGTAGTAATAATTATTATTCACAATTAAATGATCACACCTGTTAAAATCAGCACCCATAGCAAAAATCTTAAGAAACAACACGACCGTGTTCACTAGCTCACATTAGTTGATGTCAACCGTCAGCAACTCAAAATTCAGTTGGAATAGTGTTACGAATTTTTGAACATGTATTATAGATGCCATTAGGCGTCTTTTAAGTCAATAGTCTGGTAAACCATGTGGTTCCTATCTTAAAATAACGGATTTATTTCAAAAGTATTCATATCCATTGGGTTAGTGTCCGCTATTGGTGCTTTTGCCTTATATGCATGTTGAAATTTTGAATAATTGTCAATTGACACGTTTAATTTCGCTAATATGGCAATATGGCTATTTTGGCCGTTTAGGTTGGCACCAATACGAATCAACGCCGCTGAGATAATAATACTCCAGTGAATTTAAGTTAGCAGACTACCGTTTTTTTGACAGCTATTATAGTATGTCAATCGTACCGCCGCGCTGCGACTTGTACGTCAGGTATACCTGCGTACACATATCTTGGACTTGAGTCGTGAGACAAATAAAGCCTAGGCGCGTGCTGATAGTATTATAATAATCTATACTCGAGTTGTTTGGTGAATTTGAGCACGTCCACCGTCGTAGCACGCCGTTCTTTTCTCAGAAGACGCCTAAGTATGAAACAAGTGATGCGTGTATAGAACACATTTTAGGTCCAAAATATATGTCTCGAAGTATACCTAACATAAAACAGCAATCTTGGCTTTGCTTATTATAGTTTGATTGAATCATAGATTAATTATATTAAAGAAGTTTGCATCGAATAAAGAGGAATGTATTAAAACGTTTAAAAGCTCATAGCTCTGCGAGACAAATTGCATCACAGGATTGTGAGGATAGTAGTAACCGTAACAACATTATTCCATCAGAGCAGAGAAATGATGGAAGTTCTGTGATGATGGAGATAAGAAAGAAATTAAATTAAAATGTCATCATGTAAAATGTTTTTAAATTTAAATTATCTAACCAACACTTTGACATTTTCTGATACCTACTTTTTATTTCAGCTTCTGATATTCCTGTTATTTATGGGACAGGGTCCTACCAAACATTATTACACAGGTTCAGGTTCAGGTTCAGGTCACAGTTCATTTCATAATCCACACAGACTGCAGTGTCAAAAGCTG
Organism: Eilema griseolum; assembly: GCA_963662185.1. NCBI lineage: Eukaryota > Metazoa > Arthropoda > Insecta > Lepidoptera > Erebidae > Eilema > Eilema griseolum. Next base: position 18,504,417 of record OY759248.1, on the reverse strand, counting down.
TGAGACAAGTCACAGAGGCACTAAACCATCTATCCCTATACCTACCATAAATTTGTTAAGTTCCCATCGGAGCACCAAGGAATGCCAAGTCAGTTGGTTTTTTACACATTACAAAAAACCGCGGTAGCCTACTGGTACGGGTAATGGACTGCTGAGACGAGGTCTTGGGTTCAATCCCAGGTTTACCATGGCACACACCAATGACTTTTCGATGCTTTTCGAAGTTATGTGTGTATTTATCGCAGGTTTATAAGTGCCCGGTTAATGGCAATAAGCTCGCCACCTATTACATTGGGACCTAAACATAAACCAACAAAATGTGGGTGCTAGCACCTCTGCCTACCACTTCAGGGATATAGGCGTGAGTTTGTGTTATGTTATGTATGTAATTTTTCATATTCTATACTATATATATATATATATATATATATATTAACTACTAATTATTATAAGAATTACATAATATAATGAAAGAAGCACTCTCATGTGCATATTTCCATGATGTTGATGATGAAGTACCTAAACACTGGTCTATTATCACTATTAGTTTGTCCGCAGTAATATTATAATAATATATTCTTACGACGAACAGTCGCTGTCTGACTATTCTTACTACAGATCTTCAATATCACCAATTATTTGTGGAGGTCAGATGGCAGTCACTTCATTGAAATAATTAAAGTTTAGCCATATCTTAGTTACACTAGAACGCCGACATCAATTGAGTTGGGAATAATTATATATTTATATATAGTAAGTAGGTATTTACATATTTTTTCAATACATATAACTTTATTAGTGACATTGTCCAGAAATCATTTGTATATCGTAGAACAGTTACAAATGAATTTTTAATCTTACTTTTATAATATCAGTTACCAAGGTAAATAGTTATTTAAACAGCTATTTTTTCTAATTTAGGCGGCATTTGTGTCTTTAGACTTTCTGCTTTACCTACCTATAAATATTAATATATTTATATATATTTATTGATACAGTATAATCTATATTATACTGTGAAATAACACATAGGCATTTATGTATTTATACGTACATATATATTAAATTTACTTTATTTTAAGTGACAATGGATACCCCTTGCACAGATGGATGATGACTTGTATTTTGAACACCACAGAGAACCGGACCAGACCACTATTACAATAACTTGCACGTCTTTGTCTACAATACCATAGAATGCTGTTTTGGATTTTTGAAAGCAAGATTCAGGTAATAAGGAAATTATTCGTCAAGAAATCTATCACCTGTATTTACTTACCTATGCCAATAAATAAATTATATTTGATAATGATTAAAAGTAAAAAACATAATGGCTGATGTATATTTTTATATTAGATATAGCTTAGTTAAATTAGTCAAAAATCAGTCTTGTATATTAATTAGTCTTGGATACCTGAAAAAAAAAGAAGGTGTTATAGTTCATTTATATTTAGGTCTCTATTTAAACATAGGTACTAAGAATGTACAAAGAAAACTTATAATTTATTGAAAACAGAGGATGAGAGTTATTCATCACCTGCAGGAAAGCCAGGCGTTTGTTAAGCAGGCACTTGTTAATAAATAATGGACAGAGTGACAAATATTATAAATATAAAAAGTCTTTTTTGTTACTCACTTTTAATTTAATCAGAGGGGTTTAGTCTGATGAGACTGGTGCTTTTTCGTGCCTTGGATCATGAATTCCTCTGCAATGTCCTTAAAGATACGGACTAACGGCTCCGACTGTCCCAATCTTATTATTTCCACCATATGTATACAATAATGCACAAATATCTTTTGTGTTTCTATATAACTCTATCCATTTTTCTATATTAGTCTATCGCAGTCCACTGCTGTACATAGGCCTCTCCCAATGTTGAGAGGCTTTGGCCAACTATTTCCACGCTGGCCAGACAGGATGAAACAGGGTTTTATTTCGAGTTTTCCTTCTCTTGCAGCGTGTGGGTTTTTTCCCGTTAGTCGCCTTTTGCGAGTCTTGCGACACTCTGCCGATGAGATGGGGTGGTGATACTTGTATTTATATTCAACTATATAACATCTTTTGTTTATGAAAATGCGTAGTAACATCTCAATAACATACGAAATAATCTTAGATGAATCCAGATGAATCTAAGGAAATAATGCATATTACGTACGTCAGTAATGTCATTAGTCAGTGTCACTGTTTTTTATAGTGGCAAGTATACACTTAGTTTCATTTTTAAAGTGAATTATGGGTAAATTAAGTGATCATTGCCATGTTTGTACATTTGTATCAACAAATACGTTTATAATGAGCTACTATAAGAAAGAAAATAAAAAAGTACGTGCATTTTGAATTTATTTCATGTGTCATTTTAATTTCACTGATATGGCAATTTTTGGCTGTATAGTTTCGAACACCACACCGGTGAGACCACAGTAAAGACACTACGATGTGATTAATCAACTTGGCGCACTAAATTTTCTTTGTCAATCAAAATCTCATATCTATGGTGTCGCTAAAATCTTGTACGTTAACATAAAATAGGCGAATTGGCCCCCTGGAGTAGTGACGGTGAACAGAGAAAAAGTTTTTTCCTAGGAGTAATTATATCGATCTACCCTCTTTCGAGTTCTTTTACTATGTGTATCTGCACTACTATTGGTTTCACTCTCACTACAAACTCGAACCCAATCTCGATCACGTTCACGACACACGATGCTTACTGTATCCACTCACAATTTTGTTGCGAAAGAGGGTAGATCCATATAAATAATCCATAGAAATATCGGAAACTCAAAACAATGAAACATGGTAAATATCCCGTTTATTTTGATACTGATATGAGTGACCATGATAGTTTAAATACCTATATTGTACCTACATAAGTCAATTTCCTTGTTCAAGAAAAAAGTCATTCCGAAGTCAAATCCGAACTGGGCCTCGATTAAACTAATTTTACATACATACATATAATCACGCCTTTATCCCCGAAGGATTAAGCAGGGAGAACTAACACCCATATTTCACCAATCATTATTTTCAGCCACACGTAATAAGGGCTGAAGCCTATTGCCGTCTTCTGAGCACTATTTTTAACTCGTGGTTTGTATCTGTGCCCTGTCCCTCTACTAATTTTATGTCATAATAAAACCATTGTCATACCACTGACACTGCAAACAATGCCACTTAATCTTAGAGTTTACTGTTATACCCTTAGAGTCTAAAATTAATTGGCATCTTGTAGAATGTAAAGATGTAAGAACTATTTTCCATTTAATTTTGAACTTAAACGGTATGCTCATAAAGTCTAAAATTTAATGCTTTATGTAGTCAGTGGCATTAACAGTGGTTTTGCTATGACATTTAGAAAAGCATTGATATACGAATAGTCTATCACGATGCCAAAATGAAATTCGTGAACAGAAATACTTATTGAATGTCCTCACAAAATGCAAACGCTACACGACACCTACGAGGTTCACATTTTTAGAGAAAAATACATTTTTTTATTGTATTAGAATTTTTTATACCACTTGGGTGGCAGACAGGCACACGGCCCACCTGATGGGAAGTGGTTACCGTGGCCCATGGACGTGTGCAACACCAGTGGCGTCCACACTCACGCTGCCGACCCTAAAGAAACCCTCTAATGCCCCTCTCTTGAAGAACCCCGTATTGTAAGCCTATAAACAGGTCAAACACATAAACTTCCATTTGTCGGGTCACAGTCGGGTAATAAGTATACTGTAACATCGAAGTAAGGGTTTTCTCGAATAATTAAAATAAATATATCTTTCTTAATATAATTTATTGGCCGGTTAACACATTATGAAATCAATATTTTAACATTGTTTCATTTATACAACCATAGTAAATTTTTATATTTCATAAACACGAAAATCTATGTACATTTTAATATAAAACATATGGTCCAGTAGGATATACTTATTAGTGTTACTGATCTTAAAATTAAATATGTCTACTACACAAAGATAACAATTCTAAAAGTTAATCGTAGGGCTGTAGACTTTTAGAGTGAAATCACATCTGAACGTCTAGTAATTGCAAATCTTTTCTCATATTCACCGTCCACGAGTAAACGGTGATTTATATGACGGTGAATTAACGCCACCTAACGGTGAACTCATCACGGTGAATCTAGTAGCACATAAAACAGATGCAATATAACCTTGAGAAAGGACAGTCTTCATTTGACCGCGAAAACCGAACCAAAAGTTAGTATCTTGTACAATAGCGTGCTATATATACATATAAGCGGTTTATGTTAGCGATAGCACCCAACTAGATGTGATTTCACCCTTATTTAACTTCGTTTTTAACTAAATTGAGCACCAAATTACGTAGGACGGTATGCTTCTCTTAACTAGTACTAAGTCATAAAATTTCTTATTAATAATCTTACAGTCTGAGTATTTATATACTAAATTGTTTTAAGAGTTTATTTAAAATCAGACCAGCTGAGATTCCAATGTATTATCTACTTGGTAGAGCTGAGTATAAATGCCCAGAAAATATTGTCTTTTCAAAAAGCTACTGATGCAGTTTTTGGATCAATACGCACTGAATGAACGAGGTCGACATTATTGCAAACCATTTAGAATCTTATCTACGGGGGGGAAAGGTCATAGTCATTTGAAGGTGATGCGAGGCAGCGCGAGCCTTTTCGCAACCGTTAGGAACTAATTATGGCCACTGCGGGCGGCTACCGACCGCTGCTCAATCAGTAAGAATTTACCCTTAGGGTCTATCCCCACCGAAAAAGCAGCAGCCAACAGCGGCGGCTTGAAGCAAAATATTACAAATCATTTCGAATCTTATCTACGGAAGAATAAGATCTTAGTCATTTGAAAGCAAAAGAGGAGTAAAGGGGCGTCGCGAGGCTGCGCAAGCCTTCTCAAATCAAACAAACAAATCTTGGCTGCTGCCGGCCGCTGCCTTTTCAGTGGGGATTGACCCTGAGTATATATATTTCAGTCAACATATTGAGTACTTTTCACTATTCCTTATTATTTTTATAATATACATGTTCCACTTATTAATATACAATAATAATTTTTGATTATATCATAAACATATATGCCAATGTTAGAATTTAGACAGATAACAATATATTTATAAATTAAATCGTTAATCTCATAAAAAAGTATTGCAGAGAAGGAAAAAAGCCGTTTACAAATTCATTTTCTTTCCGTGAATAAATGTTATAATTATTCTATAAATCATATTTTTTCTTATTTTTATAATTGCATTATTTTCAAAAATATTCAAGATATATTTTATAATTAATTAAATTATAACTACATATAACTTTTCTATCATAATTTCCCAAGAGCACACATTTCAATCTTTAAAAAATATTTATTACCTATATTAAGAACGGATTTCACCAATGACTATAAATGCGATCAAATCAATTTTGTTTGATTTTCGTAGTCACATTTTAAAATTCATTGTTTCTGGATTCTCTCGGTTAATCTTAAACTTAGTTGTTGAACCTAGTTTACTTAAACGAAAATGCCATTATTATCACTGGTGAATTCCGACCAATAGTCGTGAGCACAAATCACTGAACTCATTTCACAACCTTATCACAAAACTTATGACAATAATATAATTATTTAAATTTCATTGCCATCCTGTGCCTTAAGCCTCTTTACAGTCGTTCTAGAGACCAATATTATACACAACCTAATGAATTATTTCAATTTACATTAAGGTAATAACTTGTATAACTTTAACTTTTTAATAATATATCGTTATCGGCATATATCTTGACCTCAAACACATCACAAAATGTACTATTTATGAGCAGTGGGCGTTTCTTGGGTGTCTTATGGATAGCATGGAATGCTAGAGCGGCGGAGAAGCTCAAATACACCACTCATAGATTATATAAATTCGCTTCAGGGCCTTGCTTCTCACGCGACCTGGGATCAAGATTTCCCTATTACTTATATAATAATATTTTTTATTAGACATGCTTTCGAAATGACAAATTGAAATTGAGTCTTGTTAACTAACTAATTACGCAAAGTATGCAGATAATATGCGTACTATGCGTAATTAGTCTTTTAAGAGAGATTAGTCGCGTAATTAGTCGTTGAAGAGAGATTAGTCGCGTAAGTAGGTGTTAATGAGACTCAAACTTTAATTTATCAATTCAGAAACCGTCCATATATTTAATATATGTTCTTTAAGACTCAAGTTATCAGTTTAATTTGATTAGCCGAAAAGAATACAAAATGCATTGCAAATATTTAACCAAAGTCTTCGTTTAAGAAATTAAAGAGGTTACTGTGAGTCTAAAATATATAATAAATAATGATACAATTCTAAGTTATGGCTTGAGAGTATATTTGATACGAATGTTCGGGATGACGTTGGGGTCATCTACCGAAATTTCGTAGTAGAATTAGGGCTTACCAGTACATGTCCTGGCCTGGTAACTTACGTCATAGTATGCCTCCTAGAAAGGGACTAGTTGCAGATTCAGTCTCGTTCTAGAGGAGTCTCTTTATAGGAAATTAAAGTTACAATACTACAAAATGTTTAAAAATTTACGCGGTAATGGGATAGAAAGAATGGCACACCTACAGAGCCGTGTGCAATAGCTAGTTGGTCGTAATATAACATATGAAAGTTTGGCTATACTACTTTTCGTACACAATGTGAATTGTTATTCACTACCCAGTATCTCATATATTAGTTGGGCATTTTCCTGTAGTAAATTTTTTTTAAACCACTTATTTGGCAGACAAGCAGACGGCTCACCTGATGGGAAGCGGTTACCGTGGCCTATGGACGTATGCAACACCAGGGGTGTCACACTCGCGCTGCCGACTATAAATTATTTAACTGAGCTATTTAAATTAAGAATGGTAAAAGAGCGGCAAAAGTTACGTTGGTTCTTATTTATTTTTTATTTACTTTTAATCATTCACATAAGTAATAATAGTAAATGATTTGACTAATTAATATGACGTCACAATAAATTATTTCATATCTGTTTCCTTATAGAGTACGCGTCACGAAATAAGTCCCTTAGTCGCGGCGTGACAGTCGCAACGTGTAATGTTGCCAGTATAGTCTTTTTATTTTACCAGATCTTTCATTGTTCAGATGCGAATGTTCTTAGTTGAACTGCTGAACTAGAAGATATAGGAGTGAAAAAATTCAGCTAAATTGTATCAAGAGACAGTCTTGAAGCATGTTGTGAAACCTTTCAGCAATACACTTTTTAATGTGATTAGTGTATTGGATCTCCTCCGCCGTCGCCATACCAGTCATGCTATCCTCTAAAAAAACGTGTTCTGTGCATAGTACAGTGTACATGTTGTGACGACATTGGGATCTCTATTATATTACCTATAATTCCTATTAGTCCATGATAAGAAAATGTGCTGGCAACTCTAAACGGTACTGTCATGGCCTGACCAACCAACACACAGTATGGCCGAGTATGACGACGATGTCATTTTTAGTTCAGAGTTTGACCGCGGGACTTCTTTTCTGGCGTTGACTCTAACTTACCGTTTTGATGCTTGGTAAAAAGTAACTAATTAGACTAGTCAGTCACATACCCAATTGCATTACAAGGAAATCTTCAAAAAGAATGAAGTAATATCACATCACACGAGTCCTTTCGTCGCGTTGAGCGTGGCGCGTTGTTCCACCCCTCTTATCAGAGTGCCGAGGAGGCCCTCCATCTCATTTGCAGTTTCACGGAGTTGCGAGTTGTCAAAACATGAGTCTGTGAAAGAAATTTAACTCTTCATAGAATGTGGCATATGCCCATTACATCTCTTTCCATCTTCTCTCGTCCAGCTCTCTTTGCGGCTTCACCCTTCACCCCCAGGCCCGCGCTAATGGAGGACGGAGGTCATTCTGCGACCACTGACGCCCAAGTAGCCTCCGCGATACCGCCGACACCAAAGTATCTATATGTCTCATCATGACTTGAATTTTATTCCTGTTTTCGCATCTCTATGCTTTGAAGCCTAATATGTAGTTTTTTCCCAGCGCAGTTGGGGTCGGCAGACAAACTAAGTAGGAAATAATCAAACTTAGATATTTTCCATAAAGTGACTGCCGTCTGACCTCCACAAACCACTAGGGGTAAGCCACGAGCCCCTATTTCCCCTACCAAAATGTTTTTTATGCCATAATAACGTATCGACTACGATCAACCGGACACTTTACTATCTCAAAATCCATTGAGAGTTTCTAACAGAATAACTAAATGAGGCTGAGGCTGGGTCTGGGCTGTATATATCTGTCTGATGTTAAACAGCTCTATCCCTTAGTAAACTTGCATGGGAAGAGATGGAGTGGCCGCAATGCTTTACACGAGAATTAAACACGATTCCTTATAGGTATGAGGACTGGTGTTTGATTCTCATGTATCATATGTAGGTACATATACATACATGTTAATTGCTGTTTTCTTTTTAAATTATGTTTTTTGTATCTTACTGTTTGTGTTTTACTTGATTTTTTATGTTCCTATATTGGATTTTTTTGTGTAGTGTGTGTATAACAAATGTTTTTTTCTTTCTTTCTTTCATATGATGAATTTTCAAATTCCAAAAAATATAATTACCATCCATAGCAAAGTTATTAGTCAGTATTTGTTGCAGTCGATCCAGCACGGTGTCGAGGTCTGCATTGAGTTCTTTCATCTTGTCGTTACTTGTCTCCACGCAGCGGATGTCGGCGGCGAACTTGCGCTCCGCCGCCGACAAAGACTGGCAACTTGTGTCCGCGGCTAGACTCAGTTTTGGATTCAGTCGGTCCTGCTTTGATTCTGTTTCTGGAAGAATTTAAAAATCTGATTAGTGTGTTAGTAGGTAGTTAGCTAGAGCTCACTGAAGAGTTTTTGAGCTGTCAGTGGAAAGACTAAAGGTTTGTCCTGATTGTGTCTTCTGCACTGACAGCACAAAAAGTCTCCGTTCTTACAGGGTCGGCAGCACGAGTGTGACTCTTCTGGTAACCACTTTCCATCAGGTGGGCCGTGTGCTTGTATGCCACAAGTTGTATAAATAAAAAACGTTAAGGTATGCTTCCGAACTCTGCAGCGCACTGGCAGAACAGCACTACATATCATGAAAAACACTTGAATATGATAGTTTTGTGTATTATTTTAATTCATTGCAGCTTCTCAATGATACCGTTTATCCGTATCAACGTTTAACAAGTAATGTATGCGTCACCGTCACGTCATCTGACCGCATATAAATGGTCCATAGAAATAACAGAAAATGAGTCCTGCAGTCTACACTGACAGCACAGAAACTCTGTGTTTAAAATCGACCCGACAGTGGGACTGTAACTCCCCTGGTATTGCACAAGTCCATAGGCCACGGTAACCACTTTCTTCGGTGCTAGTCTGCCACCTAAGTTGTTTAAAAAAAAAAGAATTAAAAACAAAACTCACCATTATACCAATTACTAATATCATTCATAGACACAGTAGAAATACTGTCTGATGTCGCGTGCACCACCACCGGCCTAAGGGCGTCCCCAGACATAGTCATTAAATTCTGACTCTCATGCTTTGACACCACTGAGAAGTTGCCCGAGTCTAGACTCAGTACCCTCGGTTGGTTCTTTATGTCTGTCACTTTAGACTGTTTCTCGTCCACTACTGGGATTGGGCTGAATAAGTCAAATCCTTGTGGTCTGTCATTTTTGTTGGTTTTTGTTGAATTCCCCGCTGGGATGTTCGGTTGACTAGATGTCAGATTTTCCTGGAAGATAGAAATCAGAGCATTGAGTTTCATATACTTACACCCACAGATTAAGGCAAAGGTATATCGGGGGGCATATATCTTGGACCCAAAATATAAAATGCTCTCTGTACGCGCAGTACGCATTGATTGTGTATCTTTAGCAGATAGTATGGGGCGCTGCTGCGGTAGAGGAACACAAATCTGTGAATCATACTTACTTCCAGCAGGGTTAGCCGTGGACCAGGCGGGTGATCTGCCCTTCCGTGAGGGCCATTTCACCCCAATTCCCCTATCCCGTCAATCATAGATGATATCAAAACAAATTTACTAAGTTTCTCTCGCAACTCAGGTGCAAGATATGTGCCCCAAGATAAGGCTAGTAAAGTGTGGTGTTTTGTATCATACCTTCAATATTTTGAGCCTGTTAATCTGAGCTGAGACATGCGTCCAATGGTCCTCCACCTTTGTTTTAAGTTCGTTGTCACTGTTCTTTTGTTCATTTTGCAACTGGTCAGCTAGATCCTGGAGAGCCCTGAAAACAAAATCAAACTGTGTTGATAAACGGTACAATTGGATATTTGACTGACTAATCAAATTAGTTCATTTTTACTAAACGTCAAAACGGTGCGTTATAAGGAGAAACTGGTATGAAATAATTTACTGTGACGTCATAATATTTAACATAACATAAACTCACGCCTATATCCCCGAAGATGTAGGCAGAGGTGCTAGCACCCACATTTCGCCAGTTTATGTTTAGGTCCCAATGTAATAGGTGACGAGCCTATTGCCATTAACCATACCCATAATATTTAACAGTCAAATAATTAACTATTACGAGTATCAAGAGTTCAAAGAAACGTTCCTTGCGCTCTCTTCTGTTTATGTAATTATAGCTTTGTAATTGTGGTATTTATTAATTTTATTTTTGTTCTTTGTAACTGTATTTTGTGATTTATTTTATTTTTTCTTCTTTTTTAATGATTATATAAATGTGGAGGCTTTTAATTAACGATTTGATGATATTTTTGTGTATTCAATTTGTATATTAGTCTGTAAGCCTTAATTGGTTGCCAGCTAATAATAGTAAATTGACCTCTGCTGCGTGGTGGTAGTAAATGCGGCAACGACGCAGGAGGTGTAGGTGCGAGCCCCCCTCATTGCTTTTAAGTATTGGCATTGATTTGGTCGTGCCTCGGAGTGCACACACAAGCCACAAACACAAGCCGTCGGTATCGGTTACCATACGAACATGTGTGACAGTTACTATATAGGGGAAATGTATGTAACGGCTCATACAGGCCCCTCTGGCACCAGCAGTAGTAACAGTAAATGTAGCTAAATGATAGCAGATTGGGAGGTTAAGCTATGGTCAGTCTTGGAAAGGGACTATTTTGTCAACACTGTGCCACTTATTTTGGGCCAATGTGTGTGCTATGGTCACTCTTAAGATGGAACCGTTCTTAATGCATTGCTTACTCCATGCTTCGGAGAGCATATCAAGCCATGGTTCTATATGATATACGGTAGACAGTGTTGCCATATGAACATCTGCGATATACCTTATGTGACAAAACTAACTCAACAAAATAACAAGGTAGATAGAATATTGTGCTTGTTAATGTCATTATAAAACCAAAAATACTGTAAGTAACTATACTTTAACATATATTGTAAGATCCATGTTACTATGTTTAAAGACAAATAAATTATTCTAAAATTATTATTCTTATGTGTAACTGTTGACCTAATAGCATCAACTTCAATATTGCTATTTTTTTTATTTATAGCTTTATTTGTCTATAAAACAGTACAAGTATAATAGTAAAAATTAAAAGTTGTTAGTATTTGAACGAAGTTTTAAAGCATTTAGTATGCCTAACCGTTCAAATCAATTAAAATCTATACTAATATTATAAAGCTGCAGAGTTTGTTTGTTAGTTTGAACGCGCTAATCTCTACAACTACTGGTCCGATTTGAATGATTCTTTCAGTGTTGGGTAGTCCATTTATCGAGGAAGGTTTTAGGCTATATATCATCACGCTACTACTTAAGGGAGCGGAGCATTGATAATAAATGTTAACAAATCCGGCAATTTTTCATACATATTTTGAAGACTAAAACATACGGACTAAAAGAAGCTTCAAAATATACCCCGGGCGAAGCTGGGGTGGGTCAGCTAGTAAGAAATATTTTTGAATCGGTTCAGGCCAGAATTTGGACCCGCAATCTTTGCTTTACAGGGCGAATGCTCTAACCACTGATCCACAGAACGAATTAATCTATTTGTTTGCAGTTACTGTCATGTAACCCCCTTGAGTAAAAGCCTCCTTCATCTCTTTCCACCTTTCTCCATCCTTAGCAGTCTGCATCTAATCCCTTCCTGCTTTTCTTGATATATCATGAGTCTATCTTTTTCTTCCCTACATATCTATTTCCTTTAATTTTCAATTCAATATTCAAAGAATCAAAGAATCAATTTCATTTATTCAGTTTAGGCATTACAAAGAGCATATATGAACGTCAAAATTTTACAATTATGTATGTCAAGAAATAATATAAAAATATTAAATAATGTAAAAAATTTGAAAATGATTCTTTCTCTGGTTCGGTAGATTAGTTCTACTGAGAAGATACCAGCAAGAAACTCAGCGATCTACATTAGAACTAGATTATGTTTCTTTTTTAAATTTGCTTTAGTTTACAATTTATTTTGTGCGAGCAAGCAAGAGACTTATGTTGACCACGCATTAACATCATTGAGGTACTCATCCACTTTATAGTAACCTTTACTCATTAAAGTGTGTATTGCCATTACTGTATAGAAATTAATTGAAGTGTGGTCACTTCGTAGTTAAGTTAGAAACTCAACTCAAATCAGTTGAGAAAAGGTTCAGAGAAAGATTATTACTTACTTATTTTGGGTTTCTAACTGTGTTATAATGTCCTGAAGTAAACTGGCAGGATTGCTGGCTATATTCCCAGAAGCTTTTCCAACCGTTGATGTAAATATGGCTGGTCTCCCGTCTTTCTTTCTTCTGATAGAGCCAGGGCCCTCAGTCTTTTCTGTAGTCTTTTTAGAACCCTTTTTTGGTTGTTTCTTCTTGGTTTTAGTGCAGAAGAAGAATCTTTTCATGCCTTTTATGAAGCTTAGGCATTCTGATGATTTTATCTGTAAAAAATTTTTAATCAATATCACATGATGGTGTTGCTCGCGTCCGTAGGATTTACCACCTTTTCCTAGGCTCACCCTACACGTGTCCCCCGGGTGGTGCAAAACGAGCAACAACGCCGAGCAACAGGCGGCGGTTTAAATAACCTGATCAGGCCACCACAGGCCTTGGGGCACTAAATACCCCCAAAAAAAGTGTGGCAATGACACCCTAGAAAAGTGTGGTCAATGATTTCCACTAAATGGTAGTGGACACCAGTAACATAGTCATAATCCTAAGCCCGTGTGCGCAAGCAGGAGGGTTGACTGAGTTCAAATCAGACCAAACCAGTCATAAAAAAGGTCCACGTCGAGACCCGGGCGGCGGTTAACTAACCCGAAAGACCAGATAGATGGAGTTAGGAAATGAACCCCATCACCCGTTACCCTTTGGAAACATAAGAGACGGGGACATTGGCTTTATCGCCCGTGTCGCGAGGTAGAAAGCCTCGTTAAAAACTAACCCCAATCCTACGGTGGAGAACGCGCCAAGAGGATGCGTGGCTGAGGGTTGTCAGTTTATTCGTCCACACTCGTGGGAATCAAAATCCAGATGAATGAAAAAACTCAAAAAATCTACACACAACAACTCTTCCATAAAGGACTCTTTGAAGCAAGACCAAGATCCCTATCCCATAGCGGCTGCACAAGCAGTGATATACAGAGCGACGACCCAGGATTACTTGGCAACTTGAACACTACCCAGACAAATAAAACGCAAAATGATCCCAATTCCACTACCGTAATACATACAGGTCGAAAGGACTTGCCACAGCACCAAATGGAGGAACGTTCTAAGATCGACTGGCAGAAAGATAAAGTCCCAAATCAAAAACGTAAAAACCCAGACAGCCCAACGGTAAGCCTAAGTAAACAGAAAGCTGCAAAAAGAGTTAGCTATAAAGTTCCTGTTCAGAACAAATTTGACCTCCTTAGCGATGAAGAACCTACAACTGCACCTGAAATCAAAGAGTACACACCAAAACCAGAACCAATATTTGTGACTGGAGTAGTTGATATAACGTCCTTGAGAGAACTTAAAGTAGTGAATATAAATAAGGTTACCATGACTACAATGAGATCAGGGCACATTATAACCTACTTGACAACAACATCAGCCACTACACATACAAACTTAAGAGCGAAAGGGCATACAGAGTAGTGGTAAGAGGCTTACACTCTTCAGAAAGCACTGATATTATCAAAGAAGAATTACAGGCTAAAGGACACGAGACACGGCAAATTGTCAACGTCTTGCATAGATCCACAAAAGAAAAACTACCCCTCTACTTTATAGATCTCGAACCAAGCGCCAACAATAAAGATATATTTAACATAAAATACATTAACCATGTTAAGGTAACAATCGAAGCTCCCTATAAGAAAAAAGAAATATTGCAATGTAAAAGATGCCAAAGATTTGGGCACTCAAAAAATCAATGTTTCAGACCCTTCCGATGTGTAAAATGCGGAAATGAACATTCAACAAGTACTTGCACCAAGTCTCCGGAAACAGAAGCAGAGTGTGCAAATTGTCAAGGAAAACACCCGGCGAGCTAAACACCTCAACAAAGTCTAGGGAACAAGATGACCCCAATTTTTTTTTTCTTGTAAATCTTGTTTTGCAAATAACTGGCAGCAAATAAATAAAAATAGAATAAAGTAGATTACAGAGTTGTTCGAAATTTAAAAATAAATTGTAATAAGTACTGATTTTCGAATATGGAGGGAAAACTTTTAAAAGTGTTTGATTGTGCAGTTTCTCTGAGGCAAAATAAAAATTATTTTCTTTGATTGTAAATAACGTTTATTATCAATAATACGTCTTTTACGTATGGTTTATGCATTTTTGTGACTGTAGTCATCATGTCACGTCGTAATTTAAGTCGCGAAGAGATGTTAAGGGCTGTTGGTATGCTGCAAGCTGGACGAACTCAACGCGACGTAGCGGATGCTGTCAACACCCAACCAAGCGTAATTTGCAGATTATGAGCACGCTACAGGTCTACAGGGGATATTGCCGAACGTCACAGGAGACGAAATAGGGTTACTACCCCGCGACAAGATCGTTTCTTGCAAAATTCCGCAAGGCGGCAACCCACGATTACTGCTCGTCAGTTGGTCGCAGGCCTCCAGTCTCAGCATCAAGTGGTTATTAGCGATCAAACTGTCAGGAGAAGACTACATGAAGCCAATCTTCACGCTCGCAGACCGCTTAGAGTTCCAGCTCTTCGACGTGGAAATCGAGGTCGTCGCTTATTGTGGGCTATCGTACATTTACAGTGGACCGACCATCAATAGGCACGGGTTCTGTTTTCCGACGAATCTCGCTTCGGTTTTCATCCTGATTCGAGAAGAGTGCGTATATGGCGAGTTCCTGGACGTTGGAGTCGTCACTAGAATCCGCAAGAAGTTCATCCTTACCAAGGTGGAACAATTATGGTATGGGCTGGAATTCGCCTTGGTGGAAGGACCGACCTCGTTTGGATACGGGGCAATTTAAATGCAAACCAATACATTCAGGAGGTTATACACCCCATGGTAATCCCTCATCGACAGCAGTTCGGTCAAGATTTTATGTTCATGCAAGATAATGCACGGTCACACACCGCACGGGTAGTGGTCAATGCGTTAAGCGAGCACAATATTGCGACGTTGGAATGGCCTGCTCAGTCTGCCGACCTCAATCCCATAGAGCATGCCCGGGAATTGCTTGGGAGAAGAGCTTTCAGTGATTCTTTGGAAAATCTGAACACTGAAGAACAACTTTTTTTACACCTTCGCAGTGTATGGAGCCATATTCCACAGACGATGTTTGACAATCTCAATACTAAGTAATACTAAGTATGCCACGCCGTTGTCGAGCTGTTGCTAATGCTTTAAGAGATCCTACAGATTATTAAAAACGTTTAAAGTACGGTTAATTACTGTATTTCTTACTACCTCGTTATTTTTGTGCCTAATCATAGAAGGTTGTAATACTCAACATTGGCACTATTCAATTCTTTCTTAAAAAGAAAAAAAAAATGATATGAGAATGTTTTTATTAAAATTAAAATTAAAAACGGTATAAAAATACCCTTCTATTGATATAAAACACTCACTATTACAAGAAAGGGTTTTTAAATAAAAACTAGAAATGTCCTTGTTCCCTAGACTTTGTTGATGTGTGTATAAAGGATGCATAAAATATCAGCAGTACAAGGAAAAAATACTCAAACTCAAACCATCCCCACAGCAAGCGAAACAAACATACCCAACTACACTCTCGAACCCAAGCACAAATGAAAAAGCTCAACCAACACATCCTTTGACTCGCACCTTCGCTGATGCACTGCGAAACAAACGAGATAACCCTACTGTACAAACACAAGATTCCGCCGGGGATACAAACCAACAGGATATTGCAAGCCTGTTAGACACAATGTTCAATAGATTTCAAGCAATCATGAAAGACATGATGGACAGCATGATTGATCAAATGATCAAGCTAATCACACTACTAGTAGCACGGAGGGACTAAACATCCGCATCATGACCTGGAACGCAAATGGGCTGACCGAAAGACGGAGAGAACTCGAGCTATTTATGAATGTCGAAAGAATCGATATTGCCTTAATATCTGAAACCAGACTTACGCCTAAATCACATGTAATATTTAATAACTACACAATCTATAGGACTGATCACCCCTCTGGGAACTCACACGGCGGGACTGCAGTAATACTGAAAAATCACATTAGGCATTATTCTCTCGAACCATACAAGACGGAAAAAATCCAGGCAACATCAATTAAAGTACAATATAGAAACACTGAGACAACACTCGCTGCAATTTACTGCCCACCACGACATAGTATTAGTGCTGATGAGTTCAAGTTTTGTCTTAACCGATTGGGCCCAGTATTTGTTTGCGGGGGAGACTGGAACTCCAAGCATACTTACTGGGGATCTAGACTGATCAATCCGAAAGGCAGACAGCTGTATAAAGCTACACTAGATCTAAACCTGGATTACATTTCACAAGGAGAGCCAACATATTGGCCTACGGATACAAATAGACTACCGGATCTGTTAGACTTTTTTATTACAAAAAACATTGGACATGACTACTTGAAAATTGAAAAATGCGAAGACCTGTCATCGGATCACACTCCTGTTATCTTAAATATGTATAAACAAGTCGTACACATCGAGCCACGCCCTAATGTCCACAACAAAAACACAAACTGGGATATGTATAGAGATATCATACAGAGTAACATTAACTTGAAAGTTGGGCTGAAGACAAACTCTGACATCGAAGCCGGTGTCGAGAAATTTAATAGCATCGTACACTTAGCCGCTTCTGCTTCAACCCCTAAAACAGTAAAAAGTAAAACCAAAATAAAAGAGTACCCAAAAACCATACTCGATAAGGTCAGTGAACGACGCAAGCTAAGAGGAAAATGGCATAGGACCAGATATCCCTCCGACAAAACGGCATTAAACAGACTGACGAAAGAATTGAGGCACATGATAAAAGAGCACGAAAATCGATGTTTACAAAGTTACTTATCTCACCTCACCGCTCATAAGGATACACAATACTCGTTATGGCGCGCAACCAAAAATCTCAAACGACCAAAGGACCGCATCCCACCACTGAGGAAGGAAGACAGGAGTTGGGCTAGAACTGATGCTGAAAAATCAACAGTTTTCGCAGAACATCTGGCTAAAGTCTTCACACCACTACCTGGTGCCAGCCCCAGTGGAGACGAGGAAATACTGGAATATCTACAATCACCATGTCAGCTTTCGCTCCCCTTAAAAGCAGTAAGCCCTAAAGAGATATGTCAGGAGATTAAATCACTGCCACATAATAAAACACCGGGCTATGATTTACTAGATTCCGTATTACTGAGCAACCTGCCGAAGATAGGTGTTATGTTCCTAGTGATCCTCTTCAATGCATGCCTGAGACACTCCCACTATCCATGGCAGTGGAAACTTGCGCAGGTAGTCATGATCCTGAAACCTGGTAAACAACCAGAGGAAGTCTCATCCTACAGACCAATTAGCCTTCTCTCTGTAATCGGCAAACTATTCGAAAGAATTATTCTGAACAGAATGCGACCTCACTTGAACACCATTCTCCCCGAACACCAGTTTGGATTTAGACAGAAGCATGGAACCATTGAGCAGGTCCATAGGTTGACAGACACAATCAGCTACGCGCTGGAAAATAAAAAATATTGCTCAGCTGTCTTCTTGGATATAAGCCAGGCCTTCGACAGAGTCTGGCATGACGGTCTACTATTTAAGATAAAAAAATACCTGCCTCACTCGTTCTACAACATCCTTAAAAGCTACTTAGATAAAAGATGTTTTGAGGTTAAATTTAACAACGTTACGTCGGACATGTTTGAAATCCAGTCAGGAGTGCCCCAGGGGAGCATTTTGGGACCTGTACTATACCTCATCTTCACGGCTGACGTGCCGGCTGACAATAACACCCTTATTGCCACGTACGCCGATGATACAGCAATAATGTCAGTACACACACAGCCTGAGATAGCATCAAAAAACCTACAGAAGCACATTTTCGAGATTGAAAAGTGGCTGACAGCTTGGAGAATAAAGGCTAATCAAAGTAAATCGGCTCATGTCACATTCACCTTGAGAGTCGGCGACTGTCCACCAGTCACGCTAAATGGAGAACAAATTCCACACGACACTAACGCAAAGTATCTTGGCATGTACTTAGACAGAAGGCTAACCTGGCAGAAACATATATGGGCCAAGAGGAAAGCCCTGGACACAAAACTTAGGACCATGTATTGGCTGATCGGTAAAAAGTCACAGTTGACAAATGAGAGCAAAATGGCAATCTACAAGACTATACTGAAGCCGGTTTGGACATACGGAATAGAGCTCTGGGGAACAGCGAGCAACAGTAACATTGAAATCCTGGAAAGGTTTCAGACCAAAGCAATTAGATCCATGTTTGGCATTCCAAAATGCATCTCAAATAAATACATCCTGCATGATCTGGGGCTCAACACTGTGAAATTAGAAATCGCTGCCCGTAGCCTAAACTACCAAAAGAAATTAAACACCCATGTTAATGCTCTAGCCGCTAAATTAACGGGTTCTATAAGTCACACAAGACTGAGAAGGAACAGCGTTCCGAATCTCATGAATCGATTTGCTGTACCACAGTGAGAATGGTCAATGGACAATTTCCCACGGCTGAAAGAACCAGACACAAGCCGATCAAGACAAAGAAGCAGCTAAATGTCTTTGCCAGACAGATCGCTGCGTTGAGCGGGATACACTAAAAAAAAATAAAAAAATATCACATGAAACTATTTTTCTAATATTATCAGAAGCAATTGGAAGAGAATGCAAATGTTTTACATTGAAAAAAATATAATGATTACTTCTAATAAATTAACGCTTTAGCAATTTATTTGGGTAATTTTTACTGTTAACAGACGTTTTAGGTGCTTTCCTGCAGCCATGGTCAACATCTTTGATTATATATACTGTTGATTGATGGCACTTGGTGGAATTTGTTGTGACACATTGAGAACTCACTTGTACTTTTCCATATATATATATTCAATACTTATAATACTAAAAACGTTTGATGATGCCGTAAGACGAAACCGGTCAGGTCTAATAAATATTAAAAATGATGTGGAAAAGTACAAGTGAGTTCTCAATATGTGAGACATATTTGATCTTTTCTCTCGTGATTGTGAGGCCAGACCGTTACAACTAATTATAAAAATGTTAAAGAGAAAAAAGAGAGGATGGAAGGAAAAGAGAGGGAAAGAGAGAATGAAAGAAAGAGAGAGAGGGAATTAAAACATCTATAATATACCTGTCCATCAATAATCTCATGCACCAAGTGTGTCTTTTTATGTCCATTGATTGTGGTCAAATCTTTATCGTACAAATAACACTTTTCACAGAAATACATATCACTACATTTTGAGCATTTGAATTTCAGCACCTGAAAAGTAATGCAAATTATATGAATAGACATAGCAAGTGATAGATGACCCTGAATTCGATTCCAGGTTCAGCAATAATGTTATTGGGTTGTGTGGGATTCTCAGTCAATGTTTGAAGTCTAGCAGATGGTAATTGGAGCTTGTTTTATAGATGTTCTTGGTTTTAGCCATGTTTGGTTGTAAGAGTAGTCTATAATTGGAACTTACTGCCAGAGGATGTTATTGCTGCCACCTCAATAAACTCATTTAAAAATAGACGTAATAACTGGCTATGACTAACAATTCAGTGCTTAAAAAGATGACGGACAGTTGAAGCATCAATAAAGAAGCTTGTTCATGAATATATAAATAAATATATGGTTGAGAAAAACCAGAGATATGAACAAAATTGGCGATAGCCAATTTCAACACAGGTGGAGTCAGAACCATCAGTGAGTTAATGCTAATTATTATTATTATTACCTGTATAAGTGGTTGCTTGCAGTGAGCACAAATAGCTGTGACGTCAGCGCTGGTGCGGCTGCTGACCACGCGCTGTACCACTGGCAACCAGCGAGCACTGCAGCTCGACTCTCCCCACTCTGAGACTGCGCGAGCGCTCACACCTAGCATACCAGCACTCTGAAATATATCCCGCTAACACTATAGTGTTTTAATAGAGTCCATATTCGCTCACGCTCGAAAGGGGAGAGTGTAATTTTTTACACCATGTCATTCAATCA
Source organism: Eilema griseolum (assembly GCA_963662185.1). Lineage (NCBI taxonomy): Eukaryota > Metazoa > Arthropoda > Insecta > Lepidoptera > Erebidae > Eilema > Eilema griseolum. The sequence goes on along the minus strand of OY759248.1, from coordinate 18,483,747 downwards.
TAGTGTCAAAGCTTCAGTTAGCTACCTTATATACACGCGCGTTCGCCGCTTATCATTGGCAAAGTGAAACGTATCCCTGAATGCAGGAAGAGACCAGCGAGCATCCTGGGGCCCCAGTCAACACATAAGTAAAGAGTACAGCTGAGCTTACAATTCCTTGAACTGCACCTTTTTATATTAATTATATATCTATAATATACACATTAATACAGTTCACTAAAAACAAAAAATAAGTCCACTTAAATAAGACCCATGGACATAATTATTATTATGCTTATCATTATTTGCACTAAGCAAGCAGGGAACCAAAACCTCTGATATAGCAGTAGAACTTTCTAACACTACACCTATATATACAAAACGAAAACATACCTTATCAAAACAAGAATCCACATCTGCCTGCACTTGGTCACAGTTCAGACCCAGGTATGAAGACAAAGCTGTAACCTGTGTCAACAATGCAATCAACCGTTTCGGTGACACACAACCGTTATGGTCTGCACAGCAGTTCGCTAACGCCTGCCATTTATCGGATGCTGACTCTTCGCTTAAGATTATGAGGAGAGTTTTCACAGCCAGGACACGCAGGGGTTCCTTCCGATCTCTGTAATAATAGTCAAATGATACAATTTCAACAATATTAATAGCAAGCAAATTTATAAGTAACCGTTTGACTTAATTTTACATTTGGAATAAAGAAATGCTATGAGATCTATATGGTAGGATATTAGAGTTAACCTTCTCCAGCTCTGTCAACTGTCACTGGTACACTGGCACTGGTACAAATTATCTCAAAACTATATATATGTATGTATATATATGTATATATAAATATATCTAAGAAACTTGTCTTCTGATATGAAATTGTGGTGAATTTATGTGGAAAATCGTGTTGATCCACAAGGGTATTTTTTTAATTTTAAGTTATACTTATAACCAGTTGTGCGACCCTTCAGCCACGGGAGAAATCAAATTTAGAATTTTCAAAGAAGGAATTTCATTCTTGCTTGGAACCTGGTTTCGAACCGTGGTTTCATAACCGGCTGAAGGGTTTGTTACTTCTTTTCTCCAAATTAATAAACAAATAGTTTTATTTTACTTACTTATCATAAACATTGAGCAGCAAGTTGATCAGTAGATCCACAGCCAAGTCAATATCCCCAGTGAAGAGGCCCTCTTTCTCGGCAGCAAAATATATATCAGCTAACACTGCCTCCAGTTCTGCAGTATCTAGAGACAAGCTGCTTTCCGACAGACTGAGTTGATGTCTTCCAAAAACTCCTGAGCTGATACGAAGAGGAGGCACTGGAATGTATTATTATAAATAGGAGTCAATTAATTCTATATACAAAAATTGTATATAGTGGAAAAGATTCAAAAACCTGATAAAAAAGATAGTATAATTTCAAACCCTATCTTTATAGCCTTAGTATTCCTTTTTGTCATGTCATCTATATAAATACCTAATTTTAGGTCTTTAATGTTTTAATGCAGTAGTACAATACAATATATCAATCAATACAATAATGTATCTCTTCTTAACTTAACTTATTCAGGCTGAGATATCGAACAAATATTATTAGATATAAAATGTGTAACATTGGCACCTGTACTAAGGTATTTAAACATTGTATAACAGGTGCCCAAATACAGTCATTGAAAGATACAAGTCATTGGCTAGTAGTACTAACAAGCGAGAATAATGAATAACCTTTGGTTAGGCAATACTGCATGATATATTTATCTGAAAAACTAACTAACTTTTAAAATAAATATGTGCTTGATACATTGTTAAATGTGCCTCTAGCCCTGGTTGATTGGTATGACCAATTGACCATGACGATTGATCATGGTCTGCTTCACATTGATGTGAAAAGGCCAATAGAGGCAGATTTCACATCAATGTATCCCTCTTAGCCCAGCTAGTGGAACCTTAGAGTACATACTCTTGAAAAAATCAAGAGTTGCTGGTTTACTTTGATAGCCAATACTTTCACTTTTCTTTAATCACTCCTATGATATAAGATTTATGATCAAAACTAAGAAAGAAAAAGGTCTTGGAAGTTAACAGACCTTTAAGGTGTTTCTGTAAGGCATATATTTTGAATGCAATGCGGTAAGCACTATATTTTATTCCATCGTATTCCTCTAGAGAGACCATAATCTTCTTGAATTCAGGATGATCATACTGTTGGCTACCCGACGCATCACTAAAACAAAAAGAAAGAATCTGCATAGAACGATATTGCGAAACTTCTGAAACTTATAGGTACAGTATATGTGTATAAGTATCCATGTACAAAAAGTTTACGTACTAAATGTAACACGGATATCCTGCTTCGTTTTCCACTTTTTTCCAATTATTAGACGACATTCCGACTTATTTATTTAAAATTATCATAATTTATTGTATACAAATTGAGCAAAATACCAAGTTATAAATATCAACCGTCAAATTTTATTTTAAAACTACTTGTTCTAAAGTTTTGGAATTTTTTGGGCAAATCAAGACAGAGCTTGGATGATATGTCATTTTTGATTGGTAAAAAAAATAACAAAGCTCAATTTGTATTGGCTAATAATTTCATACTCAATGCCACAGAAGAAAAGCAACTAACACAGATAAATAATAAATAAGTATTAAGAAAGAAGTAATTAACTAAGTAAAAATTCTAAGTTCTTACTAGTAGTAACAGTTCTACTAGAACGAAAGTAGTTCTATTTACGTTCTAGTAGAACTGTACTAGTACAAGCAGTACTAGTACAGTTCTTACTTGTACTTACTTACTTAAGTAAGTAGGTAAGTTAACTAAACTATAAAGTTGAAAATAAAATTATTCCTAAGATAACTTTATCTAAAACAAACTTCGTTGTGTTACAACATTAATAATTTTATGCAAGTATTTCTATCAGGATTTCTTTTTAATTATGATTTATAGATGTTTTTGTTGCTTGTTGCGCAAATAGACATAGAGAAACAAGTGTTAAAGGTTCACAGACAAGCCCTGCACATTTTTTTCGCAACAAAACCTTATATTATGTCCTTTGATTAAGTCTGTGAACAAAACAACAAAATATTGTAGAGATTCCATGGTATTTCGCAATTTCTTTATGACTTTCATTCGGCACTTTAGAGCAACTTCAGAGAAAGAAAAAATTATCTAAGGTGCTTGTTGTTAAATTTTTGGCACCTTATATAAAGTATCTTTTCACTTTTCACTGGTGGTAGAAACTTGGTGGCACAAATTTGTCTCAAGTTTCGACCGGGTAGGTACCACCGTGCACTATTGCGAAAAACCCTCCATAGCAATTCAATCTCGGTTGGATTGTGTTCAGGGGTCAGCAAGTGCATAGCCGGGCAGAGGTGGTGGTTGTCGCAGCACTAGTGGGACCAGTGGGTCTTGGCGTAGTCTAGTGGGGATGGCGCGGGGCGATGCGCCGAACAGGGAGACCTGTAGAAACGGTGGTGCCGCTGGCCGCCCGCGGTATAGTACAGGGGCCCAACTGGGGTTAACCACCTTGGGAGGCTGCCTCACCAGGCCGCGCATAATCCCGATATGGTTCGTCGTGCCGGTTGGTGACCGGAATTGGGAGCCCGGCGACCATACTCGGGGGGGTACGGGGGCCCTTCCGTTCGGCGCGTCGGCTCTCGCCATGCCTCACATTCATAGATAAAACCAATATCCCGCGCTTTGTCACACGGTGCTGCGGCGGCAATCACCTCTTTTTTCACGCCTTCTCCCACCCAAACTCATGGCAGCGCAATTCAAGGAAATAGGCAACACAGCGGCTCGACACACTCCCAAAAGCTTGCTATTTGAGGTGGAGTCCACTAACATCTGTGGGCTCCATGCAAACCTCAACGCCGTCCACCAACACCTAGAGACGGCGAAACCTGCCATGTTTTTTCTAACGGAGATGCAAATACACCACCCTGACGACACGACCTACTTGCTCTACCCTGGCTATGTTCTTGAGGAAAGTTTTCGTGCAAAAGCCGGGGTGTGCGTGTTTGTTAGGCCGTTTGCGCTGCCTAGAGGACCCATCCTTCTCCATCCTTTGGGTACACGTAGACCATGGCCCTACGAGTCAGATCTATGTGTGCCTCTACCGTTCCCATACAGGAGATGCTGAGACAACTCGATTCTTTGAATATCTCTTTGGCTCCTCCAAAACAGACCATGCGGGAAGAGCCGCCCACGCGTTTGCTCTGGCGCACGGCCTGACCCAATTGGTGCACGAGGTCACTAGGATACCAAGAAGGTCGGGCCTAGCACCTTCTCTGCTAGACCTTCTACTGACGAGTGATCCGGACCGGTACAGTGTATCGGTGCGAGCCGCTTTAGGCAACTCCGACCACTGTCTGGTCTGTTCCACGGTGCCCATTATAGCGCCCCCACGACCCGTGCAGGGGAAGCGGCGTCTCTGGCACTACTCGTCAGCGGACTGGGATGGACTTCGTGACTATTTTGCGTCCATCCCGTGGGTTGAGCGCTGCTTTGAAGGTAAGAACCCATCGGATTGTGCTACTGCTGTCGCTGGTGAGATCGGTCTGGGTACGGAATACTATATCTCATACACCGATGTCACCGGTGACCGCGGGGTGCGCCCTTGGTTCGGGCGCGAGTGTGCGGAAGCTGTTGAACAAAAACAGCCTGCGTACCGCGCTTGGGTAAGGGCGCGCGCCACGCGCCATCCCAATCTGGGCCACTTCAAGGCGGCGTACAACAGAGCCACAAAGGTCTGCAGAAGGGCCTACGTCAGAGCGGATGCCCTGCGCATAGCGCGGCTTGGTCAAGAGCTAGTGATGCATCCCACGGGAAGCCGTGGTTACTGGCGACTGGCTAAAGCCGTGCAAGCCAACTTCTGTCAGCCTTCGCTGCCTCCGCTGCGTAACCCTGATGGATCCCTGGCCCATGAGCCGCAAGAGAAGGCAAATCTGCTGGCTAATCTCTTTGCGGCCAACTCCCGAATCGATGATTGTGGTACGCAGCCACCAACACTACCCGACAGTGACCACGCGATGCCTGATATCAATATCAGGCAACGCGATGTCCGTGCAGTGCTGCAATCACTCGATGTCCGGAAAGCCAGTGGTCCGGATGGTATTCCAGCGGTAGTCTTGAAAAAATGTGCAGCGGAGTTGTCTCCAATGCTTACGCGCCTGTACCGGCTATCCTACAGTTCGGGTACAGTGCCTTTGCCTTGGAAAGAGGCGAATGTTCAGCCGATTCCCAAGAAGGGGGATCGCTCGGAGCCAGCCAACTATTGACCCATAGCCGTCACCTCAGTGCTGTGCAAAGTGTTCGAGCACATAATCAACAAACAGCTCATGCGGCACCTAGAGGATCACTCCTTAATTAATGACCGGCAATATGGCTTCAGACCGAAACGGTCAACGGGTGATCTTCTAGCATACGTTACCCATCTTTGGGGTGAGGCTATGGACAAGCACGGCGAGTCACTGGCAATTAGTCTTGACATCGCCAAAGCTTTCGATAGAGTCTGGCACAAATCGCTTCTTTCCAAGCTACCTGCCTTTGGTCTGCCTTCTAGGCTGTGCAACTGGGTTGCTAGCTTCCTGCAGGGGCGCCGTATTCGCGTCCTTTGTGACGGACGAGCTTCGGAGTTTCTGCAGGTTAATGCTGGCGTGCCCCAGGGATCCGTCTTATCACCCACTCTCTTTCTTCTGCATATCAACGACATGCTGTCTACCGGCAATGTTCATTGTTATGCAGACGATAGCACTTTGCATGGGAGTTATCATGGACATCCTGCGGCCAAGCAGTCGGATATCGCGGAGAAAAGGCAGCTTCTTGTCACTGAGCTTGACGGGATCCTGAATCACATTTCTCAATGGGGCTCTGAGAACCTGGTTGAGTTCAATGCCAAGAAGACGCAGGCATGTGCGTTTACAGCAAAAGTATCTTCTTTCCTTCCCCTCCCCACTCTTCAGAGCACGCCACTGCCACTGCAGGACAATCTCAATATCCTAGGTATGGATGTTCGCTGCAACCTGAATAACAAAAACTACATCGAAAGTATCATCAAAACAGCCTCACGAAAACTCGGAGTCCTGAACAGAGTGAGACGGTTTTTCACGCCGGAGCAGCGGTGTCTTCTATACAAGACACAAATTCGCTCCTGTGTGGAGTACTGCTCGCATCTCTGGGATGGTTCAGCAAAGTACTTACTAGATGCTCTCGACAGGTTGCAGCGACGTGCGGTCCGCATCATTCTGAATCCCGAGATCACGAACACCCTAGAACCTTTACAGCTGCGTAGAGATGTTGCGTCCATGGCTGTATTTTACCGTTTGTACCATGGGGAGTGTTCTGATGAGCTCTTCCAATTAGTCCCACCCTCCCCTTTCCTACACAGGACAACGCGTGCAGGTCTTAGATGTCATCCGCACACGGTGCAAAACATCCGATCAAGAACCAAGCGGTTCGGAGACTCTTTCCTCTGTCGCACCATTAAGGCCTGGAATTCATTACCAGCTCACGTGTTTCCTTCTTCCTACAGTCCCGGGTCCTTTAAGCGGGGCGTGAAAAAGCATATGATGAGGCCGCCAAGCTGAGTGTCACTATTGTCACACGGTATGTGTAAGTAATGGTGACCCTCTTTTCTGGGACTTTGCCTTCAGCTTACCATCAGGCAAGGCGAAGTCCAATTGACGTGTCCTATATAAAAAAAAAAAAAAAAAAAAAAACTAAAACGCCTAAATCATAAAATTTTTGAAAACCATAGAAATGTTTATCTCTACAATGTTTAGCTGCGTGTTTTTAATGAAAATGTTCTGAAAATTAAAGCAACGCTTGCAAATTGCAATACAAGCCATTTGAAATCATCTGTGCACAACCCTAGCATAAAATTAACTTTTAACTTTAGTTTTAATTTTCTTTAATTTTTTTTTTATAAATGTACATATTATAATAGATTGTATCATAATAATCATTATAAATCCATCGAAAAGTTTAAAACTTTTAATAAAGTAAAACTAATTTTATAAAAAAAATTAAAATAATTTTCTGACTCATAGAAAAATAATAAAATTCTTCGTTAAATTGGTTAAATTCAGACTGCTTGTATAGAAACGTTACTTGATGACAGAAATCGGTTCTCTATGACAGAAAAGTAAATTTTCGACTTATCAACCAATGACATACGTCCATGAACTGTTTACTTGTTATTATACCCAATCAGAGAGCAGTATTCAAATGCAATTATTTCTACCATTTTCTCTGTGTAACGGAGACGCCATTTTGCAAGCGTCACTTGGCGGCGTGTCGGGTTTCCGTATTTTGACCCGAAATACCTTCAGTAAAATCATAATATTGTTTTGTTACGTTTAAAATGTCGTATCAATCAAGTGTAGCACAAGACTCTTTAGCTGCAGCACAGTTAGAGATGACCGGTAACCCCAATGCTTTGGCTCTGCGTCGGCCATTTGACCCGGTCGCACACGATTTAGAAGCTAGTTTTCGTTTGACGCGATTCGCGGACCTGAAAGGAAGGAGCTGTAAAGTTCCCCAAGATGTGTTGGGAAAATTGGTGGAATCCCTACAACAGGACTACTCTCAGCAAGATGACCAGTTCATGCATGTGGCGATCCCGCGTATTGGTATCGGCTTGGACTGTTCAGTGACCCCACTTAGGCACGGAGGCCTTTGTTTGGTGCAAACGACTGACTTTTTCTATCCCCTCGTAGACGACCCCTACATGATGGGGAAGATCGCGTGTGCTAATGTGCTAAGCGATTTGTATGCAATGGGAGTAACGGAATGTGATAATATGCTCATGTTGCTTGGTGTGTCAACTAAGATGACTGAAAAAGAACGGGATGTTGTAATACCTCTTATTATGCGGGGTTTCAAGGACTCTGCTCTGGAGGCTGGTACCTCAGTTACAGGGGGACAAACTGTCATTAATCCCTGGTGTGCTATTGGTGGGGTTGCCACCACCATTTGCCAGCCCAATGAATATATTGTACCCGATAATGCTGTTATGGGGGATGTACTGGTGTTGACAAAACCTTTGGGTACACAAGTTGCTGTAAATGCACACCAATGGCTCGATCAACCGGAACGTTGGAACCGTATTAAGCTGGTAGTTTCAGAGGAGGATGTGCGCAAGGCATACCATCGTGCTATGGACTCCATGAGCAGACTGAATCGTATTGCTGCAAGACTGATGCACAAATATAATGCCCATGGATCTACAGATGTTACAGGATTTGGCCTTCTTGGGCATGCACAGAACTTGGCTTCACATCAAAAGAATGAAGTTTCCTTTGTTATCCATAACTTGCCGGTCATAGCGAAGATGGCTGCAGTTGCTAAGGCATGTGGTAACATGTTCCAATTGCTTCAAGGGCATGCTTCAGAAACGTCTGGAGGTTTACTTATCTGCTTACCACGTGAACAAGCTGCTGCATACTGTAAAGACATTGAAAAGCAAGAAGGTTACCAGGCATGGATTATTGGTATTGTTGAGAAAGGGAACCGTACCGCCCGCATTATTGATAAGCCCCGAGTGATCGAGGTACCCGCTAAGGATTAAATTGTTTGAGTTTAAGACTACAGATTTTTATATCTCCAATTGACTTCAAAACTGGCTGGATAAATTTGAAAATTTTTATTTTGAATTTATTATTGGATAACTTGATTTTAAGTACTTTAGTTTGGTTGATCGTATGTTTCCACTGTTTTCTATTAAAATTACAAGCTACAATTTTATTATTAAAATTGATGTGAGAAGGCTTTTAGGAAACTTGATCTAGTGACTATTTGGTGTTTATAATTGTAGGTAAGGTATCATTACGAGAATAAGAGAATAAATAATTCCATTAGGTACACCTAACCTATTGTTTGCAGCTTGTGGAATGTTTCTGCAAATTGTGAGATAAGAATAATTATTAGAATAAAGTTATTTTTCAGTCACTTGTAGTTTTATTTGGCAAGAGTATGGTGATGTTGATGACTGAACACAGCATGGAGCCCATGCTTGCAGTCAGAGAACAACTGAATGGTACAGTCAGCCAAGGAGATATGTATACACACTTATAAGAAAATACTTATCTCCTTTGCTGTCTGTACTCATGCAACAGTCCAGTTCCACAACCTGAAAAAGCATTCAACAAGGCTGTTGTTAAAGATCTAACATGACATAACATAAACTCTGCCTATATCCCCGAAGGGGTAGCCAGAGGTGATAGCACCCACATTTTACCAGTTTATGTTTAGGTACCCATGTAAATAGGTGGCGAGCCGGGCACTTATAAACCCGATAAATACACGCATAACTTCAAAAATGTCATTGGCGTATGCAATGGTAAAACCTGAAATCGAACCTGAGACCTCGTCTCAGCAGTCCATTACCCATACCACTACGCTACCGCTGTGCGGTTAAAGATCTCTATTCTAGTATCGTTTGTTGGCCTTCATCTTTTATACTTAAAGCTTTCCATCAAGCAAGCTGAAGTCATATTCATATTATTTCAGAAGTTCTTCAAGAAAGGCATTAAAAGATCCCTACAGGGTCAGTAGCATGCGTTTGATGCCCCTGGTGTTGCACATAACCATAGGCTGTCTGCCACCTAAGGCTCAGCGCAGATAGAACGGAGCGCAGCGGAGAGGATTTTATTAACGCACTTGAAAATAAACTTCAAAATTATTGCAATAAAGTGCATAAATACTTAAACCTGACAAATAATGCTTACGCGTCCTCGAAAATACGCGGAATTCCCCGCGCGGCGTCGAGTCGTCGTACGCTGAGTTGAAAGAGGGAGGACGTTATTTTTTTTATTTATATAACTGGTATAAGAAAATCACTTATAATGAATACTTTTTTTATTTGCGCAAAATCCTTACGGATACCCCCACCACCGGGGCCGGTGGGAGAGGTTATGTCGGACTTAACCGACTTAAAACGCACGCCGATTGTGTGTGCCGCAGGTGAGATTATCTGAGACATGTCCCTCGCACCCCGGCCGCTTATAATGGATACTCAATAGGTACCTACTGACGAGGTAGGTACCTAACATACATGTGAGTGACCACATGGCTTGCTTAAGAAGCATATAATATTCCCATATGTCTTCCCGGTATTGTACAAGGCGACTAAGGGATGGGGCTGTTTATCATCTGACTGGTAAATACAGCCCAGACTCGGCATCAGATGCTTGAGTCAACAATAGTGCCCGGAAGACGGCAATAGACTCACCCCCTATTACGTGGGGCCGAATTCAATGATTGGTGAAATGTGGGTGTTTATTCACCTTTGCCTAACCCTCCGGGGATAAAGATGTGATTATATGTATGTATATCTTGGACCCAAGCCGTGAGAGAAACGAAGCCTTGGTGCGCTTGTCGCCTGTCGTATCTACCGTCGTAGCACAGTTATTTATGTTCAGATGGGGCAAATATCTAATCGTATCTGGAGAGGGGTGTTGTGCGTTTTATAATTCTTAACTACTGGCAAAGCAGAACAGGGTGTCCCACTTGACTGGGTACGCCCATGATGACCAACTAGGTACCTACTTATACAGCGCTATCGAGACCCGGAGTATATATAGCTTAACCGACTTGTGATATGGGTTCTAGAATGAGGCTCAACATACTTGGATACTTTTTCACTTGTAAATACATATACGTTATGCTGAATTAAAATTAAAACAGAATACTGGAAAATCACGCTTTAAAAACCTAAAAAAATGCCACTTTTTCCTAGAATGTAGGTATTGTTTTATTAGACTAAGAGGTTATGTCGGACTCGACGCGACCAAAACGCACGCCTCCTGTGGATCGTTTTAGATTGCCGAAGGTGAGGTTGGCAGGCATATCCCTCGCACCCCGGCTGACTCAGGGCCATCTCTCTCGATTTGGCCCTCTCCTAAGGTGTGGGGAACACAGAGCTAGGGTAACTGGCAGCTCTACCCGTCACCCCCAGGCCTGCATTCATGGGGGGCGGAGGTCGTTCATCGACCTCTGACGCCCGAGATGCCTTCGTACGCGGGCAGCTTGGCTTGCGATCCTTCGTCGCTCCCGCCCCGCCTCTTCCTTCACAAGCATTATCTACTTGCTCGGACCACGGCTATACTTGATATTCCTTGTTTAATACTTTTTAAAGCGTGATTTTTCAGTAACCGGGTTTTAGTTTTAAACTTATCTTTTTATTTATATTATTTTGGGGCAAGCAACGGCTATTATTTATAAATATTTGTAATATGCTAATTGAGCCCTTTCCAATGATACCAAACACGACATCTTTATCTCAAATTTATTTTTTATCACAGTACTTAATGACCGTTAGAGGGCGCCACATTGGATTCAGTTACACATTAGCCTATAACCAGCGAACGAATATGACGCTTCCAACGGTATCTCATTTGTCCAGTTCTAATAAGTGGTAGAGGAGCTATGAGGGAACAGATCAACCTACATACATGCATCGTAGTCGAGTAAAATATCTAGACCAATGCTTTCGATTGCCACGTCAAAGATCGCGGGTTCAATGCTCACTCAGAGCAAATATTTATATGCAGATTTACATTACTTACCGTACCTATTTCCAAAAAATACCTATCAAGTGTGTTTATCCGTATTCTATATAGAACTCACGACAAGCTATTTTGGGTCTTTTTTGTTTTTTTTTAATGTGCCAAATACCCATAGATACCTCCACGCCGGAGCAGCTCCGGCGTGGAGGTGGGAGAGGTTATGTTGGACTCGAACCGACTAAAACGCACGGCGCCTGTGGGTTATTGTTGGTTGCCGAAGGTGAGGTTGATAGGGATATCCCTAGCACTTCAGCTGACCCAAGGCCATCTCTCCCGATCTGACCCTCCTCGGGTGCGGGGACCATAGGATCCCAAACTCGTTCACGGAAACGGCCATTTTCTGTTAGGGTGACAGGCGGTCTTGCTCGCGGCGATGGTCCGCTGCGCAGATGCGTGGGCGGCCGGCGCCTCCTTCTGGGAGCAAGTAATGCTTGTGTAGGAGGAGGCGGGGCAGGAGCGGCAGCGGGAGCGACGAAGGATCGCAAGCCAAGCTGCCCGCGAACGAAGGCAAGGCAAGGCCTGGGGTTGACGGGTGGAGCCGCCTATCACCCTGGCAGAAGCCGGCCGCGGCGGCTGCGCACCTCCCCATTTCCGGGGACGAGTTGGGGACTCTACGGTCCCCACACCCGAGGAGAGGGCTAGATCGAGAGAGATAGCCCTGGGTGCGAGGGACATACAAAGAAAAAGATTGACAGGCGGTTCCACCGGTCACCCCCAGGCCTGCACTCATGGGGGGCGGAGGTCATTCATCGTCCTAGCTATTTTGGGTCTAACACTGTGTACCTAATGTGTGAATGGCCTCGTATTTTATTATTTATTTGTACTGAGCGGGAACTGAACCTACATATTCTTTGAAGCTATACAATTCATAGTGTGTATAGCTCCATTCATCTTTTTGTCCTTAATATTTACACTATAATACCTAGGTATAGCCTCGTAACACTATGTTATGGTATTACGGGGTTTCCACAACACCACGTCATGGCGCGGTTCATGGAGAGGGAAATGTCATATTGTCCTTCTTGAACTTTTTTAATATACTTATGCATTTATTGATTGAAATTAAGCTGCCTCCGTCTCCTATTCAATATCTACAGTCTGTAGTGTTCTTTGTTTTTTGTGCGTAAAATCCTCCACAAATACCCTCACCTTCGGAGTTGGTGGGGTGGTTATGTCGGACTTGAACCGACTAAAACTCACGCCAACTGTGTGGGCCGCAGGTTGCAGGGAGGCTTCTCCACCCGTCGCCCCCACGCCCGGGCTCATGGGGGACGGAGGTTGTTTTGCGACCTCCGACGTCCGAGTCACCTTCGTTCGCAGGCGAGCCTCCTTCACTCCTGCTCCGCCGTCTCCTGCACGAGCATTACTTGCTCACAGAAAGAGACACACTCTGTGGTGTCTCGTAACTCTCGAATATAGTTATAAAAATATTTTCAATTTCTAATAAAAGCAACTATCTTGTTTTCATCATATTTTTATTCGGACAGAATAAATGGCAATAAAACACCTGGAAACCAATGGCTATCGGTGATCACTCCATAAGCAAGCCTCAAAGAAAATTACAATAACATATTTCACAAAATATACCAAAATACGTCTTAAAGTATTGTCAAATATCATCATATCATAACAGTCAACTATTGGTGCTTTGTTAGGTATAGGAAGGTACAATATTAATTTAGGGGGTTTTGACTAAATGTAACATTAGCTTTAATAACCACATAAAGAAATATATATATAACTATCACATAAATAAATATAATTATCACAAATAAAGATAATATATTACATATTAATTTTCATATAAGGAAGCCATAACCTGCAATACCACAGATCCCTTTATAAGATGGAACTACAGAATTGTTTTCAATATACTTAAATGTATAATTTTCAAATTAGAGCTATGCAGGTTTATTTTCTTCACGCAGGCACCTAAAACTTAAATCTAATTATCTAATAAATCGCAACTTGTTATTTAGTATTCAACACCTTCGTTTATTTTTTATGTTCAAATGTGGCCGACAAGCACACGGCCCATCATGAAAAGCTGTCACCGTGGCCCATGGATGTGTGCTATACCAGGGGAGTTACACTCGTGCTGCCTTTTTTGTAATATTTAGAAGATACTGCATTTTGCATACCATTAAAAATCGTCAATAACGCAAATTTCGGTAGTTATAGTAACGTAACAGATAATAAAAACGGTACGTAAGTACATTCTTGTTTTATTGGCATTAATTAGTTCATTGAATAATATACTTTTGAGGTAAGTACCTACTATTAAGCGTCCAATACACAATGGGCCATGATGGGAAACGGCAAACCATTGCCTTTATATGCAGGGGGTCAATATTATATAGGTAATGGCGTACGAATGGCTATCGTGGCGCGGAATTGGGATGTTGTCGGATTTTTGGCATACTTCGAACCGACTAAAACGTACGCCGTCTGCGTGGGCCGCTGGTTGCCGGTGAGATTATCTGAGACATATGCCTCGCACCCCGGCCGGCCCAGGACCGTCTCTTATGAGACTGCCGTCTTCGAGTGTGGGAACCACGGAATCCGCATCGATTTTTGGCATACTTGAAGCTAATCGTGCCTTATTATTAATGTGCTATGATGTTCAGTGTTAATGGCATATACTTGCGCATTGTTGAGCATAGTCCATCAGTGACCACTGTGTCCTGGGTTTATAAGACTTGTGAAGATATTTCTTAAAGCGCGTACTGATCAATTTCACATGGATTTGGCGTAATGCAATATCACAAAGCGAGCATTCGTGTAATCAGTGCGAGCAACCAGCTCATAAAAAGATTTTAGTAAACTGCGTAAAAGTAACTACGGTCTGTGTACGGTTTTACAACTTTGTCATGATTTTCCATTTCTTCCTATTGGTTACGTCTACTGGAACTACTAATAGACGTTTCTGAAACTTAAGGTAATACAAAAAATGTCCTCCAGTGTATGTTGTTGTACAAATATAATATAAGGTTTGGCTTATACAAAAACAAGGAGTTTGGTCAAATCGTAACAAACAGTTTTTTAGTTATGTAGTGCTCTAATTTAAAGTTGGGTTCATAAGAGAATAGAATAACTTATATTAAAATATATAAATAAAACGATATAGTTACATTTAGTTGCACAAACGAAATAGTCATTATAATGTCTTTCTATTAATTCCAATTACATAAAAGTTGACAACCGGAGCGTGTGCTTAGATATATTTAAAGAATAATATTAATGCCCGTAAAACAAGGATATCTATATTTATGAATATCTGTTTTAAAGTCTCGCTTAAATTAAAACATAAAGACTGTGAAGCTACATGTGATTGAACAAGCAAGCAGATGGAGACAGTAGTGTTAATGCGTTCGATGTTAAGGCACACCCCTGAGCGAATGCCAAGTAAATTCCTAATCACAGATTTATAAGTTAGTTAAGAAATAAATACATCTTTTTGCATAAATGTTCATTAATTTCTATGTACTTACTGTAAGTGCAGGGAATAAATTGAATTTAAGAAATATAATTTGAAGGTAAGAGAGAAGGAAAACTCGAAATAAAACCCTGTACCAACCCGTCTGGCCAGCGTGGAAACAGTAGGCCAAAGCCTCCCAACATTGGGAGAGGCCTAGTCCAACAGTGGACTGCGATGGGCTAGTTGATTGATTGAATATGAAGGTATATTGTTGGAATATACAATATAATTTTTATATTACTTATAAATAAAGAGTAGATTGCAACTTAAAATTGTTCATAGAATACAGCTTACACAGTGGCGTTGCTCAGGGATTTGTCTAAAGCTGCCTACGCTTTGCTTTTCAACACATTACTAAAACTTAAACGATAATCTACTTCCACAAAATTTCAGCTACCCTTTCCTATTTAGGAACAAAATTTAATTAGTAATGTCTCTTATATCATTTTATTAAAATAATTCTGATAAGTTGTTAGAATTTGAAAGTCTTATTAACATCAAGGCAATCAGTTACAATAGTTACATATTCGTTTTTGTTCTTTTACACGTTTTATAACTCGGTAAACAATGTAATTTATTTTTTTATTTCCAGAGAGAATAATAAAAATTTATAAGTAGCAAAATTGTTTTCAGCATTTGCATAATTGGACATATTCTTAATTTAAATTGTTAACTTCTAGACTATCAGGTGTTATTTATTGCTTATAAATTCCTAATAATAAGATATGGAATGAATACAATTATCTTATAATTGCCACATACATAAATGTAGGCTGTTTGAAGGCTTTTAATTATGTGTAATGGCACTTGATTGTAATTCGAATGTAATTATCCCATACAACATGACCGATGATTCTGATAATCAATGTATAATTTGACCTAAAAAATGTGAATACAAATGTCAATATAAAAACGCTGTACACTCATGTAAAGTCTATAACTGAAGCACAACTAATTACTGGTACACTCAGATCATCAGTTGATAGGTGAATTGAGACATGGCCTTTTGCGGGATCTGCTTTCTTCACCATTTTGTTCAATGTGGCTCTGGTCACGTTTTTTAGGAGAATTGTTCTGAAAATAATATGTAACAAATTGTAAAATACATCAAAGACACTGAGTTTCTAGATGTACACAAACAATGATGCACTATTTTAGTACCCACATTTCACCACTAAACAATACATATATGTTACACTGATTAGCTCTTCCAATTAGTCCCACCCTCCCCTTTTCTACACAGCACAACACGAGAAGATCTTAGATGTCACCCGCACATGGTGCAGAACATCCAATCAAGAACCAAGCAGTTCGGTGACTCTTTCCTCTGTGACCATTAAGGCCTCAAATTCATTACCAGCCCACGTGTTTCCTTCTTCCTACAGTCCCGGATCCTTTAAGCAGGGTGTGAAAAAGCATATCATGTGGCCGTCAAGTTGAGTGTCACCTTTGTCACATGGTATGTTAATGTATGGTATGTAATTAAGTAATGGTGACCCTCTTTTCTGAGACTTTGCCTTCAGCTTACCATCAGGCAAGGGAAAGTCTAATTGACATGTTCTATATTAAAAAAATAAATAAATACTGTGTAAACATTATATGCAACATATACACAAATGCGATGACTTGCAAAGGGCCATCATGGGCAGTTGTGTACTAGAGCCTTTATAAATAGATGTGCATTTATACTTAACTAAATTTACATACACCCTCATTTTACAGATATTTATTTAGTAGTTGCATCCTTTAAATTCCCTAATAATGCAACAGATAGTTACCTTTGTCGCAGGTTTTTAAGTGCCCGGTTAATGGCAATAGGCTCGCCACCTATTACATTGGCACCTAAACATAAACTGGCGAAATGTGGGTGCTAGCACCTCTGCCTACCCCTTCGGGGATATAGGCGTGAGTTTATGTTATGTTATAGTTACCTTTTTCTCCCATTGTTGATGTAAATATCTTAATAGTATATTTGTTTTCTCTGTTACAATAACTGAAAACAAATAAATATAAACATTAACCAAATAGAATTTATTTGCTTTTGTAGGTTAGGCAGTCAGGGTCATACTGAAATGTGATCTAAGATCATTGTATTGTTTTATTCCAAAAGCATTGTTTACATTATATTGAGTACATGAAAAAAGGCAGTAAGAAAATTTTTGTGTTCTAAAATTTTATCAGTACAGCCTATAATGTGATTAATTACTCTCACAAGCTTAACAGATGTAATCTGAGGCTTATTAAACTCAAAATACTGTGAAAAATATTAATACATTAGATGCATTTCTATTAGTAGGTAGGTACAATGTTCAACTCTTCTTGAGATTTTAACTAATAGTTCTATGCTTATAATAAGAACAATCTTAAGCTTGTATTAATATGTAGAAGAATAGAATCGTATACTAAACTTTGTTCAGATGGTATCTCCTTAGTTGGTAAATATATCGACGGTCTTTTTGAACAATTTCTAATTCCATGGTCCGTATTAAATAGTGTAAAATTATGTTCGTCGTACGACGGGAGGTCCTTCAGGAATTCAATCACCGACTGTCGAAAAAGAAGTAATAAAAACAATTAGCGAAAACTATTTAGAAGAGTTGCGCGTGGTTCGTTGGACAATTGTGCAACCACTTGCGGACGTTCTCAACCTCTTCAGCACTCACCATTGTAACTATAATAATGTTCACGGTCGAGGCTTGTTAGTAAACAATCAATAATTTGAATAATCAAACAGTAAATCTAAAATAATTAAAATTAAATTCCAAACGATCGCTTCGGATACATGCAAGAAAGGCCTCGAAGAACAACCAAATGACAATGACAAGTGACAGTTACGAGTAAGGTTGCCACTTGTTTAAAATGAATCATTTATTTTGTTGACATTTAGATACTGAATTCCAGATGCCATTTCTGATGTGTGAGTCCGGCCTAAAACTTGACAACGGCTCCGTTTAACTGTTTTGTATAATTTATTACTGTTGTGGTCCTCATTGTGAGGCGTCTTAGAGAAGCAAGATTTTATGAACGACAGGCACAAACATCTCAACCTACTCAACAGCTAGTTTTTTACCCGACGCCTAAAAAGGGTTCTGTTTTTAAATTTTCATAATTATTTCATAATTCGGCATAATTCACATCATAGATATTAGGTATTAAGTTATACAAGTGTACAATACTAAATACTTTAATGGATTTAAAATATTATTAAAATATATAAACAAAATTTTATTTTAATGTTATGTGTAGACCAGCTAACAAACATAAGAAATTATTCTGCTTCAACAGGATTTAAAAATGGATTTATTTATATGCAGTTTTTGATTTAAAAAAGCGTCACTGGGAAAGTGCAGCAGCCTATAAAAATCGAAAAAGGAACGTACAACCGGGGATAACGGCGGGAGTTTCAAATTTTAACCGTACTATTTTTATCTAATAAATACGATTATGTATAGTTTAGTAAACGCAAATTTTAGTAGAACTTATAACCCCAGTGGTAGACAAAATGCTCTTTCAGACATAAAGAAATTACTTACATCCCGTGATACGGCTGCACAGAACAAAGCCTGTGGCTACATAATCGAAGTTGTTGGCAGGTACAATAAAAACCCGAATGAAGGGATAATGATGATAGAATACTTGTTAGACAATGATATTACAGTATTTTTGTGCGAGGCAACTTCAAACTTGGATTTTACACTATTCAGGTTGGTATAATTATAATAATGTAAGTACATATTAGAGGTATCTTATATTATATAGGGTATTTTCCTCAGATTTTTTATTGACGCGTAGGTACTTACTTATTTATTGTCAACTAAGAATAATTATTTTTATTTATTTTAGTGTATTTTAGTACCTAACAATAGCTTTTAGTTTTAAATTTCACTTAAGTATTAGATATTATTTATGTATTGTACAAATTGTATTTAATTAGTAAATATATACCTAATAGGTAATTAATCCATTATTATTATTAAAAAGAATAAAATATATAATAACCAGCCCTTGCCCAAAGCTGGACACGCGCGAAGGTAGGTTATCGCGACTAAACATAGCCTCAACATTTCATCCCTATACAGATCGTTCCAAAACGCTCTACGACATATTTATTTTCAATTTATTTGAATTTAAGGTATGACCAAGGGTAACCCGTTGATCATCGCGAATTTGGTACATCATCGTCAGCCGCGAACATGTCTGCGGTAACAAAAATTCAATTCTATTCATTTCATGTCAGGTCAATTCTAACCAGCCTCCGTTTATTGTGGCGGTCACGTCAGTTCTTCGCTGATGAGCACGCGGCTCACGCGATGACTGTAGTGCTAAGGGCACTGACGCACTATGCGGGCAGTGGCTCAAGACAGCCTGTTGACGTCTGTTTGCATTTTCTGTGCGATCTGCTAAGTGGGTAAGTACATTTTTTTATAGTTTTTATATTTTTTTATATCACTTTGGTGGCAGACAAGCACACGGCCCACCTGATGGAAAGTGGTTACAGTGGTCTATGGACGTATGCAACACCAGGGATGTTACACTCGCGCTGCCGACCATGAAGAAACCTTCTGATGCCCCTCTTGAAGAACCCCATATTGTAGGTGCTTGGGAAAACCGCAGCAGGGAGGTCATTCCACATCTTAAGTGTGCGTGGGATGAAGTTTTATTGTTAATAGGTATTTTTTTGTTAGTCATTGGAGCAGTGAAGCAATAGCAACAAGATTTCAACGGCACCTTCGCTATCACTATTTGAAACTCATACGAAATGAGACATTTTTTCATGAGGTTTAAGTGGCATACAAGGACTCAGCCCACCTGATTACGATTTACGGTGGCCTGTCCATAGGTCGCTTTACAACATTCACGAAATACTTAAAAATAATCATTAATAAGAAGAAATAGCCATTATAGTACTTACTTGTAGCTATATCGATAACTCTACATCAAATGACGTGTTTTACTACAAAGGTGGCAAACAAGCACATGACCATCTAATAGCGACGACTAACTTACGATTTCTGTAGCTCATGATAGCTTCAAACATCACATAGGAATCATTTCACAAATTCAGATAACCTGTAACTAAGAACTAATAAAATACTGGATATTACTCCTCAAACGAATATTCTAGACTGTATGTTAATTGAATATTTCTTCCACAGAGTATCATCTCACAAAACAACTGCACCGTTATCTCGCCAAAGCGCATACAGCGCTGTACAGCTTCTTGCTTGTTTAAACGCCCTATCAGTCCATATTTCAACAAATCCCAAGACCATTCTATCAAGCGCTTTAGTACTTCACGCCCTCATATCCTATCAGCCAGAAAGTCTGACTATTGATGTTAATACAGCGAATGGAACGCTGGAGGTATTAAAAAAATGGTTCAGTCTGCTTATGGGTGCCTTGAACCATTCTATGTTGGTTGGTGAAGATGGAATCTCTGGAATGGTCTATGTCTTAGTTTGCCAGATTGGAATGGATGTTTCAGGGTAAAATTATAGTCCTTTTTAATATACTTAAGTGACAAGGGCTTGATAGCCTTTATGGCGTGGCGGTAGTGCACTCAACTACTTTGGACCTCGATTTTGCTAAATTCCTTGTCATACCACGAAGACTGCTAAAAAATCAATTTAATTTTAGACTTTAAAGCAATGACTTAAAGTTCAAAATTAAAAGGTTTTTTTACAGAGTGTAATGAAACTCTTTTCACTGAATTTTGAACCTTAAGCGTATATGGAGAAAGTCCAGAATTTAATGCCATTTTTTGCAGTGTCTGTGGTATGACAGTGGTTTTAGTAGCTTTAGTAGAATCGAGGGTCAAGAAGGGAAGTTAAGGTTCCATTCCCGTTCAGTGCAAATATTTATATGAATATGTCTATTTGGCAATTTTCGTGCTTCAGTCCCAGTTGTTATACGAATATCTGTAGCAGTCGTTATGGGTTATTGAAACCCAAAAAAGTGTAACAACTGGTCTGACTTCAATACTTAGATATTACCAATGGATTGTGATAGTATTATATATAGGACACATCAATTACACTTCGCCTCGCCTGCTGAAGGCAGAGTCTCAGAAAAGAGGGTCACCATTAAATACATATACCATGTTACAATGGTGACACTCAGCGTGACGGCCTCATCATATGCTTTTGGACGCCCCGCTTAAAGAACCCGGGACTGTAGGAAGTAGGAAACACGTGAGCTGGTAATGAATTCCAGGCCGTAATGGTGCACAAAGGAAATCGTTTCTAATCTGATATTCTTCACCGTATGTGGGTGACATCTGAGCACTGCACGTGTGTAGAAAAGAAGAGGGTGGGACTAATTGGAAGAGCTCATCAGAACATTCACCATGGTAAAGACGGTAAAATACTAACAAGCATCGGTCACTTCACGGAAAATATGGAAATACAGCCGTATCTAACTAGAAGAGGCGTACCCTGGACTCCTGGATAGGGCCTCCAATACGAGGATAATAAGAGTTTTAAAGACGGTTTTCAGTCATATATCCTGAAATATGTTTTAGCCTAATAAAAGTATTGCGTCGAAGTAATCGTAAGACCGACTTCATACAGACTATCTTGAATGATGACCACGAGATAAATGCACTAAAACAATGCGCAACTGAAATGGAAGAGGCTTTGCGTCTTGTTGTATCTGAACTTGTTAGTTTTACTAAGGTAATGTTAATAGAAAATACATAGGTATGTTTAAGAGACATTTCAAATTCTTCTTCTCAAATATTGGGGAATTTGAGAGAATATTTGGTTTGGAGATTTATTTTTTGGAGTTATTTTTTACGTAAATAATGTCAGTGATATTATTTTGAATTTATTCTCTATTTTAACAAAATATTCTTATATTTTCGAAGAGTAGATACCTAGATTATATACAGAAAAATATAAAAAATCCAGTAAAATTTATCATCTGGAAGTAATTAATTTGTTCAATTCATTACCTACTTAGAGTTCATTTTAGGAAACAATTTTGAATTCCTACTTACTTTCCAAATACCTACTGGGCGAATTGAAAATGATTATACTATATCCTGTATGTGTTGTGTTCGTATAATTAATAAAAGGATGGGTTCGTATAATTAATACTACTTCCTATTTTAGCGATGAGTAGGGTAGCCAGAGCACACTGAAGAGTTTTTGTGCTGTCGGTGGTAAGAACAAAGGTTGTTCTGTTTCTGACGGCACAGAAACTCTCTATTCCTAGGTACAGGGTCGGTAGCGCTAGTGTGACTCTCTTGGTGTTGCACACGTCCATAGGCCATGGTAACCACTTTCCATCAGGTGGACCGTGTGCTTGTCTGCCACCTAAGTGGTATATTTTTTTTTATCAGGAACATCAAAGCCAGATTTCAACAGAAGAATACAATGTGTTCTTGAAACTCTTACTGAATTTCTTTTACGATAACATAAATAACGACGGATTACCAGACTTTTGTGAAATAATGTTTTCAAATGGATATCTTACTATGCTGCCTCAAGTTCAAATACAACGGTAAGAGTCATGCTTAGTTGTATTTTTGCATAATCAGTCTGCAATTAATCCTATCCTAGGATTCATCCTAACTCCTATCTTAGAGGTCCAGATGCCAGCGATTCTAAAATGGTGGTTCCTACTCTCTTGAAAGCCAAATGCTACTCACGCAGTCACACTTGCAATAAAAATCTTAGATTGAATTGCATCAATGACAAGGACTGCACTCTATTCGAACTAAATTGCGTGTAGGTACATTGCATTCTTTATCAACACGAAAATACCTAAACAAGTGTAAAATGTCGGACTGGGACCAATTAAAATCGCACATCCACCTCAGACCACCAGTTGCGCTCTGCACCATCACCGTGAGAAACATTCTGAGTGAAAGAACTCCCACCCCTGGGGCCGTCACAAGGACCTGCCTCGGCGTCTCCCTCGCCGGGCATTCGGTCAGTGTGTACTCAGGAACCATCACTCCCACCTTTTATTGACAGAAACATGTGGACTCAGTTCTTCCTCAAGAAATCCTCAAATAATCTGATAATTAAACCGAAATTAACCAATTTGTTTACATAATTAATTGTGTCGATAAATTTTTATTATACCTTGGTCATTATAAGCTGTACTCATTCCTTTCAGAAACGATGTATCAGTTCGCAAAGTGAGCACTTTAGTATTGGGCGAAATGCTCAAAGTATTGGCTGATAAATATCTGAACGTGAATGACGTACATGTGGACAGCGATGCTCGTGCAAATGATATTCACGTAAGATTTCCTGCAACCTTAGTATGGCGGACAACGACAAAATCGAAATACCACGACCAAACCAAAACGTCATGATGTGTGTCTTCATTGGTCGAACAGAAGTGAGATTTGTCTATACCGCCATGCTAAAGCTGCTTTTCATTAATACTGTTCCATAATAACCTTCTTCCGAGCCTGAAGAAGGGGTAGCCAGAGGTTTGCCCGACTTACTAAATATAATATATACCAATTCCAGATGGGTTTGGTAGAGTTGCAGTACGGTGTGGAGAGGCCTCAAAGCGTCGGTTCTCAGTTACAAAAAGGCCAGCCGTATAGTCTGCTCATCTATATTTATTTCTACTGCCAATCTTCAGAGAAGTATACCACAATATTAAAAGTTTTAAATTTTCTGTTTATTTATAGAATTATTTTATCCTTGCATGAATATTATCGTTTAAGCTGAATGTATTTTATACATGGTACTTATGCTGTTATTGTTTTTTCACATACATATGAAATAATTAGCCAAAAATAGAGCTTAATGTAGTTATAATATTTAGTGTTAATGTGATACTGCATGATGGTACATTTAATATTTTTAGTCCTGAAGAAGCCACAGCACCTCTACTTCCGTATCTGGTGGAACACATTCTAAAACTTCCGAGTAATTTCAAACCACCGTCGTACATTATAAAAGCATTGTGGCTTGTGTTTGCGGTAAATATTTTAAGGGCTTATCCTTGGTTACATTGTCATTACGATTTAGCTAATTTCTAGACAGAACATAACTGTGTAATTCCAAATAGTGTTAAGACTCTTAATAAGTAAAAGAAATAATCCAGATTTACGATTTTGATTTCACTTCTTGAAGCATACTTATTCGACTTTTAATATCATATACCTTAGATTAATTTTTAAGTCATATTCTTTTCCCTCCTTAGATGTCAACCGTATCGAATGGCTCACTCAAATCATTGGACGAAAGAGTGTACCTTGAAAAGGCGACGGATCGTTTAGTGACGATGTTATATCCAGATCCATCGGTGTATTATACACATAACCCCGCAGTATTGCTGTGGGCATTTACTTCTCAAAGAATTTCAAATTGTGTTAGAATACATGTTGTGAGTTCACTAATCATCTATTTATAATGTAATGTAGTTATTACTTATTCTGCAATATCTTATTCCATTTGGAGAAAGTGGTAGGTACCATTTATTTTTTCCTTTTTAAAAGTCTAATATTCATAGTTGCAGCATTAGGATATATTAAAGATTCCTTTTGAACTTTTTCCTAGTCTGTTTGAATTAAAAAAATAACCTTACCATTAAAATTTTGTGGTGCCAAGTCCGATGTATTTGTAGAGACATTATTTTCGAGTATATAATTGTTGAGTTTTAGTTATATACTTTCAATCGATAGGTTTATTTCAAGTGTTCTAAAAGGACGACAAATTTCTATTCCATACTGTCAATAACACGAAACAAATAGTGGAGCTGTTCATGTGCCTGAATTAATACAAAACCTACCTTCCTTTAAGCTTTCACAATGGTTCAAATCCGAGGACTCCTTACCATCCGATCTGACATCTCAACCTGCTGTTTGGGAACTACTTCTGAACATTCTCATACGCTGCAAAGACAGAACTATTGTGGAGAACTGTATGGAAGCTTTGCACGTTTGTTTGGATGACGGAGATGATAACGCCAAGCAAAATTTTTCTGTTCTAATCTGGTCCATGCTACCTGATGTATTATCTCAAGTTCTCATTGATCCAGATTTTCAAATAGGTTAGAATTAAAGATGCATAAATTAAATAACTTTAGCTTTTATTGTAAACATTATAAGCTACATTATAGAAGACATAGCAGGAAATATGGAGTCAGGAGGTAGTCGTAGAATTAGTTTTACAAGTTTTTGTGAATTTATATTTCCTTTCCTGCTACATCTTCTATGTAAGTTTTTATTATAATGTAATGTAATTTACATACATACACATATATATAATCACGCCTTTATCCCCGGAGGGTTCGGCAGAAGTGAATTAACATCCACATTTTACCAATAATTGCATTCAGTCCCACGTAATAGGGGGTGAGCCTATTGTCGTATTCTGGGCACTATTGTTGACTCGAGCCATACATTTGAGGCTGAGTCTGGGCTGTATATATCTGTGTGATGTTAAACAGCCCTATCCCTTAGTCACCTTGTACGACACCGCATGGGAAGAGATAGGGTGGCCCTAATTCTACTCTGCCGGAAACCACGCGGCAATTTACCATGGTGATTTACCATCCTGCAATATTAACGTTATGAGAGGTATTACTAAAACTACTAATAATTTTATTTTCAGATAAAAACATTTGCTATTTTCTAGAATTGGCTTCTACTTTACCGCCTCTAGAAATTGATCCAATGACATGTCTTAAGACAGCCGTACTCATAACAGCTATATTCTCAAAGAGTATTCCTGAAAATTGCGACAAATATGTTTTTCATTATCAGTACGTTTGTTTGAAGCTTGGCTTGTACCTAATGAGTTTAGCGAATAATCAAAACGATAATAGAGGTAATATAGGTTTAAGGAATATACTTTTACTCTTTCAGTAAACTGACTGTCATAGGTAAGCCTAGGGAGCAGAGGTAAAAATTACGTTTATGAGTAGAATTGACATCAATAAGATATACCAGAATTTTACCATATTGAGAAAATAAAAAAAAGATTACGACAGGTAGAATACTCTTTTTTTTACGTGCGCAAAATTCCCTCGGATACGCCCCCCCCCCCCCCCCCCACCGGAGCCGGTGGAAGAGGTTATGTCGGACTCGAACTGACCAAAACGCACTCCGCCTGTGGGTCGTTTTTGGTTTTCGATGGTGCGGTTGACAGGCATATTCCTCGCACCTCGGCCAATAGAATACTCTAGTCTTCCATATTAAAGACATTGCCTGCGCAGACCTGAGCTGACCTAGGTAAATGGATAAAGGAGTCCACAGGGGAATATTCATCTGTCCCGTTGCCAGTATCCCCATGGAGAGAAGATAAGAATTAAAATGTCCACATAAGAAAAAACTAAACAACAAGATTTTATTGAATACACAACTTTTCAGTACTACTGACGTATACAAATCGCACGGGATTCCTACAAACCGTTTTGACTTCAACTGATAGCGCCGATGACAAGGTTGCCTGTGCAGCCTTACAGCTTCTCTCCTCTGTCATACATTACTTCACACAAAATAATTATCAGGTACCCCACATTATTATTTGCTTTTATAGAATATTTTTGTATCAAGTCATTTGCTTAAAATAATAGTGGTCATTCTTCTTCTTTGTGTCAATGGCAACAATTAAAAGAATAAAGCCAAAAACGGCCAACCCCCAAATTCAGCGACATTGACCGCACCTTCCGTCGCTTTAATCAGGTCAGCAATAAGTGGTCCTAAAATGATACCTTGTAGCATACCCACTTGTAGAATATTTTACTAAATAACTGACCTGCGACTCTGCCCGTGTTCAATTCTCATCCCATTTCAGCAGTTCACAGGAACCTATTCCAGGCATAAAAGTAGCATTATATGTGTATTATTCCTATGAGACTATAATAATCTTTTCATGTACCAAATTTCAGTTATATTTCTTCAGCTTTGAATTGGAACGTGCACGAACAATCATCCAAATCTTCACATTTTTAAAACTTGTAGGATGGATATTAATCGCGTAATCTACGAATTTAACACAGAGAAATGGTGGTCCAAAATTGATACCCTGTAGCATACTAATTTAATTCAAAGAAACGTAATAAGTTTATTGTAGATTTTCTGAAATATTGCTTTCGGAACTTTTCAGCCAAAATTAATTCTACAAATACAAACACATCTAATTATAAAGGCCCTGCGAAGAGACAGTACTTCTGAGAGAGGGGCCTCATTACTGCAACTTGTGTATATGGTACTAAATACTGGTAACCGATCACCGCTCGCTTTGACCTATGAAGTCCCCGACCAGCCGAGTGTAAATGCACAATGTAATGCAATGAGGGCTTTAATGTTCAGGATTCAGCTCATATTGTGCTGCAGGGTGAGTAATAGTACTGGCTATTTTAACAAATTCACCAATTCAAGTATCCGATTAGAAAGCTCCTTACCAAGTGCTTATTTTGAGGTATTTGAAAAAAGAAATATTTTAATTCTATTAGAGGGAAACAAGTCGAGAGGTTCGAATCCTGACCGCTACACTTTTTTGTTTTATACAACTTAAGTGGCAGACAAGCACACGGCCCAACTGATGGAAAGTAGTTACTGTGGCCTATGGACGTGTGTAACACCAAAGGAGTCACACTCGCGCTGCCGACTCTGTAAGCACAGTGTTTCTGTGCCGTCAGTGTAGAAGACAAAGCAGGACAAGCCTTTAGTCTACCCACTGACAGCACAAATTCTCCAGTGAACTCTGGCTACCCTACTTACCGCTGGGAACACAACACGAAGTTATTATGGCCGCGGTCTTCTGTACTACACTGTAGATGTGAACACATTCCTAGCTAACACCAGTAATTTAGACAAGCTGGAGGGATACGGAGCTTAAAACTTGAAGGTTAATATTGATTATTCCTACAGGAATCCAAAAACCAATCATCAGCTGGTTGGAAGACTCTAAGTTCAGTATTCAAACATGCCATTGTGTCTAGGAACGACACCAAACTTATTGCTTTATTAACATCCCAGCCTTGGACACACACACTAATACATTTCCAACTAACACAAGACTTGACACAGGACTTTTTGACTTTTGTACAAAACTGGATAACATTACTAAAGATAACGATAAAAAAATGCACAGAGTTAAAAAAGATACAACTTTGTAAGCAGAGTTTGGTGATCAAAACGATGGTGTTGATGAAGAAGAATTTGAAGGTAGAAGGTGATATGAAAGAGCTTGGCAATAAAGTGTTGGTTATAGTTGACGAAATATTAGAGTGTTCAGGTGTTAAATGTGATTAAAATGTTTTCATTACTAAATTTTTTATAAATGAACTGAGATTCTTTTGTACAAAACTGGATAACATTACTAAAGATGACGATAAAAAATGCAGCGTTAAAAAAGATACAACTTTGTAAGCAGAGTTTGGTGATCAAAACGATGGTGTTGATGAAGAAGAATTTGAAGGTAGAAGGTGATATGAAAGAGCTTGGCAATAAAGTGTTGGTTATAGTTGACGAAATATTAGAGTGTTCAGGTGTTAAATGTGATTAAAATATTTTCATTACTAAATTTTTTATAAATGAACTGAGATTCTTACGAAGCGGGTATGCAATGCCCTTAATAATAAAAATACACAGGGTTTACAGGGCGTCCCACGGTAATGCCACATGAAGGGAAATCACCTTAATTATTGTATATGGGACATTTATTTTAATTTTAATAAGTATTTGAAATTTGAACTGCATTCATACGTGAGGAGCAATATGAGACTTAGATGCAATCGTTTCAAGTTGGGAATCAACCCATCAACATGAAATGGTAAATCAATACGCTGTTGATGTGAACTCATCCTTTTTCAGGCAGCATAACTCAGTTATATAATAAACTCACATTGATATTTATTATTATTTTAATTACTGCTGATGGCGCTAAATATGTTTTCAATATTTTAGTTCTAATAAAAGTCGTGTTTTTGCTACAAAGTACTTGTTACCCGACTGCGCCATGGAGGGCTTTTTTTATTTAACTTAGGTGGCAGACAAGCACACCGCCCACCTGAAGGAAAGTGGTTATCGCGTGTGCAAGACCAGAGGAGTCACATTCTACCTCACGTAAGGATGTAGGTATGTAGTTTTCTTTGTTCCTCTCTACATGCCAAACGGCTAGACGGATTTCGATGAATGGTATCTCAAATGAAAGGTATTTATCTCCCGAGTGTCGGGGTACATAAAAGTCAACAAAAACCGCATGGCTTTTTGGTGCTAAAATGAAGGATTTAAAAAAAAATTGCTTTTGAATTTATCGAGTAGGGTATCATAATAAATGGAATTGCAAAAAAGGAGATTACAAAAATATATAAATGTCTTATCATAACTAAAAAGCATAACATAAAATTAATTATTAAAATATAAAAAACCCGACTGCTGTCTGAAAAATCAAAACAGCGGTACCCTTTTTCTTAATATGATCAAAATTCCCACGGATACCCCCACCACCAGGGCCGGTGGGGGAGGTTATGTCGGACTTGAACCGATTAAAACGCACGCCGACTGTGTGGGCCGCAGGTTGCCGGAGGTGAGAATATCTGAGACATATTCCTTGCACCCCTGCCGGATAGCAAGCAGTACCCATTAATTTTCTTTCGGTTTATGATTGGTAAATGGGTACTGACTGCTATCAAACTTGTTTGATCTTTTAGAGGGGCATCAGAAGGTTTCTTCATGGACGGCAGCGCGAGTGTGACACCCCTGGTGTTGCATACGTCCATAGGCCACGGTAACCGCTTCCCATCAGGTGGGCCGTGTGCTTGTCTGCCAACTAAGTGGTATAAAAAAAAAAATAGACAGCAGTCGGGTTTCTTTATATTTTGATAATTATTTTTTAACCTCATTCTGATTGACGAACCGTATCTTAACTATACATACATACATATAATCACGCCTTTATCCCCGGAGGGTTAAGCAGAGGTGAGTTAACACCCACATTTCACCAATCATTGAATTCAGTCCCACGTAATAGGAGGTGATTCTATTGCCGACTTCCGGGCACTATTGTTGACTCAAGCTACATAATTATATCTATATCTGTCTAGTGTTAAACAGCTCTATCCCTTAGTCGCCTTGTACGATACCGCATGGGAAGTGATGGGGTGGCCCAAATTCTACTCTGCCGGGAACGACGATATATTAAATTGGCTTAGTTTGATGCTAGTTTTATCTTTTGTTACCAATTAAAATTCACGGTTTACTTTAAAGGGTTTGCAGGTCTATAACGGCCACTGTTGGAATCGCATTAGAATAATATTCTGTCATGCGGCGATATTTACGCGAAATTAGAATCTGTTTAGCAAATAAATTGTTGTGATTCGGCTCATATGAGTTACCATTTTACAATTTTTTTTTTAATATATTGGGATTTACAGGAGATTCAAAAACTTACTCGTTAGCGGAATCTCTCAAATGTGGCGTTTTTAGACCCACTGGTCTATTACCTTCCCATATTTTACAAGGAGATGCTAAGCTAATAGCAACTCCTCTGCCAAAAA
Organism: Eilema griseolum; assembly: GCA_963662185.1. NCBI lineage: Eukaryota > Metazoa > Arthropoda > Insecta > Lepidoptera > Erebidae > Eilema > Eilema griseolum. Next base: position 18,453,232 of record OY759248.1, on the reverse strand, counting down.
ATATTCTTAGACGTTATAACATACTTTGGAACTATAGAGCTTAACTTGCTGACGGCGAATATTAAATTGTGCTAGCTATTTATGGCAAACTTCCGAGTAAACGCTATCTTGAATTTAAATCGAGAAGCGACATCTAGGGGGAGTGAGAGTTAGCTCTGTTAGAGAGTCATGAGAGAGATGGCGCTAAATCTATCTCATAGTCGAAGCAATTTTTGTTTTTATTAATTTGAGCAATAAAGTTGTCAAATATCTGCATTATTTAGTTCTACTTCTGTACATGCAGTGACCATGATATATATATAATCATAAAATAATGCCTTTATCCCTGGAGGGCTAAGCAGAGGTGAGTAAACACTCACAGTGACCATGAGACTCTAGAATTTTCAAAAAGCTGATAGTAATTAGCACAGAACAGAAAAAAAAACTAGTAGAAGTGTAATACGCACGACCACATGTAATTAGCAAATAACCTGTGTTTTAGAAGGGTTTGTTTTTAGGTTCTGTTTTACTGTAAATCAAAGACAATTGAAAGTGGCGGCCGCCTTTGGTTTACGGAAATGTTGGTGTTACTATAAGTACGTACATACATAGTCAACACAATATTATAATTGCAGATACTGTAAAAAGAGGAGCTGAGTGGCCTATACATATGTATATAATAAACTATGTAATAAGCCACTTCTTCTTGCACATTAGAAGCCTAATTCTAAATTAGTACCACTTTGTCATGGTCCTAAAATATCTTGTAGCATACCTGCTTATTTATTAAGTGTTACCCGCGACTCCACCTACGTGGAATTCTGATCCTATTCCCATAGGAACCTAAAAGGTTATATGAATAATTCTATACTTACCTGTACTAAATTTCTGTTATATTCATCTAGCCGCTTGAGAGTGATGAAGTAACAAACATCCATAAATTTTTCGAATTAAAATTTAAAGAAATTAAAAGTTGAAATGAATCTTCGAATTTTGAAACAGACCAAACAGCGATGGTGTTATTTTTTTAAAAAAAACGACATGGACACTGTAATTAAATGCAAAACATTGTTCAAACGTAACATGTATGCAAAATAACTAATTACTCCCAACTTTCTATTTTTACGATTGTCCAAAATGTTCCAGCAACACTTTCCACGTCGCTTTCCAAAAAACTAGAGAAAATGAAATATCGTACAAGTCCATATACGCAGGACACTCGCATAGAATAACAAATTGAAAAATGAAAGTACCTAACACAATAGATATTAATTCATTTATCAATGCAGTTAACTCCTGCTTCTATATTCATAGATTTTATATCGAGTTTTGTGATAACGAAAGGCTAGAGAAAACTGTTTCGTAGTTAATTCGATTGTTTTTGTCCGACTGTCAAAGTGTCAACTGTCAAGGAAGGGTTATGTTTTACAAGTTGAAGTGAACCGTATAGCGTCTTTACTTGCTTCATCATTATAGCAATGAAATTTGGAGCTGAAGTCCATTTATTATTTTTGATTAGTATCTTGGTCTGGCCAAATGTTGCTATAGTTTTTTAGGTAACTTTAAATAGGTTTGGATAGGTAGTTGAATTAGGAAAACACGTAAGTCTAAAAAAAGGTCACTTTATTAAATCGTGTTAAGCTTTGATGGTAATTTTAATTTTTTATTAATTTTAATTTTTTATTTACCTTACTTTTTCGGATTAATATTGTTATATAGGTAAATTTTATATTGATTTACATACTCTCTTTATAGTTTTGATTATTTTTATCTTTTGTTTTTGTGATTTGCTAAGTGCTCAAAGTCAAAGTTAAAAATCATTTATTCTACATACATACATACATATAATCACGCCTTTACCCCCAAAGGATTAGGCAGATGAACCCACATCTCACCTATCATTTTATTCGGTCCCACGTAATATTGGGTGCGCCTATTGCCGTTTCCCGGGCACTATTGTTGACTCAAGCCATGCATTGGAGGCAGAGTCTGGGCTCAATATATCTGTCTGATGTTAAACAGTCGTATCCCTTAGTCGCTTTGTACGACACCGCATGGGAAGAAATGGGTGGTCCAAATTCTACTCTGATGGAAACCACGCGGCACACATTTATTCTGTACAGACCGTTAAATCGGAACATACAAAACGTCAATATAAAAGACTAGTTTAGCATATGAACTCCCTGACTCCGGACAGAAACTCAGCGGGCATTCTTTTTTTTGGTCTATATACCAACATTTGCTAAGTCTACTTAGTCTAAATACAATAATTTACTTGAGTGGCATTGCTGAGCGAACATTTGTAACATCTACAAGTTGTACCATCTGTAAGTATCTATAATGTTGTAAATACTATTCTAGTTTAGGTTCTTGCTTGACGAATGGATAATACCTACTTAACAATTTATCATTGAGACGTATTTTCCTGATTTCATCAGAAGCTGAGGTGGTCTCGAAGCTCGGGGTATGTCTCTCTCTTTTTTCCTCGAATGGCTAATTACATCAATGTTAAACAAACATTTACAAAATAAATACCTCCATTCCAAACCTTTAAAAGTCTATTTTACCTATGAAAGCCAAAGATAAGAGAAAGCATATGGCAGTATTTGAAGCGTGAAGCGATAAGCCTGCCAGTGAGTCTGTGCAAAGGTATTATGGTCATAATCGTCGTGGTTTTGAGACTCACTGGCATCGTTGGCAGTTCATGCTTGAAGCGCGCTGGAGACCATTAGCACAAATGTCTTAAAATAGTCATTTTTGTTATTTATCCAAAAAGTTTATATTATGCAAAAATGTGGGGTGCCTACCATCTGTGATTAAGTAATATTTTGTGGTCGTTGGTGCAAATTTTAAATTTAGAATCTTGGTTCTTAACTTAAACACTGCGGCAGAGATACAGATTACCTGAATAAGCAGCGATTCCTAAAGTCTGTTCCGCGGGACCTAGGGCTTCCATTGAAAAATTACAAGGGTACTACGAAAGTATTTATTCGGACAGTTAAATTAAACTAATTACAGTTATTTGAGTACAAGCGTCTACAATATGGGCTTCTGCAAGAAGGGTAGATAGGTTTTTATAGGGTCGGCAGCACGATTGTCACGTTCTTGGTGTTTGCATAGTCATTAAGCCACGGTAAACACTTCCCCATCCCATGCTTGTCTGCCATCTAAGTGGTATAAAAAACTTAAATCTCGGATTAGATCATTTTTTTAATGTTCTCAATTCACCGTATGCCATCGCTCATAATGACAGATAATCACTTTCTTGATATCCAACACTGCAATTTTGTTCTGCTGATGAATCCATCAATCACCGAGCACAATTTATGACTAATAAAGTATATCATACTTACTCGTAATTCACTTTCCATTTTATCAACTCGAGAATATAATCGCGCGTGTGTCATTAAATAAAACTATAAACAATTACAAAAGAAATTGCATTTTGCATTTCACGTGCAACTTATTACAGTGGGCCTACCATGATTTGCTATAATGAACAAAGAATCTCTAAGATTCTAGATTTCGAGAAGTTAGGACACGATGGTATTTCCGTCCATAATAACCTTGTGTTGTATTCCTGGCGGTGAGTAGGGTAGCCAGAGCTCACTAGAGAGATTTTGTGCTGTCAGTGGGAAGACCAAAAGCTTGTTCTGCTTCGTCTTTTACACTGACGGCACAGAAACTCTCTGTGCTTACAGGGATGGCAGCGCGAGTGTGACTCCCTTGGTTTTACACACGTCCATAGGCCATGGTAACCACTTTCCATCAGGTGGGCCGTGTACTTGTCTGCCACCTAAGTGGTATAAAAAAAAGATAGGATCTCTTTTTCTCGTACAGGCCACGAACGCTTATGGACTTATAAGGTATGAGAAAAAGAGTGATGTAGAGTATGTAGCTCCATTCCTCTTTCTCGCCCAGAAAATAAACGCTTTTACGTCATGGTAGGTCACAGATTTATTTCATGTATCATATCTATCGCATTCGATGTTGAAGTCTATGTACACAGCTTTTAGTAAGTATATCACAACGAGGAAAAAGGTTTATTTTATTATACGTAGGTACTCACAAAAATATCAGGTCATACATAGTAACACCTCTTTTTCTTTCCTATATTTTCACTGACCGGGAATCAAACCTGCTACCTCTAACTTAGCAGTATATATACCTAGTTCAGGCGTAAATTATTGCTCGGGACATTTAACTTGGACCTAAAATATTGTATGAGTAGGTACATGTTTTTTGGGTACACGTCTTTTGCGGATAACACGGGGTGCTACTGCGGTGGACGAACTAGATTTTCAAATCAAATCAAATCAAATCAATTTATTGCGATATATGGGTACACAGGTTACAAGTAAATACATTTAGGTTCCACCATATTTCAGCCAGATTGGCATGCAATAACGTCACACATATTATGACGATATTTGTTTATAAAATTAGAAGCTAAGAATTAGCAATTTAATATAGAAAAATTTCATAACATTGGATATCAATATTTCCGTGCTAAACATAATAAACACCTCCATGCAAAATTTTATTAAGCTGAGGTATACAGTAGTACAGCCATCAAGCATTACTACAAGCTTCGTACTACGTCACGAATCTACCACCATCCACCAACTGTTAATGGTGGTAAGTGGTGGTGGTGGTGATGCTACCGACGTCGACGATTGCAGAGCAGTCGACCGCAAACCACTGCGCAGACGCTACTTTCCACACTCTTGCGCACCTCATACCTAGTGCTTCAATAATACTGGCCGTTGTGAAGTGACAGTGATGCAACCGTGTGCATATTATTTGTGATCGATATGTTATTATTGAGGACTTTTTGCTGTGTCAAAATGAATGGTAAGGGTTTACTAGATATTTTTTAGATAATATTTTTATTAAGTTTGTTAATAATAAAGTATCGCGGTGTGTACTTATTCATAATTATACCACAGTATAATATCGGCAGAAATAGTAAGTTTCATAATTTAATCGCGATACGTCCCGAACTGTTGTATATGTTGTAGAAATATCATAAAATATCAATATTGAAATAAAATAACTCTATAACGAACCTCGTGACCATAGCTTCTGAAAGGTAGCCGAAAGCCGTCGGGCTAAATGTAAATTATACCTACCGAATAAATCGCATGTTTGTACTTCAATTTATTGTAGTTTTTTTTATTTAACTATAATAAAATGAAATATACTTAGTTATATGAACAATAAATTATTATCATTTTCTGAGCCTTTTCCCAACTCATAAGTTGGGATCGCCTTTGCAGTGTAACTTCTTATATGAAAAATAATATAATTCTACTATTTACCGTGATGAGATTTGAATGTTTTATTATAATCTAAATGTATTTTTTGTTTATTTTATTGGTTTATTTACAATGGAGATGTAATCTATGCTATGTAACTAAATACTTTAGATATATGATGTTTAATTAAATCTGTTTAATTAAACATCATATATACATTATACATTAATCAATTAGCTCACCGCAGTCCACAGCTGGATGTAGGCCTCTCCCAATGTGCGAAATATTTTCCGATCCTTTGTTAATTGATTGGTTGATATATACATTAATAAAAAAAAAAAATAAACAATAGTTAAAATGCGTAGTGGAATTCCTCCGCATCGCATGCCTCTTGTGGTAGCGTTCCCAGAAGACTAGTAGCATTGCCACTTTGTATGGCTATGCTTATTCTCTGACCTATTAAAAGGCCAGCCACAAGAAGCGTCGACCATACGCTTCGCAATCTCCCTGAAGAGATTACGGGCGCTCGGACCCCACGGCCCAAACGTTTCAACATACTTTGTTTTCTAAAAAAGTCGCGGATTTGAACCATGAACATCACCCTGTCCAATGGGTGGATGTACCCATTAGGTTTAATCGATAGATCGACGTGAATTCACTTAAAAAAAATCGTTAGGTTAGGCTAGAGGTATTACCTCAAGCCTAAACTAAATTACGAAAACAACAGTAATGTGTTCAATTAAAAAAAATATTTCTCATATTTTGTTTAATTCATAAGAGAGATTTTTATCTAACTTATTACTTATTTTTACAAACGTATACGTAATTTTAATAAATATTTTTTTAAGTTTAAGGGAAATGTGCACTTTAGGGGGGGCAATCATGTAAGTTATATCTATAACTTCAGGTACGCATATAACACGAACAAAATACAGACGAACATACAATTTCTTTCGGTACAGTTTATTCCTGTCCTCGGGACCGATTCAATACAATAGGAGGTAGAAAACGGCGGTATTTCCCCCCAATTGAGTAGTCCGACTGAGGAAGTACCTCCGCCCTACAGAATACCGCGGTTATAATAACTTCGTGTTGTGTTCCCAGCGGTGAGTAGGGTAGCCAGAGCTCATTGGAGAATTTGTGCTGTCAGTGGGATGACTAAAGGCTTGTCCTGTTTTGTCCTTTGCACTGACGGTACAGAGACTCTGTGCTTACAGGGTCGGCAGCGCAAGTGTGGCTTCTTTGGTGTTACACGCGTCCATAGGCCATGGTAACCACTTTCCATCAGGTGGGCCGTGCGCTTGTCTGCCACTTAAGTGGTATAAAAAAAAAATTGGTTCGCAATTTCGGATGCACGGTAGGTTTGGGTATATATTTCGGATGCACGGTATAGAATATTGGCGGGTATAATACACATTTGCCTTAATAAAAACTACTCTAACCTAGAGTAATTTATAGTGGTTACTATGCCTAGTAGCTAGAGGTAGACTACCAGCCTTGGATACCGTATAACATAGTATTTTTTTGTAAGGAAATCTAATTTACTAATATTCCCTTTAACCCCTCCAGCTAAGCTAAATTGCTTGTGTTAGGAGCGGGTACGTCGATAGTGTAATGGCCAGGATTCGGACCCGAGACCTTTCGATTGTAAGGCCGACTTCTTAACCACTAAGCTACTGACGTTTAAAAAATATCGGCCAGCAGCTGAGAAGGATCTCAGCTCTATAGTTAAATGCACTAAAAAAAAATAGTCTGGTCGTCTTCGCGTTAGTCCCAGTCGCTTTTTTAAGTCTGATAATTCTGAGTCCCGTGGTACAGTAAAAAAGTTGGTAGGTACAAGTTAGGTAAACTACTATAACATTTCTAATGTATCTAGATTACATATTTTTTTAATTTTTTTAATTTATTCAACCAGAAAAATATACATTGGGTCTAATGCCTTAGTAGTGTAACAAAAACCAGAAAGGTTTGTCCGTACTCTACGTTCGTCGTCGAGTCGTGGTACTCGAACAAAATAAGTTAATACTAATTCTATAAATCAGGTAGGCAAGTACTAAATCTAGATATAACAATATCAAAATGAAATCTTCAGAACAAAAATATGTTACACTGTGGGTACATATATTAGAATGAGTTTTTAATTTAAATTGTTACGGCACTCATTAGTCTAGATTAATTTATTTAATAGACTGGATTAAATAAGAAAGCACTTGAGATACCTACCTATCTTTAAATTACTGTAAATGTAGGTGTGCCTATTTTATGTCTGGCAATAGTATGTTTTTCTTGGTTCCCCAAATTTTTTTTTCTATCTATCAATTAGCCTATTGCAGTGCACTGTTGCGCCGATGTGGAAACTGTATTTTTTGACATGGAAACACACTCCTTTTAGATCCGTCTCCCCCTCCGCACTAATCATAGATATGGCTTCCGTCCGCCATTTGTGAAATATAGACACTCAGTGCCGCTTTGAACTAGCCAGCGTAAAGGCGATCGCGCGCGCGCGTCTCTCAGAAATGAATAATATTTGTTGTATTTTAACCGCTTCATAGACCTTTACCGATCGGATGGTGCCTCTCGTGTGTTCCTCAAGGGATCTAGTGACGCTGACGGCAGCTCCTGAGCAAGGAAGAGAAGATCCGTGTACCGGCTGCGATGAAAAACACGTGGGTCGTGAAGGTTAGTGCATCCTCTCCTAATTTCTCGGGCTGCATTCACTGCCTGGATCGAATCCGCGGCAGCCCGGCCACCTGTCTTGTTTTGTGTGTAAAGTGTCAATAGAACGGTTATCTGCTTCCCCGCAATACAGTCCATTCGCGCACGTTGGCCATGCGCCACCATTTTTGGTCCGGATCGAGCCGGATTCTTAGCCGTAGTTCGTATTTTGTTATTATTCTAATGGGAATGAGCGCACCGCACCTAAGTGCCTGGTTATTTTAGTAGAAAACCCCGCATCCAGACACTTAGGCTTAGAATTTGTTGTCCGTTCGCCGCTGGCTCGCATTGTACCTACCTAATACATAAATAGGTTAGGTATCATATCAACACTTAATCGTAGTTCACAATTTTCGCATCGCACCTAAGTGCCTGGTTATTTTAGTAGAAAACCCCGCATCCAGACATTTAGGCTTAGATCTTAGGTATACTCAGACACCCTAGTGCATAGGCACAGTGTAATACCTAACGCATTTGGCTTTGTTTTGTTTTTTTCAATTACGTTGTTCTCGGCTCACGTCGTATTTGCCTAGTACCTGCGTGGGTAGACACGTGGCTGTGCCTACCTCGCTCGCATCTCATCCCAATTCATACGAAAGTATTTTAATTTGAATAGATATTACGCAATACTTAATCTCGGAAATAATAGTTGAATCTAGACAGCGACCATCGCGCAGGTGCGACCTTGTTGCTATGCGCGTTTGTTCAAGCGTGCATTCACAGTTGTAAGCACCTACCTACCTACATAGTTAACGCTCGCGCCGCCTCGCTGCTCTGTACCGCTAGGATTAAGTCATTTCATATTTAATTGTAAACATGTCCCCAAAGGTTGATAAGACCGGTAAGGTTCAATTGAAACTTTTATACGCTAAAAAAGAAATGATTTACTCTCGCGTACAATCGATTTATGATAGTGCACTTAAAACCTCTGATTTGGTCATCAGAGATTCGTTCTTGTGTTCTATAGAAAACTTAGATAGTCTACGCGCGGATTTCGAAACCTTAGTGCATGACATCAACGTTTTAGAGTTGAATTTGGATCCCGATTACTCAGTGAGTTATCAAGCCTTGTCGTCGTTTGACGATTTGTATTGTCGTATCAAGCGCGTCGCGAGGAGTTTGGAGAAGCCGTCTGACCGACCCAACCCCACTCGCGACCGACCTAAGTTGCCACCAATTCAAATACCCGAGTTTGATGGTAACATTCGCAATTGGTGTCGATTTATAGATAGTTTTGAGAATACAATAGATAAGAACGATTCGTTGACAGATCACGAAAAATTGCATTATCTCGTTGAAAAATTGACTAGTAAAGCTATAACCGCTTGCGCTGGAATTACGTTTAGTGCCGGGAATTATAATTTAATTTTAAATACTTTGAAAGCTAAGTATGAGGATAAAAGATCGGTAGCTAACGCCTATTTAGATCAGATGTCTGATTTGAAATCTATTACGGCATGTAACGATCAAAACTTAGAGAAATTTCTAGATACTTTCGCGTCAGCTGTTCGCGCCGTAAAGAACTTGAAGATCGATGACCTCTGCGACTTCGTATTTTTGTATATGGGTTTAAAGAAATTAGATTCCGAAACCATTCGTTTGTTTGAGTCGGATCATCGCGGCAGTAAAATTCCTAAGTTCGAAGACTTAGAAAGTTTTGTTCGCGAGCATATAAAGGTATTGCAACGCTCTTCATCGAAACATGAAGGCGCGAAGAAGGTTGTTACTTCTGAACGCAAAATAGATGCGTCATCGAAGTCACTGAGGTCAACCCATACTTATGTTAATACCGCACCAGCACGTGTACAATCACCTGTTTGCTCTTTGTGTAGTACTCATCACTCGCAACTGTACAAGTGTCCTGGTTTCCTAAAATTGTCGCCTAGTGATCGTTATAAATTTGTTCGCGCTAATAATCTTTGTTTTAATTGTCTCGGTACTAAACACCGCGTGGGTTTATGTAATAGTGGAAATGGTTGTCGCAAATGTCAAGCGAGACACCACACTTTGCTTCATTTTGAAAATAGTAATGCCGCATCCAAGGTGAGCACAGTTGGTTCGTCGAGCGGTGACGCGCGGCAGCCTGCGCCGCAGCCGCAGCCCGAGCTCGCACGCGCTCCGGCCTGCCCGGGGACCGCTACGAATGACGTCACCTTGTGTTCGTTCTCCGCTAGTGCTGCCCTCACTACGGTTTGTCTTGCGACCGCTCGCGTGGTTATTGTTGATGCATTGGGTAAGCCGCACATTGTTCGAGCGCTATTAGATGGCGCTTCGCAAAGTAATTTTATTACTCAGGATTGTTGTCAACGTCTTGGTTTCAATGTTGATAGGCGTTCAACCTACTCAGTGGTGACGGGTTTTGGAGGTTTACGGTCAGCTGTTCATGGCACAGTTAAAACGAGGTTTGGATCTCGTTTTAATAATAAAATTTGGTTTGACATGGATTCGCTCGTTACAGATAAAATAACTGAACAGTTGCCTACCGTCCCAGTTGACACGTCTTTATTAACGAAATTTAAAGACTTGCCTTTAGCTGATGAGACTTACGCTGTTCCTGGAGTCGTCGATATATTGATCGGCGCTTCGATTCTCCCGCACCTCCAGTTATCACGTAAGGTCAAAGGGGGACCGACGTACCCCGCTCCGCACGCCCTGGAAACAGTTCTGGGTTTTGTTATAATTGGTTCCGCACCCGCTTCTATAGATAGTTTTAGTCACTCGACTGCCTCGTTCTGTTGCACCGTCGAGCCGCCACTGGAGTCTACCATCCGCAAGTTTTGGGAGATTGAAGAGGTCAATGTCCCACCAATCCTAAGCCCCGATGACAAGATGGCTGAGGAGATTTATTGTCGCACGACTACTCGTGATGAGCAGGGTCGTTATGTGGTCGCGCTCCCTTTCAAGGGAGATATTTTTTCGCTCGGGGACTCCCGTGCATCCGCTGAAAGACGCTTTCTTTGTTTAGAACGAAAGATGCAGGCGTCTCCAAAGTTAAAGCAAGCCTATGATGAGGTTGTTAACGAATATTTAGATAAAGGTTACATCTCACCTGCGCCTGCGGACACTGACGAGACCCAGCCTTCGTACGTTATCCCGCACCACGGAGTTATTAGAGAAGATAAGCTTACTACTAAACTCCGCGTAGTTTTAGATGGCAGTGCTAAGACTAGCACTTCCGTGTCGCTTAATGACATTTTGTATTGTGGTCAAAATCTTCAAGGTAATTTATTTGACATAATTGTAAATTTTCGTTTATTCGCTGTGGCACTCTCTGCAGATATTCGACAAATGTTTTTGTGCCTTGAAGTGCGCGAACCCGATCGTAGGTTTCAGCGATTTTTGTATAGATTTTCACCGCAAGAACCTTTAATGGTTTACGAGTTTAATCGTGTTTGCTTCGGGCTTAAATCTAGCCCTTTTCACGCACTTCGCACCGTCAAGCAGTTGGCCGCTGACGAGGGCGATGCATTTCCTAAAGCGAGAGCCACCATTGAGACTGGCTTATACATGGACGACTTCGTGTATAGTGTAGATAGCGAGGCCGAGGCTGTCGAGACGGCCGCTCAGGTTATAAGTCTCATGAAGGCGGGTCAATTTGATCTCGTGAAATGGACGAGCAACTCGCAAACAGCGTTAGAGTCGATTCCACCGTCGCACCGATTGTCTTCGGTTAAGGAGTTCGATGAAAGTGATACGCACAAGGTGCTTGGTTTAAGCTGGTCGCCCGCATCTGATACGTTTAGTTTGAAAAGTAGTTCGACCCCGCAAACTTGTACTAAACGCATTATCCTGTCGTGTGTGGCACGGATATGGGACGTAATGGGATTCGTAGCTCCTGTCGTTCTGTACGCCAAACTACTTATAAAAGAGCTTTGGCTTTCGAATTGTGATTGGGACGACACCGCGCCCGACAACATTGCTAAGTTGTGGGCTCGCTTTAGAAAAGAACTCTCTGTGCTTGACCAAGTACAAATTCCGCGTCATGTAGGTATATCGCAACCTAGTGTTGTTACGGTAGTAGGCTTCGCGGACGCTAGTGAGAGGGCGTATGGAGGAGTAGTCTATTTTCATGTCTCGAATGTAGGTAAGGTTTCAATTAGCCTTATAAGCGCGAAATCGAAGGTCTCTCCCCGTAAGGTCGTCTCTCTGGCACGCCTCGAGCTATGCGCTTTACTATTGTTGGTTAGATTGATCACCTCTATCGCCAATGCTTGTAGTAGTCGCATTAATATTAATAGAATTTTAGCTTTTTCGGACTCAACAGTCGCTTTGTGTTGGGCCCACTCTTCGCCCCATCGTTGGGACACCTTCGTCGCTAATAGAGTGGCGAAAATTCAATCGGAATTAGCGCCAAAAAATCTCTTTCACGTTGCTGGCACCGACAACCCAGCCGATTGTCTCTCTCGTGGACTGCTTCCTTCGCAAATATTAGATCACCCGTTATGGTTTAGTGGACCGTCCTGGATTCATGCCGCGTTAGATAAGTGGCCAGTTAGTCAATTCAATCCCACTACGGTTTCCGAACCACCCGAGGAAAAGAAGCACTCGCTTGTGGTGTCGGTCCCGCGTGAAGAGTCCCTGGTTTTGTTGTTGGCTAATCGCGTCTCGTCTTGGTCGAGACTGTTGCGTTGTGTTGTTTATGTAGGCCGATTTTTGAGAATTTTATCTACACGCGGTCATATAACCGCCGCTGATTTAGATAAGGCTGAATTGATCATACTTCGCGAATTGCAGAAGTGTTATTTTGCTTCTGAATTTAAAAATTTAGAATTTAACAAACCTTGTAGTCGTTCTTTCCGACACTTGAAACCATTTTTGGAAGATGGACTCATTCGAGTAGGTGGTCGTTTGAGAAATTCAGGTTTAGGATTTGAACAAAGGCACCCAGTAATTCTCCCGCGTAAGGACCACGTATTAGATTTGTTAGTAGATTATCATCACAAAGTGAATTGTCACGCTGGTCCCGATTTGTTAATGTCTATTTTGAGACAGAAATACTGGATAATTTCCGCTCGTAATTTGATTCGCGCTAGGGTACACAGATGTGTACCTTGTTTTAAACTCCGCCCGCGTTTTATCGCGCCTGAAATGGCCGATCATCGCTCTTGTCGTGTTGTTCAATCCGCAAAACCTTTCGTACACACCGGCACAGACTTTGCTGGGCCTTTCAAGGTCACCATTGCTCGTGGTCGTGGCATTCGCTCCACGAAAGCTTATGTTTGTTTGTTCATTTGTATGACAACTCGCGCGGTTCATATAGAGTTGACCGGTGATTTAAGTACGCCAAATTTTATGTCCGCTTTTAAACGTTTTTTGTCGCGTCGGGGTCCGGTTAAGCGCATGTATTCGGACAACGGTACAAACTATGTAGGGGCCCGACGTAGTATTTCGGAATTGCACACATTCTTACGGTCTAAGTACTACCAAAGTGAATTCGCTCACATCTTAGCCGAAAATCGCATTGAATGGTACTTTAACACGCCTGCAGCTAGTCATTTTGGTGGTAATTGGGAAGCGAATATTAAAAGCCTTAAGTCGCATCTGTTTCGCGTCATAGGCGAACAGATTCTCTCGTTCGAGGAGTTGAGTACCGTACTCGCGCAAGTAGAGGCGGTGATGAACACGCGTCCGCTGTGTCGGACTCTATCTAGCGATCCGTCAGAGCCGTTAGCGCTGACGCCAGCTCACTTCTTAAATATGACTCCTTTAAAATATTTGCCCGCAATAGATGTTAATGACGATAGAATACACCTCCTAACTCGTCACGCTCTTTTAGATAAGATGGTCCAATCGTTTTGGAATCGTTGGAGAACCGATTATTTGCACACGCTGCAGTCACGTCAAAAATGGAATACTCCATCCAACCCAATTACTGTAGGTACGGTGGTAGTCCTTATGACTGAGAATGCGCCTCCTTTACATTGGCCTCTAGGAGTAGTAGAGGAAATTTTTCCCGATGCCCGCGGGATAACTCGTGTTGTACGGGTTAAAACTGCAACCGGATCGTATCTGCGCCCGGTTGTTCGCCTCTGCCCTCTGCCTAGCCAGCAGTAGGCACGAGTTCCAATCTATGTTTATATTTTAGTTGTTATTTCGCAAACCTAGATTTAGATTAGACATTAGTTTTGTTCCACATTTTTCGTTTCGAAGGTAACCCTTCAAGCCGGGGGGAATGGTTGCGCCGATGTGGAAACTGTATTTTTTGACATGGAAACACACTCCTTTTAGATCCGTCTCCCCCTCCGCACTAATCATAGATATGGCTTCCGTCCGCCATTTGTGAATTAAAGACACTCAGTGCCGCTTTGAACTAGCCAGCGTAAAGGCGATCGCGCGCGCGCGTCTCTCAGAAATGAATAATATTTGTTGTATTTTAACCGCTTCATAGACCTTTACCGATCGGATGGTGCCTCTCGTGTGTTCCTCAAGGGATCTAGTGACGCTGACGGCAGCTCCTGAGCAAGGAAGAGAAGATCCGTGTACCGGCTGCGATGAAAAACACGTGGGTCGTGAAGGTTAGTGCATCCTCTCCTAATTTCTCGGGCTGCATTCACTGCCTGGATCGAATCCGCGGCAGCCCGGCCACCTGTCTTGTTTTGTGTGTAAAGTGTCAATAGAACGGTTATCTGCTTCCCCGCAATACAGTCCATTCGCGCACGTTGGCCATGCGCCACCATAGGCCTCTCCCAATGTTTCTGTAGGCTATGGCCTACTGTTGCCATGCTGACCAGACAGGTTGGAACAGGGTGTTTATTTCAAATTTTCCTTCATATTGTTCCGTTAGTCGCCTCTTTCGACACTCTTCGTATGAGATGCGGTAGTGATGACTTTTATGCTATCTGCATCACCACTTGGATGTGGTAATTTAATTAAAAACCACAAATATCATATCCTTCCTATTCCTACATTATCTTACGTGTTTCCTTCTTCTGCATCAAAGCATCTGAAGAGGCTGCCAAGCTTAGTGCCACCATTATAACATTACTTAGTGCCTGTAATGGTGACCTTACATTGTGTGTTTTCTGAGATTTTGCCTTTAGCTTACCATCAAGCGTGGTGAAGTCAAATTGGCGCGTCCTAGATTGAAAAAACAAATGTGGAAATTTGTGAAAAGAATTTTGTTAAGATGTTTGTTTTTCAATCATGTTCTAACGGATAAAAGGATCTGACTGAAACGGCTGAAAGAGTTACATTAAATTCTGGATTAACACATAAGGTATAGTTTTTATCCGAGGAATGGTTGCAGGAACGGGATCAAAATTTCACTCGGGTGAAGCCGCGGGCAACAGCTAGTTAACAAACACATTGATCGCGCGCGCAACACATGACGTAGGAACCTCCTTCCGCACGTTATCTTATATATTACTCGACGTAATCAGAAAGTCTAGATTTAGACTTTTTGCAAATTGACACAAAAAATAACTTTCATTGATTTTTATCATATTTTTGATATCCTACTACAAAACTTGCGTACTAGGTACCTGATTATGTAAAGCAAAAATATGACTTTTATAGTTTACTCCATTATTCAACAAGTAGAAAAAAATAGATGATGCGAAATTTCGCAAACTTTAAAAAAGTAAATATCTAAAAAAGAAAGCTATGTGACCAAAAGCCATGTAGCATAACGTAAACAGGGATCTAAGTAGACTGTTTAAGGTAGCGAGTTCCTACCCAGGGCCTCATTGAAGAGCATGGGTTAGCTTTCCGATATCTGCGCCAAAATAGTTGTGTTGTCACGAAAAAGGAAACTTCATTTTTTTTATACCACTAATTTGGCAGACAAGCACACGGCCCACCTGATGGGAAGCGGTTACCGTGGCCTATGGATGTAATAATATTCATTAAAAACTATTATTTTATTTTTAACATTACAAGCTAATTTTATTTATTTGTTCAGACAGAGTCTACTCATAGACATGGTTTTTGAATTAATTTTTGTTTTTTATTATTTGATAATTGGGTAGGTACCTACAAAGAAAAAGAATACAATTAGGTATTCTGTTTCTTGATAAAACTTATTTCTACGTGAGATGATGGTGCTCACGTGTTTATTCATTTATTTATTTGCTTGTAATGTGGTACAACAAAAGATGGGAATAAAAATATAGTAATCAAGCACATTTCGCCATAAAGTTGGCATGCAAACACAGATAATTAGGTATACAATGCAATATCTACTTAGCAATTAAAAATCTTCTTCCTTCTCCCGGGTCAAAAAAAGAATGTTCAATATTGGAATATGCATAAAAACCCGTTAGTAGCTCCACAGAATAAATAATAGTACTACGCAGCACTAAGTCAACAATTTGTTCTTATATGGGATCGGCACGCATATCGAGAAAACTAGACACGTAACTAGGGCTTACTTTTTCTTGGAAAGATTTATTAAGACAGCTCCAGGCGATCTCCTTTACGGTTGAATGTGAACGGGATGCTTCTCAGACGTGTCTAGCTTTTTGTGCTATCGAATTCATTTAATGAAATCATTGGCAGCACGGAAACTGTCTGTCGCTGTCTTTCATTGAAAAATAAGCACAGGTTTCCGCTAAAGAATAATTTCACGACGCTTATTGAGTAGAAGTAGACCTAAAAATTTCAACATAATACACAGATCAAAAAAGTCTAAGCAACATGATTAATGTTACATAATTCTGCAAATTTTTATAGTCAATTATTCTACTTTTTTTATCATACGTTGGCAGGTATGTAACCTTTTTGGTTCCAGATTACCTACTGGCTTGTTAGAAAAAAAGTGATTTGTTGAAAAGTGTTTTGTTTTTTTTTCATAAAATTAAAAGCTGATACAATTAGTTCCAATTTGAATGTGTTTTCTTTTGATAACTAAGAAATTTGGTGTCGATTGTATTTTATATAAATTCAATTGCAATCCAATCCAATCAAAATCCAATTACAATTGGGTATAAGTTTGATAGCAGGCGGAATCCATTAATTATTATTCGATTTATGAATTGCAATTGGGTACTTTTTTTCCCGCGCAAATCCGGGAAGTGTCAGTTAGCTAAATAATACAGTCATTATTATTGTCACCGTTGTCAAGAAAAATAGAAAGTAAATCGTGATCGATATTAACTGTTTTCACTTTTATTGTTCTCCAAAGTAAACAAAATTACCTTCAGTTCTCACGTTGACGTTGTTTTAAAGTTAAAAAAATTTTTTTGTAGGTAACCGAAATGGCACGTGAAAAAGTATATCTCTTATTTCAGCATCAGGCAGCATTAGGAGGAGGTATGCGGACCTCCTCCTAACTCCTACATTTAAACTTAATTGTTTATGTGCGTTCACGCCGGTAATGTAATGGTCGGAATTCAAACTCAGGACTTTACGATCGTAAAGTCGATACATTAAGCTTTGCAGCTTGCAGTCTACTCCTCATCTTACCTATATCTATCGCAAAGTGCGCCATCTTAACATAATACCTACTTGGTATTCCACGTCCAGTCCTAAGTGAACGAAACTATACGAATATTATAAGATTAAAGAGTTTGTTTATTTGAACGCGCGAATCTCAGGAACTACTTACTGGTTAATATTTTTCTGTTAAATAGTTTTCAACGAAAGTACATAACATCACGCTACTACAAAAGGTGGTTCCCTGCGGAGTAGAATTTGAACCACCCATCTCTTCCCATGCGGTGTCGTACAAGGCGACTAACGGATTGGGCTGTTTAACATCAGACAGATATATATAGCCCAGACTCAGCCTCTGATGCATGGTTCAAGTCAACAATAATGCCCAAAGGGCTTACGTATTACTTGGGACCGGATCCGTGTGATTGGTGAAATATGGGTGTTAATTCACATCTAAGTTCACGCTTAACTCTGCGTGGATAAAGGCGTGATTATATGTATGTACTACAAAAGGGAGCAGAGTAATGACAATAAATGTCAACTGATTCGGCTGATTTCCTTGCAGCTAAACATTAGGATCAATCAATTCCCTCTTCCTACAGTCCCGGGTCCTTTAAGCGGGGCGTGAAAAAGCATATGATGAGACCGTCAAGCTAAGTATCACCATTGTCACACGGTATGTGTAGGTAATGGTGACCCTCTTTTCTGAGACTTTGCCTTCAGCTTACCATCAGACAAGGCGAAGTCTAATTGACGTGTTCTATTTATAAAAAAAAAATCGCAATACACTACTAAACATGGTCTCTCCCAATGTTGGTCTGTTGGGAGGCTTTGGCCTACTATTTCCACGCTGGATACTTGGTGGGACACAGGGTTTTATTTCGAGTTTTGATATTTTCTGCGTATTTCTCCGTTAGTCGCCTTAGTCGCCGACACCATTCGGGCGACATAGAATAAACTATTGATATAAAAGGTTTCAGAGATATTCATTAGTAATTCTTTACAAAACACATGTGTTTTCTGCCCATGTAATTCTTGAGACGTGAAAAGTAGATATATGTATAAGTTATTTTAGCATCGTCAGCATTCATGGCGTTCCTCAAACATAAAAAATAGAACTCACTGGATGGTGAAACTATCGCAGTCTGGTAAGCTAGATGAAGAGAGAGCGTTTCTAGAAAGAAAATATTTTAGAAATTGGTTGAATTTCACCAATATTCTTTAGAAGATAAGAATCAATTTTCCGTAGCAAACGGCTTACGAATTAGAAACATTGCAAAGAAAAATCCGTAGGTCGATACTAATTTGTGGTAATTATCAAGTTAGCTACTGGTTTCTTCACAAAAAACGTACTAAATTAACAACATAATGTACATACCACAGAGCAGTACACGAAGATGTTTTTTTTATCGACGATACACAGAAAAATTTTAAATACAAGAGCGAAAAAAAATTGCGTTGTGATTTTCGTAATAGAACAGTCAAACAGTGAAGCCTGTTTCCCCCCAGATTCTAATCTTCCAGATTATAATCGTCTTTTGGATGATACAGCAAGCAGAGCTCTAGACTCTTTCTCTAAGATTGGTTTCGCCTGCATGAAACTATAGAAAGATAAACTATGTAGGAACTCTGAGGTCACCAGTTTTTATACCACTTAGGTGGCAGCCAAGCACACGGCCAACCTGATGGAAAGTGCACGTGTGGAATACCAAGAGTGTCACAATCGCGCTGCCAACCCTGTAAGCACAGAGAGTTTCTATGCCGTTAGTGTAAAAAACATAGCAGAACAAGGTTTTGGTCTTCCCACTAACAGAACAAAAACACTCTCCAGTGAGCTCTGGCTCTGGCAACCCTACTCACCGCTGGGAACACAACACGAGTTTATTTTGGCCGCGGTATTCTGTGGGGTACTTCCCCAGTCGAACTGCTCAATTGGACGGAAATACAGTCATGTCCTAGCTCCTTGTGTCCTTTTTTACGATAGGGTTTAAGCCTAAACGAAGAATCACGAACTATCTTTAGATACAATATCGAGATAAGTGTATTCCATGGAATGAATTGCTCGAAACTTTGAACCGTAAATGCGGATGGTTAATGCTAGGTCTACTTAACCTTTAAATTAAACAAGCTGACATCATCTCATTGGACAAGTATACTTCAGAATATAATTATCTTGGTCCTAAAATGTGCTCTGTACGCATAGTATACATTTCTTGAGTGTCTTTTGATGATAGCGCGGGGCGCTACTGCAGTGGACGAGCTCAAATTCACCAAGCATATATTAATACATAACAGCCTGCGCGCGCCAAGCTCACGATTGTAGCAGTTGTAGTAAGTACAAAGGAAATATTTCCGCGGTGTCGGTGTCTTCTGTCCATGGTTAACTAGGGTTTCATTTACTTTCCTTGTCTCCTCTATAATTTTACGATAAATACGCAATTGTTATATGTGACTGTGAAACTCTAATGTAATGCCTATTAATTCAATAAGAAAGTGAAGAGAATGAGTTCTTACTGGTTCTTAGAAAATGGTGGTTTTATCGCAATTGCGTATTTTTATTTTATGATTTTTAACAGTTTCCGTCGCGTGGCTCCCAGCAAAGTAGAATTAGGGTCACCCCATCTCTTCCCATGCGGTGTCGTACAAGGCGACTAAGGGATAGGGCTGTTTAACATCAGACAGATATATACAGCCCAGATGCAGGGCTCGAGTCAACAATAGTTCACACCTCTGCCTAACCCTCCGGGGATAAGGTGTGATTATATGTATGTTTGTAACCATGAATATTGTGCTCAACACGAAAAACGAATTGATTTTGATTACTACTTAGAATGCAAACTAGATTCAACTGCAAACGTGTGCAAAGCTAGAAACAGTTGACAGGAAAATCACTGTACTGAAAAGTATTTGTGCTGTAGTTTAGGGTCATTTCTCTTTGAATATTTGAAGTCACTTACACCCTTTGATATTCAACCATCGAAATCTAGATTTTGGCATGTGTATGAATGCTTGCTCTATATGAAGTCGGTAATTAACTTTCACTGAAATGTAGGCTCAAATTTTGTTATTTTTCGATAACTATGGTAATGGGAGACCGTCTGGCCTTCGATAGTACTGAAGCAAAACCATTGTCATACCACAGATGTTGGAAAAAAATCGTAAAATTTTAGACCTTATTTCAATTATTTTAAAGTTCAAATATAGTGAAAAGACTTTCATAACACATTATAAGTATTTAAACTATCATGGTCACTCACATCAGTATCAAAATAATTGGAATATTTAACATGTTGCACTGTTTTGAGTATCCGATATTTCGGCACTGTTGCAAGCACCATGATCACGGAGAACAATAACAACATGGTAAAATATCCCGATAATACTAAAGAAAATCCTTTAAGCGGGGCGAGAAAAAGCATTTGATGAGACCGTCAAGCTGAGTGTCACCATTGTCACATGGTATGTGTAAGTAAAAGTGGCCCTCTTTTCTGAGACTTTGTCTTCAGCTTACCATCATGTAATGCGAAGTCTAGTTGACGTGTTCTATATAAAAAAAAAAGAAAACTTTTCTCTTTATGTTCCGTGCTTTATAATTTTCTCCAAGAGTATGTTATAGTTATATATAGAACAAATTTGTTTATGCATTATACCAGACAAAGAATATCTGCTATGCGGGAATCGAACCCGCTTTCCTTAACATTGCAGTCGAGCACTCGACCGTTTTACCACATACCACTTTATCGGCTAACCCGGACACCAGACTAACCTGACGGGGTACTTAAACTTAGACCAGCCGCTGCTCGCCCTTATTAGGAAAGCTAATGTAACTGGCAATCAACTAGTTGTTGAAGAGTAATTTTAATCTTGGAACTGCGGTTAACTATAGACTGTAGGTAAATGCCCCTGAGTACGTAATAGTATACTAGGAGGTCGCATTCTTAATGTATAGTTACTAATTTGACTAAAATAAGGTTAAATTTTTAGCTGATTACGGTGCAGCCAAATGAGGGTTGTGATTTTGACAGGCTGTTTTTTTTGTGTATGCATTGCTTGCCCCAAAATTATATAATAAAAAAAATAATTTAGAACTATAACCCGACTACTGAAAAATCACGATTTAAAATGTATTTAACAAGAAAATATCAATAGCCGTGGTTTTATGTCACTTAGTCTAACAAAACAAAACATTCTAGGGAAAAGCAAACATTTTAAAGTGTGATGTTTTAGTAGTCGAGTTCTAGTTTCACAATTTTTTTTTATGCATACATATCTTAATAATTATGTGTAATAGTGGATTATTCCCTTCATTCTACCGATTTTTTTTCACTTACTTAGTTCCTTGTTATAGTGGAATATGTTTCACAAAAGATTATATAACTATCACTCATTACCGAGGACGGTAGATATACCTAACAGTGACAAAGTGTTCGCTAGGCGGCACTCTATTAAATAAAACTGAAAATCATCTAACAAAATGTGTGTCAATACACATCTGCCTACCCCTTGGTATATATTATGTTATTTCTGCTCTGACATTAATTAATATTGTTATTTGATTTAATTTATGATATAGAAGTGCCAGATTCCAGACAGACATGTAAACGGACTTCATTTATTTTACGTAATCTGGTTAATCTTGATCATTGAGTGTTTCATGCTTGCTTTTGTTATTTTTAGTTTAATAAGAAGTTCAAACACGATGTAAAAATTGTTAATGAATAAATAAAAATAAAATAAAAAACATATTATATATTATAGAGAAAATCATACGAACAGTCGTAATTGAATTTATTTTCATCTCTTTCCACTTCTATTTACATTGTTTAGTCACGCGTATCTTTCACAAAATCTATTTACTTAATAGGATAACAACAACTGCCGATTTTCTAAAAAAAAAACTAAACATTAATTTTCCTTTTCACCACAAAAAAGTAAAGTTTCGTAATAGCCACTTACGAAACTTTCATTGGCGTTACCGAAGGAACCCTTATTAAGTGAACAAAAGGAAAGTGTATCGCATATCCGTATCGGGGACGCGGTATTCCGCGCGCGTCTCATGGAAAGTGGTTACCTGATGTCATTGGTTAAACACTCGCGAAGGTCACGGGCAGTGAATGATAATGAATTTGACGACCTGTGGTGTTGTGTTCGACTGTTAAGTGTAAGGTTGCGGTTCAGTTCCCGCTCTGTTTACAGGTGCTTGACTACTACCAATACTTTTTTTTACATTCGAAAAATCCTAACGGAAAATGACCGCCTCCAGCCCCCCTCACTGAAACCGGTGGGAGAGGTTATGTCGGACTCGAAGAGAGGTTATCCAGATTAAATAAACGGTGTCTGTGGATCACTGTTGGTTGTTGAAGGTGAGGTTGGAAAGCATATCTCTCGCACCCCGGTCGACTCAGGGTCATCACTCTCTATCTGGCTCTCCTCGGGTGTGGGGAAGTCTCTGGAAACGCGGCGCGTCTGCTTCTGCCAGGGTGACAGGCGGGTCCACCCGTCACCCCCAGGCCTGCGTTTAATTACTGACTAAGAGAGAAAAACTATATGATAGGTGTATGGGACTCTATCAAAATAATCGAGTTGGGTCACCTCACCTACAATGCAATACACCTATTAACTGACGAGCGAAACTCTAGTGTAGGCTTTCTTCTCGGCCTAGCTCACGACCTTCTTCCGTTTTTTTTTTATACAACTTAGGTGGCAGACAAGCACACGGCCCACCTGATGGAAAGTGGTTACCATGACCTATGAACGTGTGTAACACCAGTGGAGTCACATCCGTGCTGCCGACCCTGTAAGAACAGAGATTTTGTGCCGTCAGTGTAGAGGACAAAGCAGGACAAGCCTTCGGTCATCCCACTGACAGCACAAAACTCTCCAGTGAGCTCTGGCCACCCTACTCACCGCCGTAAAGTACCTTTACATAAATGTCTACTTGTCATTAGTAATTTTAGTTATAATTTACATTTATTAATTAACTAGCTGACCCACTTATTTTTTATTTTATTTTTTTTTATTTTGAAATGTCATCCCCTTTAAGCGCGTAATTTTTTAGTCTTCAAAAAAATACTGTTTGGAAATCTGCCGAATTTATTGACATTTATGATCACTGCTCCCTTAAGTAGTAGCGTGATGATATACAACCTAAAACCTCCGTCGATAAACGGACTATTGAATACCAAAAGAAGTTTTCAATTCAAACCAGCTGTTCCTGTGATTAGCTCGTTCAAACAATCAAACAAACTCTTCAGCTATATAATATTAGTGTAGATAAGATTAAGTTAGAAGAAGGAAGAAAACAGTAATAGAGGAAAACTAGTAGGAACTTACGAAATAGGTTTTCTTACTTTCTCAGATAAAAGAAAATTTTCAGAACGGACAATTGAATAACATTACATGTATTGTCAAGTCTCTTACACAATGTTAAATCATTTTACAATGAACAAAGTAACAGACGAACCAACAATGATGGTTCCCATGGAGCGCTACACTGTTCGAATTAACTTTTTTATGGAGCAATGAAAGCGAATGATTTTTCCCGATTATTCGCCATCGCTTTGTGAAGCCAATCGATTGTAATCGTGTGAAATGCGATCATTGTTGTTCATTGAACCGTTACATTAAAAATATGGTAATTTGATTAAGTACTATTTTACTTAATCCCGGCAGAGTAGAATTTGGGGCACCCCATCTTTTCCCATGCGGTGTCGTACAAGGTGACTAAGGGATTGGACTGTTTAAAATCAGATAGATATATACCGCCCAGACTTAGCCTCAGATGAATGTCTTGAGTCAATAATAATGCCCGAAAGACGGCACGGCAATAGGCTCACCCCTTAAAACGTGAGACCAAATGCAATTATTGGTGAAATGTGGGTGCTAATTCACCTCTGCCTAACCCTCTGGGGATAAGGCGTGATTATATGTATGTATGTACTATTTTAAAAAGTATTCCGTCTTTATTTCGTTCTTCTTTTGACTATATTATAGTCGCTTTATTATGCGCTATTCGCGATTTAATCCGTTTATTACTTTAGGCACTACTGTTTGGCACTACCAGTAGTGTCATGAGATATTTTCTTTTTCCATGGCACTACTTTTTTGTTATCTAGGACACGCCAACTTGACTTCACCTCGCCTAATGGTAAGCTAAAGGCAAAGTCTCAGGAAAGAGGGTCACCATTACAGACCCTAAGTAATGTTACAATGGTGGCACTCAACTTCTCTGATTGCCTCATTGGACGTTTATAACAAAATTACTCGTAATCTACTTAATTACCCGTGGCACTACCGTCCAGTCGGTTTTGATTTTAATATTTGTTTGTGAATGCATTGTAATATACTTAAAAATGGTTGAAAAAAAAAAACACTTTAAAAAAATATTATTATCAGCCGAGCACTTGAATTCGAAACTCGCATTTTGGAGCCATGGATAAGCTCCCATTTTCATGGTATGGTTTATCTTTCAAAGGTACTGATAGACTTGAGCATTCTTTGCAACAGAACATTGAGCATTCGCCATTTTTAAACGAGCAAAACATTAGTATCAAATCAGAATCAAAATAATCGGGTTATTTACTGTTTTATTGTTATGTAATACTTAGGTACAGATATAATACCTAAATTGAGCAAAATATTGTTACAAATATTTACTTGACCTTTCTAGTGAGCACTCTAGTCGATGTAAATTTACTGTCTTTTCGCGAGAATGATCACTAGAAAGCTCGATATATAACTCGGTAAAACATTTTCGCTTATTTTTCTGTAATCAATACTTCTGAATCTTTGTTTGTTTGTTTAAACTAGATAATGTCAGGAACTACTGGTACGAAATGAAATATTATATTTTTGTTTTGAATAGTCCGTTTATCGACAAAGGTTTGAGGTTATATATCATCACGATACTACTTAAGGGAGCGGAGCAGTGATCATAAATGTCAATAAATCCGTCAAACTCCCATACATTATTTGAAGACTAAAAATTACGAGCTTAAAAGGATAATATGACGTTTCTAAATATGCCAAGTAGGAAACTAGGGCGAGTCAGTTAGGATAATATATTTGCAAGAATGTTCCTTTAATTGAATACTCAAGTTTATCAGTAGCTTTACAGAAGCAAATGTCATCTAAACCCAAGAGGAATGTCAGCGCCAGAGACTCGTCTATCAACCAGCAGGTTTACGAGTTTGAAGATGCGATCGGTTAGCATCCTGAAGATCTTGAGCTCCCATATGATTAATAACAACACGATCTTATTATGCTTTTACACAAATACATAATAATAATGAGGGCAGTAAGACAAATAAACGAATTAATAAACAAATAAAAACTTTTATTTTTAACAAGTTTAATGGTTATTACTCTGACACAGTTACACATACGTTATGTCCATTCGAATATACATAAAATGTAATTGAGGACTCTCAATTCACGACTCGTTTTCGTTGGTCAAAAACTGTCGTTTTTTATTGACATGCCTTTCGCGTCCGTACGTATGTGCGGTTAATGTATAACGGTTTTTCACATCACTATAAAAGCTACCATATACCACATTTTTTGGGGTTTTCATACACCGATAAATTTGATGATGTCTTGAAGAAAGATACAGATTCGAAGCATAAGTTAAGGAACCTTAAACTAAAGACATACGCTTCGTCAGCACATCCAAATCTGGAACATGTATCACAACACGAGTCGTTAAGCTAAGCATTATTTCTAGTATGTAAGACCATGTTTTTTTGCCGCGTGGTTTCCAGCAGAGTAGAGTTTGGGCGACCCCATCTCTTCCCATGCGGTGTCGTACAAGGCGACTAAGTTTGACGTCAGACACATATATACAGCCCAGATTCAGCCTCAGATGTATGGCTCGAGTCAACAATAGTGTCCGGAATACGGCAATAGACTCACCCCCTATTACGTGGGACCGTATACAATGATTAGTGTAATGTGGGTGTTAATTCACCTTTGCATAGCCCTCTGGGGATAAAGGCGTGATTATATGTATGTATGTATGTACAAATACATTTCACAGTTCGCATGTTGTGACCACATTTCGTACTAGATTTAATTTTTTTAGGTATTTGTGTTAATGATACGTTACGTTGATTTTATGTTACAAACATATTAGATATCAGGTTATATTATTGTATAACAAGGAATCGCTGTGTTAGAAAATGGATAGGCTAGAACTACTGAGCAAAGAGGACAAAATTTGGATTAAATTGCACATAGTTAAGTAATTAAGTTATTTAAAATGTTAATTGCACTTAAATTATGTCTGTGTGTTGAAATTTATTAAATGTATATTATATATAAATTATATAAATACAGCGCGTGCATAGACTAACGCAAGACTACAAGTGATACTCAGGGGGTGCGGGTTGGGTAACCTCCACGTTGGCTTACCTGTTTCTTTTCCCTCTGGACCGCGGTCCTGGGGAACGGAAGCGGGGAGGCTGGTGCACCCTGGACGACGGTTAGTAGACTCTGACTCTAAGGAGAAGGAGCTCTGCTAGCCGTCGACAAATAACCCGACAAGCCCTTTTTTAGGGCTAGCTGACCCTGGGGGGGTCGTGGTATGGCGGGTCTGCAAGGCCCGCGGGAAGGAACTCGTAGAATCCCTTCCATCCCAAACAGCCCTTTTTAGGGCTAGCCTGTCGCTCCCGGTATCCCTCTGCTTTCAGAGGGGACATGGGGGCGACACAAGGATCCATGGGATCCAGGGACGGGCCGGCCTACTGCTCGCGCAGAGGCTGGCAGGCATTCGTGCCACCGTCGGTGTTGGGAGAGTTGGCTGCTCTCCCGCGTCGCGTAACCTCCAGGATATCGACAACGACCTGAGTGCTAGCCACACTTGGGAAGCCGGTATCCTGAAGGCCGCGGGGCTTGCCTTAATTGGCCGGCCCGCGACAAGGAAAAGTCTTGAAAACCCGACAGCGAAGTCGCTTAAAACCTGTGGATACCTGGGGAACTCCACAGTATGTACCCCGCTTCTCGGAATGAGCGTCACCCGGGAAGTGTATCTTAAATCGTCTCAACTCGTGGGATTTGAATGGATACAAGACAAAAACAAAATAAAAAACCATCACCAAGTGAAACAGTCTGCGCGGAGGTCGCGCAGCACCAAGACGCGGAGGTCGCGTCACAAGCAGGGACGGTGTCGGAAGACTTCGACACCGCCACTGAGAGGAGCAGGGCAAACAGCCCGGTGGGTCTGCAGACCCGAAAATCTGCACGGCGGAAGCGCAACCGCCGTAAAAAAATCATCCCCCCAGATAAGACCGAGTCGGATCTCGACCTGACTCTGACCGACTCGTCTTCAAGTAGTTCTGGTGGGGATGAGACGATGCGTCCCCCCCCACCCAAGCAGGTTGCGGTTAGCCGCCGAAAGCTGCAGGGTGGGGGCACCAAAGCCGCCCCCTCACGGGCCTCAGCTGGGGAAGATGCGAGAGCGCCGCCGAGTCCCTCCGTCTCGGCGGCGCCCGCGCTTCGTACCGACGGCTCCACGTCCAGGGACGTGATGGAGGCCCTGGAGAGACTGGCCGGGGCCCGCTCTGGAGCTCTAACGCCGGAGGAGGACCGGGTCCGGCTGGCTGCGACGCGCCTCGTTGAGCAGTTTGAGCTGCTCAAGGCGGAGCTGGCCGAGTCCCGGAACGAGCGAGCTCAACTTGGCAGGAGGCAAGTTGAGCTCCTCAACAGCGTGGAGCGTACGGCGGCTGAGCACCGCAAGGAGATGGAGAAGATGGCGGCCGAAATGGCGAACCTCCGTCAGGTCGTCGCCGGGCTGCCCGCGGAGCGCGTGACGCGGTCGGCGCGGCGGCGACTAGCGGTGCAGCCGGAGCGGCCGGTGCCGTCGGCGCCGCAGCTGTCGCCGGTGCGGTCGAGGTCACCGGTGCGGTCGGAGGCACCGGTACGGCCGGAGACACCGGTGCGGTCAAGGCCGCCGGTGCGACTGGAGCGGCCGGAGACACCGGTGCGGCCGGAGACACCGGTACGGCCGGAGACACCGGTGCGGCCGGTGTCACTGGCACAGCCCGTTCGGCTGGAGTCGCCGGTGCTGCAGCCGGCTAGGCCCGCAGACCCACTGGCGGTATGCATGGCGGCAATGGCCGCCATGGAAAAGCGGCAGGAGGCGGCGCTGGCTGAGCAGCGGAGGTGGCAGGTGACGCAGGAGGAGCGCACCCGGAGGTTCATGGAGGCGGTCATGGACTCCAGCCGCCGCCCGCCCTTGGCGCCGCCTACGGGATATGCCGGAGCGGTGAGAAGAGGTCTCACCAGTCCGGCGGTCGCAGAGGCCCTGCAGGAGTCGGCCCGCAGCCCGTCCGCTGCGCCTGCCACTCCTGCCGCTCCGGTCGCTCGAGCCACTGTCGCTCTCGACGTGGAGGCTGGGAGCTCCCAGGGTGCCCGGGCCAAAGGCAAGGGGAAGGGGAAAGGCAAGGGGAAAAAGTCTCCGGCCCTAGCCTCAGCCCCAGCGCCAGCCCGGACCCCGGTGGGGATTGCCCCTACAGGTTCCCCGCCGGAGGGAGGCTGGGAGGTGGCCGGAGCCTCCAAGAAACGGCGCAAGGCGAAAAGGAAGGCAGCCAAAAATACCAAGAAGGCTGCGGCTGCTGCGAGGGGAGTGCCGGGGAGGCTGCGCGTCCCCCGCTCAACCGCCGTCGTGCTAACGATGACGGCGGAGGCGGCGGAGAGGGGCGTGCAGTACGCCCAGATTGTCACGCAGGCGACAGCCTGCGTTGACATGAGGGCTCTCGATATGCCGGGCCCCATCCGGGTGAAACCCACTCGGACGGGTGCTCGGCTACTGGAGATCCCCGGCGCTTCAAGCGGTCCCCAGGCCGATGCCCTAGCGGCTAGGCTTCGGGACACGCTGGATGCAGCCGACGTCCGGGTGTCCAGGCCCAACAAGTGCGCAGAAATGCGCATTTCGGACCTGGACGACTCCATCACGGCGGAGCAAATCCGCCTCACCGTGGCGGAGGCCGGGGGCTGCCCCCTAGAGGCGGTGAAGGTCGGAGCAATCCGCTTCGGCCGCCGTGGACTGGGGGCGGCAGTTGTCGGCTGCCCCATCGCAGCAGCCAAAAAGGCTGCCGACCGGGGGTTCCTCGCCGTTGGAGGCGTGGTGCGGGTGCAGGTCCGGCTCCTGCAGGCTCGACCGACCAGGTGCTTTAGGTGCCTGTCGGTCGGCCACGTGGGGGTGCAGTGCACGGCGGCGGTGACGGTCGGTGACCGCTGCTTCCGCTGTGGCCAACCCGGCCATACGGCCGGTGGATGCGAAGCTCCGCTGCACTGTTTCAGGTGTGCAGCGGGGGGCAAACCGGCCGACCATAGGGTTGGCAGCAAGGCCTGCACCGGGGGGGAGCCGAAGCCGCAAGGCGGGGGCTCCACCCAAAGTTCGCGGCGGGATGCGGAGATGGTTCCATAATGGATCCCCAGCTCCGCATCCTGCAGGCGAACGTGGGCCACGGTGCCGATGCTCAGGGTCTTCTGCTCCAGAGCATGGCACAGTGGTCCATACACGTCGCCGCTGTCGCCGATCCGTACACTCACCGGCCCCTTGGGCCTGCCTGGGTGGTCGACCTGGACGGGTCGGCGGCACTGGTGTACAACGCCGCTATGGGTGCCCCCCCCCCTGTTGTCGTGGCAAGGGAGCATGGCATCGTAGCGGCGCGTGTGGGGGAGATTGCGGTCGTGGCCGTCTATTTCACGCCGAGCCTACACCGACGCATAGGGGAGTACCGGCAGTCGCTGGAGCGACTGACCGACGTCGTCAACGCCTGTCATCCTCACCCGGTTCTTGTGCTCGGGGACTTCAACGCCTGGTCAGTGACCTGGGGGTCCCGGCACACGAACCCACGAGGTAGGGCTCTGGAGAGCTGGGCCGCTAATCACGGTCTAGTTCTCCAGAATCGCGGGGCCGAAGCCACGTTCGTGGCTGCGGAGCGCAGTTCGATTATCGACCTATCGTTCGCAGGCGCTTCGCTGTCGCACCGTGTGCGGGACTGGCGTGTTGTTGTGGGGGTGGAGACACTGGCGGATCACCGATACGTTCGGTTTGATGTCTCCCCCCCCGCGGGTGATGCGCCGGTCATACCGGCCCCACGCGAGCCACGCTGGGTGCTTGGGAGACTGAATCGGGAGGTCCTCCTGGAGGCCGCCATCGTACAGGCCTGGGCCATTGCGCCGGACAGGCCTGTCGATATCGACGATGAGGCGGTGTGGTTCCGGGAGGCCATGACTCGTGTCTGCGATGCGGGTATGCCTAGGGCACCACCCTATAGTCCGAGGCGTCGGGTCTACTGGTGGTCTGCGGAGATCGCGAGGCTACGGCAAGCCTGCGTGATCGCGCACCGCCGGTGGACCAGACTCCGTAGGAGGCGTAGCCGAACCGCAGATACGGAGCCCCGAGTGGCGGAGCTTCATGTGGGATACAGGGAGGCCAGAGATGCCCTCCGAGCGGAGATTAAGCGGGCGAAAGCCGCGGCTTATAAGGAGCTCATGGAGACGCTGGAGCGGGACCCATGGGGGCGGCCTTACCTTATGGTAAGAGGAAAGCTGCGCCCCCGGGCCCCGCCGCTGACCCGGGTTCTCCAGCCAGCTCTGCTCGGTGGAGTGGTCGAGTCCCTGTTCCCGGCGCGAGCGGAACACGTTCCGCCGCAGATGACTCCGCCACCTCGGTCGCCTGTGGCGCCCAGTGTGGTAGTTGACGACGAAGTCCCCGAGGTCACTTGGGTAGAACTGGAGCTGGCGGTGCGAAGGCTTAGAGCCAAGAAGAGCACCGCCCCGGGACCCGACGGCATTCCAGGCCGCGCGTGGGTCCTAGCTCTGGGAGAAGACGGTCTCGAACCCCGACTGAGAGGGTTCCTCAGCGCATGCTTGGAGCGGGGCCAGTTTCCGAAGATGTGGAAGACGGGGAAACTGGTCCTCATCCGAAAGGAGGGTCGCCCGGCGGACGAACCGTCCGGCTACCGGCCCATTGTGTTGCTCGACGAGGTGGGCAAGCTCTTTGAAAGAGTTATTGCAAAGCGCCTCGTCGAGCACCTCTCTGGTAGGGGGCCGGACCTGGCGGATGCCCAATATGGCTTCCGCCGGTGGCGGTCCACCGTGGATGCCATCATGCGCGTGAGGACTTTGGCGGAGGAGGCAGTTGCCCGGGGTGAGGTGACGTTGGCGGTGTCCTTGGACATCTCCAACGCGTTCAACACCTTGCCCTGGAGTTGCATCAGGGAGGCACTCGTGTACCACGGTGTGCCTCTCTACCTCCGCCGCATAGTCGGGGCGTACCTGACGGAGAGAGCCGTCATCTACCCAAGTGCGACCGGCGTCGGTCGGCGTGAGATGTCGTGCGGTGTTCCACAGGGATCGGTTCTCGGGCCGCTACTGTGGAACATTGGATACGACTGGGTGCTTCGCGGTGAGCTTGCGGACGGCGCCGCCGTCACGTGCTATGCGGACGACACGCTAGTGACGGCGAGCGGGGCTACACACCGCGAAGCGATCCTGAGGGCCACGACCGCGGTTGCTCAAGTCGTGGAACGGATCCGGCGGCTGGGCCTTGAGGTGGCTTTGCATAAATCCGAGGCCATGTTCTTTCATGGACCTCGGCGCACGCCACCACCAGGTTCCAGTCTCACAGTGGGAGGCACTCTCATCGGCATCAAGCCCCAGATGAAATATCTGGGGCTCGTGCTCGACGGCCGGTGGGACTTCGGGAAGCACTTCCGAAGTCTGGGCCCCAAATTGGCGGGCACAGCCAACGCTCTGGCGCGGCTACTGCCCAACCTGAGGGGCCCGGATGACTCCTGCAGGAGACTCTACGCGGGTGTCGTGCGGTCCATGGCCCTGTACGGGTGTCCCGTGTGGGCGGACACCCTGAGTGATCGGCACATGCTCCTGCTGCAGCGTCCGCAGCGGAAGTTGGCGTGCCGCATCATAAGGGGGTACCGCACGATATCCTTCAACGCGGCGAGTCTCCTCGCCGGATCCCCACCATGGATCCTGGAAGCGAGATGCCTTTCGGCGCTATACCGGTTCCGAAGGGCGGCGCGGGAGCGGGGTCACGATCCCGAGCCCGAAGAAATTCGGGCCGTGAGATCCCGGCTCCACAGGGAAATGGTGGCGGAATGGGAGAGACGACTTGGGCAACCAAGCGCAGGGCACGCCGTAGTAACGGCGGTAAGACCCATCATGGGGGAGTGGCTAGAGAGGCCACACGGCAGCCTCTCGTACCGTCTGACGCAGATGATCACCGAGCACGGATGCTTCGGAAAGTATCTGCGTCGGATGCAGAAAGAGCCAACGTCCGAGTGCCATCACTGCGACGCGAGCTAGGACTCAGGTCCGCACACGCTCACCGAGTGTCCGGCGTGGGAGACGCCGAGGCGGGAGCTTGTGGCGGCCCTGGGAGTGAGGGTTCTCACGCTCTCCACCTTGCTCGCGGCGATGGTTCGCTGCGCGGATGCGTGGGCGGCCGGCGCCTCCTTCTGCGAGCAAGTAATGCTCGTGAAGGAGGAGGCGGGGCGGGAGCGGCAGCGGGAGCGACGAAGGATCGCAAGACAAGCTGCCCGCGCACGAAGGCAACTCGGGCGTCGGAGGTCGATGAACGACCTCCGCCCCCCATGAGCGCCGGCCTGGGGGTGACAGGTGAAGCCGCCTGTCACCCTGGCAGAAGCAGGCCGCGGCGGTGACGCGCGTGGCGCGCCTCCCCGTTTCCGGGGACGAGTTGGGGACTCTGTAGTCCCCACACCCGAGAGGAGGGCCAGATCGTGAGAGATGGCCCTGGGTCGGCCGGGGTGCGAGGGATATGCCTGTCAACCTCACCTTCGGCAACCGAAACGACCCACAGACGGCGTGCGTTTTGGTCGGTTCGAGTCCGACATAACCTCCTTCACCGGCTCCGGTGGGGAGGTATCCGTGGGGATTTAGCGCACGTAAAAAAAAAAAAAAAAAAACAGTGATACTCAGCAACAGTTGTAGAAAAGAGGGATATCCCTCAGTCCTCTGTCTATTGTAGCATTTGTAGCTGTCGAGAGCTTTTGATGGCTACGTTATAGGTTCGATTCCTGCTTAGTACAAACATTTATAGGTATTTATGTATAAATATGTAGGTATATGTGGTTTTTCTTTCATATTCTTTATTGTACACAAAACACATGTTCATAACAAAAAATAAAAGGATATTGCAGTACAAAGGCGAGCTTAACTCAATGTTGAGTTTTCTTCCAGCAAAACCTAGAGTGATAGAGGGATAATAAAAGATATTGATAGAGGGCAGAGCCAAGTGAACAGCAGAGTGGATATGACAGATTAGGAAAGAGAGAGTTTAGAGAAGTTACACAGAAATAAATAGGTAATACCCAGGTTGTATGCTTACGAGTATACACATTATAGGATATAGAAAGATTAATAGATACCTACATACATAACTACATACCTAAATATATCCAAATAATATTTTAATTTTGTACCTCGTCAAGGAGTAGATTGTCTAAAAGTTTGTCAGAAAGAGATCGCAGTCCGCAATATGACCGCCCATTGTACCTACTAATGTGAACTTTGTTGATATTTATTTTGTTGTGATAATCGGTGTCCAATAAACTTATATTCAGGTATAGGACACGACGGTATTCCTGTCCGAATTATAGGAGGTAGGACACGATGGTATTCCCGTCCGAATTGAGCAATCCGACTGGGGAAGTACCTCCACCCTACAGAATACCGCGGCTATAATAACTTCGTGTTGTGTTCCCGGCGGTGAGGAGCTCCCTGGAGAGTTTTTGTGCTGTCAGTGGGAAGACCAAAGGCTTTTCCTCATTTTGTGTTCTGCACTGGAGGCACAAAATCTCTGTTCTTACGGGGTCGGCAGCACGGATCTGACTCCACTGGTGTTACACAAGTTCATAGCTCATGGTAACCACTTTCCATCAGGTGGACTGTGTGCTTGTCTGCCACCTAAGTTGTATAAAAAAAACAAAATCATAGATTGTTTTAGCCAGTTGGAGGTTCTAGGGTATACTTGATTCCCGGCCACACAGACTGATTTGATGGAACACCGTGCTGTTTTAGTCTATTCGAGTTCCAGTTAGATGAAGCCTGAGGGGGTCTCCACACGCAAAAAGAACTGGTTCGCCCGTTCAAGATGTTACTTATAGATGCGAGATCAATTCATCGTATGAGAAGCCAAAATTTCCAAAAGAGTTAATTACGTGAAGAGTAATTAGGTAACGATTTGAGAGATACATATTATAGTTATTCTTATTCCACATGCCATTTCTATTTGCTTATCTTATTTTCTCGTGAATGCGTACGGAGTGCCGAGTCGTTTACTATGAAATACAAATCGCAGGCGAGCAAGTAGGCCGTGAAGCTCTCTAAACCACCAGCAACTTCACTGTGCACTCGTTATACACTTTTACGTTTAAAAATAAATAATGGCTTTTACTTGTCTTCACCACCATAAACGTTCAATAAGATAGTAGTAAAATTAACCATAGTCATTCATCTTGAAGGGTAAGCCGGGGCATTCACCTCTGCGGCGGCGGCGGCTGTTCCAGAGGATACCAAATGTCCTCTGGAACTGCCGCCCGAGGTGGTGATATAATTGAACATCAATAGAATCTTGATTCACAATGATCCTGGCATATGGAAGGTTGATTCAAGCATATTCAATAGTGAACTGAACTAAACTAATGGTTGACTGAACTACTAAATATAATCCAAACGAATTATACTCGTATCTTTTCATAAAATGGCAAATGTTAGTACATACATATATATAATCACGCCTTTATTCCCACAGAGTTAGACAGAGGTGAATTAACACCCACATTTCACCAATCATTGAATTTGGTCGCACGTAATAGGGAGTGAGCCTATTGCCGTGTTCCGGGCACTATTGTTGACTCAAGCTATGCATCTGAGGCTGAGTCTGGGCTATATATATATATATATATCTATCTGATGTTAAACAACCCTATCTCTTAGTCGCCTTGTACGACACCGCATGGAATGAGATGGGTTGGCCCAAATTCCGCATGGGATGAGATGGGTTGGTCCAAATTCTACTCTGCCGGGAAACGCGGCTTTACTTTAATTTAGTTTGCGACTTTAATTGAAGAAATCTGCCCTAAAGCAATACTATTATCTATTTTATGCCTAACGTAAGTAGTAAAAAATAACTCCAACAGAAGAATGCAAATAAGTCTTTATTAAAAAAATATATATATTTATGGTTTATTTATAAAACTTCATGCGTAAAATCTGTGTGATAACGAGTTAATTACTTTATTTAGAAGAGAGAAAAAAAAATACAATAGATCGTATCATCAAAAATGATATAACTGTAAATCTAATTTACATATATTTAAGTCTATGTAATACCATATAATGGTATTTAAATTTTAAAAACAAATGCGATACCTAACCATATAAATGTCGAATATTATCAGTTACTTATTTAGTACAAATATAAATAGAAAGTTACTTAAAAGATTGACGTTTATAATGAAGATGTATAATTATAAGATTTTGTTGATTTCTACGCAACACAAGTGATTTAGATGTATATTTTTATACTAGTGATTTAGATGTATATTTTTTTTAGATGGCAGACAAGCACATAGCCCACCTTATGGAAAGTGGTTACCGAGACCTATGAACGTGTGCAACACCAGAGCTTTGGACACTGTAAGAACGGAAAGTTTCTGTGCCGTCAGTGCAGAAGACATAATCAGGACAAGCCTTTGGTCTTTCCACTAATATAGTACAAAAACTCTCCAGTGACCCTAATGTCCTCCGGGAACACAAAATGAGGTGTGTGGTCGTGGTACCTATTCTGTAGGTATTATTTGAGAGTTTACGGCGACGCGAAAACTTGATTATAATAGAGTGGTAATTTTGGTAAATGGCCTATTAACATAATAAACAAAACTATCATACTCAAGTCCGCAGAGTTCGGACTCATGCCTTTATTATAATTCAGTTAGTTAGAGTATGCACCCTGTAAGCGGCAGATCACGGAATTTGGTCCCGTTTTGGACGTTCACTTTCATCTAAATCAATACTGCAGTAATCTTTCAAGACAGCAAAGGAATGAAGGAATAGTGATCGATTACATAGTATACAGACAAACAGACAGACTGGATGCGGAAGTTGAAGGATCGGGAGCTATAGCGTACATTGAGAGAGGCCTATGTGCAGCAGAATGCAACTGTAATGATGATTGAAATATTCTAAAACAAAGTCACTGCGGATTGCTGGACGAGACGACGCTCTGGCGGAGGCTTCTGAGGAGTGATGAGAGTGAACTTGTTGCTTTTCAGTTGCCGCTAAAACACATCGGAAACGCCAGAATCAGTGTTTTAAATGATAAATTAATACAAAGTTTAAGTTTTTATTGCAATGTGTAGACAATATTCACGTGCAATTCCAACAAAAGTCATACAATTTTTGAATTATTCATTGTAACGTTTTGTTAAAACTAGGTTAAAGTATTTTAATATTTAAAATAAAAACCAATAAAAAAAAGACGTAAAATAAATACGCATCATCTGTTTTTAAACATATTAAAAAGTCTAACAGACACGGACTGTTTGGTAGCGGAAATAATTGTCCATCAACATTAGTTAGGCCTATGAAAGGTGATAGTTTATCACTTTTAGTAGGTCGATCGAGAATCCCACGTACAGACAACTATGTTAAATAAATTTCGTTACGTATAAATTGATAATATAGTCTACGTTTTTAGTGCTTAAAAAAAGCGTGAAATATAGTATTTTGTATTGTACATCCAGTGGTCTGGTCTAAAAACAAGTGAAGGTCAGAAATAGTTTTTAGTTTTGTTTTTAAACTATCGCGGTGTGATTTCATAATTATACAGTGATTCGGGACTTTTCACGTTTAAATCATAGAACTTATTATTTTTGCCGACGTTACGAGTCAAGAGTTTAGAGTCAAGTCGTGACCATGGGTGCTGCAACGCATCTGAAACGTCGGCAGAAATAATAAGTTCCATGATTTAATCGCGAAAAGTCCCGAACCCTTCCATAATTATGAGTTTTTAACCCCCGACGCTAAAACGACGGGGTTTTATAAGTTTGACGTGTCTCTGTGTGTGTCTGTGGCATCGTAGCTCTTGAACGGATGAACCGAATTAGAATTAGTTTTATTTTTGGTTGAAAGGTATATTAGTCGGGAGTGTTCTTAGCTCTGTTTGAAAAAAATCGGTCCAAGATGGCCGCCGCTACAAAATGACGGAGTTCATATTTTTTCTAAACTGCGTCAATATTGGTTTCAAATGAAAGGGCTTGACTAGCAGAATACCATACAATATGACTTTTTTTTTTTAAAAAAACGGGACTTGTTAAATTTTTTATTTAATTAATTGATTTTTAGTTGGTCAAAGGTACTATTCAAACTACAGTGAATTTAACGTGACGTCATTCATGTTTCATTTTGGAAAAAGAGCTGGAACTATACACTCTCCTTCACTGCTATTTTTTGCACAGAGTAAGTGATGGTATGGATGGTGTCTAGCTTTTGCTTGTCGAGAAAAATAGTGATAGCCTTAGACCAACTTGCTTCAGCTTTGTAAATTGACTGACTGGTTATATAGATTGACTGATTTTAATAATAAAGTAAAAGTTGTATAGGCTTTATTAAGAGCTTTAAATGCAACAAAATAAACATTTAAATCAAACCATAATAGATTCAGATCGTAAAATAAATAAGTAACTATCACGATCCAAATATATTACGACGTGATTTGATTTAAATTTAAATAATTATAAATGAGATGTGAATAACATATTTATTTATTCTCTATGAAATCTAGATCGAAGATAACTATCACGTTTCAAATATAAATAACATATAAATTAATTATATTATAGACTACGTTAGTAAAATTATAGAAACATTTTAATGGATAGATTTGATGAGCTAAAGACGCTTAAATAAAGAAATTTTATTATTATTAAATATTAAAATCCGTTAAGTATTTTTATTTATGTATAAAAATGTGGAGTAGCGGTAGAATGTTCCACTGCTACGCAGGAGGCGCGGGTTCGATTCCCGCTCAGTGCAAATATTTTTATGCATGAATATGTATATTTGCATTGGTCTTGGTGTTTCTTTGTATGCATATCATACATATGTATGTACAAAAAAAAAGTATTTAAGTATAGACATTTAAACTATCATGGTCACTCACATTAGTATCAAAATAATCGGGATATTTACCATGTTTCATTGTTTTGAGTTTCCGATATTTCGGCGCTGTTGCAAGCCCCATGATCGGAATTACAAAACAATGAA
The DNA here is from genome assembly GCA_963662185.1 of Eilema griseolum. Classification (NCBI taxonomy): domain Eukaryota; kingdom Metazoa; phylum Arthropoda; class Insecta; order Lepidoptera; family Erebidae; genus Eilema; species Eilema griseolum. Next base: position 18,414,596 of record OY759248.1, on the reverse strand, counting down.
ACATGGTAAATATCCCGATTATTTTGATACTGAAGTATTTAAGTATGTTTATCCGCAATCTAGAGTCCTTAACACAAGCTACTAGTTAAGCTTAGCTTACCTTGGGTCTAGATAGTGATGTCTATAATATTTTAGTATATTATTTATTATTATATATTATGTAACAGACATAAAAACACATACCTACATCATTTAGGAATATTAGTTACACTTCCACATTTATAATATTAGCAGAGATATATAAACAACGGAGATACTGATTTGTAACGATTCTATTTTATATCATGATTTATCAAAAGTTCGTTCGTGGCGATTTCGCGTCTGACCGCTTGAAAAGATATAAACGCGTTCGATTGTTATTATTATCGTGTATTTTTCTGTCTCTGTGTCGTATCTCTCAAACGAATGAGCTAATTTTGATGTGGATTTTTCCGGTTGGAAGCTTACGTAATAGTAATGATTCTTAGCTATACCTAATTTATAAAATCAGGTGCTTGTAAATCATCAACTCATGCAGGAATTGTTTAAAATTGTCACTTCACATAATGCTTAGCAGTGTCATGTCCTTCATACTTCTTTTATCCTGCGCAAAATCTCCACAGATTTTTTCGAACTTATTTCGGACTAAAACGCATGTCACCTGATTGTAGGTGAGATTTCCGAAAAAAATCTGTGGGGCACCCCTAATTTTTTTCTCTCCTATTTAATTCTCTCCATCCTATGGTTGCCTGTAAGAAATTGCCGCAGAGCGATAAGGCCGCCATCTGTATGTACCACAAAACATTATATCTCTTATTGTAATGTAATAGGTATGTTATTGGTATATAATAAAGACTTTTATTATTATTATTATCATTCCCTTTATTAATTATAACACATAACATAACATAAACGCACGCCTATATCCCCGAAGGGGTAGGCAGAGGTGCTAGCACCCACATTTTGCCAGTTTATGTTTAGGTCCCAATGTAATAGGTGGCAAGCCTATTGCCATTAACCGATCACTTATAAACCTGCGATAAATACACACATAAAGCATCGAAAAGAATTAATTAAGTTCCATAAAAAATACATTTTTAAATACATTCAAATAAAAAATTAAAAATACTTAAAAATATAAAACAGTGCCCCACCAGCATCGGACTAAGATACCAGTAGTTAGGGCTCCAGGGAGAGAAATTGCCTCACTATGCATGCCGTGCCTAGCAGAACTGCCTTCTGCATCAAGCCCTTGAGCCAGAGCCTCATAAGATATTGATCGAGGCTCTTGGCGATAAGTCCGTGGACTAGAACGACTATCGGTACAATAATAGCTGAGTCTACATCCCACATGTCGACAATCTCATGGGCTAAGTCCTAATATTTAATTTGATTTTCTTTTTCTGCCTTCACGAGACTCTCGTCATGAGGAATAGTAATATCAACTATTACTGCACGACACTCTAATCGATCTATTATAATAATAATAAAGCCCTTTTATTCCGAGTTTTGTTACAAGTTTGGCCATACATATTTTCTAATCCTATTTACTATATTATATCTCGTAACTCGGCGTGCCTCTTGGCATAGGCCTCCTCCAGCTCTCTCCACTGAGCTCTGTCTTCTGCAACTCTGGTCCAGTAAGGCCCCAAGGTTAGGCGGATATCGTCCCTCCATCTTGTTTTCGGGCGCCCCTTACTTCTGGTGTCCTCTCTTGGGTACCAAAGGGTTACTTGTTTACTCCATTTGTTTATTTTGCAGCGTAGCATGTGTCCAGTCCAACTCCATTTTAAATGCTCTATGCGAGTTATTATATCTGCAACTTTGGTTTTTCTTCTTATTTCTGAGTTTTTGATTTTGTCACTCAGTCTGATACCCAGCATGCTCCTTTCCATTGCCCTTTGTGTACTAGCTAATCTTTCTCTGTGCTTGTCTGTTAGCGCCCATGATTCGCAGCCATATGTCATACATGGGAGGATGCAAGTGTTGAAGGTCTTTCTTTTAATGTGCATGCTTAAATCTTTACTCTTCATTATTTCCTTTAGGGACCAGTATTTTTTCCATCCGCAGGTTATTCTTTTATTTATTTCCTTGGACATATAGTCCCCAGGGGTTATAATTTGTCCTAGGTAAACATACTCTTTCACATAGTCTAACCTGTTTCCGCAAACCTCTATGTTAACTTCTGAGGAGTTAGTCATCAATTTTGTTTTGCTTGCATTCATTATTAATCCTACATCTTTGCTTTTCTCTGTTATGTCTTTTAACATTCTTCCTAGTTTTTTTGGGTCTTCTTCTAGCAGAATAATGTCATCAGCGAATCTCAAATGGTTAAGGCGGCTACCGTTGATGTTGATACCATAGTTTTCCCAATCTAGTCTTCTAAATATGTATTCCAGCACTGCATTAAACAGCTTTGGGGAGAGCGGATCTCCTTGTCTTACGCCTCTGTTTTTAGGAAAAGGGTCTCCTTTTGTCTCCAGTTTAATGCGACTTTTGCATTCTCTGTAAATGGATTTAATTATTTGTATATAGGCGTCATCCACTCCTTGCTCTTCTAGACTCTGCCAGATAAATATATGGTTTATGCTGTCAAAAGCTTTGGAGTAGTCTATAAAGCAGATATATAGGGGTTTCTGATATTCGTTATATTTTTCCAAGACTTGTTTGATTGTGTGAATGTGGTCTATTGTGCTGTAGTTTTTCCTGAATCCCGCCTGCTCAATTGGTTGGTTTTCATCTAGAACCTTTGTTATTCTTTCCAGGATTACTTTTGCAAAGACTTTGTACACATTTGAAATGAGGCTTATTGGTCTATAGTTGCCGATGTTATCCTTATCTCCTTTTTTATGGAGGAGAATGATATGGGATTCGCTCCATTGTCTCGGGACGGTGTCGGTTGTTAAAATATCATTAAATAGGTTGGTTAGAATTGGGTTTATTTCTTCTATGGTGCCTCTTATCAGCTCGTTTGTTATACTGTCGGGTCCTGGAGCTTTTTCTAGCTTCTGTGACATGATGGCTTTCTGAACTTCTTGCACGAGTATAGGTGGGACATCTTTATATCTCGTGACCGGATTCTTATAGGTGTTATTTTTTTGTTCAGCGCTATTGCAGGAGTAAAGGGTTTTGTAGTAGTCTGTAGCCAGTTTCTGGATTTCTGTACGGTTTGTTGCTTGTTTCAATCTGTTACTTTTTAATTTGGGTATCCATTCCATTCCGCACTCCCTTAATTCTTTGAAAGCTTTTCTTACTCCTCCTGTTTTTTGGATTTCAGCTTCTAGTTTATTCAGTCTCTTTATTTTCCTGTCGTTTCTTATGTTTTCCCTAATCAGTTTACTCAGTCTGGATATTGAGTTACGATTTTCTTTTCTTTTTGACTTGTCGGTCATTATAGTTTTTCTTTCTTCTAGGAGCTCTATTGTCCTTGCGCTAAACTTTGTGTCTGTAAATGTATTTGCCTTTACTGCTCTTATTTGTGATAGTTGATCGTTCAAATGGTCATATTTTACTGTGACACTTCTGTCTGAGTTTAATACTTCTACCAATGGCTTGGTAAGCAAAGAATCAGTATTTTTTCCATATTGTTTTGATGTCAACGTTTTATTGTTTATTTTGTATCTACTTCTTTGAGTTGGGAACTTTTTCAGACAGCATCGTATCATACGGTGGTCTGTATTAAAGTTTAAATTCTGTATTACGTGTGTGTCATTAAAGTACTTGGGTTTGTTTGTTATTATATAGTCAATTTCGTTTTTGTACTTTCCATCAGGTGATAGCCAGGTCCATTTAGTTTTGGGTTTTTTTTTGAAGATAGAATTGAGTAGTGTTAGGTTGTTTTGTAGTAGAAGTTCAATTATTCTGTGACCGTTATCACTCCTCATTCCATACCCATAGTTACCCATTATTAGTTCCTCGCCGGGCTCTCTACAGCCAACCTGTGCATTAAAGTCACCCATGACTACGAGATAGTTATTGTGATATTTGTTTATAATATCTGACAGCATAGAGTAAAATCCTTCGCTTTCGCATTCTGGTGCTGCCTCAGTAGGTGCGTATACCTGCATGATTGTCCACGGTTTCTTGTATCTTGGCAGATTAATGTTAAGTATTGCTAATCTTTCTGAGATTCCTATCAGCTCTTGTATGTAGCTTTTCAGTGCTTTCCTGATTAAGAAGCCCACTCCTCTTTGGCCTGCTGTTTCTCCTTTTTGGTATAGTATGTAGTCGTTGTGTTCCATTATTTTCTCATCTGGTCTTCTCATTTCACTTATGCCTAAGATGTCGTATTTGATGTGTTGTAGCGCCTGGTCTAGTTCCAATAGGCTTTCTTGTTTCCTGAGAGTTCTCGTATTGAGTGTTGCGATGTTGAATGTTTCACTTCTTTTTGCTGGAGGGTTTTGGTCTAGTGCTCCCATGGGGACCAGCCGTGTTGGGAGACGGTTTGTTTGTTGTTTTTGTTTGTAACTGATTGTTGTTGTAGTTTTAGTTAGTTTCCGGTTTTCCGGGGCCTTTATTAGTTTTTTGGTTTGTTTGGCTGGGGATCAGATCTTGTTTTTTCTATATAATTTAACATGTTTGGTTTAATAATTTCGTTCCTGCTGTGGGCTTTTGTAAGAGGTTGGGTTGTATTTTTCGGAAACTTGTTTATGCTGGCTTTCTTCTGTGTTGACAGGTTGGGGGAGCTTGAGTTTTCTCTTTTCCTCTTTTCTCTATTATCGCCTTTCGATTTGATCACTATAAGTTTGTCCTGTTTTAAATAAGCTATGTTTCCCTTCTTTTTTTCTTCCTCTACTTGAGGTTGGAGTTGTTTTCGTTTTTCTAAAGTTTCCTTAGAATAATCCTCTTTTACATAGATGTTGGGTGGTAGTTTTGATTTGCTTTTGAGTATAAGATGTTTTTTCCAGATTGTTGTTAAAGAAACTACAACAGGTCGGTTCCTATTCTCCGTCTTTCTTCCAATTCTATAAATGTTACTAATCTCTTGGCTGTTCATATGTACTCCTGTACCCTCCACGGTTTCTTTAATATGATCCACCAGTTCTGTCTCTGTTTTTCCTTCTTCCTCTACTCCGAAGAAAACCAGGTTGTTCTTACGTTTCTCTGTTTCCAACGATTTAATTTTCGTTTCAAGTTCAGATATTTTGTTTTTGAGGTATTTGTTTTCTTCAGTTATTGTGTTCAATTTATCGTCTATCGCTTCCATGACGTTTCTAGATACCGACTGCGTTATCTGTTCAGCTTGTCTGTCTAATTTTTCATCTAGCTTCCGCTATCGATCTATTATTAACAATCTATTATTATTAGTAACACTAAGATAAAAACGATGTAAGTAAATTTCTATATATTAAAGGTAGACACGGGTTGAGGTAGAACACGGTGGTATTGCCGCCCAATTGAGCAATCCGACTGGAGAATTTTTTTTTTTATACCACTTAGTTGGCAGACAAGCACACGGCCCACCTGATGGAAAGTGGTTACCGTGACCTATGGACGTCTGTAACACCAGAGGAGTCACAGTCGCGCTGCCAACCCTGTAAGTACAGAGTTTCTGTGCCGTCAGTAGAAGACAAAGCAGGACAAACCTTTAGTCTTCCCACTGACAGCACAAATTCTCCAGTGAGCTCTGGCTACCCTACTCACCACTGGGAACACAACACGAAGTTATTATAGCCGCGGTATTCTGTAGGGCGGAGGTACTACCCCAGTCGGACTGCTCAATCGGGCGGAAATACCGCCGTGTCCTACCTGCACCCTACACCCTACGCCCTACAGAACACCGCGCTTATAATAATTTCGTGTTGTGTTCCCAGCGGTGAGTAGGGTAGCCAAAGCTCACTGGAGAATTTGTGCTGTCAGTGGGATGACTAAAGGCTTGTCCTGCTTTGTCCTCTACACTGACGGCACAGAAACTCTGTGCTTACAGGGTCGTCAGCGCGAGTGTGGCTTCTCTGGACACACGTCCATAGGCCACGGTAACCACTTTCTATCAATTGGGCCGTGCGCATGCCACCTAAGTGGTATAAAAAAAATTCAATCAAACCTCCAACTACAGTAGCCACAACTCACAAGATTGTACCACAAAGAATTTGGTGTTACTTTCTCTCTTCATACATATCACAGGTAAATATGAATCGATAGAAACTACGCTACGGGAGGGCACCATCGAATGTGTTACTAAACTTAGAATACAAAGAGAATTTAGCTAATCATGCTCCCGCAAACGCCACAGTCATGCAGTGGCGAAGAAAGTGTTTTGATAAAAGAAATCGATAGTTTTGTTGACCTCTAGTAATGCACACGGAATATAAAGTTAAGTGGCAGTGCCCTTAAACATGTTATTATATAAGTGTCGTCGAACTCTCTCATATTTTATGTCCAATGACGTCATACAAAACAGCGACGCGCCAGCAAGTCTGCTCACCTTAGCAGACTTGCTGGCGCGTTCTAACCTATCTACTACATATGCTTAAAAGGCATATTTGACGTTTTGTAGGTAGGATACGGCGGTAGGTGAGCAGTCCAACTGGGGAAGTACCTCCGCCCTAAAGAATACCGCGACCATAATAACTTCGTGTTGTGTGCGGTGAGTAGGGTAGCCAGAGCTCATTGGAGACTTTTTGTGCTGTCAGTGGGAAGAACAAAAGCTTGTCCTGCTTTGTCTTTTACACTGACGGCACAGGAACCGTGCTTACAGGGTTGGCAGCACGAGTATAAATCTCTCGGTACTGCACACGTTCATAGGCCACGGTAACCACTTTCCATCAGGTGGGTCGTGTGCATGTCTGCCAACCAAGTGGTGTAACTTGAGTTGTCTTATATATTCTACCGTCAGTAGGCGTATAGGGTCCCATCAAACTGTTTGACTATACGCAGCCAAAGCCGGTACATCTAACTGTTGAAGGTCATCTGTCGATCACCAGGTGTATAGCTTTCGCAAGAACCTCTCAGGATTGTGGAGCCAGATAACAGTCACTCCCATCAAAGTCAAGATAAAACAAAAATGGTGGTCATGCGTTGCAGACTCTGTCATCCATCTGCAGGTCTAAAAAGGCCACTTTATTGTAATCGTATTAAGATAATATTTTGTCATGCAGCGCAATATTTACACACAATTAAGAAAGTAAAAAAGAAAGAAAGAAAAAAGTTTATTAACAACCTCTATTTGACACAATTCATGTTTTAAACAGTTGTACATTTACGTTCAAGAGATGCTGGTTTTCAGCTGCAATTAGAATCTGCTTAGTAAATATTTTTTTATGATTCTGCTTATTTGAATGAATATTTAACGAATTTTATAGGAATCCATTGAGATCTACTGGGAATTCAGAAAGTTAAATCGCTCAATGTGATCCTTTTGAATACGCTGAGCATATAAGTACATTTTCTCTGAAGCTCAAATATGTGAATAATACAAGCAAGAGTACCTTAGCTCTAATGAAAAAAAGAAAAACTAGTCTATGGAAGTTTCACATCATTGATTACGTAGTACAGGCAACTGTAAATGATTCAATCGAATCTCATAAATAAACTAATCATTGAACATAACAACAGTTGCTATACAAGAACGATTGCAAACAGTTATAGAATACAACGGGTCCGCGCCGAGTGCTATGAATATTATTATTTATTTATTCAGAACAACTTTTACATGGTGTTGATTGATGATTTGACAAAGAATGAAAACATGATTAAATTAAACTATTATAGGTCTAGGCAACATGTCATTTGATTCTTTTTTTTTTTCTATATAAAAGCAAGATAAATTTCAAAAAAAATTGTTCAAGTCAGCGCACTGCGGCTGGAGCATGCTATGTTTTATATTTGTCTTCTAATACTGCCAGTGGGAACAATATTAATCGATGATCTGCCGTTGCGTGGCTCATTTTCATACCTATTGGCACTGAGCGGGAATCAAAACCGCGCCCTCTGTGTAGCACTACCATCACGCTACAGAGTCAGCGCACTGAGGCTGGAGTGCAAAGTGCAAACTATCTACACATCAATATTAAAACTATTGGGATACTTACCGTATTGTATCGTTTCGAGTTTCCGATGTTTCGGAGGAAGTTTCTTTTTCTGGTGCCCAAACCATCGGTAGCAATACCTGTGGAGCACTATTTTTAATACATAACATAATATAAACTCACGCCTATATCCCCGCAGGGGTAGGCAGAGATGCTAGCACCCATAATTTTTATAATTATAATAAATAGTTTTATTTTATATGTATTTAAAATTTATTTAGTTCAGGAGACAACGACTCTGTACTTATAATATGTAATTTATGGTTTTAATAAATACATAAATAAATAAGTTGTATATTTTAATGATGAAAAATAATAAACAAAACTTGATTCAGTCGTCATCTAATTACTCTCCATATTTTTTGTTTTGCAAACCTTTGCTGTGACGTCCGAATACCATCTGCAATAACGTTATAGATATTATACACATTAATTTATGGAGACTCTATAAAGACTAATTCAAAGTTACCTGAACGTATGCAGGGTGAAAATTGCGATCAAACTTTGGAATTACATACATACATATAATTACGTCTTTATCCCCGGAGAGTTAGGCAGAGGTGAATTAACACCTACATTTCACCAATAATTGTATTCGGTCCCACGTAATAGGGAGTGAGCCTATTGCCGTGTTCCGGGCACTGTCTGAGGCTGAGTCTGGGCTGTATATTCGTAGTATTTATATTTGTTCTACCTATAAACCACGATCATTTTACAACAGCACAATACCAGATGAGATTTAATTGAGCTAATCAAAATCATCCTTCCAATCAACGGTACAGATAACTCATTTTCATATACTTGATTACCAATGCGTAAATCGAGTGCATCAACCTGAATCACGTTTAACGAAAACAACTTTTAATTTCGTGTGATTAAAGTGTATTTTTATTTGGTTATTGAAGATGAATATGCCGTGTGCTCTCTCGAGCGAGATAAAAGCATAAAAATGTGGTTAGAAGTGTTTTCTCGAGTCGAATAGCTGCAGTGAAACGTGCCACGGTCCGTGGAGCATGCACGAAGATGTACTGAGTGGTGGGACCATTCAACAAAGTCTGTATTCTGCGAAAAAAATCGGTTCACGCAATCAGGGACTAATTCTGTTAATTTAAAAAGATTCAATTTCGATTCTATTGGCTGTCAAAAGCAAATTAAAGGTAAAAAAACGGTCACGATATCAATGAAAAGAAGGTCAATTCTCGTAGTAATATTTTTTTTAAATTTATTTTGACTGAATCTAATGTTAAAAATCCGGTCAAGTGTGAGTTGGACTCGCGCTTGACCGGCTTGAATTTATGTATTTCGTGGTCTAACGCTTTTATATATTCGAGTCATAAATTCTATCAAAACCTTATAATTTTCAAATTTCTAATATTGGGCAGATACTAGGTATAACTTCAACTAATAAAAAATAGGTCATATACATTTAAATACAGAGCGCTTGCCGAAAATAAAACAGAAATTTAGTTTTTATTAATTTTCAAAAATGGAATGATTGTAGACGTTTATGTAGCATTTTGCTACATAAACGTCCGTATTGTATCTTTTAATGGCATTAACGTAGATGTTTGATTTCTTCACACCTTCAAGATGTACTTTTCAAGTATTTGGTACTACAATTTCAACTTGATACACTCATTTGTGAGAAACAGATCTAGACAGACAGACGGACCGACGGACAACAACAGACGACGGACAATCCTATAAGGGTACCATTTTTTTCCTCTTGAGGTACGGTACCCTAAAAACGATCACGATGTTAATGTTCTTCCATGTAAATTATATTACGAAAATACTGTTGTTGACTGTGTTTATATGGAGTCGAAACTAAATTTTAATCATCTCAGAAATTACTAGAATCAGGCCTCAGAATTCTGCGAAAAAAGCTATTCACGCGATCATTGACAGTTAAATCACAGATAAATCGATTGTTACATAATTGGAAACACATGGTCGACGCCTCTCGCCTCGATTAACATACGTCATTTTTTATTTATGTAGTTGTATACCATTGCCAATAGATTTATTGCCAGCTTAAAAATAAATTAATACAATTAATTTGTTTGCAAAATAGGGAATATCCGTTTTTTATCACTTGACTTATGGTTCCGCACTGTTAAAGTTATTTTTATATTGAATGTTGAAAAAAGATAACTTAATAGCACTAAAATAAAATAAAATTACAACCTTAATTTCTCCGTGACTATGACTGTTGAAAAGCAAATGCAACGTCGGGATTAATGTAACTAAAAAAATAACATAAAATAAATTGCCATAGAATCTTTAAATAAATAAACATTCTACACTATTCTACACAACGCTATCCTAATAGCTAATCTAGCTTGTGTTATGGAATCTAGAATACGGATAAGCATACTTATTTCTTGTAAATACCTACATACACATATTATAGATAGAAACATCCAGACCAATACAAATATACGTATTCGTGCATACAAAAAGATGCACTGAGCGGGAATCGAACCCGCACTTCCTGCGTAGCAGACTAACGTTCTACCGCTCAGCCACAATGACAGGTCGCAATAACATTTGCACAAACTTTTGACATCGTTTAAGCTCATGTTCAATATCGTATACTTATTTAGAATAAACAAAAAAGGTTGAAATTATAATTATAGTTAAGAGTGGGATCCCGTCGGTAGTGTAATGATCAGTATTCGAACCCAGGACCTCTTGACGTACGGCCGGTTCGTTAACCAATATACTTTGTCAGAATATCATAGTTCATATATTTTATGTGTTATGAATGGTCATTGTTTGAGTTCGGTTAACGAGAAAGTGCTCTTTACGTGTGTAAATTTACCAAATTATGTTTATTGTTTGACCAAGAAATATGCACTATAATGGTATATGTGTGACCATTATAGTGCAAATTCATTCGAGTAACTAATATACACACATACATATAGTCACGCCTTTATCCTTGGAAGGTTAGGCAGAAGTGAATTAACACCCACATTTCACCAATCACTGAATTCGGTCCCACGTAATAAAGGGTGAGCCTATTGCCGTCTTCCGGGCACTATTCTCAAGCCACGCATCTGAGGCTGAGTCTGGGCTATATATATCTGTCTGATGTTAAACAACCCTATTCCTTAGGCGCCTTGTACGACACCGCATGGGAAGAGATGGGGTGGTTCAAATTCTACTCTGCCGGGATCCACGAGGCGTAACTGATATAACCTTTTCTTACTTACTACTTACACGCTTAAGCTGTAGAATGATTGGACGACAATCACATACTCGCAGGTGATGTAGAACCTCTCCGCTTTAGGAGGGACTTTGCTTCACTGTGTGTGTTCTACCGCCTATACAACGGTTTGTACTTAGATGAATTGTTTGACATGATGCCCACAGCAATATTCTATCATCGCACCGCTCGCCGTAGGCAGGGAATTCATCCCCACATATTGCAACCTGAGATGCACATAATAATAATAAATTAAAAAAAATATAAAATGTCATATTGATAATTACGGTTACTAAAATAAGTTTTTTTTTTTTTTTTTTATATAGGACACGTCAATTGGACTTCGCCTTGCCTGATGGTAAGCTGAAGGCAAAATCCCAGAAAAGAGGGTCACCATTACTTACACATACCGTGTGACAATGGTGACACTCAGCTTGACGGCCTTATCATATGCTTTTTCACGCCCCGCTTAAAGGACCCGGGACTGTAGGAAGAAGGAAACACGTGAGCTGGTAATGAATTCCAGGCCCTAATGGTGCGACAGAGGAAAGAGTCTCCGAACCGCTTGGTTCTTGATCGGATGTTTTGCACCGTGTGCGGATGACATCTAAGACCTGCACGCGTTGTCCTGTGTAGGAAAGGGGAGGGTGGGACTAATTGGAAGAGCTCATCAGAACACTCCCCATGGTACAGACGGTAAAATACAGCCATGGTCGCAACATCTCTACGCAGCTGTAAAGGTTCTAGGGTGTTCGTGATCTCGGGATTCCCAATGATGCGGATCGCACGTCGCTGCAACCTGTCGAGAGCATCTAGTAAGTACTTTGCTGAACCATCCCAGAGATGCGAGCAGTACTCCACACAGGAGCGAATTTGTGTCTTGTATAGAAGACACCGCTGCTCCGGCGTCGTCTCACTCTGTTCAGGACTCCGAGTTTTCGTGAGGCTGTTTTGATGATGCTTTCGATGTAGTTTTTGTTATTCAGGTTGCAGCGAACATCCATACCTAGGATATTGAGATTGTCCTGCAGCGGCAGTGGCGTGCTCTGAAGAGTGGGGAGGGGAAGGAAAGAAGATACTTTTGCTGTAAACGCACATGCCTGCGTCTTCTTGGCATTGAACTCAACCAGGTTCTCAGAGCCCCATTGAGAAATGTGATTCAGGACCCCGTCAAGCTCAGTGACAAGAAGCTGCCTTTTCTCTGCGATATCTGACTGCTTGGCCGCTGGATGTCCATGATAACTCCCATGTAAAGTGCTATCGTCTGCATAACAATGAACATTGCCGGTAGACAGCATGTCGTTGATATGCAGAAGAAAGAGAGTGGGTGATAAGACGGACCCCTGGGGCACGCCAGCATTAACCTGCAGAAACTCCGAAGCTCGTCCGTCACAAAGGACGCGAATACGGCGCCCCTGCAGGAAGCTAGCAACCCAGTTGCACAGCCCAGAAGGCAGACCAAAGGCAGGTAGCTTAGAAAGAAGCGATTTGTGCCAGACTCTATCGAAAGCTTTGGCGATGTCAAGACTAATTGCCAGTGACTCGCCGTGCTTGTCCATAGCCTCACCCCAAAGATGGGTAACGTATGCTAGAAGATCACCCGTTGACCGTTTCGGTCTGAAGCCATATTGCCGGTCATTAATTAAGGAGTGATCCTCTAGGTGCCGCATGAGCTGTTTGTTAATTATGTGCTCGAACACTTTGCACAGCACTGAGGTGACGGCTATGGGTCGATAGTTGGCTGGCTCCGAGCGATCCCCCTTCTTGGGAATCGGCTGAACATTCGCCTCTTTCCAAGGCAAAGGCACTGTACCCGAACTGTAGGATAGCCGGTACAGGCGCGTAAGCATTGGAGACAACTCCGCTGCACATTTTTTCAAAACTACCGCTGGAATACCATCCGGACCACTGGCTTTCCGGACATCGAGTGATTGCAGCACTGCACGGACATCGCGTTTCCTGATATGGATATCAGGCATCGCGTGGTCACTGTCGGGTAGTGTTGGTGGCTGGGTACCACAATCATCGATTCGGGAGTTGGCCGCAAAGAGATTAGCCAGCAGATTTGCCTTCTCTTGCGGCTCATGGGCCAGGGATCCATCAGGGTTACGCAGCGGAGGCAGCGAAGGCTGACAGAAGTTGGCTTGCACGGCTTTAGCCAGTCGCCAGTAGCCACGGCTTCCCGTGGGATGCATCACTAGCTCTTGACCAAGCCGCGCTATGCGCAGGGCATCCGCTCTGACATAGGCCCTTCTACAGACCTTTGTGGCTCTGTTGTACGCCGCCTTGAAGTGGCCCAGATTGGGATGGCGCGTGGCGCGCGCCCTTACCCAAGCGCGGTACGCAGACTGTTTTTGTTCAACAGCTTCCGCGCACTCGCGCCCGAACCAAGGGCGCACCCCGCGGTCACCGGTGACATCGGTGTATGAGATATAGTATTCCATACCCAGACCGATCTCACCGGTGACAGCAGTAGCACAATCCGATGGGTTCTTACCTTCAAAGCAGCGCTCAACCCACGGGATGGACGCAAAATAGTCACGAAGTCCATCCCAGTCCGCTGACGAGTAGTGCCAGAGACGCCGCTTCCCCCGCACTGGTCGTGGAGGCGCCATAATAGGCACCGTGGAACAGACCAGGCAGTGGTCAGAGTTGCCTAGCGCGGCTCGCACCGATACACTGTACCGGTCCGGATCACTCGTCAGCAGAAGGTCTAGCAGAGAAGGTGCTTGGCCCGACCTTCTTGGTATCCTAGTGACCTCGTGCACCAATTGGGTCAGGCCGTGCGCCAGAGCAAATGCGTGGGCGGCTCTTCCCGCATGGTCTGTTTTGGAGGAGCCCAACCAGATCTCGTGGTGGGCGTTAAAATCCCCCAAAAATACCATTTCGGCATTCGGAAATCGCTCCTGCGCATCATCTGCCGCATTTTATTTTTATTTCTAGAACAAGAATATTTATATATGTAAATAAAAGAGGTAACATTAATAAAATTAATGTACCTAGTTGTAGAAAATATTGAAAATTAACAGGCATTGGAAATTTGAATATACGTTAACCTACTTTTTAAAAACAAATTATAATAAATAAATATATATTATACATAGCGCCATGTTGAACTATAGTAAGCATAGCTGAACTAGCTTGTGTTATGGATTCTATGATCAATAAACACAGAAACATTTTTTTAATTATTTTTTTTATACAACTTAGGTGGCAGACAAAGCTCACGCCCCCTCTGAAGGAAAGTGGTTACCGTGACCCATGAACGTTTGCAATACCAGGGGAGTTACACCCGTGCTACCGACCCTGTAAGAACAGAGAGTTTCTGTGCCGTCAGAGCAGAAGAAACAATCAGGACAAGCCTTTAGTTTTCTTCCCACTGACAGCACAAAAACTCTCCAGTGAGCTCCGCCTACCCTACTCACACGCACACATTTGTTTTTAAGTGAAAATTTCTTTACTTCCGATGGGCATTTTTCTTAGAACATATTTTGAAATAGGATGCTACCATTGAACTCTCTACACTATGATTGATACCTCTTATCACAGATTGTGCCAATTCACATGTGACAACTCTGTATAATTTTTAAAGAGGTAGGACACGGCGGCATTTCCGCCCAATTGAGCAGTCCGACTGGGGAAGCTCTACAAAATATCGCGACTATAATAACTTCGTGTTGTGTTCCCAGCGGTGAGTAGGGTAGCCAGAGCTCACTGGGGAATTTATGCTGTCAGTGGGAAGACTAAAGGCTAGTCCTGCTTTGTCTTCTACACTGACAGCACAGAAACTCTGTATTTACAGGGTTGGCAGCGCGACTGTGAATCCTCTGGTGTTACAAACGTCCACGGTAACCACTTTCCATCAGGTGGGCTTGGGTATATATATGTAAGTGTTATAAAAAAAAGTAGGTATATACATATTATATTGACAAAGTTTTCAGTTTTTTGTATAATTACATGGCGCACATGGCGCGAATGCATTTGTACCTAGTATTTTCTTATGGGAATTGGGAAGCTGCATCGTCTGTGATTCAGTACCTACTTCTGAACGAAGCTTGAGGCCGGAAACACGTAACATTGCCGCATCGTACTGAACCCAAATTAAAATTCATGTGACCTGCCCAGACACGTGCGGTAACACCTGTTATTAATTTCTTATAAGTTATAAAAAATGATATAACAAAATTGAACATTCCTAATATTTGTGTAGCCTCTATGTTTTTTTAAATTTCTATAATTGTGAAATACTTATACAATATCTATACATAATTGTTGAAATTTAGAAAATTATTAACATTTGGTGAGTATTCGTTAGGAATAAATTAGTGTTGAAGACTCTTTCGTACAGAAATGTATAGCTTTTTTATTATAGCAAGACATAATAAAATTTATTATTATAATGTATAGTGCCAGAATATTGTAATCGTCCTCTCTCGGTCGGCCTCTGTGGCGTAGCGGTAGAACGTTCGCTACGCATGAGACGCGGGTTCGATTCCTGCTCAGTGCAATTCGTCATACCGCCAATTTGTCTGGGTGTTTCTATGTATAATATGTATGTATATACAATAAAAATAAGTATCTAAGTATGTTTATCCGCATTCTAGATTCCTAGCTAGTCAAGCTATGCTTATCATGGGTCTAGATAGCGTTGTGTAGAATGTTGTGGAATATTTATTTATTTTAGTCAAGTAAAAGTTAGCGTATCAAAATAATTAGTTAATAAATTGCTTGCCAAGCAACGCTGATCTGATATCACACAAATCACAGATTGATTACTTAAACTTTAAGCCGATTTTTCTTCCTCTTAACGTATCCCAGTCGCATCTGAAACTGTCTCCTTGGATTTTAGGGTCCGCTTTACTAAAGTAGTCTAACTGCGGATTTGTCTAAACTTCGATATTTTCCGTGAAGCGACTGCCATCTGACCTCCACAGCCCAAAGGCGATATCGAAGCATTGCAGCTAGACCAGTTGATTTAAAGGCTACCCGTAACAACTGCCATAGATGTTGGTATGGAAACCGAGACCGATTTCTTAACGTGCTCTCCGAAGCACGGCCAGACCAATGCAAATACCCATATTCATGCAAACAAATATTTACACTGAACGAGGATCTAAACCGCGCCTCCTGCAAAGCAACCGCGTTCACTACTCTAGTTTTTTCTTAAACAACTTAGGTGGCTAACAAGCACACGGTCCACCTGATGGAAAGTAGTTACCGTGGCCTATAGACGTGTGCAACGCCGGGGGAGTCACACCTGTGCCACCGACCCTGTAAGAACAGAGAGTTTCTGTGCCGTCAGTGCAGAAGACACAATCAGGACAAGCCTTTACAATTCCCACTGACAGCTCAAAACTCCAATCAAAATGCCAGTGTCGTCATCCAGATATACGTTTTATTTTTTTATACCACTTAGGTGGCAGACAAGCACATGGACCACCTAATGGGAAGTGGTTACCGTGGCCACTGGACGTGTGCAACACGATGGGCGTTACACTCGCGCTGCCAACATTAAAAATTCGCCCAATCGGATTATGACATCTTCTCACCTATTTCAATTCACATCAACTATATATAAACGTACTAATAATATTTCATATTCTGTAAATTATATTTATTTATTCTAATTTGCCATTTTGTCATTACAACATGTTACAATTTTAATCATGCATATATATTTTTTAACACTAACGGACAAATAATAAGAGAATGAAATGTGTTATTGTAGTGTTTCTACGTATGATATGTATGTTTTTACAAAAAACAGTATCTAAGTAGGTATGTTTATTCACAATCTAGATTCCATAACACAAGCTATTTAGGTTATGCTTAACATGGGTCTAGAGATAGCGTTGTGCAGAATGTTGTGGAATATTTCTTTCGAATATATTAACGTTAAGCGCCGACCCCAAATATTTGAGACAAGGGCAGGTAGATGACCTCTAAGAGGGTGTACAGTAGGGTGGAGCGTCAATTTTTTTTTTCGAATTTCCTAATGATACTTTCACCAAAAGTTGTGGGTTGTAGCACTAATTAAAACTATATAATTACAATGCTTGACATATTTGAAGAAATACTGCCCCAAGCCCCTTGAAATTTTGAAAAATACACTTATTTAGGCAAAATTTTGAAGTTCGCTGTGGTTTAATAAAACAGTGAACATTATATTTAAATTACATTTATTTCCTTGATAACTAAGTATTTTACAATATTAATGGCCCTATGTGTGTAATAATAGCAAATTATGTATGATCTTTAGGTACAGAAAAATCGAAATAACAGAAAAATCAGTTAATTTTAAAATCCTTTTTTGTCTGAAAAATCGGCATAATCTTACGAGATTCAATACGTGTTCTTATGAATCCATCTCTCCTTATTGGGCCACATACCGCAGCGGAGGCTTCTGTTACTATTTTTACGCATCTTTCCGTAGCTTGAGTGTGACAAGGGAATTTTTTTTAAAGTGGCTTTATATAAACATCAATTTTTTCCGGCGACTCAATGCACTCCAGAATGATGCTCGTGCTTATGTTTTTAAGAACTGGAGGCTCTGTGACAGACACATCATTCCAGATGACGATGTCAATATAGTCCTCAATCAGTCAATATAGGCCTTAAAATTTAAAACAGGAACTTTAAATTGCCTCACGCCCTTGGTACCTGAATCTCGCGATTTCAAGATCTTTCGTAGTGCCAAAACTCTTATATGTTTTCTTTCATCAGCCAACATAGCCAACAAAACGTTCTCTGTGTGGCCAAAGAAGCCATTTCTTTGGATTACTGGATCTATTATTTGTTTTAGGTGTTCGGGAAGGCATCTTGAAAGAGCCATAGTTTTATGTAAATGTTTTGCACCGTAGTCGCAAGTTGGTTTGGTTTTTATGGAAAACCACATTGGAGCGTAAACTTTCAAAACGAATGTTACTAAGTGTATCAGGTTTTCTGTTGGAGATGTTGTCGAGGCATACAATCTGAGTAGTCGGTTTGCCATAGTGAGCCACCTAGAATGAACGATTTTTCCGGGATTCTTTTGAGATAAACTTTGACTGCAATGGCCGGAATTAATAGCATTACAAATGTTATATAGGTACAACTGGTCTGTGCTTAAATCCTTGGTGTTTGAAATATCTGATAAAGTGCAACTGATTGTTTCATAGGCTACTAATGGCCGCATCTCACAATCTTTTAAATCTTTACCTATTGGTCCAATGAAACTTCGGGGTCCAGTAGTTGGACCATCCAGTTTCTCAAATAAATGACGCAACGTAAGTTCATTGGTATGTGACTGGCATATTAACCACTGTAACGGTCGTTGTAAACTTTGTTCTATGCATCGAATAACTCCTCCTTTTACTCCTGTATTGACCGCTGTACCATCACAACCAATCACGACCATGTTATCATAATCTGCAGTCCTTTCGTGTAAAAAATCCATTATCTTCTTGCTTACATCTGTTGCTCGTCCGGATGATAATGCAATATGTCCCATATATTCGGAATTCGGTTCCTTGACTAAACTGATATGCTCCTCCAGAACTATTTTTCTCCTTACTGAGTCAATCACAGTCAAAGTTTTGTCTTTGCGCCCGTCAAAGTATAAACCAAACGTAGTATTCAGGAATGTCACAGGTTGATTAATTAAAGTTTGCCGCTGCAGGTCACGGGCCCGTCTAATTTTACTGCGATCGACAATGTTAGTGGAATTTTCTTTTGATATTAAACCCACATCTTGAAAAGCCGCCGATACTATGGCTGCTGCAGCTCTATCAGAAACACCGTATCGGTCCACCGTGCGAGCAACCGTCGCCAAAGAGATTATATTACGTTTCTTAGGGACTAATGACGACGATAACATTGGATGTGCCGAAGGCAACTCGATTTGCTCGTCACTCGACTCAATAAAAGTTGAAGAAACACTAGGTACAGCTGTTATTTGATTCTGTTCCGAAGAAAAACCCACCTTTTTAATGCACTTTACTGGCCTCTCTTCATGCAGTCGCTTTCTCAATAGCCGTTTGGTGTTTTGAGCAGAAGTTTTTAAGTCTATACCTCCAATACCCATTTTTCGCTCCGTACGTTGGTCAATTAAAAACATTCTCTCTAAAATAGGTACTTTAGATTCCTTCGGACATTTACACGCATCAAAGTTTATGCATTTACATGCCGCGATATCAAACAATGATTGTGCTTCTTCTTTAAACAATTCCAGACGATCTTGATAGGACGCGACGTTTTTTCGACACTTATAGGGTTTAAGCAGAACCCGGTATTTATCATGATAGGCCTTAATCCTTTTAATCACGGAACACCGTTCAATAGTAGGGATTGATGCTGTTTGCCAAACCAACAACAACTTTTCGGACAGCTCATTGCATGTATCAGTAACCAGATTGCGTTTAGGCTTACCGCGACTCAGCCAAGTAAAACATGTTATAATATCTTCGTATGTAGGTAAAATATTAATTTTTAAATCCCGTCCATGACCAAATAAAGGACACTGCAAATCACTACGGAGAGTAGATAGCGACATATCAAAATTATTCACTCGAAATTATTCGTGAAACAAAAGTTCAGTCGTCTATTTGCAATAATTGGCGCGATATTAGTAATGATAACCCGGGCAGAAAAAAACGTATTTTTTTGTAAATTATTCAAACTTCAAGTGACTTGGGGCAGTATTTCTAATGATCCAATCTTAATAATATTTTGGGGTTTAGATACGTATATATAGACACAACTTTTGGTAATAGTCTCATTACGATTATGCGATTTTTTATTTTCTCCATACATTGACGCTCCACCCTAGTGTACAGCCATGCGTCCCGGTGGCTGTTACACGACAAACATTTTCTGTGACATTCGTTACTGGTAGTAGGAGCGCTAAAAAGCCCAACAATTTTGTCTAACTACACAATTCCGATATCGTTAGTAGGTTGTGGGTTGTCACATATTAGATGCAAAACATAACATAACATAAACTCACGTCTATATCCCCGAAGGGGTAGGCAGAGGTGCTAGCACCCACATTTCGCCAGTTTATGTTTAGGTCCCAATGTAATAGATGGCGAGAGCCTATTGCCATTAACCGGGCACTTATAATAACCGGCACACATAACCACGGTAAAATCTAGGATCGAACCCGAGACCTCGTCTCAACAGTTCATTCCCATACCACTAGGCTATCGCGGTTATCTATATTATTTTATATTTATTATATATGTAAATATATTATACTAGCTGACCCACCCCTGCTTCGCCCGGGGTATATTTTGAAGCTTCATATCCCTTTGAGCCCGTATGTTTTAGTCTTCAAAATATGTATCAAAAATTGCCGGATTTGTTAACATTTATTATCAATGCTCCGCTCCCTTAAGTAGTAGCGTGATGATATATAGCCTAAAACCTTCCTCGATAAATGGACTACCCAACACTGAAAGAATCGTTCAAATCGAACCAGTATTTCCAGAGATTAGCGCGTTCAAACAAACAAACAAACAAACTCTGCAGCTTTATAATATTAGTGTAGATTAGATGCTTTACGAAAATATCGATTTTCAGCTGTCTCGTAGGTAAGTACTTAGACAAACTAGTTAAGTTATGCTTCCCACAGGCTTAGATAGCGTTGTGTAGAATGTAGTAGAATATTTCTTTGGATTACATTAACGTCGAGCGCAGACCCCAAATGATTGAGGCAAGGGCAGTTTCTAAATTTAAACAGGCTTGCTACTTAAGAGGGTATTTTTTTATACAACTTAGGTGGAAGACAAATCAGTGTAAAAGACAAAGCAGGACAAACTTTTGGCCTACCCACTGGCTGTTCTCTTATGGCTGTCTCCACGGGAACCTTACCGTAGCGTAACGTCGTTGCTTTCATTTGTGGTTTGATTGTCTCTGTGGTGTAGCGGTAGACCATTTGACTGCTACGCAGAGGGCGTAAATTCGATTTCCACTCAGTGCTAATATTTGTATGCATGAGTATGAATATTTGCATTGGTCTTGGTGTTATACATAGAATGTATAATATGTGTGTATATACAAAAAAAAGAGAGAGAGATCCCATAACAAATGCTAATTACGCTATGCTGAAGGCGACTAGGTCCCACGGCACAGGGAATCCCAGTGTGGGATCCAGGGAACAACGTAATGGTACATTTGTTTATGTGATAACCTTTTTTTATGCTTAGTTCGGGTCTAGATAGCACTGTGTAAAGTATTTATTTCATGGAATTCATACTTAGGTGCCTAAGTATACGAAGAGTTGAGTAAATATTTTAAAATAACCGAACCTTATGAATGTTTATAAAAATGAATAAATATTACTTACATTAACAAAACACATTCACTTTCTTAATTATGTAAAAAGTTTTAGCCCAAAATACTCGCACGCTTGGCCGCACTAGTAAAAACACGTCACATAGAATAATTCCATACACTTAGTCTGAATTATGCCTGGCCTCCTTGGTAGCAAACTTTGCATAGTCTTGTCATGGCTACTTGCCCACCGTCCACCTGCACAGACCACCTTTTTACAACGGTTTACGTGGATGCACAAATAATACATTGAAGTCTCGTTATAAATTAAACGCATCTGCACTTAGCAACGTTCACTTTATTATTAATGGCTTGAGTCAATAATAGTGCCCGAAAGACGGCAGTAGGCTCACCTCCTATTACGTGGGACGGAATTCAATGATTGGTGAAATGTGGGTGTTAATTCACCTCTGCCTAACCCTCCGGGGATAAAGGCGTGATTATATGTATGTATGTATGTACCTGTCAATCGTATCAATTAGCCTATCGCAATTCACTGCTGCACAAAACCCTCTCTCAATGTTGGGAGGCTTTGGCCTACTATTACCACGCCGGCGGCGTCTTGTTGGTACAGGTTTTATTTCAAGTTTTCCATCTCTCTTGGTGATATCGACTGCGCATTTTTTCGTTAGTCGTCTCTTACAACACCCTTCGGATGAGATGGGGTGGTGATAATAATAATAATTATAAATATTCAACAACATTCTACACAACACTATCTAGACCCATGGTAAGCATAGTTTAACTAGCTTGTGTTATGGAATCTAGAATACGCATAAACATACTTAAATACTTTTTTTTTTGTAAATACATACATATAAAACATAAAAGCACCCAGACTAATACAAATACCCAAATTCATGCATACAAATATTTGCACAGAGCGGGAATCGAACCCGCGCCTCCTGCTTAGCAGTCGCGTTCACTACCGCTACGCCACAGAGGCTGTGATACTTGTATTCTTTCTCCGTCCGTTCATTTATTCAGTTTAGGCACATAAAGAGCACATTTAAACCTCAAAATTTTACAATTATATCAAGAAATAATATAAAAATATTAAATAATGTAAAAACAAACCATTGGAAAATGATTCTATAGAATAGAATAGAATAGATCTTTATAGATCTTTATTTGCTAGAACATTGTGATAAGGATGTTACAAATTGTGTCTTATGACTAGGTACATCATGTTCTGCCTAAATTGGGCATGCAAATTTTCCTTATTATCTATACACTTTGGCGTACAAAATGATACGAAGTCAAAAGGAAGCTTATACATTTTAAACCACCTAATCACATTTTTATCTATACTCTTTACTGGTTATGGATAAAAACTCTGTAACAGAATAAAAACATTTGTTTAGCAACCAGTCTTTTAACGCTTAAATTTCTTGTACGGTAAAGCTTTGATTTCACAAGGTACACAATTATAAATATATCCACACATAGACAGGCAATTCTTTTTATATACAACTGTTTTTGGTACCTTAGATAAAACTATTCTGTCTGGGTCGCGTGTGTTTCCGGGGTACATCTCCTTTGCTGTTGTAAAGATGTGCTTATTCAGTCTGACAAATTTTGCACATTCAAATATAAACATACTGGGCAAGGTTAACAGTTTAAGTGATTGAAATAGAGGTCTGCAAGATATCCAGGGGGCCACACCGCAAATCGCTCTGATACATTTTTTTTGAACAATGAATGCCTTATTTATGTCAGTTGAGTTCCCCCAAAGAATCAAGCCATAATTTAGAACTGCGGCCACATAACCATGGTACGCGCTAAGAACCGTCATTTGCGACGTTATTCTACTTAACTTCGCCAAGACATATACAAATTTGTTTATTTTGCTACATATGTTATTTATGTGGGCTTTCCAATTAATATGTTTATCCAGAATAATACCTAAAAATTTAGTGTGGTCTACTTCCTCGATTTTAATAGCTTTGTACATAATATTAAGGCTTATTTTTTTTTTTGTACATAATATTATATATAAATAAACCATTGGAAAATGATTCTAATTATAAATAAACCATTGGAAAATGATTCTATATATAAATAAACCATTGGAAGATGATTCTATATTTAAATAAACCATTGGAACATGATTCTGTATATAAATAAACCATTGGAAAATGTTTCCATATTTAAAAAAACCATTGGAAAATGATTAATGTTGTTGTGAATTATCCGTATCCGTGGATCCTGGATCCCAAATTTGGAATACTTACGTATTATTCTATTATCGGCTCACTATGAATTTGTTGACCACTATAAACCTCGTAGACAGAATCACCGGGGACAACGGTTATGAATGGAACGCGTGAAAGAACAACATAGTTTAATTTTATTATGAAACTTGTGAAAAAGGTTTTAAACTAAGTAAGAGAAGGTCGGCCAAATTTCGAATTTGCGTAAGGGCTTCGTACTTTTAGCGTGACATAATGTGCCCTAGTATTGACCAATAGTTTACAAAATTGTAACCACGTCTATAACATAAGTATAGGGAAGCAATTACCCCAGATACTACAGAATAAGTACGGCATTATTCGTTACGCGTAGTAAGCACTGGCAGGTATACTTATCACTATTGTTCGCACAACTGCAAATTGTTTATATTATACACGGAAGATCAGAGAAAAGAAATGAGATATAATAAAGACATTATATTCTGTTACGTACCGTTTCAAGTATCAGGAAATCAATTTTCGCATTGTGGTAAAATGGGTAATAAAAGGAGGAAGAAAATAGTTCGGGGCATTAAGATAATTATATAACTGTCACTCGGTTAACATCTTGCCAGAGATTGAATGACGGGATCCAGGGCCTTGATTCTGCTAAAGTGAATCCACTGTCATACCACAGACTGCTAAATAATCCATTTAATTATAGACTTTAAAGCAGTGCTGTAAAGTCCAAAAAATAAAAGGCTTTTTGCAGAGTGTATGATAAAGTGTAATGAAATTCTTTTCGTTTAATTTTGAACTCATTTGTTTAGAAATAAAGTATAAAATTTAAATACTATTTTTTGAAATATCTTTGTTATTTTTTTATACCACTTAGGTAGCAGACAAGCGCACGGCTCACCTGATGGAAAGTGGTTACCGTGGCCTATGAACGTGTGTAACACAAGAGAAGCCACACTCGCGCTGCCGACCCTGTAAGCACAGAGTCTGTGCGCTGTCAGTGTAGAGGACAAAGCAGGACAAGCCTTTAGTCATACCTCTGACAGCACAAATTCTCCAGTGAGCTCTGGCTACCCTAGTCACCGCTGGGACCACAACACGTATGAACGTATGACAGTGGTTTCGCTGTAGTAGAATCGAGGGCCAGGCCATTTGCCTGTGGCCAAATGCTATACGGGCAGATTAATGCGGCAACTACTGATCTAGCTACTTTAGTTGCAATATATCAATGGTCCTAGGTATCAGAGCGTGAATAGGGCCATTCTTTTTCTAGCATTTAAGAGCCGGCTCCACTGAATTAGGTACTATGTCAGTAGGTACGACTTTTAGATAGATAGATAGATAGATAATTATTTATTGTACACCAACTGATTTACAGTAGGACAAGTAGCGTGTATACAGTTAATACAGTACAATGGGTGGCCTTATCGTTGAAGCGATTTCTTCCAGGCAACATTGGGGTGGACAGTAGGTAATGTTAGGTAAATCAAAAAGTAAAACGGATTCCTTATTTTCATTGATTGTAAAGTTACCATAGATATTAACTTAACACATTTCAAGTTATTGACCACCTTAGCTCTAAAATCAAGAAAATAATATTGTAACCCTATTACGTGGGACCGAATTCAATAATTGATGAAATGTGGGTGTTAATTCACCTCTGTCTAACTTTTACTTAGAGATAAAGGCGTGATTATATGTATGTATGTATGTAATATTGTTAACAAAAATTGAAAAATGGTCGTGTTCTGATGAGCTCTTCCAATTAGTCCCACCTTCCTCTTTCCTACACTGGATAACACGTGCAGGGCTTAGATGTCACCCGCACACGGTGCAGAATATCCGATCAAGAACCAAGCGGTTCGGACTCTTTCCTTTGTCGTACAATTAATGCCTGGAATTCATTACTAGCTCACGTGTTTCCTTCTTCCTACAGTCCCAGGCCCTTTAAGCAGGACGTGAAAAAGCATATGATGAGGCCGTCAAGCTGAGTGTCACCATTGTCACACGGTATAAGTATGTAAGTAATGGTGACCCTTTTTTCTGAGACTTTACCTTCAGCTTACCATCAGGCGAGGCAAAGTCTAATTGACGTGTCCTATATAAAAAAGTAACACATAATTTACATCAACTATTTATTAATTTATTTTAATATAAGGATCGTTATATTCAGTTTATAGTATTCAGCGACTTCTGAATACGACTGCACACATTTCCCCCCATTTCTCTGACTTTACATATTTGGTTGTTTATATGTCAACATACATATATCATAAACTATTACACTTTCAAACACATTATTAATAAAATAATTTAATACATCACGTCACTTACATAACGCAGTGTTATGACTAGGCGACATTTAGCCACTTTCACTGCTTATACCTGCGACTATAAAGAGACACATTACAGCTACATGTATAATAAAGCATCTGTATTCGCCTGTCAGCTACCTACCTACCTACTACATTTATGGTTTAATGTTAACCATAAAGTTGTTTCCTGGAGACGTTATGGCTTAATGTTTATGACGTAATATGAAATTTAATTATGTGATTGTTTATACTTTTTTTGTCAGTCATTGAAGAAATTGTTGTCGGCTTTGAATTGTTTTGAATTTTTAATTACATAATGAAATTTGCGTACTTGTAATATTATATAACATTTTAATAAAATAGGCATAAAAAATCTTTCTATACATAGGTTCTATACATATTTCCTACATTTTAGTTCAATATATAAAATTCGACAGCTTCTATGGCGTGGCGGTAGAAGGAGGCGCGTGTTCGATCCCCGCTAAGTGCAAATATTTGTATGCATGAATATGGGTATTTGCATTGGTCTATTCGTGCCTCAGAGAGCACGTTAAGCCACACACACATCTATGTCTTTATAGCACCTATGTCTTATTGACTTTCTTTCTTGTTGAAATCTATAATATTATGTGTTTATTATTATAATAAAGCTGCAGAATGTGTTTGTTTGGTTGAATGCGCTGGTCTCTGTACAAGAACAGGTTTTAATTGAAAAAAGATTTTTGTGTATATATCTATAAACTCCTGTCCATCCAAAGGTTGCCTGGAAGAGATTGTTGTTAGCAATAAGGCCGCCCATTGTGCATTATTATATTTAAAAACCATGTTCATTTGTGTATTTTGGTGTACAATAAATAATATTTATTATTATTATTATTATTATATTTAGTCTGTAACTTTCCTCGATGAATGGACTATTCAACACAAAAATATTATTTCTATTAAAATTGAAAGAAATTGTACTGAGATTAACCAAACAAACAAAGGTATTAACAAATTCTTCAGCTCTATAATATTAATATATACTTACTAGGGGGTATAGATTTCAAAAGTGACAGAAATCAACTAGACTGTCCACCGTGCGGAGACTATTACACCCACCCTACTATATTACACAAACGCCCGCGCCATTCGCGCTGGCTCGCCAATACCGGTAACCTGCTTCTCTATGTAAGCACCCTTACATTGCCGCCATTTGTATGTAAATTTCAAAGAACCGAATCTGTATCAATACAAATTTGGACAGTGTGCAGTGGTGTAGTTGTGGTCAACCACACCGCTGTACCCATTCATGGGAATTAGTTTCAATTACATCTTGCATAACACCGTCAAGCACGTAATTGGAACTCACACAGACACACGATCCTTTACCGTACACCATTCATACCGTGAGGTAACAAGCCAGCAGTTGACCACAATACGAATTATGGTAGAAAACAGTACGTGCTTCAGCGAATGAAATCACGGACACAGCACGGAGTCGCATGCGAGCAATGGAAAGTGATACTGCACATATACAATTACTGGGAGCCTTTCTACTAGTTTTCCACGCGCCTATTTCAGTAATCTGGACACGTATTTGTAAAACTTAATGATAGTTGGAACAGGTGTCGTTGTCCCTTGTGCAATGGACCCTCGGCTGTGAATCATGTTTGATATTCACTTTTCAATGTGTGTGAGTTGAATTGTGATTATCGATTAATTTAGAGGCAGGTGGATAGTGGGTTGGTGTCTTTATAATTTCTCAATATCGTGTGTCATGTACTTTTTTTTTATACCACTTAGGTGGCAGACAAGCACACGGCCCACCTGATGGAAAGTGGTCACCGTGGCCTATGGACGCGTTCAAAATCAATAGATTCACACTCGTGCTGCCAACCTTGCAAGCAATGAGAGTTTCTGTGCCGTCAGTGTTAAAGACAAAGCAGGACCAGCTTTTGGTCTTTCTCTGATAGCACAAAAACCCTCCAGTGAGCTCTGGTTACCCTACTTACCGCCGGAAACACAACACGAGGTTATTATGGGCCGCGGTATTCTGTAGGGCGGTTATTTGTCTTTTCTCATGCGCAAATTCTTCACGAATAAGCCGAAGCCAGCGGGTTGGTTATGTCTGACTCAAACCGACTTAAACGCACGCCGTCTTCGGATCTTCGGTTGCCGAAGGTAAGATTGTTGCAGACTCTCGCCCCTCGGCCGATCTAGGGACAAAACTCCACTGCGACATTTTCAAGGCGATTTATAATTTCTTAACATTACACTCGATGTAGTACTTATCAAGTGCGCTACGAATTCAGGGATGGATCTACGAGAATATCTCCGCTGTACGCTACAGGATCTCACGACTTGTTCAGATAACTTATGTTATGAGAAGTAGTTTGCCGTGTGGTTTCTGGCAGAGTAGAATTAGGTCCACCCCATCTTCTCCCATGCGGTGTCGTACAAGGCGACTAAGGGATAGGGCTGTTTAACATCAGACTGATATATACAGCCCAGACTTAGCCTCAGGCTCGAGTCAACAATAATGCCTGGGACACAGCAATAGGCTCTGAAAATGTGGGTGTTAATTCACCTCTGCCTAACCCTCCAGGGATAAAGGCGTGATTATATGTATGTATGTATGAAAAGCAGTTCCTAAAGTAAACATTTTTTGTGGGTGCACTCTAAGGACTCAAAAAAGATGTTAGGTACATATTGATTTATTTCAATAAATCGCACTTATGTTTGATTTGGCTACTTTTTTTTTTTTTTTTTTATACCACTAAGTTGGCAGACAAGCACACGGCCCACCTGATGGAAAGTAGTTACCGTGGCCTATGGACGTCTGTAACACCAGAGGAGTCACAGTCGCGCTGCCAACCCTGTAAGTACAGAGTTTCTGTGCCGTCAGTAGAAGACAAATCAGGACAAGCCTTTAGTCTTCCCACTGACGGCACAAATTCTCCAGTGAGCTCTGGCTACCCTACTCACCGCTTTTGTCGCTAACTGTATCTAAGTAATTCTGTTTACGTGCCAGACAACCTACTTATCATTTTTACGATGTATGATGTGTTATGGCCACACACATCGCAATATAATTTAATAATTCAACAAAAGAAACCTCGAGTATCAATTTCCTATAATTCGCAGTTTACTTTCCCACCACTTACAAAACTGGCAACACAAAAGAAAAAACAATTGTCACAATGACATGACAAAATTCTAGCAACTTATTGCCGCGAAGGAATTGGTAGAAAGTATGAACCTGACAGACAGTAATACCTGTTATTAACGATATGCCTAATACTTAAAAGTATTGTGAACTCTGCCCATGAGAGTAGATCATTACATTCATTAATGTCTATAGGTACCTAAAGCTTTTGTTAGACCTAGCGTGAAATTTTAAGACAGTAAATTGCAATTTTAAAAATAATGAGAGGATGTTAGATCTTGAGCCCGCCCAGACCCTTACAAGACTCCTCCTGTAAGGGCATGCGAAATTGTGATATACCGACTATGCGTTTTGGGTCGACCATTACTCATGTAATTTTTTTTCAATTTAAACTTTTAGGAAAAGTTAGTACTTACCTACTAATTTCTTTAAAATACAACATGTTACATGAAATTTTGTGTACACGTTATCACGCGTCGGTACGTGTACGGAAAAGGACATGTGGTATTCCTTTCCTATTATTAAATAATGATAATATTATCTACATATAATTAAGTATCTCTAAATATCAAAATATTTACACACCTGAAGTTATAATGTTATATCAAATATGCGTTTTATGATGTAACATCTACTAACCTTATAAGTTTATACCAATTTATGTAAATTAATTATTTTTGTTATTATTTAGAATATTTGTAAAATTTTACTCATATTAGGATTTGACAACTTGTCATTCATAAACTAATGTTAAACCTAGGTACCTAATATCTGTGGTGAGTCCACTGAAACCTGTGATAATATATTTTGACATTGTTAAATTTTTTTGATTTTTTGTTTGACATAAATTATTTTTTAAGAGTGGATACTTAAGAGACAAACTTGCCGTAACGGTAGTGAATCATATATCTATGTCGTGTAATGTGTTGTAATAAATGAGTTATGAGTTATGAAATTATTTGATTCGATACAATAAATAATAAAATAAAAAACAAAATTTATCTCACATAGCAATAACATAGTAACTAATGTACTAATTTCAGAAAATAAAAATCAAAATTAGGCATACTTACTCGTAGAACTGTTGAAGCTTCGAGGATTCAACCGAACATGACTTGTAGCCTCTATGATTATAGTTTTGACGCCGGAAATAAGTGTGCTAGGTCAGATGGAACACAAATAAGAAAATTATAGAAACGGCTTTATAATTTGGAGGCTACTTTCACGTTTCGTTGTTGTGATCAATACATGTATACCTCAGCAGGGTACCTATTGTGTACTGCAGCGATTCGGACTCTTTATTATTCCCTGGCGCAGATATTCACGCCGTCTGTGGGTCGCAGTTGCCGGAGGTATGATTGGCAGAGACATATCTATCGCTCCCCGACCGACCCTCTTCGGGGGTGGGAACTACGGAGTCCCCATCAAATCCCCGGTTATGTTTCTGATGCATTAAGGAAAAATAATATATGTTTTCGCGTCACGGTGAGCCACTGTCGCGGGAGTCACATTCGCGCTGTCAACTCTGTACGCACAAAGTGTTTCTGTGCCGTCTGTGTAATAGACAAATCAGGACAAGCTTCAGGTCTTCCCACTGACCATACTCACTGCCGGGAACACAACACGAGGTTATTATGACCGCGGTATTCTGTAGGGTATTTCATAGCTAGACTTAAAAATGAATTGCGAAAAAGCTTCGAATGAGAATTTAAATTGAATGTTCTTTTGTTATAGATCTGCGGCTATGGGTGTTTGCGGTGGCACTTCAAACTCTCCTTCTGCCGACCAGTTACTGTATGCACAATCATCGGCGCTCTATGGCCGTACAAGGAGTGAGTTTTTTTGATGCTTATCTATGTAATAAAAAACGTTGCTAAGCTCATAAGTCGAAAAGAGCTGGACTAATTCGATTATTTTTATACCATGTTCCAAAAGCCTCATGAAAGATTTGAAAACAAAACGTTCCCTTGGGTCGCGGGAATGGGAATAGAATTTCACGCGTAAAACCGGGGGCATCAGTTAGCCTTTAATGTAATATTACATTTGTGTAATATATAATTTACATACTTAATCCTTAAAAATCGTATACTTACGGTATACGGTTTGATATTATGGATCTTGCATGATAACTGATTAATAAACTGCAAATTAAACTACTATGTTTTTAAATTCCAGGGTCTAGCTGTATCAAAAGGCGGTTGGAGACCAGTTGTTGGTTCCAGTGGACTTATTTATGGAACTTACGGCACTTCACAACTACAATCACCTTACAAGATACCTATCCCAGTAATGGACACGCATCAGTCGTCCTCTCGACCTACCGTCACAAGAGACACAAACAAAATTACATCCATTGCACAATCATACCGCCCAACCACCCTCCGAACAGTATCAGCTGCATCTTCAATCCCTGCTGCCAATCAGCCCATCAGCACTTATCACAATCCTTTCGCGGTACAAAACAATGGCTACAATAACTTCAAGTTCATTCAGAACTACCCCGGACAGAGTTTTCTTGTCAGAAATCCATACAACCCTTACTCCGATCGGAACATATTTGCTAAGTATCCAACTAAGCTGAAACAGAACAGCCATCTGCAAAACGGTATGTTACAGCAATTGACGAATGTCCAGCCAATTCAGTTTGGACAGTATCAGGCGGCTAAACCTTTGGATATATTTGGAAAACCAATAGAAACTTATGTTAGACCTAATGATGGGAAAAAGTCTCAGTCAAGTAACATTGAAACCTTCAAGCCTGAGGTGTTTAAACTTGACAACGATGCAGCTCCTCAATCAATCAATCAGCACATAAAGACGGCGCAACAACATGGCTTCGTAGGGCAACCAAACCCTGGCCATCCCTACTTTCAATATACATACCAAAACAATCTCCTGCCACCAAATGTATTAGGCAAGTTTTTATAATCAAATATGGTCAATATTTAAACTAACAACTTAACTTTGTTGACTAACTCTGAATTTTGTTATGTTACAGGAACATTTGGCACATTTGGCGTACAAAGTGTAAAAGGAAGAGACCCCACTTATCAATTTCCAACCACGTTCGGACCTTCACAGCAGCCGAAGCAGATATTTTCTTATACCTACACCCCTACACACAAGACAACTGCTAGCGTACCAGATGTCACCACTACAAGGGCACCGGTAACTTCAAATAAAATTGCTTTTGGAACAACGTACAGCGATTTCAAAAACCCACCTACACCTCAAACGAAGCTATATGTTCCTCAGAAGATTGACCCAAATGCTGACTACAAAAATGGTTTCAAACCAAGTCCACATGATCCGTATTCTAAAAACTACCAGAGCAACTTCAACAAAGTATTCGTGAGTACATACAGTCCAGGACTCCCGACCACAACATTAGCAAATAACTTTTACGAATACAATTTCTCCATACACCCGAATCAGCAATCTCAAACCTACCAAGAGCAGCCGAATAGGAATATAAACTACGAAAAGAAAAAACAAGTTCCTTATGATAGCGTTACAGCAGGTAATCAGCAACCCGTTTCCACAAAAACACATTCGAATAACTTTCCAAGCTCCTACAGGCCCACATACGAGGTTATTGAATCCACTGAGTCAGAACTTGGCACGCAGACATCCTCCACACCTTGGCCGGTGACACCAGTTAATGTTCGGCAAGCTTCCAAAGAGTCGGGTAAGAAGCACGAGTTTGTTGATACCCTTGCCAAACCTGTAACTACGTCAACATCCCTACCCGAAGAATTTGCCATCGTTACTGAGGCGGAAAAGACATACGACAACTCTTTGAGCTACGACAGCCGTCTCGAATCTCAAAACAAGCGGCCTTTAAGCGACGACTTCGAACCTATTGGCGCCCACAAACTTAAAGAGTATTACTATAAAGTATCAACACCTATCTACGATGAATACAGTACATCGACCCGAATAAAGCCGACCGAGTCTGCTAAATATACTTCTACACAAGAAATTACGACACTATATAATAATAATAAAGAAAATGACAGCGAACAATCACAGACTTTACCGACTTTACCTCCTACTCAACACTATAGGCGCCCAAGCTCGCCAGCTTCGAACGAAAAAGATAGAGTTCGAAAAAGGAACAAGGTTAGGAGACGTCGTCCTCCAGTAGCAGCTAATAATAATAACGAAGAAACCAGTACTCGTGTTTCAACCAGCACACTTTCTACCACTTCAGCGACAGTAACAACAGGCGTTGAAGAAGTATACACGATACGACCGAGACTGAGGACAACTAAGCCACCGCCAAATTTGACAACACCGACTGTCACTACAGATTTAACAACCAGTGCTTTACCCACAATTTCCCCCACAATACCGACGACGATAGTGAAGAAAAAACTTGCTCATCGCCGTCCTATCACCACGACCACAGCCAGGCTTGAAACAACAACGTTACCCGTTGTCACGTTACAAGATAATTCACGACAAGATTCCCCAATTATGAAAATTACTAGTCGAACACATTTACCAAGACTGACTTACGATTATAAAAATGATTTCACTCATAAACAAGACGAAAAGGATACACCTACAAGTGATGTCACTGTAAGCTTATCAGACACTTCGAAAACAACTTTAGAAAGTGAACAAGAATTCTCATTCCATAAAGATTTTAAACCCATAGAAGCTAAATTGGAACCAATGAGAAATACATTCAGAGATACAACGACAGCAATTTATAAAGAAGAAAGCAGTGACTACACAACAACTTCTCCTTTAGAACTTACAACTACAGAGCGATCTCAAAGGCCGCGACTGCGGAACAAATTCCACAGGAATAGATTTAATGTCAAAGATTACAGAAATAGATTGAGTTCTACCACGACCACTACAGAGCAACCAACAGAGGGTACACCCAAGGTACGATTACCGCAAAGAAGAGTGCCTTACTTTACCGAACTAGATACTGAAACCACAACAGAACGGAAGAAATTTGTGCCTAAAGAGCCACGGCATAAGCTTGGGAATGTTGCAGAAAATACTGAACCAACAGAAAAAGATATACGCTCTTTCACTCCAAGTAGACAGAGACAGACAACAGCAGATTACACTGAACCAACAACAGTGAAAGTAACATCTCGTGTTCGCAACGTACAGCGTAAGACGCGACCTCCAGAAGACACTACAGAAACTATCCCTACTACTGTCCTCACTAAAAGACCTTTGAGAAAAAAGTTCATAGACTCCGAAGTTGGAGAATCAGTTCAAGATTTCTCTATCACAGAGAATGATGTAAACGAAAAGAACGAGATAACATCAGAGAGAACGCGCTCTGAGAGTGCTATAATGAAAATAGCTGATAAGAAACATCACGATCACATTGAACACTTATTCGAGCACTCAAAGAGGGTTTCAGATTTGACATTGGCAGCAAGCAAAGACTACAATAAGCCAGGAATGTTTAAAACTGTCTCATCAAGTAGTAGAAGAATACCGAATTACTTTACGATAGCTACAGACGATCCGATTTTGCCGATAGAGGCGTTCTTCCCACAGCTGAACCAAAAGAAGGAATCATAGTGTTCCTGCATTAGTTAGTTCCACAAACCAAATCCTCTTTCACTGCCAAAGTTTCTGAACGTCTCTACGAATATTGCTTGGTCAAAAGACAGAAGTTAGACTTCACACTATTACATTTGCACTGCAGCAATAGACAATAACTAAACAGAATATTCATCGACATATATGAGCAGAAATTGTCTGTCTTACGGCATTAGCTTGAATGTTAAACAAAAATTTAATTTAATTGACATAATTCCACAATAAGAATCATCATTTAGTTATAAATTAGAGAAAAAATTATAAATTGTCATTTCCTAAACATTTGTCGCTATTTGTTTTATATTATAAATAGAAGTTAGCTTCTGTCGTTTGACAATTTTCCATGACTGTCGAGGTACTTGAGGCATTTATAAAGTTCTAGCAAAAAAGAATTCATGTTTAGTCGGTATATAGTGAAGAGTAGTTAATACCTATAAAATTATACAATTGTGTCACTAATCACACGAATACTATGAACATTCTAATTTTCATGAACTGATATTACGTAGTTAAGTTTTAAGAATATTTTTATTAAAATGATAATATTCTGGGTCTATCTCTGATCACTATTGGTGCTCATTTAGTTGTAAGCGTTAATCACATAATGATGTGATTGTATATTGTGTTAGAGCTCCTGTACACGTAACAATGCGGGTACATTGTATGCGGTTTATAATTATTTTGCTTTGACAAATAAAATTACCGGCGTTTATCTTGACCCCAGTGACGTCACAAAATGTAGGTACTCTTTATGCGCAGTAAGCCTGGGCGGTGAAGGCACTCTAATCCAACACTCAGATTATATAAAAAAACGTTCGTCACGCGATTTGTGGTCAAGATTATATTCCGTTAACTTTGTCAGAATAAATAAAAGATTTAGGTACCTACCTCATTAAAGATTAAAATTTCAGAGATATTAGGAGTTGTTCAAGTATTACGTAACCAGATTTATTACAATTATTTAAACCCCCTCCCCCTTCCCCCTTATCAGCGCTTACGCAATACTTGTACGGCCCTAAGCGCAATCACGTACCAAAGATATCTGAGGAGTGGTTGATAGCGACTAGGCTATGGTGTCAGACTTGGGATTCCGAACGAGAACTCGCTGGTTTGAGCCCCGGCCATCGCACTACCGACCTGGACCAGTGAACCTACTTCTAAAACACGTAACTTAGCTGTAGGTTATAAAGAAAATACTAGTAATTTCGATTGCTAGTCTTCTTTAAGAAAAGAAGACAAACGGATAGAAATTGTAATGTATTTTCATAATTATACGGCCAAGGAAATAAGTATACACTTCGATGGTCTAGAAGACAAAATACTAAGTAAATCATTTTTCACTTAGAATATTAGTCTTTTTCGACATCAGATTAGGGTTCATAATAGAACGTACAAATTTTTACACTTAATATGTTTTTTTTAAAGTGCGCATAATCACCACCGATACTCCCACCACCGGGGGCGGTAGGGGAGGTTATGTCGGACTTAAACCGACTAAAACGCATGTCGACTGTGTGGGCCGCAGGTTGCCGGAGGTTTGATGATCTGAGACATATCCCTCGCACCCCGGCCGGCCCTCTTCGGATGGTGGGGACCACGGAGTCCCCATCTCATCCCCGGGTATGGGGAGGCGCGCATCGCCTGCTTTTGCTAGGATGACAGGCGACTCCACCCATCACCCTCAGGCCCGCGCTCATGGGGGGCGGAGGTCATTTTGCGACCTCCGACGCCCGAGCCGCCTCCGCTCGAGTATGTTTGTCTTCTAGACCATCGACTTATAACTCTTATAAGTGAAGTTGTATACCTATATCCTTGACCTAGTTATATAGTATTTTAATTCGACCATGTTGTATCGTGTATAGGAGCTTAAACACTATTACTATTGTGTGTCTGTACTTGAGTGTACTTCAGTTGTATTCAGAACGAAGTTATGGATTTTTTGTAGAATGAGTGATGATGCCGAATGAGTTCTATGTCGTATGGTTTCTTGAGTAGGAGATCTGTTATTTATATACCTACAAACATAACATTTCTGTTTGTATAAATTGCCAGAATTTTACGGCTACAGACTATATTATAAAATATTTATAATAAAATTTCAACAACCAATATAATAATAATTTATCAATAGAGTTGTACACAATTAAAGGCCTATCACACGCGCAAGTTTCATCACTGTTTTATCTGCGCATAACCTTTCTGTTTGTCCAAATTTTCAAAACTTTACGGCTACAGACCATATTATATAAATATTTCTAATAGAAATTCAACTAACAATATATTAATAATTTATCAATTGCTCAAGTTTCACCACTGTTTTATTTGCGCAGGCCGGTTTGTACGCGGGAACACAGCGCGTACGTTTCATTTTTACCAGTGTTCCGTGTACAAATCGGCCTGCGCATGAAAAACTGCGTGTAGTAGGCCCCATTCATATTTTAAAGACCTATTTTAATTTTATGCTAATGACGTCACACAAGACATTGTTGAATACTTTCCTAAATGATATAATTTATGGATGGTTACTAATTTTGAAAAAAATATATAAATGGGAGTCTCCTATATTAGATCATTTGTTCGAAACGAATACC
Organism: Eilema griseolum; assembly: GCA_963662185.1. Classification (NCBI taxonomy): domain Eukaryota; kingdom Metazoa; phylum Arthropoda; class Insecta; order Lepidoptera; family Erebidae; genus Eilema; species Eilema griseolum. Next base: position 18,377,245 of record OY759248.1, on the reverse strand, counting down.
TCGACATATTGCTTACACGGTGAACATGATTGTGTGAGTGAATGTGAAGACTGAATGATATAAAATTATTTATACTCGTAGTACATAAATGGTGTAAATAAAAGATTTTCTTAACAAACAATTGTTTTATTGTATGAACATTATTCGTTTAAATATACTACAAAGTAAACTGAGGAAGGAAACGAACTTGTTTAGAATCAGTAATATAGTCAATCAAATAATATAGATAACATTTCTTTCGCCAATTCAAAAAATCGAAGAAAGTTTGAATAAATAAAATACACACACAAGAATATTATTTACTTACTTACTGTTGCCTACAGCATCGCCCGCGTGAAATTTTGATCTCCTTCCCAACTCATGGGAACTTATTGCCGCCATAAGAAGTAACAAATATGTGTTATTCCAGACCCATATACCCCCGTACCAAATCCCAAACATTGAATAGATGGTATGGGTTTCAAAATAAAGCGCAGGCGAAGCTGGGGCGGGTCAGCTAGTATATAAATGTAATGGTACAAAGAGAGACTTAATGCCATAAGCATTTTCTAAATGAAATCTAGTATGGCAATTTCTACTTTATGGTATACAAAAACCAATGTGTTTTATAGTTTAAAAAAAATTAAATGCATATATAATATTATACTTATATTACTGTGATATAAAGTTTATGTATACAGTTTACGCCGCAATGGCTTCACCCACTGGTATTTTGGTCATTCTCTGAATACATTTGACCGCTGCTTGGTGTATTGTCTTATCCAATGCATCTGAAATGAGAATGCGTTTTTAAAATAAAGATTTACGCTGAAATGAGTTATGGCTGAATGGCTGGATGTTTAAAACAAATACCAAAGTATACCCGGCCTTGAAGTATTATAGAAGAACCGCGAGCGATATACCGTTCTCATGATACACGCGGCATGGCGGGCGATGAGGTAAAAAGAGATAGAATGCATGAGTGAAAGAGAAAGAAACGAGTGAGTTCGCCGCCAGCTTGCATGGCGGTAGATCTCAGCACTCGCTCGCTCTCAGCAATTTTTTTTATATAGGACAATTAGACTTCACCTCGCTTGATAGTAAGCTGAAGGCAGTCTCAGAAAAGAGGGTCACCATTTACATACATATACCATTTTACTATGGTGACACTCAGCTTGATGGCCTCATCTTTACTTTTTGACGCCCCGCTTAACGGACCCGGGACTGTAGAATGAAGGAAACACGTGAGCTGGTAATGAATTCTAGGCCTTAATGGTGCGACAGAGGAAAGAGTCACCGAACCGCTTGGTTCTTGATCGGATGTTCTGCACCGTGTGCGGATGACATCTAAGACCTGCATATGTTGTCCTGTGTAGGAAAGGGGAGGGTGGGACTAATTGGAAGAGCTCAGCGTTCTTTCTCATTCTAGGTCTCTTTCCCCGCTAGGCCGCGCGTACCATGGAAGCGGTAAAGCACTCGAGGCCAGTCTATAGATTTTCATATACATACGTCAAGTTGAGTGTCACCATTGTCACACGGTATGTGTAAGTAATGGTGACCCTCTTTTCTGGGACTTTGCCTTCAGCTTACCATCTGGCAAGGCGAAGTCCAATTGACGTGTCCTATATAAAAAATATAAAAAAATACACTGATCAGAATATTTCTTATAGTGTCCGATATTAATGATTCCAAATCAATGCCCGCTGAGGTATTACTTCAGGGCGGGGACACCGCTGGTCCATTTTCTAAACAAGTCATTATTTTTTTATTTGTGACGTTTTATAAGTACCGTTTTACTAGTCTATACAGAATAAAATATTTAAGAGTTTAGCTTTGGCAGACTTATTGTTGAACATTCCGTTAAATACAGTCTTTAATCAGGTTTTAACAGTAAATGATGGCGATCAAATATTTCTGTAGAACATTTACCGCGAGAATTGAAGTGGTGGGTTTCTCTATCTCTTCTTCTTCACCCTAGCATTAATCCCAGTTGCGTCTGAAGCTGTCACCTCGGAGCCTGGAGTTTCACAGTCTTACTGCGGATTTGTCTGATCTTCGATATAATCCGTGAAGCGACTGTCATATTACCTCCACAATCATTGGCAATATCGAAGTATTGTAGTTAGAGTGGACTTTTTTTTGGCAGACAAAAACACGGCCCACCGGATGGAAAGTGGTTACCGTGGCCAATGGACGTGTGTAACACCAAGAGAATCACACTCGCGCTGCCAACCCAGTAAGCACGAGAGTTTCTGTGCCGTCAGTTTTAAAAGACAAAGCAGGGCAAGCTTTTGGTCTTCCCACTGATAGCACAAAAGCCCTCCAGTGAGCTCTGGCTACCCTACTCGCCACCGGGAACACAACACGGGGCTATTATGGCCGCGGTATTCTGTAGGGCGGAGGTACTTCCCCAGCCGAATTGCTCAATTGGACGGAAATACCGTCGTGTCCTCCTATCTCCTATTTCCTTTACAACCTCTGCCTAAAAGAATTACTAAAATACTCACATATTTTATGCTGTCCTTGTATGGGGAATCGAAGCCTCAAACTGACCGGGTTCGAACATATAAAAACGTAGGGACTGTCACTTTCACCTCCAGGATAGCTAAAACAGAATTGGGTATTATTATTTTATTGGTATTGGTATTTTAAATTATTATTTTTATTTATTATTATAAACAATTACAGTATTTACATATTTCGTTAACTTAGTGATGCCACATAACCTCATTTGAGTTTTTCTGGGCATCATTATCATCGACATTCAGTTATTAACTTAACATACAAAATAATACAATCAAGTACCCACATATTGCGTAGGGACATGTATTAGGGCACATCACAGAAAAAAAAACATTCATTGTGGCGGGTAGGTTGCGAAAGAACGCCACTACATCTAGCGTCATCCTCCCGCCAGCCGGCTAACTAGTTTTTTTATAATGCACTCCGAGTAGATAAAAAATACGTTCACAGCATCTACAGGACGTTGTTTTATTTTAACCGAGCTTATTAAATTAAGAATGGTAAAAGAGCGGTAATAGTTGCGTCTGTTCTTATTTTATAGCTTCCATTTATTTTTAATCATTCACCTAACCTATGATAGTAAATGATTTGACTATTAAATATTATGACGTCACAATAATTCATTTTATACATTTTTCCTTATATCTTACTGTTTTGATTACATACATACATGTAATCTCGACATTACCCCTGAATGGTTAAGCAGAGGTGAATTAACACATTTCACCAATAATTGTATTCGGTCCCATGTAATAACTGGTGAGCCTTCCGGCCACTATTGTTGATTCGAGCCATGCATCTGAGGCTGAGTCTGGGCTGTATATATCTGTCTGATGTTAAACAGCCCTATCCCTTAGTCGCCTTGTACAACACCCCATGGAAAGAGATGGGGTGGTCCAAATCCTACTCTGCCGGAAACCACGCGGCGAAATCCTTCAATTATTCCTGAGAAAAAGGTCTTGACAGACAGACAGAAAGATAGACAGGCGGACAACGAAGTTTCGATATTTTCATCTTGAGTTACGGAACCCTTAAAAATGGTCTTGGTGATGAAATAAAGCATTAATACTAACATTTTCTCATACTCCTCTTGCGGCAAACAATCGTCAACGTTGACGCAGCCGAGCAGACACCCGGTGGGGTAGAATGACGGGAAGTTTATCTCCTTATCTGCAAACATAGAAATAATGGGTCAAATAATAACTATAGTAATCACAAAACAAAAGGCCCGCTTTGACAGTTGTAGTCGAGGGTTGGAGTGACTCAAATCGGTGTCAATAATCGATTTAGGTAACAAACGATTAATCGTTTTAACATTTCTTATATTGATATTAGGATTAGGATATGTGTCAATATTAATGAAAACCTAAACTGGGTATTAATTTATTAGGTATTATTATTAGAAAATCAATAATAATTCGTTGTCTCTAGTATGCGATATGGCAAAGTAAGCAAAACATCTAGGCGAAATTTTAAGTTGAGTAACATAAAAAAATTAAAAGTAACGCAAAATTTTACAAACGTTACATTCCGGCATAGCTGACCAAAAACGTAACGAGTAGAGATAATCTCCATACTATTAAAATGTAACAACCCAAGATAATACAGCCACAACACTAAAATTTAAAAATAGAAACCATAAATAGCTGTCCTACGAATCCTCACAGAACTACAGAATCACGTCATATTTCAAATTACTTGTAGTAATTTAAACTTAAATGTCACTATCATTATTAGTATTATTTTTAAACTTACTATTATAAAATATTACCTATTAAAAGTTATTTAACTTAGATTATAATTGTATTCTGTTTTGTTTTAACCGTGCCAAGTTACTTTCTATGATTTAGGGCATCTGTCAAAACGGACCTATTAAATTATTTCAACTGTAAGTATGTTATTTCGGATGTATATTATAGGACACCACCACGATATTTCTGATATTTCGGTTCATGTGTAAGCCTCACCTGCAAGCAAGTGCATCTGCTGATTGACGGACGGGGCTTTCCTCTCGGGGTCAGACGCCAGTTGCTTCCGTAAAAGCCAAAACAAACTCATCAAAGAGGAATAAGCTACCCAAGCACCAATATGATTACTTTGGATGCAACATAGAACAACCCTAAGATGATAACAATCAAATGCTGCCAGCCTTCTCTGAACGTCACCGACCGGTCATGATGCGGGGGAATTTCACGAGTACCTAATTATAGCTTTTAGTTATAAATTTCATTTAAGTATTATTATTTATGTATTGTACAAATCTTATTGAATATATTAAACGTAGAAGAAGACTAACGTAACAGGTGTATGAGGCGAGTGTGGATGGTACCGTCGGATGGGGAAGACCTAGGCGCACATACCTGGACCAAATCGGGGAAGTTTTAGAAAAGGGGCAGGTCAGGAGTACTCTAAACCAACGAGCATGCATGAAGAATGTAATGAGAGTGAATGAAGCGAGAGTAGTATGTCAGGATCGTAGCAAGTGGAGATTCGTGATCTCTGCCTACCCCTATGGGAAACAGGCGTGATTTTATGTATGTATGTATGTATTAAACGTTACTTTCAATAAAAAATGATAATAATTATTTACCTGGATACAACAACCTGTATTGGTTTTCTAAGGCCTTTGTAACATCCGGGTCTGCAGGTTTCACGGTCGACGCTATCCAAAGTCGACCGCGATGACTGGTGTACCAGGTTCGACCCTCGTGCCTGGAAATATACAGTAACCGTAAGTAGATTAAGCCGAAATTATAAATGCTAGTTTGAATAAAAGAAATCAAAGACGCATCAAAAGGGGTAATAATTCCATTACACAGTTGAGGTCACCATAACGAAGGTGCCTCGATATTTTCTTTTACATAGGTATACATATGTAAAATCACGCATCATTGAATTCGGTCCCACCTTATAGGTCTAGTCTTTCTAGAGTCTAGTCTTCCGGGCACTATTCTTGACTCAAGCCATGCATCTTAGGCTGAGTCTGGGCTGTATATATCTGTCTGATGTTCAACAGCCTTATCGATTAGTCACATTGTACGACACCGTATGGGAAGAGATAGGGTGGTCCAAATTCTACTCTGCCGGGAACCACGAGGCTTATTTTCACTTACATAGTTTCAAATACCTTACCAGATATTCGATGATATGATAGTATTAATTCTTTATTACATTGAAATAGTTCATATTCTCACATTAAAGAAAATTAATGAAAATATATCTGACCTTTTTATTTATATTCATCCACCCCGTTTGACTGATAATATTTAAATCTTTTGAGTTTCACATTTATACAATAAAAAAGTCCAATAATTATAATCTTGTGAAAGTATAATAAAAATAGAAAAAGCCACCGTCATAAGAAGCAAAAAAAAGCGGAGGTAGGACACGACGGTATTTCCGTTCCAATTGAGTAGTCCGACTGGGGAAGTACCTCCACCCTACAGAATACCACGCCCATATAACCTCGTATTATGTTCCTGGTGGTGAGTAGGGTAGCCAGAGCTCATTGGAGAGTTTTTGTACTGTCAGTGGGAAGACCAAAAGCTTGTCCTGATTTTGTGTTTTGCACTGACAGCACAGAGTCTGTTCTCTTAGGGTCGGCAGCACGAGTGTTACTCCCCTGGTGTTACACACGTTCATAGGTCACGGTAACATCCCGGTAACGGATTAGGCGCACAATGCCACATTCTCAAAATGACACATAATAATTTCGCAAAATGACATATTCTCAAAATGTCATATTCTGAAAACGCCACATCGCAAAATGTCACATTAGCAAAATGCCATTTTCGTAAAATGCCATTTTCGCAATATGCCATGCGCATTTTCATGAATAACGCCACCTAGATAATATAATAATATATATCAACAATCTTTATTTCATAAGTTCCGGCAGAATCAAAAAAGTAAAGACATTCATTTCGATGAACAATATAAAAAATTGTTACAAAAGTTTAATGATAACAGTTTGACATTGCCGGAATTTCTGCGTAAAGTTATTTTTCTGCAATTACCAATAGTGTTTTTTATTTTATTATAGCGCTTACAATCAATAAGCTGATATTTGTATAACTTTCAGGTGCAGCGTAGACTATATTACAAAAAAATACATTTTAAAATTTGAAATATACCTAATTTGAAATATATATAAAAAATTAACTTTTTGAAAAGTTATAATTTTTGTCATTTATTGTAGTATGATTCTTATTCTTAACAACATCTGATATTTAAGATTACATTTTCAATTTATTTTATGTTAAAATAAAATGAAAATGAATAATGATCCATATAAATACTGATAAAAAAAACGATTTGTTTTATTTATAAATCATGGGCCTACTTGCGATAAGTGGATATCCCAATAAGTCACTCTTTTATTGTCACAAAGTCAAAGTCAAAGTTCTTTATTTGTAGAATATGGTACAAAAGATGATGTTTAAATTATACACATAGTGTCCGATCACATATTCTGCCAGTTCTGGCGTACAAAATTTACATAACATAAACATTACCAAATAGCAAATACACACAATATGTCAGTTATATCAAAGCACAAATATAGTTAAATAACTCAAATAAAATGTCAATTAAAAAGTATTAAAAAAAATGTCAATCCAAATATATGTCAATAAAAGTAAGTCAAATCAAATTATGTTATCAATCAATAATAATAATGTTGTCTAATTAATTCTTATGTCACAAGTTATCATTTAAGAAATCTGAAACTTTATAGTATGCTCTCTGTAGTAAGAACTTTTTCAAATCTATTTTAAATGCGTTGTCACTCATCTCCTTCCAATCCCTAGGCAATTTATTAAATATTATAGGCGCCATACATATAATGCTATTGCGCATAAGGGCCGTCTTCGCCTTGTGCAAACGATGCCTGCTATACATTATTATATTAAACTTATAATTATCATTTGAGAATGTATCATTTTGATAATGTGGCATTTTGATAGTGTGGCATTCTGCTAGTATGGTGTTTTGCTAATGTGGCCTTTTGCTAGTGTGGCATATTGAGAAAGGGCATTTTGCGAATGTGTCATTTTGCTACAGCATTTTATTTTGAAAATGTGGCATTGTGCGCCTAATCCACGGTAACCACTTTCCATCAGGTGAACCGTGTGCTTGTCTGCCACCTAACTTATACCATTTAAAAAAAGCAACCCCAAAAACGTCGTAAATCATCAACTCTCGAATATATTCTTTAAACATCAGGATTTAGGTATACTTGTCCTAAATTTTGTGTCGAACGTGTTATTGCAATATAAGATTTTAAAAACCACTCAGACAGCGACAGCACCCCACTCTCCCCCGTGAAGGGGAGTGAACGATCATCGAGGGCTAATAGTAGATCTACCATTGCCCGCCTCACGCTCAGGGTACCGCGCCACGTCTCCTCATCATGGCTTGCGATGACTCACATAGTGTGAAAGTCTCGAGAAGAGCTTACTATAGAAATGATCCTATGAAGTAAGGTCTTAACATAAACTGTTGGCGCACTTCGGGTCATTCCCTTACGGAGAATCTTGACACCGCAGTGCAGAAAGTGACGTCACACGCGCAGTGCCATCTAGTAGTAAGGAACGAATCCCAACTAAGAATGACGTCATAAGATCACGTGGTGTTTCTGTCATCGCGACATGCCGGTTGAGGTTATCTGGCATTGTGTGCGCGACGATACGTCATCTCGTCCCTACAGAATACCGCGGCTATAATAACTTCGTGTTGTGTTCCCAGCGGTGAGTAGGGTAGCCAGCGCTCACTGGAGAATTTGTGCTGTCAGTGGGAAGACTAAAGGCTTGTCCTGCTTTGTCTTCTACTGACGGCACAGAAACTCTGTACTTACAGGGTTGGCAGCGCGACTGTGACTCCTCTGGTGTTACAGACGTCCATAGGTCACGGTAACCACTTTCCATCAGGTGGGCCATGTGCTTGTCTGCTAAGTGGTATAAAAAAAAACACGTTTTCGTCATTTTTTAATTGAAAAAAAACTAGTTGAAATATTTGATTTGCCAACCTAAGGGTTGGCAAATCAAATATTTCAACTAGTTTTCTTTTTTCAATTAAAAAATACTATATAAGCATAGCAATTTATTTACGATATTCCTGTTCAACCTGCTTACTGCTCATAGAATTGAAAAATCAGTCATTTAAAGAATTGTTCATTTCCAGAATTGGTCAATTATAGACCATGTAGTCATTTCGCGAATCAGTCATTCCTAGACTAAACCATTTTATTAGCATTGACTATTTTCTAAAATATCGTAATATAGGTAATGATTTTTCTGTAATAAAGATTCACGCGGGCGCCACATGGCGCCCAATGTGAGGGCCAGATCGTGAGAGATGGCCTTGGGTCGGCCGGGGTGCGAGGCATATGCCTGTCAGCCTCACCTTCGGCAACCAAAGCGACCCACAGGCGGCGTGCGTTTTAGTCGGTTCGAGTCCGACATAACCTCCTCCACCGGCTCCGGTGGGGAGGTATCCGTGGGGATTTTGCGCAGGTAAAAAAAAACTACCAAGTAACAGGTCCAAACCAGTCGCAAGGTCAACTCAGTAAATTTTTAAGCATTGAGTATTTTCTAAAATACCGTAATATGGGTAATGATTTTTCTGTAATAAAGATTCACGAGGGCGCCACATGGCGCCCAATGTGAAAAATGTTTACAACCCCTAAGTAACCGGTCCAAACCAGTCGCAAGATAAACTCAGTCAACAAACTTTATTCTCAATCCATTTGGCACGAGGTATAGTCAATCCCTTTCATTTGATACCCATATTGAGGGAGTTGTGATAAAAATGCACTACGGCATTTTGTGGTAGCGGCCATCTTTGACCGATTTTTTAACTTACGACACAAAAACGACGGGGTATTATGAGTTTGACATGTCTGTGTGTGTGTCTGTCTGTGCCATCGTAGCACATGAACGGGTAAATCAATTTGGATTTTTTTTGTTTGAAAGGTAATGAGTCGGAAATATTCTTAGCTATGTTTGAAAAAAATCGTTCCAAGGTGGCCGTCGCCACAAAATAGCGGAGTACATATTATTTCACAACCCCTTCTATATGGGTATCAAATGAAAGAATGGGCTTGACTAGTAGATCAATTTAAAAAGTGTAAAATGAAAATTAAATAAAAATTAAAAAAAGACAACCGTTATTAGAATACAATTTCCAAAAATAATATGACTGAGTACTTAACCAGTTTGAGTGCCACGACATGACAACGCTAGAATCATAATATTACTAGGTATATCAAAGTTTAAGGGCTAACCAACACAATTTATTTTCAACATTTTGGGGAATGTTTTTTGTAACGGGGGGGTTTTCAAACATAGCTACGAACACTCCGACTATTATACCTTCATTCGGTCAGGTGCTATGCTGCCATAGACAGACACCACAAAATTATAAACACCACGTCATTTTTGTGTCGCCGTGTCGGGGTAACAAGTAATAAATAGAAAACCCACGTAAATCTTCGGGATTTGACGACATAGGACGAGTTCTTTTAAAGTCCGTTACTTTATCGGTCTATTTCTTAATCTATCTGCTTCTAGTTGTAACTACTTCTGTTTCTGACTTATTCTGTATTCGTCGACTTCTGGATTGGTCAACCCTCGGTACAGCCAGCATTGTACGGAAATGTCATAATTTTGTAATTATTATTGGTATTTATTTTTAAAATCTAATGGATACAACATAAATTCCAGCTATCTATTTTTAAAATCATACGAATACTAACATAAATTTAAAATTTCTTCAATACAAAAAATAATTACATAAAGAATTTTAAATAGTTCACTTTGTTCAAAAATTCAATTTCATTTATGTTGTTATTTTCTAATCTTGTTGGGTATTTTTTTAACTTTTTGTCAAAAATAATATCCCTCTGTTTTCTGTTTTTCTTCATTTTTCTGAAGAAATAGCTTCTTTTTATAATAAAATCGTAGTGAGTTGCTTCATTTTTCAGTTTATGTAGGAAGGCATAAAAAATGCATTTTTTTGGGAAACGTGAATTTAGTCTACGATGCCAGCCTTCTAAGGCATTCGTTGTCCTGTGACGCAAGTACGCACAACTCAATATTTCAGGATCCAGGGAAATTCATTGGGATTCAAAATATTTTTTAAATAAAATAACCTCATCTGCATTTTCATTACCATTGATAATAGTTTACCAAGCGTTTAAAATGCGGTGAGCAGGTAAAAATGGTAACAATGATGCCAATTTGGTTAGTTTACGACCTTCATAAGAGTCGTAAAACTTCAAATCCTTAGATTTTTGCCACACATTTATGTTAAAATGAAAAAAACAGGTACTTAGTTGGCAGTTTGAAAAAACATTATTTACTGCATTCATAACAGCTTTCTCGAAGTCACATTTGAAATTGTTTATACAAATTCCCAATTTCTTTTTGATCAGCGAAAATAACTTCCGCTTTTGAACTAATAAAATATGGCCGGCGGCGCGCGCGTCTCTCAGAAATTAATAATGTTTGTTGGATTTTAACCGCTTTCATAGACCTTTACCGATCGGATTGTGCCTCTCGTGTGTCCCTCAAGTGATTTAGTGATGTGGGCAGCAGCTCCTGAGCCAGGAAGAGAAGACCGGTGCATCGGCCCAGCCAGCACGTGGCGTAGTAAAGGTTAGTGCATCCTCTCCTAATTTCTCGGGTTGCATTCAATGCCTAAACCACCTCCGCGGCAACCCGATCACCTATCTTGTTTGTTGTGTAAAGTGTCATATGAAACAGTTAGCTGCACCCCCCGCAAAATACAGTCCACTAGCTCAGGTGGCATGAGAATCGCGCCATCTTGTTAGGCAACAAACTATAAATAACCGGCACCACGTTCGTGCTTTTCTTTGTAGAATACAAATCAATATGAATTGTGTATAGCTGATAAAATTGTTTCGGAACACATCGAAAGGTCCTATCGCCAAAAAAAAGTATTTCCGAGGTATCTCTATTTAAAAGGTTCTTTGTAATTTTCGAACAAAATATTAGTATTTTATCTGTATCGCCATCTTCACAGAGTAGAAAGTTTTTTCCTAAACCTGCGGGTACACGAATGTCTTCAATTTTCCCGAAATTTAAACTATTCGTTTCTAAATAATCTTTGTGAACTTTATACCGACAGTCTTTAATAGATGAAAAAGGCGGAATACACTGCACCTCATTCGCAGTACATTCATTTTGTAACTTCAAAAAAAATCGTTCATAAATCTTCTGAACAGGGCAAAAGTTTTCAGTAACTTCCTTCTTACAAGCATTTAGTGTTAATAGTACTTTATTCTGAACAGCTAGTGGCTTACATGTGTGGTTCCCTTCTCTTAAAATATTCTTTCGATGTTTGTCCAATGTCAACGTAGTACTGCATTCCTCTCAGTTTGCACATCTCCACCGCGAACTATCATTTTTATTTCGTGTTTCGAAATTGAATCTATACTGATCTCGCTGTAATGCGTCTCGGCCTTTAATATTTTTCGTTAAAATAATCCTCATATTTTAAAATGCAATATAATCACAAAGAGCCGGTAAAATATTCAAACAGAAGAGCAAATAAATACCTACTGTCATTAGCATGTGGCAAGTAACAATCATTATTATTATAATAAGTGGCCAGGAGCATTTGAAAAAGGTAGATAACAAAAAGGGCATAACATATGGTGAAGATTAAGAAATAGATAGCTGGAATTTATGTTGTATCCATTAGATTTTAAAAATAAATAACAATAATAATTACAAAATTATGACATTTCCGTACAATGCTGGCTGTACCGAGAGTTGACCAATCCAGAAGTCGACGAATACAGAATAAGTCAGTAAACAGAAGTAGTTACAACTAGAAGCAGGTAGATTAAGAAATAGACCGATAAAGTAAAGGACTTTAAAAGAACTCGTCCTATGTCGTCAAATCCATTCTTCGCTCATCAGAATTAAGGAATACCTGTACCTGAGTTTATTTATTTTGTTGAACGTTACGTTGCATTATAAGATTTTAAAAACCACTCAGACAGCGACAGCACCCCACTCTCCCCCGTAAAGGGGAGTGAACGATCATCGAGGGCTAATGGTAGATCTACCATTGCCCGCCTCACGCTCAGGGTACCGCGCCACGTCTCCTCATCATGGCTTGCGATGACTCACATAGTGTGAAAGTCTCGAGAAGAGCTTACTATAGAAATGATCCTATGAAGTAAGGTCTTAACATAAACTGTTGGCGCACGTCGGGTCATTCCCTTACGGAGAATCTTGACACCGCAGTGCAGAAAGTGACGTCACACGCGCAGTGCCATCTAGTAGTCAGTGAACGAATCACAACTAAGAATGACGTCATAAGATCACGTGGTGTTTCTGTCATCGCGACATGCCGGTTGAGGTTGTCTGGCATTGTGTGCACGACGATACGTCATCTCGTCCTTAAGCCGTTTGTTACACCGATTTAACCCATTGCACTTTAGTCCTAAGTATTCTTAAAAACTTGTATTCTGTATGAACGCTACATATTTATGATAAGTATTATGAGTAATACTGAAAAGTACTACTACATATTATATCCATGTCTACTTTATAAGTTTCTGATTGAAACATTTCATTGATAACTTGATAAGTTATTGTAAGTACCAATACAGTCAACAACAAAAGCATTTAAAGAATTTTTAATATACCTCCCACACACATCTATATTCTATCTATTCTGATATTATAAAGCTGAAGAGTTTGTTTGTTCGTTTGAAGGCGCTAATCTCAGGAACAACTGGTTCGAATTGAAAAATTCTTAATTATACAACGGTTCGGGACTTTTCGCGATTAAATCATGGAACTTACTATTTTTGCCGACGTTCCGGATGCGTTGCAGCACCCGCGTGGTCACGACTTGACCCGAATGAAAAAGATTTTTTCAGTTTAAAAATAACATTGCGTTGTAATATTATTTTAAAACAAAATACGTCAGGCATCACTTCTATATTAAAAAACATTACAAAGGACTGTTATGTCAAAACTTCCATATACAATTTTGTAATTTTTTATTAGTAAAGGCCTTATTATCTAGCTACTTCCACACTATGTGAGTCCTCGCAAACCACGATGAAGCAACATGACGCGGTACCCTCCGCTTGAGTTAAGAAGTGATGGTAGCCCTAGGCTTTTAATGATCTGGGGGAGAGTGGAGTGTTGTCAATGAGTGGTTTATATGGTGCTGTGAAAGGTAAGTTGTCTTTCAAGGGCAACTACGAGGGCTGCTACTTATGTATGCGGAATAGAAAAAATAAACAAATGCATATGGCTCAATATGCTTTTATTGTTTTTCAACGTTTTCTCCACTATGATCGATGCACTTTTGCATTCGATAAAACAAATTTTTAAAACACTTTTTCCACTCTGATTGAGGTAGGTATCTCCAAAACGTGCTGTTTGAACGCGTCTACGGCATCTTCACGGGTCGAAAATCGTTGACCGCGTTATTTATTCTTTACATTTGGGAATAAATAGAAATCATTGGGAGCCAAATCAGGGCTGTACGGTGGATGACCCATTAATTCTATTTTTTGACCATCCAAAAATGTAGTTGTTTCCTCAGATGTATGACAGCTGGCATTGTCATGGTGAAGTATGATTCTGTGTCGCTGGTTGTTTTTGCGTATTTCTTCAAATACTTCTGGCAAACAAACGGTCGTGTACCACTCCGAATTAACCGTTCTGCGATTCTCCAGTGGTATTGTAGCCACATGGCCATTAATACCAAAAAAGCAGGCCACCATTTGCTTTACAGTGCTTTTTGCACGAGCCACTTTCGTAGGGTTTGGCTCATTTTGAAACACCCAAACTGTTGATTTTTGTTTAGTTTCGGGATCGTACGCGTAGATCCAGGATTCGTCACCTGTGTAGATATTATAAACAGATTTTGAGTCGCCTCCGTTGAATGTTTTCAAGGTTTTCTTGCACCATTCGACGCGAGCATCTTTTTGATCCTCAGTTAAGTTGTGCGGGATCCAACGCGAACAAATTTTTTTTACAGACAAATGTTCATGTAATATCCTATGAATGCTCGTCATACATATGCCCAGAATGGCCTCTATCTCGCGATACGTAACATGGCGGTCTTGCATTATTAGTTTTCGCACAGCTTCAATATTTTGTGGCACAACCACCGATTTCGGGCGACTTTCTTTAACTTCGTCCGTGAGCTTACTCCGCCCGCGATTAAACTCACTAAACCAGTGATACACAATCGTTTTTGATGGAGCTTCACCACCAAAAGTCGAAGTTAATTGATCTACGCACTGTTGTTGCGTTAAACCACGTCGAAAATCGTAATAAACCATAGCACGAATATTTTCACGAGTGAGTTCCATTTTTTCAGCGATATGACATTTTAAACCCAACAAAAACAAAACACTAACGTATATAAGAAAAAAAATATTAGCGGCCAGTATTTAAAAAAAGAACGAATATGTGCATGGAGGTGTGATATTGCGTTTAAAATTATTGGAATCCCAGATTTCGCATACATAAGTAGCAGCCTATGTATATTTGCTTTTTTAACAAGCACCCTAGTGAAATTAGGGATTTATCTGTGAATAAATTTAAAAATGTTGTAAAGAGTAAATTGTGCCATAAAGGCTATTATAAAATCCAAGAATACTTAGATGATAAACAGGCTTGGAAATGAGCTGTTCACTCAACTTTACTACTCAAGTAAATTATTGTATCTAGACTAAGTAGACTTAGTAAATATTTGTATATTTCTTTTTATATTGACGTCTTGTAAGTGCCGATTTAATGGTCTTTGCAGAATAAATGATTTTTGACGTTGACTTTGACTTCAATAAGGAATTTCCAATTGGCAAACCTTACTATAACCTACTTACTTACAATAACTTATTAAGATATCAATTAAATTTTTTAATCAGAAACTTATAAAGTAGACATAGATATAATATACTTATCAGTATTATGTAGTCATAATACTTATCAAAAATAACTATAAAAGTCTCATATAAGAATAATTCTGATTGATCAAAGCGTTCATAAAGAATAAAAGTTTTAAGAATACTTAGGACTAAAGTGCAATGGGTGAAATAGGTGTAACAAACGGCTTAAGGACGAGATGACGTATCGTCGCGCACACAATGCCAGATAACCTCAACCGGTATGTATCGATGACAGAAACATCACGTGATCTTATGACGTCATTCTTAGTTGGAATTCGTTCACTTACTACTAGATGGCACTGTGCGTGTGACGTCACTTTCTGCACTGCGGTGTCAAGATTCTCCGTAAAGGAATGACCCGACGTGCACCAACAAGTTATATTAAGACCTTACTTCATAGGATCATTTCTATAGTAAGCTCTTCTCGAGACTTTCACACTATGTGAGTCATCGCAAGCCATGATGAGGAGACGTGGCGCGGTACCCTGAGCGTGAGGCGGGCAATGGTAGATATACTATTAGCCCTCGATGATCGTTCACTCCCCTTCACGGGGGAGAGTGGGGTGCTGTCGCTGTCTGAGTGGTTTTTAAAGTCTTATAATATACCCACATCAATGGAGTCAAGCAACGTGCTTAGAATGTTACATATTCTGCAAATTCTATTGGTTCCATAGGTGGAGGCAGGTATGTAACCTTTTTGGTTGCAGATTACTGGTTTGTTACAAACAAAAACACGATTTTTACTAAAAGTGTACTCTATCGCGCACAGAAGAAAACAAGGCACCTAAAAAATAAACTTTATAAAACAAAATTAAATTTTTGATCAAATAAGTTTGTTAAAGGATTCTTTCATTTAATAAAGTGTGTCCTCTGCTGTTTGGCAACATAAAACATCAGGGTGTTACCCTGGCCTGCACAATCGCCAGACCTCAACCCCATAGATATGCTCCAGAGATGTATTTTAGAGGACCTGGACGGCGTGACAACAACCCAACAGTTACAGAATTTACTAAAAATTCATTGGGAGCAATTGCCGTAGGATACCATTAACAAACTCATCGATAGCATGGATAATTGGCGCCGACAAGTTTTAAGCACTCCATAATCCGCATAGCTATGAGAACGTGCATCGTCATGAATTAACTTAAAATCGAAGCCAAGGCTTTGTACAAATGGATTAACATAAGGACTAAGAACATCCTCAACGTGATTTTGAGCGTTCATGTTTCCATTTACAAAAACGAGTTCAGTTCGTCTGTTCTTCATAATACCCGCCCATACTATAACTGTTGATCCATGGTATGGATGACGCACCTGTCTTTCAGTATTGCCGGGACGAAGGTACAACTCTTACCCTTCTTGTATCAGGCCTATACCCGAATGGAAAACCATCGCAAAATATAATGTTGTCCCATTGTTCTTGGGTTCACGTTATGTGTTCCCCACACCATTCATTTCGACGAGCGCGATTTCCGTGACGTATAGGCGGGCACATGATTGGACGTCGCGCTCATAGACCGTACTCATGCAGTCTATTTCGCACGTTTTGGGGACCAACAACAAAACCACTTGAGTTTTGTAGCCTTAAACCTATCTCTCTGGTGGTTAACATTGGTTGACATCTTGCGGTTAGCTGTATGTATGTCTTGTCGAGTAGCTGTACTCATTCCACGGCCCTGGTGCTGCTCAGAGGGATTTTCTGTCGTAGTGTAACGCTGCCAAAAACGGTAGATAATGCTCCTGTTCACATGAAAATGGCGAGATACCTCAGATTGGTTTCTTCCCGCTTGTATCATTCCCACAGCTCTTTACATTTAATCAGCGGTCAAATGACGTCGCTCCATAGCGTAAAGAATATAGTACAATTCAATTTTATCAAAAACTCTATTAAAACTTGGTTAAAACTATAAAATTCAATCGATACCAAATTTCTTAATTGTTATCAAATGAAAACACTACTGATGTATCAGCTTTTAATTTTATGAAAAAAAAAAACAAATCACAATCGAGTTTTTTTCTAACCAGTCAATACGTAATCTGAAAAAAAGGTTACATACCTGCCCACCTATGGTAAAAAGTAGAATAATTGACCAATATAATTTGCAGAATTATGTAAATCAAGCATGTTCCTTAGACTTTTTTGATGTATGTATATACGTGAGGCGCACTATAAGTTTCCGGAATGAATATGAAAAAATACTATTAAAGGTACAAAATTAATTTATTGTTTTTCAAAATAATCTCCCTTGGCGTCTATGCACTTTTTCATTCGATCAAACCAGTTTTGAAAACTTTTGTGCCACTCCTCTGTGGTGACCTCTGAAACGTGTTTTTCATACTCCTCGACAGCCTCTTCTGGTGATGAAAATCGTTGGCCGCGTAATTGGTTCTTAATTTTTGGGAACGGATAAAAGTCACAAGGTGCCAGGTCGGGACTGTATGCAGGATGACTCATGAGTTCTACATTTTTCGCCTTCAAAAAGTCGTTTGTCTGTCTGGCCGTGTGAGAACTAGCATTGTCGTGGTGCAGGATGATACGGCGTTTACGGTTATTTTTACGGAGTTCGTCAATAACTTCCGGCAAACAAATGGTCGTGTACCAGTCACTATTCACAGTACGACGATTTTCTAACGTGTCCAGTTTTATTAAAAAAAGAAGCAATCATCCTTCTGATGAAAGATGCACTTTTCACGCGCGCCACTTTGGTTGGTTTCGGCTCATCTTGAAAGACCCATACGCTCGATTGCTGCTTTGTTTTGGGATCGTAGCAATAAATCCATGTTTCGTCACCTGTTACTATGTCCCACACCAAATTTGACGCACCTTCGTTGAATCTGGTAAGCATGGCACTGCACCAAGTGACGCGGTCCGTTTTTTGATCCTCGGTCAAGTTATGTGGGATCCACCGCGAGCACAGCTTTCTCACACCCAAATGTTTGTGTAGGATTGATTGTATTTGACTCATGCCTATTTCTAAGGATGCGCGAATTTCATGGTAGGTCACATGCCTGTCTGTTTCAATCATACGGCGCACAGCATCGATGTTTTTGTTGGTCACAGCGGTGGACGGCCGACCATCGCGAGATTCGTCACTGAGATTGATACGACCACGCTTGAATTCTGCAAACCAGCTATAAACAGTCGTCTTGCATGGAGCTTCATCGCCAAAAGCTGTTTCAAGCCGAGCGATGCTCTGTTGAGCCGTCAAATTACACTTAAAATCGTAGAAAATCATACTACGAAAATTTTCCCGAGTTAAATCCATGTTGATGCAGACATCCAATTTTTTAAATGGCGCCACAAGGTAAAAACATAAGACAGTCAGATGAAACAAACTGTATTCTACAGCCAAAGAGTTCTATTTTCAAATGTTGTAATAAATTTTTAAATATTGTTTATGTAAGTGGCCAGTTCCGGAAACTTTTAGTGTAACCTATGTATGACCAAAAGGCTAGGCTTTTCTTCGGTGAAGGAATAAACAAGCCATAAAACATGCTGCCAGTCTTCTGGGAACGATACCACAAGAGGCATGCTATGCGGAGGAATTCCACAACACATTTTAACTTTTACCTACATGTAGCTTTTTTATTTCAGTTTTTTATGTATAATAATAGAATTAAATAGTATATTATAAACCTACCTGATCAAATATTATATTAGATCAGTGCAGATAATATCAAAAATGAGAAAATTTGAATGGGTTGGCAAGATTGCACGATTTACAGCGCAACTAAAATACGCTATGCATGAAAACAAGCAAGCCTATACCTTGCAAGCAGAGGGATCGGCTAGAGTGTATTAAAATTTAAAAGCCAAGGGAAAATCTGCTATCTTTATTGTATGTTATATGAAAACATGTTTGCGAAAATTGCTAAATCGGATATATGTTCATACTACCAAAATATGATTACATTAAATATTATTTTCTGCCTCGAAAATGTCCGATTAAATTTCGAGATGTCCAAATAAATTTCGGAGTTTCTGCCAGATGGAGGGAGCCTATTTCAAACACGATCACATTGCTATTTAATCAATATATTTTTATAAATAAATATAACATAATTAGTAAATATACAAAGACGTGAGAAAGATTTAAAAAAATACGTACGAACGTAAGACGTAAGAATTAAATGAAAAATAAAAAAATAACTTTGGCATTTTCATTTGAAAATGTGGTCAATTTCAAATGAAAATGCCCAAATTTTTAAGTTATTTTTTTAATTTTATATATTTATATTGCCCGAACCGAATGGTCTATTTCTAAATATTGTAAATTACATTTCTGTGGTGAAATTACCTAGGAAATATTAACTGAAAATACTAGATTTTAAAAGTTACGTTAAAATATTATGGAAATTATTCATTATTTTCAATGCGCTCGGTTCCTTCTCATGAGGGCGTAATAAGGAGTTCCATCACAAAGCGTTTACTTTTATCGAAAAAGAAAATCTTATAATAAAAATCGATTGATAATTAATAATTATCTTTCGAAAGTATTTCGCTATTATTTAAAGTTTGTTACAAATGTTACAATGCGGTGTCGTACAAGGCGACTAAGGGATAGGATAGAGATAGGGCACGGCTCGAGTCAAGTACCCGGAATACGGCAATAGGCTCACCCCCTATTACGTGGGACCGAATACAATTATTGGTGAAATATCGGTGTTAATTTAATTCACCTCTGCCTAATCCTCCAGGGATAAAGGCATCTTGCAAATTGCGATTTCAATAAGAACTATAATTTGAAAAATATTTTCTTGCTGGAAGCTATTCTGGTTATTAATAAAAACTTCAAAAGCAAATTTTCATAATTATTAATTTTAAACCATCGTAGAACGAAAAGTGATTAAATAGAGATGGAATTTAGAATTACGTTCACGCAAGTCAGAGGTCAGACATACACGATGAAAGATATTAAGGACCTTTCGAGTCCGACGACTCAAACCGCACGTCACACGGTCTTCGCACTCTGGCTGACCCAGCACAATCAAGATGGATTTTAAAGTCCTTACATAGTTGTCTATCTATGTACTCACATTTTGATTCCCTCCACGAGTAGGGAGGCCCAGGGCTGGTGCATGGAGAGACAGCGGCCCGTGTCGCTCATCTCCTGCAGCTCGGAGTCCTGCACCCGCGGCACGTGCTGCCCCGGGTTGCCGCTACTCTTGATGGCGTTGGCATATCCTTGACCCTCGACTTTCGGGTCGAACTGCGAAAGTAAGTTTTGATTTACTGTACAAGCTTATTTCTATTTTGTTTTACAGTATAATAAGACGATACTGCAACAGATAAAAAAGGTGGTTCCCGGCAGAGTAGAATTAGGGCCACCCCATCTCTTCCCATGCGGTGTCGTACAAGGCGACTAAGGGATACGGCTGTTTAACGTCAGACAAATATATGTATACAGCCCAGACTCAGCCTCAGATGCATGGCTCGAGTCAACAATAGTGCCCGGAATACGGCAATAGGCTCACCCCTTATTACGTGGGACCGAATACAATTATTGGTGAATTGTGGGTGTTTATTCACCTCTGCCTAACCCTCCAGGGATAAAGGCGTGATTATATGTATGTATAAAAAAGATCCCAAACAAAATATTAATATGTACTTCAGAAAGCTTGTAAAATATCAAAATTTTAAAATTTATTTATTCCGATAGGACTACGAATAGAGACAAGCCCAATAGATATCCTTATTCTACTACTAATAACCGCGGTAGCCTAGTGGTATGTGTAATGGACTGCTGAGACGAGGTCTCGAGTTCAATAGCAGGTTTTACCATGGCACACACCAATGACTTTTCGATGCTTTTTGAAGTTATTTGTGTATTTATCGCAGGTTTATAAGTGTCTGGTCAATGGCAACAGGCTAGGCACCTATTACATTGGGAAATGTGGGTGCTAGCACCTCTGCCTACCTCTTCGGGGATATAGGCGTGAGTTTATGTTATGTTTATGTTATTCTACTACTAAAATACCTCCCCAACGATATCATTTTCATTGGAGATGATCCCAGGGTCCATACATTGTGCCCATCAACCTTTCTTGTCCCTGTCCCGTGATGATGGCCATCTCTCATTTGTGCCTATTTATTATCATCTTATAGTAGTATAGTATCGGTAGTACTACTCGTAATAAAGCCAACCTACCGAATCAGCTAAAGAATCATTTTCCAATGGTTTATCTATTTTATTTTATATTTCTTGTCATAATTGTAAAATTTTGACGTTCATATGTGCTCTTTATGCGCCTAAACTGAATTAATGAAATTGATTCTATGATTTGTGGCGCTTTTTTTTCTTTTTTTTTTTTAATACCACTTAGGTGGCAGACAAGCACACGGCCCACCTGATGGAAAGTGGTTACCGTGGCCTATGGACGCTTGTAACACCAGAGGTGTAAGTACAGAATTTCTGTGCCGTCAGTGTAGAAGACAAAGCAAGACAAGCCTTTAGTCTTCCCACTAACAGCACAAATTCTCCAGTGAGCTCTGGCTACCCTACTCACCGCTGGGAACACAACACAACGTTATTATAGCCGCGGTATTCTGTAGGGCGGAGGTACATCCCCAGTCGGACTGCTCAATTGGGCGGAAATACCGCCGTGTTTATTCTGGTTGCATTCGAAGCTTTTACATCAGAGTCTGGACTCTAGAGAATTCCTCCAAGAAGATGTAAACCCCGGTGTTAGCTTACTCCTACGTTTTGGAAGTGATTGCCGCCTGACCTCCCAACAAAATCAATAGGAGGTGTATGCGGTCTCCTGGCTCCGAGGTATGTCTCGTATGCAACTGGTAGTAACACTGAGATGTAAAAGATAGGTAATGCAATTTTTACATTACCTTTACATAAGTTTTACTGAATGGACGGCCAAAAGTGAGTTTGGCATTGAAACAATTTATCAATAATAGATTCAGAGGAAAATGATTCATTTTAATCGAAAATCATGTATCACACAGATATATACAGTCCAGGTTCAACCTCAGACCCATGGCTCGAGTCAACAATAGCGCCTGGAAGATGGCAATAGGCACCCCTAATACGTGGGACCGAACACAATGATTGGTGAAATGTGGGTGTCAATTCACTTCTGCCTAACCCCCGAGGATATGTGTGATTATAGGTATGTATGTAAAATCGTGTGCTGCTAACCTGTAACAATGGAGCATTGACCCCGGGTGCGACGTCTCTGTCGCTCGGAACGCCAATGAACAACTCGTGTTGCTGTAACCTGTTGCTATGGCTGTCACTGCTCGTCATCTGGCGAATCCTTTCTTCGTCAACATCATAATCTATGGTGTTGTCTTCGACTATTTGACGACCTGTAAATAAAATTTATATAAGATTAGTACATTTTTAATTTAAAAAAACCACATCAAAATTCAGCTATTGATTGATTTTTTGTATCAATCACCAAAAAAAGAATTGAATAAAAAATTGATTTCAGAATCATTCATAACCAAAGTGGTTTTTTTTAAATACCTCCATTGCACAGACACAACTTTTTTTTTTTTTTTGATATTTTGGACCTAACGTGCGATCGGTTTCAGTTAAAACCATAAGCAGTTGTTTTAGGAGATATTTGGCGTGTTAGGCATGCCTTCCCACTGTTAGGCCGCCATCCTTTAATTCTCTCTCAGAGGTTATCCCATGTGTGTAATCTTTTTAACCGTCTTGTTACCAGTTGATTTCCGAGATTCTGTGCTAGTCTATTCTGGTGGTGAGTGATCCGGTTTTTGTAAGACTGGGTAGTTTTAACTATTTCCTCTTTTACTGTGGGAATATCTAGGTATTTGTGCAATTCATCCATTCTAGTGAACCATGGAGCATTTGCAATAGATTTGAGCACTGAATTTTGAAATCTTTGCAGAATTTCAATGTTTGAGGTTTTTGCCGTACCCCAGAGTTGGATGCCATATGTCCAGATAGGTTTTAATATGGTTTTGTAGATGAGTAGCTTATTTTCTACCGATAGCCGTGATCCTCTGCCTAGAAGCCATTCCAATGACCTAAACCTGTAATTTAGTTCATCCCGTTTTTTTTGTATATGTGTCTTCCAGGTTTGCTTTCTGTCAAGGTGAAATCCGAGGTACTTTACAGTTGTATTGTGGGGTAGCTCTTCTTGACCTATTTTAACAGGCGGGCAGTCTTCTTGCCTTAGGCTAAATGTAATATGATTGGATTTAGTTGCACTAGCCATGATTTTCCATGACTGCATCCAGAGATGAACTTTGTCCAGATGCTTCTGTAGGTTTCTAGATGCAATTTTTGGATCTTTATCAGTTGAAAGCACAGCGGTGTCATCTGCAAATGTGGCCGTAAATACGTTGTCAGATTCTGGTACATCTGCCGTGAATAGCAGATAGAGTGAAGGTCCCAATATCGATCCCTGAGGAACGCCTGCTTTTATGTTGTAGAACTCTGAGGTGGCATCGTTGATTTTTATGTAGAAGATACGATTTTCTAGGTAAGATTTCAAGAGGAGATACATAGCATGTGGCAAAATCTTCTTTAACTTATAGAGCAGACCATTATGCCAGACCCTATCGAAAGCCTGCTGTATATCCAGGAATGCCCCAGAGCAGTATTTCTTTTTTTCCAGGGCTTCTCTCACATGATCGCATACTCTGTGCACTTGCTCTATAGTTGAGTGGTGTTTCCGAAATCCAAATTGGTGTTCTGGGATAGTCTCATTTTCTGTTATCATTTCATTGATGCGTGTGGAAATTAATTTCTCTAGCACCTTTGAGAGTAATGGCAGGAGGCTAATAGGTCTGTACGACGAGGTCAGATGTGGTGGTTTGCCAGGCTTGGGGACCATCGTTATTTGTGACACTTTCCAAATGCTTGGATAATGTGCAGTTCTTAGTGTGGCGTTGAATAGTGAGGTCAAGAAAACTATGCCTTTCCTTGGTATTTTTTGCAGCACTTCAGCTGTTATTAGGTCGAAACCTGGTGCTTTTTTTTGTTTCAGTTCCATTATTGTACGCTTGACCTCAGTTGGTGTACAATATCTAATGGGAGGACTAAGTTGGAGGTCACTTTTCAGGAAGGAGGAAATTTCGTCATCCATATTGTTCATACCAGGACCTTGGTTTGGTGTGAATACATCAGCCAGGAAGGATCCATAAGCATCCGCTCTCTCTTTGTTAGTCCTTGCCCATGTGCCATCAGTGTTCTTAAGAGGGTGTTGAATGATATTGGGCTTATTTCGAGACTTAACAACTTTCCATAGTGAGTTCTCATTTTTAGTGGATGTTACAGGTGTTAGGGTCTGTAGATGAGCCTGTACGGTATCATTCTCTAGGTTTATTATAAGTTTCTTGAGATTTGCTGCTGCTCTATTGAAATCCCTTTTGTCTAGTGGATGCCGAGTAGAATGCCATATTCTTCTAAGGCGACGCTTTTCTAAGACCTTTTCTTTCACTAACAAAGGCAAGTTTGTTTCTGTGTGGTAGTTGGATTTTCTCAGTAATGGTGGAGTGTTGATCCAGGCCGCTTTTTGAATAGTCTTAGTGATATATTCACTGGCAAGATCAATATCTTCTCCTGATTTTAGACTGATTTTAAGATCGAGATTTTCATTTATATATTGTTGAAAAGCCTGCCAATCTGTGTTTTTGTTATATAGGTATGGTGTTATTGTTTTTTTTATTATAGTTGAACTCATAGTCACAATAACCGGAATATGATCTGATGACGAGTCGAGACAGCCTTCTATGTCTAGGAAGTGGGACTGTATTCCTTTGTAGATGAAGAAGTCCAGCAAGTCGGGCATTTTCCTCGGATCAGTAGGCCAGTGGGTTGCTTGACCAGTTGATAGGACACGCAATTGGTGTTTTTCTATATTTTTACGCAGGTGACGACCTCTTGTTGCTGTCAGACGTGAACCCCACAAAATATGTTTGGCATTCCAGTCCCCCCCAACCAAGAACCTGTTGCCGAGTGTCTCAAAAAATTTATCAAAATCGTTTTCCGTAGTTTCAGGTTTCCTTTTTTGTTTAGGCGGGCAATATATTGAAGATAGTGTTAGGGAGCTCTGCTTGTCATAGACTTCTATAGATGTAGCTTGTATTTTAGGGTTCCGAAATTCAGGTAAGAGCTGGTGTTCAATACATTGTTTTATAATTATAGCGGTACCAGCATGTGCTGTATTGCTGGGGTGGTAGGTGGCATAGATATTGTAG
Source organism: Eilema griseolum (assembly GCA_963662185.1). Lineage (NCBI taxonomy): Eukaryota > Metazoa > Arthropoda > Insecta > Lepidoptera > Erebidae > Eilema > Eilema griseolum. The sequence goes on along the minus strand of OY759248.1, from coordinate 18,351,611 downwards.
CCTTGTATAAGTATAGATGATTTGTCTGTAAGATGTGCCTCAGTGATTAATAAGACATCAATTCTTTGCATTTTAAGAAAGACTTCAACTTCATTTTTCTTGCCGGGCAGCCCATTGATGTTCCAAGTTGCAATACGGAGAGCCATTTTATTGGAATAGTTTATTAACAATTGTTGTTAAGAGGCCCATAAGGGTACCCATTTGGTTGATAAGAAGATCTAGCTTTTTTGCTTGTTGACATAGAATAAGTTCTAAGTTAGTTCCTGCTGTAACTTGTGCATATGTTACATTTGGGTTGGTCATTGTTGCTTCATTGGTATGCATAGGAGGTTTTTCCATCTTTTTGTAGGGTTCTTTTTCTGTATTTTGTACACTAACTGTGTTTTTATTTGGTGGAGTTCTTTGTTGAAATTTTCTTTTATTAATTTCTTGGTAGACCTTGCAGCCTTTATAGTTTGCAGGATGTTCACCAAGGCACAGAGCACACATTGCTGGTTGTGTTTTATCTTTCTTAGGACAGTCGACTGTATTATGACTTTCGGCACATTTAATGCGGCCATGCATACAGTAATTCCTAGTATGGCCATATTGTTGACAGCGTTTGCATTGAGGTATTGTTCTTTTGCGCTTGGGGTCTTCAATTTGTATTGATGTATGGTAAATGTATTTTAAACTTTTTACAGCATTATTGTTAGGGCCGGGTTCAAGGTTAACAAACCACGTAGATAGTGGTGTTTTGGTTGAGCCGTGCCTGGCATTTATTATTTCACCCTTCACCGAGTTTCCAGTGCTCTGTATAGCTTCCTGTATAGCCTCAATAGGTGTTGATGAATGTAAATTTTTTATCACAATACGGTATGGCCTCTCGTTTTTGGGTGTGAATGTATGCCCAATCAGGTTTTGTTCATGAACTATGTTCATAAGACCTTTATAGGATTCTATATTCTCTGTAGAAATGCGTAGTTGATTTTTAGTGATTATTTTAAATGAGTATTTTAAATTATCCACAGCTTTGTCTAATATTTCTCTAAGTTTGGCAACATTCTGTATTCCATATAGTACTATTGGTGGTGGCTTATTTTGTTTTATCCTAGTAGTGGTGTCTGATATTTCAGTCTCGTCCACCAGAAGTTGTGAGTAGCGATTTTGTGTTGCAACTGTTTCAGGTGACGATGATGAGTTCAGTTTGCCTTCTTTTCCGTTCTTGATGTTGTCTCAAGATTGGTATAGTTTGCCAATCATTTCCAACATCACTTGATTGATTGTTAGGATCAAGGTTTATTCTTTCGGTAGTCGTTGGTACTGGAAATAAATTTCTAACATTTGATTGTTCACCAGTAGCATTTTTCCCACCGGAAGCCTGGGTCGTCACTTTCGGTGGGTATTGTTCTTTAAGGGAATCTATTTTGTAAGTATGACAATCTTAGTAGTCATAAGTACAGATGACAGAGTGAAAAGAATTGTCAATACAAAAGAGGGTAGACAGATATTTTTCTAGCCGTGACCTATCACTCGCGATTTTATTTTACAATTTTTTTGTCGTAATTCCGTGTTTCACGCGCGGGTAACAATATCACTGTTTTCACTAGTTTTAATTTGCACTTTGGTTATGTTTGTATTGCACTTCCATGTCTATTTCAACATAAAACTAATTAAACTTCATGAGCAGGTTAGCTTCCGTTGACAGACTTGACAGAACTATTAACGATTTTATATGTAAGCACAGACACAACTATTAACGATTTTATATGTAGTAATATAGATGTGTATATAAGTTACATTAATGAAACTGAAAAAACACGTCTCGGTGGTTTATTTAAACTTTTTTTGAGTCGTTGAAATATACGTCCCGCGGTACACCGCAAATGTAACTATCCAAAGGGATATAGAAAGAGATAGTTACCGCCAAAATCGAAGGTCATCTTCTTGCTCAGCCGCGAAGCGTGCTTCTTGTCGTGGAGCGACTGCTGGTACCTGTCCAGCTTCTCCTTCTCGCTCGCGTTGAGCCACACGCTACCCGCGCTGAAATAATCACTGTCGTCGTCGGTCACGCGCGTGCGACGCTCACTGTAATCATTTAGAAGAAAAATGTTCATGAAATAAAGCTGTAACGAAATCTATCGTAATATATTATGTTTAACATAACATAAAATAACATAAACTCACGCCTATATCCCCGAAGAGGTAGGCAGAGGTGCTAGCACCCACATTTCGCCAGTTTTTGTTTAGGTCCCAATGTAATAGGTGGCAAGCCTATTGCCATTAACCAGGCACTTATAAACCTGTGATAAATACACACATAACTTCGAAAAGCATCTAAAAGTCATTGGTGTGTGCCATGGTAAAACCTGGGATCGAACCCGCGACCTCGTTTCAGCAGTCCATTACCCATACCACTAGGCTATCGCAGTTCTTTAATTTAATTAATGTTTAATTTAATATTATATAATAAATGTGTGTAATGTATGTCTTATTTGATTAAAACTGTTGCATGCCGTTAGTATGCTGCCAGCATGCCGTTAGCATGCTGCTAGTATGTCAAATGTAGTTATACTTTGTAATGAATAACTTTTTACCAACTCATTACCTGCAGTTAATTATAAATAAATAAATACTTGATGATAAGCCGTACTAAAGTCTATTATGGTCTATTTACGCTTGTAACATTCACCTGCGGAGAATGGAGAGAAAATGGGAAGAATGAGAAAATAGCATCAATCAAGGCTGGAGATCTTGACAGATGACATTTTCAAGGCAGTCAAGGTACGAAGCAACATTTTAGGATCTACCAGGATAGCCCTTATCTTAAACTTCCTACATTTTTACCGAGGTGTGCTGTCAATTGACAGACTCTAGTAATACTATAGTGAATAGAAAAAAACATGTTGATATTTCACCTGGTCCGATCATACTCAAGGAGCTTGTTCCTGTGAGATATAGCAGCTTCAGATTCTTTAGGTACACTGCGTTCCATTAGGGACTCCATCAGTTTAGCACCGCCTTTGGTTTTGGTGTTTATCTCCCTTTGCTCGGCTGGGGTACACACCTGAAGTAGAAATGATTAATGCATTGAATAGACAACATATTACCTCACTAATTTGGTGAACACATTACACCTCACAAACTTTCTTACACAGCAATAGGCCACCTTCATATAGAGGGTAGACAACCTTTCTTCTCACTAATTTGGTTATCACAAACATTACACCTCACTAATTTGGTGAACACATTACACCTCACTGATTTTGTAAACACATGACACCTCACTAATTTGGTGAACTCATTGCACCTCACTAATTTGGTGAACCCCACAAACTCTCTTAGATGGTGTAATAATAAAAAATATGTGTCATATGACAATGAAAGAAGTAAGTGTGTAATCTCCTATTTAAAAGAAATATAAATAAAATTGGTTTGTAAGTACATTACCATAAAAGTTCGGGCGCCTTGGAGATACACATGCCTAAGATAATCAGCGGATATTGGAAACTTTTAATCTTCCGGAGGTGAGCTAAATGAAACCAAACTGTGAGGTTTAAGGTTTTATTGTCCACTCCAGTGTGCATTTAGAAATAGTTGCAAGGATACATTCCTAATGTATATCTAACCTTAAATTTAAAATTAGAGTTTTATAAGCTAGGTCAAAATACTCTCATTTTTATGAGATTTATTGAAATTAAGTTACGAAGCCATGAATATCGACCATCCAGCCTCAATGCTAGGAAGAAAGGTCCTTTGACAGCCATACGTCAAAATGTCATTCACTCCGCGTTCCGAAACCCTTCGTTCAAAAATAGAATTAAAACCGGTGTGACGACGTTCGCAGAGCGCGTCGTTACATTACATCCCTCCCCAAAAAGAAAAAAGAAAGAAAGAAACTTCCTTTTCTAATGAAAATTATGAGAGTCCAGAACAAAATTCCAAAAAACCTCAAAAGACAAAATGTCTTGCAACATTTTTCAATAAACAAAAAAGACAATGCGAAAGCATCTTGCATTGGGTATTGCAGAAATAATTATAAATTAAAGAATGGGAAAGCATTCCTAAAAATCAAAGAATGTGAAAACACTCGAAAAGTAAAGAATTAAGTTGAAAAAGAATTTCCAGTTTCAAATGGAAACAAAGGACACTATCCAACTTAATGGAATAACCGAAACCAAACTCAGAAAAGAGTAAAAACTTATTTCAACACAAAAGCGAAAATAAATCCTTCAATAAAACAAATTAAACAATCCCTACTCAATTCCATTCCAGATATCGATTAGGCAACCAACGCCGTCGAATCTAATCCTTGATCTTAACCAGCCTTCTAGCATCAATACAAAAGTGCGGTTGAGCTCCTACGCCACCGACTCTATACCAGCTATTCCTGAAACAAAAATATGAAACTAACAAGATATCGGTTAAGCACCAACGCTGCCGAATCTGAAAGAAAATCGGTAAAAACAATGAAGTTTTCCCACTGTCGGTTAGGTTGAGAAGCCGCCGACTTCAAATTCCTATTCCAACATCCAAAACGTCAAAACAAAATCACAACAAAAGTGTCGTAATAATATATTTATAAGCATTGTGATCGGCATAACACCACCAACTTTCCGAGCACAAGCAAAATATAAAGAAAATATGACAATTGTGACCAGTACAACACCACTGACTTTCTGAGCACAACCGCATAAGAAAAGTATGTCATTTGCGACCGGCACAACACCACCGACATCCCGTGCGCAAAGCATAAAAAATGTAACAATGTGTATAAAAACACAATCGTACAAAAAGAGAAAAACGACAATTACGACCGGCTCAACACCACCAGCTTCCCGTGCGCAAAGCGTAAGGTGTGACTATGTGTATGAAACACAATAGCACAAAAAATTGTAAAGTCCAGTAAGACACAAGTTTCCCAAAAAATGGTATAACAAGGTGTGTAAAAAATGCATAAAATGCGTCCAATCCGAGAATCTTAATACTAAGAAAATAACCCAGAACTGTACAAAAATAAAGTTCAAGAAACTTAATTTTCCATTCCCTAAGTGAGTGGAAATAAGTCAAGTGAATTTAATGTAGAAAATGAATATTAAATTTCACTCCTATATTAGAGTAGAAACTAAATTCCTAAATTTGTACAAAATATACAATATTAAATATACAAGTGTATAAAAATATATACAGGAAAGTAATCCTATACAACAAAGATAAATAAAAATATAAGATCTTCCGATGTGGAACAATTTGTTAATATGGAGTAGAGTTACACAATAACAAGTCCTAAAATGACCTAAGTTATTTTTGAAGGAAACTAAAATTGAAATTAATAAATTGTTGTGAAGTTCCTAACATACATCTCCTTTCAAGAACCATAAACCTACCAAACATCACCTTTTAATGGTTCATTACTTCAAACAAAGTACCAAAGACAAAGATAGACATTGTCAAAACAAGAATAATTTTAATATTTAATTATGTCTTTAATATGATAACGACCAGTATAGTTTTTATTAAGGTCTTTTAAAACATAAACATTAGAGGAAATTTTATCTATTATTTCACACTTAACAAACTTAGGTGCTAACTTAGCCGAAAAGAATGCAGGAGCATTAGACTGCACAAAACTTCTCCTCCACACTATATCTCCCACTTCAAAAGAAATGACCCTCCTTCCTATATTATAATAACGCGCATTACGCTTATAAGCTTTAAGCAATGAAGCTTGAACTTTTATAAAAATATCACTAAGTGATTTAAGTGAAAAAGCAAATGAAGACCTATCAACAACATCAAGTTGATTGAGGTTATCAAAAGAATTACTAAAACGGTGCAATGAAGCATCAAAAATAAGTTCTCTACCGAACATGAGAAAATTAGGAGTGAAATCTGTAGCTAGATTCACACTACTATTTAAAGCTAATTGAACATGAGGCAAATATTTTGACCAAGTTCTATGATCATCTTTAACAAAACAAGAAATACATGTTTCGACTGTTTTGTTATATCTCTCTACAGGATTATTTTGAGGTGTATATAAAGTATTATAAAATATTTTACTAATATTATAACTTTTTAGAAAATCTACAAATTGCTTAGCTGTAAATTGGCTTCCATTATCACAAACAAAAATTTTAGGTGTTCCAAACTTAAGAAATATTTCTTTTTCAAGTATCCTACAAATTACTTTAGTGGTAGCACTAGTCATAGGAAATATCCAACAATATTTTGTAAAAACATCTATGATTGAAAGTATATACTTATGGCCAGAATAAGCTTTTGGAAGAGTTCCAATAATATCAATAGAAAGCATTAACATTGGTTTATCAACTTTCTTAGGATTAACCATAATTCCATGAGGTGGATTAGTAGAAGATTCATAAGCTTTACAAGTATCACAAGAAGAAATGTATTTTTGAACATCAATAAACATACCTTTCCAAAAATAATGTATTTTTAATTTATTTAAAGTTTTATGAATTCCTAAATGTCCTGAATTAACATCATCATGATTAGATTTAATAGTGTCTAAGATGTGTTCTTTAGGTATGACAATTTTCCAATTTAAACGATTATTAGGATTATATTTATCTTTACAAAATCTATACAAAGTATCACTTTCAACTTTGAAATTTTTATATTTTCTAGGAAACTTTTGACAATTTACAAATATTTTTCTATACCAAGGAGATTTAGAAGGTTCAACAATATTTTCCTTTAATAAAACTTCCACTTCATTATAAAGTTCTTTTTGTTTAGCAGGACTAAGGGGCCAATAACGTTGTTTAAAAGGTTCACCAGTAACATTAATTTTATGTTTAACTAAATGAGTAAGACCTAAGCCTCTCTTTTCATAAGAAACACTTTCAAAAAGTGAAATAATTTTATTTAACTCGTGTTTCTCAGAAGGAGAAAGTTCAGAAACAGAAGTAACTGCATTTACACAAGTAGTGGATTCATATTCAAAAGTAATATTATTCCATAAGTCTTTAGCAAGATTAAATTTCAACCAAAAGTCAAATCCCAAAATAATTGAAGGTTTAAAAGAAGGTATTATCAAAAAATCTACATTTTTAGTTAAGTTATCACAAGTGATAGGTAAAACCATAGTTCCAATAACATTGTGTGCAGAACCATCAGCAGTAACAGCGTTACCTTTATAAGGTTTAAATTTATAACCTAATTGCAAAAATGTTTGATGAATATTAGAACCGAGTACACAACTACAAGCTCCACTATCTAACAAACCTGAATAAAATTTATCATATTAAATGAAGATGCGGCTCTCCGACTATGATCACCAACTTCAGACAAATCAGCCATGACATGAGGCATCTCATGAGTAGAAGTACCAACTGGAACATCACCAACAATATTCTCAAACAAAGGCGGGACCTGTATTTCCTTATCCATGTTTGATTTATAAAAGGATGTGAAAATCTAATAAAAAGTTGTATTAAATACACTATAAGTTTCTAATTAAAGTATCAATTAAAGTTTCTAATTAAAGTTAATTAAATTATGAATGAAGTTAATTGCATTGATAGCAAAACGCTAAACTCAAAAGTCAAACAAACTCATAGAATGGAATGTTATTGTTGCAAAAATTATTTAGGTCAAATGCCTATAAAGATAAAAATGCATTAGTGATTCACAAAATAAACTATTCATGTCTACTTAAGGTAAACAGCAAATATCCAAATATTACTATGTTTTCACACATGTGAATAAAGGTTAAGAACTAGTAATTATATAATATCACTAAGTGGAAAATCTCACCTGTAATAAACAAAAGCTATACAAGATAAAACAATAATAACAATAACCATGTTATGCAAATTGAAACATTCACCTGTAATTGAGAGATACAAACAATAGTACTAACTTGTAGTATGATTAGTTTTGCAAAGTAAACAATAACAAAGATTTACTGTAATACACAGTTATGTAACAGTAAAATACATGAAGAAAACACTGTTCTTAACATGATAAGGTAAAAAATAATGCAAAGGTGACAAGGAATAAAGATATATGCACACTGTCATGTCCCTGTTCGCGAGTGCCAATTGTAATAATAAAAAATATGTGTTATTACAAAGTAAAAAAAAATTGGTTCGCAAGCGTCAGATGTAATAATAAAAAAATATGTGTCATATGACAATGAAAGAAGTAAGTGTGTAATCTCCTATTTAAAAGAAATATAAATAAAATTGGTTTGTAAGTACATTACCATAAAAGTTCGGGCGCCTTGGAGATACACATGCCTAAGATAATCAGCGGATATTGGAAACTTTTAATCTTCCGGAGGTGAGCTAAATGAAACCAAACTGTGAGGTTTAAGGTTTTATTGTCCACTCCAGTGTGCATTTAGAAATAGTTGCAAGGATACATTCCTAATGTATATCTAACCTTAAATTTAAAATTAGAGTTTTATAAGCTAGGTCAAAATACTCTCATTTTTATGAGATTTATTGAAATTAAGTTACGAAGCCATGAATATCGACCATCCAGCCTCAATGCTAGGAAGAAAGGTCCTTTGACAGCCATACGTCAAAATGTCATTCACTCCGCGTTCCGAAACCCTTCGTTCAAAAATAGAATTAAAACCGGTGTGACGACGTTCGCAGAGCGCGTCGTTACAATGGCAAAAGGCCATCGTCTATAATGTGGGACCAAAAATCAGAGTTGACTAAAATGGCGACATCTCGAAAAACTTTGGGGATTAGGAGACAAGCACATGGAAAGTGATCACCACCTGATGGAAAGTGGGAACCATAGCCTATGGATGTAGGAACCTCCTAATGCCCTTCTTGAAAAACCTGATTTTGTAGTTGCTTGGAAAAACCACAGCAGTGAGTTCATGCCACAGTTTGCACATGCACAGAATAAAGCGAGAGTGCACAGGACGATTTATTAGGAACTTAATATTATTATATGAAAAAATATAATCATTGTTACCAAGTTCCCACAAAACATGCATGGTCCAGAGCCTTCTTGCTTGCACACAATGCGGCCACACTGCAAGCAGTTGTTGATTAGCTCATGTTTGGCAGCTTGGCAATCACAGCGATGTCTACCTGGAGAAAATATGAAGAAAAAACTTATAAATATTTTGATTTTATTTTCTTTCTTTTTTTTGATGGAATACAAGAACATTATCAAATAAGAAAATGTTTCTGCTAGTTATGATTTTGAATTGTTAATTGGAATCAACTCTGCTTGTCCAAATTAATAATAATAAAAAATATCTGTACATGGGTGTTGGAGGTTTCATGGTCAGAAAAGCATGCACCTTTAAAATATAAAGTACTGTATTTTTTTTTCCATCAATCTATTACTGTCACTGCTAGACATGGACCTTTTTTCCAACTTTTTATTTCAAAAATGGATATTCTAATTTTACTTTAATATAAATAATAAAGTAATATGATTCTAGATTGTGGAAAAATGTTATTCAGATATTCTTTGTTTTTATTTTTATACCTTTGAGCAGAATAACTTGGGCATTCTGCCCTTCTTGTGAGTACAGATTCACAAATTTGGTCTTCTTCTTGCTCTTGGAGTCAGTGGCTTCTGCAACAGGTTGTGCCGGCTGTACTTCTCTACTTACAAAGTCTTGCTGTGGAGCTGGTTTACCCTTAGATATCTTCTTCTTTTGTTGTTTGGGAAATGAGTTGCCTAGAATTTAAATTTATTTTTAGTATTAGATAAGTGTTGGGGCTGAAACAGACTACATATTTTATTAATTTATTCAACACACAAAAATGATGAAAATAATTTATTTATTGAAGTGTTATTTTTTTATATTATTATTACATGGTCCAGCCATTAATAATCATACATTGTATATGTATCTTTTACTATGAATTAGTTATTTCGGTATTTAAACTATCATGGTCACTGACATCAGTATCAGAATAAACATGGTAAATATCCCGTTTATTCTGATACTGAAATTAGTTATTTCACCTAGTTTTTTAATGTTGTGCAATAAATATTAAACTGTAACTACTGTAAGTATACAATTACCTTAATTTATTTAAAGTAGTCAATAAAAAAGTAAAAGTAATAGCATACATAAATAAGGAAAATAGTTACCTCTGCTAGGAAATTTCTTCTTACAGAGTTCCAAGAAGAAACTTTTATGTTGGGAGTTGTCAAAATCTAGCAAAGTTTTCATGTACTCATTCAAATCCGTCTCATTTTCAATTGATAACAGATACCTGAAATTATAAGTCAAACAAAATATTATATTTCATTTTTTACTCCTTTGAGAGAAGAATACTGGCAAATTGATTGAAGGGCAGAATACACTTACGTTATTAAATCATCCGGCACCTGAAAATCCAAAAGTTTGGACAGTCCCTCGCTCACCCACTGATCCATAATGGTTAAGACTAGAATTCGATGCCCTTATTATTCAAATTTGTATTATAAGTAAATATGCAATCTTATTAGACAAATATGTGTAATGTCTGTAAAGATAAAGATAACGTTTTGCAAAAGGTACACAATACACAATGTTAGTTACCTATATTGAGTTAAGTATATTATAATGTCATTATTGTCATTCGTGGACAGGTGCAGCTGATTTTGACAAATCAAATTGAACGTCATCCAAACTCAAATATAACCGATGCAAGTGGATGCAATAATAATAATATTTTTTTGTTTGGTTGAGCTCGTGAAGCAATGTAAATTTAGTTGATAATGAAAGAATTTTAAATGGAAAAAGCATCAATTAACTTACTAATCTTTCCTCAGAGTCTGTAGTACAGAAAGTCCCATAGTCTGGGAGTCTGGCTCATGTCATCAGGCGAGGTGAAGTCAAGTTAGCGTGTCCTAGATAAAAAATAAATAAAAAAATGTGCTCATGTCTGGCTTCTGGCTGGAGCTGGCAGTTGTCAAGTGTCAAACTAAGCAAGTCTCCAAAGTGTCTGTCAGATTGTGTTTTGCTTATTATTAGGAATCGAAATATTAAAAAAGGTAGAGAAATAAGTGTAGTATTACACAGAAACATTGTTTTCATTCATTTGATGTAACGTGAGACCAAAATTAGAAATGAAATCCTAACCTGACGTTATAATAGCGATGTTATTTGTTTACGTAATTTTGTAACCTAAACAGACTGAAAAATTGCGTATATCGGTTTGTTACAGCTAACAATGTCAATCTCGCCGTTCCTCCGCTCACCATTTACGGATGTGGTTGGTGGCCTCAATTCCCACCAGATGTTGGGTCGTTGCCAGAAGGAGGAAGGTCGATACATGGACTGCCTAGAGGCTTATGGTCTGGAACGAGGAAAAGTCAAATGTGCACACTTATTTGGCGATTACCATGAGTGCCATACTTTGACAAAGCAGTTCAAACGATTCATAGTATGTATATTCTGTGAAATTTGTTTCTCCTTACAATAATTCTTGTAAAGGACCTCAAGTTACATGTGATATGAAATAGTTTCATGTGGTAGTATATTCATACTAATACTATATATACGAAAGTAACTCTGTCTATCTGACTATCACTCTGTTGGTCTTGGTCTATCTGTCTGTCTGTTACACTTTCAAACCTAAACCACTGAATCGTTTTGATGAAGTTTAGTATAGAAATGTATGTAAACCTTGGTTAAAGACATAGACTTGTTGGTCGCACTAACCAACATCCACACAAGAGGGGTCCAGGCTGCAGCTATCATCGTTATACTTTGAGCCTTATTCCCAACTCAGTTCGCATCAACTGTCCAGTCTGTGATTTGAATAAACTTCCATATTTTCTATGAATTGAATGCCATCTGACCTCCACAACCAATTTATTTATTTATTTCTTCTTTATATATGATGTACACAAGACAAAAACGATAGCCTGTCTAGTGATATAAGTATTATAAAGATCGTTATATTGATTTTGGCAAGCAGAAAAAGTCACCAGTATGTTCTACATAAATGTGTGTGTAACAAAACTCGTTTCCTCATTCACACACACTTATACACTTGCAAATTACAATTGATTCAAAACCATTCGTATTTATTTATCATCAGTTACACTTTCTTTAGTAATAACAATAACTCATAAAATTCTTATTACTGGTATATGAACGTAGTTTTTGTTAAATTCTTGTAAGTCTCCGTGATCCCAGGGTTTACAGATTCGCTTTTTAAGTGTTAAAATCCTGCAAAGTTTTGAGTTCGAATCCCAGTCAAATTTTACTTTTTGAACTTTTAAATATTTGTATATCTTCATGTTAATTACTTACCTATTAAGGGAATGTTGAGGTAACATCACAAAAGTATCTTGATTGATATTATAGTTATTTTTTTAGAGCAACTTAATTCAGTATTATTTTTATTATTACTGAGCACTTGCATTAATGTTTCTCATATTGGAATTTATGCTACCCTCATTCTCATGATTAAAATAACATGATAATTTTATTTTTAACTGTCAACAATTGGATGCATTGTGCTTTCCACACGGTTAATTAACAACTTAAACGTTCTTTAATATCACAAACAAAATAAAGAACAAAAACAAAACTATTTATTAACGTAAACGACTACATCAATATAGTAGCGGTTCGAACTCGCTACCTTCGAAATGTCTTTACGCCTGTAATACCACTCAACTACGTGAGCCTGTGCTAAAATGATGAAATTTACTTTCTCATTCGATGGCAGGCAAATCACTCACACATATTCAAACGTTCACGATTCACGAATATTCATGATCATGCACACTGGCAAACATAAACGTATTACACTAATACGCCTTTAACGATGACGCACACATGTGACTTCAAAGCAATGAGTTATTGTTGTGTGAACACACATATGTAAAACATACGGGTGCTTCCACTTGACCCAGATCATAAATAGATTTTATTAGATGGATAGGCTATCTTTTTTGTCTTGTGTACATTGGCAGACTTAATTTTTATACCACTAAGGTGGCAGACAAGCACACGGCCCACCTGATGGAAAGTGGTCACTGTGGCCTATGGACCTTTGTAACACCAGAGGTGCCACACTCGCGCTGCCGACCCTGTAAGCACAGGGTTTCTGTGCCGTCAGTGTAGAAGACAAAGCAGGACAAGCCTTTAGTATTTCCACTGACAGCACAATATCTTCAGTGAGCTCTGGCTACCCTACTCACCGCTGGGAACACAACACTAAGTTATTATAGCAGCAGTATTCTGTAGGGCGGAGGTACTTCCCCAATAGGACTGCTCAATTGGGCGGAAATACCGCCATGTCCTACCTCCTAGAGTATTCACTTCCATTCTACTATTGGGTGGTGCAGAGCTAGTACGAGGTAGGCGTATATTAATGAGGGATAAGTTAAGTTCAAAACGGTAAATCGATTTTGATTGTTTGACAGCATGTAGCCAATTGGAGTCATTGAAATTCTTAAGTTAAACTCGTTGGACTATTGTGGGCTCCAACTACGAAGACACTTAACAGGTCTTCAATGCACAACCAGAGCAAGGCAAATAATAATAATAATATATCTCTTTATTGTATGTACACAGAGAATGGATACATAAAAACAAAAATTTGGTACAGTTTTGTGGCATAACAAAAGGCGGCCTTATTGCACAAGGCAATCTCTACCAGGCAACCATGGGATGGAGTGAGTTAGATAAATAGATAGATATAGTGGGCGGCTTCTGGTGTACATATATTATTAATTTTATATTATTATTCATACCTGATATATTATATAGTTATAGATATAATGCGTACTACTATACTTACGTATATACTTACTACAAACATAATTTATAATGAAACGATACCTTCGCCTTCGAGGTGACCTAATAGAGACATTTAAGATCATAACCCATAAGTATAACCTGCCTGATATGCACACAATTTACATACCAAAAGTTCCCACTAAATCAGCCAGAGGACATAGCCTGAGAATAATTCGTGCAACAACAAACACAAACACTGCGCACCACTTTCTTAGTAACCGGGTCCACAACTGGAATAGACTACCCGAAGATGTTGTGACTGCCACTTCAGTGAACAACTTTAAAAACAGACTGGATCACTGGTTGCTAACAAACAAACTTCACAACTATGGGCTCAATCAAGTGTAGTGACTAAATTGAACTGTTCTTCAACATGTGTGAACTGTGACATAGACATATCAGCTCAAAGCTGCTCGTCTATAATCAATAATAATAATAATAATCATAATCATTCCCGCAAATAGTATTCCGTAACCAGTTTTTTGAAGACGGGCAGAGATTGCGCACGTCTAACGGTTACAGGTAAGGCAATCCACAATCGGACAGCTTGGACAGTAAAGGACTTATCCATGAACCTCGTAGAATGCGCTGGCATTCTCAGTCTCAAATTCTCTGACGATCTCAAGGCTCGAGAGTGTGAGTCTCCAAGGAATTCGAAGCGTTCTTTTAGGTAGATAGGAGTAAGAGGATGAAATAAAATATTATACAATAGATAAAGAAAGTTAGCATTCCGGCGAAGGCGTATGGGTAACCACTTGAGCTTTGCACGAAATTCTGAGATATGATCATATTTGCAAAGTCCAAATAAAAATCGTATGCAAAGATTTTGAAGTCTCTCAAGTTTATATAGTATATTAATGTATACAAATATTGTTGCACTGAACATGAATCGAACCAGCTCCCTGCATAGTTGTCGCATTTCCTACCACCATGTAACAAGAGCCTCCCCGGGCAACATGTAGTACCCTATAAATATGCTAATCCAAATTTCTCTCTCTTTCTAGGCAATCCGTAGAGAACGTGAAAAACAAATTGCTGAGGGCAAACTTAAAGGAGATAACCAATATGTCACTCCGAAGATTGACAGTTATTAAAATGATATAGTGGAATATATTATAGTAATGGATCAAAATTGCTGATTGTCAGATGCGTATGTAATAAAGTAAATTAACCAAAATTTGTATGAAGTCATTCATATTGTAATTGCTTTTTTTTTTTCATTAAACCCCCAAATTTTTCAGTCACACTTGCAACTTCATGGACAGGGACATTATGCGGATGAGATTTTGGTCACTTGCAAAAAAATTTTTTCGCAAAATGCCACTTTTTCATAACCATCCTTTTGCATCACCTTCGGCAACCAAAAACGACCCACAGGCGTCGTGCGCTTTGGTCGGTTCGAGTCCGACATAACCTCCCCCACCGGTTCTGGTAGAGGGGATTTTACGCACGTAAAAAAAAACATCCTTTCGCAAAATAAAAAATCAGATAGAAATAAACAGAAATATGTAACCAACGACATTTTTTTATACCACTTAGGTGGCAGACAAGCACACGGTCCACCTGATGGAAAGTGGTTATCGTGGCCTATGGACGTTTGTAACACCAGAGGAGTCACAGTCGCGCTGCCAACCCTGTAAGTACAGAGTTTCAGTGCCATCAGTGTAGAAGACAAGCAGGACAAGCCTTTAGTCTGCCCACTGACAGCACAAATTCTCCAGTGAGCTCTGGCTACCCTACTTACCGCTGGGAACACAACACGACATATTTCCTTTTATATTTTTTATATGTATAGGACGCGCCAATTTGGCTTCACCCCGCCTGATGGTAAGCTGAAGGCAAAGTCTCAGGAAAGAGGGTCAACATTATAGACACGTAGCATGTTCCAATGGTGGCACTCCGCTTGGCGACCTCATCAGATGCTTTTTCACGCCCGGCTTAAACGACCCAGGACCGTAGGAAGATGGAAACACGTGAGCTGATAATGAGTACCAAGTCTTAGTGGTGCGGCAACGGAAAGTCTCCAAACTGAAATTATTTCATTTGTAATAATTCTAAAAATAAAAATAAAAATGAACTTGATCTAGAATATTTAACGTAGGACAACTGACAAGATTAGATACTTATCTAAAGGTAAACTTTTTATAAAAACAAATAAATGAGGCTAACTAACTAGTGGTTCAATTTTAGTTTTTAGAAAGAGTTTCTAAACAGAAAAATATTTATATAGACTAAGTTTTTATCCCCAGATGCAAAAACGAGGGGGAGTTTGACGAGTTTGACGTGTCTGCGCGTGTGTGTTGTCTGTGGATCTGAATAGATGAACTGATTTGGATTTAGTTTTCTTTTTGTTTGAAAGGTACCTATGTTAGACAGGAGTGTTTTAGCTATGTAACCTAGTGGTATGGGTAATGGACTGCTGAGACGAGGTCTCGGATTCGTTCCCAAGTTTTCGAAGTTATGTGTGTATTTATCGCATGTTTGTAACTGCCCGGTTAGTGGCAATAGGCTCGCCACCTATTACATTGGGACCTAAACATAAACTGGCGAAATGTGGGTGCTAGCAACTCTACCTATCCCTTCGGGGATATAGGCGTGAGTTTATATTATGTTATGTTTTAGCTATGTTTGAAAAAAAACGGTCCAAGGTTGCCGCCACCATAAAATGATGGAGTACATATTTATTCACTACTCCCTCAATATGGGTACCTATCAAACGAGGGCTTGACTAGTAAAATACTATACATATGACAGATTTCTAATCCAAGAAGGCCGCTACCACCAGATTGTTTAGGTTCAGTTAAGTACCTGACCGATGGAGTATAGTGCGCAGTGGCGAAGACTGCAAATTTAGAAAAGGGAAGCCGATGGAAAAAATGTTACCTCGATCTAGTCTGTCATGCACCATGTGATCCATAAGGAAGACGGCCACAAAAACAAAAACGGATTATAGGGACCCCTCGCCACTAGTAGGTACCTACACCTTCCACTAGCAGAGGACACACTGATGAGTAGGCAAGGGGCGGGCTGGTTCTTCCAGCGCAGGCTGAAGGTGTCGTGTAAGGCCGCCCTCACCCTCGCTGGAGCGGTTATATGAGGATACTGTGCTTCCCACACGTAATACTTGAATGCGAGGCAGTAGCCCCTCGACGATCACAAATCCTCGGAACAGTGAGGTCGCTCCGCGAAGCCTGTAAAGTCCCTAGTAAGCTTCTACGGTTCTGGGCGGATCTAGGCTGCTATAGCCAGTAATTCTGCACGCACGATAGCCCGAAAAAGGAAAGGCTAAGTGCGGACAAAGGAGTCCCATTCCATTCCAGGGTATACGCAGCACATGGGCGCGGGGTGGCACGGAGCGCCGCGCCGGCCGGTCTATTTTGACCGCGCACACGTACTAGAGGGGTGCTAGAGGAATGATTGCACAAGGGCGGTACATGGGCTAGAGACGTTTCTGCCGACGGGCGTGGTATCCATGGGGATTACCGCATGAAAGAAGGTACCTTTATACGTAGGTACTTAGAGTGTAACAGACACGACGGACTAAACCAACCACTTGATGAACTTCGTGCCTATTGCACTCTATCTATTTGTAGGTACATATTATTTGTTTGCGACAGTCTGGGTTGTCAGTACAATTCCTTGAAATTAGGTAGTCAAATAAATACAAAACAATGATGCAAGTCGCTTTTTTCTCGAAAGACCTTGCAATGTTTGTGCGACCTTTACTGAAAGGTAAGACCAATCAGCGGAGACCGTCGAGCGGACGCAGATTATTATTCATCGCAATAAATTTTATTATAGATCTGTATCGAAGTATCTCCGTAAGTTCAATACTCATACCTCCGGTATTTTTTTTTTTGCGCCCAAGAGTCACGGTCGGTCGTCGTGTTTTTGTAAGGAATTTTGGCGCCAAACTACAACACAATCAATCATTAAATGCTACTAGTTATTATACGTTTATTTATTAAAATAGCTGAAGTTGTGGCGTAGTGTTAAGGAATGGCGTGACTTGTTTTTTTTTAAGACTGCGCTGCGTTGTTTGTTACTTATTCTTGAATTTTGTATTTATTTATGAGGGGCCTGGATAGGTGAAAAATAGAACGGATGTGATTAGATTCAGGGGACACAACACTATGTATTAAGCAATAATTTCTGGAATTTTTTTGGTGAGCTAGTTTAAACTAGATAGATTCCTTTGATCAAACATGAAATTGCAGGTAGGTTAGGTGCTTACCTAATAATCAGGATTCCGTGGAAGGAATTGGAAGAGTCTCTATTTATAACCTATCAGAAAAAGGATGCCATAAGGGAATTGAAGGAATAGATGTCATCTAGCAGAATTAGGTAACGAATCCTATCTTGAAAGTTATCCTGTCCTGGAGCCTTATAATAGGGATGACTTAGACACAGATAATAATTATTGAGATAAACTATTTCTCTTAACTACAGATGGGTGATTAAATTAAAGGGTAATCGACAATTCATAACGCATTTTACCTACTTATCTTTTAGAAGTTACTAGTGAGTACAGAGTACCTAATTAAGTCTTAACTAAATTGCTTACGTTAGGAGTGGGTTCACGACTTTACATCGCGTCGGTAGCGTAGGTAATGATTCGAACCCGGTACCTGTCGATCGTAAAGTTGACTCCTTAGCCACTAAGCGATTGACGGTTTAAATGAGACATAAAGCTTGATGCTTCGATCCACTAAGACCGTCAGTCATATGTTGCTACTCAATACGCTGAACGGAATCTGAAATCATTCGCCAGAGTCAAACTTCATCTGGGAAAAATCCGGATTCCGAACCGATTCGAGCGAAGACCACCCTCTCCCTAGACTCTAGACCAGTGGTGGGCAAACTATTTTATGGGCGGCCAGAAAATGTAAAACATTTTAGAAAAGGGCCAGAATTTATACACTGTGATTCAATCCCCTCTCCAAACATTGGGGTTTTTAGGAATTTGTTGTAGTGTTCGTGCAAATCGGTAAAAAAATGCAGAATGGGTATGTAAATTTTTGACCCTTCACCACGCTTCTTAGCCTATTCGTCTATAGATTATTATAACAACATGGAATCTACTTTATACGTATAAACTTCATAAAACTAAAACCCGACTACTGGAAAATCACGCTCTAAAAAGTTTTTAACAAGAAAATATCAAGGATAGCCGTGGTTACCTGCAATGTATTGTTTTGTTAGACTAAGTGGCATATGACCACGGCGAAACACGACATATTTATCTGAAATTTATTTTTTAACACAGTACTTTATGACCACTAGAGGGCGCCACAATAGATTCAGTGACATATTATATAGCCTATAACCAGTGGACGACTAAGACGTTCCTAACGAAACCTCATTTGTCCTGTTCTAAGGCTCGACACTGCGTTAAGCGGGCGACCGCGACGGGCACCCGTCGCGTGTCTACGCGCGTGGTTTCGCGGGCGGGTTGCGTGGTCACGCGACGGTACCCGTCGCCGGCACCCGTCGCGGAAACCGTCTATCGCAGTGTCGCTAGTTCAATTTTAGCGGCGTGCATGTATAGTCATGTCCATGGAGAACTTATTGTATTATTACGTAGCAAAACTACGACGACTAGCAAAGAAGAAACTTTGCTGTTGCTGTTGCTGTTGCTGTGCGGGGAATTTGTTGCAAAGTTCAGTATATTAAGAGAAAATGAAAATTCATTTTACAATTATTTTAAAGTATCGGTACAGATCTATGACGAATTATTTTCGAAACTGGAACCATATTTGAAGGTCAACAATTTAAGAGAAATTTATTTGATGGTTGAAGTTAATTAAATTATTCTCATTCTAAGTAATCTATACAGAAATAATGTATAAATATTAAATACAATAAAAATAAAATAACTTTTATACAACTTATAGCTAAGAACAATTAAAATGCGTCGTAGAATTCCTCCGCATCGCATGCCTCTTGTGGTAGCGTTCCCAGAAGACTGGCAGCATTGCCACGTTGTATGGCAATGCTTATTCTCTGACCTAAAAAGAGGCCAGCCTTCTGGTCACGAGAAGCGTCGACCATACGCTTCGCAATCTCACGGAAGAGGTTGCGAGCGCTCGGACCCCATGACCCCAAAGTCTCGACTCCAAACGGCACAAATTCATAATCCCCGATGAGATTGGAGTATTTGCGCCGCTTGAGAGCCTCTGCAGAAGCAGCAGCAGCACCAGCACAGCCAGCCGTGCTAGTTATATGGGTAGGAGCCATGGTATCAACGTATGTGGCGTCCCACACCAGAGTCCTACCCATCTTCCATGGCATTAACGACATGCCATCCGGTCTCCTGCCATCGTCACGCGCCAAACCGTTTGGTTCTAGTACAGCTGGTACACCGGCGGTGACAAGAGCACGGCGGATTATGTCATTGAGGCTGGCGTGCCGTGGAATTCGCCCTGCGCTCCTGCAGCACGACAGATCATGGTGTCCGAGTCTATCAACGGCTTCTCCACAACGGCATTGATGCGAAGAAACACACGGCGCACCTAAACGGAGACAAGTTGCGATGCGGAAGGTAGTGTCATCTAACATAGTCCCTACGTTAGATGACGGAAGAGCTTGTAGCCAAAGACCCGATTCCCACACTCCAACCGCCAGTAAACGGGCACGCTCAGCAGCATTGGAACATGTATTTAGTATTTTTTTTCCAACTAAGCTGCAGAGCGGCCCGTCCCACTGACGCTGTGAGAAGAGGTTCCTTGGGAGATCGGTATTTGGACATGCAATTTTCCAAGCGTTCACTGCATCAGTCTTATACAATACTTCAGAATTAACTAGTGTAGGTGCAAGGATTTTCCTAGTTAATTCTTCGGTACTGTGGACTGAAGACAGAAACGCTGGTAAGCTGACATCTGAAATTTTGCGAATACCGAGCCCACCCAAGCGTATCGGTAGAGTCGCTTGTAGTAAAGCTCGGTCATCCAAGGCCACATTTAAAATTTTGGTGGAGGGTATTTTCTATAATTTCGTCTATTTTTTTCAAAATTGTTATATGTTTAAAAAAAGGCGTTGATCGTAGGGCATGGGTGAATTTTGGAACGAATACAATTTAAGAGTAGGTCCCATATGACAGGGTGGCACTGTACTTTCACAAAACTCTTTCGGTGTCGAAAGACATTTTTCTAAGAACGTGCGTACGACCCGGATCAGCTAGCGCTATTGACTGAACAAGTCCGTACGTGTTACCGCTGGCGGGCTCCCGCGCGTGCCCCCGCGCCTGTCTCCGTCGTACGGAGGCGCGCTCCGCTGCGTGGGCGCGGGGCGTGCGTCCCCGTGACGGACGCCCGCGCGGGTCTCCGCGACGGAGCACTTTTGTATGAAACCGCGCCCGCACCCGCTTGACGCAGTTTCGGCCCTAATAAGTGGATAAGGAGCTATGATATGGAACAGATGAACCTACATACATACATAGCCTGTCAATATCATAACCCTCCTTTTGCTTCGCCGTAGTCGGGTAAAAAATGTAATTATCGCGGGCTATACATGTACTATTTAATTCATGTCTAAGGACCGTCGACGGGCCGGATCAAATGCTTGCGTGGGCCGGACCACCTGGCTCGCGGGCCGTACTTTGCCCATCACTGGTCTAGACGGTAAGGTACGTACTACACAGTCCGGTCTCATAGCTTCTCGCAGAGTCACTCATACAGTTCTCGCATACTCTATCACTGCACCAAAGAAGCCATCTGAGTTCTCAGTAATTAAAATAATAAGTACAATAAGTTTGCATGCCTGTTTAACGACAAAGAGATGTGTCCCTAAAAACGGTTCGATCTTTTAGCAACGGGGGCGTTGGCGTACACGTGTAGTATTCTTAGAATAGTTCTTTAAGCAGGGCGTAAAAATCATCTATTAGTATTCACCCCAGTTTCTTACCATCAACCGGAATGCAGTGACAGACTCAATATAAATTAAAATATAATAATATAAACATCCGAATTGAGAACCTCCTCCTTTTTAGAACTCGTTTAAAAAACCCCCTGTCAAAAAAAAATCCGCCAAAAAGATGAAAATAAATTGTTGGTTAGCCCTAGTAATATTTTGCGTTATTCAAGCGTTGTAATAACGGGGCCGGGGGACCCTGACTGGTAAGCACTCCGTCATAAATCAAAATATTAGTGGAGGACTTTTTGGAATATTTTACGCTCGTTTTCTTGAAATTTTAAATTTATTTTTAATGTTACCCTTTTTAATTTAGTCTACTAGTCCAAACCCTTTCATTTTGATACCCATATTCAGGGAAATATGTATGCACGTCAAACTTAAAACACCCCGTCGTTTTTGCGTCGGGGGTTTATATGCTTACTGTCGGAGAGCAATCGGGAAAACGAAGCGTAACGTAGCGAAGAACATGCTGTACACCATTATAAGTTAACATCTTAAATTATACGTGACCATGTTTCTGCACGAAATGAATTTACTTACTAACAATTATGGGGTTCTTCAAGAAAAGTACCGATCAGAAGGTTCTAAAGGATCGGTAGTGTTGCAACGGTAACCAATACTTTAGTGTTCCAATACCCATAATCTGGGCTGTGTGCTTGTCTGTCACTAAGTTGTATGAAAAAAAAAACAATTTTCAAAAAACTTTCTGTCGAATAGAGGACAACCACAGAATGAGATAGGGTAGCCCATAGATTATGAGCAGTAGTAGGTAGCCCTTGTTTTTAATTTGGTTACGACTACGCTATTAAATAATAAGTATGTAGGTAATAATATTATCATCACAAATTCCAACACATTTTTTATGTAGTTATAATTTTAGAATAATTATTATTGGTACATAGTTCATTTAAAACAAAAAAGTGTTTATCGTTCAGGTAGATTAATATCTAAATATCATGGCGTGATATTTGTTCTTAATATATAAATTAATTGCTAAATAATACTCGTTATTAATCGTGACTCGAGAGTTCATCGACCGTCGATACCTAGTGACGTCACAAGTGCGAAGGTTGTACGTCGTATCAGAGAACTTCAAGGTAACGCCAGTAGTCCTGGATTATAGAAAAAAAATGTTGTTTTTTTTAAATATGCGGAACTGTTTGTCAAAGGTCTTCAACCTTAGTTAATGGCGCATGTATAGTTAATGTATTTTTTATAGGGGATAGGAGGTATCGGTAGGTAGTTGAGGCCGGCCAACAACCCTCCAATGGTCTTCGAACTCTACAGAATGCATTAATTTAATAGTTTATGTGAACACGTGTCGATCGCGCATATCCTTTGGTCAATATCCTCTGATACTGATACCCTGAATACTTACTTATAGGTAAGCTTATAAATAATTTATACGAAATAAGAATACTTTTTACACGACTATAAGATAGCCGCGTGGTTTCCAGCAGAGTAGAATTTGGATATATACAGCCCACACTCAGCCTCTGATACATGACTTGAGTCAACAATAGTGCCCAGAAGACGGCAATATGCTCACCACCTATTTATACGTGGAACCGAATTCAATGTGGGTGTTAATTCACCTCCGCCTAACCCTCCGGGGATAAAGGCGTGATTATATGTGTATACACGACTAGTTAAAAAAGGCCGGTAATGTTAACATGGTTCGTGTAGTTATCTACCTATACATGTCCTTATCGTTTTAGCACACTTCCTGGATCCATTCGAGGTTTTCACTTCGGAGTCCACCAGCTTCTCCTCTTTTTTTGACTTATATTGATTTTATGGCAATGACTGCAAGTGTTATGTTTTTATGTCAGAAAATATAGGTACTAGAACATGACGAAACTTCGGGAAAATTTCCAGCAAGAGAAAAAATGGATCAAGCTCCTATTTTCCAGTCACAATCCAAGGGTTTCCTTTCAAACAACTTTCAAAAATGCGATAAGTAGGTACCTAACTGCATATTGATCATTAAATTAATTAAACAACTTTCTCAAAAACAATAAAGAGAACTACCTACTGACTGGGTTGACTTTCTCCCTTAAATTACATACAAATAATCACGCCTTTATCCCCGGAGGGTTAGGCAGAGGTGAATTGAAAACACCCACATTTCACCAATAATTGTATTCGGTCCCACGTAATAGGGGGTGAGCCTATTGCCGTCTTCCGGACACTATTGATGACTCAAGCCATACATTTGAGGCTGACTCTGGGCTGTATATATCTGTCTGATGGTAAACAGCCCTATCCTTTAGTCGCCTTGTAGGTACGACACCGCATGGGAAGAGATGGGGTGGTCCAAATTCTACTCTGCCGGAAACCCCTGCGGTCCCTTAAATTAGTGACTCATATATTCAAGTTACATATTACAAGTAGATGTAATCGTGTCCAACCGACCTAAACATTACAGTAGACAACGAAGTGCCCACTGTTCCCCTCCCCTTCCCCCCTCCTGAAATCCCCACGAATGCACCCCCGCCGGAGCCAGCGGGTGTGGTTATGTTGGATTCGGACCGACTAAAACCGCAAACCGTGTCAAGTCTTCAGTTGCCAAGGTTGAGGTAATGTCACCGCTTGATGGCGATTCTGATGCAGAAACTATTAAAAAGAAAAATAAAAGAAGGGACGGTATCGCCATCCTTTAATTCACACACACATGGTCGGCAGCGCGAGTGTGATCATGGTCGGCAGCGCGAGTGTGATCATGGTCGGCAGCGCGAGTGTGATCATGGTCGGCAGCGCGAGTGTGACACCCCTGGTGTTGCATACGCCCATAGGCGACGGTAACCGCTTCCCATCAGGTGGGCCGTGTGCTTGTCTGCCAACTAAGTGGTGTAAAAAAAACACATTTATTGGTATGATATGTAAGTATATTATTTGCTATAAAAAAAAGTTAGCATAATGTCACGGCTACATCTGTCTAAATCTGTCAGACGTCCCCTGTATGACCTTACAGATCTTATAATTTAAATTTTGTGTCTCAGTTGATATTGCAAACATACTTCAGGGATATTTAAAATAATTTGCCTACATAAATAGGTGCGTGGAGCTTAGGATTCAACAAAATTCCTACATGCTTCAACAAACTGCGGTTGAACAATAATAATACTTGCGTGCAAGTTAGAATTTCAGCGAAACATTATTATCTAAATTTTCCAAAGATTTTCTCATGAATTAATTGCTCAGTAATCGTTCAAAAGTTTATCCAATTTACCTTCAAAAATCATAATTTTATTCAAAGCTGTTAACGATTTCAACCAAACATAATTATCACAGATAATATAATATAATTCTTATATTACCTATGTGGCCGTAAGGAATCATTCTAAATATGACTCTTTGCCTTCTTCACAGCACTATCAAGGCTGTTCTTATTATTCTTACCTACCTACCAAAATGCTATTTGAAGTTATTGATACGTAATTTATCTATAAGGTCATCGTAGGCAGGTATACGCAGACAGTCCCCTTCACACGTGACCCCCGAGTACAAGGTGGGGGTCACCTTGTAGTGCTAATATCCTAGTAGTCCAAATGGCAATGCCAGCACACAGCAACAAAAACGGTCACCTTGTGGCTACCTGGGTCTAGTCTACGTCAATTTTATATTTTAAACATTGTTATTATTATTATTTCTAAATTTCTCATCTCGTTAAGCTGGGTGTACACCAACCAAAAGTAGCGAACGAACACATACAAATGAAATTCGTCGACTATTCCTGAAGGTTTTCAAGCATTCCGTAATATTTGAACGAATTCAACCCGTTTTACTGTCCGTGATAGCCCTTACGCTGGCTACCGAAGGATCGTGAATGATCCTTAGCTTCCCATCGTTTATCATCATTTGCTATGTGTGTACCCGGTGTTAGTTTACGTAATTAATTACTCAAGTTGTTATTGAAGGATGCTATATCTACCGGTCGCTGGCAGTGTCAAAAAAATTGTCTGGCTAGAATATATTTTTAATTTTCACACGATATGAATACTGTCATCCATGCACGCAAGGCTAAGGATGAAGCTGATGGGTGGGGCTAACCGTCTCCCTAGCAGAAACAAACCCCAGTACTCGTTTCTGTGCGTCGTTTATTGTCAATTTATCTCGAATCTCGAAATTAAACCCAGTACTTATCTGTAAATATCACGCTTATATATAGTGTATATGTAAAAATGTATAGTGACCCAGAGGGCTAAGCCATGGTGATAGCACAGCATAGAATAGAATAAATTTTATTTCAGATTTTTCCAATCCATAAATTGTTAGTAGCATATGATCTTAATCTAGCGTTAGTATCTCAGCTATATAATATAATATATAAATAAATTATGGCTTTCGGTGCTGCTCCCTGTGCTAGAAGTACAAATGTTAATTTACAGGGGCATGTAGCTGGAGCCAACGGCTCAGTAGTGGGGAGTCCCACTGATCAGCCCAGGCCACGCGTGCCCATAGTGAGGTGCAGCGCTTTCTGATGATGGTATTTTTGATGAAGTATAGTGGGCACGTTGCCATATTCCAGGGTAGAATACCTACTGTATCATTTCCCAAGGGAAATCTCAATTATACTCTAGGAGGAGGTATAGCTTACTTATTCTTAAAGCTAAGTTTCTTTATGTTTGGTAATGATTCTACACACGGCGTCTCTCAAACATCCAAGGAGTCTATAATAAAAAAAAATGTTTTATATATGACCAACGTGTGACTAACCATAAAAAATCCAAAGCTATGAGAAGGACAGTGTACCTATAATTTATCAACACACCGTAGACGGAAAATCTACGCGAGACACAAAGGAACAAAGCGACAAAACTCATTAGCGTTCTACGACCTCGAGTAACCCCTGATCGAAGTTCACTGCCAACCCTCAGCGAGGGTCACCATGAGAATATCTGAATGAATTTGCTTTTATTACCTGTAAACGAATGCATATTTTAACGTTTTCTTTTGTTTTTAGCTCTCGAATTAATTCTCAATATTCTCAACGTCGATTTCCAATCTTCTTTATCGAAGAGTCTCGGTTGCATCAAAAATCAATGCTTGCCATTTGGAGCCCGCTCCTCTTTCCTAGTCCTTCTTTTTCAGTTAAATTTGACTTGTACGGGAGCGACTGCTGCCTGAACCCAAACTCTTTGAAAAAAGCAGATGTCTTAATAATCAGTAGGTGTATTGGCAATTGAATTGTACACCGGGTTGAAGGTGATATTGTCTTGAGCATACATATCTTCGAAATTTAATCAAAACGGCGAAAGACGTCTACCGTCAGCTCTATTATATTATCTAATCTGTGCTTCTATGTGTACGTACTACAATAGGTACTAAACAAACCGTACAAAATTAAAATTGTGTCACAGTTCGGGGGTGGGACAAGGGTCGCTGTGATAAAATAGATAACAATGAATTCTATGTATAGGTACTGCTAGATTGTTATATTATAAATTATAATACGTCATAGATTAAAACATAAAAAATAGATATTGACATTTGACGGCAAAATTAGAATAAATAAGATATTTTCCTTTACTTTGTTTTCCTGGAGGAAAAAAAACATCGCTTAGTGGCAATATTCTATCTAGAGCAGACGCTGATGTTTTGTCTTTCTGAAAATATAGGCACCGCAAAATCTTTTGAGATTCGTGTATCTGAGACCTTTGGCTTTGGTATAAAAAGCCATGTTTTTTTTTATACAACTTATGTGGCAGACAAGCACACGGCCCACCTGATGGAAAGCGGTTACCGGGACCTATGAACGTGCTCAACACCAGTAGAGTCACACCCAGTTCATCCTTTGTTCCCGCTATACCAGATGCCCAAAATACTAGATGATCAAAATAGCAGATTTCTAGTATACCAAATTCTCTTAACACCAGATAATGTACTGTTATGATCATAAATACAAATAACAATCTTCGAGTGGATGATTAGATTATCAATATGCTTTCATTATGTTCTTAGTTGCCTTGTTGTTAAGAACGGAGAGTTACTGTGCCGTCAGTGAAGTAGACTATCAAGACAAGCCTTTGGTCTTCCCACAGACAGCACAAAAACTCTCCAGTGAGCTCTGGCTACCCTACTTCCCGTCGGGAACACAACACGTGGTCCACTTTCTTGCACCGCCCCTCAACTTTACCTCTAGTGATCGGGTATATATTTCTGGCTTAGCCTAGACAAAATAGGCAGCTGAGTGTTGTGGTTTAAAAGATTATCAAATATAACCGAATGTAGCTACATTGTCTCTTGACAACAATATTTTCTATAAATAATTCACCATCGTAGAGCCTAAACCACTAGGATTATAATATTGAAATTTTGTCAGTTGTAATCATAAACCGCAGAGTAATTGGTGTTGGTACATACATTTTAGAAAAAAACCATTCGAATTGAGAAGCAGCAAGCAGCAGCAGAAGCATTTTTGGCAGTCCAATGTTTATTTATTTGTTTTCCTTTCTTCTATTTTGTCGTAAATATTGCGCTGTTTTTCTGGATGTGGAAATATTAGAATTTGTTTCGTGATGGTTACAATATAATTATGCGTGATAGTAAGCATGCCCGCAACTACGGCTGCGACCCGGTTTCCGTTTGGAAAATTTGGTTGTGGAAGGCTGATATGAAAATCGTTTCATGATCATTATCATTACAAATCAGAATATACATATATACATACATAATAATCACACCTTTAACGCCGGAGGTTTAGGCAGAGGTGATTAACACCCACATTTCACCAAGCATGTATTCTGTCCCACGTAATGTAACTAATAAGCCTATGAAACAAAATGGGATGTAAAATTAGGGTACCTTCAGTAGTCCTAGTATGTTATAGAAATATAGAAATAAATTGCCTGAAATATCTACCTATAAAAGCTACCACCACTGTATTTGTTAGACCTAGCTTCAACCAATTTTTTTTTTATTTCGTAGTTCGTATATTAAAAAAAGTAATGTAGCATATGATTAGACTGTACAACATTTATCATAAGAACTAGATTAGCCGTATGCCTTGTGTTTTAATAATAAAGTAACCAGTAAATATTCTATCGGCGCCGAGTCCCACAAAAACACTAGATTTTGAAATTACAATGTTTGTCCGGACACGACGAAGTCGGACGATTGAAAGCCTGACTTTGATATAGGTCGACGACTTTATCTTGAATGTTTTTTTTTAGATTGTGTATTTTAACATTTAATTTGTGCACTAATTAAGTCACTCTGAGCTTGAGCTATGCTGTTTAATTACTGATTTTACGTCATACATTTTAAATCATAAAAATCGGTTGAGAGAAACGTGAATACTATTCAACTGATTCCATGTCCCTATAGTCATTTTCCATAATACATAGCCTCAGTTATCACGGTGTAAGATTACCCAATGAAGCTTTCCTCTTGCACCTTGGCTCTCAGGAGTGAAAAGTACGGTATGGCACGTTGTCCCCATTGAAGCTTGGAAAGAGTCGCTGCTACCTCGGTTGGAATGGAATTTGCCGTAGGTGGCAGCGTCTCCCCTGCGGGAGAGAGATTTAAAAGATTTGAATAACTGCGTTCTTACTTAGGACTTCAAATATTACATTGCGATTACAGTTTTCTCTTTACGTTTTCAAGGGATATAGATTATTAAATAAATATTTTACGTCATTCTACACAACGCTATCTAAGCTCAAAGTAAGGAAAACTTGTGCTAAGAGATCAAGAATGCGGATAAACATACTTATACTATTCGGTAAGACACTTAACTAAACGTAAACAATCTTGATGTGTCTTTTTAAACAACACATACACACACACACGCACACAAACATACACAATCATATACTCACAAACTTGAAGTTGGTAAATTGGGAAGTTGGTGAAGTAGGAAGTTGGCGAATTGGGAAGTTGGTGAAGTGGGAAATAGAATTGGTGGGTTGGCTATATAGGAAGTGGTCTATTTGGGACAGTTGTCCAGATGATCCTAAAGGATTTTATTTAGAATTTCAGTTTATTAATATATTTCTGTTTAGAAATTCATTTCAAAGACTTAATCCACTTGTTAGTCAGTTAGTTAGCCTAGTGTATTTGTTTAAAATGTATTTGTATAAAAAGTCGCTACAAGATGGTTTAACTTAAATTATGTCCTTAACCGAATAGACTATAGATACAATTTTTGCCAGTCAATGCAAATACATATATTCAATATATAAATGCATACTAATAATTGTACTGAGCGGGACTCAACCTACGCCTTTTACGTAGCACTCGAGCGTTCTACCGCCACGCTACAAAGGACGCCTGCGCCGCGCGTGAGTAAAGGTTTGTATAATATCTACTTATTTCTGATACCGTGGGTGCTGTAAGTTAAGTGGACACACTATTCCGTAGCAAAGCGTTGACAAATCATCATATCGTATACATAATATATTTGTCCCTGATAAAGTGTAAAAAGCCTGAAACGAATTCATTGGACGAATGTGGTATTAATTTGAATCCCACTAGCCGTGTTACCAAGAAAGATTAGATTTTCGTTATCTCTTAACCATTTTAGGAATTGTTTTTTATTCAAAAACTGGCTCCGGTTTGTATTTTTTATTCGTTCATAGACCCCCAAAGGAGTTCAAAAGGAAATAATAAAATTCATGACTCCCGGGGTTTATGTTTATAATATAACCAAATACTGTACCCCTTAAGCTTCGCTTCCTTTGTTTGCATTCATTTTCTTTTGGATTTATCTTTTTCACTAAACAGACAATCAATATTAAGTAGATGGTCGAAGCATTATTTCTAAGAATAGTTTAGAGCCATGAAGTAGAGTAGTAGAGCTATACTTGTTTTGTGAGGCGGCAGAGCCATAAGATTTTTTTTTTGTTTGAAAGTTATATTAGTCGGGAGAGTTCTTAGCTAAGTTTAAACTGTCCAAGATGACCTCCTCCCCAATATAACGGAGTTCATTTTTTTCATAACTTCCTCATTATTGGTATTTAATCAAAAAACTTGACTAGTAGATCAATTTAAAAAGTGTAAAATAAAAATTAAAAAACCACCGTCACAAAAACAATCTCCAAAAATTTGAAAATAAATGGTGACTTTATATTTGATAAACCTAGTAATATTTTTACTCAAGCGTTGCCATGAGGGCCTTGGAACATTCCTATATGCTTTACCAGTTCACCCTTACCAGGACCCCCGACATGGCAACGCTTCAATAAAAATACTACTAGGTTTATCAAAGTTAAAGGGCTCAATTTATTGTAAATTTTTTGGAGATTGTTTTTTATTAGGTACAATCTATACTAATATTATAAAGTGGAAAGATTTTTATTTTTGTATGTAACGAAAAAACTCAAAAAGTACTGGACCGATTTTAATAATTCTTTTTTCATTAGAAAGCTACATTCTTCATGAGTAACATAGGCTACTTTTTATCCCGATATTCCCATGGGATTAGGATTTACGCGTGTGAAACCGCGGCGCGGTGCTAGTTAATTATATATCAGTAAGTGCGTGATGCTACAAATATAAATAACGCTCAGGGTACCTGCTACCTAGATAGTAGACATCAGGATAACAGCGCAGCTTAGTAAAGTACATCACGTTTTTGTGATTGCTCCAGTGAGAAGGTTTCTTGCTTCATAAGCCATGCTCAGTCGTTAGTCTCGCATGACACATCACAAAACCGCTACTACCACCATACCGGCGAGAACTCCGGTTTACAGCAGTGTACTGTGTAAAAAATACTACTTCCGTATGGTGGAAATGACGCATTACGTCTCTTCCTATCTTTATTTTCATTCTCTGACATCTCCTATACCTACGTTACCTTCAGGTACAAGGTTTGCACCCTTTGTCAGTCAAAGTGCAAGGGGTTTAAGAGTGGGCGGGAGCGGCAGCGGGAGCGGCGAAGGATCGCAAGACAAGCTGCCCGCGTACGAAGGCAACTCGGGCGTCTGAGGTCGATGAACGACCTCCGCCCCCCATGAGCGCCGGCCTGGGGGTGACAGGAGCCGCCTGTCACCCTGGCAGAAGCAGGCCGCGGCGGTGGCTCTATAGTCCGGCCGGGGTGAGAGGGATATGCCTGTCAACCTCACCTTCGGCAACCAAAACGACCCACAGGCGGCGTGCGTTTTAGTCGGTTCGAGTCCGACATAACCTCCTCCACCGGCTCCGGTGGGGAGGTATCCGTGGGGATTTTGCGCACGTAAAAAAAAAAGGGTTTAAGAGCAACTTCTCACTCCGGCATCTGAAGACCCGAGACAAAGTGGGGTTTAAGTCAGTTCTAGTTCAACATAACCGCCTGAGAAGTACCCGAGAGTATTTCCGCACGAAAAAAGGTTTTTCAATGCAAGTTTTATGGTAGAAAAATCTAACCAGGCGTTGCTATGGAGTAAGTAGTTGAAGCTACGACGCGTAGAATCAATACAGCGAGTAACTGTGCTATTTGTGCGCTGTATTGCGTAAGCTGGACTGTAACTGTACGGTTGATGTAGGTAAGTATAGAGAAAGTGGTCACTTTGAACTGTGAATATGACGTATAGATGAAAACATAACACTGTAGAAGTAGCACAGAATAAATAATGATAGTACGTAGTAGTTAGTTGTTTGTAGAGTGTTAGATAGTTGATTTATTATACACTGTGTCCGTAAGAGCGTTTTCACACGGCGTGGGAGACGCCGACGGCGTGGGAGACGCCGAGGCGGGAGCTTGTGGCGGCCCTGGGAGTGAGGGTTCTCACGCTCTCCACCTTGCTCGCGGCGATGGTTCGCTGCGCGGATGCGTGGGCGGCCGGCGCCTCCTTCTGCGAGCAAGTAATGCTCGTGAAGGAGGAGGCGGGGCGGGAGCGGCAGCGGGAGCGACGAAGGATCGCTAGACAAGCTGCCCGCGCACGAAGGCAACTCGGGCGTCGGAGGTCGATGAACGACCTCCGCCCCCCATGAGCGCCGGCCTGGGGGTGACAGGTGAAGCCGCCTGTCACCCTTGCAGAAGCAGGCCGCGGCGGCGTCGCGCGTGGCGCGCCTCCCCGTTTCCGGGGACGAGTTGGGGACTCTGTGGTCCCCACACCCGAGAAGAGGGCCAGATCGTGAGAGATGGCCCTGGGTCGGCCGGGGTGCGAGGGATATGCCTGTCAACCTCACCTTCGGCAACCGAAACGACCCACAGGCGGCGTGCGTTTTAGTCGGTTCGAGTCCGACATAACCTCCTCCACCGGGTCCGGTGGGGAGGTATCCGTGGGGATTTTGCGCACGTAAAAAAAAAAAAAAAAGAGCGTTTTCACATTATCCGATCCGATATCGGTGTCGGCTCCGATATACGACATCCGGTAGCTGATAGGAATTCAAATGTATGAAATACGTACCCGCTTTTCACATTCTCTGGCCCGATATTGGATACTTATGTCATAGGTTGAACTTGCTACGCATATAGAGAAAATGGAGGAATTGTATTCTGTTTTAGATATCTAACACTTTATCAACTTAGCGTAAATCCCCGTCGCATCCGATGCTTTTATTTCGGAGATTGGGCTCCACTTTTTCCAGTATAACTACGGATTTGGCTGAACATGGATATTTTCCGTGAAGCGACTGCCATCTGACGTCCACGACCCATTGACCATATCGAAGCAATGCAGTTGGATATTTTAGTACTTTTTAGGACTCACAACTACCTGTAACGACTGCCATAAAAGTTCGAGTGGCAACCGGGACCGTCGGCTTAACGTGCTCTCTGAGGCACAACCAGACCAATACAAATACAAACAAATACCCATATTCACGCATACAAATATTTATACTGCCACCCCACAGAGGCTGTATTTTAGGTTACTACTACTACTAAAAGCAGGTGCCTACTTAAAAAGTACATATCACTTAACTTGCGTCACAATTATTAAATTCTTCGGAAAAAAAAA
The DNA here is from genome assembly GCA_963662185.1 of Eilema griseolum. Taxonomy (NCBI): domain Eukaryota; kingdom Metazoa; phylum Arthropoda; class Insecta; order Lepidoptera; family Erebidae; genus Eilema; species Eilema griseolum. Next base: position 18,318,083 of record OY759248.1, on the reverse strand, counting down.
CATTTGAAGGACGCACGTTTTCTACGAAATCCGTGTCTCGTGAGTCACAATCTGATATTATTTAATGTGATGTAATTATTGATCAATCTGGTTTTTATGAGCGTCTACCTTTCTTTATGAGTAAATTCTTGTTGGGTGTAAACCACCACGTGGTTTAAGATTAAGACACGCTGCAGAAGGAGCGTTAACCTATAAATTTACATAATATATACGTTTACTTTAAAAAAAATCTACTTGTAGATAGGTAGGTAGGATGTGAAGATAGGTAAGTAATATTGGAACCGACTAAAGTCGCTAATGTTGGTGACTAATGCCTTGTTGGGGGTCAAATCCCCCTCCCCTATAGACAGACGTTTGCGGAAACACGGTGCAGCGCGTTACCACAGTAGCAGCATTGGCTACTGTGACGCCTGCTCAGCTATTGGTCCAAGTCTTACCGCCACCATTGTGACCCCAAAAGGCGCGTTGTATTCCATGGTTGTCCACCTGTTGGAACCGGAACTCCCAATTTCTCGTAAAACTAATCCCAAATCCAGCTACAGTGTCTCTTTGCGCCAGTGGTATTGTACCAGAAACAAATACTCCCTTATAATCCTGGATGGTACCCGCAACCGGAATTATAGGATTGCAAGTTACTGGTCATAACAAAAATGCACACACTGGAGCCCCATAAAAGGCCATGGACCCGCACGATACTAATATAAAGTATCGCAGGAGATGTCTGATAGTAACTGCGGGCACCCCACTGTTATCTAAATTTCCTAAATGTAAATTTTATGCATTGTTATCGGGCATTGAATACGAGCCCCTGTTACGTCTTCGAGGTTTTAATAGGGATGCGTACACCTTCCTACGATAAGACTAAGATAATGTACATTTTTTTCCAAAATATGTTTGATTTGCAAAAATTTTGACACGATACAAACTATGCTGTTGTGTTAATTTTGCATTGTACCTGCTAAGTACTTTATCTACAGAATACCGCGGCTATAATAACTTCGTGTTGTGTTCCCAGCGGTGAGTAGGGTAGCCAAAGCTCACTGGAGAATTTGTGCTGTCAGTGGGATGCTTTCTCTTCTACACTGAAGACACAGAAACTCTGTATTTACGGGTTGGCAGCGCGACTGTGACTCCTCTGGTGTTACAAACGTCCATAAGCCACGGTAACCACTTTCTCTGGTCCGTAAAGTACTTATAATTCATGTGGTATTATAACTCGTAAAATACTTCAGAGAGCTGCATAATGTATTTTCAATCTACCTCTATGGATTTTCACTGACTGAAAACTGACATTCGTCATGAAAAAATATCAGTACTTAATATCCTTCTGGTTGAGAATTCGTTAAATTACAGATAACTCAATGACACGAGACAAATATGTAAGCAAATTTAGTCTTAAGAAATCACTATTTAGTAGCTGCCGTCTCGAAAATGCCGCAGTTAAGTTAGTTACGCTGTTTCTTCTCCACTGGCGCCTAGGAAGCGCTAGTAAAGTTAGTTCTAAGCAGAGTTTGACGTCAAAATGAAGTAATTATGTTGCACTATTTAAAAAAATATAGCATTTGAATTTGATTATAAAAGTATTGTTAAAGTATGTATTTACAATTTAGAATTATATATTTCCTTAAGTTTGCCGTATGTGTCATTGCTTCCTAGAATTCGTTCCTTATACAAGACTATCGAATGGTATAATAATACAGTCTGTGTTTTTTATTCTTAATCCATGGATTCAAATTCCATGAATTGGTTTTTTTGATCTAATGATGCAATGTCAGTATTCATTGAAATCGAAGTCTGACTCCATTGATTATGTTTGGCTGTAATTTTACAAATATTCAACCGGAAGGAAATAACAAAAATAAATTTAAGTGTTTAGGAATCATCTCAACTTAACCCACCAATGAAGTCGCAGTTGGCAACCACCTAACATGGAACTTAAAATGCAACTCTCTAAAAATGTAATTATCGTCTGAGAGAAAATGACAGATAAAATTTGTGCCCAGCCCGCGGGGACATAGGGCAACAGAAAAATGTAATTACCTAAACCAAGTCATTCTAACGTTCATTTTGGCACTTCAGTTAGTGGTCTCTCAACTTTGCATGTAATCATGTAGGTACCTACCTAATGCATGCATGTAATTATGTACCTAATGCATGCATGTAATTACAAATGTACGTAATTCATGCGAGTAATCGAAATTTAAAAAAATGACAAGACTTACTTACTTAATGTTTTTTATATCTTATATATATATATAGGTATAAAATAATATTGTCGGATGCTACATATAACTAATTACTTTTAACGGTTTCTATTGTGAATTAGAGAAGAATCGGAGTCGATGATGTAATGAAAATATTTGCCAAAAACTTGAAAGAAGTAGGTCTAAGAGTAGTAATGGAGTATTTTTTGGGTTCCATACCCATAGGGTAAAAACGAAACCCTATTACTAAGACTCCGTAGTCCCTCTGTCTGTCAGCAGGCTGTATTCTTTACATCATGAATCGTTCTACACTACGGGAACCACGCCGTTCATCAAACTTCAAAATAAATAATTAAATAAAAATAAAATTATAATTAACCTTCACCCCCTCCCCTCCCCCTCCCTAATATTTGTTATAACCACTCAGAAACAGGATAGAATGAGAGTGATAAGAAAAAAATTACTGAATGAAGTCAGTGCCTTTTTTTTTGCTATTTCAATTGATTGCATCATAATTGACGACCTACGTGGCGTAGCGGTAGAGCATTCGACTGCTATGCAGGGGGCGCGGGTTCGATTCCCGCTCAGTGCAAATATTTGTATGCATGAATATGTATATTTGCATTGGTCTGGGTGTTTCTATGTATAATTATGTACATATTTACAAAAAAAAAGTATCTAAGTATGTTTATCCGCATTCTAGATCCCATAACACAAGCTAGTTAAGCTGCTATGCTTACCATGGGTCTAGACAGCGTTGTGTAGAATGTCGTGGAATATTTATTTATTTATTTATTTAATAGTTAAGGTACAACAGACAAAGTAGGCACCGACTTCTAACAGATCAGTTATTCTGCAAATTCAGCCTCTTATCTTTAATATGAAAAAAAAAAATGAATAAATGAAAAACTACTTTTTTTTTATAGTTTTAGAAGTCAGTTTTTTTCAAAGTAGTTTTATTTTTTTTAGTTTTTAGATAGGTTGTTTTTAATTTTTATTAAATTTGTTCCCTTTTTAGTGAGCTTAATCCAGTCCTGCATGCGGACCATAATTTTCGAGTTGTAAATTGCTGTCGCACACCGTGTCACAGGATCGTCCTAAAACTAGCTAAAAAGCAATCATTTCCCATTTCCTATTTGATTTCCAGGAGTTCTCTTGTGTATCTCCGAAGTCCAAGTTCCAGTACCCATGAAATTTATAGAATATTACCTGTGAGTCAGACCGAACCCAATGCAATTTTTTTTTTGAAATCGGTACACAAATGACATTAAAATCTAATAACAAAGAGAAGAAGTCGGTTATAAATATACATGTCAAAACACACAGATGCTTATAAAATTAAAAGTACTGGTCCAAACTATGTCAAATTGATATGGGACCAAATGACAACTATTCTGCATCGAACTAAATAGGAATCACGTAAATCAGATCATTAATCTCATAGTAATCGGCGTACATACATTAAAAAATTGAGAAGTGAGAAACTACTCATTTCTGAAGTCTGTCAAAAATAAATCCCTTCGTGCGCGAGTCCAACCCGCACTTGGAGAGATTTTTATATCGTTTATGGTTTTTTTTATCTAGGATTCGCCAACTTGACTTCACCTCGCCTGATGGTAAGCTAAAGGCAGGTCTCAGGAAAGAGGGTCACCATTACAGATACTAAGTAATGTTACAATGGTGGCACTCAGCTTGGCGGCCTCATCAGATGCTTTTTCGCGCCCCTCTTAAAGGACCCGGGACTGTAGGAAGAAGGAAACACGTGTGCTGGTAAGGAATTCCAGGTCTTAGTGGTGCGGCAAAGAAAAAAGTCTCCGAACCGCTTGGTTCTTGCTCGTATATTCTGGACAGAATGAGGGTGCCATCCAAGCCCTGCACGTGTTGTCCTATGTAGGAAAGGAGAGGGTGGGATTAGTTGGAAGAGCTCATCAGAACAGTCACCATGGTAGAGACGGTAAAATAAAGCCAAGGAAGCAATACTCAAGGATGTTCATGACCTCAGGATTCCCAATAATTCGGACCGCGCGTCGTATTCACACAATATCACAAATTTGGCTTATATTTACGTCCGCTTAGTAACGCATCATCATTGCCTATTAATATTCTATTCAATTAATTAAAAATACCCCCACCCCACAAGTCTCCACCCCCGAGAATTTTCCTCACGTCACAGCCTCGTCCATTAACCAGTAAGTGTACCTACCAGCTTGTTGACGGCGTTGGTTAGGCCTCTGGGGTCTTGGTATTGTACTTTTCCACTGTATTTTATTTTTCGCCTGACCGGTTTCGCCTCACGGCATTCTCAAAGTTTGTATTAATGATTACAAATCATTAATGCCTCGTCCATTAATTTTTGTACAAACCTTTGAGAATGCCGTGAGGCGAAACCGGTCAGGCGAAAAATAAAATACAGTCAAGTGAAAAATAAAATACAGTAGAAAAGTACAAAGTGTCTTATTCAATATGTGTAGCAGGTTCCTCCACGTGCCATCAATCAGCAGTATTCACAGTCTTGGTGGGGCATCATATACTTACGCGTTAGCAACTTTGAACGACTTACTGGAACACTTAATCATGTGTTATTATTTACGTAAAATAGTGATGATGATGTCGCTCGATTTAGGTGCGGCTAAATCGAGAGGCAGTGTTGATAGCATTGTACAGTAGTAGCAAGTAGGTAGTACAGACCTACTTCCAAAGTAACAGGTACCAGATGCAAGACAATAAAACAATACATGGTAATCCAAAAAAGTGTATAGTTAAAGTTGTAATTTTTATTTAAATAAGAATATTATAACCGAAATTGCTTATATTCCCTCTAAACCCCGAGCTAAGCTAAATTGCTTGTGTTAGTAGTGGGTTCGCGTCGGTAGTGTAATTGCCAGGGCTCGAACCCGATACCTTTCGATCGTAAGGCCGAAAACGCTGGTTTTCGGCGACCAGAGCAGTCATTCTGGAAGTCTATGAGAGAGGCCTATGTTCAGCAGTGGACTGTGTGCGGCTGAAATGATGATGATGGGGCATATTTCACAAACGTAACTAAATTTGAAATGGTAATTATAACGCAAATAGTTGATCTTTGCAAACCAAATCGAAACACAGTATAAGATGTTATTTGTTATTTAAATGGCGCCTTGTAGCGGTACTTGATATTAAAGTTTCCAATTGAAAGACGAAACAAATATATAACAATTCCCAATTTTTACTCCATCCCTTTTTTTTATATAGGACACGCCAACTTGACCTCACCTCGCCTGATGGTAAGCTAAAGGCAAAGTCTCAGGAAAGAGGTTCACGATTACAGACACTAAGTGTTACAATGGTGGCACTCAGCTTGGCGGCCTCATCAGATGCTTTTTCACGCCCCGCTTAAAGGCACCGGGACTGTAGGAAGAAGGAAACACGTGTCCAAAAATCCCAATCTTTTCTTCTTCACCATCATCTTAGCGTTAATCCCAGTTGCATGCGAAGCTTTCACCTCCGAGTCTGGGGTCCGCTTTACCAGTCTAACTGCGGATTCGGTTGAATTTCGATATTTTCTATGAAGCGACTGCCATCTGACTCCACAACCCAGTTAGTATAAGTGGAAATTGAAAAATAGTGTAAAAATGTATAAAATTAGACAAATAAGAATACCAATTAGAAAATAAGTTTATGTACCAAGTACTTTAAGAATAATCTTACAAGACTGTAAATAAAGAGAGCACCGGATGAGCTTAATCCCCTATTCCCTTCCCCCATAGTATGAAAGGCATTGTATGAAAGTGCGAGAGGAATAATTGCGAGAACTGGAATGGTACTAGAGTATAAGAATGAGAGCGAGATTGAAACATAGAAATAAGTTTTGTTAAAAATACGCAAGTAATGAACCCTGAGTGGGTTATTTTTAGAAGATAGGCAGACTAGGTTAAATAAGTGATCTACCTGATAGAGGAAAGTAGGCTTTCACTCTGTGAAAGGTGCTAGAAAAAAAAAAAAAAAAAAACTCCACAACCCAAAGACAAAGATATCGAAGCATTGCAGTTAAACCAGTTGTTGGACTTTTGAGGACTCTAACTACCCGTAACGACTGCTATGGATGTTTAGATAGCAACAGGGACCGACGGCTTGACGTGCTCTCTGAGGCACGATCAGACCAATGCAAATATCCATATTCATGCATACAAATATTTACACTGAGCGGGGATCGAACCCGCGCCTCGCGAGGATCCTCTCTACTGACGAATAAAATTGAGGTAATTTCAAAATAACAGTTTTATAAAAACTTTTTAATTAAAATATGGTCTGTGTGTTTGTTTCGAGTAATCTTCGAAGTGGCTGGAGCGCGCAAATTTTGTCTGGATTTTCAGTACTGATAGCTGTTACGGCTATTTTTAAATAACTTAATAAAAGAATTATGGTTCTGCACAAAGAATAAAATACTGAGGTCTAAATCTACACGAAACGTATGGTCGACGCTTCTCGTGACCAGAAGGCTGGCCTCTTTTACGTCAGAGAATAAGAATCAAAGAATCAAGAATCAAAGAATCAATTTCATTTATTCAGTTTAGGCACACAAAGAGCACATATGAACGTCAAAATTTTACAAATATGTATGTCAAGAAATAATATAAAAATATTAAATAATTAAAAATAAACCATTGGAAAATGATTCTTTCGCTGGTTCGGTAGATTAGTTCTACTGAGAAGATACCAGCAAGAAACTCAGCGAACTACATTAGAACTAGTTTATTTTTCTTTTATAAATTTGTTTTGTTTACAATTTATTTTGTGCGAGCAAGCAAGAGACTTATGTTGACCACGCATTAACATCATTAAGGTACTCATCCACTTTATAGTAACCTTTACTCATTAAAGAAAAATAAGCATTGCCATACAACGTGGCAATGCTGCCATTCTTCTGGGAACGCTACCACAAGAGGCATGCGATGCGGAGGAATTCTACGACGCATTTTAATTGTTCTTAGCTATAAGTTGTATAATAGTTATTTTAGTTTTATTGTATTTAATATTTATATATAATTTCTTGACATGATTGTAAAATGAATAAGATTAATAAGAAATAAATAAATATGAAAAAAAAAATCTACACGGACGAAGTAGCATGGTATATAATCACGCCTTTATCCCCGGAGGATTAGGCAGAGGTGAATTAACACCCACATCATACGTAATAAGGGATGATCCTATTGCCGTCTTCCGGGCACTATTGTTGACTCAAGCCACGCATTTCAGGCTGAGTCTAGTCTGTATAAATCTGTCTGATGTTAAACAGCCCTATCCCTTAGTCGCTTTTTACAATATCGCATGGGAAGAGACGGGGTGTTCCAAATTCTACTCTACCAGGAACCATGCGGCTTTGGTGTGGCATGGTAAGTTTGTATTTCTCACTATCTCATTATAGAGATAATTTGTTTCTTACTGTGTTTGAATTCGGTAACTGTCTCTTGACGGAATTTTAATTAGGTAGATAGTAGATAGGTAGTATTATTTACTAGATATACCTCAGGACACGCATTTTGGACATAAATCACGAGACCAACAAGGCCCTGGCGCGCGCGGATTGCTTTGTAATAATGCTTGGTGAGTTTGAGCTCGTAGCACCCCGTGTTGTCCTCAAAACACACCTAAGAAACGTGTACTACGCGTTTAGAGCACATGTTGAATTGAAAATTTAAAAAAATTACTAACTACCGTATGATTTATTTACCTGTTACAAATTAACAGTAAAGTAGAAAACTATTTTTTTTATACCACTTAGGTGGCAGACAAGCACACGGCCCAACTGATGGGAAGTAGTTACCGTGGCCGTGGCCTATGGACGTGTGTAACACTAGAGGATTCACACTCGCGCTGTCGACCCTGTAAGCACAGAGTTTCTGTGCCGTCAGTGTAGAAGACAAAGCAGGGTCTTTAGTCTTCCCACTAATAGCCCAAATTCTCCAGTGAGCTCTGGCTACCCTACTCACCGCGTGGAATACAACACGAAGTTATTAATGCCGGGGTATTCGGCCCAAAAATAAATATCTACCTACCTTCAACGAAAAAAAAAGAAATAGTTTATATTTTATACCTGACAGTGCTATATTCTCGTAAGTAAGAAAGTAGAATATTTTAATAAACATCTGACAATAATATAGTCAGTAGTGTACGCTTCAGAGATTTTATTAGCACGCTGCTGTGTCCGAAATCGATTCATTTACAGCGTAAATATTAGTTGATATCTTTCTACAATAACAAAATGGATCATTACTATATAAATAAATAAATAATCTTTACAGTGTTCAATATTTGCCAAAGATTTAATTAATATCAATTGTTGTTTTAATAGCGATAAAATTACTAGTGTGTTTACTGGCAAAGTTTTACAATATGCGAAGAAACCCTTTTCATTCTCATAAAAATGTTTTTTTTTTAAATTTAATCGACCGCTTCTTTTGACAGAGTTGAACTAGAAAAAAAACCTGCATCATAAGACAACCTCAAGCTATAAAAGGTAGGGCACTGTCAGACGATGAGCTATCTGTGGTTCATTCTCAAAGCTTAGCTTCCTGCCTCCGGAATAATATTGCTACGCGCAAAGCTCTTAGTGGCCCAGTTATAACTTGGGGGGCGGACTGAGCGCCCGAACGTAAAATCTTCCGCGCCTTTAACGTACGCAACTGCTTTTCCGAATGGAGACGTTCTTAATTTGAACAATACTTTTTCAAAAAGTGTTTTAAATTATTGCCAGATTTCTGTAGAATAAATTTTTTATTACAATCTACTTATTACTAAAAAAATAATTTATTATTTTTTATTCTTAGTTTATTTTTATTATCGGGTGTACATGTACGCGAAAAAACCAAGATGTTGTATAAAAACGTTAAAAACTATATAGCATTATATTTGATAATACAAATAATATTGTACGTAAGTGGAAAACCTATAGATAACAAGGAGACGATAACAGTATCTGAGGACCAGTTGCAGTATTTGATAGAATCCGTGTGTCCAGTGTTGGAGGAGGTTTCCTATGCGGTAAGTCTATTCAATTTGTTTAATATTATTTTCATAAATGTTTCTACTGGTGACTCTCGCTCTGGATCGTTCCTGGTGCAAAGGCTGGCCATCGCAATCCGAGGTGGAAACGCGACAAGTGTGATGGGCACCTTTGCACCGGGAGCGATCAGGGGTTTGTTATTCTATTAATATTGACAAATTATTTAATTAGTAGTAAGGTGACATGAATTAAATACTGAAAATTTAAAAAAAGTAATTTATAATACTGGACATGTCGTAAGAAATATGTAAAGTAGATATATTTTTTAAATTTTTCTTGTACGAGTAAACATTATTTTATTGCAATTATACACCTACCTAGTGAGTATGGTATTAATATAAGTAGCATCATAAAAAGCTTATGGCCATAAATATAAGACTATTGTTAATATATACTGTAAAGCCTTCTTTGATAAATAATAAATAAATTCAAATAACTAATACTAAGTTTGTCAATATTAAGTTGTAAACTGGTGAAATTCAAATAACTAATATTAAGTTTTTCGTATTTCCTGGAAAATTTTGCCACAGAAATATCATTTTTTTTACAATATATTTAAATAGACTATTCAACATATTATTTAATATTATACTAAAAATTATTGCTTGTATGTAAAACCTACTAAAAGTTCATTAAAAAATTTATGTATGTAGATATTAGTAAATTATTATTACTTACTAAAATCACCCGAACTAAGCTAAATACGTGGGTTCACATCAGTTCTGCATCAAGTGGGATACGAACCTGCAACCTCTACATCGGAAATTTGATGCCTTTGCATCAACGTACCGTAGCAAAATATTCAGCTTGCAGAAATCACTAGTCAAAATTGGGTTTGACTCTAACAAATTTCAATAGTAAGTCAGCATCAAAGCGGTCATTGAGGATTTTTGAAAATAATATACCTAATCACCGATGTCTGTATATCTCCGAAGAGATAGATATAGTGCAGATGTTTATGATAGAACACAAAAAATATTTTAATTATTGAATGGACCCGAATAAAAAATATAATTAAGATAAATCAATAATCATGTGTGGTTTCAATATTTGTAATTGCAAGAAAATGCATAAGTTGCTTGATTTGACTACAAGCTGATAACATTATTTATCGTTGAAAGAATTCATTGATGTCACAAATTTTGATGTCATTGACGTTGTTGTATGTCAATTCATTTATTTAATTTCTGCTAAAGTGTTTGTTCTTCGATTTTCAAATACTATATTTTTCGGCCATAGAGGCGAATCTATCGCCATCTACTGGACACTTTTTCATGGGCTGTCTCGTGTTGACCGTCATATACTGAACAGCCCATCCCTTAAGCGAAGAGAGATGGTTACCTACTAATGAGAGATAACATAATCTCACGCCTATATCCCCGAAGGGGTAGGCAGAGGTGCTAGCACCCACATTTCACCAGTTTATGTTTAGGTCCCAATGTAATAGGTGGCGAGCCTATTGCCATTAACCGGGCACTTATAAACCTGCGATAAATACACACATAACATATCACTAATGAGAGAAGACACATATGTATTTATTTACTGGTATTTTTGGAGCACCACTAAAATCTGGCCAAGCCAATCTTATCTCCCAGACGTTACAGCTGCTAAATCGCGATCGGGAAACTAGCGCAGGTGTTACTATGGGGTTTGGGAGTTCACATGGCCGTAGCTCTCATAAACCCTTATACCTGAGTTAAACCAAAAGATAGAAAAGAAGTAAGCGGATCACAGTTGCTCCGAGTCAAATGCGTTAGATATTTTGGAAGCGTCGATAGTCTATTGGTTGGCATTACGAACGAGAGGTGCCGGGTTCACATCCTGGCTAATACACTATCAACGTGAACCCCACTCCTAATACAAGCAATATAGCCTAGCTGGAAGAGTTAGAAGGAATATTAGTAATTTCGGTTCTAAATTTCCTAATATTTTTTTTATTATTGTGGTATAGTCTCTATCACCTTATGTAAGGTATTGAAAAGTTTCGTCATAGTGTGTAATGATTTTCGTAGTCCGATAGCTAATTTTTCTTTATTACATTTTATCAGCTCACTGAGGTTAAATGCAATCATGCATTTAGGCATATCTTTCGACATTTGTAATCTCGATGAACTCATAAGTTTTAGGTATGACATTGTGTAGTAAGATACGTACACACTCGCTTGAATTGATACCAACGATTAACCCAAATTACTACGGTTGATACGTTCAAAATTATCAGACCATTCATACTAGAGTTTATCAATAAAATAGTAGGTACAAAGCACATAAATTTTAAACATTTGTAGACAACGGGGGTCTCTGATGATAAATGTCACTGTGCAGTAGATGGAAATATTAAACAATTAGGTAGTTCATTAATTTTCCTTTATACACAGCCTAGCTAATATGTAACGTTTTATATTTAAAAAGGAATATCTACTGGACTTCTTCTAGAACCCTCGACCTAAGCTGTGTTGGGAGTGGGTTCACGTCATGTAATAGAAACAGCCAGGATTCGAAGCCGGGACCTCTAAATCGTAAGGCTTAACTACTAAACTACTACCGCTAGAAGAACTACTAAATACTTGTTGATGTGTTACTTATTGACTTAGCCAAACAAAAAATATTCTGTGGCATAAATAGTTATCAAATTAGTCAAGGTGTTTATGCCAAATCGTATCCGTGTGGTATAGGAGAAATAGTACAAGTATCACCACCCCATCACATCCGAAGGGTGTCATAAGAGGCGACTAACGGAAAATACGCCGACGATATCACTGCGAGAGAAGGAATACTTGAAATAAACCCTGTACCAACCCGACAGGCCAGCGTGGAAACAGTTGGTGAATACCTCTCTACATTGGGAGAGGCCTAGTCCAGCAGTGGACTGCGATGGGCTAGTTGATTGATGGATTATACCAAACGCCAGCTCTCCCTGGTTGCAAATCGGAACAACCATAAAAAGGAATCTCGTAACCCGATACGGAAGCTAATAAGTACATAATTGATATGCCATTCTAAAGTGGCATATCAATTATGTACTTATTATATGCCATTCTAAAGTGGCATATCAATTATGTACTTATTATATTCCATTCTAAAGTGGCATATCAATTATGTACATATTATATGCCATTCTAAAGTGGCATATCAATTATGTACTTATTATATGCCATTCTAAAGTGGCATATCAATTATGTACTTATTAGCTTATTAGGGCTTCTGCTACGAAAGATCACATACCACCTTTGACTAACACGGAAAACGCACTTTTCAGGAACGAGTTTCCATCCGGGTAACTAAACTGAGAATTCACATTTAGCCGTTAATTAACACTTCCTTAATTAACATGCTCTAATGTAACTCCTCGGTGGCGTAGCGGTAGGACGTTCGACTGCTACGTAGGAGGTACGGGTTCGATTCCTGCTCAGAGCATATATTTGTATGCATGAATATGTATATTTGCATTTGTCTGGGTGTTTCTATGAACCTATAATATGCAAGTATGTATTTACAATAAAAGTATTTAAGTATGTTTATCCGCATTCTACATTCCATAATAAACACAAGCTAGTTATCTATGCTTACCATGGGCCTAGATATCGTTGTGTAGAATGTTGTAGGATATTTATATTTAATTGAAATTGAATAAAATGTAACTATATTAATGTAATTTAATTTTATAAGGAGAAATACTAGATGAGTCATATAGATCATTAATGTGCTTAATACAGCTTAAGATACTTTTTAGCCATTTTGGCTCATGAATCGTGAAATTTAGGAAGAAGCGAGATCTTATAGCACAAATAAGGAAAAAGATCGAAAACCGTAAATACCGTAACTCATTACCATAATCCACCAATCTACCGTAGCAGTCAGTGTGGTGACGGAGAAAGTATACAAGTATCACCACCCATCTCATCCGACGGGTGTCGTAAGAGGCGACTAACGGAAAAATACAGTAAAGATATCACTGTGAGAGAAGGAAAACTCGAAACAAAACCCTGTACTAACCTGTCTTGTCCAAGGTAGAAACAGTAGGCCAAAGCCTCCCTACATTGGGAGAGGCCTATGTTCAGCAGCGATGGGCTAATTGATTGATTGAGTACGGTACGGTAAGGGTAGTTTCATATATTCGAATTTCGAACTTTTTTCCTGCACTTGTGTTATAAGACCTGGCTTCTTCCCGAATTTCATGATTCAAGCTCAACGGGAAGTACCCTAAAATCAAAATCTAATTTAACGCAATCAAAATTTACGTTGCACAAATTCTCACCTCACTTCAGTTTCTTACGGAACCGCCTCCTTCTGCGAGCAAGTAATGCTCGTGAAGGAGGAGGCGGGGCGGGAGCGGCAGCGGGAGCGACGAAGGATCGCAAGACAAGCTGCCCGCGTACGAAGGCAACTCGGGCGTCTGAGGTCGATGAACGACCTCCGCCCCCCATGAGCGCCGGCCTGGGGGTGACAGGTGGAGCCGCCTGTCACCCTGGCAGAAGCAGGCCGCGGCAGTGGCGCGCGTGGCGCGCCTCCCCGTTTCCGGGGACGAGTTGGGGACTCTGTAGTCCCCACACCCGAGAAGAGGGCCAGATCGTGAGAGATGGCCCTGGGTCGGCTGGGGTGCGAGGGATATGCCTGTCGTGCGGCGGTGTGCGTTTTAGTCGGTTCGAGTCCGACATAACCTCCTCCACCGGCTCCGGTGGGGAGGTATCCGTGGGGATTTTGCGCACGTAAAAAAAGAAAAAAAAAAAAAGTATCTTACGGAACCATTAGTGCGCGAGCCCGGCTTGTACTTGATCGAATTCTTCTTCTTTAACTTTGTCTCCGGCATTTTTATGATAAAACTTACAGTTTCGCTGCAATCCCGAACACACATTTTTGTGACCTTTGACCATGAATAAAAAATCGATGAGGACTTTTTAGAGTCCGTGTATCCACCATAAAGGTACAAATTATTGTACCCTCATTCCTATAATTTGGTTTAGATTGGCCGGACTAGACTCTAGAATTCACTTTTGTAATTTTAGTTAAGTATATCCAAATGTACTTAACTAGGTACCTACTTAAAAAAATAACTAACATTGTTCTGGGAACATTAAAATACAAATATTTATTAGTTAAATGGACTTCGAGGTTTTCCTCTAAGGCCTACAGGGAAGCCTGCGTAGTATTTACTGTCTATTTTGTTAATTATCAGATATTTGTATTAATATTCTCTTGATTTGTCTTTTACTTGAACGACTGCTGTTTAATCGCAACCGTCTCTAGAGGAGAGCCTGCTCCTTTTGGTATTTATAAAATAAGAATGAATGCTGCCGTGTGGTACCCGGCAGAGTAGAATTTGGGCTACCCCATTACTTCCCATGCGGTGTCGAACAAGGCGACTAAGGGATAGGGCTGTTTAACACCAGACAGATATATACAGTCCAGACTCAGCTTTAAATGCATTGCTCGAGTCAACAATAGTGCCCGGCAGACGGCAATAAACTCACCCCCTATTACGGGGGACCGAATACAATTATTGGTGAAATGTGGGTGTTAATTCACCTCTGCCTAACCCGCCGGGGATAAAGGCGTGATTATATGTAAGAATGAATGCAAGGAAATAATAAATACACTCGCATGACATGCAAAAAGGTGACCTGAGCATTATCTAGATCGGTCCAAAACACGATGATACTATCTGCGGATGATATCAGTAGGCCGAAATATTGACTGCACTGTCAACTTATTGGTATAACGTAGATAATAGTATGTTGTTTATCCAGTATCGTATTGTATACCTAAACACTTCATGAACTTAATATTTCATTGCGTTTGCCGCAACGTAAATAGTGACGTGGTAGTCAATGTTCTTTATATGACACTACTTGTTTTTAATAAATAATGGAAAAGTAGCTACATAATCAGTTTTGTTCTATTTTTTGATCAATCAAAACAATTATTCAATTGATATAAGTAGCAAAATATTTATATATTTATACTTATTTAGCATCAGTGTGTAGTGGGTAAATATTTACCAGTACTATGTAAACACTTTAAACTACCTAGTTTAAAGATTCAGCTTCAAAATTAGAGTTTAAAAAAATTCTGTAAAACATAAACTCACGCCTATATCCCCGAAGGGGTAGGCAGAGGTGCTAGGACCCACATTTCGCCAGTTTATGTTAGGTCCCAATGTAATACGTGGCGAGCCTATTGCCATTAACCGGGCACTGATAAACCTAACCTAACCCGCGACTAAGGGATAAGACAGTTTAACATCAGACAGTTATTACAGCCCAGACTCTGCCTCAGATGCATGACTCGAATCTACAATAGTGCCCGGAAAATGGCAATAGGCTCACCCCCTATTACGTGGGATAGAATACAATGATTGATGAAATGTGGGTGTTAATTCACCTCTGCCTAACGCCCACAGCTCAAGTCAGCATATATTATACAATAAATGTCTTTCAAAGTAAACAGCTAGTTATTAGAATACAAATTCGGATCGAGAAAGTATCGTTTTGTTTTTTCCTCACCTTTTTTTTTTTTACGTGCGCAAAATCTCAATACTCAATACTCAATACTCAATACATTTATTGCATTCCATAATGTGATAGGTACAGATGTCAGATTAAGATGAAGTTACAATTATGGACCCTGTCGGGCACAGCACAATGTTTGGAGAGAGGGATAATTTACTATTATACAGTTTCATTACAATTTTAATTTTAGATATATATTAAGTTTTTTATACCTTGTCATTTGAAGAGTGATGATATGATACTGATAATGATGTGAGCAGAAGTTTTAATCACTGTTCAAGAGTAGGTATATACAATAAGGGAATTTAAATATAGGCAATATTAACTGATAATAATAAATTTAGTTCTAAGTCGTATTAACTTTTTTAGTTTCATTAAACAACATTAAACATTAAACATGCAAAGTGAACATGAATTAAAAAAAAAATAAAAATAAAATGACAGTATTAAATAACAATTTAGATTTCAATACAAAATACAAAATGTCCATATCAGATGTCAAACAAAATACCATCAAAATCATATCAAAATACAAAAGTCAATTAGCAACGTCAACATAGAATACCAAGGTCAATTTCATATTTATATTTTGAACACATGCAAAGTGAACATGATTATAAAAAATGACAGTATTAAATAACAATTTTAGATGTCAATACAAAATTGAAAATGTTTACATCAGATGTCAAATAAAATACCATTAAAATCATATTAAAATACAAAAGTCAATAAGCAATGTCAACATAAAATACCAAAGGTCAATTTCATATTCAAAGTTCAGTATACTAATAAAATTTTAATTTATTCGATGTCAATATTATATTAATAAATAATTTTTCGTTCTAGTAATAACGTTAATTATAATATGTTTGTGTTAGGATGTATATAATATTTAATGTGATCAATGTCATTCTGAATTTTATTGACTATTTATTTATTAGGTATATTTTAGGGTTGTGACTAGTTTTTATCATCAAAGTATTCCTGTAAGCTGTAGTAGTTTTTACTTGATAGGAAGTTTTTTAACTTATTAACAAAAATGCTAAATTTTTCCTCATTTTTAATGGGCTCGGAATCTAATCTAATTTAATCTCCACGGATACCTCCCCACCGGAGCCAGTGGAGGAGGTTATGTCGGACTCGAGCCGACTAAAACGCACGCCGCCTGTGGGTCGTTTTGGTTGCCGAAGGTGAGGTTGACAGGCATATCTCTCGCACCCCGGCCGACCCAGGGCCATCTCTCACGATCTGGCCCTCTTCTCGGGTGTGGGGAATACAGAGGCCCCAACTCGTCCCCGGAAACGGGGAGGCGCGCCACCGCCGCGGCCTGCTTCTGCCAGGGTGACAAGCGGCTCCACCTGTCACCCCCAGGCCGGCGTTCATGGGGGGCGGAGGTCGTTCATCGACCTCCGACGCCCGAGTTGCCTTTGTACGCGGGCAACTTGGCTTGCGATCCTTCGTCGCTACCGCTGCCGCTCCCGCCCCGCTTCCTCCTTCACGAGCATTACTTGCTCGCAGAAGGAGGCGCCGGCTGCCCACGCATCCGCGCAGCGGACCATCGCCGCGAGCAAGGTGGAGAGCGTGAGAACTCTCACTCCCAGGGGTTTTTCCTCACTTGGATTATTGCAGATTACAGAAATGTACTCTACAGGCATAGTTAATTTATTTATTTTTATTTTATTAAATGTTTTAATTCCATAGCCATGCTATTTTAATGAATACATTTTAAATTTCGTGAATTAAATTTATGAAGCACCTGGGTAGGTAAAATGTTAAAATTTGTTATCTATATAAGGCTCTACATCCGACTCTTTAGACGCTGTGTATCCAAATGTTTCAAAAATCTTGTGCCTGGCTAATCATTTCACAAACTCTATCAGTATATCAGCCTTTACCAAAGTTTCGTAGGAATAGCTCCCAAACGAGCTGGTTTAACAAACAATCTCCAATTTAGAGTATGATTTTAAAAATAGACCATTGCAGGTATTTTGTCGGAATGTCGTTAAATCCCACGAGTGGTAAAATGGCTATTTGTAAAAGTTATTTGATAGAAAACAGAAAGCTTTTGCCCGGAAGGAAGCATTTCTAACACTAGATACCTCAAGCTACTCCCACGAAACATAGTAACGAAATTCTACCTTTTTTCATGCAAAAAGCCTCTTGGAAACGCCCCCGCCGTCCTCCGCGGACGTCTAAGTCGAACTCGATCGCCATCATGGGTGTGAGATTGCCTAAAACATATCCCTCGCACCCTAGGTTGACCCAGGTCCATCTCCGATTTCGAGATGGACTTGAGTGTGGGAACCACAGTGACCCCCCATCTTGCCCCTGGAATGGGAGGGCGTGCATCACTCCGTCACCCGGCCTGCTCCTGCTAGGGTGACAGAGTGACCAAATGAAATAGCCAATCTGTACCTAACAAAATATCTTACACTGTAGATTAATTAACTATAATTAGGTTTGCCATAAATATTCCTTCGCTTCGTTGGTGGTATTTCTGTTTGTTGACACACAGTGTAGGTATCGGCAATGATTCAATCGCAGTTATTGGTTCATGTGCGTATCGCCTGTAGCGTTCAAAACAAAGGTACACATCAACCTGACACATTTGATCTATCGTAGTAAACTTTATTCCTTTACGATAAGACTGATATTTCTGCAAAATTGTTTAACACGCAGATATTCAAGTTTTCTAAACAAAATTTTGGAAATGGTTTCCTTTATGTAAGTTACAATAATGTAGGATCCTGAGTTTTACATTTTTGCCTCGAGTTACTTGGTAGCATTCTGAAACCAAAAACGTTTCTAAAACTAGTTGTCTACCACTCACTCCTACCAACTTTTAACTTATAACCATATCTTGTACCGAAAGCACAAGTTTACTCGAAAATTATATTATTCTAAGTGGGTCACGTCACATATACTGTCCCAGGAGATCTGTTGCATCTGCCTAGGTGCGCCTTAGGAAACTCGACAGTAGCCTGTCGCACAACAGAAGGAATTGGAGCAATAAATGACGGAAACAAATATATAACCTACATTCCTAGACAGATTACGATGTATTATTGCTCGAACAACTCCATTGTATTTTGTATGTTTCTATTAATAAATATTATTTTCAGAAATTCAGTAGCTGCGAAGAGAGCTTCCTTCAATCGCAATTTCTACGAAATCCAGTTCCAGATTCATTCGAGCAGTCACCAGCTGCAAAGATCAGGTGCAGCAATAATAACGACATCAAGTTTCAGGTTCGACGATCACAGAACTGGAAGTTGGTCGTCTTGGTACCTGAGAGAACGAATGACACCGAAGCTGATAAGTATTCTGTAAGTATTTAAGTTATTTCAACTATTATGGTCACTCACATTACAATTAGAGATATCCCGATTGCAAGCACTATGATCAAGGGAGAACAGAAGTACCGACGAGCGGTTAACGATGAACCGATTCCTTTTTTGTTTAAAGAATATAACAGCCGCAATATATATAACAGCCGCAATATATATAACAGCCGCAATATATATAACAGCCGCAATATATATAACAGCCGCAATATATATAACAGCCGCAATTACTAATATTCCCTCTAACCCTTCCAACTAAGCTAAATTGCACACACAGTGGGTTTACGTCAATAGTGTAGTGGCCAAAATTCGAACCCGGGACCTCTCGATCGTAAGGCGGCCAAAATTCGAGCCCGGGACCTCTCGATTGTAAGACCGACTCCTAAACCACCAAGCTACCGATGCTCTAAGAGTAAATATAAAATTACATGCAGGCCTTAGATGTCACCCTCACACTGTGCAGAATATACGAGCAAGAACCAAGCGGTTCGGAGACTCTTTTCTTTGCCGCACCACCAAGACCTGGAATTCATTACCAGCACACGTGTTTCCTTCTTCCTACAGTCCCGGGGCCTTTAAGCGGGGCGTGAAAAAGCATCTGATGAGGCCGCCAAGCTGAGTGCCACCATTGTAGCACTTAGTGTCTGTAATGGTGACCCTCTTTCCTGAGACTTTGCCTTTAGCTTACCATCAGGCGAGGTGAGGTCAAGTTGGCGTGTCCTATATAAAAAAAAAGATCTACACTCTCCCACGTTTAACAAATCATGATTAATTCTAGCCCCCGCAAATAATGCTAATAAGTTAACCTAAATTAATTAAAACTCATAAACTTCTCCCCATTTTCGTTATCCTGATCCAATATTTTTCTTTCTTATTGCAAGCGATCATTATTATATTATTTCCGAGCAAAGCCGGAACCCTGGCCCATTGTCTGTTTGTATGATTGAAACTAGTTACTACATAAATCCTCAGTTCCCTGTTGTCTATCAGAAAGTGGATCAAATTTGTTTACCGATGCGGGTTTTTAAAATCAAGATACGCGAGAAATCTGTTACATTGATCGCTTGGTTTATACCTACCGTTATATGTAAATTGAAGTTGATACCGGGAAATTTGTATGCGAAAAATATTATTGTGTTCCGAATCTGATCCGAAAGTCTATGTAGGTATAGATACAAACTCTTCAGTCGGATATATGTAGTTTTCTATTGTGTTAAAGTTTGTCAAGGAATTTACAATGAGTATTCTGTTTTTATGTTGAATTGAATCTTGGGATATAGATTACTTTATTATATTATTATTGGATAAAATAAATAATTTTTCATTAATATCTGAAAAGATTATTGATTAGTAAAATCAAGTATTTAAAAAAAAATAAAAAAAATGTTTGCTGGGAGAGAACTCATTTTGAGGTAAGCTCGCCTTTGTACATTTACTTTACAATGTTTTTATTAATGATCTCTGTACTGTATGTGTGCAATAAATAATTACATAAAAATAAAAATAAAATCTAGAAATAGAAGAACGATTGATAGAAGACTACGTTTTATAATGGCATTAGATAGGTAGCTGTTCGAAACTGGAGCCACCAGAAAACCACAAACAACACCAATAATCTTGCCAGTGGTGAACAAGTTCATCATAACTTATTGGGAACGAAAAGAAAGCACCAGAAGGTATATTAACTAAATGAAATGGGGCAAATGTATTTGCTTACTTTGTAAAATAAAAAACCATCTAATAATAATTGTCGTGAGAACACAATTTAGGATCTTTCTGAATAAAAATTACGAAGATCATCCTTGACGAATTTTCATATTGTGTCTAAGAAAGCTACAGAAATATGGTATCTTTAATTATGTACTTCTCATGTCTGTAAGCCGTATTTGTTTGGTAGGTATAAGGTAGGTACTTATAACATTTTACTATACTAAAGATTTTATCATTATTCCAGATAAACTTCAGTCTGATAGAACCTTCAAAAGAATATGAAGCAGTCAGTACTAACCCCGTGGCGAACTACACACTATGGAGCACGGACCTACAGTTAGAAGACCCTTTAGAGTGGCGAGGGGGATACATAGTGCCTCAATATAATGAACTGATGATTCCAGAGAATAAGAAATATGACATCAAGGTGGAATTCTTCAAGGAAAATGTAGGATCATACGTGAAAGCTCTATTTACGTGGAATACAACTGACCGTAAGTCTTCCTTTAAACATACATATAATCACACCTTTATCCCTGGAGGGTTAGGCAGAGGTGAATTAACATCCACATTTCACCAATAATTGTATTCGGTCCCACGTAATGGGGGGTGAGCCTATTACCGTATTCCGGGCACTATAGTTGACTCGAGCCATGCATCTGAGGCTGAGTCTGGGCTGGATATATCTGTCTGATGTTAAACAGCCCTATCCCTTAGTCGCCTTGTACGACACCGCATGGGAAGAGATGAGGTGGTCCAAATTCTACTCTGCTGGGAAGCACGCGGCACCTTTAAATATCTGCCACTTTATATAATATTAGCAGTTGCAACCCTTTCAACAGCATCGCGATTTGTGCTGTACTGTACCCACCTAGGGCTAATATATATGAGATTCGATTAGGGAGTCATGAATTCGTTTCTTCTTCATCTTACCATTAATCCCAGTCGTATCCGAAGCTTTCACATCAGAGTCTGGGGTCCGCTTTACCAGTCTAACTGCGGATTTGCCTGTACTTCGATATTTTCTGTGAAGCGACTGCCATCTGACCTCCACAACTCAAAGGCGATATAGACACAGTCAGACCAGTTATTGGACATTATAAGGCTCCAACTACCCATAACGGCCATAGATGTTCGTATGGCAACCGGAACCGATGGATTAACGTACTCTTCGAGGCATGACCAGACCAATGCAAATACACATATTCATGCATACAAATATTTGCACTGAGCGGGGATCGAACCCGCGCCTCCAGCGTAGCGGCCGCGTTCAATACCGCCTCGCCCCGGAGGAGTCATGACTTCGCTCCCTGAGCTAAACCAATAAACTATGCAAAAAGAAATAATATTCGTATTTTAACTAGGCATTGTTAGTTTTAAAAACTTAAGTAAAATAATAGATTTAATTAAACATGGTATATCTCAAGTAGTTAGTGGAAAGACGAAAGAAGCTTACTTTAATAATTTATAATTTTCTGCGAGCGCCACCTACGCGCTCAGGTTTGTCCCTCTTTTTAGTCAATTCAATTCAATTCAATTCATTTATTTCTCAACAAACATAATTCGTGTAGAAATTATAACAATTTAAATACATAGCAATCAATAAAAATGTCAAAAATTTCGATAATAATAATACATGCAAATCAATAAAAATGTAAAATGTCAACCGTTCTTATGTCATGTTAAAATAGATCAACAAAATAATAAAATAATATAATAATCAATTCCAAGTTATGTGATATTATCATTTTTTTTTTTTTTTTTTTTTTAATCTTTATTTACGGAGCTTAGCCACAACATGACTATGTCGCTCCATCATAGCCATTTTGTATACAGTACCAGTAATTTTATATATATTAATACACACATGTCACATAATCATGATACAACAGATACATGTCTTGAGCTGCATCCGAAAGAGGTCTCGCAAGGACGCTATTGCATCCTCCGATATCCATTACGTTAGTTTGCATTAGGTCTGCTCTCCGCTGTTGGTTCCGAACACATTCCATCAGAATATGTTGTACGTCTTCAACCACGCCACATATTTCACAGTTTGGCGAAGGTGACAAACCCATAAGGAAAGTGAACTTTCTAGATGGAATGTGCCCGGACCGCAATCTCATAGCCAACACTAGTTTAGACCTACTATAGGAACATTTATCAATCCAAGGTATAGTCAATGGTTTAGGTTGTATAGTTTTGTACCAGATACCCTTCTCTAATGATCTCTTATCGATATATATATTATCATTCAAAACCCAATAAAAATAAAAAAAATAAAAATTGCAAAATCAACAACAATGTCAATAGTATTATTAGATAAAAATTAAATTGAATTAGGTTTACAAAAAAGTGAAATTTCAATGGTTATGTCACGTTAAAATTCATTAATAAAATACTAAATAAATAAATTAAAATTATCAATTCAATAATCAATTTAAAATTATGTATCATTATGATTCAAAAACTCATCAATGTCATAATAGCATTTTTCTAATAAATACTCTCTTAGCTTTGGCTTAAAAATATTGACACTGGTAATAGTTTTCAGTTCAGTGGGGAGTCTATTAAAGACCTTCACAGCCTGTACCCCTGAACTATGCTTTACAACATTGAGCTTTGGCACAATTACACTGTTTAAGTCTTTTCTGCGACTTTTTAGTCTTAAATCTCTTTCACTATTTGTTTCATATTTGTGTAAATTTTTCATTAGGTTCGTCAACAGCACTAAAATATATAAGCATGGCACTGTCAGAATTTTCAGTTTAATGAAATGAGGTTTACATGATTCAGTCTGACTAATGCGTACAATGGTTCGTATAGCTCTTTTTTGCACAACAAAAGCTGAGTCGATATTATATTCATAGCTATTTCCCCAGAACAATATGCTGTATCTAAGTTTTGATTCAACTAGGGCAAAATACACAGTTTTTAATTGTTCGATTGTTAACTCATCTCTTAAACTCCTTATGGCATAGCAAGCAGAGCTCAAGGAGTTAACCATAGCCAATAACTCTTCTTTCCAATTTAGCATGGTATCAAGTTGAACACCCAGGAATCTGACCGAATCCACCACATGAACATCAGTGCCCAATGACTTTACTCTTAATTCTACATTAGATTTTGACGTAGATTTGAACAGCATACACTTTGTCTTAGTCATATTTAATTTCAAGTTGTTCATTGCAAACCACTTCTCAAAAGTAGATAATGCAGTATTAACCTTGGTTTCAAGATCGTCAATGCTATCACCTGAAATTATTGCATTTGTATCGTCAGCAAAGAACACGAGTTTCATGTCAGGAATCTCATTACAAACGTAATCCGCCAGATCATTTATAAATAAGTTAAAAAAGATAGGTCCCAAGACGGATCCTTGAGGCACCCCTCTCCTTATTATTATTGCTTTAGATTTATACGATTTTTCTGTACCTTCTATGACCACTTTTGTCTCAACAAACTGCTTCCTGTTTGATAAATAAGATTGGAACAACTTTAGAGTTTAGTAGTTAGTTAGTTTCATAGTATAAATTAGATCTTAGTTTAACTGAACTTTAAAGACTACATTCGGGTATTAAAATAAAATAAGAAAGAGTATAGTATTATAAATAAATTAAATCTCTCCGAATACGTATATTCTAAGTACTTAATTTACTTTCAGATACCGACATATGCTTCGACATCGTAAACTCGTGTATTAATTCTGGTGTCTCCGACTACAATATATTGGTAAGTTATAAAAACCGTTTTACGTGCATATATAGCTTAAAAAAAGAAAATAAAGTGAGATTGGAATAATATTACTTAAAAGAGATGGTTGTAAAGCCCCAGAGCTGCGTCTGTTGTACTCTGGTACTCGGGAGATGAATACCTTTAATTTGAGACCCCATTCATTGATACCCCTCCAGCTGTTAGGCCTACATAGGACAACCAAGAAAACTACATGCATACATACGTACGTAACACATTACCCTCGCAGGCGCAGTCGGGTAATCTCATCTCATAAACTCACGCCTATATCCCCGAAGGGGTAGTCAGAGGTGCTAGCACCCACATTTCGCCAGTTCATGTTTAGGTCCCAATGTGGCGAGCCTATTGCCGGGCACTTATAAACTGGCGATAAATACACACATCACTTCGAAAAGCATCGAAAAGTCATTGGTGTGTGCCATGGTAAAACCTGGGATCGAACCCGAGACCTCGTCTCAGCAGTCCACTCACTCACTCAGCAGTCGGGTAAATATAACCAAATTAATAAATTTCAGGCGGATTCCAAACCACAGAAGTTCTTATCCAACCTGTCGTTAAATGACGCTTGTTATGTGCAATTGACGGGTCTGTACGGCGTCACGAAGCTTGACTACCGGACTCCGGCGTGCGAAGATAATTCCAACTGTACTACTGTCAGTAAGTATACAGTTACATACCTCTCCCTTCCTTCCTACAAAACATGTTTATTATAAAATACCGCGAAGGGACCGCGTTACAAAATGGTGGTCGATCAAACCAAATTAATTTATTTGTTCCTTTATGTATGTGTATATGTGTATAAATGGTCCCCATAAATAATTTCTTTTTAGACTTACATAACCTACAAAACCATGGTTAGAGCTCCCCTGGACAATTTAATATGGGTCAGACGCATACTAAGCTTGTCTCCTCTTACCTTTTTGTATTAAATAGTTTAAAAGTATTCCTGGGTTTCTTTCTCTCTCTTTTTTCTCATGTTTTGTCGTCAACTATTTTAAATATTTAACTGCCAGATTAATACCAATACTAGGTAAATGATAGGGGGATTTTTTTTTATAGAATATTAGCAACAGCAATTACTAATATTCCCTTTAACCATGCTATCTAACCTGAATTGCTTGTACTAGGAGTGGGTTCACGTCGGTAGCGTAATGGCCAGAATTCGAACCCGGGTCGGCCTACTCCTTAACCACTAAGCCATCGACGTTTTAATTGTAGTAACTAATTAAATCTTGTCAATTATATTATGGGTGCCATCGCTATGCAGATTCTGGTGAGTCAAACATATATAATAGCTATCTACACAATGTATATTTGTTTGTAACAGGTAACAGAGATCCAGAGATTCCACAGGAGGTTTTTATACAAGCAGTAGAGAATAACGAAGACACGTGGAACGTACATGTGAATTGGACGGAACCGAGGTATCCAGTGGAACTGTACAATGTCACACTGCTGCATAAGAATAGGAGCATTGTGGTGGCAGGGGTGAGTAAAAGCTAAATAATGTTATTTGTATGATGCAGGGTTTTCAAAAGACGCCTTCCATTCATACACCCACAGTTCTCACAAGAAACTGCATATAAACGCCATTAGTTACTTTTAAGAATACCTCTTACTTCGTAAAAGTAACCAAATAGTTTCTGATGCAGCCGTAATGATTATTCAGTATTAATGGTTATTCTGCCCTAAATTCATAATTTCCGTTATATGACAACGGTGTTTTTATATATGACACGTCAATTAGACTTCGTCCTGCCTGATGGTAAGCTAAAAGCAAAGTCTCAGACAAGATGATCACCATTACTTAGTTATACTATGTGACAATGGTGACACTCGCTTAAAGGACCCGGGACTGTAGGAAGAAGGAAACACGTTAGCTAGTAATGAATTCCAGGGCTTAATGGTACGACAAAGGAAAGAGTCACCGAACCGCTTGGTTCTTGATCGGATATTCTGCACCGTGTGCGGGTGACTTGCACATGTTGTCCTGTGTAGGTCCTAAATCTAAGAATATGGGTCGTCGCTTTATTTCCTTACTTGAACTCAAGTACTTAATGTCAAAAGGTCTATCCCTAATAACACGATTCCTTTTACAGGATATAACTGAAGTAGTGTTCGAGGACGTTTCTGGCACAGGCCTATACACAGTAGAGTTACGCGCAAAACTAGGGCGTAAAACCGCAGTGACCAGTAGACGAGCTATATTCCCAGGTAAATATTGCACCTCACATCACACATCGTACATATTTTGTATATGTAAACAACTTACATCCAATGGTATTATTAACAGTAAACTTCTTGAATTAACACAAAAAAAATGGCACATTAGCCATTTTGTGAAAAAGCTTTTCAACCAATACCATGAGTCGCTTGAGCCCTTCGTCATCATCATCATGACGACGTGTTTTCCTGATTGTATCCGATACCACATTGTATTCGGAACTCAGGGTCCGCCTACCGGCTCATCCTCATCTACTTCGTAAGATCTTGGGCGTCTATTGCGACTCCAAGCTAGGATTTCTTAGGCCAACCCCTTCTACCTGGACCCGTCAGAGGTGCCATTGCCGTTTGAGCTTGCGATTGGTTCATTGGCGTGCTTCCGCCGTTATGCCTTGTGCTTACATTCAATTCCTCCAAGGCACTCAGATTGTGAAAACTACGCTACGTAAAAGCACGTAGCGTAGTTTTCGCAGCCTGAGTGTCTTGTAACTAGGTTTACTGGCCACTATACAGTGTACATATCTTGGATCTAAGTTGCGTGACAATCGAGGCCCGTGGCTTATTTTGAAATAATCTATTCTTGGTGAAGTTGAGCTCGTCCACCATCATAGCAACAGTTCCTATCCTCAAAAGACACCCAAGAAACGAGTACTGCGTATATAGCACATTTTGAATTCAAGATATTCGTCCCGAGGCATGTCCTTACCGCGTGTGTGCGACTCACGTGTAACGGTACATAGCACTGTGCAGGTTCGCGGGTGCAGGACGGATGGGCGGCGGCGCGCGGCGCGACGCTGGGCGCTGCCGCATGCGCCGCCGCGGGACTACTGCTCGCCTGCGCCTGGCGCCGAGGCCGCCGCGCGCCCCGCCTGCACGCACCAGAGGTATATGTGCCCCCAACCTAGTTTTGGAGAATATTTCTTCCTTTTTAAGGAACCGCGATAGCCTAGTGGTATGGGTAATGGACTGCTGAGACGAGGTCTCGGGTTCGATCCCAGGTTTTACCATGGCACACACCAATGACTATTCGATGCTTTTCGAAGTTATGTGTGTATTTATCGTAGGTTTATAAGTGCCTGGTTAATGGCAATAGACTCGCCACCTATTACATTGGGACCTAAACATAAACTGGCGAAATGTGGGTGCTAGCACCTCTGCCTAACTCTTCGGGGATATAGGCGTGAATTTATGTTATGTTTTTAAGGAATACTATAGAATACGTAGAAGTAACACCGATAGGAGAATATTGGCAGGTGGGACATCCTCTGTGGTGTGGGGGTAGAGAACGCGACTGCTACGCAGCGGGAGCGGGTTAGATTCGCACTATTGCAAATATTTTTATGCATGAATATGGGTATTTGTAATTTGCATTGGTTGTACCTCGGAGAGCACGTCAAGCCTTCGGTTCCTGTTGCCATATGGACTATAGCGCAGTCTAGCCCGACTAGTCTATTTCGCTTCTGTTCAGCATGATTTAAGAACCCCGTCACACTAGGCCTTTGTTCAGTGTAGTGAATGTATAAGCAAGGCTGAAACAAGGTGAAAGAAACGAAACCCAACGCGTCCGTACAGGCTGCGACAGTCCTCCTCACGCCTCGACGCGCCGTACCTTTGAAGTTACCAACTCATGACGGATCGGACGTGCCACGACAGGTCGCGACAGGCCGCTACAGGCGCGGCCGTTCCCACGGCGCGTTGACATATCGAAGCGCGGCGCAGCCTGTCGTAAAATAGACCGTGGGACCCAAGCATTGCACATAGAATTACCTCGAAGCATTTAATAAATATTTTTAACATTTTACATTTAACATAAAACAGGACGAGGTACCACCGAAAAAAGGCGACATAGACGGAACAAACACTCCCCTGGAAACAGAAGACGTGTGGGAGGTGCGCTCGGACAAGCTGCTGCTGCACGAGGTCATCGGCGAAGGAGCGTTCGGCGTTGTGCGGCGCGCCACGATGGCGCCAGACGGCACAACCGTCGCTGTCAAAATGCTCAAAGGTTGGTTACGCTATTCAACCTATATTATGTCTTTTTCTCCAGAACGCCCAAGATATTCTGAGCCGTTCGAGGCATGAGAGTATGTCTCAGCCAATCTCACCTCCCGCAACAACCTACAGACGGTGCGCGTTTTAGTCGATTGGAGTCTGACGTAACTACCCTCGCCGGCTGTGGCGGGGGGTGAGGGGACATGTTTATCCGTAGGGATTTTGCGCACTATAGAAAAAGAGACCCAAGGTGACCTCATCTATAAACCCGTACATCTGCTGATTGATTGGACGGAGCTATGATGCAGGCTTTTCTCTTGAGGCTCAAAGGCTTCCATAAAGCCAAGCTACATAAGCTAAATCTACAGAAGGAGTAAGTGGACCTCGAGTGGCGATATGAAAGCCTCGGGTACAACTGAGATGATGATGCTAGATGTTAAGTGTAGGGTATCTTATTATATTGTACACGGGTTTAGGTATTTGGAAATAATCCAATCAATCGAGAGTTTTGTTGTTCTTCCCGATTATTAACCGTAAATCCTACTTTAAGATGATACATGCATACTTACTTAGGATTCTTTGTATTTTCCCGTGGTCTACCCAGATGAGCCATGAGAAAATATAATTTTCCATAGTCCGCCTGGACTACAGGCAATAAAGTGATTAGAAACAGAAATATACTGAGCGATCAGTTTGTTGCAGAGTTCCCGTCGCTGGAGGAGATCCGCTCCTTTAGGTCGGAGATGGAGCTGATGAAGAGCGTGGGCGCGCACCCGCACCTCGTGAGCCTGCTGGGCGTGTGCAGCGGCCGCAGCCCGCTCATCGTGGCCGAGTACTG
Source organism: Eilema griseolum (assembly GCA_963662185.1). Classification (NCBI taxonomy): domain Eukaryota; kingdom Metazoa; phylum Arthropoda; class Insecta; order Lepidoptera; family Erebidae; genus Eilema; species Eilema griseolum. The sequence goes on along the minus strand of OY759248.1, from coordinate 18,288,465 downwards.
CACCCGGGGCGACTTGCTCACTTATTTGAGGTACGTGTAGTACCCAGCAAACTTCGTGATAATGTACCATTTTCGTGTTGAAATTCCCACGGATACCACCCCTGTCAGCCAGCGGGTAGTAATGTCTTGCCAATGCGCTTTCTGCTAGTCACAAAGACATGCCGAAAGCTTTCGGGCAGCACTAAATAGGGCCGCTCCCGATTCGATTGAAGTTGATTGTAGGCAGCAGCTTCTCCATCTTGGGAGAGAGCTATTGCAGTCTCCGTTTGCCAGGGTGCATGATCTCAATCATCATCCCATCCAGCCCATGCAACTTATTTATCCTTAAATATTTGAAAATCATAATGTGAAGGAACGAAAGGAACCGAGTGGTGATATGTTATAATTCATTTACTAAACCTCTTTCGTTTCTTTTTGTTTCTAGATGTACGTGGGACGTAATGGTTTCCAAACGCAACGCTAAGTACGTTTATAATAATATTGACGGATCAGACTACAGAAACGATCTGTTCAAATGCAATATGCAAATGGAGAACTCCAATCTAGTCGTTAATAAAATGTATGAACTTCAGGATATCTGCGACAAAGAACTCACTACCACAGACTTACTGTCCTTCTGCAGACAGATCGCTATGGGTATGGAGTTCTTAGCAGCTAATCGAGTGGTTCATAGGGACCTAGCAGCAAGGAATGTATTGGTGACAGCAGATAGGACGCTAAAGATAGCAGATTTTGGACTGTCCAGGGATGTGTATGAAGAGAATCAGTACAAGCAGAAAGGTAATGGGAAGATGCCTATTAAGTGGATGGCGCTGGAATCGTTGACGAGAAGGATTTATACTACGCTGAGTGATGTGTAAGTATTATATTATTAATAGGTTTAAAAGTGGAAACTCCTATTACCCGAGAATCGAAAATACTAAATTGAAGTGGATAAAGTCAAAAGAAGGAAATACCTAAGTAACAAATATTTCCCCTACTGTATAATATATCGTCTTAAAATATGAGATGCTGCTGTTATTGGAGTTTATAAAGGAGAATCTGTACTATATTTGTAATAGGCACTAGTCACTTTAACTTGACTTTATATCACCAGTATACTTGAGTTAGTATTACATGGCAAACACAGAGAGGAGGCGGTCTAAGTAACTGTGCTTGTGAAGCTTCTCTTAGCCTCTTTGTTTCCAAATATAAATTCTACTCGATGCTAGGTGGGGTTATGTTGTATCTGAGTACATCTCTGTTACATTTAGGAAGTTCTAGTGTGAGATAGTTATATCACACTATAGTCTAACGAACTTCCACTTTGTTATATTACTTAACCACATCGGCATAGAATGAGGACAGTAGTTTTTGTTTTTGATTGGTAGATGAATTATAAAGATGTGGGTAGGACGTGAGATCTAAACTTTCTGCACTCAACTCGCAAAGTAGTTATAACACCTCCTCTCTGTCTATGCACTGTGGTTAGTACGACTAAACTAATATACTTGGTTTTTGTTCTGCCAGGTGGTCGTTCGGTATAGTGATGTGGGAGGTGGTCACGGTGGGGGCAGCCCCATACGCGTCAGTTCCTGCCGCCCGACTACCACGCCTGCTGCGAGGGGGGTATCGCATGCCGCGACCTGCCAACTGCAGCTCGGAATTGTAAGTGATCACTTGTAAATCAAACTTACCTGTGGGCCATCAAGAGCAGTGGCCGGAGTTCATATCTCTCAGGACGTATATCTTGGATCGAAAATGTTCTCTACATGCGCTGTACGCGTTTCTTGAGTGTTTTTTGAAGATAGTACGGGTTGCTACAGCTGTGGACGAGCTTAAATTCACCAAGCATAGATTATTACAAAACAATCGCCTAGTTTGTCACGTGACTTAGGACCAAAAATGTACCGTGCAGTACTAGAAATATTGGCGAGCATGTTTGTCTCCAAATAACTGTGAACATTATCTACCGTAGATAAGATCCAAAATCGTTTGTAATATCTTGCCTATAAAGCCGCTGCCGGACGCTGCTCTTTTAGTGGAGATTAACCGTTTGTCGTCGTGTTGTCGTGTTGTGCAGGTACGACATAATGCTGTCGTGCTGGCGCGAGGCGCCGCGCGAGCGCCCCACGTTCGCGGCGCTGCACGCGCGCCTGGACGAGCTGCTGCAGCGCGAGAGCGCGCACGCCTACCTCACGCTGGAGCACGAGCCCGACGCGCCGCGCGCGCCGCCCACGCCGCGCCCCCACCGCTACCTGCGCATGCTCATCAGGTACCTCCTCATACTGATTATCCACCTAAACCTCTGAGTGCTTTTCAGGTACAGACTCCTCATATAGATTATCCACTGATACCTCTGGGTGCTCTTCAGGTACTGTCTCCTCTGTATACTTTATAATTTACGGCGGTGTAGTATCCGTAAGGAAACCAGCGACGGAGCCAGCGGAAACCAGCCGTATGGGACCATCGGGTAACCGGGGGCGAGGTAGCCTCTAGCACATCCCCCGCACACCACGGCTGACTCAGGCCCAGCGAAGGTCCCCTCGGGTGTGCTCATCAGGTACTGACTCCACGTATATCGACTTACGAGCCAATACCAAGAAGTAAACCAGCACCAGAATCCCATCAATTGTTTAGCGGGAAATGTTTGCTTTTGTCCGTAGGCGAGTATCCTGACAGAGCCAATACAGAGAGGAGGTGTAGTGTCTAAACATCTATGAAAGAACGCGTGACACTTTACTGTACTTACCAACGCTATGCGCACTTAGCAATAGTCAAAATAGAACTGTTAACTTCTAAGAGTTGCTATTTTAAATTAATAGTAATCCTTACCTAAATCCTTATCCGTGTGGTGACGAAAAGTATCACCACCCCAAGGATGTCGTAAGAGGCGACTAACAGAAAAATACGCAGACGATATCACTGCGAGAAGAGGAAAACTCGAAATAAAACCCTGTACTAACACGTCTGGCACAAACCTCCCAACATGGGCAGAGGCCTATCTCCAGCAGTGGACTGTGATGGGCTAATTGTTATCGTTTTGTTCTCTTATTCAGAAACATTTGTTCCGCAATAATTATATGTTGAACAAATAATAACACTAGTTTTCTATAGCAGGAGCAAGCCGTCTTGGTCTTTAAGTGAAAACTACGAGCGGCCACTGAAGCCTTCTCAGAGCAATCACTACACTTCCCCACCACAAGTACAAGCCAAGGTACCGGCCGTATAGTCACACTGTGCGAACAAGAGTTGAACACTCGGCGACTACGATGCATAGGCTCACCTTAATAATTCTGCTTCTAGTAAACTGTCGTAGCTTTGAACACGAGTTGATGGGTGCATTTTGTGCACCTGACTTAGTATTTTAGACATTAGTTAATTTCTCAAATGTTCTTACTGTGACAGTTGATTTTGAACTGATATTGTATTTGAAACTCCCTGAGGCCTACCTTGAAAAGTACATCCGAAATTACGGACAGAAAGTTAAGGCAATCGGTACCACTAAAGGGCAGATCTTTCGGGCTAAAAAATCCGAAGTACTATGAAGCTCATAGTTATTTCATGCTACGTCTTTCGTGTTTCGAAGTTTCGCATGTATGTTTCATGGTAATCCCACTTTCCCTGTTGCCGTTAGATACTTCATAGTTGTAGTATTATATGTATTATAGTTTTAGTACAAATTCGAGAGTTAAAGCTGTGATATGTATATGTACTTAAGTAGTTTTTAAATAGTGTATAATACATAAGTATTAAGTTTGGAAATCTGTATGAAAATACATTAAAGCCTCGGTCACTAATCTCCCACATAGTAAACTTTTTTTAATTGGCCACACTTTTGTGGAATAGTTTTTAATTATGTAAGTTTGTACAGTAGATAGCAACTCGAATGCCTTAGTATTGCCTTACTTCGTAACTAATTGGTAGATTCGTACGAGTACCTGTTGCTAATTTGACTTAAAAATACATTTTATATTTTTATCTAATATTTTTATTAGTTAATCGTTACCTTCAGATAAGACCTTCTTTAAATATATATTAAATAAAATGAATTAATGTTACACATTTTGTGAACACAGTTGTGCTTTTGCCACAGTATTTATTATTAGACCTGACCGGTTTCGCATTACGGTATCCTCAAAGGTTGCACCGAGTGCCAACAATCAACAGTATATATAGTATGAATTAATGTACTTTTTATAGATAAATGAGCATCAGTTGCCTACGTTCATAATATTATTACCTAAATATAACTAGAATGCCTAGAACATTTATGTCTAAGCATGTTGCTTAAACGGTAGCAGTACTTTTTTAAGCTATTTGACAGATCTGTAATTTTTAACAATAGAATATGGTTCTGTATATTTTAGATAGTAGTAAAAAATTGCCAAAATAGGTGCTGTGTTTGTAATAAAAAAAAATTCAATAAAAATATTTTATTAATTTACGTGTTTTACTTTTAATTTTAAATATGTGAGTATTTTTATAGATTTAAAATCCGCAGTCATATGAAAAAGTTTCTGTCTCCAACTCTAATTGAACCAACTTAAGTACCTATTTCTCATTTTTATCAACTTTCGGGAAAGCAAAAGTATACCGTACAAACAACCCTTTAGTTTCGTTACCCCTCCTTTTCACCTAAGTATAAAAACAGACAGATATATACAGCCCAGACTCAGCCTCAGATGAATGGCTTGAGTCAAGAATAGTGCCCGGAAGACGGCAATAGACTCACCCCCTATTACGTGGGACCGAATACAATTATTGGGGAAAAGTGGGTGTTAATTCACCTCTGCCTAACCCTAACCTCCGGTGATAACGGCGTGATTATATGTATGTATGTACATATGTATTTGAAGTTTTATTGGGTAATTACTTTCTCTCATAGACTACGTGCGATCGTTATCGACGGAAGAAAAACTCTTATATAGATATATTAACTTCGTATATTTTACAGCAATATAACTTATGCTAGATACAAAAATATCCATATCATCACACCTTGCTAGCGTTGTGGTGCCTCTAGACAACTCCATTCATTAATTTGTGTGTTCCAAGCGCCTTATCAACGATACTTAATCACACGCTGTTGCGATAAAATTATAAAAATGCATTATATTTTACAAATCAGAAATCTTATCATTAATAGGGTAGAACACACAAATTCCATGACCATTCTTGTTACTTTAATCTTACTAGAGATATACTAATTACGTTAAATAATCGATAGTTGTAACTTGGATGATAATATGAATTATTATCTGCAACAATGTTGAATAGGTAGTTTAGTTCAACAAACGACAAAGTACCGTAATCAGAATTAAATACAATAGGACGTCCTCAATTAACAATGAGCTAAACACAGGAGCATCATATTCTCACGAAGTAAACACCTTAACGTTATATGATATGACTAAACCAAACGATTCTATTTAATTTATATTATATCACACATAATTTGGATGTATATTTGTAACAATGATTAAAAGAATCTCTAACATATCTTAAATAGATACATATATTATACACACTTTTTATTTTTTTTATTAAAAAAAAACCTCTTATTCATAAGCACAGCAGGAATATACCCCATTAGTTTAAAAAGTACAATATACGTGGAATGCATATAACCAAAATTCTTGCTAACATTTCTTTGATTGACGAAGAGGTTCAATCCCTCCTAGATAAGAGACACTTCGTTAGTAAAGGTTTTCAAGTATTACGTAAGCAGATTTATTACAATTATTTAACCCCCCTCTCCCCCTTGTCAACAAAAGTTACCAAATCTCTTACTCCCCCCCCCCCCCCCCATGCTTATGTAAACATAGGTACCTATATGAATATTTCTTTTTATGTAAGTTTTTTAGGGTAATGCATGCAATATTATGTGTGAAAAGGGAAACAACTACTGCTTACGTAATCATTATCTAAACCCCCCCCTGCCATCAAAAATACGCAATGCAAAGACCCCACTCCCACCTTTAGTGTTTACGTAATACAAGAACGGGACCTAAAATAGAATACTCAATGTATGGGACAGACACGCATTTAACGTTTATGAAAGTCGTAAACATATGTCAATCCTATAGTTTTGATTATATTCCAATAACGAATTGCCACTTTTCTAACGGGCTGAAAGGCTGATAGGCCTTTCATTAATCTCTAAAGTTATAAGAAATGAGCAATATGTAGTTTGAACTGCTATTTTATGCTTATCAATAACGAGTACTCAACAAAAGATTCATAAGCGATTGTAACAAATATTATATTTACTAAGTTTTATAATATCGACTTACATATTTTTACTTTATCAATTTACATGTTAGTTAATAAGATGAGCCTAAATTGACATTTCTCCATTAGCCTTTCCTTATCTATTTTCTACTTTCAAATTAGAGGTAGGTAGTTGTTACATAATTCAAATGAAACATACCAAATTTATTTTCCAACTATTTTCAGTCTCAAAACGATAACAAAATGTGGCAAGAAAGCCTTAATTATGCATAAAATCGATAATAATTCAAACAAATACTAATTGTCATGTACTCGACTACGCGCGTTTAATACTTACACCCTTATAAAAGTGAGAATTCTACACATCGACATAAACGTAATTTACAATTTTAAAACAAAAGACTGCTCTCTATACATTATTGATAATAATTTTTATGTATAATTGTTTTAATATTCGATGTCAATTTTGAAAAATTTAGACTTGATATCGATAGCATACAAAACGACAAAATACTAGAGACTTCGTTATTACTAGACGAGAGAAACCACATAAATACGAGAAACGACACAATTTATTTATCTATAATTCTTTCTTTAACTGTCTATTGCAACTATGTGCAATGACAGTTTTTATAAATCTATACAAAATATAGCTTTATTGCTGTGGATAATATTGCTCTGGAAACATTATTAATTCCTAATGAAGACACCCAATATATCTATATGTATCATCATATACCTGTTGAATAAATTTTATGAATTTCAATGTCAGATTTGTTACAAAAGAAACTTGATATTTGGGAGAATAATCACAGAAGAATTTTTAAGTGTCAACATTATTAATAGGCGGGATTAAAACCCGTTCCATTTTCTAAGATAGATACGATTTCTTCTTTTTTTAAACTTTGTTAAAAATGAAAAAATGTGAATACTAATCCAAATCTTGCTAACATGTTTAGGAATGATGTATATGCCTTTATCGAGAGATCAAACTTTTATACAAAGCTATTTTATTATAACCGAACTTAATACACAAACTTAACTTTGGCTGTTAATACTTCGAGCGTCCGTTCACTGACAACTGTTCACAATAGCATCATAATAATATACAATGGACTTATTAGTACTTTATTATTCGCAACTTTACATAAGTACAGGTTTGAATTTGCCTTGTAACATACGGTTGAATTTACTAATTTACAACTTTTTATTATACCACTTAGGTGGCAGACAAGCGCACGGCCAATCTGATAGAAAGTGGTTACCGTGGCCTATGGACGTGTGTAACACCAGAGAAGCCACACTCGCGCTGCCGACCCTGTTAGCACAGAGTTTCTGTGCCGTCAGTGTAGAGAATAAAGCAGGACAAGCCTTTAGTCGTCCCACTGACAGCACAAATTCTCCAGTGAGCTCTGGCTACCCTACTCACCGCTAGGAACACAACACGAAGTTATTATAACCGCATTATTCTGTAGGGCGACTCATTGCCAACGTCAATTATAGATCTACCTCATAAAAAAAAATGTTGCATTACATATATGGTAGACCAGACTTTTTATACAGTGGAAGACTTTTTAAAGAAATATGCATGTCATTCGTACCACTGCAGAAATGCGTTGTAACGGCTGCGCCATTACTGTGGCTGCAATATTTTTTTAGTTGCTAAGTAGATATTGCTTTGTATACCTAATAATCTGTGTTTGCATGCCAACTTTATGACGAAATGTGCTTGATCACTATATCTTTTATTTTCATCTTTTGTTACAATAAATGCATTTGATTTGATTTGATTTGATTTGTTGTACCACATTACAAAGAAATAAATGAATTGAATTGAATCGAAATAATGATACCGCGATAAGACCGTCCATTGTACAATTCACTACCTAGTACTGTCCTTTATGTATGTATCCTATGTTTGGTGTGCAATAAAGTGTATTTATCTTATCTAATGCTTTTAAAAATGTATTAGAATCACAGTTAAGCCCCCCTTAGTTTATTAATTGTAGATGCCCGAACCATAAGCCTGTGCATACAGTAATAATTAACAAAATCAATCTAATACATACAAAATTGTGAGACTTGTATATTTATCATTATTTTGGATACTTATGATAATATTCCTATTTATATATCAAATGTAATCTAAACATTTGATATAATAAATATTACATTGATTTTTAATTTCAACTGTATAATTCCTGCGATCCTAAATGTAAATATATTAGAACAGTTGTTTGGTCTATCGAACTAAAGGTACTAGAGTAAAACAATTTGCTTGATAACCAGCGACGAAAGTAGCTAAACACACAATTGAATCATAAGATTCGTTTGCTTTTCATTTTTTGTTGCTTTTTTTCTCTAAATAAGAATGTTTGATGTTCAACTTAGTGCATTCAGAAACATTTGGCTGATTACGTTGATACAAGTTTTATTTTTTTAATACCACTTATTTGGCAGACAAGCACACGGCCCACAGAAGCGGTTACCGTGGCCTATGGACGTATGTAACCCCAGGGGTGTCACACTCGCGCTGCAATTTTCTTGGATTTTCTCAACAGGCAACTAATCAAACAATTTTGAACATACTTCGTGACGTAGTTCAAGGCAAATTCTTAACAGTATCTGAAAGTACAGTACAGCGACTTGAAGTCAATTTAAATGGGCATGACCAGTCTTCTGAGTATGTTACCACGCGATGTATGCGGGGGACTGATCTTGTACTTATTATATAGGCTTTTAATTTATGCTGACAATCAACGACCTATGTGAGTTCGATGTCCGCTCAGTGCAAATGTCAATTTCCATTAGTTTGGGTGCTTCTATGTTGAATATGCATGTATGTATTTACAATATACTTTTATAGAGTAGTTAAAACTGTTTATACAATGTGAAGATTATACATCAGGCTATAGACTTGTTCTGAGGGGTAGACATGACGCTCTAGAAAATTGAATTGAGACGATCTTACCCGAACTCGCAGTTAACTTCCCGACGTGCCTAGGACACACCAACTTGACTTCAGCTCGCCTGATGGTAAGCTAAAGACAAAGTCTCAGGAAAGAGGGTCACCATTACAGACACTAAGTAATGTTACAATTAAATTAAAAGTCGAGTACAGTGATTGGCAAACATCTTGGCAATGTACTCTAGTAGCTGCAGCAGCAGAATGAGTTTTTAGGTCTTTTAGATGGCAAGCACGACGGTGAAGGCGCGCCAATCAATCACAGGTAAACGGGCTCACATCATTGGTTGACCAGTCCTTTTATTGGTCCGTATAGCACACATGCGCGAACGTCCCGTTGTTTGTTCAACAAGTTTGCCGGCACTACAGTGTACGGTGACTTCAGCTAATACGTAGTTCCAGAACCGTAGCAGTTGTGCGGAGGGCAGACAGCTCGGCCGGTCAGTCGATGGGCGGCGGCTGCGCCGGGATGCTGGACGGCGGCGCCGTGAGGTAGCCCGCCGAGTGCGGCGCCGCTGTGGGGACACTGCTGTTAGTACACGCACTACTACCGGCAGTAAGGAGATTCATTCAACCTAATTCAAACGTAGGTTGTTCGAACGATCGAACGGATTTGACAGTTGTGAAGAATTCGTGGTGAGATTTGAAAATTCGGTGACGTCACGTTAGACCATGCGCAATTGAAATCTCGCCGTGAATTCAGCTGTCGAGTATGTTTGATTCTTCGAAACGTTCTTACGGCATGTGGCTGCAGATCATCCGCGCGTTGTCGTTTTAATTTTTTTTTTTATACCACTTACGTGGCAGACAAGCGCACGGCCGACCTGATGGAAAGTGGCTACCGTGGCCTAGAGACGTGTGTAACACCAGAGGAGCAACACTCGCGCTGCCAACCCTGTAAGCACAGACTTTCTGTGCCGTCAGTGTAGAAGACAAAGCAGGCAGCTTTAGTCTCCACACACAAATTCTCCAGCGAGCTCTGGCTACCCTACTCACCACTAAGAACACAATAGGAGGTTATTATAGCCGTCGTATCCTGTAGGGCGGAGGTACTGCCCCAGTTGGACTTCCCAATTGGGCGGAAATACCGCCGTGTCCTACCTCCTAAAACCTCCTACCTCCTCCCTACCTCCTTTGTATGATGCAAGGTTTTCAAAAGACGCATTCCATTCATACACCCACAGTCCTCACAAGAAATTGCATATAAACGCCATTAGTTGATTCTATGAATACCTTTTACTTGATAAGAGTAACCAAGTGGTTTCTGATATGATCAGTATTAATGGTTGTTGTTACTATGTGACAATGGTGACACTCAGCTTGACGGCCTCATCATATACTCTCACGCCCGCTCAAAGGACCTTCTGTAGGGGGGAGGTACTCTCCTAGGCAGAGTGCTCAATTTTCACAGCAATATAGCGAGTTGTACGTACCGGTGAGCGAGTTGTGCGCGGGCGCGGCGGTGATGAACAGGTCGTGCCGCTGCGCCGCGTAGTGCTCCCACACGGCGGACGCGGCCAGCACGCCGCGCACGCGCTCGCCGTGCGCCCCCGAGCGGGCCATCGCCTTCAGCGCCGCCACCACCTGCGCCGCCGCGCTGCCGTCCAGACGCGACTCCAGCAGCGACAGCAGCGAGCCTATCAGGTCCGTCTCTAACGCCTATAATACACAGCAAACATTTTAAGTCTTACTCATTTTAAGTACTTCGTGTCTTTAATGGTGACCCTCTTTCCTGAGACTTTGGCTCACCATCAGGCGAGGTGAACTCAAGTTGGCGTGTCCTAGATAAAAAAAACCTGAAAGAGCACGAGTATTTGGGTGTTGCCACATCAATCTGTAAGTCGGTACACATACTAATTTACTAAATTTTACTCTCAATGTTACCAACTCTGAGAAAAAATGAAAATGGCAGTAGCGTTCCGAATAGCCGACATACCGAACTAAAAGAATAATATGTGGATCTTTTTTTTACGTGCGAAAACATCCCCCCGGATATCTTCCCGCCGAGCTGGTGGGAAAGATTATATCAGACTCTAAAAGACTAAAAAGCACGACGCCTGTGAGTCATTGGTGGTTGCCGAAGGTGAGGTAGACAGGCATAACCCTAGCACCCAGGCTGACCCATGCCCATCTCTATCGATCTGGGTGCGATGACCACAGGGTCCCCAACTCGTCCCCGGAAACGGGGAGACGCGCAATGCGCGCCGCCGCCGCAGCTTGCTCCTGCTAGGGTGACAAGCAGCTCCCCCCTACACCCACAGGTCTGCGCTCATGGAAGGCGGAGGTTATTTATTGACCTCTCCAATAGGTTGACCTTGGGCTACAAAGTACGTGCTTTAGACGTAACTGGGAATATGTCAAAAGGATGACAATAACATAATATATGCTTCTGTATCTTATATATTGATTATCATTCTGATGATCATTTTATTTAGAGAAAACGAAACGAGCACCGAAAGTTCTTGTAGCTAAAAATCTTAACGTTATCAAGATTTCAAATATTGAATGGTACCTGAAAAACGAGTCTGTCAGTGTTGGCACTGCTGGAGAATATGCTCGCCAGGGCCTCGCAGGCACAGCCCACGATCTCCCGACACGACTTTACTGCAGTCTTCATGCCGGACATGACGTCTGTCTGTGCTAATGCTACCACACATGCCTGGAATAATCGCGATGAAAAATATTATAGTCCTGAGTAATTGAAATGTAGTAAATATTTTAAACAAGAAACAAAGTGTTTAAATTAGAAAACTCAACATCTCGGGATCTCAACCCGCAACAGTCCCTTTCTATGGACATTGTTTTATCAACTGAGTGTTGTTGTTAAATTGTTTTATGCAGCCAAAGACAATTTTATTTATTAATTTTATATTATAATAAGATTTGTTAAATTTTATCAATTTCAAAATTTATTAATCTGTTTATTTAATGAAGAAATTTGCAATACATTACATAGATTATATTAATAAATTAATTTAATACATACAAAATAATTAAAACATAAATACACAAAACAAATTCGCGATTATGTCGCGTCAAACAACCTACTCTGCATTGTTCCCGGCGCAAAGGTGCCCATGATGCAGGCCGCGTTATATTATTATTATAAAATTACTTTGAAGCAACGTTATGACAACCAAAAATATACTAATAAAATATAAAAACGGTGGATTTTCAGACATCACACGTCATGGCCAAAAATGCCATATTACAGTGAATTGTGACTTTTGTATTGATTCCAAATCTCCCTAGGGAACTGCTAGTAAAGTCCCCCACAACTTAACTGAAGCGGCAATCATCTCATTGATCGTCATCATCATCAACAATCTAAGCTATTAATATGATAAATGATAGTGGCTAAATGCCCTGCAAGAAGTCAACAATAAATAAATATAAATATTCTACTACATTCTACACAACGCTATCTAGAATGGGTCTAGATAAGTAGTCTAGGTAAGCATAGTTTAACTAGCTTGTATTATGGAATCTAGAATACGAATAAACATACTTAAATACTTTTTTTTTATAAATACATACATATTATACATAGAAACACCCAGACCAATACAAATACCCATATTCATGCATACAAATATTTGCACTGAGCGGGGATAGAACCCGCGCCTTCTACGTAGCAGTCGCGGTCACTACCGCCACGCCACAGAGGCTGTAAATAAATAAAACAAACAAAAAAAAGTAGGGTAGTAGTAGAAAAGGCTCGAGGCGTACCTGCGAGGCGGCGAGCGCGGCGACGACGGGCACGGCGAGGCGCGGCGTGGCGGGCAGCAGGCGCGTGAGGCGCGGCAGCTCGCCCAGCTGCGCGCACACGTCGCCCAGCGCCGGCCGCGCGCGCAGCACCGCGCACAGTGCGCGCGCGCACGTCTCGCCGCGGCTGCCCTGCGCACGCGCACGCACACCGTTAACTTACGAACTATATCGCATATTGGAACTAAAATGTGCTCTAAACGCGCAGTGCACGTTTCTTGGGTCTAATTTGAGGACGGGGTACTATGTCAGTGAACGAGCTCAAATTCATACCTATAATCACGTCTTCATCCTCGGAGGATTAAGCAAGGTTGAATAAATACCCACATTTCACCAATCATCATGGTCCCACCAAACATAGATTATTTAAAGCGTTGATAGCTTAGTGGTTAAGGAGTCGGTACGTTCGAGAGGTCCCGGGTTTGAATCCTGGCCATTACACTGGTGTGAACCTACTCCTAGCACAAGTAATTTTCGCTTACTTGGAGGGGTTAGAGGAAATATTAGTAATTGCGGTTGCTAATATTCTTATATGAAACAATCCGCGCGCGTCAGGACATCGTTTGTCTCGCGATTTAGGTCCAAGATATGTGTCTCTAGGTATACGAACATACTCCATTTGATTAAGTACTTAACTTACATTTCATGATAAATTCAACGGTTCATCTCTTCTTTCACTTAATTGAATTTTGTAAAATTCTGTTACCGTCCAATACGCTACCAATATACGAATGCAACGATATAATTAATCTGTTATACAAAATCTCCACTAACCTCTGAAGAGTCTTTGTTAAGCGCTGCAATAGTTTCTGTAAGTAGTTCTTGTAAGAATCTCTTTGGACTCCGGAGATTCCAGTGCGGGTTCTGTAGATAAAGCTTGAGGTAGACTCCGTCCACGACCACTTCCCCAGGAGGAGCCCAGGTCTGTTCACCGGCTGCGCAGCGTTCGAGAGTCTCCCGGTCTTCGAACACAATGTTCGCATCCCGGAGTTGCTCGCTTTGGTGTCTGTTGTAAGAAAGCAAGTTATAAATAGAAGCTAATGCTGCAAATATGATGAATTTTGTTACAATGTATGATTTGAGATTGATATGGTCATTCACATTACTAGTGTAATATCCCGGCGAGTATTACACTAGTAATTTTACTACATATAGCAAATGCAAAGAGGAAGCGTAAAGTAACTGTGCACTATGACTTTCGGGCCTACCCTGACATTATCACAGGCCTTTGCCAGTGTAATGTGTCACGCGTTCTTTATATACATGCCTAATTTAAAGTCAAAAATCATTTATCTTGTATTGATAATTAAAACGGCACTTACACCACTTCAAAAGAAAAAAGATTTGTTTGGCAAATAAAACACTCGTTTGTAACGAACGCGGCCTGAGAAGACTCCGTAGTATATTAAAAACATGTAATCTAAAAACAATGATTTGTCTAAGTAACATTGTAGAGCGAACAATTTACTTCCAAGCCTGTTCAAATCAAATCAAATCATGTTTATTTGCATAAGACAGGTACATAGGGTTGGTCAGTAGTTTATATAATATGTGCAGTGCTCTGCTTATTACCTTTGATAGGTGTGCAAATTTTAATAAGTTAAATTACCATACAATATTAGAATGTCTAAAAAAATAAAAAAATAAAAAAATAAAAAAAATAAATATTACAGTAAACAATAATAAGTATAGCATAATTAATAATGTCAAGTATAACAATTAATGTCAAAATATATGATTAATAAGTATGTCAACAATTAATACCGTTCGTCATCTAAACGGTTTTTTTGCAAAGTTTACTTTTAATTACAACACCTCCTCTTTGTGTTTGCCCACGGAACACCTCCTCTCTGCATGTGGAGTAAACTGTGAGTAGTGCGTGTGCGTGTGTGTGTGTGTGGACTGACTTGTCCCGCAGCTGCGCGATGTGCGCGGCGAGGCGCGCCCGGGTGTCGTCGCTCCACACGAGCTCGGGGTGCTCGTGCGCCGCGTCGAACATGTGCACGGCGCTGGCCGCGCCCGACTCGCGCATGGCCTCCGCGAACACGCCCGGGATGTAGCGCGAGATCGTCAGCCGGACCTGCGCCACGCCAGGTATCAACGGAAAAGATCCTACTAATATTATAAATTGACATTCACAGGATGTTTAAGAAGTGTGTGTTTTAATTTACGCGTTTAAATAAATCAACATGATACAATTATAACATTGTCTACATTTTCATAAAGTCAATATGACAGTCTAATCTATTAACCCGCCCCTCATCGTACCAGTTGCAAAGGTGCCCATGACGCTGGCGGCATTGCCCCGTTGAACAGCTATGGCCAACCGTTGCCCCAGGTACGAGCCGGAGCGGAGTCAATTTGAATATTTGTGAAGATGTGTTAACGTCAGTTATTCAATCAGACAGACGGCTGAATTACCTGGCTGAAATTTGGTACTGGGATAACACATGGGATTAATTTTTATCCCGGGAACAGTTTCCCATGGGTGGCAGGAACGAGATTATAACTCCAGATGGGCGAAATTGCGGGCAACAGCCAGGACGAATTAATATTCTAGTACATTCTATCCAGCGCTGTCTTTACTATAAATTAGCAGTTTAACTAGCTTGAATTATCGGTTCTTGAATGCGAATAAAAACATACTTGTGACGATACCACATGTATGGTAACGCTACCTAACGCCATCTAACGGCAGCGAGACGAACCATATCGATATTGCTACAGAACAAACGATCCTGTATCGCAGTGAGAGTGCTTGGCAACGACTTCGCTTGACTCCTCTAATACTGGTAGGAGAGAGATATGCAAGTGGCAATGAAATTGAGTAGTTATTACTGATTGCTTACCTTGGGCCCATGTAGTTTGTCGGCCATCATTCTGGCGAGTAACTCAACTGCCGCCTCCCTCGTCTCAGGCGTCTTACTATTGCAGAATAAATCTAGTAGGTATATCACAGCACCTGCACAACACAATAATAAAAGTCTTGTAGATAATTACACCACGCAGAGAGCGAATAACAACTCTTTTTACATTAATAATAATAAGAAGACTAAAAAGGACGAAACCAAGTGTTAATGGACGCATTCTTAGAATCATATTTACGTAGTAACGTAGGTGAAATTTGTTTACTAATTAGCCAACAAGGCTAGATTGTAATATAAATAAAATATTCGCGTTCAATACTATAATAAAATAAAGCTACATTATTTATTACTAACTTATTTATGCAGATTATATTTTGAATAAATTAGTGATTTTTAATGAAACTCCCAATAATGTAGCCACTACACAACACTCAAGGAGTAAAAAATAACCTATAAGAACCTTATATTCCTTAAGAATTACATGCGAGCTGAGCCGCGAGAAATAGCTAGTACAATAATAGTGATTTCTATCCATTACGCACATAGTTTTTTTTTCTAGAAATCTGTGTAGCGCTTAGTGCCGATTTGACAAACTACAATGAAAATCGCATGCTCTCTTTTTGTTCGGTTTCGCTATAGTGCCCTAGATGGAGGCGGGGGACGAGGTATGACGTCATGCCCCTGCGTACCCTCACCCGCATTTGGCGACGCGTTTTTCTTAAGCGAAATTTCCCTGGAGCATCTCCATTACTTAATCATATTCTGTCCTCCGTGGTTTAGAATAAAGCTTGTAACACAGTGCTGTAAAACGTAAATACAAACAACAAATATTTTTCACGGTCCCTAGAATGAGACCGATAGCGACTTCCAAGTGTTACATATTGGAGCGGCAGCGGCAGTGAAGGAGGATCGTAAGGCAAGCAACCCGCGTACTAAGGCAACTTGAGCTTCGGAGTGCGATGAATGACCTCCACCCCCCATGAGCGCAGGTCTGGGGATGAGGGATGGACGTGCCTCCCCGTCTCCGGGACGAGTTGGGGAACTATATGGTCCCCACACCCGAGGAGAGGGCCAGATCGAGAAAGATGGCTCTGGATCGGCCGGGGTGCGAGGGATTTGCCTGTTAACCTCACCCTCGGCAATCAAAAACGACCGACAGACGTCGTGCGTTTTAGTCGGTTTAAATCCGAAATAACCTCTCCCACCGGCTCCGATGGTGATTTTCCGCACATGAAAAAAACATATTGAGTTTTGGGTTTGTAGAGAGTGAATGTACCTTTGTTGAGCGCCTCCTTGACGAGCGTGGTGTTGGCGAGCATGGCGGCCACGGCGGCCATCACCCCGGCGGGCGGCGGGCGCGCGGCCAGCAGCGCCAGCAGGTGCCCCAGCACGCGCGACGCGGCCACGTCCTCCACGCACTCGCGGCTGCCGCCCGCCGCCGCCGCCACGCGCAGCGCCGCCGCCTGCACGCCCGGCTGCGCGCGCCACGACATCAGCCCGAAGATCAGCCCGAACTGCCCGATGCACTGGATTTCCGCGCCTGGACCCAACATACTCG
Source organism: Eilema griseolum (assembly GCA_963662185.1). NCBI lineage: Eukaryota > Metazoa > Arthropoda > Insecta > Lepidoptera > Erebidae > Eilema > Eilema griseolum. The sequence continues at coordinate 18,271,097 of OY759248.1, read as the reverse complement.
CTTTACAACAACAACTTTGATCATTTTTTTTTTTTTAAATAGGACACACCAACTTGACCTCACCTCGCCTGATGGTAAGCTAAAGGCAAAGTCTCAGGAAAGAGGGTCACCATTACAGACACTAAGTGCTACAATGGTGGCACTCAGCTTGGCGGCCTCATCAGATGCTTTTTCACGCCCCGCTTAAAGGCAGTGTCTCACAAGCCTGCGTCTTCTTGGCATTGAACTCGACCATGTTCTCAGAGCCCCATTGAGAAATGTGATTCAAGATCCGGTCCAGTTCAGTGACATTTTTCCCTTTAGATACACTTTTTGGTGTATACTACAACTAGCTGTTGCCCGCGGCTCCAACGGCGTAGATGTCGGATATCGCGATCAAAAATAGAAAATCACTTTAGTAGCTTAGACATGAAAGCTGATAGACAGACACTAGTTACTTTCGCATTTATAATATTAGTATAGATACTGACTGTAATAAAAAGACAATATGACGAAAGGCTATCGACCAATCACGAACTACGTGCAACTTATTGTGGCTATCATGCAGATGACAATTTACTAGATGATATTTTAGCCTATCTGCACAAGTAGCACAGTAAGAACCTCGGGTCCAGTGTGAATGTATCTTTATAGCAGCACGAAATCTGAAGACGTGTCCAGTAGACGGTGATAAAGTTATGGGACCAGAAAATACAGTTAATACCTAAATATAGTATAATAGTAGCAGTAGATTGCAATAGAACTAATTTTCTATACTTGATTAAACAATCAAGTATAGAAAATACTTTTTACACTTTTACCAACTTTCGCTTCATTTGATTGCTTTTTAACCACCTTTGTGACAAATATCCCTTTGACCAAATTCGTGAAAATTATTTTAATATTTATAGTTCATAATAAATCTCACCAGGGTTCTTGATAATGACATTGGCCAAAGCGGTGAGCGCATAAGTGACGTGTGCCACTCGATCTGCATTCAGGTCACTCTGTGTCTGTTCTTGGATAAACTTCAATAAATCCAGTATGAACTGCTGTGGATTCTGTGAATGAAATAAGTCGTATAGAAACAAGGGAAGTAGCCGTGCAAACTACACTGAAAATATCTTATACATATGGTCCTTCGAGCCGGCGCCTCAAAAACGATGTATTGGATACCGGAGATTCATAGAAGTGTCATTAGATTGCAAAAAAAAAAGATATTGTAACAAAACATATTGGTATAAATATTGGTAATGGAGAAGTAAGTACCATGAAGAGGGTTGCTTAGGGAAGTAGCCCTGCAAACTGCACTGAAAATATATCGTACATATGGTCGTTCGAGCCGGCTCAAGGGGCCAAAACGATGTTTTTTAAACCGGAGATTCATAGAGATTTTATAGATTGATTGATATTTTGATACTTAAGACTAAATGATAGTGAGAACGCGTCAACTGTATTTCGAATGCGAACGAGTACTGATGTGATGTGAAGTGCATATGATTTACGCTTACTCCAATAATGTCCTACAATTTATTGCTGAATATACTATCTGTTTAAGAGATCGTATATTCTAGAAAATACTTCCTTTTGTCAGACCCACCCTTAGCACAATCATTTATTTGTCATTCGAAGTAGTTTGAATAGTTCAATAATAGTTTTACCTCAATCGGGAAGTCGGGTTGTTCATTATATATGTCGATGTACACTCCGCCGACGGACACGAGTCCCTCGTGCGCCGAGTACACGAACGGTTCGACGAGAGCGGCCTCCTCGTCGTCAACAGTCGCGCGACAGTTGCGCAACACGTCCTTTAGTTCCGCCCGCGTGCTGTTGTCCCACACGAGGTACGGCGTGCGCCAGTTGGATGTTAGAGTTTTCAGTAACTGGGAATAAAAGAAACGTTTCAATAAACTACATCTATTTCTAACATTATAAAGCTGAAGAGTTTGTTTGGTCGTTTGGTTGAACGCACTAATCTTAGAAACTACTGGTTGGAATTGAAAATTTATTTTTGTGTTGCATAGCCCGTTTATCGAGGAAGGTTGTAGACTAAATATCATCACGCTTCTTTGGGGAGCGGAGCAGTAATCCGGCACATTTCCACTTACATTCTAATATGTTTGATGATGTTGTTGGTGATATATTTACTTATCTATTAAACAATTATATAATTGTAAATTGGAGGTGTTTGTTTGCAATGGACGCAACAACTATTGAACGGATTTTGATGAGGTTTTCTTTGTTAAAGAGTTCCTGGACAGGCTGAAAAACTTGATTGCAATAGGTTGAGTAGAACCGAAGATGAGAGATCCACGAGCTGTTGGCGGCAGGCTTGTAGGAGTACATAACTTATATTTAAGATAATCTCATCTCCGTTAATCTACAGCCCGCAGTCGGCGAGTGTTTCAGTCGGTTCAAGTCCGACATAACCTCCCCCACCGGCTCTGGCGAGGGGGATATCCGTGGGGATTTTGTGCACAGTAAAAAAAGTATATAAATTATGTTTGTTAGTGTCACAAACCTCGTGCTGGTCGGGCTCGGCCAGCCGGCCGCACAGGTAGGGCGTCAGTAAGGTGTGTAGCGCCGCGCGGATCCGCTCGTCCTCCGTCGACGGACTGGCGTGCGGGCCGTACATAGCGGCTAAGGCCATCACGCACTGTTTTGCCAGTTGGTTGGCTACTTCCTGCAATATAAAAAATGTGGGTTTACCGTTTAATTTATAAGTTTAGTAACTTTTCACCATGACTACTTAGAAAAGTTTTACTAGAAAAAAAACACATATTGAGAACTCACTTGTACTTTTCCATATTATTTTTAATAGTTATTAGACCTAACTGGTTTGAGGTTTGAGGATGTCCTAATAACTATCAAAAATAATGTAAGAAAAGTACAAGTGAGTTCTCAATATGTGTAACAACAAATTCCACCAAGTGCCATCAATCAACAGTATAAATAGTAGAAAGAAAACCTGTTAAGATTTCATTTATAATATAAAAAATGAAATAAAAATAAATTATATTGTTCGGCGTAAATGCTGACATCGAACACGTGAGGTGAGCCCGGGCGCGTGTCGTGACACTTCATTAAGAAAGTAGTAATTAGAAATAGTCAGTGTACCAACAGCGGTCATCGCGATCACTATAGCATCGTAGTCGATTCCGTCGCGACCGGGCGCACTCGAACATTCATCCAACAATAACATTAATTGTAACATTTCATTATAAAATTATTAACATCATAAACAACAACTTTTACTCACGAATTTCCGAACCCAACGCGCTATAGTTAAAGTTCCCCGAATAAATATGAAATAAGCATAAAATAAAAAACATTAAAAGTTCGTACTGACTAAATGTCATAATAATTCAATGGAAAATGCCAAATACAATAGTTTATAGTTATAGATATAATGAGAACAATTAAGTATATCAATTGCCGTAACAGAATTTCTCTCTCGTGTTCGACGCGTAATACCATATAAATGCCGCGTAATACAGGTATATATTACGAGTAATACATTCCCTCTTACCCCTCCAGCTAAGCTAAATTGCATGTGTTACATTACTATTTATTTCACTGAGCTCATTAAATTAAGAATGGTAAAAGAGCGTTAAAAGTTACGTCGGTTATTATTAACCAAGTTCTAGAAAGTAGGAGGTTTTCAATTCGGACTTAAACAAAAGTCTTACGTTCATTTTTTTCTAGATATCGGTGAATTTCTTTTTTTGTTAAAAAAATACTTGTTTTAAATTTATTATTTCTTTTTTTAACCCACCCAACCTATAAAAAATAGTAAATGATTTGACTATTAAATATTATGATGTGACAATATTATGATATCACAATAAATTATTTTTTACAAGTTTCCTTGTAAATTATCGTTTTCTTTCTTTCTTTAATTCTTTATTGTATACAAAAAAATAATACATCAACAGGCAATCACAAATATATCTTAGTGTACAAAGGCGAGCTTGACTCAATATTGAGTTTTCTCCCAGCAAACCTTTGGGGGATTAAAAGTGCAAAAAAAAATGATATTTAAAAAACATGTGGACAAGAGTAGAGAACGTTTTCACGTTTAGTAAAAGGTAAACTAGTCAGCCAGATACCAAATTTCCCTCTTTTCTGGGACTTTGCCTTCAGCTTACCATCAGGCAAGGCGAAGTTTAATTCACGTGTCCTATATAAAAAAAAAAAAAAATACCACACAACAGTTGGTACCTGCTTGTTGACGTTGCCTTCGGTCTCGACGCCCGACTCCGCCAGCGTGTAGTCGTAGTTGAGCGCGGCGGGCAGCAGCGCGTGCAGTGCGCCTGCGCGCGCCAGCTGCGCGCGGCACTCCGCCTCCTCCGCCAGCGCGCCCACCGCCGCTGCGCCCGCGCACGCCGTCTCGCCCAGGTGCTGCGGACACAGCGGGGGGACGGACTTTTAGGTAAATTGATCTATTCAGTAGACTCAACATGCCATTTTTTCCTCTTCGATCCATAATATCGAAGGTATTACCAGTACGTCAATACGTTATTAAACACAATACATTATTTCAGCGATCTCATTGGTCGAAGAATCGCCATACTGAGTCTGCTGGCATACCCTTTAAGCGAGGCGTGAAAAAGCATCTGATAAGGCCGCCAAGCTGAGTGCTACCATTGTAACATTACTTTTACGAGACTTTTAGAGTGATCTGATGTTTGCGCGCCATCACTTTTCAATATTGCCGAAGTTCGAGAAAGTTTCTTCACTTGCAAAGAGTTCTTCACTACAAAAGAGTATCTGTAATGGTGACCCTCTTTCCTGAGACTTTGCCTTTAGCTTACCATCAGGGGAGTGTCAAACTTGACTAAGTTGGCGTGTCCTAGATTTAAAAAAAAACATTGAAATACTCCCCAAATATTATTAAGTTTGTTCACATCAATTTCACTTGCTTATTAACGAATGAGGTTTAGAAGCAAAGGTTTCGTTCTGGAGGTAGCGGGACTACTATAGTAGTGGTGTGTAAGGAGGTCAGTGGTTACCAACCGGCCTCTTGAGCAGCGGCACGAGGTCGGCGCAGAGCTGCGCCTGCGCGGCGCACACGGCGCGGCAGGCGGGGAAGGCGGCGGCCACGGCGAAGCAGCGCGCCGCGTGCGCGCACACGGCCGCCGCGATGTCGCCGTCCTTGCTGGCCGCCGACAGCACCGGCACGCAGCGCGACATCGCCTCGTGCAGCACCTAAGCGACACTACATTATCTACTGGCTATTTGACAACGTGCACAAAAAATTATGAAATATATTGGATTTGATAACTTTTACACAATAAAATCGAGACTTTTATTTGTATTTCACATGAGGCAAAACGCAGAAAATCTGTTGAAAGTTCGCGAGACGTAACTATAAAAACAATTACTTAGGGTAACGGAAACTTTCGTTAGTTGGTCTCTTCGTAGATATTATGTAATGACATCGCGCGCCGAATGTCACGTGACCGACCGTTTTTCGCGCACTTTTCAAGGTAACAAAGTGAAAATGTGTTTTTTTTTCTAATTAATAAGTATTAAATTATTATTAATTAAATTAATTAAAATTAGGTATTAAATTAATTTCTACATCTTTTAAAATAGGTTTCCAAACTTTGTGAAATACCCAAATATATATGTGCCAACATTTTATTAGAGACCGATAAATAATTCAACAGCATTTTCGTTACCGAGTACAAATTCTAAAAAGTAAATTTTAATATCAAATGGCCTAAAACATCCGAAATTACCGATCGATGTTTCGGACTACCGGTTCCTTTCAACATATTTGTTCCAAAATTGGATCCGGAAACGGGAAGTGACGTGACAACTACCGCAAGGAAATCGAAGTGACGTCATGGTACCTACACAGGCATCGTGGGTTTTAGTCGAATCAACTCCGACATAACCTCTCCCACCGGCTCCGGTGGTGGGAGCATCCGTCGGATTATTCGCACGTGAAAAAAAAACAAATGTCTACGAATTTTGTATGTTTTATGGTAGACACCTGAAATGTCGAGCATCAAGGTCGGACGCAGCGCGCAGGTGGCGGGTGCCGTTACCTGCAGGCCGCCCTCGCGGCGCAGCTCCTCGGCGTTGAGCGCGGAGCAGCGCACGGTGGCGTGCGCCAGCTCGCAGGCGGCGGGCAGCAGCGCCGGCGCGTCGCGCACCGCGAACAGCTGCTCCGCCTCCGCCTCCAGCCGCGCCGTGCGCAGCAGCTGCGGGTAGCCCGCGTACTTGTACGGCGCCAGCACTGCACACAACGCGTACCGCTCGTCAGCCGCATGTAACGACCGCACTTTGATCCGGCTCGAAGGACCAACATGATTACTAATCGGCCGTCAATAAACTTGTTATTTTGTTGATAACTTAATGTAAGGACCGCAGTCATACTTATGTATGTTGAAATGGTGTATATGTGGTCCCACCACCGTAGGTTAGTCAGGTGTAAACTGTGTTTGATTAGTACCTCTCACTCGCAATCGTAACAGATAAAGAAAAAGAGCTGAAAGAGGAACGGACCGAGAAATGGTTCGACCTTTCATTGGGATATCCCTATAAATTGGTCCTTCGAACATTATAATTTAAAATTACGGCTAATTTGAAATATGCTATGTTGAAATCAATGAATCAAGTACAAAATCTTTTTAAAAACAACAACTAGATGCAGAACAACTACTCACCTTCCGAGTATCTCTGGAACAGGATAGTCTGCGTGCGCAATATGAGCACGATGTTGTTGGTGTTGGGTCCGTCGCCCGTCCACACGTTGCGACTGCAGAGGAACTCGTAAGCTTGGTTCACAGCCTCGAAGCGGTCCTGGTAGAACAATCAAAATGTTGACAACGACAAAGTAATAATCAATTCTGTACATTACATTTTCATTATAAAACTAGCCTAACATAATGTTGTTTCAGCGTCTTCGTCACTGATCTGCAACAGGTCACCGATAGCGTTGGAGTTCAGGTCGGTCACATGGTCGGCCATGTGATAAAAACGACGCACCACTCAAGAGGTCTTATTTGTAATGTTTCACAATTGAAATTTCTTGTTTTTCAATTTATTCCACATTTCAATGTTTATTTACAGCTAACCAATCAACATTTTGATACGGCTCGAAGGACCAACGTGTTAATAACTCAACCATAAATAAACTTGTTATTGGTGATAGCTTTAACATTTTACTTCCAGAAATATTTTACGGGGAAACTACTCATCTTTGTGTTTATTAATTGAATCTTAGTAACTACGGTGTTACTATTGCTATTTGCCTAGGCCAAGGTTTTGGAAAAAGGAGTACAACAGACGATGCTTACCCGTCCTTCAGGGTTCTTGTCGGGGTGGAACTGCTGCGCGAGGCGGTAGTAGGCCTTGCGCACGGCCGCTTCATCGTGCTGGCCCGTGAGCCCGAGCGCGGCATACGCCTCGCCCGCTGTCATGGACGGCGGCTTCTTCTCTACCTCGCGCCGCCACGCCTCCAGGACGTCTTTGAGAAGATCCACCTGTCACAGTACAATATCGGTTAGTAATTCTATACATTAGCATAGTTATAATGGACGTTATTATTTTTTAAAGCTTTCATTTCTAAATCGTAACTTCGAGCATGTACACACATCAACAAAGTCTAGGGAACAAGGACATTTCTAGTTTTTATTTAAAAACCCTTTCTTGTAATAGTGAGTGTTTTATATCAATAGAAGGGTATTTTTATACCGTTTTTAATTTTAATTTTAATAAAAACATTCTCATATCAATTTTTTTTTTTAAGAAAGAATTGAATAGTGCCAATGTTGAGTATTACAACCTTCTATGATTAGGCACAAAAATAACGAGGTAGTAAGAAATACAGTAATTAACCGTACTTTAAACGTTTTTAATAATCTGTAGGACCTCCTAAAGCATTAGCAACAGCTCGACAACGGCGTGGCATACTTAGTATGAGATTGTCAATCATCGTCTGTGGAATATGGCTCCATACACTGCGAAGGTGTAAAAAAAGTTGTTCTTCAGTGTTCAGATTTTCCAAAGAATCACTGAAAGCTCTTCTCCCAAGCAATTCCCAGGCATGCTCTATGGGATTGAGGTCGGCAGACTGAGCAGGCCATTCCAACGTCGCAATATTGTGCTCGCTTAACGCATTGACCACTACCCGTGCGGTGTGTGACCGTGCATTATCTTGCATGAACATAAAATCTTGACCGAACTGCTGTCGATGAGGGATTACCATGGGGTGTATAACCTCCTGAATGTACTGATTTGCATTTAAATTGCCCCGTAACCAAACGAGGTCGGTCCTTCCACCAAGGCCAATTCCAGCCCATACCATGATTGTTCCACCTTGGTAAGGATGAACTTCTTGCGGATTCTGGAGACGACTCCAACGTCCAGGAACTCGCCATATACGCACTCTTCTCGAATCAGGATGAAAACCGAAGCGAGATTCGTCGGCAAACAGAACCCGTGCCCATTGATGGTCGGTCCACTGTAAATGTACGATAGCCCACAATAACCGACGACCTCGATTTCCACGTCGAAGAGCTGGAACCCTAAGCGGTCTGCGAGCGTGAAGATTGGCTTCATGTAGTCTTCTCCTGACAGTTTTATCGCTAATAACCACTTGATGCTGAGACTGGAGGCCTGCGACTAACCGACGAGCAGTAATCGTGGGTTGCCGCCTTGCGGAATTTTGCAAGAAACGATCTTGTCGCGGGGTAGTAACCCTATTTTCGTCTCCTGTGACGTTCGGCAATATCTCCTGTAGACCTGTAGCGTGCTCATAATCTGCAAATTACGCTTGGTTGGGTGTTGACAGCATCCGCTACGTCGCGTTGAGTTCGTCCAGCTTGCAGCATACCAACAGCCCTTAACATCTCTTCGCGACTTAAATTACGACGTGACATGATGACTACAGTCACAAAAATGCACAAACCATACGTAAAAGACGTATTATTGATAATAAACGTTATTTACAATCAAAGAAAATAATTTTTATTTTGCCTCAGAGAAACTGCACAATCAAACACTTTTAAAAGTTTTCCCTCCATATTCGAAAATTAGTACTTATTAAAATTTATTTTTAAAATTTCGAACAACTCTGTAAACTATTTTATTCTATTTTTATTTATTTGCTGCCAGTTATACGCAAAACAAGATTTACAAGAAAAAAAAAATTGGGGTCATCTTGTTCCCTAGACTTTGTTGAGGTGTTTATTTTTGTCATACTACGTGTAAGGGTCATGAGTATCGGATCCACGAATGTACTAACCGGTTCCGGTATAGGCCAATCGGGGAACTTCTGCGTGTCGCACAGGTGTCGCAGGTAGAACATGTTGCAGAACAGCTCGTGCTGCAGCTGCGGGTAGCACACGGCGGGGATGGCCAGGTACGGGTAGCGCGCCGCGATGTGCGCGCGCAGGCGCGGCGTGAACTCGCCGATGTGCGCCGACACCTTCATGATCAGCATGCGTCTGCGGACATATACAATATGTAACATGTTTACCGTTTCCCGCGGCCCTGCCCGTGGGAAATATTGATTAATGGGGCCTGCCATGACGTGCTGTACGTAGCCCCTCGTTTTCACCTAAGTATAAAACATTTTTTTTTTTATTATTTATTTTGTCTTGTTTTTTTTTATTTTATTTTTACATATAAAAAAGTTTATATGTGTATTTTACAAGTTGCAATATGTCACAGGCTACAATGTGAACTCAAATGTGTTGTATACTTGTTTACAACTTGTTGCCTGTACATTCTATGAGAACGAAAAAGTATCTGAGATACATGTACAAAACAACTAAAAAACTACTAGTCTTCAACAAGCTTTGTATCAAACAAGTTTACAACTTGTTTCGTGGTGAAAACGAGAGGTAAGAGTGGTGCACCGCGGCCGCCATTTATAAAGAGTGCAATAAAGCTATGCATAATATAGCTCCATCGCCCTCTCTTAGGACACCAGCCGAAAACACGATCGTTTATAAGCATGTCATGAAAGGTCTACAGATATGCAACCTGTAGGACCCTAATTCAAAACCTGAGCCAAGCCAATTACGTATTTTCCCGTGAAAGATTATCGCGAAAGGAGATCATAGGAGTAGTGCTCATAACATATACTTTTGTTACGGTATCACAAACCTCATCTCACGTGCACAGATGCCTAACATCTGTCAAATATAATGGCTAGCGGTAGCCTAGGCTACTTTCATCCCTAAAGAGACAAATATGTCATTAATAATAAAATAAAATAATAATAATAATCACTAATAGAGGGAATAAAACGGATACCTTAATAATTATCTCTATTTAATACTCGATACGTTGATTGAGAATCGATTTTACCTTACTCGAATGTAGATTCCATCGTGAGTTCTTGGTAAGTTCTAACAGACATCACTTCAGTTCTAATTCGTCAAACTCGTCAAACTCAGTCAGTCGTAAGATATTTGACAAGTCGGAATGTTCTACTGTCACGTTCGACTCCGTTCGAGTGTTTTAGTTTCTTTCTCGTATTAAGTGTTTATATCTTTGAGATGAAATTGCCAAAAACATACCTCATCTCAGAGCTCCAAATGGCTTCAGGCGTGTCCCACTCGCCGAGGAATATCTGCGCGAACTTATCGGCGCCGTGGTTCTCCAAGTAGCACACCATGGCTTCGGGCAGCAGCTGGCCGAGGATCGAGCGCTGCATTATGTCTGAACTAGACTGTATTTAACAAATAATGACACAAATTATCGTATTTTCCCAATGTTACTATGTACTTATTAAATATCAGTATAAAATTGGCACGGTAGTATCATTTGATTGTCTGTAATGATATTTCTAAGGTGTCAAATAAGGCCACGGCGGCGGCGCGCCTGGCGCGCCTCCCCGTTTACCGGGAACGAGTTGGGGACTCTGTAGTCCCCACACACCCGAGAGAAGAGGGCCAGATCGTGAGAGATGGCCCTGGGTCGGCCGGGGTGCGAGGGATATGCCTGTCAACCTCACCTTCGGCAACCAAAGCGACCCGCAGGCGGCGTGCGTTTTAGTCGGTTCGAGTCCGACATAACCTCTCCCACCGGCTCCGGTGGGGAAGTATCCGTGGGGATTTTGCGCACGTAAAAAAAAAAATGTGTCAAATAAGTAATTAGAGAATATGGAATGGATATTTAAAATTATAGATCTCAAGGCCGTTCCAGCCTGCTTCTACTAGGGAGATTGGTGGCTCCATCTGCCCCCTCCAGACCCACGCTCATGGAGGACGGAGGTTGTTGAGCGACCTTAGACATCTGAATTGCCTGTGCGCTTCACGAGCTCTGCGGATCGAGGAGAGCCTCAGGTCCACTCCACCGTTTCCTCCTAATGGAAAATATTTTTGAAGAATAATACGTACCGTATCAGCTCTGAATGCCTGCTTCATATGCGTCAGTCGCAGGAACCTCGCGATTGGAAGCAGGTTCGATCCAGTGTATAGTAACATGAAGTAGAACACGCCTGTCAGGTACAGCTTCGAGATTTCAGGGTTGTCTTGCATCACTTCGTATAATAATGTCGCTACCTGAAAAAAAGATATTCTGGTTATGGAATGTTTAGTTTGATCTAAATTTATTACGACAATATTATGAACCTTTACTGTGAAATTATTTGGATCCCACCAACTTGGATAATGTCATAATAAGATTTCATCGATACTAGATTTATAGATTTGAAATAACAGGTAGTAAAATTAATTGAAAAATGATGAATGAAAAAAAATTGTAGACATGTGTGCGAAACGAAACCGTTTCGCACACATGTCTACAGCTTAATATATTTTAAGAGCAGTTAAAACCGAAAGTGTGGTTTAAATATCTTATAAAGAATATATGTTTTGGTCATTTCAATTAATAGTGTAAAACTACACTGTATGAATAGTACACCGTGATCAGGGCGCTTGTAACAGAGTCCAAATATCGGTTACTAGGTAAAAATAATACATGGTGAATATTCCATCGAGTTTTACACTATTAATCTTATTACTTACACACACTTACACTATTAAACACCAACCGTTTTAACTACTCTAGAAAGTTATCACAACTGTCAGCCCGATAGAGAAAACCTAATTTCTTTTTCTTGCTTTTAGAGCTGATTTGATGCCATATCAAATATTTTTTTTCTTATAATATCACACTTGTATGACCACGACGAAAAGGGGACATTATCTATACTAATATTACAAGATAATTTATTTATTTATTGATACGAAGCATACCTTTTCCACTAATATAGGGTCGAAGGTAAGTAATAGTTGTACGACATGCGCCAAACACGCCGGCTCTGATAGTAGTCTCTTCACCTTTGGCAATGGTCTTATCACAGCGTCTTCTTCATCTCTGTGTAACAAAAGCAGAAGAAAGGACATTACTTTGAACTGGAATGTATTAAGTTATCAGTTATTTTTTATTTTGTGTTCATTATTAGCAATCACGTAATTTGAGCTGCGATCACAGGGCAAACACCGAGAGGATGTGTTGTTATTAGATTTCACTATGAGCCAATGCGTGAGACTGGACACAGTGGGGATAAGATTTTGTGTGAAGAAGGGTCGTTTTCTATCTACTGGTCAATGGCAAAACAACTTTCTCCTTAATATATGAATTTTATTATACTTCATTCAGTTACGTACTAAACGTCTACAATCTTGATGTGTCTTTTTTGTATGTGTTATATTTAGTAATTAATTTTAACGACTAAAATTGAACCACTAGTTAGTCTATTAGTCTAGTTTATTTGTTTAATATGTGTTTAAAAAGTCGTCACAATATTATTGTTCACCTATAGTTAAGTACTAAACCGAATATAGGTACTATATCACTCTAGATATAGTTAAATATGAACAGGGGTGTATTCAGACACAAACCGCCGGTTTCTGAAAGGCCTGTCAAACCATTGATCAACTAACCCGGCTGTTAATTTAACATGAACGTCAAATCAATTTGAGTTTCTAAAACGTTGATCAGGCCAAAATTAACTAATCTATGATTATTTTGATTTGACATGCGGTTTGTTTTAAATTGTGGCCACACTGTTCATTGTTGTTCATTAGTTCATTCTTATCAGTCAAAAATGACAATATGCCTGGTTCCGTGCCGGATGAAAAAAAGTTACGGACTGTCATTACTGACGAAATATTCTGGGAATTTCAAATCTCAAGTTCAAGTTTATATTTTCAAGTGGCGTCTGTGTGTTCAAGTGCTTTCTAAACTGTTCCTGTATTTAAAATGGCCTCACGAGGAAAGAATTTTACCGAAAGAGAAAAGCAAAAGCTTTTAGAACTAGTTCAGAAGTAAGTACGTAAACTGTGTTCTAAAATATAATCTTTATTGTTTAATATCATTGTTTACATTACACATCCTGCGCTGTGGTGACTATATTACATACATTGTTTTATTCCAGATACAAACATATAATAGAAAATAAATGTACAAATGCTGTATCCACGGTTAAAAAAAATGAGGCTTGGGAAACCATTACCCAAGAATTTAACAGCAATGCAGAAGTGCCTCGAAGCCAAAAACAGCTGAGCACAGCATATTTAAATTTAAAAAGGACTACAAGACAAAATATAGCCAATAAAAATGTAAGTTCTTATAATCTCAAATTCTTTATAGAGTGCTTAAACTTGGCAAGTGATCTGAGAATTGCATTAAAATATTCTAACACTGTTGCCTGATATCAGATCAGGATACATGAATACCTACTTGGCCTGACTAGGTAATATATTCAAGGAATAATAATTGCATAGTGGCCAATGATATTCTAATATCAATTTTATTTATTATGGGCATCACAATTTTGGGGAAAGTGTCTATAAATAAAACTTTATATTCAGGATACATTTTGTATAAACTTTAATTTATTTTTTTATAGGTACAACAATATAAAGCTAATAAAAATAATGATCTTTGTGACAGTGAAGCAGGACCATCACAAGTGATCACATTAAATGAAGAGGTAAGATTTAAGTGCCTACTTGTTTACAGTTCTTAATTCTTTATATTTTACTACTACTACTTACATACAGTACAGAGATCATAAATTTAACATTTCAAGGAACATGTACAAAGGCGAGCTTAACTCAAAATGAGTTCTCTCCCAGAAAACCTATGAGTAGCAGAGAAGTAGATGGTAATGATGCTCATGAAGTGTTATCTTGATAAATAACATTATATATTTTGTTTCAGTCAAATATGCATAGTGATATATCAGAGCTAGGTTCTCTTTTAAAACAATTAAAAAAAGATGAAATAGCGGATAAGGTATGTATCTAACTGCACCTTGTGGTTATAAATTAAAAAGTTTGCTAAAATACAATAACTCAAAGTTGCACGTATTTAATGTAATTTTCTTTTTCAGAAGGGTATCATGGCAACTGGTGGTGGTCTTTATAAACCAGTCCTTGGCACTGTGGGTGCACAAATATTATCAATAATGGGTGATCAGGTGAAACCACTCTCCAATACCTGTGATAGTGCATCAAGTTACTACCGAAATGGTACCTTTCTTAATGCAATTTCCTTATACTCATTATACATTAATTTATTTATATCTTACACTTATATTCTAATTAAATCTTTTTAGTTGAAGATGTGACACATTTCGAAGTGGTTCCAGTAGAAGCCAATATTACTGATGCTCTGAGTACCTCTGTTACTTCACCAATAACGAATCTACCTAACAAAACAAAAATAAAGAAGGTACCAAAGAGGAAACTAGTTTCCAAGAATAATAACATTATGAAGAAAATGTATTATCAAACAAAGATGGAGTGTGTAAATTTAGAAAAAAAAACCAAATTATTAGAATATAGATTAGCTTTAAAACGCAGCAAGTTATTAGATTTGGAAATTAAAATTAAGGAAAAAGAGTACGAAAATATGATTAAGAAATAATAATAGTTAAAGATATTTACTTCTAATGTTATATCATTTTAAAAATTAAACATGTTGATAATGATGGTTGTTCTTGTACATTTACCTTACTTTATTTGACTTAACAATTAAAATGTGTCAACAATAGAGATGACCGCACAGATGTGTTTTCATTATTTACTGAACTAGTACCAGTATCATCTGGAGCATTTGGATCCAATGATACACTAGTTACTTCTTCTATGTGTTCATTATGATTGAGTGCCAAATTATGTAAAACACAACAAGCCACAATAATGTTCATAGTAGTAGGCAACTTAACCCGAAGGCCCATCGACAAACATGGGAATCGTCTCTTAAGAACCCCAAAGCATCTCTCCACAGTATTTCTGGTTCTTACATGTGCTCGATTATATGCTTCTTCGCTGGGTGTTGAAGGGCGCAGGAAAGGTATCAATAAATATGACCGGCATGGATACCCGCTGTCCCCTAGTAGATAGTCACTGCCATACACTCCACTTTCAAAATCAGCCCAAATGTGGGAATCATTAATAATTGTAGTGTCATGAACAGATCCAGGCCACCGACAGATCACATCACATATTTTTAGATTTGCATCACATATTACCTGAACATTCAGGGAGAAATATCCTTTCCTGTTCCTATATAACTCAGCTCGGGGACCACCAGGAGACTGTATCTTTATATGTGTGCAGTCAACTGCCCCGATTACATTAGGAAAAGCACTAATGTTATAAAATTCACTCTTTACCTTATTGCAATCTTGATCTGTACTGGGCATAGATATAAACTGCGGCCTAAGTTCTGCAATAGCTGCAGATACTTTTTTTATTATTCTACAAGCTGTAGATTTGTGCACTCTTATGTGATCAGCAACAGTAATTTGAAATGCTCCTGTCGCATAATAACTTATTGTCAGTAACACCTGTTCAGTGAAGCGTTTTATTTTCGGCTCTATCAAATTTACCAACAACAATACAACAGCCTTTGTCAGTCGGTACCGATTCTTGAATTCCTCTTCATTATAGAAATCAAAAGGATTCATTCTCGTCCTGAATGTTCGCGTTCTTTGCTCTTCATCACTACTGATACTCATCTCAATATCCGAAAGTGACATGATTGTAATCTAAAACAAGAAACAATATATGCTTAGCAACATAGAAATATAACCTTAGCAAGATGTCTGAAATATACAATTTTTACAAATAAAACCGTGTATAAAAATAAAACTGTATTATAAATATGTTTTGACATACCTTAATAATGTAGATTTGAAGAGAAAATGTAGATTCACGTAGTAAAACAATTGCATACATAAGTTAATTCGCCGATACGCACCGATTAGTTGACAAAGCTTTTGACAGGAAGATAATCTATGATCACGGCTTGACAAGCATTTCAGAAACCCAAAATGGCAGTTGACATACGATTCTCGAGTTTAATTAGACAGCTATGTTAACTGACACGATAATCAAATTAAACTATTTAATCATGCTTCTAGCAACCCAATTGCTATTTGACAAGAGATTTAACAGACGATTAGTTAATTTTAGCGTTGATCAGCCTTTCGGAAACTGGGTGAAAGTGTTGCCATTTAACATTGGGTAAAATTATACTATTTCGAAATACTGAGACTAAAGGAGGTGTGAATTGGACTAACGCCGATAGTACACTAAGGAAACGCCTATTCATAACGTCAGAGCCTATTTAGAATCAGAGTGCACAATCACTTATGGATATGCAACCTCCTCTCTGCATTCGCTCCGCAATAGGTATGAACCGCTTTTACTCTCAATACAGTACTTGCTAGGACAATGTCACAAAAACTGTACTTTACAGTACCTGCTAGGATAATATCTGGAGCAGGTGATAAGGAGGTCCAGAATGGTGGCGGCCAGAGCACTCTCGTCCAGAACAGGCGTCCCGCGGGCCGCTAGCGTCCACTTCAGTTGCGGCACGCAGCCCAATGCCCGCCAACCCTCCATACTGTTTGCCCAGCATTTTGTCTTGTTGTTTATTTCACCAGACTTGTATAGGTCTTTTACCTGGAAGTAAGAAGTTATATTACGTCATCGTTATGATGTCACGGGCTAAACCGTCGATGTTCAACATTGAAGATTCTCGACTCTTGAGTTGTTAAAACAGATTTACTAAAACCGCATAACGCTTTACTCAACTGAGGAATTTAACTGAAGATCCCGACATTTATGCTCGGGCCTATCGAGATTTTGGCCATGTATCTCAAAAATTCAAGTTAATACCAGGATAGAATTACAGTGCCTCATTGTTAGTAATCTGTATGAAAAAAAAAAACTTTTAAGAAATAAACCAAAAAAGCTTGAGGGATTGAAATTTGTATTCAGGGACAAACTTAGCTTCATAAACAGCAATATTTTATGCGTTGACTTAGAAGTTTGATTTTTGCACAGTTTCAAGAAGTTAGTCAAGAAGGTAGTCAGACCTGAGTATGTGGTATAATTTTTAATTTCTTTTTTTTTTTGAGAAAAAGGTCTTCACAGACAGACAGATGGACATCAAAAAATCAATAATAGAATATTAGGGTTCCGATTTTTTTCCTATAGCGGTACGGAACCCTAAAAAGAGTATAACAATAACTGCTGGTGATTTATTCCACTTGACAAAGAGTTTTAAACGCAGTTATAACGTGGGTAGATGGTGGATTTCGAATGGCTAACATAGAAGATAAAACTGACGTAACCGAGGAGAGCCAGATCGAGAGAGAGGGCCCTGGGTCAGCCGGGGTGCAAGGGATATGCCTGTCAACCTCACCCTCGGCCACCAACAATGACCCACAGGCGCTGTGCATTTTAGTCAGTTCGAGTCCGACATAACCTCTCCCACCTTCTCCGGCAGGGAAATATTTTTGGGGTATTTCACACTAAAAAAATCTGACGTAAAACTACACCAACTAAAATGTATCGGCTAATACGAATACGTGTAGTTACGATATGGTTGATCAAGCTTAATAAGGGTCCTGTAGCTAAGGTTAAAGAATAAAATGAATAAATTAGATATCTTACCTGTTGAAAGCTGATAGGCCCTTTCCTGAGCACCTTGTCGCCCTGGTCCACGTTGTAGTACCACTCGCGGTCGCCCGCGGGCTGCTCGCGCGGGCCCTCGATGACGTTGCTTTGAGTCGGGACCATCGCCCGCGACGTGTGCAAGTGAGCTAGCGTCATCAACTCTACAAGTATTCTGAAAATCAAAAGGACCTTCTGGTATTTTTTTTCATTCAATGCACCATACAAAATGACAGCGTCTCGGTAGCTTAAGTTAGTCGGTGGTTAATTAGTCGGCCTTGCGATGGAGAGGTCTCGGGTTCGAATCGAATCGACTGGACTCTCTTGGCCAAAGCGCGAACGTGAAAGATCCTGGCAAGGCCGCCATGTGAGGTCGGTGCAATGGTAAATAAAAGAGAGATATTCATTGTTCGATTATTGGTTTAATAATGTCCAGAGTACATTGGTATACACCTTATATATTATGTAATGACTACGTCACACTGGCCATTACTCTACCGACGTGGACCCACTACTAACACAAGCAATTTAGCTTAGGAGGAGGGGTTAGAGAGGATATTAGTAATATCAATTGCTAATTTTCCTTAAAAAAAAATTAAGCTGCCCTTTTTTATTTTCCTTTTCTACGTACGTTTCAATAATAATAAAACAAAGCGTACTCACCTAATACCATTCCATTCTAATATATCGCTAACATTTCTTCTATGTAATATAAGTTTCGATAAAAATTGTACTAATCTATCTCTTTCCATTCTATCGCACGTCTGAAAAAGAGAGACATATTCTAGAATTTACAATAAAACAGGTAAAATCAAAGCGAAATTCTCCTTTTCAAATGCCATATATGTGTGACAATACATGTCTTTAGTACATTTTATGAAGTATAACTAAATAGCTGCAATGCTTACCCTGTCTAACATTTGTACGATGTACTTAGTGTCGGCAAAAGGCCCGATATCCTCGAAGTACCTGCCGTAGACGATACTCATCGCTTGCAAGCACATGCATTTCATTTCTATCTTCGGTGTCGACAAAAACCGATGATATAAGTCGTTGAAGAACTCGTACCTGGAATCCAAACAAGGGTGGTCACATTAGAATGAATCTTCAGTAGTATTATACTGGCTAACTTTACAGAGATACTTGAAGGAAAAATGATAAAGCACAGTTTCGATTACAATCAAATCAATTAGCCCATCGAAGTCCACTGCTGGACTAGACCTCTCCCAATGTTGGGAGGCTTTGATCTACTGTTTCCATGCTGGCCAAACGGGTTGCGGTCTGCGTACTTTTCCGTTAGGTTACAATATAGTCTGTAAGTATTAATTAGAAAGAAAAATAAAAACATTTTTTTACACTGTATGTGAATAATGTACGGATGAACGGAATAATTTATGATCTTTATTTATAATTAATTAGAATCCTACTTCCAGACGATGTTGCTGTCGAACTGAGTCCAAAATCTTTCGCTTAAAGCTAACGCTATAAAAACAGCCGGTATTAAACTTGCTTTCCTACTGGATATCCATGAACACACTTTTTTCTTGTTTGCGTAACAATCCCCTAAACGTACAGGTTGTACTCGTTGAGGGTTTCTACATCGGGGTTAGCAGTGAATTAGCTATGTTGAGAACTAATTAAAACACACAGTGTCCCATACACGTTAGTGCTTGGGTATCCTAAATACATACTCTATATAGTAAATTATTAATATACTCACGACTTCCTAATAGGGCTATCGTCATTGTCCCGTTGCTCCAGCAGTATCCGGAGATAGTAGTCGCCGATCTTGACCTCGTTCTGCAAGCACTGGTAGTGCACCTCCAGCTCCGCGTGGTTCCACGACGTCAGCGTCGTGCCGGCCACCTCCCGGTCCGACGTGAACGCGCGGAGTTCGTTCTCTAGCGCATTGCGGAGTTCTTCACGCGTCTGTCAGAGATTACAAATTTAGTTGCAATTTGTTATCAAATAATGGATGCTACTATGGTTATAGATATTCCTGACAGCGCCCTCTAGTAAGTTGTCTCCATAACATATCTAAGAAAATGCAACAATCAAACGCGAACCCATAACCAAAAACTGCATTAAAATCAGACTAGTAGTTTTGGAAAAAAATGGGAACATGGATTTGCACAAACTTTGTGAGTGTGTGTTTATAAGAGAATGTGTCGGTGTGTGTATCAACACGGCCACGGTGTACAGACGGCCAAGGAGATAAGTATACATCGTTACTCACAACTTCACTTATAAAGGTGTACACTTATCTGCTTAACCCTCGTTTACACCACGAAAAAGTTGTAAACTTGTTTATAAAAAAACTTGTTGAAGACTTGTAGAAGACTAATCAAAACATAATAACTTATATTATACATGTATCTCAGATACTTTTTCGTTCACATAGGATGTATAGCCAACAAGTTGTAAACAAGTACAAAACACATTTGCGTTCACTGTAGCCCGTGACATATAGCAACTTGTCACATACATGTTTTATACTTAGGTGCAAACGAGGTGTTACCTGTAAATGTATGTGAGATTATGTCTACTTTTAGATATAATCAAAATTCTACTGGAACATCACAGGGTAAACTTCATCATTATAGATCTTCTGTTCAGTGCTCAAATCCATTGGACCCATTCAGATTCTCGCTTATTAACAAGCTACAACGACCCTACTCACCGTATGATTCCATATAAGGTTAGGTAACGCGTGGTCCTTGTGAAACTGGTAGTAGAAAAGTGGCCAGTTGGATGTAGACTTGACTCTCTCTCGTCTCCTGCGCAGTAATACTGGTCTATCTCTGGCCGCATCCCTTTTTTCTGCAGAGGGCCGCCCTAGGCGTGCTGCCCAATGCTGAAGAGCTAATTGTGCGTAATGCTATGGACAAGAAAGATGAATGAGATTAGAATGAGTACATGATAAACTGTAGATTCAAGCTGTACTACTAACAATCAGTAAAAAAAGTTTTTGTCTCAAAGATTTATAATAACCGAAATACTGTCGGATAGTAAGCAATAGTGGCCCTTGATTACTTTGTAAGACCCAGAGGAACATATGGGGTAGTTCTTATATACACATAAAACATATTGCTAACACAATTCCCCCCACCCCCGCGGGGCAGGGGCGGTTATGTCGAACTCGAACCGACTGTGCCCAGTATCTGAAGAGATACCAAAGAATCAAAGAAGAAATTTCATTTATTCAATTTAGGCACATAAAGAGCACATATGAACGTCATAATTTTACAACTATGTCAAGAAGTATTATGAAAATATAAAATAATGTATAAATATAAAATTGGAAAAGTTTCTTTCGCTGGTTCGGTAGGTTAGTTCTACTGAGAAGGTACCAGAAAGAAACTCAGAATTATATTAGAACTAGAATATCTTTTTTTTTTCTAATATGGTTTACCCGTTTGGGGTATTTTTTATTAACACACTCACCTCCACATGTTTCTCTATATATTTGACTTGACGTTCAAGCGCCTCCCAGTGCTGAGCGCGAGGTTTGATGCTCGCCTGCGCCAACTGCAGGTTGTCTCGCTCCGGCTCGTTGTCTATCGCGGATGCTGGAGGCGCTTCAGTAGATTCCAGGAAAGCTAGAAGACCTGATGGCTATTAACAAATATCATTATGAAATATCGATTTTTACAAATGGAATATTATTATGTTAAGGAGCGACATATGCCGGGCCTACTTGACATAAAATACTGGGGATAGTTGACACATCATACCGGGGTTAATTGACACATAAAATATAGAGTCTAAGTGATTAATAAAATATTTTTAGTTAAATGACACCAAATATAAGGGCTAGTTGAACAGGCGGGAGCGGCAGTGGGTGCGATGGCGGAACGTAAGCCAAGCTGCCCGCGTACTGAGGCAATTCGAGCGTTGGAGGTCGATGAATGACCTCCGCCTCCCATGAGCGCAGGCCAGGGGGTGACTGGTGGAGCCACCTGTCACCCTGGCAGAAGCAGGCCGCGGCGGAGGCGCGCCTCCCCGTTTCCGGGGACGAGTTGGGGACTCTGTGGTCCCCACACCCGAAGAGGGCCAGATCAAGAGTGTTGGCCTTGGGTCGGCCGGGCTGCGAAGGATATGCCTGTTAACCTCACCTTCGGCATCCAAAAACGACCCACAGGCGCCGTGCGTTTTAGTCGGAACGAGTCCGACATAACCTCTCCCACCGGCTCCGGTGGTGGGGATTTTTCGAACGTAAAAAAGGGCTAGTTGAACAAATAATACCAGAGCTAGTTGACACATAAATAAAATACCAGGGATAGTTGACACATACCATAATCCTCCTCAGCAGACAGTGCGCAGGCGCATGATCGACGAGCCACAAGGCGACCAAGTGCCTCGCTAAGTGCCTGTGGTGCAACCTTGCCGGCGCGTACAGGGCGGATAGCAAGTGCCTCGGTAACGCTGCCTCGGCTAACGCGAGAGTCTGCATACGGGAGCCCACGTTCTCGCCGCCTTCTTCTACTAAGGCCCTCATCACTAGACCAGCTCCTTTCACAATAGCCATAGATGGATGCTGTGAAAATAAATATTATGGTACATATCAGATATAAGTTCTCAAGTGAAGGTGTTCATTCTAGAGTACCCTAAACCGAACAAGATAAAAAACTGGCCTAGTGCTTGTTGTATCATTGAATATTTCAACAGGAACTCTAGCTATCACGGTTTATGGAGCGCTGGTGACAGAACGACAGATCATTTTTGATTTGGAACCAAAAAAAAGACATTGTAAAAATGAATTATGTTCAGAATATGAACAACTCATTTATATAAGTATAAACATGTAAAAATTTAATAATGTTACCTCAAACAACTTGAAGAGCACGCGGCCTTTTTTCGAGACCATCTCGAGCAGTTGATCGAACTGTTTTCCATCCGTCGTTTCACTGTATGGCACACATAGCGCGAATGTTAAGAAATCCAACATGGCCGCCACGACTAAAGCGCCACTGCCTGCGGTCTGCGGTAAAAAAAAGAAAATAGTGTGTCAAATAAAAAGTGTTTTAGTGTAGATAAATAAGAAATATTGCAAGGACTTACATACTTTCGATAATAGCCGCTAGTGAAAATAACAAAACATTTGGAATTTATGAACTTTTAATAACACGAATTGAAGCAAAATATCCAATAAGCTGGATGAAGCACGGGTCTTTTTTCCCTTCTGTATTGCTGGTGGGTATGCAAGGGACAACTTCAATGTCACTAAAATTTATGGAACATGATAATTACTTACCATAACTTGAACCCACCGAGCAAATACAGAGAGGAGGAGACCTATGCAACTGTGCACTGCGAATTCTCACATTAAGCAAAATAAACTAGCGTTGCTACGATATCATCAGAGTTTCTCACATATCTAATTACAACGCCTCCTCTCGGTGTTTGCTCTGTATTTTATTATAATTTTCAACAATATCGAACTGTGTTGATTGTACAGAGTAGGTATGTATGTATGTACGGTATAGGTAGGTGACTCACGACGTGGTCGGCCCACATGGCGAGCAGGCCGTCGAGGAAGGTGGCGGAGGACAGCATGCTGGCCTTGTTGAGCTGCTCCTGGCGCAGGTCGGGCTCGGCGTGCATGGGCTGCAGCAGCGCGCACACCGCGTCCAGCGCCGCGTGTGCGCACGCGCTGCTGCCGCGCCGCAGCGCCGCCACCGTGGCCGTGCCGATCCACTCGCGGAACCTGGCGCACGTGTACGTGTAGGTGACCACCAACCCTCAACCAGTATTATTGTTCGCGGCATATATCTTGGACCCAAAACGTGCTCTATACGCGCTGTACACTTTTCTTGGGTGTGTTTTGAGGATAGTATAGGGGGCTACAGCGGTGGACGAGCATCAAGCATAGATTATTACTAAGCAATCAGTACGCGCCAGGGCTTCGTTTGTCTTGCGATTTAGGTCCAAGATATATTTAATCCTTTTCCTTTTAGCCATTATTTAGAAGGGGAGCGGGGGGGGTTAAGGTACTGTGCAGCGCATAAGACACAGTGGGAATCCACACCACTACTGAAAAGTAAGGGTTATGTGACTGAATGGCCTATCGTATGGCGGAGACGGTTATGTCAAACTTTGACCTGACCAAAATCACACGCCATATCGGGCCTTAGATGTCGAGGTGTAAAAGGGACCTATCAGGCATTTCCCTAGCAACAAGACTGACTCATCTCCGATTTGGAAATGGCCTTCTCGAATTTGGGAACCATAGTGTCCCCATCTTGCCCAAGAAATGGGGTTTCGATTATTCCCTAAATACACGCCCGGCTTCAACTATAGTTAGCGCATGATCAACTGAGTTCTCAGGCCATAAATGTCAAAGAAAACAATTGACAACATTTCAAAATATCAACGTCAATATATTATTAACGCAATTGAAAGTACATCTAAAATAACGAGACCCGTATTTTTTATTTTTCTTCTATATTTTAATTTTCATTCAATTTTTTAACTTTGAATATCATTTTATTTCGAAAAGACGTAAGTGCCATATGACGTCATTAATACGGCAGAGTAGGCTTGTCGCCTTTGCAAGATAGTACGTTTTTAAAAAAAAGTCCGATGTAGAACGTCAGTTTTGAGAGATGGTTTGGGTTAGGTAAAAGGACAAGGTGCACCTAGTCCTAGTATTTCAAAATATTTGATACCAATACCTGTTCCACCTAGTCTCAATCAGTAAGGGTAATAATTATATTATTTGTGGTAAGGGTGTTGTTGTGGGTGATTGGGAGTATTGGGACTAGGTAGACTTCGTCAATATGATACAACATTTAGATCCTAAGTATCTAACAGAACTTTGTGGATGAGATCATTAGGTATTCAATGTACTTAGTAATTTAGGTGAATTGAGTAATGTTTGTTTACTGACTATTTTTTATTTAAGACATTTTTTTTATTTAATACGTACAACATAATTAAAACATAAATACACAAAACAAATTCGCGATTATGTCGCGTCAAACAACCCACTCCGAATCGTTCCCGGCGCAAAGGTGCCCATAATGCTGGCCGCGTTGCCTCGCTGAATCGCAATAGCCAACCTTTGCCCCAGGAACGAACCGGAACGAAAGTCACCGCCTTGGTCGTGGATACGGCCCGTGATTGTTTATTCGATTTGGAAAAAATATTTTGGGCACAAATTTCAATATCGTTATCATCATCGTCAGCTACAAAAGGAAAACTGATATAAAATAAATCTGTAATTGTTGTCTATTATAAACATTTATTTTTTTTGTAATGGGTTTAATAAAAACAACTATTTTTTAATCAAATTAGTACATCCACACGATTTTACTATCGAAACTACCCAATTTTTTTAATAAAATGATACACCATCATTACACACATGATCATCATAGAGGAAATGAAATTTTTAATAAAATTTTAGGTTGCGACCGCATAAAGTAGTTTTCACCAGTAAGCTCGAACTCTTGTATATACTCCGTGCCACATATACGAGTACATGCGTTACAAGTATTTTACTGTACTTAGCTCGATATTTTTATTTCTTGAATGAAATTTTAAAGCTATCATACGAACTATTCGATAACTTCATTCGTGGCTCGATGGCGTAGTGGTCAGAGCATTCCCCTGCATTTCTTCCTATCTTTATCGATTTTTATTTCTTTATAAGTATAGCTTAATTACATATTATAAAAATAGATATATTCACGCACACAAATATTTGCATTGAGTGGACAAACCCGCAACCTCAGACGCTGCAAAAATCATAAACCTACGTAATGTGTAAAAAATTCTAGGTGCAAACCCTATCTCACTCTTACATCTACCATACCTACTTGATACCATTCAAAATTTTATCTTCTATCCTACTCTTACAAAATAACTATAAAATAAGTCTGCTACCAACTCAACTACCAATAGCATTCAGTAACAGTCTGATAAACTAACGTTAATTCCCGATAGCAGACTACTGTTATTCGTTCGTATAAAATAATGTGTTAAAATAACTGCTATTTTCATAACAACCACTACTATAGAGAGATTATACGTGTATGGTATTCTCTGTGGTACTCTGATACTTTTAATACTTTATGAACTAGTCTCTTGAGAAAAGCGGACTAGGTGTCGCCTAGTATCAGAAAATACTTGATCTTCGTACCTGTTCCAGTATCGGAAAATACTTGATCTTCGTACCTGTTCCAGTATATTATACTCGTATGTCTCAACTCTCAAGCTCGAGCCTATTTGTAAAGTGTAAACAAAGAATATTCGCTCACTATCTGTTTATTTACGATTTCGTCCATTTTCCATAGTAAAATTTCTCAAACATGAAAGTGTCCGATGGTTATCATGTTGCAGACAGCAGAAATCTACCTAAAGTAGATTATTTGATGTTATTGGAGTACATGCACGAAAGTGACTGTTACAACGTTGCGGAAACTCGAAGTGCTAAGACGTTGTCGGTTGTTGGCTTCACGTGAGGCTTACGTGGATACCGCTGTGGGATACGTAGAAGTTCAGCGACAAGTGACGATGTGTAACGTTAAGTGCCGAGTTACATCCGAACACAAAATTAAGGGGAAGTTGTACATTGTGGCGGCTACCATTGATGAAACATTAAATAAGATCATCAAAGTGGAATGCAACGACTGCGCTTCATCTGCAGGTGGATGCAAACATGCCATTTGTTTTGCAATGTGGCTCATCAAGCGTTCTGATGAACCATCAGTTACCTCAACTGTGTGCTACTGGACCAAACCAAAACTAGCAGGGGCCATAAGCGATAAAAAGCATGTTATGGGTAAGAACATGGGCGCAGCTAAAAAGACCACTAGAACAAGTAATATAAATGTTCCGTCATTATCAATGTTCCTAGAAGAATGTACACAGCAGAAAATATCTAATGGCCTTATTTTAAAACGAAGTCAAGATCATAAGCCTAATTTACATGATCTAACCATCTTTAATAATAATATAATGTTACAATTTGTCATTGAAACTCACACTAATTTAACTTGTTCTGGTTTAAATTATTCGCTAAAAAAATTGTGACTGCGGAAGTAGTTGATGAAATTTCCAGAAAAACAGAGGAACAAGCAAATTCAAAGTTATGGCATGCTATGCGTCAAGGAAGAGTGACCGGTTCCAAAATACATGAAGCAGCTCACTGTAAGACAACAAATGGCGCCTTAGTCCAAAGTATTTTAGGAGGTTATAAAGTACCTGAGACATCTGCTATTAAAAGAGGTAAACTGTTGGAACAAAAAGTGCTTGAAGAGCTGGAAATTGAATTTGGTAGCATAGAGAGGACTGGCTTAATTTTAATATCACCCATTATAGGTGTTTCCCCTGATGGAATAACAAATGACTTTGTTGTGGAGGTGAAATGTTCCATAAGCCAAAGAACTATGAACAACTATGTAAAAGATGGAGGAGAACTGCAAGACAAATTTAGAGCTCAAATTATGGTCCAAATGCTCGGTGCAAACAAATCAAAAGGCCTCTTTTGTATAGCTGACCCTACTTTTGAACAGTCAAAAGTGTTACATAAATACTGGGTGCAATATGATGAAGACTATGTTAACAAACTAATAACTTCTGCTGAACTTTTTTGGGAAAATTATATACCTATATCAAATAATTTTAGATAGTGCAAAATAAAAATACATTTATGGTTTTATTTGGTTTTTTATTCATTACTTATAATGGAACTTTGTAGGTTTATTAAACCACATGCAACCGTAACTATATCATCGGTGTGTTGGACAAGTTTGTTATTAATAACTGCATGAGGTTTCAGCATTTTGAATAACCTTATTCGTCTAATAACCCTTTCTACGTGGATACGCAGACTAGCAATTACTTTGCTTTTGATAGCTTCTGGTTTTGTTAATTTTATATCTTTTGTAACACTAGGAGGCCGCAGAAGCTTTATATTTTTTGTACTAAGAATGGATTCAATGTGCTTGAACCCTCGGTCTGCCAATATTGTACAACCAGATGGTTCCACTAACTTCCACTAAACTAACATCTGATATACGGCTCCCAAAGCCAGCAGATACAAAGTTAATAAAACCATCAGGTGTGGTAGCCAGTAAATACTTCAATGTATTGGCATTTTTATATTGTGACCATGTCAGAGACTGATGTATGGGATCTGCTGTTTTTTCTATTTCGATCTCGAAACAATCAATGATACAAAAAATATTTGTGTACTCCTTATTTGTTCTAAAAGAAGATGGTAAATTTCTTTTAACAGTTAATACCGAAGGGCAAAAAATTAATTGATTAAAAAATTTTGCCAGCACACACAATGTCTTGAAAAATAATCTCCACAATGTAGTGAGAGATACTCCAAACATATCAGATATTTGATTAAAAGGAACATTATTTTTAATTTTATATAATGTAATAATTATATCATTGGCCTTTACTCCTTCACATTTAGTTTCTAAAAAGTTAATGATCCAATAATAGGTTTTTGTCAATCCTATGTAATCTTGGGGCCTTCTTGCTATTAAATCCAGCATGAAACTTTTATTTCCAGTCTTATCTTTCTGTACTTCAGATATTTCAGATAGTTCAGACATATCTGCAGAAGTAATAGTAGTGGTACTTCCTTGTGTTGAAGATAAAGCTTCTTCATCAGTAATTTCATTTACAAATGCATCATCGACATTAGGCTTATCTTTTTTGTAAGCAGATATAGAACAATATGTAGTTCTGTCTGCTGTCTTGGGCTTCACTTGTACGGCTTTGTTGCATTTATTGGGAATTTCATATTCTGTCCCCTTATCCACTTTCGCAGGAAAAGATGAGGAAGATGATGTACTAGGCTCAGGTTCACATTCACTAGTATGTTGTAATAGACTAACTAGAGAGTTTGGTAATATTGACCTTAGCTTAGGTCTAGCCTTCATAGTGGTCCAATATAAATAATTTTCAACATCTTTTAACTGAAACAAATAATTTCTTTTTGAAATTGAAATTAATATATTCAATAAAGCAGTAGTGTAGTGAGTCATGCAATGGATTATACATCTGATATAGATATAAAAATCTATGCGTGCGCATTTGTGTGCTGCTGTACACTTCATTAGATAGTGATCAAAACTTAGTCAACTTATAAAATACACTCAGTGGTGGTGGTTTTTTATTTGATGCATAATGATTTCAGACTACAATGCCCATGCTAACAAGGACAGTGTAGGTTAGGTTACTTCTATTGTTAGTAATAGGAGATTACTAATAATAGAAGTAACCAAACCTTACAATATCTATAACCAGTTAGCTAACCTTTGGCATGTCTTGCAATGCCTATTTTGTTTACTAACTTCATAATAATTTGAGGAATATGTATTATCCTACTAGTCTATATAAGCATGACTGATATTATGAAGTTGTAGTAATACTTACATTAAGATGTGCTTCACATATATAAAGGGCCCGCTTGGGACATCCAACACCCAGCGATTTACACCACTCGTATTTAGCTGAGCTAGGTACTATAAAAAACATCGAGTTTTTATCTTTTTGTGAATTGTTTTTGCAAGTCGGAACAAAACAATATTTTGGTTATTTTTCACTGGGATTCATTATAATGTTATGATTAAACGTAAACTACAAAATAATTATAACGACGCGGAAACAATAAACAAAGAGAAGAAAGATGACAACTGACTACTTGTCAATGTAATTGTCATTCATGTCAAATTCTGACATCCTTTTAAATGTTTCATAAATAGGAGCCGGCAAAGAAATCAAAGTATCGAGCCGTATGAATGACGTCACAGTCCCATTTTTGTTTTTATTTTTTTATCTCTAAAAATAAGCCCGAAAAAAATAAAAATAAAATATTTTTGGAGTCAGAATAGTCAACTGAAGAAACGGAATTTTTACTTTCAGTACTTTAGAATTTTGAAATGTTGTCAATTCTCTATATTCATGACATGACAGTTGATTTATGGCCCAAAGACTCAGTTGATAACATAACATAAGATAACCTCACACCTATATCCCCGAAAGGGTAGGCAGAGGTGCTAGCACTCACATTTCGCTAGTTTATGTTCAGGTCCCAATGTAATAGGTGGTGAGCCTATTGCCATTAACCGGGTACTTAAACCTGCGATAAATAGACACATAACTTCGAAAAGCATCGAAAAGTAATTGGTGTCTGCCATGGTAAAACCTGGGATCGAACCCGACACCTCGTCTCAGCAGTATATTACCCATACCACTAGACTACCGCGGTTTTAGACTCGGTTGATAACGCGCTTAATATAGCCCGACTAATGCTGCACAGTGTACTTGGTATATCTGACTCGCGTAATGCTCACCCAGGCAGCGCAGTGAAGGCGGCGAAGCCCACCTTGCTGGCGCAGAGCCGCCGCAGCGCGTGGAACTGCGCCTCCAGCTCGCGCGGCGTGAGCGAGCCGCCCGCCGGCGCGCTGCTCACCAGCGCCGTCAGCGCGCCCGTGATCAACTTCTCCTTGTTCTCCGCGAACAGGCGCTGCCAACGACAATATTACAGCTCCTCCATTGCTCACTTAGTACACACAATACCAGAATGCCAATTCTCCTAATAAAAATCTGTTCAACATTCAGTTTTGATCCAATCTCAATCGCTCAAATGTCAAAAATAGTACTATCGCAACATGATGTTCAAGAATGAACATTGACACCTTGATAAGAAAATAAATTGTCGTCGACGTTTAAAATACGCAATATAATACAACAAAATCAATGGTTCTTTTTTAAATTTAATTTGAGAGATTTAAGGTTAAACCGCTCTAGCACTACACTGCAGTGGCGCGGCGCGAGTCTAGTTGACGCGCCGCACTGCTACGCTTCAGTGCGGTTATAGTGCATTTTACTTCATAAGAAACAGGGGCAATTTTTTTCTATACGCGCCGCTCCGCTGACGTGTCGCTGCAGTGTCGCGCTAGTAGATTTCACCTTTAGACTACATCGAGGCTAATGAAAAGATTTTTATTAAAATTGGCTTTCAGATACCAAATTTTGTTAAAAGTGAAGTCAGCTTGAATGAAATAATTTTGAAAATAAAGCCGAATGCTTATTACATTATCCCCACACCACATTGAACATCCCTCAATGTTCCCAGACATTATATTTAAACCCTTGAGCATACAAAAAACAAATTTACATTGAATTTTACAAGTGAGATATTATTCCGATTGCTTCGTAGCTGAGCACAATGCAGTGTATCAGTGCAACCCAAAGTATTTTGCCAGGCAAAAGCAATAATTTACAACAATAACTGTGATTACTGAATCACATAAAGATATTATGGTATTTACAAGTGACAATGTATATGGAGGCTACGCCCATGAACAAAACCTAATAGCTGTGTAAAAAAATAGATTTAGAATACCACTGTTAAATAATTTTACTAATGTTGAGTACCTTTACCTAAAAACGTAGCAAAGTAAGAATAAAAGTAATAAATTGAGAAGGGACTTACAAGATCCCACGTAAGAAACAGCCACAACAGGGGACGGGCCTAGAGGCACACAAGGTACATTAATATGCCCCAGAAATGACACAACATAACATTTATAAAAAGCGTGACGGCGTATGTATCATGATTGTAGAGTTTATGTCTGATTACTTCATACAGAAATAATGAAGAGACGTGATACAAAATGTTTTAAATAGTCTAGATACAAATTTTATGTAGAACTAAAAAAAAAACAGTTTTGATGCTTGCTGTCGTGTACATAATATAAAGGGTACGTTCGGGGAGCTTGTTTGAGAAATAAGCCGGCCTAGGCGTTAGTAATGTTATGCTATCAAACAAGCAATTATTGCATAATACAAATGGTCCCTGTCCCCTCGTTTTCAGTTAAATAAAACATGTATTTGACAAGTTGCAATATGTCACAGACTTTAGTGTTTTATACTTGTTAACAACGTGTTAGCTATACATACTATGTTAACGAAGTGTAGAAGACTAGTCAGAACACAATACTTCCTTTATACATGTATTGAGACTGTCTCACCTAATATACAAAACAAGTACTGTGTTTTGACTAGTCTTCTACAAGTCTTCAACAAGTTTTGTATTAAACAAGTTCATAACTTGTTTTTTGGTGAAAACTAGGGGTAAGGATTTTACCGAAAATTTGTAGTAAGATTAGATTTTGTTTTCCGAGGTATAAAAAATCTCTGAAATAAAAAAAGAGCGAAGCTCATTCAAGTACTAGCTTTAAAAGCGAGCTGATAGTGTAGTTACAGTGTGCTCCCCAAACTTACCCTATAACCTATAAATGATAAGGAGATATTTTTCAAAATGTGATATTATCAAAATAATATTAAGATGTGATTTGATAACAAAATAACAATTTAATAAATAACTGTGTTGTTAATGTAAAAAAGTATATTATAATCCACTATATTTACTGTTTCCTCGGCGGCGGTTTATAAAACGGCAAATCAGATACAAAAAAACTATAGCAGCATAGCAAGCTAGCGATAAAAAACTACAGCAACCTGCTTAAAACGATTTTGTAAAGACCTGGAAGAGTTATACCAAGTGCAGTAAAATGTAAGAAAACATGGGTCAACTACAATGCCCCGGCAAACATCTTGACAATGTAGTCTATCTGCCCAGAAAGCGTTTTTGAAGTAAACTTCTTTGAACACGCTTGAGTTGGAGAGCAAGCTGGTGAATGCGTGACGAAAGTGTTACGAAAAGTGTGATCGCGAGAAGCGAACAAAAGTTGAGAGGGAGATATAAGTTTTTGTTTAATATTTGTGATTTGTATTGTACCTACTCATTGGCTGTTTGTGCTCTATTTACTTTTTATTAACTTTTCTGTAATGATAGTGTAAGATGTGTGTAATAAATAAATATTTGAATTTTGATTCTTTTGTTGATGAATCAAAATTCGTGAATACTTTTGTTGAAGATGTTTGCCGAGAGTTAAACCAATCCGACATATAATACACAATTTCGATCGTTTGAAGCGGGCTATGCTGTATGCTATTAGTATAATATAGTTTAGAGTATGCATGTTTGTGCAGTTCTACAGCGTACTAAAGAGGTCTTACGTCTTGGCTGACGGAATAGATCAAGCCACTGTATCCCACGTTCGCGTTGAATCTCTCTATGACCTCCGCTCGACACATGCCTACTGGATTTTGGAATAACCTGAAAATTACAAAATGGTTCGCTTTTTTTATTTAAGATTAATGCACACTCAAAATAAACATAACATACCTATATTGGACATTGAAAGTTGGTACATGTTGGCTGTATTTTACCGTCTGTACCATGGTGAATGTTCTGATGCGCTCTTCCAATTAGTCCTACCCTCCCCTTTCCTACACAGGACAACACGTGCAGATCTTAGATGTCACCTGCACAATGTGCAGAATATACGATCAAGAACCAAGCGGTTCGGTGACTCTTTCCTTTGTCGCACTATTAAGGCCTGGAATTCATTACCAGCACACGTGTTTCCATCTTCCCATAGTCCAGGGTCCTTAAGCGGGGCGTGAAAAAGCATACGATGAGGCCGTCAAACTGAGTGTCACCATTGTCACATGGTATGGGTAAGTAATGATGACCCACTTTTCTGAGACTTTGCCTTCAGCTTACCTTCAGGACGTCTAATTGACGTTTACTATATAAAGAAAAATTGATACTGTTTATTTCTACAAAGAAATTTCTCTCAGCAGACCGGCGAGAGATCGTGAAGAACAAGAAAAGAGATGTAAATGTATGTATGATAACAGAAGAGAAAAAATCTGCGTACCCTCACCCATCAGGCTACCTAAATATATCATGTATACATAAACATACATAGTACAATAAATAAACCAATATTTTTGGTTACTTTTTAAATGTGCACAAAAAAACAACGAAATCAAGCACATAGCTTACCTTATTATGGCAAGCAATTTGCAAACTTTAAAACCCGAAAGTGCATCAATACAACACTAGATAAGTATAATATGTACTGCAGTAATCATCTGAGTTTGGTGATTATTATTTTTATTACTGTCTCGCTCGCTCTCGTTGTTCTTAAAGTTAACAAAATGATAACCATTAAACGCTACCGGCCGTACTATACTTAGCTCTGATTATACCTTATGGGGTGGCGAAATACAAAATATCATTTATGTATTCATTTCAAAAATGTCTCAAAATGTGACTTATCGTATTACCTAAGGTGATTGGATTCTGTTTCTTCTTCGACGGGCTGATGTAGAGGACCCAGTCGGTATCCTCTCGGTGTTGGCACCGAGCGTACATGCACGTCACGCTGGCCAGCGGACCGCACGCCGTCTAACAGTGACGCAAGTAGTGCATCTCTGTGAAATTTATGCATACAAATTACATCTACATCATATTCCCATTAAGGCAGGCAGTTTTTACGAACACCCGCTAAGATATTCAGGTTTCAAACCAACCTAACCTGCGAGGCGGTACACTTGCTGGTTAAAGAATGAGGCTCTGGCGCTGGTTTTAGTGTCCGGATCGCAGGGCTATACGGCATTCGCTCTCATAATAGCCAAGATAAGGCACATTAGGAAGAGAAAGCGTAGGAATGCGGACCCCAGTGTCCAAGGTGTTAGCTTACATTCAATGCAACCGGGGTTTGACCCTGGGATGATGATGACATGCTTTTCTTTTTAATTTTTAGGGTTCCGTCACCTCAAGAGGAAAAAGACAGAATCCTTATAGGACCACTCGTTGTGCGTCTGTCCGTCTATCAAGACCTTTTTCTCAGGAATGTGTCAAAGTATCAAGTTGAAACTCATAGCACATATTTAGGTCTGTAACATCTTGAAACTGCTAAGTCAACGCAATTAAAATATATTGGGGTATATAATTTTATACAGAACCTTCGGAGTGTGAGTGCGACTCGCATTTGACCGGTTTTTTTTTTATAACACTGAGGTGGCAGACAAGCACGCGGCCCACCTGTTGTAAAGTAGTTACCGTGGTCTATGGACCTGTGTAACACCAGAGGAGCCACACTCGCACTGCCAACCCTGTAAGCACAGAGTTTCTGTGCCGTCAGTGTAGAAGACAAAGCAGGACAATTTAGTCTTTCCACTGACAGCATAAATTCTCCAGTGAGCTCTGGCTACCCCCATTTTTAACTTTAAAGTATATATTTTTGTTGTAAAAAAACTTTCTCGTCATACGAATCATTAGCAAATTCATTACCTACTACAGAACATAAAATAGATAAAGCTCTTTACCTTTCGCCCGCCAAATATGTGCGCGTCTGGCCATTGAGGTATTCTATAGAAAATTTCTGTGGATGCTCTGTGTCTCTCACTAACGCAAATACATCACTAAGCGGACGCAAACATACTACCTGGAAAGAAAAGTAACGGAAATATTTTATGAACTCGTTTAAAATTGTATATTTGTTGCCACAAGAACTTATGCCGTGCTGGTTCTCGGTAGAGTAGAATAAGGCCATCCCATTTATTTTATTCTCGTGGGTGTCGACGTTTTGGCGCCAACACGTAGAAGGACGCATCGCGGTATTATTTTAATTTCCGAAATTGGCGTGACATTTCGTGTTGGTTCCAAATATCTCTAAAGAGTTTCTAGTAAAGTCCCCACAATTTTACTGAGGCAGGACTCATCTCATAGGTCGTCATCATCATCATACATACATACAAATAATCGCCTTTGTCCCCGGAGGGTTATGCAGAGATGAATTAACACCTGCATTTCACCTTCATTGTATTCGATCCCACGTAATAAGGGGTGAGCCTATTGCCGTTTTCCGGGCACTATTGTTGCCTCGAGTCATGCATCTAGTGCGGAGCCTGGGCTGTATATATCTGTGTGAAGTTAAACAACCCTGTCCCTTAGTCGCCATGTACGACACCGCATGGGATTAGATGGGGTGGTCCAAAATTCTACTCTGCTGGAAACTATGCGGCTAATTATCATCATAAACTCATCATCATCGTCATCATCAACAATCATTCTAAGATTATGTATAATACAAAATAAAACTTTACATAAACGTCCTAGTTACCATGTCATAAAATACCTTATTAAAAAAATATCGGGGGTGTCGTAAAAAGCGACTAAGGGCTGTGCTTCATCCGACAGTAAACATACTGCTCGCCCCTTATTACATAGGACCGAAAATCGTAGTTGGCAAAATGTTTATGTATATACATCTTTGCGGATTTACAGGCGTGAATAGTATGTACAAAGGAACTTATAACCGGTAGAATAATCTGTTTGTGTTCTAATTCCTGCAAAATCCATTCATTCGTTAAAAAAATGTAATAAAATACATCATCAATACTTACAGAATAAGTCTGTGGGTCCCTTTCTAATATACAGGTGTCGGAGAGACACAGAGTTCGGCGCATGGGCTCCATATGACGTGCTGGGTTCACTTTGTGTACGATAAACTCACTCAGAGATGTCTGATGTTGGTCACCACTGTAAAATAACAAGTATTTCATAAATTCAGTCCGGACGAACATTCAGGTAACAATATTCGGTCCAACACAGGACAACACGTGCAGGGCTTAGATGTCACTCGCACACGGTGCAAAATATACGAGCAAGAACCAAGCTGTTCGGAGACTCTTTCCATTGCCGCACCACCACCAAGACCTGGAATCAATTACCAGTTCAGGTGTTTCCTTCTTCCTACAGTCCCGGGTCCTTTAAGCGGGGCGTGAAAAAGCATCTGATGAGGCTAGCAAGCTGAATGCCACCATTGTAACTCAATACGTATATGTAATAGTGACCCCTCTTTCCCGAGCTTTGCCTTTAGCTTATCATCAGGCGAGTTGAAGTCAAATTGGCGTATTCAAGATGAAACAAAATCGGTTACTATATGAACATCTGTGGTATTCGTTACAGGTTTAACTGCAGAACTGTGATATCGACAGTTAGTTATGATAAATAAGATAGCGGTCGCTGTATGTAAAATTTTTATTTCGTATATAGGTCTCTATTGGCTGCTTTGTTCCTATGAACTGTTCCTAAAACTCATCTGAACATACGGTATTCAGCTGTGGGGCTCTGCCAGCGCTTCTAACATATTTTTTTATACCACTTAGGTGGCAGACAAGCGCACGGTCCACCTGGTGGAACGTGGTTACCGTGGCCTATGGACGTGTGTAACACCAGAGAAGCCACACTCGTGCTGCCGACACTGTAAGCACAGAGTTTCTGTGCTGTCAGTTTAGAGGACAAAGCAGGACAAATCTTTAGTCATCCCACTGACAGCACAAATTCTCCAATGAGCTCTGGCTACCCTACTCACCGCCGGGAACAAAACACGAAGTTATTATAACCGCGGTATTCTGTAAGGGGAAGTACTTCCCTAGTCGGACTGCTCAATTGGGCGGAAATACTGCCGTGTCCTACCTCCTATAAATGCTCATACGTAGAATACAAAACTATATTATTAAAATGATATCGAATGCGCCTTGGTTTATAATTTGAATCACAATCAAGGAGGAAATAGAAGCCCATGGAGTTGACTACAAGTTGGGGCTATCAAAGCACCCGAACTAGCTGGCGGGACAGCTCACTATACATGAAACCATACGTCGGCTCATACGTGAAACACCCTGAACGCCAACAATGCCCACACTTAATCTGCTTATAGTCACAATATGATTGATCGCAATATATACATGTACATAAAAAAAATATAGTTTGGTCGAGAAAGGCTCGGAGGAATAAGATTTTTTTTTATACCACTAAGTTGGCAGACAAGCACACGGCCCACCTGATGGGAAGCGGTTACCGTGGCCTATGGACGTATGCAACACCAGGGGTGTCACACACTCGTGCTGCCGACCATGAAGAAACCTTCTGATGCCCCTTTTGAAGAACCCCATATTGTAGGCGCTTGGGAAAACCGCAGCAGGGTTATTACGCATAGTCGGCATAGTTAGTGTAGTTACGCCTCTTTTCCATTGGAGAGAGCAAAATACTATGTAATTTGTTTTTTGGTTACTATTATAATTCTGACCAAATAAAATATAATATTAAATATCGACTTTACCATATGTCATAATGTTTAAAATAAAAAGCCGCGTGGTTTCCGGCAGAGTAGAATTTGGACCACCCCATCTCTTCTAATTCGGTGTCGTACAAGGCGACTAAGGGATAGGGCGGTTTAACATCAGACAGATATATACAGCCCAGACTCAGCCCCAGCATGGCTTGAGTCAACAATAATGCCCGGAAAACGGCAATAGGCTCACCCCCTATTACGTGGGACCGAATTCAATGTTTGGTGAAATGTGGGCGTTAATTCACCACTGCCTAACCCTCCGGGGATAAAGGCGTGATTATATGTATATGTATGAAATAAAAATGTCAGTGGTTCTTTCGTTATTTTTTTTTTATTTTCATTTTACGCTGTCCTAAAACTTGATTACGACTGCGAACACTGTAATATTCTAGACTAGATCAAGGTATTCGAAAATACGCGAGTGTTGTTTTTACTTTCTAAATCGCAAACTCATCCATAACAATCCACTGGCGCTCAAGCTACAGAGGCAAACACAAACCATTACTCTCTCAGTTTCATACACTTTCAATTTTATATCAAACATTTATTTACATAAACTGGCATTTTAAATGTGGGTAAATTAATCGTACGAAATTTGATACGAGTATTGTGATGAGCGTATCGCAGTAGATACATGATTTCACCCAAGGTCGAGTGAATCACACAATCAAATGCTGCAATGTGCGAACTGACAATTAAAAGTGTGGATTAAATGGTTAATTTACACTGTAGTACAATGACTTTATACGAGTGAACGTATTTATAGAAACAACATTGACCGATATATTATACAGTTTTTATTAGTTTCAGTCTACTTGACACAACAGGTATTCTATTTTATATAGGAAATGATGTTTGCAATACCTAGGTAAATTCTAAAAAAGATTCAATTAAAATGGAATATTCTCTATTTTCCTCGAAGATTGGATATAAGTGGTTTTCTTGGAAACTAGGTACGCGGTTAATTCATGATCGTTCGAATGGGAAGAATTTAGTGTAATATGAATCTACCGAACATGAAACCGTTTTTTTTACCCGACTACAGCGAAGCAAAAGGAAGGTTATGATTTTGACAGGCTATGTATGTATGTAGGTTCAACTGTTCCCTCATAGCTCCTCAACCACTAATTAGAACTGGACAAATAAGGTATCGTTTGAAGCATCTTAATCGTCCGCTGATTAGACTATATAACGTGTCACTGAATCTAATGTGGCGCCCTCTAGCAGTCATAAAGTACTGCGTTAAAAAATACATTTGAGATAAATATGTCGTGTTTAGTATCATCTGAAAGGGCTTAATTAGCACATTTCAAATATGTTTAAATTATACCTATTGCTTGCCCCAAAATAATATAAATAAAAAAATAAGTTAAAAGTTAAAACCCGACTACTGAAAAGTATTAAACAAGAAAATATCTAGGATAACCGTGGTCGTATGCCACTTAGTCTAACAAAACAATACATTGTAGGGAAAAGTGGCATACGAGTCATACGACTATGGCTATCCTAGATATTTTTTTTGTTTAATACTTTTTCAGTAGTCGGGTTTTATATACATTTAGGACACGTCAATATGTCTTGTCTGATAATGAGCTGAAGGTAAAGTCTCAAATGTTAGCTATAGCGGCCCCGTGATATGATTTTTATAAATTTAAATAGACGAATACAAACATCCTATCCTCAGATCAGATCGCGTTCAGTACAGTCTTCAATAAATTAATCCTATGAAATTTTATTATAGCGGCTCTATTTTATTTTATTATTGACAGAAAACTGCATTATCTCTGGCCAGTAACATATATGTCACGGATAATTAATAGGAAAAAGAAAAAAAAATACAAAAAGAAATGCCCCGGGTGAGGATCGAACTCACGACCTTAAGATTATGAGACTTACGCGCTGCCTACTGCGCTACCGAGGCTGTTGACGTGGCAAGCAAAATTAAGCTTCAATACTTACTGTGACATAAGACTAACACAAAAATCCTGTTTTCCCTCGTGTAGTTCAACAAGTTTTTTTTTTTCCTCTTCTATAGCCAACATCTATATTAGTGATCTACGATCCCTACCAACGAAGTAAACTCACTCTATCGTCACATCGTTGGTTGCTTCTTTACCCTAGCATCAAGTGGAAATCGAAGCTACAACCTGAAGATCGCAAGTCCTTTGACTTAGCCGTGACCAGCACGTGTGCACATCACAGCAGGTGCACTGCGATCACACAACAATGTTGTGTAGGAAGACACTGCCGGTGGGCCGCACCCGCCTTTTAATTGGGCAAGTTATGAAGAGAGAGATTCCATTGAAAATCGCTCTTTCGTGTTAGTGTGATATGCCAATATCAAGCGGTAGACGTGCGGGCGATGCGGACCCGGTACCTCTGCTGTGTATACGGACACACCCGTGCTTATTAGCATATAACTTTAGGGCATTAACTTATATTTTGTATTTCTTATCTAGTATATACGTAAAAGTATATGGTCCATAACAGAGACGAGACCTTGTCAATCTGTTAACCCATGAGATAAGATATTGGTTCACGGAGCAGATAATTTTTTACTCTATCTATTTGGAGATTGATATCGACATTGTTATAAATAATGTTTTATTTGTTTATAGATATGTGATAGCATTAAAATAGAAGACAAGTACTGTACTCTCTTTTGTTTCTTTTTTTTACGTGCGCATAATCCCCCCGTGGAAGAGGTTATGTCGGACTCAAACCGACCAAAACGCACGCCGCCTGTGGGTCGTTTTTGGTTGCCGAGGGTGAGGTTGACAGGCATATCCCTCGCACCCCGGCCGACCCAGGGCCATCTCTCTCGATCTGGCCCTCTCCTCGGGTGTGGGGACCACAGAGTCCCCAACTCGTCCCCGGAAATGGGGAGGCGCGCCAGGCGCGCCGCCGCCGCGGCCTGCATCTGCCAGGATGACAAGCGGCTCCATCCATCACCCGCAGACCTGCGCTCAAGGGAGGCGGAGGTCGTTCATCGCCCTCTGACGCCCGAGTTGCCTTCGTACGCGGGCAGCTTGGCTTGCGATCCTTCGTCGCTCCCGCCCCGCCTCCTCCTTCACGAGCGTCCTCTACTAGCTCGCAGAAGGACGCGATCGTAATTACCACTTCTTCTTTTATTAAGACTTACCACTTAGGCTTAGAAACACGAAAAAATTAAGTACCTACCTGTAAAGCTGCTGTGAAAAACTATAGTTGCAGTACGCTATCATGGCCGTTTTGACACATTTGGTATGTGAAGTTTGTTTTCTTCTGTGTCAGTCTCGCAATATTTTCCTTTAGTTATATGTCTAACAGTTCGTTGTTCAATATTGAGCGCACCAGAAAAGAGAAAACGAGCAAAACCAGTCGTGTCAAAACGGCCATCATAGTGTGTCGCAACTATAGTAACTATATGTTCGTTGTTCAAAACTTGAGAATGGCCCCTCCAATTTCGATGTTTCCGTTTAGTTAGTATGTATATCTGAATAAAATAATAGTACTTTCTTTTATAAAAACTTACCTGTACTTTCCAAATCGCTGATTGTGATAATCATCCAAAGTAATCATTGTAGACAGGACCTTTATGCTGATGCTCAGGGTCAAGTTGGCTAGTTCCAGCATCTTATTAATGATTATTTGATGATCCATAGCATTGGAGAACAGGTGTAAACGGCTATATCCCCCTACGGCTAACACAAATCCACCAGGAACATCTCGAACAGGGAGAATGCCCTGGACATCACAGTATGGGTAGCTAGCCAAGAGAGTGTGTGTGGAAGGATCCAGCTGGTCTAATGCACAAGGACCAACTTCCAATACAATTGGCAGGCGAGTCCCACTCCAATGATGCTTGTAGGCCTGGTATCTCTGTAAACAAATGCTTCTAGTTCACACCAAGGAACGCTATACTTGGATTCAAAGTGATATCATAATTTAAAATAAAAGATTTTGTTGAATAGGAGCTTTGTATAAGTTATTATTAAATACAGAGTTATGAACTATACATGCACACATGGGCAAGGCCTGTGTGGGTCGGCTAGTTAATATGTAAAATACTTACCCAAATTCTAAAATAAACCAAAAAAATATTAAAACAATAGAAAAGAAAATAATACTTACATAAATATCTTTTGGTTTCTCATTAGCAAATAAATGTCTATACTTAAAAGCCTCAGTAAGAATTAGGCACTTATGCTCCGAAGAGAACTTCATAGTGTCCACTTTCTTTTCCTTCTTCATAACCAGGGTAAAATCATGATTGGCAGTGGAATTTGAATGCTTTGCTGATGTAATAGTGACTACATCAGCATAAAGCCACTTGTTGGTCACCTCCAAACGATCCGGGTTGTATGTTGTAATGCCGTGGGTGCCGATAGAGAATACCCTTTTATACTTGCCCTTCCATGAGTGTTTCGTGACAAGGAATGATGCCACATCTTGGTTGTCTTTTAATGGAATCATCTTATCATTGCCTGTGGGAATACAAATCAATTATAATCTTCAGTTTCCAGTAATCAAAGGACTTTTTTAATTAATAAGTGTAGTTTGGATATTCTCTTCTCAGACTTTAGGGTGAGAACCTCAGATCAGATTTTTTTTTTCTTATTGGAATTGGCAAAATATACCATTTTCATCATTGAACCAATTCCTTTATAACATTGGACTAGCAGATGTTTGTTTCTGTTAGTGTTCTAAATGTAAAATTTTATTAACAAAATGTTAGATAAACATATTTGTGACACATAACAATAGATAATACTATAGATAAGTACAAAAACAATGATTCAAAATTAATTTGTAATTACTATATGTATGTTAATACAATTAATATAAAGGTAATTAATTATGTTTTGTTAATTGTATAAGTGTATTACTATCTATAGATACTTTCTTCAATTAAATTGTATTCTTAAATAATTACAAAACCCTAATTGACATCATGAAATTCCTCCACATTGTGGCCTTTATGTAGTAACATGTCCAGAAGACTGGCAGCTTTACTATGTTGAATGGTGATACTGAACCTTTGTGAGAAGAAAATGCCAGCCTCCTGGTCACAATAAGCATTGAACTATGGTGGCAAACAAATAATAAGTTGTTACATTGGTAACTGCTACGTTATAACTGTTATAAACATACAAGTGGTTAGTAGGCAACGATCGCGCAACACCCAGAGGCATCAGCTTGCGAATGTAATAGTATGTGTAGTAACAATCACATCTAATGTACATTCAGTTTACTTATTTAAAACATCAAAATGAATGTTGTAATTACATAAAACATATTTCAACAGAAAATAAACGATAACAGTTAAATAACAACCGGCACTATTTCCTAGTCGTTATGAACAAGTGGGTTATATTTAATAACAAACCTTTATAACGAACAATCTGGTCTACTACAATAGTCCATTGCCTCACAAACGTATGTAGAGGAACTAATCACTACATTTCGTACGACAAAACATTGTATCAACTTTAACAAAATGTAATCATCTATCCTCCCCTTTGTAAATAGATCAGGAAACCATTGATATCGAATACGTGTAAACAAGGAACTGAGCGATACATTTTTATAGTACAATCGTATCGGGAACGCATAAACAGATACTCACAAATTGTATGAGGATAAACAAGCTTCAATACTCTCAGCTGGTATCAGATAAGACCCACATATTATACAAATAAACGTAAAAATATGAACAAGAGGAGCTCGAGAAAGGACCGAATCACCGAATAATTGTTAATTGTTCAACAAATTGACAGTTTGTGAATGGTGTTGCAAGGTAAATGCAAAGTAATACATTTCATGACTTTGCCGAAAGATGGCGCAAAATGAAGAGTGGAAATCCATCAGAATTATGTTACGTCTAGAATTTGTAGCAGTTAGCAGTATAGTCTTGCATTGCAGTAAGGTAAGAAGCTGTAGTAGCGCAATCTACTGTGTAAAAATTTGATAGCGGCGAATGACTTGTAGTTAGCCTCGTAACATAGGGTCTATCTATGCTTTGTAACTTA
Source organism: Eilema griseolum (assembly GCA_963662185.1). Taxonomy (NCBI): domain Eukaryota; kingdom Metazoa; phylum Arthropoda; class Insecta; order Lepidoptera; family Erebidae; genus Eilema; species Eilema griseolum. The sequence goes on along the minus strand of OY759248.1, from coordinate 18,227,132 downwards.
CTCCGCTGATATACCTGTAAGTGAAAGGTGGCCAAGTGACAGCCAGCAGCCTGCTGTCAAATCTGACAGCTTTCATATACCGCATCATCCGCATCACCACCACATGCAGTGCTGCGTGTACTGCTGTTAGTTTTTTATATTCTCAAAGTAGCCCGTTTTAAGCACCCTACGATGGTTCTCGATTTAGATCTGTTTCGTGCTGATAAAGATGGTAACCCGGACAAAATTCGTGAAAATCAAAAAAAGAGGTTCAAAGATGTGGGACTTGTTGACACTGTGGTCGAGCAGGACACCCTCTGGAGACAACTTCGCCACGAAGCAGACAATTACAATAAGTTGAAAAATGTGTGTAGCAAAGAAATTGGCCAGAAGATGAAGAGTAAAGAGCCAGTTGGGCCAGAAGATCAAGCAGTGCCTCAAGAAGTTGCCAACAAATTAGTTGACCTAACTGGAGAACAGTTGAGGCCTCTAACTGTGAATCAAATAAAAAAGGTGAGATAAATTTTAAAATTATTACCTATATGTAAGTTTCAACTGAATATTTGTATCAGTCCTTTATCTAATAAGAAGTGTGCCATATGTTTTATTATTATTATTATTATTATTGTTTGATACACTTGCAGCTAAAAGCTGATGCGTGTATATCACTGCACTTGTGTTTAACATTCCAAATGTTATGTTATGTTAGGTATTTCAAAATTTTTTTGGATTAGTGAAAGTATATAAAGAAACTATATATATAATATGTTATAATTCATTTAACATATAAATTGTCAGATTTCTTGGAAAAAAAAAAACTAGATTTAAATTTTCGGTATTGATTTTTGTGATTTATGTTACAACTCTTGACTGCATTGCATCACCCATTATAGACAGCTATATTTAAGCTTACTTCATTTTATGTTTGAGAATGTAACAAGGGTTTACCTGAGAAGTTTCAAAATATAGACAGTGAATACCTAAGGTTCACGTCAGAAGTAAACTAGGTAGATTGAAACGGACCACTTCTAAAGAGATTGATATCTGACTTTTAGTGCTGTGATTGAATTATCTGCGTTAACGAAAAATATAGGTACTCTTTTAACTTAACAAATTCTATGTTTCGTCAAATGTAATGACATTTTTTAATTATCATTTAATTGGTACAAAAAAAAAAACCGTGGTAGCCTAGTGGTATGGGTAATGGACTGCTGAGACGAGATCTCGGGTTCGATCCCAGGTTTTACCATGGCACACACCAATGACTTTTCGATGCTTTTCGAAGTTATATGTGTATTTATCGCAGGTTTATAAGTGCCCGGTTAATGGCAATAGGCTCGCCACCTTTTACATTGGGACCTAAACATAAACTGGCGAAATGTGAGTGCTAGCACCTCTGCCTACCCCTTCTGGGATATAAGCGTGAGTTTATACCATATTCTTAGAAATAAATTATTATTATTATTATATTATGTTATGGTACAATACAATTTCTTGAGAATAGAAGAATAATTATGGTAAAACATTTCAATCTTGGATGCTTGGGTGCATGTTCAGTTGGCTCAGTAGAGTATGAAATGAACTGTTTAGCCAAGACTAAATATATTCAAGTTCAGTCTGGGTTATTTACATATCCCTTTAAAAATTTAAAGTACATACATAAAATCACGCCTTTATCCCTGGAGGGTTAGGCAGAGGTGAATTAACACCCACATTTCACCAGTAATTGTATTCGGTCCCACGTAATAGGGGGTGAGCCTATTGCTGTATTATGGGCACTATTATTGCCTCGAGCCACGCATCTGAGACTGAATCTGGGCTGTATCCCTTAGTCGCCTTGTACAACGCCGCATGGGAAGAGATGGGGTGGCCCTAATTCTACTCTGCCGGAAACCACGCGGCGATTTAAAGCCCAGTGTTATAAATCCCCTTTTAGTAATAATAGCATAAAACTTAGTATAAATTTGGAGACTGTAATGTTTAATAAAAATCTTCAGGTCAGACTTTTAATAGATGAAGCCATAGCAAAGAATGAGCAGGGTCTCATAGCAGCAGAAAAGGCTCGCTCAACAGCTCTTCGGGAAGTTGGCAACCACCTTCATGAATCAGTTCCGGTAGATAACGATGAAGATCACAATAAGGTGGAGAGGACACATGGAGACTGCCAGTTTAGAACCAAATATTCTCATGTGGATTTGATTTGTATGATTGACGGTAAGTTTTAGGAGTAAAACACAAAGAATATTATTAACCAAAATTACTAGTATTCCCTCTTAATTCCTCCAACTAATCTAAATTACTTTTGTTACGAGTGGGTTCACGATAGTTGTGTCAGTCAATCATATTAGCCCATAGCCCATAGCAGTCCACTGCTGGACATAGGCCTCTCCCAATGTCAGTAGTGCATTGGGACAGGATTCAAACCTGGAACCTTTCAATCGTAAGGCTGACTCCTTAACCACCAAGCTACCCAATGCTTTAAAATACTATTTGTTGGGAGAGGCCTATTTCCAGCAATGGACTGCATTACAGTAATTGATTGATACTGTTGACTGAATGTTTCCTTAAATTATATAAGCCTGTTAAAATAGTATAAAAAAATTAAACCATTTAAGTGGCAAACGAGCACACTGCCCACCAGATGGAAATGGGTTACCAGTTATATGTAATACCCAGGGCGTCACACTTGTGTTGCCAACCCTTCTATCTTATATCTCATGCTATGTTATATTTCTAAACCACATATTATTGACTTAAATGCTTATAACAAAAACATTTGTATAAACCTGTACAATATATGATATATAAATATACATATTGTATATGTATTACTGACATCAAGATGAGCGTAATGATTTATCAATAACTTTACATAATGTGTCTCTATATCTATAGTTATGTTATAGAATGTGAAATGGTTCATTTATGTTTTTTAACTCAGCTAAATGGCACATTTGAAGGTGACCCCCTACTTACTAGCCTGTTTACTGCCAGATCTATTGGTACATTACTAGATTTAGTCAATGCGATAACGAATTTAGCATGATTTTCAGTGGTGTCACCTTCACCACTTAAGTGTAGTATCCTTGTCGCACTTCGTCGCAATGGACGTTATCACCTCGGATCCTGGGAATTGCTTCCAGGATACTCTTTTCATATTTTTAAATAAGTAAAGAAAAATTGATAAGAGAGGTGCAATTGTATGCTATTTGTTACAATACAAAATAATGGTTTTTTTTTTCTTGCGGCTATGTCGGTCTCGAACTGACTAAAACGGCACGCCGCGCCCTTTAGATCTCAAAAGAAAGAAAATGTCTTAATACAAACCAGCGCACAAAAGGGCGCCTGCGCATCCGAGTCATTATTCATTTGAAGAAGATATATTGAAGAGTCGTAATTTATGTTTGCCAGGCATGGATGGTGAGCGTGGCGCTGCAGTGGCCGGTGGCCGTGGGTATTACCTCAAAGGTGCTGCGGTGTTCTTGGAACATGCGCTCGTTCAGCTGTCTCTTAGGATGTTGTTCAAGAAAGGTTACACGCCACTATATACCCCGTTCTTCATGAGGAAGGAGGTCAGTTAACATTCAACCAAATCATTCACTACTTAACTATTAGGTACCTAGTGTTTGGTTTGGTTAAACGATATTTCGGCTGTCTCGGCTCTAAGCCGCAACGCTATCGATTAAGTGAAATGATTGTTATGCCTCCTCTACACTGCTCGCGAAGTTGAACGATGTTAGACGAATACTATAGTGTAAAGAGGCACTTCGGCTTACCTCGTCAAACTTTACCTCGCCTCAGGCAACAAATGCTTTTTTTTGGGTGGTTTTGCACCCGATTCAAAGGTCCTGAAGTTGTACGAAGTGCGTTCATAAAGTATCTCTCTACACTACTCGGCGGACTTCGTGTGTGTTGGTACACTGCCGGCGCGTGAGTTAGGTTAAAATTAGTGTACGTGACCCAATTATGAACAATATACAGTGGTCACAGTTGCAAATTATGTTGTTCCTGGAAACTTTGCAAACAGATACAATTATTTTGAATCCCAATGAAAAATATCATAAGGCACTAAGGCTATCGGCACCACAGAGCGAATGAAGTCATCGCGAAGTTGACGCATTTCGTACTTTAGCCAAAGTTTCTAGAGTACTTCGACGAGGAACTTCGCCAGCAGTGTAGAGGATAATGACTCCTCTACACTGCTAGCAGGGACATTTGGGAGAGCATAAGAGTATGACGAGTTGTCGCTCCTTTATTTTCAATATAATTATGTTAATGTGTCAAAATTTTTCCACTATACGCGGCAAGATGGGGACACTGGTCTCACACCCGAAGGGGCCATCTCGAGATGACCATGTTTCAGCCAGGGTGCAAGAGATATGCCAGTGGCAATATCATCTTTGGCAATATGTGACCCAAGATGCCGTGCTGTTTTAGTTGGTTCGAATCCGACATAACCGGGCTTGACCGTATGATCCATTATGCTAACTCTTTAGAAAACGACTTGAAAATGTTCTATTTTGTAGGTAATGCAAGAAGTGGCGCAGCTAGCTCAATTCGACGAGGAGTTGTACAAGGTTGTAGGCAAAGGATCTGAGAATAAGGGCGACAGCGTTATCGAAGAGAAGTACCTGATTGCCACTTCGGAACAACCCATCGCTGCCTACCACAGGGACGAGTGGTTACCTGAGGCATCGTTACCTATCAGGTGAGATAATATAGTATCCGAGACTTTGTGCTGTACCTTTTTTTCTAGTAGCCTGCGGAAACCACTGAGGAATGGCTGGACTTAGACTAACTGTAAAGTAAAAGGTGTAAGGTTACCCAATAAGGCAACGTGGGCCATACCCATCTAAGATTTTGATGATGCCCTCGGCCGTGGAATGCGGATGATAGGCGGGCACACCCTTGTTACGTAGAGTTGTTATACCAAGGTAGCACCCAAAGTGATGCTCTTATTCGATTCTGGCAATTCGGAGAGATCACAAGATTTTAGCATATACGATTTTTAGTAAGTTAGACTATCTTTAGTTATTGTTTTAATTTGATTCCTATTTATTACCTATTTATAGCTCAAAAACTAATGCGTATTTTGGGCATATTTCAGGTATGCTGGTATCTCAACTTGTTTCCGGCAGGAAGTTGGTTCCCACGGCCGTGATACTCGCGGTATCTTCAGAGTACATCAGTTTGAAAAGGTAATGTTATTATTATATTAAAACAGTGCATAAACGAAACACTAGTGTTCATGATTGACCCAGGGCTACCTTTTTTTTTTTTACGTGCGCAAAATCCCCACGGATACCTCCCCACCGGAGCCGGTGGAGGAGGTTATGTCGGACTCGAACCGACTAAAACGCACGCCGCCTGTGGATCGCTTTGGTTGCCGAAGGTGAGGTTGACAGACATATCCCTCGCACCCCGGCCGACCCAGGGCCATCTCTCACGATCTGGCCCTCTAGACCCAGGGCTACCTCAACTATCAAGGGGTTCCTCGACTGTCACGGTTTCAGATTCCGCTTTAGCGGTGCGAGGGATATATCCTCAGATAATATCACCACCGGCAACCTAGGGCCTACACAGTCGGCGTGTATTTTTGTCGGTTCAAGTCTGACATAACCTCCCCCACCGGCTCCGGTGGTATAGGGGTATCGTAGGGATTTTGCGTACAATAAAAAAGGAGATTCCGCTTTAGTGTGTATATTATTAAGAACCGGAATGAACAAAGTTACGCGGTATTCATCTATGATATTTCTTCACAGGTAGAACAATTTGTGCTGACATCCCCCCACGACAACGCCTCCTGGCAAATGATGGACGAAATGATCAACAATGCTGAGGAATTCTGCCAGGTCTTGGGCATCCCCTACCGCATTGTGAATATCGTGTCCGGTGCCCTTAACCACGCTGCGTCGAAGAAACTGGACTTGGAAGCGTGGTTCCCTGGTTCAGGTGCCTTCCGTGAATTAGTGTCTTGCAGCAACTGCTTGGAGTATCAGGCTAGGAGACTGCTGGTTAGGTAAGAAATGATTTTAGATCTATAAACGTTCGTGTTTATCCCAAGGTTGTCTATAAGTAATTGCTTTTAGCAATAAGGCCACCACTTATAAATACTAATTCCATGTAATATATTTTGATTGGTATATAATAAAGGTCCCTCTATTATATACTAATAAGTAATATATTAGGTAATTAAGCAGCCATCTGTACAACCTTAAATACTTCGTGGCAATCCTGGCTGTTACTGCAGCTCTTCCAGCTGCTGTCCTGATAGGAATTTCTTGAAATTGGGTATTTGACAAATTTCCGTAACCTATTTTTAAAAGATGTAGAAATTTGTTTAATACCTGTTACAATTCATAATTTTCCCGTAAAATCTTATTAATTAGAAAAAAAGTCATTTTCACTTTGTTAGCTTAAAAAGGTCGGTCACGTGACATTCTGCGCGTGATGTCATTGAATAATATCTACGAAGAGACAAACCAACTAAAGTTTTCGTTACGGTTAGTAATTTTTTATAGTTACGTCTCGCGAACCGTCAACAGATTTTTTGCAGTTTACCTCATGTGAAATACAGATAAAAAAGTATCAATTTTATTTTCTAGAAATAAAATATATAAAAGTCATCTTTTTGTGAAATACATTTTGTATAGTTATTATTTACGTATAAGCTGTCATATCTAATACATTTTATATTGTTTATAATAGTTTTTTTTTTAATCTGATTTTTTGGGGGTTTTTATCTACATAGATATGTCAACCCCATCGTACCCTGTACCAGTAACACATTCTTTGTTGTTTCCTTCCAATTGTTTCCAGTTCACGCCTAGTCTAACCTCACTGTTGGGAACTGTTGGTAAATGTGACCAAATGATATAGCCTTCTGGCCTTGTCAGAGGTTGTTCGGAGAGCACAGACTGAACCCAACCCACATCCAGCCCATTCAGGTTCAAGTCACTCATCAGTAACACCCTCTCAGCTCCGCTCCGCACACACTCCATAAGCAAATGTTGCACATCTTCAATTTTATCGCATTCCCTACAATTTGGAGAGTCAGCTTTCTTCATTAGGAAGGCAAATTTCGCGCATGGATAATAGTTGTTAAAACAATTGTGTAACAGAATACCGAGGCCATAATAACCTCGGTTGTGTTCCCGGCGGTGAGTAGAGTAGCCAGAGCTCAATAGAGAGTTTTTGTGCTGTCAGTGGGAAGACCAAAAGATTGTCCTACTTTGTCTTTAACACTGACGGCATAGAAACTCTTGTGCTTATAGGGTTGGCAGCGCGAGTGTGACTCCCTTGGTCAACACCAACACGTCCATAGGCCACGGTAACCACTTTCCATCAGATGGAATACCTACACTAAAACTCAATTGTAGTGATTTGCACGTTCACCCCCAGGTACGGGCAGACCAAGAAGATGAACGCGGCCACGGAGTACGTGCACATGCTGAACGCGACCATGTGCGCCACCACGCGCGTCATCTGCGCCCTGCTCGAGTGCAACCAGACCGCCGACGGGGTCAAGGTCACACCACTTTGTTTTTGTTTGTTTTTGGCTTCTTGCAGGGCAACATTTACTGGGTCGTTGGCGGAATCGTTGGAATCACCATAGAACAAAAAAGAAATTGTAAAATAGCCAATTATTTATTTATTTTGATGTACATTTAAGTTGACTCCAGAAAGAAGATAGGTAGGACACGACGGTATTCCCTTCCCAATTGAGTAGTCCGACTGGGGAAATACCTCCGCCATACATTCCTAATACTGAGGCCATAATAACCTCGTGTTGTGTTCCCGGCGGTGAGTAGAGTAGCCAGAGCTCACTGGAGAGTTGGCGTGGGAAGACCAAAGGCTTAACCCGCTTTGTCTTCTACACTAACGCCACAGAAACTCTCTATTCTTGCAGGGTCGGCAGCACGAGTGTGACTCCTCTAGTGTTGCACACGTCCATAGGCTATGGTACTTTCTTTCAAGTTGTATTAAATACATATTATATTCTTGTCTTCAGGTGCCTGAAGTCCTGAAACCGTGGATGCCTGAACAGTACCAATATTTGATCCCGTTCGTGAAGCCGGCACCCATTGACGTGGAAGCTGCCGCCGCCGCCGCTAAGAAAGGCAAGAAGAAGGACGACAAGAAATAGCTGAATTAACAACTCCATTCCGCTAATCACGCATTTAATTTATTTGTCTCAATAAGCTTCAATTTTATATCATTAAATGATGGCCTGACAGATGTATGACGCATTTTATTTTCTGACGAGTTGAAAACAATCTTCCTTCAATAGTCATTTAGGTTTAAAAATACAGGCGTGTGAAAAATTAGGTTTCCATAAACTTTGTGTTTGTGAAAGCTGGGTTGTTTTTTTAATAATTCAAAAATTTTTCTTTCTTCAATTTTTTTTTATATATAGGGAAGTATTTCCCGTGGATACGTCAATTAGACTGCCTCGCCTGATGGTAAGCTGAAAGAAAAGTCTCAGAAAAGTGTGTCACCATTACATACATATACATACATAAAATCACGCCTGTTTCCCATAGGGGTAGGCAGAGATCACGGATCTCCACATATACCATGTTACAATAGTGACACTCAACTTGACGGCCACATCATATTATGCTTTTTCACGCCACGCTTAAATGACTCGATACTGTAGGAAGAAGGATACACGTGGGCTGGTAATGAATTCCAAGCCTTAATGATGCGACAAAGGAAAGTGTCTCCGAACCGCTTGGTTCTTGATCGGATATTCTGCACCTTACTCAGTGCGCCGAGCACGAAACAGCTTGGTACTTGATCGGATATTCTGCACCTTACTCAGTGGGCCGAGCACGAAACCGCTTGGTTCTTGATCGGATATTCTGCACCTTACTCAGTGCGCCGAGCACGAAACCGCTTGGTACTTGATCGGATATTCTGCACCTTACTCAGTGCGCCGAGCACGAAACCGCTTGGTACTTGATCGGATATTCTGCACCTTACTCAGTGGGCCGAGCACGAAACCGCTTGGTTCTTGATCGGATATTCTGCACCTTACTCAGTGCGCTGAGCACGAAACCGCTTGGTTCTTGATCGGATATTCTGCACCTTACTCAGTGCGCCGAGCACGAAACCGCTTGGTACTTGATCGGATATACTGCACCTTACTCAGTGCGCCGAGCACGAAACCGCTTGGTACTTCATCGGATATTCTGCACCTTACTCAGTGCGCCGAGCACGAAACCGCTTGGTTCTTGATAGGATATTCTGCACCTTACTCAGTGCGCCGAGCACGAAACCGCTTGGTTCTTGATCGGATATTCTGCACCTTACTCAGTGCGCCGAGCACGAAACCGCTTGGTACTTGATCGGATATTCTGCACCTTAATCAGTGCGCCGAGCACGAAACCGCTTGGTTCTTGATCGGATATTCTGCACCTTAATCAGTGCGCCGAGCACGAAACCGCTTGGTACTTGGTCGGATATTCTGCACCTTAATCAGTGCGCCGAGCACGAAATCGCTTGGTTCTTGATCGGATATTCTGCACCTTACTCAGTGCGCCGAGCACGAAAGCGCTTTTTTTTTTTTTTTTTTTTATACCACTTAGTTGGCAGACAAGCACACGGCCCACCTGATGGAAAGTAGTTACCGTGGCCTATGGACGTCTGTAACACCAGAAGAGTCACAGTCGCGCTGCCAACCCTGTAAGTACAGAGTTTCTGTGCCGTCAGTAGAAGACAAATCAGGACAAGCCTTTAGTCTTCCCACTGACGGCACAAATTCTCCAGGGAGCTCTGGCTACCCTACTCACCGCTGGGAACACAACACGAAGTTATTATAACCGCGGTATTCTGTAGGGCGGAGGTACTTCCCCAGTCGGACTGCTCAATCGGGCGGATATACCGCCGTGTCCTACCTCCTACCTCCTCCGCTTGGTACTTGATCGGATATTCTGCACCTTAATCAGTGCGCCGAGCACGAAACCGCTTGGTTCTTGATCGGATCTTCTACACCTTACTCAGTGCGCCGAGCACGAAACCGCTTGGTTCTTGATCGGATATTCAGCACCTCACTTAGTGCGTCGAGCACGAAAAATATTCGCATTATTTAAACGTATCGAGAGAACGGAGCATTGCGATTGGCCGCCTACTTATTGTGAAGCTGTGTGTGTGAATCTTATCAATCGCAATGTTCTGTTCTCTCAATACGTTTACATTACGAGTTCGAACATTTTTCGTGCTCCCACTAGGCCACATAAGTGGAAATGTTATCCTGTCATCCGTCTGTTTTTTAAATCAAGTAACTGTTTCAAAAAACATTAACTGTCCCTCCAGTTTACGGTATGTTCGAACCCAATAGGTCCTGCCTGACTAAAATATTTTCTATTTTAAAAATCGTTAAATGATCGAAGCTGATAGTAATGTGAAATAATTTATACAAGCATAGCATTGGTTGAAATCTGGAGATATAAAATAAGATAATCTATATTGTATGACACAGTTTAGCGACGATTTTGGAATAGATTAGAATGATAGTAGTACCGAGGGATAATTGTCAATTTTTGAAAAAGCGGCCACCGGCGTTGTTCCCATTCATTGATATAATAAGTTTGTATCAAACGACTGACGATTCACGCACCTACTTAATTTTTTTCCACTTAGGTGGCAGACAAGCACACGGTCCACCTGATGGGATGTGGTGGGCCTATGGACGTGTGCAATAACAGGGGCGTCACACTCGCGCTGCCTAGCCTGAAGAATGTTAGTGCGGACAATCTGTGCAGAGCGGTTCACGCAGATTTAGCTGATATGAGACGTGGCCGTGCTAACTAACCTACAGGGCTACGTGTGCGTGGGAAGGTGACTTACATTAGGAATAAAATAACGCCATTCAGCAACTTCATATATTGTTCTATTCCTTCATTCAATAAGTATATCACAATAGCACTTGCATCGTCAGATGAATTAAGATTACATTCATGTTTTACAAATAAGCTTTGAAAAAGAAATTACGTGTTCACTCCAAGATCGAATTTTGACAAGATAGCACAGGCCTACAAAAAAAAAGGAGCACGTCATAGACTTCATAGATGACTTTTTAGTTTACCATAAACAAAAGGTTTACTTTGTCAATAATTAAAGTGTACGGTCCCGATGTTTCAACACTTCCCCTTACACTTTATATTATTACATTAGATAATTTAACATTACATACAAGTCATGCTACACAACACATACACTCATGTTCTTAATAAAATCTACATGCTTCTTAGAGCTAAGCGGTTTGGTTAGTACATCTGCTATCATCTTTTCAGTCTGTAAATATTTTACAGTTACAATATCATTCTTTATTAGATCCTTTACATAATGGTATCTGAGATCAATATGCTTTGTTCGTTTGTGACAGTATTCTTTACATTCCAACAACTTAATGGCACTTTGATTGTCATTATAAACAATGGACTCTAGATTCAAGCAAAAGATCTCTGATAACAGACTCTTGATAAAACTTATATCCTTACAAACATCACAAATTGAAAGATATTCCGCTTCTGTAGTAGATAATGCGACACAGCGTTGCTTGCGTGATTCCCAATTTATTGTATTATTCCCTAGCTTCACGACATAACCAGTATAAGACTTACGATCAGTTACATCATTAGCCCAGTCTGCATCAGTATAAGCGACTAAACTCAATTTATTACTTCTTATAAATAATAAGCTATAATCAATTGTTCCCGCTAAATAACGTAAAACACGTTTAGCAGCTTGCCAATGACTGTTATCGTGACAGTTATTAAATTGACTCAACTGGCTACAAGCATAAGCGATGTCAGGCCTTGTACATACAGCTAAGTACATTAATGAACCTAACAATTGCCTAAAATTATCATTGCACTCGCTTACATTTTCATTTTCAGCTTTCAGTAATTTACAATTTAATGGTATAGGTGTAGACACAGCTTTACAATTATTCATACCAAACCGCAATAATAATTTCTTAATGTAATCAGACTGGTCCAATTTTAAAATACATTTTGATCTATCTCTTGTTACATTTATACCAAGACAGCTTTTTAATGGACCAAGGTTCTTTACATTAAATTCTTGTTGTAACATTTTTACCAAATCTTGTTGAATAGCACTTTTCTCAGTATAAAATATAAAGAAATCATCTACATACAATGCTATAATGGTCAAATCATGCTTATTTTTCTTTACATAAACACATGGTTCACTTAGACTTTGTACATAACCATTATTATTTAACAAATCATGAACTTTGCTATTCCACATTTTGCTTGCTTGCTTTAGTCCATAGATACTCTTATTCAATAAACAAACCTTAGAATTATCTCCATTATCAAAACCAATAGGTTGTTCCATAAATATTGTTTCATTTAAGTTTCCATTTAAGAAAGCACAAGCTACATCAATGTGATCTATACTGAGATTCATATCATTTGCTAAAGAAAATAAAATTCTCATGGTAGAATGCCTGACCACTGGGGAGAATGTCTCACTATAATCTACACCATGTTTTTGTGTAAATCCCCTGGCAACTAATCGCGCTTTGTACTTACTAAAGTTACCGGAAGCATCGTGCTTGCGTTTAAAAACCCATTTAGATTTAATTACATTTTGCCCTATAGGTCGATCTACGATCTTCCAAACTTCGTTCGCGATTAATGAGTCATACTCACTCTGCATTGCAGCACGCCAATCAATGGCATCTGAACAAGAGATAGCCTCTTCGTAACCAGATGGTTCCTCAATATTACCGACATACATTGAAACGTCATAATCACGATACCTCAATGGTGGAATAGACCGAGTACTTCGTACAGGGCGGGGATTAGCCTCAGCCCGGGGTACCTCTACACTCGTCACTCCTTCCCCTCGAACAGGCGCGTCCGGCGATGACGAAGTCACTGACTCGTGGCTCGCCGACGATGAGTCTGCACAGCAGGACTCATCCTCACTGCCTGTGCAGTAATGCTCCTCGTCTGTTGTATCTGAAATTTGAGAACTATCATTTAATTCTAAAGAATTGGTTTTATTACTAATACTATCTAAATTACTACATTCACCTATATTTAATGGACTAGAATGGATTTCATTAGTATTTTTTATTATCAATTAAATTATCATTATTTAAAACCAATTCAGTGCTCATGTCAAAATTATCATTCTGCAAGATAACTTCATTAAAACTTGCTACACGATTCTTTTCATTAAAAACTCTATTATAAAACCTATTTTCCAAAAATGCAACATTCCTTGACAATAACACCTCTCTAGGATTCAAAGGATCAGACAGTCTATACCCTTTACAAGTCTCACTGTATCCCACAAAGATGTACATCTTACTCTTAGCATCAAGTTTTCCACGCTTATGCTTAGGCTCCAACGAATAAGCGATGCAACCAAAAACCTTTAAGTGACTCAGATCAACTCTAGATCCCGACCACAGGTGCTCAGGAATCTGTCCAGATAAAGCTGTAGTAGGGGACCGATTTTTCAAATAAATTGCAGTATTAACCGCTTCTCCCCAATAACACTTACTGAGACCTGACTCCTGCAGCATGCAACGCGCCTTTTCAATGAGCGTCCGGTTAAGGCGCTCTGAAACACCATTTTGTTGAGCCGAGTAAGGAACTGTAGTTTGATGTACAATACCTTCTTTACTTAAGAATCCAGAAAATCTATAATTGACATACTCGCCACCATTGTCCGAACGTAAGCATTTAATCTTCAATCCAGTTTGTCTCTCAACCATAGCCTTAAATATAATAAACTTGGACATTACCTCGGATTTGCACTTCATAAGGTATCCAAATGTTTTTCTGGTGTGATCATCTGTAAATGTAACCAAATACTTTGCGCCTCCCAAGCTGTTCTCACTCATTGGCCCGCAGACATCAGAATGTACCAACTCCAATGGTCGCTCGGCCCGCTTGCCCTCTCCTTTGGGAAACGGCTGTGTTGACAGCTTCCCCTCAAGGCAGGGTATGCAGTCCTTCAGTGTGTCCTGGGAATCCTGAAACATTACTCCAGACACGTGACCTTTCAGAGTACACATACTTCTTAGACCTAAATGTCCCAACCTGCGATGCCACAGCTCAGTGGAAACAGCTACTGCAGTACTCTCTGTCTTTTGCCCATTACTCAAAAGTTTGGAAGAATACACCACCTTACTGCGCAAAGGTTTCACAATTTTACAATTTAACTTATAAATCCCATTTTCACACCCCACAAGAGCTAAACGGTTGCCAGAGACTTTACTATCATAAATGCTGCATCCATGACTACTAAATTCAACAATAAGCCCACATTCTATTAATTTACTTACTGATATTAAATTAGTGGCTATCTGTGGCACAAATAAAACATTTTTAAGTTGTTTTACCTCAGTTCCAAAGTCTACCATTAAATCTCCCACACCACTACATTCTAACTTTTCATTATTTGCTACAGCAACAGTAGTGTTTTTAGTATTAAAGTCTTTAAAATTCACCAGATCTTCTTTATAATTTGTCATGTGAGATGTACAGCCGGAGTCGATGAACCAAGCATCATTTTGATGAACAAACAGAGCTGAAGCGAAGCTTGTAGAATCCTTCTGATCGTTCTTCTTCTGGTCATTCTTTTTCTGATCATTCTTCATCTTGTAGCATTTAGCCTTCACATGTCCAGGCTTGCTGCAGTAATGACAGATTATAGACTTATTCTTCGAAGAGTTCTTCGCAATCAAAGCTGTGTTTTTATTATTCGATGCACCATCAGTCCTTCGCATTTCTTCCTGTAGAAGTCGACATCGTACAATCTCGCTGGTGAGATTACTGGTCAAACATACCGTCTCCAGATTAGAGACCAAGTATTCAAATTCCTGAGGCAGACCACTCAACAAAATCTCTGCGACTTCAGCATCATCCGTCCTCCGGCCAATATCCGTGAGCTGCTGCACCAGGGTCATCACACCCTGTATGTACTCTGACATACTTGAAAACTGAGTATAATCAATTCTGTGTAGTTGTCTCAAAAGCAGCACACGCCTCAATAAGCCCTTATTTTCAAAAATATCAGCCAAGCTTTTCCATGCTTGTTTGGCCGTAGTAGCATTCCTGATATATTGATAAAGCGCCGGCTTGATGCATAATGCTATTCGCGCTAAAGCACGCTGATCTTTCACGGGATCAGTCTCGGTGCCTTCAATTGTGTTCCACAAGCCATCCATGGTAAGCAGCATCTTAATAGCGAATTTCCAATTCAGAAAGTTGGATACGCCTTCCAACTTTTCTATTGACGATGCCAAGCCATTGTTATTTTGCAAAGCGTTTCCATTGCTCTATTCTTGAGGGCTAGGAGAAGCCATATCGATGCACGACTTGTCACCAACTCAAAATCCACCGCACCACGCAGCCACCCAATGAGGTTAGTTTCTAGGTTATTATTCAGCACGAGTTATCAACTCTTCTCATAAAATTACTGGGCCCATAACCTGTTAGTGCGGACAATCTGTGCAGAGCGGTTCACGCAGATTTAGCTGATATGAGACGTGGCCGTGCTAACTAACCTACAGGGCTACGTGTGCGTGGGAAGGTGACTTACATTAGGAATAAAATAACGCCATTCAGCAACTTCATATATTGTTCTATTCCTTCATTCAATAAGTATATCACAATAGCACTTGCATCGTCAGATGAATTAAGATTACATTCATGTTTTACAAATAAGCTTTGAAAAAGAAATTACGTGTTCACTCCAAGATCGAATTTTGACAAGATAGCACAGGCCTACAAAAAAAAAGGAGCACGTCATAGACTTCATAGATGACTTTTTAGTTTACCATAAACAAAAGGTTTACTTTGTCAATAATTAAAGTGTACGGTCCCGATGTTTCAACAAAGAATTCTTCTAATGCCCCTCTTGAAGAACTCCATATTGTAGGCACTTGGGAAAATTGCAGCAAGGAGTTCATTCCACAGCTCATTCATTCAAAGCACATATTTGTAGGTATCCATGAATTTGTATATTTGCATTGGTTTGAGTGTTTCTGTGTTTACTTAAATATTTATACATTTATTTATTTATATATCTATATATTTACATTAAAATATATATGTATATATATATATATGTTAATGTGATTCTAGATCCCATATGATAAGCTAGTAAAGCTATGTTTAGTTTGGGTATAATTAGCGCTGTGTAAAATGTCGTGAAATATTGATTTATTTATAATCAATGAACGGAAGCAAAATATTACACTGCAAACAGTCTCTTGCGAGTGTAAGTAGGGAGGTATGACGTACCTATTTATAGGCGTACCTAGGGGGAGGGGGGCCAGTGGGACGCCTGCTATTGGATGCTCTGCACTGTCTTAAGTTGAGAATTTTAAAACACACAACAAAATATAGATCCGATTTGACTTAATATGCTCCATCCCATATAAACACTGGGTACGCCCAATGGACGTATCATATAAACCTACTTCTAACACAAGTAGGTATTTAACTTTGAAGCGATGGAACATTACAGCATTACAATATGAGTTGCACATTAATAATTTAGTAATAAAAAGTAGGTAATCAAAGTGACTCATTCCGTACGTTACATTCACGGTGAGTAATAAATTAATAGTGTAGTTAAGATTAGGTACTGTTCAGGACATTTCTACTATCTTATCAAATGTAGACTAGACTGAGATGACACCAGGAATGAAAGTACGTACCTACTCTTCGTGTAAAACGGAAGTAAGTACTTGTATGTTGCAACCATGTGTTCTACCGATCCCGATGAATCATGATATAATAAGAGTATAGAGAGGAAGGTGGGGTACATAAGTAACTAAACTATAAACTTCCAATTAAATGTACCTAAAAAAATATTAACGCGGGGACTGTCCAAAAATAATGTACCTGTTATAATAAGTTATTTATTTTTTGGACAGACGATAGATCGCTTCGATTTCGGCATCCAAATGGTACCCACTGATCTCACTGAAGAGGTAACTGGGGGAATCGACCAATGTCAGGAATTCTTTGGAGATGCGGCCCGAATTCCATAGCATATCGCATTATTGCATCGATTAATAAAATTGCACCTTAATATACCATATTTTAAGGCTTGGTTTTGATGGTCCCCAATGAAATAGCACCACCCCCATACTTGAAATTCACACACTTTAATTTGGTTATGCAGGAGTATAATGAAACATCATCTTACATTTTTGCATTTATTGTGACAAATATCAGTCAGCGCCGATTATAACGTAATGCAAACTTACACTTTTTACATACATAGGTATCAAGATATAAAAAATAATAACAATAATCTCTCAGATAAGAGGACTTGTTTGTATATTGGCAAGTAACCGACACCATTTCTATAATCTGTTTTAATTAGGTAGCTAATAAAAATACGTGATTTTATAATGTGATTTACATACTTTAACGCCTGGTTTGCAATGAAATAGGCTCTACTGCAATTCACCTTTGCATGCATTCTGACAGCAATTTTGCATTTGATCGATTAGTTTGAAGTGCGACTGCAAACTAATCGATCGATTGCAGTCGATGAGCACTTGGTTTGCTGTTTTATTCCGTTAGAGCTGTGTGAAAAGAAGGCAACAAAAACCTCGAAAGTGAAACACTCAACAGTCAGGATTAATGTTATTCCGTTAGAGCTGTGTGAAAAGAAGGCAATAAAAACCTCGAAAGTGAAACACTAACAGTCAAGATTAATGACAAGCTATATCTTATTTCTGACCACAGATATCCGAGTTTTTGTCGATCGATCAAACGCAAATTACCTACTTTGTATTTTCGGAACTTAAATTTATAGTCAGATGTCGCTAACATACAAACATGTCAAAAGACACCATTTGCCGAATTACACATCATGGCCTAAAGAAACTTACAATTGTACCCAGATCTTATATCAAAGTAATCTTTCAAATCGCTGCACTTATCAGAAATTTATAACCATAACATATAAAAGTATTCTATCGTAATTTCGGCAAATGTGGCTGAACTTTCGCATGATTACAAAATACAATTACTTGCATATAACTGCCCGCAGAAATATTTTATTAACAGAACTTAAGTTAGTGTATAATGTAACTTAATCATGCAAAAATTCCGTTTTTAAACAGTATAAATAATAAAATTATCTGTACAAGAGAAGCGATGCCTTAAATAAGCCGATTAAATATACTAACATTTAAACTTTCGCGTTTCATGATACACAATAATGTTTATGGGAATTAACGCGATCATGGTATAAGTACATTTGATTTGCCTGACGTTTTGACCAGGCTACACCGGCCGTGGTCACAGGTTGACTGGCTCAGTGGTGAACGCTCGCTATCTTCGAGTTCGTGAGGCAGTAGGTTCTTCATCTACCCGCACATTATCGATATTTTTAATATTTCCGTTTTGACATGTACCGTCTCATACCACAGTCGACAACGTCATGCAAATCAAAGGCAAACCATGATCGCGTTAATTCCCGTAAACATTATTGTAAGTATATCGATAAAATATGTTGCATTATTAATAAAAATCTACATCTACCAAATATACTACTTCATTTACATTAGAATATTTATCGTAAAATGTAACTCTTCTACTAGCTCTTATTACGAAGAAATTAACGTAGGTATGCGTACCTATTAAAGATTACAAATAGACATGGCACTAGGTTAAAAGTGCTGTTTTAACAATAATAAGTGGGTAACTCTCTTTGCTGACACAAATAACTGATAACTTCACATAATCTCTTATTCGTGTTCATCTTATGCCAAGCACACACCTCGCAAATATTATGATGGTCAGTGTCTAAATGCAATGGTCAAGCAATGCAATATATGGCGGATACTATATGTCTCCGTGACGAAACCAAACTACATAGTGAGATTCGCCATCATTAGGACATGATCGACAGTGTGTGCCCTGCATCAGTATCCATCACATATCCAACAGTACGATAGACTTGCACATCTCAAAATATTACAGAAACGTCGCGTAGTGCGAGTACAAAAAAATGGCAGTGAATGTTATAGGTTCTGATAGTTCTATTTTAACATGGCAGTCGACTATCACTCCGGTAGGTACATGCTATAAGAACGTTTCGAATTTCGAACGATCGAACGCACTCGACAGCTAAATCCGCAGTGTGATTTCAATTTCACATACGTAGTATTGTATTCTCTTTGTTCACATACTCCATGTATATGTGCTCGACAACGTGACATCACTAAAATTGAGAGCATTCGAAATTTAAATCAAATCTCATTGAGATCATTCGAAATGTTCTGACAGCATGTGCATGCTGTGCAAGGGGTGGGGTAAGACGGGGTAACGACTTAAGATGTGGAACATACTAAAACCGATTTTACAAAGTAAGCTGTTAGTAAGCTTAGCTGGGAAATTGATTTTTGCCCGATGGGCGGGACAAGTTGGGGAGATTTAGCTATTTTTTTAAAGACTGATTATTCTATAAATATAAGTTCCTACTATGTGCATTAAAAACAAATGGTTCTATTTATGAAATATTTTAGAGTAGCCCTTCTTACCCCACCTTCCCCTACTCTTCTTTGTAAATGAGCCAACGTAACCAGTTTGGTCTTTCGGAAATTTGTATCCCCTTCCTTACCCGGGATAATAAAAGTAACCACAGCTCGCGGCGTTTCTTGAATACATAACATGTCGTTCAGTAATATTATTTGCATTTAAACAGATATTAGTTACCCTTAAACGTTTCCGATACGACCTACTTATTGTTTTATTTACTCAAAATATAAACAAAAAAAAAAAAAAATTAACGCTATAATTCGAACCTACCTAATTCCAACGTTTATCATATTTTTTACAGTCTGCAAGAAAAAATTTGCAATAATAGATCTTATTTACATTGACTTAAGTGATGTTTAAACAAATATACCTACATGCCGTGTGCTTGTCTGCCAACTGAGTAGTGTAAAAAAGTAATAATCTTAAATCATTGATACGGAATTACAGACTAAATACTTTTTTTAAGTTTGCTTGCAGATACTGATTACAATAAACATAAGTTCTTATAGAATCTAGAACACAATATCTCCAGCGATATTTTTTTTATCCCTCAAGGTTATCCCGCATTAAACTCAGACAGAATAAATCAACATAGAATATCCCTAATGACCCGCTGTATGTATGAGCGGGTCGATCGAACTGAGTGGTGACATCATCGCCTTTATACAGCATAAATAAATGATCGTCACAGGCCGGGCAGTGCTCTAAGCAACGGAATACATACATACCACAAATTATAAGTATTATATTGAAAAAATAGACAGCATTGGCGCTTAAAAACGGTCACTCACAATCGTGGGTAGTAAAACTATCAAACATTTGACTATGCCATTTCGCCGAACACCGGTAGTCCGGAAAGTCAAACTGGGTCTCGATTCTAAAGCAAAACCACCGACACCACGGACACTGCTAAAAATCCATTTCATTTTAGAATTTAACTCAATGTGCCTTAAGTCCAAAATGAAAAGACTATTAGCAGAGTGAATTATAAAGTGTAATGAAATTCTTTTCATTTAATTTTGCACTTTAATCATACTAAAATAAAGTGTACATTGTTTGCAGTGTCTGTGGTGTATCAGTGGTTTTGCTTTAGTAGAATCGAGAACCTGCTTATTTGCCGTCGTGAGGGGTACCAATTGTTTCACAGCCATGAATGCTTAAAGTCCTGTGAAGTACCTAAAGGAGAAAAGGCTAGAAGGCGAACTCTGGGTTCAGAGGTGAAGTAGTCGAATGCAATCGGGTTCGGAACTCGAACTTAACTTTAGCACAGATTACCCTAATAGTTGACAACAGTATGACTACGGTACACGTTTGACATCGCGATAATATTGAGAAAACATACATTATCTATGTCATTTTAACATAACATCATTGCATATAACGTCAAAAATTTAAACAATCAACATGCAGCTTATCGAAATGACTTTGTCCAAGCGTTATTTCAATGAGAACTAAAGCTCATCTAGATCTAAGCATAAAATATATAGATCCTAGCTGTTTATTCACATGTGCTCAGAGCTATTTGAAAGACCTTTAGAAAGACCAAGGGCCTTATACTAGCGGTTTCGGGGCAGAGCGGAGACGATGCGGTTGGGCGGCGTCTTCGCCGCTGTGCCGCAGCGGAGACGTCGCGGGTTTGTAGTGAGTTCACGATATACTGACAATACACACGGTAACAAAATGGATTCGTTTGGAAAATAACACATAGTAATCGCTCTCTTCCATTCGTCGATGCTTTCGTTTCCAGGTCCGACGTCTTCGCATTAACAAAGCCAAGAACAGTGTTTCCTCGTCGGAATCCATCCATACTGAGTGTATTGTAAGTATACCGTAAACTCGCGGTGGCGGCGGTGCGCGATGCGCGTCTCCCCATACCCGGCGATGAGATGGGGACTCCGTGATCCCCACACCCGAAAAGGGCCGTTTCATAAGAGACGGTCCTGGGCCGGCCGGGGTGCGAGGGATATGGATCCAATAATCTCACTTCCGGCTACCTGCGACCCAAACAGTCAACTCCGACATAACCTGTGGTCTGCGGTGGGGTATCCATGGAGATTTCACGCACATTAAAAAAAAAGTATATCGTAAAGTCACTACAAATCCGCGACGTCCCCGCTGTGCAACCGCGGCGGAAGCGCCACGCAACCGCGGCCATTCCGCTTCGCGACCGCTCTGCCCTGAAACGGCTAGTATGAGTGCGAGCAATAAAGAATATTCAAAGAAAAAAGTTCCCTAACGACATTATAAACACAGTGCAAAGATATTTTCTATCATTGGCCCTTATGTATATCTTAGCCTACAATCTGTTTTCTGTACAGACGCCACAGGCCAGATAAAACGTGTTTAATTTAGATAGGATACACTTCATGCATGGGCGCTAAGGTAATATAATTATGTAGGTATAAGTTATAGAATTTTACAAATAGAAGTATATTTTTTTATATTATTTAATATTTTTTATTCTTATCTGGCCTAAAATGACACGTTAAGTATATGATTTATATTACAAGCAATTAACATTACAACGCCCAACAGCTTTTAGACTGATTCATTACCAGATAATGTTTATTATTGTCAAACACTTAAATATGAAGTGAAAAGTGAATCAGCAGTACAATTCTTTAAGCGTTCAGCGCCAAGATCATAGAATTAAAACACCTTATAAGAAGTATAATGCGTTATAGTCTATGGTCTAGATAATCAGTTCTAGACTGTCCTCTACGTCGAGTTCATCATCGAGCTCGACGCTGTATGCTTGCTAAGAGAATTGCATTGCTGCTAGGGGCCGGTCACATATCTTAGACCTAAATAATCTATGTTAGAGAAATTGAGTTCGTCCACCCCCAAGAGACGTGTACTGCGTGTATAGATCACCTTTTGAGCACATTTTAGGTCCAAAATATATGTCCCAAGAGATACCCCTAGTGGGTCTATCTAGATGCTACAGTTTGGCTAAGCTTATGCTGAAATGCAGGTGCTGCAATTTCCAGCACTGTATTCCAGAGTCAACTTTCTAGGAATAGATCTGTAGTAAAATATCTGAAATATCTGCAGTCAATAAAATAGTTAACTTTAATTTCATTCTTTTTACTTTGGCAGATATGTAGTTAACTCCTATATGACAGAAGGTCAGAAGTTATTTTACAGGTTACTTAATAGGAACCCAGACAGTTATTAGACATGAATATCAGGTTGTAGCAACCAATAAGTTAAAATTGATACTTAGACCAACCAGATAAGAGAATTTTTTGGTTCAAACAGTTGAAATAACCAATATTACTAAGT
Source organism: Eilema griseolum (assembly GCA_963662185.1). Taxonomy (NCBI): domain Eukaryota; kingdom Metazoa; phylum Arthropoda; class Insecta; order Lepidoptera; family Erebidae; genus Eilema; species Eilema griseolum. The sequence goes on along the minus strand of OY759248.1, from coordinate 18,204,309 downwards.
GATCTTAATGAAGATCTTAAAATTAAATATCTAATAATATATTAATTATTTACAGTTGACAAATTTTGATTACTAAATGGTTCATGATTTGTAAATGTAATTAAATCATTTGTTCAGTATAATGGTATTTTAAAAGGTAAATTTTTCAAATAAATGTCTATTAATTATAAACCAGTTCTACAAGCTGTTTTATTGTAACTTTTCCTCATTTATATTTTGACAGAACATTATTATTTATGTTCTCATGCCCTAAGAATACCTACACCCAGCAGTATAATGCCTACTCTGAAGATCACAATTACAGTAAATTTCAAATCCATGAAGATAGGAAAAATTTTATTGGTTCAGATGGGATTCAAAACCGCGATCTTTATATTTCAGGGGGAATCCTCTGACCACTGAGCTACCAAACAACGCCTGAAGCCATTCAAATCTTCCTATATATCTGTCCTGGGGTGACTAATAGAAACTAGGACCATTCCATTAGGGAAAGATAGCGGGTTTAAATCCTACCTGAACAGTTTCAATTTTTCTCATCTTAATTGATTAAAATCGTTATCACACTAAATGCTTGAAAATTTTATATGGTATATTTATTTTCTTTTACAATGTATAATTAAGCAATCACATAGATGATAACTACAAAGACATAAAATACAGGGTTTTAGTGCCTACCCTAGTTCATCTTATATCAAATGCACACTAGTGCTAAAACAAGTGATCTATAACACAGGTTGGCTTGTGGAGACTACCTTATAATATTGTGTACTATGTGTTGCAATCTAAATGAATCACTGCAATGATTTATAATAATATTCTGTTTACAAAACACAACAAACTGTAATCATGCAATGTTTGCACATCATCAAGATAACATTATTTATATATATATATATATATTGTACTAATTGCATTCATATAATGTTTCAAAACTGACAAAAATTAGATAACATTGATTATAATTTTGCTTGATTGATATAAGACAATCCGAGATATGCTCAAAATGCTAGTCGTCTGTGTCTCGTCTGTGTCTAAAGAACCATAGGTCTATTGGTTTGGACCTAAGTGTACTGTGTCACTGTATAACTCGAGGGAGTTATGAGAGAGTGACAGAGGCATCACCATAGTTTGGGATGCAGCCACAGTTGTGAGAAAAGCATTTTAGGCATGGTCATATACTTTAATCAGAAACATCACAATAAAAGCATCAAACAGTTGTTAAATACACAAACACTGAATTATCTTCAAAATGTGATTTCCCTTCTTATTATGTCCTCCCCACTACCCCCAATATCCAGTTAGTAAATGTCCAATGGTGGACTAACCGTTTCACATATCATTGCAATTTAAATCACAGATTTTATTTCTGGCAATACACACTTAAGCCATGTACTCACTGACTTAAGGGTACATAGCCAGAAATCTCTCCACTATTAGCACGCCAGCTGCGCCTTCTGTCGGCACTTGTGCATCAAAGCACGCAGAGTGAACTGACGACGAGCCAGTGTGCGCACTTGCTTCAAGAATGTATCCAAATCGATAGCTTCCTTGCGCAGTGCTTCGCCCATATAATAAATAGCATCTTCTAAAGTAGCTTCTTCTGCAAAAGCGTTTAGGAGCTGAGAGTACAATGGGGCCGTAGTCACAACGGCTTCATCTACATCAATACCCTCTTGTTCTTCCAGCCGCTCAATGGCTGTATGTAGTTCTTTTTCCTTCTCCTGCAAAACAATTACATTCTTATCAAGCTCAGTTCTCTCCCTCTGCAGTCTTGACAGAATATCCTCAAGGCGGGTTTTGCCTTCACGAAGTTCCTGTTGTGTGCGTCTAAGAGTCTCCAGTTCTGCTTGAGACTGTTGAGATTGTTCATTGAGTCTTCTTCGCAACTTATCTTGAACAGCAGACAAGAGAGATGCTTTGATATGTTCCTCAGTAATAGTGCCACCAGCTACATCAGTTCTGGCTGCATAACCTGCTGCTCCTGGATATGGTGTGGTGGTAGCAGTAGTAGGTGGATATTGCATACCATTACTGCTGACAGCACCGGGGTAGGGTGACCCAAAACTCGGATACGGTAAGTTTGATGTAGTTGGGTATGGTGTTGTAGTAGGATAACCAGGCTGTGAAGTAGCCTGTGGGAATGGGTAGCCAGATGGCTGTGGCATAAAGGAATTAGCTGGATATGGAGTTCTATTATCCACACGAGGCTTGGAATATACTGGTGGTAGCTCCCCAAATGCAGTGATCATGCATTGAATTAGTTTCTGTAGAGTAGAGCCACTTTGGGTCCATTCGTGAAGAAATGGTAAATAAACTTTACCATTACTATCTACATACTTGGAAACTTTGATGGACATGTCAGCCGTGGGTTTGACGAAACACAGCGGCGCATTTTGAGGATGAGTGTCCATCAACCAAATACATACAGGAATATTGTAATATGCGCCCTTATAATTCACAGGAATCGTTCCCTCTAGGTTCAATAAGTCTTTTCTAGTGCCATTGTTGAAGATAAAGGCTTCCAAACGGTAAGTCAAACTTCGATATACTTGTATCAAATTAATCACCTCTCGGGCAGTGTAGTCGCGATTTTTGTACTTCGATAGATACTGCTTCAACACTCCATCGTCGTTAGCCATATTTTATTCGTATTAGCTAATGATAATTAAAATTTACACTACACAAAAGCCCGTATTACAAATTACAATGTCACACAAATTCACAATTCAGTATTCACTTTTCACCACAGACACCAACATGAACAGACCAACCAAAGAGTAACTGAGACCAAGAGACACCAAACTGCAAAAGACAGACACAGAAACAAAGAGTATATAACATAACCACAGAGTTGCTTTTTCACTTTCATTCATGTCACACCATTTTTTTTTTAATAGTGGCGAACACAGACATTCGCCCAGACTTTCGCCAAAGTCAAATTCAATTCAATTCTTGATTAATGGCTCTGTGCTTTTAGCATCAATTCCGCCAATGTCCCGTAGTATTTTATAAAATTATTAATGGCGAGACGCTAATGTCAAGTTTTTCAAGAAATTTTACCTGAGCCACATTAGCCACGCCAGTAAATTTGTTTCCGTGTGTCCACCCCCTACGAGATTCAGGTGGTCGATCAGGGCGTGTGGTTCTATTTTAGGGGGCCGCCAATGTCCGTGGTTTAAATAGGTATTGTAAAAGTGTTTGAATGTCAGACTGTCAGATTACATTGCTGTCAGAACTATATTTTTTTTATACCACTTAGGTGGCAGACAAGCACACGACTCACCTGATCCATATGTTATACTAAGTTTGTTTCTTGTATATTCTCGGTCTACGAACGTTTCATGCAAACTATTAGTTATATATTTATACTCCATTATGAATAAAACTATGAGTTATGCAGGTATACAATCTTGAAGTGTCTTCTTTATAGGTGTTATTTAAAAAGAAACTCAGTTTATTGTAAAGTGTTTTTCTGTTTAGAAAGTCATTTTAAAGACTAAATACACTACTTAGTCTGTTAGTTGGCCTAGTTTAATTGTTTCATAATATGTTTTTAATAAAAAAATCGCTCTATGATTGTTTACCTATAATTAAGTACAGACCTAAGTAACGAATAATATATTGCCTTGATCTTGAGCGGTTATGGGCATGAATATGCATAAATAACAAATAAAATGAAATGTTAGTGAAGTACAACATAGGAAAAGGCCTAATATCAGTAGGGTCAATCTCAATATCCTAGGCACGGTTATTCGCTGCAAACTGAATAACAGAAACTACATCGAGAGCATCATCAAAACAGCCTCGCGGAAACTCGGGCTCCTGAAGAAAGTGAAACGTTTGTTCAAGCCGGAGCAGCGGTATCTTCTCTATAGGACACAAATTGCTCGCACCTGCGTGTATAGTGATTCTCTCTACAGCTTGCAGCGACAAGCGGTTCGAATTATTGGGAATCCTGAGGTCACGAACACCTTCAAGTTTTTGCAGATAAGTAGAGATATTGCTTCCTTGGCTATATTTTACCGTCTCTACCATGGTGAGTGTAGAGTGTGAGTTCTGATGAGCTCTTCCAACTAATCCCACCCTCTCTTTTCCTACATAGGACAACACATGCAGGGCTTAGATGTCACCATCACACTGTGCAGAATATACGAGCAAGAACCAAGTGGTTCGGAGATTCTTTTCTTTGCCGCACCACCAAGACCTGGAATTCATTACCAGCACACGTGTTTCCTTCTTCCTACAGTCCCGGGTCCTTTATGCGGGGCGTGATAAAGCATCCGATGAGGCCGCCAAGCTGAGTGCCACCATTGTAACATTACTTAGTGTCTGTTATTGTGACCCTCTTTCCTGAGACTTTGCCTTTAGTTTACCATCAGGTGAGGTGCAGTCAAGTTGGCGTATCCTAGATATAAAAAAAGCGATAATGTTTTGCTAGGATAAGTTTTTTAATATAGGACAAGTCAATTAAACTTCGTCTCGCCTGAACCTCACATATACCATATTACAATGGTAACACTCAGCTTGTCGGCCTCAAACTGCGTATTGTTTATTGATTAGAATATAGATTTTCATCTTAGTTTCGATTCTTGACCATTGAACTTTGACATGGAAAAAATATTCGGTATAGTGGCAAAAAGACCTCGACTCGTAGTAGTCACAGTAAAAAAACAGATGTCAAATAGCAATTCCTATGAATTCTGTCAGATGTGTCAAAGTCAACCCCTAATTCTTTTTCCGGTGAGCTGTCTACGTTGTGAAACGTTTGGACAGCGGTTCGCCTTTTAATCCAAGTTAATCATCTTGGAGTAAGCTTAAATACGTTATTAAGTATTCTAATAAAGCAGCACAATGCCGCCTAAATTCGATCCTAATGAAATTAAAATCGGTAAGGGTCACGAACAGTGTAAAAAGTATAATTTGCCAAGTGATAGTGTTTCTATAGCATTGGTGATTATTTTTCAGTAAACCTGCGATGCGTTGGTGGAGAAGTAGGTGCCACATCATCTTTGGCCCCTAAGATCGGTCCCCTTGGTCTGGTAAGTTTACTTTCGCCAATATGTCAACCTAACCTCAAATTTTGGCATGGCAGTCCGGAACCATCGATGTTTCATTACAATTCTTATAAATCAAGAGACAATTAGAAGCAATCATTTATTATATCAAGTAAATTTCATATAATTAATAATGTAGCCCTCGAAATAAAAATGTTGGGCTCTATGAACCGACTGGTTTTATCTAGTTGTCTCCCCTGTTATCATCCTGGGGGGTGCCTCCCTACCAGGCGCGTCCTTCCGGGTGGCGGATGGAAGGAACCCGCGACTCAGGATTTCTAATTTCCCTGTCGCGGCTACTCCGAATGCCCAATAAGGAGTCGCGGACCAGGCAATGTGACTGCCATGCTAGTTTTAGGTCTGTAGCTAACCTCAACCAAGATGAGTAAGTTAACATTTACAATTTTTTTTATTAATAATTATTTACTTTTAAATTTATGCCAAACATTTCTTATATGGTTTTGCTATTGTCTATTATTTTTCTGTGCCCTATAGCCTAAGTACATAGTATGTCTTACTAACATTTATTTCTGCATACAGTCCCCCAAGAAGGTTGGTGACGACATTGCCAAGGCCACCAGCGACTGGAAGGGTCTCAAGATCACTGTGCAGCTGATTGTACAAAACAGGCAGGCCCAAATCTCGGTTGTGCCTTCAGCAGCTGCCCTTATTATCAGAGCTCTTAAAGAACCCCCACGTGATCGTAAGAAGCAGAAGAACAGTGAGTATAGGACAATATACTGGATGTTTAGGATATATCTGACATGTACTGGTTGGGATTAGGATATTTTTCTTTATTTTTTGTTATATTATGTTCCATAGTCAAAAATCCTTCAGTCTATCACCAGGCTGCATATCATGAACTGTAAATAGCTAGACAGTTTAAATTTCTACACATAATGTATTTCTATAGCTGCTATAACAACAAATACTAATGATAATAAAATATACATTTCTTGGGGGGCTCCCATATAACAAATAAGATATGAAGGAGTTATTCTCTGTACTGTAATACACCATTTGAAAGTATATTCATGGTCCACTGAGTTTCCTGCATTTGTGCTAGTAAAAAATAGTATAACCAAACTTTTTAAATCAAGTATTGGTGATGAACCCATAATAATGATTCCTGTCCTCTTACCTTTCAAGACTTGTCTATCTTCTATGAAGTATCTATATACTTGTGATAAGTAGCCATTTCCCAACTATGGTATCACTTGCATTTGAAGTCATATATTATAAAATAAACTAGCATTGGAAGTTTTATATTTGTTTTACATATTGTGCTGTGTGTTTTAAACATCCCATGGGGTAATATATAAACTATTTTTATAATTGTAAATGTTAAACCACTAAACTGATTTAGATGGGGCTTTTTTTTGTTAGGGGTCTTGGTCAAACTTAAAATCTTATGTTTGTTTGATTGCAGTCGGGTGAGTAGAGGTTGAAGTCTAGTTATTAGTAACCAGCCTTCAGCCCAGATATATAAAAACTTATGTTTAGTCTATGAGATTAAAAAATGCACTTAAAGTCCATTTACGATTCAATATGTGCAACTTCTATACTTCACAAAAGTCATAGTCACTTAATAAGTCTGATCATGGGAAGTCTACAGGAATCATAATCACAAACCTTTTACTGCTGCATATTCTAATTAAATACCTACAGAGAATTCTAACAAAATCAATTTCAATTTCCAGTTAAGCACAATGGCAACATCACTCTTGAGGATGTGATCAGCATCGCCAAGACCATGAGGCCGCGTTCGATGGCGCGATACCTCTCCGGCTCAGTCAAGGAGATCCTCGGTACCGCACAGTCTGTAGGCTGCACCGTGGAGGGCAGGCCTCCCCACGATCTAATTAACGACATCAACTCGGGTGCACTCACTATTGACGAATAAACTAAGAATTTTAACTTAGAATTGTTGTTTTTTAATTACATTTTTCCTTGTAGCAGAGCTACGAAGTGAATAATTGTTCCTATCCAAAATGAAGCAATGCCGAGACCGGGCCGAGACATCCCTGGTTCGAATCCAGGCCATTACCAGAGTGGGCAAAACTGCCACAACTCATTTTTAATGGCATGCTGCTCACTATAAGTGATAGTGTGAAAAACTTGGGGATACACATTGATCGAATGTTGTCCTGGAATACCCAATTGAAGGAGGTTAGTCGCAAATTATTTGCAAACCTTCAGCAGGTTCCTTGCGAAGATTGCGGAATTTTTTGGCAATGGATACAAAAGTATCGCTTGCACAGTCGCTTTTACTCCCGATACTAGACTGAAGATGCCAGCTATCTTGATCTTACTGAGGAGCAACTTGACAAGCTTGAGCGCCTTCAAAATTTTTGTATTAGGTTCATTATTGTTTACGCAAATATTATCATGTATCCGAATATCGCAACATGCTCAAGTGGCTCCCAATTCGCCTTCGACGGAATACTCACATCCTTTTTCTACTTTATAATATCCTATTTAACCCTCTCACTGCCCCTTATCTTTAAGTTCCTACGTGTCACGCATTCGAGATTCTTGAGATCATCGGAGAACTTGAGACTACACATTCCAATACATTCTACAAACTTCCCCGACAAATCGTTTACTGTAGTGGCTGCACGCCTATGGAATGCATAACCTCTCTCTGTTAGGCGACCTCAAACATTGAGATCTTTCAAAAAACTGGTGACTGAATATTATCTGTCAATATAAGACGTCTGAAGTTCTGTAACTATGTGTGTATTATATATTTCATAAGTGTAAATATCTGTACGAATATAAGTTATTCATGGGTATTCTATGTATTGTATGTAGATATGGTGTGTATTGTATGTAGATCTAGTGTGTACCTACTGTATTTAGATATAGTTTGTATTGTATGTAGTGTAAATGTATTATTATTTCATTTGAGTAATTTTTATTAAGTACCTAGTCTGTAAATTGTTTTTTACACCATAAACCCACTTTTATTTCTATACACTCCTGTCCATTCAAAGGTTGACTGGAAGAGATTGTTGTTTGCAATAAGGCCGCTCATTGTACTTTATTATGTATAAAATCCATGTTCATTTGTTTATTTGTGTGTACAATAAAGAATATTTATTATTATTATTATTATTACCCCTTTTTTTACGTGCGAATAATCCCCACGAATCCCCCCTGCAGGAGCCGGTGGGATAGGTAGTCTGAATTGACTATTACCAGGCATTCGTCAGTTACGTCACTCACCTCAATTTACAGAGATAAGTACCTACTGCTCGCTACAGCCCCGGGCTGCAAGCGCAGCGAGGGCTTGTACGCGTAACACGACTTGAGTTAGCAATATTGTGGTCGGTCTTGTCAGATCACCAGTGTTTATGTGTGTACAGTAAAACAGCACGACATTTTGCGTTTGACTTAAAAAATAATTATACTAATCCTATCAATGTGATAACCCTAACACGAGTTGGCGGCGTTGTATGCTCGGAACAAAGGGCGGTACCTTCGAAATTTCGTAAACAGGCCAGTCAAGGTGGTAAGGACCAGCCATTATCCGTATTCCATATGGACCACGATCCTGATCGTGGCCCGTATGGAATTCAGAACTTTAGATGATACGAGCTGCCATGCCGGCTGTTGAACCAGCCTAGAATTTGGATTGACTCCGCTGGATGATGAGAAACTAGGTTTAGCTTCTCACCATCCATCGGAGTGCAGTCAGCTATCTGAATATAAAAAAAGATTTGAAACTTGAAATGTCTCAATGAATGGCAATAAGTATTGTTACCCATTATAGTATGTAAGTTGTTGACCTACTTAGATCATTGCCTTTTTTGGCTAGATTTTCTAGCAGTTTTAGATGATTGTCCACTATTGGTTCTTACGACAAAGTGTGTAATTTTTTTTTAAGATAAATTGTAATTGTATTTATAGTAAAAAGTTAGTTTTTAAAGATTTTATTAACTTATCTTCCAAAGTTAATGTCTAAATTTTGTTATAACAGTTTAGTGATGTTTGATTTATCCTTAAAGTGTACGCCAATGGCGCTTTTCCCTTAATAGTGTTAGTCGAGTTTTTATGAACAGCACTCATAGTAGTTTTTTTAATAGTAATGGGAATGGAGCTGCAATTTTGGCAACATCGTTCCCTCCAAGCAGAAATGTCAAAATGGCGTCAACGCAGGACGCTTGGTATATTTCTTTACTTGGTTTAGCAGAACATTTCCGAACATCTAATCCTCCTGACATAAAAAGTTGTATTCAGTGCCTACAAGCCGTATTTAATTTCAAACCGCCCCAAAGAGTAGAAGCCAGGACACATTTACAACTTGGAAATATTCTTTTGACACACACCAAAAACATCGACTTGGCGAGAACGCATTTAGAGCAGAGTGTAAGTTTTTTTGTTGTTATTTACGAAGTTTCGGGTGATTACTGAGTTTCAGAGTAACGGTAGATGTTATGATACTTTATATTTATAACTATGTTGTAGTAATTGTGGATGAATAAAGTAGCACTTTCTCAAAGTATGTAAACAAAGTTCAAGTGGGTCATATGGTGATAGATCAGTGTTGTGGTTGCAGTGGTGCCTGTCTCAGACTATCAATGGATTCGACGACGTCAAGTTCGAGGCGGCAAGTGTCCTCGCCGAGCTATTCGAGCAGCAGGGCCAGCCAACGCACTCGAAGCCCATATTACGAAAAGCTATTGAGTTATCACAGCACAGTGTATATTGGCATTGCAGGCTTATATTCCAATTGGCAGTAAGTATATTAATTTTTGTTACGTTTCTGGTGACTTATTGGAAATTGATGACTGGAATGTTATTATTAATTCTTATGCAACATGAATGTTGTTAATTCAAAAGGAACATAAACAAATACAAATTTTTATAATACAATTTGACAAATCTTCTATCTTATAACTGAAATCTCAAGATTATTCATAATCTAGATACAGTAACTAGTAACTATTGTATTTGTAACTTCTATTGAATGATTGGTGAAATGTATAAACATAATGGTAATAGTTTTATTGAGAGTTGGAAGTCATTATTTTCTAATTCATTCAAACCTGCAGACTATTAGCTTCTACTGGATAATTTCCAAGGAAATCCTGCAATATCTGATTGTTATGTATGATTTCTAATAATATTTGTTTATTAGAATTTTAGAACATAACTATTTCTGTAATTTATTACCTGCTATATCTTTTTGATAAAAGTATTAAGTTCCGTTAGTATGCCTAGGCTATTTTACAGGTTAAAATAAAAACATGTAATCTATACTCCATTTTTTTAGGTACTTAATTAAACATAAACAATCTTGATATCTTTTTTATATATTTTATTTAAAGACTCACACCCAGTTGCAGAAACGATCTTTAAATTTTTAAAGGCACATTATGTCCTAATACGTCATTAAAGCGTTGCTCAAAACAACATTAAAGGGCAATTTTAATGCTCCTTTAAGTTTAACTAATGAAGCGTCAAATCAGGACTTTAACAGAAATTCACGTTGCACAAAACGTCATTATCGTCTAATGAGTCATTAACTTGACAGTTTGAGGTTATAATTTTTAATGGCCGGTTAAACGTCCATTAAAATCGTCTTTAACCGTTAAAGTTTGTGTAAATAGTATATACGTACAATATTTCGTTTTTATTATGTCACTTTCAAGTCTTTCATCTTTATCTGATCTGGAGGAATACGTTCCCCGACGCCGCAGAATCCCAGATAGAGTAAATTTGTTTGAAAAACACCATGGGGAAGATTTCCGAGTAAGATACAGAATTTCCAAGGAAGTAGCTGTACAAATCTGCGAGATTCTTAATTTACAACCAGAAACAAGAAGAAATAAAGCAATTGATGGCATGACACAATTATTAATTTGCCTTAGGTTTTTCGCCACGGGATCATTCCAGCAAGTGTTAGGCGATTTAACCAATGTGCATAAGTCAACAGTGTGTAGAATAGTGCAAAAAGTTACACGTAAGCTCGCAAGTTTGAGTTCAACATATATTAAAATGCCAGAAGGAAATGAGCTACGAAGAGTTGCAGAAGGATTTTTTGAAATAGATGGTTTCCCACGGGTTGCAGGAGCCCTGGACTGTACTCATATCAAAATTATTAGTAGAGGAGGGGCAGTACCTGAATTATATAGATGCAGAAAGGGATTTTTTTCTATAAATGTGCAGGCAGTTTGTGATTCTTCTCTTAAAATTAGAGATCTCATTGCTCGTTGGCCTGGATCGGTCCATGACTGCACAATTTTCAATAATTCACATCTATGTGCAGATTTTGAAAGAGGAAAATATGGTGCATACTATTTATTAGGAGACAGTGGATACTTCAACAAAAATTACTTGCTGACTCCCTTTTTGCGTCCACAGAATAGTTCAGAAGAGGCTTATAACAAAAGCCACATAGCAACACGAAACACAGTAGAAAGGTGTTTTGGGGTGCTGAAACGGAGATGCCCATGTCTCGAAAAGGGAATTACTCTCAACAAAACCTCAACACTTCTACAAGTAATTGTGGCATGTGTAGTGTTACACAATATGTGTATAGAATTGGATGAAGTGGAACCTCCCAATGATATATCTATTGATGGTGATATAGATAATGAACATGATCTCCTCACTAGAACACAACAGGGTTTTCAAACATCGGTACGAACTGTAATTGTAAATAGTGTATTCTCTACCTCTTAAATATTATATGATTAACTTAATAACCATTAAAACCATCTCAAATTTGTGTATATAGATGTAACTATGGTCAATTATTGTCATTATATTTTTGTGTAAATATATATTGTGTATAAAATCAGGTCCATACAAACTCCTCATCCTTCATTAATCCCAGTCTCATCAGTCCAGCAATCAGTTTGTCAATGTGACATCACTTAAGGCGTTAGTATTTGTACTTCTGAACCAAGAGCCTAATTTTGTCCTTGAAGGTCACAGTGACAGACAAACTACATATTTAAAAAAAGTGTGCATAATGTAGAAAAATAATAATACAACAATAATTTTCTAAATTGGTTTTATTTTGGTCTACTTATTTAATTTATTTTTTAAAATCTCCATCTTCAGCTTGTGTTCCTCTTTATTATGGATTATTTCCAACATCAGCTTCTTTCTTTCTAAATCAGCATTTTGGCATTTTTTCTTAAAATATAGCCTCTTGAAAGCTTCAGCTGATGTGGTTTTCGGTTTTATTAAGTTTCTTGGCTTTGATGCTGAAACAACAAATATATACCAGTAATGAATATATGTAACATATTACAGGTAAATGCTAATTAGTGTAGCTAGTTTTGCAATGAATGTCTTTAACCGAACCTGTTTTCAATATTTTTCTATGTTTTGGAGTTTCCCTTATCACAGGTGAATTCTTGCACACTTGAACCGTCTCAACTGAAATAAAATACAGACATAACTATATGCAGCTCCAACATATAATAATAATATGTAACAATTGCACTTCACTTGGTGAATAAGATTTCCAAAGATGTTAATTATTACACTATAGTTTTCAAAGTTAATTTGCATTCTGTTTACAATATTTGTTAATACTTAATGTTATTAGGTAAGTACCGTTTTTTTCAAGCGCCACATTATAATTTTCAATATTTCAGATGTAGATTAACACCCAGTTGCAGAAACGATCTTTAAATTTTTAAAGGCACATTATGTCCTAATACGTCATTAAAGCGTTGCTCAAAACAACATTAAAGGGCAATTTTAATGCTCCTTTAAATTTAACTAATGAAGCGTCAAATCAGGACTTTAACAGAAATTCACGTTGCACAAAACGTCATTATCGTCTAATGAGTCATTAACTTGACAGTTTGAGGTTATAATTTTTAATGGCCGGTTAAACGTCCATTAAAATCGTCTTTAACCGTTAAAGTTTGTGTAAATAGTATATACGTACAATATTTCGTTTTTATTATGTCACTTTCAAGTCTTTCATCTTTATCTGATCTGGAGGAATACGTTCCCCGACGCCGCAGAATCCCAGATAGAGTAAATTTGTTTGAAAAACACCATGGGGAAGATTTCCGAGTAAGATACAGAATTTCCAAGGAAGTAGCTGTACAAATCTGCGAGATTCTTAATTTACAACCAGAAACAAGAAGAAATAAAGCAATTGATGGCATGACACAATTATTAATTTGCCTTAGGTTTTTCGCCACGGGATCATTCCAGCAAGTGTTAGGCGATTTAACCAATGTGCATAAGTCAACAGTGTGTAGAATAGTGCAAAAAGTTACACGTAAGCTCGCAAGTTTGAGTTCAACATATATTAAAATGCCAGAAGGAAATGAGCTACGAAGAGTTGCAGAAGGATTTTTTGAAATAGATGGTTTCCCACGGGTTGCAGGAGCCCTGGACTGTACTCATATCAAAATTATTAGTAGAGGAGGAGCAGTACCTGAATTATATAGATGCAGAAAGGGATTTTTTTCTATAAATGTGCAGGCAGTTTGTGATTCTTCTCTTAAAATTAGAGATCTCATTGCTCGTTGGCCTGGATCGGTCCATGACTGCACAATTTTCAATAATTCACATCTATGTGCAGATTTTGAAAGAGGAAAATATGGTGCATACTATTTATTAGGAGACAGTGGATACTTCAACAAAAATTACTTGCTGACTCCCTTTTTGCGTCCACAGAATAGTTCAGAAGAGGCTTATAACAAAAGCCACATAGCAACACGAAACACAGTAGAAAGGTGTTTTGGGGTGCTGAAACGGAGATGCCCATGTCTCGAAAAGGGAATTACTCTCAACAAAACCTCAACACTTCTACAAGTAATTGTGGCATGTGTAGTGTTACACAATATGTGTATAGAATTGGATGAAGTGGAACCTCCCAATGATATATCTATTGATGGTGATATAGATAATGAACATGATCTCCTCACTAGAACACAACAGGGTTTTCAAACATCGGTACGAACTGTAATTGCAAATAGTGTATTCTCTACCTCTTAAATATTATATGATTAACTTAATAACCATTAAAACCATCTCAAATTTGTGTATATAGATGTAACTATGGTCAATTATTGTCATTATATTTTTGTGTAAATATATATTGTGTATAAAATCAGGTCCATACAAACTCCTCATCCTTCATTAATCCCAGTCTCATCAGTCCAGCAATCAGTTGTTTATGAGTGGATTTGATGAGTGTCAATGTGACATCACTTAAGGCGTTAGTAGGTTATTGTACTTCTGAACCAAGAGCCTAATTTTGTCCTTGAAGGTCACAGTGACAGACAAACTACATATTTAAAAAAAGTGTGCATATGTAGAAAAATAATAATACAGCAATAATTTTCTAAATTGGTTTTATTTTGGTCTACTTATTTAATTTATTTTTTAAAATCTCCATCTTCAGCTTGTGTTCCTCTTTATTATGGATTATTTCCAACATCAGCTTCTTTCTTTCTAAATCAGCATTTTGGCATTTTTTCTTAAAATATAGCCTCTTGAAAGCTTCAGCTGATGTGGTTTTCGGTTTTATTAAGTTTCTTGGCTTTGATGCTGAAACAACAAATATATACCAGTAATGAATATATGTAACATATTACAGGTAAATGCTAATTAGTGTAGCTAGTATTGCAATGAATGTCTTTAACCGAACCTGTTTTCAATATTTTTCTATGTTTTGGAGTTTCCCTTATCACAGGTGAATTCTTGCACACTTGAACCGTCTCAACTGAAATAAAATACAGACATAACTATATGCAGCTCCAACATATAATAATAATATGTAACAATTGCACTTCACTTGGTGAATAAGATTTCCAAAGATGTTAATTATTACACTATAGTTTTCAAAGTTAATTTGCATTCTGTTTACAATATTTGTTAATACTTAATGTTATTAGGTAAGTACCGTTTTTCATTATATTAGTCTGTTCTGGGATTTCTATAATTGGAGGTGCAGACCACTGACAATCCTCAGCTGAAATAAAATAAACACATTTTATTAAATACATCATACAGGATATTTGCAAAACTTGGGGCCACTGGCAATGTTTTTGTATCTAAAGTGTTTTTGGTAATAAATTATTATTATTATTATATTTATAGATACATACCCTTATTTTCTAACTCCATAGTAACATAAGCAGGTACAATGACATTAGCATTCCTGTTCATGTCAATAGTATTACTGACACTTTCTGAAACAATAAGTTCATTGAGTCGCAGAAAGAGTCAGACTTGAATGTACATACAGCAAGGTACAGTCAGCATCACATTGATCGATGTTTAACAAAGTATTCAGAAAGATCTTATTACCAAGATGTTAAGATCTTTTTGAGTATTTTGTTTGACACAATCAATTTGATGCTAACTGTACAGGTACATGAAGCAAATAATATTTTCTACCTTTAAAGAAATTTGATGCACTGTCGTATGGGTTGTGCAGTGGCTCTATCTGGTCTTGGATTATGGCCAGCACTTTTGCATCGTTGTCACTTAATTTTGGTTTCCAGAAACCTCCACCAGTTTTGTTCATTTCAATCTGAAGGCAAAATAGTTTTTGTTAATGATTTAATTATAATTATATTTTGTAACAAAAAGTCACATTGAAGGTGTATACCTTATCTTCTTTTCCAGCTTGTACAGCATGTGAGATTGCCTCCGCTGTCAACACTTGGCTCTCTTCTGCATTGATGTATGCTGATTTCTGTAGAAATATTAATTGAATTTTACATTTAATAAATGCAAAACAATAAATGTTGTAACATAATCTGTATGGATGTAATAAATATTGGTATCCATTCTTACATTACTTTCCCCAAGCTCTCTGCGAGTTTTTTGCTTCATATTGTCGTACAGAGCCTTTAATTGATCTATGTCTCTTGGACCACTGGTACAGCTACTATTATATTTAGTTGTAATTTCATTCCATATCTCTTTCTTCTTTAGAATATATATCCCACCAGTTCTCTTACATTCTACTATGTTTTTGTATCTGCGAAATTAAGATGCAATGGATTAACACCACGAGGTAAACAAAATAACTTCAAGTTAAAAAACACGTGCGCCAGTGATAGGATCATAAAACATGTACTCACTGCGTAATTAGATCTAACAGCAACGCTTTTTCTTCGGGGGTGTAGTTGGCTCCACGCTTACGAGTTGACATTTTAAATTTTGATTTAATCTCCCTCTCTCGATAGAAGTTGTGTTTGACGTCAAAGAACAAGTGTGCCAAGTTTGGTGTAAATCGGCTAAGAAATGCACCCTCTAGACCGGAACTGACAAACAAACAGACATGCAGACGAAAGGAAAATCAGTCGCTTCGCTTGCTCGGTCGATAAGGTACCAAGTACTTATTTGCACTTAGGCGTGACAGGTGGAACCGCCTGTCACCCTGGCAGAAGCGGCCGCGGCGGTGGTGCGCCTGACGCGCCTCCCCGTTTCCGGGGACGAGTTGGGGACTCTGTAGTCCCCACACCCGAGAAGAGGGCCAGATCGTGAGAGATGGCCCTGGGTCGGCCGGGGTGCGAGGGATATGCCTGTCAACCTCACCTTCGGCAACCAAAGCGACCCACAGGCGGCGTGCGTTTTAGTCGGTTCGAGTCCGACATAACCTCCTCCACCGGCTCCGGTGGGGCGGTATCCGTGGGGATTTTGCGCACGTAAAAAGAAAAAGTACCTACTTATTTGCACTAACGTTGTAAAGAGAAAAAAGTTTTTCACCATAGGGATGCTACATTATCACTAAGGGATATCGGCTAAATTTTATCCTGATAATCCTAACTTACGCGGGTGAAACCATGAACCTAATACGAGTATAAAGAGAATGAATGTACCTTAACACGACCATATTTTTCTTCATCTGAGCGCCAGTCCGGTTGCAAATGCCGGATGCCGTACAAAGTCAAATGACCAAATTTACCCTGGTAATTGTCGGAAAATAAAAAAAAAATCCGACTTTGTGGCGCACCATTTTTTTACGGCACAGCGCGTTTTCTCATTATTTTTCATGGATCTATCGGTGGTAAGAATGCCGTACAAAAATATGTGACCAAAATGTACTCACTCTACCTGTACTTTCGAATTCTCACCTGCACTCAGTTGGACAGCTTACAAGTGACGGCATAGTGCTAAATCTTATTATTATATGCTCTTATATCGTTGTAAATAGGTCACCTGGTGGTTCAAATGACCCATAATTTTTTCAGCACGGGCCTGTAGTCTATAAATTTATTATCATCCTTGCATTAATCTAAGTCACATCCAAAGCTTCAGAGAGTCTGCTTTTATCCAGTCTGTTGTCTGACTACCCGGAGTTCATGTCCGTTGTGTAATCTAAATTACACTACATTAACATATTCTGCTAAACATAAACAAAAACAGATTTTCACTAGTGAAATCTAGACTTCAGCTTTTAGCTAGTTAGCTAGAGTTAATATAAAGCAGACTTTATGAGCTACATATAATTTTGTAACAGTTGGTATTAGGATCACCATCACAATATTAAAAAGTTAAAGGGCCTCTCTAAAATATATCATAATAATAAAATTTAATCCGTGGATCATAGGTTAGTTATAAAGGTCTTATAAGGTATATTATGAATGCTACACTTTATATGTGTAAGTTTTGTCGTTATGACTTTACTCAACATAAATTAATTATCATCACATTAATATAGAATAATGGAATACAATTACAAGAAGTAGTACTCACTTTATTCCTAGTCTGCCCCATTTCAATTGCCGTTTAGACAAAAGTGATTACAGTATACTGTTAACTGATCGGGCAACTGACATTGATAAATGCAGAATATTAGAACAAAATTAAATTCCTGTGACATTGGGACTAGACATTTCTAGCAACAACAGCTTATTATAGAAATCAGGTCCTTACAAATTTCGAGGGAACTCTAGTTGTAATAATCTTGGTGCTTTGTAACCTACAGGAATGAATAAGATTTGATTTGAATCCAGACTTAGATTACATACATCAGGAGAACAGTAAAAGTCTATGTTTTGTTTGCTCAAATTTTGTAGATTATTTTCTCTATCATTTTTCGCACTGACAGTTTGGTACCTTTACAATGTGGGTACTTCAAATCATTTATTTCAAAAATAAATATATTTTTGAAACAAATGATGTGAACCAGTGCTGTCAGTGGGAAGACCAAAAGCTTGCCCTGCTTCGTCTTTTACACTGACGGCACAGAAACTCTCTGTGCTTACAGGGTTGGCAGCGCGAGTGTGACTCCCTTGGTTTTGCACACGTCCATAGGCCACGGTAACCACTTTCCATCAGGTGGGCCGTGTGCTTGTTTGCCACTTAAGTGGTATAAAAAAGAAAAGACATGATAAGAAACATAACCATTTTGGACTGAGAGCCATATACTTTGTACAATACAATATAAATGCATGTATTTTCAGCAAATTCATGCGACTGAACGCGAATATGAAGTGGCGAGCAGTCTATTGGGCGTCGGCGTGGACTACGCGCAGATATCAAACGCAGCGTACACCAGAGTTCTGTTTTTACTTAGCAGAGTAATGGTGAGGACCTATTTTGTTTTTCTTTAATGAGCTCACCTCACAAATTCTAAAGTATGCCCTTGTTGGGCAGAAGCCTATGAGATCTGTAATAATTTTGACTTGTTACAATTCTGGCATACACATTCTACTTTCATAATTTGTTTTCATACATACACGCCAATTACAATATCCATAATGTTAAATATTATTGTGTTATGAAAATGCTAAGTTTAGTATATTATTGTTCCAGTTACTGTTAATAGACAAGAAGATACAAGAAGTGTTGCCATTGTTGAACCAGGCGGGTCACCTGGTAGACTCATGGACTGGCAGCCCACACCAGAAAGAGTACCTTAAAGTATTCTTCCTTGTACTGCAGGTAAAACTTTATAGATTTATATTTAATGAGGAGACATAAATATTTATTTAGTTTTTACATAAACTCCCTGATAAAAACAATATTATCACTTATAACTTATTTCAGCCCAGTGTCTTTTATGTGGTTATAATTTTTTTATTAAAACATTTTGATAAGGACTGGGTGAATTGAAAAATGTGTAAATAGTATGATAGAACAGTTTCATTGAGGATCTATAGGCCTTCTGGTTCGTAAAGTAATTATTTACAACTACAAACCTAAGCAAAATACTTTTAGAGGGACTCATCGAACTTATACATTACTTCTTATTATTTTCTATAGCATTATATGGAAGTTTCGCAATATGATATAATAATAACCACACTATGCTGTCCTGAAATTAGTTCAAAACTATGGTCACTCTATACTTTTCTTAGGTTTGAGGTTATAAATAATTACTTTGTGAAACAGAAGGCCTATAGATCACAACAAAACTGTCCTATCGTATCTCTTTTCACTTTTTCAATTTACTTAGACCTGTGTAAAATGATGTTCTATTAAAAAAATTATAACCGTATTTGCAATGAGGGGGGGGGGCGGAACTAGCACATGACGGTATCTCCCGTCCAAAATTGAGCAGTCCGTCGACTTAGTCTCCGCCCCAGGAGGCTGAACTAGCAGCCTGTCTAAAGTTCCCGGTGCTGTAGTCGTGCAGGAGGAGGAGACCGGAGTGGACTCGCCTACAGAATCTGCCAATCACACAACCCCAGCTTGTCTGTAGGAGTAGAAAGCCTTGCTTTGTCTTCTGCACGGGGAGCACAGAATCTCTCTTTACCGAATACATGGAAATGATAAATCGAAATAAGAGAAACGTTACACAGCGGCACCATCATTCACAGTGAATATGGATTACTGCAACATCTTCACCTGGAGACCGCGTAGCCTACCTTGCTTTTTCTGACGGACGCAAATATCATGCCTAGCCGATACAGCCTACCTACCCTGGGTACAAACGAGAGCATAACTTTTTGAGTCGCGCACAGGGTAATTGAGCAGTACCCCACTGCGGATTTAGTATTCTTGGAGGACTTCAACGCTCACCACGTGGAGTGGCTGTGGTCTCCTAGGACTGATTTGACGGGAAGAACTGCTCACGACTTCTCTTTGACCTATGGGCTCTCTCAACTGGTGCATTCTATCACTAGAACACCAGAAATTGAGACCCACAGAAGCTCTATACTGGACCTTCTGCTGACTACGCGCCCGGATGATACTCCAAGGGTGGACCACAGCCACGTCCGGGTGCAAATGACACTCCCGCGGCCTGAACCACCGCGGCCTAGAGGACGTAGCGGTAGAATGTTCGACTGCTACGCAGGAGGCGCGGCTTCGATTCCCGCTCAGTGCAAATATTTGTATGCATGAATATGTATGTTAGCATTGGTCGGGGTGTTTCTATGTATGTATGTATGTATTTACAAAAAAAAGTATGTATGTTTATAACACAAGCTAGTTAAGTTATGCTTACCATGGGTCTATATAGCGTTGTGTAGAATGTTGTAGAATATTCATATTTATAAGGAACTTTTTTCTATAAGTGCAATTTTTCCTGTTTATTTTATTAATCTGGTTATGATTCGTGAACATAGCTGTATTAACATAGAAATATAGACCCATGTGGGCCGAAAATTCTCGCCACAGAAATTGTCCACGCACTGAACACATACACACTCACACCCTCTTTCTCGCACTCTCATCAAACACACATAGATATGACTATGAAACATTCACTCATTTCTTATACATCATGAAACAGTGATAAGTGTGGTACCGGACCATTTTCGTGATGACAGTGTAATAAAGCTGGTGTTTGTCTACAGGTATGTCACTACTTAATGGCTGGACAGGTGAAGAGCGTGAAGCCATGCCTAAAGCAACTACAGCAGAGTATACAGACTATTATGGCGCCCACGTGGCCTGATGATGATGGTAAGTAGATATGACAGTTATGACACACTTCAAGTTTCAAAATACATTTCAAAGACTTAGGACGGAACTAAAAATTCACCCTTATTTCGGTTTATACAGTATTTATCGAGGTGTGTATTTCACTGTTACTGCATCTGCAATCTACACCCCTGGCCACACCCCTCGTGATCTTTTACCCCTCGTTTACACCACGAAACAAGTTGTAAACTTGTTTATAAAAATCTTGTAGAAGAATAATCAAAACATAATACTTGTTTTATACAATACCTGTATCCTGGATACTTTTTCGTTCACATAGTATGTATACCCAACAAGTATAAAACACATTTGTGTTCAAACGCATGTAGCCTGTGACATATTGCAACTTGTTTTTTTTTATACCAATTGGTTGACAGACAAGCACACGGCCCATCTGATGGAAAGTGGTTACCGTGGCCTATGGACGTGTGCAACACCAAGGGAGTCGCACTCGCGCTGCCAACCCTGTAAGCACAGAGTTTCTGTGCCGTCTGTATAAAAGACATAGCAGGACAAGCTTTCTCTTCCCACTGACAGCATAAAAACTCTCCAGTGAGCTCTGGCTACCCTACTCACCGCCGGGAACACAACACGAGGTTATTATGGCCGCGGTATTCTGTAAGGCGGTTTTGTCAATACATTGTCAAATACATGTTTTAAACTTAGATGTAAACGAGGTTAGTATACACAAAAGTTTTGCATTTGAAGCAAATTCATTACAAGAGATTGACTGATCACATCGATATGATCAGTCAATCTCTACATGATATTAAAGTAATAAAGCAAAACCTCGTAACTAAATTCGATTTTAAATGGAGTTAGGTGTTTGTGTATTATGACGTCGATACATTATGTGTGTGTGTGTGTGTGTTAGCGGTGTGTGGCAGCGTGCCGGGCGAGTCGTTCGTATGGATGTCGCGGCAGCAGCTGTACGTGCTGGTGTACCTGGTCACGGTCATGCACTCGGCGCAGGCCGGCTACATGGAGAAAGCGCACAAGTACACCGAGAAGGCTCTCGCGCAGATCGACAAGCTCACGTGTGAGTTGCTTTTTTATTTTAGCAATTAATTTGGGCCATTCGTCCTTTTTAGGGCTTTCTCAGAGAAAATATAACACAATATTTTCTCTGAGAAAGCTTGACGTGCTTATCAACCCTTTTTTTCCTGTGTACCTTTGACTGTTCCCTTGATGGTACAGTAGAAAATAAATTTTAACCGCTGTACCCTTGGTCGTAAAACCCAACCAACTTAAATTAAACACGTAACCAACTAGATTGGATTTTGAACGTGAAACATACGGCCGTGTCCACGATATAGCCGTATCCGCTATTTGTGACTTGGTACAAATCAATAGTTTTACTTCTATGCCATCTTGCCATCATTCATTTGGAGCTTCTGCTCTCCGTAATTTTAAATTGATTTTGAACAGTCCCCATGATTTCCGTTACCGCATCGATGTTGCAGGCAATTCACCTAATTACATAACAGCCAGCGTTTGTAAACTGACAAAGCTATAAGTAAACGGCAGAATTATACGATTTGCTTGCCACATCGACACCTCAATATGCAAACCCCGTAACTCAATTCGACGGTGAGTGCAGTTAGGAGGTTTGCGTACAGTAACGAGTCCCCGTGTCCGTGTGTGCCCGTACAGTGAGCGGCATGGAGGACGTGCGTTCGTCGGCGATGGGGCGCGGCGGCGCGTCGCTGGCGTGGCGCCTGCGCATGGCGCTGGTGGAGCACGCGGCGCTGTGCCGGCTGGTGGCGGGCGGCAAGGCGCAAGCGCTGCACGAGATCGCGCGCGCCGCGCACCTGCTCACCGTGGCGCCCACGCGTACGTACCACTGGCCTGGGCCGCATGACTTACTGCGAGAGTATGTGGTACTGAGAGTGCATGTGTTACTGGGAGCTCATGTGTTGTTGAGAGTGTATGTGTTACTGCGAGCGTGCGTGTTACTGAGAGCGTGCGTGTTACTGGGAGCGCATGTGTTACTGAGAGTGTGCGTGTTACTGGGAACGCATGTGTTGTTGAGAGAGTATGTGGTACTGAGAGTGCATGTGTGACTGGGAGCTCATGTGTTGTTGAGAGTGTATCTGTTACTGCGAACGTGCGTGTTACTGAGAGCGTGCGTGTTACTGGGAGCGCATGTGTTGTTGAGAGTGTATGTGTTACTGCGAACGTGCGTGTTACTGAGAGCGTGCGTGTTACTGGGAGCGCATGTGTTGTTGAGAGTGTATGTGTTACTGCGACCGTGCGTGTTACTGAGAGCGTGCGTGTTACTGGGAGCGTGCGTGTTACTGGGAGCGCATGTGTTACTGAGAGTGTGCGTGTTACTGGGAACGCATATGTTGTTGAGAGAGTATGTGGTACTGAGAGTGCATGTGTGACTGGGAGCTCATGTGTTGTTGAGAGTGTATCTGTTACTGCGAACGTGCGTGTTACTGAGAGCGTGCGTGTTACTGGGAGCGCATGTGTTACTGAGAGTGTGCGTGTTACTGGGAACGCATGTGTTGTTGAGAGAGTATGTGGTACTGAGAGTGCATGTGTTACTGGGAGCTCATGTGTTGTTGAGAGTGTATGTGTTACTGCGAACGTGCGTGTTACTGAGAGCGTGCGTGTTACTGGGAGCGCATGTGTTACTGAGAGTGTGCGTGTTACTGGGAACGCATGTGTTGTTGAGAGAGTATGTGGTACTGAGAGTGCTTGTGTGACTAGGAACGCATGTGTTGTTGAGAGAGTATGTGTTACTGAAAGTGTGCGTGTGCGCATGTGTCACTGAGAGTGCATATGTTACTGCGAGCGCACATGTTACTGCGAGCGCACATGTTACTGCATGTGTTAATGAGAGCGTGCGTGTTATTGGGGGCGCATGTGTTTCTGAGAGTGCATGTGTTGCTGAGAGAGTATGTGTTACTAAAGCGCATGTGTTAGTAAGAGTGTATGCGTTACTGAAAGCATATGCGTTACTAAGAGCGTACGTGTTACTGGAAGCATGTGTGTTACTCAAAGAATCAAAGAATCAATTTCATTTATTCAGTTTAGGCACATAAAGAGCACATATGAACGTCAAAATTTTACAATTATGTATGTCAAGAAATAATATAAAAATATTAATTGGAAAATGATTCTTTCGCTGGTTCGGTAGATTAGTTCTACTGAGAAGATACCAGCAAGAAACTCAGCGAACTACATTAGAACTAGATTATTGTTCTTTTTAAAATTTGTTTTGGTTTACAATTTATTTTGTGCGAGCAAGCAAGAGACTTATGTTGACCACGCATTAACATCATTAAGGTACTCATCCACTTTATAGTAACCTTTACTCATTAAAGTTTTTTTCACTTCTATTTTAAATACTACTGAGAGCATAATATGTTTGTCGCGGCTAACCAAACCGTTGATTGACATTTGACGGTCATTTACAGCGGCGACGGCAGCAGCGCACACGCCGCAGCTGCACTGCCTGCTGGGACTGTACGCCATGTCTATGAACTGCATGGAGGCCGCAGAGGCACAATTCCACACTGCCATACACGTGAGTATATTTCTATAGGTATACCGATGTGGAGGAACTGGTCACATTCTAAGTTATTCTAGTTGGAGGACTGGGACATAAAGTATTGGGATGTTAGACAACATTATTTTTTTGAAGTGAAAACTTCTTTAGCGGCGCTGTGTACTTTTTTTGGAATGGGTAAACATTTCTAAACTCGCGTCAGGACACGTGACCTGATCGAAAATTCGTAAGACGGATGGAGAGAGGACAGGCGGCGCAGGGCGCTTGCGCGAATGTCACACGACTATCACATGTGTGATGGCGGTGATAAACTTTTTAATGTAAAATAATTGTAATAGTTCTGAAGTGTTAAATTTTTAATGTAATATAAATTGTCATGTTTGTGTACGATAGCGCAATAAATGAATATTGTATTCCACCACATAAATAATAGTACTTTTATACTGATAATGAAAGCAATTCGTACAAAATTATTCTCTAACCATTCCAAAATATCAAAAATGCATTATATTCAACTTTTCACTTCTGCCGGCACTCCCGGAGTGCAACCCGTCGTTTTTTTTCATAAAATATACATACATATATTTACGTCTGCAAATCACCGACTGGGTAAGGAAGAGGTGTATTAAAATCCACTTCACGCCATCTACGATTTTAGGTCCCATTTAATAAATATGTTGCATTAGTAACGCGAGATTCCATTTGTCGCGTGGTTCCCGGCAGAGTTGAATTTCGACCACCCTATCTCTTCCCATGCGGTGTCGTACAAGGCGACTAAGAATAGGGCTGTTTAACATCAGACAGATTTATACAGGACAGACTCAGCCACAGATGCATGGCTTGAGTCAACAATAGTGCCCGGAAGACGGCAATAGGGTCACCTATTACGTGGGACTGAATTCAACGATTGGTGAAATGTGGGTGTTTATTCACCTCTGCCTAACCCTCCGGGGATAAAGGCGTGATTATATGTATGATTCCATGGGTTATAGTGGGATTCATCTTAAAATTTCATCTACTTTTTACTGGCAATGTAAATTTTATTTATTTTACTTCTCTATTTTCAGATGTCACAAGAAAGGGACCTATGGATGTTTGCAAAGCTGAATTTGGCTATTGTATATTTGCGAGGGCGAAGGGACAACGACCTTACACAATTAATGGAACAAGTAAGTGTACAATATTTCATTACTTGCTATAGGATCAAAGTCAAAGTCAAAAATTATTTATTCTGTATAGACCATTATATCCGCACTTACAAAACGTCAACAAAGAAAGGAACATGAATATTAATTTAGTAAATGGACCACCGGTTCGAAACGCGGCCCCGACCAGAGAAGACTCCGGCAAAAAACTCAGGGGGCATTACTTTTTTTTGGTCTATTTACCAAAATACACTTTCTGCTTAATCTAAATACAAAAATTTACTTGAGTAGCATAGTTGAGCGAACAGCTCATTTCCAAGCTTGTTTATCATCCAAGGGATAATCATAATTATAATATCTAATTACATTTATTTATTAATATTGTTTTAATTCATTCATTAACAACATTACAATTTTAATGTACCTAAAATAAAACATTATAATTAGAAAAATAGAGATGATAACAAACATGAGATTGTTCAAGCGAGGTCTTTAGTATGATCGCGTATGTCACGTTCACAGGTAAGGCCGGAGTCGCTGCCGGCGTACGCGCACGGCCTGAGAGCTGCGTCCTACTACGTACTGGGGCTGCAGGCTTTCTTCCAGGCGCGGTATAATGAGGCCAAGTGAGTAATTACTTCACAAATCGTAGACTATACTAGCGGCCTGGAACCCGGCTGCGCAAGGTCCCTTCAAAATATCTATAACCTAATTATACAACTTAATGGGACTTTTCGCGATTAAATCATGGAACTTATTATTTCTGCCGACGTTTCGGATGCGTTGAATTCACACCGCGATAGTTTAAAAATAACATCCTAAAACTTGATTACATTACAGTGCCACTTAACAGGTGTTATATTTGGCTAGTTCTATATCCAATCAGCTGCTTTAATAAGACTGGTACTATAGTTCGTTCGCGTTAAGAATGCAGTGAGTCATCAGTGCATAGGGTGTATTCACAGTGGTGTTAAAATTCAAAAAAAGTATATTTAAAAATGTTAAATCTCATAAATATATAGATTATATATTATAAGTAAATAAAAAAATTGTAAAATATCATATTTTAATCACTATCACTACTATCCTCGTTAGTATTTATGATAAAAGAATTTTCTGCAGCGATTTCCATGACGTCATCTAAATCCCACATGATATTTTCTTCTTGTACGACATGTTCGCAGCATTTCTTCCATCGATCAGCGTCTACTAAGGTAATTGCGTCATAAAATATTTTTTTACGTCAGTAAGCTTAAAAGTTGTATTGTTTGCTGCAATATAATTTTTTATTTGGGCCCACACCAACTCAATGTGGTTCAGTTTGCAGTGGTATGGAGGTAAACGGACAATTTCAATGCCATTACTTCTAGCCATTTCATCAATCAAATATTTATCATATTGGGGGACGATATCTGCGGCTTTCTTCAACAATTCTTTTTTTAAATAACTCATGTCCATGAGTATCCCTTTGCTTTTTAGCCAGTCTATTATTTGTTGTTTATTCCAAGAGGTTGTTGGTAATTTCTCGAGTTTGACAGAATGATAGGGAGCGTTGTCCATGACTACAATGCTCCCTGGTTCTAGCTTAGGCACTATGTTTTCGAACCACTCAAGGAATCTGTCACCGTCCATCTCCTCATGATAATCTTTTGTTGATTTTGACTCAAAAACTAATAGACCTCCTTCCACAAATCCTTTGTCTCTACCAATGTGTAAAACAATTAACCTTTTTGCCTTTCCAGTAGGTACTCTTGGACCGGTAGATAAACCGTCTTGAAAAGCATGTCTCTTGTTTTTTATAGTTGTGTCCAACCACGCTTTTGATTTAACACGTCCGGCGTTAACCCATGTTTCGTCAAGAAAGTATATGGTTTTATTTGCTTTTCTGTGTTCTTTGATTTGCCTGAGATATTTACGCGGCCACAAAACAATTGTCTTCTCTTTCCATTAATAATGTTCTATTATCCTGTTTATTAAATTCAAATCCCAGCTCATGCATTATTTTATGAAGTGTGGTACGTTTAAACGTTGGAACATCTTCATCAGCTTCACACATTGTCATAATTTTATTTAATGTCGGGTATTCATTATTAAAATATATTGAGTGTACTTTTCTCCTTATTGCACATTTGTCTAATTCATCGAATTTATCAACAATAGACTTCCGGGCCCTTTTTTTCACTGGCGATTTCAATGTATTGTTTTCCTTTTTTTCACTAAGAATGTTATAAACTGTTCTCTCGGACACACCGCAGGCAGCTGACGTTTTTTGTACTAAGTTGTCAACAGTGACAGGTAAATCACACTGTGTAAAATACTTAAAAACATTGTAAATTACTTTTCTTTCTCCACTACGAATTAACGAACCACTTTTATTTTTACGAATTGGTGAGGTATTCATTTTTAAAAATTTAAATCAGTTAAAACAAATGACAGGACACAACCGTTGGGTTCGAAGCAATGTCTTCAACTGGACATTGTGAACTTGACCTTATAATTTTACAAGATTTGATTGGTTAGGGGGCGGGGCTAGGTCGAAGGACAACGATGACTTACTGCATTCTTATCGCGAACGAACTATAGTAACTTATAGCAAGGACATCAATATGAAGGACATTCAGTCTCTATTTTTGTTCTAAATTAGTCTTTGTTGTTATATGAAACAATATCCTTTTGTATTGATTATAAAAACTGACAATATTCTGCAGACTTGTTAGACTAGTGCCTGTGAAAATACACGGCGCACCTGATGGAAAGTGGTTGCCGTGGCCTATGGGTGTGTGCAACAGCAGGGGAGAGTACACACTCGTGATGACGACATGCGACTCTGTAAGAACTGTAGATCTCGTCATATAAACGTTACTCGTGTACGCAGGAGGTACCTCCGCGAGACGCTGAAGATGGCGAACGCGGAGGACCTGAACCGCTTGACGTCATGCTCGCTGGTGCTGCTCGGGCACATCTTCCTGTCCATCAACAACTCGCGCGAGAGCATGAACATGGTCACGCCCGCCATGCAGCTCGCCAGCAAGATCCCCGACGTGCACGTGCAGCTGTGGGCCTCCGCCATCTTGAAAGGTAACCTTTGTTTATCTCGTTTGTCTCTTTATAACGTCGCTAGTGGGCTTTTTTTTAAATTCAGATCGCACACCAGATCCTGTTACCGAACTCAGGGAAGACCTCAGCAGTAAAATGCTTCATGTGATTATACTTCTATCAAGTTATGTAGGCTATGTCAGATTGAAAACATATTTGATGGATGTTAAAACTATTTGAATTACTTTTTTGCACACACGGGATCCATGGGGACTTCTCATAATTTCATTAAAATAATGTATCTAAACTATAAATGAGATAATGATGTGATGTTCGCAGACCTGTACCGGCTGGCGGGCGAGACGGAGCGCGAGAACGAGGCGTACCAGATGCACTGCAACTTCTCGCAGGCGCTGCTCAAGGACCACTTCCAGGCCACGCAGATGCCGCAGCACGCGCTCGTGCACTGGACCAGCGGCCCGCCGCCCGCGCTGCCGCCGCCGCCCGCCGCGCTGCCGCCCACATAGTGCTCTGCTACGGGCCGTAGCGCGCCTCCGGGCCGCTACGGGGACGCTGCGCTACCTCGGGACGTTCTACACCTGGATGCGCTACGCGATCGGCCAGTGCGTGGCCATTACGCGATACTAGTGATAGTTAACGTGTTCGTCAGTTCGACGGTCATGCGAAACGGCTCCGACTCACCATTGAAGTACAAGACGAGATATTTTAAAACGTGATTGGCCTAAGGAAACAGACGTTACCGGACGATGATATTCCGCGCCAGTGACTGTTGACGTTCGATAGTGATAGTGTGCGACGTAGTGACGCGTTGACGCTTACGATCTGATTATAACGTGGTGCGAATGTTGTGTGTGATTGTAGTCAGGAACCGAGGAGATTCATTAACTCGAGTGATTATTGTTCTCAGGAAGACGACGTGAGTGTAACCCAAGATATTAGGTGGGATTATTAGATGAGCTAAGTAAAATTTTTAGTATTTTGTACAATCGGCAACAAAATTCAATGAACACATCTTAACCAGATAAATGCTGTTTTTTTTTTACAATATTACTGTTGAAAATTGTACATAGTACATGCTAGATAACGTAAGTCAGGGCGCAAACTGCATCAGGTTGCTTCTCGAAGGACTAAAAATGAATGAAAAAGGATTTACAGTCAATTAAATTATCATCTTTCTTCAAGTTCTTACATTTGTACTGTAGTTAAGATAGTAGTATAGCTATATGTATGTATTGCTCAAGTGTAATATGTGCCCTAATTGCCTTAGACCATCATGCAGATTGTAAGTGGAAATAAGAATGTTACCTCTTATGCTTTTTGGATAGTACCATCAATGCTCCATGTGATATCTGATTAACGTTCTGAATCACTCTGCTGCTGTTCACCTTCAAGGAATATAATGCCGCATTCAACTTTTATCCTTCTTGGTATGTTCGCTATTTACCGCCCTATACTTACCTAGTACCTTTAAATTATGGTACCACAGCAAACAACAGTGTTAATGGCCAGCATTTTCAAAAATCCCGATGTGTTCATCTATCTTTGTTGCTGACAGTACCATTGATGGTACTATACAATGTTACTAGCGATAATACAGCTATATTCTTTGTCATCCGTTTGAGTGTATGTTGATTTTGCAAAGTTGTGACAATAAATTCATATCGGCCGTGAGTGTGTGTGTGTGCGTCGCGCTTTGTAACTGCGACCCTTTTACCCCGTATTACAAAACGTCGACTACATGAAACAAGGTTAAAACCACCCTCAAAATATTTCAAAGCATTTACTCTGGGATCCGGGACCTGATAAAATACATTTGGGATGGTTAAAATTCAATTCCAAATTTTTACTCCCAAATGTCGGAAACGGTATTTTCCATTACAATTTTCAAGAAAAAATATTGATATTGTGTTCATTTTTAGCAGGTTTAACGAAAAAGTATGGCCCTCTTTTCATTAGAATCATTGTCGTTTAATTTTGACTGCCAGTCGAATTGAAATCGAATCTGTATAAACTAGCAGAATCAGGCCTTAGTTAAAATTACTGTTTTTCACATTAGACCAATTTAATTTCTTAAATTGAAACATAACTTAGATAAGGGCCTTATTATACTAGCGGTTTCGGGGCGGAGCGGCCGCGGTTACCGATTGTATTGTCAGTATATCTTTACTATTAATCCGCGACGCCTTCGCTGCCCAGGCGCGGTAGAGGCTGACTGGGTAGCCAGAGCTCACTGGAGAATGTTTGTGCTGTCAGTGGGAAGACAAAGCTTGTCCTGCTTTGTCTTTTACACTGACGGCACAGAAACTCTCAATGCTTCACAGGGTTGGCAACGCGAGTGTGACTCTCTTGGTTTTGCACACGTCCATAGGCCACGGCAACTACTAGCAGGTGGGCCGTGTGCTTGTCTGCCACCTAAGTGGTATAAAAAAAAGGCGCCGCGCAACAACAGCGTCTGCTCCTTCCCGAAACCGCAAATATTATAAGGCCGTAAGTTATAGAGATTTTTATTCGAGAATTCCGAAAAAATATTGTTTAAACTTCGTTGCCATGGTTTCCGGCAGAGTGGACCACCCCATCTCTTCTCTTCCCATGCGGTGTCGTACAAGTCGAGTAAAGGATTGGGCTGTTTAACATAAGACAGATATATACAACTGAGACTCTGTCTCAGATGCATGACTCGAGGCAACAATAGTGCCTGGATAACGGCATTGTGCTCACCCCCTATTATGTGGGACCGAATACAATGATTGGTGAAATGTAGGTATTAATTCACCTCTGCCTAACCCTAGGCTAAAGGCGCGATTATATGTATGTATGTAAACTTCGTTTATTTTTATGAGACCATGTTTTGTAATATGGGGTTTTATGTTTAAATGTTCATATAAAGTACGATTGAAATAATTTCGCACATTCCACGCGTCCCTGCAATTGTCCGCTTTTGGTAAATTATTATTGAATGTACTGTCTGTTCATTAAGCTGCTGAAATATCCTTTTTAAGTACCTAATTTTAAGAGGTTAATTTCAAATAATTATATTAATCGTACTGTATATTTATCTGATCTCATTCATCTCATCACATGCAAGACATTGGAGGAAAAAAAATATTAAAATAATCAGTACCCAAATTAATGACATTTATAATCACTTTCTATTTAATTTTTTTATTTATGGTTTCATTAAACAAGTTCAGTAGAGTGTTGATATATCTGACCAAATAGAAAACTAGATTCTCTGTATGATTTACTAATAAACAATATGTTTTCGCCATCCTTTACAAATTTTACAAACATTCAACTCAACAGGTCATGTGGCCTCCATTTTTATTGCTTAGTTTTATACCAGTTCTAAATTCTATGTTATTATTAGTAATTGAAACCATCTTAACATATGGATGCGATTAAAACACATTTGTCAAGCCACAAGCAGAATAATGCCCTTGATTGTCAAACATGGCTACTTTCATAAATCTTTTTTTTAATATAATTCACTGATCATCCTATCAATGAAGATGGTGCAATGGAGCAACACAAGATTCACATGTAAGGTACTTAGGAACGGTCCTAAGTCTCATATCATTTTAACGACACTGGTATGCCCCCTCTTCTATCTTGACCCCACTCACGTCAATGCGTTTTTTTTTACGCTTTTTTTATGGTAGCACAGGCTACTACACACACCAAGGCCTATACTCCATTCGGTTATGTAATAATAATAATAAATATTCTTTATTGTACACCAAAATACACAAATGAACATGGATTTTTATACTTACATAATAATGTACAATGGGCAAAGTATTTAATTAAACGTAAACAATCTATATGTGTCTTTTTAACATGTTTTATTTAAAATACAGATTATATTATTAATATTGTACTGTTCAAACTCAGTTTAAACACTAAAAACCAAAATTTAACCACTAGTTAGTCAGTTAGTTGGCGTAGTTTATTTGTTTAATATGTGTTTGCATAAAAAGTCGCTACAAGATTCATAATTATACTAGGTATCGGGACTTCTCGCGAATTATATCTTGGAACTTACTCAAGTAGTCGAGTCAAGAGTCAAGTCATGACCACGGGTGCTGCAACGCATCCGAAACGTCGGCAGAAATAGTAAGTTCCAAGATATAATTCGCGAGAAGACCCGATACCTAGTATAATTATGAATTCACACCGCGAAGGTTTAAAAATAACATCGCTACAAGATTGTTTACCTTTTTTTTTTTTAATACCACTTAGTTGGCAGACAAGCACACGGCCCACCTGATGGGAAGCGGTTACCGTGGCCTATGGATGTATGCAACACCAGGGGTGTCACCTTGTTGAGTACCTAATGCGAGTTCCGAATGTAGTATAGTTTCTTTCGCGATTGGGGTCAAGATATATGCCGGCAACTTTAATCAATAACTTTACATCCATTATTTGATCAACGTGCTATACTTAGTACCAATAATATTATATCATTGATGGCCCATGTACCGTAGTTACAATATACCTTGTTTAGATGTCATTGTTTTGTTTGGTTATTTACTTGGCTTATGTATAACATTAGTAATATGATAATTATGCGCTCAAGAATGGGAATGTCTGTACATAATAGATAATTTCTTCCTTCGAAATGTTTTATCAGCATATTAAAAACAGTACAGTTAAAATATGTATCGATATTTAAAAAGAGATCTAATTTAGAACGTACACTGACTAAAACAAATAATTAAATTCATGAACTTTGAAGTCGAAATCGTGAAAAAAAAATGGAAATAGTGAAAATGCCGATAGCATTTGAATTCTGATATCGGTAGACATATTAAAAATCTGACTATTTACTGTTTAGGCAATTATTTGTGATATTTTATTCGCTCTCACACCCAAATGTCATGTTCGAGGCGCATAATTAACATACAGTGTTGTACGTATCAAGCCGCCTTTCCACAGCTCGCAATTTTACGGACGCGTGCGCGATTTCGCGATTTCTCGGCTTCGTGTAATTTTAATTTCATTTTATTTATTTGGAATAATTAACAGTTTTTACATAGTACAATGTAACGATGATATCTGCAATAGTTATAGAATTTATATAATTGAATACTCATAAGAACGCGTCCGTAAAATCACGTACCGTGGAAACTCGGCGTCATATTCGCAACCTTGTAACTCTGTAAGTTCGACAACACGCCAAAGGAGAGAGCATAATAATAAAATGTCTTATTTTGCACAATACACACTAAAATTGTGGACAAACTTTTAACTAAAGTGTTTAAGCAGATAATACGGACTGATATATAAATTAATTGTACATAATGTGTTAAAATATGAACTTGAGAAAGAACAAAAACGTCTCATATTTATTATTATTAATATTAATCTTTATTTTATTAATTATTATTTTCATAGTAACTTGTTAGTGAGCGGATGTTGTTGATATGCAGCCCCTCGACTATACTAAAGCAAAACCACGTTATATTATACCACAGACACTGCAAAAAATTAAAATAGTTTCATTAACAGCATTACAACTCTAAAATTAAATGGATTTTTAGCAGTGTCTCTGGTATGACAGTGGTTTTGCTTCAGCAGAATGTAGGGCCTGTTTAATTAATTTTATGTAGCATTTGAGCGTCGCAATCGGTCTCAATAGATAGTCTCGCTATAAGTATAATTGTCACAATAAGTGTTAAATCTTTTCATGTTCATATTATTTTTGTAATATAGTGAGTAGAAACGACTGCTTTCTCGTATTCCCGGGAACTGATCTATTGACGCCGAGCACAGGCGCCATCTTCACACATCTTTCGGTGACATGAAAGATTCTGTACACATTTTTAATTCCCTATTGAACAGTATGACGTGACCTTAGCAAAGGGTGCACTCGCTGTTGTTAATATGTAAATAAAAGTTGAAATATTGTAAATAATAAAATTATAAAAATATATGTTTTTTGCTATAATTTGGGTATTTTTATTTGAACAAGTAACGGCGAATATTGTTCTCAGGCTCAAGTGTTACATTTCTGCGCGGATGCGTGGGCATTCGTGAGGATTCTGTGCACGAAAAAAAAAGGTCAAATATCACTCAAATTGGTGAGAGCTCTAAAATTGTTAATTTGAACCTGCAATTGTTAAGTATGCCACACCTGTGCTCAAAATTGGTTCCATAACCATTCCATTCCCTAATTGGTTAGCGCCGCTTTATTTAAAAAAAAATTAACGGAAGTTAGTTTTACTGCGCCTACACTTATTTTAACGGAGTTGTTTTGTTAGTTATATGATGCGAAAAAAACAAGTTTATAGTTTAAATAAAATCTTTATTTATTATACAGATATGCGAGATAAATGATGAGCCACTCTCAAACACTCGAGGGTTAATTTGAAGGCTCCGCGCGGACTACAATTGTCGAAAGATGGTAATTGTTAAAACTACCCTCGAATGCGAATAGTTTGTTTTCGCTATAGCTAAATATTTTGCTATAATAATTATAATTTATGTTTTGCGGACGCTACAGCCTCGTCCATCTATACGTTTTAGCAGACGCAATTGCCGAGAGAATACTCTGGCCTACATCTTTTTGCTATTTTATCGTTATCAAACTTTATGGTCTCAAATCCTGAGTCTAGCACATCAAACCATATGAGTTCAGTTAAAGTTGCAAGAATACTCGCTGCACGTTGAGAATTCACTGCCGGAAGGCTGGGCGTAGTGCGGCGGATCAGGTTTGAGGTTATTCTTACGATAGAACGTGTCGCGAAGGATAGCACATCGTCCGCGATTGAAATCGCGCGCCCTTTGTTTCGATTCCTTCTGCTGCCATCCGTAATCCCAACTCGAAACTACTCTGAAGACGTATCTGAAATATAGATCATAAGGGGTCATGTTAATAAATTAATGGGCCTTGTGCTACAATAAGTGTCCGAAGGATAGGTCTCTCAACTCTGTATAGATATTTAGAAAGAGATAAAATCGGTCCATTCGCGGAAAGTTAACCTCTGTTACTTTAGTAATATGTTATCTGTGCCTCTGTTCAGAATATGTTCTTTAAAAATAAATCAGGAGGTAGGACACGGCGGTATTTCCGCCCAATTGAGCAGTCCGACCGTACCTCCGCCCAACAGAATATCGCGGTTATAATAACTTCGTGTTGTGTTCCCAGCGGTGAGTAGGGTAGCCAGAGCTCACTGGAGAATTTGCGCTGTCAGTGGGATGACTAATGGCTTGTCCTGCTTTGTCCTCTACACTGACGGCACAGAAACTCTGTGCTTACAGGGTCGGCAGCGCGAGTGTGGCTTCTCTGGTGTTACACACGTCCATAGGCCACGCTAACCACTTTCCATCAGGTGGGCCGTGCGCTTGTCTGCCACCTAAGTAGTATAAAAAAGAAGTGGGATATCCTTTCCTGTACGAATTAGAGTAAGTACAAGTAAGTAAGTATAAGTTCCTATATAGGCACTGCAATAAATGATTGTGTTAGGAGAGTAGAAGTAACTTCTTTCCTCATTCATTTGTTTATTTTTTTAAATTGGACTGGGTTAGTCTTTACACGTATGCCTGGTGTTCTGAAAGTACATTGTAATTGCAAAGTTACTATAGTGTGGCCATGAGCGCTATACTACTCATATAATACTGACGGCGTGGCTAGGGACACTAAAGAAAGACCATGAGACGAGAGCGAGTGACTGCGAGATACCGCCGCTAGCGCTCGCTCTCACACTTTACCTCAAATTTCGATAGACCTGTTGATGCCTCGGGTAGGTATTACGGTAGTATGTAGTACAACATATCTATTGTTTGAAACTATAGGTAACGCCATACCTTTTTTTTTTACGTGCGCAATATCCCCACGGATACCTCTCCACCGCAACTGGTGGGAGAGGTTATGACGGACTCGAACCGACTAAAACGCACGCAGCCTGTGGGTCGTTTTGGTTGCCGAAGGTGAGGTTGACAGGCATATCCCTCGCACCCCGGCCGACCCAGGGCCATCTCTCACGATCTGGCCCTCTTCTCGGGTGTGGGGACTATAGAGTCCCCAACTCGTCCCCGGAAACGGGGAGGCGCGCCACCGCCGCGGAAAGGTAACGCCATACCTAGAACTAATAAAAAAAAATAGTATCAAAGCAACTGACTTTTCCTCCGGTGATTCATGGTTTCTCCGTTTTAAATATCTTTCCACTGCATATTTCTCGGTGCTGCCATAAAGTATGTCCATTACCTCTGGTGCTACTGGTCTCATTAAGCTGTCGTCTTCGGCTGGCACTACTTCATGCGGTTCTATTACTCGCGGCACCGCCACTTTTTCATTTAATATCTGAAATTGAAAAAATGGTACCTACGTAGGTATCACCTATTGCCGCTGCTAGATTTAGCATAGATAATATCACGGCATAAAAGATACAGTGGGGATAACTATGTATTTCTCTAAAATTAAATTAATCTGAGTCTGAAAATTAAGTTAGCCGCGTGGTTCCCGGCAGAGTAGAATTTGGGCCGCCCCATCTCTTCTTAGTGGTGTACAAGGCGACTAAGGGATAGAGCTGTTTAACATCAGGCAGATATGCATGATTCAGGCACAGATACAAGCCTCGAGTCAAAAATAGTGCCCGGATGACGGCAATAAACTCACCCCTCATTACGTGGGATCGAAAACAATGATTGGTGAAATGTGGGTGTTGTGTTAATTAATCTCTGCCTAACTCTTCGGGGGTAAAGGCGTGATATATGTATGATGAATACTTTAGAAGGCTCCAGGAAGCTGAGGAAATTTGCCATATTTATATGGAACCGTTGTGCAGCGCCGGCGTTACTGGCACCTCGGCGGGCAAAAATATTGTGGCTAATGGCCGCAATATTTTTAAATTGGGCGCCATTAGTTTATTTTATTTAGATATGTGCATTTATTAAATTTAGTTTTTTATATTTTTCTTTTTGAATTCCAGGCAGTTTTTATTTTTTAATTTTTTTTATACCTTTACCTAATTCCACATTTTGGCTCTTTTTGAATTAATTCGTATTTTTGGTGACACCAAATTAGAAAAATTTAATTGTCCAGCGATTTCATTTTCAATCGAAAGTGTAGTCAAGTTGGAAAGTCTCGATTGAGAAGTTGTTGATCGGAGATACCTACGTTTTTATTAATTTTGGTTTTGAAAAACTGCATTTTTCACTTGGTTCTACCTGAAACCGGAATGCAATTCACAGGAGCAGTTTTGGGCTGGTTTATCTACATAAGTATTAAAATCAGGGACAAGAAGAGATAGCATTGGCTTGCAAAGGATTTCATCCCCAAAGTGTAGAAAATGGCGTCACTTGCAGAGCACCATTTAGTAACCAAGTCAACAAGTGGGCATTTAATGCCTGATAATCGTATATGGTATTGCGACGTTCGCAAAACCCCTTGCAGTCACTCGACGTCCGGAAAGCCAGTGGGTCCGATGATATTTCAGCGGTAGTCCTCACGGAAATTTACCGCCTATCCTATTCCTCAGGACCAGTGCAGCAGGCTTGGAAGGAGGCGAACATACAACCGGTCCCCAAAAAGGGGGATCGTTTGGATCCAGCGAACTACCGACCAGCAATCTTAGTTTAATGTAAGGTGTTTGAGCATATCATAAACGCACAGCTCATGCGTTAGGTACCTAGAAGATCACTTCCAAATTTATGATTGACAGTATGGAGTCAGACCAAAACGGTCGACGGGTTATCTTCTGGGACGCACCTCTGGGGTGAGGCGATGGACAGGCATGGCGAATCATTGACTATCAGTCTTGATATCGCCAAAGCCTTCGATAGATTCTGGTATAGGTCACTTCTATCCAAGCTTCTGGCCTATGGTCTACCTGCTCGACTGTGCAACTGGGTTGCCAGCTTCCTGCATGAGCATAGTTTCCGAGTTCTCTGTGACGGATGGGCCTCAGAGTATATGCAGGTAAATTGCTGGTATACCTTAGGGATCCGTCTTACCGCCCACTCTCTTTATTCTGCATATAAATGATATGTTGCCTGTCGGCAGTATCCATTGCTATGCAGATAACAGCTCTCTACATGGGCGATATTTCAGACATCCCTCGGCCAAACGAGTCGACACTGAGGAAAACGGGTAGAATCTTGTCGTTGAGCTCAACCGGGTCCTGACTCGCATTTACCAATGGGGATCACTAGAATCTGGTCGAGTTCAATGCCAAGAAAACACAAACGTGCGCGTTCACTACCAAGGCTTCTCCCCACCTCCAACAGAAACATCCGACCCGTCGCAGATGGCAGCTGCTTGGGCCGTATGGCCATAAATGCTGGTTCCATGTTGTCACCGACCCTGTTTTTGCTGCATATCAATGACATGCTGTCGGTGACTCCATTCATTGCTATGCGGACGGCAGTCCCGGAGACGGTACTACAGTATGTTACATGGGCAGTGCAAACATCCCTCAGTCCAGAGTGGAAGAACCCTGGTCGCAAACAACTTGTGACTGAAATCAAGACTACTCTCACAAGAGTATCTGAATGGGGCTGACTACACTTAGTCCAATTCAACCTCTCCAAGACACAAATATGCGTTCACCGTTAAGAAAACTTCATTTACTGTATCGCCACAGTTCGTGAACACTGCACTCAGCATCTCTACGAGTATTGTGTGAATTGTATTGTAGTGATTGATTGAGTGATTGATTGAAGTGAATGGAAATCCTGGGTGTCGACATCTCCAGCGTTGTCCAGTACGGCAAACGGCAACGAGAACTTCAAAGAGAGCTTCATCAAATCAGCGTCACGCAAACTCGGAGTCCTGCAGGCACATGCTGTAAGAACGTTTCGAACGATCGAACAAACTTCGGATGGGTCCGCACAATACCTGTTAGACTGTATAGGTACTGAAGTTACTAACACCTGGGAATTCTTTGCAGTTGTGTAGAGACGTTTACTCTCTGGATGTTTTACATCGCTTCTACCACGGCGAGTGTTCTGAGAAGCTATTTCAACTGATCCCACCCTCTCCCTTCCTCAGTGGCGGGGCAACAACTAAATTTGATGTGGGCAAGACAGATTTCGCGAGGCCCTGTTCTATGGCGACCTGAAGACGGATTTTATAAAATAATAAAAACAAACAAAACAATTAACACTGCCAAGTTTTTATTCATAAAAATACAAATTAGATTAATAAGTATTAAATGAAAAATTACAAATCGTTAATATAAAGGTGGAGATATACATTTCTTAAAGTGTATCTTAAAAAACATTAGATTTCTTTATTAAAGGAACAGAAATTTCCTGCTTTTAACGTTACTAAATTCCTTAATTATGGTATCGTAATTCAGCCTAGATGCCAAATCTGATTCAATTGATAAAACAGCCAAAGCTGAAAGTCTTTCTTGGCTCATTGTGTTTCTCAAATAATTTTTTATTAATTTTAATTTTGAAAAACTTCTTTCAGCAGAGGCTGTACTTACCGGAATTGTTAATAAAATTCGGATGACAATGTAAATATTTGGGTAAATTTCTTTCAAGCTATTTTCTGTTATGTATGACAGCAGCTGTTTCACGTCTTTAATGAAGTTGGGTAAATTCGGGATCATTGTATTTAATTCTTCATATAATTCAAATGGTTGGAAGTCACTGCTCTCACCCACACGCAGGACGTTATGTAAATCGTTACAGTGTTTTAATATTTGCTCCTGTGGCATATTTTTTAGCGCGCTTAAATCATAGCGAAAACCAAAGTCTTCAAAATGTTGATTTAAAGACGTAAATCTTAATTCCATATTGGTTATTATAGAATCAATCATGGCGTAAAAAAAATCTGTTTGATACCGGATTTTGGGAGACTGTATAGGTTCATCGCTGCTTTCATAATCGAACATCCTTTTCTTTTTGGCTACTCTTTTATTCTTAAAGTCTTTTTGCAGGTCTTAACAGCTTTTCTCAGTAAATTACCGAACATCAGACAGGGATTTCTCAAATCCAGTTTCCCGATACTCTTTTATCCATTCACAAAATGTGTGTAAATGTTCAAGAGCAATGCTTAAATGAATTTGTACTGATTGCCATAATTTACTTATTATATTAACACGCAATAATATCTCATACCACACATGTAAAGATACGATAAATTCTAAACTTAACATTTCATTTAGTATTGAATCGCAATCACTGAGAGTGTCTGATTCCTCCGTTTGATTTTTAAGTTTTTTATGCATTCAATCACTTCATCAAATTGCAATAATACGGCCTTTACTGCTTCGACTCTACTTTCCCATCTTGTGTCTGATAAAGGTTTTATAGTAAGTTTTAATTTTCCTTTTATAAAATCCCAGCGCTTGCTTGACCTTGAAAATAGCAAATAAATTTTTTGTATGAAACCAAAAAAAGTTTTTGCTACCATAGATGAGTTCGCTGCATCTACCAATAGTAGATTCCAACTATGACAGCCACAAGGTGTGAAAAATGCCCTAGGGTTAATATTCAATATTCGAGTTTTAACTCCACTATTTACACCTACCATATTTGCACCATTGTCGTATCCCTGGCCACGGCAGTCTTGAATATTTAAGTCATATTTTTCTAGGTGTTCCAGTATAGCATTGGCTAAATATTCTCCAGTTGTCTGAGTAACAGCTAGAAATCCCATAAAATGTTCGACTATTGTACCAGTTGACGTATCACAAAATCTTAAGATAACCGACATTTGTTCAACTCTATTACAATCTCTAGTGCAATCGAGCAAAAAAGAATAATACTTTGCTTCTTTAACCTTACGAATAATTTCATTGACAACTGTTTTTGACATCAATATGATCAATTCATTTTGAATATCGTGACTTAAATAATGGTGTGAAAGTTGTTTGTCACTAATGCGTTTCATGTGTTCACGTAAAGTAGGATAAAATTTTGATATCAGTTTAAATAAATCTATGAAATTACCGGAATTCTTAATACCGTCACCTGTCTTGAGAGATTCTCTGTGACCTCTAAATGCAAGATTATGAGAGGCCAAAAAGTTTATTATGTCAATTATTCTCTCTAACAAGTTGT
The DNA here is from genome assembly GCA_963662185.1 of Eilema griseolum. Taxonomy (NCBI): domain Eukaryota; kingdom Metazoa; phylum Arthropoda; class Insecta; order Lepidoptera; family Erebidae; genus Eilema; species Eilema griseolum. The sequence goes on along the minus strand of OY759248.1, from coordinate 18,162,649 downwards.
GCCAATGTTTTTGTGATTCACGTATTAGCCTTTCGTTTTCTTGGTCTATTGTTTTGCCTTGATTTATTCCTTTCTCTAAATTTAACCATTGGAACATATGTGCCATATGTTCTTTGGTATTCTCATGTCTATGTAAAATGCTACTTAAATGTTTCCAGTCACAACACCCTCCTTGCACCACCTGAGTTTGTGAATTGCTAAATAGTCTGCATGGAAAACAGTAAACTTTATTTTGGGAATTGGAATACACTAACCAGCGACGATGTTGAGTTTCACCATTATTTAGTTTTCTCGAGAAATAGAAATTGGAAAAGTGTCTGTTATCATCACCTTTGGGATAATATTCATCACCGCTATTTAATTGCTGTGTGGGGCCGCTTCGAACTATGTCACGACGCTGTGTATCCGTTATGGGAAACGTCCACAATCCCGTATCCGAATTAACAAGTACTTGCTGAACTATGGCGCTGGCGTCGTCGCTGCGAATTAGAGAATCTATGTCAATCTGTTCTTCTTGATTGCTTGATGACAGCACAAGAGTTTCAGCGTCAATTTTTGATTGGCTAGAAGATGATCCAAGCTCTACGTCTAACTGACGTTCGCTCTCGGTATTCAGTGCATCTAGAGCATTTTCCAACGGTATCTCGGACGTTTGTTGTGTAGAAGTCGAAGCTATCGATTCAGAAGGTTCTGTACTACCAGATGCAGTTTGGTTGAGGAACTTCATCAAATTTAAACTCAAAACTTGGTTGGTTGCAGTTCTTTCAGCTTTTCTTTTTCTTTTTGCTGATCCAGACTCCCATTTTCTTCCAATATCTCTATCTCGGCCGGACATGTCGATAACGTCGTATCTATACACTGTAAACGAAAGCAATAGTTAACATTTTTTTGCAGTTTTATCTACATAATATTGTAAAACCTAAATTTAAATTAGTTTTCAAATAAAAATCTTTAAGATAGCTTTTACTACCTGCTAGTTTTAAAAACTTAAAAAGTCGATACGTTTTTTACCTTAAAGCTTTTTTGGTTTCCTTCAAGAGATATTATAAAGCGTATTTTATATACAAGTAATTACTGCGTTATATACTTATTACCAATTAAATATTTCTTACCTTATGTAAAATAGACGAGTACAGGTACCGGTGTGTTACAAATCACAAAGAAAACAAAAAAACAATTAAAAAAGTCACTGTTTTAAAATTTTGGGTCAGTTTACAGGAGCAATCAATATACCTAAACACTATCTATTTATTCACTAAATATTATTAAAACATTGAACACACTATTCTTATCAAAATAGGTACGTACAGTCATAAAAATAAACAATATTGAATAACACAATTATACGTTTCTATTGTTATGCGCCTAGCGACTGCGTTGCGTACTTTGATTTGATTGGTTGACTTCCTAGTAAAGAAAGTAAACAAATAAACCGGGGATTCCCCGCACTTTGGTCGGCGGCAAATGTTGCCAGACTAAGAAAACATGTTTCACAACAAAATTGATTTATATTTTTTTTGTTTTATTCTCGCTTTAAACATTTTTGAGTCGCGAGGCCCCTTGTACCGCGAGGCCGTAGGCGGTGGCCCACGTCGCCCACGCTTAACGCCGCCTCTGCCCTTCCTATCCGGAACAACTCGTGTTGGCCTTCGGTGCCACTCACACACGGAGGAATCCATACTATCTTGCACAAAACGGTTTGAGGCCTCTGACGATTAAGAGCTGAATAGTTCTACCTGCGCTCGTGTTTCCCCTCTTCTTACAGTTCCGTGTTCTTCAAGCGGGGCGTGAAAAAGCATCTGTCAAGGTAGTTGGACTGCGACTCAGCTTTTTACGATCTAGCGGGGTGTAGTCAATTGACGGACCAAATATAATAATAAAGTATCCAAATTAGCGGGGCGCCGCGGCGCCCCTGCAAATCTGGCACCCCGGGCGGCCGCCCTAACGCCATTTTGGGTTATATTGGAAACTAGCTCAAAACCTCGCGATAGGGTCTTAAAATAAGTACGTGGTCGCCATGTAGCAAGTCATTATTGGTTATTATGAAACCTTAACATGTAGGTAAACTAGTTTGGGTGTCCGCAGATGGATCTACAGTGTACAATTTTTAGAAGTAACCGGGAGGATACAACCTTTTACCCATTTAGAAGTAACCGGGAGGATACAACCTTTTACCCATTTAGAAGTAACCGGGAGGATACAACCTTTTACCCATAGCAGTTAACCACCGCCGTCGTATAGAGCACCGCCTTTAGTAACAAGTTAATTTAGTTTTTACTTTTCTTTTCAGCGCATTTTATTTATTCTAAAAGTTGGTTTAAGGTGTAATGTTTAAATAGATAATATGTATCTTTAATTTAAACTACTTACCGCCTCCAACTCCTTGGCCATCGCGATGCTGGTGTCAATATCCCTGACATGCCTTTCTTTAGCAGCTTCCAACACTTTCAAGAGATTGGTTTGGTACCACAAAATATTTCTTCTCTTAAATCTTTTTAAGGCATCTGTTCGAAATGGTACGGTTGCCATTTCAACTTTTGTGGTTTAGGTATTTAACTAAAATTTATAATTGTGGATGTTCCGCGAGGTGCCGTGGCGCCTAATGACTTAATTTAATTCTTGACGAATGGCTCCGTAGCTGACTTTTCCGTGTGTCATATAGAAATGTGACAATTATTTACTTACTTTTCTTTTTATTAGGTATTTTATCGGAATCACCAGACAAAAGAAGAGTATTATTAAGTTTCTACAAGGAGGAATTAACACCCTGTGCAGGCGGCTGAATGCAAAGAGAATACAATACTACGTAAGAATGCTTTACACCTAAATACCTACTAGAGTTTGTATAGCCATAGGCAATTAACGGTTGTCAACACATTTTACGCAAAGTAACCGTTGACAACTTATACTTTTGTTTATGCAAGGAGATATTAACACCCTGTGTGCACACCGGTGTGTAAGGTTAATGAATAAGGCATTTTCCTCGTACCCCAGCTGACCCTCGACCATCTACGGTTTTAAGATAGTCCTCTCAGGTGTAGGAAGCGCTTCTTCTTACGCTGATGGTAATAATATACAGTTTTAAACTTTATGTTACAAGCAATGTTTATTTATTATTTAATATTTACACTTACAATATCATACAAGAGAAATAATTACAACTATTAGTTTTGACTGTGAGATCTTCCAGATTTTCGGCCCATCACAGGGCTCCCTCCCATCTGGCGTAGCAGGCCGCGGAGTCCTTTTGCTTCACGGATACCACTATCGAGCTGTTCCGATGGAATTGCACAGAAGTCGTCGACGAGGGGCAAAGGGCCGCTGAGCCGCTCGGAGTATTGTGAGAGACGGGATTGATGACCAATGGGTGAAGTCTTCTCAACTGCTTGCTGTAGTTGGGCCTGTGAAGAGAAAAACCTTTTAAAATGAAAACAGCGCGTTCCGACTTAGATAGGTTAGGTTAGAAGGTCATGGCGGAAGTGTTAAGTTTCTGTTCATAAAGCTCGAAGAAATAGGAGCCCTTTAAGTGGAGCTGCATGATATCGCTCACAAGTTATGAGAGAAATAACTAGACGATATCTCTTTTATAACTACATGCCAACTGATTAAGTTTATCGACTAACTGGTTATAGCGAAATTAACTTAACTGGCGGAGTGATATTTGCACCCATCCCAAACTAACAGAGAAGAATTCAAATAATGTGTTCAGAATCGTTAATTTACAAATGTTAAGAACTAGCGGATGCACGCAGCTTCACCCGCGAGAAATTCTGTCCCCATTCCCGTTCGCCACGGTTGGATTTTGTTTCCGTTCCCCTTCGCCCGTAGAATTCCGATCCAGTTCCCGTGACCATGGGTTTCGGCAATTCTCTCTTCATAAGTTTCCAAAGGAACTTATCAAGAAATAATTGTCGAATTGGTGAGCCGTTCTCCAGTTTTACGTTTTATGCAATGGCACCAAAATTATATAATAAAATCCCAAAACATATTAGGACATGCTCAAATATTAGTGAATACAAGCATGGCCTATTTAACTTTCTAGTTGACAAAACTTATTACTCAATTAATGAATTTTTAAATGATAACATTTGACATCTGCTATTTTGATTTGTATACCATATTTCCATATTATATTTTGACATTTGATTGGATTGTACATTTTTTGCGACTATGGACTTAGCACATTGCATCTCAATTTTCACTGACATTGCTTATTTTAATTTTATTTTAATTATCTAACTTTATTAACTAATAATGTATTATTTCGTATGCCTTTAGACGAAACATTGAAGAGCATTATATTTTTTATTGTAACACCTTTTTTACCTATGTTTGACGAATTAAATTGATTATTGATTATTATTGATTATTATTGGAACATTCATTTTTATTTATAAGATTTACAAATATAAAGATATTTCTCTTCTGCACAGACACAACCAATTAATATTTTATCATATATAGTATAGAAATCTACCTTTCCAGAAACTGCTGCCAATTTATCTTGCAGTCTCTTCACCATAGCTGCATCACTCTCATAACTTGTCAAAGTTGGTTGTGGCATGCATTGGAACACAGTAGCCAGTAGATTGTGCAATGATACTAATACACTGTCCTGCCATGACCTAGTGAAGTACAAGCTGAAAGATGGATTCTCTTCTGGTTTCTGGATGAATGGTAGCACTGAAAAAATTCAGATAATTTTGGGACTGATTTGTCATTGTTGTTCTGCCTAAGAAGAGAGTAAAAATATTTAAATTTAATGGGAACTAGTGAAATATAATTAGTTAATTTAATACAACAACAGCCTCTGTGTTTCGGAATTGTAAGAAAAAATTAAATTCACATAAATAGGTAATAGATTAACTTCTTTGTCTGATGACATAGTTCTGATATTCTTAATGGAATAGACATACAACCATGTTCATAGACCAAAGTAGGGTGTATGTGGCCTACCAAGAAACCTTCACCTGTTCAAAGAATCAATTTCATTTATTCAGTTACAATGTCAAAATTTTACAATTATGTCAAGATTTTTTTTTTTATTATTTTCTAAAAAGAATATTAGAACCGAAATTACAAATATTCCTGATAACCCCTCCAACTAATATGGATAAACCATGGAAAGAAGGGATGGATTGGATTGTTGAATGGTAGATAACTCTTCCTCTCGAGGCCTGAGTCAGATGGCAATCAATCAATTCCATAAAAGTTCTCTCCACTGAATAAAAAGAAGGGACCCGAGTATGTGCTTAGGCTCAAAGTCATAGAATCAACCAGAAACAATAATGAGGTGATACTTTACAGACCACAGTGTAAAGATATCTGTATAACCTGTGAGATTATTGTTGTATAAAAATTCTTATAGTCCTTAAATGCCTGTTTTATGATTAATAGTAATAAATTTATAAAGACCCACACTCAAAGTTTTTTTTGTATCCTTTCCATGTACAGACATCGATTGGTTACAATTTTAATATAGATAATATTTTAATAAATGCAAATAAAAAATTATCAATACAAAAGTTAGATAAAATGTTAGCATATATGACTTACTGTACCAGTCCCTCCACTCAACCTGGCCTTGTAGCTCGGGTAACATTTTGGATAAAAAATCTGCTATCCTCTCATTGCGCACTCCACCAGTGCTTTGTGCTGCTGTCACAAGATATAACTTGTACAAACTGTATTCCAATTTCCGCACAGCTAAAACAAGTTTATCAATAATCGGATTTAATTACGGTACCTATTTAAAGTGACACACAATATGTAGGTATCTCTTGTTTATAACTCACCAGGTTGAACATGACTTTCTAGTTTTGAAAAAACTAGTGCATCTAAATGTGACCAATATTCTTTTAACCCGTTAAGATCCGATACATTGATATAATGCACAATTTGTTCTACTATTTTGTCTACACGGAAACCTTTATCCTTGTCAGCCTTCAAGTCATTGTCAAACGCTTTTACTGTAGACGAGAAACCTCTGTACAATAGATATTCTCGAACTAATTCATCTACAAACTGTATGTGCGCCATCGTGAGCTTTAAAAACAATTTGGCTCTATTTATCAACTATATAAAACTAAACAAACTGAATGTACACAGTGCACACAACACAACAATTCAATTTTTTTGATTTTGACATGACATGACATTATTGACATATCTAAGTACATTCAGAAGTTAATACTATATAAATAAAACTTTACCACGTTGGTCTATTCTTGATCGAACAGAATATTTTACTAAACGGAACCAAGAGGCTTATAAGTACTCTTATATACTCTTTGCTTATAAGTGTACCCTATCTTGTTTGGCACTAAAGAATCTTAGTTAAAGATAATGAAATCAATAACCTAAACATTATTTTATAGAAATTCCATCAGTCAGTTAATTTATAAACTCATTATTATAATGTGTTTAGAACGCTCTAAAGTATAAAAAGTTCATATTCCGTGGTTTTAAATGTCCTACAAATATTAATACATATTTTATTTCATATCTTTTAGCAGAAATTATACTTTTTATTACATGATAATATAAATAACATTTAATGATTTTTGTTTTCATAAGAACGCAACTCAAGGCATGCAACTTTCAAAACAAAATAACTAAAATGTCAATCGCCTTCAGTCAGCTGTCGATTTTTTAAATAAAGAATAAAAAATAACTTATTTGTATGTTTACCAAAATGTGCATTGATAAATGAAAAGTAAGGTGATAAGTGTTTGGGTGCAGCAGTGAAATCGAGCAAGGTGGTGTTAGTGTTGGGCGGTGGTGTATGCGGCAGCGGGCGATGGCGTTGGCTGGGGCGTGAAGGCGGCGAGTGTCGCGGTGATCGCGGCTCGAGGGCGCAGGCATGCGGCGGCATGGCGGGCGAGGCTGCGGGCACGTCGCGCGGCCTCCGCGTTTTCAAGATCGTGGTGCTGGGGGACGGCGGTGTAGGCAAATCCGCTGTTACACTGCAGTTCGTCAGTCACAGCTTCTTGGACTACCATGACCCTACTATAGGTACTCTCGGCTTGGTCAACATTCTCTACGTGCTTATTAACTCACAACAATCCATTATGATATAACTTTTCTTGTCATTAAGTGAGTCCATGACAGGCATTCTAGCACCATATGGATTGAACTTGGATCTGTTAATTGTTCAGCACGGTAGGTTGAAAATGTTCAAAGTAGTTGATACAATGTCTTATACATAATTATGCTCACCCCTATTTTCCTCTAGGGCTAGGCAGAGACAACACTCCGTCAGTTGCTTCTAGCCTTACATACTCTATATAACACCTTTCAGGCAATCCCATCAGTTTCAAATGTTCTGATCTTACCAATTTGCAATACTTACCAATTTTGTCAGTATATGGACCGTATATGGAATATAAATTCTGATTCCTATGTTATAGCTTCCTTATTTAATTAGTATCTTAAAAGCTATACTGCCCTTAAAGTATTTGAGGATATCAGAAGAAAAGCATATGATGAGGCTGTCAAGCTGAGTGTCACCATTGTCACATGGTATGTGTAAGTAATGGTGATCCTCTTTTCTGAGACTTTGCCTTTAGCTGATCATTAGGCAAGGCGAAGTCTAATTGATGTGTCATATATAAAAATATAATAAAAAAAGTTCGAGATTGCCGTGTTGTGCCAAGGTCTTTATTTTACCCAATTCGCACATTATAAAGATCAATTGTGAGTAGCTAAATATTTGTAACATTATTTAAAAGTTATTGGCTGTTTATATGATACATTTCTTCTTGTCTCTACTTGACATTTGAGGTAATGAATTTATGATAATTTGTAAGTGCTTAATGGGTTTTACTTTGGGTTATGGGGACCATACAAAGGACTTTGGCATCCAAGCTGATCTCACCTTGTAGTCAGTAAAACTGCTGATTAACAAATTTCCTTAGATTAAATTGCATCAAATAGTCTCAGATATCTTTAAAAAGAAACCTTTTCTGAATAGGAATTTAAATACACACATAATCACTCCTTTATCCCGGGAAGGTTAGGTAGAGGTGAGTTAACACCCACACTTCACCAATCATTGTATTCGGTCCCATGTAATAGGGGTGAGCCTATTGCCGTTTTCCAGGCACTATTGTTGACTCAAGCCATGCACCTGAGGCTGAGTCTGGGCTGCATTTATCTGTCTGATGTTGATGAAACAGCCCTATCCCTTAGTCATCTTGTACGACACCACATGGGAAGAGATGGGGTGATCCAAATTCTACTCTGACGGGAACCACATTAATATGTTACTTTATTTTGCAGAGGACTCATATCAACAACAAGCAGTCATCGATGGAGAGCCGGCTCTGTTGGATATATTGGATACAGCAGGACAGGTCAGTTAGTTACAGGTAGTAGGCAAAGCCTGGAGTCATACTTTGCTAATTGCAGCTATGGGGCCATTCAAATATTACGTAAGCTCTACTCTTGGGAAATGAAAATATACCTGGTATTAAATTTTACGCTTGTTCCTTTGAAAATGAGACTTAAAAATTCTTCTTTGGTTATGCAGTAGTTTAGGTATAGTTAAGATATGAAATCTGTTATTACTTCACAGGTGGAGTTCACAGCTATGAGAGAGCAGTACATGCGTTGTGGCGAGGGTTTCGTACTGTGCTATTCAGTGACAGACCGGCGTTCCTTCCGCGCGGCCTCTGAGTACAGGCGACTGCTGGCTCAGGCTAGACCTACGGAGAGACTGCCACTAGTATTAGTGGGGAATAAGCTGGACCTCGCACCTAGGTTTAGACAAGTATGATTTTTAACCTAATTCTATATTAATGCCTACTACCTTGTCGTAGCTTGAGTAACACGACGGTATTCCCGTCCAAATTGAGCAGCCCGACTGGGGAAGTACCTCCACCCTACAGAATACCACGTTTATAATAACCTCGTGTTGTGTTCCCGGTGGTGGTTAGGGTAGCCAGAGCTCACTGGAGAGTTTTTGTGCTATCAGTGGGAAGACCAAAGGCTTGTCCTGATTTTGTCTACACTGAGGGCACATAAAATCTCTGTTCTTACAGGGTCGGCAGCACGGATGTGACTCCACTGTTGTCACACACGTTCATAGGTCACAGTAACCACTTTCCATCAGGTGGGCCGTGTGCTTGTCTGCCACCTATGTTGTATAAAAAAAAAAGTACCCGACAACCACGTGGGCGGAGCCACGGGCAACAGCTAGTAGTACATAAGTCGCTTTATATTCCGCAAATAGGTTCCTGTCGCAGTAGCGTGAGCAGTATTCTACGCGGGCAGCTACGTGGTTTTTTTTATTGTGCGCAAAATCTCCACGGATACCCCGAGATGCGAGGTTATGTCGAACTTGAACTGGCTAAAACGCTCGCCGGAGGTGAGATTATCTGAGACATATACTCGCACCCCGGCCGGCCCAGGAAGATACGCGGTGGCTATGAATATTAAAAATAAAATAATAAATTTCAAAATACTTGTCAAGGTGTCGACGGAGGAAGGCAAGGCCCTGGCGACGCAGCTCGGTTGTCCGTTCTTCGAGACGTCGGCGGCTCTGCGACATTTTGTTGACGATGCCTTCCACGCCCTCGTCAGGGAGATACGGCTCTTGGAGAGACAAAGACAGGTGATTCTACTCAGAATATAAATAGAGTTGCAAGGAGATGAGGGATAAATGGAGGTCATAACATAACATAAACTTACGCCTATATCCCCGAAGGGGTAGGCAGAGGTGCTAGCACCCACATTTCGCCAGTTTTTGTTTAGGTCCCAATGTAATAGGTGGCAGGCCTATTGCCATTAACCGGGCACTTATAAACCTGCGATAAATACACACATAACTTCGAAAAGTATCGAAAAGGCATTGGTGTGTGCCATGGTAAAACTTGGGATCGAACTCGAGACCTCGTTTCGGCAGTCCATTACCCATACCACTAGGCAACCGCGGTGGCAATTATGTGGTGCGTAATATGATAGTACGCACTACATAATTGCCGATCGCACCACGTGACGGCTAAAATATACCGAACGCATGCTGACGGAACGAACGGCGCGAACTGTGAAAGTAACGGAAATATTTAAGTATAACTCGATTAAGATATAGAAAATATTGAACCGGCCAGGCGGGATTCGAACTCGCGATCTTTCCTTTAGAGAGAGAACGCTCTGACCACTAAGTTACAGAACCTTCGCCCGAAACAATCCAAATTCTTCTATACATGTATTCGTCTTACGGCGAAGATTTCTTTTCTATATCATATATTTTTTTTCTATATCATATATTTTTTTCTATATTATATATATTTTTTCTATATTATATATATTTTTTCTATATTATATATATTTTTTCTATATTATATATATTTTTTCTATATCTTAACCGATTTGATTAGTTAGCATACTATATGCTTTAAAATTTCATTCAATTAAGTATAACTATTTACACAATTCAATTTCGTCTACCGCACTGTAAAATACTGACTGATCCGGCACGATGCGAGCATCCTTCTTCCTACAGTCCCGGGTCCTGGCGGGGCGGTAAAAAACATCTGATGAGGCCGTCAAGCCGAGTGCCACCATTGCGACATGCTACGTGTGTCTGTAATGGTGACCCTCTTTCATGAGACTTTGCCTTTATTTTAGTATCAGACGAGGTGAAGTCATGAGCGAGTGGGCGTGACTCGAGCGAGCATTTAATTCCTATACAAAGAGTGAATGTTTTTAGTACTACATAGGAGGTAGGACACGGCGGTATTTCCGCCCAATTGAGCCGTTCGTCTGGGGAAGTACCTCCGCCCTACAGAATTATAATAACTTCGTGTTGTGTTCCCAGCGGTGAGTAGGGTAGCCAGAGCTCACTAGAGAATTTGTGCTGTCAGTGGGATGACTAAAGGCTTGTCCTGCTTCGTCCTCTACACTGACGGCATAGAAACTCTGTGCTTACAGGATCGTCAGCGCTAGTGTGGCTTCTCTGGTGTTACACACGTCCATAGGCCACGGTAACCACTTTCCATCAGGTGGGCCGTGCGCTTGTCTGCCACCTAAGTGGTATAAAAAAAAAAGTAAAAATGTATATCGTATGGCAATACATATTTGTAATAAGTTACCAAATAGCCTCAAAGAAATTAATACGATTAATGCATTTAAAGGAAAACTGTTTACATTACAAATAGATAAATGTTCTTAAACTCTTGACGAGTTTTTAAATAATGGTAAATTGTGATAATTGACTTTTTTGCATGAAAATGTATATAATAATTTTAACTATAGAATAATATGATTTTAATTATAGAGTACGGCTTGCACCTAAATGCAAATATCATAATTTATGTACCCACTCACCCATATTCTGACAAATCAAATTTCCTTTCATTTCATTAGCGTGTCCTATATATATTATGTAATAAAATAACGTGCCGAATCAGTGAGAGATAGTAGGCAGAGGTGGCCAATTAGAGTGTATTTCACCAACAATAGGAATCCTGATCAATCTGATCTGGTGATCTGTGTTCTCAGTGAATCTGGTTTAAATTAATATGATTCCTATCGTTGACTGTATCAGGAGTAAAATGTGTTCAGAGCTTAGTTTTAATATTTTTGAATCAACTTGTTCCAGTCGTCGATAATGGGGACTGGTATATCGACGAGCGGTGGTCGCAGGCGCTGGCGGCGGCTTCGAAGTATTTTCGCTCTGGTGTTCCGACGACGCAGACGTCAGCATACTTCGCCTTAGTCTTCGAAGGCACATTACTAGTAAGACCGTCACTGTAAACGTCATAACATGAAAAAGAACGCCAATATTAACAGTAAATATAACATAACAATGTTATGTACTTATTTTAGTATATACCTAATGTCAAAGGTGGCTAAAAAAAACGAAAATATTTTGCAATATAAATATTTTAGTGTTTATTTTTATTGTAAACACTAAATTGTGTTCGGGAAAGATTTTACCATCTCGTTTTACTAAACTTTTACTACTTAAATTGTACAATTATAATCTTAAAAAATATTATATTTATTCTATAAACCAAAAAAATTAATTGAATTTATCGTATTAGTGTTCCATTGAGATTTGTGCATTTATAAAATGAAATGTATTAACTGTCCCTTCTTCTACCTCAAAATGATGCTATTATTATTTTATACTTACCAAATTGTTCAGTGGCAAAAATAATTTCCTAAATTATACTATTTTAAGAGCTCCTGTATACTGCAGAGTTTTTGATGGGTTGGGCTTTAAGCGCGTACAGTTAACCCAACTAAACTGTCGGGTTGACTGTTATTAGTATAGTTTGAAGGCAGTCATGAGAACTTATTTGTCGGTTAAAACCAAATCAGTGTAGAGTGCGCACTTTCGTACATGTTCATACTGATAAACAGCTCGATTAAAAAAAGTCTGCAGTTTATGGGGGCTCTAAGAGACATGTGTATCAAACGTTTTTATCAAATTAATTTATCCTTCAAACAATTCATATTTTTTTACATGTCAAAAACCAGGGGTGTTACTGAGGTTTAGTGTTTCGTCATGGGTACCTATTACACGGAGAATTCCGGGTACACTAAGGAATTTCCTAAGTCCATACAACCTGTGTTTTGCAAATTCGCAACCTTCTTTTGCCACATATAAAACAGGTATATTTTAAAAATAGGTACCTCTTTTAAACCGCAAAACCGCCGTATTTAGTTGCCATATTAAAATTACATTTAAGCACCCTTGCCATTATTATTGCTACTTCAACAAAGATACCTTGGGTCCCCTACCTCTTAAACAATTCCTAATTATATAAATTGGATATACTAGTTAATTTAAGAGCCCTTTTATAGATGATACTTGTAAAATTTAGGCCTAAAATATTATATTACTATCGATATCGTTGAGTGACAGATGCTATTGCCTTTTATGAATTGACATTAGACATTTTTTAATTTTTTTTTTTCATGATAAACAAAGTTAGCACCAGAAGGAGATATCGAATGTACTTTATATTTTTAAATCTTAATTCGTTTTATTATTTGGTCTTGTGCCATTTATTGGATGCCATCTTAAAAACAATATGTAAAGTAGATTTTATAGACAAGTTTGTATACATATAAAATGTGTGCTTGAATACCTGATAGTATAGATATAGTTATATCTTTCGGGTAATGGAAACAAGAGCAATAAGTAATAGTAGAAATTGGTTTACAGTACTTAATCGTTTTTTACCATAATATAAAATGATATAGAAGTTTGATTGTTAGATTATATAGCGTAGTTATGTAGAAGGGTCAGATCTGTGAGTCGATTAGGGATAGGCTGTAGAGTTATTATAGTGAATTGATTAAGTGCCGAACTTTATACAAAATCCGAAATTTCGGATCCAAAAGTAGTTTATTATATTATCACGTTTATGACGGGTAATGTCAACCTTGTGATATAGACGTTGTGTGTAGAAACTGCACTCAGAAGTTTTCAGATTTGAACCAATTCTTAACACCAGTAATTTAATAAGCTTAGAGAGTAACGAAAACGGTAACATACGTTGCTGGTAGAATTTAAAAATTCCATTTTTTTAAATTGGATTTGTTACCAGCTAAAGAGGGAATAAAATAATGTACCGACTTTTTGACGTCATTAATCGTGAAAGACGTTATTGTCACTGATAATTTTGGATAACTGTGTATCGTTGTAATTTTAGATTGGATAAAGTTACAGCTCGGACGACTCAAAATGTACCTGTTAATGAGCATTCCGATGTGATACACAAAATATTATCGTATCGTATCGGGATTGTCGTGTGTGCCAGTCTTAACTTTTTACAATTTATAATTATAAAAAGACAACATAAAAATTCTTCACGTATTCGTGTGTCCAAAATTGATGTAAGTTATTATTATGTTTAAGTGATATAATGTAATAATGAAAATGAATTTCAGTTCGATCCAGTTGGCTCTCAGCCTGGCCCATACCTAAGTCAGTTGTATTAATGAACCATACGGGACCTTATAAATGAAACGAAATTCCAAATGTATACAATTGCCATATTTGCATATATTTTACCAACCAAAGCACTTTATATTGACAATTTTTGGTGTATTTTCATTTCACCTTGGCAGTACAATTAAGTAATATAAGTGAGATCTATCGAGCTCTTAACACTGTGAAACAGCGTCAGCAATAATCATATAAATGAATATAAATTATATATTTATATAAAGTTAGTAAGTAATGTATCTATGTAATGTTAGGTTGATACGCACAAATTATAGTGTAGTCGTTGTTGTGTGTGGTTGTGTGTTTGTGTTACCTCCATCGGCGAATCATCTACAAACTTCACGAAATACTCGTCGTACTTTGTTATATTCTGGTTATGGGTCTCCAATGTTGTTACTTTCTCTGAATCAGGCGGATGGCACATTGTCCCGCAACAGACTGCGCTGTCCGAGAGTTCGTATTCTTATGTTGCTTCTAACCCTCTCGTTTACACCACGAAACAAGTTGTAAACTTGTTAATAAAAAACTTGTTGAAGACGTGTAGAAGACTAATCAAAACACAATACTTGTTTTATACACGTATCTCAGAATCTTTTTAGATCACATAGTATGTATAGCCAACAAGTTATAAACAAGTATACAACACATTTGCGTTCACACTGTAGCCTGTGACATATTGCAACTTGTCAAATACATGTTTTATACTTAGGTGTAAACGAGGGGTAAGTATGTCTCCTTGTATTGAAAACTCGTATAGTGCAACACACGTAAGACACATTAACGTGTAGTTTTTTTTCCGTAGTAAAAACACACCCCCACTCTGGACAGTATGTGCCAACCGCCTTATAAACACAATGAGGCGATGGGGAATCATATTGGTGGTAATAAATTTATACTAAAATAAGTTATTAGCAGTAGGTAGTATTATACCGACACCACATAATACATATCAACTACAACTGCCATCTAGTGAAAGCAATTCGAACTTATTTGCAGCAAAGACAAGTAAACCGCGATATAAACGTTCTCAGGTTGACTGCCATTATGGCATCCCAAAATTCGATTTCTCTGGCTCGAACCGCGCGTGTAGTTCCATTAGATCATGAAAAGATCTTACTGGAGCTCTATTCTGCTGATCCGAAACCATTGTCATAACAAGGACACCGCTAAAAATCCATTTAATATTAGACTTTAAAGCAATGTTGTTAAGTCCATAATTAAAAGTCTTTTTGCAGAGTAAATGAGAAGTATAACGAAACTCTTTTCATTTAATTTTAAATTTTAACTGTTTATAAATAAAGACGAAGATTTTTTTGCAGTTTCTGTGGTATGACAGTGGCTTGCTTTAGTAGAGTTGAGGTCCTGCTCAAAGGTTTGGGTAAAGCAGATGACAAAAATTAGTGCAGTTTATCAAATTCTAGCTTCTTCAAGTACCTACATACATACATACAATCACGTCTTTACCCCAGGAGGGTTAGGCAAAGGTGAATTAACACCCCCATTTCACCAATCACTGAATTCGGTCCCACTTAATAGAGTTTGAGCTTATAGCCGTCTTCCGGGCACTATTGTTGCCTCAAGCTATGCATCTGAGGCTGAGTCTGAGCTGTATATATCTGTCTGATGTTAAACAGCTCTATCCCTTAGTCGCCTTTTACGACACCGCATGGGAAGAGATGGCCTAAATTCTACTACTCTGTCGGGAACCACGCGGCTCTTAAGCTCCTAAGTTAATCGCGGTCGCATCTGAAGCTTGCACGTCTGAGTTCGTGATCCACTTTTTCCAGTCGAATTGCGTGTTTGCTTTTGATTCAGACATATCTATGCATATTGTTGTATCATTTCACCATTAAATCCCAGCTTTGTACGATGATTTGTCGTTAGAGAATAGTCATGCATACCTGGCGACGCTTGTGTTCTGTACCCATTGTGCAATAAGACAGTGTCAAACTAGGGTATTAACTAGCGTTGCGTTGAGGGAGGCCTTAGTACTTGCCTACTTGCTGCCGAGGGTATATCAATTAAGCTATGAAGCGTGTTTGTGTGTGTCATCACTGCCAGTTCTTCAAAGTTTACGGCTTAGTTAAAAATAAGAGATTTGCAAAAAAATTAACATTGCAACACAAATATTGCAAAGTTAACATTGTAAAACAAATATTGCAAAAAAGTTAACATTGTAAAACAAATATTGCAAAAAGTTATCATTGCAAAAAAGGATTATTGCAAACAAGGAATTATTGCATTAACTTATTATTGCAAAAGGTAGATTAAAAGAGTGTTTAGTGTAGTTTCGAGTGTATTGTGCGTGTGTAGGTGTATAAAAGCTTAATACTTAACTTTTGTTAGGAATGGTGTTCGTACTTGTGATATAACGTGAACACACAATTTGTAAGTCCTATTCTCCATTATATATCCACATTTATTATAAAAATAAATGTGGTTTTTTCAAACTGAGGGAAGTCTTGGCAGAACTATAGCTCGTACTAAAGCCCCTCTTCAACGCATAGCTTTGCCGGTCGCGGCGTAAGAAGCCTAACGTATTCCTAACATGGAGTTATATAACTATTTAATTTAGTCTCTAAAGCTTTTTAAATAAAGTACAATTTAATTTGTATAAAGTGTAAATTGTGTTTGTAGTCTTGTTCCGTTGTGTAGTAACGTATTCATAGGTTCTAACTCTAGTCATTATTGTTTTGTGTAGCTGTTTATGAATGTTCGTAACTTGATAAGTGATGTACTGGTAAAATATCAAATAATGCGATATTTAATCTTTTATACTACGTATATTTAAAATATTAGAGGTGGGCAGTATCTACAGGTTGAATATAAATGAGTGCCGTGTGTAATATCGTTGCGCTGAATAATCATGTAGTTATAGTAAGCCCATTATCAACTGATTCGTCGGGCCATCGATCAATTCTCTATGTCACTGACATTATCAGGTTGGTTTCTTTGACATGTCATGTCCCGACGACACAGTTAATAACGCGCCTACTATGGTAATAAAGAGCGAAAATTGTAACGGCCCTGTTACTACGTTTTTTTTAAAAACATTTATTTAACAAGTTATTCAAAATAAAATGAAATTGCAGGTTCATTACTTGCTATAATGTTACAGATTTACAAGTTCACAGCTTACCATAATGTTACAGATTTACAGGTTCATAGCTTACAATAAAGTTACAGATTTAGGTATAGGTTCATAGTTTGCCATAAAATTACAGATTTACAGGCTTATAGGTAGCCACAATGTTACAGATTAAAATGTTCATAGTTTGCCATAAAGTTACAGATTTGTAAGTTCATAGATTACCATAAAGTTACAGATTTACAGGTTAATAGGTTGCCATAAATTTACAGATTTACAGGTTCATAGGTTGCCACAATGTTACAGTTTTACATGTACATAACTTGCCATAAAGTTACAGATTTACAGGTTCATAATTTGCCATAAGGATACAGGTTTACAGGGTTCATTGCTTGCCATAATGTTAAAGATATACAGTTTGCAAAATTAATTTCACTGCCATAATCGAGCGCTTTTGGTTTACACTGTAGTGCTAGCAACTTGTGCTACAGTGTTGTTCATAACAGTCGCGTTGAATATCGAATAATTGTATTTTACCAGTAGGTATTACCACTATTAGATAATATTGTAGTGTTAGAGTTATTCGGAACGAGCCTTGTTCTTAATGTTCACTTCGCCACGTGTGTTATTCTTCATAACGGGATATGTCTTATATTGTGAATCTTATTACGGATCTAAAGAAATATTTATCTCATTTTAGTGTATATCTAGATAAAAAACATGATCAGTTAATCTAATATAGATTTTATGAACATATTTTGATAGTTTGGGAAAATTTTGATAATTCAGGGTATTTTGATAATTTGAAAGTTTATTTGAGAGAATTATGATAATTTGGCAACTATTCGAAGGCAAAGAGAACTCAGTAATCGTATCTATATAATAAAATCGTGGAGTCATATCCCGTACTCCGGATCAATTTACACCATAATTGGCCTAATAAGCTTGTCGTATGTATTCCAACGTATAATATTGGTTTATTTGTAAGTACGTAAATTAGGCTTCTAAATCTTTGTTCAATATTGGCAACACTGATATAAAATGAATAATGAGTGATCACATAACGAATGACGCAAATACTCCGAGAAATCGTTACGATTGCACGGTATCGTTCAAACTGCAGCGATAAATCGTTGCACGTGTATGATAAAACCTGTACAGAACGTAGATGCGGTCGCTACGATTTTTCGTAGCGTGTGTGTCCGCCCATTAGGCAATGTTTTAGCATAGTACAATACTACAAAAAGAAAAATATTCCACCTTAATGAAGATTTTTGCGACAAGATCAGAAATAATATTATGCTAAGATATTAATATCGTGTTGTGTGATAGACGATATAACATTGCTAAAGTGTTGTCATATAAAAATGGTGTAAAACACACAATATTATATATTTTATTAAAAAGTTTTTGTGTAAAAGATCGCACGTATTAGCGTATCTCGTAGTTCAAAGCCCGTAGTCAGAATGTATTTGAAATTGACGCTTTAATTTAATTGATATATTCCATAGACTAGATGGTTATTAAGAAAGTATATTATTATCCTACCGTAGGTGATTTGAACAATAATTATTAAAAGTATTTCGTGTTTTTTTTATCTCGGATAAAGGATGAGAGTATAGACGGAGCCTCATCAACAATCCATATAATTGAATTATAACTTGCGAATATGTAATCGATTATTATCTCTAGTACATTGACAGAGTTGATCTATTATCACTGGCATAGCTATCCGAGGGCAAGGCGGTACCGAGTTTCGGGACACCCAACCTCAGGGGGCCACTAAGCTCAGGGCGTCCCCAAACTCAGAAGCCCGTCGGGCCCTGACTAAGAAACCTCATATTGAACTGGTGATCAATTATCTCACTTTCGGAGTGTAAATAAAGTGGGTTGTAACACAACTCTAACCATGGCAACTCATTTGATAGAAATTACAGGGCATTACAATTATTTATGTTGTTTATGCAGTGTTTTCACCTGGACAGATGTAACGTCACCCCACTCAAATTCAGTGGCCCTCCAAGCCTATTGTCTAACAAACATCGTATTGAACTATCGAAAAAAATCTTTTTTGCACCGGGGTCCTTGGTCAGGTAGCTATGCCAGTGATCACGTGGATTTGATTTGGGATATCACCTCGGGGAGGAAGAAGAGTTAGAGTTCAGATAGGATCGGCTAGCTTCGATTATATAGAGCGTTGAAGGTCTTGGCACAGAATTACATTCTTAAAAGCTGACCAGCACAAAGGGGTGTTACGAATAACTGGGTTGGCCATGTGCTGGCCCTGTGTTATTCTGCAGGTGAATATGCATGTCCCGTATGATGGTTATCCACCCATGCTAGTGGATATGGTTCTAAATGAAACCTGCCGGCGAATAATTGGTTGCCTTAGCCGACTGGGGTAGAGCACCTGGCATCGCACCTCCCAATACAATCAGAGGCGTGGCGTCGTCTGTAGAGGCGGCCAAGCTGGAGTCAGAACAGGGACATCCTAAGAATGGCCATACTCAGTTGCCCCATAGACTGAAGAACCGCCTGAGCTTCTTTTGAGCGCAAGACCCGCTACCGACCCCAGCACGTGAACGGTTCATAAAAACGAAGTAAACCGATTTTAGCCAGAACTCCCACTGTTTTGCCCGATGTTTGCAATTCGTATAAAGCACACACATTGGTGTTTAATATTTCACTTTTTGGTTGAGATGAGGCTTATTCTATAAAGTATTCTTCGTCTGAGGTTTTTATGTACAAATATTTATATGTTGAATATTGTTGTAATATTTTTGTTTGGTCGATATATTTATATAATGCATATTTAACTATTTTGTTATGTGTAATAATTTATAACACCAAATAGTACCTTTCAGATTTATATTTATATTTAATGCAAGATTGTAAGCAGTATGTAGAGATTTTGTTGAATAAATGTCATGTTTCGAATATTCTACTCTTTACTTTTTTTTTATACAACTTATGTGGCAGACAAGCACACGGCCTACCTGTGGAAAGTGGTTACCATAACCTATGAACGTGTGTAATACCAGTGGAGTCACATCCGTGCTGCCGACCCTGTAAGAACAGAGATTTTGTGCCGTCAGTATAGAGGACAAGGCAGGACAAGCCTTTGGTCATCCCACTGACAGCATAAAAAATCTCCAATGAGCTCTGGCTACCCTACTCACCGCCGGGAACACAACACGAAGTTATTATAACCGTGGTATTCTGTAGGGCGGAATGCTAAATTGGGCGGAAATACCGCCGTGTCCTACTTCCTCCACTTCCATACATAATGTACCTATCTCCACAAGAGGTGTTGTGTGCTTCTCCAAGATTTTTGGGGCCCAAGCAAACACCTTCAAGGCGATTCCTACCGCTGCTGATTGAAGTACGAGGCTATGGGATTGGCTTACTTTACCTATCAGAGTTCAGTGGTCACTTGCGAGAAGACAAAGAAATTATGGGAAGGAGTAGGACAATGTTTCCGTGTGGTGACGGAGAAAGAATACAAGTATCACCACCCCATCTCATCCGAAGGGTGTCGTAAGAGGCGACTAATGGAAACATACGCAAACCATATCACTGCGAGAGAAGGAAAACTCGAAATAAAACCCTGTACCAACCCGTCTGGCCAGCGTGGGAACAGTAGGCCAAAGCCTCCCATCATTGGGAGAGGCCTAGTCCAGCAGTGGACTGCGATGGGCTAGTCGATCGATAGGACAATGAACCTACCAGAAAGTAGAAGAAAATCGTACAGAGTAATAGGCTATTTGACAAGGTCGTCGATTTTTTCCTAATCAAAGAATCAATCAAAGAATCAATCTCCTTTATTCAGTTTAGGCACACAAAGAGCACATATGAACGTCAAAATTTTACAATTGGGTATGTCAAGGAATAATATAAGAATATTAAATAACGTACAAATAAACCATTGGAAAATGATTCTTTCGCTGGTTCGGTGGGTTAGTTCCACTGAGAAGATACCAACAAGAAACTATATTAGAACTAGATTATTTTTCTTTTTTAAATTTGCTTTAGTTTACAATTTATTTTGTGCGAGCAAGCAGGATAGGTACTTATGTTGACCACGCATTAACATCATTAAGATACTCATCCACTTTATAGTAACCTTTACTCATTAAAGTTTTTTTCACTTCTAATTTAAATTTATTTATTGGCATATTAATCAAATCCTGAGGAATTTTATTAAATATTTTTATGCAGCTTCCTACAAATGAATCACCAACTTTGTGAAGCCTAAGTTTTGGTACAACTAGTTTATTTTTGATTCTCGTATTAAAATTGTGTACATCAGATAGTTTGTCGAAAATATTTAGGGTTTTTCGTACATATATGATATTATCATAAATGTATTGAGAAGCAACTTAAAATATAATTAATATAATACTGATTAATATGTTAGCTCGATCTAAAAAAATATGCTTTGTAAAATAATATATTGCTTAGCAATTTTTTTATACCACTTAGGTGGCAGACAAACACACGGCCTACCCGATGGAAAGTGGCTACCGTGGCCTATGGACGTGTGCAACATCAGGAGGAGTCACACTCGCGCTGCCGACCGTGTAAGAACAGTTTCTGTGCCGACAGTGCACTATCACTGAAACTGAAACTGACTTTTTATTACATTTAATTCCCAAATCAAAATAACTTAAAATTCCTCATTAAGTTTCAAATTACTTTTACTAAAAATTATAAACGTCTAAACGCAGTGTAGATCGAGATAACTTCTTGCACTCCATACATTTGCACTATGCAACCAGCGTGAGACGTATTGCAAAAATGGGCTTTAATGCCGGTACGTGCTTCACATTTGGACCTCACAGGCGATAAGTGCGAGACGTTTAAAAGCTTGAGCATCAATGGGTTGTAGACTTGTGCCGCATTGAGTATTTGATATGTTTATCAACTTTGTACTTGCACAGGTTCCTGAGAAATGGCCGATAAAACAGACGGTCATCATAGTATGAATGAATGAATGAATGAATGAATTATAGAATGAATGAATGAAAGAATAAATGAATGAATGAACGAATGAATGATGAATGAATAATAGAATGAATGATTGAATGAATAAAACTTTATTGTACACCGATAATCAACACAAAATAAATATAGTAATCCTATAAACGTTCTGTTATTTTCCTTTTGTGGCACGGAACCCTAAAAATGTGTTCTAACTTGGCGATTAAAACTATAATTGAACTACTCGAATTGTTTTTATGTTCAAGACGAACTACTATTTCTGTTTATGGTATACTTTGCTCTAAGATACTTATAGGCTAAAAGTGAGAAAATGGCCCATCCTTGACGATTTTCTTGACGACGTTACTTAGCCTTACCCTACATAGCAATTATATCATTATTCTACCCAATACAAACGGTCAGCGAGCAGTTAAAGGCAAAGTTGATGACCAATAAACGAGTTAATGACGAACTGTTAACACTTGGAGGCACTTGCGACGTTGTCAGCTTTACGATTTACTTTTGTATGGGGTTGCTATAATTATAGGACTTCTGGGACAAATTACTCTCAAATTTTATATCCTTGATATACTTGAGAGGGTTTTGATGTGGCAGGTAATAAAGATTACCTCTTTAATGCCATATTTTTTCCAGCTATAAAACGCTTTTGTTTTTGCAAGAATTTTGTACTTTTATGAGAATGTTAGTGTCTCTTACCTCTCTTCTCTTCTTGTCCTGTACTATTGGAAGCGTTCGTAGGCCATGGAAACAGCTATCCGTCATCAGGCTAACACAGTATGTACTGCAGGGCTAAGAAGGCCATAAGATATTAGGATAATACTTTTGCATGCGGCAATATTAACACGAAATTAGAATTTTCTCATGAAATAGATTGTTGTGATTCTCTTTATTTGACTGACCATTTTACGAATTTTATAGTAACCTATTGAGATTTAGTGGGTGGTGGCGCGATTCTCATGCCACCTGAGCTAGTGGACTGTATTTTGCGGGGGTGAAGTTAACATGTTTCATATGACACTTTACACAACAAACAAGATAGGTGATCGGGTTGCCGCGGAGGTGGTTTAGGCATTGAATGCAACCCGAGAAATTAGGAGAGGATGCACTAACCTTTACTACGCCACGTGCTGGCTGGGCCGGTGCACCGGTCTTCTCTTCCTGGCTCAGGAGCTGCTGCCCACATCACTAAATCACTTGCGGGACACACGAGAGGCACAATCCGATCGGTAAAGGTCTATGAAAGCGGTTAAAATCCAACAAACATTATTAATTTCTGAGAGTCGCGCGCGCCGCTGCCATTGTTGCTTGCTAGTTCAAAGCGGAAGTCAAGATGCGGCTATTTTGACAATTGAGCGGGGCGAAAACTATTGCTATCTCACTTTAAAGGTAGCGCGGGAGGGAGATGGGTACAGGAAGCGTGTGTTTCAGTGTCAATGATTTGAATTACTACTATTGAGCAAAAAAAATACAAATTCTACCATCGGCGCAACCATTCCCCCCGGCTTGAAGGGTTACCTTCAAACGAAAAATGCGGAACAAATCTAAAGTCTAATCTAAATCTAGGTTTGGGAAATAACAACTAAAATATAAACCTAGGTTTGAACTCGTGCCTACTGCTGGTTAGGCAGAGGGCAGAGGCGAACAACCGGGCGCAGATACGATCCGGTTGCGGTTTTAACCCGTACAACACGAGTTATCCCGCGGGAATCGGGAAAAACTTCCTCTACTACTCCTAGAGGCCAATGTAAAGGAGGCGCATTCTCAGTCATAAGGACTACCACCGTACCTACAGTAATTGGGTTGGATGGAGTATTCCATTTATGACGCGACTGCAGCGTGTGCAAATAATCGGTTCTCCAACGATTCCAAAACGATTGGACTAATTTATCTAAAAGAGCGTGACGAGTTAGAAGGTGCATTCTATCGTCATCAACATCTATTGCGGGCAAATATTTTAGAGGAGTCGTATTTAAGAAGTGAGCTGGCGTCAACGCTAATGGCTCTGACGGATCGCTAGATAGAGTCCGACACAGCGGACGCGTGTTCATCACCGCCTCTACTTGAGCGAGTACGGTACTCAACTCCTCGAACGAGAGAATCTGTTCGCCTATGACGCGAAACAGATGCGACTTAAGGCTTTTAATATTCGCTTCCCAATTACCACCAAAATGACTAGCTGCAGGCGTGTTAAAGTACCATTCAATGCGATTTTCGGCTAAGATGTGAGCGAATTCACTTTGGTAGTACTTAGACCGTAAGAATGTGTGCAATTCCGAAATACTACGTCGGGCCCCTACATAGTTTGTACCGTTGTCCGAATACATGCGCTTAACCGGACCACGACGCGACAAAATACGTTTAAAAGCGGACATAAAATTTTGCGTACTTAAATCACCGGTCAACTCTATATGAACCGCGCGAGTTGTCATACAAATGAACAAACAAACATAAGCTTTCGTGGAGCGAATGCCACGACCACGAGCAATGGTGACTTTGAAAGGCCCAGCAAAGTCTGTGCCGGTGTGTACGAAAGGTTTTGCGGATTGAACAACACGACAAGAGCGATGATCGGCCATTTCAGGCGCGATAAAACGCGGGCGGAGTTTAAAAAAGGTACACATCTGTGTACTCTAGCGCGAATCAAATTACGAGCGGAAATTATCCAGTATTTCTGTCTCAAAATAGACATTAACAAATCGGGACCAGCGTGATAATTCACCTTATGATGATAATCTACTAACAAATCTAATACGTGGTCCTTACGCGGGAGAACTACTGGATGCCTTTGTTCAAATCCTAAACTTGAATTTCTCAAACGACCACCTACTCGAATGAGTCCATCTTCCAAAAATGGTTTCAAGTGTCGGAAAGAACGACTACAAGGTTTGTTAAATTCTAAATTTTTAAATTCAGAAGCAAAATAACATTTCTGCAACTCGCGAAGTATGACCAATTCAGCTTTATCTAAATCAGCGGCGGTTATATGACCGCGCGTAGATAAAATTCTCAAAAATCGGCTTACATAAACAACACAACGCAACAATCTCGACCAAGACGAGACGCGATTAGCCAACAACAAAATAAGGGACTCTTCACGTGGGACCGATACAACAAGCGAGTGCTTCTTCTCCTCGGGTGGTTCGGAAACCGTAGTGGGATTGAATTGACTAACTGGCCACTTATCTAACGCGGCATGAATCCAGGACGGTCCACTAAACCATAACGGGTGATCTAAAATTTGCGAAGGAAGCAATCCACGAGAGAGACAATCGGCTGGGTTGTCGGTGCCAGCAACGTGAAAGAGATTTTGTGGCGCTTCCGATTGAATTTTTGCCACTCTATTAGCGACGAATGTGTCCCAACGATGGGGCGAAGAGTGGGCCCAACACAAAGCGACTGTTGAGTCCGAAAAAGCTAAAATTCACTAATATTAATGCGACTACTACAAGCATTGGCGATAGAGGTGATCAATCTAACTAACAATAGTAAAGCGCATAGCTCGAGGCGTGCCAGAGAGACGACCTTACGGGGAGAGACCTTTGATTTCGCGCTCATAAGGCTAATTGAAACCTTACCTACATTCGAGACATGAAAATAAACTACTCCTCCATACGCCTTCTCACTAGCGTCCGCGAAGCTTACTACCGTAACAACACTATGTTGCGATATACCTACATGACGCGGAATTTGTATTTGGTCAAGCACAGAAAGTTCTTTTCTAAAGCGAGCCCACAACTTAGCAATGTTGTCGGGCGCGGTGTCGTCCCAATCACAATTGGAAAGCCAAAGCTCTTTTATAAGTAGCTTGGCGTACAAAACGACAGGAGCTACGAATCCCATTACGTCCCATATCCGTGCCACACACGACAGGATAATGCGTTTAGTACAAGTTTGCGGGGTCGAACTAATTTTCAAACTAAACGTATCAGATGCGGGCGACCAGCTTAAACCGAGCACCTTGTGCGTATCACTTTCATCGAATTCCTTAACCGAAGACAATCGGTGCGACGGTGGAATCGACTCTAACGCAGTTTGCGAGTTGCTCGTCCATTTCACGAGATCAAATTGACCAGCCTTCATGAGACTTATAACTTGAGCGGCCGTCTCGACAGCCTCTGCCTCGCTATCTACACTATACACGAAGTCATCCATGTATAAGCCCGTCTCAATGGTGGCTCTCGCTTTCGGAAATGCATCGCCCTCGTCAGCGGCCAACTGCTTGACGGTGCGAAGTGCGTGAAAAGGGCTAGATTTAAGCCCGAAGCAAACACGATTAAATTCGTAAACCATTAAAGGTTCTTGCGGTGAAAATCTATACAAAAATCGTTGAAACCTACGATCGGATTTGCGCACTTCAAGGCACAAAAACATTTGTCGAATATCTGCAGAGAGTGCAACAGCGAATAAGCGAAAATTTACAATTATGTTAAATAAATTACCTTGAAGATTTTGACCACAATACAAAATGTCATTAAGCGACACGGAAGTGCTAGTCTTAGCACTGCCATCCAAAACTACGCGGAGCTTAGTAGTAAGCTTATCTTCTCTAATAACTCCGTGGTGCGGGATAATGTACGAAGGCTGGGTCTCGTCAGTGTCCGCAGGCGCAGGTGAGATGTAACCTTTATCTAAATATTCGTTAACAACCTCATCATAGGCTTGCTTTAACTTTGGAGACGCCTGCATCTTTCGTTCTAAACAAAGAAAGCGTCTTTCAGCGGATACACGGGAGTCACCGAGCGAAAAAATATCTCCCTTGAAAGGGAGCGCGACAACATAACGACCCTGCTCATCACGAGTAGTCGTGCGACAATAAATCTCCTCAGCCATCTTGTCATCAGGGCTTAGGATTGGTGGGACATTGACCTCTTCAATTTCCCAAAACTTGCGGATGGTAGACTCCAGTGGCGGCTCGACGGTGCAACAGAACGAGGCAGTCGAGTAACTAAAACTATCTATAGAAGCGGGTGCGGAACCAATTATAACAAAACCAAGAACTGTTTCCAGTGCGTGCGGAGCGGGGTACGTCGGTCCCTCTTGAACCTTACGTGACAACTGGAGGTGCGGGAGAATCGAAGCGCCGATCAATATATCGACGACTCCAGGAACAGCGTAAGTCTCATCTGCTAAAGGCAAGTCTTTAAATTTCGTTAATAAAGACGTGTCAACCGGGACGGTAGGCAACTGTTCAGTTATTTTATCTATAACGAGCGAATCCATGTCAAACCAAATATTATTATTAAAACGAGATCCAAACCTTGTTTTAACGGTGCCATGAACAGCTGACTGTAAGCCTCCAAAACCCTTCACCACTGAGCGGGTTGAACGCTTATTAACATTGAAACCAAGACGTTGACAACAATCTTGAGTAATAAAATTACTTTGCGAAGCGCCATCTAATAGCGCTCGAACAATGTGCGGTTTACCTAACGCATCAACAATGATAACGCGAGCAGTCGCGAGGACAACAGTAGTGAGCGCCGCACTAGCGGACAACGAACACAAAGTGACGTCATTCGCAGCGGTCTCCGGGCGGGCCGGAGCGCACGCGAGCGCGGGCTGCGGCTGTGGCGCAGGCCGCCGTGTGTCACCGCTCGACGAACCAACTGTGCTCACATTGGATGCGGCATTACTATTCTCAAAATGAAGTAAAGTGTGGTGTCTCGCTTGACATTTGCGACAACTATTGCTACTATTACATAAAACAACGCGGTGTTTAGTACCGAGACAATTAAAACAAAAATTATTAGCGCGAACAAATTTATAACGATCACTAGGCGATAATTTTAGGAAACCCGGACACTTGTACAATTGCGAATGATGAGCATTACACAAAGAGCAAACAGGTGATTGTACATGTGCTGGTGCGGTATTAACATAAGTATGAGTTGACTTCAGTGACTTCGATGACGCATCTATTCTACGTTCCGAGCTAACAACTTTCTTCGCGCCTTCATGTTTCGATGAAGAGCGTTGCAATATTTTTATATGCTCGCGAACAAAACTTTTTAAGTCTTCGAACTTAGGAATTTTATTGCCGCGATGATCCGACTCAAATAAACGAATGGTTTCGGAATCTAATTTCTTTAAACCCATATACAAAAATAAGAAGTCGCAGAGGTCATCGATCTTTAGGTTCTTTACGGCGCGAACAGATGATGCGAAAGTATCTAGAAACTTCTCTAAGTTTTGATCGTTACATGCCGTAATGGATTTCAAGTCAAACATCTGATCCAAATATGCGTTAGCTACCGATCTTTTATCCTCATACTTAGCTTTCAAAGTATTTAAAATTAAATTATAATTTTCGGCACTAAACGTAATTCCAGCGCAAACGGTTATAGCTTTACCAGTTAATTTTTCAACGAGATAATGCAATTTTTCGTGATCTGTCAACGAATCGTTCTTATCTATTGTATTCTCAAAACTATCTATAAATAAACACCAATTGCGAATGTTACCATCAAATTCTGGTATTTGAATTGGTGGCAACTTAGGTCGGTCGCGAGTGGGATTGGGTCGGTCAGACGGTTTCTCCAAACTCCTAGCGACGCGTTTGATACGACAATACAAATCGTCAAACGACGACAAGGCCTGATAACTCACTGAGTAATCGGGATTTAAATTTAACTCTAAAACGTTGATGTCATGTACTAAGGATTCGAAATCCGCGCGTAAACTATCCAAGTTTTCTATAGAACACAAGAACGAATCTCTAATAGCCAAATCAGAGGTTTTAAGTGCATTATCACAAATCGATTGTACACGAGAGTAAATCATTTCTCTTTTAGCGTATAAAAGTTTCAATTGAACTTTACTATCGGTGCTACCAACCTTTGGGGGCATTTTTACAACTAATCTCAAACTAAAGTGCGGTAAACAACAAATGAAATGACTTAATCTTAGCGGTACCTACAGTACAGCGACGCAGCGCGAACGATATCCGTGGGTAGGTAGGTACTTATAACTGCGAGTGCAAGCTTGAACAAAACGCGCATAGCAACAAGATCGTACCTACGCGAGCTAGATCGCTGTCTAGGTTCAACTATTATTTCAGGGATTAAGTATTGCGTAATATCTATTCAAATTAAAATACTTTCGTATGAATTTGAATGAAATGCGAGCGAGGTATAACCACGTACCTACCCACGTAGGTATTAGGTAAATACGATGCGAGCTAGCGGCGAACGGATAACTTAGAAATTGAAACAAATAAAAACAAAAGCCAAATGCGTTAGGTATTACACTGTGCCTATGCACTAGGGTGTCTAGTATACCTAAGATCTAAACCTAAATGCCTAGATGCGGGGTTTTCTACTAAAATAACTAGGTATTTAGGTGCGGTGCGTTTATTCCCAATAGAATAATAACAAAATGCGAAACTACGACTAAGGATCGATACGATAAGAGAAATGCGAGCGAGGTATAACCACGTACCTAACCTATGTAGGTATCAGGTAAACACAATGCGAGCCAGCGGCGAACGGACCACCCAGAAATTGAAATAGCCAAATGCGTTAGGTATTACACTGTGCCTATGCACTAGGGTGTCTAGAATACCTAAGATCCAAACCTAAATGCCTAGATGCGGGGTTTTCTACTAAAATAACTAGGTATTTAGGTGCGGTGCGTTTATTCCCCATGGAATAAATAACAAAATGCGAGCTACGACTAAGGATCCGGCTCGACCAGGACCAAAAAGAATGGTGGCGCGATTCTCATGCCACCTGAGCTAGTGGACTGTATTTCGCGGGGGGTGAAGTTAACATGTTTCATATGACACTTTACACAACAAACAAGATAGGTGATCGGGTTGCCGCGGAGGTGGTTTAGGCATTGAATGCAACCCGAGAAATTAGGAGAGGATGCACTAACCTTTACTACGCCGCGTGCTGGCTGGGCCGGTGCACCGGTCTTCTCTTCCTGGCTCAGGAGCTGCTGCCCACATCACTAAATCACTTGCGGGACACACGAGAGGCACAATCCGATCGGTAAAGGTCTATGAAAGCGGTTAAAATCCAACAAACATTATTAATTTCTGAGAGTCGCGCGCGCCGCTGCCATTGTTGCTTGCTAGTTCAAAGCGGAAGTCAAGATGCGGCTATTTTGACAATTGAGCGGGGCGAAAACTATTGCTATCTCACTTTAAAGGTAGCGCGGGAGGGAGATGGGTACAGGAAGCGTGTGTTTCAGTGTCAATGATTTGAATTACTACTATTGAGCAAAAAAAATACAAATTCTACCATCGGCGCAACCAGTGGGAATTCATAAAACTACCAATTTTTAGCGGAATCGCCAAATATTGGTATTTTAGACCCACTGATCTGTTAGTTAATTATAGTTACTCAGACAGAATAGCGCGGTAGCCTAGTGGTATGGGTAATGTACTGCTGAGACGAGGTCTCGGGTTCCATCCCAGGTTTTACCATGGCACACACCAATGACTTTTCGTTGCTTTTCGAAGTTATGTGTGTATCTATCGCAGGTTTATAAGTGCCCGGTTAATGGCAATAGGCTCGCCACCTATTACATTGGGACCTAAACATAAACTGGCGAAATGTGGGTGCTAGCACCTCTGCATATCCCTTCGCGGATATAGGCATGAGTGTATGTATGTACTCAGACTAGGGCTTGGACTCCAAAAGTGACAATACAAATCAAGCATCTGTGTCCGCAACGTCATAATCATCATTATCATAATCCTTTGCTTTAATCCCGGTAGCATCCGAAGCTTTTTCCACATTTCGGGGTCCGCTTTTTCAAGTCCAACGCTTTTTGTCCACAGATATCTTTAAATAGATATCGACCCTACTTAATCTGGCCGGACGTCAAAATTTTAATAGCAATGTTATGAACACTCGACCAGCTCATAAACTGAAGGGATATTGGTAGCTTTACGAGTCACAAAGAAATGGGTAATAGGCTTTAGGGAACACTATAAGTCCACAATTTGACTTCATTCGGTTTTTCAAAATAATATTTTAATATAATATTCTACAACATTCTACACAACGCTATCTAGACCCATGGTAAGCATAATTTAACTAGCTTGTGTTAAGGAATCTAGAATACGGATAAACATACTTAAATACTTTTTTTTTTGTAAATACATACATATTATACATAGAAACACCCAGACCAATGCAAATACCCATAGTCATGCATACAAATATTTGCACTGAGCGGGGATCGAACCCGCGCCTCCTGCGTTGCAGTAGCGTTCACTTTTCACGTTCACAGAGGCTGTGTATTGTGTAGTAAGTAACTGTAATTAACTATTACCCCTACCTTAAGCTGTTTTTTTTTATACCACTTAGTTGGTAGACAAGCACACGGCCCACCTGATGGAAAGTGGTTACCGTGGCCTATGGACGTTTGTAATACCAGAGGAGTCACAGTCGTGCTGCCAACCCTGTAAGTAGTCTCTGTGCCGTCAGTTTAGAAGACAAAGCAGGACAAGCCTTTAGTCTTCCCACTGACAGCACAAATTCTCCAGTGAGCTCTGGCTACCCTACTCACCGCTGGGAACACACGAAGTTATTATAGCCGCGGTATTCTGTAGAGCGGAGGTACTTCGCCAGTCGGACTGCTCAATTACCTCCTAGTAATGAATTGCTTGTGTTAGTACTTAATGGCCAGTGTCCGAATCAGGGAGTCTCGGTTGCGAGAGAAATGGCTTATTGGACCACCATATACTTACTTAAAAAAGAATCCGATATGAGTAGATATTTATATTCCATCTGGGGCTCCTCAGGGCTCGTTATTGGCTCCGCCGTTGTTTATTGTCTTTATCAACGACATCACAAGTTGTTTCACCAACTCCAAAATTCTCCTTTATGCCGATGACATGAAGATCTTGTGTCCTATTACTACTACAGTTGATGCTCTCGCACTCCAAGCAGATTTGGATAGATTAACTAGCTACTGTAAATTAAATAAATTACAATTAAATATATCCAAATGCTATGCATGCACCTTTACTCGTAAACCTGTACATATTATTCACGAATACAAATTGAACGGATCTAGTGTTAAGCGAGTAAATTCAATCAAAAACTTAGGCTTAACTTTTGACTCTAAGCTCATATTTGACCAGCATATAGATACTATTGTCGAACGAGCCTCCAAGGCATTGGGTTTTATCATGAGGCTATCGGCAGACTTCAAAAACATAAAAACAATTAAAATTTTGTTTTGCACGTTCGTCCGCAGTCACCTCGAATTTTCCTCACAGGTGTGGAATCCTCATTATAACATCTACGTAGACTTGATTGAAGGTATTCAGAGGAAATTTGTAAGGTATATTCAATACCGTTCCAAATCGTACCTTGATAGTTACGTGACTCGTTGCAGAAAATTTCACTTGCTACCACTGTACATACGTAGACGCGTGGCTGATCAATCGTTGCTTTTTGGCCTTGCAAACGGTTCAGTTGACTGTCCTGAGCTATTGGGTAGAATTGGGCTGTGCGTACATCACTCCTTCTTAAGAAAACCACGACTTCTCCGTGTTCCCATAGCAAATTCCAACTATCGTCAAAATTCGTTTCTCATTAGAGCCAGCAGAGATTTCAATGAAATCTCGCGGTCACACAACGAAGTTGACTTATTCAACACCAGCATACCAAAACTCAAAAAAATTATGAGCGATGCCTTCTTTGAGGGGTGAATGAGTAGTGTACTGCCTATTATTTGTGTCTGTTGTCTTTAATTTACACATTGTCTTCTAATGTAAGATCTGTATTTATTCGCAAAAACTTGTAATTGGCCTTCTTGTACCTATTTTTGTTTTTGTTTAAATTTCATTGTATTAGCTGTAAGTTTTTTTAAAAGAAGAAAATAAATAAATAAAATAAATACCTATATTTTTATATTCTTGAAATTAGTATGCTTGTCTGTCTTCTCCTTCACGACTTGTGAAGGAGAAGACAGTTTATAATTTATTTATGAACTCAAGTACTATCTTCGTGTGACTTAATTAAAATTTCGGCACGTACTGTGTAGAATTTGATCCGATCAGCGGAGATGTTATGTTATGAACTTATCTAACAAAGTAGGTAAAATTAATTGAATGTATATATACTATTTTCAATATTTTTTGAACATTTGAGTGCTTTTTTTGTAGATAAAATAGTTTACATGTACGCAAAATATTACTCAAGTGAGAGGGATATGTCTCCGGTTACTTACGACCCACAGCCAGAAGGCGTGGGTTTTAATCGGTTCAAGTCCGACATAACCTTCCCCACCGGTTCCGGCAGCGGGGGGTATCCGTGGTGATTTTTTGCACAATTAAACAAAAATACACTACATAATGTACTTTTTAAAGATAGAAGTTTTCTAACGTCTACCTACATCTACTTACACTAATTACTGAAGAAATCTGGCTGAAATTCGGTTATAAGGTATACCAATTTTCAGCCAAATTCATTCAGCAGTTAGCCGTATACTTAGATAGTCTGGAATGACACTTTATCCTTGAAATAGGTTCTCAGGGTTTGCGGGAATGGAAATAGCGGTCGGATCCACGTGAATAAGCTAGTAGGCACCTTAATAAATAAGAACCAAATATTGTCATTATGAATGTTAAAAGTTATAGCTACATATTATTAAGCCCCTCTGCCCTCTGTCCCACCTCCTTGATGGACCACCTCCTGTCGTGCCCACTGTGCCCCTACACCTGCACAATTGCTGACCTGAATGAAGCGACGGAAGGTGAGGTCAATGTCGCCAAATTTTGGGCTGGCTGCATTTAGCTTCTATTTTTTTTAATGTTGCCATTGACACGAAGAAGAAGATTAAGTTTATTGGTACAACCCTAACTGACAACGTAGTCTCCAAGGTTTACAACGCTATTAGGAAGTAGGAAATATACATGGTAGTAACAAGTATAATAACGTCCACCGCATAAGCTCTGTTTTGCATGTATTTGAGCAGATTGTATCACGTTCTATTATTCCCTTGGAAATCCAATTAGAGCGAACAGATTTACTAGCGAGAAAGTTTAGAGAAAGCGTAGTTTGCGCAAATAGAATCGAGAACACTGTTTTTACAGAACTTACATTTATGCTAGTTGTAGCTGAGATACATATGCGGGATTAACAGTTCATACGATCAATATATCAATATGTCAATATTATTAACAGTTATACCAATAAGTTAGGAGTTGATTTTATCATGGCAGCCTCTGAAAATCAGCGCTGTACTCCGCGGATAGCAATATGCTGAGTGGTGCAGGTTTTAAAAGATTTTTTTTCTTTCTTTCTAATAAATAAATATTCTATAACATTCTACACAGCGCTATCTAGACCCATGGTAAGGATAGTTAAACTAGATTGTGTTATGCAATATGGAATGCGAGTAAATATACTTAGACACTTTTTTTTTACATATTATACATAGAAAGACCCAGACCAATGCAAATAAACCTATTCATTGCATACAAATATTTATACTGAGCGAGCATAGACCCTGCGTAGCAGTCGAAGGTTCTACCGCTTTTTTTTTTACGTGCGCAAAATCCCCACGGATACCTCCCCACCGGAGCCGGTGAAGGAGGTTATGTCGGATTCGAACCGACTAAAACGCACGCCGCCTGTGGGTCGCTTTGGTTGTCGAAGGTGAGGTTGACAGGCATATCCCTCGCACTCCGGCCGACCCAGTTCTCGGGTTTGGGGACTACAGAGTCCTCAACTCGTCCCCGGAAACGGGGAGGCACGCAAGGCGCGCCACCGCCGCGGCCTGCTTCTGCCAGGGTGACAGGCGGCTCCACCTGTCACCCCCAGGCCGGCGCTCATGGGGGGCGGAGGTCGTTCACCGACCTCCGACGCCCGAGTTGCCCTCGTACGCGAGCAGCTTGTCTTGCGATCCTTCGTCGCTCCCGCTGCCGCTCCCGCCCCGCCTCCTCCTTCACGAGCATTACTTGCTCGCAGAAGGAGGCGCCGGCCGCCCACGCATCCGCGCAGCGGACCATCGCCGCGAGCAAGGTGGAGAGCGTGAGAACCCTCACTCCCAGGGCCGCCACAAGCTCCCGCCTCGGCGTCTCCCACGCCGGACACTCGGTGAGCGTGTGCGGACCTGAGTTCTCCCTCGCGTCGCAGTGATAACACTCGGACGTTGGTTCTTTCTCCATCCGACGCAGATACTTTCCGAAGCATCCGTGCTCGGTGATCATCTGCGTCAGACGGTACGAGAGGCTGCCGTGTGGCCTCTCTAGCCACTCCCCCATGATGGGTCTTACCGCCGCTACTACGGCGCCCCCTGCGCCTGGTCGCCCAAGTCGTAACTCTCATTCCGCCACCATTTCCTTGTGGAGCCGGGATCTCACGGCCCGAATTTCTTCGGGCTCGGGATCGTGACCTCGCTCCCGCGCCGCCTTTCGGAACCGGTATAGCGCCGAAAGGGTTCTCGCTTCCAGGATCCATGGTGGCGATCCAGTGAGGAGACCCGCCGCGTTGAAAGGTATCGTGCGGTACCCCCTTATGATGCGGCACGCCAACTTCCGCTGCGGACGCTGCAGCAGGAGCATGTGCCGATCACTCAGGGTGTCCGCCCACACGGGACACCCGTACAGGGCCATGGAGAAGTTGGCGTGCCGCATCACGCCAACTTCTGCTGCGGACGCTGCAGCAGGGGCATGTGCCGATCACTCAGGGTGTCCAATGTTCTACCGCTACGCCACCGCTAAGCCGTTACAGTTCATTAGATCAACAGTTCGTTTCGTCGTCGACGTTTGTCTGTAATACCAATAAATGGACAATAAATCTTCAAACAAAACTGCGGTGGTCTAATTCATTGATTGAACAATCAATCAATCAAATAAATCTGAAAAAAATAATTAAAGTAAGTTTAAAATAAGTACCTATTTCATATTTGGCTTATTATTTTAAGAAAGGTTCTAGAATTAGGGTGATTGATAGCTTGACATAAAAATGTTAAGCTACTTCTGAAGGCGACTGTACGTGAAGCAATTACTTAACAAGTCGCTGTAGAACAATATTGTCCTTCTGACTTTATAGGGCAATTTAAAAACAAACAAGAATAAAATCAAAGTATACAGTAAGTTTATTTGTAGGTCCGATTTGTTTGTAGCAGTTTCGTTGGACTGTTTTTATTTGGCTTTAATACTGCCTGTTTGACTGCTACGTACTTACCAAACATGCGCAAAATCCCCACGAATTCCTCGCTACCGGAGCCGGTAGAAGAGGTTATGTCGGACTCGAACCGACTAAAACGCACGCCACCTGTGGGTCGCACCCCGGCCTACTCAGGGCCATCTCTCACGATCTGGCCCTCTCCTCGGATGTGTCCTACAGAGTCCCCAACTCGTCCCCAGAAAACGGCGAGGCGCGCCAGGCGCGCCACTGCCGCGGCCTGCTTCTGCCAGGGTGACAGGCGGCTCCACCAGTCACCCCCAGGCCCGCGCTCATAGGGGGGGCGGAGGTCGTTCATCGACCTCTGACGCCCGAGTTGCCTTCGTACGCGGGCAGCTTGGCTACAGATTTATTTGGTATTATTTTTATACCACTTAGGTGGCAGACAAAAACACGGCCCACCTTATGGAAAGTGGTTACCGTGGCCTATGGACGTGTGAAAACCCAAGAGAGTCACACTCGCGCTGCCAACTCTGTAAGCACAGAGAGTTTCTGTGCCGTCAGTGTAAAAGGCAATGCTGGACAAGCTTGTAGTCTTCCCACTAACAGCACAAAATCTCTCCAGTGAGTTCTGGCTACCCTACTAACCTAACGTTTCGGCTACTTTTATCAGCCATAGTCGCGGGTTGGCTGAAAAATGGCCGCTGAAAAGTAGTCGGTACGTCGAGCAAAATGTAAATATTAACTATCTACCAAATAAATCACGATGGAATCCTTTAAATACACACATACATACCTTTAATCACACCTTTATCCCTGGAGGGTTAGGCAGAGGAGAATTAACAACCACATTTCACCAATAATTGTATTCGGTCCCACGTAATAGGGGGTGAGCCTATTGCTGTATTCCGAACACTATTGTTGACTCGAGCCATGCATCTGAGTCTGAGTCTGGGCTGTATATACCTGTCTGATGTTAATCAGCCCTATCCCTTAATCACCTTGTACGACACCGCATGAAGAGATGGGGTGGCCCTAATTCTACTCTACCGCCAGGCAGTGCCTATTTGCCAAACATAAACCGAAAGAAAATTAATATATTTATATATATATATAAATATATATATATATATTCTACAACATTCTACACAACGCTATCTAGATCCATGGTAAGCATAGTTTTACTAGCTTGTGTTATGGAATCTAGAATACGGATAAACATACTTAAATGCTTTTTTTTTTCTAAATACATACATATTTTACATAGAAACACCCAGACCAATGCAAATACCCATATTCATGCATACAAATATTTGCACTGAGCGGGGATCGAACCCGCGCCTCCTGCGTAGCAGTCGCGTTCACTACCACCACGCCACAGAGGCTGTAATGGGTACCGCCTGCTATCAAACTTGTTTTGATATTTTAGACAGCCGTCGGGTTTCTTTTAAATAAATTATATTAGTTTTACTTATGATATGACAAATATATTTTTGTAACGTAATTCCCTTCAATTTGATACCACACTCGATTTATTTCAATTAAAAAAAAATTGTTAATACGCATTAGTATCAAATATCCACCCGAGATCCAGGGGCCAGATCGTGAGAGATGGACCTTAGTCGGCCGGGGTGCGTGGGATATGCCTGTCAACCTCACCTTCGGCAACCAAAACGACCCACAGGCGGCGTGCGTTTTAGCCGGTTCGAGTCCGACATAACCTCACACCGGCTCCAGTGGGGAGGTATCCGTGGGGATTTTGCGCACGTAAAAAAAAAATCCACACTTATAGTCAAAATTTTTTATTTCAAGAATATTAGAACCGATATTACTAATATTCCCTCTAACCCCCCTCCCCCCCCCAGCTAAGCTAAATTGCTTGTGTTAGGAGTGGGTTCACGTCGGTCGCGTAATGGTCAGGATACGAACCCGGGATAACTGATATTTTATGTACCCTTTGACGCTCGGGAGATGAACGCCCTCCATTTGAGACTTAATAGGAGAAGGTATGACACGACGGTATTTCCGTCCAATTGAGCAGTCCGACTGGGGAAGTACTTCAGTATTACAGAATACCGCGGCCATTATAACCGCGTGTTGTGTTCCCGGCAGTGAGTAGGGTAGCCAGAGCTCACTGGAGAGTTTTTGTGCTGTCAGTGGGAAGACCAAAAGCTTGTCCTGCTTTGTCTTTTACACTGACGGCACAGAAACTTCGTGCTTACAGGGTTGGCAGCGCGAGTGCGACACCCTTGGTGTTGCACACGTTCATAGGCTACGGTAACCACTTTCTATCAGGTGGGCCGTATGCTTTTCTGTCAACCAAGTGGTATAAAAATATACTTCATTCATTAAAATTCATCCAGCGTCCCATTAGACCTGTATAGTTAGACAAAGAAAACTACAAACATACATACGTACATATAAACAGAACAGACAAACATACATACGCGAGTAACACATTATCCTCGCTGATACAGTCGGGTAAAAAGTGCCATTATTTTTAATTATTTTAAAGTGACATTTATGTAAACTTCCAATAGTACATATCAATGATTTTATTTCGATTTGTATTCTCTTTACTTAGAAAAGGGTTGATCACGCAGCGCAATGGCTATTTCGCCCCGAAAGGAAACCAAGTAAGTACCTACTTATAATTTTTATTATATAACATATATAACATAACATAAACTGACGCCTATATCCCCGAAAGGGTAGGCAGAGGTGCCCGGTTAATGGCAATAAGCTCGCCACCTATTACATTGGGACCTAAACATAAACTGGCAAAATGTGGGTGCTAGCACCTCTGCATTTTTATAATAAACTTAAATTAACATTTTCATACAAGAATATAGCATCATCAGACGAAGGTAAAGAAACATCTTGTACGTTTTCAAATTGAGTTCGTTGGTTTTCGGTTCGTTAGCACAGGTGACTTTGAATATTTTTGTACCCATTTGAATATGGCCAGATGATGAAAAATACACATAATATTTTCTTTAGACATTCATAAGTCGGTATGTTTTAATATTAAATTCAAGAATGTGTGTGAATATATTATTTGTAGGCAGGTAGATACCTTATATGCGTTCTTTTCGTTGATGCATAACTGAATGAGGCTTTTAAATATATAAGTTGACTATGAAAATAAATCATTTTCATTAAACGGTTAGTTATAAGTATGAAAACTAGTTGTAGGACAAAAAAGGTTGCTGCCCGTATATCAAAAAAAAAAAACAAACTTAATAATTAGATCCTTTCAATTTTCGTAGCATGAAAATTACGTAATAAGTTGAATTACTCATATATATTTACAGACATTTACAGTTCATTCCTTTTCTATAATACATAATTTTGTGTCTGATAATATAGATTTTAGAACAAACTCTTTAGAAAGAAACTGGTAATGATTTAAATTTGGAATGTATATTGTTGCATTATTGTCTATTTCTTTTTGTTAAAAATAGCGCCAATTTGAAAAATGCGGTTAGCGCGTAGTTATGCATTGAATGAGTTAAAATTTTACATCTGGAATATAAATTGATTGATTTATTATGATTATCTTTGCATCTTCTCAAAAGTCAGTAAATTTGATCATTGTCAACGTAATTCTACGGTTGATTTGCAAAAAGAAAATCAAGCTTGTGAAATGTTGTAATTACCTATAGCTGTATCGACATTAATAAAATTCAGGTAAACAGACCTAGTCTTTTTCAGCTAAGCTGCTCATATAATTTTAGTGATGTAAAGTTATTTTTTAAAGTTACTTGGTTATCGTAAATTACTATTAAAAATATTGAACCTATTTCCACTATAAAATATCTACATGAAATTAATGCATTAGTTGTAATTATTTATTTCATGATGATAATGGTTATCGTAGAAACAGAAAAAACTATACCTAATTAGATTATAGAAATCAAACACCATTTTAAAAATTAATTTACGCTATTCACTTTGAAGCCGTAAGTAGGTATAAGTACATCAATTAGACCATGTAGATATAAACTGAATTTGACAACCAAAAATAATTTTAAGCGCATAATTTGATGATAAAACACAGCTAATAATAATGTTTCTGCCTCATTGCAAGCGGCGCGGCGGCGGGAAAACTTGTTGCTTCCCCGACCTCCCCCGATGTTGACTTGCCAGGGATCCAGGCCAGTTGCGATACGGTCTCGTGAAAGGAGGACGCTTTCTCCATTTCACAGAGCCCGCGAGCTACGCGATCTTAGTTTATATTGTCAATAAACTAAGTTAGTTATATTTTAAAGTTACATTCATTTTAGTATTCGGATGTTATAAATCATGCAATTGATATAATATTTAACGACGATGATACAGAAATAAAATACAAGTGAAACCATAATTATTTTCGTAAAATAAATACATTGCATTTAATACCAAAAAGCATTTACGAAGCTATTAATTGTTCGCTTACTTTTATAAATACCTACATAGGTACCATATTTTATTAAGAATTGAAGTTCGTCATTTTTTGTGTTCTATGTAAAAACACACTTCTTTGTGAACGAAAATCATTCAACGCTCCGTCTGATTTCATCTAAGGAGAAGTTGCAGAAAATCAGATGTTTATTGTGCTTTAGGTGAATTTTATTTTTCGTTTTGATTTCATTTAATACCCTTGAAAATGCGGTCAAGATCTTTAGTATATTGGTGTCATTAAATTCATCGATAATCAGTAGGTACCTACACGAATTAGAACTTATTTTCTCAGATCTAATCCATGAGCTAATATAAATATCTACTTATAGAGATAGTTGCAGGCATACATGAATCTTAATTAATTTAATTAGTCGTATGAGTTTTAGATTTCAAGTTAAGGACTCTCTTCTTTCTCTAAAAATAAGTCAGAACTCGCGAGACTTGTAAATGCAAGTAGTCTTACGGTTTTCTTTTTTATTATTATTTATTGAGTGGTCGCCACTGATCATAGAGAATTTACTTTACGTGCAGAATTTTAAAATGAATCTAATACAAGGAAAACTAATTCATAAATAAAAACTCTCTCATTCTAAATTCAAAAACTTCTACTCGATTACTAGTGAGTAAGTGACACAGTGTCAAGGTCACGAAAATGTTGTTCCAAATATGTTGCCTACTTGTGTTCGTCCCAGTGTTATCAAGTTCCGCGTCTACCCATGTGGTGTATAAAGTTGGCGTCCTCATGGCCTCCCGTCTGGACTCGCCCTTCGACCTGGAGCGATGCGGGCCAGCCGTGGATTTGGCCTTAGATAAAGTCAACGAGAAGTTTTTGGCACACCACGGCATTGAACTACAGAAGGTGCAAGGCAGGTATGTATCATTGTTTCGTTTCATTATAATTATTATTTTAGGATCGGTAGTACGAGTGTAACGCCCGTGGTGTTGCACACTCCATAAGCCACAGTAACTACTTCCCATCAGATGCGCCGTGTGCTGGTCTGCCACCTAAGTGATAAACTAAAAAAAATAATTATAAAACAATAAATATTCTCGCACTTCTTAAACAGCGTTATCTTAAGATGAGGTGTTAAGACCAAGTCCAAGTCCAAAGTACTTTTAGTCGGGCCAAGGAATATAGCCTTCCGCAAGCACTGGGTTCTCAAATATCGGCAGAATGATCTATGTACTACATTTTAATCAAAGTATTCCTATTATTAAAATGAAATCCTACAATTCACACAGTGTGAATCAATTCAAATAAATTGAGGCATTGTTCTGTTCAGCGAAACCGTCGTGTATACAATATGTGAAGTATTGGTACAATAATTTCTTTCAGTCAGTTTTGAAATAAACACCTCAACAAAGTCTAGGGAACAAGATGACCCCAATTTTTCTTTTTCGTGTAAATCTTGTTTTGCAAATAACTGGCA
This sequence comes from Eilema griseolum, assembly GCA_963662185.1. Taxonomy (NCBI): domain Eukaryota; kingdom Metazoa; phylum Arthropoda; class Insecta; order Lepidoptera; family Erebidae; genus Eilema; species Eilema griseolum. The sequence continues at coordinate 18,120,631 of OY759248.1, read as the reverse complement.
GCAAATAAATAAAAATAGAATAAAGTAGATTACAGAGTTGTTCGGAATTTAAAAATAAATTTAAATAAGTAATGCTTTTCGAATATGGAGGGAAAACTTTTAAAAGTGTTTGATTGTGCAGTTTCTCTGAGGCAAAATAAAAATTATTTTCTTTGATTGTAAATAACGTTTATTATCAATAATACGTCTTTTACGTATGGTTTGTGCATTATTGTGACTGTAGTCATCATGTCACGTCGTCATTTAAGTCGCGAAGAGATGTTAAGGGCTGTTGGTATGCTGCAAGCTGGACTCAACGCGACGTAGCGGATGCTGTCAACACCCAACCAAGCGTAATTTGCAGATTATGGGCATGCTACAGGTCTACAGGGGATGTTGCCGAACGTCACAGGGGACGTAATAGGGTTACTACCCCGCGACAAGATCGTTTCTTGCAAAATTCCGCAAGGCGGCAACCCACGATTACTGCTCGTCAGTTGGTCGCAGGCCTCCAGTCTCAGCATCAAGTGGTTATTAGCGATCAAACTGTCAGGAGAAGACTACACGAAGTCAATCTTCATGCTCGCAGACCGCTTAGGGTTCCAGCTCTTCTACGTGGAAATCGAGGTCGTCGCTTATTGTGGGCTAACGCACATTTACAGTGGACCGACCATCAATGGGTACGGGTTCTGTTTTCCGACGAATCTCGCTTCGGTTTTCATCCTGATTCGAGAAGAGTGCGTATATGGCGAGTTCCTGGACGTCGGAGTCGTCTCCAGAATCCGCAAGAAGTTCATCCTTACCAAGGTGGAACAATCATGGTACGGGCTGGAATTCGCCTTGGTGGAAGGACCGACCTCGTTTGGATACGGGGCAATTTGAATGCAAACCAATACATTCAGGAGCTTATACACCCCATGGTAATCCCTCATCGACAGCAGTTCGGTCAAGATTTTATGTTCATGCAAGATAATGCACGGTCACACACCGCGAGGGTAGTGGTCAATGCGTTAAGCGAGCACAATATTACGACGTTGGAATGGCCTGCTCAGTCTGCCGACCTCAATCCCATAGAGCATGCCTGGGATTTGCTTGGGAGAAGAACTTTCAATGATTCTTTGGAAAATCTGAACACTGAAGAACAACTTTTTTTACACCTTCGCAGTGTATGGAGCCATATTCCACAGACGATGATTGACAATCTCATACTAAGTATGCCACGCCGTTGTCGAGCTGTTGCTAATGCTTTAGGAGGTCCTACAGATTATTAAAAACGTTTAAAGTACGGTTAATTACTGTATTTCTTACTACCTCCTTATTTTTGTGCCTAATCATAGAAGGTTGTAATACTCAAAATTGGCACTATTCAATTCTTTCTTAAAAAAAAAAATTGATATGAGAATGTTTTTATTAAAATTAAAATTAAAAACGGTATAAAAATACTCTTCTATTGATATGAACCACTCACTATTACAAGAAAGGGTTTTTAAATAAAAACTAGAAATGTCCTTGTTCCCTAGACTTTGTTGATGTGTGTACTTGAACCAGAATGGACGTTATCTGTACTACTTATGGTGTTAGGTCATTGTATTACTCAAGACCGTGTGAAGTGGGATGAGTAAAAGCTGGAAAACAGATCCTGGATTTCAAGGTGAATGCCACAGACGCGCCCGGTACTAACGCTAAGATAATTTATTTTTTATTTTATTTCATTTGGAAAATAAACAGTATCTATCTTACAACTAAATTAACAACTGATTGGATATCTTAAAACTTGCTTGTTGGTACAGTAGGTATGAATTGATTTATTTCAGATATGATACAGTCAGAGGACCGACTCAAACTACCCCCTAGACATAAAACGACTATGGGAGGATGGACTTGTGTTAAAGAGATCAAGTGATGATAGTTCATTAGTTCATAGCACAATAACGAGCAGAGTAGTTGTTTATCAAAGCAACTGATAATTGCTATACGAGACCAGAAAGCCATGCCTTTTCTTCCATAAATGTTTTTTTGTCCCTAGTTTTATAAACAATCGCCTCCACGATTAGAGTTAAAAGCGTCCGATGAAGGCGCCTGCACGTATAAATGAATGAATGTTCAGGTGGAAATGAATGATGTGATGAGAATGGACACAATACGAAATGATGAAGTGATATATTTCTTCATTCCGTATTTTATCCATTCTCCCTATAAGGATGTTCCGAAGTTGCACCAGTGAATAATACATTGAGAACTTTCAAGAATGCGTTTAGTGCTTTAGGAGCAGAGATAGGCTAAGAAAAGATAGACATAAATGAGAGATAGAGTGAGTTATATAAGAGATATCTTTTGATGGAAATATATAGAGGACAATGACATGTTACTGACCCGATAACCAATAATTAGGACAGAGGTAGACATTGTTACCTAATTGGGGAAATTCTATTTCAATAGTTGATTTTCACGATTGGCGGCCATTCATTAGTAGTTCATTTGCAAACAATTGTTCAAACTGTAGTACTGTAGTAACGTATGTTCACTGATGGTACAGTCGATAACGGAGCACAATGCAATTTTTTCGTATAAAGTTGTTCTTTTTTGATCTTTCCCATTCGGCCACAGCAACTGGCTTCTGAATAATGAGAGCTTCGTTGGTGTGCTCTCAGGTGATTGACATAGCCTATCTTTGAAGCGCATGTATGGCCACATACGCTACTAGTCAGAAGTTCCACCCCCCCCCGATCGAAAGTTGTAATAAAGTTGTATGTAGAGGTGCAACCGTATCTCTTTTGTCGACGACTGTACAGTGAAAGTTTTTAACATGAACCCAATTTCATTTAGATTGGGAAAGTTTCTTTAAATTTGTTTTTATACCATTTAGGTGGCAGACAAGCACACGACCCACCTGATGGAAAGTGGTAACCGTGGCCTATGGACGTGTGCAACAGCAGGGAAACCTTCTATTGCCCCTTTTGAAGAATCCCATATTGTAGGCACATGGGAAAACCGCAGCGGGAAGTTCATTCCACAGCTTAGTGTGCGTGGGATGAAGTTTCTTTCATATCACACAGTGCGTACCGTCTCAGGTTGCAATGTGTGGGAATGAACCCCCTGCCTCTTACAGGGAAATGCTCTGACCACCTGAGTTACATTAGCCACATTTTATACATTCGAAACTAACTCTTCTATGCAATAGTCTGAAGCTATATCAATAAGTTAGCATACTAATTTCTTTAAAATTTTAATAAAATTAACACAATTGGGCATTTTCCTGTACTAAAAATAAATTGTTTAACTTAGCTAAAATTAAGAATGGTGAAAGAGCGGTAAAAGTGGCCTTTGTTCTTATTTCATCGTTTTTACGTGTTTTTAATCATCCACCCAACCTGTAATGATTTGCCAATAAAATTTGAGGTCGCGATTATTTAATTTATACAAGTTTCCTAGTAACTTACCGTTTTGACGTTTAGTAAAAAGTAACTAATTTGACTAGTCAGTAGAATACCCAATTGTATAATCATAATCTTATTAATTTAATTACGAATGACACATTTTCACTAGTGAACACTCATTCAGCTAAGCGGAGTAAGATATACTTTTTGAAATTCATTGATTAATATATCATAAAGCATTTTAGTTCGCCTTTCTAAGATTTTCTGACACTATTTTTCATTTGATAGAAAATATAGTATATCGGTATGCATGTCTTTATCCATTATTAAATAAATAAATAAGATCACTAGACTCTGCCTAACTCTGAAGAGAAAAATAATCTAGTTCTAATATAGTTCGCTGAGTTTCTTGCTGGTATCTTCTGAGTAGAACTAACCTACCGAACCAGCGAAAGAATTATTTTCCAATGGTTTATTTTTACATTATTTAATATTTTTATATTATTTCTTGACATACCTAATTGTAAAATTTTGACGTTCATATGTGCTCTTTGTGTGCCTAAACTGAATAAATGAAATTGATTCTTTGATTGATTGATTCTTTGATTCTGGTAAACAGGTACTTAATAGGCCAGCTCCTCTTATGATAACAACGATAAAATATGATTTGTCTAGTACATAAGAAGTATTTTCAACTACAATAAAATAATTATTACTGGATCTACAAATCACTTTTTATTGCGGTTTTCGACAAAAACATGGAGATCGTGACCTACAATACTTATTGTAAATATGCCCAGGAAATACATTGCAAATTCTATAATAAAACTATAAAATCACCGAAACTGAAAGTGCTTTGTAAATCACTTTTTATTACATTTTATTATTAATCGTTATTGGGACGGCGAGGCTTATATTACTTAGTACCTAAGTAATAATTTTTACGCAGCTGTTCAAAAAAATTCCCTGGCCATTCAATGCTTTTACAGATTTATTGAAGAAAAAATAATGAGGAATTTTCATATTAAATTGTTGATGGATCAACTCTCTACATACCTACCGTAAAACGGGGTAAATATTAATCAAAAGGGGAATAGGAATAAAATAATGTTTACGGGAATTAACGCGATCATGGTATAGGTACCATACATACCTTTCGACCAGGTTACACCGGCTGTGGTCACAGGTTGAGTGACTCAGTGGTACACACCTACCAACTTCGAGTCCTTTTCTTCATCTACCCGCACATTCTCGGTATTTTTAATTTCGCCATGTACCGTCATTTACCACTCTCACAGTGTTTCTATTCTATAAACCCCATAAACATTATTGTATATCATGGAACGCAAAAGTTTAAAAGTTAGTTTAGGAATAAAATGTTAAGATAAATTTTGCAGATTTTTTTTCTTGTGTGAAACTATGTATTAATTGTTGAAATTTGAAATAATACTACAAATTTTGTAAAAAAAATCTAATTACCATTTTTCATCTTAATTCACCCCTTTATTCAGTGTTCTATTCTCTTTAGAAAGGAAGAAAACTTAAAAACAACCCTTGCTGTTTTAATTTTTCTTTTATGGTTCAGATAAAGTCGTGAAATAAGATTTAGAATTAATGTTGCTCATTATATAAAACTTTTCAGAAGTTGATCTGTTTCCGAGCGCCACTTTTTACCTATTGTGTAACGCCTTGATAAATTTCACTTTACACGAGATTCTACTTTGCACACTTTTTTGTTTCCTTGACAAAACAGATGTATATACTTACAATACATTGATTACTTTGGTGTATATATAGATCGATTAGGATCTTCTAGGGCACATTTGCTGATTACATTTACACAAAGAAAGAAGATTACACAAATTTAATATTCTACGATGCAATTTCATATCTTGTATTCATGAATAAATTTACCAAAAGCAAGTCATTTATGAGGAATGTAAACTACATAATATATGTTATGACTTATTAACTATGAAAACATGAAATACGTAAAGTAAATATTAAAATGCTTCATTTTATTTTATTTATTTTATTTATACTTTATTGTACACACATATTACATTAATATAACAAGATGAGATGTAATGTACAAAGGCGAGCTTAACTCAATTCAATTCAATTCATATGCTTAAGTTAGAGTGGTTTATAAACTTGTATGCTCCATATTCTTTGTCTCTTAAGCGGCGGACTCGAATAGTGAAACATAGACTGGAGCAAACGTTTTATGTTTGATTTTTTACTGCATACGGAATTAAGGATTAAACTCTCTACTGAGTGCTATTACGCTGTTTCCAAGAAATAACCATTTGTATAAGTTATGTTTCTTAATCTCGGAGGGCACGTTAAGACGTCGGTGAGGGTTGCCATGGCCGCCATGAGAATATCATTATTTGCTATACGAGCATTAAATTCTTTACGGGTAGTTTTTACTTTTGATACAATTTTTGAGGCAGACAAGCGCACGGCCCATCTGATGGAAAGTGGTTACCGTACCCTAGTTGCAGTTGGAGTTATTAAATATCCGAAAAAGTCTACCTACAGAAGTATACACGTGCAGCCTGTGGGCTGATTGTCCCCGTACGTCATACAGCGCGCTGCGGGTCCAGTACAACATATTGTATTGTATATTCGTAATATTCTTTATTACCTCATATCTTCCAAATTACAGAACGGATTCCTTCAATTAACATATTGTTAGATTCGTCTCGGTAACCCAAGAGTTCTTAGATAGGTGACGCGAAAAGACACCTACATGGTCGCTGTAATATGTACGTTATAGTTTAAAGAGAAAAAAATAAAAATAAAATTGGATACTGCAATATGGGTATCAATTTAAAGGGTTGCCACAAGGATTTCAAAATAATACCATTTTATTAAAAAAAAAAAACAAAATTAATATACCTATTAATAAATTTCTTATTAATTTTCATCCGGCTTATGATTTGCAAATGGGTACCGCCTGCTGTCAAACTTATTACAATCTTTTCAGCATCAGTCAGGTTTTTAATTACTAATATTTTTTTGCTCTTGTCCTAAACTCCTTGACGAAAATACTCTTTAAAGAAGATAGTGAATTCAGAATATTTCTTCTTTTCACCAATACGTTCTCGACTATAGTACAAAATAAGATAGATTTATGTACAGATTGGATCAAAAAATTAAGAAATAAGTTACTACAACGATTACGGTATAAAATAAAGGCTTTTCGAAGTGATAGCAATTCTAAAACCAACTCTTAATTTGACTACTATTCTAGTGCCGTCGATGATGCGTCATCGAAACGTAAATTCTAAATGTAAATGATTATAACAGAAATCTGTACAGACTTCTTACTTTATGCTACTCTACAACATGTTTGTAGCCTGACAACTTGACCCTAACTCATAAAGCGTCCTTCAGGGATCGGCATCCACTCGCATTCATCTCATACATGCTTTATGGGCCCTTACATTTAAAATGGCTCAGTAAACTTTTCATCTGCCGAATACATTTTCATAGACTTTGGAATAAAGAACAGTTTTACGATTTACAAAGGTTTGTGAATAAATGGCTAGTTATTTTTTTTTCTTACGGGGTCGTAAGACGGATATCTGTATACCAGCTATTCCCACCTCCTTCCCATGGCTCTACCAACCATCTTAGTTATAACGGGCCGAATCTTGGGAGAATCGCACCCTACTGGCGTCTACTCTCTTTCAGGCGCGCATTTCTTGACTCCCTAAAATTATTTTATGTGCCCCACCATTTTCGCTCTCTCCCCTTTCTGGGGCAGCACGCCACACTAACAAACTCGTGCCAAACGCGCGCAAAGCTCCGCAGCCGTCCGAAGTTTTGGGGTGTACCTACCCAGCCTCCGATCTTACCACACCTCCCATCATGTTGTCGCGGATGTCAGACAGACCCACAGCACATAATAATAATCTACAAAATTCTACGCAACGCTATCTAGACCCATGGTAAGCATAGTTTAACTAGCTTGTGTTATGGAATCTAGAATGCGGATAAACATACTTAAATACTTTTTTTTTTTTTGTAAATACATACATATTATACATAGAAACACCCAGACCAATGCAAATACCCATATTCATGCATACAAATATTTGCACTGAGCGGGGATCGAACCCGCGCCTCTTGCGTAGCAGTCGTGTTCACTACCGCTACGCCACAGAGGTGTAGGTCTTCATCTTCCAAATCACAAAAACATACACTTTCGATATCTGTATAGAATAATTTGAATGGTTTCGGGTGAAGGTCTGAAGCTTAGAGGTCAGAGTGTTCCCCCTTGTAAGAGAAAGATAGAAGGTTCGAATCTCTCCTGAACCGATCCAATTTTTTTTATTTCTTAATCGATTTGAATAGTTAGCAGACTAAATACTTTAAAATTTCATTCAATACATTTTTCGTGTTTTGTGTTTGCATAGAATCTTAACTAGTAGGTACTATTGTAGTGAATTTGTTACGTTCATAATGATTTGCATACATATTAAATTTACTTGTTAATACTGTTTCTTAATGAACTATAGGTGTAACAAAATTAACTATCGGAACTTTGGAGGGTTGATCAGTATCGGAAATTTTTATAGTAGGTAAAAGAACTTAACGCAACAATAAACGATGTTTTTAGAGTAGGTAGATAGATATCAACCTACTCTAAAAACATCGTTTAATTATTTATCTATCCATATATCTACCTAAATAGATAGATAGGTTACAGCGACGCGCGGTCCGCATTATTGGGAATTCTGAGGTCACAAACACCCTTGAGCCTTTGCAGATGCGTAGAGATGTTGCTTCCTTGACTGTATTTTACCGTCTCTACCATAGTGAGTGTTCTGATTACCTCCTCCAACTAATCCCACCCTCTCCTTTCACGTGCAGGGCTTAGATGTCACCCACACACTGTGCAGAATATACGAGCAATAACCAAGCTTCTTCGGAGACTCTTTTTTGCCGCACCACCAAGACCTGGAATCCATTACCAGCACATGTGTTTCCTCCTTCCTACAGTCCTGGGTCCTTTAAGCGAAGCGTGAAAAAGCATCTGATGAGGCCGCCAAGCTGAGTGCCACCAATGTAACATTACTTAGTGACTGTAATGGTGACCCTCTTTCTTGAGACTTTGCCTTTGAAGCCAACTTGACTTCACCTCGCCTGATGGTAAGCCAGAAGAAGTCAAGTTGGCGTGATCTAGATAAAAAAAGATAAATAGATAATTCTTTATTGTTCATCAATTTATAGTAGAAATTGTAGGTAGCATGTATACAGTTTTAATATACAATCAGTGGCTTTATAGCTCAAAGTGATTTTTTCCAGATAACCTGCTTATTTTTATTTTACAGAGGTAGTTACTGTTTCAAAGATTTAATAATGGATGGGGAAAACTTATACTAAAAAATTTCGTAGAAAACTAACTTAATTTTTAATCCCAATTATATCCTTTGAAAACAATGAAAGAACAAATCTTTGTTCAAATTATTTTCACATGGAAGGTTTTTGGCGTAGTTTCTAGACCGTGAATACTCAACTGTATTAATTCTTTAATTTCACGGTAATCTACTTAACCCTACCAGCATACATTTTAAATACGCACCTCTAAAGTAAAGTTAAAGAACAAAGCCGAGGACTAAACAAAAAAAACTGCCAAAGTCTTTCTAAGGAAATGTTTTTCTCCATTTAGGTAGCAGAGATGTACATGACTCATATTCGCCCAGCAAGGTGTTTTTCTAACACAGTAAGATTTTGCTATTAGTACGTACTTTCAAATATTAATACAAGCTTATAATAAATATATCATAGAATATTCACATACTAATTTCTCACGTTCCATGATGTACAATAATCTAATGGGAATTTACACGATCATGGTATAAGTACGGCCTGTGACCATGGCCAGTGTACGGTATGTCTGTACCCATACCATGATCGCGTTAATTCCTGCTAACATTATTAATATTCAGATGTTTTACTTCTGCTACTTTCTATATAGGTTCATATTTAAATATATATAACTCAAAGGTGACTGACTGACTGACATAATGATCTGTCAACGCACAGCTCAAGCCACTAGATGGATCGGGCTGAAATTTGGCGTACAGGTAAATGTTATGACGTAGGCATCCGCTAAGAAAGGATTTTGATTAATTCTACCCCCAAGGGAATAAAATAGGGTATGAAAGTTTGTATGAAACTTTGTCAATTTCAAACCGATCGGGCTGAGACTTTGCATGCATAAAGCTACTATGACGTAGGCATCCCCTAAGAAAGGATTTTGAGGTGCAGGCTATATAAGACTAGCTGTTGCCCGCGGCTCCGCCCGCGTGGTTGTCGGTTATCGCTTAGTGTTGAGTCAACGCTATTGAGCATAAACATTTTCCAAAATAAAAGTAGCCTACGTTACTCCTTATTACATCAGCTACCTGCCAATAAGAAGGCAGTCTGAGGAAAGAGGGTCACTATTACAGAGACCTATGGTGGCCCTCAACTACAGATACAACAAAGTAGGTAAAACGAAAAAGTATCTAATCTAGTTTTATTCTTTTTTGTCCCCAGCTACCCATCCTGCTCCGGTGCCATAGCACCAGGCTTGGCAGCGGACATGCACTTCAAAGATGACGTCATCGCGTTCATTGGGCCTGCGTGTGCCTTCGCTCTAGAACCAGTCGCCAGACTCGCAGCGTACTGGAATACGCCTATTATTACTGGGATGGGAGATCAGGTATGATAGATTTAGAGTACTTTATTTGTGGATATTATGCTCAGCACAACAACAATCAGTATGTCTGTGTCTGTATGAGCGTGTGCGTGTGCAAAAATAAAACGCTATGATAAATTTTAAATCTAAGATGGCCGCATCACAAAATGGCGAAATTATTGTGAAAACAGATTTATTACAATTATTTAAACCCCCTCCCGTTTGTCAGCAAAAGTAAGTAAACCTTTCAGGTCAGGTCATCTCAGGTCTTGACAGCCAGACATACGGACAAACGGACAACAAAGTGATCCTATAAGGATTCCACTTTTCCTTTAACACTAAACACATAACTTATATTCTTATCGTTAACACTGGATTCACAATTTTTACCCGACTATGGTGAAACAAAAAGAGGGTTATGATTTTGACAGGTTATGTATGTATGTATGTATGTAGGTTCATCTGTTCCCTCATTAGAACTGGACAAATGAGGTATCGTTAGAAGCATCTTAGTTGTCCGCTGGTTATAGGCTAAATAACGTGTCACTTAATATAATGTGGCGCGCTCTAACGATCATAAAGTACTGTGTTAAAAATTAATTTGAGATAAAAATGTAGTGTTTGGTGTCATCTGAAAGCGCTTAATTAGCACATTTCAAATATGTTTAAATGGCTAACTCCAAAATATATGAATAAAAAAACTCGACTACTGCAAAATCGCGCTCTAAAAGTGTTAAACAAGAAAATATCTTGGATAGTTGTGGTTGTCTGCCACTTTTCCCTAGAATGTATCGTTTTCTTAGACTAAGAAAGGTTTTAGTTTTAAAGTTATTTTTTTATACAGACTAAGGTAACGATTGTGCTTCGACGTACTACTTCACGGTTTTTTTAATGACATGTATAAGAGCGCGCGAGAACTGTGAAAGCTTGGAGTGTTGCAACACGAATATGAGAAAATTGGCTAGGTCTATTTTTGTTCCTTTTCGTTTTAGAGAATACGCCTTGAAGGTTTTTATATATTTTAATAAATAGACTGCTGTTTCCTACCTATGTTCCGTGAAATTTCTTGCTAGTTTACACAGTTTTAGTAATTGGCGACTGTAGGTACTGTACTGACTTTAGGGCTTCAGTTACCCGTAACGACTGCCATTGATATGGCAACTGCGACAGACGGCTTAACCTGTTCTCTGAGGTACGACCAGACCAATACATACAGGGTTTATTTTAGAAACGGGGCAGTAAGGGCAAGTACCTTAACCGTTGCAGTTACAGCAAAACGTTCTTAAAAGACCTTCCCTAACTTTTTGGGACATTTTGAACTGCATTCACAGATTTTGTAAAAAACTTACAGTTAGCAAAAAAATGCAAAAAGTTCAAAATTTTTTTTTATGCCAATCGATTCTATTTCATGTGGGGATCAAAAAACTCTATGGGACCATTTTAGCTTTCAGTACTAGAAAAGACAGAAATCGCCAAAAACGTTTCCCATACATTTCGTACGGAAATATGATAAATCAACTCGAAACTCATAGGTCAGGTAAAATTTTGAACTTTTTTAAATAAAAAAAATCATTTAAACATTTAAGAAATTGGTTTATGAAATAAATTGCTCAAAATGATTTCCATTTTCACGAATACATAAGTCTATCCTTTTTTGCACTGAACGAATGGCGGCTAATAATGTTCTGGGATGAATATTACGTAAAATGGTCATTAATGCATCCTTGAGCTCTTGAACACTGGCGTACGTCGTCTTATACACCTCGTTTTTCACGAAGCCCCATAAAAAAAATCAAGTGGTGTTAGATCGGGGCTACGAGGTGGCCACTGTGTTGGACCATGTGTACCTATCCACTGTGTACCGAATAGGCGGCTCAAATTGGAACGTGAAAGGTGGCTGTTATGTGGCGGAGCACCATCTTGTTGAAAATGAACTTTTCGCAATTCCGACAGGGGCCATTCGTCCATCTCGTTTTCAAGATGGTGTAAAATGACTTCATTATACATGGCAGAATTCAGTTTCCCTTCATAAAATTCCACCATTATGACTCGATTGGACCAACAGTTGAATGAGAAGCGAACCTGATTATGACTTGCCGTAACTCTTAGTGGATTTTCTTTGGACTAATAGTGGTGATTTTTTCTGTTGTACATACCGTTATTGGAAAAATTCGTTTCGTCTGACCACAGTATGTAATTTAAAAATTCATGATCTCTGCTTATTTTTCCTCTTAGCCATCTGCAAAAAGTAAGCCTTCGAACATCATCACCCGGATGTAACACTTGAACTATGCGCCCATATCGATAGCACTTGTAGCCGTATTTCTTCCATATCTTTATCACAAGGGAGTGGGATACACCTACTTCAAGGGCGACTTGCCTGGACGATACCTCTGGATATGCTTCGACATAAGTCAGAACCGCAATCTCCGTGTCCATGTCCACACGAGGCTGCCGCTTTCTTTTGAAAGAACCCTGCAATTCCAGGTTTTTCAATAGATTTGTAATAACCTTTCTTGTTGGCACATGCCGCAACGGATACTTATTGCGGTACCACACTAATGCAGCTCCCGCATTTCGATTATTGACAAAATACGCTTCTAATAAGTCAATTTTTTCACGATTAGAAGACATTTTAGCGAAAATCCTTAATTAATAACTCATACGAAGTTTCTCAGCTGAAACTAAGTATTAACACACAGATTTTCGAATCAAATTCGAAATTTGAGGGTAAAAATTCTTTTTATTTACTTTACAGTCAATTCTACCCACTTCCTGGCCATAACAAAAAGTTAGACCATCGTAGAAATTTGTTTCTGTTGCCGAAATGTATGGGAAACGTTTTTGGCGTTTTTTCCTAGTACTGAAAGCTAAAATGGTCTCATAGAGTTTTTTGATCCCCACATGAAATAGAATCGATTGGCATAAAAAAAAAATTTTGGACTTTTTGCATTTTTTTTGCCAACTGTAAGTTTTTTACAAAATCTGTGAATGCAGTTCAAAATATGTCAAAAAGTTAGGGAAGGTCTTCTAAGAACGTTTTGCTGTAACTGCAACGGTTAAGGTACTTGCCCTTACTGCCCCGTTTCAAAAATACACCCTGTATATATTCATATATTCTTTATATCTATTTATGTGTTATGGTTGTACGATTATGTTCATAATTCTTTAGGTAAAGCTGTATATTTTATTTTATTTCATAATTATACTAGGTATCGGGACTTCTCGCGAATTATATCTTGGAACTTACTATTTCTGCCGACGTTTCGGATGCGTTGCAGCACCCGTGGTCACGACTTGACTAGTCTTCGAGCGTCGAGATGTATGCGGGGAACATTTTTTGAGCGCCTACCCACCATTACACTTATTATGAACGGTTAGGCTGGCGACACACCACACTCACTATGTCAGTTTTAACGGCACTGTGTTTTTTGGTTTTAGTGTCTTAATCACTGGATTCCACGTTCCGGATAGCTTGGATCCATCTTCCCTATTGAATTTATTTTATTTTCTTTTATTTGTACTTTTCTTTTTCTTCCTTTTTGTTTTAGTACACCTTTTATCTAGTTTTATATGATAACTACATCATATATCTTTTGTCTTGTCACGTTACTGTCCATCCCAAGGTTGCCTGCAACAAATCACTTTCAGCGATAAGGCTGCCTATTGTCCATTAAACTGTATATAGATGCTACCTATTTGTCTCTGTTGTAAACGTATTGGTGTACAATAAAGTATTATTTATCTATCTATCTATTTATTCATGCATACAAATATTTACACTAAGTGGGATTCGAACCCGCACCTCCTGCACAGCAGTCGAGTTTACAACCACCACTCCACATAAGCTGTCTATTGGCCTATTTATTAAGTACCTCCATATATTTCCTACGAAGACTCCTGCCCTCATAACTTACAAAATTGCGTTCGTCTGACCTAAGCCAAACTCTAATAAAGCAACTTTTTTGTCCTCAAGAAATGTCAAGGCCGTGCCTAACAACATGTCGACAGTAATATAGGAAGTGTAGAATTAATGGGGTAAAAATGGGGTTTCCGGCAGATTAGAACTTGACCACCCCATCTCTTCCCATGCGGTGTCGTACAAGGCGACTAAGATATATATAGATATAGATAGGGCTGTTTAACATCAGACATGTATATACAGAGTCAACAATAGTGTTCGGAAGATGGCAATATGTTCACCCGCTAAAACCTGGCACCGACTTCAATGTTGGTGTTAATTCACCTTTGTCTAACACTCTGAACCAATCAAATCTGACTAATCAAATAAAATTTTGTTTGGGAAATTGCTCGCGGGTAATGAATGTTCCAATCCAATTCTACAGTCTTTTTGTTTAAAGGTAAAACGGTAAAGTACTATAATTTTTTTTTAGAAAATGGCAAATTATGACGACATATTGTGCTATTCTATAACTTTTTTTGTATTATAATCTAATCTATTATAGGACACTGAACACAGGATTCTACATAAGATCAAAATAACAAATAAGTTGAAGGAATAAAAATTAAATCACCTTGAACTGAATTTGAAATTCAAAGTATTTCTGGGTGACATTGGAATTTAATATTATAAATTATGCTCGTACGTCTACGCCGTAGCATTGTGCTACGTTTTCACATAGCAGCGTAGCGCGGTAGCTACATAGATTTATTTACCTTTTGATATGGTTTATTCATTACATTCCTCACTATTTTTAACTATCTACCTTAAAAAAGTATCTAATGTCTTAAAAAGGTGCCCTTTCTGAATTGAGAGTGTTTCTAAATTTAATGTACATCGTGACAAGTTATAACGATTCCAAATAAGTACCACCTGCAAGCGTTAACTTAAAAAACTTAATAATATATGAACTGACTCCTCACCCTGACCCCTGATCTGAACTCTCGCCCTAACCTCTGTCTTTTTTACTTAGCTTTTCATTTACCTTCCAAGTGCATAGGTCTTCGCAAATCTATTTTAAAGTTGTAACTTTTACAGCAATTATTGTCTTGCCATTGCCAATATGTAGTTTGTAACTTTTAACGTGCTGATAACTTCAGGTTCCATCGGAGTATTTTTATCTTAAATAAAATATTGCTGTAATGGTTCTCGGTGGGGGTGGAGCAAAATAGGATCACTCCCTCTTTATACTTGGGTGTCGTAGAAAGCCACTAGGGATATTCCATTAAGAGACTGTTCTCCATCTGACAGTAAATATATAGTGTATGAAAAAATGACCGTTTGACGTAAAAAATAAACGTGGGTATTAATACCTCTCTGCCTACCCTTCAGGATATATAGGCGTGGATATGGAAATATTTTAGCGAACATATTTATTTTCATCCATCGTGAATTATTTCATCACCTTTGTCAGGCATAACAATAATGTTTTAAAGAGAGTTTGTGTTAATCAAAACTTTATAACAAATGTGAAAAGTTTTTAATATCTCCCTTTTCAATCTGTTGGAACTTGTGTCAATGTTATTATTAAAAATATTCTGTGCAAATTAATTTACAGCCATATTCGCGAAGTTTGATTATTACGGAGTAAACGAGAAAATTGTTGAGATACATAAAATCTGTGATATGTTGTTGAGAATGTTTACAATGAACCTTGAATGTAACCTTGCATTTGAGTGAATTATTAAAATATTTATCCTCATTTTTTTCTTCATCATTCCACTTTGGTATCCATAATTTGGTAAAATCGTGGTTATTTTATATACCTATACCACGATTGCGTTAATTCCCGTTAAAATTATATTTTTTTTGTGTTTACTAAAGCAACTGCCGTCCGCTTCTCCAGCCCCAAGAGGAAAATCTGCACCAATACATCGTCAACTCACAGGTGCACTTTTTTGCAGGCTCTTGGTTGGGCTATCAAAATTTTAATTTCAAGTATTTGTTAAATTTGATCAAGAATTTCCAAAGGCTTTTTAAAAATTGGTTTGCATGCCAATCTTGATTAACATTCAAACAATTAGATGGGTGAATTGAGTCCCATTATTGTAATTAAGGATTGTAATCTTTCCTGTCCGGAAGAAAGCTCCGGTTCTAGAAATATTGAGTGATTACAAGTAGATAACACCCCGTGAAGGTTATCTGTTGGAAGTCCACAGTCCGACTTTCAATTTTATTCTCATTTGTCTGTTCACAAATCCTTTGATCTTTTAAATCCTTTCAATTCAACTCTGACCTTCTACGTTTGTATCTATTTTTGTTTTTCTCTGAATAGATGTTTCATTTGTTTGATTTGTCGTTTTGATTGGATAATTGTTCCGTAACGTTTAATGTATTTGATATTAATTTTCTAGGAGATTTAATTTATTGCTGTAAACTTAGTTCCATTGTTACAAGTTACTTTGTTTATTGAGTCTTAAGTTCACTTAAAGCTATCCTTGCAAGTCATTAAAAAAAGTTGATTTAATTGCCGTACATAATTTTTGTATAAATTATAAATTTTCGATTTTGGGTGAATTGTAGTTTATCTTCGGGATAATCTGGAGAATCTGGATATCTGAGTTAATCTATGGTTGAACAAGTTAGATATAGGTTCCATGCAAATAAACATATTCTTGCATACATATACATCACTCAAATGCTCTACCGCCACGCGACACAAGTTGTAAAATCCCTCAACGACATATGTATAAAAAAGTATAATTGGAATTTCGTCAAGACGTCTTCCACTTCATTTCGAAGATGTATGTGTATTCAACTGCAACGCGTAAACATACAACAACTTTGGTCAAGGGTACAAACAAATCAACGAGAAAGCTGAACTTGGCATTGACAAGAGGGAGATTGAATTGAAATGTAATGAGCCGACGCACTCTGTTTATCTGACTTCACATGTGCACGAAAGATATCTTACACTTCGATTTGCGCTTGACTCGTTTCGAATAGGAATTTTATTGCGATTGTAGTGGTGGTTTATGTTTTCTTTATGCGAATCTCAAACCTTTTTGGTTTATGTGTTTTTGTTTATTTACATCTCTGTTTCGTGGTGAATATCTAGATCGACCTCATTTTTTCTTTATAGGTTATACTTACTGTTTTGTATTTACTTATCTTTGGTTTATTTTTTTTATACCACTTGGTTGGCAGACAACCACACGTCCTACCTGATGGCAAGTGGTTACCGTGTCCTATAGATGTGTGCAACACTAAGGAAGACATAATCGCGCTGCCAACCCGTAAGCACAAGAGTTTCTGTGCCGTCAGTGTAAAAGACAAAGCAGGACAAGTTTTGGTCTTCCCACTGACAGTGCAAAAACTCTCCAGTGAGCTCTGGCTACCCTACTCAGAACGGTAACGGTATTCTGTAGGGTGGAGTTACTTCCCCAGTCGGACTGCTCAATTGGACGGATATACCGTCGTGTCCTACGTCCTGTAAAAATCTAAATCATCAGTTTACATTGTATAATGGCAAACGTTTTTTGTTTTAGGTCCGTATTTTAGATCGATACTCAGTTTTGAATCTCGATTTACAACTAGATCTCAGGACTCTAGATTATGGTTCTAATGTCATTGTGTATTCTAACTTTCGTTGCAATATATGACAATGGTTTTATTGCTTTATTTATTTTTAGCTATAAGTTGTATAATAGTTCTTTTAGTTTATTTTAGTAGATAACTTTATTGAAAATTAAACCAATATGATTATCTCGTTGTAATATAAATCGGAATATATTAACGAACAGGAAGGAACTTGAACGCGTTCGTTTCTGGAAACAAATACAAATAGTTTATAAATGTTAATTTCATGCAACATACATACATACACATAATCACGCCTCTATCCCCAATCATCGAATTCGGTCCCACATAATAGGGGGTGAGCGTATTGCTGTCTTCCGGGCACTATTGTTGACTCAAACCATGCATCTGAAGCTGAGTCTTAGCTGTATATACCTGTCTGATATAAAACAGTCCTGTCCCTTAGTCGCCTTGTACGACACCGCATGGGAAGAGATGGGGTGGTCCAAATTCTACTCTGCCGGGAACCACGTGGCTCTTTTCATACAAAATGATTGTCATATCAACGCGCGATAAAGTTTTAAAAAGATCAAAATTTAACTCAGTCTGTGTATCAGTAAGCGGGTTGGTCGTTTCAATTGTGTAGCTTTATCTTTGATACCTATTACTTTTATTGTTTTTGGGCTGCACTCAAGGATCAATGCCAACTTTATGGTTTAATTTGCGAACCCTTTTGTGTTTTTTCTTGATGGGAGAACTTACTTCTTATTGGAAAAAGATTCCCCAAGTAATATTGTTCCCCTGTTTGTACAAGGAAATTGTTATACATACATATATCCCCATAACGTCAGTATCAAAATCAACGGGATATTTACCATGTTTCATTGTTTTGAGCCCCGTTTTGATCCCGTTTATTTTGATACTGATGTGAGTGACCATGTTAGTTTAAATCCATATATCATAACGGCCTTTTGCCGTCAAGCGGGCACCTTGTCACGTATGTTTCCTGTCGAATGGAGGCCTGTTACAACGTAAATTATCTAGTAAGAATTAAAGCACTAAATAGCTTTAAGAGAATGGAGTAAAGTGTAGGTCCCACTCAGATCTTGAGGGCCCAAGCGAACTTTACCTGTCCCCCGATTCTGCTAATTTTATGTCATAGCAAAACTGTTATACCACTGACACTGCAAAAAATTGCATTAAATTTTAGACATTATTGGTATAAGCTAAAGTTCAAAATTATATAAAAAAGTGTTCATTAATTTTTTTTATTCACTCTACAAGATGCCATTTAATTTTAGACCATAACAGCATAGCAGTAAAGTCTAATATTAGATGGTATTATTTACAGTGTTATTGGTATGACAATGGTTTTATTATGATATGAAAGTAATAGAATCAGGGACCTGGAAGTTGATAGACCTGCTAATTGACGGAGGAGACTCTTACGTAGGTTTTCGTCTTGAGGCTTGCTGACGTCAAAACCAAGTCTTGAAGACTTAAATAAACATTTAGAAGCCCGGGCCTCATTTGAATATAATATACTAATACAGACACCGATTAGTCGTTGAGTGAAGAAGATCTAACAGTAAATTAGGTAAAAACTTGTTTAGTCCTAAGCAAGCCGAATCCATTAAGAAGAGTAATGATTATTGTGTAGAAAATATATCTCAGTCGTTGTAAAGCTATTATCATTTTAAATTGTGGATATAAAGATACGTTTTAGCTAAATATTAATTTAATATCTTATCAGAAATCCGGCCAGAATATAAATATTTCGGTCGTGAAAGAAGTTATAAATAAATTTGTGATCTAACCCTTCGGCCGGACACTCCGCTCCTTATCGTTAATCTTTCATTTACTTTCCAAATAGCTCATCCTTCGTAAATCTGTCCCAAAATTACTAAGATACGCATTTATCAGTGTAGACATTGCAAATATTTACTTTGTAACCTTTGAAGTGTTAATTAATCGCAATAACATCTATATCGTTACTGAATTCTATGAATAAATGTTTATTTAATTTAATTAACACACCAAAACCACAGGTATCGGTTCTGATTTGGTTTGCTTCAGATAATATAGCTGTTATTAACCTTTATTGAAATTCTAACAGCAGGAAATAGTAGTATACACATATACATAATAATCACGCCTTTATCTCCGGAGGGTTAAGCAGAGGTGAATAAACACCCACATTTCACCAATCATTGTATTTGGTCCCACGTAAAAGGGGGTGAGCCTATTGCCGTATTTCGGGCACTATTGTTGACTCGAGCCGTGCATCTGAAACTGAGTCTGGGCTGTATATATCTGTCTAATATTAAACTGCCCTATCCCTTAGTCGCCTTGGCACCGCATGGCAAGACATGAGGTGGCCCAAATTCTACTCTGCCGTGAACCACGCAGCAGTAGGTATACAGTTTCCTAAGGTACTGGGGAAGACTCTACATCATTGTTATTTTTGTTACGCACATGTAGGTACACATACTGTTATTTCCTTTTTGAATTAGAAATCTCATTTAGTATTTCATCATAGTCCCACTATGTCATCTGAGTAGTCATAATCCCATAGTTATATCGGAAGTCATTAGATCGGTGGTAATATTAGACTAAAATTCAAGAAATCACGAGGAGCAAGATATTAGGAGTGTTAAGAAACACCTACTGTGTAAGCAAATTTGTGACGATCAGCTCGCTATGTGTAACGAGTTTATTTGAATGAAATCGTTTGAACTTACGGCATCATTATCAAAATTGTAGAATTACATAAACTCTATAATAATTTGAAATGGTAAGGTGAAAATGGTAGGAGACCGCCTGATCGCGGGTCCCCCGGGACTATCCCCCTTCCTTCGTCATTATTGCGACATACATATTGCTGTCTGGATGCCGAAGAAAGGGTACTAAGTAAAATTATTATATTTAGATTTTATTTTATTCTATTCAAATTATTTTATTTTATTATACAAAATGATGCCTTTAATTATTTTTTATTTGATTTTTATGTGATTTAAATTTATTTCATTTTTATATGGACATCAGTTTTATTTTATTTTACTGTAATTTAAAATTTAATATTCTTTATTGCGTACATACTAACACTACTTTTAAACCACTATGTTACTAGCCCAGATATAGATCTTATAATCTGAAATAAACATAACATAACATAACATAAACTTACGCCTATATCCCCGAAGGCGTAGGCAGAGGCGCTAGCACCCACATTTCGCCAGATTATGTTTAGGTCCCAATGTAATAGGTGGCGAGCCTATTGCCATTAACCGGGCAGTTATAAACCTGCGATAAATACACACATAACTTCGAAAAGCATCGAAAAGTCATTGGTCGTAAATAAATAATTTGATTTTATTTTGATTTATTTGTTGTACATACCTTGAATGCAAACTTTTCTTATTGGTATGTTAACAATTTGGTCAGTTTATGTAAAAGAATTTGTAAAATTCACCAAACATTCTTTGAAGTAATCTATCGAAATTGGGACGCGTGTCAATCTCGATTAAATTCAAACGATTAGGTTGTGAATTGAGGATCATTATTGTAATTAAGCAATCTAATGATTTGGCTCAGGGGATAGCTAAGGTTAAGGGCAAAGCTATCTTGTTGATGTACGTACCAGTAATCGTTTAGACAATCATCACAATCTTTAGTAATTTAGGGATAGGCATGTATTTCGTAAACATATGTCAACCCATTAATCAAAATTTTATAGGAGGTAGGACACAGCGGTATTTCCGCCCAATTGAGCAGTCCGACTGGGGAAATACCTTCGCCCTACAGAATACCGCGGTTATAATAACTTCGCGTTGTGTTCCCAGCGGTGAGTAGGGTAGCCAGAGCTCACTGGAGAATTTGTGCTGTCATTGGGATGACTAAAGGCTTGTCCTGCTTTGTCCTCTACACTGACGGCACAGAAACTCTGTGCTTACAGGGTCGGCAGCGCGAGTGTGGCTTCTCTGGTGTTACACACGTCCATAGGCCACGGTAACGACTTTTACCGTGGCCTATGGACCTATGTAACCACCTAAGTGGTATAAAAAAATCCCATAAATAGATTATTCCATTGCATTCTACTTACGAGTTGCCATTTGTGTAGGGGGCAGTTCTTATGGCGGTTGCCTGTCGGTAGTCTGGACAATCGGAAAATGCTTTTAGGATTTAAGAGTCCATCGGTTTGTAAATCTTCTGATATATTAAATCCATTCGATTGAAATAATCGCGGTAGCCTAGTGGTATGGGTATTGGACGAGTTCACGGTTAATGGCAATAGGTTCGCCACCTATTACATTGGAACCTAAACATAAACTGGCAATATGTGGGTGCTAGCACCTCTGCCTACCCCTTCGGGGATGTAGGCGTGAGTTTATTCATTCATTCCATTCGATTGAACTCTGACTTTAATACACTGTGTGCTTCTTTTGTTTTTGTGTATTGATTGAATTAGCTGCGCAGTAACTTTCACGTCTATGATATTTATTTTCCTTTGGAGATTTGAATTTATTTGTGTGAAGTAAATTGAATTATTGTAAGTACGTACCACGTATGTATTCAGTTCGTTTATATACGATATAGGAGTACACGTTGTGCTGAGTTCAGCAGGTACCTAATTATCAATAACGTCTACCTTTAGAACTCGACTTGAAATAACTTGTTGTTTCTTGGTTTTTTGTTATAAAAATGTTCTTTATAAATACAAAGAAATACATACTCCACCTTCCATAGCATCCACCATTAATTTTGATTAAAATATTTTTATATGTTAAATAACTATAAAAGTTACCTTAAATATATTTTACATTCAACATCACTGCCTAGAACTCTAAACTCGAAAAAACCTTTTAAAACTACAAATTCATAAAATACTTGTGCTGAAAACTTTTCATCTAAAGCATGCCATTCATTAGTGTTGAAATAAATTTATAGAAGTTAAAAATTCAAAACTAACATCAGTTTTGATTTTTTAAATTCTTGCACGTATAATTTATTTTGAATTGTTGTGTGTGTTGAGAGAGTATTTTAATTTTGCCGCTAAATCTCACGAAGAATTTGAAATTACTCTTACGCATGGGGCACGGGCAACAGCTAGTTAAATGTTTATAGAAAATATTATTGAGTAGGTATGCAATTACAATGTTAACGGGAACGCACACGCACACATACACACACCCTCGTATACTTACGCATCCACACACCACTTACCCACGTTATACGTGTTAATATTTTATTTTGCATTCTTATTTTGATTTTGAATTCTTGTTTTTTATTTCTTGTGTCTATTTTTATTGCTTCATTCGTGATCATAATTTTGTTACGCACCTACTAAGTGATAAACAATACAGCTAAATAAATCTTGTGGGCGGAGGCGCTGTCTGCTGAAACACAGGCTACAAGCCTAGCACAGCAGCAGATGCCAATTGGCATAAAAAAGGAACCAATATATTTATTTGTTTTCTTGTAACACCAATGTAACATACCGTGTTTCGAGCAATAAATTATTATTATTATATTAGCGGGAATTAATACGATCATGGTACAAGTAGGTACATACATACCCTTAATATTGAGTAAACAATGTATCGCTTCGTTCTTGATAACAAATAGTTGTTAGTTTAATATTTCGTATATTGTGTTTTTAATCTAAAATCTAATATTTTTGTTACTGATAAAGGTGAAAACTTGCTGATGTGTTTTACACGAAATGATATTTTTACATCTACAACCTTTAAATCCCGTCCTATGTACTTACTATAGTTTAGTTTTTATACTTTGCCGTGTTGGTTTGGTTCCCGGTGGACTAGAATAGGGTCACCCCATCTCTTTTTGTCTGTGTCGTAGAAGGCGACTAAGGGATAGGTATGTACTTCATTCGACAGTATACCCCATGACTAAGTTCGCTTGACGGCAATAGGCTCGCCCTCTATTACGTGCGACCGAAAATCATAGTTTTCGAAATGTGGGTGTTAATACACTTCTGCCTATATGTATATGTATGTAAAACTCTATGCTTACAGGGTCGGCAACGCGAGTGTGGCTCCTCTGGTGTTACAAACGTCCATAGACCACGGTTACCACTTTCCATCATATGGGTCGTGTGCTTGTCTGCCACCTAAGTGGTATAAAAAAAACGTATTTATTGACCTAATCTTTCATTTATCTTCTGAACAGCAACGATTTCGTTCTATAATTCTAAATAGCTTTGAGCCCACTAATCTGTGTGACCATTGCGAATGGTTAGACAATGCTGGAAATAGTAGGTGTCTATGCAAACTTAAAATCTTATGATGAGACAGTACCGCATTGTCACTTACTATTTCTAGTTTTCTCTAAATGGAATAAGGTTGATATTTAATTACCATTTAAAAATACTTAACTGGAAGCGGTTTTTCAACATGATGGAATTATCGTAAAAAGTTAAAAGTTTTATGCAAGCTAGAACAAGGGTTAGTATGTCAGAAATGTTTCATACAAAATCAAATTTCGTATAAATCAAAACTTTATAACACGTTTAACAAAGTTCCTCATAGGCCCTTTACATTCTCTTTGGACTCCCAACATTGTTTTCATTAAAAGTTCTAATTAATTCTGACTGTTACTGTGTGCTTAGCAAATTTCTAGAGATTCATAAACTATGTAATATAATTGTAGAAAATCCTAAATGTTTGTATTGAAACCTTTTAATTACATTATGTTATTAAACTAGTCCTTTCATTTCAATAATGTAATGTTTAAGTTTCAAGTATTTGTAATGTGGGTGCCAATCTTGAATAAGATTAAACAATTAGATGGTGTATTTAGACCTATTATTGTAATTAAGTAATGTAATGATTCAGACTCAGGGGACGTACTAAGGTTAAGGGCAAAGCTATCTCGTTGAGTGATTAGAAGTAGTTAAAGTCTACGGAAAGCTATGTGTCGGCAGGCGAGGAAAAGTCCGTCTGTACGGAAATCTTTTGATCTGTTAAATCCTTCAATTGAAGCTTACCCTTGAAATGGAACATAATCGTATATTTAGAATATAGATTATTTTATCATTTTAAAACTCATATTTGAAGCATAACTACACAATACGAAACCATGGTATATTTTTTTTATGCATGTGGCAAGACACTTGTCAATTTTTTTTCTTTCTCTTAACTAAAATACGTATTATTCTAAAGAGAGGTCGGCCGGTCATAAACTATATTTTTATGTTAGAGCGTCCACTTGAACGCTATGGGAACGATGGCTAAATCGAATTCTTGGGATATTCTATTTTTAAACACATGTATGCAAAAGACTGTTATGATGCTAATATTATTTACGTGAACGAGTGCAATATTACATATAACAATATATTGAGAATGTAATCATATTTGATAGGGAATAGTATCATGATAAAGATGGTGGATTTTGATTATAATTAAGGCGTCTTGTTACGCCACACACGTTTGTAGGTTCATGCGAGTTTGACTCCATGGAATGATTAATCTTCGGATTAATCTAATAATTGGCACAAAGCATTACAAAATTACGACAAAATAGAATTCTATAAAAAATAAATAAGAGCTCATCTTCACGACGAAAGCGCAAACACAGTATGTTTATACATACGTGCATGACCAGCTGGTTTATTATTGGTTTACTATTTAGTTACTGTATATTTGGTTTACTGTATTTTATATACTATTGTACTGCATGATTGATATTCTGTAGAATATAATCATAATTGATTATATTGCATGAAGGCATGTTATATCTGAATGTAAACATGAGCTTAAAATTAACTTGCACTGAATCCCTTTGTTGACATTGTAAAAAATCCTATGATAAAAAAAAGGACGCAAGCGTCCCCGCTCCCGCGCGGAGTTCGCACTGGTATAAAAGGAAATCGGCTGGTTTGCGGGGAACACAGAGTTTGGTTCGATTAGTAGAAGCGCACAGACCATGCAACGGTTTCATTAAATTATTCTAGCCGTATTACGCCAGTGTAATTTGTGAGAAAGTGGCAAAAGTTCGGTGTGCGGAAACTGTGTCGGAACAACGCGCTTTCTGAATTATTTCGGAAGGTTCCTAATTATTTATATACCTATTCCAATACACACAAATACCAAACATCCTTGAGACGTAGTGTTGATAAGTTCTTGTAGGTAAAGATTGCTTTAAATTTCGGGGCTGAGACTGGCCTTCGAAAGCGTCTCAATACCTTATCCTGGTCACCTAGGTTTCCGTGGTTTCGTTGTAGGAGAGTCTAAACGAAATCACTTCCCATTACCTTAGCTAGTTCACATTGTTGCTTTACACAATTCACAACACACACACACACATATAGCTGCAAACTTACCTATTAAGTTGGTAAGTCTTAATAGACCTAAGGTAAACACTAGGGCTCCTAGCTAGGTCTAGTTAGTTTTTCTGTTGCTACAGACATAGATTGTAGGAATTCTATAAGAATTATAGGTGTGCACTTGTACATTAAGTTTGAAGTGAATCTGTTACGTTATCTTTGTGTTGATATAATAACTTGGTATACGTAAATTATATCTTGGTTAAGTATAATACACAACTTGTATAGAGATTGAGTTGGGGTTTGTCATTTCCACATTTGACTGTAGCTGGAAAAAAATTGCAGTTGAATTATTAATGCGAAAGGCTTTATTTAGTGAGATCTTATTTAACAGCATACGTGCTAAAGTGAACTATTTATGTCCTATTAGAATTACATTAGTAATTCATATATTATACTAGATCTCATCATTTATACCATACTGAGGCCTAAAATAGTAAAGTCATACATTTATCACCAACTGTTAGGATTCAATTCTGTGGCTCCTGGATCATTTTGATACAGTATTAGAGCAACTCTGATTGAAGATACCATATTATTACCAATCAGAGCAGTTTGTAAAGTGTAGCGGTCCATAAACCTGCCAAAACTTATCAAATTAATTATATATTCATTAGTAAATTACAGTCATTACAGCCGTGAAGGCATAATATCTCTTTTCATTGTTGAAATAATATTATATCACATTCAATCATTATTCTAATTGTTTTGGCATCGTTCATGAGATTCGTGAGGCGTTAAAGGGCTACTACATTTTATACTGGAACCAGAAGCCGATAACTGAAGGATTACAGTATACAGTGGAGTTTAGTGGAGGTTTTACAAACTGAATTAAATTAACTGTGACGAAGTGGAGGAGAGCCTTGATCTTTTGATCAACGCTATCAGTTCTTCGGAATTGATCATAATCTCGCTCTTCGGGGCTTGAGATTCTTAGTCTCGCTCTTCGGGGCTTGAGACATTTAATTGATCCGGATCACATATCACAAATCATATATGATATCTTCGACATCAAAGGCCTATATAAAATATACAGCTGAAAAGATGCCACAAAGTTCAAACTATCAAAGACCTATATTGAATCTAATTTATATCTCATTTGAATAAAATATAAATCCACAGTCTTATCATCATACTATTCCGAACAGATAAAAACTAAGTTAGAATAACGATTTAAACTGTAGTGTCAGGATTATTAAAGTAATGAATGATAGATATTGGGTCGGGGTTTAAAGATTAGGTAAATAGACGATCACAGCTATAAGTATCGTGGGATTACCCCGGTAGTTCCCGTTACACCCTTTGCTTCGTTTCTTTAAATCTAATACATTGATCATTGCTAGGATTTTGTTATAATATCTTTTGATTTATATTGTCTGTAGGATTTGACTTACCTTTGTTAAAATGATTGATTTGCATTAACCTATTTTGTGTATTCAGAATATATTAGTACCATCTATACGTGTATAAAATAGAGGAATTCATTTAATTTTTTTCGAGACTGTTCGAGACTCGATCAAGATCAATTTTTCGATACTACTTACAACTTTGATATTAGGTACACAATATCAAACTACAATAAATTGAATATTAAATAATTTATACTATTCCCATGGTTCAGAGACGTAATGATCACAAAAAGTCATTTTTGTGATGATTACCGTATCTACTAGACAGATTACTGTAATGTACCTTAAGTTCAATAACCACTCATAAAAAGTAATGAAACTTATGGAATCATAGAAACTTTCATACATATTATAAACTTTTTCATTAGCTACTTCGTTTCGTTGAGTACATTAGGTCGAACTTTTTTATCTTCATTCGAAATAAGAGCAAAGTTTGTTGTGTGAGCCAGCAGTTTGATGTACGAGTAAGTTGCCAACTGGAAAAATATCGTTTGATTCCATTTATGGATACGTCACGCGAATGTGTAGGCTTAACTCTGAGAAATTCATATGATTTTGACAATTAACTACTTCGGAATTAAGGTGTAGAAAGTTTCGTAGCTAAGTTACCAAGTCATCGAGTGTATGAAGCGAAGTGAACAAGTCATCATCATTGTGCAAATCTTGCGCTTTGGAGCCAGAGGTTGAATAATCTGTGGACTATTTCCGTGTCGGTTATTTTTGTACATACAGTACAGCTGTTACAGAAAACATAAACATGCATTTAATGTGACAGCACTATTAATCATTAGTACATACATACATACATATAATCACGCCTTTATCCGTATTCTGGGCACTATTGTTGACCCGAGCCATGCGTCTGAGGCTGAGTTTGGGCTGCATATATGATCTGTATCTGTATCTGTCTGATGTTAAACAGCCCTATACCTTTGTCGCCTAGTACGACACCGCATGGGAAGAGATGGGGTGGCCCTAATTCTACTTTGCTGGGAACCACGATTTATCATTAGAGACCATTCATACTCACATACAGAAATGTTTTCACTTTCATATGATATATCAAAGGACTCACTGAATGCACTTATTTGCCGCAAGAGTAAATCACTGGTCAACATCATTATGAATATGTATTATGTTGCGTCTGTCCAATCCAATTATATGTTGTGTGTTCATATAGTATATTGTATCTATATAGACATCTTCAGATGAATACTAATATTATCTAATCATATTCTGTCCTCCGTGTATTATCTATGTGGTAAGAAAAAGGTAGATAATTTGTTACAAAATGTAAAGTTTTAAACTTGTTTTAAAAGACTACACATTTCATTAATTGTGGTTATCGAAAGAGCATTTATGCGTTTGATGAGCTTAAAAACAGTGTATTCTTGAGCAAAAGTATCTCTCATCGTCAACAGAAATACCATGCACTCAAAAAAAAAAGATTAAATGAAAATGATCATTATTAAACACAAAATATTTATTCAGGTAAATGATTTTATAAGTTCTGCAGGCTGCAGTTGGCACACGTCCTCGTTTCAATCTCGTTTTTTTATGCAGTCAGTGGGAAGACCAAAAGCTTATCCTGCTTCATCTTTTACATTGACGGCACAGAAACTCTCTGTGCTTATAGGATTGGTTGCGCGAGTGTGACTCCCTTGGTTTTGCACTTTCCTTCAGATGGGCCGTGTGCTTATCTGCCACCTAAGTGGTATTAAAAACGTCCATAAGCCACGGTAACCGCTTCCCATCAGGTGGACCATGTGCTTGTCTACCACGTAAGTGGTATAAAAAAGGATAGTTGTAAAAAAAATTGGGCTTTTAAATCCTAAAAGCGTTTTTTGATTGTTCTCAATCGTTGACAGATAGCGCCACGGACCTTAACTGCTTCCAATCACGTAACAAAATAGTTTTGCCCTTAACCTTAGCTTTCCCTCAGAGACGAATAATCAGGATAATGCGTTTAAATACGCCATTTAACTGTTTATATCTAATCAAGACCAGCACGCATCCCAATTATAATGCGTAATTATGTACGTTTTCGGCAGAGTAGAATTTGGACTACCCTATCTCTTCCCATGCGGTGCCGTACAAGGCGACTAAGGGATAAGACTGTTTAACATCAGACAGATATATACAGTCCAGACTAGAGATGCATGGCTCGAGGCAACAATAGTGCCGAGAAAACGGCAATAGGCTCACCCCCTATTACGTGGGACCGAATACAATGATGGTGAAATGTGGGTGTTAATTCACCTCTGCCTAACCCTCTGGGGATAAAGGCGTGATTATATGTATGTATGTAATCATGTGCGTATAACAAATACTTGAACCTTATAGGGATGATATTTTTACAAAGAAGGTTGTTATGAGGTTGCAGGCAAACATTCTCAAAGTTTTAAAACAACAAGGCGTTTGTAAACTACAATTTTATCTGAAGTTTAATAACGGCATTTATGACACACGACATAATCAAATTTGAGATGAAAAGGGTCTAATGTATAGTACCTTCGGTCAATTTAAATGGTATTCCTCGCTCCTTTTACGACGTTTTTTAAGCAGTGAAGGAATTTATTTATCTTAAATCAAGTAACATTTTAAGCTTACAGTATGACCTTAGTCCTTCTTCAGTGACGCTTGTTAGCGTTGTATCTGATAGTATTTTCTATTCGCATTCTTACCCATTTCGGGAAAGACCTGTTTGGTTCAGGTTTTTAGCAAGATTTTTGCGCTTAATATTAAATGTTTTGTGGCCCGGCATTTTGCTGAGTCCTGTTGTCAATAAAATGTACTAATTTAACGTTATGACTGCATAGATCGTTACTGGGAGGTCAGAGCGCGAAGGCATTCCACTTGAGAGGGGTAAAGCTATTCAATTACAGTTCGTTTGTCATTGCACCGTTACAATGACTACACTTGGAATATTCTAGTCATAAAACAGGGCCATTAAACACAGACATTTCATTAATTTGAGTTATTTAATTAAAATATTGAAGTATCGACTTCAATTTGTTTTAAATGCGTGCCTGAATTAAAGACTATGTGGACTTATTTTAATTAGTACATATACCAATGAATTCTATGTGATATTTTACATGGATATTTAAAAAAATAGTCTCGTGTGAGGCACTAATTAGGCACTAGAAACGCGCAACTTCTCCTAGCTGTCATACATGTGAAGTTCAAAATAATAGTATAAAACACAAAAAGCATGCTTTAATACTCGTAGAAGTCTATAGGCAGGGAATTCATCCTCACACATTGCGACCTGAGACGGTGCGCACTTTGCGTTATGAAAGAAACTTCATCCCACGCACACTCAAGCTGTGGAATGACCTTCCTGCTGCGGTTTTCCCAAGCACCTATAATATGGGGTTCTTCAAGAGTGGTATCAGAAGGTTTCTTCATGGTCGGCGGCTGCTCATGATCACGACTGTTTGCATGGTAGAAAAATTCAATGTAACTGTGAATATATTGGCAAAGTATCTCAAATCACATACCTAGGAGTAACAATAGTGTGTGACAAGCTTCGTGCCATTCTGGCAAAATTCTCCCATACTTAAATATAAAATACCATTCCCTACTTTGCTTTATATGTATACAGCCCTAGCAGAGAGTATTATACTATACGGGCACGTAGAATATACTCCCTACAACTTCGTCTGTTAAAATCTATTGTGCCTAAAAATGTTCGAATTCAGTTTACATATGATGATGAAAAACTATTTGAATATTGTAAAATAATACCTGTTAATGCAAAGGTAAAAATGATGCTTTCGATAGAAAACTATTTTAAATACCATAATAATGTAATACACCCCATCATGACACGTCAAATTGTAAAGAAAAGGATAATTACCAAAACAGCCAACAACTACTACGGCAGGCGAACTACGGACTACCTACCACCTAGACTAATAAGCGAGATACCATTAGAAACCAGGAGTAAAATAGATTCACTCAACATAAAACGACTAGTCAAAAACATGTACCTACCTACCCATCAAAAGTAAACAATATTTGAACATGAACCAAGACAAAATATTTAATCTATAAATAAAATATAAAATTGTTCATACCTATAAAATAAAAACTATACTATATATAAATTGTTGCAAACCAATCATTCTGTATCCAGAGTGCGTCTATTAGCGAACGCGTGCAAGTAGGTGCAAATAGCAGCGTTGCATCTACTGTAAACAACAGCCGGTTTACACTCAAAAGACTACACCTACCTACTCTGCACTTACTATTTCTTGTCACCGGCGAAACTTATTTATATTTTTGTTTGATATGTATTTATAATTATAATTTTTGTTGCTTATATAAATTAAATTTAATGTACACTCACACCCAAGATAAACCTATGCGGGGTTTATGGGTGCTTCTATGAGATGAACTAATGTAATAATATGGAAAAAAAAAAGTGTAACACCCCTGGTAAATAAACAAATAAATAAACAAATTTTATTTCTCACCAACAACCAAATTACAAAATATAGTGTTTGCACAAATTTAGGTAAACATAGTCTGGTTGTGGATCGCTGGTGCCTGTTGTAGGTAATAAATTACCTGTATCACTGGTCACCAGGATTCCACTGTAACACAAATAGTATGTTGTGCTCAAAAAATAAATTACAGAATAATCGGTTTTGGTTCAAATTATGCTATCGTTCATAATATATTAAGCATGCTATGTGTGTGTGTGTGTGTGTGTGTGTTTATATGATTAATGATAAGATGATTAGAGGTTCACAAACAAGCAGTCACTTTAAGACTTTCCGTAATTCTTCTGTGGTAGAATATGTTTTTTTTTTTTTTTTTTTTTTATATAGGACACGTCAATTGGACTTCGCCTTGCCTGATGGTAAGCTGAAGGCAAAATCCCAGAAAAGAGGGTCACCATTACTTACACATACCTTGTGACAATGGTGACACTCAGCTTGACGGCCTTATCATATGCTTTTTCACGCCCCGCTTAAAGGACCCGGGACTGTAGGAAGAAGGAAACACGTGAGCTGGTAATGAATTCCAGGCCTTAATGGTGCGACAGAGGAAAGAGTCTCCGAACCGCTTGGTTCTTGATCGGATGTTTTGCACCGTGTGCGAATGACATTTAAGACCTGCACGCGTTGTCCTGTGTAGGAAAGGGGAGGGTGGGACTAATTGGAAGAGCTCATCAGAACACTCACCATGGTACAGACGGTAAAATACAGCCATGGACGCAACATCTCTACGCAGCTGTAAAGGTTCTAGGGTGTTCGTGATCTCGGGATTCCCAATGATGCGGACCGCACGTCGCTGCAACCTGTCGAGAGCATCTAGTAAGTACTTTGCTGAACCATCCCAGAGATGCGAGCAGTACTCCACACAGGAGCGAATTTGTGTCTTGTATAGAAGACACCGCTGCTCCGGCGTGAAAAATCGTCTCACTCTGTTCAGGACTCCGAGTTTTCGTGAGGCTGTTTTGATGATGCTTTCGATGTAGTTTTTGTTATTCAGGTTGCAGCGAACATCCATACCTAGGATATTGAGATTGTCCTGCAGCGGCAGTGGCGTGCTCTGAAGAGTGGGGAGGGGAAGGAAAGAAGATACTTTTGCTGTAAACGCACATGCCTGCGTCTTCTTGGCATTGAACTCAACCAGGTTCTCAGAGCCCCATTGAGAAATGTGACTCAGGACCCCGTCAAGCTCACTGACAAGAAGCTGCCTTTTCTCTGCGATATCTGACTGCTTGGCCGCTGGATGTCCATGATAACTCCCATGTAAAGTGCTATCGTCTGCATAACAATGAACATTGCCGGTAGACAGCATGTCGCTGATATGCAGAAGAAAGAGAGTGGGTGATAAGACGGACCCCTGGGGCACGCCAGCATTAACCTGCAGAAACTCCGAAGCTCGTCCGTCACAAAGGACGCGAATACGGCGCCCCTGCAGGAAGCTAGCAACCCAGTTGCACAGCCTAGAAGGCAGACCAAAGGCAGGTAGCTTAGAAAGAAGCGATTTGTGCCAGACTCTATCGAAAGCTTTGGCGATGTCAAGACTAATTGCCAGTGACTCGCCGTGCTTGTCCATAGCCTCACCCCAAAGATGGGTAACGTATGCTAGAAGATCACCCGTTGACCGTTTCGGCCTGAAGCCATATTGCCGGTCATTAATTAAGGAGTGATCCTCTAGGTGCCGCATGAGCTGTTTGTTAATTATGTGCTCGAACACTTTGCACAGCACTGAGGTGACGGCTATGGGTCGATAGTTGGCTGGCTCCGAGCGATCCCCCTTCTTGGGAATCGGCTGAACATTCGCCTCTTTCCAAGGCAAAGGCACTGTACCCGAACTGTAGGATAGCCGGTACAGGCGCGTAAGCATTGGAGACAACTCCGCTGCACATTTTTTCAAAACTACCGCTGGAATACCATCCGGACCACTGGCTTTCCGGACATCGAGTGATTGCAGCACTGCACGGACATCGCGTTGCCTGATATGGATATCAGGCATCGCGTGGTCACTGTCGGGTAGTGTTGGTGGCTGCGTACCACAATCATCGATTCGGGAGTTGGCCGCAAAGAGATTAGCCAGCAGATTTGCCTTCTCTTGCGGCTCATGGGCCAGGGATCCATCAGGGTTACGCAGCGGAGGCAGCGAAGGCTGACAGAAGTTGGCTTGCACGGCCTTAGCCAGTCGCCAGTAGCCACGGCTTCCCGTGGGATGCATCACTAGCTCTTGACCAAGCCGCGCTATGCGCAGGGCATCCGCTCTGACATAGGCCCTTCTACAGACCTTTGTGGCTCTGTTGTACGCCGCCTTGAAGTGGCCCAGATTGGGATGGCGCGTGGCGCGCGCCCTTACCCAAGCGCGGTACGCAGACTGTTTTTGTTCAACAGCTTCTGCGCACTCGCGCCCGAACCATGTATGAGATATAGTATTCCATACCCAGACCGATCTCACCGGCGACAGCAGTAGCACAATCCGATGGGTTCTTACCTTCAAAGCAGCGCTCAACCCACGGGATGGACGCAAAATAGTCACGAAGTCCATCCCAGTCCGCTGACGAGTAGTGCCAGAGACGCCGCTTCCCCTGCATGGGTCGTGGGGGCGCTATAATAGGCACCGTGGAACAGACCAGGCAGTGGTCAGAGTTGCCTAACGCGGCTCGCACCGATACACTGTACCGGTCCGGATCACTCGTCAGCAGAAGGTCTAGCAGAGAAGGTGCTTGGCCTGACCTTCTTGGTATCCTAGTGACCTCGTGCACCAATTGGGTCAGGCCGTGCGCCAGAGCAAATGCGTGGGCGGCTCTTCCCGCATGGTCTGTTTTGGAGGAGCCCAACCAGATCTCGTGGTGGGCGTTAAAATCCCCCAAAAATACCATTTCGGCATTCGGAAATCGCTCCTGCGCATCATCTGCCGCCTGACTCAGATATTCAAAGAGTCGAGTTGTCTCAGCATCTCCTGTATGGGAACGGTAGAGGCACACATAGATCTGACTCGTAGGGCCATGGTCTACGTGTACCCAAAGGACGGAGAAGGATGGGTCCTCTAGGCAGCGCAAACGGCGACTGCAAACATCCGCCCTAACAAACACGCACACCCCGGCTTTTGCACGAAAACTTTCCTCAAGAATATAGCCAGGGTAGAGCAAGTAGGTCGTGTCGTCAGGGCGGTGTATTTGCGTCTCCGTTAGAAAAAACATGGCAGGTTTCGCCGTCTCTAGGTGTTGGTGGACGGCGTTGAGGTTTGCATGGAGCCCACAGATGTTAGTGGACTCCACCTCAAATAGCAAGCTTTTGGGAGTGTGACGAGCCGCTGTGTTGCCTTTTTCTGTAAATTGCGCTGCCATGAGTTTGGGTGGGAGAAGGCGTGAAAAAAGAAGTGATTGCCGCCGCAGCACCGTGTGACAAAGCGCGGGATATTGGTTTTATCTATGAATGTGAGGCATGGCGAGAGCCGATGCGCCGAACGGAAGGGCCCCCGTACCCCCCCGAGTATGGTCGCCGGGCTCCCAAATCCGGTCACCAACCGGCACGACGAACCATATCGGGATTATGCGCGGCCTGGTGAGGCAGTCTCCCAAGGTGGTTAACCCCAGTTGGGCCCCTGTACTATACCGCGGGCGGCCAGCGGCACCACCGTTTCTACAGGTCTCCCTGTTCGGCGCATCGCCCCGCGCCATCCCCACTAGACTACGCCAAGACCCACTGGTCCCACTAGTGCTGCGACAACCACCACCTCTGCCCGGCTATGCACATGCTGACCCCTGAACACAATACAACCGAGATTGAATTGCTATGGAGGGTTTTTCGCAATAGTGCACGGTGGTACCTACCCGGTCGAAACTTGAGACAAATTTGTGCCACCAAGTTTCTACCACCAGTAAAATATGTCTGACAAAGAAGCCATTCGTGGAGTATAGTTTTGCTCTTGTACACATTTAGACCATAAAGACATAAGATTTTATGAAGTTTATTATAAAGGTACGGTCCCAGAAAAATAAAGAATTTTTGGCCAAATGATGTCCTGACCCTCGAGGAGACAGCTACAAGATGATTGCGGCGAGTAGTGTCTGTCCTAAACTCTGTTAAAGAGTGCTGTTTGATTACAGTAGCCAGAACAAAGAGCTGTCTGACGGTCAGTACTTGGCAGTATTCATAAAGCTTAGTTGTAGGACACAGGCGAGGCTTAAAACAACAAACCTTCAAAACAGCCCTCTGAGCACGCTCCAAT
Organism: Eilema griseolum; assembly: GCA_963662185.1. NCBI lineage: Eukaryota > Metazoa > Arthropoda > Insecta > Lepidoptera > Erebidae > Eilema > Eilema griseolum. The sequence continues at coordinate 18,084,618 of OY759248.1, read as the reverse complement.
ACGAGGAACGGAGTCTTATCAGCGCCACCCCATGTTGTGATGCAGTAACTTAAAATAGATTGGCATATCGCGAGATACCATCTTCATCACGTTCGGGTCAGCTGAGTAACGTAATTGCCGAAAGATGTAAATAAGTTTGCGCACCCGACCCGTTAAGTAGTCAATATGTGGTTTGAAGGTAAAATTTTGGTCAAGCACAATTCCCAAATATTTAATGGATGAAACTCTATCAATGATGCAGCGGGCACCAGCCAAGAGCCGGCCGTCAACTGGTAAAGCAGTGATTTGTAACGAGTTATCTGGGGGCACGTCAAAGTTGCGAATTGTAAAATGAATAACCTTAGTTTTAGTCACGTTTAAAGTTAATAGGTTTTCCCTAAGCCATTGGGTAACGATATTAAATCCGTTTTGTGCCAAATCGTACGTCCCAGTCAAGGTATCGGAAGAAAACACCAGTGCTGTGTCATCAGCATAAGAAAATATTTGTCCGTTGGCAAGTTCAAGATTACATAGGTCGTTTACGTAAATTAAAAACAGGCTTGGGCCTAGAACACTCCCCTGAGGAACGCCATACTCAATGGAAGTTTCAGGACTTGCATAAAGACCAATCTTAACATACTGGGATCTACCAGTAAGATAACTCTGGAACAAAGATAGTTGATTTCCTCTCACACCCAATGATTCAAGCTTAGACAGCAAGATGGGAATCGAAACCGTATCGAATGCTTTCGCAAGATCCAGTTTCTTAACTATGTGATCCACTAAGTTGTGTACAGCATCGGCGGTGGAGCAACTCCTCCTAAATCCATACTGGTTCACAGATAGAATGTTACGCGATTCTAAGTACTCGATAAGCCTGAAATTAATAATTTTTTCTAGTACCTTAGACATCGCAGGCAAAACTGATATAGGTAGGTCTATAGTTTTCAACACGATTACGATCACCCGATTTAAAGATAGGATGAAAAATGGCTCTTTTAAAGGCAGTGGGAAATATGCCCATGTTCAAGCATAAGTTACATATGTATGTAAGAGGTGGTACAATTATGGTCCTGTGCTTTTTCAAGAACCCAGATGTGATTCCATCCCAGCCAGAAGCACTGCTATTTTTCAATGACATGAGAACACGCTCGACTTCAGATGCATCAGTGCTAAACAGTACAAAACTGTCAGCACTGGGGCACAAGTGATTATTCGTACGGTCTAACCTAGGAAAATTACTGTGGTGTATTTTTTCTACCAGTTGCCTGCCAATGCTAGAAAAATAGGAGTTTACACCCTCGACACACAATTGTTTGTCATCCTGTAGACTTAGAAGGTCATCAGCCGGGGACTTTGCCTTAGCGGTACTGGTAACACACTGAACAACCTTCCACACCTGTTTGGAATTGCTACCAGCTTTTTCAAATTCGAGCTTTTCAAATGCAATTCTAGTTCTGCGCAACAAGTTGACACAAAAATTACGATATCGCCTATTAGATAGTACTATTATTTCATTTGTTGGTTCTTTCTTCATTTGTTTGTAAAGATTGTCTCTATGACGCATACACCTCAGTAACCCTGGGGTAATCCAGGGTTTGATAGGTCTTTTCCTTCGTGATAATTTTATGGTTTTGCTGTTAGTAGAGATAGCATGAAGAATAGGCTCATACAGACGCGTTAAGGCGAGATTAGGATCCTCAGCCGCGTAGACAGACTCAAAGCTTATGCCCAGCAAATCACTTGTCAGTTTGTCTTCGTCAATTTTTGTTATAGAATTTCGCAAAATAGATTTTTCCTTTTCAATGACAACGCACCAACAACTACGAAGTGGTCGGTGACGGTTGACTCAACCACCAGTATCCGAACAGGTAGTCGAGATTTCAAATTCAAGTGATCAAGACACGTCAGGCGATCATGAGTCAGAAACGTATGACCTAAGAAAAGTCCATGTTGGGTCAGGACATCCATGTACTCAATTGAGTATTGATCCAATTGACCATCGGCAATATCAATGTTAATGTCGCCCACAAGAATTATATTACTGTACGCCCCAACCCCACGTAGCAGGCTGTCCAGTGATTGAATGAATCTTGTGGGATCCCTGAAGGCGAAAGGTCTATAAACGGCAATAATAGCCAAATCAGCACCCACTGTAACCAATAGACAGCTTGAGTCCTGTAAAGCGGGTTCTGTGACTGTCACATGAGACAGTGTTGTCTTACTATACACTACCACTCCATCGTTCTGATTATGCGTGATTAAAGTTAGATGAAAATTGTATCCATCCAGTGTAGGAATAACAGGATTCTGTGATAGCCGGCACTCACTTAGAATAATAATATCAGGATAATTGCCAATTCTTTGAATTAAGGGCAGCGGTAACACTATCCTGAATGTATTTGCAAGTAGGTTTGATTGTCGGTACATCAACCATGCGTGCATGGTTCATGTGCTGACAAACATACAAATGACTCAGAGGCAGAGCATGTTTTATTAAAATGTAAATTTAATTGTAATTTAAACTATTATTAGATAGCTACTAAAATACACTAAAATAAAATAAACATAAAAATTACATACATAATGCGTCATGAAATTCCTCCGCATCCTCACCGACCGGTAACGTACCCAGAAGGCTGGCAGCATTGCCACGTTGAATGGCAATGCTTATCCTCTGTGCAAGATAATAACCAGCCTTCTGGTCACGCGTAGCGTCGATCAGCTGCTTTGCCAAGTCTTTATATAGAGACCGAGCACTTGGACCCCATGTCCCTAGCGTTTCAACCCCAAACGGCTCAAAAACATAATCACCTGACAGGTTACAGTATTTGCGCCGTTTGAGGTTTTCCGCAGATGCAGCAGCAGCACCGGCACACCCTGCTGCGTGCTTGAAAGATGTGAAGGCGCAAGAGTGTCGACGCACGTAGCGTCCCACACCAAAGGTCTACCCATCTTCCAAGGTAGCAACGACATACCATCCGGTCTCTTGCCATCGCTACGCACCAGCCCTTTAGGTTCACGAATGGCTGGCACGCCAGCGGTAACTAGAGCACGGCGGATAATGTCGTTGATGCAGGCGTGTCGCGGTATACGCCCAGCGCTTCTGCAGCATGAAAGGCCATGGTGCCCAAGACTGTCGACAGCTTCACCGCAGTGGCAATGATGCGGAGAAATGCACGGCGCTCCTAAGCGAAGGCAAGTGGCAAGGCGGAAAGTAGTATCGTCCAACATAGTACCTATGTTGGGCGATGGAAGTGCCTGAATCCAGAGGCCTGACTCCCATTCCCCCACAGCCAGAAGGCGCGCACGTTCTGTAACATGGGAAGATGTGTGTATTAAGGTATCTCTTACCAGCCTGCAGAGCGGCGCATCCCATTGTCTCTGGGAGAAAGGGTTACCAGGCAACTCAGTGTTGGGACAAGCAGCCTTCCAAGCATTAATAGCATCGGACTTACATGACACCTCAGAGTTAACCTGTGTGTTTATGAGAATTTTCCTGGTTAACTCCTCAGTGCTGTGCACCGACGACAGAAATGCTGGAAGGCTAACGTCTGAAATTTTGCGAACGCCGAGACCACCCAAGCGAACTGGTAAGGACGCTTGGAGCCAGGCTCGGTCATTCAAGGCCACATTTAAAATTGTACTGAGTGTGTTTTGCAGAATGTTGTAAATTTTTGTCAAAAGTGTCAAATGTTGCCAAAACTGGGATGCCCGAAGTGCATGGGTAAAATTAGGGACAAAAAGGCAAAACCGAAGTATAGTAAAGGCGGAATGAACACTTATTTTTTAGTGTATTTTAGTAGCTATCTAATAATAGTTTTAGTTTTAATTTTTATTATAAATATAATTTATAATGAATTGTAATTTTGATATTTCATTCGGAATAAATTTAATTGAAATTGATTTTATTGTAATTTTCTTTGACATTTTCATCTGTAATTGAATTAATTAAATTGTAATTTTTCGTTGACATTTTATATTATATTGCAATTTTTATTTTGATTTTAATTGAATTAATTCCAGAATTTTCTTAAATTATTATACATACTAACATAGATTTATATAAGTCAATTGTTACTAACACATTGAGTCTTGTTGCTCGAAATAAAGAAATTTATTATTCTTATTATTATATTATTATAAAGATAGAAGTCCAGAAAAGTTCGCATTAATGCTACGTATATTCTGAGACATTAACGTGATTGTACCTGACACCGTCAGCAGCTCAGAACACTCCTCGGCACTGCACTGAACAGCCTCACAGAAAGTCATGTTAGTAAGGTCAGACAACAAGTTATTAATCGCCGCGAAATTTAGTTGAAATAATCCTAAAAGTGCAAACACCATGTGTCCATATATTACCCAACGATATGTAACATGTTCGGAGTCGGAGACTCGGAACAGGGATGCATCCGCTAAGTACCATTTTGGCCAGTGGAACGTTACTAGAGTACCAAGAGGGCGAACACAAACATATATTTGCAGAGCATATCATTATCATGACTATAAACTTTGAATCATTGTAACGGTAAGAGGTTGTAAGTAGTTTAATTGTAGATAAAAGTATATTATGTGACTGAGTGTAGCGAGTACGGTGTGGATATTGTGCAATGTGTGTAGAAACATATTTGTGAACAAAGAAAGTAGGTATACGTAAACACAGGTTGTTAAAGGTTAGTACCCATTGAAAAAATAACATTATGAGGTTGAATATTTTAACATCACAAGTATCCAGTGTTTTAAAGCTGTTTCGAATTTGATATTTGTGTGAAATGTAGACCTGTCTTTGAGTGTAATGAAAGTTGATTGAGTTACAGATGGAAACATTAGAAACGCGTGTGTAGTTGTAATATTTGTTTACATTATTATTAGGGTCTGTGAGAAAGATATTAACAAAGATTCTACAATGACGTGAGACAATAATCACCATAATAAATGATATCCTGGATATTAATAACATTAACATGCAATATAACAACAAAGACTCTAAACCTACTAAACAGTATAATCGTAAGTTTTCAATGACACTTGCCGATTCCAGTCATTTTTGTAGTTTCAATTGATGAATCTGATCTTCACTTCTTATGGTAATAAATGGTGATTGGTCATCCTTTCTAACATACACCTTCCCATAAGCTGTCCAGCAGTATTTGTATAGACCAGATCGGGTTAAGTCACGAGCGAGGAAGTACAGTCGGGACCCCCTTGGGGTCAGATGTTCTGAGAGGAAGATAGGAGTATTCTCATTTGTTGTTAGACCTAGGTGTTTACAGGAAAGTCTTGACCTGTGCTTGATGTTGTAAGCCTTGCTCATTTTCAAAACTTGTGCCTTTAAAAAAGTTGAACCAGTTTCCACCACTATCGGTGCACTGCGTTGTTCGTTTTCCTTACTATGAGATCTGTATATATCTTTTATATCTGACTTATTGACAGTGCAGTCCATATTACGGGTGAGACACAAAACCATATCAATGAGATCTTCCTTAATTTCATTGCTTCTCCTGGGTACATTTTTCAAGACGAAGTTGGATTTGCGGTTACTTATCTGTAAATCCTCGATTCTAGTCTCAAGCGAAGCAATACACAATTTGTCTTCCTTGGCTTGCCTCTCTAACAAATTAATTTTTTTATGGAGCTCCTCATTCTGCCCGGCTAAGAACGAAATAGAGTTTTCAATGCTGACGTTGGACTGTTGAATTTCTTTAAGGGTAATGTAAATTTGTTGTACCTGACTTCCGTGTTGTTCCGTGAAGATATTCAACATTTGTCGCATTTCTCGCTTAAACTCCTCCAGCTGTTCACAGATTGAGTCATCTCTATCAACCCAAGTTCTCTTGCGCGTCAGTACATAATTGGGAGGCGTCCTGTTGGTCTTGCTACTTTTCCCCATCATGCTAATATCCGTATCCGACAAAGATTTGTCTGTATTAGGTGTTTTTAATTTAAGATTTTCATCTTGTCTGCTATTTGAGGGCGGTGATCGTGCAACTTTAGACATGTTGTTATTTGCTTCTATGACTCTCACAAACTCACGCTACTGTAAGTTGCGTATTATATAAATTAAAAAAAAAAAGAAACACAAAGAGGAAGAAAACAATCATTGTAAAAACAACTTGAACTGTGTTGGGTTCGAACTCAGGCCTTAGTGATCGCTAATCGCAGTCTTAACTGATCACGCCACAAAGCAGACTTGATATAATTCTAAATTGCAGATCAGTTGCTACGTTGGATTAATCTACCTCGAGTCATTGGGTGATCTATGACCATATTTGGTAATTTGTGTACAGATATTTCAATCCACGAAGACGCGCCCCACTTGTTTTCGGTTGAGGGGATTGCGGGGTAGTAAAATCTATGTTGCGAAATTCCAGACTCATTACGAAAGTTGCTCCACTTAATTTTTTTTTGAAATGTCGAAAAAATCTCAGCGTATTGTACTTAAAAGCCAGGTATGTAAATGACTGTTTATAATTTTATAGTTATTAAAACACATGAAATAAATAAAGGATTTTTTATAAATAAGTAAAAATATATATATTTTTTTTATTTTAGGCGAGAGAAATTATTTCTAAAGTTTATGATTTCATGAAAAAAGAAGCAAGTAACAAATATGCAGAAAAACTCACTGATGCACGATGGAGAACCGCACAGGCTGCTGGAGTTTCTGAAAGCACAGTGACTAGAATTCTACGCGAAAGAAAGGAATATACTGATACAATGCAGCCTATTACAGCTCCTACTATAGAATCCAATATAACTATGGAGACGGATGGTATAGTTCCCATAGTCCCAAGTGTGGAGCGTACAACAGAGCTGACTACGGAAGTGGATACTGAGTGTGAAAATGAAACGAGCACGTCGCATTCTAATTTAGTGGACAGAAGTGCTACTATTTTTACATCACCTATGAAGAAGAGAAGGGTAAGACCACGAAAAATTAATTTTGACGAATTTGATATAGGTGTAATCCGAAGAACCATTCACAATTATCATATAGAACATCGTCAATTTCCAACATTAACACGACTTAATATTGTTTTAAAAGACCGCATACAATTTGATGGATGTTTAACAACCCTAAAGACATTGTTACTTAAACTTGGTTATAAATGGAGAAAAACTGAGAATAACAGGAAGGTGCTAACCGAAAAACATGATATGCAGATGTTAAGATTGAAATATTTAAAACAAGTAAAGTCTTTTCGTAATGCAGGTAGACCTATAGTCTACACAGACGAATCATATATTCATACCAATCACGTGCAAAAAAAATCTTGGGCCGAAAAAGATTCTAATACAGCAATAAAACAAAATTTATCAAAAGGAGTGCGCATAATTATAGTACATGGTGGAAGTGCAGAGGGTTTCGTTCCAAATGCATTGTTGACATATAGAGCAGAGATCAAATCTGGAGACTACCACGATAACATGAACACAGAAAATTACTTAAAGTGGCTTAAGGAGAAACTAATACCAAATCTCCCAATTAATGCCGTGGTAATCTTGGATAATGCAGCTTATCACAATACGAGTTCGGAAAAAATTCCAACATCCAACTCCAACAAATCAGACATGCAGACTTGGCTGAATGCAAAAAATATCCATTTTGAACCAAGCTACAAAAAACCTGAACTTTATAATCTTATATTAAAAACAAAGAAAACTTTCGCAAGTACAAAGTGGACGATTTATTGAAAGAGCATGGATTCACAGTGCTTCGGCTGCCTCCTTATCATCCAGAATTGAACCCAATCGAAAATATTTGGGGTATTATAAAAAACGACGTTGCTCGTCGCAATATCAGTCAAAATTACACTTCGATTATGCCCATTTTAAATGAAGCATTTGATCGCGTAAATAAAGATGTCTGGTTCAATACTTGTAAGCACGTGGAAAAAATAGAAGACGAATACCTGAGACACTGTGATCTTGATTTTAGTTTTATTATAAATGTCGGCGATACATCAGACTCTGAATTAGATAATTCTGAAACGAGTGATTGACTACCTATTTTATTTCTTAATAAAGTTCTATAAAAAATTTCACGTATGTCTATAATTACCCCTATAATAAAAATGGTAATATTATCATTATATTAAAGAATCACATAAAATATCTACACCTAAAAATAAAACAACCCTTTTCTCGCAGTCGGGTATAAAATTTAAAATTGAAGTAGAGCATCTTTCTTTTTGACTATGACGCTCTCTCCTGATTAGTCTATTAATTATAGTGTGTGCGTGCACACATAGATTATTAGTGTGTACGGATAACACTCAGACATTGCTTTAAGCGTGCACACATGTACTGTAAACTGATCGGAGAAATGGAGGGGCGCGTTTATTGAAATATCTGTATTGGTGCAACGAAAGATGAGTCACTGACACGATGATTAATCACTTAGGTCTACAGTGTTCGGAATGTTTCGAAAATGTTTTTGTTTGTTACACCACTAAATATTATCACCACTGCTTCAACTATTTCACAGTCTATTGGTATTAGCTTTACAATTCTAACCGTGTGAAGGACTTATTTATAACTTAGGAATCACCGACTTTACGATTTTTAAAAGTAACGAGCACAGTGTGTACGTCTAAACCGCTGTGAGGGCGCGGGGGTGTTGCATACGTCCATAGGCCACGGTAACCACTTCCCATCAGGTGGGCCGTGTGCTTGTCTGCCACCTAAGTGATATATAAAAATACTAATAAGCAAAGTACGTAGTAAGTATAATGTATATAAGTAAGTATAATGTATAGTGTATAAGTAAGTATAATGTATATAAGCAAAGTATGTAGTAAGTATAATAAGCAAAATAATGCCACGTCTTTCGTTCATGTGTTTAACGTGGGACCGAAGTACTGCATTAACGATTCGTCGTAGTCCCTTGTTCCTCGAATACAGTTCAAAGTAGTTCAATTACCTGGAAATTCATATTTATCGCAGATATTTGTATTTTTGTATTTGATGACATACATTGTATTATGCGGCAACGTTTTGCGCTCCGTCTTCAGCTTTCGTAAGTCTTTGAATGACAAGATGTCGTACTTACACTGACGGACTCATAAACTGCATCAAAGTAATAGACGACTTTGAAATAAATATTTTAACCAAGTATGCATACTTTCTATGCAGATTTAAATTGAAACCTCTAGATTGGTTTGTGAACTTTAAAACAGCGTAGGGTCATATCTTTAAGTTTAAGTTTATGTACTGGAAAGGACCTTAAGACTTTTATTGAAGAAAAAACAGAAATTTAAGAAAAATTGGTTTAATTAAAAAATTGGTTTTAACAATAGACACAAACTTTATGCAAGGGTTTATTTGTGTTTTAATAAGGTGTATTACCCCCACGTGCCCTTATTACGGATTCTAATCGGTTCCGCATAGATTTTATAAGGGTTTTTAAAAGATCTTGCGGAATATTGTCCCATTCTTCTGAAAGTGCTGTTCTTAGTGCTGCCACTGTCGTGGGCGAAGGGTTTCTCGCATATACAGCTCTTTTTAAATTGTCCCAAACATGCTCGATGGGATTAAGATCCGGGCTGCGTGCTGGCCAATTCATTGTACGTATCCCAACCTCTTCGCAATAATGTTGAACTTGTGCAGCTGCATGCGGCCGGGCATTATCCTGCATTAAAGTAAAATTTTCGCCTATGAATCCCATGTAAGGCACCACGTGATCTTCTAATATCTCTGTTATGTAGCGATGTGCTGTCAAACCCCCTCTATTACCGTTTTGACGGACCATGTCTATGAACACAAGTTCGGTTCGCCCGTTCATCGATATGCCACCCCAGACCATACATGAACCGCCTCCAAAAGGAACACGCTCCTCAATGCAACTTTGAGCATATCGCTCCCCACGTCGACGATAGACTCTTCTGCGACCATCTGCACCATATAAACATGTCCTACACTCGTCCGTGAACAATACAGAGGCCCACTGCTCTTCTGTCCAATTCAGGTGATGACGCGCAAATCTTAAGCGAGCTTGTCTGTGAGCTGTAGACAACTTTGGACCATTTGCTGGTCTAAAAGGGGTGATATCCGCTTCCTTTAACCTTCTTCTTATTGTTCGTGCACACACGTTTACTCCACGCACTTCATTAAGCTCGGTTTTGATGTTAACTGACGTGAGGAAACGATTTCGCAGGGAAGTTATAACAATAAATCGGTCATCACGACCTGTGGTTGCTCGAGTTCTGCCTGTACCACGTCTCCTCCTGTAAGAACCTGTCTCTACAAACCTTCTGTATATTCTAGAAACCGTAGACTGGTTTAAATTTAAATTTCTACCAATCGTTCGTTGATCCAAGCCCTCCCGCACCAATGCTACAATTTGTGCCGCTTGTTCGGACGAAGTATCCATATTATGGTTCAAAAACTCTCGATGTGTTAAAAAACTAACCCAACAATTATGCTGGTAACAATAATTCAATTGACAAAACAAAAAAAATCAATGAGAATCAATTTAAAACTTTGCTATAAATAACACGCAAATCTGATACTACAAGTAAATTTTCTTTCCCGGCTATATTCATTTGTTTTACTGCAGTTCTATTTTTAAATTTATTTTTTTTTTAAGATTAAGAGCCAGTCTTTCCATATTTATATAATTTAATCTAAAAAGTTTGCATACTTATTATAAAAAATCCTTTTAGAGTAAACCTGAACTTTGATGCAGTTTATGAGTCCGTCGGTGTAGTTTCCTATCATGCGGCTCTCAAACAGTGTCAGTGGAATCAGCTTTACTAGTATAGACACTTGAGGATCCCTCGAGACGAGTATTCGGTGTATTGTAGATGTGGATCGTATTTTATTATCGTTCGCTTTCCATTGGGACTTTTAGTAGGTATGTCAGGATTTATTATTGTAGTTTGAATGGAGATCTTTTATAAAATATTCTGAGAATATTTTTAGAATATTTTGATAGGAATTACGTGTTAATCTGTAATGGTCGGGCAGAAGGCCCCATATGGAGTACTGCTGTCACCGTTTTGCTGGAGCGCCTGGATACCAGCTTGACCCCTTCAACTCGGTGCATAGATGGGTGTTGAGACTGGTCGACAATCCCATCCCTCTCTGCCTTAGGAGGGACTTTGCCTGCTGTGTGTGTTCTACCGCCTATACAATGGTTTGTGCTCAGATGAATTGTTTGACATGATGCCCACAGCAACATTCTATCATCACAAATTCTATCCTCACACATTGCGACCTGAGACGGTGCGCACTGTGCGGTATGAAAGAAACTTCATCCTACGCACACGCAAGCGATGGAATGAACTCCATGCCATGGTTTTCCCGAGCGTCTACAATATGGAGTTCTTCAAAAGGGGCATTAGGTTTCTTCAGGGTAGACAGTGCGAGTGTAACGCCCCTGTTGTTGCACATGTCCATAAGCCACGGTAACCACTTCCCATCAGATGGGTCGTATGCTTATCTGCCACCTAAGTGGTATAATAAAGAAGGGTTTTCTTTAGTCGTTAATAATGAAACCTAATGAATACATTAACTAGAGTAGGACAACTTTTATAAACTAACTCTAACTGGATGTGGAAGGCGGAGATCAGGAACAGTTGTGAGCATTGGGAGAAACCTATTTCCAGCGCTAAACTGCGATAGGCTTATTGATTGATGTCATTATGATGCTTTAATTATTTTAAAATCTCAGTGCTAGTGCACATACTAGCACATGGTGTCGTAGGTTACTATATTCATTATAACTAATTTCTCTAGGGCACGGTTTCGAGTTAATGGCTAACTATGTTTAATTATTCAAATGACCTGCTTTCGGTGCAGTATTACTAAGTGTTTTAAATTATAAACAGGCGATGCATGTTTGAACGAATGGAATGTTAAATTTGTGAATAAAGTTTGTATGTTGATATAGCATTGTTGAAAAAACTTAGTTCAAGTAGAATTTGACGTCAAAAAGATGTAATTGCGTTGCACTATTTTGAAAAATAAAGAAATTGAAATAAGTTTAGGTGATGCCGCTTTTCACACACAAAATTCTAACCACGAATATTAGTTCCGTTTCACTGATGATAAAATCAATTAAGTTTTAGAATGTTATATAATCTATTATATTAGAGTCAATATTCATAAATAATAGATACAATAATACTAAAAGAACTATTACACAATATTCCGTTTCATGTTTGATTGAAGAAATTTCGAATTGATTTGGGTTGTGTGTGTGTATCGTATGGCGTCGCCATAAATAAGTAAATGTAGTAAAGTTAGTAGAGCTCTATTACATCATATTTAGGTAGTTACCTCTGTGCTACGAAACATAAGTTAAATTGAAACAACATTATTTGTACTGACTATAACATTTCCTTCTTTTTAACGTTTACAAAGCCTAACAGATATCTCTGCTGCCGGCGTGGTGGTTATATTGGACTCGAACCGACTTAAACGCACTCCGTATGTGGATCGTAGGTTACCATAGGTAAGATTGTCGGTGACATATCTCTGGCATTCCGGCCGACCCAGGGCCATTTCTTTCGAGCTGGCTCTCTTCAGGTGTATGGACCACGATATCCTCATCTAGCCTCCGGATACAGTCAGCATCTGAGTGTCTAGCAAAACACTCAAAATAATCTTAATACCAAAATTCCAATTTTATATTTGCTATCACTAAGCTCAAATAGTTGTAAGCATCCAGAGTGGTCAAAACATCTTAGCAATCAATTCTCTATAATAATGTAAGATAGCAGAGTGTTCATATTGACATTAACACTACGAGTATACATATTTAATAATAATTAACAGTATGTACTTTTAATTATTTACAAAAAGTTATCGCAGCCAATTGCCAATTGCAGAACTGTATTTTTTTTATACCACTTAGGTCGCAAACCAAGGGAGTCACACTCGCGCTGCCAACTCTGTAAGCACAGAGAGTTTCTGTGCCGTCAGTGTAAAAAACAAAGCAAGCTTTTTAGTGAACACTCTTTAGTGAGCTCTGGTTACCATTCTCACCGCCGGGAACACATTTTACAAAGAGTTTGCCTAGAGTATAGTTGGCGTTATATTTTCAATGCACTGAAATAACATTGGATAATACATAAAGACGAGATATTAGATACAAAAAGTTGAGATAAAAGTTGTTGTTTATTTCGTTTATGAGACGTGTCTCAATGTGACGCTCGTGCTGTGAATATTAATCTGCCCGCTGTGCATGCTTTATCACTATTTTCTGAGAGGTGTTGATATTAGCTTAGCCGTAAGCTGGAAGGTCAACATTTGTGAAACAGTCGTTATTTCAGAGCACTGTCAGGTGACAGCCATTTTGACAGCTTTCGTTGACAAGTATGCAAATATATTTGATTGTTCACCTTGAACTAAATCTATGTCTACCGATTAAGTCATGTTATGAAAACCAACCCGTCTGGCCAGCGTGAAAACATTAGTCTAAAGCCTCCCGACATTGGGAGAGGCCTTTGTTCAGCAGGGGACTACTATAGGCTAATTGATTGATTGATATGAGAACACAGAAAGCAAATAATCACACTGTAAGCTGATGCCCATGGATAAGTATAGAGAACAGAGATGAATGGGAAAACGGAAAGCAAGAAAATTGAGAGAGCACTGATATAAGTAAATATTCTACAACAAATATTCTACAACATTCTACACAACGCTATCTAGACCCATGGTAAGCATAGCTTAACTAGCTTGTGTTATGGAATCTAGAATGCGGATAAACATACTTAAATACTTTTTTTTTTTTTTTTTTGTAAATACATACATATTATACATAGAAACACCCAGACCAATGCAAATACCCATATTCATGCATACAAATATTAGCACTGAGCGGGGATCGAACCCGCGCCTCCTGCGTAGCAGTCACGTTCACTACCGCCACGCCACAGAGTCTGAGGCTGTCACCATATTACCACCTACATATTATATTATATTATTTTAACAGTCTGTCATTACTATAAATAAATTTAATATTCACCTTATAGTCCGGTCCATGTCTTGTCAATATAAACCAAATTAAAGGAGTGAGGCTACAATAATTCGCACCCAGCTACCCATACCCGTACCTTACTGATGCCGAATATTGGTAAATTATAGCGATGAGCAACATATTTACGGTTTTTATTTTAAGCTTCTTCTTACAAAATTTCGTGATTCTAGTTCCACGGGAAGTATTCTAAAATCAAACTTGTTATTCAATGCAATCCAAGTACATTGCCGCTTATATACTAGTAGTACAATTACGAACCTCAATTCAGTTCTGTACGGAACCATTAGTGCACGAGCCCGACTCGTTCTTGACAGATTTTAGTAAATAATTATATGATCTTTAAAGCCATTTTAATGATAAAATTTACCATTATTATGAAAATCGTGAATCCCCGCTTTTGTAACCTTTGACCATGAAATAAAAAAATCCAGGTTTCGGATCGTTCAGGCCTTTTTATATTTCATTTTATGATAGTGTTTTGAACAATCCTACCAACTTTCAGCTGGGTGTGAATTATTATAGCCTCGGATTTATATATTGACCGGAGCATTATATAAAATTTATAAAATTGACTCATAACATTGTTAAGCATTTTGATCAAATCTAAACAAATTAAAGAAAAGTGAAATTTAAGTTAATATTTGTCTTAACATTGTAATAATAAAATATTCAGACGAAATAACTTCAGGCTCTCCCTTGGGAAAATACCACGTAAAGCTTTTTGATCACTATTGTTGGTTGCGCCGATGGTAGAATTTATATTTTTCGCTATAGTAATAGTCAAGTCATTGACGCGGAAACACACGCTTCCTGTACCCATCTCCCTCCCGCGCTACCTTTTAAAGTGAGATAGCAATAGTTTCCGCACGGCTCAATTGTCAAAATAGACGCATATTCACTTCGCAATTGAACTAGAAACAATGGCCGCCGCGCACGCGACTCTTAGAAATTAATAATGTTTGTTGGATTTTAACCGCTTTCATGGACCTTTGCCGATCGGATTGTGCCTCTCGTGTGTCCCTCAAGTGATTTAGTGATGTGGGCGGCAACTCCTGAGCCAGGAAGAGAAGATCGGTGCACCGGCTGCGACGACGGCACGTGGCCCCGTGAAGGTTAGTGCATCCTTTCCTAATTTCTCGGGTTGCATTCAATGCCTAAACCACATCCGCGGCAACCCGATCACCTGTCTTGTTTGTTGTGTAAAGCGTCAATGGAACAGTTAACTTCACCCCCCGCGAAATACAGTCCACTAGCTCACGTGGCGAGAATTGCGCTACCATTCTTTTTGGTCCTGATCGAACCGGATCCTTAGCCGTAGTTCGTAGTTTGTTATTATTCTATTGGGAATAAACGCACCGCACCTAGATACCTAGTTATTTTAGTAGAAAACCCCGCATCTAGGCATTTAGGTTTAGATTTTGTTGTCCGTTCGCCGCTGGCTCGCATCGTATCTACCTAATACATACATAGGTTAGGTACATGTAATCGCATTTGTTATTATTCTATTGAGAATAAACGCACCGCACCTAAATACCTAGTTATTTTAGTAGAAAACCCCGCATCTAGGCATTTAGGTTTAGATATTGTTGTCCGTTCGCCGCTGGCTCGCATCGTATCTACCTAATACATACATAGGTTAGGTACGTGTAATCGCATTTGTTATTATTCTATTGAGAATAAACGCACCGCACCTAAATACCTAGTTATTTTAGTAGAAAACCCCGCATCTAGGCATTTAGGTTTAGATCTTAGGTATCCTAGACACCCTAGTGCATAGGCACAGTGTAATACCTAACGCATTTGGCTTTTGTTTTTATTTGTTTCAATTAAGTTGTCCGTTCGCCGCTAGCTCGCATCGTATTTACCTAATACCTACGTGGGCAGATACGTGACCAATACCTCGCTCGCATTTCATTCAAATTCATACGAAAGTATTTTAATTTGAATAGATATTACGCAATACTTAATCCCTGAAATAATAGTTTAACCTAGACAGCGACCATCGCGTAGGTACGATCTTGTTGCTATGCGCGTTAGTTCAAGCTTGCACTGGCAGTTATAAGTACCTACCTACCTACGGTTATCGCTCGCGCCGTGTCGCTGTTCTATAGGTACCGCTAAGATTAAGTCATCTCATTTGTTGTTTACCGCACTTTAGTTTGATATTTAGTTGTAAACATGTCCCCAAAGGTTGGTAGGACCGGTAGTGGGGTTCAATTGAAACTTTTATACGCTAAAAGAGAAATGATTTACTCTCGTGTACAATCGATTTGTGATAATGCACTTAAAACCTCTGATTTGGCTATTAGAGATTCGTTCTTGTGTTCTATAGAAAACTTGGATAGTTTGCGCGCGGATTTCGAGTCTTTAGTACATGACATCAACGTTTTAGAGTTAAATTTAAATCCCGATTACTCAGTGAGTTATCAGGCCTTGTCGTCGTTTGACGATTTGTATTGTCGTATCAAACGCGTCGCTAGGAGTTTGGAGAGACCGTCTGACCGACCCAACCCCACTCGCGACCGACCTAAGTTGCCACCAATTCAAATACCCGAATTTGATGGTAACATTCGCAATTGGGGTTTATTTATAGATAGTTTCGAGAATACAATAGATAAGAACGTTTCGTTGACAGATCACGAAAAATTGCATTATCTCGTTGAAAAATTGACTGGTAAAGCTATAACCGTTTGCGCTGGAATTACGTTTAGTGCCGAAAATTATAATTTAATTTTAAATACTTTGAAAGCTAAGTATGAGGATAAAAGATCGGTAGCTAACGCATATTTGGATCAGATGTTTGACTTGAAATCTATTACGGCATGTAACGATCAAAACTTAGAGAAGTTTCTAGATACTTTCGCATCATCTGTTCGCGCCGTAAAGAACCTAAAGATCGATGACCTCTGCGACTTCTTATTTTTGTATATGGGTTTAAAGAAATTAGATTCCGAAACCATTCGTTTATTTGAGTCGGATCATCGCGGCAATAAAATTCCTAAGTTTGAAGACTTAGAAAGTTTTGTTCGCGAGCATATAAAAATATTGCAACGCTCTTCATCGAAACATGAAGGCGCGAAGAAAGTTGTTAGTTCTGAACGCAAGATAGATGCCTCATCGAGGTCACTGAGGTCAACTCATACTTATGTTAATACCGCACCAGCACATGTACACACAGCGTCAGAGAAAACAGACCCCCTCAATACTTAAAGAATATCGCCGCTTGCGCCGGCCGCGTCACATGACTCAACGTGACGAATGACGTCACGTGATGCGATCGTTGCTGAGCTGCAAACGAGCGAGAAGCTTCATCTGCCTGTTATTTGCACGTTCATATTTATTTTTTCTGATATTTTTCGTCTTTTGGCTCAATTGTATACCAAGATACAATATACTCACAAAAAGATGCCACATTAATATATGTGTAGTTTAAGGATACGAACCCGCATCTCCAGCGTCAGCCGAACACTTAGACCGTGCCTTATACCACTAGGCTATCGGTTCACTTGATCGCAGCGGCGAAAATATGAATAACATTACTCCTATTATCGAACAAAGTTGATTACGGTGTAATTTTCTAGACCTTAAGGTTTAAATTTCAACATCCACCATATGTGATAATAATAACTGCTCAATTGACTAAAGGATAAGGTTGAAATTAGATCTCGTTTAGTTCGATAGATTACGCTTAATACAGTTTGTTGCACTACCGTCACGTTATACTTCAAAAACTTATTTACTGTATGAGCTGCGGTTATAGTATTATAATATCTGTCACAGCGCGCTAAGGTTGCAATTAGAATACTTCTTTGCCTTATTTACTAAACTGTGATTGAAGGTAACTTAATAATTCGTGGTAATTTGCATTGGTGTTGTGTTGATCCTCCTCGTAATATTATTCAATTTATTAAGTTTTTGATCAGATTTTTGAGTAAATTGAAAGTATGGTTCGATTAACAACATTTTTGAAAGCTAAAATTGTTGTTTTTTGGGAGCAAAGAACAAAGTATAAAGGAAATTGCACGAGATATGGCCATAACGGTAAGAGTTACGATAAAAATATATTATATATCTATTTATTGCTTAATCATGTTACATTTTCGTTTACAAGTTAGATTTTGGAGTTTCTTTTATTTATTATCATTTTCATTACAGTGAAATACAGTGCGTAGATGGATTCGAAAGTATCAAGGGACGAGTGATATGAAATGTGAACGCCAAGGACCTCGCCCAGTTGCTTACACTCATGATTCAGAGCGGCACCGTGATATTGTGGAAGTTCACTCAGTGGCAGCCTTAAAATCTACGCGCTCAAGTGCTGAAACTTTTGGAGTGTCGCTGAGCACTGTTCGACGACATCTACACGCTGCGAACATCCATAATTATAAGCCAGCCAGAAAGAAACAACTTACTGACGATCATCGCACCAACCAAGTAAATTTTGCTACTCGTTATTAAAATTTCTACTGGGAAAACGAAATTGTTATATTTTCCGACGAAAAATGCTTCAAGTCAGATAGGGGTGGCCGAAAATTTTATGGAGAAGAAGTGGCCAACGGTTCAACCCAAAAAATGTATTAGACTTAAGAACAAGAGGGCGGCTAACATTAGGTAAGCAAATTTTTATATTATTTAACATATTTTTTTATATTTTTTTTATATTTTACACTTTTTAAATTTTTTCGTTACAATGCAATTAAATATAAAATTTGTTTATTCTAAATTATTATTCTCTACCCCGAAATTTATATATAATATTATATATTCCTAATTATTATTGCTACTGACATTGGTTTACATATTGCAACAGATTTGAAAAGGTTTATTATTTTAGGTTACTGGGGATGGATGTCTTCAATGGGCCCAGGCGAGCTAGTGGAAATAGGTGGCCGCATGAACAGTGAGCGATACCTTGAAGTGTTGAAAAACTTAATGCTGCCTTCAGTGCGGGTCGGATATCCAGAAGGACAAATTTACCTGGTTCAGGATAACTCTTCGGTGCATCGGTCCCGAATTGTGCAAGACTGGCTTAATGCACAAGAAGATATAACAGTGTTTGAGTGACCGGCTAAAGGCCCGGATCTTATTCCTTTAGAAAACTTGTGAGGTCAGATGGTTTTAAATTGGGACTTAAGTGAAATAAAGTCAAAAAAATAATTGTATGAACAGGTAAACAGAACTTGGGAACTAATGCGAAATAGTCCCGTATGTTTTAATATGGTTTCGGGGATGAAAAGTCGTCTTCAAGAAGTGATAGACAGTGAGGGCCATCCGCTCCGTTATGAATGCAGATTATTCATTCTTACCCAGAACAAATCTTTGTGTGATAAGTTACACAATTATTTGTTATGTGCTTGGGTGTAGTTTATCTTAAAAAATATCTAAAATAAGTATTATATCAGTTGTCTATTATCCATGTCACATTTAGGTGCTTATTTTGGGATAGATGACGCTGTGTATAAAGTGTCCTAACATTCATAATCATATTATTATATTATCAATACCCAATCAAATTACTCTTGTTTACAAGTTTAGTAATCTTCTAATGTGTTAATGATGCACCATCTGACCTCACATATTTTTCTAAAGTTGTGTTAAAAGGGTTACTTATCAGAAAATGTGATCAAAGAGGAAGATGTATATTGCTATACTGATTTAGTTTAGCATGTTGGTTCTTTCTTTGTGATTCACATGCACAAATAACATTTCATTATATTCATCATTCTTTTATATTCGAAGGTTATACAGAGTGTAAAAAATTAATGTTTGCAACTTTAAATAAATATGTAAATAAATATTGTAGTTATGTTTCTAGAGTTATCTAATATTAAACATTTTATACTTCACTTAGGGTATTGTGTTTTGTCAATCAATTTAGGTCAGGTAAAATCTGAAAATAAGTAACCCCAATTTAACTCAGATAGAAAAACTGTATACTCAACCGGAAATGGACTCAATGTAGTCCTAGAAATGTAATTCGAGAAATAAATTAATATTGTTTATGCAACAAGCCTATCTTTTCTTACAAACCTCATATCTACTATAAAATTTTATTCTTTAAGTAATAATTAACAAAAAGTGCTTAAGAGAATAAAAAAATAATTATAGGAATAAAAAAAAAATTTTTGTGTATGTGGATTTGAACTCCCGCTAGCTGTATCCTTTAAGCATCAGTCATAACCACTAGACCAACATGCCATTTACACTGTATTTCGAAAAACTTCAATACTTTCATGTCATTATCAAGGGGGGTTCGTTTTCTCTGAAGCTTACTGTACAATCACCTGTTTGCTCTTTGTGTAATACTCATCATTCGCAATTGTACAAGTGTCCTGGTTTCCTAAAATTGTCGCCTAATGATCGTTATAAATTTGTTCGCGCTAATAATTTTTGTTTTAATTGTCTCGGTACTAAACACCGCGTTGTTTTATGTAATAGTAGAAATAGTTGTCGCAAATGTTCAGCGAGACACCACACTTTGCTCCATTTTGAAAATAGTAATGCCACATCCAATGTGAGCACAGTTGGTTCGTCGAGCGGTGGCACACCGTCGCATAGGTCGCCCGTGTCGGTGGCGCCTGCGCCACAGCCGCAGCCCGCGCTCGCGCGCGCTCCGGCCCGCCCGGAGACCGCTGCGAATGGCGTCGCCTTGTGTTCGTTGTCCGCTAGTGATGCGCTCACTACTGTGGTCCTCGCGACCGCTCGCGTTATTATTGTTGATGCATTAGGTAAACCGCACATTGTTCGAGCGCTATTAGATGGCGCTTCGCAAAGTAATTTTATTACTCAAGATTGTTGTCAACGTCTTGGTTTCAATGTTAATAAGCGTTCAACCCACTCAGTGGTGAAGGGTTTTGGAGGTTTACAGTCAGCTGTTCATGGCACCGTTAAAACAAGGTTTGGATCTCGTTTTAATAATAATATTTGGTTTGACATGGATTCGCTCGTTACAGATAAAATAACTGAACAGTTGCCTACCGTCCCGGTTGACACGTCTTTATTAACGAAATTTAAAGACTTGCCTTTAGCAGATGAGACTTACGCTGTTCCTGGAGTCGTCGATATATTGATCGGCGCTTCGATTCTCCCGCACCTCCAGTTATCACGTAAGGTTCAAGGGGGACCGACGTACCCCGCCCCGCACGCCCTGGAAACAGTTCTAGGTTTTGTTATAATTGGTTCCGCACCCGCTTCTATAGATAGTTTTAGTCACTCGACTGCTTCGTTCTGTTGCACCGTCGAGCCGCCACTGGAGTCTACCATACGCAAGTTCTGAGAAATTGAAGAGGTCAATGTCCCACCAATCCTAAGCCCTGATGACAAGATGGCTGAGGAGATTTATTGTCGCACGACTACTCGTGATGAGCAGGGTCGTTATGTTGTCGCGCTCCCTTTCAAGGGAGATATTTTTTCGCTCGGTGACTCCCGTGTATCCGCTGAAAAACGCTTTCTTTGTTTAGAACGAAAGATGCAGGCGTCTCCAAAGTTAAAGCAAGCCTATGATGAGGTTGTTAACGAATATTTAGATAAAGGTTACATCTCACCTGCGCCTGCGGACACTGACGAGACCCAGCCTTCGTACATTATCCCGCACCACGGAGTTATTAGAGAAGATAAGCTTACTACTAAACTCCGCGTAGTTTTGGATGGCAGTGCTAAGACTAGCACTTCCGCGTCGCATTAATATTAGTAGAATTTTAGCTTTTTCGGACTCAACAGTCGCTTTGTGTTGGGCCCACTCTTCGCCCCATCGTTGGGACACATTCGTCGCTAATAGAGTGGCAAAAATTCAATCTGAATTAGCGCCACAAAATCTCTTTCACGTTGCTGGCACCGACAACCCAGCCGATTGTCTCTCTCGTGGATTGCTTCCTTCGCAAATTTTAGATCACCCGTTATGGTTTAGTGGACCGTCCTGGATTCATGCCGCGTTAGATAAGTGGCCAGTTAGTCAATTCAATCCCACTACGGTTTCCGAACCACCCGAGGAGGAGAAGCACTCGCTTGTTGTATCGGTCCCACGTGAAGAGTCCCTTATTTTGTTGTTGGCTAATCGCGTCTCGTCTTGGTCGAGACTGTTGCGTTGTGTTGTTTATGTAGGCCGATTTTTGAGAATTTTATCTACGCGCGGTCATATAGAGTTGACCGGTGATTTAAGTACGCAAAATATTTGCCCGCAATAGATGTTAATGACGATAGAATGCACCTTCTAACTCGTCACGCTCTTTTAGATAAATTAGTCCAATCGTTTTGGAATCGTTGGAGAACCGATTATTTGCACACGCTGCAGTCGCGTCAAAAATGGAATACTCCATCTAACCCAATTACTGTAGGTACGGTGGTAGTCCTTATGACAGGGAATGCGCCTCCTTTGCATTGGCCTCTAGGAGTAGTAGAGGAAGTTTTTCCCGATTCCCGCGGGATAACTCGTGTTGTACGGGTTAAAACCGCAACCGGATCGTATCTGCGCCCGGTTGTTCGCCTCTGCCCTCTGCCTAGCCAGCAGTAGGCACGAGTTCAAACCTAGGTTTATATTTTAGTTGTTATTTCCCAAACCTAGATTTAGATTAGACTAGATTTGTTCCGCATTTTTCGTTTTGAAGGTAACCCTTCAAGCCGGGGGGAATGGTTGCGCCGATGGTAGAATTTATATTTTTCGCTATAGTAATAGTCAAGTCATTGACGCGGAAACACACGCTTCCTGTACCCATCTCCCTCCCGCGCTACCTTTTAAAGTGAGATAGCAATAGTTTCCGCACGGTTCAATTGTCAAAATAGACGCATATTAACTTCGCAATTGAACTAGAAACAATGGCCGCCGCGCACGCGACTCTTAGAAATTAATAATGTTTGTTGGATTTTAACCGCTTTCATGGACCTTTGCCGATCGGATTGTGCCTCTCGTGTGTCCCTCAAGTGATTTAGTGATGTGGGCGGCAACTCCTGAGCCAGGAAGAGAAGATCGGTGCACCGGCTGCGACGATGGCACGTGGCCCCGTGAAGGTTAGTGCATCCTCTCCTAATTTCTCGGGTTGCATTCAATGCCTAAACCACATCCGCGGCAACCCGATCACCTGTCTTGTTTGTTGTGTAAAGCGTCAATGGAACAGTTAACTTCACCCCCCGCGAAATACAGTCCACTAGCTCACGTGGCGAGAATTGCGCTACCAATTGTGTTTGTGTAACGAATTTATATGCATTATACTACATGCGAAGGTAGAAATCCCTGTTTATTAAATTTACATAAATTAACCTAATAACCGATCGTAGTTGATCTTCATCAGAGATCTACATACATACGCTCTCGCCTATTTCCCTCCGGGGTAGGCAGAGACAACAGCCCGCCATTTGACTCTTTACTTACATACTTCAAGAGCTTCTTCTACTGTTATTAATCCTTTCATGAAAGCCAGTTAGTTTCGAGTACTTCTGACCTGGGCCTCGATTCTGCTAAAGCAAAACCAATTTCACGCCACGGCTACTACTAAAAAAACTATTTAATTTTAAACTTTAATTTAATTTTAGACTTTGCCTTCAGCTTACCATCAGACGAGGTGAAGTCTAATTAACGTGTCATATATAAAAAACGAATTATATCTTGGAACTTACTATTTCTGCCGACGTTTCGGACGCGTTTGCAGCACCCGTGGTCACGACTTGACTAGTCTTCGAGCGTCGAGATGTATGCGGGGAACATCTTTTGAGCGCCTACCCACCATTACACTTATTATGAACGGTTACGCTGGCGACACACCACACTCACAATGTCAGTTTTTAACAGCAAAGTTCAAGTTCCAAGATATAATTCGCGAGAAGTCCCGATACCTAGTATAATTATGAATTCACACCGCGAAAGTTTAAAAATAACATAAAAAACGAAGTTCAGAAAATGCAGTCCAAAGTGAAAAGGCTTTTTACAGAATGAATGACAAATTGTATTGAAACTCTTTTCATTTAATTTTGAACTTTACGTGTATAGAAAGCCAAAATCGCTTTCAGATCGAAATAGCTTTCAGCGATAAGGCCATCCATTGTACATTAAACTGTATATACATGCTACCTATTTGTCTCTGCTGTAAATGTATTGGTGTACAATAAAATATCTATCTATCTAAAGCCTAAATATTATGAAGTCACCTTGTATACACAAATTTGATAATACAGAGTCAACTTTTTTTAAAAAGGCATGTGTTGTTACAGCCTCCGTCGGAAGGCGAGTTGGCTGCACCAGCTAGCGTCGTCAGTCGAATGCATAGGCTCAGAAATTTGCGCAAAGGAAGTAGGGTAAGTTTTATTATTAATATTTTCTCCTAACATCTGTAATACGAGTCCTGTTCGACAAGAGCTAAAATCGTTAGTAGAATAGAATAATAAATTAATATGAAACGTATTTTTAAGTTTATGACAGTGGTAAACGTAACGGGTGTCTCAGTAAGAGTATATTTTTAAAATTGGAATAGTTTTTTTTAAAAGAAATTTGACAGCTGTCACCTCTGTTTATTCCGATTAGTAAAAATGGAGTGCTTTTCGAAAGAACAACGCGTTATAATTGTGATAACTCATTACGAAATTGGGGAAAATTACGCTGAAATTTATATCAATCTCATATACTGACTAGTCTCTTCTATTCTAGGTATTAACGTATTACTATTTGTCTAGGACCTGGGGTGTTATTCCTTTTAAACATATTTGTTACTGATTGAGTCACATGTCTTGAGACTTTTGGTTCGTATAGCATGTCACAGATGAAGAAGATAGTGTTTGAGTGAGATGGAACATCACTAAAATGATGTTTATGGTATACTAAAAAATATTGTCTTGGATAAAACTGAAACATAACAATATGCAAACTTTAGACTTTTTATGGGAAGATGATACTTCTTTTGCATGGCAACTCGAAATTATGCTACATTCAATAACGTAGCATAATTCAATAATGCAGCATAATTTCGAGTTGCAAAACGAAGTATCTTCTTCCTATAAAAAGTCTAAAGTAAATAACATTTGCATGCTGTTGTGTTTTAGTTCGTTAGTTGTAGGCCTCCCAGAGCTCTTTAGGGAACGCGATAGAGTCGACTAGTGACTTCCCTAGAGTGGCAATATTTATAAACTCAGGTAACCGGGTTGCTTCAAGCAGGTTCTATAACATAAATCGTAAACTTTGTGCGCATGAATGTGCGCATATACCTATGTGTTACTTCGTGCCAGTACATAATTAGAAACACTATGTGCGTGAAAGTGCGTCACAAACACTAAGTCATCTAGTACCTTTTGCTGTATTAAATAAATAGTAAGAATGTAAATAAATATAGATAAAATATAATAGGTGCGAACGATTGGTAATACCTACGTATCAATTTTTTTTTTAAAAAGCCGCGTATCAAGCGTTCAAGACAGACATATTAACTCGAAAAAGGACCATATTGTCCAAAATAAATGAAATAATAAAGAAATGTACACACGCCTACGGCTCCCCGTCACTCGCCGCAACAACGCAAATAATGCCAATGTGATAAAATCATTTTTATTTAATTTCGGACTTTAAGCTTAAAATTATAAAGTCTAGAATCGGGGTACTGATGATAGGTGGGACAGTCAGCGAGCCGTAAACGCGTCGACACCTAACTGAAAGGTCCTTTTCGATCCCTTTCCAAGTTGATATGTCTGCTACGACCCTAAAACGTATTTTTATTCCCCAGCCTCAGACATTATTCAACGACAAAGGTAAATATCCGACGCTGACTCGTATGTCGTACTGTCAATGTCGTCTGCCAAGAGTCTTCACTAGCGTCTTCGAGAGATTCGGTTGGTCAAACGTCGCACTGCTGCTTGACAAGTCAGACTTATTCTCATTAACAGTCGGTAAGTGAGAGAAATTTAAATTACACTCCTTAATGATTAATAGCTACGATGAATGGCTTCTTGAGTCGTAGATGAAATATTCTAATATGAAAATAAACCCATCCAATAATAGTGTATTAGTGTAGTCCTTTTTTCAGACAACTTAAGTTACCTTGGCCCATGGATGTATGCAACCAGGGTTGTCACACAAGCGCTTTTCCTACCCACCCTACCGAGACCTTCTAACATCCTTAATATTAACTTCACGCGGAAATCCTGCAATAAAACTATCCAATGTTATAAATAGCCCTACTGCGTACTCCTAAGGCTTATGAAACAGTTGTAATTTAGACCAATCTAGTTTCTAAAAGACATATTTTCTGACAGGCAAAAGCCTAGAGTGGGGTCTCCGGAAAGAAGGTGTGCTAAAGGCTGTGAGGGAACTGGACGGCAACGAGCGAGAGTCCTGTGAGGCCTTACTGAAAGATGTCAGCATGTACGCCAGAGGTATGAAATCTTCATTCATCCAGGGCAGGCAGAGATAAAAATTCTGCCATCTCAGAATCAGATGCCAGAATTTTTATCCTTTCCTTTTAGTTTTATATACCTCACAATCTTTCACAATTATATTGACAACTTTCATTCAGGCGCGTTGGTTTCGTGTGTTATAAAAAATATTAATTTAACATAAATCTACTTTTATCAGAGCCTTCGACTAAAGTCTCAGATTTAAATAGATTTATTTTAAATATTTTTCTAAATGCTGTGTACTGTGTATAAATATGTATTGTTTGACTGATTTAAGGCAACTTTATATCCGTCATAATTATCATTTACTTCCGTCTTAATAAATAAGTATTTGGGAACGCTTGCGAGTGTCGTTTATAAATGAGTGTATCATTCACATCTGTGATTAAGTAGGCCCATTAGATATAGCGCAATATCTTTACTGTATACAGGGTGTATTTTTGAAACGGGGCAGTAAGGGCAAGTACCTTAACCGTTGCAGTTATAGCAAAACGTTCTTAGAAGACCTTCCCTAACTTTTTGACATATTTTGAACTGCATTCACAGATTTTGTAAAAAACTTACAGTTGGCACAAAAAATGCAAAAAGTCCAAAAATTTTTTTTTATGTCAATCGATTCTATTTCATGTGGGGATCAAAAAACTCTATGAGACCATTTTAGCTTTCAGTACTAGGAAAGACAGAAATCGCCAAAAACGTTTCCCATACATTTCGGCAACAGAAACAAATTTCTACGATGGTCTAACTTAGTGAAAGGAAGTGGGTAGAATTGACTGTAAAGTAAATAAAAAGAATTTTTACCCTCAAATTTTGAATTTGATTCGAAAATCTGTGTGTTATACTTAGTTTCAGCTGAGAAACTTCGTATGAGTTATTAATTAAGGATTTTCGCTAAAATGTCTTCTAATCGTGAAAAAATTGACTTATTAGAAGCGTATTTTGTCCATAATCGAAATGCGGGAGCTGCATTAGTGTGGTACCGCAATAAGTATCCGTTGCGGCACGTGCCAACAAGAAAGGTTATTACAAATCTTTTGAAAAACCTGGAATTGCAGGGTTCTTTCAAAAGAAAGCGGCAGCCTCGTGTGGACATGGACACGGAGATTGCGGTTCTGACTTATGTCGAAGCATATCCAGAGGTATCGTCCAGGCAAGTCGCCCTTGAAGTAGGTGTATCCCACTCCCTTGTGATAAAGATATGGAAGAAATACGGCTACAAGTGCTATCGATATGGGCGCATAGTTCAAGTGTTACATCCGGGTGATGATGTTCGAAGGCTTACTTTTTGCAGATGGCTAAGAGGAAAAATAAGCAGAGATCATGAATTTTTAAATTACATACTGTGGTCAGACGAATCGAATTTTTCCAATAACGGTATGTACAACAGAAAAAATCACCACTATTGGTCCAAAGAAAATCCACTAAGAGTTACGGCAAGTCATAATCAGGTTCGCTTCTCATTCAACTGTTGGTGTGGTATAATGTCCAATCGAGTCATAATGGTGGAATTTTATGAAGGGAAACTGAATTCTGCCATGTATAATGAAGTCATTTTACACCATCTTGAAAACGAGATGGACGAATGGCCCCTGTCGGAATTGCGAAAAGTTCATTTTCAACAAGATGGTGCTCCGCCACATAACAGTCACCTTTCACGTTCCAATTTGAGCCGCCTATTCGGTACACAGTGGATAGGTACACATAGTCCAACACAGTGGCCTCCTCGTAGCCCCGATCTAACACCACTTGATTTTTTTTATGGGGCTTCGTGAAAAACGATGTGTATAAGACGACGTACGCCAGTGTTCAAGAGCTCAAGGATGCATTAATGACCATTTTACGTAATATTCATCCCAGAACATTATTAGCCGCCATTCGTTCAGTGCAAAAAAGGATAGACTTATGTATTCGTGAAAATGGAAATCATTTTGAGCAATTTATTTCATAAACCAATTTCTTAAATGTTTAAATGATTTTTTTTATTTAAAAAAGTTCAAAATTTTACCTGACCTATGAGTTTCGAGTTGATTTATCCATATTTCCGTACGAAATGTATGGGAAACGTTTTTGGCGATTTCTGTCTTTTCTAGTACTGAAAGCTAAAATGGTCCCATAGAGTTTTTTGATCCCCACATGAAATAGAATCGATTGGCATAAAAAAAATTGAACTTTTTGCATTTTTTTTGCTAACTGTAAGTTTTTTACAAAATCTGTGAATGCAGTTCAAAATGTCCCAAAAAGTTAGGGAAGGTCTTTTAAGAACGTTTTGCTGTAACTGCAACGGTTAAGGTACTTGCCCTTACTGCCCCGTTTCAAAAATACACCCTGTATATTTCAGATAAGACATCTGTCAAATAAGGGTCATTATAACGAAACACTTCTTATTTATCTTTGCAAATGATGGATGATATTATTTGGAGGGCAAGATGTTGTGGAATGCCTCGTACTACATTGGGATTACCCGATAAATAGACAGTCAAAATTTGTCGCATTTGTAATCTTGTGTTACCCGCAACTCCGCCTATTGAAATTCTAATCACATTCCTGAAACTCTCTAGGGTTTTATTAAATTATTATAACATAACATAAACTCACGCCTATATCCCCGAAGGGGTATTCAGAGGTGCTAGCACCCATATTTCGCCAGTTTATGTTTACGTCCCAATGTAATAGGTGGCGAGCCTAATGCCATTAACCGGGCACTTATAAACCTGCGATAAATACACACATAACTCCGAAAAGCATCGAAAAGTCATTGTTGTGTGCCATGGTAAAACCTGGGATCGAACCGTAGACCTCGTCTCAGCAGTCCATTACTCATACCAGTAGGCTAATGCCCAATTCCAATAAAAAAAGAATTAGAATACAAACCAATATAAACACTATATAGTCATATAATTTCAAATGGCAGTGAATTTAATAATTAAAATACACGATTTCATTCTACTTTTTCAGTAAGGTTTATGCTATCCCTACATTGTTAGTTTACTGTTTTCACTCAATTACAACAGCGCTGCATAACATTGTTGTTATATCAAACAAATCTCATGTTGTTTATTTGTGTGATGAAATTAAACTTCACTCTGTAAACAAATTCAATACCCCTCCATATGTAATTATCCGATAATATTATTACATAGATTATTATAATAATGTTTGGTTCAGTTCATCAACCTTTGCTTCTTAGTTAGAATAAAACCGTGACTATTAATAAGGTAGTAGTATATTATATTATCTTGATTGCTATTATGCTATTATATTGATTGCTATTATATTATTATCACAGCATTATGATAATTATAGTACTCTACCAGTATGCAATTTTTTTAAGCTATTGCATAGCTTTTATCGCGGGCCTTGAGCGTGGGGACCGAATCCAGAAATTCCGTAACGAAAAAAACCTAACACCCCCAACTCCGAGCTCGCACGAATCGAGCCGAGCTGCTCCGAAGTAGCTCCGCTTAACGTAAGTAATTATAATTGCATAAGTTGTTAGTTTTCAAATTCAAATTCAGATTCAGATTCAGATTCAGATTCAGATTCAGATTCAGATTCAGATTCAGATTCAGATTCAGATTCAGACTCAGACTCAGACTCAGACTCAGACTCAGACTCAGACTCAGACTCAGACTCAGACTCAGACTCAGACTCAGACTCAGACTCAGACTCAGACTCAGTCTCAGTCTCAGACTCAGACTCAGACTCAGACTCAGACTCAGACTCAGACTCAGACAGATAAAAAATGCTATGCAATAGCTTTACCGCGGCAGTCTCCGAGTGCCACACGTCTTTTTTTGTTAAATAAGAATATTCGTTTTTACGTGATTGAGTAACAGAAACAATCGCTTTTGTATTTATAATTTTATATGTGAGGATATGTCCAAAGTGTCCAAAATAAAATACCCTAATTATAAATTATACTAGATATTATATAGATACTTAAAAATATTATTTAACTACTATAATCCCCTGAATGCCTCCAGCATAGTAAAGTTTCTCCAACTATAGGTTAGTGCTAAGTATGTTATAAGTTTTTCAGGTGTATCTTTTTAGTAATTTCTTTTTATCCCAGAACAATGTTTCAGTAAGCCCCGCAGCTATGATCATTAGAGAAGGGTATCTGGTACAAAACTATACAACCTAAACCATTGACTATACCTTGGATTGATAAATGTTCCTATAGTAGGTCTAAACTAGTGTTGGCTATGAGATTGCGGTCCGGGAAAGTTAGAAAGTTCACTTTCCTTATGGGTTTGTCACCTTCGCCAAACTGTGAAATATGTGGCGTGGTTGGAGACGTACAACATATTCTGATGGAATGTGTTCGGAACGAACAGCGGAGAGCAGACTTAACGCAAACTAACGTAATGGATATCGGAGGATGCAATTGCGTCCTTGCGAGACCTCTTTCGGATGCAGCTCAAGACATGTATCTGTTGTATCATGATTATGTGACAGCTGTATAATGTATTAATATTTATAAAATTACTGGTACTGTATACCAAATGGCTATGATGGAGCGACATAGTCATGTTGTGGCTAAGCTCCGTAAATAAAGATTTAAAAAAAAAAAGCCCCGCAGATATGCTAGTTGGCACTATACGAGATGTAATGGCGGTGTACATTTTCTCTGGCTTTTATTTGAAAGCGCAAATGGTTGCGGTCATGTTGCGGGTAATTGGCAAACTGACAGCTATAATACGTCTCACATTTCTTTTCTTTATTGTTTTCTATTTCCAGGCTTTAATGGAAGTGTGTTGCTTCAACATTTATTATTACTGGAAAGTTTAAAATGGGTCTGGAGGCCAGATAGGATTCCTTGATGTGAATTATTTTCAGAGATGTCAGTGGTCATTCAGTTATTTTTGTTATGATGGTACTAGTTTTTTACACAGTTTATGCGATAGACAAGCACACGGTCCAGCTGAAGGAAAGTGATTACCGTGGCTTATGGGCGTATGCAAAAATATGTAACTATTTTATAGTTTAGTTAATACATAAGATAGATAATACGGAGTTTATGACACGGAAAGATATGACATTCTGTAGTGAGTTCAGTTGCAATTAAATAAGAAAAAATATGTAAATTGTCTGAACTAATTTTAGGTTTATTGTTATTGGTTATTTGTATTGCAATGTTTACCCAATATAAATATGAATCTACATGTATTAGAATATTAAAATTCAGTCAAGTGCTAAAAAAGATTTTTCTTATGATTTTTTTGTAGAAACATTTTGTCTCGACCGTAATAACATCTAATATTTTGTACCTAGTTGTAATCCTGAGTGTACGCGGATCTTTAGTACGCGAGTTCCTACTGGCGGCGCACGCTCTCGGAATGACACACGGTGACTGGGCATTTCTGGACGTCGAAATATTTCAGGTGTGTATGATCTTCAAATCTATCATTTGTCGCAGCCATTTGGTTAGCTAAATGCATATCTATGTTAATTAAACGCCGTGGAAGAGAGCGAAACAAGTTCGTGGACGCCGTGCACCTAGATACTGATACGGTTAGAAGGATATGGCGGATTTTCAAACAGACCTTCACCATACCCTGCGTGTTAGGACTTCGTGCAGTTTTAATGAATGGCGTAGACGTGTAATAAGATGAGTAGTTTGCGATTTTTTTTTTTCAGATTGCGATTTTTACGTTTTTTATGAATTGAAATGTAACTTCTATTAACATAAGTATTACATAAATTGAGGGTTCTCACGCTCTCCACCTTGCTCGCGGCGATGGTTCGCTGCGCGGATGCGTGGGCGGCCGGCGCCTCCTTCTGCGAGCAAGTAATGCTCGTGAAGGAGGAGGCGGGGCGGGAGCGGCAGCGGGAGCGACGAAGGATCGCAAGACAAGCTGCCCGCGCACGAAGGCAACTCGGGCGTCGGAGGTCGATGAACGACCTCCGCCCCCCATGAGCGCCGGCCTGGGGGTGACAGGTGAAGCCGCCTGTCACCCTGGCAGAAGCAGGCCGCGGCGGCGGCGCGCGTGGCGCGCCTCCCCGTTTCCGGGGACGAGTTGGGGACTCTGTGGTCCCCACACCCGAGAAGAGGGCCAGATCGTGAGAGATGGCCCTGGGTCGGCCGGGGTGCGAGGGATATGCCTGTCAACCTCACCTTCGGCAACCGAAACGACCCACAGGCGGCGTGCGTTATAGTCGGTTCGAGTCCGACATAACCTCCTCCACCGGCTCCGGTGGGGAGGTATCCGTGGGGATTTTGCGCACGTAAAAAAAAAAAAAAAAAAAAAAAAAAAAAAATTACATAAATACCTTTTTTTCATGAATTGATTAGAGAATTTAAAATTATTATTTTTTAACGACATTAAATATCAAAACAATTTTAATACGCATGACTCGAATCTCGTAGTCAATGGGATTTTCATTTATTTTCCACTTAAGTGGCTGACAAGCATTTTAATAAGGCGTTCGTATATTTCGTTTTAATAGTTCTCTAATAATAAGTTTGTGTTTGAAATGAGTTTACGTTTGTATTCTCCATAAACTTTTAACTTCTGACATCTTAGTTGAAAGTTTGATATCTAGAAAAGTTGGTTCATCTCGGATACTAAAAATATAGGTAAAGATGAAAAATAGTTTGGACGCGTGAAACTCTGAAACCTATAGATTGGAAATAAAAATCAATCATAGTTCAGTTCTAGGGGTACGTTACAGGCTATTTAAAATTATGGTAAGATCCTTAAAAGCCTATCAATAAAGAAAAAGACGACGTTGGGCGGCCGTCCCAATAGAACCGCACACAGCAAGTGAAATTGCGGCACAGTGAGGTGTAAATAATAGCTCTGAAAATCCCTTTATAGAGACTTTGCCATGGTTACTGGCGAGGGAGCATTACCGTTTATGGATATGTCTATGCTATCCCCTTTACTTACTGACGTAGGGAATGTTATTTTATTATCAGGGAGGGTAAGATTATGAAGTGTGATTTAGCTGTTCTTGCAACAAGTGCGTCGTGCGTAAAGAGTGGAAAGGTTAGGTCCTTTCCACTCTTTTTAGATCTAGAGACAAACTTTTTGGAAGTGAAAACTCCTTTAGGCGCGTTAAACATTTTTTGTTGAACATTTTTTTAAGATGGGGAGAAACCATTGAACTTGGGACACCGTTACCTCTTGTGTTGTGACGCATTGTAACAATTCATCTGTGACACCTCTGTATATTAGTATTTGCAATATTAGCCAAGTTTTTACTTCTATCGGCACTACGGATTCTGCAAATTCAAGAGATCATCTCAACAGAATCTGATTTAATAACTTAAACTACAGCGTTCCATGATATACAATAATGTTAACGGGAATTAACGTGATCATGGTATAAGTACATACATACCTCTGGTTTGCCTGACGTACCGACCAGTCACCCTGTGACCACAGCCGTAACCATTATTGTATAAGAATCCGATTACTTTAAAAACAAATTTGACTCTGCTCTAAAACGAAGGATTTAAACTTGAACGATATAGCAAATTTTTAACGGCGTTTCTTAATCAAGTTTACTTAGACTTCAAAAGGCTATTAAATAGAAATTTCATCTATATTGTAGACTCTTTCATATATTCGTATCGGCACGCGCGATCTCACTTTACTTTAATGACTTGCTATAGTTTAAAGGTCTTTGAGACTTTGACACAACAACCTTATCTTAAAGACAGGACACATGCTGATAAATATGTGCAATATCTCAGATTGTTGAGAATAGATTTGAATCACTGATTGATTGGAACCCATATGATAGTACCTAATTATATCCACACTATATTTCGCGGTAGCCTAGCGGTATGGGTAATGGACTGCTGAGACGAGGTCTCGGGTTCGATCCCAGGTTTTAACCATGGCACACACCAATGACTTTTCGATGCTTTTCGAAGTTATGTGTGTATTTATCGCAGGTTTATAAGTGCCCGGTTAATGGCAAACTGGCGAAATGTGGGTGCCAGGACCTCTGTCTCCCCTTCGCGGATATAGGTGTACGTTTATGTTATGTTATATTTCAGTAGTCTTGTTAAAGTTTTACACGATGATCGTGTAAAACGTGTAAAACAAAGCTAAACAAGTGATCATAGTTATCACGTGGATGATGGCCAGGCCAGTTACGAGTATGTGACATTCAAATTAGCGGAAAATAATTTTGCATGTAAATTATATAAGTTTAATTAAGTTAGCTCTGGCGTTTAAGCGGACCTCGGAT
The DNA here is from genome assembly GCA_963662185.1 of Eilema griseolum. NCBI lineage: Eukaryota > Metazoa > Arthropoda > Insecta > Lepidoptera > Erebidae > Eilema > Eilema griseolum. The sequence continues at coordinate 18,050,075 of OY759248.1, read as the reverse complement.
TTCCAAGTGTGCAAACATTAAACGCAACTGAGAAATCACCATGAGGAGGATGATAAGCTAGTGCATGAGATAGTGATGCAAAATCCCTCTAAACTAGACTATTAAAAAAATAACTAAATTTCTGATTAATAATACCAAAACGACTTTATATTCACATTTATCACATTTAATTCTATCTCTTTAAAGTTTGAAATTTCGATGGCAAATAAAATGAAGTTTTGTGTTTCAAATATGTGCAACGAATCACTTTATTTCCAATAGTTCAAACAGTATCCACACCAATGTAATCTAAATTATTCAGTAGTTAGCTAAAGTTTATCTCTCTCTCTCTCTCGCATCGAACAAACATTCCGGTCTCACGACGGTGTACAGATGGTGATTAAATCGAGGACCCGTCCTTTCAATCACGTTTGGATCATCTAATTCAACACATACTCTGACCTTTAACTTACAAGGCCTGACCTCGACCACGACCGAGCTGATAAGAAGAACGTATATTAAGGTTAGTTGAGCACTTTTGTCAAAGGAGTTTTAGTAAATACTTGAAAAATTCTAGTTTACTCTTTTTCTGTTTAATTCTTAATATGACAGACTTTTTTCGAGACGAAGCGCTGTCTAAACAAAGCGGACGGTTTGTTATCAGTATTACATACATATATATAATCACGCCTTTATCCCTGGAGAGTTAGGCAGAGGTGAACTAACACCCACGTTTCACCAATAATTGTATTCGGTCCCACGTTATAGGGGGTGAGCTTATTGCCGTATTCCGGGCACTATTGTTGACTGGAGCTATGCATCTGAGGCTGAGTCTGGGCTGTATATATCTGTCTAATGTTAAACAGCTTTATCCCTTAGTCGCCTTGTACGACACCGCATGGGAAGAGATGGGGTCGTCCTAAATCTACTCTGCCGGAAACCATGCGGCAAACTATCAGTATTATCTGAACATAAAAGATGTAAAACGAAGATTTAGGTAGCAATTAGTCTACATCGAGTTTTAGTTGTTCTTTAAAATATGATAGGAAAATTGTTGAGTTTTTACGTGAACCACAACATCGAAATCAAAACGAAATAGGTATGTAGTTATATTAGAATCGAACCTATTAAAACCCTCGACGGGGTGGTAAAACCGGTAGAACATTTTCAGTTCACTTGCAATACTATCACAAATTGTGAACGCTGGTTAATTATCAGGGATTTTTTTTTTTTTTTACGTGCGCAAAATCCCCACGGATACCTCCCCACCGCAGCCGGTGGAGGAGGTTATGTCGGACTCGAACCGACTAAAACGCACGCCGCCTGTGGGTCGTTTTGGTTGCCGAAGGTGAGGTTGACAGGCATATCCCTCGCACCCCGGCCGACCCAGGGCCATCTCTCGCGATCTGGCCCTCGTCTCGGGTGTGGGGACTACAGAGTCCCCAACTCGACCCCGGAAACGGGGAGGCGCGCCAGGCGCGCCACCGCCGCGGCCTGCTTCTGCCAGGGTGACAGGTGGCTCTACCTGTCACCCCCAGGCCGGCGCTCATGGGGGGCGTAGGTCGTTCATCGACCTCCGACGCCCGAGTTGCCTTCGTACGCGGGCAGCTTGGCTTGCGATCCTTCGTCGCTCTCGCTGCCGCTCCCGTCCCGCCTCCTCCTTCACGAGCATTACTTGCTCGCAGAAGGAGGCGCCGGCCGCCCACGCATCCGCGCAGCGGACCATCGCCGCGAGCAAGGTGGAGAGCGTGAGAGCTCTCACTCCCAGGGCCGCCACGAGCTCCCGCCTCGGCGTCTCCCACGCCGGACACTCGGTGAGCGTGTGCGGACCTGAGTCCTCACTCGCGTCGCAGTGATGGCACTCGGACGTTGGCTCTTTCTCCATCCGACGCAGATACTTTCCGAAGCACCCGTGCTCGGTGATCATCTGCGTCAGACGGTACGAGAGGCTGCCGTGTGGCCTCTCTAGCCACTCCCCCATGATGGGTCTTACCGCCGCTACTACGGCGCGCCCTGCACCTGGTCGCCCAAGTCGTAGCTCCCATTCCGCCACCATTTCCCTGTGGAGCCGGGATCTCACGGCCCGAATTTCTTCGGGCTCGGGATCGTGACCCCGCTCCCGCGCCGCCTTTCGGAACCGGTATAGCGCCGAAAGGGATCTCGCTTCCAGGATCCATGGTGGCGATCCAGCGAGGAGACTCGCCGCGTTGAAGGATATCGTGCGGTACCCCCTTATGATGCGGCACGCCAACTTCTGCTGCGGACGCTGCAGCAGGGGCATGTGCCGATCATTCAGGGTGTCCGCCCACACGGGACACCCGTACAGGGCCATGGACCGCACGACACCCGCGTAGAGTCTCCTGCAGGAGTCCTCCGGGCCCCTCAGGTTAGGCAGTAGCCGCGCCAGAGCGTTGGCTGTGCCCACCAATTTGGGGCCTAGACTTCGGAAGTGCTTCCCGAAGTCCCACCGGCCGTCGAGCACGAGCCCCAGATATTTCATCTGGGGCTTGATGCCGATGAGAGTGGCTCCCACTGTGAGACTGGAACCAGGTGGTGGCGTGCGCCGAGGTCCATGAAAGAACATGGCCTCGGATTTATGCAGAGCCACCTCAAGGCCCAGCCGCCGGATCCGTTCCACGACTTGAGCAACCGCGGTCGTGGCCCTCAGGGTCGCTTCGCGGTATGTAGCCCCGCTCACCGTCACTAGCGTGTCGTCCGCATAGCACGTGACGGCGGCGCCGTCCGCGAGCTCACCGCGAAGCACCCAGTCGTATCCGATGTTCCACAGGAGCGGCCCAAGAACCGATCCCTGTGGAACACCGCACGACATCTCACGCCGACCGACGCCGGTCGCACTTGGGTAGATGACGGCTCTCTCCGTCAGGTACGCCCCGACTATGCGGCGGAGGTAGAGAGGCACACCGTGGTACACGAGTGCCTCCCTGATGCAACTCCAGGGCAAGGTGTTGAACGCGTTGGAGATTAATTATCAGGGTTTACAATTTGTGGTTTTTTTGCAAGCCAATATAATAAATCTTGTAAAATATATGTACAAAACGCGCCATTATTCAATAAAATCCCGAAATAGTTTCCGTAAATAGAAAACGACGTTTTTGGTATCCAAATGATATCGAGGCAAAAGGAATTTAGTAAGGGTCGCTCCACACGACGTTATTTATAGAATACTAATGCTGAAATATCTCAAGAGACTATATACACGACATACGCGTTGTCTTTTCTATCTGACTGCGGAGAAGCCCGGGAAAAGGAGGGTTATGTGTTTGACCAGTATGTAAGTCTGTGTCAGTGTTAAGAGTTCACGTCGGGAGTGTCTTAACAAGGTTTCCAACGAACTGGGCCCGTAAGGTCAACTTCTTAATAACTAAATTACCGACGCTCAAGTTTAGGAATACATTGATTACTGTTACTTTGTGTCTTTATTATAAGGGCTTTTTTTCCAAATAGGGTGGATACTGGGGTGAGACAGGATGGGCAGCTGACGATGAGCGTGACACAGCGGCTCGAGCTGCTTACGAAGCCTTACTGCGTGTCTCCCTAAAACTTCCTACAGGAGATCGGTTTGACGAGTTCGCCGATACTGTTAGGACAAGAGCTAAGCAGCACTATAACTATACTTTCTCTGATGGAGAGGAGGTAATTTCATTCATACATACATTTTATATATAATTTCTTATTTTCAAGCATCAATTCTGTTTGTATTCTAATTTTGTGTACATAAGTCTGTGGTTTGCTCTCCTCCATTCTATAATTTGGTTTTTGTTTTTTTTTAGTACATAGTAAAAGTAAATATGATTCACGCAGGTTCTCTTCGGCTGAACTACATCGGTATTACGTATTGTCAAAATAATACAGAATACACTCTGTTTTGACGCTCGTCCTTTATTGAAAATAATATTAATTACATTTTGTGAGTGATTGATAACATGTCATCCCGAATCGGCTAACGGTGAATGGCCAATTAACAAGTTGAAAGATTGATATGACCATGTTTGCTTTTCAAATATTCAATTATAATAATAATTTGAAAGAGTATAATAGATCGCTAACGGTAGGTACCTGAATATATTTTTTAAAAATTAATCACGTAGAAAGCAGTGACTGAAGTCAGGCGCCTGTCTCAGTCTAAGTAGGTATGTTTATCAGCATTTTATGTCCCATATTCAAGCTAGTTAAGCTATACTTACTTTGAGTCTAGACAAGGAGACCCGCTTTATTCAATGTCCTAGAATATTATATTTATAGGCGTCTCGTATTATAGTTTATACTTGTGATATAACTGGTAATAATTATGCTATTGTGTACCTAAAAGTTATTTTTCCACTACTAATGACGCGAATAAACGGTCGTGTTTTTGGCTTGCGGTTTATGCTGTTTGGTATACGGTTATATAGTGTATAAAACCGAAACCACTGGGTTCAGCTAGTTCATAACATATATATAGTTACTGGCATATGTCTTGACCGTCTCGCGGGAGAAACGAGGCCTCGGGGATTAGTGATTGATGAGGCGCACGGATTGGTGAATGGGAGCTCTTCCACTGCAGTAGCACCCCGTGCTATTATCAAATCAAATCAAATCAATTTATTGCGATATATGGGTACACAGGTTACAAGTAAATACATTTAGGTTCCACCATATTTCAGCCAGATTGGCATGCAATAACGTCACACATATTATGACGATATTTGTTTATTAGAAAATAATTAGAAGCTAAGAATTTGCAATTTAATATAGAAAATTTCATAATATTAGATGTCAGTATTTCCGTGCTAAACATTAATTTAAAAGTCACCTACAAAGGTCAAGATCTAAGTAATATTATACAGCTGAAGAGTTTTGTTTGTTTCGTTGAACGCGCTAATCTTTCATTTAAATTGAAAAATTCCGTTTGTGTTCAATAGTCAGTTTATCAACGAAGGTTTTTGCTAAATATCATCGCGTTTATACTCAAAGGAGTGGGGCAGTGATCATAAATGTCAACAAATCGAACAGATTTCAATACATAATTTGAAGACTAAAAAATTATGGGCTTGAAGAGGTGATATGTGGTTTCAAAATATACCATAGGCGAGGTCGGGGCGGGTCAGCTAGTATTTTTTTATACTACTTAAAACTTGACTAATCGACGCTTCCCGTGACCATAAGGCTGGCCTTTACCTCGCTCAAAGAATTGGCATCGCCATTCAGCGTGGTAATGCCGCCAGCCTCTTGGGCACGGTACCAGTAGAGATCGATGGGGAGGAATTTTTCGATGCCTAAAATTACAGTCTTCCTCTTTTTCTCTATCCCATTTTTGTATATATTGTATAGTTAGCAGAGTTTTATATAAATTTGTAAGTAATTGTATATTATAATAGCATATTTTATTTAATGTAATCAATTAAATTGGAAAATCACGATTGTAGAAGGCAATCCAAATAAATGTTACTTAAAACTTAACTATAAATATAAATACTCTACAAAACTCTACACTGTACACAACCCATACTAAGCTTAGCTTAACTACCTTGTGTTATGGAATCTAGAATGCTGATAAATATACTTACATACCTACTTCTCTTTTGTAAATCGATACTAATAAGCTGAAGAGTTTATTTGTTTGTTTGTTTGTCAGGTATCAATGGTTTAAATTGAAATAGTCCATTCGTATCAATGAAGATTTTAGGCTATATCATCATGCTACTACTTATGGGAGCGGAGAAGTAATCATAAATATCAACAAATCCGGCAAATTCCCATACATTATTTGAAAACTAAAAAAATTGATGTAATGAGGTGTCATATTATGGTTGGGGCGAAACTGGGGTGGGTCAGCTACTAAATACATATAATACATAGAATTTTTTCCTTTGTAGAAGTTTATTTTTGAAAAGAAAAAACTGCATTCAAATATTTTAGAAAATATCCATCAGGGGAGGTGATGTCAAAATGGCGCGTTCAATAAAATAAAGATTTGTCGGTTTATGCAAGGCACACAGAGTTGAGAGTGACTGCACATTGATATATTCAAAATGACTGCCAGATGGTGTAGTACTGCCTAATTGATAAATCAAATCAAGCTGCACGGACGTCGTGGAAATTCGCTTTTGATGTCTGTGGAAATGCCTTGCCTTTTCACTAACGTAACCTACCAAGACTTCGGTGCAGCTTGATTTAATTTATCAATTAGGCAGTACTACATCATCTGGCAGTCAAATTGAATATCTCAATGTGCAGTCTATCTCTGCTGTGTGGGCCTTGCATCAAGCGACAAATCTTTAAAAAAAAAATACTCGTCGTTTTGACTTCACCTCACCTGAAGTTAAAGCAAAAAGCAAAATCTAATTGAATCTAACATTGGCAGGTGAATTTCTTCATTGGCGCCTTCTACGATGGAGTGTATTTGTTGGGTATGGCACTCAATGAAACACTTACTGAAGGTGGAGACATCAGAGACGGCAGGAACATTACCAGTCGTATGTGGGGACGAGACTTTCATGGTAAGATTATATTTCGATCTATTTATGTGTATTTTTTCATGCTGTGGAGGATTGACTGTGGAGTTAATGAGATTGTGTTTACAAATACACACATAATACATACAATATACACACGCTACCATATTGTGTAAGAGTTTAAGCCTTAACAACGAAGATTTTCCTTGTATTCTCACATTGCTCCCTGGATCCCACACTAGGATTCCCTGTGTCGTGGGATCAAATCCCATTCACACCGCTATGACAATAACATAAACATATTCTATAGTTAACAAATAAGAAAAGGGCAAACACGTTATGTAGGTATGGGGAATAAAACTGAAGAACTATTTGTGATTTTCCTTTTTAGGATTGTAACATACGCTTCCAGTACGTGATTCGTCCATTTAAACACAACATGAATCAATTTTTTTTTGTATCTGTTTTACTTCCTCAGCATAAATATCATGAAAATATTTACTGTACTACTGACTAGAACATTTAAAGGTAGATAATTTTTGTGGTTTCCGGCAGAGTAGAAGTTGGGCTACCCCATTTCTTCCCATGCGATGTCGTACAATGCGACTAAAGGATAGGGCTGTTTAACATCAGACATATATATACAGCCTAGATTCAGCCTCAGATGCATAGCTCGAGTCATCAATAGTACCCGGAAATAGGTTCACCCCATATTACGTGGGACTGAATACAATGATTGGTGAAATGTGGGTGTTAATTCACTACTGCCTAACCCTGCAGAGATAAAGGCGTGATAATATGTATAAATATATGTAGGTAGGTGTGTATGTAGTTTCTGTACCTTCTAATTATCAATACAAATATCCAAGTGATGCACCAGGTACTTAAAAGGTTATTGCTTTTAAGTCGACGCAATCATTGAATCGAATGGTTATAAATACACAAGCGAAGTTCAATATCACTCCGATTTGTACCTATCATGAAACCTGAGTATCTTATTCATATTTAATGAAACTTCGTATTGATATTCTCAATTGAACTGGATCATGTGTATAGCTAGTTAACTGTATAGCTGAATATGAAGCTGGGGATACACATGCCCGTAGCTTGCACACTAGTATACCAGCTACTTGCACGTGCCAGCTTCTGCCATGTGTATACGCTAACTGGCATGCCTGTAACTGGCATACATGTAACTAGCACAAAATTTGATTTACTTGCATGCCCGTTGTAGGTGGGGATGCGGGGGGTTGCCAAGCTGGCACGTGTGAACAGACGTGACAGCTACGGGCATGTCAGTAGCTTTTTATCTAGCTTTTTATTTAGCTCTTTATTTAGCTTTTTATTTAGCTCTTTTTATCTGTCATTAATTTAGACAACACATTAAATTGCTAGTAACTACACGATTTTGTTTAATTCACTTCGATTGTTATACTTCTTTTACGCTCAAGAATAGGTACGAGTTCTCCCACGAACTGTCCTGTGTATACGCGATAGTACCTAATACTGGTATGCAAGGGTACAACTTGCATGCCAGTATTACTTGCAAATGTATCCGTAGTGTGCTAGTTACTCGTACATGCCAGTAACTTTCAAGCCAGCTATGTCCAGATTTACAAGCATGTGTATTTCCTCAACATGAAACGCGTACACAAGTTGGATATCTAATAAATCAGAAGCCTGAGGCTTGCCTTACGATAAGCCAACTAACCAAGATCTTGATTATCATTTACAGCTTATGATTTATACTCACAATCTTACTTGTTAACCCTGAAATGGACGCCCAGTCATACACGTGTTTTGTATCAATTTGTATTTATCGATTACAACACAAAGGCTGAAGCTAAAACTAGCGTATTTCGTTCAGTTGTAAGTTGAATAACTTCTGTTTTGTAATTTCTGTTGCATTCAATATCATAAAAAGTTTCAAGTCTGCAAATAGAAGTTTTCTATGAACTCGAACGCAGTAACAAAAGTTATGCAGCTCTCAACTCAAAAAATTACGCTCGTTTAGCTTCAGCCTAACTGCTTTTGACAAAACAAATACACTAAACTTCTAAGAATAGTAATAATAAACGTCCTTATTGTACACCTATAACATATTACATTACAATAAGAGATATAAAGTTTTGTTGTATGTACAGATGGCAGCCTTATCACTTTGCGGCATTTCTTACAGGCAACCATAATCAGTTGGTTGACTGTAAGGAGAGAAAAAGGAGAGAAAAAAATATAGGAGAAGAATGTTTCAGGGCAGTTAGGTGTACATAGAGAATATGTAAAGACAATAAAACAATAATAATGAAAAAGAAAACACATAAACATAATAGCCATAGGTATATACAATTATTTATAAGCATACATACTATAAATGTTCCAGAAAAAGTCATAATAATTAACACACACATAAATATACTTCATATTATGTCATTATTCCACTCCAGTGTCTCCAACTGCACCGTAATTACGGTAAATCTACCGTATTTCATAAAAATCTATGACCTACTGTAGACAAATCATTACAGCGCCAAAATCTACCGTAATTTCATCAGTCGATTTTTTTAAATATATAGTTTTGTTAAGAGCTACACTACCGGTAATGAATTTATACCACAGTCGCGTAGGCTTAAAGGACCAATACGCATGGCGGTTAACTTAATTTTAAAAATCTAATTTTAAAGAGGGAAGGTAAAAACTGTGTTGCCTTTCGTCCTAACTCCGAAATGATAAAAAAATCATTTTAGACACGAATAACGGCAAAAGACTACCGGTAAAAGTCAGAGGCTCGCTTTAAATACTAAGCTACACTCAACATTTGGGAAAAATAATCTAGAAGTGCTCAGAAGGTTGAGTGTTTCCATGTTTCACTCATTATGTTAAGAGAAGGTTCTTATTGTTCCGGTAGACAAAGGGGCCGTATTTGTATTATTTATTTATTTTGTTAAGTTCCACGGGGAAATGGAGTACGCTCATAAAAAAACCAGCTTTGCATATACTGGTGTAGTTGAATATTTATAACTTACGTATCGACTGTCGAAAACTTACAACTTTTAGTACTATGTTGCATCTATAATATGACATACCTATAGATGTTATATGTTTATTTATGTATATGTGTATTGACTATTTTTACATGACATTAGGCTTTTAATTGTCAATTTGGTAGATTACTATAAAATAACCTGTTTGGTATCATTTGTAATGTGCTCATTGGTAGCATGAAGATGTAAGTATACAATGGAGAAGTCTATTAAAATTATTTCAATAAACACGCTTAAACAATTCTACGCTGTATTGGTAACTTAAAATATCACGGTCACACTCACATTACAAAATATCGAAAACTCAAAACAATACATGGCTGGCCTTTACCTCGCTCAAAGAATTGGCATCGCCATTCAACGTGGTAATGCCGCCACTCTTGGGCACGGTACCAGTAGAGATTGATGGGGAGGAATTTTTCGATGCCTAAAATTACAGTCTCCATCTTTTTCTCGTATTCCATTTTTGTATATATTGTATAGTTAGCATAGTTTTATATAAATTTGTAAGTAATTGTATATTATAATAGCATATTTTATGTACCATTTACGAGTTGCTCAAATCTATGGATATGTATTAAATTAATTATAATTATTTTGTCAGTTTATTAAATAAGAAATACATGGTAAATATCTCGATATCTCTAATAGTAATTGTACGTCATTTTAGAATACATTATCAGCCATTGTGTAAAGAATTGCTTTAGAGAAGGTAAAACTTTATCCGCCGTAGAGTACCCTTGATGTTTTTTTTTATCTAGCACACGCCAACCTGACTTCACCTCACCTGATGATGTATACATGTTTACATTATTAAATATTTATGCATTTTGCAGGTATTACTGGCCATGTTCGCATCGATGCTGTCGGAGACAGGGACGCTGACTACGCGATTTTAGATTTAGATCCAGTCACAGGGAAGTTCGAGGTGAGTTGAGTTGCTTTTACTTTATTGTAAAAGGCCCATTAGCCCCTTATTGAGGAGAGTCAGGAATACCCTAAAACGGCAGGCATTTTTGAAAACAATTTATCAAAGTAGGTATGTCAGGATCGTAGCAGTTGGAAGCATGTGGTCTCTGTCTACCCCACTGAGAAAAAGGCGTGAGTGTATGTATGTTTGTATATATTGAGGACAGGAACACCCTCTCAAGTAATTTAGTTTTTTTTTTAAATCAGGAAAATCGACATCAGAAGGGTACGAATACCTAAACGTACATTTAAAATCTTTAATATACAATAGTTTTGTTCAAAGCTCAGCAATCCAAGCAAACTTAAGTAAATTTATCTGGGTATACCAAACGTAACGAAAACCTGAAACTTGACTAAATATTATTGCGTTAACTGAATTACGACTTCATGCACGTGACATTAAGGTTCAAAATAGCGCTGATGATTCAGACACACACGAAATTGTAAGGGAAGAAAAGATTTTGTTTGCAAAAGTGACGTAATCCGGCTTTGCTCCCGTTTTACGTCCACCCTGCTTCAAAGGAACCTTTAATTTACGGACTTGCACTTCAGATTACGTACGGATGGGCAACTTCAAAAGACTGTCTAGAAATCAGCTGCTTATTTATAACACGTTTTGCTTGATGTGTATACAGCGTTCATTTGTAAAATACATTACATACATACATTCATTAAATTCATATATACATACATACATGTATGTATGTATATATGAATGCCGCAGAGCGATAAGGCCGCCATCTGTACGTACCACAAAACTTGTATCTCATATTGTAATGTAGTATGTTATTGGTGTAACTAATAAATTATATTTTTAAATACATATAAAAAATATCTATTTAAAAATATAAAAATAGTGCTCCACCGATATCGGGTACAGCTACCGGTGGTTAGGACTCCAGAGAAAGGAACTTCCGCACGATGCGCGCCGTATCAAGAAGCACAGCCTTCTGCATCTGGCCCTTGACCCAACCATCTAACCCGAGCCTCATTAGGTGTTGGTCGAGACTCTTTGCTATTTGTCCATTGACTGCCACGACTATTGGTACAATGATTGCTGAGTCAACATTCCATATTATTATTATTATTACATACATATAATTACGCCCATAAATTCCTGAAAGGGTAGACAGGTGTATTATCACATTATATTTTGTAATACCCTTTGTAATAAACAAACTGTTTTAAATTTAATGTCAACTTGGCGTGCACATTTACATAATACGTTATATGTATGCAACTATGGAATATGTTATCAAAAGGAAAATTAAATGCCCTGCAGCCATGCTTTGCGTATCACAATACTGTGAACAGGTATAATGTCATTCACATTTAAAAAACAATATACCAAAGAAGGAAAAATGGCAGAGGGTCGGAAAAAATGGCGCACATTGGGAGAGGCCTATGTCCAGCAGTGATGTGACCAAAATGAGAAAAGAGAAATGATATGAAGTCTGTTATTAGATACATGAATAATATAGTGCGTAATATTTTAGTGTGTAAATAGCCAGCTGAGGTTGTGTTCTCAACTGCGCTTTGACGCCAAGTTTGTGACGTCAAAGCGCATTGTTACTTTATAAATAAATTGTATAGGTCATGCTGGCTCTTTGTCTAGCACAGAAAACTTTTTATTAAAAAGAATAATAGGTCGTCACAAATGATATTGCCGTTTTTTGAAGAAATTGGAGGAAAATTTTCAGTAAGTACTAACATTTTTCCTTTTTTTTTAATGACAAATACAATTTTTTTGATTTTCTTGTGTATAAATAAGACAACTTTAAGCTAACAAACACTTTTATTATATTTTTGATAAGTGACAGCTGTAAAAAAGTTATACAAAAGTTATCATCAAAATGCAGATAGCATTTAGGAAGTACTTACTGTTTTTGAAGATCGAAATTAATTTATCAAGCGACCAAACTTAATACAACCAAACAAAACTTAATACAGAGTAGTTAAATCTTGAAATCAACTATCAAACAAAATATAAATAATGAAAATATTTATTAAATTCCAGGAATAATGAACTCATGAATCTGTAAAAAAAAATCGGTAATTTCATATGTAAAGACCTAATATTAGCAACCGCAATTACTAATATCCCCTTTAACCCCTCCAACTAAGCTAAATTGCTTGTGTTAGGAATGGGTACACGTCGGTAGTGTAATGGCCAAAATTCGAACCCGGGACCGCTCGACCGTAAGGCAAAGTCCACAATTACTAAGTTACAAATGCATGTCATTGGGGTACGTTACCAGTCGATAGCAAGAAGAAATTGGTTTACGCCGAGTAATACCAAGTATAATAATAAGTTAATAAATAACTGTTAAAATCTTGTAATTTCAAGTAATCTATCCATTTAATTATGTTTTAAATATCGAAGTAAAAGCTTTCTATCAGAATTAAATAGTTATTTCTGTACCAGCTTCCTTGTGGTGACGGAGAAAGAACAGAAGTGTCACCACCCCAACTCGTCCTAAGGGTGTCGTAAGAGGCGACCAACGGAAAAATATGCAGACGATTTCACTGCACGGGAAGGAAAACTTGAAATAAAACCCTGTACCAACCCATCTCGCCAGTGTGGGAACAGTAGGCCGAAGCCTCCCAATACTGGGAGAGGTCTAGTCCAGCAGTGGACTGCGATGGGCTAGTTGTCGTTGTCGTACCAGCTTCAAGGCTTCAAATATAATAAAAAAAAACTTTTAGAGCGGTATTTTAGATAGATAGATAGATAATCCTTTATTGTACACCAAGAGATTTACAGTAGAACAAGTAGCATGTATACCGTATGTACATTTATTAAAGAATCTCTGAAATTGTACACAATATTTACTTGAACGTAATTCTAGTACCATAGTTTTTTATAGAAACAGTCTCAGGAAAGAGGGTAACTATTACAGACCACAATATTTTTACACCTGGCTGAAAGGACCTGGGCCTGTAGGAAGAAGGAAACTTGTGCAAATCATTAGATTCCTTGTAATAGTTAGACCAGTTATTGGACTTCTTGCTCCAACTACCCGTAACGTCTGCCATACATGTTCATATGGCAATCAGGGCCGACGGCTTAACATGCTCTCCGAAACACGACCAGACCAATGCCAATACACATATATTAGGGGGTAGGACACGGCGGTACTTCCGCCCAATTGAGCAGTCCGACTGGGGAAGTACCTCCGCCCTACAGAATACCGCGGCTATAATAACTTCGTGTTGTGTTCCCAGCGGTGAGTAGGGTAGCCAGAGCTCACTGGAGAATTTGTGCTGTCAGTGGGAAGACTAAAGGCTTGTCTTGCTTTGTCTTCTACACTAACGGCACAGAAACTCTGTACTTACAGGGTTGGCAGCGCGACTGTGACTCCTCTGGTGTTACAAACGTCCATAGGCCACGGTAACCACTTTCCATCAGGTGGGCCGTGTGCTTGTCTGCCACCTAAGTGGTATAAAAATAAAACATATTCATGTATACAAATATTTGACAGCCTCTGTGACGTGGCGGTAGTGAACGCGACCGCTACGCAGGGGGCGCGGGTTCAATCCCCGCTCAGTGCCAATATTTGTATCCATGAATATAGGTATTTGCATTGGTCTGTGTGTTTCTATGTATAATTATGTATATGCTTACAAAAAAAAGTACGTAAGTGTTTATCCGTATTCTAGATTCCATAACACAAGCTAGTTAAACTATATGCTTCCCTTGGGTCTAGACAGCGTCGTGTAGAATGGTGCAGAATATTTAAAAAAAAAAAAAAAAATGCATTGGACAGGGATCGAACCCGCGCTTCCTGTGTAGTGGCCGCGTTTTCTACCGCCGCACCACAGAGGCTGTCTCAATGACATTCTTATTGACATCTCATTTACCATAGTGATATCTCTGTCATGAAACATTCCTCGTTGAACATAAGTACTCCTTCTTCTAATATTTTTTGTTTATTGTATTATATTTGTCATTTTAGGAATCCTAAAGCAACTGCGGCGTAAATAGTTGCATTAAAACACCCACTTTTCCCCAAAAAATATTACGAGTTGGCCACGAGTTTGATTGAAGTGGACGTAATCCGATCTAGTGAGATTAGGTGCCCTCGAAAATGTAGGTCAATGTAGTGGGACTTTTATTGTATCAATCCAAATATATAAAAATGTTTTTTCCTTTGTTTTTTCCGTATTCGTTTGTTAGAATAATAGGCTATTGAACTGTTGTGCACATACCTGTAAATGTTGTGCTGGTGCCCTGTTGAGCAGAGCAGAACAAGGCCACCCCATCTCTTCCTCTAGGTGTCATAGAAGGTGACTGAGGGATAGGTCGGTCTCCATCCGACAGTAAACATACAGCTCATGACAAAATACCTGCTAGATGGTAATAGGCTCACCCCCTGCAAAAATCATAGTCGGTGAAATGTGGGTATAAATATACTCTTTCAGTGATTTACAGACGTGATTATATGTGTACTATATACGGGGTGGAAGATTTTGACTTTACCTCTAGATACTGGAGGTAGCGAATTTCACTCAAAGAAAACATTCGTATGTAAAAAGAAACAGAACTGCTTTCAAAGATTTTCGTAAACTCGCTAGCCACACCCGGTAATCGAACCGACTAAAATTCGAAACAATAATATCGTGTATTTTTATGGCACCAATCAATAGTATCAATCATAAGGATCAAATCTGTCTAACAAACATGGTAAATGTATCCAATATTTAGGGCACTTCCCATTCAGGTCCAAATCTTTCTCCCTGTGTGTTTGATACATGAAAATGTTTCTGGTTAAAGAGATAAATTGAAAATGTTGCACTTCAGCTTCGTGCCGGAGATTTTTCGCAAAAAGTTTGCATCATTTGTCGGATAATCACTTTGCACCGTTTTTTAATTTCCTATTCGACGGTGCTGTACTCGTTGCAGGTAATTGACTTTTTAGGATTATCGATTGCCTTCAGGCACGAACTTTCCTTTGATCTTCGTATTTTTATAACGTCGAGCATATTTACAATTCATTTCATTTCAATATCGAGTTTAATCAGACTTTATCATCGTCACCTTCCTGCCCCTTGTCCAATATTTATGTGATTTTATTTCAACATTTATACATATGTTCATGCTTGTTTCCCTCTAGGTTACGCAGAGACAACATCCGCCATTTGATTATATCTTAATGAGGAAAGTAGACTACCTTT
Source organism: Eilema griseolum (assembly GCA_963662185.1). Lineage (NCBI taxonomy): Eukaryota > Metazoa > Arthropoda > Insecta > Lepidoptera > Erebidae > Eilema > Eilema griseolum. The sequence goes on along the minus strand of OY759248.1, from coordinate 18,034,456 downwards.
CTACCTATAGACTATAGACTACCTTTTTTAGCAATAATCAGTTACTTACTGATCTCGTACATCGTACTACGTTTGTACAAAAACCTTGCCCACTTGTAGGTTAACGGGTCAATTCAAAATTTATATGTATTTTATTTTTACGGAGGCCTCCTGTCCCTACTGTTTAATTATGTAGGTTTCGGGTACCGTTCGTACAGAATACCGTACTTGATTCTTTAGAACAGTTATAAAAGGGTAAATTAGTTTCAGTTGACTTAACCAACATAACATAAACTCACGCCTATATCCCCGAAGGGGTAGGCAGAGGTCACCAGTTTATGTTTAGGTCCAAATGTAATAGGTGGCGAGCCTATTGCCATTAACTGGACACTTATAAACCTGCGATAAATACACACATAACTTCGAAAAGCCTCGAAAAGTCATTGGTGTGTGCCATGGTAAACCTAGGATCGAACCCGAGACCTCGTCTCAGCAGTCCATTACCCATACCACTAGGCTACCGTGGCTACTTAACCAACAACAATGAAATATTATCGTGTGAAATATCCGGATCTATTTTGTAGCTAGGCTGTACATTATGTTTTTGATTAAGGGACTAGGTATCATTTACGTAATTTTTTAAACGACGAAAGACAACAGAGATGTTAGATGGTATAATAAGTGAAGCTTAAATTGGCAGCCGCAATTGTAGCACCCAAAATTGTAATGCTTCTAGATTAAATTTAGTTCACTATTATTACCGATTGTGCCATTGATTTAAACGAACAATTGAGCTTTGTTAGAATAGAATATAATACAATGTATCTTTAGTGTAAAATTCGCTGGGATATTTATCATGTTTATTGATTTTCCCGAGTAACCGATATTTTGTTGCTGTTACAAGCGCCATGATCACGGTGTACTGACGACCGCCGAGCTAGTTGCTATTTTTTATTTATTTATTCAGAACAACTTTTACATTGTGTTGAATTTGGCAAAGAATGAAAACAACTACAACAACTCTTAAATAGGTCACAGTTGTGACATGAACTTGGGCTCTTGTTGCATGATAGTATCTATTCAATTAATTTTCTTTTGTTTACAATACTATTGTTAATATACACTTACACTACAAATATACTCCTCAACATTATTATATTTACACTATATTCAGATACACTATACTTTCTAATTCAATACTTGGATTTTACTTTTGCATCTTCCATGTACATATTACACGATATCAATGACTTCCTTGAGCTCATTCATTCGGGAAAGAGACGGAAGTTATACTTTTCATTATTATTTACCCTTTACCTCGCAACTATTTGTTCTTTGCTTGTGAAGATTACTATAAATTTTAATGACTTCCATAAATGCTATAAATAATGAACTGGACGACTGTGATTTCATTCACTCTGTCTCCTGTGATCCTGAGGATTGCCCTAGGTATGTTGAGGTCTCTGAATCTGGATTAGTCCTGCTACACATGAACATCTGTAGTATAAATTGTCATTTTGATAGTCTCCAAGTATTAATAAGCTCAACTAAAGTTGACTTTGATATGCTTGTACTCACTGAATGTTGGTTGAGTAAAGTAATTAATTTACCGGTTCTAACTGGTTATCAAGCACATGCTACACAGAATATACATAACCAAAATGATGGTGTGATAGTATATATTAAGGATGAACTGACTGTTTCAGTTCGGGAACCTCTGTTCAACTATGCTTCCTGCCTCATATGTGAAGTTGGTGGGCAGTTCGCGGTGGTTGCTATTTATCGTTCTCCATCATTCTCCTCTAATCATCACCTAGACGGATTCTCTACTAGCCTCGACAACGTGTATAATGAACTATCAAACTATTCGAACATTGTCCTTGTAGGAGATATCAATATTAATATCCGGCAGGGCGTCGATGATGACACCGCTTTGGACTATCTCTTCCTGAATGCATCCCATGGCCTTCTACCTACGCATCGACTTCCCACTAGGGTAGATAGATGTCTGGATCATTTTTTTATGAAATCCAAATTAACCTCCACAACCTTAGTACTAAATTCGCATATTACGGACCATAGACCTATTATTCTCTGCATATCAAATGCAAACCTAGCACGGGCTAAAGTCGGTACCACTAAGCTGCATCAAGATTTGGAATCCATTGTATCGGAGATAGAAGCTGCAGACTTCTCGGACTTATATAGTGTGGATGACCCAAACATATCTATGAACATGCTTATATCCGTAATTTCAAAAATTATAGCTAAAAACACGAAGCAAGTACACATTCCACGTAAACGTCGTACCCTTAAGAAATGGATCACCCCAGGCATCCTAAAATGTATGCGCCATCGTGATAATCTGCATAAACAAGCTAAACGGTCACCGGATGACCTAATACTAAATTTAACCTATAAAAGATATAGAAACTTTTGTAATGCCCTACTGCGCAAATTGAAAACAGAATTTGAACAAAGGGAGTTGGAAAAACATAAAAACAACCCTAAAGCTTTGTGGAAAACAATTAAGGAAATTACTAATACCGGGATGACATGCACCAGTCCTGTTGAGCTACTCAAATTATCTAAAAGTACAGTTACCGCTGCAAATCAGGTCTGCTCTTTCTTTACTAGTATAGGTAAAAATATGGCGGATAGTATAGTAAATAATGTTAGTAAAGGTTCAACTCATCGTTATACCATCTCCAACGAGGATAAAAATTCATTCAGCCCGCCCTTAAATTCCCTCGTCATAGAGCACATTGATGAAAGTGAGGTTTATACTATCATCCAGCAGCTTCGTAATGATTCTGCTGTTGGCTGGGATGGTATATCGTCCACACTACTCAAAATGTCTAGTCATGTACTGGTGCCTCTATTGACTTTTATCTTTAATCTCTGTATCCAAAGGGGTGTCTTCCCCGACGCTCTTAAAAAGGCTGTAGTTCATCCCGTTCATAAGGGTGGGAGCAGAGACTGTGTCAACAATTATAGACCTATTTCTGTCCTACCATCATTTTCAAAGGTTCTGGAGAAGATTCTAAACAGAAATCTAAAGAGCTTCCTTCATAATTACAAAATCCTAGCAGACAACCAGTATGGTTTCAGAAACGGCTTATCGACAGAGGACGCTCTATTGGATCTGACACAAACTGTTGCCAGGACTCTTGACAATAGGAATAGATGTCTCGGTATTTTCTTGGACTTATCCAAAGCATTTGACACGGTCTCTGTTCCTAAACTTTTGGCCAAATTAGAATCCATCGGAGTAAGGGGGATAACATTGGAGATTTTTAGGGACTATCTTAGTAATCGTTCCCAACGAGTGAAGATAGCCTCCACAATCAGTGAGGAACAAATTATATCATACGGAGTACCGCAAGGCAGTATCTTGGGTCCTACACTCTTTCTGATCTATATAAATGATCTCTGCAAAATGACAATCCCTGGGTGCGGGATCTACTCCTATGCCGATGATACCGCAATTATTGCTAGTGGTAGTACTTGGCAAGCTGTTAAGGAAAAGGCTGAATTCGCACTGTCAGCAGTCATGAATTGGCTTAACAACAATCTGTTATCACTAAACTTAGATAAAACTTCGTTCATGCCCTTTGCTATTAGTCGAATCACCGAGCCGCCAAATACATTCAATATCATTGCCCATTCTTGCAGTGGGTCCATCCCTCCATGTTCATGTATGTCGATAGCCAGAACAAATTGTGTTAAATATCTGGGATTACATATCGATAATGCTCTAAAATGGAGGGAACAGATTAATACCCTGTCTCTGAGAATGGTCCGCCTAATACATGTTTTTAAATCTCTCAGATGGTCGTCAAACTTTGACACATTAAAGCTAGTTTACCTCTCACTATGCCAAAGTATTATTGGTTACGGTATCACTGTTTGGGGTGGCGCGGGCAAGACCCTTTTCTTAAAGGCTGAGAGGGCACAAAGAGCTGTACTCAAAACCATGATCCGTAAGCCATACCTATACCCTACAAGTAGTCTATACGGTGAATGCGGAGTCCTAACTGTACGTCAATTGTACATACTAAAGTCAGTACTTAGGATACATAAATGTATCCCTCCTTCTAATCCTATCAAACGTGTAAATATTATATCAGGAGTAAAACATAACACCACTTTCTCTGAACACCAATATATTGTACTAAGCACACATATATATAAAAATATTCATAAAGAACTTGACATAATTGATCTCAACAAATTTGAACTTAAGACTAAAATGACCAATTGGATCCTTACTAGGGACTATGATTTTACAGAGTCTCTGCTCGCCTTCATGAAATAAACACATTTCAATGCACATACACTGACACACACAATCATACACATATACACACACAGGTAACACAATACACGACATAGTATTATCAATCTTCACGTATCCCTAATATATTAATATAAGCTGATGTTGATCACTAATGAATGTTAACCAATTTACGGATTAACCTAACAATGCGAACCTAATTCGTTTACTTATTGTTCACATACTAAACCACTATTTGGCCGAACACTGCTGCCTAAGATACAGGCCCTGAGCCTAGTTTAGGTAACAGGGTTTATCGTTACTCGTTACATTTCGTTATTGTAATATTTTATCATTTATTCACTTGTGTCATACATAAACTATGTTTTTCTTGTTCTTGTATACCAATTTGTATCTATCTACTGTGAAATAAAAAAACTTATTATTATTATTATTATTACATGATTAAATTAAACTATTATAGGTCTAGGCAACATGTCATGCGATTCTTTTTTTTCTATATAAAAGCAAGATAAAAAAGTAAGATTGGACATACCATATCGGTTTACCCTTTTCCGCACTCGTTTGTTACGCACATCGCTAGAGTATTCAGCAACACAACTCGCACAGGTTTTGAGTCGATTCAGTGAGTGTGTTTGTGAATATGGTAATATAACGTGGAGGTGTTTTTATTTTTTTTATACAACTTAGTTGGCAGAGCACACGGCCCACCTAATGGAAAGTGGTTACCGTGACCTATGGACGTGTGTAACACCAGTGAAGTCATACCCGGACTAGATTTTGGTCTTCCCATTGACTATAGCCGTGATATTCTGTAGGGTGGAGGTCCCAGCTAGACTGCTCAATTAGGACGGGAATACCGTTGTGTCCTACCTCCTACGAAGCATATTCTGCCATTCATTGTTCGTGGTTCGTGCCATTGTTTGAGGTGCTTTATGCGGTACCGGTACGTACATATAGTTGATATAACTATTGTTTATTACGTAGGTGGTGGCGTTCTACCACGGTCTGAACAGTAGCTACAAGCCGGTGGCAGGGAAAGCCATTCATTGGCCAGGAGGTCGAAGAGGCCCACCGCCAGACACACCTAGATGCGGATTCCTAGGAAACGATCCTATGTGCCAGGGCGGTAAGTACCACTATGATTTACCATACTAGTTTCTTCAAAATTTCATTAAACTAATGATAACTATGTGTTTAGTTACTGTGACCCATATTCTATTGAATTGATTGTTTTTAATGTAATTCTATCTTTATCGATTTAAATAGCATATGCTTTGAAAATGCTTTAAAATATCATTCAAGTATTATTTTCTACGTCTGCTTCTGTAAAATACATGTAAAATATCTTTCATACATTATAATACCTACACCTCGTGTTTTACACAGCCTAGCGCCTTCTTAGAAGGCTGGTGGAACTCATTACTTATTATAGGCTTCGAGGAATTTATATTGAGATACTGCGAGCACATTCCACGAATAAATATAAAGCATTAACAGTCAAAAAAGATGTGTACGAATATCATGTAATGTGTCCCATTGGACACCGGCGTCAGGACGAGACCTCATTGAGGTTTATAGTCACTCTTGTAGATTTGTGTATATATAGTAATGCTATCACTATTCAAAATAATATGTGTTAAAATATTTGATAAGAACATCGAATTCGTCACCGAATTATAGGTATTATGCTGTTTTTACATGAGAAATCTTTGGGGTATCATTATTTTAATTTTACACAGTAGTTACATATTAGATAAATAGGTTCGTAGGCGTGCGCGCGTACCAACTGCCTCGTATGGCTATCGAGTAGCGAGCGACTGAAGCGCGGGCGCGGCGCGGTAAGACGTGGACTTCTTCGGGAGTGGTTCGTATATCCTCGTCAAGGATCGTTTGCTGTGCGAGAGAGTTGGCACGCTACCGTAATAAATAATAGGTATTAGTAGAATAGTATACATATATATATATATATATAGTATAATAGAATAGTAGATAGTAGAAAGAGGAATAGACACCAAAACCAAGTATTTTCCTATGAAGGTAGAACGGTCTGTGGACAGGAGGCAGCTGACAGCTTCGCAATTTTTTTTAGTTCGGTTTTTCATAAAAACATTCCACAATTAAATCCTCAAAAAGCTGACATCGACGTCATCTCTTACGAACATCAAATCGGCATACCTTCTATAACTAGTACAGACCTGAAAGTTGCAACGCGTCGTTTAAAAGCTAAATCCGTGCACGGTCCGGACAATATACCACCGTACTTGGTTAAAGATTGTATGCCTGCTTTAGAGGAACTACTACTATTCTTGTTCAATCTATCCCTCAAACAGTGTTCCTATCCAAACAGGTCCTATCCAAACACCGATTCCTAAGAGTGCAGCATCTGCGGATATCGCTAGCTTTAGACCCATCGCAATACTATCGGTATTTGGCAAAATATTTGAGTCAATTCTTAATAAGCACATCTTGCTCCAAGCCAACCATTTTCTCAATAACGCCCAACACGGTTTCCGCCCCGCACGCTCCACTCAGACTAATCACATTGGGTTTGTTGATTACTTGAGGAATAATGTGGCGCTGGGTTGTCAGGTCGATGCGGCATATTTTGATTTTGCAAAAGCTTTCGATCGTATAGATAATGATGTCCTCCTTTCTAAGCTTTCGTCACTGGGATTTGATCGGATGCTCCTGGGACTAGTAGCAGACTATCTCAGAGACCGAAGACAATACGTCAAGCTGGGTAGCTATAGGTCCCATGAATATTATACTCGATCTGGCGTAAGTCAAGGTAGCACTCTTGGCCCAACCTTGTTTTTAATCATGGTGAATGACCTGCCAACAGTTCTCTCCGGCTCAAAATGTCTCATGTTTGCCGATGACCTAAAAGTATTTGCATCGGTTAGGGGTGTTGATGATTGCGCGACCTTGCAGTGTGACATTGACGCTGTTATGGAGTGGAGCATTGCGAACAAGCTGTCGTTGAACACCGCAAAATGTAAATCGATCACTTTTACCAGGTCGCGTTCTCCAATAATGACAACATATATGCTTGCTGGAGATGCGCTTGAGCGGGTCACTTCAATACGTGATCTTGGGGTGACATTCGACGCTGGTTTAAACTTTCGCGACCATATTATAAATACGTGCAAGGCAGCAAGTAAATCCCTGGGTTTTATAATTAGAACAGCTTCCCAATTCGGTAGCTTACATATTATATAGTGAAGCTTCTCTACAACGCGTATGTAAGGAGCAAATTGGAATACAATGCCATTGTTTGGTATCCCCATGAGAAGCTGTACATAGATATGATTGAGAAAATACAGAGAAGATTCGCACGCTATCTCTACAAGCGAGAGTTTGGATATTACCCATTTCTTTATCCATCCTTGTTTGTTTCGGGGATGATAGGGCTGGAAACACTCGAAATGAGACAAAAAGTCACGCATATTATTCACTATTGTCTTCTTCTATCCAATAAAGTAGACAACCCATCAGTGACTGAGTGCATTTGTCTTTTTGTGCCGGACATGTATGTACGCGCTACTGGGCGTCGGCAACATCGCCTGTTGACCACTCCGCCATCGTGGCGTTTGCCGCAGTCGGCCAATACTCCTACCGCGAGAGCTATGGTGCTGATAAATGGTCTGTTGCGCACATATCCCAAAGTAGACTTATTCTCTGATAGCATGAGTCAGATAGCGTTATGCGTCACGAACTACCTGAATGCCATCATGATGGGAACGGAGCCACAGTAGAAGGGTTCATGAGAATTTTATAAAAATAATAACAATTGAGAATCTGACATTATTAATTTACGTATCAAATCGATTTTAATTTCTTGTTGTTTGTTCTGTATTCATTTGTTATTGACATTGATAAAATTAAAATGTAACGACATTGACCTTACTGACATTTAGAATTATTATTTTTTATATATTTCTTTTACATTTGTTAATGACATTGATAAAATTTAAAGTGTGACGACATTGATATTATTGACATTCTGAATTATTAATTTTTATATTTATATCAATTTTTGTAGTATGAACTAATATTGATGTAAATGAATCAAATGATTGACGATTGATGAATATATATATATACAGGGTGTATTTTTGAAACGGGGCAGTAAGGGCAAGTACCTTAACCGTTGCAGTTACAGCAAAACGTTCCTAGAAGACCTTCCCTAACTTTTTGACATATTTTGAACTGCGTTCACAGATTTTATAAAAAACTTACAGTTGGCAAAAAAAATGCAAAAAGTCCAAAAATTTTTTTTTTATGCCAATCGATTCTATTTCATGTGGGGATCAAAAAACTCTATGAGACCATTTTAGCTTTCAGTACTAGGAAAGACAGAAATCGCCAAAAACGTTTCCCATACATTTCGGCAACAGAAACAAATTTCTACGATGGTCTAACTTTTTGTTATGGCCAGGAAGTGGGTAGAATTAACTGTAAAGTAAATAAAAAGAATTTTTACCCTCAAATTTCGAATTTGATTCGAAAATCTGTGTGTTATACTTAGTTTCAGCTGAGAAACTTCGTTAGAGTTATTAATTAAGGATTTTCGCTAAAATGTCTTCTAATCGTAAAAAAATTGACTTATTAGAAGCGTATTTTGTCAATAATCGAAATGCGGGAGCTGCATTAGTGTGGTACCGCAATAAGTATCCGTTGCGGCATGTGCCAACAAGAAAGGTTATTACAAATCTTTTGAAAAACCTGGAATTGCAGGGTTCTTTCAAAAGAAAGCGGCAGCCTCATGTGGATATGGACACGGAGATTGCGGTTCTGACTTATGTCGAAGCATATCCAGAGGTATCGTCCAGGCAAGTCGCCCTTGAAGTAGGTGTATCCCACTCCCTTGTGATAAAGATATGGAAGAAATACGGCTACAAGTGCTATCGATATGGGCGCATAGTTCAAGTGTTACATCCGGGTGATGATGTTCGAAGGCTTACTTTTTGCAGATGGCTAAGAGGAAAAATAAGCAGAGGTCATGAATTTTTAAATTACATACTGTGGTCAGACGAAACGAATTTTTCCAATAACGGTATGTACAACAGAAAAAATCACCACTATTGGTCCAAAGAAAATCCACTAAGAGTTACGGCAAGTCATAATCAGGTTCGCTTCTCATTCAACTGTTGGTGTGGTATAATGTCCAATCGAGTCATAATGGTGGAATTTTATGAAGGGAAACTGAATTCTGCCATGTATAATGAAGTCATTTTACACCATCTTGAAAACGAGATGGACGAATGGCCCCTGTCGGAATTGCGAAAAGTTCATTTTCAACAAGATGGTGCTCCGCCACATAACAGTCACCTTTCACGTTCCAATTTGAGCCGCCTATTCGGTACACAGTGGATAGGTACACATGGTCCAACACAGTGGCCACCTCGTAGCCCCGATCTAACACCACTTGATGTTTTTTTATGGGGCTTCGTGAAAAACGATGTGTATAAGACGACGTACGCCAGTGTTCAAGAGCTCAAGGATGCATTAATGACCATTTTACGTAATATTCATCCCAGAACATTATTAGCCGCTATTCGTTCAGTGCAAAAAAGGATAGACTTATGTATTCGTGAAAATGGAAATCATTTTGACCAATTTATTTGATAAACCAATTTCTTAAATGTTTAAATGATTTTTTTTATTTAAAAAAGTTCAAAATTTTTCCTGACCTATGAGTTTCGAGTTGATTTATCATATTTCTGTACGAAATGCATGGGAAACGTTTTTGGCGATTTCTGTCTTTTCTAGTACTGAAAGCTAAAATGGTCCCATAGAGTTTTTTGATCCCCACATAAATAGAATCGATTTTCATAAAAAAAAAATTTTGAACTTTTGCATTTTTTTTGCTAACTGTAAGTTTTTTTACAAAATCTGTGAATGCAGTTCAAAATGACCCAAAAAGTTAGGGAAGGTCTTTTAAGAACGTTTTGCTGTAACTGCAACGGTTAAGGTACTTGCCCTTACTGCCCCGTTTCAAAAATACACCCTGTATATTAGATGTAAACACATGTGTAAACATTGCAAGATACTCGTTGCGCTGTTTATCAGTGTTATTTTCTCTTATAATAAAATTATGGAAACACTCAAACTGATTGACGAATGAAAATAAATGATAAGTCTAGATAATGTATAGATATAGACTGCTAACCACGTTGTATAATCGGCGTCAAAAGTAGATGATCAGTTTCAGATTTTAATACTTAGTTTTTGGACAAAGTAATTTATATATATTTCATAGTAATATATTTTAAATGGTGATTCAAATATCCTAATATTTGACAAATATTACAAATGTAATCGTTTTTAAAGATGTTTAGATGTTTATAATTCAATCACGTTCTAACGGTTGAACGGATCTGGCTGAAATTCCTTACAGGGATAGGTTACAGTCTGGAATAACACATAGGCTACCTGTTTTATCCCGGGAATGGGTTCCCATGGGTTGTGGGATTGGTGTCAAAGTTCCACGTGATTGAATCCGCAACCAACAGCCAGCATTTTCATTTGAACAATACTCGTCATCTACTTTTGACACTGACTGTACGAGCAGTATATGAACATATATATTGTATACACCCCTTCGTAATATGAAAGGTGATATTATTGTCTTCGAGCTACCGCCAGGTGGTGCAAAAATATTATTTGGTAAGGAACGTAGCGTCTTGCGCAATATTAATAAACTTAATTGAAGCCCGTAGCAAAAACGTCTACGGCGTAGAAGTGCTACGAATTTCTACTAACTCCGTTCTAACAAAAATGTCAAGCAGAATTTTTTTTTAGCAGTACTGAATTATGCTCAACAAATATTAATCTTAATAATTGCTGGGAATAATTAAAAGCTAATCTTACAAGCAACAGAATTTTAGGAGAGCTGATGTCCACTCCATCTCACTCGAAGGGTGTCGTAAGAGGCGACTAACGGAAAAATACGCAGACGATATCATTGCGATAGAAGGATAACTTGTAATAAAACCCTATACCAATCCGGCTGGCCAGCGGGGAAACAGTAGGCCAAAGCCTCCTAACATGGGACTCTGTAGTCTCCACACCCGAGAAGAAGTCCAGATCGTAAGAGATGTCCCTATGTCGGCGGGGGTGCGAGGGATATACCTGTCAATCTCACCTTCGGCAGTCAAAAACGACTCACAGGCGGCATGCGTTTTGGTCGGTTCGAGTCCGACATAACCTCTTCCACCGGCTCCGGTGGGGATTTTGTGCACGTAAAGAAAAAGAAGCATCCTAACATTGGGAGAGGCATAATCCAGCAGTGGATTGTGATGGGCTATTTGAAATTATATTTTGTATTGATGTTGGATTCAAAAATGCTAGGTTTGTACGCATTAAAATAGACGCTCGGATAACAATGTATTAAAAATTATATCGTTCATTAATGTGAACTTATTTGATCTTTTAGATTTTATATTACTGTCGAGTAATATAAAACCTAAAGTATCACATTTATGTTTTATAGTTCATAAAATACACACAATTGAACGTAAAACTTGAAATAAGTTAGTAAAGATAGTGATTGAACAATAAACAATATTAAATTACGTTAAATATAAGTTGACGGAATGCGGGTGTTTAATACACCTTTACCTACTCCTTCGGTGATTTACAGGCGTGAATATTAATATATATGTGTGTAAGTATAATTTTGTTGTTGCACGCTGCTGGATCAGAAGCCCAGACGGTCATAATCTATTGTTTCATCGGATTGGCAATATTTCTAATATTTGCTGTAACTGCTTCATGTATCGCCTACAAGTAAGTAATTGGATCTCGTTGACATTGAGGGTGAATGACGTCACACCACACAGCTGGCCACCGTACTATGAACTCTTGTCTGTTATTACTTTCAACTAAAAGTAGGAGTTAGACTTGGATTGGCTTACGTACACAAGAAAATTATTGACGATCAAATAATTGACGATTTTACATAGATGATGTGAATGTGTCGGGGTTGTCATTTCAGTTAAGCCAAGCTGCAATTGGGAATATTTATTGAAAATGGTGGATCTTTAGCTTGCACAGAAATGTATGTATCCTAAAAAGACCTACATTTTGGATTTATTACTTTTTATAGTATAATTTTGTTTGTACAATGGGCGAGTAAGGGATAGGGCTGTTTAACATCGGACAGATATATACAGCCCAGACTCAGCCTCAGATGCATGGATTGAGTCAACAATAGTGCCCGAAAGACGGCAATGGGCGTCTTTTCGGGGATTGGATTTCAATGGTTGGTGAAATGTGGGTGTTAATTCACCTCTGCCGAACGCTCCGGGGATAAGGGTGTGATTATATGTATGTACGTATATTAAATTGAAATAAGAGGATTTTCTTTCAAAGTAAAATGCGAAGGGTTCCTGAACCCTGAATCTCTATAATAATTTATATTAAAGGCTTTATATATTTTTTATTTGCCAATTATTTTTTATGAAAACTTCTTTTAGCAAACCGGAAAATAATATATTTTTATCATAAAATGTCTACTAGTAACGTGGGTCATAAATTACTAGCATTACATCAGCAAAAAGTTGGTAAAAGGCCAATAAAAAACAGAGATCTCACCACGGACTCAAGCGTAATGGGGCTTAAGTGAGCTGTATTTGATTGCAAGAGTAGAAATAACGTAGAGCGGCACATAAATATGACCTAGTTGATAAAAGATCGCCTCACATGTCACTTGTAAGCCACTCAGCATAGTTTTACCAAGGACTAAACTCAGGCTCACTTTTTTTGTGACTCCACGCTTTGTAATAAAGGGTATTGGTAAAAATGAACTAAGTAATCCAGGTTTACCAGGTGTACCGAGTATTTATACGTTTTATTAAAAGTTTCGGAGTTTATATACTACTGTGATGGGTTATTTCTTAATATTCAGAAAATGTTATTATCTTTTTTAGCGTTACTCTCGGTTCATCAAGCGGCATTCGATTTCATCAAGTATAGCCCGCTTGCTAAGATTTTTTTATTTTTATAGTTTGACCCGTGATGCTTTGTGAGCTAGGGGGCAGCAGTAGCTATTAGGTATGAACTCTGCGCTAGGGGTATCCTCATACACTACCAAACAGAATTCCCGTAATTATTTTCTTTCCGTTATTTTTATATACCATTTAGGTGGCAACCAAGTACACGGCCCACCTGATGGGAATTGGTTACCGTGGCCAATGGACGTATGCAACACCAGAGCCTAGATTCTGCTAAAGCAAAACCACTGTCATACCACGAACATTGCTAAAAAATCAATTTAATTGTAGACTTTACTGCAATAAGCTTAAAGTTTAAAATTAAAAGGCTTTTTGCAGAGTGAACGAAAAAGTTTAATGAATCTCTATTCATTTAATTATGAACATTAGACATATGGAAATAAAGTGCAAAATTTAATGCTATTTTTTGCAGTATCTGTGGTGTAACAGTGGTATCGCTTTAGTAGAAGCTTTTGGTCTTCCCACTGACAACACAAAAACTCTCCAGTGACCTCTGGCTATTCTACTCACCGCCGGGAATACGACACGAGGTTATTATGACCGCTGTATTCTGTATGGCAGAGGATTGGACGGTAATACCGTCGTGTCCTACCTCCATCAATATTATAAATAACATTTTGGATGTGCAATACAGGCAAGCACGCATGGATGCTGAGTTGAACAACACATCATGGCGAGTGCGTCCTGAAGAAGTGTTGGTAGAAGTGGGAACGGGGTTGGGTGCTAGCCCTGCCCTGCACAGCATCAACGAAGTGCTCAAAGTACGTATATTTATCTTAAACATTTGATTTCCAATTTATTAAGTGTTTATTCGTTATACGTGATTGTTTCTCTATTTCAAGGGAATTTGAACTGGTAACCAATAATTTGACAATGTAGGGAACAAAGTGTAGTTCAGTATAATTTGGAATTCCTTGCTACAAATTGCATTTAGAAATATATTGTGTACATTGAAGACGAAAGAAACAAATACTCAAATGAAATTTAAAACTAAAAACTATTATTAGGTACTGAAATATACTTAAATATGTCTATATAAAAAAATTACATACATAATACGTCATGAAATTCCTCCGCATCATCACCGACCGGTAACGTACCCAGAAGACTGGCAACATCGCCACGTTGAATAGCAATACTTATCCTCTGTCGATCAGCCGCTTTGACAAGACTTTGTATACAAATCGTATTAAAAACTTATAACAAAAAAAATACATTTGAAATATAGTGAACTATATTTATATTGTATTTTGTTCCAATAACTCACGTGCATAGTGCTCGTTTAAATTATCATTCCAAATAAATATGCCTCACAATTCATTTCTAATTACACGCAAATTGTTTTCAATGTTTTGTCTTGAAATGAATCTGTCCTTTGTCACGAAGGCTAAACGGTTGTAAATCTTCAGGAAAGTCTAATGAAGTTTGGACCCCTGGGAGTATTCAAGTATTTATAAATGCTTGACTTATCTTGATCCACTTCCCACGGTGCGGTACATTAAATTAGCATTAAATTATAAAACCATTTCACCTGTTTGAAAGTTTACGACATTTTAAAGGTTAAACCTTTCTTAAATAATAACAAGGTTGAAATCACATTCGCTATCTTTAATGGAAAACATAACATTTTAATTAGAAAGCTTAGTTACAAAGAATTTGCAGACTTCTAGTTGACCGAGCGAGTGTAGCGAGTCTCCTTTTGGAGAAGGTGGCCGATTTCACTTTTGTCCGTATGTCTGTTTGTTTGTCAGTTCCGGTCTGGGTGGTGTTACTTAATACACATATTCTTTAATTCAAAACACAACTTAAGTCGAGAACTTTTTTGATAGGTGGAAAAATGGGGGACAAAAAGGGGGATGTTTGCTGTCGCGTTATTTATGAACGGATCTTGATGATTTCTCACAGGTTGTTGTAAGAAAAATATCATGCATCGTAAAGATGAAATTCGTTATAAAAAAAAATTAGGAGAAAAGGGAAGTTTGCTATAGTATTTTTTTAGAACGGATGGACATTATTTTTGGTTAAACATCCAGGGCTCTTCGATCGTTTTTGTAATATCTCATACAGAAAAATGTGGCAAAAGGTGCTCGCGAGGTCTACTGTTCATAGAACTGGTAGTTCATTTAAGGTCAGCCTTACTTGATATTTAATGCACTTGATAAATTTGGCACTTTACAACAAAGACCTATCCCCCTACATGATTTGTGTACATGAGTTGTGTATTTTTGTGTTGTTATAATGGCGGCACTTCACATGGCTATTTGTACAATTACCAAGTGTGGACAGTGTATTTGACAAAGCATTTGCCTTAATGCCTATTGGACTAAAATGTTCAATATTAAATACGTACAATTGACAAGTAGTCTTTTATAATTTTTTTACGATACTCTACTGGTACCTTTTAACAGTAGATAAAGTGTGATAATTCACATGTGACACCTCTTTGAAGTGAATACTTTTTGTGAAGTAAATTATATTTTTTTATATTTGCATGTTGCATCTACATCAAATTTTTAGCCAAATCATTAAACGGCCAATTAATAGCAAACACAAATAGCCATGTGAAGTGCCACAATTTACATTAATAACAAAACACAAGTAACCTGTTATTATTTAACGATGCAGAACGTTGAAATTCTAGGATTAGTTATTTATTAATTTTTTTTGGTGGAGTAAGAATTAATCAAATACAAGCTTGGCAAAAAATTACTTACCTACAATGATTCTGCAATTCCATTTTGCTTAAAATACAAATTCAAGTAGGCAAAGTTTAATTTCTGAATACTGCTTCTTTGTAAATTTTAAATAGAAAATATCTACACTCAAATGGATATTTCTAGCCTGCATATTATATCTGTCATATAATAAGGAAATCTTCTATCAAAAGCTGCTTAGACCAGTCCCGAATAATTGAAAGTCTCGTATATATCTATGTTCTACGTCACCCTGACACCCAATTTAAATTTATTTATGTAAGAATTCACGTCTCACCGTATAAGCTTTCAAAGCCATATTAATAGTGTAGAAATGTCATTAAAATTTATTACACAGAACTTATGGGCAGAATTTTGGTGAAAATTACCTAGGGCGATGAGAATTTAATATCACATATTAAATTCTTGTTAGGCATGTGGTACAGAAAATCGTTCTCGCTTGATGTAGCTATCAATCATAATTTTAGTTCTAACACATGATATTCCAATTGTTTCGTCATTAGTTATTAAAGGATCACCTCTGTGATTAGACCACTTTTTCTATTACTGTCACAGATGTCACATCCATTATTTTTATTCTGCGTTTGGTATGTAATAAAGAGCACTTATCTGTCTAATAGACGCTACTAAAATTGTATGTACATTTTTATGGATTGTAAATCAATATGAAAAATATTACAACTATGTAGAAAGATTTAAACTAATATTTACAAGAATATAAAATAGGATACAAAAGGTTCAAATCAAGCATCAAAAAATTCCTCCCCATTGTATTTAATTTTCTAGTCTATAAGAGAATAACTTAAAATTGCGAAATTAATGTGATATTCAGCTTGCCCCCCCAAAAATTCGCCCGTGGCATACTTCGAAACCTACCTCTTTAATACATTAGTTTATTAATTTTCAAGTAATATATGGGAATCTTCTCGATTTGTTGACATTTATAGTTACTGCTGAGTGGTAATCAACCCAAAAATAATTTTTCAATTCGAATTAGTTAGGAATTAGAGTTTTTAATCAAACAAACAACAACTAACTTTCGTTTTAGTGGTGTGATTTATCCCAGGGATAGATCACATCTATTGAAAGAGTGATAAATTCAATAGCAGTACTGACAACTTTTCTTTTCTCAATGGCATTATTGCCAAGTAAACACACAGAATGTGTTCCAACTTTTAATTAATATTAAGGTACCGTGCGCGTTTGCCTTGAAGGTGTCTGCAGGTATGTTCTGTTTACCAACTTGCCATTACATCAATTTACTCAAGTGAACACACGCATTAGAAGGTTTCTATATAATAGCATTTGAACACGGCTAAGTAATTGGAGGCTCTTATTGTAGTCTGAATTTAATTCTATAAACGATAAGTTTTTGAAATACAACGTTCATTTTTTTTTTGCAATATCGTTATGAAGCGAATGCTATTGCACTGATAGAATTAAATTTTTGGTGAAAATAGAATTCTGTACAGTCGACGTGGCTTAATCAATTTAAATAATTTGTTAGTGTTCAGCTACTTTTGAGTAGGGTTGCACATGATGCCAATCAGAGTTAAAAGTTTGTGTAGTTATATAAAGTTTATAATATTCTGCAGAGCGAGTTGGTCTCGGTCATGTCAGTGGCCCGTAATAGAAATACTTTAACCTTATTTTAGCCAATCCCATCTCATACCATTACAAATTTAATCGATTCCGAATGAAATTTACTTTCCAGTTTACTTCATGAATATGTTACATACACATTCTATGCTTAGACTATATACAAACTCTATACCCTATGATTTACGAAAAGTACTAATAGTAGGTCCTCACATATGAAATTAGCGTTTTCTTGAACTGAAATCACTTTGATCTGAAATATGTCCTCTTTGATTAATTTGCCATAGGTAGGGAATTCATCTTCACACATTGCGAACTGAGACGGTGCGCACTGTGCGGTATGAAAGAGACTTCATCCCACGCACACTCAAGTTTTCCCAAGCACTTACAATATGGGGTTCCTCAAGAGGGGCATCAGAAGGTTTCTTCATGGTCGGCAGCGCGAGTGTAACACCCCTGTTGTTGCATACGTCTATAGGCCACGGTAACCACTTCCCAACAGGTGAGCCGTGTGCTTGTCTGCCACCTAAGTGGTATAAAAAAAAATTCAAATTTATAAATTCATTTAAATAGAAAATATCTACACTCAAATGGATATTTCTAGCCTGCATATTATATCTGTCATATAATAAGGAAATCTTCTATCAAAAGCTGCTTAGACCAGTCCCGAATAATTGAAAGTCTCGTATATATCTATGTTCTACGTCACCCTGACACCCAATTTAAATTTATTTATGTAAGAATTCACGTCTCACCGTATAAGCTTTCAAAGCCATATTAATAGTGTAGAAATGTCATTAAAATTTATTACACAGAACTTATGGGCAGAATTTTGGTGAAAATTACCTAGGGCGATGAGAATTTAATATCACATATTAAATTCTTGTTAGGCATGTGGTACAGAAAATCGTTCTCGCTTGATGTAGCTATCAATCATAATTTTAGTTCTAACACATGATATTCCAATTGTTTCGTCATTAGTTATTAAAGGATCACCTCTGTGATTAGACCACTTTTTCTATTACTGTCACAGATGTCACATCCATTATTTTTATTCTGCGTTTGGTATGTAATAAAGAGCACTTATCTGTCTAATAGACGCTACTAAAATTGTATGTACATTTTTATGGATTGTAAATCAATATGAAAAATATTACAACTATGTAGAAAGATTTAAACTAATATTTACAAGAATATAAAATAGGATACAAAAGGTTCAAATCAAGCATCAAAAAATTCCTCCCCATTGTATTTAATTTTCTAGTCTATAAGAGAATAACTTAAAATTGCGAAATTAATGTGATATTCAGCTTGCCCCCCCAAAAATTCGCCCGTGGCATACTTCGAAACCTACCTCTTTAATACATTAGTTTATTAATTTTCAAGTAATATATGGGAATCTTCTCGATTTGTTGACATTTATAGTTACTGCTGAGTGGTAATCAACCCAAAAATAATTTTTCAATTCGAATTAGTTAGGAATTAGAGTTTTTAATCAAACAAACAACAACTAACTTTCGTTTTAGTGGTGTGATTTATCCCAGGGATAGATCACATCTATTGAAAGAGTGATAAATTCAATAGCAGTACTGACAACTTTTCTTTTCTCAATGGCATTATTGCCAAGTAAACACACAGAATGTGTTCCAACTTTTAATTAATATTAAGGTACCGTGCGCGTTTGCCTTGAAGGTGTCTGCAGGTATGTTCTGTTTACCAACTTGCCATTACATCAATTTACTCAAGTGAACACACGCATTAGAAGGTTTCTATATAATAGCATTTGAACACGGCTAAGTAATTGGAGGCTCTTATTGTAGTCTGAATTTAATTCTATAAACGATAAGTTTTTGAAATACAACGTTCATTTTTTTTTTGCAATATCGTTATGAAGCGAATGCTATTGCACTGATAGAATTAAATTTTTGGTGAAAATAGAATTCTGTACAGTCGACGTGGCTTAATCAATTTAAATAATTTGTTAGTGTTCAGCTACTTTTGAGTAGGGTTGCACATGATGCCAATCAGAGTTAAAAGTTTGTGTAGTTATATAAAGTTTATAATATTCTGCAGAGCGAGTTGGTCTCGGTCATGTCAGTGGCCCGTAATAGAAATACTTTAACCTTATTTTAGCCAATCCCATCTCATACCATTACAAATTTAATCGATTCCGAATGAAATTTACTTTCCAGTTTACTTCATGAATATGTTACATACACATTCTATGCTTAGACTATATACAAACTCTATACCCTATGATTTACGAAAAGTACTAATAGTAGGTCCTCACATATGAAATTAGCGTTTTCTTGAACTGAAATCACTTTGATCTGAAATATGTCCTCTTTGATTAATTTGCCATAGGTAGGGAATTCATCTTCACACATTGCGAACTGAGACGGTGCGCACTGTGCGGTATGAAAGAGACTTCATCCCACGCACACTCAAGTTTTCCCAAGCACTTACAATATGGGGTTCCTCAAGAGGGGCATCAGAAGGTTTCTTCATGGTCGGCAGCGCGAGTGTAACACCCCTGTTGTTGCATACGTCTATAGGCCACGGTAACCACTTCCCAACAGGTGAGCCGTGTGCTTGTCTGCCACCTAAGTGGTATAAAAAAAAATTCAAATTTATAAATTCATTTAGCTGGTACATTTGAGTTTTGAAAATGGTCATTCAATTGTTTTTTCCTCATTATTTTTTCTTTGGCGTCGCTAATTACTGCACAATGGAAAACATTAAATATCGGTGTACTTACGAGTATGAGTTCTATCGTGGCACCAGTGCTGCAGAAACATCTCGAAGGATTAATGATGTATACGGCAATGGTGTCGTAAAAGAAAGCACGGTACGTTTTTGATTTCAACGTTTTCGTTCTGGAAATTTCGACCTCCAGAACCAATCACGTGGACGGCAGGAGACTACAGAGAAAATGCAGAATTAAAATGGATCCATCACAAAACACTCCAGAGATAGCTGCGGGCTTCGGGGACAGTGATATATTATATTTTACAGTTTACAGTGATAGATTATTATATAACTGTATTAATCCACTTGAAGTAAATTGGATAAGTAAAAAAACTTGAACGATGGATACATGATGGATATATGAACTGAGTGAATCAAACTTACAAACACGCGTCGACTGCTGTTACTTTGCTCAACCGACACAATAATGAAGGGATTTTAAATCGAATCATGAAAAGTTGAAAAGTGGACAGTGTACGATTATCGGAAGCGCTTGTAACAATAGCTGAACCCTGGAGACCCAGCCAAATCCTGCCCTTAAAGAAAATTGACTCTAAAAAAGTTACTTATGAGTGTTTGCTGGACTAGCACTTGTGTCGTTCACTACTTTCTAAAATCTGACCAACTGATTACGGTAGAAATTTATTGTCAGCAACTGCAAACCATGAAGGAAGAATTAAATGCAACCACTAAGTTCGATGAGCTACATTTGGAATATCTGTGACATCCACCGTACCCCCTCATCATCATTTTTTCCGGAATTTGGACAACTTCTTACAAGGAAAATAATTCAACTGCGATGCGGCAGTCTAAATCGCCTTCAAAGCGTTTATTGATTCTCGGCCCCATGGTTTTTCAATGGAGGATCAATGAACAACAATAACTTCATACTTTAATTAATTTAATATTTTACAAAATAAATTACTTTATATTCCTCCCGTACATAACGCCAATTTCATATGTACCTAATATCATGTATTCTGTGGCTGACGTGAGGCTACCACGAATTAATTAGGAATTATATCAAATGTATGCATTCAATTTTACTTATATAAATTTTCAACCACAGAGACGGGTGAAAGCTATTAAGCAATAATTTAATTACAGAAATTACTTTGTGCTGAAACAATGAATGAATTCAATCAAAGCGAGTTCTCATTGTATAATGACCTATTTGAGTATTGTTGCTATTGTTGCTTAATTAAATAGCAAACTTTGCTAATTGAATAGGTCAATAATCAAAAAGCTGTCTCACTTGTTCTTGCTTGGGAACGACTACTTTGTAATTGGTTCTTTTGCAGACAAAACGCAATACAATGTGTTTAATTGTTTGCTTATAATAAAGCAGTTGCGAATAAGAAAATGTATTTCTAGAAGCTCATTCCCTATTTTATTTGCATTAAAGATCCTTAAAATATCGGTAGTGAAACCAATCTGAAAAACGGCAGAACCAAATAATTATAAACCCCTAGCCTTATTTCCAATATTAGCAAAGGTATTTGAAAGGGTTGTGCATAAAAGGTTAACCGATTTGTTAATTCAATTAAACATATTGAACACAAACCAACGTGGCAAATCAACGACACTAGCGACATTCTAACTAGTTACAATATTAGCTGAAAATATTGACAAGAAAGCTAATACTTGTGCCATCTTCTTCGATATGAGTAAAGCGTTTGATTTCGAGTCCCACCAAATTCTACTTCAAAAATGTGAGGAATATGTTATTAGAGGCGTAGCATACAAGTGACTACAATGCTATCTTAAAAATAGGCGACAATATGTAGAGATCACTAACTTTAATGACCAAAACTCAAGAAGTGGCACACAGATCAGACCTAGCTGAAAATACTGTTGGATTCCTCAAGGAAGCATATTTTATTACTGGTCAGGGTTACGGTTTACTGCGTTTACCTATGTGAATATATATAATTTCAAACCATGTGTATAGGGTTTATATGTAATATAACGACTCATGGTTTTTTATTAAAAATGAATAACAGGTTTACCTTAACCCGGAAGAGGGGGGGGGGGGGTATAACAGTTAGCATGAATATAAATAACATCATAGACCCCAAGCATGGTTTGCGCTTATGTTTGTGTGTGAAAGTGAGAACTTTCAAAGTCAAGAAATCTTATACCTTTTTGTACAGAATCCCCTCGGTTATGTAGGACGCAAACCAATCAAAACCACATGCCGTCTTGGGTCTGTAGATATCAAGTTGTGAGATTGCTTAAGACAGTCACCGCGGTGGCGAGGGATGAGATGGGGACTCCGTGGTCTCCACACCCGAAGAGCACCGTCTTGGAAGAGACATCTCTGGGCCGGCTGGGGTGCAAGGGATACTAGTATATCTCAGATAATTATATATAAATAACCTACGACCCAGACAGTCGGCGTGCGTTTTAGTCGGTTCAAGTCTGACATAGGCCCCCCACTGCTTCGCATATCCGTGAGGATTATGCGCACACTAAGAAAAATACTGCCCAAAACATATATTCCTCACATACCAGCTGATTCAGAGCCATCTCTGGTTTCGATATGGCCTTTTATCTAACACAATACTTTAGTAAGCTTATGCAAGGGTAACTATATTGCCAAAATGTTGGTTTAATAGATATGTTTGCCTATTCCTTGGAGGATGTACAGTATAGTACCGTGTAGTAACGGATGTGGATGTTATAAAAAATCCTATAGAGTAGTGTGTGTAGATTGTACGAATTTATGAATTTTGTTGGTAATAATAAGTGGTTATTAGCTCTCTTTGGGGTGGAGCACTCGCAGCAGTACCGGAGCTGCCCCCAACATCGGCACGCCATCCCTGACGCTGTCATCTTTCACCGTGGGCCTGTACAAAGGGAACCGTGTCGCCGTCAAGAAGATACACAGGAAGAAGCTTGATTTGAACAAGAAACTGCTTTGGGAGATCAAACAGGTCAGATAAATCATTTTTTTAATTGAAAGTATGAAGGAAGAACAGAAAATGTTTTACAAATAAAATAGTTTTTGTTTTTTTTATTTTTTTATACCACTTAGTTGGCAGACAAGCACACGGCCCACCTGATGGGAAGCGGTTACCGTGGCCTATGGACATATGCAACACCAGGGGTGTCACACTCGCGCTGCCGACCATGAAGAAACCTTCTGATGCCCCTCTTGAAGAACCCCATATTGTAGGCGCTTGGGAAAACCGCAGCAGGGAGGTCATTCCACAGCTTGAGTGTGCGCGGGATGAAGTTTCTTTCATACCGCACAGTGCGCACCGTCTCAGGTCGCAATGTGTGAGGATGAATTCCCTGCCTATGGTGAGAGGTGCGATGATAGAATGTAGCTACGGGCATCATGTCAAACAATGCATCTGAGCACAAACCATTGTATAGGCGGTAGAACACACACAGTGAGGCAAAATCCCTCCTAAGGCTAAGAGGTTCCACACTACCTGTGAGTATGGGATTGTCAACCAGCCTCAATGCTCGTCTTTGCACTGAGTCGAAGGGGTCAAGCTGGTACGCAGGTGCTCCAGCAAAAAGGTGACAGCAGTACTCCATGTGAGGCCGGACCTGTGCTTTATAAAGAAGGAGTTGCTGCCCCGCAGTGAAGTACTGCTTCGCCCTGTTGAGCACTCCGAGCTTTCTTGATGCCAACTTAACCTTGTCCCGCAAATGACTTCGGTATTGGACGTCGCTGGAGATATCGACACCAAGGATCCCTATACTCGAGGAGATGGTAAGCGGTGTGCCCAGGAATTGCGGCGCCACAATGAATGGGGTTTTCTTAGCGGTGAATACACAAACTTGTGTCTTAGTGGGGTTGAATTGGACTAGGTTTAGTCGTCCCCAATCGGATACTCCAGAGAGAGTAATCTCAATTTCAGACACAAGTTGTTCGCGACTCTTCTCCACCTCGGACTGAGGGATATTTGCACGGCCCGTGTAACACGTGTCTCCGGTACTGTCGTCCGCATAACAATGAATGGAGCCATCAGACAGCATGTCATCGATATGCAGCAGAACCAGCGTCGGAGACAACACGGAGCCTTGTGGGACACCAGCGTTTATGTTCATGCGGTTCGAGCAGCTGCCGTCGACGACGGCTTGGATGCTTCTGTTGGACAAAAAGCTGGAGATCCATTCGCACAGTCCCTCGGGGAGTCCATAATATGGCAACTTCGCAAGAAGACCTTTGTGCCAGACCCGATCGAAGGCCTTCGCTATGTCGAGGCTGACCGCTAGTGCCTCACCCCGACTCTCGATGGCCTGCGCCCACCGGTTTGTGAGATACACAAGAAGGTCACCGGTAGAGCGACGGTGGCGAAAGCCGTACTGTCGATCGCTCAGTAGATCGTTTGCCTCAAGGTATCTCAGGAGCTGTGTATTAATAACCCTACCTTACAATACAAGTGCAAATCTCAAGAGGCGAAAGGATGTTGTAGTGGATGTACCAGTAACAAAATCTAGGTTTGCTGACAGGCAGTATAATATTCTTGCTGCTAAGCTATACAATAGAGTAAATACAACTATTCGTATATATAATAAACAAACACACGAAGGAAAAAGGGTCCTTACTGAATGGCTAAAAACATTGAGCTATGACGGCACCGAGGCGCTCATAAAGTAACTCATTCTTAAACACGCGCGCGCACACACACACACACACACACACACACACACACACACACACACACACACACACACACACACACACACACACACACACACACACACACACACACACACACACACACACACACACACACAAACACACACACACACACACATACACACACACACACACACACACTCACACACACACAGAGAGAGAGAGAGAGAGAGAGAGACAAAAATTGGTAACTTCTTGATTAACGTGTTTTTTTGTAACAATATTCTTGATATGGAAGAGCGGAGTGTCCTACTACAAGCATTTTTTGCTTAAAAGGAGGCTCCAATCACAAACCAATGTTTGTTGTATTTTGATACCGAATAAAGAATTTTGAATTTGAATTTGAATTTGAATTACCTTCGAGAGTAGGGAGGTGATAGCGATAGGCCTGTAATTGGTCGGATCGGTCCTGTCACCTTTCTTAGGTACAGGGTGCACGAATGCGGTCTTCCACGAGGTTGGGACCCGCCTTGCGGAGTATGAGAGTGCGAAAAGACGTGTAAGTACAGGGCACAGCTCGGGGGCACAGTGTTTAAGCACCATCGCCGGTATACCATCTGGCCCACTCGACTTCCGAACATCTAGGGACTTAAGCTCGCGCCGGACCACCCGTTGCGTGATTTTAACTTCAGTCATGGAAGCACCACAGCTTCGAATTATCGGTGGTTCGGCGTTCCCGTCGTTCATAGTCGAGTTTGACGCAAAGAGATTACCCAACAGATCGCCATGAGCCAGACTACCATCGGATTTTTGCAGCGGTGGAAGGCTAGACTGGCAGAAGTTTCCCTCGGCAGCTTTAGCGAGCGACCAAAATGCACGACTGCCAGATGGGTAGCGCGCAAGCCGCTCGCCAATTCTGCCGATGAACTCAAACTTAGCCCTGGCCGTAGCTTTTTTACTAGACCTCGAGGCAGCATTCAACTTTCGCTTCACTTATGCGATATTCGGATCTTTATTGGCAAGAGCCGTGGTCCAAGCCCTGTATGCAGATTGCTTGTGGTCTCTTGCTTCTCTGCAGGGCCTATTAAACCACGGGCGTTTGTTCTCTCCTGTTGCGATCCAGCGGTTTGGAATATAGCATTCCATACCCCCTAGGATCGCATCAGCTATTGCTGTTGCACAGGAGTTGGGATCATTTGAAGTGAAGCAAAGCCGCCTCCACGGGTACGATGCGAAGAATTCTCGCAGTCCATCCCAGTCTGCCGACTTGTAGTGCCAGACATGCCGCCATTGAGGTGGCCGCGGTGGTTCAGGCCGCGTGAGAGTCACTTGCGCCCGAACGAGGCTGTGGTCCGAAGTACCAAGTGGTACTTCCACAGTTACTGAGTATTCGTCCGGGCGCGAAGTCAGCAGAAGGTCCAGTATAGAGCTTCTGTGGGTCTCTATTTCTGGTGTTCTAGTAATAGAATGCACCAGTTGAGAGAATCCGTAGGTCAGAGCAAAGTCATGAGCAGCCCTTCCCGCAAAATCAGTTCTAGGAGACCCCAGCCACTCTACGTGGTGAGCGTTGAAGTCCCCCAAGAATACTAAATCCGCGGTAGGGTATTGCTCAATTACCTTGTCCGCAGACCGCTGCAGATGCTCAAACAATTGAGCTGTACCCAAGTCACCGCTATGAGACCTGTAGAGGCACGCAAAGATACGGGTGTAGCCACCGTGATCCGTACGTACCCAAAGAGTTGACAGGTCCTTGTCTTCAAGGCCTTGAAGACGGCGGCAGCAAATATCATCCCGGACGTACAAGCATACCCCGGCACGACTCAGGAAGTTATGCTCGAGTTTGTACCCGGGGTACATTAAGTAGGCTGTATCGGCTGGGCATGATATTTGCGTATCCGTCAGAAAAAACAAGGTTGGCTGCGCGGTCTCTAAATGGAGATGGACCGCGTTGAGGTTGGTGTGTAGGCCCCTGATGTTACAGAAGTCCACATGTACTGTGGACGATGATGCCGCTGTGGTAACTTTTTCCCTGTTATTTCACTTCATGACCTTTGTGGGGGGTGGGGGGAGGAAGGTAAAGAGAGTTTCTGTGCTCCCAGTGCAGAAGACAAAGCTAGGCTTCGTACCACCATAGACAAGCTGGGGTTGTGTGACTGGCT
This sequence comes from Eilema griseolum, assembly GCA_963662185.1. Classification (NCBI taxonomy): domain Eukaryota; kingdom Metazoa; phylum Arthropoda; class Insecta; order Lepidoptera; family Erebidae; genus Eilema; species Eilema griseolum. The sequence continues at coordinate 18,007,340 of OY759248.1, read as the reverse complement.
GGCGCGGCGGGCGGAAGGGCCCCCGGTCCCCTCCCAAATACTGTAGCCGAGTCCACTCCGGTTTCCTCCTCCAGCACGACTACAGCATCGGGCACTTTACACAGGCTGCTGGTTTAGCCTCCTGGGGCGGAGATTAAGTAATCCCCAGGTTCGGGAACCGTACAACCTGCGGGCGGCCAGTGGATAACCGTTTCACCGGGTCTCCCTGACCGCCGCGCCAACATTTCACGCCCCTGCAAGTCAGTGGTGTCAATTTTAGCCTACGGTCTTTCCACTGACAGCACAAAACCTCTCCAGTGAGCTCTGGCTACCCTACTCACCACCGGGAACACAACACAAGTTTATTATAACCGCGGTATTCTGTAGGGCGGAGGTACTTCCCCAGACGGACTGCTCAATTTGAGACGGGAGATACCGTCGTGTCCTACCTCCTTCAGGTGTACGTAGTAGTACGTAGGTACTTTAATTACTAATTTGTAATTTTATATTCTATCGCCTCGTTTTGCGAGGAATCTAAAAGTCTAATCTAGCTAAATCTAAATTCAAAATGTTCTAATTTTATGATCGCTTGCTGGTTATAGGCTAAATGACTTGTTACTGTATCTAATGTGGCGCCTTCTAGCAGTCATTAAATCCTATATTAAAAATATGAATTGTGACTTTTCGTGTTGGTTCCAAATCTACCTAGGAAACCTGTAGTAAAGTCCTCACAATTTTACTGAGGCAGCAATCATCATTCATCGTCGTTATCATCATCACCATAATTATCAAATCAACATCATCCCAACTAAGAAATTAAAAAACTGATGACATGGCAGCATGGTCATAGCACCAACACCACAAAAAAAAACAGTAAAGCCCAATAGCAAACACAAATAGTCATGTGAAGTGACACCACAAGAATATAGAAATTAGGACCAACATAATTCAAATCCCACTAATTAGGGAATATTTGTTCTTTTTTAAAATTCATAGAAGTTACTTTTTCTTACAAATAAGCAATTTGATCGTTAGGTTTCGGAATATTAAATTTGATCAGTCGCAATTGAAAATTGATCCCTCGGGATTATATTATGACAAGGACGCAACTGAGCAGATAATATTCATTATTATACAGAAAACTTTTTAATCCTTTGAAATTTTAATGAAGTTCGTCTTTTGTTAATATTTTAATAAAATAACAAGATGCAAATTAGTTAGTTGTGGCTTACTTATAACTAAAACACAGAGGTACAGTGGACTAAATGTACTTAAATGGGTGAGATGTGAATGATTCAATGGGCATGGTGCCGAATTGATGCCGAATAATTATTACTTACATAGAAAAACATATTTATAGCCAATTCAAAAGGTTATTTGAGTAGAAGGTGAGCTTAATTTCTTTTTATACTACTTAGGTGTGCAGACAAGCACGCTGCCCACCTGATAGGAAGTGGTTACTTTGGCTTATGGACGTAAGCAACACCAGAGACGTTACACTCGTGCTGCCGACCCTGAACCTTCTAATTCCCTTCTTAAATGACTCCATATTTTACTGTAGTTTGGAAAAACCGCAGCAGGGAGTTCATTCCACAGCTTGAGCGTGCGTGGGATGAAGTTCGTTTCATAGCGCAAAGTGCGTACCCTTTACGGTCGTAATGTGTGAGGATGAATTCCCTGTCTGTGGCGAGTGGTGCGATGTTAGAATGTAGCTGTGAGCATCATGAGAAGAATGCATCTGAGCACAAACCATTGTATAGGCGATAGAACACACACAGTACACAATAAATAAGCAAACCGAGTAACTATATGTTGAGTTACTTCCAGCAAACCTTATGATAAATATTGTGGGTTTGAAACATAAATGGTGTTATTTGTGTAATTAATATACAAATTATGTGAGATTTAATTATACTACTAATACTCGTAAGGAACGAATACCTAATTTAAATACGGCTCATCTGATGAGACCCGTATTATGCCCTCTTTTAAGCACCCTGTCATGTAGTTATAGATCTAACCATCTGTAACTAAACACGTGTTATACTATATTACCACTGACTGTACTGTGATTGTGGGTACCCACTGCCCACTGTAATATGACTTTAAATTCCGTGGTTTGATCCCAACCACCATATATCCATTTTATTAAGTACTATCTGACCTGCCCCAGCTTCGCCCCTGGCATATTTTGAAGCCTCATATCACTCTTTTGAGCCCTTAATTTTTTAGTCTTCAAATAATGCACGAAATCTGCCGGCTTTATTGACATTTATGGTCACTACTTCGCTTTCTTAAGTATTAGCGTGATGAAATATAACCTAAAACCTTTGTTGATAATGGACTATTCAACACAAAAAGAATTTTCTAATTCTAACCAGTAGTTCTTGAGATTAGCGCGTTCAAAGAAAAAATCAAACAAACTATTCAGCTTCATATTATTAGTATATAGATAACTAAAATTTCTCTTGAAATGTTTTGTTGTTAACAGGCCCGCAACGTATCCCATGAGAACACAGCAAGGTTTATCGGCGCGTGTGTCGATTGCCCATTGGTCTTCGTGCTCACGGAATACTGTCCTAAAGGCTCGCTCAAAGACGTGCTCGCCAATGAAGAGCTGCAGCTGGACTGGAACTTCAGGACATCGTTAGTGCATGATATTGTACAGGTAAGCGTTGAAATTGGGTATTTTCCGTAGTGAAAATAAATTATTAACGAACTTATTAAATCAACAGTAGTAAAAGAGGTGTAAAAGTTGCATTTTTTCGTTCTAATCATCCACCCAACCTATAGTAGCAAATGATTTGACTATGAAATATGATGACGTAACAATCATTCATTTTATACAGGTTTCCTTATAACTTACTCATATTAAGAATACACTTGTACTTATAACTTTTAAACGATCGCGTTCTATGATATACAATAATGTTAACGGGAATTGTTATATAACACTTGTACTTTTTCCATGGTATTTTTATTAGACTTTTCGTCGTACAGCATCATCAAAGGTTTGTATAGATTATTGTAAACCTTTGAGGATGCCGGAAAGCGAAACCGCTAATAAAGAATACTGTGGAAAATGTACAAGTGTATTCTCAATATGTGTAACAACCAATTCCACCAAGTGGCATCAATCATAGTATAAATAGTCTTATAACTTACCGTTGACGTTTAACAAAAAGTAACTAATTTGACTAGTCATTCAAATACTCAATTGTAACAGCCTTTTTTTTTGTACGTGCGCAAAATCCCCGCGAATACCTCCCTACCGGAGCCGGTGGAGGAGGTTATGTCGGACTCGAACCGACTGAAACGCACGCCGCCTGTGGGTCGCTTTGGTTGCCGAAGGTGAGGTTGACAGGCATATCCCTCGCACCCCGGCCGATCCAGGGCCATCTCTCACGATCTGGCCCTCTTCTCGGGTGTGGGGACTACAGAGTCCCCAGCTCGGCCCTGGAAACGGGGAGGCGCGAAAGGCGCGCCACCGGCCTGCTTCTGCCAGGGTGACCACCTGTCACCCCCAGGCCGGCGCTCATGGGGGGAACGCGCTCATGGGGGGGGGGGGGGGGGGGTTAACAGCCTTATAAATTGATACATGTATGTGATGTAGTATGTATGAGACTAAGACTCGGTCTAATCGTGGCAAGACTAAATGCTTTTCAATGACTTTGGTTGCGCCGATGGTAGAATTTGTATTTTCTTTGCTCAATAGTATTAATTCAAGTCATTGACGCGGAAACACACGCTTCCTGTACCCATCTCCCTCCCGCGCTACCTTTTAAAGTGAGATAGCAATAGTTTCCGCACCGCTCAATTGTCAAAATAGACGCATATTCACTTCGCACTTTGTACTAATAAACAATGGCGGCGGCGCGCGCGACTCTCAGAAATTAATAATGTTTGTTGGATTTTAACCGCTTTCATAGACCTTTACCGATCGGATTGTGCCTCTCGTGTGTCCCTCAAGTGATTTAGTGATGTGGGCAGCAGCTCCTGAGCCAGGAAGAGAAGATCGGTGCAACGGCCCAGCCAGCAAATGACAAAACAGCACGTGGCGTAGTAAAGGTTAGTGCATCCTCTCCTAATTTCTCGGGTTGCATTCAATGCCTAAACCACATCCGCGGCAACCCGATCACCTGTCTTGTTTGTTGTGTAATGCGTCAATGGAACAGTTAACTTCACCCCCCGCGAAATACAGTCCACTAGCTCACGTGGCGAGAATTGCGCTACCATTCTTTTTGGTCCTGATCGAACCGGATCCTTAGCCGTAGTTCGTAGTTTGTTATTATTATATTGGGAATAAACGCACCGCACCTAAATACCTAGTTATTTTAGTAGAAAACCCCGCATCTAGGCATTTAGGTTTAGATTTTTTGTTGTCCGTTCGCCGCTGGCTCGCATCGTATCTACCTAATACATACATAGGTTAGGTATCGTATCGATACTTAGTCGTAGTCTCGCATTTGTTATTTATTCCAGTGGGAATAAACGCACCGCACCTAAATACCTAGTTATTTTAGTAGAAAACCCCGCATCTAGGCATTTAGGTTTAGATCTTAGGTATCCTAGACACCCTAGTGCATAGGCACAGTGTAATACCTAACGCATTTGGCTTTTGTTTTTATTTGTTTCAATTAAGTTGTCCGTTCGCCGCAGCTCGCATCGTATTTACCTAATACCTACGTGGGTAGATACGTGGTTATACCTACCTCGCTCGCATTTCATTCAAATTAATACGAAAGTATTTTAATTTGAATAGATATTACGCAATACTTAATCCCTGAAATAATAGTTGAACCTAGACAGCGACCATCGCGTAGGTACGATCTTGTTGCTATGCGCGTTTGTTCAAGCTTGCACGCGCAGTCATAAGTACCTACCTACCTACGGATATCGCTCGCGCCGCGTCGCTGCTCTGTACCGCTAAGATTAAGTCATTTCATATTTTGTTGTTTACCGCACTTTAGTTTGATATTTAATTGTAAACATGTCCCCAAAGGTTGATAGGACCGGTAATGGGGTTCAATTGAAACTTTTATACGCTAAAAGAGAAATGATTTACTCTCGCGTACAATCGATTTGTGATAATGCACTTAAAACCTCTGATTTGGCCATTAGAGATTCGTTCTTGTGTTCTATAGAAAACTTAGATAGTTTACGCGCGGATTTCGAAACCTTGGTACATGACATCAACGTTTTAGAGTTAAATTTAAATCCCGATTACTCAGTGAGTTATCAGGCCTTGTCGTCGTTTGACGATTTGTATTGTCGTATCAAACGCGTCGCTAGGAGTTTGGAGAAACCGTCTGACCGACCCAATCCCACTCGCGACCGACCTAAGTTGCCACCAATTCAAATACCCGAATTTGATGGTAACATTCGCAATTGGGGTTTATTTATAGATAGTTTTGAGAATACAATAGATACTTACAGATCATTTTTCACTGTTACTGACTCTGGAGGGGAAGAAGAACCAAAAGGTGAATACTCCTTCTCTCAAGACAGTTGATTTTGAATTACTAGATCAAAAAATGGAAGAAATGGATTTATTGCATATCATAAATATTCAAGATCCAGAGTCCGCCACTAACGCACTTATTAATGTGTTGTCTGATGCTATTGCTAGCTCGACCCTCACTAGGAAAAAATCGACAAGGAAAAATCCTCTTAAACCTTGGATAACGCCTGGATTACTTCGCTGCATTAGACATAGGGATCTATTACACAAAAAGCTTCAACTATCACCAGAAAACGCAACCTTGAAATTAACATATATTCGATACCGAAACTTCTGTTGTAAAATCCTAAAGAAAACAAAAAGACATTACGACACTCAACAAATAGACAAAGCTGCTAAAAATCCAAAGGACTTGTGGAATGCGATCAAAAAAATTACCAACACACAAAAACCTACTCAAACTAACATGCAATTGCTCAACAACTCAGACAATCCACGGAAAATAACCAATGACCTCAATACTTTCTTCACCAATATTGGAAAAGACTTAGCGGAAAAGATACAAGGTAACGTCCCACCTTCTCCACCACCAAGGGCACATAGGTACTTCTTGACTTCTTTTGTGTTGGAGGAGACAGACAGTAATGAGATTGCATCTATGTTGCGTTTTTTGCGGCCTGGTGCTGCTACTGGATGGGACAATATACCTGCAACCATACTGCAGAGATACTCCAAAATCCTAACACCTATCTTGTGCCACATCTTTAACCTCTGCTTTAGGACCTCTGTCTTTCCATCTTCCCTAAAGAGGGCTATTATACATCCTATCTTCAAGGGTGGGAATGGGAGCTCGTTTAATGATTATCGCCCAATTGCAATACTGCCTGCTCTTTCAAAATTACTCGAACGACTAATAAATAAGAGGCTGGTACAGTACATGCAACATAACAATGTGATATCATCTCGACAATATGGTTTTCAAAAAAACAAATCCACCAATGATGCCATCCTTGATCTGACTAATCACATAGTAGATAAATTAAACTATCGTCAAAAAGTAGCAACAATATTCTTGGATCTCGCCAAGGCATTCGATACCGTCCCCATTACCCTACTCTTACTGAAACTTGAACAAATTGGTGTTCGAGGCACTCAATTGGAGCTGTTTCGGAGCTATCTCTCCGATAGGTCTCAAGCTGTATTAATAGGAGATTACCTTAGCGACACGCTTCCAGTGAGGTACGGTGTGCCCCAGGGCAGTATCCTTGGGCCTACACTCTTCCTTATATTCATAAATGATCTTTATAATATCTCCCTCATAAATGGTAAGATTGTGTCCTTTGCAGATGATACAGCTCTAACGTTCTCAGCAAACTCTTGGTCGAACCTACAAGGGGTGGCTCAAAAAGGACTAAATACTACTTTTAAATGGTTAATAGATCACTCCCTTACACTGAACACTAATAAAACCAAATTTATCACCTTTTCTGTATCCACAATTACACAACCTAATACTTCATTTGAACTAAAAGTTCACAACAATCACAACTGTACAGCTACTGATGCGGTGGTTTGCAACTGTCCACTGTTAGAATCTGTCGATACTATCAAATACCTGGGTATCACCCTGGACAAACACCTTACCTTTGGGAGACACATAGAACTCTTAACGGGACGAGTAAGGAAATTGATGTTTGTATTCAAAACGTTACGTCATATCACTAACTCTTCTATTATGAGAAAGATCTATTACGCCTTGTGCCATTCTATAATTGGTTATTGTATAGCCTGTTGGGGTGGCGCACGTAAAACCCTCTTAAAACCATTGGAAATAGCACACCGAGCTATTCTAAAATTGGCTACCTTTCGACCCTTGCGGTTTCCAACGACCAAGTTGTATGAGGAATGCGACGTTTTGAATATTAGACAATTATTTATCCTCCGCACAATTCTAACCCAGCATAGTAGGACTCCCCATAGAGCAATTGATAAGAGACGTAAGGACAGAGTCTGTACAGTCCCAACACCACATTACTCATTCACCAGAATGTTCTTTTACTTTTTGGGACCCTTCCTTTATAACAAGATCAACGCCTCCTTGCCAATTTATGATCAACCCTACGGTAAATGTAAATTCCCAGTGAGAGCATTTCTTGTGGGTAGGTCATATGAAGAAACTGAAGATTACCTAAATGTACTGGAGTAAACACTATCTACTTATAGCCTTACACAACACACAACACTCATCACTCACCACACTAAAACTCTTACACACACACACACATATAATTAGAATGTAATGTGTATGTATGTGTATGTGCGTGTATGTGTATATATATATATATATATAATTGTATGTATGTATGTATGTGCATGTACGGCATGCATATGTGTATAGTTATGTATAATTAAGAAACCTTCCTGGGTTGTATGCACTGTTCATCCTTATCACAGGTTGCTCTGCAACCTAGCTAGGAGAACACTACTTCACCCAACGTTATGTTTTACATATTAATTAAACCATATATTTGGAAATTTAAATGTAATCAAATGTAAAAATTTTATTCTGAATAAAAATATTATTCTGAATAAAAATATTATTATTATTATTAAGAACGTTTCGTTGACAGATCACGAAAAATTGCATTATCTCGTTGAAAAATTGACTGGTAAAGCTATAACCGTTTAGATAAAGTTTAGGTAAAAAGCGTAATAGCGCTGGAATTACGTTTAGTGCCGAAAATTATAATTTAATTTTAAATACTTTGAAAGCTAAGTATGAGGATAAAAGATCGGTAGCTAACGCATATTTGGATCAGATGTTTGACTTGAAATCTATTACGGCATGTAACGATCAAAACTTAGAGAAGTTTCTAGATACTTTCGCTTCGCGCCGTAAAGAACCTAAAGATCGATGACCTCTGCGACTTCTTATTTTTGTATATGGGTTTAAAGAAATTAGATTCCGAAACCATTCGTTTATTTGAGTCGGATCATCGCGGCAATAAAATTCCTAAGTTCGAAGACTTAGAAAGTTTTGTTCGCGAGCATATAAAAATATTGCAACGCTCTTCATCGAAACATGAAGGCGCGAAGAAAGTTGTTAGTTCTGAACGCAAAATAGATGCCTCATCGAGGTCACTGAGGTCAACTCATACTTATGTTAATACCGCACCAGCACATGTACAATCACCTGTTTGCTCTTTGTGTAATACTCATCATTCGCAATTGTACAAGTGTCCTGGTTTCCTAAAATTGTCGCCTAATGATCGTTATAAATTTGTTCGCGCTAATAATTTTTGTTTTAATTGTCTCGGTACTAAACACCTCGTTGTTTTATGTAATAGTAGAAATAGTTGTCGCAAATGTCCAGCGAGACACCACACTTTACTTCATTTTGAAAATAGTAATGCCGCATCCAATGTGAGCACAGTTGGTTCGTCGAGCGGTGGCACACGGCGGCCTGCGCCACAGCCGCAGCCCGCGCTCGCGCGCGCTCCGGCCGGCCCGGAGACCGCTGCGAATGACGTCACCTTGTGTTCGTTGTCCGCTAATGCTGCGCTCACTACTGTCGTCCTCGCGACTGCTCGCGTCATTATTGTTGATGCATTAGGTAAACCGCACATTGTTCGAGCGCTATTAGATGGCGCTTCGCAAAGTAATTTTATTACTCAAGATTGTTGTCAACGTCTTTCTTGGTTTCAATGTTAATAAGCGTTCAACCCACTCAGTGGTGAAGGGTTTTGGAGGTTTACAGTCAGCTGTTCATGGCACCGTTAAAACAAGGTTTGGATCTCGTTTTAATAATAATATTTGGTTGGACATGGATTCGCTCGTTACAGATAAAATAACTGAACAGTTGCCTACCGTCCCGGTTGACACGTCTTTATTAACGAAATTTAAAGACTTGCCTTTAGCAGATGAGACTTACGCTGTTCCTGGAGTCGTCGATATATTGATCGGCGCTTCGATTCTCCCGCACCTCCAGTTATCACGTAAGGTTCAAGGGGGACCGACGTACCCCGCTCCGCACGCACTGGAAACAGTTCTAGGTTTTGTTATAATTGGTTCCGCACCCGCTTCTATAGATAGTTTTAGTCACTCGACTGCTTCGTTCTGTTGAACCGTCGAGCCGCCACTGGAGTCTACCATCCGCAAGTTTTGGGAAATTGAAGAGGTCAATGTCCCACCTATCCTAAGCCCTGATGACAAGATGGCTGAGGAGATTTGTTGTCGCACGACTACTCGTGATGAGCAGGGTCGTTATGTTGTCGCGCTCCCTTTCAAGGGAGATATTTTTTCGCTCGGTGACTCCCGTGTATCCGCTGAAAAACGCTTTCTTTGTTTAGAACGAAAGATGCAGGCGTCTCCAAAGTTGAAGCGGGCCTGTGATGAGGTTGTTAACGAATATTTAGATAAAGGTTGCATCTCACCTGCGCCTGCGGACACTGGCGGGACCCAGCCTTCGTACATTGTCCCGCACCACGGAGTTATTAGAGAAGATAAGCTTACTACTAAACTCCGCGTAGTTTTGGATGGCAGTGCTAAGACTAGCACTTCCGTGTCGCTTGATGACATTTTGTATTGTGGTCAAAATCTTTAAGGTAATTTATTTGACATAATTGTAAATTTTCGCATTAATATTAGTAGAATTTTAGCTTTTTCGGACTCAACAGTCGCTTTGTGTTGGGCCCACTCTTCGCCCCATCGTTGGGACACATTCGTCGCTAATAGAGTGGCAAAAATTCAATCTGAATTAGCGCCACATAATCTCTTTCACGTTGCTGGCACCGACAACCCAGCCGATTGTCTCTCTCGTGGATTGCTTCCTTCGCAAATTTTAGATCACCCGTTATGGTTTAGTGGACCGTCCTGGATTCATGCCGCGTTAGATAAGTGGCCAGTTAGTCAATACAATCCCACTACGGTTTCCGAACCACCCGAGGAGAAGAAGCACTCGCTTGTTGTGTCGGTCCCGCGTAAAGAGTCCCTTATTTTGTTGTTGGCTAATCGCGTCTCGTCTTGGTCGAGACTGTTGCGTTGTGTTGTTTAGGTAGGCCGATTTTTGAGAATTTTATCTACGCGCGGTCATATAGAGTTGACCGGTGATTTAAGTACGCAAAATATTTGCCCGCAATAGATGTTAATGACGATAGAATGCACCTTCTAACTCGTCACGCTCTTTTAGATAGATTAGTCCAATCGTTTTGGAATCGTTGGAGAACCGCAACCGGATCGTATCTGCGCCCGGTTGTTCGCCTCTGCCCTCTGTCTAGCCAGCAGTAGGCACGAGTTCAAATCTAGGTTTATATTTAGTTGTTGTTTCCCAAACCTAGATTTAGATTAGACTTTAGATTTGTTCCGCATTTTTCGTTTTGAAGGTAACCCTTCAAGCCGGGGGGAATGGTTGCGCCGATGGCAGAATTTGTATTTTCTTTGCTCAATAGTATTAATTCAAGTCATTGACGCGGAAACACACGCTTCCTGTACCCATCTCCCTCCCGCGCTACCTTTTAAAGTGAGATAGCAATAGTTTCCGCACCGCTCAATTGTCAAAATAGACGCATATTCACTTCGCACTTTGTACTAATAAACAATGGCGGCGGCGCGCGCGACTCTCAGAAATTAATAATGTTTGTTGGATTTTAACCGCTTTCATAGACCTTTACCGATCGGATTGTGCCTCTCGTGTGTCCCTCAAGTGATTTAGTGATGTGGGCAGCAGCTCCTGAGCCAGGAAGAGAAGATCGGTGCAACGGCCCAGCCAGCAAATGACAAAACAGCACGTGGCGTAGTAAAGGTTAGTGCATCCTCTCCTAATTTCTCGGGTTGCATTCAATGCCTAAACCACATCCGCGGCAACCCGATCACCTGTCTTGTTTGTTGTGTAAAGCGTCAATGGAACAGTTAACTTCACCCCCCGCGAAATACAGTCCACTAGCTCACGTGGCGAGAATTGCGCTACCAGACTTCATCTTTGAAGTTGCTATGGTTTCTTGTATAAATAGACCATCTATTATAATCAAGGAGCTATGGCAGCTGTGGTTTTATTCTAAGCACTCCTGAATATAATCATCAACGATAATATTATTGTTATAAAACATCATCCTTTGAGTCTTTTCCCAACTTAGTTGGGGTGACTTCTCAGTCTAACTGTGATGCGGCTGAACTTCAATATTTTCCGTGAAGTGACTACCATATGACCTTCATAACTAATTCGCGATACCCAAGTTCTTGTTATAAAATAATCAACCGCAATTACTTTGTTCAGTAAACAAAGTTATCGTTCCCAATACTGGCTAACGAGCATGTGTAAAATATTACCCATATAAACCTAATATTAAATTCATATTTTGGGTTTGGTACTAATTAAACGTAGAAGTTTTACAAAATTAGCTCCATCTGGTCTTTGATATGTTGGAGAATTAGTATCAGTTTGATAGAGATAGATAGAGTTTGATAGAGTACTAGCTTAAATTATTCCTAAATTCACTGAGTAGTGAAAAGGGGGCCAGTAGTTATATGTATACCTACATATACCCCCAATATGTATACCCCAGTAGTTATTTGTACCTATACAAACATCGAACTTTTTTCAATATGTTTTAGGCCGAGAATTAGTTCATAATAGTGTTACAAGTCATTTACGGGCGCAATTTCTGAAATTATTCGGCAATTGAGCCCAAAAATTCGTCACATTTTAATTGCTTTTTTTGGTTGGATATGAGTGAGAGAGGTGTTCGTCCCGTGGCGTACATTGCTGCTTATTATTGTGTGATACGAGTCCTGAGTACTTACAATCCACGGGCTGAACGAAGTGTTATTGGAACTTTCTATTAGGCCCTGCAGCAGAACGGAGATTACAAATGTGTCAGGTAGATGACAACATATTCGCCCTTTTGTTGCATGCTTGCGATTTTGACGGAACCCAAATGTATTACTTCGATTTAGAGTAGCAAATTGACAAAACTGTTATATTGATTTAAACTGTATTATCATCTGAACGACGAAGAACACGACGGTATTCCCGTCCCAATAAAGCAGTCCGACTGGGGAAGAACCTCCGCTCTGCAAAATACCGCGGCCAGAATAACCTCGTGTTGTATTCCTGGCAGTGAATAGGGTAGCCAGAGCTCATTGGAGAGTTTTTGTGTTGTCAGTGGGAAGACCAAAGGCTTATCCTGCTTTGTCTTCTATACTGATGGCTTAGAAACTCTCTACTCTTATTGGGTCGGCAGCACGAGTGTGACCTCCCTGATGTTGTACACGTCTGTAGGCCACGGTAACCACTTTCCATCAGGTGGGCCGTGTGCTTGTCTGCTACTTAAGTTATATAAAAAAAATGTGTATCAAATACCAATCACTCAACAAGAAGAGGGGAATACCAAGACAGTAAGATCAGTTCGAGTTCTTTGCTAGTTAAAGATCGATCTGATGCAGACTCTACTTAAGACCATTTCTTCCTTTTCTGTTACTGTTCATGTAAACTTGAATGCCCCATTGCCTTTTCTAGTGGTGACGTCACGCCCTATTGTTATCTTTCATCCAATTTGGCACGAAAGGACAGAATGAATAATACGAAAGGTTAACTGGACTTCGTCGTACTCGTTAGCGGGTGACAGCGAGTTCATTGACACTAAGTGATGTGATAAAAATAATGTAATAAGAAAATCATAAATGCTTTGCTCTTTTGTTAATAAAAGCTCCCACTAAAATAGAGTAGTTGACGACCTCTGGGGCGTAGCGGTAAAACGTTCGATTGCTACGCAGATGGCGCGGGTTCTATTCCCAATATTTGTATGCATAAATATGTATATTTGCATTGGGGTTTCTATGTATGATATGTTTGTATGTATTTACAAAAAAAAATAGTGTCTAAGTCCGTTTATCCGCATTCTAGATTCCATGACACAAGCTAGTTAAGCTATACTTACCATGGGTCGAGATAGCGTTGTGTAGAATGTTGTGAAGTATTTATTTATTTAAAATACGGCGGCCTACCAGGCACCTAAATAACTTTGCTTTTGCCTTTACAAAGCCGGAGAGATATTGTATTTAGATATCATGAAGTTACTTCGAATTTCTTTCGGTTGGGTTTTGGACGGGACCCCACAAACGAGACCCAATGATTTATGTTGTTGCTAAAGGAACACTCGAACACCTGAAATCGCCGTTCTTTTATATTTAATTTTATCACCAAAATTTTAAATGTGGCCTTGGATGACCGAGCTTTACTACAAGTGACTCTACCGATACGCTTGGGTGGGCTCGGTATTCGCAAAATTTCAGATGTCAGCTTACCAGCGTTCCTGTCTTCAGTCCACAGTACGGAAGAATTAACTAGGAAAATCCTTGCACCTACACTAGTTAATTCTGAAGTATTGTGTAAGACTGATGCAGTGAACGCTTGGAAAATTGCATGTCCAAACACCGATCTCCCAAGGAACCTTTTCTCACAGCGTCAGTGGGACGGGCCGCTCTGCAGCTTAGTTGGAAAAAAATTACTAAATACATGTTCCAATGCTGCTGAGCGTGCCCGTTTACTGGCGGTAGGAGTGTGGGAATCGGGTCTTTGGCTACAAGCTCTTCCGTCATCTAACGTAGGGACTATGTTAGATGACACTACCTTCCGCATCGCAACTTGTCTCCGTTTAGGTGCGCCGTGTGTTTCTCCGCATCAATGCCGTTGTGGAGAAGCCGTTGACAGACTCGGACACCATGGTCTGTCGTGCTGCAGGAGCGCTGGGCGAATTCCACGGCACGCCAGCCTCAACGCCGTGCTCTTGTCACCGCCGGTGTACCAGCTGTACTAGAACCAAACGGTTTGGCGCGTGACGATGGCAAGAGACCGGATGGCATGTCGTTAATGCCATGGAAGATGGGTAGGACTCTGGTGTGGGACACCACATGCGTTGATACCATGGCTCCTACCCATATAACTAGCACGGCTGGCTGTGCTGGTGCTGCTGCTGCTTCTGCAGAGGCTCTCAAGCGGCGCAAATACTCCAATCTCATCGGAGATTATGAATTTGTGCCGTTTGGAGTCGAGACTTTGGGGTCATGGGGTCCGAGCGCTCGCAACCTCTTCCGTGAGATTGCGAAGCGAATGGTCGACGCTTCTCGTGACCAGAAGGCTGGCCTCTTTTTAGGACAGAGAATAAGCATTGCCATACAACGTGGCAATGCTGCCAGTCTTCTGGGAACGCTACCACAAGAGGCATGCGATGCGGAGGAATTCTACGACGCATTTTAATTGTTCTTAGCTATAAGTTGTATAATAGTTATTTTATTTTTATTGTATTTAATATTTTATCAATTTAAATTCATTAGAAAAGGTTGGTAGAGCAATATTTTTTTCATAAATAATTCAACAACTAAATAATGAAATGTAACACTGTTTTGTGAATTCATAAGATATCAAAGCATTTTCGGCAATGAAATCTTACGAATATTTAATAATTATTGCTTCAAGCAATGTGTGTAGGGGGAATATTAAGTGAATTTTGTTTCGGTATGAGTATGATGAGAATAATTAAATGAATTTCAAACGGATTGTAAAGAGATTCACCTCACATGTTTGAGAGAATTATAATTTGGATTTGCAAGTGGTATTCTGTGGTGTTCACAGCTAAACTACCCTGAGAGAACTAGTGTCATAGTAAGACTGTGGAAGTACCTCCTCCCTACAGAATACTGAGTCCATAATAACCTCGTGTTGTGTTCCTGGCGGTGAGTAGGGTAGCCAGAGCTCACTGGAGAATTTTTGTGCTATCAGTGGACAGACAAAGACTTGTCCTGCTTTGTCTTCGACACTAACGGCACAGAGACTCTCTGTGCTTACAGGGTCGGCAGCGCGAGTAGTTTGCGCGTTGCTCACGTCCTATAAGCCACGGTAACCACTTTCCATCAGTTGGTAGTTCAATTCAAACCGACTTAACTAATTTTATTCAATGAAATTCACTGTGCAAATGTTTCACAAGTCACAATGTGTAAGTTCAGTTAAGTAAATAAAACGCATTTAACTTGATCTTTTGTACGATGGAGGACGTATTTCCGCAGTCTATAAATATTTTTTTGAAAAGGTTAGAGGAAAATTAGTAATTTCGGTAACTTATATATCCCCTAACTCTTCTAGCTAAGCTAAATTGATTGTGTAAAAAGTGTAATGGCCAAGAATAGAACCTCTCAATCGTAAGGTGGACTTCTTAATCACAATGCTACAGATGTTTCATAATTCGGACAGAACTCTGTGCCAAAAACTATACCTCCACCTGAATATAAATAGTGATTCACTACCTCCTCTCTGTGTAGGGCATGTGTTACCTCCACGGCGGGCTGGGCGCGCACGGCAAGCTCCGCTCCTCGAACTGTCTCATCGATGGACGCTTTGTGCTCAAGATATCCGACTACGGACTCAACACGCTGTGCACGCCAACGGACTTGATAAAGGACGACATTTATTACTACAGTAATCCATATTAATATTATTGTTGCGACAGTAACTCTGTCTGTCTGTATGTTTCGTTTTCGCGCATAAACCGATATTGATGAAATTTAGTAAAGGGGTAGATTAAACCTTGAGAAAGGACATAAGGTAGGTATGTTTTGTCGCGATAACCGACACTCACGCGGGCGGAGCCGTGGGCAACAGCTAGTATGGATAAATATTTTAATTATCATTATCGTTTATGATCGTAAACGATAATGATCATCCCAGCGTTAATTCTGGTTGCATCCCAACATTTTACTTTGGAACTCGAGGACCGCTCATAAACTTTTCTCTTATCATAAAATCTATCATAATTCCCTCAAAATATATTTATACAATCAACGAAACAGTTTATTGTACATAATATACATATAGTCACGCCTTTATCCCCGGGGGGTTAGGCAGAGGTGAATTAACACATTTCATTAATCATTGTATTCGGTCCGGTTCCGGGAACTATTGTTGACACGAGCCATGCACCTGAGGCATCTACCCCAGCGCATCAGGCTCGGCTGTATATTATATATCTGTCTGATGTTAAATATTACACAAACATATTTCTAAATTCTACCCAGATTTACAAAATGAAATTAATTTAACTAATAAATTTAAACTAAAGTACTTAATGAACTAAAATTATTACAAGAATATAATTATTTATATAATAATACGAATAAGTTGATTAAAACTGAGCTATTTACAAATGTACTCTACATTTTGGAGTATTGTAATACCCAAAGGACAAAGTTAATACATTATTTCTTGTTCTGTTTTTATGAAGTTTTAAGATAAAATGTTGATTGTACGTAGTATCTTTGTACGATTGTACGTAGTAGAATTGTCTTAGATTGAAGGTTTATAAAAATACATTATTTGTAGAACTGCTCTGGACGGCACCCGAGTTAGTGGCAGGCAGCATCTACCCCGGCGCATCAGCTACTCTGAAAGGGGACGTCTACAGTTTTGGTATCATTCTTGAAGAGATTGTGCTGAGAGCTGGACCGTTCCATCATTATACAACCACTATGTCTAATAAAGGTTAGTCTACACTGCGAACTTGGAAACGTTAGAGCTTGGACAGGAGAATAAGCGGTTTAATGATTGACTTCATAATGCTAAACTCAATACTTGAGTACATGACATTGAGCTGCCGCCGAGTCCTTCTGTGAGCAAATAATACTCGGGAAGGAGGCGGAGAACGTGGCCGGAGGAGACTTAGGTCCCTACCATCCCACAGAGCCCGCAATTTACGTAGGTGACTCTGGCATATGAGCGCAGGCCTGGGGGTGACAGGTGGAGCCGCCTGTCACTCTAGCAGAAGCAGATCGAGAAGGTGGCGCAATTAGTGCCTCTCCACCTTTTTCTGGGGAAATATGGGGACGCCTTTATCCCACACCCGATGGGGCCTTCTATAGCCCTGGGTCAGTCGGAGTGCGCGAGGGATATACCAGAGGATACCTCACCCTCGGCATCAGATGGCCCAAGACGGCAATGTGGTTTTAGTCGGTTCGAGCCCAATTCGAGATCCCGGTGGCCTCGGCGGGGGTATTCGAGTGAATTTCAGCACATAAAAAAAGTACATTACATTGAGTACTAACTACTCTAGTATAGGCATAGTAGGTAACAGCCAGTCATAGCAGTTGGTAATTAATAAACAATTCTGTATTTCAATAGAAATAGTAGGTCGCGTGTGCGCCCGCGAGTCGCCCCCTTTCCGTCCTGCCGTAGGAGTGAACGAAGTCCCATCAGCGGGAGGTGGAGGCGGCGGCGCAGCAGTCGAACTGCTGGACCTGACCACACGCTGCTGGGCCGAGGGGCCTGACGACAGACCCAGCTTCGACGCCATCAACGTCAATTATATTAAGTAAGTGTTATTATACCTTAAATTTTACTAGGGGATATTGCCACTGAGTGTATGCCACCAGGAAGTAGGATCCGAAGGTCGTGTATTCACCTGGAGTGAACGAAGTGCCGTTTAACATATTAGGTGTATCTCACCGACTTCTCCCAGAACTTAAGAGTCCGAAACCAACATCACCTGCAGTATACCAGTACGACTCCTAGTCCTGGTTAATAGATGAGGCTCTAGTTCAGGCTTTCTTCAAGGAGTGGTCAGACGGCAGTTACTGCCGTAAAACCAACATAAACTTTCTTGGAAAGAAGGAGAGTGGAACCTAGGCTTCGAGGTGAAACCAACCTTAAAGCATCGGTAGCTCTCTGGTTAAGGAGTCATCCTTACGACCGAAAGATCCTAGGTTTGAATCCTGGCCATTACTGGCATTTTAGCTTACCTGGAGTGGTTAGACGGAATATTAGTAATTTCGGTTTAATTTTTTTTTTAAACTGAGAACAATGTTAACATGAAGATGACAAGGAAATCCGACTCCTGGCCCAAACTGCAAACTTTGGGTCCAACCCATACGGCACTCAGATAATAATAATGATGGACGTGTAGAATGTCCCAGAATACATCATGTTCTTTTACTTGTGTAGAGGCTACTGTGACAACCTGATGGATGATCTGTTACGCCGGATGGAACAATATGCGAATAACCTCGAGTCTCTCGTCGAGGAGAAGACTGAACAGCTGTCGTTGGAAAAGAGACGGTCTGAAGAACTTCTGTACCAAGTGCTTCCAAGGTAATAGCAGTAATATATCATACAAAGAAGAACATTTTCAAGCAATTCCTACATTTACTTTAAAAAGAAATGTACATTTCCAGTTTCTAGAATAGTACATAGATCATTTTATTTGATGTTACCTTTTAAGCCAATATATGCTTATGATAAATAACCTCGCACATCTAGATCATAAATCACAAAGAGATCATAAAGATTTAAAATGGAAACAGTCAACATCCAGCTAGGTCGTGTCCAAGTTGCTCAGTTGGTTAAAGTTTCTATCGCACAAGCTAGTTTTATACCTTTATAAAGTAATTATCTTTTTTTTGTTTACCATAAAAAAAAAATTATACCACTTAGGTGGCAGACAAGCACACGGCACATCTGATGGAAAGTGGTTACCGTGGCCTATGGACGTTTGTAACACCAGAGGAGTCACAGTCGCGCTGCCAACCTTGTAAATACAGAGTTTCTGTGCCGTCAGTTTAGAAGGCAAAGCAGGACAAGCCTTTAGTCTTCCCACTGACAGCATAAATTCTCCAGTGAGCTCTGGCTACCCTACTCACCGCTGGGAACACAACACGAAGTTATTATAGTCGCGGTATTCTGTAGGGCGGAGGTACTTCCCCAGTTGCTCAATTGGGCGGAAAAACTGCCGTGTCCTAATCTGTTTATATAATTTGAGAACCAAATTTTCGGTTTTAACTACTCTAAAAATATTTCGAGCTGTAGACATACATTGAGTGATAGAGAGAATCGGTCTTGTGTGTCCCCATAGCCCCCCTAGGGTAGACATCAGGATCTCTTCGTCGGTTTTATTGTACCGCTTGACATTAACAAAGAGACAAACGAGTACACAAAATATAATTTTAAATGTAAGTACTGTAGTTAGTATGTCTCCCCAGCCTAGGGGAGACAACAGGACTGAAGATATCCTGATGTCTCCCCTAGCGGGGATATCAGGGAAGACACGAGATCGAAGATCTACGATGCTTAAGTAAGCTGATCTTAGTGCAACCCTCACTACTCGAACTTTTCGTTTCGACGACGTGCCAAATCAAATCGAGCAAAAGGTCCCAAGCGACGTCATTAGTTGAAAGGCACATAACTGAGTTGTAAAGTTTTATGATCAGTCGTTACGGATCTTTGCTTTTTGAAAATTGCGTATCACTTAAGGCCTTACTGTTATTCGGTTTAACGGTTTGTAACATAGATGTAGAATTTAAACTAAATTATATTTTTTCATAATTTTATCAGCAGCCAGGCTTAATTACTTTCCTAAAGATCATGTACAATACTAACCTAACCTATCCTAACCTAACCAGGTTGGACGAACACGACAATGATTTTCCTCTCAGAGTTGGGGGTTAGATGGTAGTCTCTTCCATAAAAAACATATCTTGGAACGGAAGAAAGTGAAGAATGCCGGGCCCAAAGTGGCTATGGCTTTAATTTGGCAGGTGTACTCGGTGGACCCCGAACTCCAAGGTAAAAGCCTGATGATGTGTTCAACCAATCCCCGTTGAATAATATAATCCACTAGGATAATGATGACTCAACTCCCTCACTATCCATAGGCCGGTAGCGCAGCAGCTGATGGCGGGCGAGGTGGTGCAGCCGGAGAGCTGCGAGTGCGTGACGGTGTACTTCAGCGACATCGTGGGCTTCACGGAGCTATGCGCCGCCTCCACGCCCATCCAGGTGGTGGACCTGCTCAACGACCTGTACTCCACCTTCGACAGGATCATTGGCTTCTATGATGTGTATAAGGTTAGTACTGTAGACATCTTAAAAAAAATATGTTGGAGCATTAAATTGCTCCCTGAATTTGCTTCTCGTGGAATACGGAGACCGTTCTGTGACCTTCTGCAGTACAGGATATGCAGTGTGGAGCTTATCGTTTCGACGGTACACTGCTGTATATCCTTAATTATATTTGTACAGGTAGAAACAATCGGTGACGCGTACATGGTGGTGTCTGGTCTACCGGAGCGGAATGGCGACCTGCACGCGCGGGAGATCTGTCTCATGGCGCTCGCCATCATCGAAGCGGTGCGGGGCTTCGTGGTGCGACACCGACCGACACACAGACTTGAGGTTATTGGTTTAATTTTGTTTGTTACTAACTCTGACATTAGTAGATTCTAAATAGAATATTCTGATATTAATAACAGCGCTGCAAAATCGGATGCTCGAAAAACACAAAACAACATGTTGCACGTAAAAAAAACTGTAAACGACGATTTCAATCTCAAATCAAAAATGTTTGTAGATGCATAACAGTTTATTTGTACACCATGTTGAGAGGAAATTCTTAGCTATGCATGGATTCATCCATAAGTCCATGTTGCATGCGTCCATAGGCCACGGTAACCACTTCCCATTACGTGGGCCGTGTGCATGTCACCTAAGTGGTATAAAAAAAATTTCACCGAACCGAAGCTCACTTCGAGACTTTTTACTCGGGTTACGTACATTAACTTACTCACCTTCACTACTCGTGTTCCCCTCACTGCCCAGCCAAATCCGGTTACAATATAACCTAGCATATTTTTATTAATTTCTCGAACATAATATAGGTTCGTATCGGCGTGCACTCCGGCCCTGTGTGCGCAGGAGTGGTGGGCGTCAAGATGCCTCACTACTGTCTGTTCGGAGACACCGTGAACACGGCCAGCCGCATGGAGTCCACAGGACAACGTAAGTGCTTATGTGCTATTTCTACATTGGCATGTTTCAAAAGACCTAGTTCTTACGATAGCATGTCCAGTCCTCATTTTATTTTCTACTTACAATATAGTCTGACAATATACCGGCTGATTTTATTATCGTTTTAGAATTTAGAACGAAAGATTTCGGGCACAGTAGGTATAGGGTTCCTACCAAAATCTACAGGACCCGAGTTAATGTCTCCTAACAGCTGGTAAATCTACTGATTGCTACGAACTTGTTATAGAAGTTAGAACAGAATTGTTAAAATGAGTGTAAACGACAGAAATAGATTATGCGAGGGCATGAGTTAGCTAAATAGGCGGTGAAAATAAAACAGAAGAGGTCTAGCACTCACCCACACTGCAGGAGGAGCATCGTACGTCGAATACTATACAATAATCTATATTAATCTTGTATTTTTTAAAACGTAACAGAGGTATATCACATCCACATTTTACCCATTCAGAATGTATTTATTTCTAAGTAATAGAAGGCGAGCCTATTGTCATCTACTGAACACGTTTCCGCGTTACATGTCGCTATTGAAAATGTTCTAACAGAAAAACCCAATATAATTTCGCCGGACCAAGTACTTATATCAGAACTTTTCCGCATCCCTCACGATTGCACGTAAAAACGTAAAGCTATCACGGGAACAACGAGACATTTTCTTTTTATACTTATTTTGTTTTCGTGGACCAGAGCTACGTCGTTGGTAACATAGTGGTTTTTTTCTTGGTTAAGTCCCCTCGGATAACCTTCAACGTTATTTGAGATGGCCCCCTCAGTTTTAACACATTTACCCTGGTAGTACCTACAGGTGTAGTGATACACTGGACAAGGGAGCAATTAAGGCATAGACTGGGATGAGAGCCTCCAATCAGTTTTCGATATCAGTTAAAACTTTATTCCCATCTGACACTGAAAATATTTCACAGTCAAACGTGAAGGGTCAATGCATCGAATATTAAATATTTAAGAAACGTTGCGCAAGATTCCCATGATTTGATAAGGGCAAATTTATTGCTCTTTGTAGGTTGTTGCCAGTTGTTGCGCTATCAAATTTGTTTATTTCTTTTACAATTTATGCGAAGTCTACCACAATTCAAAGGATTTTTAAGTCTTACCTATTTAATAAACTATTTATTTATAAGTTGATTAAATATCTATGAAAGAAATGGTTCTTTGATACACTCGGCACACAGTTTTAATAAAATACTCACTGTTGTCCGTGGTTCAACCCGCTTGAAATTTAGATCCTGTTCCCACAACCAATGGGTAACTATTTTCATGGCAGGATAAAAAGTTATATTAGGCTGTGAGTAATCTATCCCTGTTCTTCCATTTTTAGCCAGATCCGTTCAGCCGTAAGAGCATCCAAACATTTTCACATATATAATATTAGAAGAATGATTCGTTACATTCTACATAATATATATGTGAGCGAACTTTAAAAATAGTGCCACTATTGTAGACACTAACAAAGAAAATATGACGGTCTTATGATTGCTTTGAGAAATACCTTTCACGTTCCGCTTGAAGTAGCCGGAATTACATGAAGTCGGTTTGCGGAATTTATTATAGCGTGCTAAGTCCCAAAACTGGAGAATTAAGCCCAGAATTGTTATACGAGGGATGTACAAGTTTCACATTGTTTTAGGGAAATTTGTATGGTATGTTGTATTTCATAAATGAAACCAACTTGCAACCGAATTAAATTATTAAAAGTTTATTAAGGATGAGTTCTCGACTTCATAGGTTCATCAGCAATATGTTTTTTTTACGTGTGAAAAATTCCCACGGATACCCCTCCCGCCGGAGTCGGTGAGAGAGGTTATATCGGACTCGAACCGACTAAAACGCACGCCGTCTGTGGGTCGTTGTTGGTTGTCTGAAGTGGCAGGCATATCCCTCGCGAATACAATGTTATGATTGTATAATACTCCTAGGTACCTTTTCGATACTAAATAAAGAAATAATCACACGCCTTTTCTGCCGTATTTACTTGTATTATATCTATATCGGTGTTGAATATATTTGTCTGAAAATGTCCCGGTAGACGGCAATGACGCTCATTGTTAGTCTCAACTGACGATACGTGGGTCAAGTACACATCTGATTAACTCTTTGGGAATTTACAGACGCGACTGTTTGAGTAGATATACTATTTAGTTACATTTTTAAGTTCATTTTTTATTGTTATTGACACTTAAAAATAAATAAACAGGTTAAATAATATACAAGTAATTTTTTATCTTTGTCCCACTTGTAGCTTTACGTATTCACCTGAGCGAGAACACAAGAACTTTACTGGAGCAGTGGGGCACCTTTGTAGTCGAACGTCGAGGAGAGGTCGAGCTCAAGGGTCGAGGAAGGATGGTCACGTACTGGCTGCTTCACTGCTCCGAACCAGAAATACGGTCCTTGTCCCAGGGCCCGCAGCCACCACCACAGTACCCTATACTCTTCCCTGGGATCCCACAACCAACTTTGTCTTTACAAGTACCTTATTTAGTGGTAGACCCTCCTACTTTAGCAGCTTAATGTATTTTGTAGAAATTAATGATGTGGTAGTAGAATTTTTAGTGCTAATGTTGTTTTTTTAGGTAATTTTAAGTGAATCTAATTTGTTCTAATCGATGACGTCTTTTTTTGAAATTTCTTACCTGCATTTTTAAAAAAGGCTACCTATATAGTTTTTATATTGTAGGTAATATTAGGAAATCATATAATATAGATATTTCAAATGATAAAGGAGCAGGAATCGAAGTAATCTTCAGTAGGTACAGAAAAGAAGCTGGACGAAAGGTCACCAGACTCGTAAACCGTAAGTCGATATACCTTTTCCTTCAATATATGCGTACCTACTTCTTGACAATACACGCACTGGGGTAAAGAATTTGAACTGGCTATTAAATGGATTCAATTAAGGGATGACCTACTACGGCCTAACCTACATTTTTGTCATAGCTCAGACATTGGCCATCACGTAAAACAATTTTATTTTTTAAAATACTGCCCTACAAGCTGAATAGCACTGTGTTTAGTTTGAAATTAAACACAGTGCTATTAAATTTCCTACTGACTTCAGCGATAACTCAGAACGCAAACAAGATCTAATAATTTTATTTCGCACAAAGCATAATAAAATGTAAAGTATAGTCTCGCTCACAATATTACCAAGCTAAACTTAAAACAGCTGTTGCGATATGTAAATTTTACGAGCATTTTACCGCCATTTTATCCGTGTCTAGTTAACGACATGACAGCGATAACATTTACATTTTACTAGCTGAACAATGGACGCTACAGAGATTTGCATTTAGCGTCGGAGACACTAGAACATTAGTTACGTTTAGATGCATCTTAATTGCACTGCAGTTTCGTTGTAGTGTGTAGTTATACGCATACGCGTCATTGGTTATAGAGGGCGGCCATTTTGCTCTTTGATGCTTTTTGTTGTAGAACAATATAGATACTTATTTATATTTCGATTTGTGTCTTTTAACAGTTTTAACAGCTTTTTTTTTTTTTACGTGCGCAAAATCCCCACGGATACCTCCCCACCGGAGCCGGTGGAGGTTATGTCGGACACGAACCGACTAAAACGCACGCCGCCTGTGGGTCGTTTTGGTTGCCGAAGGTGAGGTTGACAGGCATATCCCTCGCACCCCGGCCGAGTCTTTTAACAGCTAATGAAATATTTGCTATCTAATTGCCAAGTAGTTTATATTGAAATGAGGATAGATATGTTGAGTATCTCAACACCTTCGTGTTGTTAAATGTTTATATTTTCAGACAGAATCGTACCATATTCTGTTTTTTCTTATGTTCTTGTGTCGTACCTACTTACCCTTTTTTTTAATTTTTGTTTCCTTTTTATTTAGCAATTTTTTGTTTTGTGGTTCGTGAAGGAGTTCAGTTGAGCTCAATAGATTCACTGAAGGCATGTCAGTGCTGGACTGAATAAGTATGAAGCATATCAGTAATTCCATTTTTTTTTAAATACATTTTCAATAATCGGCTATCGAATGTGACATCAAATGAAAGAGAAAGGAAGCTTAGTGGTTAAGGAGTCGGCCTTGCGATCGAGAGGTTTGAATCCGACACACTACCGATGTGAACCCACTACTAACACAAGCAATTAAGCATAGCTGGAGGGGTTAGTTGGAATATTTATAATTTCGGTTAAAAAAAAAAGGAATTCTGGAGTTCACAAAGATAAATATAGTGTAAAGAATAATATACCAGACGCTAAAAATATAATTTAAATTACTACTAGTTCTATATTTTGGTGGCAAACTGTAACTATATTCTAATCTTTCCGTAGTTTGGTCAAAGTTTTTCAAACTATATTACAATGTGTGTATAGAAATTTCAAGTTCTTGTAACGGCCTGTGATAAGGTTCTAGCAGAAAATGAAGCGCTTAGTCTAAGCTTAGGCTCAACGATTGTTATATTAGATTTGTATTAAGTTAATTTATTCTCATTTTTAATTATTACATAACTATTTCAATAGGCGTTGACAGTGATGTATCATACATACATAAAATCACGCCTTCATCCCCGGAGGGTTAGGCAGAGGCGAATTAACACCCACATTTCACCAATAATTGTATTGAACCATTGTCTTTCTATATGTTACATACTATAGTATAGTTATAAGCCGCGTGGTTTCCGACAGAGTAGAATTTGGACCACCCCATCTCTTCCCATGCGGTGTCGTACAAGGCGACTTAGGGATAGGGCCGTTTAGGATCAGACAGACATATGCAGTTAAGACTCAGCCTCAGATGCATGGCCTCGAGTCAGCAATAGTGTCCGATATACGGCAATAGGCTCACTACCTATTACGTGGGACCGAATACAGTTATTGGAGAAATGTGGGTGTTAATTCACCTCTGCCTAACCCTCCGGGGATAAAGGCGTGATTTTATGTATGTATGTATGTATGTATGTTTAAAGGAATACCCTTAAAGTCCAAAATTAAAAGGCTTTTTGCAGAGTGAATGATAAAGTGTAATGAAACTCTTTTCATTTAATTTTGTACTTTAAGAGTATATAAATAAAGTTTAAAATTTTTAAAGTTTGGTATGACTGGTTTTTCTGTAGTACATCTGTAGTAGAATCGAGTGCCAGTTTATAATAATATATTAAACTGCTAAAGTGAAATGTTTGAATGAAAATTTTAAAGCATTTAGTATACTTTTTTTTTTTTTTTTTTACTTGCGTAAAATCCCCACGGTTACCTCCCCACCGGAGCTGGTGGGAGAGGTTATGTCGGACTCGAACCGACTAAAACGCACGCCGCCTGCGGGTCGTTTTGGTTGCCGAAGGTGAGGTTGACAGGCATATCCCTCGCACCCCGGCCGACCCAGGGCCATCTCTCACGATCTGGCCCTCTTCTCTCGGGTGTGTGGGGACTACAGAGTCCCCAACTCGTTCCCGGTAAACGGGGGGCGCGCCAGGCGCGCCGCCGCCGCGGCCTGCTTCTGCTAGGGTGACAGGCGGCTCCACCTGTCACCCCAGGCCGGCGCTCATGGGGGGAGGAGGTCGTTCATCGACCTCCGACGCCCGAGTTGCCTTCGTACGCGGGCAGCTTGGCTTGCGATCCATCGTCGCTCCCGTTACCGCTCCCGCCCCGCCTCCTCCTTCACGAGCATTACATGCTCGCAGAAGGAGGCGCAGCATTTAGTATACTAACTATTCAAGTCGATTAAGACATGAAATATAAGACGGATAAATATATAGTAAAACGGATATTTAGATAGGAAGATTTGAATGATGTCAGGCATGGTTCGATAGCTCAGTAGGTAGTCAGAGCATTTCTCTGTAAGGGAAAGATTGCGGATTCGAATCCTGCCTGAACTAATTCAATTATTTTCCTATCTTAATCGAATTGAAATTTTATTAAAACAAATAGTTATGATATTTGATTTTGAAAATTCACCCGATTTCGTCACGTTGTACATATGCGTAGAGCGCAAAGAGAATATCGTAATTATCTCGGTCTGCGTTGCGTTTACACGTATACATATAGTTTGTAATAAAAGTCATTTGAAATTTAATAAGGAATCTAAAAGGATTCAATTTGATTGTTTATTTTTTGACCTACTTTGGGAACTATAGATAATAATAAGTTATAGTTTCAGTTTTGTTAACAATATTTTATTTTATAAAGCATATTCTATTTTCAACAAAAGCTAAGATATCAAGCAGTATTACGTATAATTTGACGACCTTGTCATCATCCCTATTATAAATAAAAATGTCTACTTCTACTATAGGTACCTATGACTGTACAGTAATGTAAACTAAAGAACAACACAATGATGGCTGGGCCGTTTACCATGCTGGCTATCGTCCAATCGTCATGATCAAGCCTAGAGATTTTAGCTTTTTTTAATACAACTTAGGTGGCAAACAAGCACACGGCCCACCTGATGGATAGTGGTTACCGTGTCCTATGAACGTGTGCAACACCAGGGGAGTTACAACCGTGCTACCGACCCTGTAAGAACAGAAAGTTTCTGTGTCGTCAGTGCAGAAGAAACAATCAGGACAAGTCTTTAGTCTTTAAACTACCATGGTCACTCACATCAGTATCAAAATAAACGGAATATTTACCATGTTTTGAGGAACTGGAGTAGTGTCGGTGAACAGAGGAAAAGTTTTTTCCTTGGAGTATTTATATCGATCTACCCTCTTTCGAGTTCTTTTATTACGCGTATCTGCACTAACTTTTTTTTGATACTATTTCTATTAACATTATTTTGATACTGAAGTCTTTAGTCTTCCCACTGACAGCACAAAAACTCTCCAGTGAGCTGTGGCTACCCTACTCACTGCCGGGAACACAACATGAGGTAATTATAGCAGTGGTATTTTGTAGTTTCTTTTGTTCCGTCTAGTTTAACTAGATCCAATTCACGCTGACACACAATTCTGCTTAATAATAACAATAAACAGCATGATATATAACCACCGTAAGTCGTAGTGTAATTGTTGTTCCTACATAAAGTTCATACTTTCATACATTTGTATATTATCTTATAGAATTACGAGTATACTAGCAGTCACTGAATATCTATTTTTATATGAATGTTGACGATGAAAGTATTTATAATATGTATGATATGATAATAAAGTGTAGATTTTTGTTTCACGTCAATTAAATGTAATGCAGTGACAATTATTTTCTAATTTTGAGGATAAATAAAGTCCAAAAGATAATTGCCGTTTTATTTATTATTTTTCCTGTAATCTCTAGATGTACAATGAAGTGTAGTACAATAAGTAAGAAGCTTATGGTATAGGTAAGTTTTTATTTTAACTTAAGCACATTACAATTTATCAAAAACTACAGGTCTAAAAATGCCTCTTAGATTGGAATCGTATTTTAATAATATTTTGTCTTGCGGCGATATTTACACGAAATTAGAATCTGCTTAGTAACTGAATTGTTGTGATTCTGCTCATATGAGTGACCGTTTAACTAATTTTATAGGAATGTATTAGATGTACTGTTAATTCAATAAGGTATTTTTTTTTTTTTACGTGCGCAAAATCCCCACGGATACCTCCCCACCGGAGCCGGTGGAGGAGGTTATGTCGGACACGAACCGACTAAAACGCACGCCGCCTGTGGGTCGCTTTGGTTGCCGAAGGTGAGGTTGACAGGCATATCCCTCGCACCCCGGCCGACCCAGGGCCATCTCTCACGATCTGGCCCTCTTCTCGGGTGTGGGGACTACAGAGTCCCCAACTCGTCCCTGGAAACGGGGAGGCGCGCCACGCGCGCCACGCGCGCCACCGCCGCGGCCTGCTTCTGCCAGGGTGACAGGCGGCTTCACCTATCACCCCCAGGGCGGCGCTCATGGGGGGCGGAGGTCGTTCATCGACCTCCGACACCCGAGTTGCCTTCGTACGCGGGCAGCTTGTCTTGCGATCCTTCGTCGCTCCCGCTGCCGCTCCCGCCCCGCCTCCTCCTTCACGAGCATTACTTGCTCGTAGAAGGAGGCGCCGGCCGCCCACGCATCCGCGCAGCGAACCATCGCCGCGAGCAAGGTGGAGAGCGTGAGAACCTTCACTCCCAGGGCCGCCACAAGCTCCCGCCTCGGCGTCTCCCACGCCGGACACTCGGTGAGCGTGTGCGGACCTGAGTCCTCGCTCGCGTCGCAGTGATGGCATTCGGACGTTGGCTCTTTCTGCATCCGACGCAGATACTTTCCGAAGCATCCGTGCTCGGTGATCATCTGCGTCAGACGGTACGAGAGGCTGCCGTGTGGCCTCTCTAGCCACTCCCCCATGATGGGTCTTAACGCCGTTACTACGGCGTGCCCTGCGCCTGGTTGCCCAAGTCGTATCTCCCATTCCGCCACCATTTCCCTGTGGAGCCGCGATCTCACGGCCCGAATTTCTTCGGGCTCGGGATCGTGACCCCGCTCCCGCGCTGCCCTTCGGAACCGGTATAGCGCCGAAAGGCATCTCGCTTCCAGGATCCATGGTGGGGATCCGGCGAGGAGACTCGCCGCGTTGAATGATATCGTGCGGTACCCCCTTATGATGCGGCACGCCAACTTCCGCTGCGGACGCTGCAGCAGAAGCATGTGCCGATCACTCAGGGTGTCCGCCCACACGGGACACCCGTACAGGGCCATGGACCGCACGACACCCGCGTAGAGTCTCCTGCAGGAGTCCTCCGGGCCCCTCAGGTTGGGCAGTAGCCGCGCCAGAGCGCTGGCTGTGCCCGCCAGTTTGGGGCCCAGACTTCGGAAGTGCTTCCCGAAGTCCCACCGGCCGTCGAGCACGAGCCCTAGATATTTCATCTGGGGCTTGATGCCGATGAGAGTGCCTCCCACTGTGAGACTGGAACCAGGTGGTGGCGTGCGCCGAGGTCCATGAAAGAACATGGCCTCGGATTTATGCAAAAGCCACCTCAAGGCCCAGCCGCCGGATCCGTTCCACGACTTGAGCAACCGCGGTCGTGGCCCTCAGGGTCGCTTCGCGGTATGTAGCCCCGCTCGCCGTCACTAGCGTGTCGTCCGCATAGCACATGACGGCGGCGCCGTCCGCAAGCTCACCGCGAAGCACCCAGTCGTATCCAAAGGTATTAATTTTCAGTAGAATAGCTCATTTGGCCTTTTTAGACCCGCTGTTGTATCGAAAAATATGACATGTGCATTAAACTTACAATATCACATTTCATCAAAAACAACGACATATTTAAGAGTATATTCGGGGAGTACGCTACGACCCTCGAGGTCCCCGAACAATAAATTTGATTAAATAGCGCGCTGTTGTTATAAAAGCAAGCATAACAAACGCACCATGGAACACAGTGGTTCTTCATTACATCATTTTTTTACAAAAATTTTAGCGCTCCAGGGCGCTAAAATTTTTGTAAAAATGAGTGTCTAATTATATTGTAATTCTCAAAGTAATCTAGTTAGCGTCACAATATTTCCAAATGTTTTAGAGATACAGGTTTTCTGTTTTAAAGATACAATATTAGAGCACTATATAATAACATCAGAAAATGGGAATCCAACATGTACCGTGTCGTATGAACGGATAATTTTTTTAAACACGTTTACACCATATGATAAGGAGGTAGGACACGGCGGTATTTCCGCCCGATTGAGCAGTCCGACTGGGGTAGTACCTCCGCCCTACAGAATACCGCGGCTATAATAACTTCGTGTTGTGTTCCCAGCGGTGAGTAGGGTAGCCAGAGTTCACTGGAGAATTTGTGCTGTCAGTGGGAAGACTAAAGGCTTGTCCTGCTTTGTCTTCTACTGACGGCACAGAAACTCTGTACTTACAGGGTTGGCAGCGCGACTGTGACTCCTCTGGTGTTACAGACGTCCATAGGTCACGGTAACCACTTTCCATCAGGTGGGCCGTGCGTTTGTCTGCTAACTAAGTGGTATAAAAAAAAAATATGTTGTCTACTAAACAATCCAGTTAAAATAGAAGATATAAAATATTAAGCTTGCATTAATTCGCATGGATCTGGAAATTGGTGGGGGTCGTAAATATACCATTACAAAAGAAATATCAGAAGTCCCCATCGATTGGACTTGTGGATTTTTTTTATTCAAGCTCAAATGTCAAAACTATTGTATTTTCGCATTTTTCTCGTAAACAGAAAGTGCTACAACTTTGTCCAACCTACTTTTGCAATATTTATAACGTAAGTATAACTACTTGCTATTTACGAGGAAAATGGGAATATACAATAGTTTTGGCATTTGAGCTTGAATAAAAAAAATACACAAGTCCAATTGATGGAGACTTTTGATATTTCTTTTTTTTTTAAATATAGAACACGTCAATTAGACTTCGCCTTGCCTGATGGTAAGCTGAAGGTAAAGTCTCAGAAAAGAGGGTCACCATTACTTACACATACCGTGTGACAATGGTGACACTCAGCTTGACTTCTTGTATTAAGGTGTATTTATGACCCCACCAATTTTCAGCTCTATGCGAATTTATGCAAGCTAAATTCTTTATTTTGTCTGGATTAAAATTTTGGAGCGAACGCGAAGCGGCGTGAAAACAACAAAAAGATTGAAGTGACCTACGTAACCAAATGCCTGCAGGTCGCCTTGCGGTGCGATGCGATTTGAAGTGAACGCGATCAGTTGGTTTGATGGCTGTGGCGGTTGATTTTAATATAAAAGACTTCGCCTCGCCTTGAAACTGCCAACTTAAAAGACCCGGGAGTGTCGTTTTAGTTGACAGTGGTGTGATGTGGCAGGAGCAATTGGCGCGCACGCTCGTTAATGCCGCCGTATCGCATTGGATTCGCGTGAAATCGCTTCGCAATTCAGTTCGCTTTGAATGGCCTACGTAGGACGTAGCCTAAGCAAATGACTGTCTACGAACTATTTGCCTATAGGCTAGAGGTAAATCTTAAAACAAAGTAACAGCGCTGGATATTGTTTGTAACTATTTTTTATTCTTCCTTACTATGGTATACATTGAGGCATGGTTTATAAGAACTTCTAAAATAAACAATACAAGGGATATCGTAGTCCCCAGGAAGAAGCAAAGAAAACAGCTGAGCGTCTGATGGATAGTCAACGGTGAGGGATCCGAGGAAACCGTTGTAACAGAGCTAGTCTTCGTATATGGGTCTCTGTGCAACAAACCACTTTCTAACAATCTTGGTAACCATACATCCAGTGATCTCGCAAATGGTGAATCGACTTTCATCCATACAACTATTGGCACCGTCAGAATTGAGTCAGGAAGTATATGTCCGCATTCATTTTCCCTCTTACCATGAGACATGCAATTTGTTAACGCATACTCCAAAGATGAAGCTATTATAAATTTCTTCTTTCCGTCTATAACATCACGAAATACACCTTCAAATTTTTGTTCAGGAAT
Organism: Eilema griseolum; assembly: GCA_963662185.1. Classification (NCBI taxonomy): domain Eukaryota; kingdom Metazoa; phylum Arthropoda; class Insecta; order Lepidoptera; family Erebidae; genus Eilema; species Eilema griseolum. The sequence continues at coordinate 17,974,680 of OY759248.1, read as the reverse complement.
GATTTCAAAATATTCTCTAATGAGCGGATCAAATTCAAAATAAGCGTAAATACCAGCTCGTCCTCCAAAAGCATATCCTTGGTCGACAGTTTCTTTAAGGTTAGCAAAGTTACCTACTAACGTATCTGTTTTTAGAGCACCAATAAGTACGCTTTGGTAAGCATTCCTAACAACAAAAGTAAACCATAACCAGAGACTTATAATATAGAAATCTCTAAAGCGTCTCGGAGCTACTCTTATCGTCTGACCTAACATCACTCCCCATACTCTGAAAGCAGCACCTTGTATTCTACTGAAGTGCTTAAAATGATTGTGACAAAACTTTTTTATTGGTCTATATTTTAATATAAAAGGGAGAGATATTAATAGCAAGGTTACAAGCAGAAGTATAAGCCAAAGATAGCTATTTAAAGGTGAAAGCAGGCGCCACCAGGCAGGTCCTGGTTGAACGGGAGGAGCCAACCACGCTATGCGGACTCTGAAATACGGAAATGAATATTCTAGAAGGCCGAAACCATCAACTCCTAAAGGAATAGTGCTTGTTGATATATTTGCCAAACCATTTATAACATCATCTAGAGAATCAGACCAGTTCTTTGCACGATCGGAATCAATACTCACATAATCTCTTTTAGTTACAATAGGTGTAAAATTCATAGCATCTCTGAGCAGCCGTGTCATTGTCTTTTTTATTACTTGCAATGGTATATACTGTTCTATGGCCTGGTGGTAGATTTTGTTAGTCGATATGTACAGCGGACATTCTTGCATGTTGCTCATTTTATCCGGATAAACATGTTTTAATTTAACGTCTTCCCAATATCCAATTAATATAGGGGCCGTATTTTGGCAATTTAGATGATTTTTATAAGGATAGAAGGTGAACAAAGATATTCTGTTTTTCTTATCTCGGGCTATAATTACGACATTAGTGACGTAATAACTCCACAGGATGCTGGTAATGTGATCCAACTTCTTACGATTCGAATTTAAAACTATTATGTAACTTCCTTTACCATTGAATAGATTTTTGCCTCTTAGTTCTGGTTTTAGACTGCCTAGCAGTTTCGCAAACGACTGAAAGCTTTCCACAATGATGACAGCTTGTGTTGCTGGAGAAACGCTTTTAGTTTCAATTACCACTGTTCCTTTGAATCCCTTCATGAAATCAGACACAAGTTGGTTTTCAACATCTTTGGATAAAATGATGGATGCCATGCGTCTATTAAAATTAGTATTTGCCACATCGATAGCACAGCTTATAACTGACTTTCGATCATACTTTTCAGCATAAGTGCCAAATTTAAGTAACGAAATTACTAAACAAAATATTTTGCAAGAAAAGCATGCAGACATTTTTGTAGTTAGTATAGTTTTTGCAGAATTCACATAGCAAGTGATCTGTATATGCTTTTTGTGGGTAAATGTGATTTACGACGCGTGGATGTCAGGTGCTATAAATCATCCATTGTTTTAAATAATGCTATAATAGTGTTTGTTGTGATTGATGCACAATGTAAATGTACCTATTGTAAAAAAAGAAAGACTCATTTCAACCTTTCAGAGTCCTTTTGATTATACATCATTCTCATAGCGATTACCCAATCGCGTCCAGTGTTTGCAATTTGGAGTCTGGGTTCCGCCTATTTTATTTGATTGGTATGCACCTATGCTTTTCCGGACGCGACTGTCGTCTGACTTCTCTACCCAGACAGATAAGCCTGCACTAGAGTCTCGTCTGTCAATCAGTAGGTGTGAGAAAATGGACAGTCCGCCCAACAAAGGTTCCATTTTCTTCCATTAGAGGTAGGTGTACCTCGGGACATGTATCTTGGACATAAAACGGGAGGCTAACGAGGTCCTAACACGCGCTGATGGTTTTGTAATAATATTGTCCACCACCGTAACACCCTGTGCCATCCGTAAAAGACAGCCAAGAAACATGTACTACACATATAGAGTACATTTTAGGTCCCAGAGATATATCCTGAAGTATACGGAATTCATAAATGTTTGAATGGGAGCGGGTAAAATGAAGCGATGGCGCGTTGTGCTCATGCCCGTTAGGCCAATCGAAACAAGGTTGTTTAGGTAGCCCTGTCATACAAATATAAAGCTCTCGCAGTTTTATTTTTTAACGACGGTAAAAGTTGCGGAAATTAAAAGGCTCAGGGAGACTAAATAATAAATAATAGAGCTAAGGAAGTTCATGACAGAAATCACGTATTACTGCCGTCATTACAGCTTAAAGTTGAACAGATGAAATAAATAATATAAGAATGTACCTAAGTAAATAAAATTATTCGACTAACATTTGAAGTATCATATAGTTATAAATATTATTATTAAACACTCTAGTTGTCTGATGACAACTGTGCCTTAACAACCTAAGTTAAGAACGTATTAAGTTGGCAGACTTGTTAGAGGGTTTCGCTCCACTTTTAATCCTCGTAGTACATACATACATACATATAATCACGCCTTTATCCTTGGAGGGTTAGGCAGAGGTGAATTAACACCCACATTTCACCAATAATTGTATTCTGTCCCACGTGATAGGGCACTATTGTTGACTCGAGCCATACATCCTCGTAGTACTTTAAACAAAATGGCCCCCTACGAATATTTAAATATTCAAAATCGTTACATTTCCTTTTAATTATATTGTAACTACAGCTGCACAAGCTACACTTATAAGATTTAAGTCTACGTAATTATGTACCCTTGCAACACCGGTCACCATAGCAACGAATATAACAACATAGTAGTTGTAAACAAAATCGAGTCGCAAAATTGTGGTTCCGCCAATTAAGCTAAAGATCAAGTGACGTTAGTACGTCATTAGTGACGTCATCGATCTGTTAGCCCAACGATTAGCCGCCATTAATTTTAATTAACTCGTAAATTATTTTGATGATATTGTTGTGGAAGTGGGTGGAACCTTTTGGTAAGTGAAATATCTCGGCTATATCGAATTTCGTCACTTAATGGGATGGTCGATTTTCGTAATTATGTAAGAAGCTATTTTTGTCAGTATCTTATGTAACTACAGTGTTGACAAGTGTATTATATAATTTAAGTAAACTAAAATAAATACCTAATGGTTTTAATCAAATATCTATAAATAGATAGATATTAGAGACTTGTATCGAGTCGAGAATTGTATCTCTAATATAATTCAATTGAAAATTAAAACTATTATTAGGTACCTACTAAAATAAAATAAACATAAAAATTACATACATAACGCGTCATGAAATTCCTCCGCATCATCACTACTAGATATTTTTGGTGGAGATTTACACTTCTCTCTCTTCCTTTTAGTTTGACTATAATATGACTTTTATGGGAGCAACTGCCGTCTGATTTTCTAGCCCCAAGAAAGTCTGTATCAGAACCTTGTCCGTCGTTAATCAGTAGGTATACCGGCATTTACTTAAACTGAGATTAATGACTTTTTTTTGTTTATTGTTCAAATCATAATACAAATACATTCGCTTAGCTTAAACCACCCGCTTAAACCGAAATGGTTTTTATGCGAGCGGGAATCTACCTATTGCAAGTAATAAATACACAACATAAGTAGTTAGTCAAAACAATTACCTAAATAGTTTAGAAAACTTTTTATGAAGAGTTTCCTTGTTACATATTTTTGCACCATTTGTTCTGGTAAGCTATTTAAAATTTCGGGTAGTATATATTGACAAGTTCTGGTTCTATAACATTTATAGATTTTGGGCATATTATATTTCTTTAAATGTGGCAGCTGCCTTAAATTACTGTTTCGTGTGTGTGCTCGAAGCTGATCTACATTTGTAATTTCTTCTTTCATGATGGCTATTTTAGTTTACCAATCACAATATTTAACCAGTCCGGTATAGTTATCTTTATATGTATTCTTTACATTTAGTGGAACAATAGTTTTTAACAACCTTAACTGCAGTTTACAAATTTTATTATTATATGTTTCACACGTACGTCCTCGTGTATATCTAATATAATATCATATTTCCCTATCAAACCCTCATATGCTGGCAGCATTGCCAGTCAACGTGGCAATAATAATAATAATAATCATTTATTTCAGATTCATCATCCATAGCAAAAACATTAATAATACATTTAAATTATAAATGGCAGGTCCGGATGGACTCCCCGATGATGGTGGCAGATCACGATACGACTGCGTGCAGCCGTATCCAGCGAGCCAGCATCGGAGAGTCCCACCGGTCTGTCAGCATGCGCAGGATGGTGTTGGGACTGCCGCGCGCGCGGCGCATGATAGAAGCGCATCGTTTTCGCATGATTGCCGCAAAGCCGTCTGTGTCAGCCGCCGCGAACATCGCGGAGGCGCTGCAATAGCGCGGCAGCCCCATCAGCACCCGGAACGCGTTATTGTATTGAACGCGCAGATCGCTGTATGCCCGATGCGTATAGTTCACCCACAGGCCGCACGCGTAAAAGGACTGACAGTACGCTTTAAAAAGCGCAACTTTGACTGTCCCCACACACTGTGAAAACCTGCGGGCCAACATGTTGCATCGGACAGAAAGCGCCCTGCGCTCCCTTTCAATATCCACACTGTCTTTAAGGTCCTCGGTGACCCAGTGGCCCAAATACTTAAATTTCTCGACTTTGTTTAAAGCTATACCACATAAAGAGAAACTCGGAACGAATGTATATCGCTTTTTATCTGGTTTGAAAATCATTATTTCACTCTTCTTTGCATTATATTTGAGCCCATGAGCCACCGCGTAGGACTCACAAATTTTTAGAAGCGTTCGCAAGGCCCCGATCGATGGGCTCAGTAGCACCATATCGTCTGCGTAGCTGATGTTATTCACGCACACTCCATCTATATGACACCCGATGCCGGTGCTGCTGAGCTCATCGATCAGTCTATTAATGTACAGGTTAAAGAGCGTGGGGGAGGTCAGTCCCCCCTGTCTCACCCCACATTCCAGCCCGTACTCCTTCGAGTGAGAGCCTGCCCATCTTACAATGTTCCTTTGATTGTTATACCAATGCACAAACAATAGCACAACCTCCCTAGGTAGACAAGTTTCACCCCTTAATTTACCCCATAGAATATCGTACGATACAAGATCAAACGCTTTCGATAAATCAAGGTAGCATGCATACACTGGGGTCTTTCTTCTCGTGTAATACTGTACAGTCTGCTTGAGGGACATGATAGCACTCTCAGTGGAAAGCCCGGGCCTGAAGCCGAACTGCGCGTCATTTAGTAAGACGTGTTTATCCAGGTGCTGCCCAAGCAGACTGTCCAGCACTTTGGCGACCACTGTGGCCAGGGATATCGGTCTATAGTTGTTTGCATCTGACGCATCACCAGTTTTATTTTTGATGATTGGTACAACTATAGTGCGCATCAGATCATCGGGTAGATGGGAGTGGCCTAAACACAGGGTAAAAAACATAGAAAGCACCCTGGGCAGGTGTACACCTGCGTGCTGCAGGTGCTCGATGCTCAGGCCGTCGTGACCCGGTGATTTACCCCTTACCATGCCTCTGATCACCGCACACACTTCCTTCGTAGTAAAATAAACACTACGCTTACTACCCTCCCCAGCATCGAGCTCCTGCCGCGCTAGTCCCAAAGGGGACTCCACCCTGAAATGATGGGAGAACATAGTGGCAATCTCTCTAGGCTCGTGCACTCCCGCCACGCTAACGGGAAGGCCCGGCTTATGATTCATTTTGTTGGTATTTTTCCAGAACTGACTGAATTTCTTATTTGAGTGTAGCTCAGCTAGAATATTCATTTTAATTTGTTGTCACTTCAATTTAGATTTAAAAGCTCGCCTAGTTTCACACATATCATAATAAAGCCGGCCATCCCTGGGCTTACCCCCATACAACCAAGCCTGGAAGCATATCCGAGCCCTCCCATGAGCAGCGCGGACGTGCCTGTTCCACCCAGCAATGTGTTTACCTCTACGCCTTTCATTACCATTATAACTAGATATAGCAGCCTCCGATAGTACACAAATAATCTCGTCATACATGTTGTCTAACAAAATTTTATGTCTTTTGTCACTACACATTTTATCCGAGCAGTTTCTCAGTTCTGAAGGAAAATCAATTACACGAAGTCTGGAGTGACATACATCTTTAAACTTCGCTATCTGATTCGAGTCACGTTCACCCCAGACTATTTTATTCTTACAAAAAGCAGGTATACAAATCTTAGGCTTAACTAAATTAAAATTACAAATTATAGACACAGGGCAATGATCCGACCAATAGGTATCATATAACACAGCGGCCGCGGACACAGCGTCGCGCGCGGCACTAGTCACAAGGCAGTGGTCGAGCCAGCGCAGACACCCGTGCGCATCACTGACGAACGTATGGCTGTCCGGCGGCATCAGTTCTAAGTCAACACAGGACCACGCTTGTTCCGTACAAAAAGTTAGGAGCTCAGTAGCAAATGACTCACCGGGATGTGCATTGTAGTCCCCTAACATAAACACTGATTCTATGTTGTGACTGTCAATTATGGCTGTCATTTCGCTGAGGCACTCTGTGAACTCCACTAGGTTTTCATTGGACTCGGTAGGCATATAAACAGAAAAAATCAAAATGGAACGGTCATTGAGCTCGATTTTTATCGCGGCGAGACGCACACTATTGCACTTCACTACGTTAACTGTCGGAAACACAGACTTTCTCCATAGTAGGGCCACTCCGCCGTAGGGCCTACCGCGTAGTACCCCTGCCGCGGTATCCACGGCAGAGGTACCCGTGCAGGCGAAGTCGTCGTCTATCGCGGTCAGGTATCCAAGGTCGTGCGGCAGTAGCCACGTCTCCTGCAGCGCCACAACATCAGCCGAGCGACAAAGCTTCCGTACACATTCCACAGATCTAATCACGCCTTTGCAGTTAAAACTTATCAAATTGATGTTATTCATAAATTAGTACGTCCAGCATTCTCGCTAGTCACAAGGACATTCCCATTATCATGTCTGCTGATGTTTATAAATCTACGATAGGCCACCCCCTTTGGCCAGAAGTCATCACTCAGGAAAGTTATTAACGAACTTTTAGGTACGAATATTTTGTATGACTCGTAATCCTTCGCTAACTTCATGTTGATTTTTTCAATTTTAACATCAATGTTAGTCTTCTTCACAATGTAAGTACTGATGTCACTTATGGATACGCCCTTCGCAACATTATAAATGTACATAGGCACCTTAGTTTCAGCTGCCATAAAATTACTCCCAGGTTCTGGAGTCGCTGTTCCTCGCTTCCCAACGAAACGGTTTCGTGCTCTTTTTTTTTTGGACACGAACCCACTGGTCACTCGGGTCCAGTTTCTTCCATGTCCCCTCACGCGCAATCTCCGCCATCGACTTCCGCTTACGCGCGACTGGGCCGGACCCATTCTCGTCAACGGTGCAACCCACAGCCGGGTCAAGTGCCGGAGGCAGCGGTGCAGTACAGGCGGCCGGACTAGATAGTACCGGCCGAGGGGCGGGGGTCAGGGGGCCATGGCCTCTCACTATCGTGAGGGACAGCTGTGGCAAGGGGGTCAACGGCAATGCCCCATCGGCCGTACCTTGCACTCGCGAGGAATCGATCCCGCGCCGCGCGGGAGAAGACGCACGCGACTCAGTCAGGTGACTCGATACGGTTGTCGTCGTAGAAGCATCTCGAAGTTCGACGGTTGGATCATATTGCTTATTGTGCGACAATGATTCACAACTACCCTCCGTTATCTGTTTCTCGACAACGTTGTGCATACTGGATTTTGGTGCAAATTCTAACATAGTTTGTTGTTGATATTCACTAATGCTTTCATTGCACTCTAGCGGTAATCCCATGGGACCACTATCGCACTCATAACTCGCTAGTCTTGCGACATATGCCCCTCTTCTAGAGTTTACATTGCACCTTGATGGTGAAATATGCTGCACCTCACTTCTCAACTGATCCATCTGCTTAACCGTAGCATACTCTTCTTTCATCGTGTCGAGATCATGCCGTAGCTTAACAATATCTTTCAATAGCCGCGTTACGTCGACATGGTCGAACAGAACCGGGGGTAACTTTTCGAGGTCGCGAGCCACAAAGACTGGGATATCCTCTGAGTCGGTATCTCGCATCAGACAGATGATGTCGTCTATGTCTCGCACATTTTTCCTCGCCTTCCTTCGCACTATTTTACGTTTTGTTGTCGGCAATGATTCGAACAGCAACTTCTTCGCCGTTACAATTTCATTTTCAGAAAAAGCGCTCACACAAATTCTGCCTATACTTTCATCGTCCATTACAGATATTTTATTATGGACGAAGGCTAACACTTCGTTAATCACTACATTGCAATTGGCACATTTAACCACAGAGGACATTTTTAATTCCTCGATACACACCGTCGCACGTCACGCTAAATGCGGTACGAGACGTCGCGTTGTCCAGCAGCCGCCAGCTTTCTGGGTACGTTACCAGTCGGTGATGATGCGGAGGAATTTCATGACGCGTTATGTATGTAACTTTAATTTTAATTTCATTTTAGTGTATTTTATTAGGTACCTAATAATAGTTTTTAGTTTTAAATTTCATTTAAGTATCCTTAAAGTCTATTTTTTTCTGTAAGTGACATAATAAATGTATATAACATATAGATCCAACATAATACCTATACCTAGTCTAGCCATAAATATTGTTGCGAAGAAAAAACATTTTTTTTTATTGCAAATAATATTTATTACTTTTACAGTGTGTTAGTTTAATACATAAATATAAAACAATTTAAAATATAAAAAGCTTATTCGAAGTGGTCTGCATTGGCTGCAACACAGTCCTTTAAACGTTGAGGCCAGTTATCAATAGAAGCACGCACTCTTTCCATGGGAAAATTCTTCACTGCCAATCGTATGGATTGTTTTAGGGACTCCAAATTATCATGGCGTTTAGAGCAAGTCATACTCTCTAAAACTGACCATAAATCATAATCCAGCAATTAAGATCGCGACTAGACGACGGCCAGTCTTCAGCTCTGATGAAGTCCGAAACGTTCACTTCCAACCAAGACTGCGTGGACCGAGCTTTATGACCCGGCGCTGAGTCTTGTTGGAAGGACCATGCTTGGTTATTGAACATGGTGTTGTTAAAGGGTTTAACTACCTTCTCAAGAATGGTATCTTGATACACTTGTGTCGATGTTTTGAAACTTTTTTCACAAAAATATGGCTCAGTCACTCCTTCATAGCTAACACTCCACCCTAATGCCCACGTTGCACTCTGTCGACTAATTGGGAAGCTTCCTTAGAGCTTTGAGCATAAATACGGTCATTTTGTTTGTTAAAATGTTGCTCAATTGTAAAGATTTTCTCATCCGTAAACAAAAATTTTCTGTGACCTCCCTTTGCGTACCGCTTCAGTAGTTGCTTCGATTTTACCACCCTATTCTTTTTTAAATCATCAGTTAAAAAATGACCAGTGCGTCTCTTATAGGCTGCAAGGCCTAAGTCATCTTTTAAAATGCGCGACATGGTTCTGGGCGCTATCTGCATCTCCCGAGATAAAATCTTTTGCTTTCGGACAGGATTTCTTCGAATTCTTTCCCTTACTGCTTTGACCACCTTTTTCGTACGAACACTACGTGGACGGCCAAATCTTTTTCTGTCACAAACAGAGGAGGTCTCATTGTACCTATAAATAGCCCGGTACACAAACATTTGACTAATACCAAGCGTATGGAGAGTTTTAAAAATTACATTCGGCTCCATACCAACTTTGTGTAATGCAATCACAGCGATTCGGTTTTCTTTATCACCCCACTCCATTTTAATATAGCAAAATATTGTACAATGTATTGGCGCCAAAATTAGAAAACACAATGAAAAATCGTATAAAAATGACAGATTCCAAATTCAAATGTAATATCTTTCTTATTTTAATTGTAACAGTATTTATGGCCAGACTAAGTATATTTGTTTATAATAGAAAAAGTTGGTATAACTGAAGAGAAAGAAAGCTACAATAATGAAATATTTATATAATCATCTTTACTATTGGATCTACCTGCTAACGAGTGCTAGTGCTATGCATTTGATAATGCCAGACAGTTGCGAATCTGGGCATTACTATGAGCCCAGTGTGATGGCATGCCAGAGCTGTCCTGCTAATACTTCTCTTGTTAAGTCAGCTGATGGTAAGTGAAAATACCTATATTTTTTTTCTATGCATGAAAGTCATACGGCCGAGTGGTTTCCTGCAGAGTAGAATTTGGATCTCTTCTCATACGGTGTCATACAAGGTGACTAAGGGATAGGGTTGTTTAACATTAGACAGATATATACAGCCCAGACGCAGCCTGATGCATGGTTCGTGTCAACAATAGAGTCTGGAAAACGGTATTAGGCTCACCGCCTATTACGTGGGACCGAATACAATAATGGTGAAATGTGGGTGTTAATTCACCTCCGCCTAACCCTCCGGGGATAAAGGCGTGAGTGATTATATGTATGTATGAAGTCATAGCACTAAAAGGCTAGGCAAATAACACAAATATTTCGACTACTAGTTTAATTCGTAATTTTTTTTTTTTTATGTAGGACACGCCAACTTGACCTCACCTCGCCTGATGGTAAGCTAAAGGCTAAGTCTCAGGAAAGAGGGTCACCATTACAGACACTAAGTGCTACAATGGTGGCACTCAGCTTGGCGGCCTCATCAGATGCTTTTTCACGCCCCGCTTAAAGGCCCCAGGACTATAGGAAGAAGGAAACACGTGTGCTGGTAATGAATTCCAGGTCTTGGTGGTGCGGCAAAGAAAAGAGTCACCGAACCGCTTGGTTCTTGCTCGTATATTCTGCACAGTGTGAGGGTGACATCTAAGGCCTGCACGTGTTGTCCTATGTAGGAAAGGAGATGGTGGGATTAGTTGGAAGAGCTCGTCAGAACACTCACCGTGGTAGAGACGGTAAAATACAGCCAAGGAAGCAATATCTCTACGCATCTGCAAAGGCTCGAGGGTGTTCGTGACCTCAGGGTTCCCAATAATTCGGACCGCGCGTCGCTGCAACCTGTCGAGAGCATCTAGTAGGTATTTCGCGGAGCCATCCCAGAGATGCGAGCAGTATTCCACGCAGGAGCGAATTTGTGTCTTATAGAGAAGACACCGCTGCTCCGGCGTGAAAAAACGTCTCACTTTGTTTAGGAGTCCGAGTTTCCGCGAGGCTGTTTTGATGATGCTCTCGATGTAATTTCTGTTATTCAGTTTGCAGCGAATATCCATGCCTAGGATATAGAGATTGTCCTGCAGTGGAAGTGGCGTGCTCTGAAGAGTGGGAAGGGGAAGGAAAGAAGATACCTTTGCTGTGAACGCACAAACCTGCGTCTTCTTGGCATTGAACTCGACCATGTTCTCGGAGCCCCATTGAGAAATGTGATTCAAGATCCGGTCCAGTTCAGTGACAAGAAGCTGTCTTTTTTCCACGATATCAGACTGTTTGGCCGCAGGTTGTCCGTGATAACTCCCGTGTAAGGTACTATCGTCTGCATAGCAATGTATGCTGCCGGTGGACAGCATGTCGTTGATATGCAGAAGAAAGAGAGTGGGAGATAATACAGACCCCTGCGGTACGCCAGCATTTATTTGCAAGAACTCCGAAGCCCGTCCATCACAGAGGACGCGGATACGGCGCTCCCGCAGGAAACTAGCAATCCAGTTGCACAGTCTAGGAGGCAGACCAAAGGCTGGTAGCTTGGAGAGAAGCGATTTGTGCCAGACTCTATCGAAAGCTTTGGCGATATCAAGACTAATTGCCAGTGACTCGCCGTGCTTGTCCATAGCCTCACCCCAAAGATGGGTAACGTATACTAGAAGATTTTTTTAAAATGAATTTAAAATGAATAAAGAATTAGATTTTGGTAAATGGAAATGTCAGTGTTATTTGCCTACCCTTGAAATGAGTGCTCTGACTCTGGACTCTGGACTCTGTGGTCCCCACACCCGAGGAGAGGGCCAGATCGAGAGAGATGACCCTGGGGCGGCCGGGGTGCGAGGGATATGCCTGTTAACCTCACATTTGGCCACCAAAAACGACACACCTAGAGTCCAACATAACCTCTCCCATCGAGTCCGGTGGTGGGGTAGCCATGGGGATTTTTCTCACGTTAAAAAAACCGTGAAATGACTATAAAATGAAGGTGTTTGTGAAGATACTACCCATATTGCTGACATTGTGGAACTTTATAATTCTTCTTATCAATCTGCAACTAAGATTTTCGTATCAGAAGATAAGTAGCCAGGAATGCTTGGAGAAGAAGTAGAAAAAAGTAATGTAGCTCACTGGCGATACGTTCTTAGTACACCATCTGAAAAACTACATTGGCTACGATCAGAGGCCACCAGGCTTGCACGTTCGAAATCGTTGAATATCGAAATTTATCACATGTTAAACACACAATCCTCATAACTCATTTTAAGGATTTGGCTGTAGTTGTGAAGAGCACAGCGTACCAGCAGGCATAAATCGTTGTAAACCATGCAACGCTACTGAGGTGGTCTCCACGGATGGCAGCACTTGCGTACCACGCCGGTGTCAGAACACCGCGGGGAGATTCGTGTGCAGGAAGTGTCCCAGTGATTATATCAGCGGTGAGTAACCCGCACTATCAAATAATTATGGCAAATCACTGTACGTGGGTGTTTTTTGGACCCTGCTAAGAGATTCGGGGCCTAAGTCAACTTCACTTGAAAGCCGGTACCTCACAAATGAAAGTGGAAAGCTTGCACCGGGCCGGGGTACGAGGGATATGCCTCCGCCAATCTCACCTCCGGCAATTTACGACCCTTAGACTGGTGCAGTGTAATGCAATTTTGGGCCCCGAAGTTCTTAGTGGGACCCCATACACCCCATTAATCTGAAAGTTAATCTTTCTAGTTGAAGAATAGTATTAGAAGGAATATGACACCCCAGGGTGTTGCACACGTCCATAGGCCTCGATAACACTTACCAACGGGTGGACTGTGTGCTTGTCTGCCACCAAAAATTGAATAAATCAACTAAAAATAAATTAGATTGTTTGTGTTAGTAGTTGATTTATATCAATAGATAAGAACTCACAACTTATTCATAACACAAGCGCTCATCATGCAATGGCAGTTATAAGACTGATTATGATGGAACGGTCCCGGGTTCCAATAATTTTTACACTATCAACATCAACCCACTTCTATGGAACACAATCAATATATCTTAGCTCGAATGGTTAGGGAGAATAATAATAATAAATGTTTATTTCACAATAAGGAGTACAGAGTAACATTAAAGAGAAGAATATTATGAATTTTGACTGCAATTATTCATTTTTTGAAGGAAAAGAAGGTAATCAAGGAAAACTTGAAATAAAACCCTGTACCAACCCGTCCGGCCAGTGTGGGAACAGTAGGCCAAAGCATCCTAATATTGGGAGAGGCCTAGTCCAGCAGTGGACTGCGATGGACTAGTTGTTGTTTTTGTTTTTCATTTTTGGAAACATCCCTCCTTCAAAATTTTATAGGTTCATAGTTTAACGCTTTAGTCTTCGAATCAAATTCTATGTTTTCCTCAACAGTAACACAAAATATTGACGGCTCTTCTCTCAAGGAGGTACAATGCTTGAAGTGTGCCAGAGGCTTCAGAGCTGAGAACAATATTTGCGTGCGTTGCGAGGCCTGCACTTGTGCCAAGAGTCAGATTATCGTGAGGGGGATCTGTATGCCGAAGAGCTACGTCAACACTAGACCGCTGTACGAGGAGAATAGTCTGCATCCAATATCGCTGCTAGATGTGGTGAAGCATGAATATTTGTGTATGGTAAGTAATAGAAGATTATTGTGTGAGTTATTTTCATAAATGTTTTTTATACCACTTAGGTGAAAGACAAGCCGCGAGGCTACGGCAAGCCTGCGTGATCGCGCACCGCCGGTGGACCAGACTCCGTAGGAGGCGTAGCCGAACCGCAGATACGGAGCCCCGAGTGACGGAGCTTCATGTGGGATACAGGGAGGCCAGAGATGCCCTCCGAGCGGAGATTAAGCGGGCGAAAGCCGCGGCTTATAAGGAGCTCATGGAGACGCTGGAGCGGGACCCATGGGGGCGGCCTTACCTTATGGTAAGAGGAAAGCTGCGCCCACGGGCCCCGCCGTTGACCCGGGTTCTCCAGCCAGCTCTGCTCGGTGGAGTGGTCGAGTCCCTGTTCCCGGCGCGAGCGGAACACATTCCGCCGCAGATGACTCCGCCACTTCGGTCGCCTGTGGCGCCCAGTGTGGTAGTTGACGACGAAGTCCCCGAGGTCACTTGGGTAGAACTGGAGCTGGCGGTGCGAAGGCTTAGAGCCAAGAAGAGCACCGCCCCGGGACCCGACGGCATTCCAGGCCGCGCGTGGGTCCTAGCTCTGGGAGAAGACGGTCTCGAACCCCGACTGAGAGGGTTCCTCAGCGCATGCTTGGAGCGGGGCCGGTTTCCGAAGATGTGGAAGACGGGGAAACTGGTCCTCATCCGAAAGGAGGGTCGCCCGGCGGACGAACCGTCCGGCTACCGGCCCATTGTGTTGCTCTTTGAAAGAGTTATTGCGAAGCGCCTCGTCGAGCACCTCTCTGGTAGGGGGCCGGACCTGGCGGATGCCCAATATCGCTTCCGCCGGTGGCGGTCCACTGTGGATGCCATTATGCGCGTGAGGACTTTGGCGGAGGAGGCAGTTGCCCGGGGTGAGGTGACGTTGGCGGTGTCCTTGGACATCTCCAACGCGTTCAACACCTTGCCCTGGAGTTGCATCAGGGAGGCACTCGTGTACCACGGTGTGCCTCTCTACCTCCGCCGCATAGTCGGGGCGTACCTGACGGAGAGAGCCGTCATCTACCCAAGTGCGACCGGCGTCGGTCGGCGTGAGATGTCGTGCGGTGTTCCACAGGGATCGGTCCTTGGGCCGCTACTGTGGAACATTGGATACGACTGGGTGCTTCGCGGTGAGCTTGCGGACGGCGCCGCCGTCACGTGCTATGCGGACGACACGCTAGTGACGGCGAGCGGGGCTACATACCGCGAAGCGATCCTGAGGGCCACGACCGCGGTTGCTCAAGTCGTGGAACGGATCCGGCGGCTGGGCCTTGAGGTGGCTTTGCATAAATCCGAGGCCATGTTCTTTCATGGACCTCGGCGCACGCCACCACCTGGTTCCAGCCTCACAGTGGGAGGCACTCTCATCGGCATCAAGCCCCAGATGAAATATCTGGGGCTCGTGCTCGACGGCCGTTGGGACTTCGGGAAGCACTTCCGAAGTCTGGGCCCCAAATTGGTGGGCACAGCCAACGCTCTGGCGCGGCTACTGCCCAACCTGAGGGGCCCGGAGGACTCCTGCAGGAGACTCTACGCGGGTGTCGTGCGGTCCATGGCCCTGTACGGGTGTCCCGTGTGGGCGGACACCCTGAGTGATCGGCACATGCTCCTGCTGCAGCGTCCGCAGCGGAAGTTGGCGTGCCGCATCATAAGGGGGTACCGCACGATATCATTCAACGCGGCGAGTCTCCTCGCCGGATCGCCACCATGGATCCTGGAAGCGAGATGCCTTTCGGCGCTATACCGGTTCCGAAAGGCGGCGCGGGAGCGGGGTCACGATCCCGAGCCCGAAGAAATTCGGGCCGTGAGATCCCGGCTCCACAGGGAAATGGTGGCGGAATGGGAGATACGACTTGGGCGACCAGGCGCAGGGCAGGCCGTAGTAACGGCGGTAAGACCCATCATGGGGGAGTGGCTAGAGAGGCCACACGGCAGCCTCTCGTACCGTCTGACGCAGATGATCACCGAGCACGGGTGCTTCAGAAAGTATCTGCGTCGGATGGAGAAAGAGCCAACGTCCGAGTGCCATCACTGCGACGCGAGCGAGGACTCAGGTCCGCACACGCTCACCGAGTGTCCGGCGTGGGAGACGCCGAGGCGGGAGCTTGTGGCGGCCCTGGGAGTGAGAGTTCTCACGCTCTCCACCTTGCTCGCGGCGATGGTCCGCTGCGCGGATGCGTGGGCGGCCGGCGCCTCCTTCTGCGAGCAAGTAATGCTCGTGAAGGAGGAGGCGGGGCGGGAGCGGCAGCGGGAGCGACGAAGGATCGCGAGCCAAGCTGCCCGCGTACGAAGGCAACTCGGGCGTCGGAGGTCGATGAACGACCTTCGCCCCCCATGAGCGCCGGCCTGGGGGTGACAGGTGGAGTCGCCTGTCACCCTGGCAGAAGCAGGCCGCGGCGGTGGCGCGCCTGGCGCGCCTCCCCGTTTCCGGGGTCGAGTTGGGGACTCTGTAGTCCCCACACCCGAGAAGAGGGCCAGATCGTGAGAGATGGCCCTGGGTCGGCCGGGGTGCGAGGGATATGCCTGTCAACCTCACCTTCGGCAACCAAAACGACCCACAGGCGGCGTGCGTTTTAGTCGGTTCGAGTCCGACATAACCTCCTCCACCGGCTCCGGTGGGGAGGTATCCGTGGGGATTTTGCGCACGTAAAAAATAAAAAATAAAAGGTGAAAGACAAGCACACAACAAACAGTTACCGTGGCCTATGGACGTGTACAACTCCAGAGGCGCCACACTCGCGCTGCCGACCCTGAAGAAACCTCCTAATGCCCCTTTTGAAGAACCCGATATTGTAGGCGCATGGGAAAACCGCAGCAGAGAATTCAATCCACCGCTTGAGTGTGCATGGGATGAACTTTATTAATTATCGCGCAGTGCGTAACGTCTCAGGTTGTAATGTGTGGGGATGAATTCCCTGCCTACGGCGAGCGGTGCGACGATAGAATGTTGCTGTGGACATCATTTCAAACAATTCATCTGAGCACAAACCGTTGTTGTTGTATAGGCTTTGTATCGGCTCATCTCCCATTTTGTCGTTTGAGTATGAAAAGTAGTAATCACAAAATATTGTTTAGATGTTTGTCAATCACGCTTTAATGTCTAAACGGATCTGGATGAAACTTGGTAGATAGGCAACATTTTTTATCCCTGGAATAAATTCCAATGAATGGCAGGACCGGAATTGGGTATTTGACCGTCCAGTCAAATTAATTACTTAGTAAACGTCAAAACGGTAATTTATAAGGAAATTTGAGTCAAAACATTCACTATTATAGGTTGGATGGATGATTAAAAGTAAAATAAGAACAGACGCAACTTCTAGCGCTCTTTAGCATTCTTGATTTAATTAATAAGGTTATTTAAGTAATTTATTATAAGCACAGGAAAATACCCAATTCAACGCAGGGCTACGGGCATCAGCCTGTAGATGTAGATGTAGAATGTAATCGATCGTAAGTAAAATAAACTTATCTTTCAGCAAAATGATGTCCGCGCTTGTCGAACTCTAGCCGCTGAATGCATCAAGAATTTTTACTCAGCCGATCCAGCTGGACCGTGCAGGCTCTGGATACAACCTAAAATACCCACACCCAAAAGTAAGTGTATCTGAAAAATATTATTCAAATATTATTTATTGAGTAGTGTTTTCAATATTTGCCTCATAGTGATTTCTCAATTGGTAATTCGGAGGTCTGTTTATTATTTTTTGACTATGTCTTCTCACATACCTAGTACATATATCCACAGTATTACTATCTGCACGCCTCTATAATAGAATTGCCTCTAGAATTTGACATTCGAATAATATAAACTCTTTTTTGACATGATAATATGGACATATGTTTTGAGAATAATGAAATTTGACAATTATTAATTTTAAGATTTGACATTTATAATCACATTGATAATTGATTTTTTTATTTTTTATGATTGCATGCTTGATTCTTCTAACTATTATATTTATATCTATTATGTCACAAATTAATTATTGACTGTTTGAACATTTACATACCACACAAAAGTGGTAGAATGTACAAGGAAACATTATTTTAATTATAAGACCACACTTGTTGATCCTGCATTCTGTGAATAAATAAATGAATAAATGAATATGGGGGTCTATATCTAACCGAGAGGCTCGTGTTTCCTTCAAGTAGTTGAATCTAAATAAAATTTATCAAATGAATAAATTGTTAGGATAACACGAACCTGATAAGGTAGTAAAAACTAATTTGTGAGGTATATCAAAGTGGAAAATGTAACTTAATCTAAGCGTATCATGTTACATCGGAGATTTCTGTAAAAAGTT
This sequence comes from Eilema griseolum, assembly GCA_963662185.1. Taxonomy (NCBI): domain Eukaryota; kingdom Metazoa; phylum Arthropoda; class Insecta; order Lepidoptera; family Erebidae; genus Eilema; species Eilema griseolum. Next base: position 17,956,517 of record OY759248.1, on the reverse strand, counting down.
TCTTGCTGTTTATCATCCAGGCTCTCGGTTCTATTAAAGCAAAAACACTGTCATACCATAGACACTGCAAAAAGTGGCATTAAATTTTAAACTTTATTTCTAAATGTTTAAAGTCCATAATTAAATGAAAATAGTTTCAGTACACTTTGTTATTCACTCTGCAAAAATCTTTTTAAATTTTGAACTTTGAGCACATTGCAATAAAATCTAAAATTAAATGGATTTTAGCAGAGTCAGACCCAGGAATCCCGATTCTGCTAATTGTATATCACCAACCAAAACCACTGTTATTATAATACTGACACTACAAAAAATTACATTAAATTTTAAACTTTATTGATATAGGCTTAAAGTCCTAAATTCAGTGAAAAAGAGGTCATTACTTCTTTTCATTTACTCTACAAGATGCCAATTAATTTTAGACTCTAACTACCTAACGGTAAAGTCTCAAATTAAATGGTATTGTTTGCAGTGTCAATAGTGTGACAATGGTTTTATTATGACACAAAATTTTTTCACGGAGGTAGGACACGGCGGTATATCCGCCCGATTGAGCAGTCCGACTGGGGAAGTACCTCCGCCCTACAGAATACCGCGGTTATAATAACTTCGTGTTGTGTTCCCAGCGGTGAGTAGGGTAGCCAGAGCTCACTGGAGAATTTGTGCCGTCAGTGGGAAGACTAAAGGCTTGTCCTGATTTGTCTTCTACTGACGGCACAGAAACTCTGTACTTACAGGGTTGGCAGCGCGACTGTGACTCCTCTGGTGTTACAGACGTCCATAGGCCACGGTAACTACTTTCCATCAGGTGGGCCGTGTGCTTGTCTGCCAACTAAGTGGTATAAAAAAAAAGAAAATATTAGTAGAATCTGGGCCCAGATGTTAGAAAAATTAAATGCAATGTGCTAACCTACTTAGTAAATATATAAATAATAAATAAATATTCCACGACACAACGCTATCTAGACCCATGGTAAGCATAGCTTAACTAGCTTGTGTTATGGGATCTAGAACGCGGATAAACATACTTAGATACTTTTTTTTTGTAAATACATTCATATTATACATAGAAACACCCAGACCAATGCAAATGGGAATCGAACCCGCGCCCCCTGCATAGCACTCGAATGCTCTACCGCTACGCCACGGAGGTCGTCTAGTAACTACCACATAGCTACGAGCATACTCAAAATTGTACATATTTATGCAAAAAGGAATCACCCAGTATACAGAATGGAACCGTGTGATTCCCATTGTTTCTAGTATTAAAGTAATCGGGATATATACCATGTTGTATTGTACTGAGTTTCCGATATTTTGGCGCTGTTGCAAGCACTATGATCACGAAGGAACTGGAGTATTGGCGGTGAACAGTGAAAAAAGTTTTTTAGTAATAAATATATCGATATATCGTCTTTCGAGTTATTTTACTATGCGTACTCGTATATACTATACGCGTGTGATTCCTTCATAAATACGGATCATAGCCCCCCGCCTTCGTCGCTATCTTTAAATTCGAATATATAACCTTGTGAACACACATTGCTACATTTCATAACACCGGTCGTAACATTGAATCCTCATATAAACCGAGGATATATTCTGCTTATTTTTACAGATTTACCACCGCTCACGGTAGAATCGTCGTTGACAGACAAATATCCGGGAGAAACGAATTTACGCCGCGGAAAGGTAAGGTTGTTTTATCCCTGGTTTTATGATTTGGTGACGGCCATATTGCGAATATAAATCCTGTGTTACCAAATTTAAATCAGCTGTGAGTTGTATATAAAATATGGAGGCTGATGTGTATCTTTTTAGATGGGTATAATTATGGCTGTAAGAGCTTAAAATGTTAGATTTACGAGGGTGTCACAGTAATTTGGGTAAGCACGGTTCTGTTAAGCTTAACGTTTTTTGACTTAACTCTAAAACGTTTTAATTAGCGGTTTAGACCTACTACTGCTAGAAAATGTACCAAATAAGTAACATACGTGTGTTGCCACCTGCAGAGGGTAAAGCATTCCCCGTTTCCGGGGTCATGTTGGGAACACTCTGGTCCCCATACCCGAGGAGAGGGCCAGATCGAGAGAGATGCTCTTGGGTCAGCCTGGGTGCGTGAGATATGCCTGTCAACCTCACCTTCGGCAATCAAAAACGACCCTCAGGCGTCGTGCGTTTTAGTCGGTTCGAGTCCAACATAACCTTTCCCACCGGCTCCGTTGGGATTCTACGCACGTAAAAAGAGGTTAGACTGGAGGTAAAAAAGAAATGCCAGGGAGGTAAGGCGGTTCGCAAACTGCTAACAACATCAATATTAAGTGAGAGGATGGTACTTTCATATATAACCGACTCGACCTCCTCATGCGACCATGGAAAAAAGAGTCCGACTACAGACTGACGAGTATAGAGCCGACTTATTCTAAAAAAGATGTTTTTTTTTTATATATATGACACGCCAACTTGACCGCACCTCGCCTGATGGTAAGCTAAAGGCAAAATCTCAGGAAACAGGGTCACCATTACAGATACTAAGTGCTTCAATGGTGGCACTCAGCTTGGCGGCCTCATCAGATGCTTTTTCACGCCCCGCTTAAAGGCCCCGGGACTGTAGGAAGAAGGAAACGCGTGTGCTGGTAATCAATTCCAGGTCTTGGTGGTGCGGCAAAGAAAAGAGTCTCCGAACCGCTTGGTTCTTGCTCGTATATTCTGCACAGTGTGAGGGTGACATCTAAGGCCTGCACGTGTTGTCCTATGTAGGAAAGGAGATGGTGGGATTGGTTGGAAGAGCTCGTCAGAGTCGTCAGAGAAGAGAATTTTTAGTTGTTTTATCAACATGATTTTTATAAAGATATTTTTTTAGGATTTTTTATTAGTAGCTGCAGCAGTGGATACATCAAATGGAGGACTTCTGTTTCTCAAAGATGCCAGTCAAAAAACCACGCCATGCTTTTTACCTGTTAATATTAGAATCGGACAAGATTTCACGTAAGTATTGAATATTAGATGTTAACGTACTGTTTTAGGGATGCTAAGGCCCGGATTCATTACACTCAGTCATCTCTATTTATAACTAGTACTGCCCCTCTGAACAAGGGGCAATTTGTAGGCTGACACGTACTGCACAATAGAATGACAAATTTGAGGAATTTGACGTTTATGACATGCGTTAACGACTGTCAAATCTACCACCGGCCAACAAATTACCACTTGTCAATTGTCTAAATATATTTAAATATATAAATGTTTATATGTATGTAATTTTTTTTTGAGTTATCAAACTAAATACTAGTTTTGTTTGATGTTCATCAGATTTTCTGTAAGCTTTCTAAATTTTCTTTGGCTCCTCTATATTATCCCTTTGTATATCATTTGATCCACAAAAGCCACTCCAATAAAAGTTGAAGTTGAAGTTGTCAATGGGGGCTGAGGACAGATTGGCAATCTGTCAATGAAAATCGAGACTCTCGACTGAGTATCGTTTTGAAATACGTTGGTGTGTTAACAAGGTCATCTAATACAAATAAAATAAAAACAATGAGATACACATGGGCGTATGCGGCTCATATAATTTTTGCTGAATAATAGAATAATATTCGTTATGGTGATTTGACAACTCATAAAATCGTATTAGGGGATTATAATTATATTATTTCTAATCTGTGTAACTTCACTAAACTTTTTCTTTCCTAATCTGTCAAATCCACTTTGCTGTACCCTTGGCTCTGCCCTCTATCAATATCTTTTATTTTCCCTCTATCACTCTAAGGTAGGCTGGAAGAAAACTCAACATTGAGTTAAGCTCACCTTTGTTCTACAATATCCTTTTATTTTTTGTAATGAAAATGTGTTTGGGAACAATAAAGAATATATAAGAGTTGAATTACTTGGTGATAATAGACTAGATTGGTAGATGGATATAATAATCTAATCTAGCATAATGGTAATCTTATACGATTTAAACCAAAATTTAATCAAAAATTATATTAAAGAAATAAAGAAAAGTATTAATTTTACCCATTTCGGATTCATTATTCCAAAATTTAATAACCTTTGAAGAATATTTTGAATATATTTGTCTAAATTGAAGTTGGAGACAAGAAAATTGTTCACCTAATCAAAATATTCTTTAAGCTTTCGTAATTTGGAGTACCTCATCAAATAAAAGTAATTTATGTTAATAATTTGATTTGGACAACTTATACAAGTTTACAATGCAATGTCGTTTGATACGCACTGATTTAAAACTTTTACTGTGCACAAAATCCTCACGGATACCTTCATCACCGGAGCTGGTGGGGGAGGTTATGTCGGACTTGAACTGACTCTCACCCACTGTGTGGACCGCAGGAGGTAAGATTATCTGAGACATATCCCTCGCGCCCCGCCCGGCCCAGGACCGTCTCTTCTGAGACGGCCCTCTGCGGGTGTAGAGAACACGGAGTCCCCATCTCGTCACCAAGTACGGGGATACGCACATCACGCGCCGTCGGTGTGGCTTGCTTCTGCTAGGGTAACAGGCGGCTCCACTCGTCAACCCCATGCCCGCGCTCAAGGGGAACGGAGGTCATTTTGCGACCTCTGACACCCGCGTTGCCTCCGCTCGCAGGCCACGCGGTTTGCGAGTCTCCTTCGCTCTTGCTCCACCGTCTCTTTCACTAGCATTAATTGCTCGTTGAAGGAGCGAACCATCACCGCCAGCAAAGTGGCGAGTGTGAGAACTCTCATTCCCAGGGCCAACACCAGCTCTCGGTGTCTCCTACGCCGGGCACTCGGTGAACTTACACGCTACTAATATTAAATAAATAATATTAGTAATCCTTGAATCATAATAATTATAGAGCACAAAGGGTATTCATTGGGGATTAAGTTATAAATTTATAGAACTTGGCTATTAACGCCAGTGTATTAACTTGGGTTTCAACTAATACCTTTATCGTAAACGTATTCAACCTAACTCACACTGATGTTTGGTCAGTGGTATCTAATTCACAAAGGGTTAATTGAGATTTGTACTTCAGTGATATAATTATCTTTGAAATTGTACTGTATATAGTGTGTCATTGACCTCGATTTAAACAAAAAATTGATTAAAAAAAGCTTAACTAATTTTGATATAATGTTATGTGTATGTTATGGAGTAACCGCGGTAGCCTAGTGGTATGGGTAATGGACTGCTGAGACGAGGTCTCGGGTTCGATCCCAAGTTTTATCATGGCACATACCAATGACTTTTCGATGCTTTTCGAAGTTATGTGTGTATTTATCGCAGGTTTATAAGTGCCCGTTTAATGGCAATATGCTCGCCACCTATTACATTGGGACCTAAACATTTACTGGCGAAATGTGGGTGCTAGCACCTCTACCTACCCCTTCGGGGATATAGGCGTAAGTTTATATTACACATATATATATGTTATGGAGTTGGTCCCGGAATGGCTGAGATTGAAGTTTGAAGTCGACTCAGTAATTAGCACACGCGGCCCCACACGCTCGGTATTCGTGGTAAAAAAGTAGTATATTAGTTATTCCAGACTATTATAATCTATATTGCGCGCCTCCTCATATCCGGGGACTAGATGGACACTCCGTAGTCGCCACACCCGAAGAGATGTCCCTGGGGCTGCCTCCAGCAACTTCACCGCTGGCAATCTGTGGCCCTTAGACGGCGTATGTTTACGTCTGAAATAACCTCCATCACAGGGTAATTGAGTAGCAAACATTCAGATTTTCTTTTTCACAGACCAAGGCGTTAAATTACTAGGATTACTTTTTAGCCACTTTTTAAGTGTTTGTTTTCATACATACATATGCTCACGTCTATTACCCTCCGGGGTAGGCAGAGACAACAGCCCGACACTTACTTCTATCCATACATACTTTATGACATTCTGTTTGAGTTTCTTTAGTTAAGAAAATCTTGTAGATGATGATGACTTTATAATTTACAGATACGACTGTGCCATGAACATATCAAACAAGTTAAGCGACGACCTGAACGTGACGATATCACCATACTTGCACTCGGATGGAAATTTAATTCAAATACCGATTTACATACGGAAACCCAGTGGCCATAGCGTGCAGGTAAATAGGACAAAGCTAAGCATTTTTCAAGCACCTTCTAAGACTGTCGATGCTTTATAAAATACACACGCTCGCATATTAGTAACTTCTAGTTTATTTATATACTTTTAGTGATAGGTGGGGAATGAAATTTTAAATCATTTAGTATACTAACTATTCAAATCGAATAAGATAGAAAAAATTTAAATGATTCAGGCAGGATTCGAACCCACGATCTTTCCCTTACAGGAACCACAAAGTCACCGAACCTTCGCCCGAAACCATCCAAATTCTTCTACACAAATATCCGTCTTACGGCGACGGGTGAGAGCCATCTACCGATATTCGTAAGAACTATTAGAATCAATGAATGATGTCGCAATCATTTTTAAACACCAGAGCGTTTCGAATCCCGCCTAGACCGATTCTATTTTTTCTATCTTAACCGATAGGACTTTAATAAAACATGAAATAACTGACATTTACCATTTAATTATCATTTAATATTTACATAATGTACACGGAAGTTATCTAAATTAAAGTATATAAAAAAAACAGACTATATATAAACAATCCTGCAGGTTCAGGCGTCAAAGAATTCCTCCCCATCGATGTCAACCGGGAGGAGGATGGTATGCTTATGTTGATTGATAATTCAGTGCATTATGTATGTGTTTAATAAACGGTTTTTCTTTTTTATTCTTCAATTATATTATAGAATACTAATTTAGGCTTGCCTTTCGGGATTGAGGGCTGAATAGGAATAGCGCTTATAATAGCTTAACAAACCATATATAATATGTTGATAATGAATGTCAGAAAAGTTAATATAGTAATACAATAAAAATAATGTTTTGGAGTGGCGACCGCGTGCAGGCAAACGTAGCGTGGGACGCCCAACGGTGGAAGGACGACTTCATAAAGATCGCCGGGAAGCGCTGGATGCTTTAGATCGGTCATTTAGGAAGTCTATGGGAGAGGCCTATGTTCAGCAGTGGACTGCGGGTGGCTGATATGATGATGATGATGATGATAGTGAAAATAAAAATAAAAGGAGGAGTTGGATCACTCACTTACCTACTCGGCCCTTTCCTCCTAATCCAGTTGCATACAAAATGGATTTAAATACACCCGGAACACTTACAAGAGAAGAAGAAGAAGAGAAGCGGCCTCTGTGGCGTAGCGGTAGAACGTTGGACTACTACGCAGGAGGCACCGGTTCAATTTGCGCAAATATTTCTTAGTGCAAATATTTGTATGCATGAATATGTATATTTGCATTGGTCTGGATGTTCTACGTATAATATGCATTTACAAAAAAAAAGTATCTAAGTATGTTTATCCGCATTCTAGATTCCATAACACAAGTTTGTTAAGCTATGCTTACCATGGATCTAGATATCGTTGTGTAGAATGTTATAGAATATATATTTATTGTTTATTTATTATTCTTCTTCTCTTCTTCACCTTAGCAGTAATCCCAGTCGCATCCGAAGCTTCTACCTCGGAGTCTGGGGTCCGCTTTACCAGTCTAACTGCCGATTTGGCTGAACTTCGACATTTTCCGTGGAGCGACTGCCATCTGACTTCACAACCCAAAGGCGATATTGAAGCATTGCAGTCAGACCAATTGTTAGACATTTTAGGGGTCCAACTTCCCATAACGATTGTCATAGATGTTTTTACTATTATTATTATATACTTTATTGTACACCACTAATAAATATCATTACAAAGTCTAAAACAAGGAATCAGTACAATGGGCGGCCTTTATGCTTTAAGTGATTTCTGCCAGGCAAGGCAACCTTTGGATGTTGGTTAAAGTTGTAAGTTCGTATGGCAACCGGGACCAACGGTTTAACCTGCTCTCTGAGACATGACCAGACCAATGCAAATACCCATATTCATGTATAAAAATATTTACACTGAGCGGGGATCGAAACCGCGCCTTCTGCGGAGAAGCCGCGTTAACTACCGTAAAACGCTCTAGTTTATAAAAAAAAAATTTAAAAAAATCTGTTACACTAAATAAAAAAAAGCAAAAAAAAGCTTTCTTTTTTTAAATATACTTTTGAAAAAAATATTATAGGTGCTCTTCGAGGACAAAGTTGAGGTGCTCGTATTCGCTGCTATTCAGCTGGGTGCTCGAAATGTTCTAAACCAATATTGGTCTTCTGTAAGCGATGTTCTGACATCAAAAGTTGTTTCTCTGTTTTCTGTTACAAGCTACACAAACGCTCTAGTTATATACGCATGCAGTATTTAGTTAGTTAACTTTAGTCACTACTATATTATCTATTCAGTCACTACAATCTTTACAATACCTATATTAACATTTATAGAGGGGCGCTTGGCTATCCAACAAGTTCAAGAGATTCTTCATTGTGGACAAGTTCCTTTCGAGGACAACTAACACCACAACCACTGTATATTTACGGGCTATGGTGATTCGATTACAGTAAGTGTTGATTTTTTTTTTATATTTGTCTGAGGAAGTAACGGCCTGCACAAAATATTCCTATCAAACTTTAAAGTGTAGTTAGGTTTCTTCGAGGAAGGTATCAGAAGGTTGTTACTGGGTAGGTAGTCGAGTGCAGTTGCACACGTCCATAGGCCAGGGTAACTGAGGCCTATTAGGTAGGCCGTGTGCTTGTCTGCCACCTAACTGATATAAAAAAGTTGCGTCAGTAATAGGTATCTTTTGAATGTAGGTACCTTTCCTATTGCCGTGGTACTTTTTGTGTGAGATCCTCCTTCTTGATCCAAGCCCCAATCGCTTCAAACGAGCATCTAAAGCTCACACTTTGAAATCTACGGTCCGATCTCCTAATCCTCATTATTTGTTTTGTTTTGGTTTTTATAGGAGCGACTGCCGTCTGATTTCTCATCCTAGTGAGATCCTCATTCCCAATAGATCTTAATAGAACACAGTCAGTAGGTAGCAGGGATTCTCAAAATTTTGATTCCATGAAACCCTGCTAATAGTTTAGGTAACAGTGAACCCCTTATCTAATTAAATCTCTCCCTCTCCTACTCCTGAAAATGTACATATTTTAGTTCAACAGAAGTTAACAAGTAAGTACCAAAGAAGAACGTGTTTCTTGTCGCAAAAGAGCCAATAGAGAACAATTTTTTCTCTCACAAAGATATCAAGGTCTTCCTTTTTAAATCACCTTGAAGAATTTCATTGAAGAGCGTATGAGAGCGAGTGGCGACTTCAGCTCCGCCTATGGTTACGCATCATGCTCCGCTAAGTGCACCCACGTGCCTACATCGAAGCACCATTACTAAATTTTGTCGCGAACTTCCAACCATCGAATACTAACCTCTAGGGGTTCACGTACCCCACTTTGAGAAATCCTGGTATAGAGAATGGAATAACCGATCCCATTATTTTCGGCAGGATAGAAAGAGACAAAAACAGTCAGGGCTCGTTGAAAGTTCACGTATCAATAGAAGCGAATTATGCGACGAAATCTCAGCACTCCGACACAATCGTGACGTCATTAATAGTGAAGCACGTTATGCCTGAAGCTGGGGTCCATAGGGGACTGGAGGTCAGTACTATGTTTTTAAATTATTTGAGTTAAATTAGCATTAGGTTAGATTAAAAATGTGTATTAGAGTATGATTATTCGTGCCTGGGGCGCCCGGGGTGCAAGGGATAACATAACATAAACTCACGCTGTATAATTATCAGCCTGCCGATATTTGCGGTGGAACAACACTACTTGTCCGGTTGTGATGAAGGTCGGGTGCAATAAAACCACAAACTTCACCTGAATTAGTGTAATAATATTGTTCTATAATACATTGGTCGTTGATCATTAAATACCATGAGTGTGAACGAAACCATAGCGTGATCTAATTAGATGTCAACGCCATCTATCGAGCGTTGAGTGAAACTTAATCTAAATAGTACTGAACACACGCCTATATCCCCGAAGGGGAAGGCAGAGGTGCTAGCACCCACATTTCGCCAGTTTATGTTTAGGTCCCAATGTAATATGTGGCGAGCCTATTGCCATTAACCGGGTACTTATAAACCTGCGATAAGTACAAACATAACTTCGAAAAGTATCGAAAAGTCATCGATGTGTGCAAGACCTGGGATCGAACCCGAGACCTCGTCTCAGCAATCCATTACCCATACCACTAGGCTATTTCAAGGGATATGTCTCAGATAATCTTACCTCCGTCATCTTGCGGCCCATACAGTCGGAGCGAGTTTTAGTCGGTTCAAGGCCGACATAACCTCTCCCACCGGCCCTGGTGGTGATCTGCGCACATTAAAAATAAGGTATGATGGGTAATCATACTTTATTTTTTTGCAGCATATTTAAAATGTAAGACAATTCCCGTCAAACTAGAAGTGATACCCTTATTGTCGCACACGTGCATAAATGACATTTCATCAGGTGGTCCGTGTGATTGTCTACCACCTAAGTGGTATAAAAACACTTTATTTGTACCAAAAAGCATCATCAATCTACCAGGCAGAAAGCGTCTCACCGTTCATAAACTACCGGATTCATCTGAGATCGTTAGTTCGGTAGTTTACCAATATTTTCTCTAACCCCTCCAGCTAAGCTAAATTGTGTGTGAAACTTCGTACGCGTGTGTATTAAAGTAATCGGGATATTTACCATGTTGTATTGTTCTGAGTTTCCGATATTTCGGCACACTTGCAGTTTCTGCACAGGCTCTTAAGCGGTGCAAATACTGCAATCTCATTGGTGATTATGAATTTGTGCCGTTTGGAGACGAAACGTTTGGGCCGTGGGGTCCGAGCGCCCGCAATCTCTTCAGGGAGATTGCGAAGCGTATGGTCGACGTTTCTCGTGACCAGAGGGCTGGCCTTTTCTCAGGTTAGAGAATAAGAATTGCCATACAACGTGGCAATGCTGCTAGTCTTCTGAGAACGCTACCACAAGAGGCATGCGATGCGGAGGAATTCCGCGACGCATATTAACTTCTTTTTAATTAAATTATTGTTTTTTATTATTAAACAGCGTATTACATTATTGTCAATGTTTACAATTCATCCTGTATTAATTTGTAAGTAGGTATCTATTGTCTTTGTCAGACGCATTCGAATGCTACGGCTGACAAAGTAGGTACCTACCACAACAAAAGTACTCATCATAGTCACATTTAAAATATCCGATACAATGCATTCACGCGAAACGACAGAACAACAAAACTGTATGTTTACTTATACAATACTTTAGGCAGGTATGTATTACTATAAGCATCCACAAATGAAATCTGTAAGACACAGTGGCTATTAAATACTTTAGGCTAAACACACTTCTTGCAATACATTGCTATACAGAATGAATAATCACACCAAACATACATTATAAGTCAATAGGTAGGTGGGTTACCATACTATTTATTCCTATTCTGATGCACGTTCGCACAAAGTTACATGGACACATTGCAACACTAGTTCCATCAACAGTTTTGATATAACTAAAACAAACAGATTGTAATGATGCACAACAAGCACCATCATTGTAACTGTTCTCAGTTAATTACATACTTATGAGTAGCCCTCGCACTCAGCGTATTACGTTTTACTTATAATTTTTCCTAATAAAAATTTATTTGTTTTATTTTTAAATACTTTTTTAGTATATGTAGTACTTGACAAAGATGTGGGTAGACTATTAAATATTTTAGGTACCAAGTAATGTCTATTCCTTTCGCCGTAATAATTATTACATGGAGGTAATTCTAACATATTAGTACATTGTCTCCTCGGTCGTTTTTTATGCATTTTAAACTCATCGCTAGCGTACTGCTCAATAGCTAACAATAACAACACCTTCTCATGCACTGGTAGCATTTTACATTCCATGAAAAGTTCCTCATAATTATGCTTACAAAGATTTTTTGTATTTTTATCTACTAGTAACTTAAGAAATCTTATTTGTATTAATTTTATTTTATCTAAGTAAGTTTTAAATGTACGACCATAGCTAGTCAGTCCATAAGAAAGTATTGAATCTACGAGTGCGTAATACACAGTATACAACGTAGCCCTATCCAAAGTAAAACTAAGGTGATGGAATTTCACAGGCACCGCTTTTAATTTATCACATACGTTCTTTATGTGTAACTTCCATGAAAATTTGGAGTCTATACACAGACCTAGGTACCTGTAAGACTCCACCACCTCAATGCCTGAGCACGTACATGCTGCTTCACTGTAATAATGCAAACATTCGTAACTATGTCCGACTATTCTCGGCCGCTGATCTATATTTTTAAGGTAAGGAGAATATATATGCATACATTTAGTCTTACTCAGGTTTATAATAATTTCGTTGTCGTGCGCCCATTTTATTATATTAGAAAAGTCTTCCTGTACCTTATTCTCTATTACATCGAGATTCTTGTCGGCATACACCAGACAAGTATCATCGGCGTACATATAGATGCGACAATTCCTAACAACGTTACACATACTGTTCACATGCATTATGTAGCCGACTGGTCCGCCGAACACGGAACCAGTCGGCACGCCACAGATTACGCGCGTGCTGTTGCCGCTGACTCCATCAATGACGGTCTGTAGTGTTCTATTTGTGAGGTAGGCCCGGAGCCATTTGTTAAGCGGTCCCGCAATCCCACACTCTTCCATAGCTTGAAGCAGCTGGCTTGTTTCCAATGTGTCAAAAGCTTTTCGGAAATCAATATATACTACTACCACCTGCTTCCGCTGATCCAAACACTCATTGATGTCATCAGTGAAACGCCCCAGCACTGTTGCAGTACTCCTACCCCTTCGGAAGCCATGTTGGATGTCAGTTAAAATGTTATATTTTTCTAGGAAAGTACTTATCTGACTTACAATATATTTTTCTACTATTTTATTAATTACCGACAAAATAGCTATTGGTCTATAGTTAGAGTAGTCACAATGCGATCCATGCTTAAATATAGGCCTAATTATCGCTGTTTTGAGTTTTTCTGGATATACCCCCATTTCCATGCATAAATTAATAAAATAGGCTATTACGGGACTAATTTTATTCTTAATCAGTTTGATATCTTTTACTCTAATCAAATCCACCCCCTGTGCTTTGTCACGGCTTAGATCACATATAATTTTTTCTATATCTGACGGGTGGGCTTTTCGAAATCTTAAAGATACATTACTGCTTACAACATATTCAGATCTGTCTAGGAATTTACGGTCGCATACATGTTTGATATTTATTATTTCCTGGGTAAAACATTTGGAAAAATTGTTACATATATTTATTGTACTTTCAGTTCTACCTAAATATCTAATAATTATCTCATCTACACTTTTTGATTCCTTACCAGTCCATTCATTAATCTTAGCCCATATTTTTCTAACATTTTTGTTACAATTTGCTATCTCATCCCTTCGATAGTTATTTTTAGCTTTATTTATATATTTGTTAACTTTATTTCTGTACCTATTATACTGCAATCGTACATTCATATCATTTGGTTTATTTTTACGTAATCTGAACAGTCTGTCCCTATTTGCAATCATATTATGTAAGCTCTCCGTTACCCAAGGTTTACATTAGCGTTTTTTAGTCACACACAATTGCACCTTGGACTCGTCGTAGACACTGACAAACATTGAACACATTCGGTCATACAAGTGCAGAGGGCAGTTACAGTTCATTAAATGGTCCCAGGATAGTGCCGATAGCTTTTTGAACACTTTTTTATCACTTATCACTGTAATGTTTTGTTTTTCACTTACGGGGTTATTCACTACGCCGGCCACGCAAATGCCTATGAGATAATGGTCGGACATCTTACACGTTAACAAGTGGGCTGCGGCGGTACGTTGGGATCGAATCCACACGTGATCGATGCATGATCTCGTCACCAAGCCGTCACGTACTTCCTCTCTCGTTACGTCGTTGATAGCACAATCGAATCCTAACTCGTACATATTGTTCACATATAGGTTGTGTACACTTAAAACGCTGAGCCCTGTTTTACACAGTATGTTGATGTTCGTATCGCCCATAAATAACACTTCACAACTTCTTGGAATGCTAGACAGTAACTGATTAATTTCTTGTACAAAACCTTCTTTATCAGTTTTCGGTGATCTATATGTTATCACTAGATGCATTACACGCCTCCCATCCTGGTACAGCCTGCCATGTATTATTTGTGAATATCTAGCGTTTATCGGTTTGGCACTAAAGTTATGTTTATTTTTCACATATAAGAGCACACCTCCCCCTCTGGTACCTTCTCTCGTGTCTGCATACGTACTGTATCCCGACAACTTGTACAGTGGTAATTCATACTGCTTTACATTTATCTCTGTTAGTGCTATGATATCCAGATGACTCATATTCTGGCATGTCAGCGCTTCCAGCTCATTGAAATGCTTCCTCAATGAACATATGTTCAAATGTACAACATTAAAACCACCCTCTGACGTTCTTAATTCTTCTTGCCATGCATTTGTATTTAATAACTTTGTGTATTTAATGTTAGACTTTATATGTTCTATATTGTCATCGAATTTTATTGAGATAATATAACCACGGTCGCAGACTATTTAATTTTTTATTTTATTTTGTTTTCTGATGGATGGCGCATTATGTGTTACATTTTGTACTACCTTCTTTATTTTTTACGAACAAGCCAATGTCTCGCAGTGTGCGAATTACTCTTATTTTACTGTCGTCTGGGTCATCTTTTTTTATCAGGACCTTTCCGTTGTGCACCCAGATGTACTTATAAGTAGGTTTAAGCTCGTTTTTGGCCGTCCATAGCAAGTTGCGCGTGTATTTAGATAGGTCTTCATTTATGTATATTCGCTGTTCGTTTTCGTTAGAAAATAAATGTTTATTCGATAGCTGGATATTTTTCTTCGTCTCGAGCCATCTTCTACGGGCGTCACAGGTACTTAGCGTAACGATCACTGGTCGCGGTTTTACATATTGTTGCCGTTCGGACGTCGTCGGCTTTTTTATTTCTCCTACCCTTTTTACTTCACATATTTTTAAAGTCTCCATTCCCAGTTTTCCCGCTAACTTATTTATTGTATGTCCCAAATTTTCACCCTCCCGCTCTTCCAGTCCAACTATCTCCACGTTCTTTTCCCTATCTCTGTTTTCTAAAAACGCAAATCTTTCTTCCAAAGCCTTGGTACTGTGTGAGTGACCATGATAGTATAAATACCTATATTCGTACACTTGGACCCGTTTTACCCCTTAGGGGTGGAGGTTCGGAAATTCGGATGTCTACACGCTATTAGGTACCTACCTGGCAAATTTTAAGCTTGTAGGTGTTATAAATTGCGTGGTTTCTGGCAGAGTAGAATTTGGACCATCCCATCTATTACCATACGGTGTCGTACAAGGCGACTAAGGGATAGGGCTGTGTAACATCAAACAGATATATACAGCCCAGACTCAGCCTCAGAGGCATGGTTCGAGTCAACAATAGTGCCCGGAAAACGGAAATGAGTATATTATTATTATACCCCCTATTAAGTTGGACCGAATACAATGATGGTGAAATGTGGATGTTAAATTCATCTCTGCCTAACCCTCCGGGGATAAAGGTGTGAATATATGTATGTATGTTTATAATTTTCGTGTTTAATCAGTGAGTGGTATTTATTTCACTTTTATGTTTATAGATCTCTATTACAGATTTGGGGCGGTGTGTTAGGTTCGATACTAGCCGTTTACGCGATGGTACAGTGGCGCGGAGTCGTGCGAAGAGGCGGTTTGTACGTCTCTGTAGTGCCACTGGTCGCTGGCTCCATCGCTGATACGTTATACTTCGTAAGTACTTTACTTGAATCTTGTTTATTTTTTACTTTTGCAGTTATTCAACAAGCTTCCCATCAGGTGGGCCGTGTGCTTGTCTGCCAACTAAGTGGTATAAAAAAAAAAAAAAGCTCTTGTTAATTGGTTGTGAAGCTCAAACGATAGTCGCTTTTTTATTTATAAGTAGGTACATGTACATTTTATGAACTAATACATAGTCCCACAAAACCGAACAGACGGTTTGGCTGTGGAATCAGGAAAATCCTTATGGTAAATCGATGATAATGTTTATGGTTTCGGTTCACAGAAAATATTGAAGTTCAGCCGCATCACAATTTAGCTGGAAAACCAACCGAGTTGGGAAAAACGTTCAGAGAAAATAATGATTTATAGCACCATGCAATATATACTGAAATATTTATAGTACAATGCAATATATTTTAGAATATATATAAATTTATGTGCTATAAAGTATTACTTCACTTTTCCACCAGGCTACATTCTTTTCAACCCTCCACGCGCTGGCAGCAGAAGCGGGAACACTTGGTCTAACGCTACCATTGTCAAGAGCAGAAGAATATCTGATAAAGGCATTTATTTATGCCGCTGTATCTTTAAAGGTGATCTAATATAATATGTTTATTCAAGTCTTTCTTTCTACTAGGCCAGCAAAGGCTTGTCCTAACTTAGTTTGCGACCATCCTCTACGCCGTAGAGAAAAGCTCTACGGTCAGGCATTTAACTAATACTTAATCGTATTAATATTACTGCTGAATGAGAATATAATGAGACTATGTCGCGTGGTTCCCGGCAGAGTAGAATTTGGGCCACCCTATCTCTTCCCGTGCGGTATCGTACAAGGCGACTAAGGGATAGGGCTGTTTAACATCCGACAGATATATACAGCCCAGACTCAGCCTCAGATGCATGGCTCGAGTCAACAATAGTGCCCGGAATACGGAAATAGGCTCACCCCCTATTACGTGGGACCGAATACAATTATTGGTGAAATGTGGGTGTTAATTCACCTCTGCCTAACCCTCCGGGGATAAAAGCGTGATTATATGTATGTATGTATGTATGAGAATATTACTTCCAATAAATCTATTGATACTTACTTCCGGGTTCTATGTCCTGGGTTCGAGTTCGAGCGAGTTTGAATGTACATTTTATGGTAACCCTCTTGTGTATAAAAGTGTTGGTACTATCGTATCCTGACGAAAAACTTAATTATTCTTTAATTAAGTTGAAAGACTTTTATTAAAACAGATTTTTTCATAAATGTATTATTCTTCAACTTAACTGCCGCATTTTATAGAAATAACCGAGACTTAATTGAATATAAATCACGATTAAGACTGCTATAACGTGGAAAATATGGCGAAATGCCAACGAAGGTTTTCTTGTTAACTGGATTATATTAACTAAAGCTCCGAGAGTTAGATTAAGTATCTCTGTACCAAAATTCATCCAGGTTTCTCCAGTTTTGATTGAAAATCATTTTTATTTTCCAGTGTATCAAAGTAGTCTGGTTCAACTTCAACCAATGTCGATGTGACATTTTCTTTTTGGACTGGTCCCAGTACAATCCATCGTTCAAAGGTCAGTTATAATATTTTTTTGCATTAGCTTTTTGTAGAAACCACAATTAAATTAGGGTGTTAGTAATTACCATCAAAAGCCACACATAATGTGTAATTTGAAAATTAATAGAATAAAACGAAAACTTTTGACACTATTCTCAGTGCAAATATTGTTACTCTGCCTCAGATGCATGGCTCGAGTCAACAATAATAGTGCCCGAAAGACGGCAATAGACTCATCCCCTATTACGTGAAACCGAATTCAATAATTGGTGAAATGTGGGTGTTAATTCACCACTGCCTAACCCTTCGTGAATAAAGGCGTGGTTATATGTATATTTGCATTGGTCTGGGTATTTCTATGTATAATATAAATGTACCTATTTACAAAAAAGTATCTAATGTGAAAGTATCTAAATATGTTTATACGAATTCTAGATTCCATAACACAAGCTAGTTAAGCTATCCTTACCATGGGTCTAGATAGCGTTGTGTAGAATGTTGTAGAATATTCTCTCTGAACAATATGAAATTACATACATAAGTACCTACTTAAACCTACGTAATATAAATGTTTCAAGTGAGTTCATTCCCTTATGTATAATATTGAACCTAATACAATGCTGTAACATGAACGCTTTGCACAAATAACGCCGGACGTAATTACAATAAATTATACCGTGCTCGAGTTTCTCCTCCATTTTATATTCTAAAATACCGTTGTGGACATTATACATTGTAATTTGTCTTAACAGGAGTCCGGAGTGGCGCGGTTATGCTTTCAAAGAAATGGAACAATTGTTTTCAGATGCTGTTAAAATTATAACATTTTGTAATTATAATCAGATTAGAATTAAAATTTGAAAAATATGAAACGATTTAGAGAATAGTGTTCTTTGAAAAATAGTAACAACTTTCTATGAAAGGAGTTTATGTTTTAGTGTGGACAAAGAGTGAACGTAGTTCCTCTCTCTGTATCTATTTTATTTCCTTATGACGGTCCCATGCCGGGAGCCGCATGGTTCCCGGTAGAGTAGAATTTGGACCAGCCCATCTCTTCCCACGCGGTGTCGTACAAGGCGACTAAGGGATAGGGCTGCTTAACATCAAACAGATATATACAGTCCAGACTCGGCCTCAGATGCATGGCTTGAGTCAACAATAGTGCCCGGAAGACGGCAATAAGCTCACCCCCTATTACGTGGGACTGAATTCAATGATTGGTGAAATATGAGTGTTAATTATATGTATGCGTGTTCGTATGACGGTCTAAGATCTAGCTACCAAAAGACCACAATAGTTACAACTTCAAACCTTGATAGAATTTAGATTTTTATAAAAGGAAACCAAGTAAGTATTTGGCAGTTGATACCTGTATATGGTAATTGAAGTATTTTCTGCTTTAATGAACTTCAAACAGAATCCACAAATAAATTAGGGTAGTTACGATGATCATAATAAGATACATAAAAAGTTTGTTTAATATTTTCATCGTTGTGATGTTAATTTGTCAGATACGTGTATAATGGATAAAGTTGGTAACTGGAGAGCTGTTACACTGGCCAGAGAATGGAGTAGAATGCAGACAGAGAGAAGAGTGTCACCAGGGCATACAGTTACTCTGGCGCTGCTTATATTGCATGTAAGTAGTTACTATTTGTAGAAGTGAATCTATCCTAGCTATGATGCAGCTGTCTTGCAGATGACACAACAAAAATGCACTGTCACAATGACTGTATAATTAATCTCTGCGAAATCTAAAAAGTTTAAAAATTTGAACTGAATTTGGACATAGTTTTTTATTTATTTATTTATTCATTTATTTGCATAATACAGTCATAATAAGTAGGTCACATCCCTTTATTACTTTAACTGCTTCTCTGTTACTCAAAGGTTTGCTGGTAGAGAACTCATATTGAGTTAAGCTCGCCTTTGTACATATTTCTCATATATTTATTTTGTGTTTGACCTCTGTACTGTTTGTGTGCAATAAAGAATTAAGAATTAAGTCACTAAAAATAAAATAAGTACAATGTATTATCACCAGTAATGGCATGCAAATATTACGTTATTATATTTGTCTTTTGTGATAATTTTAACACTACTTTTTCAAATCAAATATAATAATAAAGCTTCTGAAATTCATCGTCAACAATATAAATTCATTCGATATTTAATTAATCCAAAAGAAATTAATAGTAATAATATAATCAATTGTCAAAAAAAAAACATTCAGTGGGTTAAGTAATAACTTATTTTGTACGGCAATTTTTTCCAGTAAAAGCTAAGATTGAAGTTGAAGCGGTATTGGGAAGAATCAGACAACCTTTTCAAATAATAGCCTATTGAATTGGGGACCACGTACGACACCGCATGGGAAGAGATAGGGTGGTCCAAAATCTACTCTGCCGGGAACCACGCGGCACAAATAAAACTAACTCTTCATAATACCCTATTAGACGGTCTGGTCCCTTCAGTAATAAAATAAGTACGGACGTACATTTACCAGGCGATTATATTCGAACTCACAGTTAAGGACTTCGATATATTTTCTTTTGAAATATGGAGCAACCGTAGAAACTCGCACAATAGCCACGTCGTAATTTAATATCCCAAAGTGAATCCCTTTTGAGCATTGTTATCTCATCCAAGCGATTTAAAGGTCGGTTTTCATAAAAGATGATCTTGACTGACTCTTCTTACCGTAATTTTGATTGTTAGATGAGTCGGTCAATCTATCTCTTGAAATCTTGCTTAGATGTCACCCTCACACCATGCAGAATATACGAGCAAGAACCAAGCGGTTCGGAGACTCTTTCTTTGCCACACCACCAAGACCTGGAATTCATTACTAGCTCACGTGTTTCCTTCTTCCTACAGTCACGGGTCCTTTAAGCGGGGCGTGAAAAAGCATCTGATGAGGCCGCCAAGCTGAGTGCCACCATTGTAACATTACTTAGTTTCTGTAATGGTGACCCTCTTTCTTGAGACTTTACCTTTAGCTTACCATCAGGCGAGGTGAAGTCAAGTTGCCGTGAGCTATATAAAAAAAAAAAAAAGTATTTACTTACACTATCAGAAATTAGGATACAAATATGGGCGCCATTGTACTCATTCGCCGTCATCTATCCTGGCTTTTCAGAATATAATAAAAATGATCTAGGATATACCTATTACATAACGTCATTTAGACACATATTTTCTTTTTGTTAATTTTTACCCTTTCTCCGACGCACGGCGGGGTCTCAATGTCTTAACCGACTTGGTTAGTGTTGCTTAACCTTGTAATAGCCACGAGCCCTTCAAGTGCAACTTAACAGTACCTACGTAGGATAGTAGCATAAGAATTATATTATATTATCTGTGATAGTAGTATCACAGATAATATAATATAATTCTTATGCTACTATCTATAAAGGTGAATATTACAAAGAAGCATGAAATTATCGATTTCGTATGTAGGTACCTTAAACCTTCCAACTCGTAAAAGCATGAAAATCTCTTCAGACGTCTCCAAACACCCTAAATGAAAAGCAAAAAGGAATGAAGTACGCTCGGATGAAATCCTTCGAGCATAATACCTAATAATTCTAAGAATTCTCATTTCTACATATTTTATTGCTAGGGAGCACCTTCAAAACACCGGGTAAACACCGTATTTTGTGTACATATAAGTATGTGAAGTCGAATATAAATATCAAGGTTTACCTTTTCCGTACACTGTGAAAGATAATATAATACATGTGTGAGCAATTTTCACTGCATGCCGGTCGATTCTGTAGAAGCTGGAAGCTGAATTTTTATTTTCGCCGTTTTGTGTGAGCGGGTGAGGTTAAACTAGGCTAAACTGTTACGTAAGTTTTCGTACATGTATACTTTCAACCTTTAGTTCAACTATTCAACAGTTTCAAGTGAGATTAGGTTGATTCGTCAGATCACACTTATTATAATGATACAAAACGCGCGCAATTAAAAAATTTAAATGACGGAGAAATCGATTTCATTTAAAATCATTGAAATCAACATTATTCCATTATCCAATCAAAAATAACAAAATATGTAATTTTAAACTATCGCGGTGTGAATTCACACATAATTAAACAACGGTTCAGAACTTTGCGTGATTAAATTATGGAACATATTATTTAGCACCCGTGGTCATGACTTGTCTAGCTTGCGAGCGTCGAGAGGTATGCGGGGAAATTTTTTGTGTGCCTACCCACCATTATTTTTACAATGAACGGTTAGGCTGCACTATGTCAGTTTTTAACGGCACTGTTTTTTTTTTTGTTTTAGTATCTTAATCACTGGTAGGTATATAGGTAATAGGGTACCTACCTAATAGTAAGTTCCATGATTTAATTGTGTAAAGCCCCGATCCGTTGTATAATTACATAATATGTAGTAATAATTTTAATACTAGTACATAATCTTTTAAATATATATAACTCAAAGGTGACTGACTGACTGAATGACTGACATAGTGATCTATCAACACACAGCCCAAACCACTGGACGGATCGGGCTGAAATTAGGCATGCAGGTAGATGTTATGACATAGGCATCCGTTAAGAAAGGATTTTGATTAATTCTACCCCCAAGCGCATAAAATAGGGGATGAAAATTTGTATGAAACTTAGTCAATTTTAAACCGATCGGGCTGAGACTTTGCACACATAAAGCTACTATGACGTAGTCATCCCCTAAGAAAGGATTGTGAGATGCAAGTTATATAAGACTAGCTGTTGCCCGCGACTCGGCCCGCGTGGATGTTGGTTATCGCTTTATGTTGAGTTAACGCTTTTGAGCATAATTTTTTCTAAAAAAAGTAGCCTACGTTACTCCTTATTACATCAGCTACCTGCCAATATAAGTCCCGTCAAAATCGGTCCAGCCATTTCAAAGATTAGCCGGAACAAACAGACAGACAGACAGTCTTTATTGGCAGGTAGCTGATGTAATAAAGAGTAACATATGCTACTTTTATTATAGAATTCTTTTATGCTCAATAGTGTTGACTCAACACTGAGCGATAACCAACATCCACGCGGGCGGAGCCGCGGGCAACAGCTAGTTATTAATAAGTATAATGTCCTATTTTTTTGGAGTCGGTTTAAAAAACGTTATTTTATCTGTCGTGTGAGTTATATGCTGTGTCCGGTACGGTGTTCCAGGAAACATGCTAGCCATTTTTATCGCGTTCTATGAACTCCCCTGTGTTTTAATTAACAAGTTTTTTTTAAGTTTGTCAATTACTGTAACATCCGATCAATTAATGTAAAACAATAAAGTTATTCGCAACAACTAAATAAACTCACTTCAGTTACAAACATAATTCTTCTCTTGTTTTTTAGCTCCTTGCTCCTTGGCAGACGTATTTGCCTCCAAGTTTTGGCTACAAATGGGCAATAGCGACCATAGCATGGTGGTCTTCATACGCGACCTTTCTGTTAGCTAGATGGGTATCAGACAGACTGGTTGGATCACCACTTAACAATCTATCAAACATTTGCACCAACGTTGGACTTTCGTTATTGGTTTTCGAAGAAGAATATTATGCCCATTATGTTCATGGCAGGTAAAAATATAAACATTTTGCTATAAATCTCATATCCACTAAGCAATATACTATGTTGCACAACTTTGTTAAACAAAGACGCTCAGCAACCTGAAACATCCATCCAACATGTTGTGCGACAGTTAAGCCCCGTATTCATGGTAAACATATGTTTAGCAATAAATTTGAATCACCGTGTTGCGGAGTTGCTGTCAACATTTTGCTGCAAATCCGCAAAGAGCGTTATTGGGTTAGATGTTGCTTTTGGGAGATCATTAATATATATTATAAAATAGCAGTGGACCGAGAACACTTCCGTTCGGTTCGTACGGTGTATTATACGACCGTTAGCATCAATCAAAAACATTAAATATTATGGGTTTATTCTATAAAAGAATACAAAGACAGAAACAAAAAAACGATGCATTGGAAGGCATTTCTCAAGCCCTTATATACGCAAAAAGGAGGTGGAAACTAAAACACATGTACTGCGTATGTACTCTATTTACTAGAGAAAAACAAAAGATGTCAGCAAAGAAAACTACAGGCAGCGACGCAATAGAAAAATGTAAATACATTTACATTTTTAATTTTTCTCTTTTTTTATTAGAAATCTTATTATACATCAGATACAGAGAACACAACAACACTACTTCCTCGGGCAACATTTTAAAGCAGACTGGTGTGTGGACAACCTGTATTAATTTAAATAAAGTTTCCAGCGATATTCTCTCCGGTCGTCAACAATTTTGATCAAATGTTGCTAAATAAATGTTTACCATGAATACGGGGCTTTAGCAACACCGCGCGTGTTGCACAACTTGTTGAGCGTCACGTGTTGCACGTCGCCTAGTGGATACGAGGTACTATTGTACTAATATGAAATACTAAAATTGTTTTTTTCTATACGCCCAAGGTGGCAGACACGCACACGGTCCACTTGATGGAATGTAATTACCGTGGCCTATGGACATGTGCAACACCACTCGTGCTGCTGACCGTGAAATAATAGAGTTTCTGTGTATAAGACAAAGCAGGACAAGCCTTTGGTCTTCCCACTGTGTCATACTATAAATTTAAAATAACAATGGGAAATGCAATATTCTTTTCATTGTTCTTTTTTTTTTGCTATGTGTTTTACAAGATATTTTTATTTTTTAAGAAACGATGATTCCAAGGACCTGAGATATATGGCTGGACCGCTGTCAATGTGCCGCTTAGTGTGCACACCACAATTAAGGTGAATGACGTCACTATCGAGATTGTTATAATATTTTTTAACTTTATATAACAGTAAACCTTATAATATTTTCTTGTTTGCCTGCAGGATTATATACAAGCAGTTGTTTCTATCCACTCCAGGTAAATATTCCACGAATAGAAATACTTTTTATACTTTTTTTTTACATAGGACACGCCAACTTGACTTCACCTCGCCTGATGGTAATGTTGGCACTCAACCAAACACCATTGTAACTGATGTTACAATGGTGGCACTCAGCATGGCGGCCTCATCAGATGCTTTTTCACTCCCCGCATAAAGGCCCCTGAACTGCAGGAAGAAGGAAACACGTGTGCTGGTAATGAATTCCAGGTCTTGGTGGTGCGGCAAAGAAAAGAGTCTCCGAACCGCTTGGTTCTTGCTCGTATATTCTGCACAGTGTGAGGGTGACATCTAAGGCCTGCACGTGTTGTCCTATGTAGGAAAGGAGATGGTGGGATTAATTGGAAGAGCTCATCAGAACACTCACCATGGTAGAGACGATAAAATACAGCCAAGGAAGCAATATCTCTACGTATCTGCAAAGGCTCGAGGGTGTTCGTGACCTCAGGGATCCCAATAATTCGGACCGCGCGTCACTGCAACCTGTCGAGAGCATCTAGTAGGTATTTCGCGGAGCCATCCCAGAGATGCGAGCAGTATTCCACGCAGGAGCGAATTTGTATCTTATAGAGAAGACACCGCTGCTCCGGCTATACTCTTTCAACGTCTCTGTATCATATTTTTTTAATTATATAGTCTACATTTTCAGGAATAGGAGAAACTGAAACAAGACAGGCTTTGCTGTCTCGATTTCTAGCAGCCTTCTTTGAAAGAGTAAGTACACATCGATACCGAGCAGAAAATTTTGTACTCGATTTGATTCGAATATCGCAAATATAAAGTTAACCCTGCCATGGTTTTCCCAAGCGACTTTAGTATGGGGTTCTTGAAAAAAGGTCGTACGTGACCCCTTGGTATTTGTAGCGTACGTGATGTCGGCTAAATACGCCATTCCGCCAAAGTCACCATAAACTTCCCCTCCCGGCGAAGTTCATACGTTACCCTAAACGGCTTAGGGGATGTGTCATTTTAAGTCATAGCCAGTCGCAAGTCGTATTTTCTTTTTAAAGAACTCGTCAATGTTCAGTTAGTTACTGCTGCTGTACAAGTTAATGTGTGTGTGTGCGTGCATGCGTCCGTGTGTGTGTGTAAATTCAGGTTTATATATTCAAAGCGTAGTTGAATTACTTGTAATGTTTACTGTACTATTCATAATATCTGTAGAAACATACTTTTAACTGCTCTATAAAAGTACCGAAGTATCCTTATGATGTGCGATACAGAGAATGCTAAAACCGAAATAATCCGATCTTAGCCGAACGCTAAAAGTACATTTTGATCAGCAGCATCTGATACAACTTGCCCTTACAGGCTTTAGATGGTCTGAGCTGGGTGGCCAACGAGCGCACAATACTCGAGCGCTTGCTTGACGTGGAGCTGACGACCAGAGAAGCTGGCAACACCAGCACTCTCCTATATGATCCTGATGACAAGACCCCTTCGTGTTTTGCTGTCACTTGGTAAGTCGAATATAATCTTATTTTTTTACAGCATTACACCGTTAAACAGTAAAATATGATCAATCATTCCAATTGTTACGCGATTGTGCCACTGATGTCTACGACAGCGGTTCTAGATCGACACTCAGTTCTGAATCTCAATTCATCTGAGAATAGATTGTATAGACAGATTGACAGATTGTCCATACAATGTGTCTTCAGATAAAGCTATATATAGTAGAATTTGGGCCTCCCCATCTCTTCCCATGCGGTGTCGTACAAGGCGACTAAGGAATAGGGCTGTTTAACATCGGACAGATATATACAGCCCAGACTCAGTCTCAGATGCATGGCTCGAGTCAACAATATTGCCCGAAATACGGCAATAGGCTCACCCCCTATTACATGGGATCGAATACAATTATTGGTGAAATGTGGGTGATAATTCACCTCTGCCTAACCCTCCGGGGATAAAGGCGTAATTATATGTATGTATGTCATTCCAATTGTTACGCGATTGCGCCACTGCGGTCTACTACAGCGGTTCTAGATTGACACTCAGTTCTGAATCTCGATTCATCTAAGAATAGATCGAATAGACACATTGAGAGATTGTCCATACAGTGTGTCTTCAGATAAAGCTAGATTCAAAATTGACGACCATTATAAGCCTTAGCGTGTACTTTTGAGCCCAGGACTCGCTCTCCAGTACTCACTGCTCCTTTCAATAATTTGACTTATCAAAGCCTTTACGGGAGCGCGGTGGTGTAGAATTTGGACCACCCCATCTCTTCCCATGCAGTGTCGTACAAGACAACTAAGAGATAGTTCTGGTTAACATCAGTCAGATATATACAGCTCAGACTCAGCCTCAGAGGCATTGCTTGAGTAAACAATAGTGTCCAAAAGTCGGCAATAGGCTCACCCCTATTACGTGGGACCGAAATTAATTATTGGTGAAATGTGTGTTCATTCACTTCTGCCTAACCCACCGGGGATAAAGTCGTGATTATATGTATGTATGTATGTATATGTAGGTATGGGAGTAAGTATTGTCTTAATCTCGAGAGGAAAGCCTCAAGCAGCCGCGTCCGTCAATTAGAAGATGTACTGGTTTACAGACGAGAGGTCAGTCCCCACAGATCTTGATGATGTATGTTTATGTTATCTCATTTTCATCATTCTCTGACTCAGTTGGGTCCCAACTCAGTTGGGTCGGCTTTCTAATCTAACTAAAATGCAGCTGAACTTTTTTTTTATACTACTTAGGTGGCAGACAAGCGCACGGCCCACCTGATGGAAAGTTGTTACCGTGGCCTATGGACGTGTGTAACACCAGAAAAGCCACACTCGCGCTGCCGACCCTGTAACCACAGAGTCTCTGTGCCGTCAGTGTAGAGGACAAAGCAGGACAAGCCTTTATATTGAACTTTTATATTTTTCTTAAAAGCGACTGCTATCTGATCTCCACAACCAACTGGCGATATCAAAAATCTATAGTTAGATTAGTCACAATTTTGAGGGTTATAACTACACCCGTTACGACTGCCATAGGTGATCGTATCGCAACTAGGATGGACAGCTTAATGTGCACCATGAGGCACAACCAGACCAATGCAAATACCAATATTCATACATACAAATGTTTGCATTGAGCGGGGATCTAACCCACGCCTCCTGCATAGCGGCTGCTTAAACTACCGCCACGCCACTGCGGCTGTGTATTGTATGGTATGTATTGTGTATGAAGGTTTATGTACTGTTTATCCAAATATCCATCCAATATCAAGAACCAAGCGGTTCGGAGACTCTTTCCTCTGTCGCACCATTAAGACCTGGAATTCATTACCAGCTCACGTGTTTCCTTCTTCCTACAGTCCCGGGTCCTTTAAGCGGGGCGTGAAAAAGCATATGATGAGGCCGTCAAGCTGAGTGTCACCATTGTCACACGGTATGTGTAAGTAATGGTGACCCTCTTTTCTGGGACTTTGCCTTCAGCTTACCATCAGGCAAGGCGAAGTCTAATTGACGTGACCTATATAAAAAAAAAAAAAAAATATCATCGCACCTCTCGCCATAGGCAGGGAATTCATCCTCACACATTCCGATCTGAGACGGTACGCACTGTGCGGTATGAAAGAAACTTCATCCCACGCACACTCAAGCTGTGGAATGATCTCACTGCTGCGGTTTTCCCAAGCGCCTACAATATGGGGTTCTTCAAGAGGGGCATCAGAAAGTTTCTTCATGGTCGGCAGCGCGAGTGTGACACCCCTGGTGTTGCATACGTCCATAGGCCACGGTAACCGCTTCCCATTAGGTGGGCCGTGTGCTTGTCTGCCAACTAAGTGGTATAAAAAAATATACATTTTGTCTTTTTCTGTCAAGGTGTGGGGAGGAGTGGACACTTTCTACATTCGACGCAATGTTCTTCGGATGTGTATTTATAATTTTGGACAATGCTTTGCTAGCTGCTATGTTCACTCTTATACTTTGGCAGGTGCGTTAGTTAACTTTATCTTACTCTAACAAAATATGTTGTAAAGTTGTACATACAATATTATTATTATAAAAATTGTAATACCTGAGTATATATTTTTTGAAAAAAAGTAATGAAATTAAAGTTAATAATATATAATATATTTTATAATAACGATTTATAGTGACGTATCCTAAATAAAATAAAAGTTTTTTTTTTGCTTTCAGTCTATGAAGATCCTGCGGCAAACTTTCGGTAACAAAAATCAAAGGGAAAAAACAGAAATTGTCTTTAAATAACTAATTTTAATTAAGAAAATTAAATTATGGCATCTCAATTAAAAACGTATGTACTTAATACAATCTTTAAGCGGAAAACTTTTTATTATCCAAGAGAGGAAGGACTATAAATAACGGTGTTCCTTTCTAGAGTCTCCTATCTGAAAAAAGTATAATAGAAGGATTACGAGTAAGAGTAGTAGAAGGAGAAGAGAAGAGGCAATTCTTGTGGGAGTTCAATATAGAGCACATACAGGGGTAGAGACCTAGAGACACTTCCTGATGTCCGCAGTTAAATGGCTCTTGCCTGAACACTGTTAAATGATTGTATGTATATGTACGGGAGCAAGTATTGTCTGAATCTCGAGAGGAAAGCTTCTGGCTACAGACGAGAAGCCGTTCTCCGCAGATCTTGATAATGTATATATTGTATTAGGTGGGCTGCATGCTTGTCTGCCACCTAAGTGGTATTTAAAATATGCATACTGTAGATATTACTATCAAAAATCTTGTTGACATATAATAGGAATCACGGCAGGCCCAGCATGAAACCTTTAAGTACTCCAGCGTTTATATTCATTTATTCTTTGTCTTAATACATATTTACCCTAAGGTAGCCCGTTGTAATTTTGATACAAAACCTCTGAGCAAGAAGCGATAGATGATCTTCATTATTTTTTAAGATGACAGTAAAGTTTTACGTATCTACGTAATTTGTAAGATCCAAATATCAATATATATTAGATCTACGGTACCTTAACACACTCACATTCGAAAGGTCTTAAAAATATTTCTTAAACAATAGAAAGACTGCATTTACACAAACTGATAGAATTTCAGCTATAAAAATAGTTGAACATACTAAGATACGATACAGTAGGTACTATTACTGATATTGGTACGTTAGTTTTATTCGTCGAACGCATGCCGTGAAATCGAATCTTTTCGTCAACGTTTCGAAGGAATGTACCATTTTATCTGGATTCTATGACTCACAATGTGCGTGAACAAACAGTGACAAAAGCAAATTTAGCTCATAATTTTGATACCATAAATTACCTACAAAATGTACATACTAAGTAATATAATATTGTTACTATTTATATCAACATCAATAGAGATCAAAGACGACAGCTATCATTACAATAGAGACATATTCCAGACATTTTTGAGCAACTACTTAAATTTGTTGGTTGACGGCTGCTCAGGTAAACTACTGAAAAATTACTGTCGAATTATGTATATAGAATTAGATAAAGTTGGCTACACTTACACAAAAGACCTGGGTAAAATTTTCAAGAAACTGTCTACTAAGTATACCGATCTGATACATTATGAAATAAAAACGTATCTCAAAGAGCTTGACAGAACTACAAATCGGCGAACTGAATTTTTCAAAGCTTTGAACGAAGCATATCATGCTAGGGAAAGCATTATTTTTGGAAACTATGTAAACGACCTTTCAGAATACTGCAATAAACAAAAACTTACCATTAAAGAAGAAACTCACAAGCTATTACATGAAGCTATTTTACATGGTGTTGAAAAACTGAGCAATAGAAAACAGAGGGCACTCAGAAAGAAATTGAACTCAGCCCTAAAAGAATACTCGAAATTAGATTTAATAGAGAAAATGGAATTGTATAGTATACCCACATTACCGTCGTTTAACTACCAGATGACGCTAAGTTCTTCTTCAGAATCAGAATAAAACACTTAATAAAACTGCGTAATTTCCGTCTCGCCAGTTACTACAGACTTTTATTATTAGATTAACAAACTGCTTACATTACTTTTTGGGTCGAGCTGATCCAGTTCTTCTTTAAAAAGTGAGACCACCCAGCACTTTTGTAAAAGTACAGTCATAGTGAGTTTATTCAATTTACAAATCAAGTGACATAATACATCTAGGTATATTCATTGGTTATTTCTGACACCAAATACTCTAATTTGCACATGAAATTGTAAAATAAATAATGTTAAGTAATACATAATTAATTAATTTAAAAAGGTCATAATAATTTTATAAGAAATATATATGTACTTATATAAGTATACCTAAAATCTGTAATTCCTAAAATCTAGTATTTTTTCTGTAATCAAAAGTGAACGAAGAAAACTAACTATATATCTCTAAGTACGACTACGATACTTAATATTAATACGATAGCAGCTACTACTGCTGCCATTACATATTATTTACCCTGAAGCAACAGTGACATGCAGAAACAAATTATTTTCCTCGTTGCGTGTCTAGCAACGAGTGTAGTAAAAATCGGTGGAAGTTCAAACGATGACACAAATGAAGATCACGGTGGTGAAGTAGGAATACACGATTTCAAAAATATCCGTACATCAAAGTTTCGTTCGTCAGAATGTCAGAGCTCTTCCAGTGGCTGTAGCATAGAATTCCTAACCACCAGAAAAACGATTCCAACAGCCCCGAAACCAAAACCCATCGTCCTACCAACAGGATGTTTTTTCAATATGATGGTCAATATCAGCAAAACAATTTTGGACAAATTTATACCTTCAAGAATAGGCAAATATTTCAGAGCACTAAGTAAAAGTCTTGATGGATTAGGTTCCAGTTATCTACAGAAGTTATCATTGAAAATGTTTAGTAAAAAATTGAAAAAGTATTCTGAATATAACCCGAGTGTACAAAAAAGGAAAGTTAAATATTTTTTGGATGCGATATCGAGTGGAAAACCAAAATGTAATGCGTATTTTACTACTATGAACAATATATTTCTGATACGGCGAGTTGTACGGTTAGAAGAGTACGTTTTTCACGTGAGACAGTTTGGTAAAGGTACTACAGACCACATTGGACAAAGGACAAGAGACACACTTAAAGATCAAGTATTCAGGTCATTTTACGCTCTAGATAAAGAACTACAATCCGAAATTGACATAAAATTCGAACACGCTTTGATAGAGTATTCAGAAAAAAATGATAATGTATTATAACTGCATCGCTCATGTGTTGCGATGTGTTGCGCATACCGTGAAATTATTCAATTTTATACATTCAATCACGTGAATGTTCAGTAGAAAACATGTATATTTTATGTAAATATTTCGTTTTATTTTCTGTGATAGAGTGTACATTATATTTAAATTATGATGAATACATTAATTACGATAAGTACAAGGAGAGTAAAGGTATTTTTGAAAGCTTTTTAGGAAAATATATGGATCTGTTAGCTAGTAAGTGTTCAGGATTACGACTGAAATCACATTGTTTAACGATGTCTAACGAGCTGGCAGCGGTGGATTATCAGTATACTAAAAAGCTTGGTATAATTTACAAGGATTTATCTATAATGAATGCAAATGAAATAATAGGATATGTGAAGATATATCGGACAGAACTTGATAAAAAACCCCATCATCGTTTTGATTTCCTTACAGCTATGAATGAAATATTTACTGATATAGAAAATGTAAATTTAAATAATTATTTAGAAGATTTAGATAAATACTGCTCACAATATGAATTCAATATGAAAGACAAGACCCGCAATCTATTGAATAATGTTATTGTAAATCAAATAAAGACACACAAAAATCAGCAGCAATTAGAGACACTGTTAAAGGATGCAATTAAGGAATATTATGATCTGAAAGTACAAGATTTGGCTTTAGCCTTCAACATGACTACGGTACAACCTTATATTTTTGTCTAAATAGATTAAATTAGAGAGATCTTAATAGATTGATATAAATATAAGATTTTTTTATATCTACTATACCTACTAGTGATAGCCTCAACTTTATTCAATAAACTTATTAATTTTACAATCATGTCAAGAAATAATATATAAATATTAAATACAGTAAAACTAAAATAACTATTATACAACTTATAGCTAAGAACAATTAAAATAAGTTATTTTTAGTTATATTATCCTGTTTTATGAAGGTTTTCTTTATATAGGTAGTTAGTTTATTTGAGTCTTTATTTATTTGTTATGAGTATTTATTTATTTACTTCTTTTTTAATTTTACATTATTTTTTGCCATCATAGATTTTGTCATGTTATGTCAAGTCAAATAACCCGCCCCGTATCGTTCCCGGCGCAAAGATGCTCATGACACTGGCGGCGTTGCCTTGTTAAATCGCGATGGCCATCCTCTGCCCCAGAAACGAGCCGGAGCGGGTGTCATGCCTTGTTCGTGGATACGGCGACCACGGCGAATAATATTAATAAATCTAAGATTCGTCTGAATAAGTCATTAGATACATTATATAGTTATAAACTTTCCATTGTTTTATTTTTGTTTAATATACGTAGAGCAGAACATCCCTATCCCTTAGTTGCCTTTTACGACACCCACGACGAGATGAGATGGGGTGGCCCATTCTACTTCACCGGGAACCAATGCAGCATTTTAATTTTTTAGTTAAATGTTTTACACCATTCCTTAGAGAATTTCTTTTTTTAATTTTATCATTTATAAATACTACTATGTCAATCAATATACCTATCGCTGTCCACTGTCTTTTAGGAGGTAGGACACGGTGGTATTTCCGCCCAATAGAGCAGTCCTACAGTGGAAGTATCTCCACACTACAGAATACCGCGTTCATAATAACTTCGTGTTGTGTTCCCAGCGGTGAGTATGGTAGCCAGAGCTCACTGGAGAATTTTTGCTGTCAGTGGGAAAACTAAAGGCTTGTCCCGCTTTGTCTTCTACACTGACGATACAGAAAGTCTGTGCTTACACGGTCGGCAACGCGAGTGTGGCACCTCTGGTGTTACAAACGTCCAATTGTCACCGGTGGGCCGGGTGCTTGTCTGCCACCAAGTGGTATAATAAAATCTACTGGACATAAGCCTCCCCCAATATTAGGAGGCTTTGGCATACTGTTTCCACGCCGCGCTATCCAAACGGGTCGGTAGAGGATTTTTATTTCAAGTTTTCCTTCTCTCGCAGTGATATCGGTTGAGTATTTTTCCGTTAGTCGTCTCTTACGACAACCTTCGAATGAAATCGGTAGTGATACTGGTATGCTTTCTTCATAACCACACGGGTTACTACTATGTACCTCACTGCTATTACTGCAATTACGTGGCTGTACAGAACTTGACTGCTACACAGGAGGAGCTGGATCGATGCTCGCTCAGTGCAAATACGAACGTAAAGAGGTCCCGGTTGGTTATGGTCCCGATTGTATGGATGTGTTTGACGGATAGATGAGGCCCTAAAAATTCTAACAACTGGCCTAACTGCAACACTTTGATATCGCCATTGGGTTGTGTGTGGTCAGATGGCGGTCGCTTCATGGAAAATATTGAAGTTCAATGGTATCGCGGTTGTACTGGTAGAGGTAAGGCCTCGTCTGCGACCGGGATTAACGCTAGCATGATGATGATTGTATTTTGAAATTATAGAAATAAAAAATATCCTATAATAGATCCCCAATATTATGTAGGGTGCGCCATTGAATAAGCCACCCTACGGTAAGTGGCACTTCTGTCGGTGTCTGTACTGCTTTGGCGAGCACGACGAAATTCTGTCGGGTCTGCTACTTATATTATAGTCTATGTGTGCCATAATAGTATGAAATTTAAAAAAAAACATAGATACATATTAAGTTTATGGTTTGAATGGTTTCCTGTATCACTATTAAATCCGCTAGGTGGCGTTCAAATAAATTTTAGATTCTTACATGATATTTTGTGTGATTACATTGTGTGGGTTTTATACTTTGTAAAATGTAGCTTGGGTCCTATGACAGATGTTAAAAAGACATTACTAGAGATGTGAAAGTGTAATACTCTAAGTCGAGAATAAGTATAGGTACAATGAAAATGCATGTATGTATACTATCAAAGACTATTTATTTAATCTGAATCGGACAATGGGGTACCTACATCCTAAATCATCAACATCATCGTCGTCGTCTTCTATATCCGACTCGCTGGAACAGTCTTGGAGATTTATAATTATTTCATATTCTCTAAGGTTGTCAAAACGAACGTCACGTTCCCAGTCTTCAACAATGAGACGTTTGGTCCTTTCCACAACACTTTTTCAGTTCTCCGGTGTAACTTTGATACAAACTTCTTTTAATAACCCCATCATTTTATTTGCAGTAAACGGCGGAGTGGTATTGTTGCGTGCCGCATAGCCTAAAACAATTAAATATTCATTATTGTATTAATAGTAAAATATGTATTACATGGGTCTTTGTTACTGAACTTTAAATAGGTAATATATTTTTTATAACTAGCTTTACCCTGAGACTTAATCTGCATTATTTCTTTTTAGATAAAAAGTAGGCTATGGTCCTTCCAGCCTTTGTTGCCATTGCAACGAAAAAAAAATTACAAACCAACACACTTTTCAAATTTGTAAAATGTATCATATGACAGAATTTTATAAAAAAAAACTATAAAAATAATTTAAAAAATACGAACCTTTAATTTGAGCCCCTATCATTTCTATACTGTTGTTTTGACAATGATATGGAGGGAGACGGAGAACAGTGTGGCCAAAGGATTTTGCCAGCTCGTCAAATATATATTTTGGACCGCCGGGTGGCTTATTTAAGTTAACGAGCCTTAGTAGCTCCACCTTCAACATTGAGTTATCAGCCTCAACACCTTGATTTTGGAGCCATTCTAAAATTTCGCTCTTTCGGTTAACTTTGGTTGGCGGTTTATCCATTTGCACGGAATGGTATGAGGCGTTGTCCATCACAATAACTTGGGGCTCACTTAAATTGGCTAATAACGTCATGAACAACTCTTTGAATTTTTCATAATTCATTTCTTCGTGGTACTCAACAGTTTTAACTGACTTAAAATCCACTAAACAATTGGGCACAAACCCTTTGGCTGTCCCAGCATGACAAATAATAAGTCTTTGCCCTTTTCCTTCAGGCACCTTTGTTACGGACTTCGCATTATTATCATTCCATGTTTTAGAAACGCTATGATTGGCATTTAGCCATGTTTCGTCCAAAAAAACAACTTTGAAACGTAAATCTATTAACTTTACATAATTTTATGAATTCACAAAAGTTATATAATGTGTATCGATTATGCCTCATACAGTCGACTGAGTCGACCGAGTCGACCGATGTGTCCCATCCCTAGTAATTTCTGCCGACAGGCGGAACCTTGACAAAACGGCAAGATATTTTTTGTTGCGCTTTTATTTTATTTATTGATGTTTGTTTTTCCAAATTATTATGTTGTAATTGTGTTATATTATTGTATGATAAATTTTATTTGTGAGCTATGGTGGTAACTACGAAAAATAAAAATCTAGAAATGAATGATCGAAGAGAGACGCCGTTACAATGTAAAGTCGTCCTGAAAATGTTCAAATGTCATAGGACCCAAGCTACATTTTACAAAGTATAGTACATATCTGCTTACCCAGGGAATTTACAGGCGTGAATATATATATGTATGTTATTTTGTTTTGGTCAGTAGGTAATTAAGACAGTGATTTTATTCTGTAGGTATAATCAATACTTACTATAATAAAACTGAAGAGTACATTTGTTTGTTTGTTTGAAACCCACTAATCTACCCAAGGAACCCTATACATAACTTTTTATCGCAACTACCTGTGCTACTAAAATAGGCTGCCAGAATTTTTATTTATTGTTTGAATTATATTATTGTAGTATGTACTTGCATGTATAATTATATTTATTTTTATTACTGAAGTCTAATGAATCCGTTCCACTTTCCGCATTCACCATAAATTAATTACAATAAAATATTAATATTCACGGCTTTTGTGTACTAAATCAAAAATCTTTTTTATATTGAAGGCAATAAATCAACCGTATTACAAATATTTTTAGCATTTTAAAACCGTAACCCGTAACCAGTCAATGGTAAATGAAAACAGACTAGATTTCTATAGACAAGAATTTACTGGCAACACTTAAATCATCGACGAACAAATGAAATACGGCAACGTCACGCACGTATATTGAAGTGGTAGAGTGATAGTTCATTCGGCGTTCCTAAAAATTAGCAAATTTACAAATTGTATTTAGTTCTATATCTTAATAATAATGGCAGATAGTAAAGGGTGAGTAAATAATACTGTGAAACATAAAAACCGGACATATATACTACATCAATTCATTAGTAATCGATGCGTTACACTGCTAACGAATCTTCAAAAATTGGCTTGTCATCATGTCGAGAATTACAAACCGACTCATAATCATCGAATTTTGCAAGTTCATTTATTCATTTACTCTTGTATTCACTAATTACGTTTAAAGTTTATAACGTTCTAAATAATTACATCTCATTATACATCTGCGCTTAGTAAACTGACGCATTGGTTATTAGTATGAATTTGATAATCTTGGTTGTTTGGCAGTAATCCTGATGATCTATCCACCGCGATTCTGCGCCGCAAAGACAGGCCTAACCGCCTCATCGTCGAGGAGGCCGTCAGCGATGACAACTCTGTGGTGGCGCTATCACAGGTAAGAGCCCTTTGTCCCTAAGATTCACTATAAAAAACACGCATATTAAGTTTAGGGTAGTTCTAACAAAAGTGCTTTGTCACAAGACTAGAATGTCATTTTTACGTATTCTTGCTTTTTCTAATATGTTCACAATTTTATTGATTAACGAATAATACACTATTATACAGCATGAATAATACGTAAATAGAATTTGATTTTAATAAATGACATTTTTGTGAAGTGGTCAATGACCCTTTAATTACCTATTGTACTATGTTCTTGAATGATAAGTAATTATTAAATTTACATTTCATTGTCAATGGCTAGTATATAATTTCAATGCAATCATTATCACCCATGTATTCTCATTCTGGGGTAGGCAGAGGGAATAGCCTATCATATAGCTTTTATTTTAATACATCTCCCAAACTTAGTCTACTCCTATTATACCTTTTATGGATCATGTCAATCAATTATACAAGCCTTCTATCAACATCAACTGTTTAATCAGTGTGCTCGGCAAGGTTGGCCAGACTAACTTTTGGTTTGGTCAATATGCACAAACCATCTAGTATACATACATTACAGAGTCTCTATTTTCTGTGTAAATTTTGTAAAGATGATAAATCTTCATGTAGTCTTGAAGCTAATTTGATATTTAAATTACCATGGTCATTAGATTCAATGGAATGTTTACCATGTGTTGTGTTTGAGTGACAGTAGCATAAGTTCCTCCATGATCATGATGCTTTTAACAGTGCCGATGAAAATAACATGATAAATATCCAATTGACTCTAATACTATCTATAACTGTTTCAAATAAGTATAGAAAAAGATAATATTTTAAGAAAATCATAAGAGTAAACATGTTTATTTCTTCATTTATTAAGTCTAAAACAATTCAAGACTGATTTTCATCTCTGAAAAGCCATTTAACTAAATTCAATTCTCACATTTTATGCAACAAAACTGCAAACAAAATGTTTGTAGCAATCCTATAAGAATGGTTCTTCACTCACAATGAAACTGTTAATTTTTAAACTAAACAATAAAATATCATTATACTAAAATTAAAGCCCCGGTTTCTTATCTAGTACCTAATAATTATGTATTGTATAATGTATTATACAAACATTGTATTAATAATACTCTGTGGTGGGCCGCCTGCTTCTGTTCTTATACATTTTATTTGCTTCTACTGTCACTTAGCAAATCTGGCAGTTTTGAGTTTATTATCAATATTTAAAAAATCTCACAAAAGTTCCAATACTGTTGTTACAAAAACTCACTAAGTCTGTCAGGACTATTTTGTTTTTTTTTTTTATTTATTTATCACCTTAAAAATATCATATATACATAATTATTTACAGTGCATTTAGAAACCACTGAGGTTTGTAATAAATGCAACGAGTTATTTTTCAATAGGTAATACAGGTTACAAAAAATAATCACCAGAAATCACAAAGTAAAATATAAGAAATAAATGTAGGTAGCTTAATATTATAATGTAAGTGTACCGGCGCAGAATGGCGACACGCACCTACTCACGGCTAAGCAAACATCCTTATTGAAATGGTATATGTTTACAAAAATCCAAAAAAGAATCGCTTCAATACATGTTTAATATTTTTTTCATTTAATTTTTCCTTTACAATATTTGAGGGTAGTTTATTAATTAAGCGCGGTACAATGTATTGCGTTGTTCTCTCACCGAATACGTTAGCAGCGCGTGCGGTTTGTAACCGGTTCTGTGAGACTGCTCTTGTGCATACATGATGTTCCACTTTATCACCCAAATAATATTTAAAGTAGTTTTCTTTTAACAAACTATATTTTATAACTCTGTGAACTGTGAACATTAGAATCGGTCAAGTTTAGTTATGTTTTCTGCCAGCACTAACATTTTATTTCCAATTTAATCTCAAAATGAAAGTTAACGTTAATTTGAGATAGTCAATATCTTTTTTATGGCTGTTTATTTTGTTTTCAATGTTTATCTGTCAGTTTGTGTAAGCCAAATTTTGCTAGCTGAGCAAAAATCATCACCTGTTATCCTATGGAGTTGTATTTTTACATATTGGTTTAGCTTCAATGACAATGCGTATTTATGAGTAGGTATGAGTCATAGATATGTTTACTGATTCAACTTTGGTGATAACTTGAAAGTTAACATTACTCAAATTATTATTGCACCAATAGCTTAGTGGTAAAGGCTTAGTATCTGCCTTACGATTCAGAAGTCCCAGGTTCATAAGTTTCCATTACACTACCATCGTGAACCCATTTCGTAAGTGGGAAGACCACAAGCTTGTCCTGTGTTATCTTTTACACTGACAGCACAGAAACTCCCTGTGCTTACAGGGTTGGCAGCACAAATGTGACTCCCTTGGTGTTGCACTTGGTGTTCCATAGGCCACGGTAATCACTTTCCATCAGGTGGGCCGCGTGCTTGTCCGCCACCTCAGTGATATAAAAAAATACTGGTGACTTCAAGTACTCTTTAAAAAAAAAGTAGATTGAAAATTTTAGTTAGATTCAGTGAGATTGTTTAGTATTTTGCATGAATTCTATGGACTAATGTTTCTGTAATATTTTATTGTGAAATTAGCACTAAAATACCAAAATAAAAAAGAACTCTGTCAGATAGATTTTAACTAAAATGTTTTCTAAATTAGGCTGGATATTGTAATAAAGAAATGAAAGGATTTGCATTGGTGAATGCAAACCCTTCCATTTCTTTAAAATAAATCAATTGCTGTCCAAAATTAAGACTGCACATTCTCCTTCTCTTTCTGAACAATCTTTTGTGAACTAACATCAATTAAAATTCCAACACAACAATGGAAAAAGATCACCTTTTGTGACCTTTATTTCTATTCTTCAGCTATGTTCCAATAATTACTAATGTTTAATAAGATTTAGGAAGTTTGTTATGAGACGTGCTATTTTTTTTACGTGCGTAATTCCACTCGGATACCCTCCGCCGCGGCCAGCGGAGTGGTTATGTCAGGCTCGAACCCACTAAAACCGCACGGCCGTCTTGGGACATCCGTTGCCGAGGGTGAGGTAGCCTCTGGCATATACCTCACGTATCCCGACTGACCCTATTTTTTTTAAATAAGTGATTCTACAAATATTCCAACCAACCCAACCTCCCCACTCCCTCCAGCTAAGCTAAATTGTCTTGATATTAATAAATTATAGTGACCAGCAATACAATCTGGGACCTCTCGATTGTGAAGCCGACT
The DNA here is from genome assembly GCA_963662185.1 of Eilema griseolum. Lineage (NCBI taxonomy): Eukaryota > Metazoa > Arthropoda > Insecta > Lepidoptera > Erebidae > Eilema > Eilema griseolum. The sequence continues at coordinate 17,916,230 of OY759248.1, read as the reverse complement.
CCTTAACCATTAAGCAACCCACTTTTCATAGAAGTACTACATACACTCACACCCTCCCTCTGAGGCAGGCAGAGATAGCAATAGAACTACTATCACTCATAAACCTTTGAAATCAACAGGCAAAAATGGAGCAGCTACAACTCTTCCGCGGTGACACCGTGTTGCTAAAAGGAAAACGTCGAAAGGAAACCGTGTGCATCGTCCTCTCAGACGACAACTGTCCCGACGAGAAGATCCGCATGAACCGCGTGGTTCGCAACAATCTGCGTGTGCGTCTCTCGGATGTCGTGTCCATTGCGCCCTGCCCGTCCGTCAAGTACGGCAAGAGGGTGCATATACTGCCTATTGATGATTCTGTTGAAGGCTTGACTGGGTAAGTTTCGAGTCATATTGTTTAAATCTTTTCTATCAAGGACACGCCAACTTGACTTCATCTCGCATGATGGTAAGCTATAGGCAAAGTCTCATGAAAGAGGGTCACTATTACAGACACTTAGTAATGTTAGAATGGTGGCACTCAGCTTGGCAGCCTCATCAGATCATCGCCTTTTTACGCTTAAATTGCTGAATCGATTTTTATTAAAATTGGTCGTAGAGTAGAGACTGCTTAAAACATGAAGAATATGACAATAATCCTAAAACCCCAGTCCAGTTTGACTGTCTCGAAAGCATCTGTATACTTTTATGCATCATTGAAATAACTCGAGATTATAGTAAGAACTCTTTTTTTGTACATCCCTAACAAAAAAAACCTATATACAATACAATCACTTCTTTGCCAGATATTTTCACTTTTAAAAAAAAAAAGAATATTAGCAACCAAAATTACTAACATTCCCTCCAACCCCTCTAACTAAGCTAAATTACTTGTGCTAGGAGTGGGTTCACGTCGGTACTGTAATGACCAGGATTAGACCCCGGGACCTCTCGATCGTAAGGCCGACTCCTTTACCACTAAGCTACCGACTTGCTACGATCCTATTTGAAATGTGATCGAACTCGACAATACTCAAGTGTTTGATGATATCTCTAAGTGGTAACTCTTTTCAACAGCAACTTGTTCGAAGTATACTTGAAGCCATACTTCATGGAGGCGTATAGGCCTATCCACCGTGAAGACACATTCATGGTACGCGGAGGCATGCGCGCGGTCGAGTTCAAGGTGGTGGAAACTGACCCGTCTCCGTACTGCATCGTCGCACCGGATACTGTGATACATTGTGAAGGAGACCCGATTAAACGTGAGGTAAGTGACTATCCCATGTTATAAAGTCTGTATGTGTGTCTTCACCTTCCTATCGTTATCCTGCTGTGTACTTCTCAAAGCACACATCGTCGACCACAGCGCTGTCACAGCCTTTTTTTTTATACCACTTAGGTGGCAGACAAGCACACGGCCCACCTGATGGAAAGTGGTTACCGTGGCCTATGGACGCTTGTAACACCAGAGGAGTCACAGTCGCGCTGCTAACCCTGTAAATACAGAGTTTCTGTGCCGTCAGTGTAGAAGACAAAGCAGGACAAGCCTTTAGTCTTCCCACTGACAGCACAAATTCTCCAGTGAGCTCTGGCTACCCTACTCTCCACTGGGAACACAACACGAAGTTATTATAGCCGCGGTTTTCTGTAGGGCGGAGGTACTTCCCCAGTCGGACTGCTCAATTGGGAGGAAAAACCGCCGTGTCCTACCTCCTGCAGCCTTGATAGAGATTGGTCGATCTCTAGTGACGTCACGCAGTCCGATCGCTATCAAGGCTGACTCAGCGCTGTGCTCAACGCTGTGAGCATAGAGAATTACACAGCTGGTCTCATCCGAAGCTTTCAATTTTAAGTCCGTAGTTCGTTTTCTCCAGTCTTAACTGGATCGCGGTTAAATTTCGTATTTTGCATGACACTATTGTCAATCATCCACGACAAAATTAGGTGACGTCACGTTAGAGCATGCACAATGGAAATCTCACCGCGAATTCAGCTGTCAAATCTGTTCGATCTTTCACTACGTTTTTACAGCATGTGCCTGTATTTGTTGGACATTTTAGGACCAACAACTTCGGTTCCGATTAGGTACCCGTAACTACTGCTATATATGATCGTATGAAAACCGGGCCGACGTGCTCTCCGAGGAAATACGGAAATATCTAAACCAAAACAAATAGAAAATGAATATGACATAAATGTGAGCGTACAAATATTTCCACAGAGTTGGAATCGAATACTCCATCTCCAAAGCACAAAATGATCTCAATACTTTATCCGAATGGTTCAAATATAATTTGTTAACAATAAATATATCTAAAACATGTTACGTTGTCTTTAAAGCTAAGAACAAAAAAATCCCCCTGCACGATCCTTTAACAATTGACAACCTCCCACTAGATCAAAAAACCTGCGAAAAGTATCTTGGCCTGAGAATGGATAGTCAGTTAACATGGCACAATCAAATCCAATATATTAAAAATAAACTAACTGCACTTGTAGGCTCTCTTCACAATATCAATAAATGCATACCTAAAACCATACGCTACACTATTTACAATTCTCTTGTGAAGTCACATCTCCTATACCTCATCGAAATTTGGGGAAGTGCTGGAAAAACAAAGTTACAAGAATTACAAAGAATACAAAATAAAATCATAAAAATACTATTCCGCTATCCATACCTAACCCCAACTTGCAAAATATTCGACGAAACAAAATTAATGAATCTAAAAAAACTGTACATATATAATACTTGTGTTCTCATTAGGAAAATTCTAGACAATACCATACACACTAAAGTTTCTTTTATAACAAAATCTCAAATATCCAAGCGCAGCCTTCGTCGACCAAGTCTTCTTGTTTTGCGAAGAGTACGTACCAACTTCGCAAAAAAGAATATCACCTATGAAGGAGCACAACTTTTCAATAATCTACCCTCAGACATAAAAGATGCGAACTCATTTGGCACTTTTAAATCGCGGCTATCTAAATACATTATTGAAAATTACTATGGTTAAATGCTCCGAACCTATCTGTGTATGCCTATCTGCGTAAGGATGGACTGCTGAGTGAAAGTTCGAAGTGTCATGTCATATTGTTGTTGTATTTTATATTGTACCTACTCTGTCGACGGTTACTTGAAATGGATCACAAAATGTATCTTTTATGTTCTCATGTAAGTGACTGTTTCTGTCTTTATGAGAATAAATGATTTAAACACATCCTCCTGCTTCGAATGCACTATTTTTCATTTTCTTTTTTTTTTTCTCTTTTTTTTATATATATAGGACACATCAATTAGACTTCGCCTTGCCTGATGGTAAGCTGAAGACAAAGTCTCAGAAAAGAGGGTCAACATTACTTACAAATACCATGTGACAATGGTGACACTCAGCTTGACGGTCTCATCATATGCTTTCTCACGTCCCGCTTAAAGGACCCGGGACTGTAGGAAGAAGGCTTTTCTACATTACTTGGCATTATAACCAGTGATCCAGAATAATATTTATATACTCATGTATTGTAACAAAACAAATATACGAATTTGTTTTGTGTTACAATTGTTGCACCAATATGGTGACGCATTTGGTGTTTATGTTAAAGTTCGATAAAATTATAGGAACAGTCATGCTATTGTGTAAGAGTGTTTATAAATCTCGACATCCGAGGTCAGATACCATATTCACCATAAGAAATTTGGTTCAGCTATTGACGGTACATAAACGTTACAGAGTACCATCTTATTCTGTAAGACCATTATATCAATTGCCGTGTTTGTTGTGTAGTATAGGGCCACACCATATCTTCTCGCGGGTGTCGTAGAAGGGGCCTAAAGAATAGGGCTGTTCTCTATTCGACAGTAAACATACAGCCTTATACAAAGTGCCGCTTGACGGCAATAAGAATAATTTATTTCAATAGGTAGACTACAAATTTCGCCTAGAATGTAGGTTAAAGGTTGATGGTTGATTTAAATTAGGTTATTGCGTAGGGCTGAAAATCATAGGCGAAATGTGACCGTTAATACATACACCTTAATATTTTATTTTGTATTATTATTCTGATTTTGATTTCTTATTTTTTATTTTCTGTGTCTATTTTTATTGCTTCTATTGTTCTAGAGAATTCTGCTTCATTCGGTGATCGTTATTTTGTTACGCACCTACTAAGTGATAAACAGTATAGCTAAATAAATCTTGTGGGCGGAGGCGCTCTCTGCTGAAACACAGGCTACAAGCCTAGCTCAGCAGCAGATGCTACAAATAATTGGCATATTGGTTTTTTGTAACTCCAATGTAACATAACTTGTTTTCGAGCAATAAATTATTATTATTATTATTACCTCTGCTTCTAGTGCCTCTGTCTGCCTTCGGGGAGTTACTAACGTGAATATATATGTATGTATGCACATCATGCATACATTCATGTGTATGTTATATCAATGTGAAATCTGTGTTTTCTTTTCACGATTAAACCTCAGAATCGATCGCAATGAAACTTGACAAAGATCTCGATAGGACTTCGGTCAAGAACACAAACTCTGTGGCCATGATGAAATGACGTACACGCGACGTCGCTAGCAATCATTAAACTATAAAAACTTGAAAATAATGAACCGCCATTTTCTACAATCGGTGCTGCGTACGTTAGGTTTCCCCTTATCAACATCAGCATCTTGTACAGTTTTTAATCGAAAACAACTTCTTGTTATGGGCTATGAGTAGAGTAGTATAGTTAAATCGCGTAGTTGGTGAATTACTAACTAGCGTATTATGAGTCGGCTGATTGATGTGGATATTTTGAGTCCTCTTGATAAGGGTCTAAAATCTCCGTACTTCGGGGTCCACAACATACTTGCAAGCCTGTACACTGTTTATTGACGGACTAAGCTCTGGCTCATTCCCTTTTAGTTTGGAATGTCAGATGGCAGTCTTGCCGTAGCGCGTCATATTCTATGGTTATACACACAAAACGTTTCGAAACGCGGCCCCGACCTAAGAAGAAGAAACTTAGCAGGCATTTTTTTTGGTCTATTTGCAAATATATACTAGTCTAAATACAAAAAATTACTAGAGTAGCATAGTTGAGCGTACGGCTCATTTCCAAGCTTGTTTATCATCACAATCGTTGCGATGTACACTATTCTTATCTCTAGGTTGACCTAGTTCTAGCTTCTCTTAGTATCTGTCGCTGACTGTTAGCTTTATCGGATTATACATATTTACCGATCTATCCAATGTAAATGACATTTTTTTGGGAAAAAAATTTACAAGTCAAAAATTTGGAAAGTTGGTTACATTTAGATCAATACAAATCATGTTTATTGTAAATCATAGGAATAAAATATGTTCACTGAATAATTAGTTCAGCTATGTTTCACCATTTGAGTATACAATATTAAGAAAGTTATTATTATTATTTTTATTATTAGATTATTCATTATGTTATTGATTTAGCTATCACATAAAATTAAATAAAGAATACAAAAATCACAAAGTCACTCGAAACAGAACCATAATTAATTAATTATCACACATTCATGTTATTATATATTATTAAGGAATCTCGTTTCCGAAGGGGTTTGTGGGAATTGATAATACTAGCAATACTAGCCAGCCTACTATATAAGTGGCAATACCTTTGTCGGCGTAATAATAGAATGATAAATGAATAGGACATACATTTATGACATTCGCTCACGACTTTCATAAACATCACAAAGTACGTATCAACCCCATACATTCATCATTGTATTCTACAATATCTAGGGGGCTGGCTAGTCCCGGCCTGGGGGTGACAGGTGACTTGTGTCACCCTGGCAGAAGCAGGCCACGGCGGTGGCGCGCGTGGCGCGCCTCCCCGTTTCCGGGGACGAGTTGGGGACTCTGTAGCCCCCACACCCGAGAAGAGGGCCAGATCGTGAGAGATGGCCCTGGGTCGGCCGGGGTGCGAGGGATATGCCTGTCAACCTCACCTTCGGCAACCAAAACGACCCACAGGCCGCGTGCATTTTGGTCGGTTCGAGTCCGACATAACCTCCTCCACCGGCTCCGGTGGGGAGGGATCCGTGGGGATTTTGCACACGTAAAAAAAAAAAGGGGGCTGGCTAGTCTTGCTTCAGAGAACACGTAAAGACGTCGATCACGGCTGCCACACGAACATCTGTGGCATTCGTTACGGGTAGTTGGAGCCGAAAAAAAAAACAACATCGTTTACCATAATCAATAATGCCCGGTGCAGACGTTATCTTATTTTTTTAGGATCGATAAACGAGGGGTGTTTTAAGTTTGACCTGTTTGATTATATATCTGTCTGTGACTGTATAGCTCCTAAATGGATAGACTGGGGAAGAACCCTACAGAACACCACGTGTTGTGTTCCCGGTGTTGAGTAAGGTAGCCAGAGCTCACTGGAGAGTTTTTGTGCTGTCAATGGGAAGACCAAAGGCTTGTCCTGATTTTGTGTTCTGCACTAAAGGCACATAAAATCTCTGCTCTAACAGGGTCGGCAGCACGGATGTAACTCCACTGGTGTGACCCGTGTGACACACGTTCATAGGTCACGATAACCACTTTCCATCAGGTGGGCCGTGTGCTTGTCTGCCACCTTAGTTGTATAAAATAAATATATATAAAAAAAGACATATTTAAAGCCATTTTTTTAAACATGCATATTATTTAACAGGAAGAAGAGGAAGCTCTTAACGCCGTGGGTTATGACGACATCGGTGGGTGCCGTAAGCAGCTCGCTCAGATCAAAGAGATGGTGGAGTTGCCTCTCCGCCACCCGTCGCTCTTCAAGGCTATTGGCGTGAAGCCGCCCCGCGGTATTCTCATGTACGGACCACCGGGAACTGGCAAGACCCTGATCGCTCGTGCTGTAGCTAACGAAACTGGTGAGTATATTTCTTCAGTGTCGTGTCGATCTAATTTCAACTCTCACATGTAAAAATACTGTCTCGTAATACAATTTTATAAAAATCAGATCGAGTCTCAATTTTGAAAAGATTTTTTTATTATTATTTAATTATCGGAATACGTATTTGACAACAAGAAAATAGACTTAATGTACCGCTAAAGCTACTGGAGTTTGAGTGCGACACATGCGATTCTCACTTCAGTACAAAACATTACAAATCTTATGAACGAAAAAAAGGAAAAATTATAATCATCGTAAACAAAACACCTACACAGATATAGTACGAGAATTGTGAAGTAAAAATATCTATATAAAAGACTAGTGGGCCGTTTAATTATAACGTAAACGCTATTGGGAGGCGGGGGTCCTTCCTTTGCTTATTGTAAATGACGTGGAGGGTGGGGGGGTCTGAATGGTGATTACGTCAGCAGTAGTTATTAGATAGGTCACTTTTTACGCATGGCAACTCGCGCATGCTTGAAAATGGAACGCATTATTGGGGATTCCCACAAATAATTAATGTGTAGGTACTCGCTTACAACCAAATAGGGAATTCTTTCATGTTTGGGGGCTGTGAAGCAAAACAGTTACCGTTGTTACACTTCCGTCAAGCTTATTTTCTAAAACATTTATCGAGTAGTACTAGAAATAATATTACACTACACTATAAAATCAATTGAAAAAACGGAATAAGGTCATTAAAAAAAAATGTATAAGGTAAAAATGTTTACTAGAGTATAATTTAAGAGCGTTGCTTACTTTTGCTGACGAGGAAAAAAATCTGTTTTCGTAATACTTGAATGCTCCCTAATTATTACAAGTCAGTATTAAACTATCAACGAAATGTAAATTTTTAACATTTCTCATATAAAATTTTAGCCACAATTCATTTTCCACACTTCCTAAATTAGAATAGGGTGGTTAAAACAACAGAAATAGAATCATAGGTCATTGACATTTGAGTTCGGCGTTAACGAATTCGAAGGGCAGTATTTTCGATTCATTATTGTACTAGTAGGATATCCAAATTCAATGTTTCTATGGTTCCATACCCAAGGGTAAAAACGGAACTCTTACTAAGACTCTTCTGTCCTCTGTCGTAAGTCTTGTGAACCGTGATAGTTAAACAGTTGAACATTTCACTGGTGATGTATTTATGTGGCCTCTATAACACAAACTATTGAAAACAGAGTCAAATAAATATTTAATGGGGATATTGTTGTATAGATGGTATGGAACACTTCGTGCGCGAGTCCTCGCTACTCGCGCTTTGCCGGTGTTTGATCTTGATTTGATTGATCTCTAAACACTCTAGAACTCGTCTCACAATTCTATACGTTAGCTAAGTTGACAAGAAAAGAACCGGGTAATAGAAAAGCTGCTTAATTGTCTAGTTGAAAGGAAGAAAGAAAAATGTTTATTAACAACCTCCATTTGACACAATTTATGTTTTAAACACTTATACATTTCACGTTAAAGGTTATAACTCAGCATAATGTTGTTATTTTCTTATCTTATTTTCATTGAATTACTACATACAGCAGAACGTAAGTCATTAGGTGGGTCCACCCAGAGCGAGGAGCCTCGCGAAGCATTGCCGTGTGAGGAAGCTTAATCTATGTAAACGTAAGAAACTGCTCGCTATGTGTGAAGACCTGTCTATTGGCGTAATAACCTAAAGAATATTGATCTCAAACTAAACAACAAGTTCTCCAACAGGTGCATTCTTCTTCCTGATCAACGGCCCAGAGATCATGTCGAAATTGGCTGGTGAATCCGAATCCAACTTGCGCAAGGCTTTCGAGGAGGCTGACAAGAACTCTCCCGCTATCATCTTCATCGACGAACTGGACGCCATCGCCCCTAAGAGAGAGAAGACCCACGGAGAAGTGGAGCGTCGTATCGTGTCGCAGCTGCTCACGCTCATGGATGGTATGTTTTTAATTTTGAGCGGTGTCTTAATAGCTTTTCTAAAATAAAGTAGCCCAAAGTTACGTCATATAATATCAGCTATCTACAGTCAAAATCGGCCCTGTCGTTTCGGAACAAACAAATAAAGAAAGACTGACAAAATGTTTTGAAATTGCGTTTTTGTGATTGGTATCATGTAGTCATATGCATTCATTACAAACTGTTATTTTAAGATTACAAACATACATACATGTGGGATCCCACCAAGATATCAAGGATCCAAGCCAACCTTACCTGTTAGACGGTAGACCTCCAGCATCGACGCTCTGTCACCGTCTTTCCTATAGGTGTTGGGAGATCAGATAGCAGTCACTACCATAATGCCTAGTTAAACCAAATCGAAAGCATGAATAAGGAAACACTGCCCATGGTCAGCGTGAAAGCCTCAGATGCAACTAGGCATATAACAAACTATAATCAGATGACATCCTAACACACAATGCTTTACTGACTATATTCTTCTTCCAAATTAGGCATGAAGAAGTCTTCCCACGTAATTGTGATGGCCGCTACGAACAGGCCCAACTCCATCGACCCCGCTCTGCGTCGTTTCGGCCGCTTCGACCGTGAGATCGATATTGGCATCCCCGACGCGACTGGACGTCTTGAGATCTTGCGTATACACACCAAGAACATGAAACTGGGCGACGATGTCGATCTAGAACAGGTATGGTATTTGATTTACAATAAAAACTCTTGCCAAATTTTATCGATGTTTTCAATAAATTTCGAACTAATTAATAAGTAAATTATTATTTCGCTTTAGCCATAACAATTTAGAAACTGTGTAGATATATATTGTATAATAATAATACATATTGTATATCTACATAATACAATATATGCCCACAGATAAAGCAAGATATTACTTTATGTGAGGGAAATCCCCTTAATGTTATTTTAATAATTTTAACTATGTACTTACAAACTCCATAGACACGGCGTACAAAATATTACTTTGGTACAAGTTGACATATACATACATTCCATATCATGCACACTTGAGTCCGAAGAATATTATGACATTAGTTTACTCACAAATAACGCTTATTTCATGCCGTTTAAATACTGTGTTTATTCAGTACATGGTCTAAAAAAATTATTTACACATACTAATATATTCTCACTAGTCTATAGAGAATATTATATGATACCTGTGTCCCATCACGAACATCAAGTATCAAGGCTGATATCTACTAACCAAGTTGGTATTACTTGTTATATACTTAGATCGCTGCAGAATCTCACGGTCACGTAGGCGCTGACTTGGCTTCTCTGTGCTCGGAGGCTGCACTGCAACAGATCCGTGAGAAGATGGATCTCATTGATTTAGAAGACGATCAAATCGACGCAGAGGTGCTGAACTCGCTCGCCGTTTCTATGGATAACTTCCGGGTATGTTATTTGTATTATGAATTCATATATCAACACTTCCTGCAAATGTAAAACATTACTGCATTATAAAGATGGCGATATAAGCAGCAACGGAAATTGTAATCGAGATTTCGAAGGTTCGAATATGGTCTCATGAGCTTCATACCATACCTACTTAGACAAGAAGTGTTTAGTTTAGATGAAAGGCTAACAATAATAAATCTATTATTTAAAAGGATAGTAATATTAATAGTGTAACTCAAAACCATTGAAGGAATTGGCTGAAAGATACAGATAGGACTTAAGGAGGTAGGACACGGCGGTATTTCCGCCCAATTGAGCAGTCCGACTGGGGCCCTACAGAATACCGCGGTTATAATAACTTCGTGTTGTGTTCCCAGCGGTGAGTAGGGTAGCCAGAGCTCACTGGAGAATTTGTACTGTCAGTGGGATGACTAAAGGCTTGTCTTGCTTTGTCCTCTACACTGACAGCACAGAGACTCTGTGCTTACAGGGTCGGCAGCGCGAGTGTAGCTTCTCTGGTGCTACACACGTCCATGGGCTATGGTAACCACTTTCCATCAGGTGGGCCGTGTGCTTGTCTGCCACCTAAGTGGTATAAAAAAAAAGTGGACATAGAAACATAGAAAACTATATCCTGATCTAAGTAATGGTTAATGTTATATTATTGTATTATATTCGTAACGATCGTGGACTCGAATATCTATATGAAACAAATCGTTCCCGAGGTACAGTAATAAAATTCTGTAGGTTAATAAAACGATTTCAAATGTAAATTCCACGCGATCCAAGTCGCAAATGGCGGGTTACGGCTAGTTTCTTGTGGCATAAATTTTTTTCCTCACTCAAGAATCTCGAGAATTTTACATGTTTTAAGAATTTACATATATAATTATACTTATTTGATTTTTTTAATAGTTTTTGAAGTTCAAAGAGTAGTGGCCTAGATGCTGTTCCTAGAATGGTGACCACAATGGAACTGTAGAAAGAAAAAAATGTAACATATTTGACTGATTAATGGTATACCCCACAGTACGCAATGACAAAATCGTCGCCATCTGCTCTGCGCGAGACCGTGGTCGAAGTGCCCAACGTGACGTGGGGCGACATCGGAGGCCTGCAGAACGTGAAGCGCGAGCTGCAGGAGCTGGTGCAGTACCCGGTGGAGCACCCCGACAAGTTCCTCAAGTTCGGCATGCAGCCGTCCCGCGGGGTGCTGTTCTATGGACCGCCTGGTTGCGGTATGTACACAGACATCGTACTATACATATAATAGGTTAAAATCTGAGCGTTAGGATGGATGGTGTAGGGATATGTGAGTCAAAACCGACTACAATATGTGATTCTTCAAGAAGGGCATTAGAAGGTTTCTACAGGGTTGGCAGCGCGAGTGTGACGCCCCTGGTGTTGCACGCGTCCATAGGCCACAGTGATAACTTTCTATCAAGTGAGCTTGTACTTCTACTTCTATCTGCCACTTATGTGACATTAAAAAGTGTATTTCTAGCTGCAAGTGCCAAAAAGGCCTAATAATTAAATCAGTTACAACCTATTCAGCTCTCCTAAAATGGTTTACTATAGGAGAAAAGTGATCTAGGAATCCATCCATCCATTTTGATAAAATGTTGCCTAAGTTGTTCTTTTTTTACGCACGGTCTTTTGATTGGTATGTGTTTTATCTGTATGTCAGATGTCAGTCTATATTTTTTTAATAATAGGTATGACGCGTCAGATTATCGTAACTCTCAAACTATCGAAATAATGCTGATAGCAGGGAGAAAAGGAACCTAACAAAATAGGAAATTAGAAAGAAAAAACCAACGCCTTAATCACTTATTGTATGTCAACAGGTAAGACCTTGTTAGCTAAGGCCATTGCTAACGAATGCCAAGCCAACTTCATCTCTGTGAAAGGCCCCGAGCTGCTCACTATGTGGTTCGGTGAGTCTGAGGCCAACGTTCGAGATATCTTCGACAAGGTATGTAAACTACTCGATTGTATTTTCACTTTTTTTACATCACTGTATTTATCGTGTGATTTAGTGATTATCATTCCAACAACAGAACGCGTATCGCGTGGAGAATGTGCGTAGTGTAGCATTGAAACCCATCAACGAATGGCCAAAAGTTTTTTTTTTTATACCACTTGGTTGGCACACAAGCACAGAGTTTCTGTGCCGTCAGTGTAGAAGAAAAAGCAGGACAAGCCTTTAGTCTTCCCACTGACAGCACAAATTCTCCAGTCCAATTTGGTCCGTGAGTGAAAATTGTATGTGGCAGATCCCTCTTCTGAACTCGGCATTTGGCTTCCGAAAAGCAGATGTAAATCTGCGGTCACCGATGCTCTTAAGTTGCGTCTGTATACTTGGGTTCAATAAAGCGGCCTGCTTTTCATTAAAGTTCAGTTAAACTATTTTTCTTTTCATCACTTAAGGCCGGTGCTGACTGATGGAACAGCACAGCAAATAAATACAAAGTAAATATTCTATAACATTCTAATACACCGCTAAGGATTTAACATGTTTTGAATAGAAATGACCTTAACTACTACCTGAAAATGAATTTAAATTTTAATGATGAACGTGTGCGCCATAGTTGTTTTCATACCTGCGATGACGTTATCATTAAAATTTTAAATTTATTTTGATGGATATTGAGTTTATTTATGTCCCCAGGCCCGGTCAGCATCGCCGTGCGTGTTGTTCTTCGACGAGCTGGACTCGATTGCGAAGTCACGCGGCGGGTCCGTGTCGGACGCGGGCGGCGCCGCCGACCGGGTCATCAACCAGATCCTCACTGAGATGGACGGCATGGGAGCCAAGAAGAACGTCTTCATCATCGGTATGTACAAAACTTCCTATATCTTCCAGTTACGTGTAAAGTATGATAATATGGCATATTTAAAATGGCTTATTTAGATGCCTTCCGCCGGAGACGGTGGGGTAGATATTATGACGTCACTCCTAACTTAATCGAGGCACTAACTCATAGAACTCAAAATATCATTCTGTCTTGACTATCATCATCTTAGCGTTGGTCACAGTGGCATCCAACGATCCGTTGAGTTGAGACTCAGGGCCCGCTAACTCTTTCTTCTTTTAATTTGGTTTTTGAACATACAAATTTTCATGAAGTAATAAAGTTCTTGCACTCACTACAATGGGGAATATAATGTTATCCTGATTCATCTATAAACTTGTATCGTTTTAAAACATTTAACTAAATATTGCACTGTTCGTAGGAGCGACAAATCGTCCCGACATCATCGACCCCGCGATCCTGCGACCGGGCCGCCTGGACCAGCTGATCTACATCCCGCTGCCCGACGAGAAGTCGCGCGAGGCTATCCTACGCGCCAACCTCCGCAAGTCGCCCATCGCCAAGGATGTTGATCTATCTTACATTGCTAAGGTAACATTTAATTTTGTACCTTTTGTAGGACGTAGGATACGACGGTATTTCTGTCCAATTGACCAGAAATCCGACTGGGGAAGTACCACCACCGCCCTACAGAATATCGCGGCTTTAATAACTTCGTGTTGTGTTCCCAGCGGTGAGTAGGGTAGACAGAGCTCACTGGAGAATTTGTGCTGTCAGTGGGAAGACTAAACGCTTGTCCTGCTTTGTCTTGTACAATGACGAGTACTACAGTACTACATTCTTTCATCGCACCTCTCGCTATAGGCAGGGAATTCATCCTCACACATTGCTAACTGAGACGGTGCGCACTGTGCGGTATGAAAGAAACTTCATCCCACGCACACTTAAGATGTGGAATGACTTCCCTGCTGCGGTTTTCCCAAGCACCTACAATATGGGGTTCTTCAAGAGGGGCATCAGAAGGTTTCTTCATGGTCGGTAGCGCGAGTGCAACACCCCTGGTGTTGCATACGTCCATAGGCCACGGTAACCACTTTCCATCAGGTGGGCCGTGTGCTTGTCTGCCACCTAAGTGGTATAAAAAAAAAATGACGGCACAGAAACTCTGTGCTTACAGGGTCGGCAGCACGAGCATGACTTACACTCAAAAGGGTTCAGTAGACAAAATCCTTAAATCGGTCTTTTTTTTTTTTACGTGCGCAAAATCCCCTCGGATACCTCCACACCGGAGCCGGTGGAGGAGGTTATGTCGGACTCGAACCGACTAAAACGCACGCCGCCTGTGGGTCGCTTTGGTTGCCGAAGGTGAGATTGACAGGCATATCCCTCGCACCCCGGCCGACCCAGGGCCATCTTTCACGATCTGGCCCTCTTCTCGGGTGTGGGGACTACAGAGTCCCTAACTCGACCCCGGAAACAGGGAGGCGCGCCACACGCGCCACCGCCGCGGCCTGCTTCTGCCAGGGTGACAGGCGGCGGCGCGGGCAGCTTGTCTTGCGATCCTTCGTCGCTCCCGCAAATCGGTCTAATTTGTCGTGCACCATACGACTCTTAGGAAAACCGGCAGGCATCGAGTTAGTTATACTCTCGCCACGGGTACCACCTATAGTATTAGTTCTGTAGTATTTAGCCTTCTGTCCAACACGCAACCTTCTAAGTGACGACTATCAGAATAATGACTACCGAATCCACCTCCCATATGTCAACAACCTCAAGAGCTAAATCCAGATACTTTATCTTTCTTAGCTTTCACGAGATTCTTGTCATGTATACATACATATAATCACGTCTTTATCCCCGGAGGGTTAGGTAAGGTGAATTAACATCCACATTTCACCAATAAATGTATTCGGTTCCACGTAATAGGGGGTGAGCCTATTGCCGTATTTCGGGCACTATAGTTGACCGAGCCATGCATCTGAGGCTGGACTGTATATATCTGTCTGGTGTTGGAACAGCCCTATTCCTTAGTCGCCTTGTACGATACCGCATGGGAAGAGATGGGGTGGTCCAAATTCTACTTTGCCGGGAACCACGCGGCTTCTTGTCATGTATTATGGTGACTATGCTTATTGCCGTCTATGGACAGTAAACTGTATATTTTCACTCCAATATAAGCAATATTTAGCAGATATTGTATATGAGAAACTGATTGCAGGTGACGCAAGGGTTCAGCGGCGCGGACCTGACGGAGATCTGCCAGCGCGCGTGCAAGCTGGCCATCCGCCAGGCCATCGAGGCGGAGATCCAGCGCGAGCGCGCCCGCCAGCAGCAGCCCGCCGCCGCCGTCATGGACGTGAGTACTTACCCTGCGGGGTGTGCAGAAACAAACCTCAGAGACCATATGCCGGATCAACCAATAAAAGGACCTGATCAACCAATGATGCGAGCCCCTGTGCTTCAAGCTATGTACTACCGTATCACCCAAGTCGTCTTGTCATAGCGTGTTTATCTGTCTCGCTCGCACTCATTATCTACTTACCCCTCGTTTAATCCAAAAAGCAAGTTGTAAACTGGTTTGAAGACTTGTAGAAGACTAGTCAAAATACAATACTCGTTTTATACATGTACTAGCTTTTGCCCGCGACTTTGTCCGCGTTACGTTCAGAATATATTAAGATATCTTCACTTCTATAACTGAAACTTAATATATGTTATACCTATTTTTGTATATTCATATTGTGGCGAAAGATTTTTTAGAGTGATTGACTAATACTGAATTACTTATTATTGATTTCAGACTAAATTTCTAACTGTCAAATTTTTAACTATACTTATCCATAGACCAAATTACTTCTTTTCTGTTTTTGTTATGCCGAGTCAGATGCATTTTGGTTACACCACTTTTATAGTGACTTGTATTCTCTTTGAAGTTTTATATCACGTCATACGGGAACGCGGTCCAACAGGATGAAAGTATCCTATGTTCGTCTCGCTAGTCCTCAACTACATCCCCACCAATTTTCAACCGAATCGGTACAGCCGTTCATGAGTTATAAGTAATGTTACTAACACGACTTTCTTTTATATATATAGAAGATTGAGACTGTCCCAGATACTTTTTCGTTCACATAGCATGTATAGCCAATAAGTTGTAAACAAGTTTAAAACACATTTGCGTTCACACTGTAGCCTGTGACATATGTCAACTTGTCAAATACATGTTTTATACTTAGGTGTAAACGAGGGGTACTACATAATAATGTGCGTTGTAACGATTATGGCCGGTTAACCCTGCTAACGACCGTTTTACAGTTAGATCTATGATTGGTTGATTGGCGCACCTCTGTCGTCGCATCCCGCGGTCACAGTAAGTCCGTATATTGTCAGTAAGTTTGGCGCCCACTGTACCAATGGTGTGTTCAGATGGACGAGGAGGACCCGGTGCCGGAGATCAGCCGCGCGCACTTCGAGGAGGCCATGAAGTTCGCGCGCCGCTCCGTGTCCGACAACGACATCCGCAAGTACGAGATGTTCGCGCAGACGCTGCAGCAGAGCCGCGGCTTCGGCACCAACTTCAGGTATCGACACGAACCTACCGCTGTACACCCTAGTCATTATAATTAGCCAACACTCTATAAATAGACCAACAGGCGAATAGTTCGAGCACATGAACATTACTGTCGACTTGTGCTCGACATCGTGACATCATCAAATTTACAGCATGCGAAGTTGAGTCTTTTCGAAACGTGTCCGTAGCACCGTAAGCCATAACGGCTGCCAAAGATGTTCGTATGACAACCGGGACTGACAGCTTAACCTCTCCGAGGCACTGGGTCTGGATGTGCTAATAATGGTCACCCGTCTTGAGATTCACCTGGCTAGAAATACTTGATGTTGCAATGTATTAACTTTGGACTTGTAGAACTTCATACTAGGTATTTCTTCTTCATACTAGCCTCATAGCCCAGTGTCATTCAAATCTTACACTTTGAAGCCCAGGTATATCTGGAATGTGTTATGAATGGATCTATGTATAGTTGAGTGACGCGTGTAATGTGCCCCGTGGCTGGTGTGCAGGTTCCCGGCGTCGGGCGGCGCGGCGGGCGGCACCGGCACGTCGGGCGGCGACCAGCCCACGTTCCAGGAGGAGGGCGGCGACGACGACCTCTACAGCTAAGCGCCCACGCCCCGGCGAGCACTACTACTTAAGATTACTGGTCCACTCGTTACGACCCTGATTCTCTATCACCACGCCAAATATAACCTCTTGATCTGCCCCTTAATCTGTGTTTTACCTGCAGTGTATATAAGCTCATCCATTTTACGATCGTTTATCGATTAGGGGTGAGCGTTAATCAAAAAAATATGTCTAATAGTCTAGAAAATTTGAAATGGATCGCTCTCGCGTAAGCGTACGGCCGCAGACGACACAGCCGGAGTGTTTGGCGTGGTCACGGGGGGCGCCGGGGGCGGTGGCGAGGCCACCGAACGGTTCTAGCTCGCGGCCTCTCTAGAGAGAGACAATATAAAAAATTAGAAAATCGGCACGCGCTCTAGCGCGCCGTGGTCGACTAAATTTCTAACAATCTAAGGCAATGTAAATGTATTTATTTTATAATTGAATCATTCAATACCATTCGTTTCTGTTCCGATTTGCTTATGTTTAGTTGTAATTGAATAAATAATGTTCGTGTAATGTACGCTCGCCTCGCGAGCACGTAAAATCATATGATAGAGTAATTGTTAACTTTACTGTATTTGCCGGATTCAGTGCGTAGGCCGCGCCGCCGGCCGTACACGATATTACAGTGGTTTTTTAATAAAAAGATTTTTATAGACTACACACATGCCTTTATTTCTTGAACCTCGATAATAAACATCCTCGTATCACGATATCCATACATACCTACTTTAATAAACGTCATCATGCGTCTTTTCCAATGTTTTATTTAAACATTCCTTTTATTAATATCTTACTGCTTAGAAACTAAAATGCTTAAAAACCGCAGTTGAAACACTAGTTTTTCAACTCTCTCAACCGCGTCCAAAGAATAACCTGTACGATTTTATATCACACAAAACTAATGTGTTAGTATAATAAATTTAAATTATTTTTATTAAGTTTCGTTGTCCCCATAGAATGGGGACAACAGGAATAGACGAATTAACCCCCGATTATAAAAACCACGATATTAATAGTTGATATAAATGCAAGTAAGTGTGAGCGATTATATGCGATTCGGTAATTTATCGAATACTTACGAATATATTCGATCCAGCACTATTGATGTCAAAATATTTAATGTCGGAACGTTTTCCTTGCAAATAATCGAATCGCAAATTATCGATGAAGCTTAGTTACTTTTACGTCGACTATTATAGTTGTGTTGTTTACCTTATTTTTATATTTAAGAATGTGTAAAATAATAATAGTGTAAAGCTCGCCGGGATATTTACTATGTTTATTATTGCTGAGCAACCGATATTTCGGCACAGCTGCAGTAAATTTTATGAAAACCCGGATGTTCTAAGGGAAAACTGTCTATAGGCATGCTATTGTGAAAGTTTTTTTTTAAAGAAGTGACGATAGTTTTTATAGAGAACTTCTTTAAAATATTCGTGACCTAATCTGTCACTCCTTTCATGTATGGTAGGTACGCAGGATGTCGTTCGACCTTATAATCCAGGCTCTTAGGTGAAGACGTGCGTCTAGGTGGCATGATCCGCTCCTTGTAACCGTTCTTCCGTAGAACGCCTTTTAAATGTACTATTTCAGCATCCAAGTGGTCCTGGACGCATAGGTTATATGCGCGGTCGGCAAGTTACGTCACTACGGAGTTTAGTTGACGCGGATGGTGATGCGAGTTGGCGTGCAGGTATCGGTCAGTGTGAGTGGGCTTCCTGTAAACCGTGTGACCAAGAGACCCATCTTCCCGGACTTTGACCTTAACGTCAAGAAACGCTATGCTTTCCCTTTCCATCTCATAGGTGAATTGGATCTTCCTATGAATACTCTTAAAACGTACCAGGTACACTTTTACAGCACTCGTCACCCTCCAGTCCAGTATACAAAAGATATCATCGACATACCTCTTCCACACTTTGACATTCATGGTCACTTATTTGGAAGAGACAATGGGTAACAAACCCGCGTGTGATTGGAGCACGCGTTTCTCCAATTGAACACAGACTTGGAAAGGGTGTACCTGTATTCCAGAACTACCTCTTAAGATAAACCGTGATTCAGAGCTGAAACCTGGAGGACAAGGTTAAGTTGGTTAGGTCAAAGAAACTTGGAGTGCTCAACAGGGCAACGCAGTACTTCACTGCGGGGCAGCGACGCGTTGTGCGTGTTCTACCGCCTATACAATGGTTTGTATTCGGATGAATTTTATTGTTTTGACATGATACGAGCCATAGGCAGGGATTTCATCCTCACACATTGCGATCGGAAACGGTGCCGATTCTGGAAGGGATAGAGAAGGTATCTTCAGGGTCTGCAGCACGAGGGTAATTCGCCTTGAAATTCGGTAATGTTGCATCCTATTGCACACGGAAATAAGTGACCATTGTGATAATTTTTTAATCAGATCAGTCAGTCTAGCAAGATAAATAAAAGCTTAATACCAATTTCATTGTCTAACTCATTGAATGAACAATCTTATTTCTAGAATTGAAATTTCTTCATCTCAGGTGCGGTCCCTATTATACGTTTGAAAGTAGCTGCCGAACTCCTAGCAAAAGTATAGATATCTTGTGATAAATATGTCTGGGCCGTAGAAGTATCGCCTAATTGAGTAGCTAGATTTCAAAACCGACCATGTCCAACTTTTCAAATTTTAACAACTTCTTATGTCGTTGGATAGACAGTCAAAACATATTCAACTGAATGTTATCAAAAGCGGCCAAGTCCTAATAGATTTCATTCAAAACAGCTTTGAAAAGTGTGTTTTATTTCAAAGCAAGTCAAATCCGCGGCTAACTTCATATCAAAATGCGCCAAGTCACCGTGAGCCAATCAGAGCGTTTCTTTGTTCCAAGATGGACGCCAGTAGCATCATACTTGTTGTGTTGTTAACTGTGCTGTGTCGTTGAATTTTATCAAATTTGTTAAGAAAATTATAAAATTACAATGGAAAAAATACCGATTGTTCTTCCAGATAAAGCAAGGAAACGTGTGATACCAAAAGATTCTACAAAACGTGAGAAACTCAAACAAAAACGGTAAGTTTCTGCAGCCATTCTTAGTCATAAGTACATTCTCATCCAGAGCCGAACTTAGGTAGGTTACGACTGAATCATAAACATAATGTGATAAAATAATGCATGTACCTTATAAGACATTATTTTATAACACATCACATTTACAAATATTTTAGGTGAGGGACAGCTAATGTTCATGATTACCTATTTGCAAATTTGTAATTTAGTACACTTTTTTTTATACGACAAAGCACACGGCCCACCTGATGGTAAGCGGTTACCGTGGCCTATGAACTTGTGCAATACCAGGGGTATCACACTCGTGCTGCCGACCCTGTAAGAACCTTCTAATGCCCTTCTTGCATTTTTGTTTTGCACTTTAGTACGTACTTAGCTAATACTGTTTGTTTGCTTTCAGATACTCGGCGAATTGTCTGCCAACAAAACCAACGTGCAGGCACAACAATAAGCAGGTATATCAGTGTCAGAACCTGACGTCCAATGACATTTTTCATTTTCACGCCAACTTCTACAAAACAAAGAATAAGGTTGATCAAGACAACTTTATTATACAGTACACCAAAACAGCTAATATAAAAAGGAGACGCCCAACTAACACAGTGGAACAAACAAACAAATGTAAAAATATGTCTGTGCAGTACTTTATACGAAAGCACAGATCGAGGGAGAGCGTTCAAATTTGCCGGCAAGCATATCTTGCCATATTGAGAATAAAGCCTAGTCGTCTTAAAGGGGTGCTCAAACGACACTGGGAGTCCGGCTGTATAGCCAAAGAAAGACGAGGTGGTAATCGCAAAGAATTTGAGTTCAGGTCAAGAAAAGAAGCAGTCATAAAATTCGTGCAGAAATTTAAACCTCTTGAGCAGCATTATACTCGAGAAAAGATAAGGCAGCGCATCTACTTAGATCCTTCTCTAAATATTTCAAAGATGTTCAAGATGTACAATGATCAAGCTGGGCCTGGAATGAGTGTCACGGAATCGTTTTTCCGAAAAGTTTTCTGCACTAATTTTAATATTGGATTTGGAACACCACGAAAAGATGTTTGTTCAACATGCCTGCAATTATTGGAGCAAATAAAGCACGAAAAATCTACGACAAAAAAGCAAAAATTAATGGTCGAACTTCGAATTCACAAATTAAGAGCTAAGGCGTTTTTTCAAAAACTTCGAGAGCAAAGAGATGACATGGTAACAATCAGTTTTGATTGCCAGAAAAATTTACCTTTGCCGAAAGTACCAGACCAGTCCACGTATTACTCCAGACAGCTTTATCTGTACAACTTCACGGCAGTAATCGGATCGTCCCATTCAAAACTAACAAAAGAAAATGTCAAATCGTATGTTTGGACCGAAGATGTCACTGCCAAGTCTGCAAATGAAATATGCAGTGCACTGGTCCACTGTCTTAATACAATTGATATTTCGGGTATAAATACGATTCGCTTAATGGCTGACGGATGTGGAGGTCAGAATAAAAACACATTTCTGATAAGCATGGCAAGTAAATGGCTTTCAGAGGCGCCGCAGACATTGAAAACGATGGAAATAATATTTCCAGTTACGGGTCACTCGTTTTTGCCAGCTGACCGAGTTTTTGCCTTGACAGAAGTAAAAATACGAAAAAAAGAAAACATAGTCGACCCCAAAGAATACCTAGATATAATAGAAGAATTTGCAACCATTTATAAATTAGGAACAGAAGTACCTATCTATGATTTTCGTTCCGCTGTGGGAGAAACAATAAAGACCGCTAGCAACTGGCATTTTCAAGTTAGTAAAATTAAAAGAGTTATTTTGAGGAGAGGAAAAACGACACGCAAGATATTGGCGAGAGGAGAAATTTCATACCAGTCTGACACAGGAGTGCCCAAATCCGTACTACGTCCCAAAAAATATTTTAGTGATATGATCCCAGAAAGAATTCAGTTAGGTATAGCCGTTAATGAGTTGAAACTGCGAGATGTTCAAAATTTACTGACCAAACATTATGGCCCAGAGTGGGCTGATTTGGAAGAGCTAGAGTTTTATAAAAATGTTCTCGCAACCGATCACCGATACCTTCGCACTCAAGAGAATGACGAATGTTGTGAACTTGAAATTGAAGAAATGTTAAATTTTGTTTGATATGATTTTTCTTCATTTTCTTATACCTTTATAATGCATGTTACAGTCCACTAAATACCACTAATACAAATATTAGATACACTTTTTCAATGTCTAGTTCAAAACATTCGTCAATAATAAAAACATCTCGGCATTCTGTAATTTGATTAAGTCCTACTTACTATTACTTTGATTATAAGATTATTAAAATAATAAAAATAAATATATAAAAAAACATTTACAAAGATGGTTATTATTTTTATTTTCTACATTCCAGTTATGTGAAATAATCTCCCTTTTATACATTAACCTTAATCCCTTAGTCCGGCCCTTTACTAAATCATTTTATCAAACTAAACCAAATCCAATACATGTTTTTTTCAAAATTAGCCAAATCCATTGGACTTGGCTTATTTTGTTACAAAGGTAACAAATCCAATCAAAATTTTAATATTTTAGACAAATCGTTGCGTTTACATAAGTCAAATGTTAGACAAGGATAAAGTATAAATAATAAAGATCCCTATCCAAGTAACATGTGGCAACATTATTGAGCTGACAATAAAAAATTAAAAAAAGAGATTTTGTGGCAAATCAACTTGTTTGGACTTGGTCGATTTTGAAATCTAGCTACTCAATTGTAACCGAATGTTAGAATTTGTTAATGATAATTCGTTCTCCGATATTAAATTTTTGATGATCTGACACATGAGTTCATTAGAACCACAATTGCATAAACCTAATTCATGATCAGAATATTGAACAGCTATATCTTTTGTGCTTGAAGGCACGGATGGTGGAGACGGAAAGGTTGCTTCGAGGCCTTTTGCTTTTTTTACTAAAGTTTTCAGTTTCATAACAGAACAGGTTTCATAGTTTAGTAATTCGGATGCGTCGTAACAAGAGGTTTTTGTCATATAAACAGGTAAATTCTCAGATAGTTGCTTCTTGCTGATTTTGGAGCAATTACATTTTTTGGGTTCGATATATTTCATGTAACTATCCCATTTAGTTCCTCTCTCGTGCTCTAATTCAGCTTGTCGAGTTAAAGGCTTAATATCAACTGGCATGAGTTTTGTGGAATGAGTGGCATGTTGTAAATTATTTTTGATCTTTGGGCCTTGAGATTTATAACTAGACACCGAAGAGCCACGACTGCAACCGAAGCAATGAGGAATTTTACAATTAGTACAATTGATGGAAAGGTTTCTTGAGTTAGGAACTTCAGGTTGTAGTATTTGGAGCAAAGAACTTCGTTGTTTTAAATCTAACAACTGTTGCGACGCTGAATATTTAACTGGAACATCATCCTCGTAATTATGGTTGTCTCCAAATTCTGGCATATCTATAAATCTGTTGAAATCATTACCTTTTTCTCGAAGTTTTGAATCGATATCTTGGTTGAAATTTAGTGTATAAGAGTTCTCACAGAATGGATATCTTTTTATGTTAGGAAATTGTTTCGTATCCACATATTTCTTTGTTGATTCCTGTAGTTGTTTATTAAACTGTAATTTACTCATATTGACTCTCAGATTGAACAATGTTTATTATAATATTGTGGTATTGTTAATATAATTTTGTATTGGTTATATTTAAGTAAAATTGCGGTAAGTAGGTATATAATTTTAGATATTTGTATGATCTGAAAGACTGTTACTTTATTTTGGTAGCGTTTTATCCTCTTGTTAATTTATCAATTAATTTAATTTATACAAACCTTTTATTTTTATTTCATAAATGAGGAGCAGGCGAACAAATCCAGACTTGTCCCATAAACCATTTTTTACAGGATGGATAAAAAACTGATACAAGCAGATGCAGACCAGTCAGATTTTTGATTTTCAGTACACGTAAGCTCTATAAATGTTCGAACATATTTCCGTTTACTGTTTATCAAAAAGCTGAATGGTTTTTTTTTTTTTAATTTTTTTGTTATGGACAAGTCTGGTTTTGTTTGAAAGTTTGGACAACTCTGGTTTTGACTGAAAACTCAATGGACATGTCTGCTTTTGAAATGAAATCAATTGTTTTTTATATCAAAGTTTAATCAACAAAATAAACATAATTAAACAAAATCTTGCTGGTCGGGCTCACAACAATCACATTCCTCGAAATCGACGTCAGCATCATTGGCGTTATTTTCTGTGCCTGTATTACCAGCTGGTGTTTCACTGAAAATAATGGTATTAAACCATTCAAGATCAGGATTTTCTGACCATTGGTCTCCAAACTGCTTGATTAAAATTTGCTCCACATCCTTCTTCTTCTGTTGCTTAATTTCATTTACAGCTGGAAGTCTTCGAAGAAGCGACGGGTGGTTTTGTGATGATTTTAACAAAGATACTGTGGTGAGTTCGTCTTCAGAAGTGTTATAAAAATTTGAGACTTTTACGCCACAGTGTATATGAGTTAAACTAGACTCAGCTCGACTCTCGTTTCTTCCTCTAAGACTACGTGCTCTACCACGTCCTCTGCCTCTGCCACGACGTTGGTGTATTCGTCCCCTGGTTGGCACCGTAAAACCCTGAGGTCTAGTTGACGAGTCGCGTGTATTTTGTGAATCAGCCAAACTTGATCTTCTATCTATTATTATTCGTTTTGCATCTCTGATATTGTCCACCTTTTTATAATAGGTTTCCAGTTGTTTAAAATCATAAAGGTTCCAATCTTCAGTCAACTTATGTACTTTACCATGTTTAGTATAAACCTCTTTATATGTGCCTGGGTTCAATATGAACGGTTTTTTTCTTAGGTCTTTTTCAACTCTGCCAAAAACCCTGTCGGCGGGCAAAAAGCTATGACCACGTACGGGAAACGTTAAAATGATTCTAGCCACATTTGTCGGAGCGTAATTTTTTAGCCAGAAGAGCAACATGTGCACCACATGCGAGTTTTTGTTTTGCCCTCCGCATCCATCGGCAAAAAGGCGCAACACTTCAACTCCCGACAAATCAGCAGAAATCAGGTACGTTAAAAGGGCAGATGCTATTTCTGCTGATCCTTTTTTAGCTTGATCTTCAGTCCAAATATAAAAATGAGGATCTTTTGTAGGCATGTCTGTAACACAAAATGCATACAGTCCAATTTGCCTTAAATAAAAAGATTCTTGAATGGGAGTCTTTGGGAGGCATTGAATTTGCTGGAGGTCGAAGCAGATTGTCAAAGAGTTTTCTGGGTTTAATTTAGCTAGTTCAAAAAACCGTTTTGCTCTTATTTTGTGTACACGAAGCTGTACTTTTAAGGATTGCAGTTCTTCGGGATTATTTTCAATTTTTTGCTTGTTTTTCAGCAGTTCGCAAGTGCTGCAAACATCGCACGATGGAGATGAGAATCCAATATTAAAATCATTTTCGAAGACTCTTCGAAACATCGTTTCGGTAACTTTCATCTCATCACCAACAGCTGCATTGTACAATCCCCACAGTTTTCTAATGTTTAACTCATAGGATAGGTAAACTCGCTTCGACTTTCTTCTATTATAATGCGATTCCTTAGCTGGCAACGCAGCCAGAAATCTTTTGACACTCTCTTTCTTTTCTATGCTTTTAAGACTTTTTCGATCTCCACCTCGGTTATCATGTGGCGTTTTCCCTTCAAAGATTTTGCTTGCAATGGTATTGACTCTGTTCTTACCTAAACCAAGAGCAGCTAAGAAAAATTTCTTGCAAACTTTAACCATACGTTTTGAATCTCTTAAAAAAAAATAAGTAACATAGTATTTATTTTTCTGAGGTTTCCTAGATGCGGCCCTCGACCGCTCTCTTTCGATTGGACACGGTGATATAAATCTCACTAAGTGTATATCTTGCTCATTTTTGCTAATTTTCTCATATAACAACTTGCGGTTGTATACTATTTCGTTGATAGTTAAAGTTTGGCATTTGAATTTGCCCTTGTTATGATCACATACACATTCAAAGTTCAAAGCAAGAGGGTCATTATCTGCGTACCTAAAACAAAATTAAATACGATTTAATTTGAAAACCTAACCTCGAAATTACAATGTTACACATAATGAAATAATACTAATACTTTGTATTCTTGTTAATTAAAGAAACTCGTGCATTTCTTTTTCTTTTACGTGTACCATCATTGATATCAGCAACAGTAGATTCGTTTTCGTCCATTTTTAATACAAAACTTTCGCAAAACTTCAGTTGAAAACTTTTAACAAGTAATCTGTACAGCTGATTTAATCTTTTTTTTTGTAAATAAATTGCCATAATTAAATAAGTGTTTCCGCATAAAAAAAGTTGACTAATTTTATTGGACAAGTTTTGTTTAGTTTGAAAATCCATTGATAAGAAAAAACTACTATCATTTTTGTCCGGTTTTGATTGAAAACCGAAACATAGCTCATTTTTGGTTAGATTAAATAGGACAAGTCTGTTTCTGTACGAAAAACCAAATGTCGAAGACGTTTTTCTATAGGAAAGAGTCAGAATTGATTGAAAATCTTTTGGAACTATATAGGTGTTTACTTTTAGATGTTATAAAATTCAAAAAAAAAAAATCTGATTGAATGGACAAGTCTGGATTTGTTCGCCTGCTCCTCAAATAGATACCTTTTTCTTTTTATGAAACCACAGATTAATAAGAGAATGTAAGTTATAGAAATCTATTTAACGTATAATAAGGTTAAGAGTGCCCCCTAAAATTCAACCACACTCCCTGATCGACCACCTGAATCTCGTGGGGGGCTCTGGTAAAATTTCTTGAAAAACTTGACATTGGCGTCTCGCCTTTAATAATTTTATAAACTGCTACGGGACGTTGGCGGAATTGATAATAAAAGCAGAGAGCCGTTAATCAAGAATTGAATTGAAGGTTAAGAGTATGTCCCTTAGTTATTCCTTCGACTTCACTCGTTTATCAAAATTAATTTAATGAATCAGTGTTTGTCCTACTTTTTTTCACATTCTGCAGAAACCTGAAGAAACTAACGAATGTTACTCGAGGAAAGTGGAGATGACGTCTGATAAGTTGAAGAGAATAACATGTTGCCGATGAATAATATAAACACAATTTACAAATTATTGTATAATATATATTATAATAAAACACTATATAAAACTAGTATGTAATAACAATAAAAAAATACTAATATGAAAACCTATACCTAGGTACTGTTAATCTAATGTACAATCTGGTCTCTTGAATATTTCTTTAACTTCTGGTGCTTGTTTTATCAGTTGCAATAAAGATTGGGCTCGGTCTTTTATGAAAATTTTCCGATCTTTACGCAAGTATGATTCTGATAGGGAACCGTCACCTGCAAGAAACCGGTCATGCGTAGTTTTCGGCAGCATTCTCATAAATTTCATTAAAGAATCTTCTGAGAAGCAGGTGCACAAATACTCAAATTCGTGGTCTGAACATTGGGTAGCTATATCTCTAGTTTTAGATGGTATTTTTGGTAAAGGTGGAGGAGGATCTTTCTTGCCCCTCGCTGTTTTGACCAGGTTCTTTAGTGTTGCAACCGAACAGGTTTTATAGTTCAATAATTGAGGTTCATCGTAGTTAGACATTTTTCTCATATAGGCTGGTAAATGCTCAAACAAATGCTTCTTCGCTATTTTTGAACAGTCACACTTTTTACTTTGAACGAATTTCATGTACCCCTCCCACTTCGGTTCTCTTTCGTGGTATAATTCTGCTTCTCGTGTTGAAATTTTATTACCTGAAGGTATGCATGGCAATGAAGGCTGTGTTTTAGATTGAATTTTGGATTGTTTATTTGTATCAGGCTTTGTAGTTGGAGTATCAATTCGGTCACAATCAAAGCAATGTGCTATTTGGCAACCGGAACATATGAAATTAACTTTTTGTATATTTGCTATCTCTTGCTCTAATACTTGTAGTAAAGAGCTTTCTAATTTCAAGTCCCGCACTTGTTGAGAAGGCGTATACTGCATAGGTACAGTGAAACCATAATTCTTTTCATCTTTAAAATCAGCTGCATTCAAAATGTCGCCATGGATGTAATTTTTAATTCTGTCTGTAAACTGTTCGAAGTTATCGCAGGCTGCGTATATGCACCGTTTATTAATGACTATAACCGGTAACTGGGATGCACTGGATGTGCAATGTTTTGGACAGAATTCTTGAGCTACATTTGGTTTGTCATTTTTGTCACAGAAAAGATAAAAAGGATGCGGTTTTGGTATCGGTGTGTGGAATGTTTCGTAGTCCAGTTCAATAATACTACAAGCACTTGGTTGCTTGAGAGCCTCATTAAGTTGTAGTAACATTAACGTTTCAATGTTTATGAAAAATTCCGCTTGTTGCGGTATCATCTTCAGACAATAAGACACAAACATCTGAAAAGTTTTCACAACATGACATACCTTTTTCTGCCATATTTTAGTAAATTCCTTTTGTTTCTTCTCTTTTTCTTTTGCGAGATGAATCTCAAAGTCTTTGATCGCTAAATTTTGAGCTAAAGTTTTAGTTCTTTTGGCATGCATAGATTTAGTCGCTTCCATTTCCGCCAAACATTCTTGACGCTCTTTTAACGCAACATAGATCTGACATGCTAAATTTTGGCATTCTAAGTAATTTCTCAATTTCTCGATAGCTACATGTTTTTCAAGATTTACATCATGCAAGCTATCACCGAACCTTGCGCGAGCTGTTTCTAATTTCTGTATAAAATTTTGTTTAAGTCTTTCTTTCTCTTCATTAAGTTTTTTGGTGTATCTCTCAGTTAGCATGATTGCTTGCTCTCTTAAGAGATATTCGTATCTTGACTGCATTTTTTGGAAAGTTTCTTCTCGAAAATTTTTAATCGTATTTATAGCTGCATCGAACAGCAACTCTTGCAATTTGTTTATAGACGTAGTGTATAAGGCATTAAATTCAGTGAGAGCTTTACGAAGATAGTTTGTATTAGCTTGAGATTCTTGTCTCGAGCATTTGTCCCACATATGGTTACTAAGATCTATAACTTTCTCTTGCCAATAAATATCACTTGCAACCAACTTTTGGTCACATTCTTCCTTCATCCGATTGTGATATTCCTCAATCAGTACCATTGCAACTTTATCAACACCGTAACAATTCCAATCCTTAATACATACCTTCTTTATTGGTTTCATAACTATTCTGCCATCTAAGAGCTCTTTTGGTGGTATTAACCAGTCTTTACCACCACCTTTCAGTGGAGGTTCAAACCCCGCGAGAACTTTTAGCGGCGGAGTCATGCTTTTGAAATAAACATTCGCAAGAGCTGGAGTCATTATTTTCTTCATGTTTGATTGAGTAGGCACCTGTTCTCTTTGAAGAAAACATTTTCTAAGGTAATAATTTTCGTTTAATTTGAACATTGTGGGTATATGTTATGTACTAGTAATAAAGCTATGTATTTCAACAATAGTATAATAGTCACTTCTTTAATAAAATACTTCGTATAAATTATAACTATCACAATATTTACGTTTGATTAAAACATATTGAAAAAGTTGTTGACCCATAGACTAACATGATCGATCTGTCACAACAATTCAAAGTGAAAAACAGGCGAGTTATGTTTTATTAGCAGTCATTATATAGGCTAGATAATTTGGTTATAACACAGATATAGGCATAAAAGAAGGGTTAAAATGGTCTAAACCTTCATTTAAATCTCACTATAAAACAAATACCTTCCTACTTAAATTTGAAAGAAGATGTTGGAATGTATGATGATGATGGAAGATGAAAGAAGTAGGTATATTGGAAGTTGGAATTACAGATAATTCCAACTTTCAATATACTTGCTGTTACGACATGTTTTTTCGCACGAGTTGTAAATAAACGGTAATTTGTATGCGCAAAAAAATATTCACTTGTTTACCGCCAGGTGGTAATTCAATAACGCGAGTGCGTGGACTGCTGCCGCCGTTTTCCGCAAGGAAGTGATGCTCGAGAACAGTGGCGGGGCAACAACTAAATTTGATGTGGGCAAGACAGATTTCGCGAGGCCCTGTTCTATGGCGACCTGAAGACGGATTTTATAAAATAATAAAAACAAACAAAACAATTAACACTGCCAAGTTTTTATTCATAAAAATACAAATTAGATTAATAAGTATTAAATGAAAAATTACAAATCGTTAATATAAAGGTGGAGATATACATTTCTTAAAGTGTATCTTAAAAAACATTAGATTTCTTTATTAAAGGAACAGAAATTTCCTGCTTTTAACGTTACTAAATTCCTTAATTATGGTATCGTAATTCAGCCTAGATGCCAAATCTGATTCAATTGATAAAACAGCCAAAGCTGAAAGTCTTTCTTGGCTCATTGTGTTTCTCAAATAATTTTTTATTAATTTTAATTTTGAAAAACTTCTTTCAGCAGAGGCTGTACTTACCGGAATTGTTAATAAAATTCGGATGACAATGTAAATATTTGGGTAAATTTCTTTCAAGCTACTATTTTCTGTTATGTATGACAGCAGCTGTTTCACGTCTTTAATGAAGTTGGGTAAATTCGGGATCATTGTATTTAATTCTTCATATAATTCAAATGGTTGGAAGTCACTGCTCTCACCCACACGCAGGACGTTATGTAAATCGTTACAGTGTTTTAATATTTGCTCCTGTGGCATATTTTTTAGCGCGCTTAAATCATAGAGAAAACCAAAGTCTTCAAAATGTTGATTTAAAGACGTAAATCTTAATTCCATATTGGTTATTATAGAATCAATCATGGCGTAAAAAAAATCTGTTTGATACCGGATTTTGGGAGACTGTATAGGTTCATCGCTGCTTTCATAATCGAACATCCTTTTCTTTTTGGCTACTCTTTTATCCTTAAACTCTTTTGGCAGGTCATAACAGCTTTTCTCAGTAAATTTCCGAACATCAGACAGGGATTTCTCAAATCCAGTTTCCCGATACTCTTTTATCCATTCACAAAATGTGTGTAAATGTTCAAGAGCAATGCTTAAATGAATTTGTACTGATTGCCATAATTTACTTATTATATTAACACGCAATAATATCTCATACCACACATGTAAAGATACGATAAATTCTAAACTTAACATTTCATTTAGTATTGAATCGCAATCACTGAGAGTGTCTGATTCCTCCGTTTGATTTTTTAAGTTTTTTATGCATTCAATCACTTCATCAAATTGCAATAATACGGCCTTTACTGTTTCGACTCTACTTTCCCATCTTGTGTCTGATAAAGGTTTTATAGTAAGTTTTAATTTTCCTTTTATAAAATCCCAGCGCTTGCTTGATCTTGAAAATAGCAAATAATTTTTTTGTATGAAACCAAAAAAAGTTTTTGCTACCATAGATGAGTTCGCTGCATCTACCAATAGTAGATTCCAACTATGACAGCCACAAGGTGTGAAAAATGCCCTAGGGTTAATATTCAATATTCGAGTTTTAACTCCACTATTTACACCTACCATATTTGCACCATTGTCGTATCCCTGGCCACGGCAGTCTTGAATATTTAAGTCATATTTTTCTAGGTGTTCCAGTATAGCATTGGCTAAATATTCTCCAGTTGTCTGAGTAACAGCTAGAAATCCCATAAAATGTTCGACTATTGTACCAGTTGACGTATCACAAAATCTTAAGATAACCGACATTTGTTCAACTCTATTACAATCTCTAGTGCAATCGAGCAAAAAAGAATAATACTTTGCTTCTTTAACCTTACGAATAATTTCATTGACAACTGTTTTTGACATCAATATGATCAATTCATTTTGAATATCGTGACTTAAATAATGGTGTGAAAGTTGTTTGTCACTATACTTTGTAAAATGTAGCTTGGGTCCTATGACATTTGAACATTTTCAGGACGACTTTACATTGTAACGGCGTCTCTCTTTGATCATTCATTTCTAGATTTTTATTTTTCGTAGTTACCACCATAGCTCACAAATAAAATTTATCATAAATTAATATAACACAATAATTTGGAAAAACAAGCATCGATAAATAAAATAAATGCGCTACAAAAAATATCTTGCCGTTCTATCAAGGTTCCGTCCGTCGGCAGAAATTACTAGAGATGGGACACAATCGGTCGACTGGGTCGACTCAGTCGACTGTATGAGGCATAATCGATACACATTAAATAACTGTTGTGAATTTATAAAATTATGTAAAGTTAATAGATTTATGTTATCCTTGTTATTGTCCCCAAGTTATTGTTATGGACAACGCCTCATACCATTCCGTGCAAATGGATAAACCGCCAACCAAAGTTAACCGAAAGAGCGAAATTTTGGAATAGCTCCAAAATCAAGGTGTTGAGGCTGATGTCTCAATGTTGAAGGTGGAGCTACTAAGGCTCGTTAACTTAAATAAGCCACCCGGCGGTCCAAAATATATATTCGACAAGCTGGCAAAATCCTTTGGCCACACTGTTCTCCGTCTCCCTCCATATCATTGCCAATATAAAAGTATAGATATGATATGGGCTCAAATGAAAGGTTCGTATTTTTTAATTATTTTTAGTTTTTTTTAATAAAATCCTGTCATATGATACATTTTATAAATTTGAAAAGTGTTTGTTTGTATTTTTTTTTTCGTTGCAATGTAGCAACAAAGGCTGGAAGGACCATAGCCTACTTTCATCTAAAAAAAATAATGCAGACTGAGTGCCAGGGTAAAGCTAATTACAAAAAATATGTTACCTATTTAAAGTTCAGTAACAAAGACCCATGTAATACATATTTTACTATTAATATTATAATGAATATTTAATTGTTTTTAGGCTACGCGGCACACAACAATACCACTCCGCCGTTTACTGCAAATAAAATGATAGGGTTATTAAAAGAAGCTTTGGTGCACAAAGTAACACCGGAGAACTGGAAAAGTGTTGTGGAAAGGACCAAACGTCTCATTATTGAAGACTGGGAACATGAAGTTCGTTTTGACAACCTTAGAGAAAATGAAATTATTATAAATCTCCAAGAGTGTTCCAGCGAGTCGGATATAGAAGACGACGACGATGATGATGATGATTTAGGGTGTACTCCATTGTCTGATTCAGATTAAATAAATAGCTTTTGATAATATACATACATGCATTTTCATTGTACCTATACTTATTCTCGACTTAGACTATTACACTTTCACATCACTAGTGATTTCTTGTCAACATCTGTCATAGGACCCAAGCTACATTTTACAAAGTATAATGCGTTTCATGTGTTCACGTAAAGTAGGATCAAATTTTGATATCAGTTTAAATAAATCTATGAAATTACCGGAATTCTTAATACCGTCACCTGTCTTGAGAGATTCTCTGTGACCTCTAAATGCAAGATTATGAGAGGCCAAAAAGTTTATTATGTCAATTATTCTCCCTAACAAGTTGTGCCAATGTTTTTGTGATTCACGTATTAGCCTTTCGTTTTCTTGGTCTATTGTTTTGCCTTGATTTATTCCTTTCTCTAAATTTAACCATTGGAACATATGTGCCATATGTTCTTTGGTATTCTCATGTCTATGTAAAATGCTACTTAAATGTTTCCAGTCACAACACCCTCCTTGCACCACCTGAGTTTGTAAATTGCTAAATAGTCTGCATGGAAAACAGTAAACTTTATTTTGGGAATTGGAATACACTAACCAGCGACGATGTTGAGTTTCACCATTATTTAGTTTTCTCGAGAAATAGAAATTGGAAAAGTGTCTGTTATCATCACCTTTGGGATAATATTCATCACCGCTATTTAATTGCTGTGTGGGGCCGCTTCGAACTATGTCACGACGCTGTGTATCCGTTATGGGAAACGTCCACAATCCCGGATCCGAATTAACAAGTACTTGCTGAACTATGGCGCTGGCGTCGTCGCTGAGAATTGGAGAATCTATGTCAATCTGTTCTTCTTGATTGCTTGATGACAGCACAAGAGTTTCAGCGTCAATTTTTGATTGGCTAGAAGATGATCCAAGCTCTACGTCTAACTGACGTTAGCTCTCGGTATTCAGTGCATCTAGAGCATTTTCCAACGGTATCTCGGACGTTTGTTGTGTAGAAGTCGAAGCTATCGATTCAGAAGGTTCTGTACTACCAGATGCAGTTTGGTTGAGGAACTTCATCAAATTTAAACTCAAAACTTGGTTGGTTGCAGTTCTTTCAGCTTTTCTTTTTCTTTTTGCTGATCCAGACTCCCATTTTCTTCCAATATCTCTATCTCGGCCGGACATGTCGATAACGTCGTATCTATACACTGTAAACGAAAGCAATAGTTAACATTTTTTTGCAGTTTTATCTACATAATATTGTAAAACCTAAATTTAAATTAGTTTTCAAATAAAATTCTTTAAGATAGCTTTTACTACCTGCTAGTTTTAAAAACTTAAAAAGTCGATACGTTTTTTACCTTAAAGCTTTTTTGGTTTCCTTCAAGAGATATTATAAAGCGTATTTTATATACAAGTAATTACTGCGTTATATACTTATTACCAATTAAATATTTCTTACCTTATGTAAAATAGACGAGTACAGGTACCGGTGTGTTACAAATCACAAAGAAAACAAATAACAATTAAAATAAAGTCGGTATACGGGCGAAAGTTTTACGTGACAACGACTTTGAGTGGTAAAATAATTTTAATGTGAATATTCATTCGTATAGTAGGAAGAAGGATGAAATATCACTACACAATCGTTTTACAATTAACTGGCAACGTGTAAACTTGTATGCAGGCGCCTAAGCGAAATAGAAGCGCAAGACATGAACCGGTGTGTATGCCTATCTCTCTCACTCTCTCTCTCTCGCTCTGTCTCTCTCGCTCTTAGGCGGGCTAACTGTGCTCGAGTGGAAGGGACGCGTGCCTTTCACTTTTTATGTCTGTCTCTCTCGCTCTTAGGCGGGCTAACCATGCCCGAGTGGAAGGGACGCGTGCCTCTCACTCGCTCTCATTGTGAGCGCATAACGTGAGCGGAGCGTAACGCAGTTTCTTGAAGTGTCACCCGGCAAACCAATTTATAAGACGTTGTCACGTCAAAAGTCACTGTTTTAAAATTTTGGGTCAGTTTACAGGAGCAATCAATATACCTAAACACTATCTATTTATTCACTAAATATTATTAAAACATTGAACACACTATTCTTATCAAAATAGGTACGTACAGTCATAAAAATAAACAATATTGAATAACACAATTATACGTTTCTATTGTTATGCGCCTAGCGACTGCGTTGCGTACTTTGATTTGATTGGTTGACTTCCTAGTAAAGAAAGTAAACAAATAAACCGGGGATTCCCCGCACTCTGGTCGGCGGCAAATGTTGCCAGACTAAGAAAACATGTTTCACAACAAAATTGATTTATATTTTTTTTGTTTTATTCTCGCTTTAAACATTTTTGAGTCGCGAGGCCCCTTGTACCGCGAGGCCGTAGGCGGTGGCCCACGTCGCCCACGCTTAACGCCGCCTCTGCTCGAGAAGGAGGCGGGGAAGCGGGGCCAGAGGAGACTTATGTCCCTCCCGTTCTGCATTGCCCGCGGCGACTCGAGCGTCGGAGGTCGTTGACAGACCTCCGTCCTCCATGAGCCGGCGAGACGGCGCCGACGGTGCGATGTGCGGCCCCTCCCACACCCGAGGGGGCTTTCTATGGCCCTGGGTCAGTCGCAGTGCGCGAGGGATATTCCAAAGGCTACCTCACCCCCGGTAAATGCATTAACTGTTTTTGTTTCTTTGTCATATATTGATATCATATAGTTACTTGGATTTTAATGTATTTTAGATGCTTGATATTTACTATCAAAACGTTCAAGGACTAAGAACAAAGACAAATGATGTACTAAAAAATACCTTAAATGCTAATTACAGCGTCATTGCTTTTACGGAAACCTGGTTAAACTCTAATATCTCTAATAATGAGGTGATCGGTGATGGGTATATCGTTCATCGGCGAGACCGAGTATGCTCAGGGAGTACGAAACTGGATGGTGGAGGGCTGATGATAGCAGTCACCCGGGAAATTCCCTCATTCAGGATTACTACTTTTGAAACGGATGTAGAAAGTTTGTGGGTCTCATTGCATCTGAATATTGGGCATTCCATCAGGAAAGTTACCATTTGTGTGGCTTATCTGCCTCCTCCGGTAAGGTTACAGTCTTTGTCACTTTTAATATCAAGCATAGAATTAGCACTACCCCATACTGACGACTTTATACTGGTGGGGGACTTTAACTTACCTTTCATAAAATGGAATGTTCAAGATAATCTTAATTATCTTATACCATCGAACTATAATAATTCTCTAGGTAATTTGTTGACTGATTTTATGACCACACACCAGTTACATCAATTTAATCCAATTGGCAATAGTGACAATCGGTATTTAGATCTAATCATAACGAACCTCCAACGTACTGAAGTGACTAAAGCCCGTGATACTCTGAGTAAGTGCTACTCTAATCACCCCCCTTTGTTGGCTTCTTTTTCTTACCTTGATGTTAAATACTTAAAACCTTCAACTCATACTGTCTATAATTTTTACAAAGCAGAATACAAAAGCATTATATCTGAGCTAACAAACATTGCCTGGCAGAGTGAGCTATGTGGATTGGAAAATGTGAACGAGATGGTCTGTAAATTCTATAATATTTTACATGATATAATCAGTAGATTCGTGCCAAAGCGTAGGTTGTTCAAGTCTAAATATCCCTCATGGTTCAGCCCCGCTCTAATAAAACTATTGACCGAAAAAAAATAAAGCTCACATTAGGCTGCGCAAATACCAAAACCCTCGCGATGAAATTGAATTTAAACTTCTCCGTTCTAGATGTCATAAACTATATGATAAATGTTACAAAAATTACAAGCACACAATTGAGTCTAACTTTAAAAGTAAACCAAATGCATTTTGGAGTTTTGTTAAAAATAAAAGAGGTGGTCATCCTGCTATGCCAGCCAAAATGTATCTTAATAATTCTACAGCGGAGACTGGGATAGATATTGTTAATTTGTTCGCTGCTCATTTCTCATCCGTGTACAACTCTCAAACACCGCCTCATAGTAGCACCATGGCTAATAAAATAGATACGAGTAGTACATTCTTAACTAGTATACATCTCACTGAACAGGGGGTTCTCCGAGCCATCAAGAAACTGGATGGCACTAAGGGAGCAGGCCCTGATTCTATACCACCATTATTCGTGAAACGATGTGGATCGGCGTTGTCCTTACCTCTATCTCTTCTATACAATCGCTCACTTATAGAAGGAAATTTTCCCGAAATCTGGAAAAAAGCACGTATCCTACCAATTTTCAAGAAGGGTAATGAGGCTGATATACGGAATTACCGACCAATTTCTATCCTTTCTTGTTTCTCGAAGCTGTTTGAGGTTCTTTTATACCCTCTGTTGTCTAATTTGGCGGAACCATATCTCTCGGATCATCAGCACGGTTTTCGAGTCGGTCGTTCAATCGAGTCGAATCTTGTTCTGTTTGTCTCGGATCTGTGCCAGCAGGTAGACAGAGGCCTGCAAGTGGATGCTATTTATACTGATTTTAGCAGTGCGTTCGATAAGGTAGATCATGAGATACTTCTGCAAAAGCTAAATAATTTTCGGGGTGGGCGGCATCTTGTTAAAGTGGTTCGAATCATATCTCAATAATAGACCGCAGGCCGTTGAGGTATGTGGATATGCATCAGATACTTACCTGGCCAAATCCGGTGTCCCACAGGGATCTCATTTAGGCCCAATTCTCTTTCTAATATTTGTTAACGACATTACTGATCATATCAAGCATTCAAAGTATTTTCTATATGCAGATGATTTGAGAATCTATAATGTCGTAACCAATGACGGGGATGTCGCCTTAATTCAAAGAGATTTGAACAGTATTATGTCGTGGTGTAGTAGCAACCGTATGACTCTTAATGCGAAGAAGTGTTTCTTTATAAAATATTGCAGGAAAATAAAACCGCTTGCTACTAGCTATGAGATAGATGGCGTACAATTAACAGAGGTACATGAAATCCGTGATCTTGGTGTGGTACTCGACAGTCAGCTTAGATTTCACACGCATATTGACGCAATTATTAAAAGGGCAGCACAGTTGCTTGGGTTTATCAAAAGAAACACTAAGGAATTTACTCAGTACCAAACTAAGGTAACTCTTTACAACGCCCTGGTACGTAGCCGACTCGAGTTTGCCTCGGTTGTGTGGAGTCCTTTTTATGACACTCACTCACTGCGCATAGAAAGCATTCAGAGGGCATTCACAAAACACCTTGCTTTTCGGGCCACGGGCTTCTCACATAGGAACTCCTATGACCGTCGTCTTAGTAGGTTTCAAATGAATAGACTACATGACCGAAGACAGATGCTGGATATCTGCTTTCTGCATAGGGTGGTAAACGGTCAGTTTAAATGTAACGAACTTCTCGGTAAGATCATATTCTCCGTCCCTCATGGCTATCCCAGGCAACCGATAGTTAAACTTTTTTACACACCATTATGTAGAACCAACCTTGGTATGCAATCGCCTTTGATTCGAATTTGCTGCAACTGTAATGACAGGGTCAGCGAAAGCGATGATCTCGACATTTTCAACATCCGCTTAACCGACTTGAAATCAAAGTTACTACCTAGTTGTGTTGCTTGAAAATTTTGGTTTCATGTTTGTACTTTGTTTGTAGTCGTCATTACAATTTGTTTTTGCTACTGGCACTAGCACTGTTCTGATATTTTTGTGAATGTTATGTACACCGTAATTGTTATATGTATCGGAGACTTTACCAATGATTGAAATTTGTGTGAATTGTGTAATACATGTAATGTGGTTGTACTTATTTAATAAATAAATAAATAAATAAATAAATAAATGATGGCCTGAGGTGGCCGTGCGGTTTTAGTCGGTCCGACATAACAATACCCGGACCCGAATAAGGACTCCGTGGTCCCTACACCCGAAGAGGGCCAGCTTGAAAGAGATGGCTCTGGGACC
This sequence comes from Eilema griseolum, assembly GCA_963662185.1. Classification (NCBI taxonomy): domain Eukaryota; kingdom Metazoa; phylum Arthropoda; class Insecta; order Lepidoptera; family Erebidae; genus Eilema; species Eilema griseolum. The sequence goes on along the minus strand of OY759248.1, from coordinate 17,876,879 downwards.
TCCGGCAACTTACGACCCTCAGACGTTGTGCGTTTTAATCGGTTCGAGTCCGACATAACCTCTCCCACCGGCTTTGGCGGGGGGATATCCGACTGAGTATCCCATCTGCACTGATGACTTGGCCCGGTGCAAAGCCACATGGGAAAAAAAGTTTAACTGGCCCGTTGATATGTTTACGGGGCCAGATGACACAAATCAAGTGCCATCGTCCCCAGTAAGGGGAAAATAGAGGATACGCCACGGAATTTGTGAAATACTAACAATTTGCATATATGAAAGGGATTGAACTTATAAATAAACTGCTTGGGTTTGTGATATAGGCACATATAAATATAATTTTGTAGTATGGAGAATAGGTAAGTAGATAAGTTGTATGTTATATTAATAATTTTGTTAAATTGGCTTCGTTGATTGTCAATACAAAAATATTGTTATTATGTTTAATTCTTTTTTTATACCACTTAGGTGGCAGACAAGCACACGGCCCACCTGATGCGAAGTGGTTACCGTGGCCTATGGACGAATGCAACATCAAGGGTGATACACTCGCGCTACCGACCACGAAGAAACCTTCTGATGCCTCTCTTGAAAAATCTCATATTGTAGGTGCTTGGGAAAACCGCAGCAGGGAGGGAGGTCATTCCACAGCTTGAGTGTGCGTGGGAAGAAGTGAAAGGATCTACTTATAATAAGTATATTTTATGTTGAAATTTATGACACAAGTTGATATCGCGTCATACACAATAAAAACTGATTATTGTATACCAAGCAGTTTATTTATAAGTTCAATCCATTTCATAGATGCAAGTTGTTAGTATTTAACAAATTTCCGTGGCGTATCCTCTATTTTCCCCTTACTGGGGACGATGGCACTTGATTTGTATCATCTGGCCCGGTAAACATATCAACGGGCCAATTAAAACTTTTTTTTTTCCATGTGACTCGGCACCGAGGCAAACGGGATACACCCGGATATCCGAGGGGATTTTATATTCTCACGTCAAAATCAACAGGTGGTAATGCAATGAAAAAGTCGCACTAGGTATATGATGGTGTAATGATAACCATGTTAATACTTGTAAACATATTCTTTAAGATTAAAATTTACAGTCTTTGCTCTTAAATATTTCTTCAACTTCAGCGGACTCCATCAACCGTCTTAAGGAACGCGTCCTTTCTCTAATAAAAGCTTCAGTTTGCTCCTTCAAGAATGTTGATGAGTGCGAATCGCCTACTATATCGAGTTGAGGCGTAAACCGAATTAACAGATCGTCATTTCTGCATAAGCAGATGCTGAAGTTATCATAATCCGGGTCTACATATTGAGTAGCCACGTCCCTAATGTTCTTAGGTGGTGATTCTACTGGTAAGGGGGCGGTATATTTACCCCTTTTCGATATTTCGACCAATGTTTTAAGTTTTGTAACCGAACAAGTTTCATAGTGTGGTAATTCAGGTGCATCGTAGTAAGACATTTTTCTCATATATGCTGGAAGGTGTTCTAGCAAATGCTTCTTCGCTATTTTAGAGCAGTCACATTTTTTAGGTTCAACGTATTTCAAGTAACTCTCACATTTAGGTTCTCTTTCGTGCGTCAACTCTACCTGTCGCGCTAAATTGATAGAAGGAAGTAATGTAGATGGACTCTCTTTTACTTTTTCTGGTTCTGATTGTTTAGGAGTAATGAGGTCTTGACTACAATCGCAGCAATGAGGAATTTTACAAACAGGACACACAAAAGACACTTCTTGTATATTTGCTATTTCCTGTTCCAACACTTGCAGTAAAGAGCTTTCCAATTTTAACTCATGCAATTGTTGTGTGGATTCATATTTAACAGGTTTAGCATCATCATAATTGTGTTTATCCTCCAAACTAGTCTCGTCTGAAATGTCGTTAGTATAATCATCAAGTTTATTGGTGAACTGCTCGAACTTGTCGCAAGCTGCGTAAATGCATTGTTTATTAATAACTATAACGGGCATCTGTGACGCACTGGAGGTACAATGTACTGGACAGAGATCCTGATTTATTTTCGGCTTGTACTCTTTGTCAGTAATAAGATAAAAAGGGTGCGGTTTTGGCTGGGGCTCCTTCATTTTTCGTAAGTCTAATTCAAACATGCTGTAAGCGCTGGGCTTCTCTAGAACTTCACTAAGTTGTAACAACATTAATTTTTCCATATTGATAAAAAAGTCTGCTTGTTCTGGTAGTAGCTTTAAACAGTACGATACAAACAGCTGAAATTTCTTTACGATATGGCATACTTTTTTCTGCCACATCTTAATCAATTCATCTTTTTCCTTTTCGAGCTTCTCTGCGCGTCGTATCTGTACATCTTTCTTTCCTATTTCTTTAGTCAACATTTTAGTCATTTTGCTGTGCGTATGTTTGGCCGATTCCATTTGGTTTAAACATTCTTGTCGTTCTTTCATAGCAACATATAATTGGCATCCTATTTTCTCGCTCTCAAGGAAATGTCTCAGTTTCTCCACAGCTACATGTTTCTCAAGATTTATATCATGAAGTTTGTCAAAAAATAGAATGCGTCTTTTTTTCAATGTTTCAATGAAATTTGTTTTTAGTTTAGATTTTTCTTCCTGTAGTTTGTCAGTATATATATTCATCATGCTGGCTGCTTGCTTTTGAACTAAATCTTCAAACTTTATTTGCATCTTATGGTGTGTCTTGGTTCTAGTATCCTTTATCAGTTTTATAGCTGCTTGAGCCATAAGCTCTTCAAGTTTTGTTATAGATTTAATATACAGGGTAGTAAACTGTGAATAAGCACGTTTTAAACTGTTCTTAACTTTTTTCTTTCCCCTTTCTTCACACCTCTTCCTATACCTTTCACGATCAATTTCTAGGGCATTCTTGCACTGCATATCACATTCTTCAAGCGCCAGTGCCGTATTAGAGTTCATTTGATCGCGATAAGTTAGTAACATCTTCATTGCAACTTCATCCAGGCCACACCAACCTAACTGGCTCAAATATTTTCCATTTAACGACTTCATAGTTGATCTACCTTCTAACAGATCCTTAGGTGGCACATACCAGGAACTGCCTGCACCATTTAGAGGAGGTTCAAATCCTGCGAGAACTTTTAGTTTATGGTTCATAGACTTGAAGTAAACATTAGCAAGTGCTGGTTTCATGTATTTCTTCATTACACTTATAGTAGGGACCTGGTTTCGTTCTAAAAAACATTTTCTTAAGGAAAGATGGTCAGTCATGTTAGAAACACACGACCAAAAGTATAATATAAATGAAATATAAAATAAACTTTTTATAAAAGAATCAAAATAAACATCGTCTAAAAAAGTTCAATACATTATAAAAACGTCAAAGTTACCTAAATAAATCTGAGACAATGACTGACAAAGAGCGACGAAAGAGCGAGTCTATGGCTGCCATAACTTATCGACGATACTATTACAAAAGAGGCTAGCTTAGTATATCTACATAAATAAAAATGAACCCCAAAACTGCCGAACGACTGCATCAAATTGAATAATTGGTTTTTTATTTTGCTCGTTATTGTCAGGACAAGGTTTGCATAAAAAAAACAGAAAGTGCAGCGGAAACGCGGTAATTCAACGCGGGCGTGGTCACGGGCAATACAATAAAAATATGGTGGTACGAAGTTCGTCAGTTCAGAAATAAAACAGAAAAAAGGTGGGGGACCGTAACGCCTTAAGCATACAGGCGCGTACATTATGTATTGCGGTGTGTGTGTGTGGTTACAACGACACACTGGTGCGAAAATAGCGCACGCAGTTATTTGAAGGAATAGGGAGACATTAAGCACCAACCGATAATAAAGAGCTTGTGTAATTGAGGCTTTACAGCCGCCATCGGGTGGAAACAGAATTTTATTCGCGATTGCCATATTGTGGCTGTGGCAATCTATGGAAGGACGACTGGAATATACTTGTCAGTTGTCCTACACAAGTAACAAGGTGAAGGGGCACAGTGGGCAAGAGAGCAAATGCGGCAAGGACTGGGCTGCGGCTCCGCAATCGGAGGGCATTTGTGACTGGTCTATACAACCCCATTTTGTCCGCAGGCGATTTAATGACTTCAAAGCTGGCTACTGGAGATGATTTTCCGACGGCAGATCTTCTTTCGGTCTAATAAAGCCTGCCGGGACTGGCTCTTGTCTGCTCACATTTACTCTTTGCTCGCTGTGGGGAGTTGTATGTCAAAAGCAGTACTTAAACAGCTCCAGCAGCTTTTTAAACGACCTCAGCGATACTGCAGCGGTTTTCCCCATGCGCCTACAATATGGGGTTCTTCAAAAGGGGCATGAGATGGTTTCTTCAGGGTCGGCAGCGCGAGTGTGACACCCCTGGTGTTGCACTCGTCCTATGCCACCACTACCCACTTCCCATCAGTGGGTGTGGTATTTATTTGTTAACTCTTATGTGCCGAGACTCGAGAGAGACTAGTTTCTTGCTTAAAACTAAGAAGCGCGCATGATGTAGTAAGGAAACAAGTGAGTATACAGGTCAAAAATAACTTTTATGTATACAAAATTATAAATACTATTTTCGCTTAAAAATATATTCAGTTCTGCTTACAACTAAGTAACTTCACCAACAGCCATTTGTTGTAACAATGTCATGACGTGGCAGAATCTCTCTTTGATTTCAGACGCGGAGCGGTGAGGCAGTAGCTCCCTGATGCGGCCGAACACCTGTTCAGATCCAGCCTCACCTTTAAGCACTTGTAACATAGTCTTATCCTCCTCCCTTGTCCAACTACTGCTTTTCTCAACCTTCTTTGGTTCGATGACAGCTGACACCTCTATCTTCGGCTGTTTAATCTTCGAACCTTCCTCTTTCTTTTGAACAGCAGCACTCTTGCTATCTTTCCTCTCCCGCTTTTGTGTATCTTTGCTTTCGGTTTCCTTTTTCAAATTCTTACTTTTGTTAGTAGTTTGAGACTTTTTGCTTGTTTTTGGACTCATTATATTAACGCTGCAGTCTTTGTGCTTTGTGTTGTCGTTAACATCTTTGATATTTTTCGTGGGGGATTTGTTCAATTGTTTCTTGGTCTTCTTCGGTGGGATTTTGGAGTTGTTCTTGGCGTTTCGTTTAGGGGAGGCTCGTTCGTCTTCCGAGTCGGGCGGCGAGAGGTGCGTGTGAGTGGGAGCAAGACGGCGCGCGTGCACCCGGTAGGGCTCCTTGCTGTACGGGTACGTGACGCACGCGGACCGCAACAGTCTGCCGTGTTGGAGGAATACTCGCCCGTGGAGGTACTGAGGAAATAATTCTCTTTTATTGATTTCACCATGGGAACAGACGATTCGTACGAAAATAAACAAGTATGATTTAATTTTGTGTTAAGTACTTATCTGAATAAAAGATCGCAAACGTTTACAGATACCAAAGAATTGAAAAAAAAATGACATTTGCGACAGTCATGCGAAAGGTACCTTCTGTGAAAGAGACATTCTGCAAAAGGGACGCTCTGTAAAAGGATTTTCTACAAAAGAAGCATTTTACGAAAGAGGTTTTGTGATAACTGGGCCATTTTGCGACCTATACCTAGACATTTTGCAAAGTAAAATTATGCGACAAGCCTAGCAGAATTATTGAACCCAGTAGCTGGAGCTACATAGGTTTATACAATTTTTGATGAAATTTTCCCATGTAAAGCGGGGACGAGTGAACTGAAATTATACAAATTTTCCTATATATGTTATAGGAAGATTTGGATGGCTTAGTGGTCAGTGCATTCCCTCGGTAAGGGAAAGATCGCGGATTCGAATCCCTGAACCAATTCATTTTTTTCCTATCTTAATAGATTTGCATGGTTACCATAATCATGTCAGTTAGCTTAATGATTTAATTTAATTTCATTCAATAATATATATATAACATGTAATAACCGCGGTAGCCTAGTGGTATGGGTAATGGACTGCTGAAACGAGGTCTCGGGTTCGATCCCAGGTTTTACCATGGCACACACCAATGACTTTTCGATGCTTTTCGAAGTTTTGTGTGTTTTTATCGCAGGTTTATAAGTGCCCGGTTAATGGCAATTGGCTCGCCACCTATTCCACTGGGAACTAAACATAAACTGGCGAATTATGGGTGCTGTCACCTCTGCCTACTCCTTTCGGGGATATATGCGTGAGTTTATGTTATGTAATAACTTACCATTGTGTCTAAACTCGTATTGGCATCCAACTTCTTCTTGTTATAGTTCTCCTCCTGGAACTCCCACACGTCGTAACCTTTGTCACTCGTGAGGAAGCTCTCGTGCAAGATGTCTGTGTCCGTCTCGTACCAACTGCATGAACAAGAAAATGAAAGTTATATCAAGCATCACATCTCTGGGGGCACTACACTAAAACCTCAGGCCAATTCACACACCCCGAAGGACCCTAAAAACAGAGATGGCTTAGGTCAGCGGGCGTGAAAGGGCTGTTTCTTAGGCGACTTAGGCAATCTAAAACTCTGGTATATGAAGAACCAGGACAGCGTGCGGTTTTAATTGGTTCGAGTCCGACATAATGCGAGGGGATTACCACTCGAAAAAAATGGCCAATCCCAGGCATAAAGGCATAATTTTACAAATTATTTTGAACTTTACTGATGGGAGAAAAAGTTCATAATCACTTCAAGGAAAAAGAGGGACAGCTTGGCACTCCGAACTTTTTCGCAACTCTTTCCTGTAACAAATTCCGACTACTGCATTTACAGTAGGAATTGACACTTAGTGGTTCATCCTCAGTAATTTACTAATGTTCTGCCGAAGTGGTCTATATTTTGGTTCCTCTGTTTGCCACGCATTTTTTTTATTAATATTTCTGACATTGACAGGTGGGGACGAGGCGGGACGGCTAACTCTGTATGCTTAATGAGCAATGGACAAGGATGGGACAGTCCCAGCAAACCGAAACTTAACTTAGCAAGCACCGGAGAGTAATGATGGCTCTTGAAACCGCGGGGCAGAAAACCTCTATAAATATCCCCTATATAATGAATATTACACATATTCTCATGACAACAGGGAGCGACAGCTTAAGGTGCTCTCCATAGCACGGCCAGACCAATGTAAATACCCATATTCATACAAACATACATACATATAGTCACGCCTTTATCCCCGAAGCGTTAGGCAGAGGTGAATTAACACCCACATTTCACCAATCACTGATTTCCGTCCCTCGTAATAGGGGGTGAGCCTATTGCCGTCTTCCGGGCACTATTGATGACTCAAGCCATGCATTTGAGACTGAGTATGTGCTGTATATATCTGTCTGATGTTAAAGAGCCCTATCCCTTAGTCGCCTTGTACGACACCGCATGAGAAGATATGGAGTGGTCCAAATTCTATTGATCCCATATTCATGCATACAAAAATTTGCACTGAGCGGGGATCGAAACCGCATCTCCTGCATAGCTATCGTGTTTACTACCACCACGCCACAGAGGCTGTCCAAGTTAAGCTGTAACCTTTTGTCGAGTCTTGACGTAAGCACCTTAGAAACCTAAGGTGCTTACGTCATCGATACTAGTTGCGTCATACGTACCTGTCTGGTGGTCGTTCATCAGGAAACAGAGACTTGAACATGTTGGCGAGGCGAGGGTTAGACCGCAAGTGGGGCAGGACGCGCGCTCGCATCTCGTCCGGACTACCGCAGTTGATGCCATTCGTGATCGCTCTCAGAACTTTGCGATGTACCGTTGGCTTGCGCGCAAATGTCTTCTGTAAATAATTAACAAGCATATAATGACGGCAAAGAACCTCTAGCTTTAGAGTAGTAAGCGTTTTTTAAGTCTGGTAGTTTTGCGGGGCGTGAGGGTGGGTCATTTAATTATTTTAATTTTTTTATATAGAACACGTCAATTAGACTTCGCCTGATGGTAAGCTGAAGGCAAAGTCTCAGAAAAGAGGGTCACCATTACTTACACATACCGTGTGACAATGGTGACACTCAGCTTGACGGTCTCATCATATGCTTTTTCACGCCCCGCTTAAAGGACCCGGGACTGTAGGAAGAAGTACACACAAATGGGATATGATCAGTTTAAATTTTCGGTAGATTACTCCACCATCGCCCTAATACAATTTCGAATGCTGAAGACGTGCTAATGTAGTAGTATGGTCGCGGATACGAGTCCCGTCTTGAGCATAATTTTTTTTCATACATATATATAATCACGCCTTTATCCCTGGAGGGTTGGGCAGAGGTGAATTAACACCCATATTTCACCAATAATTGTATTCGGTCCCACGTAATAAGGGGTGAGCCTATTGCCGTATTCCGGGCACTATTGTTGACTCGAGCCATGCACTTGAGACTGAGTCTGTGCTGTATATATCTGTCTGATGTTAAACAGCCCTATCCCTTAGTCGCCTTGTACGACACCGCATGGCAAGAGATGGGGTGGCCCTAATTCTACTCTGCCGGAAACCACGCGGCGGTTCGAATATTTTTATTAGTTGGTCTGTATAGTATAGTAGTACATCCGGTAGTACAAACAGCGGGATTTTAACGGCTCTGGTGTTGTACATATGTCTATAGGTCACGGTAACCTCTTCCCATCAGGTGGGTAATATGCTTGTCCTGCCACCTAAGTGGTATAAAAAATCTTTCTGAGATTTATTCAAGATGTTTGCCTGTATCTTTTCAATCGATTTCTCTCGAATAATTCAGGGTTACGTTTTGTGGCAAATACTTGACTTAGTGTGATGTGAAAAGTTTAAATAGGACACGGCGGTATTTTCGCCCAATTGAGCAGTCCGACTGGGGAAGTACCTCCGCCCTACAGAATACCGCGGCTATAATAACTTCGTGTTGTGTACCCAGCGGTGATTAGGGTAGCCAGAGCTCACTGGAGAGTTTATGCGTCAGTGGGATGACTAAAGGCTTGTCCTGCTTTGTCCTCTACACTGACGGCACAGAAACTCTGTGCTTACAGGGTCGGCGGCGCGAGTGTGGCTTCTCTGGTGTCACACACGTCCATAGGCCACGGTAACCACTTTCCATCAGATGGACCGTGCGCTTGTCTGCCACCTAAGTGGTATAAAAAAAATATGAAATGTCTGGTCACCCCGTGTTCACACGGCACCGATATGTAGATCAAAAAAATACTGACTTCACGTTGTAAAATGGAGAAGTAAGAAAACATACCCCAGGTTACAAAGAGAAAAGTCTGGACGGCACTAAAACTATAAAATGTTGGGATGATGATGACTGGCTTGAGTCAATGAAAAAAAAAAAAATAATAATATGTACGATACTACAGATAAATGGCTCACATTTGACTTTTTAACTTTCCTGCTAGGCAATGGCTCACATCAAACTTTTTTCCTTAAATAAAGGTCACAAAGGCGATATAGCAGGAAATGTTACAACTAATAAATAATACCAGAACCAGACATGTATTTTAAAATTCTTCTACTTCAATATTTCAATCTTATTTGAATTTTGTCTATGCGAAAGTGTTGATGTTGACGTAACACCAAAACGGCTGAACAGATCTGGATGAAAATTGGCACAAAATAGACTAGTCTGAAATAGCCCATTAGCTTTTATTCCGGGATTAGGTCCCTGGGCCTCAATTCTGCTGAAGCAAACCACGGATACCGCTAAAATTCATTTAATTTAAACTTTAACACAATGCGTTTAAAGCCTAGTGTAATGTACTGCTGAGATGAGGTCACGGGTTCGATCCGTTATACCATGGCACACACAAATGACTTTTCGATGCTTTTCGAATAAGTTTATAAGTGCCCGGTTAATGGCAATAGCCTCGCCACCTATTACATTGGGACCTAAACATAAACTGGCGGAATGTGGGCTAGCACCTCTGCCTACCCCTTCGGGGATATAGGCGTGAGTTTATGTTTCTTGTATTTGTAAGACATTTAAAGTCGAAAATTTAAAGGCTTTTTGCAGAGTGAATGATAAAGTGTAATGAAACTCTTTTCGCTTAATTTTGGAATTTAAACATACAGAAATTAAGTCTATATGTTAATTTTATTCAATGCCATTTTTCGCAGTCTCTGTGGTATGACAGTGTTTTTTTTTTACCACTTGGTTGGCAGACAAGCACACGGCCCACCTGATGGAAAGTGGTTACCGTGGCCTATGGACGTTTGTAACACCAGAGGAGTCACAGTCGCGCTGCCAACCCTGTAAGTGCAGAGTTTCTGTGCCGTCAGTGTAGAAGAAAAAGCAGGACAAGCCTTTAGTCTTCCCACTGACAGCACAAATTCTCCAGTGAGCTCTGGCTACCCTACTCACCGCTGGGAACACAACACGAAGTTATTATTGCCGCGGTATTTTTGTACTTCCCCAGTCGGACTGCTCAATTGGGCGGAAATACCGCCGTGTCCTACCTCCTAAAAAGTGGTTTTGCTTTAGTGGAATAGAGAGTCAGGTTCTACGAGAACGGGATCACTATTTAATGTGGGCGTCAAAGTTCACGAGTCCGCAGGCAGTTACGACAGAAACATAATGACAAATGATGTGACACAACATCCTCATTGATAAAAATAATATTGTCAGTGCATTGCACTGCATTACCTTAGTAGATTTTTTTTTAAGATTACTTGTAATTTTTACTAGGTTCATAGCAATATTTTATTCCAATTATTGGGATTTTCGTTTTGATCACGTTTGAGTAATTTTTTTTTATATAGGAACCGTCAAGTCACTTCTGTCAAGAACAACTGTCTTTTGAGGAGCTAAGACGACGAAGGAGCTCAAATATACCAATCAAAGATTTTATCAAACAAAGCTTCTTTTCTCTTTAACAATTGATCATTAGAGTAAACGGCCGACTCGACCGTATGGCTAATTGCTCTACCTCTAATGGATTTCTTATCTTTTTAGATTACTGTACGGTCAACAGCCGAAAAATGTCACCCCCAAATAAATCATGATAGACTCCGTTCAAAATAGTTTTAGTTCATTGTGTGATATTCATGTAAACTTCTGACAAATCACACAAAATCAGAAACCGCAAATCACGCTTTAACAAAACCCTTCGAATAAAGATTCTTTTGAATGAAATACACTCATGGATCATACTTCCGAACTCAAACATTGAGACGTAAGCAATCTCTCAGTGTTAGCAGACTTCACTGCTGTACATTAATGTTAACGGGAACTAACGCGATCACGGCGTGGCTACCTTTGAATTGACTGATGTTTCGACAACACTCTCGATGTTACACCGGCCGGTATGCCTATACCTTGATCGCGTTATTTCCCGTTAACATCATTGTATATTATGGAACGCGAATTTTTAAAGATGGTAACATTTCAATGTTCACAAACATTAGAGAACTAGTCAAGGCAGTAAATCCAGGCAATGCATGTCGCGAGAAGGGTCAGTGACCCTGCTGTGCTGTCATATACTGTTCGCCAAAACAAAATAACGGAACGGCTGCTTAGCCATGAATAACCTCCTTCTACTTTCTTAGCGTTCTGCTGTTTTCTTATTGGTCATTTTGTCATTACAATGTTATAAGTTTATAACTTCTCCTTTTGAAGGCCATGACCTCAACAGTGGCTAAGAAAGTAGCTTTGAATAAAAATGGCTTACTTTGTTCGTGCCTCACTATAATCTAGAGGCGGCAAGTTAGAGTTGCTCGAAAGAATGCCGGCTCTATCGTCTAATGATTCACTAAGGCTAGTGTGACCCTACCACTGCTTGGTATACCTATATGACGCGCAGTGCGGTCGCTATCCAGAGGGAGAGATACACGCTACATAGCTCCATCCTTTTCCCTCTGGATCGCGGGCCAAAACATGATCGCCTATAAGCATAGGCAATCATGGCATAGATAACAATGCTGACAGGTTTTCTAGAGTTTTTCTTCAGCAGACAAGTTGTTCAAATCTTCCCTTCATTATTGAATCCAGTTTCAATGAGTCCACTTATCATCCTTACCCTTAAACCTAGAGTGGTCAGTAGGGAATCACTGGAATGCCTAATACTTATAAAAAGCCTTGCAAAGTTCATGGAGGTCATAAAGATGTCTATAAAAATACTTGTGACCATATAACTGACCTAATGCTGAAGACCGATTGTAAAACGGTGGTATTAATACCCAACATACATCAGATGATATTGTTAGTTCTCAAATAAAGATGTAATTTAAATTCAACCTAGTAATCGTCAAAAAATTGTACATAATGCTAGCGGGAGTAACATTTTGATGGCAATGATGAACACTGCACATCTAAACCACATACCCACATCGGTCCTAAATTGTTGTCAAACTAAGTTTGCATAAAATATATATTAGCATTTGGCTTAAAAAAAAAGGCTAAAATTAATCCTAAATTCAAAAACCTTAACTGGTTTATGCCTAGAAAGTTAGTCAGTCGACCCAAACGGATTCATTGAACTGCAAGATAATTTTCTAAAATTTACCATTCCATACCTTAAAATGCATAAGAACCTTAAACCGATTAACATTTTGCTAGAATAACCAACCAGGGGCCGCATGTAAAGTGAAAAAGCTGAGAATAAAATAATAGCTTTTATCCAGTAACAGTATAAGACTGGCTGTTTTTCTCCCAGCACCTCCATCTTTCTTTAATATAACAACAGCTCATTGCTCAGAATTTTAACTACAATGCCCAGTGTCATTTTTAAAAATAGAATAATATGTCATTGATATTGTGGTTATTATTCTATTGTTTTTGGTATTTCTTTTATAAGTTTTTTATTTCATATTTTATCATACAAAAGGTACTAAGCTCATTATGTTTTATTTAATAGTGGAGATGAGGATCATAGAATGGCAATTGGCATCGCTATCACTAATTATTCAGCTATCAATGAATATTGCATTGATCGTGTTGAGGTGTGAGAGAGAATGAGAAATAAACAAATGCAAGCAATACAAGAGAGTGACCGAATAGAGGCTGAGTATCCACAACATGGCAATACACAATGAATTAAATAAAAACAGACAAAATAAAATGAAGTAAGATATATGTAATTGCATTGCTTTAGTCATAAACATACTGAAATCAAAACATACTTACTTGCAACATTTCTATGAAACCATTTAGTTGAACTAACATAAAGTGGTCCATAAACCGTCCAACCTCAACAGCTTGCCCAGGTTTCAGAAATAACAAGAACTCTTCAACAATATCCTTATGGTCTTCACCAAATAAACTATCAATCTTCTTATACAGGTCTACGGGAGTTTCTTTGGAAGGGTCGAAGGATTTTAATATATTTTGAAATTGAACAAATTTGTTGGTAGGCACAGATGTGTTAGAGGAAAACCGTGATTGTACTTTTGTGTAGTAAGACCTAATTAAAGCTGAAACAAAAAAATAACCATAAAGTATTTTTATAACCTTTCAGAGTGAAAGATGGGTTAAAAAATTGTAATTGTATAGATTAGTGGTAGTACCTATAAATCGGTAATAAATTACTTGGGGTTATATCAGTACTCTCTTCTCTTCTCAATTTCTTATGAATCATTTTTTGAATATGAAGGTACAAATAAAATTATATAAGTTCTTATAATGTATCAATGTTTACCTGTCTCTAAAACATTGTCATCAATTTTAGGCGGATCTACTTTTTTCTTAGCACTTGCTTTGCTCTTGGTTTCTTTCGGTGTTACTCTCGAAACTGGTAGTGCAACCTTCTGTGGTGGTGGCTGACACACAAACAAAATATAACATTTTGTAAATAGATCATATTGTGCTATAAATATGGCGACAAATTTACATACGATCGTGTTCACATTTCTTCATTTTAAGCATAATACCGTGAGTCAATTATGTACTATATCTTCTACACATTCTATGATCCATTTTGAAACTAAATATATTGACGTATTCTAAAGATATTTGACAGAAATTATATAAAATCATCATTAATATTTTCTGACTCACCTGTGGCAAGATAACAGGTTGTGGAGTAAAATGTGTATTGAAAAAGCTTGTGCTTGGCTCAATTTTATTACCAAAAGCATCCTGACTATCTCTTGTAAACAAGATAGGCATAGAAGGCAGCATCTGGAAGATCTACGATCTGTTCACGCAACAAATTCTCCACGACACAGTTGCACAAAATCTTACATCGTATCTAAATAAAAAACTAAACACAATAAATACACAATAATGATGTCACTAAAACAAAAAGGATTCAAGAATAATTTGAAGTATAAATCATTATTGTTTTGATTTTATCCAAACAACAAAAGCCATCGAAAGAATAGAAACATTTTTGACAGATTGAGGACGCGAAATCGGGCGGGCGGAGCAGGCGCACGTTTCATTTTATGAAATTCTTCATATGTGTACAATACATTGTACATTATTTTAAACAACAAATATTATGTGTATAAAAACAAATACTTTATGTATGTAATTCCTAGAGTATATAATTTTTGTTATTGAGAAATAAAGTGAGCCAATTAGCATAAATCCACTAACAGAGTTCAGTACTAAATAAGCGGAATAATTTAAAAGTTCTGCACTTTGTATCGTGGTATTTAATGTTATTAGTTTATTATATTTTATAATCTAGTTATTTCAGGTCTTTTAAGGAAATCTGTGTTAAATTAGGCTACTAATCAGGATGATGTATTATAATTTTAATTTAGGTACGCTAAACCAAACCAATCCGCTAACTCTATCAACGCTTGTTGAAAAAAATTTATTTGCCTTTTGCGGTCGTTTCAGACTCGCAATGCCCCAAAGTGGTAAGAAATAAAGAAATTAAGTCAAAATTAATGTCTTTATTATTAACTGTCTGTAGGGTCCATAAAAACAGCCTTAAGCAGTCTAGTCGTAGTAGTCTAGTGTATTATGTAGAGTTGGGGCTGAACACTTTATCTTGTGAAAGTGAGTAGGTAAGTAGGTACCTATTATAAGATTGGGAGTCTCAATAACCAACTTTGAGTTCAAAGTTTTAGGGGTATATACTTATAGATCTTTATTTGTGTGGGATGCTTGGTTTGGAAGCTCCACGTGACACGCTGGGCAACGGAAACGGCAGATCCTTCCTCCCGCAGCGGAGACGCTGTGGCCTACTTACACAAATTTCAGCCGAGGCAGAGGCGGCCCTGTACAAGTAGACTTTCCACGTGTCCCTCCCACTAAGCAAAGGGCACAGTGGAAAGCAGGCAAGGGGCGCAACTTGGTTGACTACTGACACCTCGCCGGTGCGGCTTCGCTGTACTTGCTCACTCCTAATTGGGTATTTGACTGACTAGTCAAATTAGTTACTTTTTACTATTGCGGCTTTAATCGTTCTTAAAACGTTCAATATTACCACCCCTATCATGACAGTGAAACGTGGTCGAAGCGGTGGTATATCTCGGGGCACATATCTTGGAGCTAACTGGAGACAAACGAGGCCCTGGTGCACACGAATTGTTTTGTAATTGTCTATATTTGATGAATTTCAGATCCTTCACCGTAGTAGGTAGTATGCTTACGTGAACTTTAGGTCCAAGATACCTACCCTATGTCCCGACCAATAAGTGTATACATAGGATCTTTTACTCAACTTTCCTTTCCTTTCCTTTCCAGCATTCACGGTGTTCTACTTAGCAGTCTTTATGTTGTTGAATATCTGTTGCTGACGACAACAACAACAAATGGCAAACAAGGATAACCGCCCTTCTAATAGTAAACGTATGTACGCTAGAAACACGAAACATGTATCTAACTCGTCATATCTGTTCGGAGAAAGGGGAGGGAAAATAAAATAATAAAGGTGACAGGAAGGCGAAGATATAAGAGCTAATTAGATTCAGTTACATTAAATAACACTATCTTTAAGTAATGAGGTAGTACAGGCCAAGATTTTCTGTAGTACTTAGCTGGATCTCTACGGTTCTACTTTACCTGGATAAATTTTGGAATGCTTTTTTTATTCCTTTGACTGCACACCACTGGATGGTAAGAAGCTAGAGTGCAGTCCAAAATGGTGGTATTGATTTTACTATACTATTAATACTTTTTATTTAGAACTGTGGCGGGATACTTTAAAACCGTTAAAATTTGACCTACATGATGAAACAAGTTACATGAATTGTGATCCATTACATTATATGAAAACTTGTAGGAGTTGTAGGTAAGTAATTATTATACTCGTACCTAATTCGAGACCTTCATATAGAAGTCCCACCTTCTAATTTGGCATTAAACACGTCATTGACGTCATTGTTAGTTACTTTCAATCATTGATGTATACTCGTACTACTGAAGTAACTTCAATGCTTTCAATTTTATTGTTGTGTTTACGGTTGTCTGGTAACGACATTGATTTTACTATTCTTTAGTTGGATTTCAATACGTTGACAGTGTCCTGCATCGTTTATTAAAAAAAGTTAAAAGTTATAATTCCAAGTTTAAAAAGAAGTGATGGTTTATAGAAGTTGATAAAGTTATTGAAGATACTTAATTTGAATTTGGAATAATGGCGTCGATTCTTCCCACAGGAATACGGAATGGAGTGAGTGATAAAAATTTATTGGTTTATATTGCTTTTGCTAACGAGTTCTTTGTGCACGTACTAGGTACCTACTAAACAATCTTAAAACAAAAGTCATGATTTTTGGCTGAAGCGGGAATTAATTTTGAATTTTGAATATAGAAGACGATAGCTTCTAATTTTAGAAGCTAGGGAAGATAAAAAAGATTAACTGTAACTAATGATCATTGACTTCGAGTAAGATTTCTTCTAGAAGTCGTTGACTTTTAGTAAGAAATGCGGTTTAGAATAAAAATAGTGTTGTTATTTGTGAGTGACGCCCGTATAGTGGAGGGGTACGGTATGCAGAATGCAGAGAATAGATAAATTAGTTACCTTATTAATTTTTCGCCTTTCCGTAGTGTCTGTCTGTATGACACCTACAAAAAGTTGCGAGTTGGTTGAAAACAATTGTGACAAGGAAAAGTACATGTTTTTAGTTCCATGTCATTATAATATTTAGTCTACTGGTAATAAAATAGAAGTCACTGGTTGTAACCATGAAATTAATTTATTGTATTATATAACTTGAATGGGAACAAAAGTAATATTGAAGCAGCCTTGTATCAAGGATTTATAGAAACTACGGTAGGTATATTTCCGTTTTTATTTGAAGTCTGTTGTTATTTTGCGTTTCGTTTTCATGGGCATCCTTACCTTGGCGAAGTAGAATAGAATCACTTGCCATGGATATTATACACAGTGACTCGGACTGTTCACCATATTAGTAAAACATGAAAATAGGAACAAGTCAATACTCAGAATGAAACTTATTTGTTCTTAAACCGAGATTTGCAAACCGGGCTTCGCTTTTTTTCTTAGGCTCCTATTTCTCGGAGCTTGCACAGACTATTAAAACCCTAGGAACCTGTGTACTTACTTGAATAAACAATGAACTAAGTAGCTAAGTGTGTAGGTACTGATATTATTGACTGAATATTAAATCGGACAAGTCTTTGTGCGTAATAACAGTGTTACCAATGTAGATAATTAAGTAGTTTATCGAAATTCGGGAAATAATTTAAGATTTCTATTACGTACTTTACTGATTTCACAAAACTAATCGGTAGATAGGTTCTAATAGGGTTGGTACTAATACCTACCAAGAAAAAGTTATCAGATTTTGCTAACTAATCATCATCCACTTCGCTTATCCTAACATCCGGAGTTTGTACTTTGAAAACAGGGTAGGTTAGTCCTTTTTTTTTTTACTTGCCCATAATCCCCATGGATACCTCCCCACCGGAGCCGGTGGAGGAGGTTATGTCGGACTCGAACCGACTAAAACGCACGCCGCCTGTGGGTCGTTTTGGTAGCCGAAGGTGAGTTTGACAGGCTTATCCCTCGCACCCCGGCCGACCCAGGGCCATCTGTTACGATCTGGCCCTCTAGTCCTAAGCTGTATGTTCACTGAAAGTTTCAGTAGCTTAGTGGCTAAGGAGTCGGCCTTACGTTAGAGAGGTCCTAGGTTCGAATCCTGGCTATTACACTACCAACGTGAACCCACTCCTAGCACAAGCAATTTAGTTTAGTTGGAAGGGTTAAAAGGAATATTAGTAATTGCACTTAATGCACTAGCTAATATTCTTTATTAAAAAAAAAGAAAACTTTCGGATGGAGAACAGCCCTATCCTTTAGTCGAATTCTATGACACCTGCAGGAAGAGATGGAGTGGCCGTATTCTACTCAACCGGGAACCAACACAGTACCTTACATTTCTTTTTATACAACTTAGGTGGCAGACAAGCACACGGCCTACCTGATGGAATGTGGTTATCGTGACCTATGAACGTGTGTAACATCAGTGGAGTCATATACGTGCTGCCGACCCTGTAAGAACAAAGGTTTTATGTGGCCTCAGTGCAGAACACAAAATCAGGACAAGCCTTTGGTCTTCCCACTGACAGCACAAAACTCTCTAGTGAACTCTGGCTACCCTACTCACCACCGGGAACACAACAGCCGTTATTATAGCCGTGGTATTCTGTAGGGTGGAGGTACTTCTCCAGTCGGATTGCTCAATTCGGACGGGAATACCGTCGTGTCCTACCTCCTGAAAAACACATACTCACACAACATGCCCTTAATTACGTAATTAGTGTAATTACATCCTATATGAGCATTATAATCTCTCTGCTCATTACAAGTGTAATGTTAAGCTTTGAAATTTTAACGATCTGGCCTTGTTAGGAAGGAAATAACTAATAAACCACGGTTTTGCTTGCGTCTTGTTTGCATCAGTACACATCCGCACGCGATCTCCGCAATACCTCCTTCAAAATTGAGCGTTTAGTGTTAAGTTCTATTGTGTTAAGAATGGAAGAGTCCAAAGAGAAATTTAAAAGTTTGAATACAAGTGACGATATTGATATGGCAGTCAGTGAAGAAGATAAGGAAGAGGTTTATAAAGGACAGGACGCTGTCACTGAGATCGTGAGCGATGAAGTAAATTTATTGTTATTACATACATACTTACATATAATCACACCTTTATCCCTGGAGGGTTAGACAGAGGTGAATTAACACACACATTTCACCAATACTTGCATTCGGTCCCACGTAATAGGTGGTGAGACTATTGCCGTATTCCGGGCACTATTGTTGACTCGAGCCATGCATCTGAGGCTGAGTCTGGGCTGTTTATATCTGTTTGATGTTAAACAGCCCAGTCCCTTAGTCGCCTTGTACGACACCGCATGGGAAGAGATGGGGTAGCCCTAACTCTACTCAGCTGGAAACCACGCGGCATTATGATATTGTTATTAAACGTGTTTAATGTTAGATTTTTTTATGTTCGTGTATCAATGATCTTACCTTGAAAAGAAAGAGTGTTAATGTAATGTGGTAGGTACCACAGAACTAATAATAAGAGCTATAGAGGGTGTTAAAGCTTGAGTTTGAGTCAGCTTGAGCATAGCTTGAGTCAGAACCGTTTAGTTACTTTTAATATCATTACATTCTTCTGTCGTATCGATGGTATTTCTATAATTTGTTTTCCAGACTCTATTCTACAATAGCAAAACCACTATCACATCACACTGCAAAAAATTACATTAATTTTTAAACTTTATTTCCATACGTTTAAAGACCAAAATTAAATGAAATAGTTTAATTACACTTTTTCATTCGCTCTATAAAACGCCTTTTAATTTTGGACTTTCAGCACAATGCTTTAAAGTCAAAAATTAAATGGATTTTTCAGCAGTGTCCGTGATATGACTATGGTTTTGCTTTACCAGAATCGAGACCCAGTTTGCTGTACCTACTAATTCGCCAGCTACATTTCGTTCATCTGGTCAGCCATTGTTCTAAGTAATTGTTTGAATTGACGTCCATTGTTTATCTAACTTCTGTATATTGAACACAAGCCTTCAAATTCTCTAATAATGCGATGTAAGGACACACTGCATTACCCACATTACGGTTGATCAATCTGAATAAGGGCAGTTCCGATGTATCAATACTTAATTTTACAATTACGGCGGTCTCATAATATTGCTAGATAGGGTAAAACACGATCCCGTACCGTTGTACGTGTACCTACTTTAGGTGTCATACAAATCTAGAGCAGAAGGACGTTGACACGCGGTGATAAGATGCCCGCATCTATACTGTTCGACTTTTTTGCATATTTTCGATAAAGGTTCATCGATTGCAGCCTTGCAGCGTATCTGTACCACAAAGTACCAGCGGCCATGTGGCGATGTCGCGAAAATGGCGTGGATTTTAGCGAGCCAACACAAAACCGCATTTTACGCGCCGTTTTACATAGATTTAGCTTTTAGCGAAAGAATCATTTTCCAATGATTTATTTTTACATTATTTAATATTTTTATATTATTTATTGACATATTGTAAAATTTTGACGTTCATTATGTGCTCTTTACGTGCCTAAACTGAATAAATGAAAGTGATTCTTCTTTGATTCTTTGTACACCAATCCTATAATATAATATAATAATCCTATAAAATACATGTTGCGGAAAACAAAAAAATTAGGTATACGTTGATGTCGCATCTCGACTTCAATCCTCCATAAATCCTGAAAGGGTCTCACCATTCGCACGTATGACAGCCTTTACGATGAGTCATCCTTGACGATTAGCTAGCCCGACTTCGTTCTGTGATTCCTACCAGCCTCTGACGGAAGCAGTACCTCGGTGGCAGACAAGCACACAGCCCACCTGATGGAAAACGGTCACCGTGGCTCATGGACGTTTGCAAAACCAGAGGTGCCACACTCGCGCTGCCGACCCTGTAAGCACAGAGTTTCTGAGCCGTCAGTGTAAAAGAAAAAGCAGGACAAGTCTTCCCACTGACAGCACAAATTCTCCAGTGAGCTCTGGCTACCTTACTCACCACTGGGAACACAACATGAAGTTATAGCCGCGGTATTCTGTAGGACGGAGGTACTTCCCCAGTCGGGCTGCTCAATTGGGCTGAAATACCGCCGTGTCCTAGGTACCTCTTAAAAAAAAGTATGGGCAAACATCTGATCACCCACATCACCGGAAAACGTAGTCGCACCAGTGAAGACGACTGTCCATTCGCGATGTCATGAATATGACAATTGCCGCGGATGTGGGTGTTTCTAATGCGACATACTTACTTACATGTAGGTCATTATTTCGCAAGAAATTTCATAAAAGTTACTTTTGTGTTGAGATCTTAGTGATTTGACCTCAATTTGTAATAGGAATTAATAAAGTTATTTTTAAACTATCGCGGTGTGAATTCATAATTATACGATAGGTCGGGAGTTTTCGCGACTAAATCAGAGCTCACTGGAGAATTTGTGCTGTCAGTGGGAAGACTAAAGGCTTGTCCTGCTTTGTCTTCTACTGACGGCACAGAAACTCTGCACTTACAGGGTTGGCAGCGCGACCGTGACTCCTCTGGTGTTACAGACGTCCATAGGTCACGGTAACCACTTTCCATCAGGTGGGCCGTGTGCTTGTCTGCCAACTAAGTGGTATAAAAAAAATTGAACTAAACTGGATTAAATAATGGATTTAATCTAAAAGTTCCGAATCGTTGTATAATTAGGAATTAATAATTTTGTACATCGCCAAATAAGTTTTTACTTTTTTCAGATCAAAGGACTGGACGCGAATCGGTATGCGACGAAAAAGACAGTGGCGCAGGGGATGCTGGACATCGCACTGCTGACCTCCAATGCTTCTCAACTAAAATATGTGCTGCAAGTGGGGCCCAAACACGAGTTTTATACGCTGCTGGTCGTACTCATATCCATATCTATAGTTCTTCAGGTAAGAAGTACAATTTCGGTTACTTGGATGGTACGGTTAGATAGAAATCAAATTATGTCTTAGGTAGAAAGTTATCAACTTATAGACATACGTAATGACTGTTTATTGATCCATAATATTTAGTAAACTTTGGTGATTTATCTACATTAAAATATAAAAATAATACAGAAAATACCCATACTACCCTGCAGGTTCAGGCATTTGCTAGAAGGCTGGCGACAATTGCCTCGTTGAATGACAATACAATCCTTTGCGCAAGTAATTTAGTAGATATTGCGTAATTACGAAATCGATAAACTTCGACAAAATGTGTAGGTAGGTACATAGGAGTAATATTGACTGCAAAATTATGCATTGAAGAAAGAAATAGGTTTTACAATACATATTCGTAGCCACGCAACGATTTTTTTATTACTAATTTAGGAGAAAACGTGAACAGTCCCTCGTTTCTACTACAATACTACTGTCATACCACGTCAATGCAAAAAAGGCATTAAATTTTAAACTTTATTTCTATGCGCCTAAAGTTAAAAATTAAATTAATAGAGTTTCTTAACAATTTTTCATTTACTCTGCAAAAAGCGTTTTAATTTTAAACTTTAACTGTATTGCTTTGATATTAAATTTATTGGATAGATATTAAATGGGTTTTTAGCAGTGTCCGTGGTATCTGTCATACCACGGTTTTGATATCCAGATTCGAGGCCCAGTTCAGTAGGTACCCATTCCCAGGTCACTAGACTGATGGCGAATGACTTGGAAGTTGAATACGATAACGTTTGTACCCATATATCGCAATAAAATAAATTGAATTGAATTTTTATATTGGTAGGCTTACACATGAAATTAAGCCTGGGTCTAGTAAACAAGTCATCTGCAACTACATACACTGAATTACCGACACACATGTACAAGCAAACATAGAATTGCCACGAAATTTTACTTTTGAATTCACATTTTTATTCTTTATTGTACACAGGAAAACAATACAAGGCAATCACAAATACATTTTGATGTACAAAGGCGAGCTTAACTCAATATTGAGTTTTCTTCCAGCAAACCTTTATCTGAATCTTATTCACAATGTTTAGCGTAATCTTTATTCTCAACTTCCTCAAGCGACATCAAAAGGTCTCTAGGTGGCGATGGGCTTCGTGCTCCTGTCACTGAACCTGCTCCGAGACTGCTGGTTCCACAAACCTCACCACAGGACTTCGGCTCTGAACATCAATTATGCAACGACAGCAAGTGCCTTCGTTGTGACTGTTCTTAATGTTCTTGTATCTGCCTTCGATTCGTCACTTGCTAAATATCAAGAATTTGTTTGAGTGGTATAAAATGAAAGGTTTTGTAGATAGAGACACAACACATGTTTTTCAAGAATATCGAACTGAAATATAATATAATTTTTAATATTCCTTTTAACATCTCCAATTAAGCTAAATAACTCATGTAAAGGTGTATAAGGTTTATGTCGGTAGTGTAATATTCGGACCAGGTTCGAACTCAGTACCTCTCTATAATAAGGCCGACTCCTTAACCATTATGCTATCGACGCGACGCTTCAAATTCTCTTCTTTTTAAATTTTGTTCTTGCAGGTTTATTTTTAAACAATATTAGCAACCGTAATTACTAATATTCCCTCTCACCTCTCCAACTTAGCTAAATTGCTTGTGCTAGGGTTCACGTCGGTAATGTAATGGCCAGGATTCGTACCGGGACCATTCGATCGTAAGACCGACTTAAGGACCACTAAGCTACCAACGCTTCTTCGATAATTTTGAAGATTGTTATGTTAGCTTCTCTAAATAATAGATGTAGGTAGGGTTGTTTAAGAATGTATCAAATAGTTTGTAGTAAAAGTTTAAGGTCAAGCTCGGTAGATGGCGTTGTACCGTCTATCTGAATCGCGATATGGTTACGTTACCGTGCATAGTATAAGTAGTACCTAAGTTGTTAATAGATAGCGCAACATTTGCTATTAGATCAGGACACAGTGGTTTTCATTGTATTCCCTAGTGTTCACAACCAGTACAATGCAAATTAGCTCCAAAGGTCAAAGTTACCAGCTTGGTAATTAACAAGGGTATCAAATCAGATAAATTATATAGGTCTCTAAGTAAATAAGTATTCAATCTGTAATTATGACTCGTTTATCTTTCGACTGCACACGCTTTAAATAAAATCGATTTCTCAACCACCATTTTCATGTTCATGTAACGTGATGAATATATTTCTGACATCAAATTTGGAAGTCCATTGACATCACAGAGTTCAAGCTGTAACCAAATTGGAACACACGTCCTTTGTGTGCAGAAATGGAATAGTATTAACAATAGTATTTTACTACTTTGTTTTGTTTGTATCTATATATTCATTACAATGTTTTGCATACGTAAATATAGTTATCTATGTATGCAAAACATTTTAAAGAATATATGCGGTATAGTTACCACCACACATTACCTAATTTGGCTATAGGTACCACAGAATAGATAATATACTTATCTTATACATATCGTAGGTACTCGTCGCCTAGTCAGTACTGTTGTGATACTGTACAACGATTATGAAATAAATTTGATTTGATTTAATCCTATACTCACAATAGCTATTACTATATAGTCATAGCTTTGATATTTTATTAATTAAGATATAGAAAAAATTTAATCGGTTCAGGCGAGGTTCGAACCCCCGATCTTTCCTTTACCGGGATAACGCTCTGACCACTAAGCCACAGAACCTTCTCCCGAAATTATCCAAATTCTTCAATAGGTACATATATCCGTCTTACGGCGACGGTTAATATTTTATTTTGTTTTGTGTTGTGTTGGTTGATATTTTAGTATTTTTTGTGCCCCAATTTGTTTTTAGTAAAAACCTAGTAACCTAGGGATACCTACGATAAAATTAAATCTACAAATTAAAATACCAAGATCTGAGTGGACTAAAATCCTGTCCCTTTAGTCCCTAAATTATCATACGATACGTCTTAAGGTCGTACCACACGAATGGATCGATTGTCGATCGATGCTGTCGATCGACGTTAATGGGTAGGGAGGTACAGGCAAAATTAATCGCGAATGACGTCACCTTCGCTAGTGCTCGTCTTAAAGTCTATAATCCTATGTTTCTTACGTCAGACTGTCAGACGTGCTTGTCAATCTTGTCGTTGACCTTTACATTGAGAGTACCTATGTAACAAAATTTACCATCAAAAAAGTGCTCCTGCATGTGGCGAATTTAAGAGAGAGAAAGATGAGTTGAACTTGATGAGTTGAGCTAAATATTCTTGCAGACGAATTTGATATCCAGTTTTTGATGCGCAGGGCTTTAACCTACATCGCCCGTCTTTTCTTATCAGTAGGGACACGACTAGGACCTTTCTTTTTACACTGAAATGCACTACACAGCGTCATTGTTTATCCAACAAAAGACCTTTCCTTTATTTACTAACAGTTTGCATGAAATTTGACAACACTACAATACCAGCCATAATGCGCCACCTATCGTGTCAAATAAGTAGTGTGTCTCCTCAATGAACGGACGCTGGGGTGGCGGTTGACCATAGAGACCGGAGGATGAAAGTTCTCGATCTACCTACACTGTACGATCGCCCGTATGTACTTGAATCTATTGAGGTCGACTAATCAATTCTACTATAGATTGATAGCACTGGTCCTCGAGCTACTAAAGAAAAAAAACACTGTCATAAACTGCATTAAATTTTAAACTTTATTTCTATTCTCATAAAGTCCAACATAAAATATAAAGAGATTCATTACACTCTTTCATTCACTCTGCAAAAAGCCTTTTAATTTTGAACTTTAGCTTCATTGCTTTAAAGTCTGAAATAGCTTAGGGGTTAAGGAAGGTCCCGGGTTCGAATCCTGGCTATTACACTACCGACATGAACCCACTCCTAACACAAGCAATTGGAAGTAATTTCGGTTCTAATATTCTTTATAAAAAAAATGCAGCTTTTAGCAGTATCTATGGTACAAGTATGACAGTGGTTTTGCTGTAGCAGAATCGAGACCCTGATCGACGATCGATGGGTAGGTGTAGTAATACCCTTACTGGCGACGTTGGAGGACTACCGAAATTCCTATGTCCTAACGGAAACGGTGAGATTTACAGTGATTAAAAAAAATCCTGTAAGCACAGACTTTCTGTGCCGTCAGTGTAAAAGACGAAGGATGACATGTTTTTGTTCGTCACCGTATAGCAATCCATACATTTTTATTTATTTATTTATTTCACAATTTTATCCACCACCTTTACAGGGATACCCCCAA
Source organism: Eilema griseolum (assembly GCA_963662185.1). NCBI lineage: Eukaryota > Metazoa > Arthropoda > Insecta > Lepidoptera > Erebidae > Eilema > Eilema griseolum. Next base: position 17,850,823 of record OY759248.1, on the reverse strand, counting down.
AACAGTACCTACTGGACATACAAAATTACTAAATAATTAATCACAAAACAATACACAAGAAAGAAATACAAAAAAAAGAAATACATTCAAAAAAAAAGAACACCAGAAAAAAAAACACCAATTCGACAAAAAATATCATACTAGTCTATTATATACATAGGCTGCTACTTATGTATGCGGAATCTGGGATTCCAATAATTTTAAGCGCAATGTCTGACCTCCATGCACATATTCGTTCTTTTTTTAAATACTGGCCGCTAATATTTTTTTTCTTATATACTTACGTTAGTGTTTTGTTTTTGTTGGGTTTAAAATGTCATATCGCTGAAAAAATTGAACTCACTCGTGAAAATATTCGTGCTATGATTTATTACGATTTTCGACGTGGTTTAACGCAACAACAGTGCGTAGATCAATTAACTTCGACTTTTGGTGGTGAAGCTCCATCAAAAACGTCTGTGTATCACTGGTTTAGTGAGTTTAATCGCGGGCGGAGTAAGCTCACGGACGAAGATAAAGAAGGTCGCCCGAAATCGGTGGTTGTGCCACAAAATATTGAAGCTGTGCGAAAACTAATAATGCAAGACCGCCATGTTACGTATCGCGAGATAGAGGCCAATCTGGGCATATGTATGACGAGCATTCATAGGATATTACATGAACATTTGTCTGTAAAAAAAATTTGTTCGCGTTGGATCCCGCACAACTTAACTGAGGATCAAAAAGATGCTCGCGTCGAATGGTGCAAGAAAACCTTGAAAAAATTCAACGGAGGCGACTCAAAATCTGTTTATAATATCTACACAGGTGACGAATCCTGGATCTACGCGTACGATTCCGAAACTAAACAACAATCAACAGTTCGGGTGTTTCAAAATGAACCAAACCCTACGAAAGTGGCTCGTGCAAAAAGCACTGTAAAGCAAATGGTGGCCTGCTTTTTTCGTATTAATGGCCATGTGGCTACAATACCACTGGAGAATCGCAGAACGGTTAATTCGGAGTGGTACACGACCATTTGTTTGCCAGAAGTATTTGAAGAAATACGCAAAAACAACCAGCGACGCAGAATCATACTTCACCATGACAATGCCAGCTGTCATACATCTCAGGAAACAACTACATTTTTGGATGGTCAAAAAATAGAATTAATGGGTCATCCACCGTACAGCCCTGATTTGGCTCCCAATGATTTCTATTTATTCCCAAATGTAAAGAATAAATTACGTGGTCAACGATTTTCGACCCGTGAAGATGCCGTAGACGCGTTCAAACAGCACGTTTTGGAGATACCTCAATCAGAGTGGAAAAAGTGTTTTAAAAATTGGTTTTATCGAATGCAGAAGTGCATCGATCATAGTGGAGAATACTTTGAAAAACAATAAAAGCATATTGAGCCATATACATTTGTTTATTTTTTCTATTCCGCATACATAAGTAGCAGCCCTCGTATCACATATATCATTCTAGTCTATTTTATATTCTACAAATAAATTGCCACTTGTTTAGGGGCTGTTTCAAAATAGCATGGGACTCTTACTACTTCTAACTTTGTTTTAGCTTCTCGTTGGCCTGTTGTTCGTGGTGATCGGTGGCTTGGACCTGAACGATCACGAGGACCAACCTTCAGCCGTAATCCTAAATGACGTCATTGTCATATTTATATTCGTCATTTCCGTGATTAATATTGTAATATCCGCTTTCGGTATAGAGTACTCAAACAATCCTTTAATATTAGAGCGGTTAAATTATATCAATAATGAATATTTAAGAAAGGGTAACTCAACTGCTGCGTAGGTAATAAGTATTAATTTAGATGTTATAAATAATAATATAATAGATAGGTATAAGAGTACCAGGAATCTCATGACAAATTGGAAAATACAAATATCTAAATACAAATACAAATATCTAAATAAAAAATATATAAATACAATACAAAATTGGAAAATACAAATACTGGGGAAATTGGATTAAAACATCTTGATACTTATTAATTTGAATTTGTTTCCCATACATAACAGTGTAGACTTACTTAGGTATTATTTAGGGATGTTGACTACTTTTTTTTATTTTCATAAAATGACCATCATAAAAAAAAACTGTTAAAGTGAAATATTCTTACGACTAATAGCTTATTAAAAATATTATATAGAAATGACTAATGACTGGTTCTTTTAAAGGGGCGTTAGGTTTCTTCAGGTTCGATAGCACGAATGTGACGCCTCTGGTATTGCACACGTCCATAGACCACGGTAACCACTTCACATCAGGTGGGCCGTGTGCTTGTCTGCCACCTAAGTGGTATAAAAAACAACACGCGAGAATGAAAAAGAAAACTGAAAACTGTTGCTATGAAATTATTGTCATGCCAATGTTATAAAAATAAAAATGTTATTTTAGAGGTTGCCCTAGTAAAATTTAGGTTAACGTTAACCCGCATTTGACTTGGGTACCTACATAACACAATGATCTACCTATTAGTAGGTAACATTTAATAGCTATAGATAATAAAAAGTGCCCTAGATAAAAAAAAAGATATCTAATAACAAATCTTCTTGAGCTTGTCATGATTTTTGTTGAAATCAATGCTAGAATTAATTTTTGGAAAGAGTATAACCTATAGATGTGCTAGTGTATGTAAATTAAGATAAATAGATTGATAATTCTTTATTATAAGTACACAATGTTCACCAACAGATTACCTAAGATAGCCTGAGGTTACGAAAGATTTTTTAAACCTTTAGCCTTAGTTAGTATTACCTATGTTATCAGTGGCCTTAATTATAATAGAAAAATACCTAATTAGCAAGCTTTTTTGCTCTTGTGTTTTGTAATATCTTTTAAATATTAATGTAAAGTGCCTAGGTAACATACGTCAGCAGTGAAGCGTATTATTTGATTAGGTATCCACTAATTTGATTGCTGTTTACGTTAGGTATTTAATGGTATTTTATGAATTATACTTGAAAATATGAAGTGAAAAACCATAGGTAAGCAACCTATTAGAAATAAACACATTGTAGACTAGTTTACAAGTAAATTGTTCAAATTATAAAAAATATTTAAGTAGGTATGCATAAGATCACTAGTCAAAAATGTGCCATTTAAACTAACCAACGTGTAGTCTAAGCTAGTCATGGCCAATGTGATATTTTTAAAAGAGGTCTTATTCCCAAGGAGTATCTATTTCTAATAATTTCCTTTGAGCCGCGGTGTTGGATCTGAGGACCCCTCTTTGGCGATCGGCGTTCGATTTCGGAATTTTACTACTCTATTTTACACCTGGCAATGGGACTATTGGTTTGGTACGCATGTTATCTTCTACGATGTCAAGCCTTCAAGCCATCAGTGATCTAGCCCTCCTATTGAAGCCTGGTGGAGGCGACAAGGTAAAACATTTGACGTTGCTGCAAAACGTGGTCGTACCAGAGAGGAGATAAAATGCAGGAATGGTATTCCTGCATTTTATCTCCACGGATTAATTTAGCCCTTCATTTGCTGGTTCATCTGTTGCTCAGGGACTAAATATTCAATCCTTCATCGGTGGAGATAAAATGCAGGAGAGACATTGTGGTGCGGTGGGACCATACTTTTGCCGTCTCCAGCAGGCTCCAATAATAGGGCTAGATCCAATGAAGTTCTGATGTCTATTATTTTTACAAATATCTAATTTGATTGCTGCAGGCCGGCGCAGGGGTTCTTGCCCTAATAATTTCCTCTATCGACGGTGAAGAAAGCCATAGGCACAAGAAGATAGCTGACTGGTTGTACCATACGTCGGTCGGTATGATGACTGTGGTGGTGTTCTGTGATGTTATAAAGATGACCTTTGGTTTAGACCCTGCGATTTCGTTGCAAGACTACCTTGGGAACAAAACTTCTAGTCTTTATGATACGTTCTTTAAAATTAATAATGGGAGTCACTAGGTCTTCTCTAGGTTTGGCACTTACTGTAATTAAATTTTACGAAATAGATATAATTAAGCAGAATTAAGTAATATTATTGTAAAATTAAGTAATTTAGGTCTCCACTTACTCTTATAGAATTTTAGATACCCAGTAAATTAACAGTACAGATTCTAATATAACGATTAGCAGTAAAAATTAGAAACCCAGAATTGCCAAAATGTTTTAATTTGAATGCAATCGGTATAACATTTTTGCAGAAATAAGGAATAAGTAGGTAACCTACCACAAAATTCATATAAGTAGGTATCGGGGATCCACAAGTGTAGTTACTTTTAGTTTCGGAAGGGGTAGGGACGTAGGGTGGAAACTTGCGTTTTTAATAAGTTAAGCACTTTTCAAATTATCTATTACATTTGTTTTAGTAAGTATGTAGTAGGCACATTATCTATTTTTTATATATATTTAAGTTGGTTGGTATTTATCTTGCAGTAGGTACCAATTACCATTTTCAATTTTGTTCCTTTTTCTACAGCTGCATCGATGCTTATTTTTTTTTTTACGTAGATCTAGAAAGAATTTAAAAAGCATGGAGTAGTATCATTCGGGTTTTGGCACAACGCCCTTCAGTCTCCGTGAGAATTAATTTACCATCACCTACTCAATACTTTTCAATTCTTTAATTTTTTTTCTTTTCAGTATTTTAATGTGTATTTTTTACAAGTATATACATACATATAATCACGCCTTTATTCTCAGAGGGATAGGCAGAGGTAAAATACACTCACATTTCACCGATTATGCATTCGGTCCCTCGTCTCGGGGTGAGCCTATTGCCGTATTTCGGTCACTATTGTTAACTCGTGCCATGCATCTGAGACTGAGTCTGGGCGAGTCTCTGTATATTATATACGTATATCTGTCGGATGTAAAACAGCCCTATCCCTTAATCGCCTTGCACGACACCGCATGGGAAGAGTTGGGGTGGTTCAAATTCTATTCTGCCGGGAACTACGCTATTTATTTACATATTATTTGTAGCATGTTTTTATTTATTTTTTTATGTTTTTTTTTGCCTAGGTTGTTTCCGCAGTAGTGGCAGTTGTACTGAGCTCGGTTTTCAACATTAACCGTCAACCTGACCAACGGAAAGCTGAATTGCTAAACGACATTAGTCTAGTGTTTAAGTTGTTTAGTATCACGGTAAACACTATTATTAGTATATTTTATTCAATGCAAATAGATTCGGATGCACGCTTATTGGCACTACAGTAGTGTAACTACAGTCACTGTAGTTAGTATTGTAGTAAGTAGGCGATACACGAAATGTAAGGTATAGGATTTAATTAAGAACAGTTTTAATACTTTTCAAAATATACTTAAGCTGATATTAATCGGCAACGGTGATTGCCAAATTAACAGGTATATAAATATTATTTTGTGTTAACCTTTTTGGTAGTTAATCATGATGATGATGAAAATAAACATACCATACCATACCATACACGCCTATATCCCCGAAGGGGTAGGCAGAGGTGCTAGCACCCACATTTCGCCAGTTTATGTTTAGTTCCCAATGTAATAGGTGGCGAGCCTATTGCCATTAACCGGGCACTTACAAACCTGCGATAAATACACACATTACTTCGAAAAGCATCGAAATGTCATTGGTGTGTGCCATGGTAAAACCTGGGATCGAACCCGAGAACTCGTCTCAGCAGTCCATTACCCATACCACTAGGCTACCGCGGTGAAAATAAACAACCCCTTAATAATGATAAAATGTTTAAAAATCTAAAATAACAGAAAATAATCTTAGAGAACGAAAAAGTAGGGAAGTAGGTACTTTATCCAAAACATCAAGAGAGTCGTATGAAAATAATTGTCACACAATTATGGCTCTTGAGGAAAACATTAAAACTGAGCAATCAAACAAAGAAGTGGCTTATTGTTGAAAAATAGATTGCCATGAAGCAGAAACATCAAAAAAAGAACTTTCTCCGAAAAGGTTTTTCTCCGTCTATGAAAATAAAATATGCTCTATAATTTACTTTTTGTTTCTATGATTGATAGTCTATGATTTATATTAGATTTCTTGTCATAGAGATATGTAACGATGGTACATACCTATTCTATGTTCAATAAATGATATTAAATTGATAATATAATCATTTTAAGCTTTTTTTACAATAATTTTCATTCACGTTATTTTGAGTATAGGTAGGTAATTCATATCTAACTACGAATCTCAATGTCATGTCCCTACTCGTATTGATAAACAGTAACCATATAGGTACATAATTATAAATTTACAAATGTATGTAGGTGAATAGGTGTAACAGTTTCACTGTAATAATCTAAATAAAACAAATACAAGATATTGAGAAATTACTTTTTTGTAAGTCATGAGATTTTCAAAATATTTTAAGATACATTGCAAGTAAGTGAAGCCTGAACAAAACGATGTATTTAAATTGAAAAATAAATTTTCTACACTTTAAATCGATGTTTTATTGTAATATTATTTCACGATTAATAATAAATAAATATTCTACAACATTCTACACAATGCTATCTATGCCCATGGTAAGCATAGCTAAACTAGCTTGTGTTATGGAATCTAGAATGAAGATATTTAGATACTTTTTTTGTAAATACATACATATAAATACCCAGACCAATGTAAATATACATATTCGTGCATACAAATATTTGCACTGAACAGGAATCGAACCCGCGCCTCCTATGTAGCAGTCAAACGCTCTACCGCTACGCCACAGACGCCGTCGGGGTAGTTGACGCTAGTTCATTCGAAGTACCTACATTGCAACATGCCTCCAAATGCAACTGGTCGGATGGCCCTGGGTCGGCCGGGGTGCGAGGGATATGCCTGTCAACCTCACCTTCGGTAACCAAAACGACCCACAGGCGGCGTGCGTTTTAGTCGGTTCGAGTCCGACATAACCTCTCCTACCGGCTCCGGTGGGGAGGTATCCGTGGGGATTTTGCGCACGTAAAAGAAAAAAAAAACTGGTCGAAAATTTATTCTACCTTTGCATTTGATGTGGCATCCTCATTTGGTGAAGCATAAATCTTTTCAATTCAATCTTCATTTTTTTTTTACGAGCTACTTATGATTGGGATGTTGACGTCAGTTTCTCCGAAACTCTTCTAATTTCTGTGTAATGGTACAGACGGCAAATCAGATAAGTGTACATGCTTACATTATATACAGCTATACATACATACATATAATCACGCCTGTATCCCTGTGCGTAGGGTTAGGCAGAGGTGAATTAACAACCAAATTTCACCAATCATTGGATTCAGTCCCACGTAATAGGGGGTGAGCCTGTTGTCGTCTTGCGGGCGCTATTGTTGACTCAAGCCATGCATCTGGGCTGTATATATCTGTCTTATGATAAAGAGCCCTATCCCTTAGTCGCCTTGTACGACACCGCATGGGAAGAGACGGGGTGGTTCAAATTATACTCTGCCGGGAACCACGCGGCTATATACAGCTGTATGAAAACATATACTTTATTAAATTAGAAAGAAGAAGAAGAAAAAGAAAAAAGAGAAAGAAAAAGAAAAGACCTATATTGAATCTAATTTATATCTCATTTGAATAAAATATAAATCCACAGTCTTATCATCACACTATTCCGAACAGATAAAAACTAAGTTAGAATAACGATTTAAACTGTAGTGTCAGGATTATTAAAGTAATGAATGATAGATATTGGGTCGGGTTTTAAAGATTAGGTAAATAGACGATCACAGCTATAAGTATCGTGGGATTACCCCGGTAGTTCCCGTTACAGCGAAAGAATCATTTTCCAATGGTTTATTTTTACATTATTTAATATTTTTATATTATTTCTTGACATACATAATTGTAAAATTTTGACGTTCATATGTGCTCTTTATGTGCCTAAACTGAATAAATGAAATTGATTCTTTGATTCTTTGTTCGCCTTTGTAGAGTGTACCTGTAGTGGCTTTCAAGACCGGATATTGGCTTCGTGCAAACTCCTGAAAATGATAAAACCTTGTAACAGTTACTGAGTAGGTACCTATCATTGTACCTATGTATCTTGTGATTCGTGATCATTGTGGGATTCTGTTGAGTAGTTTATGTATGTTATCTTGTCTACGTATGATACCTCTCTGCCAATGATACATTGCTGCCATTCAAGTAGTATAAAATTAATAATAATAAGCATGTTAGGTACCTACTTAGTACTTCAAAAATAATTATCGTACCTATATTGTCGAGAACCCGCATCCGATTTATTGTAATACAGCTACTTTTTACATCTGCACACAGTGCCGGTTTTAGTACTAACAGCGCCCTGGGCGAGATTTCTACGGCGCCCCCTAATTGCAATTCAAACCCATACGAAAAAAGGCGAAGGATAATAATGAAATAACCATTTATGAAAAGAAATAAACATTTATTAAAAAAACTAATAAAATTTTACTTTTCTAGCCTTTTTATCGGCGAACTCTTTTATTAAGTTATCAAAGTCGATGTTTTCAGCTATTTCATTTTCGATCGACAAAGTTGCCAAGTTTGTCAATCTACATTGTGATATCGTCGATCGCAGATAGGTTTTTATTAGCTTAAGCTTAGAAAAACTCCTCTCTCCACTAGCAACCGTTACGGGAATAGTTAATAATATTCGTAATGCTATCCAAACATTTGGATATAGTTCTTTTAAGTTGCGGTCTTTAATAAAATTTAAAACAAAAACAGGAGTAACCACTTTCTGATCAGGCAAAAACGATTTCAGACTTATGAGTTCATCGCACAACATACATCCATCTATATCTGATTTGGAATTTACATTTAATTTCAATTGAAGATCACTACAGAGTTTGATAAGGTCGTGTTTTTCTGGAATCTGTTTTAAATTGTACAAAAAAGACCAAGATTCCGAGTACTCACATAACTGTTCAAATCTTTCGTTGAGTGAAGTTAACGTCGTGTCCAAAAGACAGTTGAAAAATTCAACCTCAAATTTTTTTTCTGGAGAAGTTATAGGCTCATCTTGGGCAATTTCACCAGCTTGGCGCTTAACACGTCGAATTCTTGTTGTCGCTCTAAACACAGGTTCTATTTCTAACTCTTCAGCCAATTCCTTCGCAGTTAGAATGGCGCTTTTAAAGCCTGTATTTCTATATTCTTCCAAGAAATTGCAGCATTTTTTCAGCATGTCTGTGCATTTACCGAGATCCATGTCTGTTGATTGTAGAGATTTACTAACGACATTAATTTGAAAAAGTATGTCATACCAGACAACCAATGAAACTATGAAGCCGAAATCTTTTAGTTGTTCGGCTAGAGTAGTAGCCTCATGAGAGACTTGAACATCAGTTTGCTGAGTTTCGATAGCCAAAGTGATTAAAGCGTCATGGACGGCGCTAATTTGATAACGGACTGCTTTAACACTGCCTATTCTTGCTTCCCAACGCGTGTCACTGAGTTTTTTTATAGTGTACAATCCCAAGTGATCGGTCAGAATTTTCCATCGATGAACAGAAGCTGAAAACAACGTAAACAACCTCTGAAGTACTCCAAACAAAGTGACAGATTTTACAGATGACTTAGCGGCATCGCATAGTACGAGATTGTAGCTATGACAGCCACACGGCACATATACAGCTAAAGGATTTATGTCCAGAATTCTTCTTTGAACTCCAATATTTTTTCCTTTCATGTTTGCTCCGTTGTCATAGCCCTGACCTCTACAATCGTTCAATTCCAGTCCGTATTTATTTAAAATATCAATAATAACTTCAGTCAGCCTTTCACCAGTCGACTCATTAACAGGTATAAATTCTATGAAATGCTCTTTTACTGATATTTTATCGACATCTGATGATAAATCAACAAATCGTATTGTCAGTGAAAGCTGTTCTATATGACTAATGTCCGGAGTACAGTCAGCTATAATAGAATAATATTTCGATTTCTTTGCACGTGATATGATTTCTGACTTCACTTTTTCACCCATCAGCTCTATTAATTCATTTTGAATGTCTTTTCCGCAGTAGTGGTCAGAAACATCACCCTTTACAGCTAAACGCAAGTGCTCCTCCATAACTGGATCAAATTTGGCTAGTAGTTGTACTAAACCCAAGAACTTTCCATTATTTGGCGTATATAGTTTGTCGGAAGTACCTCTAAACGCCATATTGTTTTCAGCTAAATACAGTGTAATATGCATTAATCTAGACAAAATATTATTCCACCTTGTAGTTTCCTTTCTAATCAAATGTTGCTCTTGACAATCTATTGTTTTTCCCGTTTTTAATCTTAGTTCAGCCTCAATCCATGAGAGGTAAAACTTCTTATGAAAAGTGCTACTTTCATGAACTTTTAACATTTCTGATAAGTGTTTCCAGTCGTTATATCCTTCAGATGCTAAATTCGACGTTGAGCTGCTATCAAATAGCCGGCAACAAAAACAGTAAACTCGATTTTTAGAAACTGAGTATATTAACCAACGACGCTGAATTATTTCATTGTTTGCAAGTTTTTTTGTAAAATGAGAATTTGAGAAATGTCGCCCTGTATCATTTTTTGGATAATTATCAATGTGAGTTTGCACTGGGCCATTAGTTATTATATGATCAATAACTTTGCTATTTCGAGTGAGTGGCCAAGTGGCTGGATCCGATATATTTGGAGCAAGAGAACTAATGTCATCTAGAATTTGTATTTGTTGTACATCACCAATAGTGTCATCCTGAGCAGCATCTGTAATTGTAACACAACTTGTCTCCTCACTTCGGGAAACTTCGTCCACAATCTCTTCAACAGCTAACTGATCTGACTTGTCAGACAGAGACTCCACTACCGATGCATTCGCTTGTATTTCAGATGTAGATGCCACATTAAGGTCTTGATTTTTTGTTGTGATATATTTGCCTATATTCATAAACTTTTTTGTTTTTTCAAATTCCTTCTCTTTTTCTGCTTTTCGCTTTCTATATTTTGATCCAGATGGTTTTCTTTTGAAAGGATCAACGTGTTCAGACATTTTGTACTAATCAAATCTGCAACAAATTAAATCTGCGTAAGTCCGATCATTTCTATAAATTAATTAAATATAGCGCTATTGAGGGAGGACGACCAAAAACGCTTTATATTCAGTAGCCTTACCATGAGTTTGTAAAAACGTTCTCTTCTCGCTATCGAAAACTATCGCTTTGTCCCTGTCATTGTGGTGCACGTGAAAGAGACAAAGCTATAGTTTTCGATAGCGAGAACGTTTTTTCAAACTCATGGTAAGGCCACAGGAAAGCGTTAGCATACACGTGAACTACGATCGAAAAATCTAGGTAAGGTAATATTGTCATGGCAGCGGAATAATTGTGAAATGTTATATTTAAAAGCTTGTGTTACGTGATAGTGCTTAGATTTGTATGAAAAAAATCACGATCATCCACTCGTTCCCGAAAAAATGACTTCTATGTACAGTCAGATGCAAAAGTCGGTGGACACTTTTCACCTTTAACACAAAGGCTTACGAATGAACAGGCTTCATCCACTTTTACACTTGACCGTACCTCCTCGACATTCATTTATTATCTCCGTGTTAAAATTTCATCAACATTATATAGTCAGTTCTAGAGATATTTTATAATATACTAGCTGTTGCCCGCGCAGCTACGCTCGCGTGGTATCCCTATTTAAACCTATAACCCTTTTTTGTCGCATCGCAATCGGTTAAAAAGTAGCCTATAGCAGTCTCATGAGTTCCAACTATACATATGTCAAATTTCATCACAATCGGTTTAGTGGTTTAGGCGTGAAGGGAAGACAAACGAACAAACAAACAAACACACTTTTCCATTTATAATATTAGTATGGATAATTTACTTTAAATAGATTACCCCACTCCAAACATAACAAACAAACAAATGTTACCTCTTTAGTATAATAAGTAAAGATAGTTAAAATAAAATTGTACTTACCTAATTAGTGAAATAATCCGTCATGAAGCAAATACCTACTTAAACACTATTTGAATTTCAACTTTTTGGATAAAACCTATGTCACTCTGTAGTCGGCGACAAAAAGTAAAAAACATGCACTTCGTAACTTAGCGTGGACCGCCTGATTACTGCGTCTGTTTGTTTTAAAATATGTAATTACGATAACTGTTTTTAAGTGCGTGCACCGATTGAATGAATAAGAATGAGCTGTGTTCCGCTCCATCAAAAATAACGTCAACTCTTCTGAACTAAAATGTTAAAAAGAGATAGATAATGTGTTTCTCTGTGGTCGGGGATTCCCAGTTTTAACGGATTGAGCACTGCGTTCCATTCTAGTGTTGCCAACACATCGTTTTTTTTTTTCACTTACAGAGATGGGAATATAAAGGGGCGCCGCTTCACGGCGCCCCTTAAAGTCCGGCGCCCCTGGGCGGTCGCCCAACCGCGCCCTACCCTAACGCCGGTACTGTCTGCACAAGTGAAGTCTTCTCTCTATATACCTAAGTAGGTAAACACGTTGGATACCTACAATGGACCAGATTCTACACATAATATTGTTGCGTTTAATAAAAATTTAAAAATATATTGATTAAGAGAAATTCGCATACCTATTTATAAATTTATACGAAACTACCATAACAGCATATTATTATGTGCTTAACAATAAGTAGGTACTTAACAGTAATAGACTTAGAAAAAAATAAGTTTCAAGCTAAAACCCTACTACCTACTGTAAAATCACGGTTTAAAAAGTAATAAACAGGAAAATATCAAGGATAGCCGTTTTGTTAAAAAACTAAGTGGCATACGACCACGGCTATCATTGATGTTTTCTTATTTAATTCTTTTTAAAGGGTGATTGTTCAGTACTCGAATTGTAGTTATAAACTTACTTTTTATTTATATTATTTTGGGGCAAGCAACGGCTAAAATTAATACTTACATAAAAACAGTTTTACAATTCAGTGATACGTCATATACTTAGTCTATAACCAGCGGACAGCCAAGACGCTAATCTTGTTCAGTTCTAATAAGTAATTCAGGAACTATGAGGGAACAGATGAACCTACATTCATACATACTTACATACATTCAAACATAGCGTTTCAAAATCATAACCCTGCATTGGTTTCGCCGTAGTCGGGTAAAAATATCTAAACATTTCTTATTCTAAGCAAAATATCTATGCGTGTTGTTTGGACGGACGTTACGTGCTATATTCAACAAGTGTCAAAACAGTTGTCATTTGTGGATGTCAAATGTCAAACAGTTGTCAAGCAGGAGATCCAGATGTCAATTGGGCAATGAACTATACTGTACTTACTCACTAAACTCTCTAATTGTGTATAATAATTGTTATTAGCTTACTTATACTTACTTAAAAATTTAATGCAACTGTCCAACACATAATCCATAACCTAAAAAACATTGTCCTTCATATTGATTACGGTAAAAAGTGAGAGTCGAGGTTACCGCGCCGCGCAAGTTATAGCTAGCGTTACTTTTACTTGTTAGCTCAGTTAGTTCTTACTGCACCTTCACAGTGTAAAGACGTGAAAATGGCAAGTGGAAAGATCGTTGTGTATGGCGGGCGAGGCGCACTCGGCGCTGCATGTGTCAACCACTTCAAATCGGCTAACTGGTGGGTCGCAAGCATTGATCTAAGCATAAACGAAAGTGCCGATGTAAATATCACCGTTCCTAAAGACGCGTCTTGGGTCCAACAAGAAGAATTCGTTGTAAATGAGTTAGCTACCGCCCTCAAAGGTGAGAAGATTAATGCTGTCATTTGTGTAGCCGGTGGATGGGCAGGCGGTAACGCCTCTAAAGACCTCAGCAAGCAAGCAGATTTAATGTGGAGGCAATCTGTATGGAGTTCAACAATTGCTGCTACAGTTGCTTCCAAATACCTCACATCTGGAGGCCTGTTGGCTTTGACCGGGGCTAAAGCTGCCCTAGAAGGTACAGCTGGTATGATTGGTTATGGTATGGCTAAGGCTGCAGTACATCAACTCACAAAATCTCTGGGTGCCAAAAATTCTGGGCTACCCGAGGATTCTCTAGCAGTGGCCATCCTCCCTGTAACCTTAGATACCGAAATGAATAGAAAATGGATGCCTAAAGCTGACTTTGGCACTTGGACACCTCTAACCTTCGTGGCTCAGTTATTTGACAAGTGGATCAAGGGTGAAGAGCGCCCTGCTAGTGGCAGTCTTGTGGCTCTGGTTACAAAAGACAATGTTACCGAGTTGATTGTTCAGTAATATGTCTATAGTATAAATAATGATTGTCTGCCACCTAAGGCATATAAAAAAATAAAGTAATGCCAAGCATTTAATTTATTAAGTTATGAATTTTCAGTGGATAAGTGTAATAAAAGATCTGTTGTATTGTTTTTATGTTATCAAAGAAAAGCCTTTTTGTAAATTCATTTACCTAAGTAAATTACTTAATAGTAACATAATATATTTAAGAAAATATATGAGAAAGAAAGCTGGACATACACTTGATTTAAAAAAAAAATTGATTGTTTATAGATACACCACTGACAAAAATATCACTTGAGTTATTTTTATTCTCTATAAAAAAAAATTGTCTATTAAAATTTATTTTCAAATGTCTATGTATAATCTACCTATTTGTAGTAAGACAATAATGGAACAATATAGGTAAGTAAGTGTATAGCTGTGAATGTCTATATTTACATGTGAAATATAACAGTGTAATCTATATGATATTATTAAATGTTGAGCAATGAACTTGTTTTTTAATTAACTGCTTCATGTAATAGTTCATTACTGATAAAAGAGGTCTCTGCCAACAAGTTTATCTATGAATGGACAATGTAATTAAAATATATCTCAAATTTATATTTAATTGTGAGATTAGACAAAATAGATACCTATTACTTTTTTAGTGTCTTTCAGGCATTCTAAACAGATGACTTCTAAATCCTTACGAATATTATAAATGTGAAAGTAACTCTGTCTGTCTGTCTGTCTGTCTGTTACGCTTTCACGCCTAAACCACTGAACCGATTTTGCTGAAATTTGGTACAGGAGTAGATTAGATCTTGGGAAAGGACATAGGCTATGTTTTGTCGCGATAACCGACATCTACGCCGGCGGAGCCGCGGGCAAAAGCTAGTTAATTTATAATTTCAGGATATTAGTTACTTTATAGTTTAACCGAAAGATGCCTCTTGATATTTTTATGCCACTTAGGTGGCAGACAAGCTCGGTACTGGCAGTAACCACATCCCATAAGACAGTTTATGGGATGTGGCAACTGTGACCTATATTCATTAGGGCCCAAGTCAACTTGCCTGCTAGCTGATACACCTATTGAATTTTGTCTTACTTATGAGGCTCTGGCTCTGGCATATATTTTTTATTGGGGTTTAGAGGTCAGGTGCTAATTACTTCATACAACCAAGATTAGTAAAATCTATTCATGCAGTAGGAAAGCTGACACTGGGCTCCAAAGTAAAATAAATTAAATTGAAATTAAATTCGGCACTTCATAGACTGAAAAATCTAGATTAGAATATAAAGAGTAGAATTTTCATAGGGTTTGGGAATTCCCCTAGCGATTCTCAAATATCTTACTGGTATTGGTTAAATACAACGAAAGTATTCAAAATATGTGTCATATTTGTCATTTATACAGAAACAGGTATTTCCCATAAGTAATAACCAGTTTTTCCTATAATGACTCATCATCATCATCATAACAATGTTAGTCTCGGTGGCAGCCAAGGCTTGGACTTTGAAGACCGGCATTCTCCTTTCTACACTTATTCTTGCTTTGATATATTTTCGTGCCGTCTGACCACCCCTACCCTGAGAGGGAAGTCTGCGTCAGTCTTGTGCGTTAATCAACAGGTTTATTGGCAAACAGTTGTGTGAGTTCTCGTCGGTAATGTATTAGTATACCTAATAGAATAAATATATATTTTATATGCCAGACAAGCACACGGCCCACCTGATGGGAAGTTGTTACCGTGGCCTATGGACATGTGCAAAACCAAGAGAGTCACACTCGCGCTGCCAACTCTGTAAGCATTGAGAGTTTCTGTACTGTCAGTGTAAAAGACAAAGTAGGACAAACTTTTGGTCTTCCTCAGTAGGAAGAACTCTCCAGTGAGTTCTGGAGTTCTACCCTACTCACCGCCGGGAACACAACACGAGGTTATTACGGCCGCGGTGTTCTTTAGGGCGAAGGTACTTCCCCAGTCGGACTGCTCAAATGGACGGAAATACCATCGTATCCTATCTCCTATCAAAAATAAAGTACTACGTGTAATAGCCAGCACCTCGCGTCTGGCAGAAGCAGGCCGCGGCGGCGGCGCGCCTCGCGCTCCTCCCCATTTTCAGGGAACGAGTTGGGGACTCTGTATTCCCCACACACCCGAGGAGAGGGCCAGATCGTGAGAGATGGCCCTGGGTCGGCCGGGGTGCGAGGGATATGCCTGTCAACCTCACCTTCGGCAACCAAAGCGACCCACAGGCGGCGTGCGTTTTAGTCGGTTCGAGTCCGACATAACCTCCTCCACCGTATCCGGTGGGGACCTCCCCACCGGATACGGTGGAGGAGGTTATGTTATGTTATGTTATGGCGCAAAATTTAATTTTGCGCACGTAAAAAAAAAAAAAAAGCACCTCGCGTCTTTCATTTAAACTATTTTAGTAATAATTCTAGAATATTCAGCAACACAGCAGTGCTATCTAGGCATATACCTATAACGTATGCGTAACAAGGAAGCATTCAAAGCAAGAGATAATAAGTACAGTTCCCAGTACCGTCGAAATTTCATCTGAGTAACTGTTTTGTGTTCCATGCGGTGCTTACGAGTCGTTAGCCTTTGTTGATTATATACTAACGATGCAGATTATGTACAGTATGTATGTACCTATATACCTTTTTTTATACCACTTAGGTGGCAGACAAGCGCACGGCCCACCTGATGGAAAGTGGTTACCGTGGCCTATGGACGTGTGTAACACCAGAGGAGCCACACTCGCGCTGCCGACCCTGTAAGCACAGAGTTTCTGTGCCGTCAGTGTAGAGGATAAAGCAGGACAAGCCATTAGTCATCCCACTGACAGCACAAATTCTCCAGTGACTTTTTTAATGTGCGCAAGAACTCCACAGATATTCACGCTGGAGTCGGTGGGAGAGTTTATGTGATTATGTCGGACCCGAACCGACTAAAACGCACACCGTCTCAGAGTCAAAAGTCAAAAAGAGCGGACATCGGGCTCGTAGGAGGATTGAAGAGAGTATACTGAAAAGCTACCGTAACCTGTTTTAGTATTTTGACTATGCTGGTGCTCCATCTGTCTGCGCTTTTCTTTCGAAGTTTTGTAAGTAACTAAATCCAGGGATTACAAATTGCGAAGCGCTTTCGATTTTTATTCATAAGTGATGTTGGTGGGAGCGGCCCTGTAGAAAGCTGCTCGGGAGCTTTCTACTTTATTGAGGGCACAGTGGAGAGGAGGCAAGAGGCGGGTAGTTCTCCGGGAGCAGGCTTGGGGTAAACAGCAGGGCGGCCTCCTGTAACCTCGGCAGAAGTAGGCCTAAGCAATGGCGTGCCGCGCGCCTTTCCTAGGCTGGATTAGACTTATCCAAAAACTGTAGATTGCCCGGGGTCTGCCAGGGTGCGAGGTCCTATATAACCACCCCTGGTGACCGCGGGGAGAGGTGGTACCCGTGGCATCCCCACGGATACACATTAATGAATTTAAAAAAATCTTGCGGGTAGCACACCCGAAATTAACATTAATTAATTTTTTATGTTAATTTCGCCTAATTGGAATTACTAAGTATGTCTAATGTACAGTGAGGTGAATATTTAGGTAGGTACGAATCTATAACCTATTGTTTACTTAGTAGTCATGGGAAAATATTTGCTGATTATCCCACGGCATCTAACAAAGTATATAAACTTCTGAATTGTTAATATTTTAAATAGGTACTTAGTTATATTACATTTGTTGTTTTAATTGAATATAGCTTGTACTAAATCAAGTGTTCGAGGCCCTCCATGATCTTCGGCGCTCAAGCCGCCAACATCACCTGCGAGACGGTAAGTATACCTGCTGATTAAGCTCTGCTGCAGGCTTTCGTTAGGAGGTAAGGGATTAGACAGCAATCACTCCTGTAAAATTTAAGTGCCGAGAAGAGGGCAGATTCAGGGCACTAAAATGTAAACTTTAAATGCAAGTGGAATAAATCTAAAATAAATAAGATTATAAGGAGGCTTCTGGAAATATTAAGTAGTACCTAGTACCTATGTATTTACCTAATTGGCAGAAGAAAAAATATTGTAACAATGCTTGTTTTCCGTAAAAAAAAATTAATTCTATAAAAAGAATAATTGTAACTATGTCACTACAAAGTTGTAACTTTTTATTTTAAATCGATTGAAAGATAGAACGCGGTTGCCTAGTAGTATGGGTAATGGACTGCTGAGACGAGGCCTCGGGTTCGATCCCAATGTTTTACCATGGCACACACCAATGACTTTTCGAAGTTATGTGTGTATTTATCGCAGGTTTATAAGTGCCCGGTTAATGGCAATAGGCTCGCCACCTATTACATTGGACCTAAACATAAATTGGCGAAATGTGGGTGCTAGCACCTCTGCCGACCCCTTCGGGGATATAGGTGTGAGCTTCATTCTCGCCCGAGTATCAGTTGTAGTTCAACGTGTCTGACGCTGACACAGAAATACTAAATATCAATTTTGTATCTTGTGCTTAAATGATAAGATCTAGTTTGCCCTAAAACCCGCAATTTTCAAAACCGGAATCCTCTTATTGTTGTTGTAGTACTAGCAAAAAAATTAGATAAAATGAATCGTACTCCTACATCCGTGCAGCAAGTGAAGTTTCATTCGCAATCTGATTTGTCAATTGAACCAGATGATAATAATGTTATACGGAACGTTAACTTAAGAAAACGAGTCAACCCTGATCAGCAAAGCCTAGTGAAACTAAAAGGTGAACTTATGGAGTGCTTCCAGCAAATGATAAATGCCGAAATTGGTGAGTTAAAGCAGCAAAATAAACTGATACTTGAATCCAATTCGCACATTATAAAGCTCTTGGAGGTTAATGTCTCTAATTACAATGAAGTTATGTGCAGAGTACAAAATCTCGAATCTAAATATGAAGCAGAAAATGCACGAATTGATGATTTAGAATTTCAATTGAATGAATTACAAAAACAGTCCATCAGGAACAAAATTGAAGTGAGGAATATTCCTCGGGAAGACAAGGAGGACTTAAGCAGTATTGTCAGGACCATATATGAAAAGTTAAATCTACCTTTTTGTGAAACGTTAAAACTGTACAGAAGAGGCAAAGGCAGTGGTCCCATTGTTGCTGAATATCAAGATATGTATAAGAGGGAAGAAATCCTAATTGCTTATAAGAAATATAATTTCGAAAACAAGGAAAGGCCATTAAACTCGGAAATGTTAGGAATTAATGGTATAACTTCACGTATCTATATATCTGAAGCTCTAACACCACTGTCGAAAAAGATGCTGGCCGCTGCTCGAGATCTTGTGAAAAATGGAAAGTTTAAATACTGCTGGGTATCACGGGGAAATATATTACTGCGTAAAGAAGAGGGTCAACCTGCCATAGTTATCAAAGCGCTAAATCAGATTAAAGACTTAGATGTACAATGACTAGTTGCAGGTAGATATCTCAAGAAATTACGCTATTCGCACATATTATTTTCTATAATGGTCTATGTACTTATATGCTACATCTGCATATTTTTTACTATTTCTAATGTAGTTAATATTAAGCAAACTGCTACTACATCTTATGTTCATGGTTACTTGATTCTAGTGTCTCTGTGCTGCTGCAATGAATATTTTCATATATTTATATATTATGTGTGTCTTATGTATTGTACTTATATTTTATTATTCTATTACGTTTATGCCTTGTCTGTTCGTTATAATCAATTTCTTAACGCTCTCATAGATATCAGAAGCTGTGATCTTCAACCAAATACAGTGAGTCATTATTTAAATATGTTGTTTGAACTATGGCTTACAACTTAAAAGATGTTGTCATCGATGTTGATAATAATGTCAACGTCGGAGACTCTTTTTTGGTGGAGGATCCAGAATTGCTTCTGCATTACAGACTTGACACTCAGCCTTCGCTCAAGATAATTGTACAGAACATTCGTAGTATAAATAAAAATCTGGATGCTTTTGAGGTTCTTATGGCAAGTACAAAGGTGAACTATGATATGATCATTTTGACTGAATGTTGGTTACCGGGTTTGCATTCAATCCCAAAATTGGAACAATATGACACCTATTATACCCGTATCCATATTAATCAGAATAGTGGTATAGTGGTCTATGTAAATAGAACTCTAGAAAATGTTAATGTATATGAGCCTGATTTTATGGAAGCTGACTGTCTAGTCGTGGATATAGATAATCAAAACGCGTTCATTTGCTTGTATAGATCGCCATCTTTTGCTTCTATAACCAATTTTCTATCTTCGCTAGAAGAATTATTGCTTAGGCTCAAAAGGATACCTAATGTCTATATTACTGGAGATATGAATATAGATATTTGTAGCCATATCAGTGACTCAAAGTCTGCAGAGTACTTAGATCTACTTGCAACGCACTGCTTTCTACCTAGTCATTTATTCCCTACCCGTCTTGATAAATGTTACGACCACTGTTTTGTGAAATCAAATTCAAAAATGTTGACCGTGGTTTATAGGTCGTCTCTGACTGATCATTGCAGTTTATTTTTGGATGTACCCGTGAGACAGAAATGCTTAACTAACAAACAAACTTCGCAAATTCTTAATTATGACATGGCCCAGGACAGAGTGAACGAAATTGATTTTACAAATTTACTATCCCAAACAGATGCAAATACAGCGACTGAATTCTTCATTGATACTTTGTCTGGACTCATCAAAGGTTGCACACAAACGGTAACAGTACCAAACCGGAAACAAATACGTCATAAATGGATCACTCCGGGGTTACTACGTTGTATGAAATTTAGGGACACATTGCATAAAAGACACTTAAAATTTCCTAACAATAGTGAACTAGAAATAACATACAAACGTTACCGTAATTATTGTAACAATCTTTTACATCGTTTAAAGAACGACCACGATAAACATAACCTGAATACAAGCAAAAATGATATAAAAAAGACATGGACTGTTATAAAGAATTTGTGTAATTTGAATTTGACAGATAGATCCAAAATTCCACATGAACTACTCCATATTTCACCCACTCCTCAAGAATCTATTGATTATGCAAATAACTACTTTGTCAATATAGGTGCTAACCTTTCAAACAATATCTTAGAAAGATTAAAATTAACAGAACAGGAGTTGGTTGAGAATTTTAAGAGTAACCAATCGCCATTGAGCTCTTTTGTAATGCTGGATACCGATGAATCGGAAGTGTACGATATCATCATGTCTCTGAAAAACACCAAGTCCACGGGTTGGGATGTTATATCTTCACAATTTATGAAAAAATTTGCTAACACACTTACTGCACCACTTACTCACATACTTAATTTATGTTTATCAAGTGGTAAGTTCCCAAGCGTGTTGAAGTATTCCATTGTGGTACCTGTTTTTAAATCAGGAGACAGGGATAGCCTAACGAACTACCGCCCTATTTCGCTCTTACCAATTATGGCTAAGATTCTGGAGAAAATTATTAACAAAAGACTGGTTGGCTATCTAGAACACAATAATATCCTCTCAAACCGCCAATACGGCTTTAGGAAGAACTTATCGACTTCTGATGCTTTAGAGGACTTAGTTGCTACTGTAGCAAGGAGTCTTGACGACAAGAAAAAATGCATTGGTGTGTTTTTGGACTTAACTAAGGCCTTTGATACTATTTCAATTTTGTTGTTGATTCGTAAGCTGGAGTCAATAGGCATTAGAGGTATACCTCTAGAACTGTTTAAGGATTACCTTACCAATAGGACACAAACCTTAAAAATTGGAGATAATTTTAGTTCTAAATTAAATGTCAAATTTGGTGTTCCACAAGGGTCTGTGCTGGGGCCTACATTGTTTCTTATTTACGTAAATGAACTCTGCAAGTCAGTAATACCCAATTCAAAAATAGTAGCATTTGCGGATGATACTGCAATTTTGTTTGAACATTCATCATGGTCACACGTTAAGAAAACAGCTGAAACTGGTCTAAAAAGTATTATAAACTGGCTGGAATGTAACTTATTAACACTGAACTTAGACAAAACAAAATACATGACTTTTACCATAAGAAATAATTTACAACCTTCTGATGATTTTACGTTGAAGGTACATAATGAGGCATGTACGTCAAACTATTCAAATACTACCTCAAACTGCAATTGTCATAGTCTTTCGATTGCAGACAGCACGAAATATTTGGGGATAGAAATAGATAAAAATTTGAACTGGAAATTACAGGTCAGGAACCTTAGGTCTAGAATACGTAAACTTATACCGATTTTTAAAAAAATTAGAAACCTAAAAGACCCTAAGACTAGTAAGATGGTTTATCTTACTTTATGTCAATCTATAGCTTCCTACGGTATTACCGCTTGGGGCGGTGCTGGTAAAACGACGCTTATAGAAGTGGAAAGAGCCCAGCGATGTATTTTGAAGGTGATTAATTTTAGACAGTATAGGTACCCTACGACAAAACTGTACAAAGAATTTGAAGTGTTAACAATTCGTCAACTTTATATTAAAAGCATTGTTCTAAAACAACACTTTTGCCGGAAGCGTTCTAATACATCACTTAGAAGGTCATACCATATCTACGACGTTCCAGCATGTAGAACTACTTTTGCTCAGAGTTTTTGGTACTTTCTGGCACCGCTACTCTATAACTACATTAGTAGGGTTGAACCTCTAAGAAATATGTCAAGATTTGTCTGCAAAGCTACAATACATGGATATCTGAGCAACTTGGATTACGATCAGACAGAAAATATCATTAAAATATATATGTAAATCTCTATTTTATTTTCTATGATTAAATTGTGTATATGTATATGTGAATGTGTGTGTGTGTGTATGTATATAATATATATGTATGTGTATATGCATATGTATGTGTATGTTTATGTGTGTATATATGTATTTGTGTGTGTGTATGAATATATGGATAATGTATTATGTAGGCGCATTAGTGTAATTGTAATAGATGCAGAAGTATCTTCATATGTGTTGATGTATTATGTGTATGCTTTGCCCATACTTACGGATTTGAAAATGTACTTCAAGCGTGACAATTATATGGATCTTTACATGCGGTAGGTGTAGTTGTATTTTTGCATCTGTATATGCGTGTGTGCGTATGTATGTATGTATGTATGTATGTAAGTAGCGTATGTACAGGGGTGCATGGATGCTCGAGCATATGGGTGCATGTATGTGTATCTATGATTTATGTATATATCTTTTAATACTTAATTTCTAATATCACATTATTTCACTGCTAATTGCAAATGATATGTATTTTATTATCCTATTATTATATTGCTACAGTATCAGATTCTAATTTTCTCTGCAATTTATGAATATACTACTTATTTGCATTAAACTCAATTTGAAAGCATGCAGGTATATTGTTAATCGACTCAATACAACTATTCATAAAAAGCGTCCTTTTCTTACTTAACTTAAGGTTGGTATTTCTGAAGCGAGAATCATTACTTTGCCGTAACACAGTCTTTAGACTAGCACGGAAAGTAAAGATTATTTATCTGTATACCGCCAAATTGTTTTGTTAATGATTAATAGACAAGTATTACAACCAATTTTTATTGTTATATTTGTTATGATTTTTGGACTCATTATAGGTTATTTTTGGTGCCTTTTACTGTGGAAAAGTTATACGTTTTTAAGCAATAAATCAAAAGTGAGCATATAGTGAAGAGTGAATATGTAGGTATGTATCTGTATGTATCTGTGTCCACTAGCTTTTTGTCTAAAGGTCTTAATTTTGTTTTTGTTTTTTATGGCGTTAATCGCGCATTATTCTGTTAGTTGCTAAGTGTAACGGTATTTGGTTTGTTTATTGGGGTCGTCGTGGATGTCGTATTTTACGTAGGTCTAAAATTTTGTGCGGTTATTGGGCTGAATTATTAAGAATAATCTGTAAGTATTTAACAATAACTAATTATTTATCCACCTCTGCATCAATCGAAGTATATTTATTTTATTTCTTGATGGGGTAGATACGACACCTATGACAGATTTTTGCATAAGCCTTTTTCGTTTTCTATAGTTCACTTACAAAAACTTTTTTGTTATATTATTTTAGTATTACCTACTGTGAATGATGCCAAAGTCTGGTACAGATAAGTGTTGAGATGGAAGTGATACCAATGTGTGCGTTAACTCATGTTATATGTATACAATATTGTCACAGTTTGTATGTTAAACAATAAATTATTATTATTATTCTTATAGCTTATGTAAAATATAGAAAAAAATATTCGTTCGAATATCGGTAGATGGCGCGGTAAGACGGATGTACACTTAGAAGTGTATGTATACTTAGAAGAATTTGGATGGTTTCAGACGAAGGTTCGGTGCCTCAATGATCAGAGCGTTCCCTTGTAAGGGAAAGATCACGGTTTCGAACCCCGCCTGAACCGATTCAATTTTTTCTATATCTTAATCGATTTGAATAGTTACCATACTAAATACTTTAAATTTTAATTCAACTTAATTTTTTTTTTTAATATAGAGCACGTCAATTAGACTTCGCCTTGCCTGATGGTAAGCTGAAGGCAAAGTC
Organism: Eilema griseolum; assembly: GCA_963662185.1. Lineage (NCBI taxonomy): Eukaryota > Metazoa > Arthropoda > Insecta > Lepidoptera > Erebidae > Eilema > Eilema griseolum. Next base: position 17,826,072 of record OY759248.1, on the reverse strand, counting down.
TCAGAAAAGAGGGCCACCATTACTTACACATACCGTGTGACAATGGTGACACTCAGCTTGACGGCCTCATCATATGCTTTTTCACGCCCCGCTTAAAGGACCCAGGACTGTAGGAAGAAGGAAACACGTGAGCTGGTAATGAATTCCAGGCCTTAATGGTGCAACAGAGGAAAGAGTCACCGAACCGATTGGTTCTTGATCGGATGTTCTGCACCGTGTGCGGATGACAAGACCTGCACACGTTGTCCTGTGTAGGAAAGGGGAGGGTGGGACTAATTGGAAGAGCTCATCAGAACACTCACCATGGTACAGACGGTAAAATACAGATATATAAAATACAGATATTTATAATAACAATTACAGTCAACGTCTGTGATAGTATTATGCAATATTATGCAATACCTACTTAGTGTCAAATAAACTTTGTCGAATTGGTAGGTAACCTACTCTTATCTAATCAATGTTACAGAAAGTAAGTCTACTTTCGCTTTCAATTCAGGCCCGGTTTTATTGGAAAGTCGAGCACAGAGAATGATCTTATCTCTTAACCGTGTCTCAGGCTCAGGGCATGTTTTAGCACGAGTGACTGCAGCAGCGCCATTGTTCATAGTACCTACCTACCTATATACCATTTAGGTGGCAGACAAGCACACAGCTCATTTGATGTAAAGTGGTTACCGTGCCTACCTACACACATATTTAGTAGATATAGAGGGGCAACATTCGGTCACGTAATTTATTTATAATACCACTTAGGTGGCAGACAAACGCACGGCCCACTTGATGGAAAGTGGTTAATGTGACCTATGGACGTGTGTAACACCAGAGAAGTCACACTTGCGCTGCCGACATTCTAAACACAGAGTTTCTGTGTCGTCAGTGTATAAGATAAAGCAGGACAAGCCTTTAATCTTCCCACTGGCAACACAAACTCTTCAGTGAGCTCTGGGTACCTTACTCACCGCTGGGAACATAACACGAAGTTATTATAGTCGCGGTATTCTGTAGGGCGGAGGTACTTCTCCAGTCGGACTGCTCAATTGAACCGAAATACCGTCGTGTCCTACCACCTACATCTTTTGAAAAGACCGAAATAACACTTTTTATGAACTGATGCATCTTATGTCTTTACCCACTTTAATAAATTATTGTTGTCCTGTATAATATCGAAAGGTACGATGGGATTGGCATATCCTTTATGGATAAAAATCCCTAATTAAAATTAAGATTGAAAAAAAAAACACTTTTTAAATAATGAATTGCTGTTAGCGACGCCTTTTGAGAAAGAATCTTCACAGCAACTATGAGAATTCTTTATCGCGAGGAAGAATCCTCACAGCAATTCAAAACGTTTTTTCGACATAAGTAATAACAATGGTTCGTTCCCATGCTGGAAAAAGTAGTAGGTAATACGAGTATCATGTCGTTTGACCATAAGGGATGTGGTAAAACGATAGAGTTTTTTGATAGTCCTGTGTTTTTTGGCGGCGATAATATAGGTACCTATAGACGAAACCGTGAGATAGTGTAGTGATTTAGTGACAAATAAATAAAATGTATACAAATTTAAGTGAAATTTGTTTTGTAGCCAACAAGGTTAGATTTTATTACGTAGGTAAAGTATTCACATTCGGTAGGTACTTTATTAGAAAAAACAACACAATTTATCTAACTACCAGCTGCCAGTAGCCAAACTATAGGTTTCTAATAGAGGCCCGGGTAAAATAATTGGGTAGGGCCAGAAAATATAATAATCTGGACTAATTACAGAACGTTTATATCTATGTATAATGGGTCATGGAAGTCAAATGGTAGTCGCTTCACTGAAAATATCGAAGTACGTACCGCCGTTTGGTAGTTAATCTGAAAGTGAAAGCTGACCTGACCCCAATCGAGTCCTATTTTTATACTAGTTGTTCAAACTTCTCCTTTTTCTTACTCCGAGTCTATTCTTTACAAATTTTTCTATACTGCTATGGTGTATTTGAGAACCCTTACAGGATTCCTTCATTCTAAACTATTTTCTAACTTTTTCACGCACTTACTCTATTAATTTCATACCAGTTCTTGCACTTATCTCTCTCGTAGACCCCAGCTGAGTTGCCAGACGCTTCTTTTAGCTTTTACGCTGTGACTGCTGGGATGACCCGGAGGACAAAGTAAGAAATGCCTGATAGAAAAATGTTGGCAAAAAACAAATATGAAACTAAAGTTTGCTATTATATTTTTATCAGGCGCTTTCTTATGTAAACGAGGTGAGTGAAAACTTTTTATTACGGCTGTATGTTTAATGCGACTATAGCTATGTGAAATATACCCCGAAAAAATCCCGTAGTTAGTTTGAATAAGCGGACTTCGGACTCTGAGGTGAAACTTTCGGATGTGACTGTGTTTACACTAGGATGAAGAAGGCAGAGAAGTGAAATATAAAAACTACGACAATTATAAATATAAAAGCATTTATTAAGTCGCTGTTGGACTTACAATATAAAATCTTATGTACTATCACAATAATAATTACCTTATTCTACGTACAATATAAAACCTAAATATAAATAATTTAACACTTAAATATAATAACGAATTACAGTAAGTAAGTCGTAGATAAGAAGACGATATCTTTCTACATTTATTTTGCTTAGGTGTTAGTTAACCAGATTAAGTGGGTAACTTATTTTTAGTACTTAAATATTGGAGTTCAATTTAAAATTTTAAAATGGCTAGTTACTGAATTGAGAAATTTAAGTTTAGATTCGTCAACACCCTACCTAGGTAGGTACTTATCTACAGAAAGTAAGTAAGCACGTATTGCCTTGATCACACGTGCCGAGTAGAGTTGCAAGACAGTGCACTCGGCGGCTGCTTGTTACGTGAGTAGGTACTTTGTTCGTACATCGCACTCGGCCGAAAGCACTGTCTCGCCACTTCACTCGGTCCATGTGGTCAAGACATAACTGTACGTAATGTATGTTTCGCGAATTGGACCATTTGTGAAATGGACGTTTTGAGAAGTGGACCAAATGCAAAATTGACCAAGTCTATCAAATGTGACGAAACGAGTATATAGGTGTTACAATTCAAGGGTAGATTTAAATTTGCCCCGCCCGCGATGAAAGTTGCCCCAAAAACTAAGGACATCGAGCGAACACACCGAACTAAACAAAATTAAGGACAAGTTCCCGATAAAAAACAATAAATAGAAGGCATTTTTGTCAAACCTAGTTACTGGGTAATTTGGTATACCTAAATTGCAATTTCCTGGGTAAACTTCATAATTTGTATAATTTCACAGTTGTATAAAACTCGCATTGCAAAATTGTCGTTTTTTTTTTTAAAACTGTGGTATTTTCCCACCACGAATGCTTTGGCTGCCATAGAAAAAAAAAACACGTCATTAGGTATTTGAATTTGGAATAAGTTTTATCACTGGTTCTGATCTAAACAATCTATATATAGCAATGACTTCTTAGTAGGCAGGCATGTACGTATGCTACTAGTCTGGCTGTACGATCAAGAAATTTGATAACTTTTTTGTGAAGGTCATATTTTTTATAAACTCTGGCTTTAGTAGTAGAATAGGTACATTCAGTTCTATCTTGACAAGCAAAGTACTCAAAATGATCTTAATGCCTTTATTTTCCCACCTTTAGTTCAAACAATAATACGATTTAAATCAATAAAATTGTTTGGTTACTTCTTAATACCTTGGGATAAAGATCATTTTGAGACTTTGTAGTCATGATTACCGGCAGTATAGTCCATACACTGGTTGTCTGGAAGAGACCACAGACCGTGATAAGACTGCTCATTGTACAACTATCTAACTTGCATGTATCCATCGTAGGTATCCTATTTTTGGTGTGCACATAACATAAACTCACGCCTTTATCCCCGAAGGGGTAGGCAGAGGTGCTATCACACACATTTCGCCAGTTTATGATTAGGTCCCAATGTATCCGGTAATCCGGTGGCGAGCCTATTGCCACTAACCGGGCACTTATAAACCTGCGACAAATACCTACACACATAACTTCGAAAAGCATCGTACAGTCATTGGTGTGTGCCATGGTAAAACCTGGGATCGAACCCGAGACCTCGTCTTAGCAGTCCATTACCCATACCACTAGGCTATCGCGGTTAGCGCGGTCAGCGGTGTATAAGAGTATTTATCTTATCTTATCTTTATCTATCATTTTGACGTCGACTGTACCAACGAAATTCTAGTTCATTGTGCTACCATACAAGTCTTTGTATGGTAGCACAATGAACTAGAGTCGGCTTTTAGCCGTCTGGCTAAAAGCCGACTTAATCAACGATAGTAACTATGATCAATTTTAACTAAACTGCGTTATCACTTATCAGTAATCAGTTACCAGTCATTGAAAACTACAGTCACCCTCAGAAGTCGCTGAACACTAACAAATTAACAAACTATATTTACTTCCTACATCAATAAATACATTGATGTATAAGTATTTTTGCAATTTTTTTTAAACATTTGTGTATTAGGTATTTAATGAAAAGTCTTTAAGCTAAGGTGGTGTTTACCTTAGTGTGTTTAGCTAATAACGAAGGTGACTGTACATTTCAATGAATTTGAGAACCATGTTTAGTTTATCTTGAACGCAATAAAAATAATTACGGTGTAATTTTTTTACAGATTAACAGTTTGAAATTCTACTAATTCGTATTCTGGAATGTAAGTTTTTAGAAGAATAATGTAACAGATATTTTTGGCAATTCCCCATTATATGGCAACCCCGTAAACTACCAACCAAATGGGTTTCTTCTATACAAATAAATTGTTCTAAATTTTTTGACTTCAATAAAATCAACTCTATTAGATCTAAAATTTTGACTAAGTCGTCACAGGCAGTCAAATATAACATTGGATTATGAACGCTATTCCCTTAAGCTTAAAGTTGACTATCGACCAACGACAGCCCGTACTGTATTCTTGAATAAATCGGTGAAAAGTTCTGTAGTTTTGATGATCTTGAAGCCGATCTGATCGATGATTGTGATCGCCGTAGAATAAGGTTGGGGCAGGTCCGACACTGGCCTTAATGGATAACGCGTCGATTGTGTATTAGACCCCGTCCATGTTGAATATGTTGGTCTGAAAAGATAGTAGAAAATTGTAATAAAGAGTTATATGGCATGAAGTTATAGAGATCTTGATCAATGTTATCCAATATAATGACTATATTGAGGAGGGAGGACTCTGAAACCAAACACCAGCCCTTCTAGACAAGTCGCAATTTGTTAGCCGGTGTATAGCAGCAGGCACCTGCTGTAAGGACGTTTCGAACGATTGAACTGACTTGACAGCAGAATTTGGATTGAGATTTCAATTGCGCATGCTCTAACGTGACGTCACCGAGCATGCGCAATTGAAATCTCACTGCGAATTCAACTGTCAAAACCGTTCGATCGTTCGAAAGGTTTTGACAGCATGTGCCTTCAGATTTTTTTTTTGCTATTCTGACGTTTATGACAGTTATTAACATATATTATGTCTATTCAATACATTGTTCATGTTCTACAAACAATATACCACTTGTCTACAGGGGCAGATTTCCAATACCCAAAAGCTAAAAAGGCAAGCGTGCTCTGCAATATTAGAAGTATTGTGTAACTTAATGTCTTTTTATCGTGTTGCAAATAGGCCCATTCTTATTTCTGGAAGTATAGGTTGGTGGGCAAAGCGGTGTGTTTTTTTATAGCTTCAACCTTACCCGGCACTTCAGACCACCAGCGCTTGGACTCAAAAGTTGTTTAAGGCGTACAGTCAAGCCAGAAGCCATCGGCAGAGGCACTCCAGAAGGAGCCAACAGTTGTAAACAGGTTCTTGTCTAATACAATCAAGAATTCAGAGTTAGTATATTAGTATTTATTAGTAGACTGCTACGTCAGGGGGCGCCGGTTCGATTTCCGCTCAGTGTTAATATATTTAGGTGTTTTCGTGCTTCGGAGAGCACGTTAAGCCTTCGGTCACGTTTGTCTTACGAACATATTTTATGGTAGTTGTTACTGGTAGATGGCCTGCATTCGATAACGCCAAAGGTTGATGTCAGTGGAATTGATGGCAGACTGACAAAAGTGGAACCCGGACTCCGAGGTGAGGGCATCGGATGTAACCGGGATTAGCGCAACGATGTTAATGATTCAAGTATTCAAAAATCGTTCGCGAGATTGTTACACTTCATGATACTAGCATTAAAAAAATATACGTTAAACTGCCTTCATTTACATTTGAATACCTGCCAGTGTAATGCGTCACAATGTTCTATTCAATTTCAATAGATAAACAACCTCATTGAAATGGATTCTGACCTCTAAAATGGTCATTATTTGTAATTCAAAATAAAAGAAGATGCAAAAGTGGTCATAATTTATCTGTCAACACTACAAATGATTGTAAAAAACCATACAAGTGCGCGTCCGAGTTCCGTATCGATATTTTTATAATATAAGACGTTATTATTATAACTTTTCTGAGCAAAATACTGCAAAATAATCACGTTTGTTATATGGGAGCTCCCCTTAAATATTAATTTGACTACAAAGTTAGTATTTTTTAGTTATACAGGCAAAATTAGATACAGCCAGACAGACAGATAGACGGACAGTAAAGTTGTAGTAACAGTTTCGTTTTTAATCTTTGGAAACGAGTCCCTAAAAACACTGGGCATATAACCTGTTAGTATTTTGACAGCTCATTGCCGTTGCATAGATTAACTAAGTACCTCGATCTCAAAGAGTCTTTTATCTTTATTTTAAAAATCGAATTCTTTTATTTTTTTTTGTTTTTTTTTTAAGAGGCCTCCCAAACAAGGAAGTTTGATTGCGATTTCATTCATGAATTAGTTCACGACTGACTAGATAATGGAGCGATTATTTGCTTGCCAGGCCTTTAAACTTGTATAGTCATCGGCATATACTTTGACAGACCCTAATCACATCACAAAACGTACTCTATAAGCGGAGTACGCGTTTTTGAGTGTCTTTTAAAGATAGCACGGGGTGCCACTGCGGCGGCGGAGCTCAAAACAAGCAATTATAGATAATATTACTATCTAACCAATCCACACGTGCCAAGGCCTCGATTCTATCGAGACTTACAGCCAAGATATGTGCCTTTAACTATAATATACCATCTTCCGTTTTTGACAGGAGCTACTTCTACTCATTTTAGTTTACTTACACCATAGATTAGTATCTAAATACTGACGGAAAGTTGGAGATGGAGATGGGAAAGATGGAGATTCGGTTCTACAGGAGTTAACAACAGACAATATTGAAACTACACATAAAAACACACACTCCCAGCAATGTAATGTTAATTTTGAATGAAATTTTTAAGTATTTAGTGTGTTAACCATTCAAATCGAATCTCCGAAGGGTTATGCAGAGGTGGATAACCGCGGTAGCCTAGTGGTATAGGTAATGGACTGCTGAGACGAGGTCTCGGGTTCGATCTCAGGTTTTACCACACATACCAATGACTTTTCGATGCTTTTCGAAGTTATGTGTGTATTTATCGCAGGCAGGGCCGTCTTTAAACTATTTGAGGCCCTGGGCACATTAGGATCATGGGGCCCCTAGGACCTTGAGAAAACACTATTTAGTTACAATAGATAAAGAAAGACAAACAAGGTTCTAAATTTATTTTTATTTAGTTACTAACTATAAAAAAATAGGAAATATAAAAAATAATCTACAAAAGTAACTCGCTTAACATAAAATCCTTAGATTAATTCTATGTTGATTGCAAAGGTACCCTTCTAGATTTAAGATGAGCAAAATCGTTAATCACATCTTAAAAATCTATGGTATTGAGAATATCACATTCTATGGACATCAGCGACAAACTAGTTAATCTCTCTTGAAGCATTGTACTTCTTAATTCATTTTTTATTCGTTTCAATTTGGAGAAGGAGCGTTCTCCGCTGCAGTTAGTTACCATCATACTTAAAAATATTCTCAATGCAATTTCTACGTTAGGAAATGTGTCTTCAATTTTGTTTTGCTTTAATAGATTATATACTTCCTGTACACTGTTAGATGCTTCATTTTCACTCTGAACATTTTTTAAGTATTCTTTTAAATGTTGACATTCTATTTCTAACTCTTTTTCATTTACATCTTCGTGATAGATTTGAGAAAATTCTTTGCATCCTTGTCGTATCTCTTCGGAATTCAGAGTTTTTAAGTGAAAAAATAAACTAAAACGTTGACTGACGGTCTCATATGAACTTTGTCGCTGTTTTAGATGAACACTCAAGGTATCGATTATTGGGAGAAAGGTTTCTACGTTGAATCGCTCTTTTCCATTCAATTGGACTGATGGCGCAGAGCCATCAAAAAAAATCAGCCGTGAGCTTCTACGTCTTGTTCTTTGAGATAGATCTTTGTAGTCAGATTCTGGGTTATTTTCTTTGGCAGATGATTCGAAGTTATCAAATTTATCCCAGAGGTTAGTAATAAAATCATAAAGTGAAGTCAACAAATTGGTTGCAACGTCCAGTGTTATTGTTTCTTTCTGAAGATAATTACTTGTTTTGTCTATTCTTTCCAATATGGTGCTCCAGATTTCCGTCAGTATAATAAATTCTAGATTTCCCATTTTTCTAGACAGACTAAGGGCTTCGTCTCTTATTTCTCGTGCCTTTTCAGTATCGTTTGCGATGGTGATTAAAGCTTCTAATATTCTTTTATAACCCCCATGCAAAGCACTTACTGCATCAGCTCGGGCTGACCATCTGGTTTGTGAAAGACTCTTAACAACTTTTTTTGAACCTAAATGTTCTGTTAATATATTCCATCTGTGGGTAGAGCCCGAAAAAAAGTTGTACACTTTCTGAACTATTTCAAAAAACTGTGATGCCTCCGGTACACACCCAGCAGCATGGACACCTACCAAGTTTAGTGAATGTCCTGCACATGGTATAAAGGTGGCAAATTCACATTTTTCCTTGATTCTTGTTTGTAGACCACTATACTTTCCCGACATATTTGAAGCATTGTCGTAGCTTTGTCCTCTGCAATCTTTTATGGGAATATCATGTATCTCTAAAAAATTTAAGATGGTCTCCGCTAAATACTTAGATTTATGCTCTTTAATAGGTATAAATTTCAAAAACCTTTCAACAGGAACACAGTCTTTTACGTATCGAATGATGAAAGTTAGCTGGTCAATATGAGACAGATCGGGCACTGTCAACGCTTATGGAAAAATATTTTGTTGATTTAACTTCATTTATAATTTTTTTTAGAACCTGTTTTCCCATTACTTCAATAAACTCATTACAGATATTTGCTGATAAATAAGAAATGTTACCCTTTCCAGGATTCCCAAATTTTTTGAAGTGATCTGTAAGAAATGGATCAAATTCACTCAATAATTCCACACAACCCAAATAATTTCCATTGTTTGGAGATCCTAGGATTTCATTGTCGCCGCGAAATGGAAGCCCTCTCGATGCCAAAAATTTTACAACAGCTACAATCCGTTTAAGTACGTTTCTCCAGTAATCCACTTCCTTTTGATGTTGAGATAATAACTCTATATCTACTCTACCAACCGCTTTACTTCGTGCCAGATAAGTCATCATAGATTGCTTATGCGCTGGGCTATTTTCATGTGTTAAAATTATGTGATTAATATGCTTCCAATCATTACATCCATTCCGAGAGCAAAGATTAACATCAGTTGGGTTAAATAAGCAGCATGAAAAACAAAATACAGAGCATTTGGAAGGCGAATACCCGCTAAATTGCTATTTGGTACTGTAGTACCAAAAACACGCTCTACGGCAATTGCTACTTGGTACTGTACGTCAACAAGTTTTTTTGTTTATACGAGCTCTGTCGTCACTCAGCGGGCGGCGCCATTAACTGACGTCATCTGAGTGCAATTTGCAATTCACGTGACGACCCTTTTTTTTCAGGAAAGCGGTTTAATTCTAATATATTTAGGTACATATCAGATAAAACAGGCACGTTCATACTATGGTGGAGCATCCAAGAGGATAAAGCAACCATTTTCTTTCGACGCTTTCATTGTTCTTTAATTTGCGAATAAATAATGCTTTGTTGAAATATCTCGTCACTAATTTATTACCATCTTTGTAGGTTCTGGATGCCTCGGAAAAGTCAGAATCTTTATTTTGAAAATATACTGGTCCCTTACGAATTAAAATTTCGCGATTTATTTCAACAAACTTTTCATGAAAATAATCGGCGGGATCGTGCGATATTAATTCTTCTCTGTTGGAAAACTGCTGTTCAATTGACACAGTTGTAGTTGTCGGTTTTAGTGAAGTTACTGAAGTCGTTGCACTTTCGTCGTAGGAATAGTCGCTTTCTGATTCAATCTCTTTTACAAAATTGGAACATGAAGGTTTAGAAATTCCCGCAATTTGTAATTGAGCTGAGTCATCATGTGGAACATTTATGAGTTGATTGCTACTTACAGAAGTTTCTCCAGTAGTAGTAGTAAAATATGATGTTAATTTTGGTAACTTTTCAATTACTTCTTTCTGATGTAGAGCTTTTTCCTTTTTTCAGATCCACTAGGATATGACCGTTTCGACATTTTATATTATAATTCAGTATTTAATTAATTTTATAACGAAAATATTCGCTAACACAAAACAGACAAACGACGATTTAATCAAACAATACTATTTTTTTGTCAGAGCTCAAGCACAGTCAGTAACAAACTAACAACTACAAACAAAACAAACGCCACAACATCGCAGACAAATACTTGAAGGGAATTCCCGTTCGTCAAGTCAAACGACGATCGGGAGTCGGGAATTCCCCTTTTTTGTCTTTGGTATTACGAATGACGTTCGAATAGGTTTCATAAAGACATAAACCACACCGCATCAAATAATTCTTCTTTTTTAATTTAATAATTTTTCTTTTAATTGTATTCTTATACTTACATATAGGTATTTAAATTAACCTAAATATACTAATATCGGAAAAACTCATTTTTGAGAGAGAGTGGAGTACTTATACCCTGTTTATTTATTAGTTTGATCTTTCTTTTTGACGGATGTCAAATCTGAAATCGATATAACTTTGCAACGACGAACAATATTTTCTTATTTTAATAATATTAAAAATTGATAATAATCATAAGAATAGACACACAACATAAGAGTACCTGTTAAGGACTCAAGCATTTTCCGAAAGTCTTAAGTGGTTTTTATTGCTTCGAAGTAAAATTTAAATAGAAAAACTGAAAACAATGGTACCTACCCAATGTTTTTATGTCTAGTGCAATAAAATTGATTGACGAATGAATTTATTTATTTTGAATAGTTTAAAACATACATACAGCCACATATTTAGCCAACACATTTTTTACACCAATAGATATTTTCTGTTTCCCATCACTGACCCATCTGTCAAAAAGTTCAAGTTATGTTGTACAAGGTATAGCTATCCGCATGCGGCAAACTAAAGATCACAGACGTATAAAGAGAGAAGAAAGATAATATAATAAGCGTAGGTATTGGAGTAAGTCATTATCATCAGATTTTTCAAAATTAATGTTTTTCGGTAATACCTAAATATCGGTTATCATTTGGTAATCTGGCAGGAACTAGGGGGCCCCATTCGATCGCGGGGCCCTGGGCACGTGCCCATAGTGCCCAGTGGGGAAGAGGGGCCTGATCGCAGGTTTATAAGTTCTCGGTTAATGGATATGGCTCGCCACCTATTACATTGGGACCTAAACATAAACTGACGAAATGTGGGTGCTAGCACCTCTGCCTACCCCTTCGGGGATATAGGCGTGAGTTTATGTTTATGAATTAACCCCCACATTTCACCAATAATTGTATTCAGTCCCACGTAATAGGGGGTGAGCCTATTATCGTATTCCGGGCACTATTATTGACTCGAGCCATGCATCTGAGGCTGAGTCTGGGCTGTATATATTTGTCTGATGTTAAACAGCGCTATCCCTGAGTCGCCTTGTACGACACCACATGGGAAGAGATGGGGTAGCCCAAATTCTACTCTGCAGGAAACCACGCGGCTTTCTCGTAATAAAAAGATGTTCAATATCCAGTCTTGATTTATCCTCAATATCTATCTATATATATAAAAATGAAACCCGTTTTCCGTTGTCACGACATAGCATGAAAACGGCTTGACTACCGATTTAGTTGATTTTTTTTGTAGTTTTCTAATACTCTGTACAAGGTTCTTACGGAAAAAAATATTAAGAAAATCTCTCAGAAAGATTGAAAAATATACATTTAATTTTGCATATTTTAAATTCATATTTTAAATCATATAAAATAAAGAAATCGGACAGAGGCTCATCGAGGCGACCGGTGACACTCGTTCCGGGTCGTTCCTGGTCCAAACGCTGTCCATTGCCATCCAACGTGGCAACGCAGCAAGTGTTATGGGCACTTTTGCACCGGGAGCGATCAGGGGCGGGTTATTTGATTAGTAGTTTTGACATATTGTATTGTTTTAAATTTACACTAAGGCGGTACGAAGTTCGCCGGGTCAGCTAGTTAATAATAAATCTATTGGATTAAAATATAGAAAAAAATTATCAGTTCAGGCGGGTTTGAACTGATTAAATTTTTTCTTTATATTAATCATACTAAATGCTTTAAAATTTCATTCGATATATCTATTATTAATGAAAAAAATGTAATGATAATAACATTAATTGCAAACAAGGTTGCCTGGAAGAAATCGCTTCAGCGATAAGGCCGCCCATTGTACATTGAACTGTATATGTATGTTACCTACTTGTCTCAGCTGTAAATGTGTTGGTGTACAATAAAGTATTATCTATCTATCTATCTATTAATTGATATAAATAATAATGTATATTATTTAATATTGTAGTAGTAACTAGCTATTTTTTATACTTAGTGTTTGCACCATTTTAGAAAGCCGCCATCTTCGTGTATGACGTAATAATTAATATAATACGTCATTGATTTTCTTAACATCATTTTACAAACAAAAAATTCAGAGCATAATATATTGTACATTGAAATTTACCTAGGTGGCACTGGAGGCAGTGGGCGATTGGTGTAGTATGTAGTCTGACTCCACATGGACGGTGTGGGCCTGGTGGTGGCCTGCGTCATCGGCCGTGGGGTCAAGCCAGCTGAGGAGCCGCTCATCATCAGCTCACCGTCGTCTCCGAACCTGAAAGGAATAGGATATCCATATTAGACTCAAGTGCGAAGTTGCGAATCACAGTTGCGATGGTGGCCGAAGCCCCGAAGGGCAGCTGCGATAGAACTATATTATATTATATACAAACGTTTATTCATTGTATTTTGTGAATAAAGACATACATATTTTACATAGAAACACCCAGACAAATGCAAATATACCTACATCAGTATCAAAACAATCGGGATATTTACCATGTTGCATTGTTTCGAGTTTCTGATATTCCAATATACTGAGAGTGAAACCATTGCAACGCGTAGCAAAAAGAACTCGAAAGAGGTTAGATCGATATATTTACTCCTAGAAAAAACTTTTTCTCTATTTACCGCCAATATTCCAGTTCTAAAGTGATCATGGTGCTTGAAACAGCTCCGAAATATCGGAAACTCGAAACAATGCAACATGGTAAATATCCCGATTATTTTGATACTGATGTGAGTGACCATGATAGTTCAAATGCAAATATACATATCATGAATACAAATATTTGCATTGAGCAGGAACCGAACCCGAACACGCTGTGTAGCAGTTGATCGCTCTACCGCTACGCCACAGAGACCGTCAAAATAATATTCCAAAAATTCGTTTTAATTTAATTTTATTATGTGGTGTTTATATTTTAGTAATTGTTTTAAATTTATGGATGCAGTCTTTTTGGTTATTTTCTGACTATTTTCATAATTTATTCAGGTCATCGTCAATTCTTTTATTTTCTGGTCTGCGTCCAAGCGTGACAACTTGTGATTCCGTCTGTAGGTATGCTTACGAAATATTATATCCACAAAAATATTATCCAAATTTGCCATAAAACTGCAATAGATATCTATCTAGTCTATGGATTATATAGTAGACAAACAACCGAAAACCCTACCATCAAAGAACTAGATGCTACTGAAACAAAATCATGTTACTAAGTATTTAAAGTAATTTAGACTTCTTTTTTTTATACGTGCGCAAAATCCCCACGGATACCTCCCCACAAGTAATTTAGACTATGTATAAGTTAGGAACTAAAACCCAACTACTGAAAAATCACACTTTAAAAAGTATTAAACAAGAAAATATCTAGGATAGCCGTTGTCGTATGCCACTGTTCCCTAGAATGTATTGTTTTGTTTGAATAAGTGGCATGCGACCACGGCTATTCTTGATATTGTCTTGTTTAATACTTTTTAAAGCGTGATATTTTAGTAGTCGGGTTTTAGTTTTAAACTTTTTTTTTTGGAGCAAGCAACGGCTATAATGTATACCTATTTGTAATGTGCTAATTAAGCCCTTTCAGAAGCAAATATGCTGTGCTTAGTATCAACTAAGCACAGCATATTTATCTCAAGTTAGAGAGCGCTAAATTAGATTCAATGATTCTTCATATAGCCAACCAGCGGGCGACCAAGACGCTTCTCATGATACCTCATTTGTCCAGTTCTAATAAGTAATTCAGGAGCTATGAGATGAATTTATAAACATACATACATAGCATGTCAAAATCATAATCATCCTTTGGCTTTGCCGTAGTCGAGTAAAAAATGCTTGTAAATGAACAAAAAAAGCCCGCTGAGTTTCTTGCCGGAGTGTTCTCAGCCGGTTTTCTATTTTTATTCCTACGATTTTATGTCATAATTTAACATTGCATAATGTTACTTGTCCTAACATTCTTTATGCATAATAGTCATTTGCTATAACTTTTTAATCATATTTTTTTAAATCTTATTTACTATAAGCATAATATTTTACTATATATATATAATATATATATACTATCCCAAAGCATAAGTTTACTTAAACATGACGACGCGTGACCATAACTATTATAAATTATAAAATACTGTTACTACCAAGAACAGTTTGAAATTTAATTTTTTTATTCAGAATGTTCATTTGACTAAATAAAGTTCTACATGGTTATAAAACAAAATTACTACGGAATCAGGGGCTTTCCCAATAAATCTATCACTGAACTATTAGACAAATAAACAATATGCTTTACAAATTTACGCATATCAAAGTTATGAATAAAAACATTAGGATATACAATATTTATGGTTAATAACAGAGTATGCTAAAAACCAATTATGGCACACTATTATAATGACAAAGAAAATTATGCCTAACTTATTATGACAATTTAAATTAGGACAAAAACCATTATGAGAAAAAATGGGATCCCTTCTCAGCCCCTCCTAGACAAGTGGCTATTCGTTGGCTGGTGTTATAGGATTTGACGTTCATGACAGATGTCAACGCATGTCATAAACGTCAAATCCTATACATTCGTCATTCTATTCTACAATACCCCAGCCAACGAATTTCCTCTTGTCTAGAAGGTCTGGTCGGGGCCGCGGTTCGAACCAAGCGGCGGTCCATTGGCTAAACACGTCTTTATTATTTTAACATTCTAGAAAAAAACTTTAATGAATTGAGGTTATTATAAAGTAGATGAGTATCTTGATGATGTAAATGCGTGGTCAACATAAGTCTCTTGCTTGCTCGCACAAAATAAATTGTAAATTTAAGCAAATTTATAAAAGAAAAATAATCTAATTCTAATATAGTTCTCTGAGTTTCTTGCTGGTACTACCCTAACCGAACCAGCGAAAGAATCATTTTCCAATGGTTTATTTTTACATTACCTATTTAATATTATTACATGACATAATTGTTAAATTTTTACGTTTATATGTGCTCTTTGTATACCTAAACTGAATAAATGAAATTGATTCTCTGATTCTGCATTTTGTAAGAGACGTTTAAAGGTCACAGAATAAATGTTTTTTGACTTTGACCTTTCTCTGAGCCGCGAATCGAACTGGTGATCACACACAAAACAGCCGCACTCGTTACCGCAGTGTCACCGAGTATTTCCTGTGTTATTAGTTTGTGTTGTTTTCCATTTGCATTGTCTCGGCTAGTTTTACGTCACCGTCTCGGTCTCTTTGCATCATTATACTACATTATCTAACGTTGAATCGTTATAAAGTAGATATGAGTTTATAGGTTCAGTAAGTGTTAATAGAGATGATGACAATTTTTTTATACTCTCGAAAAATGACCAGTTTAAAATAATATAATTGCTACAGAGGAATTTTATTACAACAAATAGTTTTAAGGTATTTGAGTTTGAAAATATAATTTCTTGATTCGTCCAAAACGCTCTATACTAAATTCAAACCCAACTACCTATTGAAAAAAATAAAACAATAAAGTTTTTTGAATTGAATTGAAAAAAGTATTAAACAAGAAAATATCAAGGATAGATTTTATTAGACTATGAATGAAAAATGAATGAAATAAAATTTATTCACGGAAAACAAGCATTATTACAATAATTTTTCTTCTGCCAAACTGTATAACAGTTTGTTGGCAGATGAAGCTCCCTGATTTAGTCACTAAATTTTCCATTATTTATTTACCAAAACTAGATCCATTATATAAATTAGTTAAAAAGAAAAATAATTAGACACATTATCATCATAAGTGGCATACGACCACGGCTATCCTTGATATTTTCTTGTTTAATACTTTTTTCAATTCAATTCATTTCAATTAATAATACTTTTTCAGTAGTTGGGTTTCAGTTTCAAACTTATTTTTTTATTTATATTATTTTGGGTCATGCAATATGTATTATTTATATATATTTGAAATGTGCTAATTAAGCCCTTTCAGTTTTTTTCAGTTATTTAGAGCTCCAACTATCCTCAACGACTGCCATAGTTCGTATGACAACCGAGACCGAAAACTTACCGTGTTCTCCGAGACCCATGACCAGACCAATGCAAATACCCATATTTATGCATACGAATATTTGCATCGAGAGGGGATCGAACCCGCACTTCCTGTGTAGCGTCCGCGTTTACAGCTATCAAAAATCTAATGTATGTTTGATTTGATGAGGGTATTTGACAAAGTCGTCGTTAGTTTGTTATCATAAAATATGCCTTGCAAAATAAGATATTGCCTAACTAAACTGCAACTATGACTTTTCATTATTTTTAATTCCCAAAGTAAGTCAAATTATAAACAATCAAATTCAGTCCTAAATTATAACTTTTTAGATTCCTCATTAAATTACAAATTACTTTTATTATGAACTATATATGTGTAAACGCAACGTAGACCGAGATAAATGCGAAATTCTCTTGCACTCCATACATTTGCACTACTCGAGACTGGTGTGTGACGTCACTCGCTAGTACGATTTTGTATGAAGCGCTTTCAATGGCGCGAAAAATTTTATTTCAAATTCAAATATTTTTAAAACAATTAATAATATTATATTGTTACTAACACGCTATGGACCCTGGTCCGAAATAAATGATTTTTATTTATTATTTATTAGCTGTTCACTGTACTATAGAGTGGTCATATTTCGAGAATAAAAAAGAATTAGTCAAATAGCTAACCGGTTCAACTAAAGCGGAGATTTAATCAAAAGTCGTAAAAACGATATTCAAGCGGACGGAGCCGCGAGCATCAGCATCATATTTAGCTAACCACAATCTATTTTTAGCAAACATTCCATCACATTAGCTCAATTTAATCATAGATTGCAAGTAATCTACCACCAGTGACGTCAATTACCACACGGCTATCCAATTGCATGGAAATTAAAACTTCTACAGCTTCTTTCAACACCCCATATAAGTATCTACGTAAGATTTGAGTATAAAAGGCCTGGATTTTCAATCAACCCTATCACAAATTTCGTACCCTTTCATACAAACATTTCTCTTTACTCAAAATGGGTAAGACTATCATTCTGATTGTCGTCGTTGCCTGCCTTTGTTTGTTTGCTGAAGCTCAGCTGACGTTCACCACATGTTCGGAAAACAGTTGGCCAGGATGCAAGGACAGGTACAACAAAAGAGGAGCAGTGACTGCTACCATGTCGTGTAAAAATGAGGAAACCTTAGCTGCTATTTACAAGTTAATCCAGATCGAGGCAGAGAGACTTATTTACTGCCAACAGCGTTGAAAATTATGAGCTAAAACGTCTAGATGAAAACCTGGTGCCAAAATGTGAAATGTATCTATTGTTATTGAATTATGTTAAAAATTTATAAATGAATTAAATAAATGTTTGTCTATATATTAAAACACTTTTTGGTTAAATAATTCCCATACCTACATATATTCCCCGACTGGTATAGACTGGATGCGGAAGGCAGTAGATCAGGGAGCAATGGTGCATATTGGGAAAGGCCTTTGTCCAGTTTAGGACGGCTGATATCTCTAATGTTCGTCATAGGTTAACATGTTTTGTATAGTTTTACAACAAAATGTTTCAGAAAATTAAGTCATTAATATATGAATTACATATTTTTAAATTGTCCTGAAACCTGTATTAATATACATATACATTTAACCACGCCTTTATCCCCGGCGAGTAAGGCAGAGGTGAATTTAACATCGTATTATGTTATCTGTGATTAACACGCACAATAAGGGGTGATCCTATTGCTGTTTTCCGGGCACTATTTTTGCCTCCAGTCATGCATCTAAGGCGGAATCTAAGTTGTATATATCTATCTGATGTTAAACAGCCCTTACCCTTAGTCGCCTTGTATGACACCGCATAAGAAGAGATGGGGTGTTTCAAATTCTACTTTGCCGGAGGCCACGCGGACAAGCCATCTATATTAAAGTGTATTGTATTCTATCATTATAACTGAAAAGGTAGATGATGTATGGAGTTCTAACAAAAAAAGGTGTCAACATCTACTAATTTCTTTCTTTCTTCTTTTTTCATCTGAGGTTGGAGGGTCACATGACTGGCGTCTGAGACTGGGGTTTATCAGGGCTGATCAGTCCTTTTTTTATTTATGCATAAAATATAATGCTGTACTAAAGCTTGCATAAACAAAAATTTTAATTTACCCATTATATTTTCTGTATTTTAATGATCTACAACCATGTGTATAAATTCGTAAAAAGTGCAATAGCTTTGTGTAATGTAACCTAATTTATTTATTAACCTCTAGGGTTTAATTTAAACTGGAGTTGTTACTTGTAATGTTTATTTTCATGCAAAAAAGACTGAAAATCAATCAATCAAATCAGTCCTTTTATTGGTTTTGGTTGGTCCGTATAGAACTCATGCGCGAACATTTCAATTTTTTTCAAGACGTTAGCCGGCACTACTTGGTGACGTTATTCTTAAATACGACCACTTGATGCATTCTTCTCACGGTCTCATCCCATTATTTTCAATTATAAGATCTGCTATTATCTAGTCACCATGTAACATGAGACATAGCATATGTTGCAGAAGCCATTATAGATAACATGCATAGCACGTCTCCCCGATTCCGGGGACGAGCTGGGGAAACCTGTGGTCCCTGCACCCGAGGAGGGTCAGATCGAGAGAGATGGCCCTGGGTCGGCCGGAGTGCGAGGAATATGCCTGTCAACCTCACCTTCGGCAACCAACAACGACCCTCAGGCGCCGTGCGTTTTAATCGGTTCGAGTCCGACATAACCTCCCCCACCGGCTCCGGCGGGGGATATCCGCGGGGATTTTTCGCACGTAAGAAAAAACATACACGGGAAAGGTTACCAATTCATGCCGTTATTTTTATAATGTCTTTGAAAAGATCTTTGTTATCTAAACCCGAAGTTATCCAAACGAGGCGTCAAGATTATATATCGAGAACTCCTCCAGTCGTAGCAGCATGTGCTAGCCTCCTAGGAGTCTTAAGTTTTTAGAGTAATTTGTGACATGCCAGGGGCCAAGATACATGACGATAAGTAATGCAATATTATTTACTACGTTCAGATGATGAACATACGTATTATAATTATATATATGGAGAATCCAAGTAGTCCAAGCCACCTGCAAGTAAGTAGACCTACTGATAGACGAATGAAACTTTGGCGAAGAATTTTCTCTCGGGATTCTGAAGTTAGACTGCACTTACTCACATTGAAGCCGTAAGCTACAAGCGGACGGACTCCGAGGTGAAATTTTATAGAGGTAGGATACGACGGTATTTGTGTGACTGTGGGGAGTTCCTCCGCCCTATAGAATACCGCGACCATAATAACCTCGTGTTGTGTTCCCAGCGGTGTGTAGGATAGCCAGAGCTCACTGGAGAGTTTATGTGCTGTCAGTGGGAAAACCAAAGGCTTGTTCTGCTTTGTCTTCTACACTGTGAGTGTGACTCCTCTGGTGTTGCACACGTCCATAGGCCACGGCAACCACTATTCTTCAGGTGGGCCGTGTGCTTGTCTGCCAACTAAGTGGTATAAAATCCGTGCTATAAAAGCCGTGCAAATATCCCTCAGTCCGAGGTGGAGAAGAGTCGCGAACAACTTGTGTCTGAAATCGAGACTACTCTACTGTCTGCTCACGTTATGGCTACGATTAAAAGTCATTGGCAAGTAGAATAATGAATTATCACCACCATCCAAAGATTACCTGGAGGTCACTTCGAATGCAATTGGGAAATCGCTGTGAGCGTACACGTACCTGTTGAGAATAATAGGTCTCGGTGGTGTAGACTGAGCTGGGTTGACCACTGTCGGGGGCATTGGAGGCAGCCGCGGGGGCGGGGGCGGCAGCGACGGTGTTGTGGGGTTCGGTACGTCTGAAAAAAAAAGCATCATTACATTACGTTACATAAGATCATTGTAAGGTTTACAAGTGTCATGGTTCGATGACCTCTGTGACGTAATGGTGGAATGATTGAGTGCTAAGTCAGTTGTCGCGGGTCAGAATTCCGCTTAATACAAATATTTGAATGTGTGAATGTTTGCCTTGCTCTGGATACGTTCGATTTTGCTTTGATTATGTCTCGTGCTAATTCATGCCTATTCAGTGGCAAAAAAAAAAAAAAAAAGTAGTGAAAGTATTCGCAGCGCGCCCGGCATCGATTCGACTCTTGGTATGAGTTGAACCTTACGTCTGATCGTATATGCGGTGTTGCACCAGAGCCCCGATTCTGCTAATCTTATGTCATTATAAAACCATTGTCATACCACTGATATTGCAAAAAATGCCATTTAATTTTAGACCTTACTGGTATGCTGTTGGTCTAAAATTAAATTGCATCTTGTAGAGTGAATAAAAATATGTAATGAACTCTTTTTCGTTTAATTCTGGACTTTAAGCTTATATCGATAAGCTCTTCAATTTAATGTCAATTTTTTGCAATGTCACTGGTGTAACAGTGGTTTTGATATGAAATAAAATTAGCAGAATTGGAGGTTAGGTTAGTCTCTTGTAAACTTTAGAATGCCGTTTCTAAAATTAAAAATTAGCACTAATTGCTGCCAAATGTCCATCATAATGTTTGGTTCCAAAATTTAGCCGTGAAACGTGAAAAGAAGCACAAAAGTACGAAGGTCACCTCGACTAATCATAATAGCGAAGCGACTAATCGACGCTTCCCGTGATCATAGGGCTGGCCTTTACCTCGCTCAAAGACTTGGCATCGCCATTCAGCGTGGTAGTATTGCCGCCAGCCTTTTGAACACGGTACCAGTAGAGATCGAGGGGGAGGAATTCTTTGATGCCTAAAGTTGCAGTCTCCCTCTTTTTCTCCATCTTGTTTTTGTATATATTGTATAGTTTTGTATAAATTTTATAAGTGATTGCATTTTTTTCTCTCTTTATGTTTGTACAAATTAATATATTATTTGATCATCTATCAAATGAACTAGGTGCTAATCTTGAGGACGCTAATGTCGCTCCCGTATCGGATTCCATAATAGTGACGTTTGCCCCACAGATGCTATTTGAACCATTTATTTAAGATACAACTGCCTATTTGCTGTAATTTATCCAATGAATCTTACCTGAACCAGGAATTGAATTAAAACTTTCTTTAGCCAGGAACTCTTCGAAGTATCTCGTGAAGTCCCCAGTGGGGTCCCACCGGGAGGACAGCTTGGCCCATTCATCGGGGTACCCGTATTTCAACCGTTTGATGATTTTCACGGCTGCTTTCTTCTGTCTCTCTGTACAGCGGATGCATTTTGTTCTTAATGCTTCTGGAAGTAGTCCTGGGAAAGAGACAAAAAGTAAAGTTTTAAAAAGGCTTTCGAAAAGTGTAACCGAAATTATTAGTAGGTATTCCTTTTATTTCATCCATCTAATGCTTGTGTTAGAATTAGGTTTACGTAGGTAATGTAAAAAAACCACATTGAGAGATTATACTAGAATCGAGTAATTTTGGGAATTTCCAGTAGATCTCAATCTTGAAGATGTTGCCCTTGAGTAACTTATTTTGAGTCTGCTAACTAACATTAAAATAATTCATAATTTGTGAACCTTTTTACGCATTTCCATATAAAACTGTGAAGTAACTGTCTGACTGACCTCCGTGGCGTAGCGGTAGAGCATTCGACTGCTATGCAGGGGGCGCGGGTTCGATTCCCGCTCAGTGCAAATATTTATATGCATGAATATGTTTATTTGCATTGGTCTGGGTGTTTCTATGTATAATAAGTATGTATTTACAAAAAAAAAAAAGTATCTAAGTATGTTTATCCGCATTCTAGATCCCATAACACAAGCTAGTTAAGCTATGCTTACCATGGGTCTAGATAGCGTTGTGTAGAATGTCGTGGAATATTGTCGTGGAATATTATTAACTGTCAACAACTTAAATTGCGGAATTAAAATTGAGCGCAGTTTATATGAATGAGTGACCATTTTATGATTTTCATAATGACATATATTATTATCCCAATTCGGTTCCAATATAGCGGCATTTTTACACCAGCAGGATTTGGACTCTCCAAAACGAGAGGCCCCCTCTAGATCATAACTCCTAGGTCTTACCGATGCTATAATTTGCTACCATAAAAACTGAATTTGTACGCGCTTTAACTGGTTCCGAAATAAACTTTATTTAATTTAAGTCTTAAACAGAGGTTTACTAAAAAATCTCTCGATTCATCGTGACAAAGTTGATTTTTTCTCGCCTTTTGATTAAGATTTTTGAAGACCTCTTCCCTGACCTATAATTGCCTCACGTAATTAATGGACTCGTCCTATATTTATATATATATTTATATGCAACGTCAGGTCAGTTAGTAACACTCAAGAGTTCATCATCATCTTCATAACGACTTCCCAGTTGCGTGCCGGTGTTCCACTAATTGTTTCTGATTGAAATATCTGCTTTTCTGGAAGCTACTGCCGTTTTACCTCCTAACTCTGAGGAAGGAAGTCTGCGCTAGAGGCTCGTTCATTGTTTAGCAGATGTCCCAAATTGCAAGTGAGCTTAGCTTAGGCCTCTAGTATGTTGGTAGGGACCTGTATATGGTATACCCAAGTACCACTGGAGTGATACTTACTCAAGAAATTTGGATATTTTTCATTGTCGTACAAGTCGAGTAAGGGATAGTGTTGTTTAAAATTAGACAGATATACACAGCCCAGACTCAGCCGCAGATGCGTTGCTCGAGTCAACAATAAGTGCCTGCCCTATTTCATGGGACCAAATATTAAGATGGAGAAATGATGATGCTAATTCACCTTTGCTTAACCCTCCGGGTATAAAGGCGTAATAATATGTATGTATGTACTTACATAATACGAAACAGTGCACTTGTTGGATGACCTTTTCAAGGTTCATTGACAGAGCAAAAACAAAAAGATATTACATAATCCACCAAACACATCTTTGTCTCAAATAACGATTTTTTTTCATCAATATCTTTGAAGTTGGCAATAAAAAATAGAACCAAGTTATAGTCAGAAATTATTGATTGATATGGCCAATTACAAACATGTCTTAGTTATGATTATGGCTAAATAATTATATAATATGGACAGATGAACGCATAGTCCGTGTAATTTCGGACGTGCAAATCTTAATATACCGTGTCGAAATTGTAAAGCAGTCTAGACATTATAAAGAATTAAATACTTGGTAGCTTTTTTCTTCCGTGTGGGAACCTCAAGCGTTAAAACAATTATGGCGGACTAGAACTGGCTAAATTTCTAAACGACAATTCTCTCGAATTCAATCCGTGTGTTGACGGAAAAAGAAAATTAGTGTCACCACCCCCATCTCATCTGAAGGGTGGTTCCCGGCAGAGTAGAATTTGGACTACCCCATCTCTTCCCATACGGTATCGTACAAGGCGACTAAGGGATAATCAGACAGATATGTACAGCCCAGACTCAGCCTCAAATGCATGGCTTGACTCAAACGCATGGTAATAGGCTCGCCCCCTATTACGTAAGACCGAGTACAATGATTGGCAAAATGTGGGTGTTAATTCACCTCTGCCTAACCCTCCAGGGAAAAAGGTGTGATTATATATATGTATGTATAGTACCGTCAGAGCTGCTAACGTAAAAATAAGCATACGATAAGTTATATCGTCTGTGTATTCTCGAAATAAACTCTGTAGCAACCCGTCTGGCCAGTGTGGATACAGTACGCCAAAGCCTCCCAGCATTGGGCAAGACCTATGTTCAGCAGTTGAAATTTTTGAGCAGCATGAAATTTTATTAATTTTAGTTTGTTAGTGAGTTCGTGAGCGAATATACCAATTTCCTTTTTTGCTAGAGAAACAGTTAACTAGTGTATTTAATTATTTCCTCATCTCATCATAAACTCACGCCTATATCCCCGAAGGGGTAGGCAGAGGTGCTAGCACCCACATTTCGCCAGTTTATGTTTAGGTCCCAACGTAATAGGTGGCGAGCCTATTGCCATTAATCGGGCACTTTTAAACCTGCGATAAATACACACATAACTTCGAAAAGCATCGAAAAGTCATTGGTGTGTGCCTTGGTAAAACCTGGGATCGAAGCCGAGACCTCGTCTCAGCAGTCCATTACCCATACCACTAGGCTACCTTTAGAAATATATAAGAGAAGCGTCAGTAGTTTAGTGGTTAAGGAGGTTGAAGGAGTCGGCCTTACGATCAAAAAGTTCCGGGTTCGAATCCTGGTCATTACACTACCGACGCGAATTCTCGCTTCCTAACACAAGCAAATTCGCTTAGCTGGAGGATGGAGGGGTTAGAGGGAATATTAGTAATTTCGGTACTAATATTTTATTTTAAAAAAAATAACCTAACAATATTTTTATACTTCTTTTTTTTTATATGCGCAAAATCCCCACGGATACCTCCCCACCGGAGCCGGTGGAAGAGGTTATGTCGGACTCGAACCGACAAAACGCACGCCGCCTGTGGGTCGTTTTGGTTGCCGAAGGTGAGGTTGACAGCCATATCCCTCGCACCCCGGCCGACCCAGGGCCATCTCTCACGATCTGACCCTCAATATTTTTATACTTAGTAATTAGGGCTCGAGAATGTCTTGCCGTATTAACCGTTAGTGAACGCAGGCCCTTGAGGACTTTTATTCGATAACTGAATGTGCTAACGGTAAAGGTACCTTCGAATGGAATGTCCCGTTAAAAGCCCTACTTACAATGTTTTATTTACAGTAAACTGCACCGTTCTGTGTGGTACTTGATTATGAGTTCTTATAAGTAACAAGTAAAGCAATTATCATAGGATAGGGTTCAAGAGGGACATCAGAAGGTTTCTTCATGGTCGGCAGCGCCAGTGTGACACCTCATATTCCATAGACCACGGTAACAGCTTCCCATCAGGTGGGCCGTGTGCTTGTCTGCCAACTAAGTGGTCTTGATATTCTACACAGTATAAGTAGGTAGGTAATAGAATATAGCACACTGAATTATCACACAGATTGGTACTTACCCCAGATAGACCTTAAAGGTGTAGCCAGCCTGACTTGCATACCAGCACATAGACAGTTCGACGGAAGACCACGCTATATGAGGCAGTTCAATAACCACGTGATGATTTTTAGCGATTTTTTTAGACCTCCCTCCCCTTAGTGATACCAATCACAGACGCGACAATAAGCAACGCGAAAAAGAAATGTTATTAATAAAAAAATCGTAATAATAACAATATAATTGACATCAATAATAGTATCATCACCATGTCAGCCTCTC
Source organism: Eilema griseolum (assembly GCA_963662185.1). Classification (NCBI taxonomy): domain Eukaryota; kingdom Metazoa; phylum Arthropoda; class Insecta; order Lepidoptera; family Erebidae; genus Eilema; species Eilema griseolum. The sequence goes on along the minus strand of OY759248.1, from coordinate 17,799,892 downwards.
CCACAGACTTCCAGAATGACCGATCTAAAGCAGCAGGCATCCATAGATTCCCGGCGACCTTGATGAGGTCGTCCTCCCTAGGCGAGACACATAGCGCGCAGAACAGATGGCCGATTGAGCAAAAAAGTTCTGGAATGGTTACCACGTACGGGCAAACGTAGCGTCAATCAATCAACTAGCCCATCGCAGTTCACTGCTGGACTAGGCCTCTCCCAATGTTGGGAGGCTCTGGCCCACTGTTTCCACGCTGGCCAGACGGGTTGGTACAGGGTTTTATTTCGAGTTTTCCTTCTCTCGCAGTGATATCGTCTGCGTATGTTTCCGTTAGTCGCCTCTGACGACACCCTTCGGATGAGATGGGGTGGTGATACTTGTATTCTTTCTCCGTCACCACACTCCATCAACAAATTATATTATTATTTAGGATGCCTAAATAATAAAATAATTTGAATAAAATAATTATTAACGTATTATTTCTTAATGCGAGTAAGTAGCTATAGTTTGTTAATACTTAGTGTTTGCCCCATTTTTGGAAGCCTCTTTATAATATGTCATAGCCCGTAATTATATGTATATGTAGTCTTTTGTATGTAACTCATGGATTAAACGCCATTATACACAAATACCAAAATCTTATTTTTCACATTTTTTCTCGTACGTTGATTTCAAACGTAGCAGATCTAAAAATAGATTCTACAGAATTAAACAAACACTGCATTTATATTCTGTGAAGGTCTGAATGGATCACGTCTTCACTGAGGCGAACGTAAACTTATTTCCTGGTTTATGTTGTAAACAAAGAGGTTGTGTGGTCCCAAATAGGTACATTTCGATTTTATTAGGAAACAAAATCTATTCGTAACAGAACATAAAATAAACTCACGCCTATAGCCTGGAAGGAGTAGGCAGAGGTGCCAGCATCCACATTTCGCCAGTTCATGTTTAGGTCCCAATGTAATATGTGTGGCGAGCCTATTGCCATTAACCGGGCATTTATAAACCTGCGATAAATACACACATAACTTCGAAAAGCATCGAAAATCATAGGTGTATGCAGTGGTAAAACCTAGGATCGGATCCGAGACCTCGTCTCAGCAGTCCATTGCCGTATGCTACTTCAAAACAAAATCTATTCTTCTATAAAAATATTTTAAATACAAAAGTAACTTTGTCTGTCAACGCTTTCACGCCTAAATCACTAAAACGATTTTGGTACAGGGGTACAATAGACCGCGCAGGCCTGGGGGTGACGGGTGTTGCCGCTTGTCACCCTGGCAGAAGCAGGCCGCGGCGGTGGTGTGCCTTGCGCTCCTCCCCTTTTCCGGGGACGTGTTGGGGACTCTGTGGTTGACACCCGTGGAGAGGGCCAGATCGAGAGAGATGGCCCTGGGTCGGCCGGGGAGGGAGGGTTATGTTTGTCAACCTCACCTTCGGCAACCAAAAACGACCTACAGGCGTCGTGCGTTTTAGTTTCGAGTCCGACATAACCTCTCCCACCGGCTCCGGTGGTGCGGGTATCTGTGGGGATTTTTCGCACGTAAAAAAGGGGTAGAATAGACCTTGGGAAAGGACAAAGGCTATGTTTGGTCACGTTAACCAACATCCACACGGGCGGAACCGCGGGTAACAGCTGTAACAACAGCTCTACAGTCTATATAAGTATATTTTAATATAAAATATTTCTCTTTTGAATTTCAAATGTGAAAGAGAAATATATTATTATGTATTTTGTTACATACCTATTAAATTCTTTTCATAGTTCGATGACCTGCATGACCGTAAGGCAATTCAAAAATAAATTAAGTCGTTTCGAGAAAAACATAATAATATATAGATATATAGAAATTTTGGTGGGCCTAGACCAAAATTTATTAATTAAAAATAAAAAATCAACCTTTTTTTAAACGACGTTTCGGACAAAATTTCTACTATCTCTAAATTCAATTCCATAGCTCCCACCATCAAAATTTTAGAAAAAGACTCTTTACGTCTCCTCGGGTCCCCAATCCTAGAAGATGCCTATACCCCATTTATAGAGGAAAAAATTCAAAATTTTAGTGACATTTCGGATCGCCTACTCAAAATTAATATATACTCGGCTTTCACTATTCTTCGGTATTGCCTATTCGTTCCAAAATTCACCCATGCCCTACGATCAACGCCATTTTTTAAACATTTAACGATTTTGAAAAAAATGAACGAAATTATAGAAAATACCCTCACCAAAATTTTAAATGTGGCCTTGGATGACCGAGCTTTACTACAAGCGACTCTACCGATTCGCTTGGGTGGGCTCGGTATTCGCAAAATTTCAGATGTCAGCTTACCAGCGTTCCTGTCTTCAGTCCACAGTACCGAAGAATTAACTAGGAAAATCCTTGCACCTACACTAGTTAATTCTGAAGTATTGTGTAAGACTGATGCAGTGAACGCTTGGAAAATTGCATGTCCAAACACCGATCTCCCAAGGAACCTCTTCTCACAGCGTCAGTGGGACGGGCCGCTCTGCAGCTTAGTTGGAAAAAAATTACTAAATACATGTTCCAATGCTGCTGAGCGTGCCCGTTTACTGGCGGTTGGAGTGTGGGAATCGGGTCTTTGGCTACAAGCTCTTCCGTCATCTAACGTAGGGACTATGTTAGATGACACTACCTTCCGCATCGCAACTTGTCTCCGTTTAGGTGTGCCGTGTGTTTCTCCGCATCAATGCGTTGTGGAGAAGCCGTTGACAGACTCGGACACCATGGTCTGTCGTGCTGCAGGAGCGCAGGGCGAATTCCACGGCACGCCAGCCTCAATGACATAATCCGCCGTGCTCTTGTCACCGCCGGTGTACCAGCTGTACTAGAACCAAACGGTTTGGCGCGTGACGATGGCAAGAGACCGGATGGCATGTCGTTAATGCCATGGAAGATGGGTAGGACTCTGGTGTGGGACGCCACATGCGTTGATACCATGGCTCCTACCCATATAACTAGCACGGCTGGCTGTGCTGGAGCTGCTGCTGCTTCTGCAGAGGCTCTCAAGCGGCGCAAATACTCCAATCTCATCGGAGATTATGAATTTGTGCCGTTTGGAGTCGAGACTTTGGGGTCATGGGGTCCGAGTGCTCGCAACCTCTTCCGTGAGATTGCGAAGCGTATGGTCGACGCTTCTCGTGACCAGAAGGCTGGCCTCTTTTTAGGTCAGAGAATAAGCATTGCCATACAACGTGGCAATGCTGCCAGTCTTCTGGGAACGCTGCCACAAGAGGCATGCGATGCGGAGGAATTCTACGACGCATTTTAATTGTTCTTAGCTATAAGTTGTATAATAGTTATTTTATTTTTATTGTATTTAATATTTATAAATTATTTCTGTATAGATTACTTAGAATAAAAATTATTATTTGTACATACTAAATATTTACAATAACAAAAAAAAAAAAAAAAAAAAAAAATCAACCCAAATCGGTTGTTTTTTATATAATCTGTAATTAGATGTGTGATATGTTTTATTAAGAAATATATTAGGATATAGGAGAATAAGGGATAGGGCTGTTTAACATCAGACAGATATTATACAGCCCAGACTCCGCCACATATGTAAGGCTCAAGTCAACAATAGCGCCCTCTATTACGTGGGAAAACAATGATTGGTGAAATGTAGGTGTTAATTCACCTCTGCCTTACCCTCCGGGAATAAAGGCACACTTATATGTATACTCACATTTCACCGATCGTGCCTATATAATCGAATATTCAACGTAAACAACACAGTAAATGTTCCGATAATTTTAATATTAACTTATTTTATTTCTACTTTAAAGTTAAGTTTACTAAACCAAAAATTTAAAATATAGGTACATATTTAAACCATCATGGTCACTCACATCAGTATCAAAATAAACGGGATATTTACCATGTTTCATTGTTTTGAGTTTCGTTTTTGAGAAATATCGCAAACTCAAAACAATGAAACATGGTAAATATCCCGTTTATTTGGTTACAAAAATTTAAAAATTTAAACTTTTGCACTTATGTAATTGTATTGATCATTCGGTAAACACGATTAAACTGTTAATTAATCATTAGTTACTTAGTCGTGGAAAATATGTTGTGACATTAGAAAAACACTGTATTACCTATTGTTAGCAGTTTCTATTCAAGGCTACAATGTGAATAAAATTAATGCTCAGTTCATTTGTTTGCGCCTGTCTATGATTGTTTGTTTATCAATAGGCGTGACTTAAATACCTATGTACCTACATAGTAACTCAACAGATTTTAATTAATGATTACTGTAATCCCTAAAATTTCTCATAAAATAATAATGAACAAAACTTTAAATAGGTACCTATATTCGCTTTGTGCAGTGAGGTTCATAAAACCACTTAATGCATAAAGTATTGATACATTGTATTTCAGTTTAAAAAAGGTTTGTAAATATTTTAGTGTTAATCAACTTATGTCGCATGTCGTTAACATAATTGACTTAGTACCTAGACTACTTAGACCTCGAGAGAGGCACTTAACATTGGTGAAATCTTTTCTTGGCACTTGGCAGCTGGCTTCAGGCACCTTTTCTTGTTTAACTTAGAACGAATTGCACCAATGGTTTGAATCACAATCATGACAAACAAAATTCCATTAATTATTATACTTTTAACACAATAAAGTTAATTGAGTAAAATGTGAAAACCTAGTTAAGTTGAACAGATTTTCACAGGTGAAATTCAACTTAAAACCCATAGGAAGATACTTAACACCAGTTTACAAATTAGGAATCCAACATTTAGCTTTTTGCCGGAGTACCGGATTACCAACTTGAGCCCTTTGAAAAGGCGGGCGATGAGGATCGTTGACAATCCCGTACTCACTAGCGGTGTCGAACCGCTCAGTCTTAGGAGGGACTTTGCCTCACTGTGTGTTTTACCGCCTGTACAATGGTGAGTGTTCAGACGAATTGTTCGACATGATGCCCACAGCTACATTCTATCATCGCAGCTATTGCCACAGGGGGAATCCACCCCGCACATTGAAACAATATTTTCTCAAGAGACTACAATATGGGGTTCTTAGAGATAGATGGCGGTTCTTACAGGGTCCCCTGGTGACCCCCCTGGTGTTACACACGTCCATAGGCAACGGTAACCACTTTCCATCAGGTGGGCCGTGTGCTTGTCTACCACCTTAGTGGTATAAAAAAGGTTAATTGTTTAATTGTAACATCTATTGTTAAAGTAATAGTAACTGTATCTACAATTAAAATAGCAATTAACAGCGACAGATGAATGTGCATGATTGTATATAATGCTATTTAGTCTCGTGTTGACGTCGTAAGCAGTAATCAGCTATAATAACTGTATTATTTACTGGTTACAACTAATACTGGATACAATATCACTATGTATTATGATCACTACATGACATAAGTATTACAGATATTGTAGGATAGTTAGTCTAGTGCGAGTCGACCTCGCGCACTTAAAGTGCCGTACATAACTGTATTGAGGGACGTTGCTCTTCTTTTTTTTTAAACTAAACTAAACTAAAGTAGAACTTTAGTGGCACCCGAGGAGAGGGCCAGATCGTGAGAGATGGCCCTGGGTCGGCTGGTGTACGAGGGGTGTGCCTGTCAACCTCACCTTCGGACCAAAAACGACCCACAAGCGGCGTGTGTTGTGGTCGGTTCGAGTCCGACGTAACCTCTTCCATCGGCTCTGGTGGGGGGTGTCCGTGGAAATTTTGCGAACGTGAAAAAAATACTACTTAAACGGCAGACAAGCGTACGGGCCCACCTGATAGGAAGTGGTTACCGTGGCCTATGGGCGTGTGCAACACCAGGGACGTTACACTCGCGCTGCCGACCCTGAATAAATCCTTTAATGCCTCTCTTGAAGAACCCCATATTGTAGGCGCTTGGGAAAATTAGAGAGATGAGCCTATTGGCTCACCCCCTATTACGTGGGACCGAATTTAATGATTGGTGAAATGTGGGTGTTAATTCACCTCTGCCTAACCCTCCGAGGATAAAGACGTGATTATATGTATGTATTGAATAACAAGGCTCTGGTGTAAGCTTTCCTTTTGCATTTGAGAGGTCAGACCTCAGTAGCTTAATTGACTCACGTTTGACACCTATAACACTCTCGCAAATAACATATTAACAAAATCAAAAAGAGAGAGAGTAATAAGCACACACCCCTGATCCAGGGTGATAAACCTCGAATCAGGGGTTTATCACCTCGGATCCGGGGTGTGCGCTTCTAGATGTCACCTCTACAGTGATGATAAACGATCTAGAAAATATGACGAAGGCCGTATGAAGAAAACGAGAAAATGTAAGAAAGTGGAGGCTAGGACGATGATGATGTTAGCTTGATATATAATCTAGAATATAACATAAACATAAACTCACGCCTATATCCCCGAAGGGGTAGCCAGAGGTGCTAGCACCCACATTTCGCCAGTTTATGTTTAGGTCCCAATGTAATAGGTGGCGAGCCTTTTGCTTTTAACCGGGCACTTATAAACCTGCGATAAATACACACATAACTTCGAAGAGCATCGAAAAGTCATTGGTGTGTACCATGGTAAAACCTGGGATCGAACCCGAGACCTCGTCTCAGCAGTCCATTACCCATACCACTAGGCTACCGCGGTTGTTTTTATTTTCTTTTGTTTTTATTTTGTTAATCTAGAAAATTCTGCTCGGTCGGCTCGTTCCTGGGGCAAAGGTTGGCTATTGCGATTCAGCGGGGTAACGCGGCCAGCATCATGGGCACCTTTGCGCCGGGAACGATGCGGAGTGGGTTGTTTGACGCTACATGATCGCGAATTTGTTTCATGTATTTATGTTTTGATTATTTTGTATTCGCCATAGGCAGGGAATTCATCCCCACACATTGCGACCTGAGCCGGTGCGCACTGTGCGGTATAAAAGAAACTTCATCCCACGCACACTCAAGCTGTGGAATGACGTCCCTGCTGCGGTTTTCCCAAGCGCCTACAATATGGGGTTCTTCAAGAGTGGCATCAGAAGGTTTCTTCATGGTCGGCAGCACGAGTGTGACACCCCTGGTGTTGCATACGTCCATAGGCCACGGTAACCGCTTCCCATCAGGTGGGCCGTGTGCGTGTCTGCCAACTTAGTGGTATAAAAAAAAAAAAAACATTGTATGTGGAAAAAAAATCTAGAAAATGTATTAAAACTGTATTCAATCACAATGCTGTATCCATCGCAATTAACATTGTTATTATACACACACATTTGTCATGCGCAGTGCAGTTGAAACATTATTTCAATTAATACTTCACTTAGGTACCTAAGTACTTTTAATTACTATTTGATTTATCTCTCTTCAATTCTAAGGATTAAATATAAGTACCATTTGTTATTGCTCTTATCATTTTGATCTGCATGTTATACAAGAGATGTTGTCATCACTTTGCAGTAATTTATTTACGTATTAGTAGCTGTAGGCATCCTCAGATTTATGGTGTGGACGTGGATTTAGGTTTTTTTTTACGTGAAACCCTAAAACTTTTGTTAATAACAAAGTACTTAGACAAAGTTCCCCGTTAAAATCAGCTGTCTATAATGGAAACTGATTGTCTAAATCGACTCAGCTACTTTGGATACCGCAACAAACAGACTTTAAAACTAATGTTTCTGATATTTTACTTCATATCAAACACACGCTTAAATTTTATTTATTTATACTTATAACTAAATTATTATTCATTATGAACTATTAACTATTTTTTATTAACTCCGTGAAACTCTGGCAACATAATTATTATCTATCTTATTATCTATAAAATCTCGTGTAAGTACCTACTTAACTATAAAAAAATGCCAAGTGTGCAAAAAGTCATCTAAGGCCGAAAAGGAGAACGACCTCTGTCCAGTTTCTAAAAATATCAATTTTGAACATTTGAATTGAACTGTAATTTTTTTTTATATTCCCACGCATAGTTTTGAAATTTATGTACATTTTTTTTCTCATGACGGAATAAATATATATATATTTTACATAACTAAGTACATTCAGTATTTAATTCCAATCCCACTACGGTAAAATTATTAAAATTAAATGGTTATTATAGTATGTTATGTTATAGTATATTATAATATACCTATTCTTCTTATCTTTTCATATAAAATAAAATCCCGTATTGGCAGAGTTTTAGTTTAATTACAATATACCTAACCTCATTTTAATTATATGACAAACAAAATCATATAAAGAAACTCAAACGTCAAACATAAAGATACAAGAGGGAGTTTTGGCACTAACACAAAAAAGGGCGCATCGCGGTATTAGGTATTTTATTTTGCGACATTGATGTGAGAATTCAAGGATTTATGTATAAAAATGGTGGATTTTATGACATAACATCTTTGAAAACGCGCACAAGTGTAGGGAAATGAAATCTTCCTAGGGAACTTCTTGTAAAGTCCCCACAACTTTACATCTTGATGATGTACCTAAAGTTGTCGTCATCGTCATCACCAACAATCATTCTAAATGAAAACTTGACATTGGCGTCTCGCCATTATTATTTTTAAATACATTTACTTGACATTGGCAAAAATGCTGCGATTCGCTGCAAAAGCCATCAATATAGAAAAGAAGAAGGTGCAAGAGAATAGATAATATGATATGATATAATTTTATTATACTAATATTTAAACTGTTCCCAAAATAATAGATAGGTAGGAGGACACTCACGCACGGGCCCCAGTCAAATGTAATGGCCGGCAATCAAAGCAAAATCGTTCGTACCGACCGACGATGTGGTTGCTGGTCGCAGAGCAAAATCACATCGATGCGTACCTACCTATTAAATTTAATTTTACATTGATTTTGCCTTACACCTTCTGTACTTTAGATCATTGGATAGAATAATGAATATGATTGACACGTACCTATTTTATCGTTTATAAATGACAGTCAATAGCGTATGTACATATTACCATTTGTCTAGAGGAGGGCTGTAGTAAGCATTGGTGTAAGTGTAAAATATTTTTTGTTCGCAATTAGTGCCAGCCCCTGTACTTACACATGTCTAGTAAAGTAGTACAGTAATGCGTAGTAAACTAATTGTAACGCAAGTAAACTAAATTACAGAGCCGGTTTTGCAATCGGCAGTTATAACTTCCTACATTTTTAACGAATAGCACAAAGCACTAAATTAAAAAGGTCAATACTAATTTAAATGCAAGAACATTTGTGTAAGTACGTATTTAACTTCAATATGTTTACGTACATTGTCTTACAAAGGTACTTATGTAGATACTTATGCTATGTGCCTAATGTAAGTTCATTGTCTTGTTATCACTTATGTAGAAGTTCCTGTGTATAGGAACTTTTTTTTTACGTGCGCAACATCCCCACGGATACCTCCCCACCGGAGCCGGTGGAAGAGGTTATGTCGGACTCGAACCGACTAAAACGTACGCCGCCTGTGGGTCGTTTTGGTTGCCGAAGGTGAGGTTGACAGGCATATTCCTCGCACCCCGACCGACCCAGGGCCATCTCTCACGATCTGGCCATCTCCTCGGGTGTGTGGGGACTACAGAGTCACCAACTCGTCTCCGGAAAACGGGGAGGCGCGCCAGACGCGCCGCCGTCGCGGCCTGCTTCTGCCAGGGTGACAGGCGGCTCCACCAGTCACCCCCAGGCCTGCGCTCATGGGGGGCGGAGGGCGTTCATCGATCTCCGACGCCCGAGTTGCCTTCGTACGCGGGCAGCATGGCTGTGTATAGAAACTTGTACGTTTTTAAGTTAAGGTTAACTTTTTTGATCTAATTTATTTTTAATATTTGCCATTTAATCTTAAAGTTAATATTCTTAAAGTAAATACTAAGTTTATAAATAAACATAACATGTCTAAATACAAAAACTGAATTATGTAAGTACTAGTTTAAGCACCTGAGGTTGCTCAGGGACAGACTGGATGTGGAAGGTAAACATTTCACCAATTACTGTGTTCGGTGCCATGTAATAGGGGGTGAGCCTATTGCCGTATTCTGAATATTGTCAGGCTATACGCAGATATATTTCCTCGAGAAGTTTACGAAAGATAGAACAATTTTATTGCTACCCTGTTTGGTCAATTAAATACAATACATTGGGAAAAGAATCAAATAGTAACTATTAATACGAAAGTGTTTTAGATGCCTCTTGAAACTAAATTTTATTTTGATTAGTATTGGTATTCTAAGCGTGTTTATTACAGTGATTCACAATGCTATTCACTTTATAGAGTAAGCAGACAACTATTTCAATAGTTCCGTTGACGTACCTACACAGTTTGACGCAAATTGACTTGACTTTAATATAAACTATATGGACACAGTTATTTCTACTATAACGCGGCGTAAAAAATAGCTACTATACATGTTTGTCATATATTATGTATCTTTTAACATGCACACATTGACAGTAAGACAATAGTGACATTGGCTTACTCGGACATAACGCGAATTTTGAGCCGACTTTTGAGATGAATACAGAATACCGCGGCTATAATAACTTCGTGTTGTGTTCCCGGCGGTGAGTAGGGTAGCCAGTGCTCACTGGAGAATTTGTGCTGTCAGTGGGAAGACTAAAGGCTTGATCTGCTTTGTCTTCTACACTGATGGCACAGAAACTCTGTACTTACAGGGTTGGCAGCGCTCTTCTTCTGGTGTTACAAACCTCCATAGGCCACGGTAACCACTTTCCATCAGGTGAGTCGTGTGCTTGTCTGCCACCTAAGTGGTATTAATTTTTTTTTGTTTTCACTATTGTGTCCAAACAGTATACAGGGTGTATTTTTGAAACGGGGCAGTAAGGGCAAGTACCTTAACCGTTGCAGTTACAGCAAAACGTTCTTAGAAGACCTTCCCTAACTTTTTGACATATTTTGAACTGCATTCACAGATTTTGTAAAAAACTTACAGTTGGCAAAAAAAAATGCAAAAAGTCCAAAAATTTTTTTTTATGCCAATCGATTCTATTTCATGTGGGGATCAAAAAACTCTATGAGACCATTTTAGCTTTCAGTACTAGGAAAGACAGAAATCGCCAAAAACGTTTCCCATACATTTTGGCAACAGAAACAAATTTCTACGATGGTCTAACTTTTTGTTATGGCCAGGAAGTGGGTAGAATTGACTGTAAAGTCAATAAAAAGATTTTTTACCCTCAAATTTCGAATTTGATTCGAAAATCTGTGTGTTATACTTAGTTTCAGCTGAGAAACTTCGTATGAGTTATTAGTTAGAATTAAGGATTTTCGCTAAAATGTCTTCTAATCGTGAAAAAATTGACTTATTAGAAGCGTATTCTGTTAATAATAGAAATGCGGGAGCTGCATTAGTGTGGTACCGCAATAAGTATCCGTTGCGGCATGTGCCAACAAGAAAGGTTATTACAAATCTTTTGAAAAACCTGGAATTGCAGGGTTCTTTCAAAAGAAAGCGGCAGCCTCGTGTGGACATGGACACGGAGATTGCGGTTCTGACTTATGTCGAAGCATATCCAGAGGTATCGTCCAGGCAAGTCGCCCTTGAAGTAGGTGTATCCCACTCCCTTGTGATAAAGATATGGAAGAAATACGGCAACAAGTGCTATCGATATGGGCGCATAGTTCAAGTGTTACATCCGGGTGATGATGTTCGAAGGCTTACTTTTTGCAGATGGCTAAGAGGAAAAATAAGCAGAGATCATGAATTTTTAAATTACATACTGTGGTCAGACAAAACGAATTTTTCCAATAACGGTATGTACAACAGAAAAAATCACCACTATTGGTCCAAAGAAAATCCACTAAGAGTTACGGCAAGTCATAATCAGGTTCGCTTCTCATTCAACTGTTGGTGTGGTATAATGTCCAATCGAGTCATAATGGTGGAATTTTATGAAGGGAAACTGAATTCTGCCATGTATAATGAAGTCATTTTACACCATCTTGAAAACGAGATGGACGAATGGCCCCTGTCGGAATTGCGAAAAGTTCATTTTCAACAAGATGGTGTACCGCCACATAACAGTCACCTTTCACGTTCCAATTTGAGCCGCCTATTCGGTACACAGTGGATAGATACACATGGTCCAACACAGTGGCCACCTCGTAGCCCCGATCTAACACCACTTGATTTTTTTTATGGGGCTTCGTGAAAAACGAGGTGTATAAGACGACGTATGCCAGTGTTCAAGAGCTCAAGGATGCATTAATGACCATTTTACGTAATATTCATCCCAGAACATTATTAGCCGCCATTCGTTCAGTGCAAAAAAGGATAGACTTATGTATTCGTGAAAATGGAAATCATTTTGAGCAATTTATTTCATAAACCAATTTCTTAAATGTTTAAATGATTTTTTTTATTTAAAAAAGTTCAAAATTTTAGCCGACCTATGAGTTTTTTTTTATACCACTTAGTTGGCAGACAAGCACACGGCCCACCTGATGGAAAGTGGTTACCGTGACCTATGGACGTCTGTAACACCAGAGGAGTCACAGTCGCGCTGCCAACCCTGTAAGTACAGAGTTTCTGTGCCGTCAGCAGAAGACAAAGCAGGACAAGCCTTTAGTCTTCCCACTGACAGCACAAATTCTCCAGTGAGCTCTGGCTACCGTACTCACCGCTGGGAACACAACACGAAGTTATTATAACCGCGGTATTCTGTAGGGCGGAGGTACTACTCCAGTCGGACTGCTCAATCGGGCAGAAATACCGCCGTGTCCTACCTCCGAGTTGATTTATCCTATTTCCGTACGAAATGTATGGGAAACGTTTTTGGCGATTTCTGTCTTTCCTAGTACTGAAAGCTAAAATGGTCTCATAGAGTTTTTTGATCCCCACATGAAATAGAATCGATTGGCATAAAAAAAAATTTTTACAAAATCTGTGAATGCAGTTAAAAATGTCCCAAAAAGTTAGAGGGTCTTTTAAGAACGTTTTGCTGTAACTGCAACGGTTAAGGTACTTGCTCTTACTGCCCCGTTTCAAAAATACACCCTGTATAGTCGAAGTCGCGGTCAAATGTTGCTGAACATTAACAAAACAAATCACCTTTACAAGAGTATCACCTATTGCAATATCAACATCGTCCTCTAAGCCATTTACTCTACTCAGATGAGATCTTAACAGCGGCGGTCTCCTCCTTCCTCATCTTAGAGTTAATCCTAGTCGCATCCGAAGCTCTCACCTCGGATTCTGGGGTCCGCTTTACGAGTCCAACTGCGGATTTGGCTAAACTTCAACATTTTTCGTGAAGCGACTGCTATCTGACCTCCACAACCTATTGGCCTGTTAAAGATCTGTAGTAAAACCAGTTATCGAACTTATAAGGGCTCCAAATACCCGTAATGACTGCCATAGATGTGCGTATGACAACCGGGACAGACGGTTTCACGTGTTCTCCAGGGCATGGAAATACCCAGACCAACGCAAATACATCATCAACATGAGCCAAATATTACGAACACAGAACGAAAGTAAAATTATATTGTTGCACTACATTGTACCCACAATGTAATATATTATTGTTGTGCAGATTTAATTCTGATATTGTTATACCTAGTTCCTTTTGTATCTTTTAATACACCTTGTTTCTAGTTTATTTGCTAACTACACCAAATCTTTTGCTTTATTACACTACTGTCCATCCCAAGGTTGCCTGGAAGAAATCGCTTCCAGCGATAAGGCCGCCCATTGTACATTAAACTGTATGCATGCTCACTACAAATTCTACTGTAATCTATTGGTGTACAATAAAGAATTATCCCCTTCGGAGCATAATGTACAAAACGCAAAATGAGCACAATCGGCACAATGTACAATTCGCAAGATGTACACAAGCACAATGGCCAAAACGCAAAAGGGGCTCGTCTCTCAAAATGTACAAAACGCAGAATGAACAAAACGCAAAATGGACAAGACTCTCAAAATGAACAAATCGCTAAATGTGCAAAAAAGCACACGTTCACACACAAACCATTTTGAGCATAAGTTAAAATATTATAACGGATATAAAAAAAAAAGAAACTTTTTTAACTGTATATATGTTGTACATATTTTTAACTAATTTATTACCTTAGGAAATTAATAATTCAATTGAAATAAAACTAAGTAGATATATAAGCAATAGCAGTTATTATTATATTATATTAGAAGAAATGAAAATTCTACGAGTAATAAACTGATAACCTTAAAATTAAATTCTCTTACTCAACAACAAGAAAGTTCTACGAGTATAAACTGATAAATTAAAAATTAAGTTCTCTTATCCCCCAAATAACCCCTTCAGAACTTTTAGTAGACTATCGTTTTAAACTACAAGGGGTTTTTTTTACTTTGACATTTTACCCCTTGTAGTTTAAAACGATAGTCTAGCATAAATCATCTTAACTAAAAATTCTGAAGGGGTTATTTCCATGTCGTCTAGCTGGCGCAAATTCTTTTTGTATTTTATGTCAAATAAAATATCGCGTATTCTGCGATTTCTTATCGGATGCTCAAAAAAACTTTTTCTAATTTTACTGTCGGTAAATTTGGCCTCTTTCCGCAATTTGTAAATAAAAAATAGCAAACTTATTCTTTTCGGAATCTTTACTTGCAATCGCCTATGCCATCCCTCTACAGCATTTGTGGTGCGATGCCGTTGATATGCACAACTTATTATAGCTGGGTTAAGGTGGGGATACCAAGTCCTCTCGAAATAATTTTTAAACGATTTCATACTGGAGGTATTTGGGGCCGAGTCAATTATTTGAAACCATGATTCCGGAATCATGTTGCTTGGTAACAGAGCCAAAATTGCTGTTTTTCGCACCACCATCCGTTCTTCACTTGTTGTATTTGCTTTGAGAGATTTGGCCTTTTTAAATATCGCTGCATTATAATGATGGAAGCATCCACTTAGATTACCATTGGGATATACAATTTTATATGCATTCAATTGTGCAGCTTCGTAGTCACATTTGAATGTTGACAGATTAATGCCTAGTCTTTTGATAATTCTGAATAATCGAATATAACTTTTTTGTTCCTTATTTGCCATCAATGCAAAAATGACTGGAACTACGTTTGTGGATTTATCGTTGGAATTTATATCCACATGGATGGTATACAGCTGATAATATGGCCTCGGGACACATCGAAAATTAGCGTCACCAAAATATACACACGATTCTTGCGCTTTCATAAAACTGAGGGACAAATTTGTTGCAAAAACTATAACGTCATTACTACCATCACTGACAACAAAATTATTTGCTAAAGAATCAGGTATATGAACATCATCAACAGTATTGTAAACAAGTTTATCGGTGTTTAGATGTCTTTTGATGGTTCTGTATAGTGTGTCTTTTTTGTTGGCAAAGATAGGAATGCAATCTAGATCGTTATCTTTAAATACTGAAAAATTGTGTTCAAAAACTTCTTGTATAGATCCCAATGACTGGCATACTTCTTTTTTTGTCTTGTTCATGGTAATGTAGACCTCATTTTCAATCGGATTAGCTTCACATGTGTGACGGGTTTGTCGCAAAATTTGGGATACAGTTTGGTCACTGGTTATAGACGCACTGCATGTTGACCGTTTCACACATCTCCATAATATGTTGCGGTTTTTATTTTGTCGAGAATTTCGGTTATAACGATATCCTTGATACAATAGCGTAGGTTTACCTTTTTGGTTTTTTTCTACTATTGGTAAAATATCCATCTTGAAGGAATTATACCTATGTAATATTTTGTTGACATTAATAAGTAGTTGACACTGGCATTGATTACTTGTTAATAGACGACGGAAAATCTTAAGTGCCAGTACGAGATACTGGCTCATAGATATGTAAAAGAGGCTCTTCAAATACTTATCAGACTCCTTGGTGAATGCTTTAAGGTCAGGTTTTACTACTCCATGTAGGCATTAGCGCGGACCAAAAATCTAAATCAGAAATCTAACTCGTGTAGTAGGTATATTAGTCAATGTAAAATAGACCTTACTTCCTTTTTGCACATTTAGCGATTTGTTCATTTTGAGAGTCTTGTCCATTTTGCGTTTTGTTCATTCTGCGTTTTGTACATTTTGCGAATTGTACATTTTGAGAGACGAGCCCCTTTTGCGTTTTGGCCATTGTGCTTGTGTACATCTTGCGAATTGTACATTGTGCCGATTGTGCTCATTTTGCGTTTCGTACATTATGCTCCGAAGGGGAATTATCCATCTATCTATCTATCTAGATTTAGTACTTGCCTACCTGATGTACAGAATTAGTATTATATAGACTCGACGACGAACGTAGTGTACGGACAAACCTTTCTGGTTTTTGTTACACTAATAAGGCATTAGACCCAATGTATGTTTTTCTGGTATATAAAAAAAAAAAAAACTAATTATAGTTTTAAAAATAGAGTCATTAAATTAACTGAAATTACAAATGCAAAAAAAAAGGATTTTTCTCACCAATCTGCACAATGCGATGTCTATCTTTTTAATTTGTATTTATCTTAAGAATCAAAGTTTATATTATGTAAGTAGATAATACGAAGTTTTAAAGGACGCTAAATTTGTATGATGTATTCGTATATCTTAAGTACCTTCCTACCTACATATTTATTTACTTTGCTATTGTTTTTGTCGAGTTCTCTCATGTTTATAACAATGTTAACGTTATTTACCTAAACCTAGGTCACCAGTTAAGTGTCGTCAATAATGAATTCTTACCTCATTCCAAACAAGGGAGGTGAAAAAGGAAGAAGGAAAGTAGAGAAAAACGTTGAGTCTATTCTAGAGAAAGCCTAATCTCAATATAATTTCAGTTTAGTCATAGTGACAATAATGTTATTATGTTATCCGATTATATTCTATATCCTATTATAAACCGCGTGGTTCCCAGCAGAGTAGAATTTGTACCATCCCATCTCATCATCATCACCCCAACCGCATGGGAAGCATGCGGTTTCGTACAAGGCGACTAAGGGATAGGGCTGTTTAACATCAGATAGATGTCTGAGTCTCGGCTGTTTATTTATATAAATACAGCCGAGAATGAGACTCAGATGCATGGCTCAAGTCAAAAGTAGTGTCCGGAAGACGGCAATAGGCTCACCCTATATTACGTGGGACCGAATTTAATAATTGGTAAAATGTGGGTGTTAGTTCACCTCTGCCTAACCCTCCGGGGGTAAAGGCGTGATTGAATATATAGTATATATGTATCCTATTACAAAATTTTCCACCTATTGTTAACAATTAAAATTACAGTAGGATCACAATGTCTCACGACCATGGATGCCCAAGAACGAGTGAAGTGGAGAAGTGAAAGCCGGAAAGAGTACCCCAGACTCTAAGATAAAGGTCTAGAATACAACCGAGACTTACGCAAAGATGACGATGTAAGATCACAGTTTTTGTGACATTGAGATGAGATTGAAACTGACTTTTGGCAATATATTTACACCTGGTGTTACACAGGTTCATAGGTCACGGTAACCACTTTCCATCAGGTGGGCCGTGTGCTTGTCTGCCACCTAAGTTGCATAAAAAAAAATTCTGATAGAACATCTTGGGACGATAGTGGATCAGTTGGTCAGAGTATTTCCCCTGTAAGGGACAGCCTCGAGTTTAGGTCCCGGGTTTGATGTTCACTTTTAACATTCTAAATAGATAGGTATAATTAGCATACTTTTTTTTTATACAACTTAGGTGGCAGACAAGCACACGGCCCACCTGATGGAAAGTGGTTACCATGACCTATGAACGTGTTTAACACCAGTAGAGTCACATCCGTGCTGCCGACCCTGTAAGAACAGAGATTTTGTGCCGTCAGTGTAGAGAACAAAGCAGGACAAGCCTTTGGTCGTCCCACTGACAGCACAAAAACTCTCCAGTGAGCTCTGGCTACCCTACTCACCGCCGGGAACACAACACGAAGTTATTATAACCGCGGTATTCTGTAGGGCGGAGGTACTTCCCCAGTCGGACTGCTCAATTGGGCGGAAATACCGCCGTGGCCTACCTCCTCAACTACTACTAGGTACTAATTTTGTTACCTTAAAATGTTTTTAAAAAAACCTTGCAGATAACATTGAAATAGTTACTTTATTACAATTCTCCGGTCCTGGATGTATCAGCCTCACTAACTCGGCTAGCACAACATTATCTGCAAACAGGATGCAATATCATGGCCATGTATGTTTGTACCTAGTTCTCATAATAAGTAATACAATGACTTTAGAACAAACATACTAAAAAATAGGTCCTCGCCCAAAAAAAATATCAAAAGAATCAAACAACTTGGACCAAGATATAAAGATCTATTCATTAATACCCGACTGCGCCTGGGAGGGTAATGTCTTACGCTCGTATGTGTGTATGTATGTAGTTTTCTTTGTTTCCCTATACAGGCCTAATGGTTGAACGGATTTTGATAACTGGGGTCTCATATGAAAGGTATTCTTCTTCCGAGAGTCATAAGGTACATAAAATGTCAATAAAAACTATGAGGTGGATTTTTGGTGCCAAAATGTGGGTTGTCATAAAATAGCTAGTAAATAATATGCCCTTGCAATCATCATCTTAATTACTTCTTTTTATTGACCGAAAAGAACTGATTTTTTTTTTATCTTTGTTGTTATTTTAACTCAAAGTCAATTAAGTAATATTTTATTGTTGCCAATTACTTTATTAAATATTATTATAAACTTGATGATTCGTTTTTCTTTAATTTCTAGAAATAATTTGTAATTGAATGTAAATAGTTGCAAATAAAATGGTTTTAATTTTAAAAATAAGGAACTTTTTGCTGATTTCGACGCAATATGAGCCATAACACTAACAAAACTAACACAAACAATTTAGCTTAGCTGGAGGGGTTATCGAAAATATTAGTAATTTCGGCTACTAACTAATCTTAAAAAAAAATCTTTTTCACTTGTTGGTATGGTACAGATAATAGGTATAAATATATACTCTGTTCTGTTAGTACTTAACTGATGATGTCCCTATATTGGGTTCGAAAATATACCACCCTTGTCTAGAAAAAATATTTGCTTTACGATAACTGTAACGAAATGTACTATATGTCAATCAATCAATCAATTAGCCCACCGCTGTTCATTGCTGGACATAGGCCTCTCCCAATGTGCGCCATTTTTTCCGATCTTCTGCCTTCCGCATCCGTACTATATGTAATTATGTCAAATCAAATCAAATCAAATTTTATTTGCACAAAAACATGGTATACATGCATACATATAATCACGCCTTTATCCCTGGAGGGTTAGGCAGAGGTGAATTAACACCCACATTTCATCAATAATTGTATTCGGTCCTACGTAACAGGGGGTGAGCCTATTGCCGTATTCCGGGCACTATTATTGACTCGACCCATTCATCTGAGGCTGAGTCGGGGCTGTAAATATCTGTCTGATGTTAAACAGCCCTATCCCTTAGTCGCCTTGTCGACACCGCGTGGGAAGAGATGGGGTGGCCCTAATTCTACTCTGCCGGAAACCACGCGGCATGGTATACATATATTATTATTTCCTATCAACAGTATCAACGCCTTTGTTCAAGAAATTCGTCAATGCTATAGAAGCTATGATCATATAGCCATTTATACAATTCTTTTTTAAACATTCTAGTGCTTAGTCCTTTTTTTTTTTAACGTGCGCAAAAGCCCCACTGGTACCTCCCCACCGGAGCCGATGGAGGAGGTTATGTCGGACTCGAACCGACTAAAACGCACGCCGCCTGTGGGTCGCTTTGGTTGCCGAAGGTGAGGTCGACAGGCATATCCCTCGCACCACGGCCAACCCAGGGCCATCTCTCACGATCTGGCCCTCTTCTCGGGTGTGGGGACTACAGAGTCCCCAACTCGTCCCCGGAAACGGGGAGGCGCGCGAGGCGCGCCACCGCAGTGCTTAGTCCTTTGAGATACATTGGTATTTTATTGAAAATTCATACACACATAGCAATACAACTCTTATTATATTTGGTGGACTTAGTGATATCACTCAGCACAAGCCTATAGGGATCTTACAATTTTATATTTATGTGAATAGTTTGAGTGGGTATCTACAGAAACTATTGATAGAGGTATTTCATAACGTGAGGGCCTGACTAATGGTACACTAACGATGTAGGTACCTACTATAACTACCTCTTTAATAGATTTTATCACACAGATGTAAGATTATTAACCTTTAAAATAACTATATACTTATCATACTTGTGGTAAACGGTGTGGATGTCACAATTATCTTTGCAAATGACTTTTATGTAGTGGGCACTAAAGGTGCATTCCTATCAAGTAACCAAGTTACTAGTTGAGAAAAAAAAATCACAACGTGTGAGACACGATGACACTATTAGTTGTACCGCGGTAACCACTTTCTATCAGGTGGGCCGTGTGCTTGTCTTTCATCTAAGTTGTGTCAAAAAAGCTTTTTTTAAACAGCTACTAAAAGATACTTACGTATTATTGCTAGGCGAGTAACTAGCTAATGAATCACAGACACTTCGCTACTTGTTGTTATTTGTATGACAGCTACTGTGTAAAAGATACTTATGCGTTGTTGCTGGTCGAGTAGCTAGCTACTGGACCACAGACACTTCCTTACCTTTTGTTGTTGTCAAATTGTCATACAGCTAGCATTACAAAAGAGCATGTGAAGTTTTAATTATTATTTAAATTATTATATTGCTTTATATTGGTATTATTGAATTGAATTATTAATCAATTATTGTTTTAAATTAGGAATTGTTATTTTAAATTGGATTTTATTAATTTTTCATTGTTGACATGTTTTTGAATTGTTATAGTTGTGTAACTACTTTGTCGCATTGGTTTTGCTTGTAATGACTTATGTATGCAAGAAATAAATAAACAAATAAAATAAAAATACTTAAATAAATAATCTACAACATTCTACATAACGCTATTCAGATCCATGGTAAAGCATAGCATATCTAGCTTAAGTTATAGAATCTAGAATGCGGATAAACATACTTAGATACTTTTATTTGTAAATACATAAATATCATACATAGAAACATCCAGACCAATGCAAATATACATATTCATGCATATAAATATTTGCACTGAGCGGGAATCGAACCCGCGTCTCCTGCGCAGTCGAACGTTCTACCGCTACGTCACAAAGGCGAGAGAGAGAGGGAATTAATAAGAAAGCGGACAACGGGCTGGATAGGGATGATGATGGCGGTGAAGATAACACGCAAAGTATTATTTGTTCTTTATTTTACACATACTTAAATGGAATTTATTCAATATAATGAAATGTCATGCTCAAAATCGAGCTTAACTCAAAGTTGAGTTCTTTTCTAGTAAACCTGAGAGTGCACAAAGGACTGCCTACCTACTCCAGAATAACAAAATAGTTAATATCCAATTCCACTCGCGGTTAAACAGGACAATAATTCCTTTTACATTGAATGTCAACTCAACTCAACAGAATCATTTTCGACCTTGCGTCGTATATTTTTTCCTGTGTCTCACGTTCGAGTGACACATATTTTTTTTAAACAGCACGAATGATTTGATGGTATAGATAATGGCGTACCGACAGTAACTAAAACACAATGACGCTTAACTTAAACTATTTTTTACATCTTTAGGAGGATCATCTACTTTTTTTGTTACCTTTCGTTACATAATTGAGGCATTCTGATTTACAATACTTCAGGCATTGATATACAAAAAACCTCATTGATATACAACATATCAATGATCTCATTTAACTAAGTCGTTTCGTAGATACAATACAAGTAAAACGTTTTACATTTGTTTGGTCACAGAATGACCTTACGGACAGAGTTAATCTCTATTGAAGACTCGAGGGCATTGTACGGCTTTAGATGACTCAGTTTGAATTTCGACCTAAGCAACTCAGCTGTCAATCAATACTACTTGTCAACTATTTGGAGGCTGATATCAATAGTCTTTTTACTCTATGGTTACTTGACGTCTGTGTCATTTTTGACAGTAATGACATAAGTGCATTGACATTCCAATGAAAATGACAATACAAATAGTCATTATGTGTACCTTACCAATCTACAACGACTGGTATGCCTACCACTGGACAAAAATTAAACAACATTGGACTATTTTCCTGCGGTTAAAATAAATTATTTAACTAAGCTTATTAAATTAAAAATGGTAAAAGAGGGGTAAAAGTTGCATCTGTCCTTATTTTATAGTTTTTATTAGTTTTAATCATTCACACAAGCTATAATAGTAATTTTTTTTGCTATTGAATATTACGACGTAACAATAATTTATTTCATACCAGTTTCCATATAACTTACCGTTTTGACGTTTAGTAAAAAGTTACTAATTTGACTAGTCAGTGAAATACTCAATTATGTTCAGGTACTCCTATGGGTACAGGAGAGAGTGAAGCAGGTGTAAAAGAAAAAAATAGATTAAACACGTGAAAATAATATATAACCACTCTATTGGCGATGTCGGTGGAGTAGCAAAAAATCCATAACATGATAAAAATAGTTGACCCAATAAAAAATAATTGCTCAGTTTTGCTACCGTGCTATTGTTTTGCTGCCAAATACATAATGATAGACGTAAGACAGCAAAAACAGTTATTTAAACTATTATGGGATATGCTATGAATCACTTCGAACTTTTTTACCGCCTTATTTTGACCCATGACCAGTAAACACCATACGTAAATATTGATAATAATTGTATGTATAAGTACTTATTTCTATTGTTGTGAAATTAGAGCCATTCGTATTTGGGCGTCAGTTCTTAATACCTAATTGTCAATAAGTAACAATTTCTTATAATCTTCTGGATTATTATTTTTTGTTCGCGTTCCCGTTTTCGAATTTATTTTTGACCTCTTTTTTATACCACTTGGTTGGCAGACACGGCCAACCTGATGGAAAGTGGTTACCGTGGCTTATGGACGTATGCAACACCGAGAGGGTGTCATACTCGCGCTGCCAACCCTGTAAGCACAAGAGTTTTTGTGCCGTCAGGGTAAAAGACTATGCAGGAAGCTCTGGCTACCCTATTTACCGCCGGGAACACAACACGAGGTTATTATGGCCGCGGTTTTCTGTAGGACGGAGGTACTTCTCCTGTCAGACTGCTCAATTGGACGGATATACTGATCTCCTTTTTGAAAGTGGTGGTTTGGTGGTAGGTTTGTGGTTTTGTCGGTCTCGCCAACAAAACCGCATGCCGTCTTCAGTTCCCGGAGGTGAGTTAGCCAGAAACATTATTTTTCACGCACCCCGGGACGAAATGGTGTTGATACATTTTATCTTTATTTTTGCTCTGCCATATAGAACTATATCGACATTTTTTTTCTATCTATAAATTTATTATGATTTGTTTATTACAAAAGACAAAAATTTAATTAATTTATTTATAGATCGAGTGTGACAAATAATTATAAGTGAAGATTGCATGCTATATAAAACTAGGTACTCAGTTGACGTATTGTCGAATGAAATAATGACTGTATGGGCATGGCACGTAATTTGACGTTTATGAGGCTTATGACAGTTTTCAATCCCATACATTGGTCAACCTATTTGTAGAACACAAATATATTGCCACTTGTCTAGAGCCGTCTCATAAGAGACGGTCCTGGACCGGTCGGGGTGCGAGGGATATCATCATTATCATCATGTTAGCCACACATAGTCCACTGCTGAACATAGGCCTCTCCCACAGACTTCCAGATTGACCGATCTAAAG
Source organism: Eilema griseolum (assembly GCA_963662185.1). Lineage (NCBI taxonomy): Eukaryota > Metazoa > Arthropoda > Insecta > Lepidoptera > Erebidae > Eilema > Eilema griseolum. Next base: position 17,776,154 of record OY759248.1, on the reverse strand, counting down.
CAGCCCACATCCAGCGCTTCCCGGCGACCGTCTTGAGATCGTCCTTCTACCTGGCCGTTGGGCGTCCTACGCTACGTTTGCCCGTACGCGGTCGCCATTCCAGAACTTTTTTGCTCCATCGGCCATCTGTTCTGCGCGCTATGTGTCCCGCCCATTGCCACTTCAACGAGCTAATCCGCTGGGCTACGTCGGTTACTTTTGTTCTCCTACGGATATCATCATTTCTGACGCGATCACCTAAGGAAATACCAAGGGACATAGCTCAGATGATCTCACCTCTGGCAACCTGCAGTCCACATAGTCAGCGTGCGTTTTAGTCGGTTCAAGTCCGACATAACCTCCCACACCGGCCCCAGTGGTGGGGTTATCCATGGGGACTTTCAACACATTAAAAAAAAGAAGCTACTTGTCTAGAGACACTACGGTAACTACATCCGGAAGTAGGTACTTCAGTTTTGAAGCGTAACTTGACCGTAAAAACATTGTTTACCGACAAGTTAACGCTAGATATTCGCGAACAGGAGATGTTTACAGCTTTCTCACAGTTTATTTGCCTTGTTACAATATAGAAAGTTATGATGCGAATGTAGAAGGATGTGCACAAACGCCTCAGAAAGACTTTGAAGCCCTTATTCCAGAACAATACTCAGTCTCGAATCTCGATTTATGAACTAGATCTGAGGACTGATTGTATTCTAGATGATAGTTCTAATATGAGGGTCAATTCACAAATGAGCGAGCCTTAGATAGAATTTTTGAGTCGAGTCTGATTTTGAACTCCATGAATGAATTTACGGAAGTTGGCAAAGAAAGCTTAATTCAGAAACTACTTCGGTGGTCAGTAGGTATAAAAAATGTATATTAATGTAAATAACCGCCCCAATTGAACAGTCCGACTGGGGAAGTAACTCCGCCCTATAGAATACCGCGTCCATAATAATCTGGTGTTGTGTTTCCCACAGTAAGTAAGATAGTCACAGCTAACTGGAGAGTTTTTGAGCTTGTCTCCTACACTAACGACACAGAAACTCTCTGTCTTTACAGGGTTGGCAGCACGAGTGTGATACCCTGGTGTTGCATACCTCCATAGGACACGGTAACCACTTTTCATCAGGTGGGCTGTATGCTTGTGCCACCTAAGTAGTATAAAAAAAGTGTGTAGCTTGGTCGCCGTAAATGACCGCAAATGTGTATATTACCCAAAAACGGCACGGAAATCTTCTTGACTATACTTAGACATATAAGTTATGTTGCGAATAGTTATAGGATATATATTATGTGAGAAAGAACATTGGATAAGAAGAGACTGTGCCTTTAGCTTACTATCAGGCGAGGTGAAGCCAAATTGCCTGTCCTAGATAAAAAAAAAGAACATTTAGGCTGGATTTCCACGAGCGCTTTTGGACATTATGCTTTTATGTCATTATCTATGCCTTAGCATATTAAACTGTCATCATCATCATTACTGCTAATCCTAGTTACATCCACAGCTCGCACCTTGGAGCCCGCTATTCCATTGCTCCGTTATCTTAGCTGTAAAAAGCCTCAAATCACTATGTAATAGATGGAATTTAGTCAAACGACACTGACACGCATCCTTGTTTCAAATAAAAATAATGCACTTACTATTTGTGTGATTCACAGATAATAGATGATAATGGTTCGGAGTGTGGCTATAATCTGTGGCTATTTATACGTACTTATATGACACAGATAAAATAATTGCATTATAAAAAGTTGCTCTTGTTAGCGACGGTGTATAAATAGTTTTGTGGTGTATAATTTAAGTAAGTAGGTACATCCCATCAAAGACCTACTAACCAAAGCCTTAACGAGCCATAATAGTCGCATAGAACTATGTGACACTTTTAGAACAAGTGCCCTTTTACCGGTCGAGGTGAACTTCTATAAGAACGTACCTAATTGAAAGGTACCTACTTAGAGACTAATCTAGGTACGAGTATAACAGTTTATCGTTTATAATTTATAGGCTTCCCTATTAGAACAAAGCCGCGTGGTTCCCGGCAGAGTAGAATTTGGGCCACCCCATTACTTCCCATGCGGTGTCGTACAACGCGACTAAGGGATAGGGTTTAACACCAGACAGATATATACAGTCGAGACTCAGCTTTAGAAGCACTGCTCGAGTCAACTATAGTGCCCGGAAGACGGCAATAGGCTCACCCCCTATTACGTGGGACTGAATTCAATTATTGGTGAAATGTGGGTGTTAATTTACCTCTGCCTAACCCTCCGGGGATAAAGGCGTGATTATATGTATGACTTCTATTTAAGTATATAGTGTTCTACTATATAAGCAGTATATACAGTCAAGTTCCTCAATAGCATAGGCAGAGATAACATATTTCCACTTGCTACAATCCTACTATACCTACTTCTGTAACTTCTTCTATAAGAGAAGATGTTTAGAACAGTATTTGGGTCACGACTTCTTGGTGCTGTGGAAATGAATTTTTAATTTCGAATTTGGAACGGTACATAGAAACTAGATGAAGGACAGTCTTTTTTTACAAACGAATAAAACTGCGCGCCGTTTCAGGTCTCAATTATCAGGGTATAAGATGGGCAGCGGGAGCAACGAAGGATCACAAGCCAATCTGCCCGCGTACGAAGGCAACTCGGGGGTCTGAGGTCGATGAATGACCTCCGCTCCTCATGAGCGCATGCCTGGGGGTGACGGATGGAGCCGTCTATCACCCTGGCAGAAGCAGGCCGGGCCTCCCCATTTCCGAGGACGAGTGGGGGTCTTTGTGATCTCCACACTCAAGGAGAGGACCAGACCGAGAAAGATGGCCCTGGGTCAGCTGGGGTGCGAGGGATAAACCTGATACCCTCACCTTCGGCAACCAAAAACGACCTACAGGCGTCATGCGTTTTAGTTGGTTTATCCGTGGGGATTTATCGCACGTAAAAAAAGGGTATAAGATTACACAATAAGGTATTTTCCTCGTATCTTGGTACACGAGACAGCCCTAATCTATAATAGATACGTTGATGGTTGCACTTACGATCAATGATCGGCTCCAATGATCATGCGGCATGTCGCGCATGCGTAATGAGCAGATCTGTGTCACACAACGGCTTTTTGTGATCGATCGAATGGTAAACAAAGGAATTGTTTGTTGTGATAATAGTATCTATAAGCAGGAAATAGATATAAATCGATTAGGTGATAATCGCCCGTGTGGGTGTAGTTTTCCCGTTCCCGTCCCCTACAGGAACTGTTTCCCGGGATGAAAAGTATTTAAGAAATGCCCGCTGAGTTTCTTGCCGGAGTCTTCTTGGGTCGGGGCCGCGTTTCGAACCTGAGGTCCATTTACTGATAACTGAACTGATATTCATGTTCCTTTTTTGTTGACGTTTTGTAAGTGCCGATATAATGGTATATACAGAATAAATGATTTTTGACTTTGACTTTTGTATAAAACGGGAAATAGTCTAAATTTGTGCCAATTTTCATCTAAATCTGTTTCAATGAAAAATGCCAATTTTCATCCAATTTATTTTATACAAGCAACGCCCTGATCCCTTGGGAATATCGGGATAAAATGTCTGAACAAATTATCTTTTTTACTGTTGAAAGAAAATAATTAAAATTTGTCTATGGTTTTAGAGTTCATCGAATAAAAAAAATAGATCTCTCCTCTTATATAAGTACTTTATATAATACATAATTGAGATAATGGCGATAATTATTTAATTATCCATTGATATAGAGGTATTCTTCCATTCCATTGTTGATCATGTGTGTATTAACTTCCACTTATTTAAAGTGGAACTTCGGATAGGTAATGGAAAATTACGATGCGCGCCTCCCCGTTTCCAGGGACGAGTTGGGATCAAGTTGGCCGTGGTGCGAGGAATATGTCAGCTAACTTCGCCTCAGGCAACCAGCAGCGGCCCCAAGAAGTGGTGCGTTTTAGTTGGTTCGAGTCTGACATAAGCTCTCCCACCGGCTCCGGAAGAGAGGGGTAGCCGTGGAGAAATCTCGCACATTTAAAAAGAGAGAGAGAACCGCGGTAGCCTAGTTGTATGGGTAATGGACTGCTGAGTCGAGGTTTCGGGTTCGATCCCAGGTTTTACCACCACACCAATGACTTTTCGATGCTTTCCGAAGTTATGTGTGTATTTATCGCCGATTTATAAGTGTCCGGTTAGTAGCAATAGGCTCGCCACCTATTAAATTGGGACCTAAACATAAACTGGCGAAATGTGGGTGCTAGCACCTCTGTCTACCCCTTCAGAGATATAGGCGTGAGTTTATGTTATGTAATGTTAAAAAAGAGATAGAAAATATTGTCTTCAGTAATTAATTGTTCTACATGCTTATATATTTCTATTATTTATTTACAATAGCGTATATTTTGCTAAATGATTTTCTAAGTAATTGATTATAATATTGATGCAGTTCATAAAACCAATTAAGTACAAAAGGTATATATTACACATAATTAAATTACAATACAAGTAAACTTTGTGTTTTTTTCCTATTTATTATATAATCGGTGGGAAAACTATGTGCTCCATAAAGTATAATAAAATCTTTGGATTTCTTTAATATATATTTATTTATTTATTATATTCTTTATGGTACGCCAATTACAATATTCATATTACAGAAATTGAGAAGACAAGAGCAGTACAAAGGGCGGCCTTATCGCTTTACACAATTTCTTCCAGGCAACCTTTGGATGGAAATGTATGTTGGTTGGAGTATTTGGGAGTTGTTGGCGTTTAATAACAAAAAAATATATATAATATATATATATATAATATATGTATACTTAAAATACTTAATAATTATATAAATACAATAAACTACCTACAATATACAATATAATACTACTACCACAATATAATATATAATTATACACATATACATATACATACATACATACACATATACATAATACATACTTAAAGATATGATGATATACTATGTTACAAGTGACACCGTCGACAAATAGTGCTCCTTGACCATTCTTTTAAATTTCAGTAACGTCTGAGCTCGTCTTATTTCCATTGGTAGTTCATTCCACAGGCGTACAGCTGTTACGGTAAAAGAATTATCGAAGAACCCTGTGGAATGCTTTGGCATCTTTAGGACTAGTCTACTCGATGATCTTAAACATTTTTCATGCGCATCAGAAAGGAACTGAAAGCGATCTTTTAAGTACAAAGGTGTTGAAGGATTAAACAAGATGTTGTATAGCAGGGAAAGGATATGTGAGTTCCGGCGCAATCTAATGGGTAACCACTGTAGCTGCGAACGGAACTGTGATACATGATCGAACTTGCGCAGACCATATATAAATCGTATACAGACGTTCTGTAGACGTTCTAGTCTGTCAAGCTGGTTTTCGGTCAGATCCAAGTAGCTGACATCTGCATAATCCAAAATAGGGAGGAGCAAGGAGTTTGCCAGCGCAATTTTTGTGGGAATCGGCAGCAGATGTTTCAGCCTCCGAATTGATCCTGCAGAAACAAACACCCTTCTGCTTACCTCCTGCAGCTGTGGGCCCCAGGACAGATGGGAATCGATAATTATACCCAAATTTTTGACCTGTTTGCTTATCGGGATTACAGTGCCATCAAAAATAGCTGGAGGAACATGTGTCAGATCTATGTCTGTTCTAGAACTGCCAACTACTACCACTTGTGTCTTCGTTGGGTTAACATTGAGCCCATGAGATCTGCTCCAGGAACTAATGTGAGATAGATCAGTATTAATTTGATCTATCGCATCTCTCAAAAAAGCTCTGGGTGCTTGCGTGTATATTTGCAGATCATCTGCATAAAGGTGGTAAGAAGAACGAAGTTCATTAGATATAGAATTTATAAAAATTGAGAAGAGTAAAGGAGAAAGAACGCCGCCCTGGGGCACGCCGACACTGGTATTACACCAACTATAGATATATAATATATAGATAGTAAAATATACCTATAGTCTATGACCCGGACTCCTAAATGAAGGCATGGAGACCTTAAAAATAACAATGCGATTCAATATCGTGATCCAGTGTCCAACTGAAAACCTCTAGCGTAGCGGTAGAATGTTCGTCTGCTACGCAGGGGGCGCGGGTTCGATTCCGGCTTAGAGCAAATATTTGTATGCATGAATACGTGTATAATATGTATGTATTTACAAGAAAAAGTATCTAAGTATGTTTATCTGCATTCTACATTCACCTATGCTTACCATGGGTCTAGATAGCGTAGTGTATAAATGTTGTGGAATATTTATTATTTAATAATGCATGAAGCCTCCGTAGCTTAGTGGTTAAGGAGTCGGCCTTACGAACAAGAGCTCCCGGGTTCGAATCCTGGTTTATACTACCGACGTGAATTCACTGCTAACACAAGTAATTTAGCTTATCTACGGTTAGAGGGAATATTAGTAATTTCGGTTGAATATTCTTTAAAAAAATATATTTCAAAGCTTCAATATCGTATCAATATTATTGACAGGATTATTCTACGTGGGCGGTGCCGTAAACATAACTTAGCTCGATAATTTATTTATGAATATAAGAACCTTATCGAAAAAACACTTAACAATATCGAAACCCGTTGTTAAAACGAGAATAAAAATAAAAACGGCTATTAATACATTAATGTGCCAAGTTCTACCACTTACGACTTGCTAAGTAGTAAAAGTTGATTGTCCACCACATATTTTGTTTCTAGACCGCCTACCACAGATATAGAGCAGGTTAGATGAGAAAAATCTTTTTTTATTTATCAACTGCATTCGTGTAAAGACTTATCTTTACACATATGCTAACGGTAAGTGCATTAATTAAGATGCACATGGATTGAGCCGGAAGAAGTTGATTAAAAAGGAAAGTAAACGGAGCGTGCAATTTTTTACCCGACTACAGCGAAGTAATAAGAGGGTTATGATTTTGACAGGCTATGTATGTATATGGTTTCCGGCAGAGTAAAATTAGGGCGACCCCATCTCTTCTCATGCGGTGCCGTACAAGGCGAATAAGGGATAGGGCTGTTTAACATCAGACAGATATATACAGCCCAGACTCAGTCTCAGATGCATGGCTCGAGTCCACAATAGTAATAGTGCCCGGAATACGGCAATAGGTTCACCCCCTATTACGAGGGACCGAATACACATGTATGTAGGTTTATCAGTTCCCTCATAACTGCTCAAGCATTTATTAAAACTGGATAAATGAGATATCCGCTGGTTATCTATACTTATATAATATTATAAAGCTGCAGAGTTTGTTTGTTTGTTTGTTTGTTTGAATGCGCTAATCTCTGGAACTACTAGTCCGATTTGAATGATTCTTTCAGTGTTGGGTAGTCCATTTATCGAGGAAGGTTTTAGGCTACATATCATCACGCTACTGCTTAAGGGAGCGGAGGGTTGATAATAAATGTTAACAAATCCGGCAATTTTTCATACATATTTTGAAGACTAAAACATACGGGCTCAAATGGATATGAAGCTTCAAAATATACCCCGGGCGAAGCTGGGGTGGGTCAGCTAGTAGGCTATATGACGTATCACTGAATCTAACGTAGCGCCCTCTAGCGGTCATAAAATACTGTATTTAAAAAAAAAAATGAGATAAATATGTCGTGTTTAGTATCCGCGAAAAGAACTTAATTAGCATATTTCAAATATGTATAAATTACATCTATTACTTGCCCTAAAATAATATAAATAAAAAAATAAGTTCAAAATTAAAATCAGACTACGGAAATCACGCTCTAAAAAGTATTAAACAAAAAAATATCAAATACATACAGTCGTATGCCACTAAGTCTAACAAAACCATACGTTCTAGAGAAAAGTGGCATACGACCACGGCTATCCTTGATATTTTCTTGTTAAATACTTTTTAGAGCGTGATTTCCGTAGTCAAGTGATAGTTTTAAACTTTTTTTTAGATGTTTAACGAAAAAATTAGTGAACCATTTACCTGTGTGGCGTAGATCGTGATTCCCTATCAATGCATTATACATGAATATATTGTAGGTATATTTATATTTATACATATATACATACATATAATCAAGACTTTATCCCTGGAGGATTAGGCAGAGGTGAATTAACACCCACATTTCACCAATAATTATATTCGGTCTCACGTAATAGACGATGAGCCTATTGCCGTCTTCCGGGCACTATTGATGGCTCAAGCCATGCATTTGAGACTGAGTCTGGGTTAGTATATATATCTGTCTGATGTTAATTTGTATTTATAACTTTTTATAATAAGTATATAGATGTATTCACGAAACAAATTGTATCTTATTTTGTGTATCCGTATAACTTTACAAAGTCAGTGTGTCAACTTTATAAATTGTTATGCTCTGTTCTTCATAAGATCAATTTGTGGTAATCGGTGTGTGGGGGGGATAATACTTTTCAGTTATATATTTATAGAGGATTTTTATTTTACCTTTAAAATGCTTTTTGATCAGACTTTCAGAATATATTATTACGAATAAAGTGACATTTATCATGTACCTATCATGAAATGAATCCCGCCTGACCCGTTTCAATTTTTTCTATCTTAATCGAAATTTATTGTAGTATTTACATAATGTTATCTACAGCTATTTGTTTATCCAAAGAAAAGATGAATATCTACTTATGTTTATCGGTGTTTCAGAATCTATAATACCCTCGCCGGAGTCTTATTATTTAAGTTTAATTTGTATGTATTCTGATAATTACGTAAATAAAAAAAAACAAAAATCCTTCAATCAAGATGATAGCTTTAAGGTTGCTTTGAGCCCCCCCCACTTCATACACTACGTACTTGCTGTATCTATCGGATCTAGCTTAACCTAAATCTATGGTAGGTATGTACAATAAAACACCAAGAGCAATAAACCCCATACCTTTGGAAAGTGAAATCGTCGCAGACGCGTTTCGCATAAACAGATTCAACAAACGTGACATCGAATTCCTTTCTCTAAATACCTACCTTAATACAATACAACCGCTTTTAACGTACTAAAATACTCGCGGCGCAGAGAGACTGCAAAAGCGGACCCCGGATTTAATGCACGATTGATGTTTTTTTGCACAACTTAGGTGGCAGACAAGGACACAACCCACCTGATGAAAAGTGATTACCGTGGCCTATGGACGTGTGCAGCAACACCAGGGGAGTGACACTAGTGCTGCCGACTCTGTAAGAATAGAGAGTTTCTGTGCCGTCAGTGTAGAAGACATAGCTGCACAAGCCTTTGGTCTTCCTACTGACGGAACAAAAACTTTCCAATGAGCTCTGGCTACCCTACTCACTGCCGGGAACATAACACAAAGTTATTATGACCGCGGTATTCTGTAGGACGGAGGTACTTCCCCAGTCGGACTGCTCAATTGATGTACCTACTAAAATGCTGGACGGAAGTATTTAGATTTAATATGGTAGTAGCTGAAGCATCCGTGTGGTGTCGAAGAAAAATCAAGTTATCACTACCCCATCTCATCCGAAGGGTGTCGTAAGAGGCGACTAACGGAAAAATACCCAGACGATATTACTGCGAGAGAAGGAAAATTCGAAATAAAAACCCTGTACCAACCCGCCTGGCCAGTGTGGAAACAGTAGGACAAGCCTCCCAACATCGGAGAGGCCTATGTCCAGCAGTGTACTGCGATAGGCTATTTGAAATCGCATCCGAAACTTTCACCTCAGTGTCTGGGGTCCACTTTACCAGTCGAACTGGCTGAATAGGCTCCTTGGACTCACTACCATAAAAGCCACGATAGGTCAAATAAAAAAAAAAGTAGTAGAGATACTATCTCTGAGCCAAATTTCATCCGTAACCGTTCAGCCGTTCTTACGTGATTGAGTATCAAACATCCTTCCATCTGTACTTTGATATTGATATAAACCTCGGGGCACATATCTTGGACCTAAGTCGCGAGACAAATGAGGTGCGCGTGGAATGTTTGGTTGCGTGGTTCCCGGCATAGTAGAAATTGAACCCCATTTATTCCCATACGGTGTCGTACAAGACAGATAAATACAGGCCAGACTCGGTCTCAGATGCATGGCTTGAGTCAACAACAGTGCCCGGAAGACGGCAATAGGCTCATCCTCTGTTACGTGGGGCCGAATTCAATGATGGTGAAATGTGGGTGATATTCACCTCTGCCTAATATCATAACATAACATAAACTCACGCCTATATCCCCGAAGCGATATGCAGAGGTGCTAGCACCCACATTTCGCCAGTTTACGTTTAGGTTCCAATGTAATAGATGGCGAGCCTATTGCCGTTACCTGGTCACTTATAAACCTGCGATAAATACACACATAATTCGAAAAGCATCGAAAAGTCATTGGTGTGTACCATGGTAAAACCTGGGATCGAACCCGAGACCTCGTCTCAGCAGGCCATTACCCATACCATTAGGCTACCGCGGCAATAATAATCTGCCTAACCCTCCGGGGATAAATGTATATGGAATATGTTGTAATAATCTATGCTTGGTGAATTAGAGCTCTCACTGCCCTCTCATTCATTCATTCATTCATACTTTCGACCACTTTTTGGGTCCAAGATATGTGTTGATTGTGAATCAATGAATGTATTGATGATGAGTTTATCGGGAGTGAATGAAACCTCTCAGTCGGAGATAATGTGTAGGAAATCATAATAAATATGCTACAAAACCGCAAGCATGACAGTTTGCGGTGTTATGTCTTCATTGAGGTGAGCAAACAATATCGTGCAATATGTTATGGTATACCATCATCATATTCGTGATTTTGTTAGATGGATTTTACGGTATCAGTATATCAGTCACAAAATTGATCTTACCTAATATCTAATTAGTAAAGCTTTATTTTTTACCTATTCTGTGCTTTTATGAAAATAAATTCACAGAATAGATCTATATTTTATCGTCTCTACCATGGTGAGTGTTCTGATGCTGTATTTTACAGTCTCTACCATGGTGAGTGTTCTGCTGAGCTCTTCCAACTAATCCCACCGTCTCCTTTCCTACATAGGACAACATGTGCAGGCCTTAGATGTCACCCTCACACTGTGCAGAATATACGAGCAAGAACCAAGCGGTTCAGAGACTCTTAGCCGCACCACCAAGACCTGGAATTCATTACCAGCACACGTGTTTCCTTCTTCCTACAGTCCCGGGGCCTTTAAGCGGGGCTTAGTGTCTGTAATGGTGACCCTCTTGCCGGAGACTTTGCCTTTAACTTACCATCAGGCGAGGTGAATTCAAGTTGGCGTGTCCTATATAAAAAAAAAGATAATAGATGAAGCATATACCATTTTGGTTCCCGGTGGAGTAGAAAGGAACTACCCTATCTCTTTCTGTGGGTGTCGTAGAAGGCGACTAAGGGACAGGGCTGATCTCCTTACGATAGTAAACATACAGGCAAAGACAAAGTACCCGCTTGCCAGCAATAGACTCGCCCCTTATTACGTGAGAACGAGAATCATAGTTGTCGAAATGTGAATGTGGGTATTAATATTAGTCTGCATACTTATTCGTGGATTTACAGGCGAGTATATAGGTGTATGGGACCTCAAGAAGATTTTTGAGGTAAACATTGTCACATGATATATGTAAGTAATGGTGACCCTCTATTGTGAGACTTTGCCTTCAGCTTACCATTAGGCAAGGAGAAGTGTAATTGACGTGTCTTATATGGAAAAAAACCTCTTCGCCTAGCCAGTTATCAAATTTTAATGAACCGATTTCAATTATGGCACAAAAAACGGGCAATGCCAATGGGCAAAGAGATAAAAATATAGGTATACATTTAATTCCAAAGACAGACTTGAAGTCGGTGCCGAATCCGAAAGAATCGTTTTTTGTATGTTTGTCCTCTATAATCGCGATGTAATTTTGGTTGGTAATTAATGAATTTGCCCGTGAAGGTTCCGAATTGAAAATTTCAACACATGTCACGGCATAAGGCCAAGGCCTGGGGGTGACAGGTGGAGCCGACTGTCTCCTTGGCAGGCCGCGGACCATTTCCGGGGACGAGTTGGGGACTATATAAGGTCACATGTACGAAGTATGGAGGCCTTTTTTAAACATATAACATAAACTCACGCTTTAATCCCCGAAGGGGTAGGCAGAGGTGCTAGCGCCCACATTTTGCCAGTTTATGTTTAGGTCCCAATGTAATAGGTGGCGAGCCTATTGCCATTAACCGGACACTTATAAACCTGCGATAAATACACACCTAACTTCGAAAAGCATCGAAAAGTTATTGGTGTGTGCCATGGTAAAACCTGGGATCGAACCCGAAACCTCGTCTAAGTAGTCCATTACCCATACCACTCGGCTACCACGGTTTTAAACACCCCTTTTTATACTGTAAATTATGCAGAAATTCCAAAAAGAGGTGGTTTTTTGAACCGACTAAATCCACACGCCATTTTAGATCATCCATTGCCGGATGTTATATAGGCAGTAGGATATCTCTCGCACCCGGCCGTCTAATGGTTATCTCAGGGTGTGAAAACCACGGTGTTCCCATCTTGCCCCAGGATATAGGGAAGAGCACTTGCGTCGGCCTGCTTCTGCTAGGGTGACAGGCGGCTCCACCTGTCACCCCTAGGCCCACGCTCAAGGAGGGCGGAGGTCATTCAGCGACCTTTCAGACACGCCTCTCTTTAAACAAGGTCTTAGTCCGTTATATATAACATTTTTATTCAATAACAGTAGCTCTAACCGAAGTAATATATATATAACATTTTAATTTTGATTACGAACAGATATTACTCAACACATGTATAATATTTAATTACGAAAACGAATTACTAATGCAGTGCAGTGAATTTAATAATATTTTTCATTAGCTTAAGTACTGATAGCATCTGTAAATTATAGTATATATTAGTTGTATCACTTTTAGAGAAGTAAGGTTGGTTTACGAGGTCGTGTAATCGTACTTCCGACTTCTAAGGTGAGGCTCGCAGGCTAAGTGTAGACGTGTGGCAGATAGGAGGTAGGACATGGCGGTATTTCCGCCCAATTGAGCAGTCCGACTGGGGAAGTACCTCCGCCTTACAGACTCCGCGGCTATAATAACTTCGTGTTGTGTTCCCAGCGGTGAGTAGGGTAGCCAGAGCTCACTGGGGAATTTGTGCTGTCAGTGGAAGACTATAGGCTTGTCCTGCTTTGTCTTCTACTGACGGCTCAGAAATTCTGTGCTTACAGGGTTGGCAGCGCGACTGTGACTCCTCCTCCTCCGTGACCTGTCAAGGTGTGTAACACCACTTTATGTGCCATCTCAGTGCAGAACACAAAATCAGGACAAGCCTTTGGTCTTCCAACTGATAGCATAAAACTTTTTTTTTTTAGTAGCATCGAGGGTCGGGACTAAAGTATTGATGATGATGATGATATTATTACATGTATAGAAATATCCAGACCAAAGCCAAAAATACGTAATTTGCAGTCAATCTCTACGCACAAACACTGTTGGTATATATTATTAAAATAATAATAAGTTTATAAAAAGCCGAAAACGACATCTGAAGGGTGTCGTAAGAGGCGACTAACGGAAAAATACGCAGACGATATCACTGCGAAAAAAGAAAAACTTGAACTAAAACCCTGTACGAACCTGTCTGGCCAGCGTGGAAACAGTAGACCAAAGCTTCCCAGCATTGGGAGCGGCCTATGTGCAGCTGTGGACTGCAATAGGCTAATTGATTGTTATGAAATTTGTACGCCAGAACCGGCAGAATATGAGATCTGAACATTATGTACCTAAACACCATTGTGTACCATATTCAACGAATAAAGATTTTGACTTTGACTTTGACTTTGACTTTGACTTTGACTTTGACTTTGACTTTGACTTTGACTTTGACTTTGACTTTGACTTTGACTTTGAAAGTAATATGTTTACTGTGGCACCGGTAGGTAATTTAATTAGACCGAACTTTTTCAAACTCAAACTCATTATATTTTATTCATAAATAATTCTAAAACCAATTTTGCTCAGGTATAATTTCATCGTAATTGACTTTTAATAATATTCTAAAGGTTAATATTCAATGCGGCGAGCGAATACACGCAAATAGTTTTTTAAATTTGATATTATAGGTATGATTGTGAGATTGCTCTGCCCAACTGAGCTACCAACACAGAAGTCTACCAGACTGTTTCGATGGCACTCTAACAACCTATAGAAGAAACTACAAAAAATCTTTTCTAGAGCTTATTACAAAAGGGCATCAATAAAGAGTTAATAGACTGTAAAAGTCAAGCTGGAAATAGGAGAAGTACAACACCATTTGCATTAGGAATATGGATACACATTACTTTAAGTAAAACTTTTGAAATTTGAAAATGATCTTCTACTTTTAACTTAGTCTACACATACATGCAATGATAGCACCAATAAAATTGTTTACTGGTGCTATACAGAACTAAAATTGTGCGCCGCAGCCGGAAGTTCGTCCGTACGTATTAACTTTGCCATATGTCATTTTTTGGGTTATGATTCATAGAGCATTCGTATCCGAAACGCTTAAGGTATGTAACGGTCCAGTGGACAAAGACCTTTAATGTTTAATTTATAGGTTATGACATCATTTATACCGTAACTTAATTATTATTGGACCGAATAAATATGTTATTTATAACGATTATTACTACTATATCACGATCTATTTTTAATAATCTGCAATAAAGGTTCTATTTTTAGCAACTTGAATAGCAGAGAATTTCTTAATGATGCATGAGCAGCATTAAATCGAAAATTATGGTCAGCATGTTGGTACTACCCACTAAAAAGGGGGAGAAATTAATAAAACTTAAGCCGCGACGTAACTTGATAAAGGCTGAATAGAAAAAAAAGTCGTCAGATAAGTGTAGATTTTTTCATTATTTATATTTTTATTTTCGCCAATATAAAATAACCCACGTAATAAGAGTATCTAATTGAATAGAAAATTAACATATGAAATAGATTCATACACGCTAAAAGAACATTCAAGATCCCAATTCTGCTAATTTTAAAGATTGTCATAGCACAACCACTTTACGACCATGCGGACAAATGTCATTTAATTTTAGAGAATCGGGCCCCATTTCAATTGACTGCCTCATCGGCATTCCGGGCACTATAATTGACTCGAGGCATGCAACTGAGACTGAGTCTGGGCTGATTATATCAGTCTGATGTTAAACAGCCCTATCCCTTAGTCGCCTTGTACGACACCACATGGGAAGAGATAGGATGACCCAAATTCTACTCTGCCTGGAACCACGCAGCTTTGAAACATACAGAAAAAGAAGTTCGCCGAATCGGTCGAAAAGTTCTCCGAATCGAATGGATGCTCCACTTTTATTATACAGATAGATTAAGTATTATTTTTTCATTCAACGGAACAATCTGAACCGCCAAAACAAATACTTTCCTACCGACTTATGACCGCATAATTACATCAAATATTTTAATAACATAAGTATTGACGTCAGAATAGTTTGGAACGTAGGCCTTTGCCTCAATGTGTTACGGTGGCTACTTAAAAATATATTTTTAGCCTAAGCTTGTTTACGAACGCGGTTATAATTGTAATTAACATTATGTTTTGTTGTACGAATTATGTTGTTAAGATAACTAACTATATTAGCAGATGTATTTTTAAATATCAATTTTGAGTGTGTGTAAAAACATGGGTATTTTGCCTTCCGTTACTTCATTGAACAAAAAGTTGGAGTAGAATTCGTGCATTTGTCTCTATGCAGTCTATTCTCACTATCAAATAAATCATATTTAAGTAACCAGTTGTGTAATATACTCTTGTTTTTTTTAAATATTACCTTGTGAGATAAATTACTATCGGGTACTATCTATAATATATGATACAGATGTTTTGCCATGCGTAAAAATCAGAACTTTAACATTTTCTTTTGTTTTATGGCTGGAACTCAAAAGAAATATTAGTGACAAAGACCATTGGTAGGCATTGGATTGAAATAGATCAAAGTAAGAACATACAAACAAGCAACATACTCCTGACCAGACTAGCTTTACAAAAATCTATATCAAACACAGTTGTAGCGCCAATACCAGGTCCAATAAGTTCTACTTATGCCTATAACCTTCACGCAAGTGCATGCAATAACTCGAAAGAATTTTATTACAATCCCAGGCCAACTTTACCTTGTACAGGCTTTCTTCTAGACTCTTCTCCCATAAATGCAGTAGGTGTAAGCAAATTAAAAGCAAGAAAAAGATAAAGTGGCCCCTCTAGTTGAAAATTTTGGATGCAACCGGAATAACATTAAAGTGTAATGAGTTTTATTGCAAATGGGTGAAAAGTACGGTACATTATTATAAATTATATATATACACGCAAAATTAACTGCCAGTAGCTCAGACCCTCTGTTATCTAAATATACCTATATAATTCAAAGGTGACTGACTGACTGACATAGTGATCTATCAACGCACAGCCCAAACCACTGGACGGATCGGGCTGAAATTTGGCATGCAGGTAGATGTTATGACGTAGGCATTCGTTAAGAAAGAATTTTGATTAATTCTACCCTCAAGGGGATAAAATAGGGGATGAAAGTTTGTACGAAACTTTGTCAATTTTAAACCGATCGGGCTGAGACTTAGCACTCATAAAGCTACTATGACGTAGGCATCCCCTAGGGAAGCGAGATCCCTTTCGGCGCTATACCGGTTCCGAAAGGCGGCGCGGGAGCGGGGTCACGATTCCTGGCCCGAAGAAATGCCCGAGGAAATGGTGGCGGAATGGGAGCTACGACTTGGGCGACCAGGCGCAGGGCGCGCCGTAGTAGCGGCGGTAAGACCCATCATGGGGGAGTGGCTAGAGAGGCCACACGGCAGCCTCTCGTGCCGTCTGACGCAGATGATCACCGAGCACGGATGCTTCGGAAAGTATCTGCGTCGGATGGAGAAAGAGTCAACGTCCGAGTGCCATCACTGTGACGCGAGCGAGGACTCAGGGCCGCACACGCTCACCGAGTGTCCGGCGTGGGAGACGATGAGGCGGGAGCTTGTGGCGGCCCTGGGAGTGAGGATTCTCACGCTCTCCACCTTGCTGGCGGCGATGGTCCGATGCGCGGATGCGTGGGCGGCCGGAGCATCCTTCTGCGAGCAAGTAATGCTCGTGAAGGAGGAGGCGGGACGGGAGCGGCAGCGGGAGCGACGAAGGATCGCAAGCCCCGTTTCCGGGGACGAGTTGGGGACTCTGTAGTGATCATTTAAGGAATGTGAGCATTTAAGGCTTTTTTATATTGATCGATAGATTTGGCCCTGCGTCGGCCGGGGTGCGAGGGTTATGCCTGTCAACCTCACCTTCGGCAACCAAAACGACCCACAGGCGGCGTGCGTTTTAGTCGGTTCGAGTCCGACATAACCTCTCTCACCGGCTCCGGTGGAGAGGTATCCGGGGGGATTTTGCGCACGTAATAAAAAAAAAAGGCATCCCCTAAGAAAGGATTTTGAGTTGCAGGCTATATAAGACTAGCTGTTGCCCGTTGTTCCGCGGGCGTGGATGTCGGTTATCGCTTAGTGTTGAGTCAACGCTTTTGAGCATAATTTTTTTTAAAAATAAAAGTAGCCTACTTTACTCCTTATTACATCAGCTACCTTGTTGACTCAGCACTAAGCGATAACCGACATCCACGCGGGCCGGAGCCGCGGGCAACAGCTAGTTCTATTCTATAATACAGAGAGGCAGTAATGTGACCTTTGGCTCAAAAAATACAATTTTTTAAAAAAGGAAGTTGAATTTGGAACACCGTCCAAACATGTTTGTCACGTACGTTTCATAGTGCCACGAATATACATCACCAGTTTTACGGTTTTTGTCGTTTTTTTAATAATGATATTCTCATTAGAGATTATTTTTTTACGATTTTTGTTTTAACATGTTTTTACGATGTAGTCTGTGAATTAATTAATGGTTACAACAATTTAATTTAATTTTTCACAAGTATGATGGTTATCATTTGTCCAAGGTTAAGCAGTAATTATGAATTACTAGGTCATCTTAACCTCATTAAAAGTTTTTTAGAAGGAACGACTTCCTTAGGTTTTATACTCCGTTAGTCTCAATCGACCATGGCCATAGCTGTATCCTAAACAAAATTCAAATTTAGTTTCTTTGTAAGAAAAGTTATACTTATAAATATAATGTATTATTTCATGTACCTATTAGAAAAACTGTTAAATAATCATTGTAATTGTATTGTGTACTGCTTCATTCGGTTTAGACAGCGTTCAGCCATTATTACTCTGAACACTAATTTTAGCGAAAATATTATCAACAGAAACGATATTTTTTATTTTATTTTTATTTTATTTTACTATTTTAGGGAAACTTACAGCTAAAAAAGGATCAATATTATATAATTAATAGGATGAAGGCCAATTATCAGTTTCCACATTTAGGTATTATTACATCTTGCCATGCTAATGCTCAAAAAACTCTCAAGACAAATTAAGTTATTTTAGAAATTTTAGAATGAATATATGAAGACGTTTTACGGTCTAGTGAGTTTCTTGTCCACTGTCGTTGTCATTAAAGCCGTTTAGATTGCAGACCGTCGATAATAATGTAGGTACGACGAGATTACCATGCATTAGTGGCGGAAATTGATCATTAATTTATCTACTTCATGAGTTTTAGTACCTTAGTAGCCTCACTACTATTCCAACTTCAAACGGTATGTTCAATTATGTACCTACATCAACCGTCGATCTATGCAGTACGAGCGGACCGTCGATCTTTAGAGTAGGTGCCTACTTCAACTGTCGATCTATGCAGTACAAGCGGACCGTCGATCTATAGAGTAGGTGCCTACTTCAAGTGTCGATCTATGCAGTACGAGCGGACCGTCGATCTTTAGAGTAGGTGCCTACTTCAAGTGTCGATCTATACAGTACGAGCGGACCGTCGATCTATAGAGTAGGTGCCTACTTCAAGTGTCGATCTATACAGTACGAGCGGACCGTCGATCTTTAGAGTAAGTGCCTACTTCAACTGTCGCTCTATACATCAACCGTCGATCTTTACAGTACGAGCGGAACATCGATCGTTAGAGTAGGTGCCTACATCAACCGTCGATCTATGCAGTACGAGCGGACCGTCGATCTTTAGAGTAGGTGCCTACTTCAACTGTCGCTCTATACATCAACCGTCGATCTTTACAGTACGAGCGGAACATCGATCGTTAGAGTAGGTGCCTACATCAACTCTCAATCTATGCAGTACGAGCGGACCGTCGATCTTTAGAGTAGGTGCCTACTTCAACTGTCGCTCTATACATCGACCATCGATCTTTACAGTACGAGCGGAACATCGATCGTTAGAGTAGGTGCCTACATCAACTGTCGATCTATGCAGTACGAGCGGACCGTTGATCTTTAGAGTAGGTGCCTACTTCAACTGTCGCTCTATACATCAACCGTCGATCTTTACAGTACGAGTGGAACATCGATCTGTACAGTACGTGCCTACATCAACTGTCGATCTTTACAGTGCGAGCGGACCGTCGATCTTGAGAGTAGGTGCCTACATCGACCGTCGCTCTCTACAGTACGAGCGGACCGTCGATCTGTACAGTAAGTGCCTACATCAACTGTCGATCTCTGCAGTACGAGCGGAAAATAGCAAGAAAGTGATAGCTTTCTTTCTTGTTTTCTGTCTTCTTTCTATAGGGAAATAGGTAACTTGATTTAATAACTACTTTATTTCATTTAAGATTCCTTAGTAATTATCTGTCTATTTATCTATATTCACTAATTAAATCTATTGTAGCACTTACTTATATAATTTAATTAATAAAATAACTTGATCTTATAATGATAGGTAATAATAATTAACAGTATTAATTAATACATTATTAATGCGCATTTTGCTAAGCAGCCTTAAGTAAATACGTAATAAACGCAAAATTAGTAAGTAAAAAAAAATCACATTCGTGGTATTGAATGCCGAAACGATGGAATTCAAAACAATATTCATGAGCTGGTATAACTTTTGTATAATAGTTATTTAACTTGTTAGCCTTCGGGGCATAGACCTCTCATATTAACTACGTATATATTTTATGTAGCCAATAAATTGAGATTGTGCGTAGCGGAAAATTTGCTAATTTTAGAAAGGAAAATAGAACACGACGGTATTTACGTCGAATTGTGCAGTTTGACTGGGGAAGTAAATAAATTAATAAATAAATATTCCACGACATTCTAGACCCATGACCCAGGATCTAGAATGCGGAAAAATCTACTTAGATACTTTTTTTTTAAATACATAACATACATATTATACATAGAAACACCCAGACCAATGCAAATATACATATTCATGCACACAAATATTTTCACTGAGCGGGAGTCGAACCCGCGCCCTCTGCATAACAGTCGAATGATCTACCGCTACAGAATACCGCGTCCATTATAGCCTGGTGTTGTATTTCCGGCGGAAAGTAGGGTAGCCAGAGCTCAATGGAGAGATTTTATGCTGTCAGTGGGAAAGTCAAAAGTTTGTCCTGCTTTGTCTTCTACACTGACTGTACAGAAACTTTCTGTGCTTACAGGGTCGGTAGGGCGAGTGTGACTCCCCTGGTGTTGCATACGTCCACATGCCACGGCAACCACTTTCCATAAGGTGGGCCGTGTACATCTGCTACCTAAGAGGTATAAATAAAAAGCCGTGCAGAAATCCCCAAGGACCTTTCCGTCGGTCACGGACGGGAGTGGTTATGTCGAATTTGAACCTACTAAAACCACATGCCGTCTCGAGTCTTCACGGGGTGTAAGCTATTTTCCTTGCACCCTGACCCAGACCCAGGGCCATCTCCGGTTTCGAGATGGCCGACAGCGGGTCCAGCTCTGAGTTCTCGCTCGCCTCACATTGAAGGCATTCAGACGTTTGCTTCTTCCTGATTAAACACAAGGGGTCTCCGTAGCACCCTAAAGATGCCTAATAATCATTCTCAAGTCCTCTCCACCGAACGTCACTTCTTCGCAAGAGCTGTACGTGAAGCGATTGAAATTAAGAAGCATAGAAATTTCAATCGGGAAGATGGGTTTAAATTATCGGCAACATTGAATCCAGGGATAAGAAACATGCAACCTCGCTTTTCTGCGCAGCCAGATAGACACCGGACAGTTTGCTTACAGAATAGGGACTCTGTAAGTGTGGTATGTGACGGTACATAGCGTAAACGAATGGTAGAGGAAGAACCTTCTACGTCACAAGCTCGAAGACGGCAGGCGTGTACAACTGAGTCAATCAGTCTGTGACCATGGCCGGAACCTGGTGTAACCTGGAAACGTCAGGCAAACCAAAGGTATGTATGTACCTATACGATGATTGCGTTAATTCCCGTTAACTTTATTCTAAACATACCTGTTTCAGCCAGTACGAGAGACTCCGAAGTCACCTCTCTAGTCTGTTCTCCTTACAGCCCGTAGTAAGATGTGACTTGTGCTTGTGATTGCGAGCACAAGGTGTATTCACCATGATGGCCTGATGGGTCTCGATTTCTCGAGGCTCAGGTTCCCATCCCTACTACCGTGCCTTCTTTTGCCACGAATATAGTTGCAAAAAGGATCTGGCCTACAGGTCCTATGCGAGCCTTTATAACTTTTTTTACATCCCCACGGATACCTCCCCACCGGTGACGGTGACTGTCAGGGTGACAGGCGGCTCCACCAGTCACCCCCAGGCCTGCAGCCTTTATAACTTAGCATTTTTGCTTGAACACGATTTGTAATGTATAAGAAATATAAGATAAGATACAGGTAATGTTTATCAAAGGGCCAAGCACGTTTGAGAACTTTGAGACCTGTTTGAGTAGGTTCCCTTCACTGGTATTATATTACTGTAGTTGAGCAATTTAATTTTCATGTGAAGGCAAATTAGTAGGTACAGTTGATATCGGTTTTAGCTTAACAGATTTTATGTTTACCTAAATTAAAATAATAAGCTAATTATATAAATATAAGTTGTTTTGCGTTCAGTAAATTCTGTGGGTGACTGTACACTGTACAATAAGTGTCAGAATTATTTTGCCAGGGTTATTTAATACCAGGGTATTATGTGCAAATCAAACTGTTTTATTGATTTATATAGTATTATTGTTCGAACTAAAGGTATGTACCAAATATCAGAATAATGAGCCAACAGGAAGGGGGAAACCAAGGCATTAAGATAATTTTGAGTACTTGCTTGAAAAATGACAAAATTTTGATGTAACTTGTCAATGACAAAAGTTCCATCAGAAACGCTTTTTCGGAGTACAGTAGTTTCACGATTATGCTGGTTCGACTAAAATATTGTCGAAATGAAGACGATCCGGAGTTTCATGTAGTTAGTCAAATTAAAGTAAAATCTTGTCGTAAAAACATTTTGTTTTGATATTTATTTTTCAAAAATATAGCAAACAATCAATAGATGTTAAGCTGCTTTCGTCGTTAACTGTACGTACTTTATTTATAGAAACGTTAGTAAAGAACAAGATTATTAAAATGGTAGGTATATGTATTTATGTCTTGTTGATCTGGATGGACTGACTATTAAAAGTTTAGTTTAATCACAGATTATATAATAAAATTATTTGATAGTATAACTATTAAAAAATCTCTTTAATCAAGTCTGCGTTTACGTCGGTTTTTCTTACTGAGAAATTATTACACATACAGATTTGCGTTATTGAATAAAAATTGTGGGAGAAACACTGGAGAGCTTTTGTGCTTTCAGTGGGAAGACCAAAGGCTTGTCCTGCTTTGTCTTCTGCACTGACGGCACAGAAACTCCCTATTCTTACAATGCAGCACGGAGACTCCCCTGGTGTTGTACACGTCCGTAGGTCAAGGTAACCACCTTCCATCAGATAGGCCGTGTGCTTGACTGCTACCTAAATTGTATAAATAATAAGGATAAAAAAGATTTTGACGCTTACTATACCTACCTACCATCTGTTGAATAAGCCTTGGAGTGACGATTTGCTTATATTAATTAATGTGAATATGCGCATTCGCAGGAAGTTACAAACACCTGCATCCAACTCTATAATATGGATACTTTATGGATTTATACAATATAACATAACATAAACTCACGCCTATATCCCCGAAGGGGTAGGCAGAAGTGCTAGCACCCACCTTTCGCCAGTTTATGTTTAGGTCCCAATGTAAATAGGTGGCGAGCCTATTGCCATTAACCGGGCACTTATAAACCTGCGATAAATACACACATAACTTTGAAAAGTATCGAAAAGTTATTGGTGTGTGCCATGGTAAAACCAGGGATGGAACCCGAGATCTCGTCTCAGCAGTCCAATATCCATATCACTAGGCTACCGTGACATACATGCGTGTTTACAAGAATACAAAAGATGATTCAAAAGTTTCAGACGTCAAAAAAATCCTCCCCATATTCAATGTCAACTGGTTACGTGCCCAAAAGGCTGGCGTATTGAATAAATAATATCGAATAAACGAGACTTTTGATAATAATAATTACGGATCGTTGGAGCCCTAAAAATCAGACAACTGATTTAACTGCAATGCTTTCGATAACGCAAATGTAATGAAATATGGCAGTCACTTCATGGAAAATATCGAATTTCAGGCAATTTCACAGTTGGACCGGAATAAGCGGTCCCTGGGACCCGGACCCCGAGGTAAAAGCTTCGGATGCAACCGGGATTAACACTAGGACGATGATGAAAAACGAGATACTAATGATTCATCAGTTCTTTGCGTAATGATTTGGAATTATTTTTTGATGGGTGCGTCAAAGTGCGGTTAAAGAGGAAACAGGAATGGTAGCACTCCATCCGATGTTCTCATTAGGTCCTCTTTCATATTTGGTATTTTGTCCCATTTAGAAGATAGATAAGCACGCGGCCCACTTGATGGAAAGTGGTTACCGTAGCCTATGGACGTGTGCAATGCAGGACCGTCACACTCGTGGTGCCGACCTTGTAGAAAAAATCCATTATGTTTTGTTTCTTTGCTTTTTTTGTTATTTTTTGTTTGATCAATGTATTTGGGTTCTAAATACTTTTTATATGATTCCCGTTTTTAGGATCAATTTATAGCTATTTCTCTTCTCCCCTTGAATTTTATTCATCCCGTTTAACAGCAGTTACGAGTACCTATACAATTTTGGCCCAGTAAAAAGAAAAACAGAATATTTAATTTTGTTCATTTGGTATGTAAGCACCTCTGCCTACCCCTTCGAGGATATAGGCGTGAGTTTATGAAAAAAAAAAGTATGTAAATAAAATGAAACTGTCATTAATATTTCGTAAACACTTCACAACAACTTATAGCTGTGTGTACTAAACTCTATAAGTTTAATGTAGCCATTACAAATTAAAAGTTCTATTGTTTCTTACATTTTCCCGAAATAATTGGCTATTATTAAATTTTGTAACATTGCCTGTAAATCTGCGATCAACATACGTGCTATTAATAACATAAGTAATAATAATAAATGGCAGTAAATGAAATCAAAATATATTTTTATTATATTAAATCAGACTCAATTAATTATTCTAAAACTAATAAAGTTCAATGTCTGCGTGGCCTTTAGCACGGGGCAAGCACACGCGAATCACCTACTGCACAATAACGAGCATTTCAATTAACTTTTATAATAATTTAACGAAAAAATAAATTCATTGGTGTTTTTTACACAACTTAAGTGGCAGGTAAGCACACGGCCCACCTAATGGAAAGTGTTTATTTTATTAAGACCACTTTAAATTATGACGCTAAATACGAAATTTTAATCACAGATAGAACAATGTGACGCAGGAAGTCTCCAAATTGAACTGTCGTTGAAGGTCATCAGTAGTCTAGTAATTAGACTAATAAATATACATACATTTATCTTGTTGAACTTTTGTTAACATAAAAATTTAAAAAACCCCCGTCACAAAAAACAACCCCCAAAAAAATCTAAAATAAGTTGTGTTAATTAGACCTATAACTTTGATATACCTAGTAATACATATTTTGATTCAAGTCTTGTCATGTTGGGGGACCCTAACTGCTAGAGCACTACGTCATATTAACGAAACGATCCAAGGTCCCCCCGACAATGACAACGCTTTTTGAAATTTTGTAATTTAATTTAATGTATGGTACCTAGACGATGGGACTCTAGGGGGAGATGTGGAGACAGTTTTACAAGATTTGGCATTTATTAAAAATGAATTTAGATTAATTGGTTTAGAACTAAATGACAGCAAATGCGAGATTTTTTTAAACGACGTTTCGGACAAAATTTCTACTATCTCTAAATTCAATTCCATAGCTCCCACCATCAAAATTTTAGAAAAAGACTCTTTACGTCTCCTCGGGTCCCCAATCCTAGAAGATGCCTATACCCCATTTATAGAGGAAAAAATTCAAAATTTTAGTGACATTTCGGATCGCCTACTCAAAATTAATATACACTCGGCTTTCACTATTCTTCGGTATTGCCTATTCGTTCCAAAATTCACCCATGCCCTACGATCAACGCCATTTTTTAAACATTTAACGATTTTGAAAAAAATGGACGAAATTATAGAAAATACCCTCACCAAAATTTTAAATGTGGCCTTGGATGACCGAGCTTTACTACAAGCGACTCTACCGATTCGCTTGGGTGGGCTCGGTATTCGCAAAATTTCAGATGTCAGCTTACCAGCGTTCCTGTCTTCAGTCCACAGTACCGAAGAATTAACTAGGAAAATCCTTGCACCTACACTAGTTAATTCTGAAGTATTGTGTAAGACTGATGCAGTGAACGCTTGGAAAATTGCATGTCCAAACACCGATCTCCCAAGGAACCTCTTCTCACAGCGTCAGTGGGACGGGCCGCTC
The DNA here is from genome assembly GCA_963662185.1 of Eilema griseolum. Lineage (NCBI taxonomy): Eukaryota > Metazoa > Arthropoda > Insecta > Lepidoptera > Erebidae > Eilema > Eilema griseolum. Next base: position 17,750,277 of record OY759248.1, on the reverse strand, counting down.
TGCAGCTTAGTTGGAAAAAAATTACTAAATACATGTTCCAATGCTGCTGAGCGTGCCCGTTTACTGGCGGTTGGAGTGTGGGAATCGGGTCTTTGGCTACAAGCTCTTCCGTCATCTAACGTAGGGACTATGTTAGATGACACTACCTTCCGCATCGCAACTTGTCTCCGTTTAGGCGCGCCGTGTGTTTCTCCGCATCAATGCCGCTGTGGAGAAGCCGTTGACAGACTCGGACACCATGGTCTGTCGTGCTGCAGGAGCGCAGGGCGAATTCCACGGCACGCCAGCCTCAATGACATAATCCGCCGTGCTCTTGTCACCGCCGGTGTACCAGCTGTACTAGAACCAAACGGTTTGGCGCGTGACGATGGCAAGAGACCGGATGGCATGTCGTTAATGCCATGGAAGATGGGTAGGACTCTGGTGTGGGACGCCACATGCGTTGATACCATGGCTCCTACCCATATAACTAGCACGGCTGGCTGTGCTGGAGCTGCTGCTGCTTCTGCAGAGGCTCTCAAGCGGCGCAAATACTCCAATCTCATCGGAGATTATGAATTTGTGCCGTTTGGAGTCGAGACTTTGGGGTCATGGGGTCCGAGCGCTCGCAACCTCTTCCGTGAGATTGCGAAGCGTATGGTCGACGCTTCTCGTGACCAGAAGGCTGGCCTCTTTTTAGGTCAGAGAATAAGCATTGCCATACAACGTGGCAATGCTGCCAGTCTTCTGGGAACGCTGCCACAAGAGGCATGCGATGCGGAGGAATTCTACGACGCATTTTAATTGTTCTTAGCTATAAGTTGTATAATAGTTATTTTATTCTTATTGTATTTAATATTTATAAATTATTTAATATTATTTCTGTATAGATTACTTAGAATTGAGATATTGTTTCTATTTTATATTCCATGTCAAAAATAAATTATATCATTTTTATTAAATACTTTTTAAATTGATCTACTCGTCAAGTTCTTTGATTTGATACACATATTGAGGGAATTGAGAAATAAAATGTAATTCGCCATTTTATAGCGGCGCGGCGGCCACCTTACACTGATTTTTTCAATCATAGCTAAGAACACACCCGACTAATATACCTTTTAAACAAAAAAAACTAAATCCAAATCGGTTCATATGTTCAGGAGCTACGATGCTGTCATCGTAATATTGTGCTGTCATCGTAATAGTGTGTGTATATATGTGTGTGTGTGTATGTGTGTGTGTGTGTGTGTGTGTGTGTATGTGTGTCTGTCTGGGACAGCCCAGACAGACACACATACACACACACACACACACACACACACACATATACACACACACACATACACGTCAAACTTATAACACCCCCATCGTTTTGTATCGTTTTGTGTGAAAGTTAGAATATTCTAATGTAATACTTTGTGTTTTATTAAAATTTCTTTCAATTGTTACTGTTTTAGGTTGAGCTTATTATAAATAATTGGTTTATTTTTTTTATAAAACAGACCTCTTTTCTCAAGCTCTTCAAAGAAAATTTGTGTCATTTATATAGTTATGACACATGGGCTTTTGTCACGGATCACCCGTTATATTATTAAAGTTCTGTAATCAAATTCTTTAATATATTATTAAATTTTCTAAAAACTTTAGTTGTTCAGTTATTTTATGAGTGTTGACATTTCCTAGCTTAAATGAATATTAATCTGCAAGTTTTTGAGAGTAGGTAGGTATAGAGGTACTGTGAAGGCCTCCGTGTAAAAAACATTAGATGAGTTTTTTGAATTGTTCTGAGTTTTTACCACTATTGTAACAAGTTTTAAAACATTTATTTAATTACTGAGATATTCTAGATTGTAACTAAAAGAGTAGCTCATTAAGTCTGTTAAAAATTACTAGCTCATAAAATTGTTTTTAACACTAGGTAAGTCATTAAATTAGCGTAAAAATTATTCATAGCAGACAATTAATTTACGTTCATTCATTGTCAAGTGCCCAATTAAAAAATGAAAAACTAAATAAATATGAAAAACATACTAAATACTAGATTGAAAACTAGAGGAGTCCAAATAAAATAACTTCCTACATCGCTGTTATATGTAGTCGGAAAAATACCGTATTCGTCAATGAAACCACTTTTTTTTAACGTGCGCAAAATCCCCACGGATTCCACCGGAGCCGGTGGAAGAGGTTATGTCGGGCTCGAACCGACTAAAACGCACGCCGCCTGTGGATCGCTTTGGTTGCCGAAGGTGAGGTTGACAGGCATACCCCTCGCACCCCGACCGACCCAGGGCCATCTCTCATGATCTGGCCCTCTCCTCGGGTGTGGGGACTACAGAGTCCCCAACACTGTTCATCAATCAGACAAACAGAATTGTTTTTTGGTGGGTGCGTCAATGTGCGGTTAAAGAGGAAACAAGAATAGTGGATGTCCATCTGAGGGCTCAGCTGGAGATTGATAAGCACGTGGCCCACTTGATGGAAAGTGGTTACCGTTTTTTTTTTACGTGCGCAAAATCCCTACGGATACCTCCCCACCGGAGCCGGTGGAGGAGGTTATGTCAGACTCGAACCGACTAAAACGCACGCCGCCTGTGGGTCGCTTTGGTTGCCGAAGGTGAGGTTGACAGGCATATCCCTCGCACCCCGGCCGACCCAGGGCCATCTCTCACTATCTGGCCCTCTTCTCGGGTGTGGGGACTACAGACCCAACTCGTCCCCGGAAACGGGGAGGCGCACCACGCGCGCCTCCGCCGTGGCCTGCTTCTACCAGGGTGACAGGCGGCTCTTCGTACGCGGGCAGCTTGTCTTGCGATCCTTCGTCGCTCCCGCTGCCACTCCCGCCCCGCCTCCTCCTTCACGAGCATTACTTGCTCGCAGAAGGAGGCGCCGGCCGCCCACGCATCCGCACAGCGAACCATCGCCGCGAGCAAGGTGGAGAGCGTGAGAACCCTCACTCCCAGGGCCGCCACAAGCTCCCGAACTGGTTACCGTAGCCTATGGCCGTGTGCAATACAGGAGCGTCACACTCGTGGTGCCGACCTTGTATAAACCTGCTAATGCCCTTCTTGAAGAACTCCATACATACATTCAATAATGAAACTACTCATTGTTATTTCATTATTGACTGGTGGCGTGAATACCGGCTTTGCACGGGAATACGGGATTCGGTATAAATTCATTATTGTTTCTTTTTGTAGGTATATTTTAATCTTAATGTCTAGATTATTGTTCAATATTTGAATGATAAAGTTCACAAAATTTTAAAAAATATTATCGTGGAATAGCACATAACATAGATTATTTTTTATCCCGGGACCACCGAGAATAGGTCCAGTCTGACTGAGAGTGAGTTCAAGAAAGGAATTTATATATAATTATAAGTATATCTAGTGTTACGTAATTAATATAAATATGTAACTACGTCAACACAATTATTACTTTTATGGAAATTATTACATGTACGCACAACGCACATGGCTGCATTAATTTATTATTAATATTATATTAACCGTTTGTTCATATTTATACTTGCTCAAATACGGACAAACGGTAATAAAATGTGGGAATAGCGTAAAAATTCTGCCGTTATACCTAATTATATCTTAGGTAATTCAAGTTTATACAATTTAAATTTTAAATAAAAAGAAATAATTAAATCATTAGAAAGACCTCATCTAATGGTACGAGAAAGAAAGAAAAAAATATCACTGTAAAATTACTGTTAAGTAAATCTAGGAAAATCTTGCCAGAGTATTCAGATTCCAAAATTCAAAACCTCTCGTATATTTTTGAATTTCAAATGAAATTAACAATTAATTATAATAAAACTTAAAGCTATTATACATAAAGCTAAAATGATCTTCTTTTTTCACTTTTACAATGATATAATTTTATTATATTTAAAATCGGATTTATCAGTCGTAATAAGGTTGTAAACTTACTTTTAGAGCTTCGTATCCGTACTTGCTCAACATATTTAACTGTAGGTAATTAAAAATAGTAGTCTAGGTACTGTATTCATGTTGATATTAACGTAGTTATTACATAAACGTAATAGACAACGCAATAAAACATGACTAAAGCAATGTACGCATGTGTGTACATTGTTTTAAAATTATATTCTACTTCTGTAACAGATAATAAATATTATATTGTCTATGACAGAAGTTGAATACATTTTTAAAATGTATTTATCAACAATATTTTACTTTCAAAAATGTATCAGTAATGGCGGGGTTCGTGGCCTTCTCGTTGAATTGATCATTGGCCACTTGTCCAATGACCCAACTAAAACTGGTCATGTCGCTTCAATAGCTTCAACGTTTGATGGTATTGGTAAGCATGTTATATCATACAGGAGCAACACTAGTTTAAAAAGTGCGATCATCCTAAATTGTTACCAATCAATATTCTTAGGTGGGTAAATTGTATGCAATGTTTTTTGTGAAAATAAAAAGGTAGGTATATTATGATAAGTCATACTGTTGGATATGTTATTCCATGTAATGCACTGTCATGTTACACTGTACTTCTTAAGAAATATATTATTGATACGTTACGTTTGACCAATTTGGCCAAAAAATTAATCGATGTAGGGTGTCCATAATGTTTGAGGATAAATTTAATATTATAGCTTCTTATGACGTACAATGTACATTCACAATAAAATTATATTTTGTTGTTGTAATAAATAGTATTTAAGCTAATTTCCGGGCTATTATATTAGTTAATGCTATTTGCTTGGCATAAAAGTCGCCTGTAACTACGACTTTTTATTTTAACCACTTTAATTAAGAAGAACACGACGGTATTTCCGTCTAATTGAGCAGTCCGACTGGGGAAGTACCTACGCCCTATAGAATACCGCGGCCGCAATAACCTTGTGTTATGTTCCCGGCGGCGGTGACTAGGGTAGCCAGAGCTCACTGGAGAGTTTTTGTGGTATCAGTGGGAAGATCGAGTGAAGCGCGAGTGTGACTCCCTTGGTTTTGCACACGTCCATAGGCCACGGTAACCATATTGTCTGCTACCTAAGTGGTATAAAAAATTGTCTTTTCAAAACTGTAATTTTTCTGCTTAATAAATAAACATTTATGCTTATTAATTGCACTTATACATGCAGCTTTTATACTTGTTTTTTTTTTAAATATTATATAGCTTTAGTTCACTAAATTAAAATAAATATAAGTTGTTTCTAAGTGTCTACTTAACGGCAAAAAAGTACCTAACTACATCATTATCTTGTTGTAAATGTAAAATTAACATCTATATCTGATATTTATGCGAAAAATTAAAAAAAAAAACTAAGATATATAACTTAATCAGTGTTCCATTTTAAATTCAACATATTAATTTGATGCTGAATGCTAAAACAAATTATAATTAATATTGTATAATTGCATTGACAACTATTAATTACATGAATTATTATTTTTAACAAAATTATTTATATTTCGCAACAATGTTAAGATAATATTAATTGGGTATACCTGATAGTATATTTATAATATAATAGCCTCGTGGTTCCCGGCAGAGTGAAATTTGGACCACCCCATCTCTTTCCATGCGGTGTCGTACAAGGCGACTAAGGGATAGGGCTGTTTAACATCAGACAGATATGTACAGCCCATACTCAGCCTCCGATTAATAGCTTGAGTCAACAATAGGGCCCGGAAGACGGCAATAGGCTCAACCCCTATTACGTGGGACGAGTTTAATGATTGGTGAAATGTGGGTGTTAATTCACCTCTGCCTAACCCTCCGGGGATAAAGGCGTGATTATATGTGTGTATGTATGTACCATGTAAATTTATAATCGTCTTTATTATACTCATAATAAGTATAATAACTTAGTGTATAATACAATAGTATGATTTCTTAAAATTTTCATAAACTGTTATGTAATCCAAGAAAATTCTAATTAAGCTTATTTAATTAATATCTTGTCACAAACTGGTTTTTACTTAGGTATTATATAACAATGCATGAAAATAATAATATGTCATAGACAATTATTCACCGCTAAGTAGTTTATTATTATAATTTCCATTATTTAAGGTGAGGTGAAGCATAAACAGGATATGACAATAATTTGAAGAAAATAATAAATGAATTAGTAGTTATTTTTTATATTAATAAAGTAATGATGCATAGCTTGAGTTAAAATTGTGCCCGGAAGACGGCAATAGGCTCACCCCCTGTTCCGTGGGATCGAATTAAATGATTGGTGAAATGTGGGGGTTAATTCACCTCTGCCTAAGCCTCCGCGAATAAAAGCCTGATTAAATGTATGTTTGTAATAAAGTAAATGCAATTAGGTAAAACATAAAAAAATACGTTAGATTTAAGAAAATTATAGTATTATTTAATGGCCTATTTGCTATTTTCTTATAATTTCAAAGGAAATAAACGAAATAATAATTAAAATTACCTCAATCTTTCAAATGCATCCATCTTTTTTTGAGCTTACCCTTTTAACATAACATAACATAAACTCACGTCTATATCCCCGAAGGGATAGGCAGAGGTGCTAGCACCCACATTTTGCCAGTTGATGTTTAGGTCCCAATGTAATAGGTGGCGAGCAAAAAGTAAAAGTAAAAGTCATATTTAAGGGATCAAATATCAATTATTTGATCACTTAAATATGACTTTACTTCATCTGATGGTAAAAAATAATTCTCGGGGATTAAGGTAAATTCCACCAAAATAGTGTGCAGTACATTTTCTTACAAACATTTTTTTTTGCGATTTGACTTCCGTCTCCACTGGTAAATAAACTTTTGTACGCGCACATTTCAGCATACTTGTGCACGAACATATTCACGGAGCAGAATATTCAGATTGTACGCGTCGACGAGAATCCACTGCCTGTACGTGAGCGCGTACAAAAGTATACAGATGTGCGCGAACATTTCTAGAATCGCATACAATTTTGTTCTTGTTTGCGTGAGTGAATCGAACAAAATAAATATTTGTGTCGTACTCTGTGCATTGCAGCGCCGCACAGTTCAGCACACTGGTGGAATTTCAACTTAACCTAATATATTACAGGACCGGAGGAAGGAAACACAATTGTGTTCCTTTTTTTTTACGTGCGCAAAATCCCCACGGATACCTCCTCACCGGAGCCGGTGGAAGAGGTTATGTCGGACTCGAAACGACTAAAACACACGCCGCCGAAGATGAGGTTGACAGGCATATCCCTCGCACCCCGGCCGACCCAGGGCCATCTCTCACGATCTGGCCCTCTCCTCGGGTGTGTGGGGATCACAGAGTCCCCAACTCGTCCCCGGAAAACGGGGAGGCGTGCCAGGCGCGCCGCCGCCGCGGCCTGCTTTTGCCAGGGTGACAGGTGGCTCCACCAGTCACCCCCAGGCCTGCGCTCATGGGGGGTGGAGGTCGTTCATCGACCTCTGACGCCCGAGTTGCCTTCGTAACACATGTGTTCCTGAATTCATTCATACTTTTATACTTTCTAACACCAAAACTCTAGTCTCCTTAAAAACAAACGATAGATATTTGTGCGAATATTGCAATATAATGTCGGTATTGTCAATATTGGTATTCTCACGTAGTTGCAAAACTCTGTAAAGTGGATCACTAGTGCGTACGTCGAATATACATGAAGTAACCTTTCTCGGGTAATATGTTCTTGCAATGTTATCATTGTGCATCAGATAAAATCTTAAATATAAAATCGAATATAGAAACGGTGAGTAGGGTAGCCAGAGCTCACTGTAGAATTTGTGCTGGCAGTTGGAAGACTAAAGGCTTGTCCTGCTTTGTCTTCTATACTGACGGCATAGAAACTCTGTACTTACAGGGTTGGCAGCGCGAGTGTGACTCCTCAGGTGTTACAAACGTCCGTAGGTCACGGGAACCACTTTCCATCAGGTGGGACGTGTGCTTGTCTGCCACTTAAGTGGTATAAAAAAACGAACTGCTGTAAAATCTACGGTACTACAGTGCAGATAGTACTAAAAAGGACAAAATGGCGAAAAAGTACAACAGAACGAGATCCTACTGGAAATTAAAGGAAATAATATTTCGATGGGAAAAATAAATAAAACTAAATTCATGGTAAGTACTGGATTTGAAAAATATTCAAGGTTTTAGTTCAAATACATGGTAGGTACTGTTGCTAGTAAAACTAGACTTCTTACTGAAAAGATTAAAATATAAGACATAAAATAATATGGTCTATTAATTATTTAGGTATAATTTAAAATTTTCAACAATTTGACACATTAATATTTATTTAATCTGTCACCTTGCAGTGGGACTGTTACATAGCTTAAAATTCGCGCAGTTTGCTATGGAGCGAGCTATGCTTGATGCCTATCTCTGAAGGATAGAATTTGAAACGAGGTTATCCGACAGAGAACTAAAATTACCGACGCAGATCGCAGAATAAGCAAGCTGTAGTACGAATGGCAGTTGAAGGACCGATGGCCGTTGGAGCAATCGAGTCCTAGAGTGGAGACTGCGAGAAGGTACACGGAAGGTAGGACGCCCCCTAGCTAGGTGGACGGACGACCTGAAAAAGGTGGCTGGGACAGACTGGATGCGGAAGGCAGAGGATCGGAAAAAATGGCGCACATTGGGAGAGGCCTATGTCAAGCAGTGGACTACGGTGAGCTAATTGATACTGTCACCGGTAATGTTGAATATTTGTCTCCAAATGTAGTTATTATATTGCGCTGATGTAAGCTGACTTCGGGTATCATTATAAGAGTATATCTATCGTTAAAAGCATTGTTTGGAAAGGTATCAAATCAGTATCAGAATAAACGGGCTATTTACCATGTTTCATTGTTTTGAGTTTCCGATATTTCGGCGCTGTTGCAAGCACCATCACGGAGAAACTGGAGTAGTGGCGGTGAACAGAGAAAAAGTTTTTTCCTAGGAATAATTATATCGATCTACCCTCGTATGTCGTGTACGTGATCGAGATCGGGTTCAAGTTTGTAGTGAGAGTGAAACCAATAGTAGTGCAGATACGCGTAGTAAAAGAACTCGAAAGAGGGTAGATCGATATAATTACTCCTAGGAAAAAACTTTTTCTCTGTTCACCGCCACTACTCCAGTTCCTCCGTGATCATGGTGTTTGCAACAGCGCAGAAATATCGGAAACTCAAAACAATGAAACATGGTAAATATCCCGTTTATTCTGATACTGATGTGAGTGACCATGATAGTTTAAATAGGTATCAAATCGTAATGGTAGTGCGCAATAGTTCGATACATTTAAATCATAAATAAAACTCCTTATATGTATCAGTTAATACGAAAGTGCGTGATCAAACTCATTAACGCTAAGGTTAGACAATACAAATAAGGGCTTATAAGTTGTGTGCATGTTTGCTCCCCCGCCTTGCACAAAAAATAAATGGTCCTCTTATACATATTTCTAAGTATATCGAGGTCTGTGTCCTAAGCTGGTAGGTATAACCAGTTTGTCGATTATTATCAATAATTTATGGTCATGGAGATTTTATGTTAAGTCCTCAGGTCGAAAACAGGCATTAAGTCGGGATCGTTGCCCACACTCAGACCTGTAACCCTATATGTGCCTGTAGACTTACTTAAGATTTTAAGAGCGCTGTATACACGAAGGAGTTTGAAACCCTACTAAAGTATTTTCTCGTTGAGAGGTGTTTCTATGCGGTTGACGATTTTGTGAAATGACATAGGTATTATTTAGGATGCATGCAAGGACAGTTTTCCTGTATTTAAGTTAATTGTGATTTTGATATCTTTTGGGAGTTTTTCTATGGACATGCAACTTTGATACTTTAATTATTTTGTTTAATCTTTGTCGGTCTCTTTGTATATATATATTTACATATTGTTTGGATGATTTTATATTGTTGTTATTAGATTAAGATTTTCAATATAATGTGACATTGTTCGAGAAACAAATGAATATGAATATGGGGACTAAATGTGGGCAATGATCCCGACTTCATGCCTCACGATTTGTTATCAAGGCTGACGCGTACCGGCGTACGTATCGCAAGTGGAGCGGTCACAAGAAAATACGAAACCATGAGACCCGGTCACACCTCACGAAGAGACTACACTAGAAACATATTTGAAACCAAGCATATAGTTCACGTGATCAGTATTTTCAGTTATATAAAAATGATAAATAGATAGATAAAACGAAAAACGTACGAAGAACTCTTGCTCAAGTCTTAGAGCAAAGATATGGCCTTTCGCATGTAGACCGTGATAAAGTCGTGATTATTTGTATGTATGTATGTAGACGCTTTTTAGCCAGCTTCTGCTAATCTGATTACCGATAAAATTAGATTTCTTTACGTTTTAGATCACAGAGTAACTTTTCTGAACGTCCATTATTGCTTCTACAGCTCCCTTACCCAGCTGTGCAATTCTCTGAGTATACAGCGTAGCGCAGCGCTGCAATAGTCTTATCGAGATTGTCATTCGTCGAACTACAGTGACGTCACCCAGTCCGACCAATAATAATTTCCATCAAGGGATTCGCAGTGCTGTGCTCTATCTACGCTGTACGCTCAGAGAATTGCACAGTAGGATTCGAATTCGGTACAGCAGCACTCATATTTGCTCTACTACCGAATGACATCATACTACATAACAACTTAGACACATATAGTTTCGTTCAATGTAGTCCGAAATTGCAATGTTGTTAACCTTGCTATGTCGAGGCTCTTAATTTCGATGTAAATGAATTAATTCATTGACTACTCTTCATTATGCAATGTACTTGTAGTGATCGCACGCCTGTTGGCGCTGAAAGAATCAACGGCGCCGAATAAAATCAGGTGTCGTTATCGGGAACACTTTTCCGGGCTGTTTAAATCCACCGAGCGAACTGGACTTACATACATACATATAATCACGCCTTTATACGCGGAGGGTTAGGCAGAGGTCAATTAACACCCACATTTCACCAATCATTCGGTTCCACGTAATAGGTAGTGAGTCTATTGCCGTATTCTGGACACTATTGTTGACTCAAGATATGCATCTGAGACTGAGTCTGGGCTGTATATATCTGTCTGATGTTAAACAGCCCTATTCCTTAGTCGCCTTGTACGACACCGCATGGGAAGAGATGGGGTTGTCTACATTCTACTCTGCCGGAAACCACGCGGTACAATTTAACGTATCAATGTCAATAGTTGTGCAATCACATTAAACCAAAAGATCAATTCATGTGCATTACTGATAACGTGCAACAGCGCACAGTTTTCTCAGATTGGAAAACTGCCAACTTTCTAAACTTTCGAATCAAACGGTGTGAAAATACGTCCTTTGAATATTTACTCCTAACACAACGTTTTGGATATCTTTCAGCAGCCATGTTTGCTGCTGAAAAGTAGTTGGAACCTCGAGTGAAGAACAGATAATAAAATTTAGTCACAAAAATCGCAAAACAATTCATTAAAATAGGGTTTTATTTTTCAATGACAGATATTCGAGTGAACATTTTTTTATAGTGTGAGCACTTTGGTGGCATACAAGCACACGGCCTACCTGATGGACAGTGGATACCGTGGCCTATACACGTCCATAGGCCACGGTATCCACTGTCCATCAGGTAGGCCACCACCAGCGGAACCTTCTAATGCCCTTCTTGAAGAACCCCATATTATAGTCGCTTGGGAAAACCACGGCAGGGAGTTCATTCCACAGGTTAAGCGTGCAGGGGATGAAGTTTCTATCATACCTCACTGTGCGTACTGTTTCAAGTCGCAATGTGTGAGGGTGGTTTACCCGCCTGTGGTGAGAGGTGCGATGATAGAATGTCATGTCGAACAATTCCTCTGAACACATACCGTTGTACAGGCGTCTACTGCACCTGATGCTAAGAAATTCCAACATAAATATACATATAATCACGCCTATTACCGTATTCCAGGCACTATATTGTTGACTAGAGTCATGCATCTGAGGCTGAGTCTGCGCTGTATATACCTGTCTGATGTTAAACAGCCCTAACCCTTAATCGCCTTGTACGACACCGCATCGGCAGAGATGGGGTGGCCATAATTTTACTCTGCCGTAAACCACGCGGCAATCTGCTGGAAACCAACATTTAAACAAACATTTTAAATTAAATAAGTTAGTTATTTTTACTCTAGCTTTGCAAGATCAGAATGGATTAATGGTATCACGTTCCTAACGTGTTTCCCGCGTGCACTCGAGTTTCCCACTCGGAGACCGAATTCAGTTTCCGGCTTTTACCTTCCCACTTTGCTTTTGGGAAATTAGAAGCTTTTCAGTTTAGGATATATTGCTTTGAAAGAAAAGATTTCTTAAATGATCTACTTTGCCCCTAATTTTTAATCTTACTATAAGCAAAAAAATAATTTATTTTATTTCCGTTTTGTTTTCGTAATCTTTATTACTCACATTTCGGCTCTCGATAGCGTTATGTTTACTTTTTTTATTTTATTATACTGATTAGTATCTACCCTTGGTTATATTCAAGATCACAACATTTTTTTTAACCTTATGTACAAGAACATTTGCGGACTTGATACCACAGAGGTTCTCTACCAGGCAACCAAACGGACCAGAGACTCAGTTAGTGCATTCGGTGCATTATTGTAATCTTTAATCAATAAACACCATACACAAGTAAACCTAATACCATAAACGCATCACCGCCACCACAACACCAAAAACCATGTTACCAACATAAATAAAAAATAGAATGCAATATGAAGATGAGTTTGAATTTAAGACAACTTATTTTTTATGTCTAATTTCATATTGATATTTCATTTTTACGTAAGGATTCATAAAGATTTTGTTGATAAACAGATACGTCATTATTTAGGTGTAAAGGACAGGTACCTATATGTCCTTGTGTGTTGATACCGCTCATGGTCACCAATCATTATAGTTTTTCTTATCCGTTGACGTTTAGAATACTTATGATAAACGTAATGTTCTATACGCAGTAATACACGCAGCAAAAGTTTCACAGGAAATGATTTCTTCTGCCTCTTAATAAGCAGATAATATATATAATATAATAATATTGTAATAATAAATAAATAATAAAAATAAATATAGGTACCTACCATACCTAAAATGAGGAATAAATCTATGCTCATTTCATTATTCTCCACCAAAATTCGTAGTGGGCCTATAGTTCGAATAAAAAAAAAATCTCTATAGCAGAATTTGAAAGGTGAAGAATTTTCCACTTACGTTTCAGAGCTTTTCCTTCAGGCGTGCACCTCTGTAAATTAATCAAACAATCCACATAATTCCTGACTAGTCTTTTATTAGTAAAAATTGCATCAACGTCCAAATAATTGTATCTTTCGTCATATTTCGGCATGTTAGCCATTTCGTTGATGTCTTGTCCCACCACCACGTACACAATAACACAGAAAAACAACACTGCACGCATTTTTAATCTATGATATAAAAATCTCGTTCACGTTTGATGGATTCGCGCGCGTTTTGCGCCGACATTCGTGCGCGCGCACCGAGGTCGCGTCTTGTTGTGGTTGCGCGTGAGAACTGCTTTTGTTAAATAAGGTAAAGGTAGGCTCGCGGTCAAGATGCTTTCTTTGACACGAGGCGAGAGAGATTGGCGGGAAAATAGGTGTACCTACCTATGTAGTACCTACAGGTTGTTTGGTTGACCGAAATTTTTGTGCAGATACGTTAATTTAAAAAAAACCGCTATCGTATCATATATTTCACTTGTGAGTGAGCTTATCTGTTAATCAACTGACTTTATTTCAAGGTCTTGGGGTAAAATCCTTGAAATAATAATTTATACTTAGGTAAGTAATTAATAATTATTAACACGTAATACAATGTATTTATTGTAACTATTCTAACAAGGTATTACGTACTTTAGTTAAGTAGGGCAAGTTCAATAAATGCGTTTACGGATGTGCCTCTACGGAATTAGGAATGTTTTATGGGTTGGTTAAATGAAGTCCTTATATAGGTAAAAATCGTCTAATTCTAATGTGATTACAGTCTCGATTTTGGTGATTTTGATGAGGAGAAAAATTGGAAATTGTTTTGAGGCATTATGATGTAATATAACACTAATTATGTCAAAATATTTTCATTCATTCCATTGTTTGATTAACCAATTCGCATACCTATTGCAGTCCACTGCTGGACAGCACTTGATTCCTCCTGCCAGCCACTTTTTTTCAGGTCGTCCCGTCCATTTTGCTAGAGGGTGTCTCACCTGCCATTCGTTTGCACCAGTATCCACCAGTGTATGCATTCTACAAGCTATTTTTATTAATTTTATAGTCACATTACACCATGGACATTTAAGAAGGTAGGACACGGCGGTATTTCCGCCCGATTGAGCAGTCCGACTGGGGTAGTACCTCCGCCCTACAGAATACTGCGGTTATAATAACTTCGTGTTGTGTTCCCAGCGGTGAGTAGGGTAGCCAGAGCTCACTGGAGAATTTGTGCTGTCAGTGGGAAGACTAAAGGCTTGTCCTGCTTTGTCTTCTGCTGACGGCACAGAAACTCTGTACTTACAGGGTTGGCAGCGCGACTGTGACTCCTCTGGTGTTACAGACGTCCATAGGTCACGATAACCACTTTCCATCAGGTGGGCCGTGTGCTTGTCTGCCAACTAAGTGGTATAAAAAAAAAATGGAACTGTTCGAATCGAAAAATTATTGTCAGAAAACATGGTTTCCGGTAGAGTAGAATTAGGGCCACTCCATCTCTTCCCATGCGGTGTCGTACAAGGTGACTAAGGGATAGCTATTTAACATCAGACAGATATATACAGCCATACTCAGCCTCAGATGCATGGTTCGACCCAACAATAGTGCCCGGAATACAGCAATAGGCTCACCCCCTATCACCTGGGATCGACTACAATTATTGGTGAAATGTGGGTGTTAATTCACCTCTGCTTAACCCTCCAGGGATAAAGGCGTGATTTTATGTATGTATGAGTATGTGTGTAAACATGGTAGAATGACCCATAAAGTACAAAAAATAAAGAGTAAGTACCTAAGATAATAGCCGTAACTATCAGCAAGTACTGACAGACCGATAACCAGCTACATTTTATAATTTGTAAATATAACTGTAATATAAATATGACCTGCACTTATATTTATATTGAAGGTCAAGTGTGTAAAAGGATATTCAATGGAAAGGTATAAAAAAAACAATTAAGTATGCAACGTATTGTTTTGTTCATAATAATTAGTTAAACAAAAAACAAATAAAACCGTACGTTGTTATTATTATTATTATCCTTATTTATGGCACTTTGTGTATGTTTCCGGCGGAAGTGACATTTTAAAATACTTCAAAATCGCATCAATTTGATAATTTATGCCAAATAACTGTTTTTCGCCCTACAACTCTTTGTTAAGGCGAAGTTTTTTTGGGCTACATCGTAATTACTGTACCTACTCTCACTTTCACATGTTATAAATAGAAGTGGCATTAAGATTGATTAATGAAAAAGAATTGTATGTAATTTAAATGTAGCTTATCTTACTAATCCTACTTATATTATAAATGTGAAAGTGTTTGAAGATGATAATTTTTGTTACGTAATCACATTCAAATGGCTTTATGGATCTGGCTGAGATTTGGTACAGAGATAGTATCGTCTAGCCTCTCGAATAACATATATTAAGCTACTTTTTGTTCCTGGAATAATTTTCCACGAATAGTGGGAATGGGCTCAGAACTACACGCAGATGTGCCGCGGGCGCGGGACTTTTATCTTATTAATATTATAATAACCTTTCGTCTGTGGAGTGTCAAAATGTCATTTAGCCCCATCTGTGGATCCCATTACAGGACTTTCAACAGACAGGGGTTTTAGCACATTTTTTGCAAACATGGGGGTAGAAAAGCTTTATTTTCTCTAAATCTAATTGGAATTTATACTAATTCTTATTGGAGTTATCATTCTAATAAGATTTTTTTCTTGTTCCTTACACTACATTTGACTTTGATATGCCTTGTGACCGTTATAAGAAACAATATGGGCTACCCAGAACTACCTTGCCTTAGCTACTTAACTTGTATTTTCCAATTAATAAAAAATAAAACGCTTGCTGAATATAATATTATATATTTTGTATACAATCTTACACAATTAATAAAATAAACTACTAATACTGAATACAGTTATCTTCATTGTTAGTGTTATTATTTGTTATATAAACTGTATGTGGGACTACCACATACAATTACAAAGTACAATTTAAATGAAATGAAACTCATTTTTGTTCAGAGAGTTTATGCGCTGTCAGTGGGAAGACCAAAAGCTTGTCCTGCTTTGTCTTTTACACTGACGGCACAGAAACTCTCTGTACTTACAGGGTTGACAGCGCGAGTGTGACTCCTTTGGTGTGCACATGTCCATAAGCCATCGTAATAACTTTCTATCAGGTGAGGACATGTGCTTTGTGAAAAGTGTCGGTAGCTTAGTGGTTAAAGAGTCCTTACGATCGAGAGGTCCCGGATTCCAATCCTGGTCATTACACTACTGACGTGAACCCACTCCTAGCACAAGCAATTTTGCTTAGTTGGAAGGGTTAGATGGAATATTAGTGATTGTGGTTGCTAATATTCTTTAAAAAAAATGTCTGTCACGTAAGTGGTTTAAAAATAATCAATTTGAATTTAGAATTAAGGCGAACATTTGCGTCATCTCAACTTGTTCAAAGTTGAGATGACGCAAATGTTCGCCTTAATAATCAAATTGCAGGACGAAAAGTGATATGATTGTAAAGTTTTTAAAATATCACTTCCTCAACCCATATAGGTGATATAATGTGATGGTGTGCGAGGAAAATGCCTTTTTGGGACAGTCTCCGGTATTGAAGACCCGAGACGTACGGCGTGCGGTTGTTGTCTCCTCGAGGTCCAGATTAGAACTGCCTTACTTGCTTGCGGGGAGGGGTCTAAAGGGAGGTATCTGTGAAGTTCAAGTAACCTCAGGACTTCCAATAATAATACTGGAGAACATCTAATAAGTACTGAAAATTCGAACACGAAATTCCATTATCCTGGTGCTAGTGACAGATTTGTTTGTTTATAATCGATAAACTTAAACTCGAATTTAGAAACTCTTTCACCACTAGAATGCTACATTATCCCTGAAGATCACAAGCTACTTTTTATCCCGATATTCCCATGAGCTCAGGGCTTACTCGGGTGAAATCACAGGGCGATGTTAGTTCAATATGCCGGTTGGTTTTTTCTAAGGATTATAAGTCGTTTTAGAATAAAAGATTTTGTTTCGTTCCAAAATGACTATATAACCAGCTGGGCTTCGATTCTGCTAAAGCAAAACCACTGTCATACCACGGAAACTGCTTAAAAATCCATTTCATTTCAGACTTTAAAGCAATGCCATTAAAGTCCAAAAAGGATTTTTGCAGAGCGAATGAAAAAGTGTACTTCATTTAATTGTGTACTTTAAAATAATAAGCATAAAGTCTAAAATTTAAAACAATTTTAGCACTGTGTGTGGTATGACAGTGGTTTTGCTTTAGTAGAATCGAGGACCTGTGAGTCTAAAAAGGTCACATTGAGCGATTCTACTAAAAACTAGCATCTTCATGAATTTACAGTAGATTTCGATAGATTCCTATAAAATTAATTGAATAGTCACTCAAATGAGCCGAATTAAAACAATTCAGTTACCAAGCAGGTTCTAAGTTAAGTGGCACAGAAGCACACAGTCCACCTGGAGGGAAGCGGTTACCTTTTGAATTATCGCACAGCCGACCTTTTAAAACTGTCTAATTCTCAACTAACTTATAAACTATCGTGTTCCATGATATAAAATAATTTTAGCGATTAGTCATAGGTTACCTACCTATACCATGATCGCGTAATTTCCCGTTAACATTATTGTATATCTAATACTCTTATTGAAGAACCCCATATAGAATAGAATATACATAGAATTTTCTCTAGGATGTGGGACACGGCGGTATTTCCGCCCAATTGAACAGTCCGATTTCCTCTAAGAGGTAGGACACAAAGGTTCCTAAGTTTCGTGTAAATATCGCCACAAGACAAAATTTAGCCTAAAACGATTCCAATAAAGTGACCTTTTTAGACCTGTAATGTAAATAAATAAATAAATATTCCACGACATTCTACACAACGCTATCTAGACCCATGGTAAGCATAGCTTAACTAGCTTGTGTTATGGGATCTAGAATCCGGATAAACATACTTAGATACTTTTTTTTATTAATACATACATATTATACATAGAAACACCCAGACCAATGCAAATATACATATTCATGCATACAAATATTTGCACTAAGCGGGAATCGAACCCGCGCCCCCTGCATAGCAGTCGAATGCTCTACAGCTACGCCACGGAGGTCGTAAAAGTAGGTAAGTACTAAGTATTGAAACATATTTCATACAACTCTATTAATGTACATACATTACCGTTCCAATCTGCTGGTCGCAGACAATAGCGCCTACCTAACTGAACAGTACCTACCACCTACCTATTTTGCAAAACTCTTCGGTAGCCGCGATTATGACTGTGATTTGATGATAAAATGATCTGATGAGATTGGATCAAACGTTTATTTTTATTATGAGCTAGCATAAAAGCTGTGCTAATGAGTTTCTCTTTCAACATAAATATTATGTTGGTACCTACAGATAGCAAAGATATATGCTAAAGATGTCCCGATTGCTTTACGAACATCTAAGCAGTTGTTACAGCTGGTGAGAGCAGAGCCTTTTTTTGAATATTTATTTTAATTATAGAGACCATTTCGCCCTCGTAATACATCGTACATACTATAACAGGCAAGGCGAAGTCCAATTGACGTGTCCAATATAAAAAATAATAATACCTTACGATCTAGCCCTTATTTCAAATTTAACCAATTTTTACTATGCAAGACTAAACTTCTACATAATTACACAGTTTTTTTTTTAATTTAACGTTACTAAGGACTTACGCAGCGCACGTGGGCAACATCACACGCACTCCCTACAGCAGTTTCTCAAGTTTTTTTTTCATACCACTTATGTGGCAGGCAAGCGTACGGTCCACTTGATGGAAAGTGGTTATCGTGGCCTATGGACGTGTGTAACACCAGAGGAGCCACACTCGCGCCGCCGACCCAGTAAGCACAGAGTTTCTATGCCGTCAGTGTAGAGGACAAAGCAGGCCAAGCCTTTAGTCATCCCACTGACAGCACAAATTCTCCAGTGAGATCTGGCTACCCTACTCACCGCTGGGAACACAACACGAAGTTATTATAACCGCGGTATTCTGTAGGGCGGAGGTACTTCCCCAGTCGGACTGCTCAATGGGGCGGAAATACCGCCGTGTATAATACCTACCTCCTCATAAAGTGACGCCACATAGACTAGTCGTATGAATTTCAACTTGAAACCTCCACGCATTCCTGAGAAAGAGGTCTTGACAGACAGACAGACGGACAAGGAAGTGATCCTATAAGGATATCTTTTTTTTTCCTTTTGAGGCACGGAACTCTAAAAACTACCTAAATTAGCTAATCTCCATTTAAATAATTTATTACGGATAGATGATAAACTTAATAGTTTGATACATATCGATCACATAAAAGGTAAATTGACGTCTTAGGTGCTATACACAAAATATCAAACAGCATACCAAACGAGAGTTATAAAAAATACCAAACGAAATACAATTATTTATAACTCTTTCATTGATTAGAGGGTAGTCTGACTGTACACAGCAAAAAATTTCAGCTCTGTAAATAATTAACATTTAAAAATATTTTTAATTAATTTTCAATGCTAAATAGTTGCTAAAAGTTCTCAATATCCTTTAGTGCACTGAACAACTTACTGTGTCTCCTATAAAGTCTACTGTCGCACAGATAACACAGTAACACAATGGATCTTTACACCAGACTGTCAAATAGTATGGAGGAGCTGTCTTCAATGTTTACCTCACGCATGGTTCAATATGATGAAGACCTAAGGAGTGCAGCGGCTACCGATACAGCCCATAAAACGATTGCTGGCCTCTCACGGGACTTCACAGACTTCAAGGCTCTCATATGGAAAACCATGGGTATGTTGAGGACACAAATGGAGCTGCTATTATCTGGACTTGACCGGCATGAGATGGCTTCCCGAAGGAAGGTATTGTTGCTTCATGGGTTGGCTGAATCGTCGGGGGCCACTGGCGTGAATCAGGTTATTGCTACCATAAAAGAAAAATTGCGGTTGCCTGACATCACAGCCGGAGATCTTGAGAACTGTCATCGCCTGGGTAACAATGTTTCGAAGCCCCGTCCCCTTCTCATCAGGTTCCAGACATATTTGCTGCGCAGTGAGGTTTGGAATTCTAAGACTAGACTTAAGGGTACAGGATTGACACTGTCTGAATTCCTAACCAAACCCCGCCACGACGTCTTCATGGATGCCCGCAAGCACTTTGGGGTAAGGCAGTGTTGGACTTCTGACGGGAAAATAGTGGTACAACTTCCTAATAATGTACGGCGTAGAATTGAGTCATCCTCGGAACTGCGCAAACTATGTATGGATTTCCCGTCCCCCCAGTTGCCGCCGACCGAAACATCTACTACTTCGCAGCCTGTCGTCCATACAGCATCTGGTGGAGCCGCCGTCAGTGACAGAAGACCCCGAAAACATATCAAGTAGCTATAATATCTATCCTATCTTGACTTTTATTCCACCGGATAATGTATATTTCACTTTATAACCTCTTTTTATTTTATTTTAGAAACTGCAATTTGAGGTCAGTTGTAATTTTGTTATGCTGTCTCTCTCTAACTTCGTAATTTAACATCTTCCAAATTTTAAGCAGTTAATGTCGGTTGGTTGTATACTTATTTTGTTTTATTTTCTTACAACCTTTCTTTCACAATTTCACAATAAATACATTCCAAGTAAATTCCTTAGGTCCTTATGACGTTAGTGACGGATTGGTGTCAGATTGTATTGTGTCGTTTTATGATCCGTTTAGAAACAATTTCAGTTGTCAGTGCGTTTAGTTGTTACTTACAATATAATTCAAATGTATCTGCTTGGCTCGTTAGTGCATTGAGGATAACAAAATGAGAATTTATATTTTAGTATTTTTATATATATATATACATATTTTTATTTTTTTTAATTATTTAAATATAGTATTATAATATTTATGTCTGATTATGACGATAGTTACATTTCTTGCTCTTCATCTGAAGTGTCAGACGAGGACTACGCCAGTGCATGTAGCGATAATGAAAAGGACGCAGTTCGCCTACGCAAGGACTTGTTAACTATTTATAGTCCTTTAGACAAGTTCTTGAATGTAGTGCATATTAATGCTCAAAGCGTTCACGCTCACTACCCGGATCTACTTTTGGCTTTCGACTCCAACGTCATACATGCTGTACTCATATCGGAAACCTTTCTTAAACCTACACTTCCTTCCACACAGTATACATTGCCAGGGTATACGTTAATCCGAAATGATAGGGTGGGCAGGGGGTACGGCGGTGTGGGGATCTACCTGCGCAGGGATATTTCGTTCAAAGTGATAGATCAGTCACCTAATGTCTACTCTGGTTTTACTGAACATGTTTTTATCGAAGTTGACTTTTATCACGTTAAGTGTCTTCTGGGGGTTTATTACAGTCCTTCCCTGAAAATTGACTATTTCTCTTCTTTCGAGTCTAAGTTAGAAAATCTATCCGCTTTATACCAGTACTCGATTATCTTAGGTGACTTCAACACGTGTCTACTAAAGGATGATGCACGCAGTCGGAGACTCCAGTCTCTGGTTTCTTCGGTAAACATGCACATTCTTCCATTAAATGCGACACATCGCACCCCCCACTGTACTCCTTCTCTTTTAGACCTCATTATTGTTTCGGACCGTGACAAAGTTGTTACTCATGGTCAACTTCCTGCTCCTTTCTCTTATCATGATCTCATTTATCTCTCCTATAAAATTCGCACGCCTAAACCTAAACCTAAATTCTTCCTTCTTCGAAGTTTCAAAAATATCGACCTGGACATTTTGAGGGCCGATGTAAGAGGAGCTGACTTTTCTCTTGTATACAATTCTGGGGATATTGACACTAAAGTAGACAGCCTTAACAATATTCTTATGTGTCTTTATAATAAACATGCCCCACTGAAAAAGATTAGGGTGAAGCATTTACCCGCCCCTTGGCTCTCAGACGATATTAAGCGTGTTATGTCTCAACGGGACAAAGCCAAAAGACGTTACAATCGAAATCCATCTGATGATAATTGGTCTTCTTATAAAATTATTAGGAATCGCTGCGGTCGTCTGTGTAGAGATGCGAAAAAGCGCCACATCCACGACTCCATTAATAATTCTAACACATCTCAGGTATGGCAATTTCTAAGGTCTCTTGGTATCGGTAAGACTACCAGGGACAACACGCTGAATTGCGACCTCAATACGTTAAATATACATTTCTCCACGCCACCAACTGTGATAGATGATTTGGATAAAGTATCTACTCTAAGTTATCTCTCCAGTCTTCCCCTGCCTGAATGTGCCTCTTTTATATTCAACCCGGTTGCGGAGAGCGATGTACGGAAGCAAATTGTAAGAATATCGACCAAAGCAATGGGTAATGATGGTATTCAGCTGCAAATGTTACTGCCTATTCTAAATGAACTCCTTCCAGCCATTACCCACATAGTAAATTTTTCGCTTGAGCATAGCTCTTTTCCTTTGGCCTGGAAGAAAGCACTAGTCATTCCTTTGCCCAAAACCTCTAATCCATCCTTATTATCCCAGTTTAGGCCTATTTCAATCCTTCCGATTCTTTCCAAAGTGCTTGAGAACACGGTGCGTATTCAATTATCTTGTTACCTTTCCTCTAATGGTCTACTGAGTCCATTACAATCTGGTTTTCTTTCTGGCCATAGTACAGTCACGGCTTTAGTCAAAATATCCGATGATATAAGACTGGCCATGGAGAATAAACTCCTGACGGTATTGGTTCTACTGGACTTCAGTAGTGCCTTCAATTCTGTTGACTTCGACATCCTCTTGGGCATCCTTTCTTCATTAAATATATCGCCCTCCGTAATCGCTTGGTTTAACTCTTATCTTCGGGGTCGCTCGCAGCGGGTTCGCTCTGATGAGGCGTCCTCTGACTGGCGTAACCTTACTGCGGGTGTACCGCAAGGTGCTGTCCTCTCTCCTCTACTTTTCTCAATTTTTATTAATGCTATCACCAAAGTTATTTCTTCCAGTTATCATCTCTACGCAGACGATTTGCAGTTGTATCGTCATTTTAGGTCTGATGATGTGGGTGGGGCCATTACTGCCATCAATAATGACCTTAAAAACATTAGTGCTTGGGCAAAATCTTTCGGACTGCTTGTCAATCCTGCGAAATCTCAGGCAGTCATTATAGGTGGCAGACACATTTACAGTAATCTTGACCATGCCTCTCTAACTCCTGTTTTTTACAGCAATGCTCTGATACCATTTTCCACGGTCGCCAAAAACCTGGGGGTTCTCTTCGATTGCAATTTGTCATGGACCAGTCATATCAACGAGGTAAGCCGGAGAGTTTTTGGTACTTTCCACTCCCTTAGGCGTCTTCAGAATTTCCTTCCTTTTAAAACCAGAGTCTGTCTCGCTCAATCTCTTCTCCTTCCCCTCCTAGATTATGCTGATGTCACCTTTCTGGATGCAACTGAAGAACTCTGGAACAAGATGGAGCGACTGCAAAATTTGTGTATTCGTTTTATTTTCGGCCTACGTAAGTACGACCACGTTTCGGAGTTCAGAAGGCAACTGAAATGGTTACCAATTCGGCGGCGTCGAGATGTTCACATTCTTTCCCTTCTCTTTTCTATTCTTCACAACCCTCATTCTCCTTCATATCTTCGTGAGCGTTTTGAGTTCCTTGTACCCAGGGGAAAGCCCTGTCGCACTTCGTCTTCTCTTTTACTTCGAACTCCCTCGCATAGTTCGACTTGCTACGACAATTCCTTCACAGTTTCTGCAGTACGACTGTGGAATTCTCTTCCTCACTCCATACGCGATAGTCCTTCTCTGAATATTTTTAAAAGACGTATAAGAGATTACTTTCTCTCTCAACAATAGCAGACATACATGATATGTATTTGTATGTATGTATGTATGTATGTTTATTTATGTATTTATGTAGATATGTATGTATGTATGTATGTATGTATGTATGTATGTATTTACGTGTGTATGTGTATGTGTGTATATGTGTATGTGTATATTTGTGCCTATTGTCGGGGGTATACACATTTTATACCTTCTTATATTAATTTTACACTTGTGCACTAGACTTAGCCTCTCGTATTGCAATTCCTCTGTGCACTCCCGGGTTTGCTGGAAGAGAACTCAACTTTGAGTTAAGCTCGCCTTTGTACATTACATCTCATCTTGTTATATTAATGTAATATATGTGTGTGTACAATAAAGTATAAATAATAATAAATAATAATAATAACTCTTTAGTAAAATCAGAGCTAGAATTTATAATTAAAACATGGCTGTATGAAAATATTTCAATCCATTACAGAGAACTCAAAATAAAATTTTTTTGGGCTTTACATCATTATCACTAATTAACATCAAAAACTCAACTATAAGTATATAAGGAAACTTAATTACCTACTGAATATTAGACAGATTTATGAGTACTGTACATGTATTTTAGTTAAAAAAATTGCAACCATTTCCGTCCAGACAAACATACATTTAAAAAAAACTGCTAATAGTCTTCATAATACACGAAAACTCCAACTAACACATCCACGCACTAACTACGGAAGTAAAACGATATTTTTTCGAGGGAGCACAGCTGTACAACAACCACAGAGTCCCCCCAACTTGTCACCTCTAGGCCTGCGCTCATGGGGAGATCCCAGTTAGGTTGGAGAACCGACCCCAACTGAGTTGGAAAACGTTCAGAGAATGATGATGAGTACTACCGTGACTGTCCATCACATAACATAAAAGGATTTTGTCAAAAGTTCAAAACTTTCACCCGCTAACGACTCATAATCCGAACTAAAAATAAACTTATGAATTTGATGGATTGCGTGAAAGTTATGCTGCCACTCCTTCATGTCTCTAGAAACATTTACTATATTAAAATATCATAATCATATAATTTCTATTGTTATGTAGTCTCTTCTTTTAGTGAAAGACCTTCAAAAGGTTCCATGCGAAAACATTTTTTTTTATACCACTTAGGTGGCTGACAAGCACAAAGCTCACCTGATGGAAAGTGTTTACCGTGGCCTATGGACGTGTGTAACACCAGAGGAGCGACACTTGCGCTGTCGACCCTGTAAGCACAGAATTTCTGTGCCGTCAGTGTAGAAGACAAAACGGCAAACCTATAGTCTTCTCACTGACCGCACGAATTCTCCAGTGAGCTCTGGCTCTACCCTACTTACCGCCGGGAACACAACACGAGGTTAATATGGCCGCGGTATTCTGTAGGGCAGAGGTACTTCCCCAGTCGGACTGTTCAATTGGGCGGAAATACCGCCGTGTCCTACCTCCTAGAGAAAATTCTATGTATATTCTAATTTATATGGGGTTCTTCAAGAAGAGCATTAGACATACAATCTATCATCGCACCTCTCGCCATAGGCAGGGAATTCACCCTCACAATGGGGTTCTTCAAGAGGGGCATCAGAGGGTTTCTTCATGGTCGGCAGCGCGAGTGTGACACCCCTGGTGTTGCATACGTCCATAGGCCACGGTAACCGCTTCCCATCAGGTGGGCCGTGTGCTTGTCTGCCAACTAAGTGGTATAAAAAAAAATACAATAATGTTAACAGGAAATTAACGCGATCATGGTATAACATATATACCTTTAAATTATCGTTAAAATTATTTTATATCATGGAATACGATAGTTTATAAGTTAGTTGAGCATTAGACATTTTTACAAGGTCGGCTATACGATATTTCAATAGGTAACCGCTTCAGTATGAAAATAATCGGGATATTTACCATGTTTCATTGTTTTGAGTTTCTGATATTTCGGCGCTGTTGCAAGCACCATGATCACGAAGGAACTGGAGTAGTTTATTTTGGTACTGATGTGAGTGACCAGTATAAATATTGACCAGTGAGTGACCTATGTAACCGCTTCCCATCAGGTGGTGCGCAATTCTCGCCACGTGAGCTAGTGGACTGTATTTTGCGGGGGGTGAAGCTAAATGTTTCATATGACACTTTACACAACAAACAAGATAGGTGATCGGGTTGCCGCGGAGGTGGTTTAGGCATTGAATGCAACCCAAGAAATTAGGAGAGGATGCACTAACCTTTATGACGCCACGTGCTGTCGGAGCCGGTGCACCGGTCTTCTCTTCCTGGCTCAGGAGCTGCTGCCCACATCACTAAATCACGAAAAAATACAAATTCTACTATCGGCGCAACCATTCCCCCCGGCTTGAAGGGTTACCTTCAAAACGAAAAATGCGGAACAAATCTAAAGTCTAATCTAAATCTAGGTTTGGGAAATAACAACTAAAATATAAACCTAGGTTTGAACTCGTGCCTACTGCTGGTTAGGCAGAGGGCAGAGGCGAACAACCGGGCGCAGACACGATCCGGTTGCGGTTTCAACCCGTACAACACGAGTTATCCCGCGGGAATCGGGAAAAACTTCCTCTACTACTCCTAGAGGCCAATGCAAAGGAGGCGCATTCCCAGTCATAAGGACTACCAACGTACCTACAGTAATTGGGTTAGATGGAGTATTCCATTTTTGACGCGACTGCAGCGTGTGCAAACAATCGGTTCTCCAACGATTCCAAAACGATTGGACTAATCTATCTAAAAGAGCGTGACGAGTTAGAAGGTGCATTCTATCGTCATCAACATCTATTGCGGGCAAATATTTTAGCGTACTTAAATCACCGATACAACAAGCGAGTGCTTCTTCCCCTCGGGTGGTTCGGAAACCGTAGTGGGATTGAATTGACTAACTGGCCACTTATCTAACGCGGCATGAATCCAGGACGGTCCACTAAACCATAACGGGTGATCTAAAATTTGCGAAGGAAGCAATCCACGAGAGAGACAATCGGCTGGGTTGTCGGTGCCAGCAACGTGAAAGAGATTTTGTGGCGCTAATTCAGATTGAATTTTTGCCACTCTATTAGCGACGAATGTGTCCCAACGATGGGGCGAAGAGTGGGCCCAACACAAAGCGACTGTTGAGTCCGAAAAAGCTAAAATTCTACTAATATTAATGCGACACGGAAGTGCTAGTCTTAGCACTGCCATCCAAAACTACGCGGAGTCTAGTAGTAAGCTTATCTTCTCTAATAACTCCGTGGCGCGGGATAATGTACGAAGGCTGGGTCTCGTCAGTGTCCGCCGGCGCAGGTGAGATGTAACTTTTATCTAAATATTCGTTAACAACCTCATCATAGGCTTGCTTTAACCTTGGAGACGCCTGCATCTTTCGTTCTAAACAAAGAAAGCGTTTTTCAGCGGATACACGGGAGTCACCGAGCGAAAAAATATCTCCCTTGAAAGGGAGCGCGACAACATAACGACCCTGCTCATCACGAGTAGTCGTGCGACAATAAATCTCCTCAGCCATCTTGTCATCAAGGGCTTAGGATAGGTGGGACATTGACCTCTTCAATTTCCCAAAACTTGCGGATGGTAGACTCCAGTGGCGGCTCGACGGTGCAACAGAACGAAGCAGTCGAGTGACTAAAACTATCTATAGAAGCGGGTGCGGAACCAATTATAACAAAACCAAGAACTGTTTCCAGTGCGTGCGGAGCGGGGTACGTCGGTCCCCCTTGAACCTTACGTGATAACTGGAGGTGCGGGAGAATCGAAGCGCCGATCAATATATCGACGACTCCAGGAACAGCGTAAGTCTCATCAGCTAAAGGCAAGTCTTTAAATTTCGTTAATAAAGACGTGTCCACCGGGACGGTAGGCAACTGTTCAGTTATTTTATCTATAACGAGCGAATCCATGTCAAACCAAATATTATTATTAAAACGAGATCCAAACCTTGTTTTAACGGTGACATGAACAGCTGACCGTAAACCTCCAAAACCCTTCACCACTGAGCGGGTTGAACGCTTATTAACATTGAAACCAAGACGTTGACAACAATCTTGAGTAATAAAATTACTTTGCGAAGCGCCATCTAATAGCGCTCGAACAATGTGCGGTTTACCTAATGCATCAACAATAATAACACGAGCAGTCGCGAGAACCACAGTAG
This sequence comes from Eilema griseolum, assembly GCA_963662185.1. Taxonomy (NCBI): domain Eukaryota; kingdom Metazoa; phylum Arthropoda; class Insecta; order Lepidoptera; family Erebidae; genus Eilema; species Eilema griseolum. The sequence goes on along the minus strand of OY759248.1, from coordinate 17,722,024 downwards.
TGAGCGCAGCACTAGCGGACAAAGAACACAAGGTGACGTCATTCGCAGCGGTCTCCGCGCGGGCAGGACCGCGCGCGAGCGCGGGCTGCGGCTGTGGCGCAGGCGTCACCGACACGGGCGACCTATGCGACGGTGTGCCACCGCTCGACGAACCAACTGTGCTCACATTGGATGCGGCGTTACTATTTTCAAAATGAAGTAAAGTGTGGTGTCTCGCTGGACATTTGCGACAACTATTTCTACTATTACATAAAACAACGCGGTGTTTAGTACCGAGACAATTAAAACAAAAATTATTAGATCGAACAAATTTATAACGATCCTTAGGCGATAATTTTAGGAAACCCGGACACTTGTACAATTGCGAATGATGAGTATTACACAAAGAGCAAACAGGTGATTGTACATGTGCTGGTGCGGTATTAACATAAGTATGAGTTGACCTCAGTGACCTCGATGACGCATCTATTTTACGTTCGGAACTAACAACTTTCTTCGCGCCTTCATGTTTCGATGAAGAGCGTTGCAATATTTTTATATGCTCGCGAACAAAACTTTCTAAGTCTTCGAACTTAGGAATTTTATTGCCGCGATGATCCGACTCAAATAAACGAATGGTTTCGGAATCTAATTTCTTTAAACCCATATACAAAAATAAGAAGTCGCAGAGGTCTTCGATCTTTAAGTTCTTTACGGCGCGAACAGATGATGGAAAGTATCTAGAAACTTCTCTAAGTTTTGATCGTTACATGCCGTAATGGCTTTCAAATCAAACATCTGATCCAAATATGCATTAGCTACCGATCTTTTATCCTCATACTTAGCTTTCAAAGTATTTAAAATTAAATTATAATTTTCGGCACTAAACGTAATTCCAGCGCAAACGGTTATAGCTTTACCAGTTAATTTTTCAACGAGATAATGCAATTTTTCGTGATCTGTCAACGAAGCGATCTTATCTATTGTATTCTCAAAACTATCTCTAAATAAACACATCAAATTCGGGTATTTGCATTGGTGGCAACTTAGGTCGGTCGTGAGTGGGATTGGGTCGGTCAGACGGTTTCTCCAAACAACTTCCAAACAGACAATACAAATCGTCAAACGACGACAAGGCCTGATAACTCACTGAGTAATCGGGATTTAAATTTAACTCTAAAACGTTGATGTCATGTACTAAGGATTCGAAATCCGCGCGTAAACTATCCAAGTTTTCTGTAGAACACAAGAACGAATCTCTAATAGCCAAATCAGAGGTTTTAAGTGCATTATCACAAATCGATTGTACGCGAGAGTAAATCATTTCTCTTTTAGCGTATAAAAGTTTCAATTGAACTTTACTATCGGTACTACCAACCTTTGGGGACATTTTTACAACTAAATATCAAACTAAAGTGCGGTAAACAACAAATGAAATGACTTAATCTTAGCGGTATAGAACAGCGACGCGGCGCGAACGATATTCCGTAGGTAGGTAGGTACTTATAACTGCGAGTGCAAGCTTGAACAAACGCGCATACCAACAACCAGATCGTACCTACGCGAGCTAGATCGCTGTCTAGGTTCAACTATTATTTCAGGGATTAAGTATTGCGTAATATCTATTCAAATTAAAATAATTTCGTATGAATTTGAATGAAATGCGAGCGAGGTATAACCGCGTACCTACCCACGTAGGTATTAGGTAAATACGATGCGAGCTAGCGGCGAACGGACAACTTAGAAATTGAAACAAATAAAAACAAAAGCCAATTGCGTTAGGTATTACACTGTGCCTATGCACTAGGGTGTCTAGGATACCTAAGATCTAAACCTAAATGCCTAGATGCGGGGTTTTCTACTAAAATAACTAGGTATTTAGGTGCGGTGCGTTTATTCCCAATGGAATAAATAACAAAATGCGAGCTATGACTAAGGATCCGGTACGATAAGGACCAAAAAGAATGGTGGCGCAATTCTCGCCACGTGAGCTAGTGGACTGTATTTTGCGGGGGGTGAAGCTAAATGTTTCATATGACACTTTACACAACAAACAAGATAGGTGATCGGGTTGCCGCGGAGGTGGTTTAGGCATTGAATGCAACCCAAGAAATTAGGAGAGGATGCACTAACCTTTATGACACCACGTGCCGTCGGAGCCGGTGCACCGGTCTTCTCTTCCTGGCTCAGGAGCTGCTGCCCACATCACTAAATCACTTGAGGGACACACGAGAGGCACAATCCGATCAGTAAAGGTCTATGAAAGCGGTTAAAATCCAACAAATATTATTCATTTTCTGAGAGTCGCGCGCGCCGCCGCCATTGCTGATTCTAGATCAATACGGAAGTCAAGATGCGGCTATTTTGACAATTGAGCGGGGCGAAAACTATTGCTATCTCACTTTAAAGGTAGTGCGGGAGGGAGATGGGTACAGGAAGCGTGTGTTCAGTGTCAATGATTTGAATTACTACTATTGAGCGAAAAAATACAAATTCTACTATCGGCGCAACCAGGCACAGTGTAATACCTAACGCATTTGGCTATTTCAATTTCTGAGTTGTCCGTTCGCCGCTGGTTCGCATCGTATTTACCTAATACCTACATAGGTTAGGTACGCGGTTATACCTCGCTCGCATTTCTCTTATCGTATCGATCCTTAGTCGTAGTTCGCACTTTGTTATTTATTCCATTGGGAATAAACGCACCGCACCTAAATACCTAGTTATTTTAGTAGAAAACCCCGCATCTAGGCATTTAGGTTTAGATCTTAGGTATCCTAGACACCCTAGTGCATAGGCACAGTGTAATACCTAACGCATTGGCTTTTGTTTTTATTTGTTTCAATTTCTAAGTTGTCCGTTCGCCGCTAGTTTCGCATCGTATTTACCTAATACCTACGTAGGTAGGTACGCGGTTATACCTCGCTCGCATTTCATTCAAATTCATACGAAAGTATTTTAATTTGAATAGATATTACGCAATACTTAATCCCTGAAATAATAGTTGAACCTAGACAGCGATCTAGCTCGCGTAGGTACGATCTGGTTGTTGTTATGCGCGTTTTGTTCAAGCTTGCACTCGCAGTTATAAGTACCTACCTGCCTACGGAATATAGTTCGCGCCGCGTCGCTGTTCTATACCGCTAAGATTAAGTCATTTCATTTGTTGCTTACCGCACTTTAGTTTGATATTTAGTTGTAAAAATGTCCCCAAAGGTTGGTAGTACCGATAGTAAAGTTCAATTGAAACTTTTATACGCTAAAAGAGAAATGATTTACTCTCGCGTACAATCGATTTGTGATAATGCACTTAAAACCTCTGATTTGGCTATTAGAGATTCGTTCTTATGTTTTATAGAAAACTTAGATAGTTTACGCGCGGATTTCGAATCCTTAGTACATGACATCAACGTTTTAGAGTTAAATTTAAATCCCGATTACTCAGTGAGTTATCAGGCCTTGTCGTCGTTTGACGATTTGTATTGTCGTATCAAACGCGTCGCTAGGAGTTTGGAGAAACCGTCTGACCGACCCAATCCCACTCGCGACCGACCTAAGTTGCCACCAATTCAAATACCCGAATTTGATGGTAACATCCGCAATTGGTGTTTATTTATAGATAGTTTTGAGAATACAATAGATAAGAACGTTTCGTTGACAGATCACGAAAAATTGCATTATCTCGTTGAAAAATTAACTGGTAAAGCTATAACCGTTTGCGCTGGAATTACGTTTAGTGCCGAAAATTATAATTTAATTTTAAATTTTTTGAAAGCTAAGTATGAGGATAAAAGATCGGTAGCTAACGCATATTTGGATCAGATGTTTGATTTGAAATCCATTACGGCATGTAACGATCAAAACTTAGAGAAGTTTCTAGATACTTTCGCATCATCTGTTCGCGCCGTAAAGAACCTAAAGATCGAAGACCTCTGCGACTTCTTATTTTTGTATATGGGTTTAAAGAAATTAGATTCCGAAACCATTCGTTTATTTGAGTCGGATCATCGCGGCAATAAAATTCCTAAGTTCGAAGACTTAGAAAGTTTTGTTCGCGAGCATATAAAAATATTGCAACGCTCTTCATCGAAACATGAAGGCGCGAAGAAAGTTGTTAGTTCCGAACGTAAAATAGATGCGTCATAGAGGTCACTGAGGTCAACTCATACTTATGTTAATACCGCACCAGCATATATACAATCACCCTGTTTGCTCTTTGTGTAATACTCATCATTCGCAATTGTACAAGTGTCCGGGTTTCCTAAAATTATCGCCTAATGATCGTTATAAATTAGTTCGCGCTAATAATTTTTGTTTTAATTGTCTCGGTACTAAACACCGCGTTGTTTTATGTAATAGTAGCAATAGTTGTCGCAAATGTCAAGCGAGACACCACACTTTACTTCATTTTGAAAATAGTAACGCCGCATCCAATGTGAGCACAGTTGGTTCGTCGGGCGGTGGCGCACCGTCGCATAGCGCGCCACAGCCGCAACCCGCGCTCGCGCGCGGTCCTGCCCGCCCGGAGACCGCTGCGAATGACGTCACCTTGTGTTCGTTGTCCGCTAGTGCTGCGCTCACTACTGTTGTTCTCGCGACTGCTCGCGTTATTATTGTTGATGCATTAGGTAAACCGCACATTGTTCGAGCGCTATTAGATGGCGCTTCGCAAAGTAATTTTATTACTCAAGATTGTTGTCAACGTCTTGGTTTCAATGTTAATAAGCGTTCAACCCGCTCAGTGGTGAAGGGTTTTGGAGGTTTACAGTCAGCTGTTCATGGCACCGTTAAAACAAGGTTTGGATCTCGTTTTAATAATAATATTTGGTTTGACATGAATTCGCTCGTTACAGATAAAATAACTGAACAGTTGCCTACCGTCCCGGTTGACACGTCTTTATTAACGAAATTTAAAGACTTGCCTTTAGCAGATGAGACTTACGCTGTTCCTGGAGTCGTCGATATGTTGATCGGCGCTTCGATTCTCCCGCACCTCCAGTTATTACGTAAGGTTCAAGGGGGACCGACGTACCCCGCTCCGCACGCACTGGAAACAGTTCTTGGTTTTGTTATAATTGGTTCCGCACCCGCTTCTATAGATAGTTTTAGTCACTCGACTGCTTCGTTCTGTTGCACCGTCGAGCCGCCACTGGAGTCTACCATCCGCAAGTTTTGGGAAATTGAAGAGGTCAATGTCCCACCTATCCTTAAGCCCTGATGACAAGATGGCTGAGGAGATTTATTGTCGCACGACTACTCGTGATGAGCAGGGTCGTTATGTTGTCGCGCTCCCTTTCAAGGGAGATATTTTTTCGCTCGGTGACTCCCGTGTATCCGCTGAAAAACGCTTTCTTTGTTTAGAACGAAAGATGCAGGCGTCTCCAAAGTTAAAGCAAGCCTATGATGAGGTTGTTAACGAATATTTAATAATATATATTATAATATTTAATAAATAAAGGTTACATCTCACCTGCGCCTGCGGACACTGACGAGACCTAGCCTTCGTACATTATCCCGCACCACGGAGTTATTAGAGAAGATAAGCTTACTACTAAACTCCGCGTAGTTTTGGATGGCAGTGCTAAGCCTAGCACTTCCGTGTCGTATTAATATTAGTAGAATTTTAACTTTTTCGGACTCAACAGTCGCTTTGTGTTGGGCCCACTCTTCGCCCCATCGTTGGGACACATTCGTCGCTAGTAGAGTGGCAAAAATTCAATCTGAATTAGCGCCACAAAATCTCTTTCACGTTGCTGGCACCGACAACCCAGCCGATTGTCTCTCTCGTGGATTGCTTGCTTCGCAAATTTTAGATCACCCGTTATGGTTTGGTGGACCGTCCTGGATTCATGCCGCGTTAGATAAGTGGCCAGTTAGTCAATTCAATCCCACTACGGTTTCCGAACCACCCGAGGAGAAGAAGCACTCGCTTGTTGTATCGGTCCCGCGTGAAGAGTCCCTTATTTTGTTGTTGGCTATTCGCGTCTCGTCTTGGTCGAGACTGTTGCGTTGTGTTGTTTATGTAGGCCGATTTTTGAGAATTTTACTTGAAACCATTTTTGGAAGATGGACTCATTCGAGTAGGTGGTCGTTTGAGAAATTCAAGTTTAGGATTTGAACAAAGGCATCCAGTAGTTCTCCCGCGTAAGGACCACAATTAGATTTTTGTTAGTAGATTATCATCATAAGGTGAATTGTCACGCTGGTCCCGATTTGTTAATGTCTATTTTGAGACAGAAATACTGGATAATTTCCGCTCGTAATTTGATTCGCGCTAGAGTACACAGATGTGTACCTTGTTTTAAACTCCGCCCGCGTTTTATCGCGCCTGAAATGGCCGATCATCGCTTTTGTCGTGTTGTTCAATCCGCAAAACCTTTCGTACACACCGGCACAGACTTTGTTGGGCCTTTCAAAGTCACTATTGCTCGTGGTCGTGGCATTCGCTCCACGAAAGCTTATGTTTGTTTGTTCATTTGTATGACAACTCGCGCGGTTCATATAGAGTTGACTGGTGATTTAAGTACGCTAAAATATTTGCCCGCAATAGATGTTGATGACGATAGAATGCACCTTCTAACTCGTCACGCTCTTTTAGATAGATTAGTCCAATCGTTTTGGAATCGTTGGAGAACCGATTGTTTGCACACGCTGCAGTCGCGTCAAAAATGGAATACTCCATCTAACCCAATTAATGTAGGTACGGTGGTAGTCCTTATGACTGGGAATGCGCCTCCTTTGCATTGGCCTCTAGGAGTAGTAGAGGAAGTTTTTCCCGATTCCCGCGGGATAACTCGTGTTGTACGGGTTAAAACCGCGACCGGATCGTATCTGCGCCCGGTTGTTCGCCTCTGCCCTCTGCCTAGCCAGCAGTAGGCACGAGTTCAAATCTAGGTTTATATTTTAGTTGTTATTTCCCAAACCTAGATTTAGATTAGACTTTAGATTTGTTCCGCATTTTTCGTTTTGAAGGTAACCCTTCAAGCCGGGGGGAATGGTTGCGCCAATAGTAGTAAATTCAAATCGTCTCTCAATTGGTTGACACTGAACACACGCTCCTTATACCCATCTCCCTCCCGCACTACCTTTAAAGTGAGATAGCAATAGTTTCGCCCCGACCAATGGTTGAAATGGCCGCATCTTGACTTCCGTATTGAACTAGAATCAGCAATGGCGGCGGCGCGCGCGACTCTCAGAAATTAATAATGTTTGTTGGATTTTAACCGCTTTCATAGACCTTTACTGATCGGATTGTGCTTCTCGTGTGTCCCTCAAGTGATTTAGTGATGTGGGCAGCAGCTCTTGAGCCAGGAAGAGAAGACCGGTGCACCGGCTCCGACAGCACGTGGCGTCATAAAGGTTAGTGCATCCTCTCCTAATTTCTTGGGTTGCATTCAATGCCTGAACCACCTCCGCGGCAACCCGATCACCTATCTTGTTTGTTGTGTAAAGTGTCATATGAAACATTTAGCTTCACCCCCGCAAAATACAGTCCACTAGCTCACGTGGCGAGAATTGCGCCACCAGTCACCATTATAGATACGTAACATGTTACAATGGTGGCACTCAATTTGACGGCCTCATCAGATGATTTTGTTTAATTCTCCATAAAAATGTTAGACAGCATAGTGTTCATATTGATATGTGCTAGCAGGAATTGATTGCTAAGATGTTTTGACTACTCTGGAGCTTACAACTATTTGAGCTTTGTGATAGCTAATATAAATAGTTCAAAATTAAATGATAAAATGTTTATTAGGCACATTTTATAGGTGTCATTTAATTTCTAAAATTCTATATGTCTAAAATTAAATGTCATTTTTTGTGTCTGTGGGAGTGACAGTGGTTTTGCCATGATATAAAAGTAGTGAAATCGGGGCCCAGGTTGCCGGTCGATGCTGCTGATGACTCCGTGAAAATAGAGCAGTTTTCTGACGAAATGGTTTTTCATGCTTTTAATCTTTGCTGATTGTTAAATTAATCACAGGAGGAAAACCGACCATTCGCCCTTGGTAAGGCAACAATAGCGGCAACTGTCAACCTTTGTTTAATGGCGTTAGAGCGGGATGAAAAACTGAACTCCTATTTATAGGTCTGTCGAGATCTACCTCCTTTTTTTTTACGTGCGCAAAATCCCCACGGATACCTCCCCACCGGAGCCGGTGGGGGAGGTTATGCGATCTACCTCCTAAATCTTAGAGGTTAATAGGGTCGGTAACCAATATTCATCAGGTGGGTGGTGAGCTTGTCTGCCACCTAAGTGGTAAAAAACAATCTGTGATGACTATTTGACTAGTAAAAACTAAGTATATTTCAACAAATGTTTCTATGCGAGGACATCTTCACAGTGATCTACCACGCCACGAATGTAATGAATTTAGATTTTTCTGATTCTATGCTTTGTACCTACTCATCTGTAAAAAAAAAGTGTTTACACAATCTGTAAGTATATATTATATTATATTGTAATTATTAAGATGTTTGTTACAGTGTGTTCATGAGGATATCAGAAGAATTTTGCAAATTCATGCAGAAAAGTTTAACAAACTTATACATAAAGTAACCTTTTCCTATTTTTAAAAGCGTTTAATAAAACTAAAAACTAATTAACCACGAAATTCGTTCTTTAGTTTCCTTAAAAATGAAAACGTTTTTATAGAATTTTTAAATTATGGCTGTATAAGGTAGATGCTTTTTTGTGTTATTTTTGTTGTGTAATAATACAAAACGAGTTAAGTAAACAAGTTTTGTTATAATGGAGCAGGGTTTGGGGATGAACCTTACAGCTTGACCTTGTTCTGCAATGAAAACATGTTACCAAAGTTCTGTCTAAGTATCCGCGGGTCTAAAAAGGCCACTTGCCGAATCGCTTGATGTGCCTTTTTATACCCAGAACAAGTCTCAAAAGAGTAACTTCATGACGTTCCAGTACATCTCAATAGATTCCTGTAAACCGATTAAGAAGTATAAAAAATTGTTAAGGCGGGATTCGAACCCGCGATCTTTCCCTTACAGGGCAAACGCTCTGACCATTAAGCCACAGAATCTTTGCCTGAGACCATCCAAATTCTTCCATAGATACATATATCCGTCTTACGGGCACGGTGAAAGCCATCTACCGATATTCGTACGAACCAATGAAGACGTAAGACGTTTATATGTATTTTTTTTTTTTACATATAGGACACGTCAATTGGACTTCGCCTTGCCTGATGGTAAGCTGAAGGCAAAGTCCCAGAAAAGAGGGTCACCATTACTTACACATACCGTGTGACAATGGTGACACTCAGCTTGACGGCCTCATCATATGCTTTTTCACGCCCCGCTTAAAGGACCCGGGACTATAGGAAGAAGGAAACACGTGAGCTGGAAATGTATGGAAGAATTTGGATGGTTTCAGGCGAAGGTTCTGTGGCTTCATGGTCAGAGTGTTTCCCCTGTAAGGGAAAGATTGCGGATTCGAATCCCGCCTGAACCGGTTCAATTTTTTCTATATCTTGATCAATTTGAATAGTTAACATATTAAATGCTTTAAAATTTCATTCCATAGATTTCTATAAAAATCGTAAGATGCCATTTAAGTGGTATAAAAAAGATGGCCACTCATATGAGCAGACCCACAATAATTCATTTACTAAGCAGATTCCAATTTCGTGTAAATTTCACCGAAAGACAAAAATAATATGCCAATACCATTTCAATAAAGTGGCGTAATATCTACCTGTTGTAGATAGCCAGGCATAAGGCATAACAATATCGAAAACGAATAATATAAAGTTATAACAATTATTTTTTGACAAAAAAAAGAACTGATTTCTAGAAAATAATACACCGAAAAGTTAAGAAACAATTGCAGATATAAATGCGCGTAAAACTTTTATTGAAATCGGCGCCAAGCCATACGGTGAGACTCAGGCATGTAGGGATGTCTTTAACCGCAATCCCACCATATCACCAATGAAATTTGTAAATGTGTGTGAAGTCTTATGCAAGACAGCAAGGCAATTCAAACGGGCAGACATGTGGGGATCTTCACCTATATTCTATCTTGGCGCCGACTTCATGAAAAGTCTTACGCGCAACAAATATAGAATTTTGCAGATCCGTCCACAAATGACGGAGCTGTATGCGTCAATCAATAGCCCACTGCAGTCCACTGCTGGACATAGGCCTCTCCCAATGTGCGGCATTTTTTTCGCTCCTCTGTCTTCGTCATCCAGTCAGTCCCAGCCACCTTTTTCAGGTCGTCCGTCCATTTCGCTAGGGGGCGTCCTACCTTCTGTATACCTTCTCGCGGTCCCCACTTTAGGACTCGTTTACCCCAACAGCCATCAGTCCTTCGACAAACGTATCCAGCCCACTGCCACTTATTCTGTAACCTATGACGGTAACTTTAGTTCTCTGTCGGATGACCTCGTTCCAAATTCTATCCTTCAAAGAAACTCCAAGCATAGCTCTCCATAGCCCGCTGCGGGACTTTTAAGCCATGGACCATCCCCACTGTAAGTGTCATTGTGGCGTCTGTTCATTAGGAGGGTTTTAGCCTACTATTGCCAGACGGGTTGGCAAAGGGTTTTTTCTCGAGTTTTCCTTCTCTCAGGTCGTTCCAACCTCGGTAGTTCCGAGCTATGTGCGTACAAACATAAAAAAATATAATATAAAAGCCTCCTCCTTTTTAGAACTCGGTTAAAAACAAAGCAAAATATTGCGCAAAATCCAGACGGGGACCGTGTGACCGTGGATTTTGATTTACTTTGCTTTCCTTTGCTTCTGCTTTGAAATGGGTGCAAATATTTATATGTATTGCTCGGGACAAAATTATATCTTAGACCTAAAAGTGCTTGAAATAGTCTATTTACGCGCAATAAACGTTTCTTGGGTGTCTTTTTAGTATGATACGGAGTGTTACGGTGGTGAAAGAACTCAAATTCACCAACTACAGATTATTACAAAAGAATCTGCGCGCGCCAGGGCATCGTTTATAACCCCGAGAAAAACCAAAATCAAAATTATTGTCTGTTTATTTTGTGTTTATTACCCCGAGAGAAACCAAAACCATAATTATTTTCTATTTATTACCACAACAAGATGTAAAAGTATTTATACCGGCGGCGTCTCAAATTATTATTAAAATATTTAAATAGCGGGCTTTAAAGTTTTAACAATATTATTTTCCTTCGTCGTTTGAATAATAAATTAAACAAGTTTACAGTTAAGGCCATTATTATTGGCCTGATCAGTGATTTATTACTTTTAAAAATGTTTTATTTATTTTTAATATCTTTTCATAGCTTTAGTCCCGGTTGCATCCATTGGGTACTTATCCATTATGGATGTAACCGGATTTTATTTTTTATTTTATAATAACGTAGTAAATAGTAGTGTCAAAGACAAAAGTGTGCCCTTGGACCAACCAGTAGAACTCGGCGATTGGACCACATTCAACAAACGAAACTATTTTAAAACCAAAAATTGTCAGGGTTAATCGAGAACGGAGGAAATCGCGACTGACCTGAAGAAAAAGAGAATATAAGTATTGTATTACTTACAATGAAACGCTAAAATATAAATGTTATTAGGATATATCCAAATTCAAGGTAGGGATGCGACCAGGTTTAACTCAAAGTTGATGATGATGGATCTACCGTACTGTAAGTTCAAGGCGGGTGAAATCACGGGGAAAGTTAGTTATTCATTAATCGCACGTACGATCTTCGCACTTGACATTTAATTTTTTTTTTGAAAGCTTTCACATTTATTGGCACTAGCGGCTTGTCCCGGCTTCGTACGAGAAATGGGCAAAAGGCATATAAAAGCACAGTTAGTCAGTTTTCTACCAGAGAATAAATGCTGTCGAAATCGCTGAGCTGTTTCAGAGGTTTGCTGAGTGAAACTTTAGGAAAAGATGGTTTGTGCTCAGATGAATTGTTTGATATGATGCCCACAGCTACATTCTATCATCGCACCTCTGACTATAGGCAGGGAAATCATCCTCTCACATTGCGACCTGTGACGGTGCGCACTGTGCCGTATGAAAGAAATTTCATCCCATGCACACTCAAGCTGTGGAATGACCTCCCTGCTGCGGTTTTCCTAAGCACCTACAATATGAGGTTCTTCAAGAAGGGCATCAGAAGGTTTCTTCATGGCCGGCAGCGCGAGTGTAATACCCCTGGTGTTGCATACGTCCATAGGCCATGGTAGCCACTTTCCATCAGGTGGGCCGTGTACTATATAAATACCTAAGTGGTATATAAAAAAAATGTGTTTTTGGTGAAAGGGTCGTCATCCTCAGAGCTTGGGTTTTGAGACTAACTTCGGAACAGTCGGTTACGATATTTTACGTGCAACAACTGCCATTGGACCTCTCAACCCACTGCTGACGCTTTCATGCTGAGGTGGCAGACATTCTTTTCGGTTATTTTAGACTAAAAGATTTAATTTAAATGTTGTTTTTATTATATATGTTAGGTAATTAGAATGTTTATCATAATTTCTTATCTTATGTTACATTTTTAGTCATTTCGGGGTCACCAATATTGCGGAATGAATTATAGAGATGGACAGTTGTGTCTAACCTTTATTGGTAAACCTAATGGTTCTTCGTATATATTATTTCTAGGTAATTACAATTATTTAGAGAGGGACTGGCGCCTGTATCTGTGTTTTCTGCTGACGCTCTATTTTGTTATGGCAGCGGACGTGATTTTTTATTTGTGTTGATACGAGTATTTTTTTACGTCCTTATAGAAATCACGCCACCTACCATACATCTGGTTCCGTACCACGAAAGGAAAAGCTGAATCCTTACAGGATCACTGCGTTATCCTTCTGTCTGTCATGACCATTTCTCAGGCACGCATCGAGGTATCAAGCTGAAATTCATATAGTTTCAGTATATTATAGACCTGAGTATGTGGACTCAGGTCTATAACATCCTATAAATGTACAAAAATCAATTTTCTAAATCAAAGCAATCAAAATGTATTGCGGTTTATGCAACTTTAGTTATGGAACCCTTGGTGCGCGAGTCCGACTCGCACTTGACCGGCTTTTTTTATACAACTTAGGAGGCAGACAGGCACACGGCCCGCCTGATGGAAAGGGGTTACCGTGACCTATGGGTGTGTACCAGGTGAGTCACAATCATGCCGCCGACCATAAAAAGGACAGAGAGTTTCTGCGCCGTCAGTTATTTTAATATAACAAACAGACACTTCAATTTTATTTGTTTGTATAGACGAAAGGTGAGTCGTAAATGCGTTGGAACAACATTGAGACCGCGTTTAGCACTTGGTCGTGAATAAGGAGTGCCGTTCTTTAGAAAGTCACGAGCAGTCTCGATTTTTGCACAGGATGACTGTGTTGTTCACAGTAACCCGTTTTGTGCATTGTTCGGTTATTATTACGCACTAGAATACAATACATAAATTAGATGCTACTCGTTAAATTCAATTCAATTAGCCTATTGCAGTCCATTGCTGGACATAGGCCGCTCCCCATGTTGGAAAGCTTTGGCCTACTGTTTCCACGCTGGCCAGATGCGTTGGTACAGACTTCGAGTTTGCCCTCTCTTGCAATAATATTGTCTGCGTATTTGTCCGTTAGTTGCCTCTTATGACATACTTCAAATGAGATGGGATGGTGATATATATATATTTAAACTTTCGCGGTGTGAATTCATAATTATACTAGGTATCGGGACTTCTCGCGAATTATATCTTGGAACTTACTATTTCTGCCGACGTTTTGGATGCGTTGCAGCACCCGTGTTCACGACTTGACTAGTCTTCGAGCGTCGAGATGTATGCGGGGAACATTTTTTGAGCTACTAAACCAAAAACCAAAAAGCACAGTGCCGTTAAAAACTGACATGTGAGTGTGGTGTGTCGCCAGCCTAACCGTTCATAATAAGTGTAATGGTGGGTAGGCGCTCAAAACATGTTCCACGCATACATCTTGACGCTCGAAGACTAGTCAAGTCGTTACCACGGGTGCTGCAACGCATCCGAAACGTCGGCAGAAATAGTAAGTTCCAAGATATAATTCGCGAGAAGTCCCGATACCTAGTATAATTATGGATATATATATTCTTTCTACGTTACCATACTAATGACGAACTTGTTAAAATAGCAGATCAAAAGCAGCAGTTATATTCTCAACAATAATATAAATAATAACCAAGGCATAATCAAGTAGCCAGGATTATCCATCAGCGACTTGATCTGAAATAAAAACTTGTGGAAGTTGAAGTGCCGTACTATAGGTATGTTTCTGAGCCAGTTCTCCAATAGTCATATCACATTGTACTCGGATGGATCTATCATCACTGATAGGACTGGTGTAGCCAACAAGCCTGAAATTGTGTTGATAGACCGATTCGAACGCCGAGCATTGATCGCTGATATCACCATTCCTCATGACGAGAATCTTGTGAAAGCTGAGAAAGATAAACAGGTTAAGTACTTGGACTTGGCCCACGAGATTGTCGAAATGTGGAATATTGACTCAGTAATCATTCTACCGATAGTCGTGTCAGTTAACGGACTTATAGCAAAGAGCCTCGATCAATACCTGAAGAGGCTCGGGTTAGACGGTTGGGTCAAGGGCCAGATGCAGAAGGCTGTACTTCTTGATACGGTGCGCATCGTGAGGAAATTCCTTTCTCTGGAGCCCTAACCACCGGTAATTTGGTCTCTGTACCCGAGCACTTTTTTATATGTTTATAAATAGATCTTTTATTTATATGTATTTTAAAAACGTACGTTTAAAACTAAAATCCGACTACTGTAAAATCAAGCTCTAAAAATTATTAAACAAGAAAATATCAAGGAGGAGGTCGTATGCCACTACTCCCTACGGTGGAACGAATGTATTCTTTCGTTAGACTTCAGTATCAGAATAAATAGATCGATATAATTACTCCTAGAAGAAAAAACTTTTTCTTAGTTCACCGCCACTACTCCAGTTCCTCCGTGATCATGGTGCTTGCAACAGCGCCGAAATATCGGAAGCTCAAAATAGTGAAACATGGTAAATATCCCGTTTATTCTGATACTGATGTCAGTGACCATGATAGTTTAAATACCTATATTCTTTCGTTAGAGTCTCACGCTAGACTCATTGAGTTACGAGTATTTTAAATTTTATAGTAACAGAAAATTTATAAATAATTACGTCAAATAGTGTTGTACAGAAGTCATTGGCACAAAATGGTTAGTTAAATATATTATAATTGAATATTTTTAAGCAAGGGAATTAAATATTGACCTCTCTCTCTCTCTCTCTCTCTCTCTCTCTCTTTCTCCCTCTAAACTTAAGAGCTGTGCTCTTGTCGGTGGAGTAATCGCCACTCTTCTCTCTCCTCCGCCAATCCTTTGACCTTCCGATAAGACGCGACTTGTATCTTTTCTTTTATCTGTGCTATAAACGTTCCTTTTGGTCTACCTCTTCTCCTCTTTCCTTCTACCTTCCCTTCTATAATATTTAAAAAAAAACCATGTCTTATCAGGTGACCAATCATATTTCCCCATTGGTTCTCTATTATTTCCAATAATTCCAGTTTCCAATAAATAAAAAGTAAAGGAAAATAACTGACTAAACAAATAATACTGATTCAAATAAAATATTAATTATTATTATTATAATTTAGAAATATAAGAACGGAAGTCGACATGCAATAGCATTCAGATTCAGGGCATTCTAGGTTCTAATAAAAGTTAATGAATTTCCGACCTCAAAATTAAATAAAGCGTTAAAAAATTTAAACACTAAAGTGACATAACTAATTTCATGCACCCAACCACTTTAGTGCCACAAAGAAGAAGAAAAAAGTTTTAACACATTGTATTTGAACAAAAAAAACAACGCAAATTGTAATTGAAACGCACTAAATAATAACATTTTGACAAAACCACATATACTCGTATCATGTTAGCACAAAATATAAGGATAGGTAATTGAAAAACATCCTATTCTTAAAAAATCTAGACAAAGAATCAATCTGTGCCACAGATCAGAATTTAATACTTGTCTAATTTTAATTGTGAAAATTGCCGAGTGATTTCCGGCAGAGTAAAATTAGGGCCACCCCATCTCTTCCCATGCGGTGTCGTACATGGCGAATAACGGATAGGGCTGTTTTACATCAGACAGATATATACAGTCCAGACTCAGCACCAGATACATGGCTCGAGTCAACAATAGTGCCCGGAATACGGCAATAGTCTCACCCCCTATTACGTGGGACCGAATACAATTATTGATGAAAAAATGTGGATGTTAATCCACCTCTGCCTAACCCTCCAGGGATAAAGGCGTGATTATATGGATGTATGTATGAAAATGGGGTTTATTAAATATAATTACGAGCTACCTGTTATTTTTTAATCTGAAAAGTATTATTGTACTTTTATTAAATTATGTAGGTACCTAGATATAATTTAGATTGCATATTTCAAACAAACGAACAAAATTGTCGGTATTAGTTTGTCCATGTGAAAAGTAATTAGTTTTGATAAATCTAAATAATACTAACTAATACTTTAAGCTTTAAGCATGAAAATACGTAGATTGGTGTTTACTTTACAAAAAGTAAAAGATATAATATCAAAATCCACAGTCATAATGGTATATCATGCCTATGTCTACTCGATTATCAGGTAAGGTATTACAGTCTGGGGTAACTCTTCAGAAATCTCACGGGTCTTTATAGCGCAAAACAGGTGCAGAACTATATTTGGTATTGCTTGGACAGACTCTTATTCACCTGCGTTCAAAGCCAATAAAGTTTTAACTGTACCATATATTTATATACATATGAAAGTGCCATATTTGTAAAAAATAATCAATCACTGTTCAATAAAAAGGACAACTTCAATAAAAGGAAGGTACTCACATGCCACTTGAGAAGCCGTTACCTAGGTTAGAAATATTTATACGTAGTTGTGTTTATATAGCTCCACTAGTTTACAACTCATTGCCAGGGTCGATTATAGACCTACCTCATAAAAAAATTATGTTGCATTACATAAATGGTCGGTGGACGAGACCTTATATACAAGGGAAGACTTTTTCAAGAAATATGCATGTCATTCGTACTACTGCAGAAATGCGTTGTAATGGCTGCGCTATTATTGTGACTGCAATATTTTTAGTTGCTAAGTAGATATTGTTTTGTATACCTAATAATCTGTGTTTGCATGGCAACTTTATGGCGAAATGTGCTTGATGGCTATATTTTTATTTTCATCTTTTGTTGTACCACGTTACAAGCAAATATATAAATAAATAAATATTCCACGACATTCTACACAACGCTATCTAGACCCATAGTAAGCACAGCTTAACTAGCTTGTGTTATGGGATCTAAAATGCGGATAAACATACTTAGATACTTTTTTTTTGTAAATACATACATATCATATATAGGAACACCCAGACCAATGCAAATATACATGTTCAAGCATACAAATATTTGCACTGAGCAGGAATCGAACCCGCACCCCCTGCATAGCAGTCGAATGCTCTACCGCTACGCCACGTATGTCGTCAAATAAATGAAATAAATGAAAATGAATGAATACTTAGGAGATAGGAGGTGGGACACGACGGTATTTCCGTCCAATTGAGCAGTCCGACTGGGGAAGTACCTCCACCCTACAGAATACCGCGGCCATAATAACCTTGTGTTGTGTTCCCGGCGGTGAGTAGGGTAGCCAGAGCTCACTGGAGAGTTTTTGTGCTGTCAGTGGAAAGGCCAAAAGCTTGTCGTGCTTTGTCTTTTACACTGACGCACACTCTCAATGCTTGCAGGGTTGGCAGCGCGAGTGTGACTCTCTTGATTTTGGACGCGTTCATAGGCCACGGTGACCACTTTCCATCAGGTGGGCCGTGTGCATGTCTGCCACCTAAGAGGTATATAAAAAATACTTATGCATCGTTCGTTGTACATGCGACTAGCTCTTATTATGTACTCACTTCACCATTGAAACTCATATAGGTACTTATACCTATATGAGTTTCAATGGTGAGTGAATTAGATAAAGCGAAATACAAGTCATCTCACACAAGTTCCGAACCATCGACGCGCCATACTATTTTCTTCGAATCATATTATATTATCTGTGATAACAGTCAGACGTCTGGCGCCACCTTTCGAGATCATTCAACTTATTCCAAATATGAAAATAAAATCTATGTTGCTAGTATGCTAATTAATTTTTATTAATATTAAATTATAATAATAAGTTTGTTGATCCCGAGAGCGTAAATAGATCTGTATAACCATCTTCAAGGTATCGGTTTCGGGCGCCAAGACATGAATGTGATTACGATAATGCAAGGAATAAATTTAAACTTGTTGTATAATCTGGATTTTAAATAATACTAGCTAGTATTTAGAGATAATCTCAGAGAGTAATTCAAGGTATAACTCCGACCCCCTTTGCCGAAGGCGGCTATCATTCACACTGAGATTAGAATTATTATGTCAATTATGTTCTTGGGTTTCTGTGTGTCGAATTCAGGTTCGATCCTTTTAATAAACAAATTCATTCATTGTCTGTAAATTAAATAAGTACCTTGATAAGGACATAATATCGACAGCCTCTGTGGCGTGGCGGTAGTGAACGAGGCCGCTAAGCAGGAGGCGCTGGTTCGATTCCCGCTTAGTGTATGTGGGTATTTGCATTGGTGTGGTCGTGATTCGGAGAGCTCGCTAAACTGTCGCTTCCAGTTGTCATACGAACATCTATAGCAGTCGTTACGGGTAGTAACCCTAAAACAAATCTAACGACTGGTCTAGCCGCAATACTTCGATATCGCCGTTGAGATGTAGAGGTCAGATGGCAGTCGCTTAACGGAAAATATTGAAGTTCAGCCAAATCCACGGTTAGACTGGTAAAGCGGACCCCAGACATTGAGGTGAAAGGTTCGGATGCAACTGGGATTAACGCTAGTACGAGTATTATGAAAAAGAAGAATATAATAAAAGTTTAATTGGTACTTAGTTCAAAAAAAAATTTTTTTTATATACCACTTAGGTGGCAGACATGCGCACGGCCCACCTGATGAAAAGTGGTTACCGTGGCCTATGGACGTGTGTAACACCAGAGAAGCCACACTCGCGCTGCCGACCCTGTAAGCACAGAGTCTCTGTGCCGTCAGTGTGGAGGACAAAGCAGGACAAGCCTTTTGTCATTCCACTGACAGCACAACCTCTCCAATGAGCTCTGGCTACCCTACTCACCGTTGGGAACACAACATGAAGTTATTATAACCACGGTATTCTGTAGGGCTTATACATATATAGTATACTTTCCCCAGTCGGACTGCTCAATTGGGCGGAAATACCGCCGTGTCCTATCTCCTGTAAAATAGTGCATCTAGAAACTAAGTTGCACCAAATTTACGCCAAGGAAGCGGTGGAAGCCCCTTTGTACCAAACCTCTATCTATATTTGCAATATAAATAAATAAATCAGAACATGCAATACAAACTTTATAGGTGCACTGCAATATACAAAGTACAAAACGACATTTTTCGACTGCGAATATCGCTGGATTTTTTCTTACATTCTTCTTTATTTTTAATGGTTTATCTAAATTACTGAAACTCGAATATTACTATCAAAAATTTATATGAATATTGATAAACCACAGGTTCATGGACTTACTAAAGAACGTCCTTCTGCATGACTGCGAAGCATGACCGCTGCTTTAGCACCATAAGTCGCAGCTGCGTGTCACGGGGATTACAATAGTGCGGTACTCAGGTCGGGTGGAAAATGGTACGTAGTCATTTAACTCAGCGGAAAATGGTACATAGTCACGCGTAACTTAATGGTAGCTCAGTTGATCAGAATATTCATTCTAGAAAGGTCTAGAAGGGTTGGTCAGGTTTGACTTTTCTGATCTAGATATGTAGGCAAGTCGTTGAACAGTATTCATATAATTATGTGTGAGAGAAAATGGTTCACTGACATAGATCCCAAACCCATTAAAGCATATATTTCGTTTGTTCGTCTAAAATTTGGTTTGCTATTTCAAATATTATAACAATACACAATGCTCCCAGAGTCTAGTATTCAGGACAACCTACTAAGTAGGTTCCTTTTGAGCCATTGTCTTAAAAGGTTCAAATACTTCAAATGCCATAATTAAAATTTCCTCTTATTAAATAGATTCTGAGGCATTTCTGAGGTATTTCAATAATAATTTATTAAAACTTTTATTTATTATGTTTTGAGAACAAACTGTGACGTAACGTCATTAGCACTAACTTATTTGTATTTTTATTTATATTATTACTTATCTTTATTTATATTGTTATTTTACTCATTTAAATAAAAATATAATCACAATAAACCCAGTTTTTCTTTCGACATTCAAAAGAAAAAAAAATATTTTATTGTTCCTTATTTTTAATATTCTTGTTTTTAAATTTAAATTATGTTTTATTAATAAATAATTTAACTAAATTAATAGTTAAATTTATAATTTAAAATAATATTATAATTTAATTATTAAAATATGGTCACCATTGGGTAGTGTCGACGGCTGTATACCACAATCATCGACTCAGGAATTGACCGCAAAGAGATTTACTAGCATATTGGATTTCTCTTGCGGTCTATGGGCCAGGGATCCATCAGGGTAGCGCAGCGGTGGCTGCGAAAGCTGACAGAAGTTGGCCTGCACGGCTTTGGCCCGTCGCCAGTATCCACGGCTGCCCGTGGTATGTGCCACTAGCTCTTGACCAAGCCATGCAATGCGCAGGGCATACGCTCTGACGTAAACCCTCTTGCAGACCTTAGACATGTTTCATTTTTTGAGATTTGACAGCTTTCTAGATTCTTTTTATAACGTTAGGTTTTGCTATTGTCGCGCCATCTTGCAAATTGTAGAGTGATTGCATGGTTGCCCATGTAATTAGTATTTACTAGCAGTGCAGGTATTCATGGCGCGACAGGCGGAAGTGATCATTGGCTGGATAATAACGATGACGTCACGCCTAGCTGTTGACTAGCTATTCATTAACATAGCTACCTGTATCTACAATTACTTATAGAATAAATTAGCTGTCACCCATGGTGTTGTCGCGTGAAATAGTCCGTTCCCGCGACCCATAGTAATGTATTCCCGGGAAAAAAGTGACCTATGTGTTGCTACTAAATTGTATGCCCATACCAAAATTCATCCAAATCAATCAATGCTCCTCTTTTTTTGACTTTCACGTTCACTAAAGTTCATGTCCATCCATAAATTATAAATAAATAAATAAGCCAATAATATTACATTATTATTAATAATGGTAGCCTAGTGGTATGGGTAATGAACTGCTGACACGAGGTCTCGGGTTCAATCCCAGATTTTACCACGGAAGCATCGAAAAGTCAAGTGCCAACACACCAATGACTTTTCGATGCTTTCCGAAGTTATGTGTGTATTTATCACAGGTTTATAAGTGCCCGGTTAACGGCAATAGGCTCGCCACCTATTACATTGGGACCTAAACATAAACTGGCGAAATGTGGGTGCTAGCACCTCTGCCTACCCCTTCGGGGATATAGGCGTGAGTTTATGTTATTTTATGCTAATGTTACATTCAGTTCAAAAGTGACTAAATATAGGTATTTAAAATATCATGGTCACTCACATCAGTATCCAAATAATCGGGATATTTACCACGTTGTATTGTCGGGTTCGAGTTTGGAGTGAGAGTGAAACCAGTAGTAGTGCACATACGCGTAGTAAAAGAACTCGAAAGAGGGTAGATCGATATATTTACTCCTATAAAACTTTTTCCTCTGTTCACCATGATCACGGAGGTATTGGCACCTCCGTGATCATGGTGCTTGCAACAGCGCCGAAATATCGGCAACTCGAAACAATGCAACAAGGTAAATATCCCGATTATTTGGATAGTGATGTGACTAAATAAGTTGACAATCCGTTTGGTTTTCCTTTTTTAAATCAACAGCTTGTCCTTCGACAAAGGCCTCCTTAGTCTTCCATCTGTCTCTATCTTTCGCTATCCTCATCCACTCTGGACCGGCAACTCTTTTAATGTCATCTTCCCACCGTTTCATCCATCTATCCATACATTTATCCAAGTCCGCGTCAGAGTCTATTTAATCTATCAAAAGGTATATCAACTTGCAAGTAACGTGACTCAGGCCTCGGAGATCATAGGTACGGCCTATAAACCTAAAAAAAAAACGAAACCGTTTAAACGTAATAAGAAAATAAGTTACATAAAAAACCAACCATTACATTCTTTAATAGCTGATTGGTTCCGTTTAAAATAGATACACGTCTAAAAATACGTAACAGTAATTATCGACAGGTTATAACATAGTAATAATCATCGTGAATTCGTGATCAATGATATTGTGATCAATAAATCCATAGATGTTAATATTACATATATAGCTGCGTGGTTTCCCATGCGGTGTTTAACATCAGACAGATATTCACAGGCCAGACTCCGTCTCAGATGTCAGTCAATAATAGTTCACGGAAAACATAGACTCACCCCCTATTATGTGGGACAGAGTACAATGATTGGTGAAATGTGAGTGTTAATTCACCTCGGCCTAACCTTCCGGGAATAAAGGCGTGATTATATGTAAGTATATATAAAATTTTAATACTTTGATATAGATCGGATATATGTGTGATTTTATATGTATGTATTAATAATAATTAATTATAGGTCACAGAATAAGCAAGCTGAAGTGGCAGTGGGCTGGCCACGTTTGTCGAAGGACCGATGGCCATTGGAGCAAACGAGTCCTAGAGTGGAAACCGCGAGAAGGTAAACGCTAGGTAGGACGCTCCCTAGCCAGATGGACGGACGACCTGAAAAAGGTGGCTGGGACAGACTGGATGCGGAAGGCAGAAGATCGCAAAAAATGGCGCACATTGGGAGAGGCCTATGTCCAGCAGTGCACTGCAGTGGGCTAATTGATTGATTGATTAATAATACAAAGCTGGAAAGTTTAAATTTGATTAAACTCGCTAATTTCTGGAACCGCTGGTCGTGAATTGAAAAAAATATGCTTTATGTTGAATAGTTCGTTTATTGAGGAAGGTAAAGAAAGAAAGAAAGAAAATATTTTATTCAGGCCCCACACAGCGGGCACCCTACCAAATACAAACAGGTAGGCAGTACAATAGAATAACAAATCAAAAACAGTAGGCACATTAAAATTAGACTACGGGTGCAACACTCCACACTATGCGAACCCAAATAGGGCCCCATCTCAGCATTGAATGCTGCGCACACTCTTCGTTGGGTATGCACAGCGCTGGTTTTCAGATGGGGCCGAAGGTAATAGGTTATATATTATCTCTCTACTGCTTAAGGGAGCAAAACAGTAATCATAAGTGTCAGCAAATCCGGCAGATTTCCGTACGTTATTTGAAAACAAAAAAATTCGAGCATACCTACAGGGTTTCGATGTTTTGAAGTATGCCACGGGCGATGCCAGAGTGGGTCGGGTAGTGAAAATGTGCGTTGTTATGATGTATAGAAGAGCATTGACCGTAACTTCAAGTGTTATTTATTTTAATTGAAGTACATTACTGTTCATGTCATTATACCGTTTAAAAAGTAACTTGGTACGGGTGAAAGAGTGTCAAGAGCTAAAAGACCGTGTCAAGTTTGTGGAGACCTACAACTAAATATGTAAGAATCAACTTACAGATTTTTTTATTGATAAGTAAATATAACCCGTTTACTCCAAGATTGCAGGGTCCATATAAGAGTTGCCGAGGATAATGGTTTGGATACATAATACGTAATAGTATCTCAAAAATATGAAAATATAAGCTTCAGTAATAAAAATTATGTTTCGATGCTTTTCAAAATTTGCAATGCAATTATTTTCACCAACATTTATCAAAATTTTTACGCTTCTCAATTTGAATAGCATTTTGACAATTATGATTTTCGGTCCCATGAAATAGGGAGAGACCCATTGTCGTCAAATCGGTACTTTATCAGGGGCTGTTTGTTTACTGACGGATGTAGAACAGTATTCTTTAGTCGCTTACTACGATACCCAAGCAAAGAGTTCGGGTGTCCTTATTCTGTTCCACCGAGAACCAACACGGCGTCTACAAAGGCAAAAACAAAGGAGTGTTATGATTTTTTGAAATCTAATAACGTGTTGCAATCTAGTTTGGAGCCCATAAAGTCGAAATTAACTAACCAAACATTATATAATCAAGTTGACAAAGCACTGATCCGACTTTCTATCGAACCTTGTGTCCAGCTTCTATACCTATTGTGACGCAAGATTACACTTTCATTCGATGAAAAATTTGCTATTATCCAACGGTCCCATGTAACCAAAGGCCTTTGGTTTAATTACGCAATTACATGGAAATTAAGATTATACATATATAGAATTAATTTGCATTTTAAAATGTTTGGCAAGGCTGATGGTGGCATACGTCACAGCCTTATCACAGCAATAAGATATTAACGTAGTAGCACAAAATAAATAATAGTACCTACTGTAAAAAATACTACCAAACAAACACGTTTGGTAGTATTTTTATACCACTTAGGTGGCAGACAAGCACACGACCCACCTGTTGGAAAGTAGTAGGCAAAAGGGGGAGGACTAATTCGTAGAATATCACTTAAGAGAGGCGAAGACTGTAATCACCAATATATACGTGTATCATACGACGTTTTTAAACTCATTTGCGAAGAAAATAATACTAAAATAGATATTTACTCTTGTAATTTTCAAGTAGTAAACTTTCCATAACGTTAAGGGCTTCATATCTCATATCGGGCGGTGAACAGCATAAATCATTTTCTTCATAACTAGTACTTGCACACAATTCAATTAATAATTAAGTAAAATTTCAACAGTGAAAACGAGTTAAGAATTATTTTCGCAGTAGCGGGAAAAAATTATTAGTTTTACTATGCGCGCCCATCTAGCATAAACCATAGACTACAAGAATGTGGTACTTTTTTTCAGAACGTAGAAAATGGGGAATTTTAAGTTTTTCATGTGAAAACATAAGTTATAATATATGATTGAAAGTTTTTTTTATTAAACTGGTTTAATAAACAAACATATTGAAATTATCTATTTACATACTAAGTTGCATGAAATGAGCTATTAATTTATTTGTATTTATTTTGAACACGATATCTTTTGTATCGGAACTTTTTTAAGATAGCAACTCAACTCAATAAAATTAAAAAATAAAAGCTATAGGTAACTTACTTCTGAAATTATAGCAAGGGAAAAGTGACAATTTGATCATAGGCGCCATTATGTGCCTAACTGGTTGCCACTTTATGAGTGTGTTGAAAAATAAATTATTTAACGGAGCTTACTAAATTCTCCTTTAAAATCGGTTCTTGTTTTATCGTTTTTATTTATTTTAAATTATCCATCCAACCTATAATAGTAAATGATTTCCTATGAAATATTATGACGTCACTATTAATTATTTCATACAAGTTTCCTTGTAACGTACCGTTTTAACGTTCAGTAAACCGTAACTAATGTGATTAGTCAGTCAAATACCTACCCAATTTTCAAGAGACCCGTGTAGATGGGGACAGTTCCGCGCTTGCAAGATAATTGGCCCTCTTTGGCGTTTGGGAGATTGAGTGTGGCTATTTGGTGTTGGACACGTCCATAAGCCACTTTTCATCAGGTGGCCGTGTGATTGTCTGCCACCTAAGTGGTATAAAAAAGATTAAACAAGACTGACAGTTGAATATATTTTTGTTTGGAAAACTGCACCTTCAGGTAACGGGCAAAGTTGGTTTGCACCCCAAAGATTTGAGAGGAGTTGATAGGTAATGTTGACTGATGGCGTATGGTTGAACCTATACTAAATTTGACATTAATCTCTAATACAATTAACTTTGTATATTATATTAATTATTTATTTTAGAAACGAAAAAATGGAAAAATTAAATATTATTTCCCCAAATATTGGGAAAAAAGTTGAAGTTTGTATGCACAATTTTAAAACTACCCACATGAAAAATATTGTAATATTCAGAAATATAACTTTATAACCGACAATAGAAACCTTTGATAATGCCGTGAGGCGAAACTGGTCAGATGTAAAATAAAATATAGTGGAAAAGTACAAAGTGTATTCAGTATTTGAAAGGGGTCTCGCTACATCCCAAGCTAGATATAAACACCAAGCCATAAAGGTTGACTTATCTGTTTAGCAGTACTTACTATTAATAGCCAAGTTTCCTGCTCATGAGGAAGTTTGTGAAAAATACAATATAGTGGAAATGCATAAGTTGCATTTTGTCTAGGACACGCCAATTTGACTTCACCTCGCCTGAGACTTTAGTCTCAGGAAAGAGGGTCGCTATTACAGACACTAAGTTTAGTAAAGTTACAATCACTTTATTCAATATTTTGAGAGGGGTCTCGGTACACCCCTAGCTAGTCCTTACTATTACCAATTACCACAATGGTTGGCTTATCTATTAGCAATACTATTAATAGCCAAGTTTCCTACTCACGAGGAAGTTTTATGAATTATGAGTTTACACGCAAAAACTTGTCTTAGATAAGGCTATTACGGAACTGGTCAATGCAACTAGCCGTGTGAGCACAAATACTGTTATTGACTAGGTTCGAGGGCCGTTCAACAAGTTCTCTGTCAGATCTAGATATAGTTACCGCCACATATCTTGATTGATAGGAAAATGAGTCATTGGCGTGCTTATTGATATAATCTATTTATTGGTGACTTTGACTCCTCTGCTTCCGTAATATCCTTAAAAGACGCTTATAAACGTTTACTGCGCACGTCTAGTTAATATTGTGGCGTGATTGGGGTCAAGATATATGCCCGTAACAAAACTACAGTGTTACTATTATACTCAATCATTAATTAATTGATAAATTGGGTCAGTATCAGAATAAACGGGATATTTACCATGTTTCATTATTTTGAGTTTCCGATATTTCGGCGCTGTTGCAAGCACCATGATCACGGAGGAACTGGAGTAGTGGCGGTGAACAAAGAAAAAGTTTTTTCCTAGGAGTAATTATATCGATCTACCCTCTTTCGAGTTCTCTTACTACGCGTATCTGCACTACTATTGGTTTCACTCTCACTACAAACTCGAACCCGATCTCGATCACGTTCACGACATACGATGCTCACTGTTTATTCTCTCGTTTATTCTGATACTGATGTGAGTGACCATGATAGTTTAAATACCGATAAATTGGGTATTTAACAACTATTAAAAAAATATGAAATGTATTGGATATGATAGATACTATACGTAAATATAATAAACCATACAAAATGTATTTCATCAAAAGATTAATTTAAAAAATGTTATTTTTACAAAATAAAATTGAGATATTTTATCTGTATTTCACATGAGGCAGAAAGCAAAAAATCTGTTGACAGTTCGCGTGACGTAACTATAAAAAAATTACTTAGCGTAACGGAAACTTTTGTTGGTTGGTCTTTTCGTAGATATTATTTAATGACGTCATGCGCGTAACAATAATAATAATAATATATCTCTTTATTGTGCGTACACAAAGAATGGATACAGAAAGACAAAATTTGGTAGCGTTTTGTGGCATAACAAATGTCACGTGACCGACCGTTTTTATTTTCGACATTTCTTCATTAAATAAATAAATCAATTTTTAAGCTAATAAAGTAAAAATGTGTTTTCTTTTCATTACAATGTTTTACGGGAAAATGATGAACAACAGGTATTATAACAAATTTCTACATCTTTTAAGATAGGTTTCCGAAATTTGTAAGATATCCAATTGATCAACATTATCAAAGAGCAATTCAGTAACTACTAATTGTTAATACAGCGTCAATGGACTTGGGTTTACGATCAAAAGATTTCGGTTCAAATCCTGACCATTTTTTTATATAGGACACGTCAATTAGACTTCGCCTCGACTGATGGTAAGCTGAAGGCAAAGTCTCAGAAAAGAGGGCCATCATTACTTACATATACCATGTTACAATGTTGACACTCAATTTGTCGGCCTCATCATACGCTTTTTCACGCCGGTCCCGGGACTGTAGGAAGACGAAAACACGTGAGCTGGTAATTAATTTCCGGCCTTAATGGTGCGAAAGAGGAAAGAGTCTCCGAAAGAGTCTGCGGGTGACATCTAAGCCCTGCATGTGTTGTCCTATGTAGGAAAGGGGAGAGTGTGACTATTAGAAGAGCTCATCAGAACATTCACCATGGTACAGACGGTAAAATACTGTCAAGGACGCAACATCTCTACGCATATGCAAAGGCTCTAGACGGCGTTCGTGACCTCAGGATTCCCAATAATGGGGACCGCACGTCGCTCCAACCTGTCGAGAGCATCTAGTAAGTACTTTGCTGAGCCATACCAAGGATCAGCATCCCACTGTTTGAGGTGACCGTAAGTTGACTAAATTTTTGGTCTGGTATCATTTGACTTTCATTCTAAACCGCCTTATTATCTATTAGTAAATACATTTGTACATAGAAGTCATATTATATTTTTTTTAAATCTAGATTATTATATGCAATTATAATGTAATAACTTAAATACCCATTTTAAATATAGGAATAACTTGGGTCACCCCTTCTCTTCCCAGGCCGTGTCGTACACGGCAACTAAGGGATAGGGCTGTTTAACATTAGACAGATATATACAGCCCAGACTCATCCTCAGATGCGTGGCTCGCGTCAAGAATAGTGTCCGGCATAGGGCAATAGGCTCATCCCCTATTACGTGGGACCGAATACAATGATTGGTGAAATGTACCTAGGTGTTAATTCACCTCGTCTTATATGTATGCATGTGTATGTTTAATTTTATTCTTTCTTTAGTTTTATTTTTACTTTTATAGCAAGAGACAAACATGTTTAGCTAGCTGACCCACCCTAGCTTCGCCCGGGGTATATTTTGAAGCTTCATATCCCTTTGAGCCCGTATGTTTTAGTCTTCAAAATATGTATGAAAAATTGCCGGATTTGTTAACATTTATTATCAATGCTCCGCTCCCTTAAGTAGTAGCGTGATGATATATAGCCTAAAACCTTCCTCGATAAATGGACTACCCAACACTGAAAGAATCATTCAAATCGGACCAGTAGTTCCAGAGATTAGCGCGTTCAAACAAACCAACAAACAAACAAACTCTGCAACTTTATAATATTAGTATAGATAATAATTGTTGAAGCTCTCATTTAAGTTGCAAATGAGTGATTTAAAATCTAAATATAATTTTGATTGCCATGAACTAGAATTTCGAAACCGTTTCTTGTGTCTGCTACCTATTTATAAAGTGTAACAAATTGAACTCTTAGAACTTTGTGTGATTACTTGGTATCGGTAAAAAATAAATTCAAAGTAGGTAAAAAAATCTAATTTTGGGTGGATTCTTTTTTTCAACTTTTTAATTATTTTGAATTTGGAACACGTATATTTTTTAAAAACTTCTTTCAATTTCGCGCCATTTCACATATTTTTTCGTGTTCATTATCGAATTATAATAAGGAAGTCAGTTACAAAACTTTTTAAAATTGACATCAATACCCATGCTAACCATCCCACATCGATATCTCCAGCACATGGGTTGCAGTAGTAATCAGCTGATTTTTGGAAGTCAATGACCGTTGGGTATTCCGTAGGTAAGTTTCATAAGCAGACGCGCGCATATCTCGACTCGAGACACATTGAGAGATCCCAAATTCCGAAATGTACATTTGGAGCACATTTTAGGTAAAAGATATATGTCAGATATATCCCGTTAACTCTACACTTTGACAGCGGATGTCAAAAATGTCCTTTTTTACGTGCGCAAAATCACCACTTAATTCGACCGCTGTTGGTTTCCGAGGTGAGGTTCGCAGGCATGTCCCATGCATCGCGGCCGACCCAGGGCCAAATCTATCGATCGATATAAAAAAGCCTTAAATGCTCACATAAAATGACCACTAGACTTAAATACCTACTCACTGGAGAGGATTTGTGCTGTCAGTGGAAAGATCAAAATCTTGTCCTGCTTTGTCTTTTACACTGACGGCATAGAAACTCTGTGCTTACAGGGTTGGCAGCGCGAGTGTGACTCCCTTGGTGTTGTACACGTTCATAGGCCACGGTAACCACTTTCCATCAGGTGGGCCATGTGCTTGTCTGCCACCTAAGTGGTATAAAAAATATACCATTAAAAATACAGCAACGTTATTGCGCAACTGCGAGATAACGTTATGAATGAGAAGAATTATGTATATTCATAACGATATTTTTATCTCATAATATGAGTAGGTACGGTTATCTTAACCTACCTATATTTATTTGATTTTTTTAAAATTTTTTTATACCACTTAGTTGGCAGACAAGCACACGGCCCACCTGATAGGAAGCGGTTACCGTGGCCTATGGACGTATGCAACACCAGGGGTGTCACACTCGCGCTGCCGACCATGAAGAAACCTTCTGATGCCCCTCTTGAAGAACCCCATATTGTAGGCGCTTGGGAAAACCGCAGCAGGGAGGTCATTCCACAGCTTGAGTGTACGTGGGATGAAGTTTCTTCCATACCGCACAGTGCGCTCCGTCTCAGGTCGCAATGTGTGAGGATGAATTCCCTGCCTATGATTAGAATACTGCGGATGGTAGTTGCGTACACACCACAACCGTTCATATTCATACCATAATACAGTCAACATCAGATCTATATTATTTAGACTAAGTTGTAATAATAAATTATGTAAATTGAAGGTATGTAAAAAAAAAATAGACTACTAAAAAAAAAAGAAAAATAATCCCAATACCAAAATTCTGCTGCTCTCAAAGCTATCACAGACCTCAAATAGATATAGCATGCAGAGTGGTCAAAACATCTTAACAATTAAAGACAATTTCCTTCTTCCTACAGTCCCGGGTCCTTTAAGCGGGGCGTAAAAAAGCATATGATGAGGCCGTCAAGCTGAGTGCCACCATTGTAACATTACTTAGTGATAGTAATGGTCACCCTCTTTCCTGAGACTTTGCCTTTAACTTACCATCAGGTGAGGTGAAGTCAAGTTAGTGTGTTCTAGAAAAAAAAGAAGATAATTTTGAACACTCTGCTCGCTTAGATACCATTGAGCGACCTGCTAGCACATATCAATATGAACACTCTGCTATCTTACATTATTATGGAGAATTGATTGCTAAGTTTTGACCACTCTGGATGCTTAAAACTATTTAAGCTTTGTGATAGCTAATATAAAATTAGAATTTTGGTAATTAGATTATTTTGAGTACTTTGCTAGTCAACATAGATCTGATACTGACTTTACCTACGTATTATATTATCTGTGACATTAAGTAGACATTGCCATAATAATGCTATCAAGATTATAAAACGGTTCCATCAGAAGGAATAAATTAAAATAAATTTACAAACAACTTCCTTATCTTTGACACGTAAGTACATTCTAGACGTGTTTAGAAATTTTATAGGCACACTAGCTGACCCGGCAAACGTTCTTACAAAGAAATCGAACGTATGTGTTAAAAATACGGAATGAAAAATGAAAATGTCAAAGTGATACGTCACTTTGTGTGAATAACTTCACACGTGAACGAATGACAACGGTGAATTATTTTGTTAAAATCATATCTAAATATTTAAATAGTGATTAAATATACAATTAGTTTATTGTAGTCCACTGCTGGACATAGGCCTATCCCAATGTGCGCCATTTCTGTCGATCTTTCGCCTTTCGCATCTATTCAGTCCCAGCCACCTTTTTCAGGTAGTCAGTCGATCTGGCTAGGGGGCGTCCTACCTTCCGTTTGTCTTCTCGTTGTTTCCACTCTAGGACTCGTTTGCTCCAACGGCCATCGTTCCTTCGACAGATGGGGCCAACCAGCAATTGAAAAATATTATTTAATACGTACCTATTAGAAACAACTTGATAAAGCTCGTTTCTGTGAGTACCAACATAAGGTAATGTGTGAAAGTGAAGCATTTTGCAAAATACCCGGATTGAAAGGTTGGGATTCATGGCTTGGGTCTCGATTTTGCAAATTGTCAACCACTGTCATATCACGGACTGAAACAAAAGTCCCATTATATTTTAGTGGAATTAAAGTCCAAAATTAAATGAAAGAAAGAAAGAAATCAAATTGTTTTCATTACGGATCACACATGCGTACATATCTAAGTATAATATGTAAGTATAATTAGAAAATTCAAAATAATAGTGGTTGCGCCGATGTAGAATCTGTTTTTTTGACGCGGAAACACACTCCTTCTATACCCATCTCCCCTCCCGCACTGACCATAGTATAGTACTAGATATAGTTTCCGTCCGCCATTTGTGATATATAGACACTCACTCCCTTTTTGAACTAGCCAGCGTAAAGGCGGACCGCGCGCGCGTCTCTCAGAAATGAATAATATTTGTTGCATTTTAACCGCTTCATAGACCTTTACCGATCGGATTGTGCCTATCGTGTGTCCCTCAAGTGATTTAGTGATGTGGACGGCAGCTCCTGAGCAAGGAAGAGAAGATCCGTGTACCGGCTGCGATGAAAACACGTGGTGTCGTGAAGGTTAGTGCATCCTCTCCTAATTTCTCGGGCTGCATTCATTGCCTGGATCACATCCGCGGCAACCCGGTCACCTGTCTTGTTTGTGTGTAAAGCGTCAATGGAACAGTTATCTACATCCCCGCAATACAGTCCACTAGCGCACGTGGCCAATCGCGCCACCATTCTATGGTCCTGATCGAACCGGATTCTTAGCCGTAGTTCGTATTTTGTTATTATTCTAATGGGAATAAGCGCACCGCACCTAAATGCCTGGTTATTTTAGTAGAAAACCCCACATTTAGACATTTAGGATTAGATTTGTTGTCCGTTCGCCGCTGGCTCGCATCGTACCTACCTAGTACATACATAGGTTAGGTATCGTATCAACACTTAGTCGTAGTTCGCAATTTTCGCACCGCGCCTAAATACCTAGTTATTTTAGTAGAAAACCCCGCATCTAGGCATTTAGGCTTAGATCTTAGGTATACTAGACACCCTAGTGCATAGGCACAGTGTAATACCTAACGCATTTGGCTTTGTTTTATTTTTTTCAATTAAGTTGTTCGTTCGCCGCTAGCTCGCATCGTATTTACCTAATACCTACGTGGGTAGATACGTGGTTGTACCTACCTCGCCCGCATCTCATTCCAATTCATACGAAAGTATTTTAATTTGAATAGATATTACGCAATACTTAATCTCTGAAATAATAGTTGAACCTAGACAGCGGTCTGGCTCGCGTAGGTACGATCTGGCTGTTGCTAGGCGCGTTTTGTTCAAGCGTGCATTCACAGTTGTAAATACCTACCTACCTGCAGAGTATCGCTCGCGTCGCGTCGCTGCTCTGTACCGCTAAGATTGAGTCATTTCATATTTGTTGTTTACCGCACTTTAGTTTGAGATTTAATTGTAAACATGTCCCCAAAGGTTGATAAGACCGGTAAGGTTCAATTGAAACTTTTATACGCTAAAAAAGAAATGATTTACTCTCGCGCACAATCGATTTATGATAATGCACTTAAAACCTCTGATTTGGCCATTAGAGATTCGTTCTTGTGTTCTATAGAAAACTTAGATAGTCTACGCGCGGATTTCGAAACCTTAGTACATGACATCAACGTTTTAGAGTTGAATTTGGATCCCGATTACTCAGTGAGTTATCAAGCCTTGTCGTCGTTTGACGATTTGTATTGTCGTATCAAGCGCGTCGCTAGGAGTTTGGAGAAACCGTCTGACCGACCCAACCCCACTCGCGACCGACCTAAGTTGCCACCAATTCAAATACCCGAATTTGATGGTAACATTCGCAATTGGTGTCTATTTATAGATAGTTTTGAGAATACAATAGATAAGAACGATTCGTTGACAGATCACGAAAAATTGCATTATCTCGTTGAAAAATTTACTGGTAAAGCTATAACCGTTTGCGCTGGAATTACGTTTAGTGCCGAGAATTATAATTTAATTTTAAATACTTTGAAAGCTAAGTATGAGGATAAAAGATCGGTAGCTAACGCCTATTTAGATCAGATGTTTGATTTGAAATCTATTACGGCATGTAACGATCAAAACTTAGAGAAATTTCTAGATACTTTCGCGTCAGCTGTTCGCGCCGTAAAGAACCTAAAGATCGATGACCTCTGCGACTTCGTATTTTTGTATATGGGTTTAAAGAAATTAGATTCCGAAACCATTCGTTTGTTTGAGTCGGATCATCGCGGCAATAAAATTCCTAAGTTCGAAGACTTAGAAAGTTTTGTTCGCGAGCATATAAAAGTATTGCAACGCTCTTCATCGAGACATGAAGGCGCGAAGAAGGTTGTTACTTCTGAACGCAAAATAGATGCCTCATCGAGGTCACTGAGGTCAACTCATACTTATGTTAATACCGCACCAGCACATGTACAATCACCTGTTTGCTCTTTGTGTAATACTCATCATTCGCAACTGTACAAGTGTCCGGGTTTCCTAAAATTATCGCCTAGTGATCGTTATAAATTTGTTCGCGCTAATAATTTTTGTTTTAATTGTCTCGGTACTAAACACCGCGTTGTTTTATGTAATAGTAGCAATAGTTGTCGCAAATGTCAAGCGAGACACCATACTTTACTTCATTTTGAAAATAGTAATGCCGCATCCAATGTGAGCACAGTTGGTTCGTCGAGCGGTGACACACGGC
Source organism: Eilema griseolum (assembly GCA_963662185.1). Taxonomy (NCBI): domain Eukaryota; kingdom Metazoa; phylum Arthropoda; class Insecta; order Lepidoptera; family Erebidae; genus Eilema; species Eilema griseolum. Next base: position 17,687,294 of record OY759248.1, on the reverse strand, counting down.
GGCCTGCGCCACAGCCGCAGCCCGCGCTCGCGCGCGCTCCGGCCCGCCCGGTGACCGCTGCGAATGACGTCACCTTGTGTTCGTTGTCCGCTAGTACTGCGCTCACTACTGTTGTCCTCGCGACAGCTCGCGTTGTTATTGTTGATGCATTGGGTAAGCCGCGCATTGTTCGAGCGCTGTTAGATGGCGCTTCGCAAAGTAATTTTATTACTCAAGATTGTTGTCAACGTCTTGGTTTCAATGTTAATAAGCGTTCAACCCGCTCAGTGGTGAAGGGTTTTGGAGGTTTACGGTCAGCTGTTCATGGCACCGTTAAAACAAGGTTTGGATCTCGTTTTAATAATAATATTTGGTTTGACATGGATTCGCTCGTTATAGATAAAAATAACTGAACAGTTGCCTACCGTCCCGGTTGACACGTCTTTATTAACGAAATTTAAAGACTTGCCTTTAGCAGATGAGACTTACGCTGTTCCTGGAGTCGTCGATATATTGATCGGCGCTTCGATTCTCCCGCACCTCCAGTTATCACGTAAGGTTCAAGGGGGACCGACGTACCCCGCTCCGCACGCACTGGAAACAGTTCTGGGTTTTGTTATAATTGGTTCCGCACCCGCTTCTATAGATAGTTTTAGTCACTCGACTGCCTCGTTCTGTTGCACCGTCGAGCCGCCACTGGAGTCTACCATCCGCAAGTTTTGGGAGATTGAAGAGGTCAATGTCCCACCAATCCTAAGCCCTGATGACAAGATGGCTGAGGAGATTTATTGTCGCACGACTACTCGTGATGAGCAGGGTCGTTATGTTGTCGCGCTCCCTTTCAAGGGAGATATTTTTTCGCTCGGTGACTCCCGTGCATCCGCTGAAAGACGCTTTCTTTGTTTAGAACGAAAGATGCAGGCGTCTCCAAAGTTAAAGCAAGCCTATGATGAGGTTGTTAACGAATATTTAGATAAAGGTTACATCTCACCTGCGCCTGCGGACACTGACGAGACCCAGCCTTCGTACGTTATCCCGCACCACGGAGTTATTAGAGAAGATAAGCTTACTACTAAACTCCGCGTAGTTTTAGATGGCAGTGCTAAGACTAGCACTTCCGTGTCGCTTAATGACATTTTGTATTGTGGTCAAAATCTTCAAGGTAATTTATTTGACATAATTGTAAATTTTCGCTTATTCGCTGTTGGACTCTCTGCAGATATTCGACAAATGTTTTTGTGCCTTGAAGTGCGCAAACCCGATCGTAGGTTTCAACGATTTTTGTATAGATTTTCACCGCAAGAACCTTTAATGGTTTACGAGTTTAATCGTGTTTGCTTCGGGCTTAAATCTAGCCCTTTTCACGCACTTCGCACCGTCAAGCAGTTGGCCGCTGACGAGGGCGATGCATTTCCGAAAGCGAGAGCCACCATTGAGACTGGCTTATACATGGACGACTTCGTGTATAGTGTAGATAGCGAGGCCGAGGCTGTCGAGACGGCCGCTCAAGTTATAAGTCTCATGAAGGCTGGTCAATTTGATCTCGTGAAATGGACGAGCAACTCGCAAACTGCGTTAGAGTCGATTCCACCGTCGCACCGATTGTCTTCGGTTAAGGAATTCGATGAAAGTGATACGCACAAGGTGCTTGGTTTAAGCTGGTCGCCCGCATCTGATACGTTTAGTTTGAAAAGTAGTTCGACCCCGCAAACTTGTACTAAACGCATTATCCTGTCGTGTGTGGCACGGATATGGGACGTAATGGGATTCGTAGCTCCTGTCGTTTTGTACGCCAAACTACTTATAAAAGAGCTTTGGCTTTCCAATTGTGATTGGGACGACACCGCGCCCGACAACATTGCTAAGTTGTGGGCTCGCTTTAGAAAAGAACTTTCTGTGCTTGACCAAATACAAATTCCGCGTCATGTAGGTATATCGCAACATAGTGTTGTTACGGTAGTAGGCTTCGCGGACGCTAGTGAGAGGGCGTATGGAGGAGTAGTCTATTTTCATGTCTCGAATGTAGGTAAGGTTTCAATTAGCCTTATAAGCGCGAAATCAAAGGTCTCTCCCCGTAAGGTCGTCTCTCTGGCACGCCTCGAGCTATGCGCTTTACTATTGTTAGTTAGATTGATCACCTCTATCGCCAATGCTTGTAGTAGTCGCATTAATATTAGTAGAATCTTAGCTTTTTCGGACTCAACAGTCGCTTTGTGTTGGGCCCACTCTTCGCCCCATCGTTGGGACACATTCGTCGCTAATAGAGTGGCAAAAATTCAATCGGAATTAGCGCCACAAAATCTCTTTCACGTTGCTGGCACCGACAACCCAGCCGATTGTCTCTCTCGTGGATTGCTTCCTTCGCAAATTTTGGATCACCCGTTGTGGTTTAGTGGACCGCCCTGGATTCATGCCGCGTTGGATAAGTGGCCAGTTAGTCAATTCAATCCCACTACGGTTTCCGAACCACCCGAGGAAAAGAAGCACTCGCTTGTTGTATCGGTCCCGCGTGAAGAGTCCCTTATTTTGTCGTTGGCTAATCGCGTCTCGTCTTGGTCGAGACTGTTGCGTTGTGTTGTTTATGTAGGCCGATTTTTGAGAATTTTATCTACGCGCGGTCATATAACCGCCGCTGATTTAGATAAAGCTGAATTGGTCATACTTCGCGAGTTGCAGAAATGTTATTTTGCTTCTGAATTTAAAAATTTAGAATTTAACAAACCTTGTAGTCGTTCTTTCCGACACTTGAAACCATTTTTGGAAGATGGACTCATTCGAGTAGGTGGTCGTTTGAGAAATTCAGGTTTAGGATTTGAACAAAGGCACCCAGTAGTTCTCCCGCGTAAGGACCACGTATTAGATTTGTTAGTAGATTATCATCATAAGGTGAATTGTCACGCTGGTCCCGATTTGTTAATGTCTATTTTGAGACAGAAATACTGGATAATTTCCGCTCGTAATTTGATTCGCGCTAGAGTACACAGATGTGTACCTTGTTTTAAACTCCGCCCGCGTTTTATCGCGCCTGAAATGGCCGATCATCGCTCTTGTCGTGTTGTTCAATCCGCAAAACCTTTCGTACACACCGGCACAGACTTTGCTGGGCCTTTCAAGGTCACCATTGCTCGTGGTCGTGGCATTCGCTCCACGAAAGCTTATGTTTGTTTGTTCATTTGTATGACAACTCGCGCGGTTCATATAGAGTTGACCGGTGATTTAAGTACGCCAAATTTTATGTCCGCTTTTAAACGTTTTTTGTCGCGTCGGGGTCCGGTTAAGCGCATGTATTCGGACAACGGTACAAACTATGTAGGGGCCCGACGTAGTATTTCGGAATTGCACGCATTCTTACGGTCTAAGTACTACCAAAGTGAATTCGCTCACATCTTAGCCGAAAATCGCATTGAATGGTACTTTAACACGCCTGCAGCTAGTCATTTTGGTGGTAATTGGGAAGCGAATATTAAAAGCCTTAAGTCGCATCTGTTTCGCGTCATAGGCGAACAGATTCTCTCGTTCGAGGAGTTGAGTACCGTACTTGCTCAAGTAGAGGCGGTGATGAACACGCGTCCGCTGTGTCGGACTCTATCTAGCGATCCGTCAGAGCCATTAGCGCTGACGCCAGCTCACTTCTTAAATACGACTCCTCTAAAATATTTGCCCACAATAGATGTTGAAGACGATAGAATGCACCTTCTAACTCGTCACGCTCTTTTGGATAAGTTGGTCCAATCGTTTTGGAATCGTTGGAGAACCGATTATTTGCACACGCTGCAGTCACGTCAAAAATGGAATACTCCATCCAACCCAATTACTGTAGGTACGGTGGTAGTCCTTATGACTGAGAATGCGCCTCCTTTACATTGGCCTCTAGGAGTAGTAGAGGAAATTTTTCCCGATGCCCGCGGGATAACTCGTGTTGTACGGGTTAAAACTGCAACCGGATCGTATCTGCGCCCGGTTGTTCGCCTCTGCCCTCTGCCTAGCCAGCAGTAGGCACGAGTTCCAATCTATGTTTATATTTTAGTTGTTATTTCCCAAACCTAGATTTAGATTAGACATTAGATTTGTTCCACATTTTTCGTTTCGAAGGTAACCCTTCAAGCCGGGGGGAATGGTTGCGCCGATGTAGAATCTGTTTTTTGACGCGGAAACACACTCCTTCTATACCCATCTCCCCTCCCGCACTGACCATAGTATAGTACTAGATATAGTTTCCGTCCGCCATTTGTGATATATAGACACTCACTCCCTTTTTGAACTAGCCAGCGTAAAGGCGGACCGCGCGCGCGTCTCTCAGAAATGAATAATATTTGTTGCATTTTAACCGCTTCATAGACCTTTACCGATCGGATTGTGCCTATCGTGTGTCCCTCAAGTGATTTAGTGATGTGGACGGCAGCTCCTGAGCAAGGAAGAGAAGATCCGTGTACCGGCTGCGATGAAAACACGTGGTGTCGTGAAGGTTAGTGCATCCTCTCCTAATTTCTCGGGCTGCATTCATTGCCTGGATCACATCCGCGGCAACCCGGTCACCTGTCTTGTTTGTGTGTAAAGCGTCAATGGAACAGTTATCTACATCCCCGCAATACAGTCCACTAGCGCACGTGGCCAATCGCGCCACCAAATAGTAAAAAACACAAAAAAAAAACTTAACAATAGTATAAGCGGCATCGATGATGTCTCCCCAGTATGTTGAAAATTAAGTTCAACACGCCATAAAAATATCACCAGTGGAACGGCAGCTACTTAGGCGGCGAATGAACAAGAGTTTATTTTTTATTTTCATTCACTCTACAAGATGCCATTAAATTATTAAAAAAGTCTAAAATTGTTTGTGGTATGATCGTGCTTGACATTAGCATAATCGGGATCCTGGTTTTAATTTAAACAGATTATAAATTGTTGCCGTGTAATTCACAAATATAATAATAAAAGGCATTATGCATGGAGTTATTCAAAGATTTTGATATTAAAGTCTTAATTAATCCTATTTAACTGCGTTTATAGTTTTAAATGGTTTTAAATTACTACGTGGACTCATAATAAGCACTCAAAAGCGCTCGAATTTTTGTACTTAAAACTACTAGAATTATGTAAGAAACTCTTAGAGCTCACTGGAAAGTTTTTCTGCTGTCAGTGGGAAGACCAAAAAAAATTGAGTCGGTTCAGGACGGATTTGAGGCTTAGTGGTCAGAGCGTTTCCCCTGGAAGGGAAAGATCACGTGTTCGAATCCCACCTGAACCAATTCAATATTTTCTATCTTAATCGATTTGAATAGTCGGCATACTAAATGCTTTAAAATTTAATTCAATAGTTTGAGCGGAGTCATCAAAAATCAATGTTTAAAAATGATTGCAACATCATTTATTGGTTCCAATAGTTCGTACGAATGTCGATAGATGGCGCTTAACCGTCGCCGTAAGACGTATATATGTTTAGAAGAATTTGGATGGTTTCGGGCGAAGGTTCTGTGGCTTAGTGGTCAGAGCGTTCCCCTTGTAAGTAAAAGATCGCGGGTTTGAATCCCCCCTGAATCAATTAATTTTTTTCTATATCTTAATAGATTTGTGTATTAATTTCTGTGCATATTCTCAATGTTTAGTGTCCAATCGTAGACAAGGAAGAACAAACATTAATATCCATTGAATGATTTGTTTCATCAGCATCGTAAATCATTATTAACATCGCATTTATTACGTCGTACATGATCAACAATTCTGCAGTCCATATAAGCGCAAGGAAATTCACATTGGCAGTCAGATCAATGTACCATGACCGTGATGAATGACGAAGTAATCACCATTGTTGCCTACTAGTACTTACATAATCATTTATGCTAATACTAGTCATTAGTAAGAAGTCTTGTTACAAGATACTTACATAAATGCCGGCAAATATCTTGACTAAAAATCGAACCAATGAAAAAAAAAACAATAAAATGTCTGATCAACTTATTTACGATTTACAGGTAGCAGTGTACACAATCACACCCATAATTTTTGAAATTAGCTTTACATAGATTATATTCATACTTGTAACCCCCTGATAGTATAACGGTATTTCCTTCCCAATTGAGCAGTCCGACTGGGGAAGTACCTCCACCCTATAGAATACCACGGCTATAATAACCTTGTATTGTGTTCACGGCGGTGAATAGCGTAGCGAGAGCTCACGGGAGAGTTTTTGTGCTGTCAGTGGGAAGACCAAAGGCTTGTCCTGATTTTGTGTTCTGAACTGACGGCACAGAAAATCTTTGTTCTTACAGGGTCGACAGTACGGGTGTGAATCGCCTGGTGTTACACACGGTCATAGGTCACGGTAACCATTTTATATCAGGTGGGCCGTGTGCTTGTTTGCCACCCAATTGCATAAAAAAAAATTCAATAAAAGTCTGATCAACTATGTTATGTTTCCGAGTGTCCTACGCCACAGTGACACGGAGAATTTGATAAATTTGATAGGTTTTAACATTCATACATTATACACACGGCTGTAAATCCTCAAAGGTGTAGGCAGAGGTGAATTAACATCCATATTTCGCCAACTATATATTTCAATTCCACGTAATATAGGCCGTTTCATCGTCCTCTATTACGTTTGCTTACTATCGGTTACTAAGCTAAAGTTACTCAACATTTAATTCATAAGTATCATATTTAATGTCTAAAGGACCAATGTATTCGTTACATAATACTCACGTTCATTTCCACGATACAGCTTAATTTGAATATAAAATAATTTCTAAACGACCAGAATAATTATTAAGTCATTGAAAGGAGCAACTTTCTGTTAAGCTCAATTTATATTACTGTCGAGGGGAAGTGAAAAGAGGTTTTTTTTTATTTTTTATTAGTACGTTTTTCATAAAAAACATACTAATTACATTTGTGAATAAATATAGTTGAAAATAAATTATTCGCGTTTATTACTGACGGAAGTCGTGCTTATAATTAAACGGCTTAATTACGTGTCAATGTTCGTTCTTAATTATCATTTTTATATTTCTTAGTCAAGTCAAAAAATAGAGATGAGTTAATAAGTCGGGTAAAGCTGAAAAAAATTACGATAGACTCAGTCCGAATAATGGTCGGTTACATATATTGATGTCCTCTGCTGTAACATTCGATTCTCTATGGCCTAACCCTTCTGGAATAACAGGTTTTTTTATAACAAGTGATTTTTAATACGATTTTCCTTCTCTATGGACATATATATATCCGTCTATAATATTAAGTAAACAATTAAAAATAAAATATAAAAGTCTCCGCCGATTTGACGTCAGTAAAAACAAATTCAAGGTCAAAAGAATCTGTCTTTTGCGTTTTTTTATTTGTAATTTCATCGTACAAGCCAGTTTTAAATAATTTAAATAACAATATTATTTAAAAGTGCCATGTAAGTTTCCGGTGGAGTAGAATATGGTATACACTTCATCTCTTCCTTTGGGTGTCGTAGAAAGTGACTGAGAGATAGGGCTGTTCTCAATCCGACGGTAAAGGGCTCGTCGCCTCCTATTATGTGGGACCGAAAGTCAAAATTGGCGAATTGTGGGTATTAATACACCTCTGCCTACCCCTTCGGGGATTTACAGACTTGAGTATGTGTATGTATGTAACGTAGTTGCAAATCAACCAATAATCGGTAGACGATCACTAACGAGTAAAGAATGATTCGACCGATTTGAATGATAGATTTTGTCATTCATTCATTCATTTTGGTACTAATTATATTTCATTTATTTAGTTATATAGTTACTAATAATTAATAATAATTGTTATAAAAATGGAATAGTTTAGCTAAATAGTTATTATTACATAGATATATACTAGAGGAAGGGCAATTCATTCACTGCTAAGACAAGATAATTAAATCAAAATTGAAAGAAATTCTTGGAAAATCTACAGGAAATGCTAGCAGTAGCACTTGAGTGACAATGGCGCAGGACTCGAACAGCCAGTTGCCTATAAAATGTCTTATTTATTCTTTATTTCCTGAGATATCGCAATTTATAAACTTGAAAAGATCTCTATGTGAGTTATTACAGCAAATTAATATATTTGTTTTGACTGCTCTACAGCTGAATTGAATTTCATCCTGGCTTCTTATTATCCAACAGGGCCTAACTTCGCAAATAGATATACGATATCTAATTATTATTTTAATGTACAAAAAATACCTATTTTTGATTTCTCATCATACAAATTGAGTTCACTGCTAATGTTTTTAGTAAGTATCAAAAAACTAATTTAAATAAAAATGATAACTATGCAATGAGAATTTTAATTTTATAGAAATATTTATCTTCAAGTCTTCTTGGTCTTTAAACAAAAGTGTCTACCTACGTGATTTCAAATGTCACAAATACATTCCACTTTGTCCCACCAGTGGGAACGCTTCGTGGGGTAAACTGGAAATACTATGCACTATAATGTTTTTTGTTATTAAGATTAACACTGCAAAATTTTGAAAAGTGACGTGTTTATTAAGTTGTGAATGAAGTCAACTATTCCTTAACGTCAAATAAAATAATTGTTTCGTAAAAATAAACCCTATGCAATTTGCAATACGGTTCCAATCATTACATTTTTCTTATACAAATTCAGGACGATTCGAAGAAGTTTATTTTTAATTTTAATTTATCGACCACATCGCCCACAAAGAAGTTTAATAACACTATGTTTACAATACATAAAAAAGGAAAAAAATAAGGACAACACAAATAATTTACTTATTATTTCGTTTTATATTATAAAAGAATAAAATAATAATAAATGAATGTATCAACAATCAATCTTTACACATTTAAATTAATTTTACGGCGAAAATGAATAAGATTGTTTTTAAGTTCTTTGTATTCATTGAAATTAAAAAAGGATAACACTTTTGGTGCGTTTTTCTATAGGTACGTTTTTTGCTCCCTAATGTGACTTGGCACCAACAAGGATACGTTTCTATGTTTGTTCATGTGGGTATAAAAATAAATAGAAGGAAAACTGTATATAAACTTTTGGACTGTACCTATTTACTTTTCATGACGTTAAAATAAGTACAATTCTATTCTTACAAGGTTAGCAGCACGAGTGTGACTCCCCCGGAGTTACACATGTCCATGGGCCACAGTAGCCACTAACCATCAGGTGAGCTATGTGCTTGACTGCCACCTAAGCTGTATAAAAAAAAGTAAACACAGTGCTTCCCGGCGACCTTCATGAGGTCGTATTTACACCTGGCCGTAGGGCGTCCTACGCTACGTTTGCCCGTACGCGGTCGCCATTCCAGAACTTTTTTGCTCCATCGGCCATCTGTTCTGCGCGCTATGTGTCCCGCCCATTGCCACTTCAACGAGCTAATCCGCTGGGCTACGTCGGTTGCTTTTGTTCTCCTACGGATATCATCATTTCTGACGCGATCACGTAAGGAAATACCAAGCATAGCCCTCTCCATAGCTCGTTATCATACATTATCATAAAATATTATTATCAGAATCTATTGACTATAGAAGTCAGGCAAGCCAAAGGTATGTAGGATACTTATACCATGATCACGTTATATTTCTTATCTGTCAACCAAGTGGTATAAAAAAAATATTATTGTATATCATCTACCGCGGTAGCCTGGTGGTATGGGTAATGGACTGCTGAGACGAGGTCTCGGTATCCCAGGTTTTACCATGGCACACAATAACAATAACTTTTCGATGCTTTTCGAAGTCATATTTGTAGTTATAGCAGGTTTATAAGAGACCGGTTAATGGCAATAGGCTCGCCACCTATTATATTGGGACCTAATCATAAACTGGGGAAATGTGGGTGCTAGCACCTCTGCCTACCCCTTCGGGGATATAGGTATGAGTTTCTGTTATGTATGTAATGGAACGCGATAGTTCAAGTTATTATAGAAGTCACACTAGTGACGCTTTTTCATTTCTAAACATAACTTTTGATAGATTACACTGTAATCTCAAGTGATCCCAATGGATTACGCATCATATAGTTGACCGAATTGGCTGGTGGGCTGTATGGTACACTCCTTCTATATATATTTTTTTGTTTGTTCTTGTTGATGGCTTCTGCAGCGAATCGCCGCAATACTGTGATAGTATCTAGTTACGGCGTACAATAAATAATAGTACCTACTTATATTAATCTACCTACATTGCAGGAAATGCTATATTAATCATGATTATTTATGATGTATGCACTGACCATGTGTTTGTATTAAATAGACGGTAATTATAGTACAGCATAAATAATCTTTCCTTGGATCAGTTCAGTTTTAACGAAACGCAACAAGTGTAGTTTGTTTTGGTTGACTTTTACGGGAGCGACAACTCTCTGAGCGCAAAACCTAGAGTGGAACACCGGAGTCTCGTCTGTAGATCAGTTTTCAGCAGACGGCTCACCTGATGGGGTTACCGTGACCTATGAACGTATATATCACCAGGGGAGTCACATCCGTACTGCCGACCCTTTTTTTTTTTTGCGCAAAATCCCCACGGATATCTCCCCACCGGAGTCGGTGGGAGAGGTTATGTTATGTCGGACTCGAACCGACTAAAACGCACGCCGCCTGTGGGTCGTTTTGGTTGCCGAAGGTGAGGTTGACAGGCATATCCCTCGCACCCCGGCCGACACAGGGCCATCTCTCACGATCAGGCCCTCTCCTCGGGTGTGTGGCGACTACAGAGTCCCCAGCTCGTTCCCGGAAAACGGGGAGGCCCGCCAGGCGCGCCACCGCCGCGGCCCGCTTCTACCAGGGTGACAGGCGGCTCCACCGTGCTGCCGACCCTGTAAGAACAGAGATTTTCTGTGCCGTCAGTGCAGAACACAAAATCAGGACAAACCTTTAGTCTTCACACTGACAGCACAAAAACCCTCCAGTGAGCTCTGGCTTCCTTACAACACAACACGAGGTTATTCTGTAGAATGGTGGTTCTTCCCCAGTCGGACTGCTCAATTCGAACGAAAATACCGTCGTACCTACCTCCAATATAATTAAATAGTCAAATGTATGTACCTAAAGCCCAGCTGGTGTGCTTAGTATAGATTTCTACGACCCCGCAGACCTTAGTAAGGTCCCATGGACCAAATCTCGTATAAAGAATATTTCATTTATCTCTTTTGAAGTAGATTTTATTTAAAAAAAAAATTTTCTTGCAGCTACAGGCTGGACGCAATAAAAATATAAGTACCTTGTTTATACGAGTACTCGTCGTACAGCCAGCATAAAAGTGGATGATGATTGCGCAGGTCTCAAAATGAAAAACGTGAATGATTTTGAACAAAATCTTGAATAAGTATTTGAGTATTAATAATAGAGCACGATAAATAAAGACTTACCTAATTTTTTACCCGACTGCCGAGGGTAATGTTTTCCGCGCGTATGTATGTATGTATGTATGTACGTAATTTTCTTTGTTCCCCTCTACAGGCCTAACGGCTGGACGAATTTCGATGAATGGGGTCTCAAATGAAAGGTATTCATCTTCCGAGTGTCATAGGATACATAAAATGTTATCAAAAACTATGCGGTGGATTTTTGGTGATAAAATGCGTGTTGTCAAAATTTTCTTTTATTCAAATTTATCGAGTAGGGTATCAAAATGAACCCGATTGCTGTTTAAAACATCGAAACAAGTTCGATAGCAGGTGGTACTCATTAATTTTCTTTCGGTTTGTTACTGTCGAACTGTCGATCTTATTTCGATCTTTTAAACAGCAGTCGGGTTTTTTAATTCTTAATAATTTATTTTATTTCTGTAATGAATACTATCTACTGTAGGAACTAATCTGCTGTGATTTTTTCAAACGTCTACAATATGGGGTTCTTCAAAAAGGGTATCAGAATATATAAAAGTACAGGATCCACAGGCCACGGTAACCACTTCCTATCAGGTAGGCCGTATGCTTATCTGCGACCTAAGTGACGTAAAAAATACTAGTACTTTTTACGCAACGTAATTATGTCAAAATTATTAGTATTCCCGTTAACCTCTCCAGCTAAGCAAAGAACTGTGAGACTCTTAGAAATGTGATTATTATTTAGTTTATTTAACTTTGTTGAAAAACTAATTATTTGAATATGAAAATGTTCATCTATTTTTGAGACTGACTGTACCGCGGTGCATTAATGGTACCTGTTTGGAATCTAGTCTGTCTAGTTCTTAGCAAGGTGAGCGACCATTGGTCTTAGGAGTACAGGTTCTATTCCATATATTTATCCCCTTATAAGTGCATATCTGCATACCTACTTGTACCTATGTTCATATATATACTCACGGATTCCTACCTCTGAGGTAGGCAGAGATAACGGACTGCCATGCTTCTGTCCTTACAGATTTCCCCACTGTTTTCAAACCTTTAGTACAACAGATTTCAGAACCTGAATTCCAGACGTTACTCACCCCCTAGGCTCAGAGAATCGACTGGCTTCTTACCTGTTTTCTACTGTGCCCTCTGCTGGTCAGAGGGACACGAGGAAAGTCTCCAAGCAACCCTCCAAAGGACCGCTCCCGCGCATAGGGAATTGGCCGTAGACGGTAGCGTCTCGTTAACCAGAATGTACCGAGTGCAGGCTTTCGTCCAAGCTCCCAGAGAAAGAGTCACAGACAGAGTTTCTACCTAGGAAGGCGGACCCCGGGTTTGAAAAAAAGTTTTGGAAGCAAAAGAGACTGCCAATTAGGTGAGTAATTACTACAAGGGTTTTTTCTAGAATGTTCCCATCTCGACATGTGGCAATACGTTTTTAGAATAGACTGTATGGACTTGATATAGGGAAAAGTCGACTAAATTGTACCGCCTTTTAAATCGTACCACCAATAGATTTCATATTAAATAACTATTCACACTGGCAACACCAAACTATGCTTTAGTGTCGCCTCCAACCCACCATTATAAGTTGACATCTAACGATAATTGTGTATGGGAACGAGAAAAGTAGTTTTCGGTAGAATTTGTTGTGAATTTTCATACTGGTTTGTAAGGTCATAACACGTGTAGGTACATAACTACAAATTTGATCTAGATTTTTGTCCATTTGCGTGGTGTGACTAGTTTTTTAAGTTATGTTGTTGCATTTGTTTAATTCAAAATTTACCTGGTTCGGTAAATCATACCACACAATAGCTATCCGATTATTTTCAAACAAAAACATTTAATTTAATTATTATATGTAAATAAATAAGTATCTTTATTTTTGTGTCCGCTTAACGGCAATAGGCTCGCCCCCTATTACGTAGGACCGAAAATCATAGTTGGTGAAATTTGAGTGTTAGTACACATCTGCATACTCCTTGGAGCAAACGAGTACTAGAGTGGCGACCGCGAGAAGGTAAACGAAAGGTAGGACGCCCCCTAGCCAGATGGACGGACGACCTGAAAAACGTGTCTGGGACAGACTGGATGCGGAAGGCGGAGGATCGGAGAAAATGGCGCACATTGGGAGAGGCCTATGTCCAGCAGTGGACTGCAGTGGGCTGATTGATCGATTGATACTCCTTCGGGGTTTTACAAGCAGGGTATATATATGTGTAAACTAAACACTCGTAAAACTGACCTGAAATAAAGCTTTTTTATGTAGTATTTTACTGTCCGGTACAATTTAAATTCCTATGGTATTATTTAAGTGTGCTAAATTTTACCGGTGGCAGACCTCTGCGAAAACTACATATGTAGACAGAACATTGATCTTTTCTCATAAGATGATCAAGACATTAAACTTTATTTTACATGCCTATGTTTCTTTATAAGTCCTTTTATAAACTAAATATTCGAGTCCAAGTCAAAAGTGGTCCAATATAAATCTTAAAAGTCATAATATCTTTTCTTTTATCTATGGTCAAAATACATACATAATTCTATTCTAGAATACGTCTGCCAACAAATTGCCACTTGTCTGAAAGGGGAGGGCGGGGCTAACCAACTTCTCTCTTATTATTAATTCTGCTTTTTTGTAAGGACGCATTATTAAAAAAAAAATTGTATAAAGAACTGGTTACGATCTACGGAATGAAGCTCACAAGGACGAGTGGCCTGTCACGTAGACATTGAATTCCTCGCATTTGAATTCATAAGTGATCTACTAATGGCTGAGATAAAACAGAATGAAGTTAATACCTACCGTATATGTTTTGTGACAAGATTTATGTTTTACTTAACATATTCAAGCTTCTTGCACATACTAGCACAATTAGTAGTTACAAATGCAGATATGGTGCCTAAGGTAGTTCCTGCCTCGACGATCTGTGCGGAGTAGATTTACAAGAGGCGATTTAAAAAATGATAAGAGCTGAGAACGTTTCAAACTTTATTACAAAATCACGATTTACTTGATGAATGATTTTAATTAAAGTGCCCGTAGTCTCAGAAACGAAGAAAGAAACAGCAGTAGATTCGATTAAGATATAGAAAAAAATTAATCGGTTGAGACAGGATTCGAACCCGCGATCTTTCCCTTACAGGACGAATGCTATGACCACTAAGCGACAGAACCTTCGCCGTCTTATATCCGTCTTACGGATCACCGTAAGACGGATATAAGACGGCGAATTTTCTTTAAATTTTGATAAATCTCATCAATATGAGAGTGTTTTTGCCTGAAGGATAATAAATTGTGTCTTCACAATGATCCTCATATAGGATTATAGTTTATTTCTGCTTTTAACTTGAAAATGTAATGATTTCGTTTGGTGCTGGTGTTGTTCCAGCGAGTTGGGGCGGTTTCTGATTGGAACCGCCTTTTCTTTTTGCCTTTTCTTTGTCTTCGGTTTCATCTGCATTTCCTTATGGAAAATTTGGGCTTTTCACCTCAAGCATGGATGTACCGCATGGGCTGCTGGGTTTGCCTTCACTTACTCGCCGAGGGATGCCGCGAGCTTGCTTTAATTTTACTTTAAAACTTAACTTTAATATAACCTTAAAATGCATTGGTGATGTAGGATCAAATTGACAGTTTCTAAAAGTTTAATTTTAATTTAAGGCTAATTACATATTAGGTATGTGTCCTTAAATCTATTTCTTAATGCACACTGGAGTGGACAATAAAACCTTAAACCTCACAGTTTGGTTTCATTAACTCACCACCGGAAGATTAAAAGTTTCCAATATCCGCTGATTATCCTAGGCATGTGTATTGTGTATCTCCAAGGCGCCCGAACTTTTATGGTAATGTACTTACAAAATAAGTTTGTTTTTATTTATTTTAAATAGGAGATTACACACTTACATTGTCACATTTAACTTGCTCCATTCAAGAAAAAACATCATCATCCTCCTGCCCTTATCCCAAGATTATTTGGGGTCGGCGCAACATATGTTCCTTTTCCATTCATCTCTAGTTGCAGTCATTTCAACATTCACTCCCTTCTTAACCATGTCATCTTTCACACAGTCCATCCACCGCATTTTGGGCCTCCCTCTCCCCTTGTAGCCATCCACTTCCATAGTTAGTACCTTCCTTACGACATTACTTTCATCCCTACGCATTACATGCCCGAACCAGGACAAACAAGAAAAAACAAAATAATAAAAATATAAACGTTCAATATGTAATATATTTTTTTTTATTATTACAATTGGCATCAGATTAAGAGCCATCTACCGATATTCGTATGAATTATCGGAGCTAATGAATGAAGTTGCAATAATTTTTAAACATTGATTTTTGATGACTCCGCTCAAACTAGTGAATGAAATTTTAAAACATTTAGTATGCTAATTATTCAAATCGATTATTATATAGAAAAAATTGAATCGGTTTAGGCGGGATTCGAATCCACGATCTTTCCCTTACAGGGGGAACGGTCTGGACACTAAGCCACAGAACCTTCGCCCGAAACCATTCAAATCCCGCCTGAACCGATTTAATATTTTCTATACCTTAATCGACTTAAAAAATGATCTTATGAAAAATGTCATACAAAAGCAGTATATTCGTCTGCCGCTGGCAAAATATGAGTGTTTGTTTGATTCTTCTATCGTTACTGGTTACGAACCTACAGTATCGTCGCAACCGTAGAGGTTAGTATACCTCTGTCTACCACTTCGAGAATAATATATATGAATGTACGTATGTGTAGATTATTAGTCATAGAAAGATTCGAATTTGTAGACTAGGTACATTATGGTAAGGCGTGGAAGGTGAAAGAACCGGTTGATATCTCAGGGTACGTCAAACCATGTACGTCAATTTACCTCAGGGTATACCCCTATAATTTATTACATTATTGCCTGTTTAATATTTTCCTTAAGATGAACGTTAATCTGATTATAAATAAGGTAATCTGTATACCTATTTTTGTATTAGGTATATACCTTGGTAATCCCATCTAATAAACAAGATCCAAATGTGCGCCTGACAGGAAAAAATAATTTATAAAGTTTTAATATAACTTTCAATTATTAAATTGGAATTACCTGAAATGCTAATTTTTCTGGGGTTTCCTCTAAGCTCAATTTTCTGGCATTTCCGATAGGATGTGCTAATATCAAAGCTTCATTAAATTTATATGGAGTATGTATGGTGCATCACCACAATCTTCAAGACCGTATAAATAAAAAGATCGTATTCTTTAAAAAAATCTTTAATTTAATTTTAGGTAATTTTCATTCAAAAGTTAAATGTAATATGATACACTATCGTAATATGTATGTCTATGTATATGGGTAACGGACTGCTGAGACGAGGTCTCGGGTTTGATCCCAGGTTTTACCATGGCACACACCAATGTCTTTTCGATGCTTTTCGAAGTTAAGTGTGTATTTATCGCAGGTTTATAACTGCCCGGTTAATGGCAATAGGCTCGCCACCTATTACATTGGGACCTAAATATAAACTGGCGAAATATGGGTGCTATCACCTCTGCCTACCGCTTCGGGGATATTGGCGTGAGTTTATGTTATGTTATGTTATCATAATATGTTAATATCAAAATCTATTAACTATAGAAGTCACACTGTAATGAGTGATGCATTTTCATTTCTGAACATAACTTTTGAAACCTTACTCAAAAATCTCAAGTGATACCAATAGATAACTCATTATATGGTTGGCTGAATTGGCTGGTAGGCTGTTTGGTTTGAATGTCAAGTAAATGTCCTTAAAATTATTAATGGCGAGACGCCAATGTCAAGATTTTCAAGTTGCGGTCTTTTAGAATGATTGTTGATGATAACTATCATGATGAGTTGATGATGATGAAGATCAATGAGATGATTGCTGCCTCATTACGGTTGTGGGGACCTTACTAGAAGCTCCCTAAGGAGATTTGGAACCAACACGAAAGGTTACAATTCACTGTAATATGCCACTTTTCTACTCTTGTGTGCGTTGTCAAAGACGTTATGTCTAAAATTCCGCCATTTTTTTATACATAAAAACTCAAATTCACACCATTTTCGGAAAATAATTATAATACCGCGATGCGCCCTTCCTCATATTGGCGCAAAAAAACTGTGATTGACTCCAATGGTATTATTTATGGTTCCTGGGTGCGGCGGTAATTAATTTTGAATTTCGAATTGGAACCGGAACGTAGACTTCTTGAATTAACGAATTTTGCACCTTATTGTAATATAATCTGTATGACAGCTACAAAAAGTCGTGCATTCTTGCTGGTCGGTCACGATAGGAATCAAAATAGTACATAATGTTGTGGTAGGTAATGGTACCTTCTTCGATAGGGAATCGAAGACTTGTCTAGAAATGCTGAAAAACCAGGCCCACGATTCTACTAAAGCAAAACCACTACGACAGACACTGCAACAAATGGCATCAAATTGTAGACTTTGTATCTATAGGCTTAAAGTCTAAAATTATGTGAAAATAGTTTACATTTCACTTTTTCATACACTCTGCAAAAAGCCTTTATTGTGGACTTTAAGGGCATTATATTATAGTCTAAAATTAAATGGATTTTTTTGCAGTGTCCATGATATAACAGTGGTTTTGCTTTGAAGGGCTATTATATCCTTATGAACAATTTAGTCTATGAGCTTTTCTCAATCTGAATGGGATTAACACCAATCTTCTTCGCCATTTTCTCCATGATTTCCAACTGGTTCGGCGGGTAACTGATGGTCCCCTTGAATTTCGTCTTCTCGCTAGTTATGTGTTCTTTGTCACCAGGAACGAGAACTGGTGATGATGGGTCCACCTTAAAATGAATTGTTGATATTTAGTTATATGCGGGAGAGATATGCCGCGCGAGGCATAGGCCAAAGGTTACATCACCCCCAGCGCGGCTTGAAGCGGTCGTGCGGTTTTAGTCGGTCCGAGTCCGACATGATCACCCCCGCTAGCTCCGGCGGGGAGGAGGGGCGGGTTTCAAGGGAATAGTAAAGATGAGCAAGTGTTTTGAAAAGAATATTACAAACATACATACAAGACACGCGCGAAAAACAAAACCCATCTTGGCATTAGAGTAATAATGGTAGATTATTTTATTAAAGTGGCAAATAAGCTGACTGATAGATCTAAGCGTAAAGGATGGATATGGAGATGGATGCATATTGCAAATACGAGGTACTATTAGTTCGTGCCACATGGTCTAAGCCTAATATTCGGAATGTAAAATAATTAACAAGAGGTAGGTCATGACGGTATTCCCGTTCCAATTGAGCAATCCGGCTGGAGAACTACCTCCATCCAACAGAATACCGCAGCCATAATAACTTCGTATTCCCGGCATAGAGTAGGGTAGCCAGCGCTCACTAGAGAGTTTTGTGCTGTCAGCGGGAAGACCCTAAGCTTGTCCTGCTTTGTCTTCTTCACTAACAGCACCGAAACTCTCCCCTGGTGTTGCACACGTCCATAGGCCACGATACCCACTTTCCATCAGGAGGCGTCGTGTTCTTATCTGCCACCTAAGTTGTATAAAAAAATGTAAAGATGTTTAGATATGTTTTATTGTAATTACGCTTAATTGGTGAAATGGTTATTTTACAAATGAAAGATACAAGGTTAAACTAAGTAAAGTCTTGTTACCCACTAGATCAGCGTGCCAGTAATCAAACCTTTGAGGAAATTTTATAATCTGTATTATTTATTTAAGGGTTGAAACTAAGAGCTTTAGTAAAATCACTAGCAAACTACTTTTCGTACTATTTATCTCTGGAATAAGTTTCCACGCATTTGGCAGAGTCGTTCATTGACCACATTCTTGGAGTCGACGTATTCGCCACACGGTAGAAGTACATTTATTTATTTATTTATTTATTTATTAAATAAGTACAACCACATTACATGTATTACACAATTCACACAAATTTCAATTATTGGTAAAGTCTCCGATACATATAACAATTACGGTGTACATAACATTCACAAAAATATCAGAACAGTGCTAGTGCCAGTAGCAAAAACAAATTGTAATGGCGACTACAAATAAAATACAAACATGAAACCAAAATTTTCAAGCAACACAACTAGGTAGTAAATTTGATTTCAAGTCGGTTAAGCGGATGTTGAATACAGTTGTAAAGATAGAGATAACTAAATTAAATTACCGGCTCCAAATTTCTCCACGTGTTTAGGTAATCAGCTATACGTTCTCCAAAACCTGGCGCGAAGCAGTTAGGGTCTATAGCCGCGTAACATTGGCCCAGGTCCATTGGCACCTTCGAATCCGACAGATCCCATAGACGAGTCTCGTGCGATGCCTTGGAACCTGACAAAGAATAATTAATTGACAAAGACAGGTATATGTTATGGGCTATCCCGGGTGGACTTAAGAGACGGGATAGTAAGGAAAGGTACTGGTAACCGATACAGGTTGAGGAGGTAGGACACGGCGGTATTTCCGCCCAATTGAGCAGTCCGACTGGGGAAGTAGGTACCTCCGCCCTACAGAATACCGCGGTTATAATAACTTCGTGTTGTGTTCCCGGCGGTGAGTAGGGTAGCCAGAGCTCACTTTAGAGTTTTTGTGCTGTCAGTGGGATGACCAAAGGCTTGTCCTGCTTTGTCCTCTACACTGCCGGCACAAAATCTCTGTTCCTACAGGGTCGACAGCACGGATGTGACTTCACTGGTGTTACACACGTTCATAGGTCATGGTAACCACTTTCCATCATGTAGGCCGTGTGCTTGTCTGCCACCTAAGTTGTATAAAAAAAAATAAAAAAACAGGTAAACGTAAGCAAAATATAAGACAAGAGGGCCCTGACAAAACATATGGTGTGACCGTCAAGGCTAGGGCCAACATTGTAACAGTCTTGGTGTTTGTCATGGTGCCCCTCCTTCCTGAGACTTTGTCTTCAGCTTATCAGGCGAGATGAAGTCGTTTTGACGTGTCCAGTGGCGGGGCAACAACTAAATTTGATGTGGGCAAGACAGATTTCGCGAGGCCCTGTTCTATGGCGACCTGAAGACGGATTTTATAAAATAATAAAAACAAACAAAACAATTAACACTGCCAAGTTTTTATTCATAAAAATACAAATTAGATTAATAAGTATTAAATGAAAAATTACAAATCGTTAATATAAAGGTGGAGATATACATTTCTTAAAGTGTATCTTAAAAAACATTAGATTTCTTTATTAAAGGAACAGAAATTTCCTGCTTTTAACGTTACTAAATTCCTTAATTATGGTATCGTAATTCAGCCTAGATGCCAAATCTGATTCAATTGATAAAACAGCCAAAGCTGAAAGTCTTTCTTGGCTCATTGTGTTTCTCAAATAATTTTTTATTAATTTTAATTTTGAAAAACTTCTTTCAGCAGAGGCTGTACTTACCGGAATTGTTAATAAAATTCGGATGACAATGTAAATATTTGGGTAAATTTCTTTCAAGCTATTTTCTGTTATGTATGACAGCAGCTGTTTCACGTCTTTAAATGAAGTTGGGTAAATTCGGGATCATTGTATTTAATTCTTCATATAATTCAAATGGTTGGAAGTCACTGCTCTCACCCACACGCAGGACGTTATGTAAATCGTTACAGTGTTTTAATATTTGCTCCTGTGGCATATTTTTTAGCGCGCTTAAATCATAGAGAAAACCAAAGTCTTCAAAATGTTGATTTAAAGACGTAAATCTTAATTCCATATTGGTTATTATAGAATCAATCATGGCGTAAAAAAAATCTGTTTGATACCGGATTTTGGGAGACTGTATAGGTTCATCGCTGCTTTCATAATCGTACATCCTTTTCTTTTTGGCTACTCTTTTATTCTTAAACTCTTTTGGCAGGTCATAACAGCTTTTCTCAGTAAATTTCCGAACATCAGACAGGGATTTCTCAAATCCAGTTTCCCGATACTCTTTTATCCATTCACAAAATGTGTGTAAATGTTCAAGAGCAATGCTTAAATGAATTTGTACTGATTGCCATAATTTACTTATTATATTAACACGCAATAATATCTCATACCACACATGTAAAGATACGATAAATTCTAAACTTAACATTTCATTTAATATTGAATCGCAATCACTGAGAGTGTCTGATTCCTCCGTTTGATTTTTTAAGTTTTTTATGCATTCAATCACTTCATCAAATTGCAATAATACGGCCTTTACTGCTTCGACTCTACTTTCCCATCTTGTGTCTGATAAAGGTTTTATAGTAAGTTTTAATTTTCCTTTTATAAAATCCCAGCGCTTGCTTGATCTTGAAAATAGCAAATAATTTGTTTGTATGAAACCAAAAAAAGTTTTTGCTACCATAGATGAGTTCGCTGCATCTACCAATAGTAGATTCCAACTATGACAGCCACAAGGTGTAAAAAATGCCCTAGGGTTAGTATTCAATATTCGAGTTTTAACTCCACTATTTACACCTACCATATTTGCACCATTGTCGTATCCCTGGCCACGGCAGTCTTGAATATTTAAGTCATATTTTTCTAGGTGTTCCAGTATAGCATTGGCTAAATATTCTCCAGTTGTCTGAGTAACAGCTAGAAATCCCATAAAATGTTCGACTATTGTACCAGTTGACGTATCACAAAATCTTAAGATAACCGACATTTGTTCAACTCTATTACAATCCCTAGTGCAATCGAGCAAAAAAGAATAATACTTTGCTTCTTTAACCTTACGAATAATTTCATTGACAACTGTTTTTGACATCAATATGATCAATTCATTTTGAATATCGTGACTTAAATAATGGTGTGAAAGTTGTTTGTCACTAATGCGTTTCATGTGTTCACGTAAAGTAGGATCAAATTTTGATGTCAGTTTAAATAAATCTATGAAATTACCGGAATTTTTAATACCGTCACCTGTCTTGAGAGATTCTCTGTGACCTCTAAATGCAAGATTATGAGAGGCCAAAAAGTTTATTATGTCAATTATTCTCTCTAACAAATTGTGTCAATGTTTTTGTGATTCACGTATTAGCCTTTCGTTTTCTTGGTCTATTGTTTTGCCTTGATTTATTCCTTTCTCTAAATTTAACCATTGGAACATATGTGCCATATGTTCTTTGGTATTCTCATGTCTATGTAAAATGCTACTTAAATGTTTCCAGTCACAACACCCTCCTTGCACCACCTGAGTTTGTGAATTGCTAAATAGTCTGCATGGAAAACAGTAAACTTTATTTTGGGAATTGGAATACACTAACCAGCGACGATGTTGAGTTTCACCATTATTTAGTTTTCTCGAGAAATAGAAATTGGAAAAGTGTCTGTTATCATCACCTTTGGGATAATATTCATCACCGCTATTTAATTGCTGTGTGGGGCCGCTTCGAACTATGTCACGACGCTGTGTATCCGTTATGGGAAACGTCCACAATCCCGGATCCGAATTAACAAGTACTTGCTGAACTATGGCGCTGGCGTCGTCGCTGCGAATTGGAGAATCTATGTCAATCTGTTCTTCTTGATTGCTTGATGACAGCACAAGAGTTTCAGCGTCAATTTTTGATTGGCTAGAAGATGATCCAAGCTCTACGTCTAACTGACGTTCGCTCTCGGTATTCAGTGCATCTAGAGCATTTTCCAACGGTATCTCGGACGTTTGTTGTGTAGAAGTCGAAGCTATCGATTCAGAAGGTTCTGTACTACCAGATGCAGTTTGGTTGAGGAACTTCATCAAATTTAAACTCAAAACTTGGTTGGTTGCAGTTCTTTCAGCTTTTCTTTTTCTTTTTGCTGATCCAGACTCCCATTTTCTTCCAATATCTCTATCTCGGCCGGACATGTCGATAACGTCGTATCTATACACTGTAAACGAAAGCAATAGTTAACATTTTTTTGCAGTTTTATCTACATAATATTGTAAAACCTAAATTTAAATTAGTTTTCAAATAAAAATCTTTAAGATAGCTTTTACTACCTGCTAGTTTTAAAAACTTAAAAAGTCGATACGTTTTTTACCTTAAAGCTTTTTTGGTTTCCTTCAAGAGATATTATAAAGCGTATTTTATATACAAGTAATTAGTGCGTTATATACTTATTACCAATTAAATATTTCTTACCTTATGTAAAATAGACGAGTACAGGTACCGGTGTGTTACAAATCACAAAGAAAACAAAAAAACAATTAAAAAAGTCACTGTTTTAAAATTTTGGGTCAGTTTACAGGAGCAATCAATATACCTAAACATAACATAAACATAACATATGTTTATGTTATGTTTAGGTATCTATCTATTTATTCACTAAATATTTTTAAAACATTGAACACACTATTCTTATCAAAATAGGTACGTACAGTCATAAAAATAAACAATATTGAATAACACAATTATACGTTTCTATTGTTATGCGCCTAGCGACTGCGTTGCGTACTTTGATTTGATTGGTTGACTTCCTAGTAAAGAAAGTAAACAAATAAACCGGGGATTCCCCGCACTCTGGTCGGCGGCAAATGTTGCCAGACTAAGAAAACATGTTTCACAACAAAATTGATTTATATTTTTTTTGTTTTATTCTCGCTTTAAACATTTTTGAGTCGCGAGGCCCCTTGTACCGCGAGGCCGTAGGCGGTGGCCCACGTCGCCCACGCTTAACGCCGCCTCTGGACGTGTCTTGCGTGTGGTGATGGAGAAAGAATACAAGAATCTCTACTCGGTCTCATCCGAAGGGTGTCGTGAGAGGCGACTAACGGCAAAATACGCAGACGATATCACTGCGAGAGAAATAAAACCCTGTACCAACCCGTCTGGCTAGCGTGGACACAGTAGGCCTAAGCCTACCAACATTGGGAGAGGCCAATGTCCATCTATGGACTGCAATAGGATTATTGATTGATTGATATGTGCCGCGTGGTACCTGACAGAGTAGAATTTGGGCCACCCCATCTCTTCCCATGCGGCGTCGTCGGCGACTAAGGGATAGGGCTGTTTAACATCAGACAGATATATACAGCCCAGACTCAGCCTCAGATGCGGGGCTCGAGTCAACTATAGTGTCCGATATACGGCAATAGGCTCACCACCTATAACGTGGGAACGAATACAGTTATTGGTGAAATGTGGCTGTTAATTCACCTCTGCCTAACCCTCCGGGGATGGAGGCGTGTTTTTATGTATGTATGATATGTAAAAAAACGTTTTAATTACAGAAACACGTTCCTTGGATTGTTAATTATTTTGATTGTGGATTGTTAATTATTTTTTTTTATTTTTTTTTTATATAGGACACGCCAACTTGACCTCACCTCGCCTGATGGTAAGCTAAAGGCAAAGTCTCAGGAAAGAGGGTCACCATTACAGACACTAAGTGCTACAATGGTGGCACTCAGCTTGGCGGCCTCATCAGATGCTTTTTCACGCCCCGCTTAAAGGCCCCGGGACTGTAGGAAGAAGGAAACACGTGTGCTGGTAATGAATTCCAGGTCTTGGTGGTGCGGCAAAGAAAAGAGTCTCCGAACCGCTTGGTTCTTGCTCGTATATTCTGCACAGTGTGAGGGTGACATCTAAGGCCTGCACGTGTTGTCCTATGTAGGAAAGGAGATGGTGGGATTAGTTGGAAGAGCTCGTCAGAACACTCACCGTGGTAGAGACGGTAAAATACAGCCAAGGAAGCAATATCTCTACGCATCTGCAAAGGCTCGAGGGTGTTCGTGACCTCAGGGTTCCCAATAATTCGGACCGCGCGTCGCTGCAACCTGTCAAGAGCATCTAGTAGGTATTTCGCGGAGCCATCCCAGAGATGCGAGCAGTATTCCACGCAGGAGCGAATTTGTGTCTTATAGAGAAGACACCGCTGCTCCGGCGTGAAAAAACGTCTCACTTTGTTTAGGAGTCCGAGTTTCCGCGAGGCTGTTTTGATGATGCTCTCGATGTAATTTCTGTTATTCAGTTTGCAGCGAATATCCATGCCTAGGATATAGAGATTGTCCTGCAGTGGAAGTGGCGTGCTCTGAAGAGTGGGAAGGGGAAGGAAAGAAGATACCTTTGCTGTGAACGCACAAGCCTGCGTCTTCTTGGCATTGAACTCGACCATGTTCTCGGAGCCCCATTGAGAAATGTGATTCAAGATCCGGTCCAGTTCAGTGACAAGAAGCTGTCTTTTTTCCACGATATCAGACTGTTTGGCCGCAGGTTGTCCGTGATAACTCCCGTGTAAGGTGCTATCGTCTGCATAGCAATGTATGCTGCCGGTGGACAGCATGTCGTTGATATGCAGAAGAAAGAGAGTGGGAGATAATACAGACCCCTGCGGTACGCCAGCATTTATTTGCAAGAACTCCGAAGCCCGTCCATCACAGAGGACGCGGATACGGCGCTCCCGCAGGAAACTAGCAATCCAGTTGCACAGTCTAGGAGGCAGACCAAAGGCTGGTAGCTTGGAGAGAAGCGATTTGTGCCAGACTCTATCGAAAGCTTTGGCGATATCAAGACTAATTGCCAGTGACTGGCCGTGCTTGTCCATAGCCTCACCCCAAAGATGGGTAACGTATGCTAGAAGATCACCCGTTGACCGTTTCGGCCTGAAGCCATATTGCCGGTCATTAATTAAGGAGTGATCCTCTAGGTGACGCATGAGCTGTTTGTTAATGATGTGCTCGAAGACCTTGCACAGCACTGAGGTGACGGCTATGGGTCGATAGTTGGCTGGCTCTGAGCGATCCCCCTTCTTGGGGATCGGCTGTACATTCGCCTCTTTCCAAGCCGAAGGCACTGTACCCGAGCTGTAGGACAGTCGGTACAGCCGCGTAAGCATCGGAGACAACTCCGCTGCACATTTTTGTAAGACCACCGCTGGAATACCATCCGGGCCACTGGCTTTCCGGACATCGAGTGATTGAAGCACCGCACGAACATCGCATTGCCTGATACGTATTTCAGGCATTACGTGGTCACCATTGGGTAGTGTCTGCGGCTGTATACCGCAATCATCGACTCGGGAATTGGCCGCAAAGAGATTTACTAGCATATTGGCTTTCTCTTGCGGTCCATGGGCCAGGGATCCATCAGGGTAGCGCAGCGGTGGCAGCGAAGGCTGACAGAAGTTGGCCTGCACGGCTTTGGCCAGTCGCCAGTATCCACGGCTGCCCGTGGGATGTGCCACTAGCTCTTGACCAAGCCGCGCAATGCGCAGGGCATCCGCTCTGACGTAAGCCCTCTTGCAGACCTTTGTGGCTCTGTTGTACGCCGCCTTGAAGTGGCTCACATTGGGATCGTGCGTGGCACGCGCCCTTACCCAAGCGCGATACGCGGACTGCTTTTGATCAACAGCCCTCGCACACTCGCGCCCGAACCAAGGGCGCACTCCTCGGGCACCGGTGACATCAGTGTACGGGATATAGTATTCTATACCCAGACCGATCTCACCGGCAACAGCAGTAGCACAATCCGAGGGTTTCTTACCTTCAAAGCAGCGTTCAACCCACGGGATGGACGCAAAATAGTTGCGCAGCCCATCCCAATCTGCTGACGAGTAGTGCCAGAGACGCCGCTTCCCCTGCACGGGACGTGAAGGCGCTATAATTGGCACCTTGGAGCAGACCAGACAGTGGTCGGAATTGCCTAAAGCGGCTTGTACCGAAACACTGTACAGGTCTGGGTGACTCGTCAGCAGAAGGTCTAGCAGAGAGGGTGCTAGGCCCGACCTTCTTGGTATTCTAGTGACCTCGTGTACCAATTGGGTCAGGCCATGCGCCAGAGCAAATGCATGGGCGGCTCTTCCCGCATGGTCTGTTTTGGAGGAGCCCAACCAGGTTTCGTGGTGGGCGTTAAAGTCCCCCAAAAATACCACTTCGGCGTTCGGAAACCGTTCCTGCGCATCATTTGCCGCCTGACTCAGATATTCAAAGAGTCGAGTTGTCTCAGCATCTCCTGTATGGGAACGGTAGAGGCACACATAGATCTGACTCGTAGAGCCATGGTCTACGTGTACCCATAGGGTTGAAAAGGATGGGTCCTCAAGGCAGCGCAAACGGCGACAACAAACATCCGCCCTAACAAACACGCACACCCCGGCTTTTGCACGGAAATTTTCCTCGATAACATAGCCGGGGTAAAGCAAGTAGGTCGTGTCATCAGGGCGGCCTATTTGTGTCTCCGTGAGAAAGAGCATATCTGGTTTCGCCGTCTCAAGGTGTTGGTGGACGGCGTTGAGGTTCGCATGGAGTCCACAGATGTTAGTGGACTCCACCTCAAATAGCGAGCTTGTGGGAGTTTGCAGAGCCGCTGTGTTGCCCAATACTCTTAAATGCGCTGCCATGATGAAAAGGAGAAAAGGGCGTGAAAAAAAGAGGTGATTGTCGTCGCAGCACCGCGTGACAAAGTGCGGGATATTGGTTTTGTCTATGATTATGAGGCATGGCGTGAGCCGACACGCCGTACGGAAGGGCCCCCGTACCCCCCCGAATATGGTCGCCTGGCCCCCACTTCCGGTCACCAACCGGCACGACGAGCCATACCGGGATTATGCGCGGTCTGGTGAGGCAGCCTTCCAGGGTGGTTAGTCCCAGTTGGGCCTCTGTACTATACCGCGGGCGGCCAACGGCACCACCGTTTCTACGGGTCTCCCTGACCGGCGCGTCGCCCCGCACCATCCTCACTAGACTACGCCAAGACCCACTGGTCCCACTAGTGCTGCGACCACCATCACCCGTACCCGGCTATGCATTTGCTGATCCCTGAACGCAATCCAACCGAAATTGAATTACTATGAAGGGTTTTTCGCAATATTGCACGGTGGTACCAACCCGGTCGAAATTTGTGACAAATTTGTGCCATCAAATCTCTACCACCAGTAAATTAAGGTGACATTAACATTAAGGTGACGTATTTGAAAGTCATTCTGGTAAATAAACCTTTTACAATAACTATAATAATTACTTGGAAAATCGTTCGAGAACCTACTCGTTCAATAGGTTTCGGTTAATAAATTACAAGTACTGCAAAAACACGGAAAACAGTTTACGTCAAAAGGATTTCCCAGAGTGAAAAAGGCGTGGTTCCTTTTTTATACGATTGAGGTAGATAATAGGTATACGAAAGCGGTATATGACTCCTAGTAACATGGATTCCAGATTTGCTACTCGTGTTAACATAGCCTAGGATTGATTAGACGATCCATTCGAATCCTAACTTCAACCCACGAGTAATATGCTTCATACCATAGAATTTCATAAAGATAGAACGGGCATGTGAGTGGGACACGACGCAAAAGGAGGAGGTAGGACACGGCGGTATTTCCGCCCAATTGAGCAGTCCGACTGGGGAAGTAGGTCCTTCCGCCCTACAGAATACCACGGTTATAATAACTTCATGTTGTGTTCCCAGCGGTGAGTAGGGTAGCCAAAGCTAACCGGAGAATTTGCGCTGTCAGTAGGATCACTAAAGGCTTGTCCTGCTTTACTGGGTCGGCTGCGCGAGTGTGGCTTCTCTGGTGTTACACACGTCTATAGGCCACGGTAACCACTTTCCATCAGGTAGGCCGTGCGCTTATCTGCCACCTAAGTGGTAGAAAAAAAATGGTCGCTTAATTATGACGAGTTATGAAAACTCCTGTAGAATGTCGCGGGAATAGCTTGTGATACAACACTGTGAAAATGTTGATCTGTGCTAATTCTAACTGTAGAAATGAAAGTGGAAACTTGAATATATATATTTATTATATAAAAGAAAGTCGTGTTAGTTACACTACTTATAACTCAAGAACGGCTGTACCGATTCGGTTGAAAATTGGTGGGAATGTAGCTTAGGACTAGGAGACCCGTTCGACATAATGAACAACATGATGAAGGCATCATGTTGTTCCCGTATGACGTGATATAAAACCTCAAAGAGAATACATGTTAAGTTTATACTAAGTATCGGGACTTCTCGCGAATTATATCTTAGAACTTACAAACTAACGATAACTCGATAACACTTTCTCCACAATATGAATATAACGAAAATAGGTATAACATATA
Source organism: Eilema griseolum (assembly GCA_963662185.1). Classification (NCBI taxonomy): domain Eukaryota; kingdom Metazoa; phylum Arthropoda; class Insecta; order Lepidoptera; family Erebidae; genus Eilema; species Eilema griseolum. The sequence continues at coordinate 17,657,983 of OY759248.1, read as the reverse complement.
TCAATTTTGAGTTATAGAAGTGAACATATCTTAATATATTCTGAACGTAACGCGGACGATATAAAGGCATTTCTTATTTTTAGATCTCGCATTATAAGTACACACAATGTAAGTAACACTGTCGTATTTCGTGCACAACCATGAAGAAACTCACCTGATAATCCACTGCAGAATGTTTCTACCATAGCCGCGAGGCAGTACCCTTTGTAGCCGCTAGACTTCTCCTCCCCTCCCAGCGGCATCAGCAAAGCGGTACTATAAGCCTGTCAAGTAGCTTTATGGTACAGCAAATTGTAGTACACCTTCTTCTTCTTCAAGTCAATGGCTAGGTCTGGCATATAATGATCTGGTATTTAAATAGTGGTATACCTAATAGCTGTTTATCTATACGATTTATGATTAAAAGATAACTCTTCATTGTACACCATAGAATAAAGATTAATATGAACATAAATAAACAGTCAAATGTATGTACCATCGACAAAGGAGATAAGGTTACACTTTTATATCAACTTGTATGTAGAAGTTGCAACTGTATCTACTTTGTCGACTGTATAATGGGCGGCCTTATATGTAGATAATGGTGATCTCTTGCAGGTTGCAGGCAACCTTTAGATGGACAGGAAAGTACAGTAAAGACCATTTTTTACGTGCGAAATAGCTGGTGAGAGATTTTATGTCGGATTCGAACCGATTAAAACGCACGGCGCCTGTGGGTCGTTGTTGGTTGCCAAAGGTGAGGTTGACAAGAATATCACTCGCACCCCTGTCGAGACTGGGCCATCTCTCTCGAACAGGCCCTCCTCGGGGTTGGAACCACAGAGTCCCAACTCGTTCCCGGAAATGGGGAGGCGCACATCGCGCGTTGCTGTCGCGGCCTGTATTTGTCAGGGTGACAGGTGCCTCTCCCTGTCACCCCCAGGCCAGCGCTCATGGGGGGCGAAGGTCATTCATCGACCCCCGACGCTCGAGTTTCCTCATAACGCGGTCAGCGTGGCTTGCGATTCTCCTTCCCTCCCGTTGCCTAAACTACTGATCCGATTTTCATGTAATTTGGTATAGGGGTAGATTAGACCTTGATAGAGGACATGAAGAAAATAGCCAATGGTTTTTGTAGATATGCAATTTTAGTATAGCAAATACCTAAAGTAGTGATTGCTATATATGAAATAATAGGCGCTGATATGAGTAATAACATACTCACCTCTTTAGCGTCAGTAGTGGGCTTTCCATCACGTCCTAATGCCCAGCTTAGGGGTAAAGGCTCTTCTTTGTGGACCTGCATTTCTATCTATAACATACAAAAAGTACATGTTAAGCCACAGACCGTGGTTAACTAACCTTGGTCCAATAATCTTACACAAATAATAACGTAACCAAAATCTTGTACTTACTAACATAGATAAAGCATTACTAACAAAACTATGGATTGTAAAAAAAAAACTCTGAAATATTATTATTATATTATATTATGGTTTTAAAAAAATATTTTTTTCACAAGTTTACACTTGGTATTTTCCTAACTCCCGCCCTGAGACCCTCAGGGAAAAGGAGGTTCGGACTCCCCTGAGGGTCTCATTATTATAGTAGTATTTAGTATAGTGTCCAAACTACACATGCAATGCATACTTTATATAGTATTTAAGTATTATCTTGAAGCTTGCAAACGTATTAGTACTAAGGTTCTTTTTTTTTATTTATATATATATAGAATGCCATAAATAAAATAAAAAATTATATTATAATATACAATTACTTACAAATTAATAAAATACTATGCTAACTATACAATATATACAAAAATGGAATAGAGAAAAAGAGGGAGACTGTAATTTTAAGCATCGAAAAATTCCTCACCATCGATCTCTACTGGTACCGTGCCCAAGAGGCTGGCGGCATTACCACGCTGAATGGCGATGCCAATTCTTTGAGCGAGGTAAAGGTCAGCCTTATGGTCACGGGAAGCGTCGATTAGTCGAAATAAAAAAAATAAAAAATAGTAATATAGAATGCTAGTTTATCTTTTTCTCACCCTGGTATCTGAAACCTAAGACGGCGAGGTATAGGGTTTTAGTCGATTCGAGTCCGGCCGGCGAGGAGTATCTGTGGGGTAAAATAAGGTATACCTTTCCCATGGCGACAGTAGTAGACGCCATGTCAACTACCACTTTGTCCCCATCAGCCGCCGGAGCTGCCATTGCAATGGGGTTCGTACCAAGAGCGCCCTGAAACAAGAAATTAAGATTATCAATCTCGGTAGTCTTAGTAATCAGAAGAGAGATTATTTTAGTCTGCGTTATCACGAAGGATACTTTTAACCATGGAATAAGAATGTTCCTATATTCCCATAGGCAGAGGACACGGGACCTAAATGCCACGCGGGTGGGCCCCGGGCAACAGCTACTTAAAAAATAAAGATTAAAAATTACAATATTGTTAAGTAATTTATTTCATTTGTTTGTAATGTGGTACAATAATATATGTGGTAAATAAAAAATATAGTAATCAAGCACATTTCCCTATAAAGTTGGCATGCAAATACAGTCTATTAGGTATACAAAGCAATATCTACTTAGCAACTAAAAATATTGCAGTCACAAATTGTCATTAGTATCTACCTTCTTTGACCTGGTTGGAACCATGATGGGTGAAGCGTTGGTGCAAGCAATGCCGATGAGCCCCTCACGTTCAGCTTTTAGGGCCCAGTAGCCGGCCATGCCGAAGTGATTGCAACCTGAAATAGTTCAAAATGATTGTGTGTATAAATAAAGAGTGTGGTAATACCACATGTACTCAGCGCCATCTAGTGACAGCAAGTCGAACTGCTAAGTCAGTACGAATCCTACATCGCGCAAGTGAAGTTCTCGCGCTGATACAATCTACATCATCCTAATGACAAATCGCTGCCCCCCACGTGTGATCGCAAGGTACTTCTGCTCCTAATAAAAAGCACTATCCAAGACTTGAATCCGCAAAGATTTCCTTTCAGGGGAAATAATTTGACCAACTTAATTACCTGGGCTTCGTTTCTGCTAAAGCAATACCACTGTCATACCAAGGACACTGCTAACAAATCCAATTAATTATAGACTTTATAGCGAAAGCTTTAAAGTCCAAAATTAAAAATTAATAAAAGTAAAATTAAAAACGTGTAATGAAACTCTTTTCATTTAATTTTGGACTTTAACGGTATAGAAATAAAGTCTAAAATTTAATGTCATTTATTCCAGTGTCTGTGGTATGACAGTGGTTGTGCTTTAGTAGAATCAAAGTCTTGCATATTTTAAATTCTTCCAACGTCTTGGAGCAACTATTTCGAATCTAAATCTACTTATAATTTGTTATAAGTAGATTTAGATCCGAAAATCCGTAAATAGTTGTCGTAACTTTTCAGTTAACATGTTGAATGAAATTTTAAAACATTTAGTATGCTCAATATTCAATATATAGTAGAATTTGTACGGGTTGAAGCGAAATTTCAGTGGCTCAGTGGTCAGAGCATCCCCCCTGTAAGGGAAAGATTGCAGATTCGAATTCCGCATGGACCGGTTTTTCTTCTATCTTAAACGAAAAGTTAACATTATTTTTTATCTAGGACACGCCAACTTGACTTCACCTCGCCTGATGGTAAGCTAAAGGCAAAGTCTCAGGAAAGAAGGTCAACATTACAGACACTAAGCAATGTTACAATGGTGGCAATCAGCTTGGCGGCCTCATCAGATGCTTTTTCACGTCTCGCTTAAAGGACCCGGGACTGTAGGAAGAAGGAAACACGTGAGCTGGTAATGAATTCCAGGTCTTGGTGGTGCGGCAAAGAAAAGAGTCTCCAAACCGCTTGGTTCTTGCTCGATCGTAACATAGGTACAGTTCGTTGTACTGTTCGTCAAGATCGATCTGGTGCTGACTGTCCTTATTGCCCAGCCACCTTTTATACCAATAAGGACAGGTGCTGACTGTTCAGAAGAACTATTCGCACTATTGAACTATGCCTAGCTCTACATAGTATATATCCATTAGGAACGACCTGAAAAAGGTGGCTGGGACAGACTGGATGCGGAAGGCAGAGGATCGGATTAAATAGCGCTCATTGGGAGAGGCCATGTCCAGCAATGGAATGCGGTGGGAATGAGATTTTGTTTGGATAGGTGAATCTTAAGGAGGTAGGACAATTGAGCAGTCCGACTGGGGAAGTACCTCCACCCTACAGAATACCGCGGCCATAATTACTTCGTGTTGTGTTTCCAACGGTGTGTAGGGTAGCCAGAGCTCACTGGAGAATTTGTACTGTCAGTGGGAAGACTAATAAAGGCTTGTCCTGTTTTGTCTTCTACACACATAAACTCTGTAATTACAGGGTTGGCAGCGCGAGTGTGACTCGTCTGGTGTTACAAACGTCCAAATGCCACGGTTACCACTTTCCATCAGGTGGACCGTGTGCTTATCTGCCACCTCAGTGGTATAAAAAAAAATAGTCAAAAAAAGGAGGAAAGTCCAAGTATACTGGAGTGGTAAAGCATAAAACATTAACTCACTTTTAGCTGCCACCCATCCAACGCCGCATTCCTTCGCCTTCTTAATTGCGAGGTCCATGCAGAAATTCCCTATAGTAGCCCCAAGGGCAAAGTTGCCGTTTACCCAGGCTGTCGCCCCTGACTCTTTTAAAACCACTGGAGTTGCTGTCGGTACACACGTACCAGCCAAACAGTCGTTTATGTAAAACACTGAAAAAGAAAATTTAAATTGAAATGGTGTATGGATATTGTTTTTTATACAACTTAGGTGGCAGACAAGCACACTGAACCGCTTATGGAAAGTGGTTACCGTGACCTATGAACGTGTGTACCAGGGGAGTCACACCCGCTGCTGCCGACCTAGTAAGAACAAAGATTTTCTGTGCCAATTAAAAATTAGGACAAGCCTTTGGTCTTCCCACTGACAGCACAAAAACGGTACAGTGAGCTCTGGCTACCCTACTCACCGCTGGGAACACAACACGAGGTTATTATAGCCGTGGTATTCTATAGGGTGGAGGTACTTCCCCAGTCGGACTGCTCAATTGGACGGAAATACCGTCGTGTCCTACCTTCTATAAAGAATACATGCTTCACCATTCCTTCTCACCCGACGACGACGTAAGAGACGATTAACGGAAAAATAAGCAGGCAATATCATTGCGAGAGAAGGAAAACTCGAAATAAAACCCTGTACCAACCCGTCTGGCCAGCGTTGAAACATTAGGTCAAAGCCTCCCAACATTAGGAGAGACCAACTTAACTACCTGGGCCTCGTTTCTGCTAAAGCAATACCACTGTCATACCAAGGACACTGCTAACAAATCCATTTCATTACAGACTTTATAGCAAATGACTTAAAGTTCAAAATTAAAAATTATTAAAAGTAAAATTAAAAACGTGTAATGAAACTCTTTTCATTTCATTTTGAACTTTAACCGTATAGAAATAAAGTCTATAATTTAATGTAATTTATTGTAATGTCTGTGTTATGACAGTGGATTTGCTTTAGTAATATCAAGGGCCTGGATAAATTCTGCATATTTAACGTTTTGGAGCGACTATTTCCAGCAGTGGATTGCGATGGGCTAAACTTCTCTTCTACATCCAAGTGCCATAACAGATTCCATGCAAAGGTTACACTTTGGCTCCGCTCTTTTACTTCTCCTTTTCATAATTTGGTTTGATTGATTGTTATGAGAGGGACTGCCGTCTAACCCGTGACAATATTTTTTTACATAGGTACATATAGAGTACGTCAATAAGTCTACATCTCGACTGGTGGTAAGTCTGATGAAAGAGGGTCATCCACGGGTCACCATTAAAGATTGACACTAAAGAGAGACATCGTTCACAATGGTGGCCTTCAGCTTAATTTACACGCCCCAATTAAAGAACACTACTGAACAGAACTAGAAAGAAGGTAATATGAAAATTAAGTTGTCTATGTGTTATTTCACATAAAAAATGTCTTCTTTATTTGTCATTATACAATAATGTCAAACTATTACAACAAAACATTTACCAATTAAAATAATGACTAAACAAATTACAAAGTAGTGATTATATTCTGTTTGTAACAAATTTGCAATATTTTAAGATATGCAGTGAAAGAAAATCATTCAAAATTCTTCCAAACGCAAATCCAAAGGTGATCATATCAATAGAACTTTTGCTCAAACTGGTATGTGCTTCTATTCCTACCTGCTGCAGTGAACTCAAGAAGAATTACAAGTTGCAATCACCCCCTAACACCTGCCTTCCAACAATCAAATTTGTTGGCTGATCACCTAATCGGGTGATCTAAGAGGTAAACCACTAACCTTGTTTTAAAAAGAGTATTTAGCTGTTAGAATATTGATTTTATTAGCCTCAAAAGTGAGCAATGAATTACTAACAAAAATACATAACATAACATAACATAAACTCACGCCTATTTCCCCGAAGGGGTAGGCAGAGGTGCTAGCACCCACATTTCGCCAGTTTATGTTTAGGTCCCAATGTAATAGGTGGCGAGCCTATTGCCAAAATACATTATTGAATAAAACCCGACTGCTGTCTAAAAGATCGAAATAAGCTTGATAGTAGGCGGTACTCATCAATTTGAGTGAGTGTTCTGATGAGCTCTTCCAATTAGTCCCACCCGCCCCTTTCCTACACAGGATAACACGTGCAGGTCTTAGATGTCACCCGCACACGGTGCAGAACATTCGATCAAGAACCAAGCGGTTCGGTGACTCTTTTTCAATTCATTACCAGCTCACGTGTTTTCTTCTTCCTACAGTCCCGGGTCCTTTAAGCGGGGGCGTTTGGGCGTTTGGGGGGGCGTGAAAAAGCATATGATGAGGCCGTCAAGCTGAGTGTCACCATTGTTACACGGTATGTGTAAGTAATGGTGACCTTCTTTTCTGAGACTTTGCCTTCAGCTTACCATCAGACAAGGCGAAGTCTAATTGACGTGTTATTTAAAAAAAAAGAATTTATTCACACATTCCATCAATCTCCTCTTAGGTCTTTCTTTCTCTTCGTAACTATCTACTTCCATTCTTAATGCTTTCCTCACGACTTTACTTTCATCTCCACGCATTACTGCATCTATCATTAACACCTATACCCACCTCCTTCCCATGGCCCTACCAACCATCTTGGTTATAACGGGCCGAATCTTGGGAGATGTGCACCCTACTGGCGTCTGCTCTCTTTCAGGCGCGCATTTCTTGACTCCCTACAAATTATTTTATGTGCCCCACCTTTTTCGCTCTCTCCCCTTTCTGGGGCAGCACGCCATACTAACAGGCTTCGTCGCCGTTAGAGACCTCACGAGCTTTGCGCCTCTCGTGCCAAACGCGCGCAAAGCTCCGCAGCCGTCCGAATTTTTGGGGTGTACCTACAAGGTCCGAGTAATACATATGCCCAGCCTCCGATCTTACCACACCTCCCATCTTGTTGTCGCGGATGTCATCATACAGGGGGCAGACCCACAGCACATGGTGTTGGTCTTCATCTTCCAAACCACAGAAACATACACTTTCGCTACCAAGGCCAAGGTCATACAATCTCTTTCGAAAACATCCATGTCCAGTGAGGAGCTGGGACAGCTCATAGTCCGGCTCGACCCAATGCCATGCAAGCCGCTGTTCTACCAAAGGGAAGAAAAGGTACGTTGTTCTTCCCTTCTCCTCTGTATCCCAGCGTCTCTGCCAGGTTCGTAATGAGTCAGCCCTCTCATTAACTGTGGTGTCTATTTCATCAGCGATGATAATCGTCATTATTCTCACTTCCAAGTAAATATCCAAACTGTAAAGGTGCGCACTGTGCGGTATGAAAGAAACTTCATCCCACGCACACTTAAGATGTGGAATGACCTCCCTGCTGCGGTTTTCCCAAGCGCCTACAATATGGCGTTCTTCAAGACGGGCATCAGAAGGGTTCTTCATGGTCGAAAGCGCGAGTGTAACATCTCTGGTGTTGCATACGTGCATAGACCACGGTAACCGCTTTCCATCAGGTGGGCCGTGTGCTTGTCTGTCACCAAAGTGGTATAAAAAAAATTTAAATTTTTTTTTTAAATTTTACACCTAGCTTTCGTTTATAGGGTGGTAGCAGTAAGCACAAACCAAGACTAATATAATATTAAATTGTTTGAAGAACTTCCTATACGTAAATAGCTAAACATATTCTGAAATCAGCTTAGATAGTTGAACTGAACGCATAAGCACAAGCACAGGATTTTTCTCATGTGTAAGTATAATGTTTTTCTTCTTTTTAGTAAGAACTTCTACGGTAGGTAATAATGAAAAAACATTTTCATAAAAGTATTATTGGTAACATTCTTTTAACTTAACTTAATAACATCTATTGAATTTAGCTACATTGGTTGCCTGTAAGAAATAGCCGCAGAGCGATAACACCGACATCTGTACGTACCACAAAACTTTTATCTCATATTGTAATGTAATATGTAATTGGTGTACAACGAAGACGTTTATTATTATTATTATTGTTACATACAAATTTTTATACGGTTCCCAACTCCGAAATTGGCGTTCGTCATTGCCATTCAAGATACATTCAAGGAACTCTGCAACACGCAACATTGTTGCACAGCAGCAAACGCAGAACGTGCCATGAAGTAGACTTGAATATAATAATTTTGTTTATTATTTTAATTCATTGCGGCTCCTCAATGGGGCCGTTTATCCGTATTCAACTTGAACGAGTAATGTATGTGGAAAAAAATAAACGTATAGTTTTAGACAAGTGGGCAGATTGCAGCTCAGTATCTTTTTTTATTTCTATGCACCATTTAGTGGTCCGTGACGTGTCATGTCTTCGCATACATTACTTGTTAAACTTCGATACGGATAAATGGCACCGTTGAGAAGCTGCAATGAATTAAAACAAACAAAATTATCATTTTCAAGTATATTTCATGGTACACTCTGCTTCTGCTGCTGCTGTCGCGGCCTCGGAATCATATCTTCGTCATCATCATTGACGTTATTGGCTTTGGTCATCGTGAAGTGTTTAATAGGTAAAACCAATGGTTATTGACTTAACATACTTATAGACTAATTACAAAATAGTCTGCCTTTCTTGGTGGCTATTCGATTTTTAGATAACATGATCAGGAAGTATTTAAACTATCATGGTCACTCACATCAGTATCAAAATAATCGGGATATTTACCATGTTGCATTGTCTGCATGTCATTTTGCATCCGTCTTTGCAAAAACAACCGGGAACAATCCAAAACAAAATCGCGAGTGGATACAGGAAGTATCGTTTGTCGTGAACGTGATCGAGATCGGGTTCGAGTTTGTAGTGAGAGTGAAACCAGTGGTAGTGCAGATACGCGTAGTAAAAGTACTCGAAAGAGGGTAGATCCGATATATTTACTCCTAGAAAAGTATAGTTAGTGTAGTTACGGAGGAAGTCCGTGATCATGGTGCTTGCAACAGCGCAGAAATATCGGAAACTCGAAACAATGCAACAAGGTAAATATACCGATTATTTTGATACACATAAACTGGCGAAATGTGGGTGCTTAGCACCTCTGCCTACCCCTTCGGGGATATAGGCGTGAGTTTATGTTATGTTATGTTTATTTTGATACACATGATCAGAAAGGTCTATTTTAGAGACAATGATGATATTGTGAAGATAAATACTCACCAAGACGATTAAGACCATGGCTATAGTGCCCCACAGTATCTGCATGCATGAGTAGATCTGCGTGCGCCTTAGCCTCTGTCTCCGGAGCCCCTACTGCCTTCAGACTGTCCTCCATGAACCGGCGCACCTCTTCCAATCTCACCTCAGGCATGATTGCAACTGAAAGTATGGTGGAAAGACTTTTATAAACTAGTTGGAACAATATTGATACAGATATGGGCATTGCAAAGTTATTGCGGTTTAGAGTTTGTAAGGTGGCTCGCAGACATGGACACATTTTATTCATAGATTTTGGTACCTTTTTACTTGGACCCGCCCTCGCTGAGTCCAGCAGATAAAAGGGGCAGACCTAAGAAGTTGCGGGCGGACCCTGAGCTCCGAGGGCACCTTGGATGCAATCAGGAAAATGGTACCTTTCGTCTCCATGTAGATAATGAGATTATGGTACCATTTTAGTGCGGATATCAGCCCATTCCTATGTTGAATGATACCATGAGTCATGTTGAACTCGAACTGACAAAAAACGCCTTTCCTCTCTGGTCTCAATTACCGAGATCTATGTAAGGTTACCCAATAAGACATTTCTCTCACACCACGGCTGACTTTAGGAAATCTATGGTTTCAAGATGGCCTCGTCAGTTGCTGGAAGCCGTCATAGGCGTCCGCATTTCCCCTGCGGGAAAGAGGCGTTACCGTCGCCGCCGCCTATGATGCACTGCGTTCTAAGTTATTTATATGCGAAAATATATGTAACTAACATAAATAAGGACATTATTATTTTACGCCCGCGCATACAGTAAACACACAAAGACAAACACATACGCACCTGATCACCAAAACATTGCATAACTTTGTTTAATTTAGCAGCTAGATATATATTTACTCTCTAAATGTATTTCCATTACAGTTACCTACTTGCATTCATACACAAAATTGTACGTTCTGTTACGGAGGAGCGAAGTCTCCTAATACAGGCATTATTTGCTTAATAGGAGGCTTTAATCACAAAATTGTAACACCAAACTGTATGATGCATTTTTTTTTAAATTCCGCATTTTTTTTTTTTTTGGCAAAAGAATATTAGAACTGAAATGACTAATATTTCCTCTAACCTCTCCAGCTAAGCTAAATTGCTTGTGTTAGGAGTGGGTTTACGTCGGTAGTGTAATGTCCAGAATTTGAACCCGGGACTCGATCGTAAGGCCGACTCCTTAACCACTTATAATAATTTGTAACGTATCGTTAATTATTTCAATAATGCTTTGGTCAATACAAAAATTCTCTAGTTCTTTAACGATTTATAGCAACTTATAGTTGAAGACTAGCTGATCCATCCCAGCTTCGCCCGGGGTATGTTTCTGTCTTCAAAATATGTATGAAAAATTGCCGGATTTGTTAACATTTATTATCAATGCTTCGCTCCCTTAAGTAGTAGCGTGATGATAGGTGTATAGCCTAAAACCTTCCTCGATAAATGGACTACCCAACACTGAAAGAATCATTCAAATCGGACCAGTAGTTCCAGAGATTAACGCGTTCAAACAAACAAACAAATAAACTCTGCAGCTTTATAATATTAGTATAGATATAACTCAGAAGACACTATCAATGTCCATGTTTACAAGCCGCCTTAGAGGAAGTCTTACCTATTTATTACCAATCATTAATAATATTGATTTACTGATATACAGGCTGTTAACTATCTTACTACTGCTTACCTCTAAAAGTATCAACACTGATATGATAAATGCGAAATTGACTCTGTCTGTCTGTCCGTATGTAAGTATGTTACGTTTTCCCGCCTTAACCGCTGAACCGATTTGATGAAATTTAGTATAGGGGTAGATTAGATTGTTAGAGATTTGGTATAGGCTATGTTTTTTCGCGATAAACTAAATCCGCGTGGGCAACAGTTAGTCTATTAGAAAAGTTTATTGTTAGGGGGTAGGACACGGCGGTATTTCCGCCCAATTGAGCAGTTCGACTGGGGAAGTACCTCCGCCCTACAGAATACCGCGGCTATAATAACTTCGTGTTGTGTTCCCAGCGATGAGTAGGGTAGCCAGAGCTCACTGGAGAATTTGTGCTGTCAGTGGGAAGACTAAAGGCTTGTCTTGCTTTGTCTTCTACACTAACGGCACAGAAACTCTGTACTTACAGGGTTGGCAGCGCGACTGTGACTCCTCTGGTGTTACAAACTTCCATAGGCCACGGTAACCACTTTCCATCAGGTGGGCCGTGTGCTTGTCTGCCACCTAAGTGGTATAAAAAAAAGTTAGATTAGTTATTATTAAAACGAGAACTTCAGATATTGTAACAGAGCTACAAGCTTACGAGTTATTACGTGGTAAATTTTTGTACCTACAACAAAACTAGCAACACCAAACTTAATTTTATAAAGTTATTCTTAAATTAAGTAATTAATTTGTGTTTAATGTAGTACTAACATAGTTACAAAATCATTGTTACTAACACATATGGACACATGTCTGAGAATAACATGTCTGAGAATAAAATGATTATTATTATTTCTCTTTGTTATAAATTATATTTTTAAATACATATAAATAACATCTATTTAAAAATATAAAAAATAGTGCTCCACCGGTATCGGGTACAGGGACCGGTACCGGTGGTTAGGGCTCCAGAGAAAGGTACTTCCGCACGATGCGCGCCGTATCAAGAAGCACAGCCTTTGCATCTGGCCCTTGACTCAACCATCTAACCCGAGCCTCTTTAGATATTGGTCGAGGCTCTTTGCTATTAGTCCATTGACTGACACGACTATTGGTACAATGATTGCTGAGTCAACATTCCACATGTCGACAATCTCGTGGACCAAGTCCAAGTACCTGTTTATCTTTTTCAGCTTTCACGAGATTCTCGTCATGAGGATTATCACATTCGAAATAGATTATCTCTTTAATACGGTGAAAGAATTTTTCAAATAGGTGCCATCGTTTCGGAGATTCCATTCTGCATACAAACTCACAAAATTCACAATCACTATTTTTCATATTAATAAGTACATTTTTTTTTAAACAGCCTGTAACGAATAAATGAATTTCTAGGCTCAAATTACAGTTACCGCAAGAAATCTCTCAGTAATACGAGCCGATGCTTCGTCGTGTCGCCTACTCGGTACACTACACTCTGAATAAGATAGCTAAAGCCTATCAATTGTATTGTGAAAATACGGAAATCATTTATACCTTTCATTGGACCGTTAAATGGGCTTAAAAAGTTAAATAAAAAAAAATCACTTACAAGAAAAAAGTCTATTACAAGTATGAAGGTTTAGAAAGACATAATCCTTTTGTCAATGTCACTGGTCTACCTGACCCTCGATTATACGAAAGCAAGACCACAGTCGTAACACTAATAAAAATGGCATTAAATTATAGACCTTATGTCTACACTTTTAAAGTCCAAAATTAAATGATTCTCGCCTATCGCCAGAGCATGCTATCCTCAAAATACATCCAAGAAACGTGTTCTGCGCGTGTAGAGCACATTTTAAACATTTATTTAGGTTCAAGATATATGTCCCGAGCAATACTCTTATACACAAATTAGTGTATGTTTATGTATTTTTTTTATTACTAAAGGCCTTAATTTGTAGGCCTTTCAGTCGTTAATATACATACATACATATAATCACGCCTTTCTCCCCGGAGGGTTAGGCAGAGGTGAATTAACACCCACACTTCACCAATCATTGAATTCAGTCCCACGTTAAAGAGGGATTCGTCAATATAAAGTAAATAACATTACCTCAAAATAAAAGTAATATAATCACAATTATAAAAATGCACTAACACTTGTATTTAACACACATTACACAAATAAAGTGCATCACTATAAGTTTTATTAATTGTATATTAATAAAATGTGTTTCGAAATGCTACACACTAAGACTGAATTGACATAATATAGTTTCTGAATATCTTTATTATTAAACTGATAACATTCATCTTAATAATGTAAATCTCATATAGTTTTATCTGTATGATATAATGACTTGTATACAATACCTACAGTTTGATTTATTTATCGCAATGTTATACAAACATAATAGTAATAAATAGTATGTCAAATGTGTGTAAATTATTAATAATATCAACTCTAATTATGTAACATCAGCTACTATCCTAACGAAGTATAAATGAGCTATGTTAAGCAATACCATGCCAACCCCACAAACTGTAACTTTGAGAAATAATAAGTTGAAGATGATTTATAGTTCTAAAATTATTGGTAGTTAATTTGCCTAGTTTTCAAAATGAATAAGAATTGTTACATGACCTACTATTAATATCTATGGAATCGTAGTATTAGATCGGTCCCCCACGATCGCGGGCCTGGTGGTGGAGCCGCCTGTCACCCTAGCAGAAGCAGGCTTCGTTGCTCGCCTCCCCATATCCGGGGACTAGATGGGTGCTCCACACCCGAAGAGGGCCGTTCGAAATGACGGCCCTGGGTCGGCTGGGGTACGAGGGATATTTCTCCGGTAATTTCACCTCGAGTGACTTATGAACTGAAGACGGCGTATCGGCTCCGGCGAGGGGGGTATCCGTGAGGACTTTTAGGATAGTAAAAAAGGTGGGATAAAGTTCCTAGTACCTATTTAATTTGACATGTCATGATCGGATAACACCTCTCTATCTGACCTACCAACCACGACAAGAAAGCCTACGCCAAAACCTCCTCGAATAACATAACATACATACATATAATCACGCCTTTAACCCTAGAGGGTTAGGCAGAGGTGAATTAACACCCACATTTCACCTATCATTGTATTCGGTCCAACGTAATAGGGTGTGAGCCTATCGCTGTTTTCCGAGCACTATTGTTGCCTCGAGCCATGCATTTGAGGCAGAGTCCGGACTGTATATATCCTAAATCTCGTGTGTTGAGATAATTATCTCGAAAATGGAAAGATCAACTCTGTTATGTCAAATTGAAATCGACATTAATAATAACTTGTTATTGATAGTCTAAGTAATAAATGTTATGGTATAAACCAATGATTGATTATGTAATACATAATTACATTATTATAACTATTAATATATTAGAGACAGCGTCTGTGGCGTGACGGTAGTAAACGCGGCCGCAACACAAGTGGCGCGGGTTCGATCCCCGCTCAGTGCAAATATTTGTATGCATGAATATGGGTATTTGCATTGGTCTTGTCGTGCTCCGGAGAGCACGTTAAGCCGTCGGCACTTGTTCCCATTCGAACATCTATGGCAATCGTTAAGGCTCTAACTACCCAGTTGGAGCCCTCAAAAGGCCGACAAGTCCACCTACAGAACTTCGATATTGCCAATTGATTGTGGAGGTCAGATGTCAGTCGCTTTTCAGAGAATGTGGAAGTTTAACCGCATCTTAGTTAGACTAGACAGCCGACACCAACTGAGCTGGTAAAAGGCTAAGAGAATGAGGATGATGACCTTGGTACCTACTCTCAATGCATCAAGCGTACAGCATCATCATGCTTGTCAACCTCACCTACGGCAACCAAAAACGACCCACAAGCGGCGTGCGTTTTGTTCGGTTCGAGTCCGACATAACCTCTTCCACCGGCTCCGGTGAGGGGAGGGGATTTTGCGCACGTAAAAAAAAGGGGCACCTGACTCTTCGTCACACGTTCACGCGTCCGCCTAGCCCACGACAATAATCCGAAGTAACTTTTCCTTCCCAATTTCTCCAATAATACTTAATCATCATGGAATGGTATTAAAGTTAAAATTGACTTTTAAGTATTATTACGAATCTTTTGTATGGGAGTATATAAGTGTTGTTTTGAGACTTTTTTAAGAAATTTTTAAAAATGTTCTCTCCGTGAGAACCATCCTCGTACTTCAAGGAATATAAAAAATAATTTGCAATATCGATTCAGCGTCTCTCAAGATTTTTACTTAGCAACACATTTTATAGATTAAAGTGTTTTCTCAACAGCTTTAATATATTTTTCTAGGAGTATGGCTAGAGTGGCCACATTAGAAGCATGTAGATTCGTGATAGATTGCTTGCACGCTGTGGGGGTGAACTACGATTCCGCAGAACAGCAGGCCAAGATGATGATCCAGGCAGATAGACTAGGTCATCCTAGTGAGGGATTAAATAAATTAGGTAAGTGAGGTGCACTTGAAAACCTTGAGGATAGAATTAATTATTTTTTATACAACTTGGTTGGCAGACAAACAAACGGCCCACCTGATGGAAAGTAGTTACCGTGACCTGAAGACGTGTGCAACACAAAGGGAGTCACACTTGCACTGCCAACCATTACTTAATCTAACTATGAAGCTTTGATAATTCAATATTTTCAATGAAGCGAATGCCATTTGACTTGATCTGATCTCCAGTCCACAATGCTCTGGCAACATCAAATCTATAGTTCAGGCAAGTTGTGGGGTTTTTAGGACTCCAACTACCGTACCTAACGACTGCCATAAATATTTGTGTGGGTCCAACGACCCACACATGTGTGGATGTTAAAAAGATGTTGTGTAAACCCAACATAGATAGAGCGCCTGAACTTGTTGCCGGAGTCTTCTCAGGTCAGGGCCACGTATGTAACTGGTGGTACCGGTGGTAGGTACATTTGCTAAACAATTTATTTTTTTCGTTTGATGTTTTCAATGTAAGTGCCGTTTTTGATTTAGACTTTTGAATTGAACGTTTTCCTAGATGAAGGGAAACTTTTTGTTAGTCTATTAGTAACATATTTAAAAGGGTACTATATCACGTTGTTATCCACAGAATATTACGTAAACGACATTGTTAGCGGAGGATGTCAGCCAAACAGCAAACCTATAATATTACGCGAAACTGTCTCTACCGCATGGGTCGATGCCAGGAACGTCTTGGGTGCCACCGCCAGCCAATTTGCTATGGATGTCGCGATAAGCAAAGCTAAGAAAACAGGAGTCGGATGGGTTGTTGTTAAAGGTATAATATTCTCTGTCTAGGCTGTGCGCTTATGGAACGCATTGCCATTGAGTATCAGACAAGCAGAATCCCTAAACATACTTATTTAAAATAATGGTAAAGGACTACTACTTATCACTGTGAACACTGTGACAGCTCACAATTAATATGCTCACTATTTTCACTTCTTATTAGTATGTACTATTTACTTCGTATATATATTTATGTGCTAAAGTTGTATATTTATTTTACTTTATTTGAACTTCTCTCATATCTACACTGACGGACTCATAAACTGCATCAAAGTTCAGGTTTACTCTAAAAGGATTTTTTATAATAAGTATGCAAACTTTTTAGATTAAATTATATAAATATGGAAAGACTGGCTCTTAATCTTAAAAAAAAATTAAATTTAAAAATAGAACTGCAGTAAAACAAATGAATATAGCCGGGAAAGAAAATTTACTTGTAGTATCAGATTTGCGTGTTATTTATAGCAAAGTTTTAAATTGATTCTCATTGATTTTTTTTGTTTTGTCAATTGAATTATTGTTACCAGCATAATTGTTGGGTTAGTTTTTTAACACATCGAGAGTTTTTGAACCATAATATGGATACTTCGTCCGAACAAGCGGCACAAATTGTAGCATTGGTGCGGGAGGGCTTGGATCAACGAACGATTGGTAGAAATTTAAATTTAAACCAGTCTACGGTTTCTAGAATATACAGAAGGTTTGTAGAGACAGGTTCTTACAGGAGGAGACGTGGTACAGGCAGAACTCGAGCAACCACAGGTCGTGATGACCGATTTATTGTTATAACTTCCCTGCGAAATCGTTTCCTCACGTCAGTTAACATCAAAACCGAGCTTAATGAAGTGCGTGGAGTAAACGTGTGTGCACGAACAATAAGAAGAAGGTTAAAGGAAGCGGATATCACCCCTTTTAGACCAGCAAATGGTCCAAAGTTGTCTACAGCTCACAGACAAGCTCGCTTAAGATTTGCGCGTCATCACCTGAATTGGACAGAAGAGCAGTGGGCCTCTGTATTGTTCACGGACGAGTGTAGGACATGTTTATATGGTGCAGATGGTCGCAGAAGAGTCTATCGTCGACGTGGGGAGCGATATGCTCAAAGTTGCATTGAGGAGCGTGTTCCTTTTGGAGGCGGTTCATGTATGGTCTGGGGTGGCATATCGATGAACGGGCGAACCGAACTTGTGTTCATAGACATGGTCCGTCAAAACGGTAATAGAGGGGGTTTGACAGCACATCGCTACATAACAGAGATATTAGAAGATCACGTGGTGCCTTACATGGGATTCATAGGCGAAAATTTTACTTTAATGCAGGATAATGCCCGGCCGCATGCAGCTGCACAAGTTCAACATTATTGCGAAGAGGTTGGGATACGTACAATGAATTGGCCAGCACGCAGCCCGGATCTTAATCCCATCGAGCATGTTTGGGACAATTTAAAAAGAGCTGTATATGCGAGAAACCCTTCGCCCACGACAGTGGCAGCACTAAGAACAGCACTTTCAGAAGAATGGGACAATATTCCGCAAGATCTTTTAAAAACCCTTATAAAATCTATGCGGAACCGATTAGAATCCGTAATAAGGGCACGTGGGGGTAATACACCTTATTAAAACACAAATAAACCCTTGCATAAAGTTTGTGTCTATTGTTAAAACCAATTTTTTAATTAAACCAATTTTTCTTAAATTTCTGTTTTTTCTTCAATAAAAGTCTTAAGGTCCTTTCCAGTACATAAACTTAAACTTAAAGATATGACCCTACGCTGTTTTAAAGTTCACGAACCAATCTAGAGGTTTCAATTTAAATCTGCATAGAAAGTATGCATACTTGGTTAAAATATTTATTTCAAAGTCGTCTATTACTTTGATGCAGTTTATGAGTCCGTCAGTGTATTTTTCTTTTTGTTTTTTTTAGTTTAATACACCTTGTTTCTAGTTTATTTGCTAACTACACCAAATCTTTTGCTTTATTACATTACTGTCCATCCCAAGGTTGCCTGGAAGAAATCGCTTCCAGCGATAAGGCCGCCCATTGTACATTAAACTGTATGCATGCTAACTACAAATTTTACTGTAATCTATTGATGTACAATAAAGAATTATCTATCTATCTATCTAACACTTAAAAATAATCTTATCATCGTTTTTTGTTGGGTGTAGAACCCATTAAGACCTTCGAAACCAAGTCCTGGCTGCCCTCGTAGCTGGGCAGTAGGACGATAGCTACTCCCGTAGTAGGCACAGAAGACAAAAAAAAGTGGAATTGCACCCTCCGAAGAGAATTTCACACAACTGGGAACAACGATAAAATTATTTGACTTTTAGAGATACGAGTATTATGGTACCACACATCTTTAAAAGTCAAATATGATGTCTCTGACGTTGCAGGTTCAAATCACAACGGTATGGCTGGCTATTGGGCTCAAAAAGCTGCCGAGGAAGGCTTGATAGGTTTAGCCTTCACTAATTCACAACCTATAATGGCGCCCACTAGAAGTAAACAGGTAGGAAATAAAATATAAATTAGTCGGGCATGATTCTAAGTGCGCCCAAACACTAAAATATCTTTATTCAGTTTGATGTAAGTACCTATTTTCGTCCCCACGGATACGTTCCCCATTTCCCATCGCGATGGAGCCGTTCCCCATTCCCCTTCCGTCGTAGTCATTCCCCATCGCCCTCCTGCCGGAGCCGTTCCCCATCCCCAGTCCCACTGGAGCCATTCCCCATCCCCAATCCCGCTGGAGCCGTTCCCCATTCACCTCCCGCCGGAACCGAAAGGGATAGGTTATGTCGGTCTTGAACTGACTAAAACGCACACCATCTGTGGGTCTTGCTGGAGGTGTGATTATCTGAGACAGATCTCTCGCACCCCGACCGACCCAGGAGAGTGATGTAACTACCTAATCCTTATGAACATAACGATGAATGCTTCTAGATTTACTTTTGCAGTCAGATTCGCAAGGCAATATATTGTACTTATAATATGGCCTATGAGATAAACATCTGGAATAAAATCCACTATCTACAACTACCATAAAACCCAGTGAATAGTAATGCATGGGTGAATAGAAATGAAATGGTCGTTAGATTTTTTACATACCTACATACACATAATCACGCCTTATCCCCGGAGGGTTAGGCAGAGGTGAATTACCTCCCACAATCATTTTATTCGGTCCCACGTAATAGGAAGTGAGCCTATTACCATTTTCCTATTGTTGCTGTGTCTGGGCTGTATATAATTCGCGAGAAGTCCCGATACTTAGTATAATTATGTATATATCTGTCTGATGTTAAACAGCCCTATCCCTTAGTCGCCTTGTACGACACCGCATGGAAAGAGATGAGTTGGTTCAAATTCTACTCTGCTGGAAGCCACGCATCCAGAACTACATACCTAGCCAGATATGAATTTAATACTTCTATTCATACATACATATAATCACGCCTTAATTCCTGGAGGGTTAGGCAAAGGTGAATTAATACCCACATTTCACCAATAATTGTATTCGGTCCCACGTAATAGGGAGCGAGCCTATTGCCGTATTCCGGGCACTATTGTTGACTCGAGCCATGCATCTGAGGCTGAGTCTGGGCTGTATATATCTGTCTGATGTTAAACAGCGCTATCCCATAGTCGCCTTGTACAACGGAAGATGGAGTGCCTATAATTCTACTTTGCCAGAAATCACGCGGCATTTGTATTCATTGAAATATAACCTTATATAGCTTTGCCCCGTTGCGAGCGTGTGTGGCGGAGATTTTTGACAAGTTCTATCATGTTTTTTTTTGTGATGTTATGTTCATTTAGCATTGGTTATCATTAGTAAACTGCACCTTACGTTATCTTATGTTCCTTTCAGGCGGCGCTAGGCACAAACCCCATAGCAATGGTTGCTCCGGCATCATGCTGTGAATCCTTTTACCTCGATATAAGTACTACGGCAGTCGACATAGGTGAAGTAAGTATTATCATCTGTTAAAATTGACTTTTAAATGCGTTACAAAGTAGGGCCTCGGCAGGCGGACTCCGTTTTTTTCCTATAGTTTTACATTTAACCCGGTTTTAGTCTTCGATGGTATTCGTGCCATCGTAATGCGAATCCGAATGTGAGTAGATGCGAATGCCGTCTTTTCGATTCGATGCGAATCGAAAAGAGGGCATTCGCATCTTTTCAATTCAAATGTTTTTGGATTTACCTTATCTATCAGAGCCCGATGGAATGAGCATAAAACGGTGCAAAGTTTCAAATTTTACATGTATCTTCATGAGATTTCTTAAGGAGTAGGTAGAGATATCTAGACCCAAGAAAAAATGTAAGAGTACAGTGCCAAGGAAATAGTGACTGAAACTGACAGGAGCGTATGATAAAGAATGGTAATTTACAGATCCCGGGTCCTTTAAGCGGGGCGTGAAAAAGCACATGATGAGGCCGTCAAGCTGAGTGTCACCATTATCACACGGTATATAGTAATGGTGACCCTCTTTTCTGGGACTTTGCCTTCAGCTTACCATCAGGCAAGGCGAAGTCCAATTGACGTGTCCTATATAAAAAAAAAAAATTGCGCTAAAGAAGATTGAGATTTTACCACCTATTCAATGTAGATTTACTATCCACTTTCAGATAGACATGTATCGTCGGAAAGGTGAGTCTTTAGCCCACGGTTGGGCACAAGGAGCTAAAGGTGTGGAGACGCTAGATCCTGAAGAGGTAAGGCAGAACATATTATGCTTCAAAAATGTTATTTTTTCCACCTAAATCCTACTATGTTTGCAAAATTTACGCGACGAAAACAAGAAGAAGAGGCGTCGATAGCCTAGTGATTAATGAGATGGGTTCGACGAGCAGAAGATTTTAGGTTTGAATACTGGTGACCTGGCCATTGACATGACTTCACTCATCGTCGCCGCAACGGGAACCCACTCCTAATATAATCAATTTAGCATTTTTATATACCACTTGGTTGTCAGACAAGCACACGGCCCACCTGATGGAAAGTATTTACCGTGGCCTATGGATGTGTGCAACAGTAAGGGAGTCACACTCGCGCTGCCAACCCTGTAAGCACAAGAGTTTATGTGCCGTCAGTGTAAAAGACTGCTTTTGGTCTGCCTACTGACAGCACAAAAACTCTCCAGTGAGCACTGGCTACCCTATTCCGCTGGGAATAAAACACGAGGTTATTATGGCCGCGGTATTCTGTAGGGCGGAGGTACTTCCCCAGTCGGACTGCTCAATTGGACGGAAATACCGTCGTGTCCTACCTCTGTAGCTGAACTAAAGCGGTTAACAGAAATTAGGTATCCCTGATTATTACTATTTTATTATTATGCTTTCAGGCCTATAAGACAAAGCGACTATACCCACTTGGCGGCGTGGAGGCAACGGGTGGCTATAAGGGATACGGGCTAGCGGCGATGGTCGAGGTGTTATGTGGAGTAAGTGCGGGTAGGTAAAGTAAGCCGTGTGGTTCCCGGCAGAGTAGAATTTGGACCACCCCATTTCTTCCCACGTGGTGTCGTACAAAGCGGCTAAGGGATATGGCTGTTTAACATCAGACAGATATATACAGCCCAGACTCAGCCTCAGATGCACGGCTTGAGTCAATAAATAGTGCCCAGAAGACGGCAATAAGCTCACCCCCTCGTGGGACCGAATTTAATGATTGGTGAAATGTGGGTGTTAATTCACCTCTGCCTAACCCTCGGGGGATAAAGGCGTGATTATATGTATGTATGTAGGGGATAAAAATCGATATCTTCGGGTCTCAGTCATGAAATACAATAATGTTTACGGGAACTTAACTCGACCATAGTATAGGTACATACTTTTGGTTTGCCTGACGTATCGACCAGGTTATACCGGCTGTGGTCACAGGCTGACTGGCTCAGGAGTTCACACCGTCTTCAAGCTCCTGATGTAGAAGGTTCTTCCTCTACCCGCACATTCTCGATATTTTCTAAATTTTGTTTTCGCCATGTACCGTCACATACCACACTGCGCATATATATACCGACTGCGCAGAAAAGTAAGATTGCATGTTTTGAATTGCTGGATTCCATGTTGCAGAGAATTAAAACCTATCCCATAAGCATTATTGTATAATTATACTAGGTATCGGGACTTCTCGCGAATGATATCTTGGAACTTACTATTTTCACGAGTGCTGCAACGCATCCGAAACAGCAGCTCCCGTGGTCACGACTTGAGTATAATTATGAATTCACACCGCTAAAGTTTAAAAATAACATTAGCATTATTGTATATCATGTAACGCGAGATTTTAACAGTTCAGGTCAATCATGAAGTCAGCGAGAAGAGAAAATGAGAGAAGGGAAAATTCTCTTTGGCTTGCCACGCCGGCACTACCGAGGCTCAGTACGCAAACCTCGTGATTTTGTAACACTTTTGCTTTATAAACAATTAGTGGACTGTACAGAATAAAATATGTTGCTATTATGAGTTTAATAGGCGCTTCTCACAAATGCTGCTGCTTCACAAAAAAGGTGGAATGCGGAATGATCAAACTTTTAAACCAATGTACCAACAATTTGTACCATTGTTCGTAAATAAAGATTGAAATTGAAATTTAATCAATCTTAATTCATCGTTATTCCCGGCTGCTCAGAGGTATTCGTTTCAGAACCCGGGTCGTTTTGGTTTGGCTCATATGGCTTTTAAGTAGCCAGAAGGGAAGCCTGTATGAGAGCCTAGACCATTCTCATATATTCCACGACATTCTACACAACACCATCTAGATTCAAAATAAGCATAGATTAACTAGTTTGTGTTATGGGATTTACAATGTGGTTAAACATACTAACATAAACATATATATATTTTTAAAACACAAAAAATATTATACATAGAAACGCTCAGCAAATATACATATTCATGCATACAAATACTTACACTGAGCTGGTATCGAACCCGCGCCTCCTGCATAGCAGGCGATTGCTCTACCACTACGCCAAGCATGTCGTCTGAATTATTATTTATCAGGTGCATCGACTAACAGGTAAGGTGAGCTCGGATCTCGAGGGTACTGTGCGGTAGGAAAGAAACTTCATCCCACGCACACTCAAGCTGTAGAATTAACTCCCTGCTGCGGTCTTCCCATGCGCCTACAATATGGGGTTCTTCAAAAGGGACATTAGGAGGTTTCTTCAGGGTCGGCAGCGCGAGTGTGACGCCCCTGGTGTTGCACAAGTCCATAGACCACGGTAACCACTTCCCATAAGGTGGGCCGTGTGCTTGTCTGCCACCTAAGTGCCATAAAAAAATACACACAAACATGCCAAAATATACTGTAATATCCCCCACTCTCAACCTCGAGAGGGAAGTCACCTCCATAATTCAACAGGTGATATTGGATAAAATAATATTTCTATATATAATTTAACCGTTACTTTCTCCAGGGTCAAGGTACGGCTGCCATCTGAAAGAGTGGAACTTGGAGAGTGATGGAGTACCTCGCGATATTGGCCAGTGTTTTATTGCTGTGGATCCTAACTGCTTTGCACCAGGTTTTGGCGACCGACTTGCAGACTGCATTCAACAATGGCGGGATTTAGATCGGGTATGGCATTACCTATTCCTGTGACATTTATTAATAGAATCGTACATCATCATTATTCTCTTTTACCAACTCAATAACGGTTTTCTAGTTTAAGATGCGGCTGGATCTTCGTTATTTATATAAATTCACATGTGTTTATTCCAATTTTCATCTTTAAAAACAGATTATACTTATGCAATAAATTATCTACTCCATTTTAATGCTACTTATCACATTCATAACATTGAAGGCTTTAATTTGATCCCTGTTTTATTTCGTGAAGTAGGTATTATGCTCTCTATACAAAACTTCCCCAACTTCGTCTTGTTTCCGTACATAGGTACTTATTTTTAGAGATAAAGAGATTTTTTTTAAGAGTAGGTACTTAGACCGTCTACTAATGATCGAATTAAGCTACTAGTGTTCCCTTTCGCTCAGCCTACCAGTAGGTACACTTAAAACGTTCAGTTTTAAAGATGTGTCTGAGGTTATAACCTAAGTAGAATTGAAATTGACCGTGTATAAACTCAAATCACATCTTGTTTGTCAGTTTCCTTATTTTCTTGGCGAGGTTTTCATTACATCGTCTGGAAACTTATAATAAAAATAAAAAATAAAAACATTCGAGTACCTAACAGAAGGTGCTAGGTAGATAGGTACTAGTCAATACAAAGCATGTGCTGCTGCACTCAAAACTGATTTTGTTAAAAAAGTCAAATAAATAATAATACATAAATATTGCCATCATTTTTTCCAGCCGCACTTCAGCTAATTAATTTTTTTTTACTGCAACATTCGTTCGTTATAAATGTTATCTTATACTTAAATAGATACAAATTTCACTTGACCTACTTGTGATATTTGAATATACATTATGTATTCTATTTGTCATCTGTTCGAAAAACAAATTATTTTCCGTGAAGCGACTGCCATCTGACCTCCACGACCAATTGGTGATATCGAAGTTCTGTAGTTTGACTAGTCAGACTTTTTTTTATACCACTTAGGTGGCAGACAAGCACACGGCCCACTTGATGGAAAGTGGTTACCGTGGCCTATGGACGTTTGTAACACCAGAGGAGTCATCTTTTGAGGGCTTCATCTAATGTAATGACTGGCATAGATGTTCGTATGGAAACCGGGACCGACTGCTTTATGTACTCTCCGAGTCACGATCAGACCAATGCAAATATCCATATTCATGCTTACAAATATTTGCACTGAGCGGGGATCGAAGCCGCGTCTCCTGCGTAGCGGCCGCGTTCACTACACTACCATACATATTTAACAAGATTTATTTTTACTGCCGTTAAAGAAAAAAAATTGATCCTGTTCCCGCCATCCATGGGAGCTTGTGTATAAAAGTAGTGTATATGTTATTCCCGACTTTTCAGAAAGCATCCAGGAGATGCTGAAACGGAAACGACAGTGGAGTAATTTGGAGAGTTCAAATAGGTTATAAGTGGTTTTATTTATAATCCTCAGGTCGATGGAAATCTACCAGTTCTAGCCCCAGGTGACAAAGAAAAAATTATGGCCTGCAAAGCAGACAGGAGTGGTTCAGTCGTTTTCGTCAAACAACAAATAGAAGCTTGTGAAAACTTAGCAAATAGACTCAAAGTTCAACCCATGCAATTAACACCCGAAGATTCATATACAAAATAATAATTATTTAAAAATAGCTTCAAAAGAAAATATGCTTGCTAGGTGGTATGTACCGTAACTATCAAAATCTGATATTATTGCTTTGTTTTTGTTTTTGCTTGTGATAAATTTGAGAGGTAATACAGTGCTAATTCACTGCAATATAAACGAGACTGTCTTCTTTGCCGGTCTGTTATTGATGCAGAAGCAAGAATTGTGCATATTCTAATTTCTTGAATAATCAGATGACTTTTGTTCACCGATAAAGTTCGACGAGCTCTTCCGCCGTCACGGTGATGCGGTACGGTATCTGAGTACACAGAAAAGATTTATGAAAAGATATAAAGATAAAACTATGTTTTATTCTTCTTTTGGTAAAAACATTATGCAAGAGCTACCTCGTACCTACTTTTCGTGGTAAAAAACAGATAACAGATAGACACATAGCGGTTAAGTGTGGCGTACAAATATATTCTGAATTCATAATTAGACTAGGTATCGGGACTTCTCGCGAATTATATCTTAGAACTTACTATTTCTGCCGACGTTTCGGATGCGTTGCAGCACCCGTGGTCGCGACTTGACTAGTCTTCGAGCGTCGAGATGTATGCGGGGAACATTTTTTGAGCGCCTACCCACCATTACACTTATTATGAACGGTTAGGCTGGCGACACACCCCACTCACTATGTCAGTTTTTAACGGCAATGTGTTTTTTGGTTTTAGTATCTTAATCACTGGATTCCACGTTCCGGATAGCTTGAATCCATCTTCCCTATTGAAATTTTATATTTTTTGATTTCAATGGCTTCACGCACAATCCGTGAATAGTAGTGGCGATCAGTGGAGAGGACTTTGGGTTGATGAAGTTCAATCCAGTGATTGGTACCCGACTCAAAATGTTCTGCTACTGCCGATTTGTTGAACTGACGGTTTTTCACAGCTGCGATATGTTCCCTGACTCTCTCTGCAATGGTTCGCTTGGTCTGGCCTATGTAGGAACTACCGCAGCTGCAATCCACTTTATAAACACCCGGTGTTTGTAGAGGTATGACGTCCTTCGATGTTCGCACGTATTTCGCTACTTTGGCGAACGGTTTAAAACTTTAAAACTAGTCAAGTCGTGATCACGGGTGCTGCAACGCATCCGAAACGTCGGCAGAAATAGTAAGTTCTAAGATATAATTCGCGAGAAGTCCCGATACCTAGTATAATTATATATTCTGAATTACAAATTAGAAATGTATTGAAAATATATCATGACGCCGACTAGTTCGGGAGAGTACCTACCTACCTAAGTGCATTACGATTGAATTGGTAAAGATTGATTGACTATTGTTTGTTTTGGTCTCAATAATTTCTGTAAAATATTTAATGGATAAACCATACATCACTATTGTCAAATAAAATAGCTGAATGTATGTATGTATGTTTGCATCGGATAAAATTTATCAGCAGCGAATAAAAAGCACATTTGAAACACAGATGACAAAAACATCGTAAAAATCTTAGGTTATGAGAAATATAAGACATTTTTAATTAACACAACAATATGTTTGTTTTATATAGTTTGTCAGTCATCCAATAAAAGCAAATGTTGAAAACGTGTATTTAGTTTTAATTATACAACCATCATCATCCATGTATAGGTAGGACACGACGGTATTTCTGTTCAGTTGAGCAGTCTGACTGGGGAAGTACCTCCGCCCTACAAAATACCGCGGCCATAATAACCCCGTGTTGTATTCCCGGCGGTGAGTAGGGTAGCTAGTGCTCACTGGAGAGTTTAGGGTCAATTGAACTGCAGCTATGCTGGTGAGTCGAACGCAGATTATAAATACATACTGAAGGAGAATTGTTGGTGGAGTGCGTGCAAACACGGGAACTGAGAGCGACTATTAGTGGAAGAACTTAACATACGATCAATGGATGTTGGGAGTTTCAATAGTATTCTGGCCAGTCCTCTGTCTGAAGCTGCCTTTATAGTTTATAAAATGATGTATGAAAGCTTAATAGCTTCTTAACATGCTAAGTTATGTAGCCTACTACCTACATATCTTGGTATGCTACATATACCTTACTTAACATATACCCTATCTACCTATATTTAAAGCGTTTTATGTAATTATAATAAGCAATTATGCAATCTCACTAATGTAAATTTAGGGTACGATGGAGCTGGCATGATAACTTTGGCCAAAAGCTCCTAAATAAATAAAGATTTAAAAAAAAAAGAAGGAGAATCTTCTAAAGTATTGGCTTATTTAATTCAGAGCTAATAGGATTAACAAACAAGTAATATTTTGCCCATGTCCAGAAGGCGGTGAGTAGGGTATCCGAGCTCACTGGAGAATTTGTGCTGTCAGTGGGAAGACTAAAAGCTTGCTCTGCTTTATCTTCTATACGCCACGTCGATAGGCCACAGTAACCACTTTCCATCAGGTGGGCCGTGTGCTTGTCTGCCACCTAAGTGGTATAAAAAAGCATGTATGTATATAAAGACAAACGCATGTACAGAACAAATATATATTTAGTAACCAGCTTACCATCAGGCAAGGCGAAGTCCAATTGACGTGTCCTATATAAAAAAAAACACTAAGTATATCGAGAGGTGCTTGTTGTTGTGTCTCGATATATAGTGTTACTGCAGCGCAGAGTAGAATTTGGACCACCCCATCTCTGCCCATGCGGTGTCGTACAAGGCGACTAAAGGATAGGGCTGTTTAACAACAGACAAAGTCAGCGTCAGAGGCATGGCTCGAGTCAACAATAGTGCCCGGAATACGGCAATAGGCTCACCCCCTATTACGTGGGACCGAATACAATTATTGGTGAAATGTGGGTGTTAATTCACCTCTGTTTAACCCTCCGGGGATAAAGACAAAATATATGTATGTATATATACCATACACATACATATGTATATAACAGCTACGTGATACTAGACAGGATGCTCATTGAACTGCACTGAATAAGGAAAGAGGAAAGAGATATTAAAATATTTCAAACATAGTCATCATTTCTCAAAAGCGATGGTTAACGAGCGACTACTAAATTGCATATATGAGATGGACGGACGACCTGAAAAGGGTACTTAACTTTTTTATACCACTTAAGTGGCAGACAAGCACGCGGTCCATCTGATGGAAAGTGGTTACCGTAGCCTATGGACGTGTACAAAACCAATGCGCGCTCGCGCTGCTAACCCTGTAAGCACAGAGAGTTTCTGTGCTGTCAGCGTACAAGACAAAGCAGAATAAGCTTTTAGTCTTCCCATTGACAGCAGCATAAAAACTCCAGGGAACTCTGGCTACCATACTCACCGCCGGGAACACAACACGAGTACATTATGGTAGGACGGAGGTACTTCCTAAGTCGGACGGCTCAATGGAACGGAAATACCGTTGTGTCTTACGTCCTCGAAGAATAGTAGGACAGACTAGCTCTAGTTGAGTTTTCAGTAGGTACTTCATCTTTTATTTTATACTCATCACTTTACATTGCTCGTTAGTCGAAAGGACTCACTTCTAGCTTGGAAGGATGGCTTGGTTTTGGAAGGTCTCTCATAATCCGAATTCCTTTAGTTAGACCAACAGTGGATCGCAGAGGACAACAGTTATCGGTGTGGTGACGGAGAAAGAATAAAAGCATCACCACCCCATCTATTCTGAAGGGTATCATAAGAGGCGACAAATAGGAAAATACGCAAACGATATCATTGCGAGAGAAGGAAATCTCGTAATAAAACCCTGTACTAACCCGTCTAGCCAGCGTGGAAATAATAGACCAAAGCTTCCCAACATTGGGAGAGGCTTAGCCTATCGCTGCAGTGGACAGCACCCTAGCACTGGACTGCGATTGGCCAGAACCCCAAAGTTTTGTTTGTTCCACTGGTGGATCGTGGAGGTGGACCCTAGTGGACTGAGAGGTTTACGTATGCCGTAAGCCAAACTATAATCCACTTAAATGTGTTCCGTAACTTTAACCCGAATACCCCAGTGACTGTAATGTTTCTGAGGTAATAGAATTTAAAATGGTAATTAGCATACTTGACCTTTTAAAATTTAATTACAATCATAAAAACAGAATAAAGTAGGTAAGTAGCAAAGTATGTGTTTCTTACTGTGTTTGAATTTGTGATTAATGTCCTTCGGTGGGTCTTCTACTGGAAAACCCGGTTTAGATACAATTGGTACTAACATAGTAAAGATATTATGGACTTCAGAAAATCATCTTTTAATGTGATTTAAAATCGAATCTCAATGAATAGAATACTTAATAGTGGAATACTTAATTAATAGAACTTAATTTCTCGAAAACACTCTCGTATACTGTAAACAGACAAATAATAAATATAACGACAATGCCGCACCACCAAGACCTGGAATTCATTACCAGCACACGTGTTTCCTTCTTCCTACAGTCCCGGGTCCTTTAAGCGGGGCGTGAGCGCCACCATTGTAACATTACTTAGTGTCTGTAATGGTGACCCTCTTTCCTGAGACTTTGCCTTTAGCTTACCATCAGGCGAGGTGAAGTCAAGTTGGCGTGTCCTAGATGAAAGAATATTAAAAAAAAGTCTAGATACGATTTTAATTAATAATGCAAGTGCACATTCCAATCACTTAACAGAACTACTGAACTGAGAAAAGATGGCCATTGTATTTAATGCATCAGTTCATCACTAATGCACCAAGGACATTGCCCATCTGACATTAGCCTGATTTAGAACCGTCCATATTCAATTAAATACTGTTTTGTTAACCTTGTTACTGCACTTACAATACGTTTAATTCTCAGTATAGCGACACGCGCGCCCGCGAGAGCACGTGTTTTCACATTCCTTGTTCTAAATAATCACTAAGTAGTTGCTATCAGTCTTGTGCAGGTGTGTTTGTAAACACATATTTAACGGAACCTGTTCGGCCATGCCAGCGTGCGAGTAAGTAGAAGATACGTTTTTAAATGATCTAACTTATTTATAGATTGTTATTATGGTGGGTTTTAGCCAGACGTTGTTGACTTTGTAGCTGTGTTTGTGTCTGAGCCGGTTAGTCAAAAAGATATTGAGCTAAAAGTGTATGGGTTCTTGGCAATGACTTCCATGTGACTGTTCTTGAGTGAGGTGGGAATAAATTACGATTTACTTAATTAATTCAATGGAGAAAAATATGAGAAAAAAGTTTGATTGAACGAATTTTCACTTTATTTGTTATACCACTTAAGTGGCAGACAAGCACACGGCCCACCTGATGGAAAGTGGTTACCGTGGCCTATGGACGTGTGCAAAACCAAGGCGCGCTCGCGCTACTAACCCTGTAAGCACAGAGTTTCTGTGCTATCAGTGTAAAAGACAAAGCAGGATAATCTTTTGGTCTTCCCATTGATAGCAGCATAAAATCCCCAGGGAACTCTGGCTAAGTGTAGAAGACAAAGCAGGGCAAGCCTTTAGTATTCCCACTGAAAGCGCAAACTCTCCAGTTAGCTCTGGCTACCCTACTCACTGCTGGGAACACAATACGAAGTTATTATGGCCGCGGAAATCTGTAGGACTTCTCCAGTCGGACTGCTCAAAATCCAAATTTGAATACAGTCACTACCGTCAAAGTCGACAAACCAAATAAAATAATAAGTAGATCCCGAGTGCTCCAATGTGGCTTTTATGCAACTTTTATGTGTCTCCAATGTGCCGGAAAATTACCAGGAAATACGTATTCTCAGCTGAAAGATTATCCTAATTTTACGTTACATATTTTGTAACACATTGATATAGGTAGACATTGTCATTGTAATATATATTTGTATACGGTAATAACAACATTATAGTTAATCGCCTGAGACACTGTGATATTGTTCTAGAAATGACATAACCATTTGATAATAATCGTATTAGCTACAGGCAACACCAGTACGATCTTGAGTACAAGGTCTCAAAATAATCTTAATAGCAAAAAGATCCAATTAAACTGCTTCATTGATTTAACTTGTAATACACACATCAACAAAGTCTAGGGAACAAGGACATTTCTAGTTTTTATTTAAAGACCCTTTCTTGTAATAGTGAGTGTTTTATATAAATAGAAGGGTATTTTTATACCGTTTTTAATTTTAATTTTAATAAAAACATTCTTTAATTTTTTTTTTTTTTTAAGAAATAATTGAATAGTGCCAATGTTGAGTATTACAACCTTCTATGATTAGGCACAAAAATAACGAGGTAGTAAGAAATACAGTAATTAACCGTACTTTAAACGTTTTTAATAATCTGTAGGACCTCCTAAAGCATTAGTAACAGCTCGACAACGGCGTGGCATACTTAGTATGAGATTGTCAAACATCGTCTGTGGAATATGGCTCCATACACTGCGAAAGTGTAAAAAAAGTTGTTCTTCAGTGTTCAGATTTTCCAAAGAATCACTGAAAGCTCTTCTCCCAAGCAATTCCCAGGCATGCTCTATGGGATTGAGGTCGGCAGACTGAGCAGGCCATTCCAACGTTGCAATATTGTGCTCGCTTAACGCATTGACCACTACCCGTGCGGTGTGTGACCGTGCATTATCTTGCATGAACATAAAATCTTGACCGAACTGCTGTCGATGAGGGATTACCATGGGGTGTATAACCTCCTGAATGTATTGGTTTGCATTTAAATTGCCCCGTATCCAAACGAGGTCGGTCCTTCCACCAAGGCGAATTCCAGCCCATACCATGATTGTTCCACCTTGGTAAGGATGAACTTCTTGCGGATTCTGGAGACGACTCCAACGTCCAGGAACTCGCCATATACGCACTCTTCTCGAATCAGGATGAAAACCGAAGCGAGATTCGTCGGAAAACAGAACCCGTGCCCATTGATGGTCGGTCCACTGTAAATGTACGATAGCCCACAATAAGCGACGACCTCGATTTCCACGTCGAAGAGCTGGAACCCTAAGCGGTCTGCGAGCGTGAAGATTGGCTTCATGTAGTCTTCTCCTGACAGTTTGATCGCTAATAACCACTTGATGCTGAGACTGGAGGCCTGCGACTAACCGACGAGCAGTAATCGGGAGTTGCCGCCTTGCGGAATTTTGCAAGAAACGATCTTGTCGCGGGGTAGTAACCCTATTTCGTCTCCTGTGACGTTCGGCAATGTCCCCTGTAGACCTGTAGCGTGCTCATAATCTGCAAATTACGCTTGGTTGGGTGTTGACAGCATCCGCTACGTCGCGTTGAGTTCGTCCAGCTTGCAGCATACCAACAGCCCTTAACATCTCTTCGCGACTTAAATTATGACGTGACATGTTGACTACAGTCACAAAAATGCACAAACCATACGTAAAAGACGTATTATTGATAACAAACGTTATTTACAATCAAAGAAAATAATTTTTATTTTGCCTCAGAGAAACTGCACAATCAAACACTTTTAAAAGTTTTCCCTCCATATTCGAAAATCAGTACTTATTAAAATTTATTTTTAAATTTCGAACAACTCTGTAATCTACTTTATTCTATTTTTATTTATTTGCTGCCAGTTATTTGCAAAACAAGATTTACAAGAAAGAAAAAATTGGGGTCATCTTGTTCCCTAGACTTTGTTGAGGTGTTTATTATCCGAACTAAAGATGTAGTGCCAAATATCAGAATCAGTTAACAAGTAGGGAGAGGGAGTAAGGCAGTATTAAGATCATTTTGAATAGTGTGTTCGTCAAGATCGATCTGAAGCTGACTACTGTGAAGTTTTAAAAAAACTGCCGTCTAGACTAATTCAGGTATATCAGCTAGCAGGTGAGTTGACTTAGCCCCTGGAGGTCTTGGTGGGGCTTCCATCACCCCAGGACTTCTTTCTTTTAGTTTTATATTCCTTTGGTTGAAAAATATTCCCGTAGTCTCTTGGTCGCTCTAACCGTAGAACTCCGTGGCGTAGCGGTAGAGCATTCGACTGCTATACAGGGGGCGCGGGTTCGATTCCCGCTCAGTGCAAATATTTATATGCATGAATATGTTAATTTGCATTGGTCTGGGTGTTTCTATGTAAAATATGTATGTATTTATAAAAAAAAAACTATCTAAGTACGTTTATCCGCATTCTAGATCCCATAACACAAGCTAGTTAAGCTATGCTTACCATGGGTCTAGATAGCGTTGTGTAGAATGTCGTGGAATATTTATTTATTAATATTATTATTTATTATCTGTCGAGCGTCCTGATTTCTGTAGCGTCATAGCTTTTTTAACAAGCACGCCTTATTCTCCGTAGGGTTAGGCAGAGATGAATTAACGCCCACATTTCACCAATCATTGTATTTGGTCTCTCGTAATAGGGAGTGATACTATTGCAATTTTTCAGGCACTATTGTTGACTCGAGACATGCATCTGAGGGGGAGTCTGGGCTGTATATATTAGTCTGATGTTAAACAGCCCTATCCCTTAGTTGCCTCGTACGACACCCCATGGGAAGAGATGGGGTGCTCCAAATTCTCTGCCGGGAACCACGCGGGAGAAAACAAAATTATATAATTATTTTATTTAATTGCTCGAATAATTTGGAGATTTAGGTAAATACGTTACGTACCTTATCACTTTTATAAGTAAACTTGTAACGACAAGGTCACAACTTATAAGAACATCAACAAAAATTATCACAGCGTTCAAATAATACCTACGTAGTATCTTGTTGCCTAAAACACCCATCCGTCGATTGTCGCGACTAAACATAGGTTATGCCCTTTCTCAAGCTCTAATCTATCTGTGTACCAGATTTTTATCATCTTCGAAAATTACAAACTTTCATACCCTATTTAAGCCCCTTTCGAATGTTTTTACCAGAATATAAGGCAGTCGTATTTCGTTTTTTTTTATACCACTTAGGTGGCAGACAAGCACATGGCCTACCGTGAAGTGGAAAGTGGTTACCGTGGCCTATGGACATGTGCAACACCAGAGGAGTCGCGCTGTCGGCCGTATAAACACAGAGCTTCTGTGTCGTCAGTGTTAAAGACAAAGCAGAACAAGACTTTGGTTTTCCCACTGACAGCACAAAAACTCTCTAGTGAGCTCTGGCTACTCACCGCCGGGAACACAGCACGAGATTATTATTGCCGCGGTATTCTGTAGAGCGGAAGTATTTCCTCAGACTCATCGTCGTTTTGGTCGTCATTTCTCAAGCTGAGATCAATATTTATCGATTTAATAGTTTAGGCGTACTTTCACAGACAGACAGACATACATAGTTACTTACATATTTATAGTATTAATAAAGATATTTTTAATAACTCCAAAAGTGTTTTAGTAGCAGTCATACATCCAGTCCCATAAGTACGTTATTTGGCATATGCGTAACGTATAAATTACATTTCAGCCACCATAAATTACTAGTAACTAATATAGATACCATAAAATACATATACTGGTACCATAAGTACCTGCCATATGAATGGACAGCCTCTGTGACGAATACGACTGCTACTCATGGCACACAGGTTCGATTCCCACTCAGTACAAATATTTTAATGTATGAATATGTCTATTTGCAGTGGTCTGGGTGTTTCCATACCTCGGGGAGCATGTTAAGCCTTCGGTCCTGGTTGCCATACAAACATCTATGGCATACGTTACGGAAACTTGAATCCCTCAAAAGTCCAACAGTCTATTACAGAACTTTGCTATCGCCAAAAAGTTGTTTTGGTCAGGTGGCAGTCACTTCCCGGAAAATATCGAAGTTCCTCGCTTCACAGTTAGATTGGAAAGCCGACCCCAAAAGAGTTGGAAAAAGGCTCACGGAATGATGACCAAACCTATGTCAAAACTTGAACTAAATGAAAATTTTGGATATTCCAGAAGTCAATATCTTGCTAAGGCTGGACCCAACAAAGCAAGCACACTTACGGATCCTGTAGTTACAATTTTGATTGACCCTGCAACCCTGAGAATTTATTCCTAGGATGAAAGAAATGTAGCGTATGTGTTATTCCAGACTGTAAAGTGTTGTGTTCCCAGGGGTGAGTAGGGTAGCCAGTGCTCACTGGAGAATTTGTGCTGTCAGTGGGAAGATTAAAGGTTTGTCCTGCTTGGTCTTCTACACTGACGGCACAGAAACGCTGTACTTACAGGGTTGGCAGCGCGACTGTGACTCCTCTGGTGTTATAAACGTCCATAGGCCACGGTAACTACTTTCCATCAGGTGGGCCGTGTGCTTGTCTGCCACCTAAGTGGTATAAAAAAAATAGTAATCTCTCTCTGTATAAATTTCAGCAAAATTCGTTCAGCTTTTAGAGCGTAATTGAATAACAAACATAAATACATCTACAAAAACTTGCACATTTATAATGGCAAGATAGAAAGTAGGACCACTACAATATCGAGCCTACTATCGCTTCACTGCGGTGCACCGTGAATTTGGTCTTCTCCAAGTTTTCCTCACTGTGGGTAATAGGGTACTTCACGCAATAGCTAGGAGACACCATGGGGTGTTATCCGAATCGAATCGACTGGTACAACAATTGCGATCAGGTGTTGTAGATGAGAGAGGGTTACCATATAGAAAACATTTTTCTATACAATTTTAAGACAATTAGTATACCATTCCTATAGATTAAGTTTAGAGAGATTGGATGGAAAAGATGGGAAGATTGGAAAAAGTGAAGTAAAAATATCGGTAGAAGACTTATCGCCACAAGATGATTGTATAGGTGAATTTCGAATCTCCAAGACGTTCTCGTGTAGCGCAGACGATAAGAACATTCCCGCTGTAAAAGACTGATTCAAGTTCCGTCTTAAACATACTTCCAATATAAACCGGTAGAGGAATTTCCGTTAAGACAAAATTCTTAAAACTAAATTATTTCTTTTTCAGGGGTTTAGTCCGAGTAGCTACTGTAGAGGCGTGTAGGTTCATGGTCGACTGTCTCCATGCTGCAGGAGCCAACCGTGAAGCGGCTGAACAACAGGCCAAACTGCTCCTACAGGCAGACAGATTCGGTCACCCTAGCCATGGAATGAATAGATTAGGTAAGTGCATTTCTTCTACTGCGTAACTACCATCTCTAGCAGTATTATTTTTTACTTCCTTACACAACAACACTCAGGCCTGGTAAACGTATCGAGAGAAGGGAGCATTGCGATTGGCCGCCTGGCTACAGTGAACCCGTGAGTGTGTGAAGCCTGCCAATCACAATGCTCCTGCATTATGATAGTTTTTTGTGCTAGGGATACTGAAAGTAAGTTTGCGACATTCGTCTGTGAATCTACAGATTTATCAGCTACAGATATAATGAATGAACACATGACAACCAACCAATATGTAGTTTCGGCCGTTAATAACTTGGTTTGGCCCCTTTTTTTTAATGAGCGCAACGTCCCCGCGGGCACCCCCATCACCGACGCCGGTAGGGAGGTTATGTCGGACTTGAACCGACTAAAACGCACGCCGTCTGTGTGGGCAGCAGGTTGCCGGAGGTCTCTCTCTATCTGAGATATATCCCTCGCACCCCGGACGGTGGTTCGGCCCCTTGCACCTAACGATTTATATACGTATTCCTATTCCCTTTCAGAATTTTATGTGAACGACATCTTAGCCGGGGCCTGTCAGCCTAACAATAAACCTGAAGTTTTGAAGGAGACCGTGTCCACTGCGTGGATCGACGCGAAAAATGTACTGGGTGCTACATCCAGCCATTTTGCTATGGATATAGCCATCTCCAAGGCTCGACAAACGGGGATCGCATGGGTTGTAGTCAAAGGTAAATCAAAATCAAATCACAATATCTTCATTTTTTTTTAATTCAGCTTAGGTGGCAGACAAGCACACGGCCCACCTGATGGATAGTGGATACCGTGACCTATGAACGTGTGTAGCACCAGTGGAGTCACATCAGTGCTGCCGACCCTGTAAGAACAGAGATTTTATGTGCCCTCAGTGCAGAACACAAAATCAGGACAAACCTTTGGTCTTCCCACTGACAGCACAAAAACTCTCCAGTGAGCTCTGGCTACCCTACTCACCAGCGAGAACACAACACGAGGTTATTATAGCCGTGGTATTCTGTAGGGTGGAGGTACTTCCCCAGTCGGACTGCTTAATTCGGACGGGAATACCGTCGTGTCTTACCTCCTCGAAGATTTCATGTTCATAAGGACACCAAGTACAATAAGAATCTGTTGCTGCTCAAATCTGGTCATAGCTGTTGTCGTAGTTATATAATAATTTAAAAGGAAATATTTTCCTCTACTTACGAACTCTGGTTCTTCAAGCGGAGCGTGAAAAAGCATCTGTCAAGGCCGTCAAGAAGGGCCCATTATTTTGAATTTCTCAGAATCTGGAAGCTAAAGTTTAGTCAATTGACGGGGTATATATATTTTTTAAATTTACACACACTTCAAATTCTTTAGGCAATTTACAGTTATCCAAACTTACAGATATCATTACATTCATACATTGATATATGGACCTACCTACGTCCTCGTTTAATCTCTTAACATTGTAGTATGACCTTAATATGACCTAGTATAACGGTAGGAATACTAGTCTACTAAGTTGTCCGTTGTATTGTTGAGTGTATCTGTCACGTAATAATATGAATTTTATCGATAAAATTCTTACCCATATTTCAGGGGCAAATCACAACGGTATGGCCGGTTACTGGGCTCAAAAGGCTACTGACCAAGGGTTCATCGGCATGGCTTTCACTAACACCTCACCTTTGACTGCCCCAACAAGAAGTAAACAAGTATGTCTTCCAGATTATAACTCGTAGAAGGAAACAAGAACCTGTTGGAGGGGGTGAATAAGACCCCAACGGGACCTTAGGGGCCCAAACGAAACTCACGTATTGCTCGGGACATACTATTTTAGACTTAAAATATGCTCAAAATATGTATTTTGGGTGTCTTTTGAGGATGGCATGGGGTGCTACTGCGGTGGAAGATCTCAAATTCATCAAGCATAGATTATTCAAAAAACAATCCGCGCCAGGGCCTTGGTCTCGCGATTTAGGTTCAAGATATGTGCCCCGAACCAGCTAATTTATGGACATAGCTCTAAATCCAAAATAAAAAGGAGTCAGAGAGTTCATCTCCTAAGGACGAGCTTCTAAAATTACAGTCACTTCATGGAAAATATAGAAGTTCTTCCGCTTTGTAGTTACACTGAAAAACCGATTAGATAATAGTAACAGCGTAACAGAAATACTACTTCTATACAAGAGAGACTCTTACAACAGTAATAGCTGCAAGTTCGGTAGCAGTTTGAGAATTTAAAAATGCACGACGACCGCGTCGTCAACTAGTAATAAAAAAGATTGACATTTTTTTTCTTTTTATCTACTGTGTCGTGAAAGTTACGTACAGGCTACGTCTCTAGCACCTACATGGATAATTCTAGTCGTGACATACATATTTGTCGTACGAATTCAAGCGAGTGATGAGACCCTGCCTAAATTGAGTACATCAAAACTTCGGAGGATGATGATGTTAGGAGCAGTTTCTGTACACATAATATTAATAAAGTTCTTCCATGTTGTCCAGGCAGCGTTGGGTACTAACCCTATATCGTGTGTCGCTCCAGCATCATCTGGCGAATCTTTCTACCTTGATATGGCTACTTCTGCGGTCGCTGTTGGTAAGGTAAGAAAATCCTTCCAGAAAAGATAACTTATGAGTGTGTTTTTTTTTCTAATGTATTTTGTACGATTGCAGATAGAAATGCAGCTACGAAAAGGCGAACCAGTTCCAGCGGGTTGGGCTCTGGGACCTGACGGCAAGGAGACCCGAGATGCACAAGTGGTTAGTAGAATGAAAATTTTTATTTAACAACAAATATTCTACAAAAAATTACACATTGCTATCTAGATCCATGGGAAGCATATTCTCATCATCATTATCTCTGTGGCATTCTCGGTTACATCCAAAACTTATAGATACTTTGGAAGCTGGAGTTTGCTCTACTACTGATTCTCTAGATATGGCTAACTTTGTTGCTTTTATAAAAGCGACTGCCGTCTAACCTCCTCCCAAACTTGAGAGGAAACCCTGTACCAGAGCTTCGTCTGTCACTAAACGGGTGTATTGGCTGTACGGCAGCTGAGATTGTATTGACCGCAATAATTTTGGAAGAGCTCTATGCACCCGAGGTCATAGCTGTCATTGTTTTAGCTTTAACTCCATATTAAAACTCAACCTTATATTTACACTAGAATAATTTGTCTTTGCAGGCTTTTGACTCGAAGTGTCTCCTGCCACTAGGTGGTGGAGAACTGACGTCAGGATACAAAGGGTTCGGACTAGGTGCCATGGTTGAGCTCTTCTGTGGAATAACTGGAGGTATGAATAAAAGACTGCTTTCACAGTCTCCATAACCCTTGTCTACATTTTATTAAATTTCAAAAGTTCAAATTCTTTAATTCTCTAAATAGTGCATCGTAATTACATCTTTTTGACATCAAATTCCGCTTTAAACTAAATTTACCACCGCTTCCTTAAATCCTTAGACCCTTCCTTAGACTTACCTTTACACGCTACCTTAGACTCTTCCGCAGTAGAGGAAAGAAGGTAAAGTAGAGAGGATAGACGAACTATTGACTAAATAGGTTTATGAAGGTTCTATTGCCGCAGAGCTTAGGGTCCATTTACTCCTTCTGTTAATTTGTTTTATACGGCTTTTATTGAATCAACTGTCAACCTCCTAACAAAGTAAGTACCTAAACGAAGTAAGCAGACCCCGGAAACTGGGATAATAACCTCGAACACGGTATAGGTACATGCATACCTTTGATTTGCCAGGCAAATCAGAGGTTCATCGTTTGTCGGTAGGAGGGAGGGGTTATGCACAGTAAACCAATTTATATATACCCTGATCGCTTTAAGTCCCGTTAGTATTTTTGTACATCATGGACGAACTAGAACCTCGAAAGGTTTTTAATACCTTATAAACTAAGGTATTAAAAACCTTTCGAGGTTCTAGTGTAGCATTAGTGCTACACCAGAAATTACGCTAAGATGGTGTTTATAATGAAAAGTTATCAATTTATTTTTCAGGTTCCAACTACGGACATCACATCAGGC
This sequence comes from Eilema griseolum, assembly GCA_963662185.1. Lineage (NCBI taxonomy): Eukaryota > Metazoa > Arthropoda > Insecta > Lepidoptera > Erebidae > Eilema > Eilema griseolum. Next base: position 17,617,066 of record OY759248.1, on the reverse strand, counting down.
CTTGGTCTCATACAAGTGATGGTTCTGCAGCTGACCTAGGCCAATGTTTCGTAGCCATCGACCCCAACTGCTTCGCTCCTGGCTTCGGTGATCGCCTCACAGACTGTATCCAGCACTGGAGGTCCCTTGAGCCGGTAAGGATTCCTTTTTCGAATTGACACTAACAGCTCTTAAAATTTAAATTGGAAAGTGTCAACTATTAGGAACGGATTATCTAAGGCAATTTCTGTTTTCCAAGTTCTGTCCTTAACGTCTTCTACGTAGCCAGTAGGTCACTGCAAAACGTGCAGTACTAGTGGAGGTGGAGTCTTTACTACAAAGACTTAGATTAGGGTTAATGCACATTGCTTATATATTAGGTAGATATTATGAGTATATTAGCAATTTAGAATTGTCCCAATTATAAGAACTATGTCTTTTATTTTTGCGAGGGGGCCCAGGCAGAACTACTCCTAACTGATCGCCCTTCTCACAAGAAATTTAATAATTGAAGAATCGAAACTGCCACTGTTTTTAGGTTTTAAGATGCTTTTATCACTATCCTGTATTTACATAATGTATAAATCTACATCCTATATTTATGATATTTTTTACAGCTGGATCCAAGTCTACCGGTTTTGGCGCCCGGTGACAAGGAGAAGAAGTCTGCAGCGAAAACTGATGAAACTGACACCTTATCCTTCGTGCAACAGCAGATCGACTCCTGTCTCGCTCTTGCGAAAAGACTGAAAGTTAAACCTTTGGATTGTGTGACCAAATAAATTCAGAATATTTTTATAAGTTACTAAATTTTTTATTTATGAAATAATCAATACCAATCTTTTAAGGTATCCACTAGCCGCGTAGTTACCGGCACAGTAGAATTTGGATCACCTCATCTCTTCCCATGCGATGTCGTACAAGGCGACTAAGAGATAGGGCTGTTAAATATCAGACAGACTCAGTATCAGATGCATTGCTTGCGCACCTCCTATTACGTGGGACCGAATTTAATGATTGGGTGTTAATTCACTTCTTCCTGACCCTCCGGGGATAAAGACGTGATTTTATGTATATATATGATTATATATATCCCAAGTTCCAAGATACACCAGTTTCCGACATATTCACGCCTTGTAAAATGAAGCCCAAAGGGGTTCTTCTTCTTCTTTTTGATAACTTCTGCAGCAAATCGCCGCAATTTGCATATGTCATGTGTAATTGTCTAAAAATTCTTAATGGTGAGACGCCAATATCAAGATTTTCAATAAACTCTATCCAATAAAAACCCAACTGGGTTTTCGTACTCAACAAAGAAGGCATGCATCATTGGTCAATCATTCTCCCTGACAGGTAGTGTTCTCTCTACGGTTACTGGCCATAGCTGCCACTTTAGCAAATGCAAAAAAAAATCTTTACTCTGTGTCTATCTTTTTGACACTGAAGAACTTTATATCTGTCTTTCTTTGTAATACACTTATTTATACACTTCTCTTGGGCACTTTTCGTTAGAAATCGTGATTTCTTCTGTTTAATTTATTTACGTAAGTTTTGCACTACACTCATTATTATCCTCATAGCGAGATCCCAGTTATGTCCAAAATTGTTTTTGATAAGTTGGTTTTTCCGGGAGCTACTATCATCTGAAATCCTGTGCCATGCATTGTTTACCAAGATCATTGATTTGCAAGTGAAGTTGCTTTGGGCTTCAATGTAATGTATACTGTATGGCAATTAGAATTTATAATAAACTACCCGCTCAGTTTAAGACTCTAAAGCTTAAGACATTTAAACATAAACTATTCCAATTCCTTCCGACTAAATGTTACTATTCCACGAAAGACTTCCTAAGCGAACGTTCTGAGTCTAAAATTGACTTATTCTGTGAACCTTAACTTGTATAACCTATGATTTGACATTTTGTAATTATATAATTTCTATTATGACTATATCAGTTATACGAGGAATTATTATTAATTGTATGCTGACATTATTTAAATATGTATTACTACCTTTCAATATTTGTTCGCTGGAGACAGCAGAATATTATGTACAACCAACTTTGCAACAAATTTTATACAATATTCTTACAAATAAATGAATCTTATCTTAATCTTATCTTATCTAGAGACCAGCGGTAGACTTCATGCCCATGATATCGTAGAAACTTGTATTTTCAGAAATATGACTTGCAAAGTAAAGATCTCTGAAGTTAGAAGATTTATAGTAGAATGCTTAAAGGCTGCTGGTGCGAAAGAATCACCAGCAATGCAGCAATCTGAACTACTTGTTCAAGCGGACAGAATGGGACATCAAAGTCACGGTCTTAATAGATTAGGTAAGACCCAAATATCTTTTACCCAGCACCATCTTTGAGTATACAGTTCTTTTACGTTACAGTTATGTTACCGGAAATTATAGGTACACACATACCTTTGGTTTGCCTGACGTTTCGACTAGGTTACACAACGTACGGCAAACCAAAAGTATGTAAATATCTTTTTTTTTTTATACCACTTAGTTGGCAGATAAGCACACAGCCCACCTGATGGGAAGCGCTTACCGTGGCCTATGGACGTATGCAACACCAGGGGTGTCACACTCGCGCTGCCGACCATGAAGAAACCTTCTGATGCCCCTCTTGAAGAACCCCATATTGTAGGCGCTTGGGAATCTATACCATGATCGCGTTAATTTCCGTTAACATTATTGTAATTTTGTACCGTGAAGGATCCATCATAGCAGCTGGAACATGTGTGCGAAGCAGAAGGGAGGAAGACAGACGATAGGGTTTGCCCCTAGGTACAAGATAATTGAAGCGTTCCCGCAAATAAGTGTATATCATGGGACGCGAAAGTTTAAATTTAGTTATTTTGGGTTACAGTTGTTGGTTATGGTGGTCAGATTGCCATCGCTTCATGGAAAACATCGAAGTTCAGCCGCATGTGTTGGAAACAGGCTCAGAGAAAGATGAGTCATAGGTTACAGTTATAGATGATAAACTGCATCCAGGCCTCATCGGCAGAAACATGAGGAAGATTTCTGATCTCCATAAACGCTTCTGGGGACGACGGCTCGGATAATTAGAAGCAGGCTCAGGACGACTGGTGTCATGCGCGTCTATCCACTAAGTTGGGGTCTCTAGGTTATCCTACCTAGAACGTACTTACCTCGTTTCCCTGTAACCAAAGCAGACAGGTTTTAGCCCATTCGAGTCCGAAACAACCACCTCAATGTTAGCTCCGATGATATGAAGGTAAAAACTTAAAGGGGTTTCCAGACGTGCAGAAAAAGGTCTTAAAAAATCCCCCTTTATTGCAATAGTGTTTTTTTCACCACATATTCTTTTTACAGAAAGATACGTTCATGACATCAAGGAAAAAGTGTGTGAGCCTAACAATGATCCCGAAATAATAAAAGAAAATCGATCAACTGCGTGGATAAATGCCCGCAACTGCATGGGCGCTACTGCAAGCCAATTCGGCATAGATTTGGCAATGAAAAAGGCAAAACAAACTGGAGTGGGATGGGTATCCATGAAAGGTAGAGGTTAAAAAATATAGAGGAATTGATAATCCCTAGAGTCTTTGTAATACTGCAAAGAATCATGACAAACGACACAGTCACAGCATAAGTATCGACATATTTATGTGTTAATACTGTCATGTTATACATCTATATAAATAAAAATTAATTACTGAGATGTACGTACGAATGTCAATCAATCAATAAGCCTATCGCAGTCCATTTCTGGACATAGGCCTCTTCCAATGTTGGGAGGCTTTGGCCTACTGTTTCTACGCTGGTCAGACGGGTTGGTACTGTGGTTTCATTTCGAGTTTTCCTTCTCTCGCAGTTATATCGTCTGCGTATTTTGCCGTTAGTCGCCACGTACCTCGTACGAACGTAACTGTCCTAAATTAGATATACCCTTTTTTGTGTTCGTTATTGTCAGGACAAGGTTTGAATTGTATGAAATTTTTTTTTTAGGAAAATCGATGGATAAGATACTATATTTACTTATGCTGTTAATAGTATTTTATGCACTGCCGTACTATTTTCATCCGATTGCTATACTCGATATAATAGTGTATTATGTATAGTGGATATACGTTATGCTTATATTACCCATTTCAGGATCAAACCATAGTGGAATGCTTGGCTATTGGGCAAAGCAATGCGCCAAGAAAGGATATATTGCTTTGGCTTTTACCAATTCTGCACCCGCTTTAGTACCCACCAGAGGCAAAAAGGTAAAATTTACTGTAATTTTTTTTCCCGCCCATTGACTGGTAGGAGGAGCTAGGGTTAAGTCCAACCTGTTATACACATAAATACCGATAGTTCTCAAATGATGGTCTCTATTTTGATGACTTCTTTAAATTTTCTTTTATCTTGATTCTTTGATTTCTAAATGTTCTTTAGGATGAACGCAAAAACTACTGAATTGATGTATTTATTGGTTAGGTCTTGGTCAAACCTAAAATCTGACGAATGTGATTATAACTAAATATGATTATAACTCCGCATGGATGTCCCACGCGAGCGGAGACGTGGTTATCGCGGTTACCATTCTATTACTGCTGTCCCTCCAGCGTCTGGAATCGTATTTTTGTTGGTTATTTTTACAAGGACCCTAAAATATTGTATTTTGTTTCAGGCGGTATTGGGTACGAATCCATTTGCAATAGTCGCTCCGGCGGATGACAAAGAATTCTTCCACCTCGAGATGGCAACTACAGCAGCGTCTGTTGGCTCGGTCTGTATTTCTTATTCGCTTACGTAAAGACACGATTGACACGTTGGCTAATCCAGGAGCGACTGTCATCAGAGCTCCCGACCCTGAGAGAATCCCTGTGTTCTGCTTTAGAGCCTCGTTCGTTGTTTAGCAGGTGCACCGATTAGCAGACGAGGTTGGTTTGGGCTCCAATGGTTATTATAGGGTATACCTGAGATAGCCTCTGTAGCGTAGCGGTAGTGAATGCGCAGGAGGTGTGGGTTCATTCCCCGCTCACTGCAAATATTTTTATGCATGTATTTGCATTGGTCTCCTCGTGTCTCAGAGAGCACGTTAATTCGATCCCGGTTGCCATACGAACACCTATGGCAGATAGTTGAAGCCCTAAAAATTTTCAACAACTGATCTAACTGTAATGGTTCGATATTGCCTTTGGGTTGTGGAGGTCAAATGGCAGTCGCTTCACGGAAAATATCGAAGTTCAGTCAAATCCGCAGTCAGACTGGCAACGCGGAACCAAGACTTCGATGTAAAAGCTTTGGATGCGACTGGGATTAACGCTAGGATGAAGAAGGGTCCTGTATATACTGCTCATCACAGGACTAGTCTAAATGAACTAAATTGGTTATTATCAGGCAGTTGATGGTAATTATATTGTCTATTTTCAGATAGAAATGAGGCGAAGAGCAGGTAAAGACATACCACTAGGTTGGGCATTGGGCCCCGATGGTAAAGAAACGACGGATCCTGAGCTGGTAATTTTACACATTCTCTAGAACTGTAGGTAGACTACTATTCTAAAACCTTGTTCTATCTTGTTCTCATCATCATCATCATCATCATCATTCTGCTCTTATCCCAAGTTTATTTGGGGTCGGCGCAACATGTGTTCTTTATCATCATTCACACAAGAATATCCTATCCCTATCCCACTTTCTACTAAATGTTAATAATGTTTGTAAATGGGTATTTGACCGACTTTTTACTAAACGTCAAAACGGCAAGTTTTATGGAAACTTGTATGACATAATTTATTGTGACGTCATAATATTTAATAGTTAAATCATTTACACATTATAGGTTGGGTGGATGATTAATGAGCTTAGTTAAATAAATTACAGGTAAATATTCAATTCAATCACTGGTTGAAATTTGATACAAGGGATAGATTCACAGTTTGCAATAATACATAGACTACTTTTTATCACGGGAATAGGTTCCCATGGCTAGTGGGAACGGGATTAAAATTACAAGTGGGCACTGCCAACAGTTAAGTTGAATACACAAAACTTTCTGCAATTGCATAATGTTTTAAAAACTTCTTGAAATATGAAAAGAAATCCCGAGATACCTGCTATTTCTATTTGCTTACTTTAGTTAACATTTATTCTATAGGCTATTCAAGCGGGGCTTTTGATGCCACTTGGTGGGAACGAGATAACTTCTGGATATAAAGGATATGGATTAGCAGCTGCAGTTGAACTGCTGAGTGGAATTTGCGCAGGTAAGTAAAACTTCAAGAGAAATGGTCACATTACAGAACGGTATTTAAGACGCGAGGGGGTCTGTGGATTTAATCGGTTTGGGTTCCACAGGACCGCTTCGAAAAAAATAGTTAAATTATCTAGGTGTAAACTACGTACTCTGTAATAGGTTGCAAACCGATTGCCACAAAGTGAATACCTATCATCATCATCTTGCACAAGTCCATAGGCCACGGTAACCACTTCCCATCAGGTGGGCCGTGTGCTTGTCTGCTACCTAAGTGGTATAAAAACAAAAAATACATATATATTTGGTATACCATCCATCGAAATTATTCATATCACACAATATGATCTTAAATATGCTTTGTTTGCTAGGTTCAAACTACGCACACCACATTCAGCTATGGGGAGAGGCCAAAAAAGATAGTCCAGCCAACCTCGGGCACACTTTCATATGCGCAAACCCTGAGTCCTTTGCACCCGGCTTCAATGGTCGAGTTTTAGAGTGCATGAATTACTGGAGGCAATTGGAACCGGTATGCTATTATTTCAGTCCATTGTACTAGTGTAGGAAGAGGCAGGCCTAGGCGCACATACCTGGACCAAATCGGGGAAGTTTTAGAAAAGGGGCAGGTCAGGAGTTCCCTAAACAGACCAGCATGCATGAAGAATGTAATTAGAGTGAATGAAGCGAGAGTAGTATGGCAGGATCTTAGCAAATGGAGATCCGTGATCTCTGCCTACCCCTGTGGGAAACAGGCGTGATGTTATGTATGTATGTACTAGTGTATAATAAGAAAAGTGTAAAATAATGTAGATACAAGAATCCACCCGGTCTTTGATGAGGCATTATTGGGCAGAATGAGAGTTCAGGAAAAGATCATAGCAGGCTTGCTAAAAAAAGTTATTTGCTTCTAATCACAGTAATCTCTTGCTGTGGATTGTTAGACTTCAGAAACAAAACCCTCCAAAAACATTAATAAAGAACTCTCAGATAAAATATACCAAGAGTCCTTATAATATTATCCCCTCGGAGACGAGCTTCCTCTACTGTCTTCAATAACCAGACTAAGAATTTACACTACATAAATCTTGAAAAATGTTTCGTTTTAGGTGGATCCTCGGCTACCAGTGTTAGCCCCCGGTGACATAGAAAAAAAAGCAGCAGAAGCAACAGATGCAAGGGGTGCCCTCTTGTACTTGCCACATCAGATAAAGTCCTGCGTGGCACTCGCAAAGACCCTAGACGTTAAACCAATGGAATTAGTTCCTGCGGAAAATATCAAAGTCTAGAGATTTTAGAGAGGTACCTAGGACAAGAAACTATAACTTTACATTGTGTTTAAATTAAGATTCCAAAGGAATTGCGCCTACATTCTCCAGAAAGCTGCAGCTAATTAAAACTACTATCAAAATGTTTGGCAACGCAATAAAGTCACTTCTGGAAATTTAGCCTTTATGTCGACCGTATGTTTGTTAGCCACATTTATTGGTTTTATTATTTAGGGAATATCAATTAGAGTTTACTCCACTACGTGGTAAGTAGCCGTAGACTACAGAATAAAGGCGGGTACCATTTTAGAGCTATCGATAATCCTAAATTGGTGGTCTTAATAATTTTATGGATACGAGTATGAACGAGAAATCGTCCTAACTGTCGAGAGGTCCTGCTTTAGAATCTTAACATTAGCTGCCGAAGTGAACCTGCTCTTAAATGTGTTAAGAGCGCACCAAATTTAGGATCACTAGACATTCGTAGAATCCAATTTTGCGAGCTTCTGATTATGTTCTTTTCGGTACTTAACTTTAATAGTTAAAAAGTTTTGAATTCCTGTTACAGATGGCGAATAAGAGTTTAATGAAGAGTCAACTATGACATCTGAAATATCCAGAATCCAGAAAAAATCAATGATGTTGATTTGCTTTTAAACTCTCCTGATCAGCATTTCTTTTGATGCACTGGGAGTTTACTGGAGCTTGTTTTAAATATTGAACCAGTGGTACTAAATTGCTATATATTTAACTCAAAAGCAGCGGCAAGTCCACAAATTATGAAAGTCAGCACTGTTTGAGAAAGATTACATTTTTATAAATATGTTATTATTATTATTTTATATAGTCTGATTGATTTCTTTGGTTTATGATCTATCTTTCTACAATTATATAATACTTACAAGTGTTTCACTTCGTTTTCATTTATTTTACTTTGGGCAGATTCTGGAATAAGTAGTTCCGCTATACCTACGTGAGGAAATTGTTGTTTGGTATACTTCATAGCATATTGTAACTTGGATAGATTTATGTCAGAGAATCAAGGTTCAATCTATCAAGAGCCGGAGTGTGCAAAATATACCGACTTACCACATCAGTTGGGTCATTCACATCAGACCCAAGGCTGCGTGTGGTTTTACTTACCTCGATTGCGTGGGATATGGGGATATCCATGGCGAGTTCCACGGTGGTTCCACACGAAAGAAAGTAGTCCAGCAAGAACGTACGGTATAACCACACGCTCCGGTTTCAGGGGTATTATGTTGACCTGTGTATCCACTGTGCTTTATAATTATATCCAGAGGCTTTAGTAACTATAGGTACATCAATAGTGCGGGTGAATAGTAATGCTCTCGGTATTTTATTTCCAGCGGAAGTCTCGCTTCCGTTGATAATAAAATGAAAATATATTTCGTATATATATACACACACCTGCAGTGAGTTTGTTCTGTCTACGTCATAAACTCAATATATTATTACGAGATAATACCAACTCATCTTTATTTTTGGGAAACCCTACCATCATAGATTTAGGTAATGCTCTTGATTACTTTGCATTGTTTGCTTTTGCCCCTGCCACACACCCTGCACTATTAAATAAAGACTATATAACTACCTACTAATCGAGGGACAGACGAACCGGTTCATTTGTACTTACTGAAATAAAATTAATAATTAAATAATAAAATAAAATCCGACTGCTGTCTAAAAGATCGAAACAAGAATGAAAATTAATATTTTCGTCTGTCTGTCTGCCACCTAAGTGGTATAAAAAAAAATATAGCGCCTGCTATCAAACTTGTTTCGATGTTTTAGACAACAGTCGGGTTTTTATTATGATTTAACAATTATATTTATTATTTTTAACTTTTTGGTTATGATGTGGCATGTAAGTATACCGGAATATTTTTTCTCTCCTACCGTACCTACTATAAAAAGCTTATAAAATGTCTACCCCAGACCCAACGCCTTTAATATAGACAAGACTCGCCGCCTTCCTTCCGTAATCTTTTTCTTTAAATAAGCAACTTATATCAGTATCAAAATAATAGGGACATTTACCATGATGCATTGTTTTGAGTTTCCGATATTCCGGCGCTGTTGCAAGCACCATAATGACGGAGGAAGATCGTGATAACTCTTCTACAGATAAATTGTAGAGTAACCTTCTCTATTCCGTGAATATAAACTGAGTAAGCGCTGAAGAGCAAAGAGAATATAAATACGACGTTTTACTGTAGAGTTCTTGTAAAGCTTCATTGAAATGTCTCATTGGCAATTAAATTCCCCAAAATACTTCTGATTCCTATAAAAATAATTAATTTATAAATATGACTTAATTAATGCTCCTAACATTTGAAGTTTTAATTCGTTCTTTCATTTCTATATTCGTACCATCTCCAATTTTTTTGGTTAAGTTTTAATCGGTATTTAGAAGTTCCAACTCCGACTGTAAGAGCATAGAAATAATAATCATTAAGTGCAAAATGGTCCGAATATCAGTCCCAGAAGTCAGGAGGTTTATAACGGAATGCTTAAGGGCTGTGGGTACCAAAATTCGACCAGCAAAGCAACAAGCTGATCTTTTTATATATGCAGATAGAATGGGACATTTCGCCCTGGGACTCAGTAAGCTACGTAAGCATACACAGTTGTTCTTCTTGCGGGGTTCAAGTGGACATTATCCTACTTTAATCAATCAATAAGTAGGAGGAAGGAAACGACGGTATTTCCGTCCAATTGAGCAATCCGACTGGGGAAGTTCCACTGCCCTACAGAATACCGCGGCCATAATAACCTCGTGTTGTGTTGTTGTGGCGGAGGTACTTCCCCAGTCGGACTGCTCAATTGGACGGAAATACCGTCCGTGTTCTACCTACAGTCACTATACATTTTATAATGTATGAAAATTACTTCCTTGCGTTTTTTATAGAATCGTGCGTGTATAATATCGAGAGCGGTATCTGTTCACCAAATAATAGGCCAACAATAATAAAAGAAGAAAAATCGATGACTTGGATTGATGTGAAGAATGTTATGGAGGCTACTGCAGGTCACTTCGCTATGGACCGAGCTATAAAGCTGGCTAATAAAACTGGAGTGGGATGGGTAGCCGCTGCAGGTACTGTGAAAAAACTTCAAGTTTCTTTGAGTCTGTAGTAATATATTTATGCAGTAGGAAAAAGGAATATTGTAGTATATACTTACCTATCGATTCGCTTGGGTGGGCTCGGTATTCGCAAAATTTCAGATGTCAGCTTACCAGCGTTCCTGTCTTCAGTCCACAGTACGGAAGAATTAACTAGGAAAATCCTTGCACCTACACTAGTTAATTCTGAAGTATTGTGTAAGACTGATGCAGTGAACGCTTGGAAAATTACATGTCCAAACACCGATCTCCCAAGGAACCTTTCTCACAGCGTCAGTGTGACGGGCTGCTCTGCAGCCAATGCTGCTGAGCGCGTCCGTTTACTGGCGATTATAGTGTGGGAATCGGGTCTTTGGCTACAAGCTCTTCCGTCGTCTAACGTAGGGACTATGTTAGATGACACTACCTTCCGCATCGCAACTTGTCTCCGTTTAGGTGCGCCATGTGGTTCTCCGCATCAATGCCGTTGTGGAGAAGCCGTTGACAGACTCGGACATCATGGCCTGTCGTGCTGCAGGAGCACTGGGCGAATTCCACGGCACGCCAGCCTCAACGACATAATCCGCCGTGCTCTTGTCACCGCCGGTATGCCAGCTGTATTTGAACCAAACAGTTTGGCGCGTGACGATGGCAAGAGACCGAATGGCATGTCGTTAATGTCATGAAAGATGGGTAGGACTTTGGTGTGTGACGCTACATGCGTTGATACCATTGCTCCTACCCATATACTAGCACGGCTGACTGTGCTGGTGTTGCTGCTGCTTCTGCAGAGGCTCTCAAGCGGCGCAAATACTCCAATCTCATCGGAGATTATGAATTTGTGCCGTTTGGAGTCGAGACTTTGGGGTCATGGGGTCCGAGCGCTCGCAATTTCTTCAGTGAGATTGCGAAGCGTATCGTCGATGCTTCTCGTGACCAGAAGGCTGGCCTCTTTTTGCGTCAGAGAATAAGCATTGCCATACAACGTGGCAATGCTGCCAGTCTTCTGGGAACGCTACTACAAGAGGCATGCGACGCGGAGGAATTCCACGACGCATTTTCATTGTTCTTAGCTGTAAGTTGTATAGTTATTTTAGTTTTATTGTATTTAATATTTATATATTATTTCTTGACATGATTGTAAAATTTTGATGTTCCTAAACTGATTAATAAAACCTACCATGTTGGATACGTACATTGATTTATTTATTTATTCATACCATGTACCTACTACTACTACGACAGTGTGTCCCATAAATATGGCCGCAGAAATACAAACAAACATTTAAATTATTACCTACTTACAAACCACATTGTATGAACTCTCGTAGGTACTTTGGCACAATCTTGTGTTTCAAAATGTCTGGACATGCCAATATCGGTAGCACGTAAAAGGCATCAGCTTGACATCGTAAGGGGTGACATGCGTGTCAATGGTCTCACTGGCAAGGATGCCGAAGACTGTGCAATTGGAGGAACAAAAATAAAAAACCCGTTTCCGAGGTAAAGAACTCGAATTCAACCGGGATACAACACTGAAATGACTATGATAAACTGAATATAAGAACCAACGAGAATTGGTTGTAATACTATTGATTATAGATATTTTCCTGCTATACCCAAAGAATACCTCGGAACACGTATTCCACGGATACCCCCACCACCGGAGCCGGTGGGAAAGGTTATGTCGGACTCGAACCGACTTAGACGCATGATGCCTGTTTTTTGGTTACCGAAGGTGAAGTCAACAGGTATATCTCTCGTACCCCGGCCGACCCAGGACCATCTCTTCCAATCTAGCCTTCTTTTCGAGTGTGGGGACCACAGAGTCCCCAACTCGTTCCCGGTAACGCCTGCTTCTGCTAGGGTGTCAGGCGGCTCGACCCGCCACCCCCAGGCCTGCGCTCACGGGGGGCGGAAGTCATTCATCGACCTCCAACTCTCGAGTTGCATCAGTATGCGGGCAGCTTGACTTGCGATCCTTGTATCTTGGACCTAAATCGTGATTCAAACGAGGTCCTAACGCGTTTGGATTGTTTTGCAATAATCAGTTTGGTGACTTTGAGCTCGTCCACCACCGTAACATCCCGTGTTATCCTTAAAAGACATCCAAGGAACGTGTACTGGGCGTATTGAGCATATTTTGATCACATTTATGGTCCGAGATATGACCGGAGCAATAATCGGCATAAAATTCTAATATTTATTGTCATATTTCAGAATGCAAACAGAGTGCTGAGCCATTCAGTTACTGGGTTAAACAGGCAGCCAACAAAGGGTTAATCGGTGTGGTGATGAAAACACCCTCATCACCGTTACGTCAGAACGAACAGGTCAGAATTTTATAGACAGATTTGTTCAAGACTGTATCCCCGGAGGGTTAGGCAGAGGTGAATTAACACCCACATTTCACCAATCATTTAATTCGGTCCCACGTAATAGGGGAAAGCCATGCATCTGAGGCTGAGACTGGGCTGTATATATCTATCTGGTTTGAATACGTCGAATTCGTTTCTTTTTAAATATGGGAATGTTCCTGCTAAAGTCTAAATCTACCACCTAGTAGATATCGGTGTGTAGCTGCACATCGCTGTCTAGACCCTAACGTCTGCTTCTGCTACTTGGGTATATCCTAAATTATTACTACTGTTATTTTCAGACACAACTTCAGCTTGTAGAACCAACATACTTAGGGAGTGGTCAAAGTGAGCTGGTCCCACTCAAGAATGTCCAAGTTCGAAATGTTGAGGAGGTCAGTTAAACTATTATTTATTAACTTTTAAAAGGAGGACACGGCGCGCGGCGGTCCAATTGAGCAGTCCGACTGGGGAACTACATTCCTCCGCCCTACAGAATACCACGGCCATAAAAACTTTGTGTTGTGTTCCCAGCAGTGAGTAGGGTAGCCAGAGCTCACTGGAGAGTTTGTACTGTCAGTGGGAAGACTAAAGGCTTGCCCTGCTTTGTCTTCTACACTGATTGCACAGAAACTCTGTGCTTATAGGGTCGGCAGCGCGAGTGACTCCTCTGGTGTTACACACGTCCATAAGTCACGGTAACCACTTTCCAAAAGGTGGACCGTGTGCTTGTCTGCCACCTAAGTGGTATAAAACCAAAACTCAAAGTTACTTAAGTAAAATCAGATTTTTTTTTTGGTATTTGAAAAATAATACCTAATATCTAAATTTGTTTTCAACGACTTAAATAGCAGACAAGCACACTGCCCACCTGATGGAAAGTGGTTGCTGTGGTCTAAGGAAGTGTAAAACACCAGGAGAGTGACACTCGTGCTGCCGAAGGTCAATATCTAGTTTTCCGACTGCCCTAGAACCAGATTTTGCTGTGTGATTCCTGGTGGATAAGAATAGGGCCACCCCACCTCCCGTGGATGTGGTAAAAGGCGACTAAGGATAGGGCCGTTCTCCATTCGACAGGCCTTCACAAAGTTATGTTGGTAAAAGAAATTCTATTGCCTCAAGCAACGTGTAAGTACCTAATTCATTTACCTTTTTAAAGGTAAATTCGCAAACTGCGTTCTACGAAGTTTTGACACCTGTAAACAAGGCTCGTGTACTGGGAACCATGCTGGGACTGTTCAGGGGATCTCCAGGTAAATAATAAGTTCCTTTTATTAATATTTCTTTGACATACCTATTTGAAGCGAGGGTGAATGGACAATGCGGTAGGGGTCGACGTAGACATACGTATGTCGATCAGATCGAAGGCATTTTAAAGAAAGGACATGTCAAGAGTACCCGAAACCGCGGTGGCGCGCCTCGCGTGCCTCCCCTTTTCCGGGGACGAGCTGGGGACTATGTAGTCCCCACACTCGAGGAGAGGGCCAGATCGTGAGAGATGGCCCTGGGTCGGCCGGGGCGCGAGGGATATGCCTGTCAACCTCACCTTCGGCAACCAAAAACGACCCACAGGCGGCGTGCCTTTTGGTCGGTTCGAGTCCGACATAACCTCTTCTACCGGCTCCGGTGAGGGTGTATCCGTGAGGATTTTGCGCACGTAAAAAAAAAGAGTACCCGAAACCGGCGAGCATGAATGAAAAGAATTATGAAAGTAGAAGAAGCGAAAAATGTAAGCCAGGATCGTGGCAAGTGGAAACTGTAGTCTCGGCCTACCCCACTGGGAAAAAGACGTGATGGTTTATATGTATGTATCTACTCAATGTTCATTTGAGTCTTTATTACATGATTGTGGTTGTTTAACATCAGACAGATAAATACAGCCCAGATTCAGCCTCAGATGTATGGTTTGTGTCAGCAACAGTGCCCGGAAGTTTATTTTACGTAATGATCTAATATTTTTATTTGACAGATAAAGAAAATCTGCAATCCTGGTCAACCGAATCCCTAGCAGACAACCTCACACACTGTTTTGTAGCTATCAATCCGACTTGCTTCGCGCTCGGCTTCGACGGAAGACCCCATGATTGTATTCTCTGTTGGAAAGAATGGGACGAAGTACGACTTTTAATTCTTTTTTACGATACTTGGTACTAGGTTATAAGGGGCAGTGGGATTATAGGGGACGGCCTCTAAGCCGTGTAGTCCCAGTGCAAATATTTGTATGCATGAATATGTATATTTGCATTGGTCTTTTTTTTTAACGTGCAGAAATCCTCTCGGATACCCCCCGCTGTGGCCAGCGGGGTGGTTATGTCGGTGTTTATGTATTTGCATTGGTGTGGACGTTTCTATGTATAATATGTACATATTTATAAAAAAAAGTATCTAAGTATGTTTACCCGAATTCTTGATTCCATAAAACAAGCTATTTAAGCTATGCTTACGATGGGATAGCGTTTTGAGGAATGTTGTAGAATATTTATTTATTTGTTTATTTATTAATATTATACCACAAATAAACATGTATACCGCCATGTCTTTGGCCATACATATAGGTACTATGTATACAATATTAGTAGAATTGAAGAGAAAAAGTACCGATATTTTTTGTCTGAAACACCTATCTAACACTGACATATAATAATAATATTCATGGATTCAGACCTCTTGGCCGGTCTTAATTTCAAATAAATATTTATTTAAGACATAAACAACATCAGTCCAAAGATTGGTAACTGCCATCAAAGATGATGTCCATCAAAGTTGTTTTCACACCCTCATAGTTTTTCACGCCCTCATAGTTTTTCACGTGATTAGCAATAAATTCTAAAAGCAAGTGTTAGAGGTTAAGAAACAGGAAGTAAGCGGCCCCTGGATTCTAACTATTGGTGAGTAGGGTAGCCAGAGCTCACTGAAGAGTTTTTGTGCTGTCAGTGGGACGACCAAAGGCTTGTCCTGCTTTGTCCTCTACACTGACGGCACAAAATCTCTGTTCTTACAGGGTCGGCAGCACGGATGTGACCCCACTGGTGTTACACACGTTCATAGGTCATGGTAACCACTTTCCATCAGGTGGGCCGTGTGCTTGTCTGCCACCTAAGTTGTATAAAAAAAAAGATTTTGCTAATCTGTGGTCTTCGAGGCTACTGATGCAACCAGTAACGACGCTAAGATGATGCTTATAATATAATGATTTTATTAAGTAATCAGGTACAATAAGTTGAGCATGGTACCAAAGGATAAGTAATAACAATAACATAAGTATTCTATGACGCCACACTAACGCATTTTATATTTTATCTAGTTTCTATTCAAACAGATAAATTAAGTGCATAGGTACGCTTAATAAAGAGAATATACCTTTTTGTTTTTTTACGTGCGAAAAATCCCCACGGAAACCCCCCGCCGGAGCCGATGGGACAGGTTATGTCGGAGTCGAACCGACCAAAACGCACAGTGCTTGAGGTTCGTTGTTAGTTGCCGAAGGTGAGGTTGACAGGCATATCCCTCATACCCCGGCCGACCTAGGGCCATCTCTCTCGATATGACCCTCTTCTGGTGTGGGGACCACAGAGTACCCCAGCTCGTCCCCGGAATCGGGGAGAAGAGAATATACCTAAGATTTACATTATTATTTCCAGATAGACCCAAAATTGCCAGAACTACTGCAAAACTTTGAAAATAGACCAAACTATGAATGTGAAGAACACCGCTCAATAGACTACAAGATAAAGCAAATAAATTCTTGTCTTGCTCTCGCGCATAAACTAGGTGTGAAACCAATGGATCTTGAAACAGAATAGCAGTATACAAACGTTACTTTTTTTTGTACATAAATTACTCATTGACTATGTAGCTAGATTGGTTGTACAGAACAAAAAATGGTACCGATCGAATATGAACCACTCCTTTTCTCGATTAAAGACCATAATCTGGAGCACTACCTTTTTTTAACTGTCATTATGACTACAAAAAGACGCGCGATGACTTCGCTGTGGTTATACATCTGCGTCCTTATCCAAATTCAAAATCCATTCCCCCTCCTTCCGAAACCGTGGCACTTTTTTTGTTCTAAACAACTTATCTTGCAGTAGAACGTAGATAAATAAAATTCAATGGATATCTGTAATGGTTTTATAGTCTAAATTATTAATTTAGGTGAATTAATGTTTATTTTGTAAATAGTCACAAGCTGTAATAGTTTTTTACAATTTTGGACGTTAAACAAATAAAAAATATTTTCTCAATCATGTTGTCGTTGATAAGTTTGATACCTCAAAGAATATGCCTAGGGCTTTCTCTTCTTGTATTATTAATAAAATTTATCTCTGTGATATCTTTTATGTTATCTGGTAGACTGGCCCACCTGATGGAAAGTGGTTGCCGTTACTTATGAACGTGTGCAACACCAGGAGAGTCACACTCGTGCTACCGACCCTGTAAGGACAGTTTCTGTGCCGTCAATCTTCCCACTGACACAGAGTTCTGGCTACGCCAGTGGGTAGCGTACAATGTATTATAATTGCATTATTATTAATGACGTATTTTTACTGATTGATGCGTAGAAAAAAAGATGACGTTCGTCATCATTGCATAAGTAAGAAAAATAATCATCCGTAAAATTGACGCCTGCCTGCCTTGGTTCATCAACTGATGAAGACGTTCTAAATGGAATGACTTCCAGATATGGTCCTCATTTCCACAGTATTCAGTTTGCTTTCATGCTCCTACTACCACATGGGACCATACCCAATATTAACCATAACAATAGTTTGTATATGTGGTTATTAAAAAAAAAAATATGATGAGGACTATGATCGGACCATCGTGTTTAAAATCTTTAATACTGACCTGAAAATCAAATTTGCACCCTCTCTTCAACCCCAATATCATACAACTGGATTAAGTTCGCATTGTGCAATGGACACAAGAATGGATCATCCTACTAAGTAGGTAAACGCACCAAGTGCAGTTACAATAGTCTACACAGTACCACAGATAACATAATACTAAAACAGTAGACAAAATTTATTCAGTGGTAATGCTTACTGGCAGTAGGTACCCTCACACATAATCTCACGTAGGTACCTAACTGAAGAGTGCTGTTTTACATGATAAGAAAAGCACAAAGCACAACTAACTGCTACAGAAATGGTTGTTCAGTGACTGAAAACAAGATATTTATTGAAGATCTCGGCAGGGCAAAATAAAACGTTTGTCGAGGCACTACTTTTTGGACTAGGTACCTACCTGTACCTGAGCCAGTGTTGAGCACATTTAAATTGCAATATTAGACTTGTATTTAACCTGTCTGCTGTTTAAAAGATTGAAACAGCAGGCGTTCCCATTAATTTTTCTTTCGGCTTATTGTTGGCAATAGGGTACCTACAGCCTGCTATTAAACTTGTTTTGATCTTTTAGACAGCAAGTCGGGATTATTCATTGTTTATCTTTTTTAATTGTAATTCAAATTTGCCCAACACTGACCTCAGCTGCAGCTTATCATCAGCAGCATAGTCAAATATACCTTATTGAAATATTGAACGTAGAATAGAAACGATCGAAATCTGATAGAGGTAATAAAAAATAGATGAACATGACTTATAAGTGAGTTCTATAACAAAGCCTACAGAAATGTGACAGTGGGCGCCCGGGTTTTTGATAATTTTGATACTGCACTTTGAAGGTTGAAGATTTGAAGTCGTTGAAGACAACGAATGATCGAAGAGCTAGATTTATTATATTAATTATTAGTAGTTCCTGAAAAGACAAATAAACAAACAAACTCTTCAGCTTTATAATATTAGTATACCTGGATAGTCTGACCAAGAAAACAAAGCATGTTTTCTTTCCTTTATCAGAGAGAGGATTACACCTACACCTTGCCTTGATTGAAGAGCCAAGAGCGTGTTCCAGTTTCCATAAAGTCATACAGTCATACTTTAAACATTACATTCTTTACATAATATTTTTTGAAACATTTAATTTTGAGTCAGGTTAGTTACAATAATTTGTAATAAATTTTGTTTAGTACATTCAGGCAAGTACTGTTTTTATTAACTGTTAATCTTCAAGCGCGCTCAAATCATGTGGTTGGTGTCGCAGTACGTAACTGTCGCCTGTCAGTCCATTTTGGTCGGTGCGCGTTCGGGTGCGGGCTTGGGCCGGTGTTATTTGCTGTCTCTTTCTTTTTTCCTTGTTATGAATGCGACCACTATAGGCGATTTCGACTTGAATTGAAAAAAAAGTACTATTACTATTGCGCTCGCGTGCGCGTAGTGAGTCTGAAGTGTCGAAGTATCTATTTTCTTGTTTTATTTTTTATCGTAATTAAGAACAATTGTTTTTGAAGAAAGTGGTAACTATTTTGTGTATAAATTATGTAGTGATATACGTCTTGAAATAATTAAATCTAACTAAGTACTTTCTCTTCTTGGACGATATTTATTGAAGATTTGTGCTGTTGGATCGTTTTTGTCAAGTGTCAAAACCTATTTTTGTTGTCATAAAACGACCGTGATTTCACAATTTGATAACTTTTTGTGTAGAACATTTATAAATAAAAATAAGCTATAAAAGCTTGAAGATAAACGCTTACACTATCAGTATAAAATTGCATGATAGATGAGCAGCAATCCTGTCTGCATTTGTTAGTTTTTCCCAAAAAAAAAATCAACTGTTCGTCGTTGATCATTCGTTTCTCGACAAATCGTGTTGTTGTGTATTATTCATCAGTGTCTGTGATAGTTTCCCTAAACATAAGATATCCTTGGATTTTGGCTGTTATCCTAGGTGAGTAACATTACCTCTCATAATCTGAATTATCTATTAAAGACTTCCAAAACGTTTTGAAACAGTTCCACTCTTCGTCTCTTTACGAGTTGCATTTACTTTTTATATAAATACTATATTTCTACACCTGAAATACAGTTAAAAATCCAGAAAGGTAAACAAGATCTTTACCATTTTTTTAACAGAAGATAGTTTGTGTTCAATTTTTTTTTAAATTTTTACTAAGATCACCACATTTTTTTAGTTATCAAGTTATAAAATACATTCTGGCCTGCTTGACCTTAACCTTTTTAATATCAGCCTTATCTGTGGCTGTACCCAACAGGTTAGAAGTATTCTACAAATCAAGGCTACTTTGGTCAGATTTAAAAAAAGTTGGCCTGGAGTGTTTTATTTTTATTCTAGTTATTTCTAAACAAATACTCTGTACCAGTAGTAAGTATATAGATTTTTCTATAAGAAAAACAACCATTGTTTGCCTGAAATAATTGAATACTTTGATAGCATGTTCTGTTAGTTACAAACATATGGGTAAACACACAATATGTAAAATTAATTTATTTCATTTGCCCGTAATTATTTCTCTATTTTAAGGAGAAATTAGGTTTAGACAAATGTCAACCTTTGTTGTGTTCTAAACAATAGAAGTGACCTCTTCTTTTCTTGTGATATTGCTGCTTCTTTCTCCTCACTTCTTGTCAGCAGAATAAACTGTTTTAGCAGCATTTTGTTTACTAGTCATTAATTAATTCTGGCTGAATCTTGAAATGAATTAGTATGCCGTCAAATTAGGGACGACTATTTTAGTATAGCTATTAGTACACCATAGTTGGCATCTGAATTGTTGACCTATATCTTTTGGATGTGACGTGACATGAAGACGCTAGCTTCCAAAGATCCAGCAGGGTTTATTGAATTGAAAGACTGTATTCAGAATCAGAACTTTCAAAATTATAAAAAAAAATTTGTGACAGATCATGTAGCAAGCTGGCAGTCTACAGAGTCTGTAAATAATTACTCATTCTTTACTCAAATAGTAACTTACTGACTATATAGGAAATGTTAGAACACTTTAGAAAAAAACTGCAGTAGCCTAGTGATATGGGTAATGGACTGCTGAGACGAGGTCTTGGGTTCGATCCCAGGTTTTACCATGGCACACACCAATGACTATTCGATGCTTTTCGAAGTTATGTGTGTATTTATCGCAGGTTTATAAGTGCCCGGTTGATGGCAATAGGCTCGCCACCTGTTACATTGGGACCTAAACATAAACTGGCAAAATGTGGGTGCTAGCACCTCTGCTTATCCCTTCGGGGATATAGACGTGAGTTTATGTTGATGTTAGAACACTTTTGTGTAAATACAGGAACATACTGTGATAAGTTTGCTTGTGGTATTCTATTCATAAATAGTTTTTTTATGCATATTTTACTGCCCATTTTTAATGGTTATTCTACAGTAACCAGTAATGGGCAGTTAAAATAATATGTGTATATTTATGAATATTAAAAACATTAATTATAATTACTGTACCTAATGCATTACCAGCTCTAAAGAGGAAAATTGGGGTAAACAGGAGAATTGACAATATATGTTTGTTTTCAATATCTATCCTTAATGTTATTACACCACTATGCACACAATAATAAATTAGGTACCTATGTGCTTTAAACTATTGATCGGAACCCGTTTTTGGCTATAGGAGAAGCTAATACTCCAAAAAAAGTTTCCAATCAAACTTTTTCTGGACCTCTGTCTCAGTGGCCCAAAAATGCTATGGCTACTTTTGTATATTCTATTTATCCTGTTTTTGGACAGCCTCCAATCCAGTCTCCAATGTACATCTTTGGTATGTGCATTTTGCTGTATGCCCTGCTCACTGCCAGTTCTGTTTCATAGCATAATTTAGGATGTCTATATTTTAAAAACAGCGATTGCCTAGTGGTATGGGTAATAGACTGCTGAGACGAGGTCTTGGGTTCGATCCCAGGTTTTACCATGGCACACACCAATGTCTTTTCGATGCTTTTCGAATTATGTGTGTATTTATAGCTGGTTTTTAAGTGCCCGGTTAATGGTAAGTAATAGGCTCGGCACCTATTACATTTGGACCTAAACATAAACTGGCGAAATGTGGGTGCTAGCACCTCTGCCTACCCCTTCGGGGATATAGGCGTGAGTTTATATTATGTTATGTCTATATTTTTTCTGTCTTATCTGTTTGCCTTTTATTTTTTTGTGATATGACAAAGATAACAAACCATAATGCTATATTAATAATTGATAATGTAGGCATGACATGGCTATGTTACTTGTACACCGGCACTTCACAAGAAATAAGATAATATGCAATTACATATAGGACACGGCGGTATTTCCGCCCAATTTACAGGGTTCTCTGGTGTTACACACGTCCATAGGCCACGGTAACCACTTTCCATCAGGTGGGGCGTGCGCTTGTCTACCATCTAAGTGGTATAAAAAAAAAATTGTCACAAACTTGATGTTAGACTTGATTTCAGAGATTTAATTTAGTTCTCATGTTTATTTTTATTAAACTTAATTAAATAATATTTTACAATCATGTCAAGAATTAATATATAAATATTAAATACAATAGAACTAAAATAACTATTATACAACTTATAGCTAAGAACAATTAAAATGCGTCGTGGAATTCCTCCGCATCGCATGCCTCTTGTGGTAGCGTTCCCAGAAGACTGGCAGCATTGCCACGTTGTATGGCAATGCTTATTCTCTGACCTAAAAAGATAATAGATTAAGAAAAAAATCAGCCTAATTGAGAATGTTCCTCCTTTAGACTGTCGAAAAGGTGAACTAAACTGTAGTTCTTACTGGGATTAATATTAATACTGCTTTTGTCACAAAAGCAAATTAGAATTTATTGATGATATATGGTGAATGGTTATTTAAGTGAATTGAATTAATGGACTTAACCATTAACCAATGATAATAATTAAATTTTAATCATTGTGTTGTGTCAATCACTTCTAAACTAGTGTGCAAGTTACATCACACACTAATGTAACCTTAGGTTTCCTACCAATGTTATCCTTTACACTTAAAAAAACAAGTGAAGTGTTATCAAGTTATCACTAGCTTTAACAGTTTTTAATTAGCTTCACATTTGTATAACTATTATTATACGTATTTAAACACTTTATCAGCAAGGCACTAATATTTTGTAGTCACTGTATCCATGAAGTGGATCTACAAAATATTCTGTAGATATTAGCCTCTGTGGCGTGGCGGTAGTGAACACGATTGCTACGCAGGAGGCGCGGGTTCGATCCCCGCTCAGTGCAAATATTTGTATGCATGAATAAGGGTATTTGCATTGGTCTGGGTGTTTCTATGTATAATATGTATTTACAAAAAAAAAAGTATTTAAGTATGTTTATCCGTATTCTAGATTCCATAACACAAGCTAGTTAAACTATGCTTACCATGGGTCTAGATAGCGTTGTGTAGAATGTTGTAGAATATTTATTATTATTATTTGTTTCTTGTATAAATATTGGCATTTCTATCTGTATTTTGTATTTATTCAGTTTAGGTAAGTACATAAAATATGCTATTATAATATACAATTACTTACAAATATAAAACTATGCTAACTATACAAAATATACAAAAATGGAATAGAAAAAAAGAGGGAGACTGTAATTTTAGGCATCGAAAAATTCCTCCCCATCGATCTCTACTGGTACCGTGCCCAAGAGGCACGGTACCAGTAGATATCTGTATAATAATAATTATAAGTTAAAAAAAACATGAGCGTTAGTCTTAGGGACTGTTAAAAACTAAAAACCTAACTAGTGAATTGTATCGTCGTAACGTGACGCCCAAGCTTTCGGTGATGATGACGCGAGTTCCAATGTTTTTTATTCCCAAAAAGTGTTAATCGCGCCTATAGAAGTTTGCACTTCAAAATGTATTCAATAAGTATATTTTTTTCATATTCAAGAACTGTGTTGTGCCAAAAATAGACAATTTAAAATACAATAAGAAAATAGCTATTGTTTGCAGCCAATGACAGCCTACTTTTTGATTTTGAATGAATACTTTGTCGTAAGTAAATAAAGCGTGACTGTTACGGCTTTGAACCTGTGTCACTGCAATGTAGGTACTGAATACACTATGAAATCTCTGTTGAATACAATTGTATTCAACAAAGATTGATTGAAATTGTGTCATAGTGCATTTAGGGAAATGCATCATGCCACAAATGCTTTAGATTTTAGAAAATGATAATACTTACATAAGTTTAACATTTAACATAACATTATCTAAACAACATAAACTGGCGAAATGTGGGTGCTAGCACCTCTGCCTACCCCTTCGGGGATGTAGGCGTGAGTTTATATTATGTTATCTAAACAAATAAGCTATGGCCTATGGCTTCAAGTCCACTAACGTACATCGTGCATAAAGTCTAAATAAATAAAAAAGTTACCATTACATTATCTCTGTGTTATATGGTTTAATCGTTATCTCGATGATATTTTAAATCTATAATCTAATAATACAATTTCGCCCGATATAGCTGCACCAATCATAGGTACCATAATATATAGGCCATGCCAAATTTATCTGATAACTTCTACAACTATCTATATTGATAACTGTTGGTGTATGAAGACCCCTCCAAGATCTACGGCATTCAAACCAACCATAACTGCTAGCATCGGGGATGGGGAAGGGTTCGGCACTGTCATTGGGAGAGGTTAGATGGCAATTGGACTACTACAGCCAAGATATGCCACATACAAAAAAAGTAGATGCGAACCGTCTTCAAATTACAAGCTTTTGAATGATATCGGGACTAATACCTTGATCACACGCACCGAGAACAGTGACGAGACAGTACTTTTGGCTGATGTACGTGCGAGATACGCGGCGCTACGCGTTGCACGTCTTCCCGTTTCCGGGAAGATGCTGGGGACTCCTTGGGTCCTACACCCGAGGAGTGCTAGATCTAGAGACATGGCCCTGGGCTGGCCGAGGTGCGAGGGATATGCTTGCTAACCTAAGATTCGAACAAACTAACAAACAAACAGTAGGTTTTGAGATAAGCCAGTGCGGTGCATCATAAATAAATACATGAAGAACACCTAAAATTCTGTCTATTGTAATTAGTACGTTGTAATTTTAACCTAACCTACTAATGTTTCGGTAGTACCCGTCAATTGTGTTCGTATAAGTGGTGAGATCCCAGTAGTAATATTGTCTAGTTTCATTATGGAACTACTGGGTGATATTTCGCGTGTACCATTGTGACACATGTCTACACGCATACGTTTCTGCACCCATATCCCTATTGTTTATTTTATTATCTTACTATAAATAAACATTAAAGTATAACAATATATTATGCATTGCATTCCTTACAGAAGACAAAGCAGATTTGTCGATTATAATTCAATATTTTATTGAACTGCAATCTTGAGTCGATTGATCGAATCTGAAAAAGTAAGAGCAAAAATGATCTAACAGTCTGTAAAACAGCACATATATAGTGAATAATAATTTTTTGATGCTCTATCATGCGAGTTAAATTGTATTTTATTACGTGATTGCTAAAGTTGCTAGCGAATTGATTGGTCCGAAATTAAATTACTGCATTAGACTTTATTTGGGAAATTATATTTTTTTACGTGTGAAATATCCCTACGAATACCCCCCTGCCGAAGCCGGTGGCAGAAGTTATGTCGGACTCGAACCGACTAAAACGCAATGCGTCTGTGTATCATTGATGTTTGCCGAAGATACGGTTGCCAGGCAAATTCCTCGCACCCCGGCCGACACTGGGCCATCTCTCTCGCTCTGGCCCTTTTCGGGTTTGGAGACCACGGAGTCCCTAACTCGTCCCCGGAAACGTGGAGATACGCAACGTTCGCCGCTGTGGCCTGCTTCTGCCAGGGTGACAGTACACCCGTCACTCCCAGGCCTGCGCTCATGGGGGGCGGTGGACAATTATTGACCTCCGACACTCAAGTCGCCTCAGTACGCGAGCAGTGTGGCTTCTCCTTTGCTTCCACTGCCGCCCCGCCTCCTCTTTCACGAGCATTACTTGCTCGAAGGAGGCGCCGGACCCCGCACATCCGCGCAGCGAACCAATTGTATCTATGTTATTAACAGTATTATGCTATATATTTTTCATGTCTTATAGCACCGTTTTTGCACATGAGTTTACTCCAACTTAGCGGAAGAGCGTATCTAGCTTACGGGGCAATGGAAAACTATTTACTGGAACTTACTATTATTTACTGAATGAACTTATGCACAATAGTTTTCTAAAAACGATTTTAAAAAATTATTATTTACTTAATACAAAAAATTCGGCCTTTTAATACTCAAAATACCTAGCATTTATTAATTACTTACATAACAGCCTTTGAACATATATTTGCGTATTTTTCATCGTTAAAATGGTTTTCTTTGCCTATAAAATAGTTTCTAAACAGGTAGGTAATAATTACAGTAATATATGAGATCTTTAATTACTACTTACAACGCAAATTCAGTATATATATGCTCGGTAGAAACTTGAAATTATACGCGCGAGCATAATTTTCAAAATCTGATAGAATTTCGCGCGTCATGCATCTGAAGTAATTCATTAGATAAATAGTTAAGACAAGTACCGACTAAATGGGTTAGGTACTTAGTCCGGAACCTCCACGCGGTGTGTTCTGGGTAATGAGGACGAGGAGCGCCACTCTCGCGGAGGGGAGACGCTACCACCTACTGCCAATTCCAGCTGAGGTGGGGGTTCCCTGTAGAGGGCTGTTAGGAGACACCTCGGGCCCCCCTGAAGAGATAGAGGGCGCAGTGGACAGTAGGCAGGGGCGCGGCGGGCTGGTTCTCTGTGCGCTGGCCTAAGAGTGACAGACACTACCGCCTGTCATCTCAGCTTGCCGATGACGCAGAATGCGCCCTTCTCCCTTTCAGGGTTAATATGAGGCCATCTACAAACCTTTTTTGAATATTGATGTATATACTCGTTAACATAATTTTCATAGTATAAAACTAAAATAATTATAATAAGATCTATAATATAATCGAAAAAATCATTACTTTCATTGCCTACAGTTTTTAAAATATAATTTTGCTATTAATGGCATTGACAAATGGTTACACAGTTGAAATTACAATAAGCTATCGATGTTTTGCACATATTCGTCTATCGAGTCACAACACTAATGGTTACACAAGCAGGAAGGTTGATAACGGGTGGGTAACACACCTACGCACGCGATATGCGAGAAACTGTACGCTTCCTGCATCACACATGTTACTGAAGCTATATGACACCAAATCTGTTGCTGCTGTGTAAACACTGGTAATATTATACTGCACGATAATGGATACAAGCTTATTGTACGTTTAATTTTACGATTGTTGGACAAACGTTCATCGTTCGTTTTCCAATGTTCTCACGCTTTTAAACCCCAAACAGACCAACGGCAATCGCTCCCATAACCTGAACCAAAAGGAGGAGAAGGAGGGAGAACTCAAAAAGCAGACACTTCGGATGCAACCGGATAACAGGATGATGATGATTATCTTTTTAGACGCATCCCACGCATGCTCAAACTGTGGAATGAAATCCCTGCTGTTTTTGAACTTGTTTTAAGAACCACATTCAATGGTAGGTACCTATAGGGTCGGCAGCACCACTGCACGTGAGTGGTGCACTTGGTGTTGCACACGTATGTGCAGGCCTACTGGTAATCACTTTCCATCAGGTGGACAAACCAAAAGGTGTGGAAACATTTCTTCTCTATAGTTTTGCGATTTGCTCACCTCTGCTCACATGTGCAATACCAAGAACTCTTAAAATTACAGTAGCAGTTAATATATTACATCTGTCAACGCGACTGAGCAGAGAGAATTACGCAGTCATAAATCTGGCGTCATTACAGTTGGATAAACGACGACCAATATTATCTGTCTCAATAATATATCATTGAAGTTGAAATTATTCTGATGAAAATCTTCAATTTACTATATTGATGCGATACACAGATTTATTCCCGATTTATTCTTATTTTAACGTAAGTACATAATATGCGGGAGAAGCATGGCATGGCACTATAAGGTGTTATAATGCTCCTATTTATATCACCGAGACGCATCTCTACTGCTAGTCAGTGCACCTGCTAAGCAACAGACGAGACTCTGACGCAGGCCTTCTTCTCTGGATTATGAGGTCGAACGGCGAACACTCCTGGAAAAAGCGACGTAGCAATGAAAAATAACAAGCGGAATCCTAAATAGCTATGGGGACGATCATAATCATACAAGACCAGTAACACAAAATCCGTGGGGTTGGATCAGTGCCAGGCTATTAAGAACGCTTAACACAGACGTTACTATGACCCCTTTTTGGGAGGATTAATCATGATTAAGTCCGATCTGTCATAGATGTCCGAGATGTCTTGGCACAGTAAATTGGGATCCGACTTTCGTCTTTGTGGTTTTTGCTACTGCCTTGAGTTATTTGGTTTGTATCTATATATTTTTTTATGATGAACGGACAACCTTCAACCTCCATATAAAATGTAGACCGTATTAGATATTTAACACAATCAGCCGGCCAGTTGAATGTTTTACGCATATTTTACGTTTCTTTTTACGTTTACATGGCATATTGTAAAGTGGTTACTTACCGTACCGTGGCCTTTTAATTATTTTTATGATATTAGATTACTAAAAGAAACTCATATTGTCGATCGAATAGCCATTAAATGAATGAATTAATCACATTTGAAATTGAAATATTTTTATGATATTAGATTACATTGATGGTTCACATAGTTTGTGTATGTATTGTGTTTCACAGGTTCTAGTCTAGGCACTAAGCAGGTGTTATAGTGGTCAAACGACTATCGACAAATAATTAAGTTGCAGAGATTTTATTTTCAAAGTCAAAGTCAAAAATAAATAATTATGCATGGACCATTACATCGAAACTTACAAAACGTCAATATATAGAAATATGAAAGAGTATTTGCTAAAAATGGACAACCGCACTGGTACAAAACATGGCCCTGACCTGATTTTTTTTTATAACCCAGTTCTAGTCAAGAATAAAGAATGAAAATGACATAACAATGAAATGTGGGCTTTTTCCCAGCGACCACAACCCAATTGATAACCACCGGTGGCCGTTGTGATTAATTTTAAAAATTGTTTTAACCGTCTAGCCCGTGGTCGTTAGAACAAAGTACGAACTGGTTCCCCATTCAGACTCAATTTTACATTTTCCCAACTGCCTCCAGGAGGTAATATTTTTGTAGGTCTAGGAGCCTAGTAGGTGTTCTTAAGCTTAAGTTTATTGGATAAGTGTTTTATGTTTGACAATGGATATACCTTTTTTTGTAAATAGTCTTGCGTTACATTGCAAATGATTACAAGGTGCTAATCTAAAGATAGGCTTTGAAGACTAATGGCGACGACGCGTTATCTTAATCCGCGTCAAATTGTTACAAAGTCGTTGCAATGTTTGTGTTGGAAACTTACCTAGTTGTTAAAAAGTGAAATGGTAAATGGTAGTAAATTAATAAAGTCAAACCAGAACTCCTAAACACGTCATAGAGGGCCCTCTGAACTCAGATCAGAAATCTGAAGGCCAAGTCTGCTAATAAAATACTATTAAAAGTTCAGTCTGACACATTTTTTAGAAAATACACACATACATACATATCACGCCTTTATCCCTGGAGGGTTAAGCAGAGGTGAATTAACATCCACATTTAATAGGGGGTGAGCCTATTGCCGTATTCCGGGCACTATTGTTGACTCAAGCCATGCATCTGAGGCTGAGTCTGCGCTATATATCTGTCTGATATTAAACAGCCCCATCCATTAGTCGCCTTGTACGACACCGCATGGGAAGAAATGGGGTGGCCCTAATTCTACTCTGCTGGAAACCACGCGGCACTTTAGAAAATAACATTCGATATCGTTATAGCACCATGATCGTTTTTGACATTTGAGTGTTAGAGATTAGATCGAGACTGCATTCTCCCCTCAGATTTCTATGATTTGAGTTCAGACTTCAGAGGGCCTATGCGTGTTTAGACGTCCGTGTTTCGAACGAGAGAAAGGAATGAGGCTAAGCATCATATTGATCCTATATCTCTCCATCCCTCATTCTCCATAGGAACACGAATGGTTATGGTAGATGATGGTGGACAAATAGGTAAAACAAAACCCTTATTCTTAGCTTCTTTTCAGTCGGGTAATAATATTGGGTTAGTAACAAACTCTTCTGATATTAAGACGATGAGTATAATACATGTGTTATTATATACAAGGCCTCGATGTCGAGGTTTATTGTCACAAGAGGAACGAAAACATCTCTATTATACCGATCTGCTTTGGAAGTTATTGTTTGTTGTTGTGAATCAGGGGGTATTGTTGTGTATAAATATTAATATAAATATTATATAACGTGGCTAGAATGTTCGATGATATATACTACATGAGATTTTTGTAACGAGGGCTAAAAAGTGAACAAATGAGTAACCTACTAAGCGAACGACACACATGTGAATTAGCCGGCCTGTCTGGGCCGACCTCGCAGAACACATACTGACCAAATTAATTAAAAATTACTTCTCTACAAGATGTAAGATTTTTTCAAACTGCATACCTTTCAAAATTGGTTGCCAATATTGGCTGCTGATTTTGACTGCTACGATTTCGTTGCCAATTTTAGTTGCTACAATTTGATGGCCAATTTATTTGCTATAATTTGGTTGCCAATTTTGATTGCTACAATTTGATTGCCAATTTTGACTGCCGATTTCAGCTGCTACAATTTAGTTGCCAATTTTTTCTGCTACAATTTGGTTGTCAATTTTGGCTGCCGTTTTCGGAAGCTACAATGTCAGCTGCCAACTTCAGCATCATTCGGAATCGATTGACTTGCATGAAATGTGTAATGATAATAGAGGATTGCAATTAAAATAATCACATGCATGTTATGTGATTACTACTGGTTGTTGTATTGCAATATTCATGGTTTTCTTCTTGCAAACGCGACAAATGGATGCTCACAATTAGCTTTTGTTCTTACACACTTCAAATTAATTGTCATTAAACCCTTCACGCAAGCACTTTTGTTCTGCCAGATTTAACAGTCGTACCTGCAGAAAACAATTTGGATTTAAAAAACAATTTAAAACATACTTATTTCAAGTAAAAATATTACTGACCGGTTTATGCAAGAATAGAGGTTATGATCAGCCATCTCTTTTAAACGCATACAATTAAACAGAGACATAGATCACAAGGTCATTACCAACTTAAATATACAATACAGCATACATAGATGATTGATAAGGTAGTGATCATCACGACATAATCGGTCATCCGGCATTGAAACAGTGACGTCTCTGTGTGGTACCTAATTATCTGTAATTGGATACACAGCAGTAGCTAATTGACCCATATCATCATGATGATTAATACTCCGTAGGCTTACTTACCATGACGAATACGGCTCAGTTTCGGAGCAATCCAATACTAACTAGAACTATCCTAGGGAAAGATATTGTGCTTCATTCTTTGGGCCCTTTCAGATTCCCAGTTCAGAACATATTATATTTTTCGTGAATCGAGCCCCATCTAACCACAATCAATAGGCGATATCGAAGTTCTGTAGACTTTTATGAATTCCAACTAACCGTAACGACACGGAAACCAGACGACAGAGCGGGCATCGAGTCTGTGCCTCCTGCGTAGCAGTCGCGTTCACTACCACAATACCACACCCTAATTAGCTCCGTCCCTCTCTATCTGAATAGCATCCTAAAATGATCTCTTATAAGTGTGTCATAGTAGCGATGCTGAGCTCCTAGCACACGAATATCGGTTCATGGACAGATAGCGGCTTATCAACCGAGTATATCACACTTAAGCACGGACGCGAATCCGTCAACGCTGCAGTCATCGACGATTATAGCCTCAATTTTGTGTTGAGAGACAGTTCACTAGAATTAGAACTCGACTTTTAGCTTGTTTGGTGAGATGAGACCGTCAGTTGGATGATTGTGTGGGTTGCCATTTAAAATTATAGCTATCTTCAGTGTTATAAACGGATCTCGGCTGCTAGTTACTTAGATATTATTACTAGACTGGCTATAATTGGGTAAATTATTATGGCAACATTGCAATTTATGTAATAAGTTCTATAGTTATTGGGTCATTACCAGTATAAGATAATCCTTGACGAATACAAGAGAATGTTCAACATCCTATTATCTAAATACATATAGAACAACTGGCGTAGGTAGGTACTTATTAGCGTCCTAGATTTTCAAAAGTAGGTAATACTCATCATTCATGTTCGTAAAACAACCGTATAATATATTTTGTGTTGCGTAAACAAACTCAAATTCGATAAGAAATATTTATTGCATGTAAATTTTATGTACGTAAGGAAATTGTATTTTTTCAATAAACTAACAATCTTTTTATAGACATAATCTTTGCTCAATGATAATATTTGAACTGCTGTTTCTATGTCCGTTTGGATACTATTTGAGAGCGCATGGTTTAAAATGTGTGGGCATAAAGGGATTACATTCTAGGCCCTAGAAGATTAATGGCAGGTTTCTCAATTGAGAGACTTTATGCGCAAATAGCACCTGCCAAAAAAATTGATAGGAACTATTCGGCTGGGCTCTCTAAGTAATTTCCAAGTTTATTGAAATACTGTCAAAAACTGATGCTATAAAGATGTATGTAGAACGCACAACCAAACGAATGTGTGAGACATGAGACACATTATTGGTCAGTCCCTTGTAAGTCCATTTGCATAAGTGCACAAAATATGCACACGAATTTACAGGTGAATTTTGTGGTAGAACACAAATTTGGCAGTAGATTATTTCCCAAGTGAGTTGAACGTCATACAATTTTCATGCATCTCGTAAAATCCTGCAGGAATAATTTTGCGTTGTGATTTCGCAGTGCGCTTAAAAGCCTCCTTTTAACCCCTATGTGACTTTCAGTGCTGTTTAGGTAGGTCAATGTACGAAACATAGACTATATTCATTATGTTGATTTACACAACAAGTTACAAGATAAACCTATGCGGGTTTTATGGGTGCTTCTATGAGATAAACTAATGTAATACTATTGAAAGAAATAAATAAATAAAAAAACATACATTAAAAAAATAGCTTTATGACAGCTTTCTCCTACTACCAATATTATTTTCCGTACCTTAAACGGGGTGAAAGATTAAGTACATTACATTGAACTAGTCAATAGTTTCACTTGAAAGAAAACTACAGAGTTTATCTGACTATTTTATTTTTATTCACCGCGTTTTACCCGGTACTTGTCTAGCAGCGCCATCTATACGTGATTTTCTAAGGTAGCAACTATGTGAAGGGTGGTCAGTGACGGAACCAAATGAAAAGCTCGCGACTACGTAACCCCCGTTTCAGTTTATAAAGCCTTGGCGTGGAAAAGCTTTTCAGTGACATCACTGGATGGCGCTAGCTGTACTATGCTTAGTTTCCAAGTTAATTTTCACAAGTTACGAAAAATATAGGTAAGGAAAATACATACATACATACATACATATAATCACGCCTTTATCTCGGAGGGTTAGGCAGAGATGAATTAACACCCACATTTCACCAATAATTGTATTCGATCCCACGTAATAGGGGATGAGCCTATTGCCGTATTCCGGGCACTATTGTTAACTCGAGCCATGCATCTGAGACTGAATCTGGGCTGTATATAAGGAAAAGGGAACTGATATAAAGTTTCTAAGTCGCCTCAGCGGCGTGGAATCAATCAACCGGGACGAATAATTTTGTTATAGATAGACTAATATTTGCAAGCCGTAGGCCGCAAATCGGATACTTGTTCATAGGCAATATAATTTCTGTAGAATGTAAAAGAACTTTATTCCCTTCTCGCTTCGTACGACACCCATAGGTAGAGATGGTACTGGCCTGGTCGGGATTTTTGTCATGTTTTTATACCACTTAGGTACATGGCCCACCTGATGAATAGTGGTTGTCGTAGCGTATGGACGTGTGCAACACCAGGGGTAAGTAGGTAAGAGGAAAATATTACTTTGCACAAAAATGTGAACACTTCCTCGAAATAAGTATATTATAATGCATGCACATTTGTATGTACCTAATGAATTTACTGTTCTTTAACAATATCAGCGATTGATTAAAAATATAACAAAGCGTCTTTCCTATTGTCTAGATGTGTGTTACAGCAATCGCTCAATCTGGTTTCTTTGATTGTCAATCACAGATTGCCTAAATTTTCAATGTAAACGGTACCTGACAGCAGTGACAGCCCACAGATATTTTGGCAGATTGTAACAGTTGGCACACTCTCAAAGCCGATTGACCATTAACCGTTACCGAACTCCAAATGAATGACCGCCAGGCATACAAACAAATTATTACGCGTTTATCAATATTAGTACCATTACACTCCTGATTGACGTATAAAGGTCTGACCTAGATTTTCCTCTCTGGGCTGGGGGACAGGCCGTAGTTGTTCCTGTGAAAGCCGAGATAAATGAAACCATTATTGGAAAGCAGGATTAGGAGATCAAACCTTGAGATCTAAAGTGCAACCTTTGAATGCAACCGGGATGTGTTAGGTATTTTGATGATTTTCGAGACGAGAGCTGAATAAAATGTGAGGCGAATAAATAATTTAGTAGTCGAGGCGATTCTCGTGGAGCGAAAGCGGAATTTTATCAAATAAAAGTACGCAAGGCAGCATGTTCTTAGAGGTTTTATTTCTATTTTTGTCTCAAATTTCTGTTGAGGTTAGAAGCGCCCTTTTCTTGATGGCGCCGCCGCGGTAGTAACGCAGTGAAATGATGTAATTCAGACGTGCTCGAACTTGGTAAGCGCACAAGTCACTGCAAATCTGAATTATATGAACACTGCTTACTCCATTATTTTAATATTGATTATATAATTCGTAATAGCAACAAAAAATCTCATCTAGATCAAAATATGTATTATTATAATTATAAGTAGGTATTACAAGTTTATTAGGACGTTATATCAAACGCAATACTGATAACTGTTATAAATGAGTTGCTATCGGCGTTTGTGTGAACTCCAGGCTACCCAATGATAATCGTTGAGTAGTCTGGAGTTCACTCAAGCCTTGATAATAAGTATAACTTTGTCTTAAGAGGTCAGTGTCACGCTCAGACTAGGCGATATCAATGATAAGTCACTCTCTCAGGATTGAATAGTAATATAAGTATGCTTCATTTTGAATAGCATACAAGACTATTAAAACTTGTTCTAGACACTACCAATTAAATGGCAGGAAAATACTGTCACGACCAAAACCACTCATGTTATTGGTCGAGAATCTATTCCATCCTTTACATTTACGCGTATGCAAGTGTCAACGCTAGAGTTGCAAACAAATGTTCATGTTTGCTATCTGAATAACATTAAAAATACTTTTCCTTTGCTTATAATTTTAAATCGGAAAGAAGTCCCATTCTAGATTTAAATTAATAGGAAAAGTTAGCATAGATTGCTGCAAAATTTAATTAGGTAATCTATCAATCTGTCTGTACAAATTAAATATATTCATGTATTTGCAAATGTGAAACGCGAATTGTAAAAATCTGTGTAACCATATAACGTGCATAAGCTAAAAGTACCGGCCTCAAATCCACCGCAAATTATAAAAGTTATTTCGAGTTCTGTTCCGGACAATCCTCTGCGGTTCAGTCACAACTGGAAAGTGTCTGTTGTTGGCATTAGTGCATTGAATAATAATTATAGTGGCCTCTTTCGCATGCAGGCTTCGTATTCTAATGTGTTATCGTATGACCTAGGTGAAGTTGCTTTAGTTTTAGTAGCATCATTAAATACTAAGTGAACCCCAAGCACCAAGGCTAGTAGTAAGTATGTCATATACAAGAAAAGTCGACTACTGAGTGCGTGACAGCCATAAAAATACGTTGCGGATTTTATGCAAGAAGAAGAACATGACTCAACTTAAATCTTACGTTACAGAAGAAACATTTCGTAGTCATTTCAATACACACGAGGTAGCTATAGGGTAATGGCCCGTGCCTCATGTGCCTCCTTGTCGAACCTTCTCTCTACTATCTCTAGGATACTTTTTTGGAGAAATGCGACCTTATTGTACCTACGTGCTACTTTTTTAAAATAGCCCATCACAGTCCACTGCTGGACTAGGCCTTTCCAAATGTTAGGAGGCTTTGGCCTAGTGTTTTCACACTGGCCAGACGAGTTGGTACAGGGTTTTTATTTCAAGTTTTCCTTTTTTCACGTAATGATATCGTGTGCGTATTTTTCCTTTAGTCGCCTCTTACGACACCTTTCGGATGAGATGAGGTGGTTCTTCGTCACCACACGGATAACACTAAAAGACGTGCTGATATCATTGGTATTTTGTGGCATATCTGCAAGTGTATAGCATCAGTAACTATTTGCTTAACGACAGGTGTTCGTCGGCTGGGAACGTATTGACAGTATTGACACAGATGTTGTCAGTCTCCTTTACGTTTTCAAACAGTTAGTAACATAATAATATGAGTAATATAATATACTTATTGTTTTGAGTGCTGGCTCTTTTGTTAAAACTAACATCAAACTTCAATTTGAGTTCTTACCTAACATTTGTGAGGTTTCTAAAATAATGTGCCTCGTCCTCAGAAGTAAATTGATAGGTGATACTGATAGTGATACCCTTTCTTTCCTTGTAGAAACCTGAGAGTGTGAACTCACCGTGAGCATAACTGATGACTGATGATGCCCTTTTTTGAGTATTTTTTTTAATACAACTTAGGTGGCAGACAAGCCGTGTGCTTGTCTGTCACCTAAGTTGTATACCCACCTGAGGGAAAGTGGTTACCGTGACCTAAGAACGTTTGTGACAACAGTGGAGTCCCATCCGTGCTGGCGACCCTGTAAGAACAGAGACTTTATGTGCCCTCAGTGCAGAACACAAAATCAGGGCAAGGCTTTAGTCTTCTCACTGACAGCACAAAAACTCACCAGTGAGCTATGGCTACCCTACTCACCACCGGGAACACAAGCCGTGGTATTCTGTAGGGTGGAGGTACTTCTCCAGTCGTACTGCTCAATTCGGACGGGAATACCGTCGTGTCCTACCTCCACTTAATATTCTTATGAGGAAAACACGTGTAATGTAGCGTGCTAGCTACCTTCTTAGACCCATTAGTAAAATGACAAACTGGCCAGCACTCCATCATAGCATCAGAATATTATTGTATGTTTGTCGCAGCTCCAAAGATCCCTCTTCCTTCCCAGTGCCAGTTAGGTGATATTCCCTCTCTATATCCACCATAAATATATCATCTACATATCAAAATCATCACATCATTATCTATGCAAACCATTTTAGCGGCACCTGCTAATGGTAATTTCTCTTTGCCCCGCCGCAGATTATATTAAGTACATCGTTCAACACTTAACCAAGTCATGATTATTCAAATTCTTGGCCCACGCTTATGTCAAAGGCGATTTACTGATTTTCATAATGGTCAGATTTTTGGTACTGGTGTTCTAGTCAGAACATTTATAGATGAAAATTTGCAGCGGTTTGTTAAATGCTAGATTGGTAAACTTAGTACGCAACATCTCTACGCAGCTGTAAAGGTTCTAGGGTGTTCGTGATCTCGGGATTCCCAATGATGCAGACCGCACGTCGCTGCAACCTGTCGAGAGCATCTAGTAAGTACTTTGCTGAACCATCCCAGAGATGCGAGCAGTATTCCACACATGAGCGAATTTGTGTCTTGTATAGAAGACTTCGTTATCTTGACATTGTATCATGGTTGCATTCGTATTTTTTCCGACTTTTCCTTCTCCACTTCGCACGACTCTTCACTGCCATTGATTGAAGTAAATAAAAATCATACATATTGAGGTGACTGCTATGTCCGCCGATATAAGCAGAGGTGTAACACCCATATTTCACAAACTAGTTTTTCAGTTGCACAATGTTGTAAGTTGAATGTCACAGAGAAGGAAGATTCATAGTCAAGCGCATTACTTTTAACTACTGTAGGCACCTGGGACAGGAGCAACATTATTCTTTGTTAAAAATATAATATGAATAACTGGTCCAGCATATTATGGTCTAAAATAGTACTGAAGTACGAAGTTTTACTCACTGAATAATTATTTTATATTATACACAGTACTAGCTGACCCGACAAATGTTTTTTAGTTATAAAAATACAGAATTTTGAGTTGTATGTATTTTTCAATGCCAAATAATAATAAAATAAAAATACGAAAATAATCAAGACAAAGAAAAAAATTGGGGTCGGCCTTAAAACTCACTATGCTGCGTGTACTACGCAGTTTGTGAACTGCCTTCAGGCGCCCTAAGCAGGATCGTATATCCCTGAGGAGGAAGAGCATAAAAAGAAAAAAAAAAAATGTGTCAGATACACGTAGACAGTTCGTTCTCTTAGAACGTACATGTCAATAAAATATGTAATGAAAAAAAATTGATGTTTGTAAAAAAAATATAACCTATTAATTTTGACGTTTTATTTTGCAGTGCTCGTAATATCCGCTTCCTTTCGATCGCAAATACGGCTCTTCAAATATAATAAAATATATCGTTTGCGCGGTGTTAACTACGACACGATAAAGTTTAAGTGGCTAAGCAATAACGTTATGTAGGCACCCAAACGTGTAAGGAAAGTAGATATCCTATTACTATAAATAAATGCGAAAGTTTTTCAATATTTGTATGACCCCCCCGATCGTCTTAAAAGATGACATGTGCGAATAACTCGTACCATCGATCTCCAAAATGGTGCGAAGTGTAGAAGAAAAAGGCAAACAAGCGGATCCACTACTCAGAAGTGAAGGTAATTCGGATGCAATTACGACACAATACAATACAAACTGGATGCAGAAGGCAGAGGATTGTTAAAATGGCGCACATTGAGAGAGGCCTATGTCCAGCAGTGGAGTGCGGTGGGCTAATTAATGATGACTGCAATTCTTATTGCACAATCACCCCTAAATATATATAAATATCCGTATGGTGACAGAGAAAGAATACAGTTGCTGCGAGTGTGTCGCGCGCGTACCAACTTGCTGCAGAGGGCGCCGCTGACGCGGGCGCTGCGTGCGCTTAATATGATGGCTGACAGATTAGATTTGTGCTTGTTTTCATGCTCCCTGAATGAATTCACAAGGGCTAGTTACTGTGTTTTGAGCGAAGGAATCTAGGTAAAGTTGATATAATCTGATTATGTATCGCTGGTATTAAATAATATATTTTAATAATTTAAATTGTATTTTCATCATCTGACATTAAATTATTGTGAACTTGACATTAAATATGTAATTTTGACAATTGATTTGAAGTACTATTATGACATTATTGATCGAATTATTATTTTGACACTATGAATTGAAGTATTATTTTGACTTTATTAACTTAATTATTACTTTGACATTATTATTTGAATTATTACTTTGACATCATCAACTGAATAATTATTATTTCTGATATGACATGTTCATGAATAATATTTGAAATGGTAATTATATCTATTTTAATTAATAATATGTTGTGGAATTATTGTTTAGTTTTTGAAGCATGATTATGTGTGATTATGATAATGTAAATGACAATATTGTAAATGAAATTATTAAAATTATGTTGCTACTCTGTCGCATTGGGTCTGCCTGTAATGACATTGTATGTATGAAATAAATAAATAAATAAAATAAATAAATAAAATAAAATAAACAAGTATGACCATCCTATCTCATCCGAAGGGTGTCGTAAAAGGCGACTAACCGAGAAATACGGAGATAAGGAAAACTTGAAATACCCGTCTGGCCAGCGTGGAAACAGTAGGCCAAACCTTCCCAACATTGAGAGAGCCCTATGTTCAGCAGTGGACTGCGATGGGTTAGTTGATTGATTGACCCCTAACTGCACATAGGCTACTTTTTATATTCTTTCTCGCGTTTAGAGCAGCAGGCACTTTTAAATAAAAAAGATTTGATTACTACAATTAACACCCTACTTAACCGGTAGCCTAGTGGTATGGGTAATGGACTACTGAGACGAGGTCTCTTGTTCCATCCCAGGTTTACCATGGCACACACCAATGACTTTTCGATGGTTTTCGAAGTTATGTGTGTATTTATCGCAGGTTTATAAGTGCCCGGTTAATGGCAATAGGATCGGGGATGTAGGCGTAAGTGTGAACACCATATTTCCTACTAAATTAATCAGTGTCTGACATTAGCATTATTTGACAAGCAGCAAGTTTTAGTAAAGTGGTTATTATTAACTATGTTGTTTTGGTAAAAGAAGTTATCAACGCGCTAGAACAACCACTGGTCTGGACAGTGTATTATACTATACAAGTAACAGGGTCTTATCATTTTATCCAGATATCTCAAGAAGTAATCGCTAAAATTTATCGGTCGATAAAGTAGAACACGCATGATAAGCAATCGATTAGATACATTGATTAGCTATTTTTGAGGTATAGCCGTTAACAACATTCTGATGTAATCATGTGTACACTTATTAAATTGACCGACATTACATCCATTGAACAACTATTCAGCTACAGGAAAGTGCTACACTATGTCTGTCGTACTAGTCGGCGTTACACTGCGAACGGCGTGTCACATTAGACAATGCGAGCTTTTGTGCATTGGTTATTTGGTCCATGGTGCACTCAGTGTGGGACCACAACCGAGCAACGAGCCCTTTGTAGATGGCTAAGAAGACACTAGCCTTCCTGTGCTTCTATCTGTTTCTATCACTCAGAGCGGGAGTGTGATCGCATGTGGTGAAATCGTCGAAAAGGAAATAGTTTTCACGTCACCTCTTACACAGTATTCGCACGCATCTTTTTTTATGCCACTAAGGTGGCAGACAAGCACACAGCCCACCTGATAGAAAGTGGTTTCTGTAGCCTATTGACGTCTATTAGAGGCGTCACACTCGCGCTACCGACTCTGTAGAATCCTTGTTGTCCAGAATTGTAGTTGCTTGAGAAAACCACAGTAATGACGCCATTCCACAGTTTGAGCGTGCGTGGGATGAAGTTCCTTTCATACCGCATAGTCCGTACCGATTCCGGTCGTAATGTGTGACGAATGGGGATGAATTCCCTGCCTATGGTGAGAGGTACGGAGATATGAAGCACCTGGGGACATCATGTCGAACAATTTCTCTGAATCTTCTCCTAAAGTGTAATCGAACAGATTAAAAACCTATAGTTTTTCTGAAAATAGTAATATTTTATCGAAGCCGTATTCAGCCATAAAAATGTTATGAAAACGCTCAACGAATATCGTGACGAATGAACTTTATTACGCTCGTATGGTTGTTAGTTCCAAGCATTTAATTTCTTTATCGTCAATTCATCACTAATAGTTGATTTTTGTTTCTTTTTTCTTACAAGATGTGTGGTCTATAGCACGGAGCACCATATTTAGATCTTTAGGTCTTAGGTGTCACCCGCACACGGTGCAGAACATCCAATCCAGAACCAAGCGGTTCGGTGACTCTTTCCTCAGTCGCACTTTCATATTCAGTTCCCTTTTTATACTTATTTGACATTTTTATGCGATCTTCATGTGACCGAAATGAGATTATATTGAGATTCATCAATCAACCCGTGTGCCAGCTAACAAGTGAGGTAGGCTTGCGTTCTAAAAATCTTAATGGGACTCAAGAAGTACCTTTTGGTATACTGAGGTTATCTGGTTTTTAACGATTCCCACACATTTGTTTGTGAAGCTATATGATCCAACAGGAAAAATAGGATGAGCGCGCTTTTAAAACTATTATAAATGATGAGTGAACAGCGTGCGAGATTAATGAATTGTCTCTTCGCACGGTACTACACTTCACCATATTTCATACTGACTGACCCTTCCACCTCGTGGCGTCGTTTAATAAGACCGCAGTCTCACTATATATTATAGATGGTACAGAAATCAACGGTTTGTTTATCTTTTTGACTGCTATTTATATATTTGAGCACTGTCGTAGTGTAGTTTATTTTAATAATACTATAGTTTTATGGGACGAAATGAAAGTGGTATGCCGGATCGTAGTAAGTGTAAATATAATTATGTTTGTGAACTGTATGCAGCACCGTATTCGCAATATGGTTAGGTTACAGTGAAAATAATTGTAGAGAAGAGTGTACGATTTAGTCAAGTCAACCTTACCTACTAGTCGATGCACCTGCCAAACAACGGACGAGGGTAGCGAGCTACTGGTGCAGGCTTTCCTCTCAGTGTTTAGGACGTTAGACCACCGTTCTGTTTAAGTAAAAACATATCAATATTTAGAACGTGAATCTATTCTGTCGTTCGAGGAGAATCTCTTGTAGGAAATCACACCCCAGGATCCATTATTTTTTTACTTCACTTCGCCTGATGATACGCTATTAATGGTGCGGCAACGGAAAGAGTCTCTGGACTGCTTGGTTCTTGATCGAATACTCTGTACCGTGTGCGAGTGACATCTAAACCCTGTACCGCCTGCACGTTTTGTCCTGTGTAAGAAAGAAAGAAATCCAAAATATCTGAAGCATATTATGTACCTAATACAAATAGTACACCTGATCCACATGTTTTAGTAAGAAACATCACAACTCACATTTATTTGCCAAAATCTAAAAATACGCCGCGCGAAGTCAAATTTTAATTAGTTCAACTAAATTTACTTTATCATGTATAATGTACGAACAAATTTAGTTACAAAATAAGCGATATGGCAACTTTAAAGTATCGTTGCATTTAGCCTCGAAATTGCGGTCGAGGGACGGTTAAAACTTTTAATAGCTAATTAAATGGATAACTACCACGCTATCAGAGAAGTAGTAAAGTGACGCTAACCCATTTCCTATTTTTAACTGTACATATACCAGTCTAGCTATGCGTGCGACCTTCGTCCACCTGAATTAAGATCTGGGTTAAAATTAAAACCCAGATCTTAATCCAAGTTGTGCCTTGCCTTAATCCTTTTCGTAAAATAAAGTAGTCTAACTTTAAATACGTTGGTATTATACTGGCTAGGTATTTGTATCTATTCGGTAAAAAATCTGTCAAAATTAGCTTAGCTATTTCGTAGATTAGCTAGAACTACCTTACTAGAAAAATGTCAATTCGTTGACCTATGTATTGTCGAAAGACGAATGTATATACGTATGAATACTGAATTTGACACATATGACAGTGGTGGTCAAGGTATGTTATAACGTCAAATCCCATATAATTGTCATTCTATTCTACAATACGCCAACGATTTGTCACTTTTCTAGACAGACAGAGAGACAGACAAAGATTTTTTGTGCAAGTAAGTAAGTATTTTAAAAACTTCTTTTTTTATAATTACAAACTTCATTGTCATTGTTTTAGAGATATATGTATGCTACTATATTGACTACAACCAAGAGAAAACTGGGACGTAGTAAATCGAGAGAGAACTTTAAAAGTTAAGTTTAGGCCAGTTTGAACAGTTTCACGTCGAACAAAGTGTATCGTTTAAATAATATGTATCGTTCCAACTTTGTTCACGTGTTTTTGAATTAATAAAACCTTTTAAACTCGTAGGGGGTAGGTAGTGAAGGTGACATAAGATAGCATAGACAGTATTTATGTAACGAAAGGGTCGAAGGTGCATAAAACCTTCATTGTCATAATTATTTAATAAACATTAGCCAGAAACTGCTAAAAACTCACGCTTTTATTAATTATATCACTTTTTAATAAAATACATTCCACGTTTTATTCATTAATAGTTATTTTTACCCGCGTGGACTTCTGATCCTATTCCTGCTGCTGACCCTACCCTATCGCGAGATTTAGCCTATGACACTCACAAATAATGTAGTTTTCTATTAGTAAAATAATTAGTGTTAAAGTACTCAGGATATTTACCATGTTATATTGTTCTGAGTTTCCGATATTTGGGCTTACAAGCACCTTGATCACGGAGTTCCCCCAACATGGTAAATATTCCGATTACTTTAATATTAATGTGAGTTTTTTTTAATATAGGACACGT
Source organism: Eilema griseolum (assembly GCA_963662185.1). Lineage (NCBI taxonomy): Eukaryota > Metazoa > Arthropoda > Insecta > Lepidoptera > Erebidae > Eilema > Eilema griseolum. Next base: position 17,573,182 of record OY759248.1, on the reverse strand, counting down.
CAATTAGACTTCGCCTTGCCTGATGGTAAGCTGAAGGCAAAGTCCCAGAAAAGAGGGTCACCATTACTTACACATGCCGTGTGACAATGGTGACACTCAGCTTGACGGCCTCATCATATGCTTTTTCACGCCCCGCTTAAAGGACTCGGGATTGAAGGAAGAAGGAAACACGTGAGCTGGTAATGAATTCCAGGCCTTAATGGTGCGACAGAGGAAAGAGTCTCCGAACCGCTTGGTTCTTGATCGGATGTTTTGCACCGTGTGCGGATGACATCTAAGACCTGCACCCCTACAACGTCACAAACTTAACCTCCTTATAATAATAGTACCAATAAATATCGCTGTTTAATAAAATACTTGCCACGTATAATCTCATTATCCGCGTTCAGACCGTAAAGATTTTGAGCGTTACTTACTCATTTTATTATCTCGCGTTGGCAATGACGAAGGCTGAATATTATCAGCTTATTTACTTGATAAATGGACAGAAAACGATCGCATTCGTGTGCATTGTTAGAATTTACTTTACCTCATTATTTTGTAGATTTTGCCATAGATGTTCGTATAGCAACCATGACTGAGGGCTTATCTTGCTTTCCGAGGTATGGAAACACCTAGACCAATGCAAATAGACTTATTCAATCATGCACATATTTGCATTGAGCAGAAATTGAAATCGCGGTGTACGAGTGGTCGGCCTACTTCTTTGTTTTGCAAACAGGCGCAATTCACCAACTTAAAAGCGCCCTCTGTGAAGTAGTAATACATTACCACCACGGCAGAGGCTGTGTCGTCTGTGATAATACTGATTATGTAACTTGATTTCTTAGGATTTTTATTTATGATTATAACAACAAGTGTACACAAATCAAATTGGTAAAAATTGTGAAATCCTGGAAAAAGGAGGTGTTCCCAAAAACTTGGCGAACTCCCTGCTTCGGCTTTCTCAAGCGCCGTGAAGTGATCTTCAAGAAGGGCATTAGAAGGTTTCTTCAGGGACGGCAGCGCAAGTGTAACGCCCTTGTTGTTGCATACGTCCATAGGTTACGGTAACCTAAGTGATATATAAAAAAAAAATGTTTTTTAAATGAATTAGGAGAATAATAATAATATTCATTTATTACCAAAAACACTTACATATATTGTTACATTGTTACAATGTTGGGAGACTTTAGCCTACTGTTGCCACACTGGTCAGACAAGTTGGTGCAGGGCTTTTATTTCGAATTTTCCTTCTCCCACAGTGATATCGTCTGCGTATTTTTCCGTTAGTCTCCTCTAAGACTACAACACCCGTTGGATGAAATGGGGTGGTGATACTTGTATTCCTTGCACACACACACACACACACACACATATTTTTTTTATACCACACGGTATATTACGATTATTGATTCATACAAAATCACATCCAATGAAGTAACGACCCTAAAATACCTGCAGGCACTACTAGTCTCCAATTCCACATTTAAATTTCCTAGTACATTTAATCACTACTGTACTATCTGATTGAAAACCTTGCGAAGTAGTCTCGAACAGGGATGTTTGCTTCGACGCTGACGTACCATTCGAGATGAATGGGTTTGGTTTGGTCATTGTGATAAAGCTTGTAGAAATACTAGATTAGAAATAGGGTTTTTTAATTTGGTTGATTGTTTTATATTACTAAGATGGCAATCAATCATTGGACCTGCATGACGGTACGCTGTTATTGTCTAAAAGTCCTCGCAACTCCCGACAATATAACATCACGAAATTTCAATGTTTTTTGTTTACTCTGCCTCCTCCCTTCTTATTCCTACTTAACTTCTTTGACTTTACTTTGTTTGTAGTAAGCGTGTATGAATAGTAAGTTCAGTTCCTGAGTTTGTTTCACTTAAACTATGGGACATTTATTGCTATTTTCGGTTAAGGGTTCCGTTTAGATGGGGACACCCATGGAAGACAATAAAATTGCCTTGCTTTTAAAAAAAAAATGTTTGTACCACTTAGGTGGCAGACAAACACACGGCCCACCTGATGGAAAGTGATTACCGTGGCCGTATGGACGTGTGTACCACCAGAGAAGCCACACTCGCGCTGCCGACTCTCTAAGCACAGAGTTTCTGTGCTGTCAGTGTAGAAGACAAAGCAGGACAAGCCTTTAGTCTTCCCACTGACAGCACAAATTCTCCAGTGAGCTCTGGCTAACCTACTCACCGCCTTCTGGACATGAGCAAAATATTACTTGTATATATTAATCCTATTAGCTCTGAATTAAATAAGCCAATACTTTAGAAGAGTCTCTTTCAGTATGTATTTATAATCTGCGTTCGACTCACCAGCATAGCTGCAGTTCAATTGAATATAAATTCTTCTTTTTCAAACTGCGGTAAAAGCCCTTCAGCGTTCTGCCGCTTGATTTGCGAATGGGTTGTAAAGTGCCCACGAGCCGTTACCGCTCCACAGTTATTTATATATAGCCTTCCATTTATTTAGTACCGGCATATGTAGACCGCGTAGGTAGACCGCACGTGATTACTTTACTCAACTCTATCATGCTGAAAGGTGCGCTGTGACTTAAAATGGGGTGATGATTGTTTAATGATGTTATTCGGTAATACGTGAGTAAATATTGAGCAGGAGTGGATTAAATTCTAGAAAAAAAAGGGAGACTAGCTTCGGTGGCGCAGCAGTCGTGTGCGGTCCTTGTGTATGTGGTTCCAGGTTGGACAAAATACCAATTCTGGTACCTATTCTGTGTTATAGGCTATATATCGTCACGCTACTACTCAAGGAAGCAGAGCAGTAGTCATAAATGTCAACGAATCCATTCCCATATGTTACTGGAAAATTAACAATTTGAAGGGATGATATGGAGTATCGAAGTAGGTATGCCAGGGGCAAAGTCTGGACGGGTCGGTTAATCTATACTAATATTATAAAGCTGCAGAGTTTGTTTGTTTGAACGCGCTAATCTCTGGAACTACTGGTCCGATTTGAATGATTCTTTCAGTGTTGGGTAGTCCATTTATCGAAGAAGGTTTTAGGCTATATATCACCACGCTACTACTTAAGGGAGCGGAGCATTGATAATAAATGTTAACAAATCCGGCAATTTTTCATACTTATTTTGAAGACTAAAACATACGGGCTCAAAGGGATATGAAGCTTCAAAATATACCCCGGGCGAAGCTGGGGTGGGTCAGCTAGTCTATACTAATATTATAAAGCTGTTTCTTTGAACGCACTAATCTCAGGAACTACTAGTTCGAATTGAATCATTATTTTTGTGTTGAATAGTTCGTTTATCTTAAAAGGGTATAGGAGGTAGGACACGACGGTATTTCCGTCCCAATTGAGCAGTCCGACTGGGGAAGTCCTACCTCCACCCTACAGAATAGCATGGCTATAATAACCTCATGTTGTGTTCCCGGCGGTGAGTAGGGTAGCCAGAGCTCACTGGAGAGTTTTTGTGCTGTCAGTGGGAAGACCAAGGGCTTGTCCTGATTTTGTGTTCTGCACTGAAGGCACAGAAAATCTCTGTTCTTACAGGGTCGACAGCACGGGTGTGACTCCACTGGTGTTACACATGTTCATAGGTCACGGTAACCACTTTCTATCAGGTGGGCTGCATGCTTGACTGCCACCTCATCATCATCATCATCATGTCAGCCACATATAGTCCACTGCTGAACATAGTCGTCTCCCACAGATTTCCAGAATGACCGATCTAAAGCAGCCCGCATCCAGTGCTTCCCGGCGACCTTCATGAGGTCGTCCTTCCACCTGGCCGTTGGGCGTCCTACGCTACGTTTGCCCGTACGCGGTCGCCATTCCAGAACTTTTTTGCTCCATCGGCCATCTGTTCTGCGCGCTATGTGTCCCGCCCATTGCCACTTCAACGAGCTAATCCGCTGGGCTACGTCGGTTACTTTTGTTTTCCTACGGATATCATCATTTCTGACGCGATCAAGTAAGGAAATACCGAGCATAGCCCTTTCCATAGCTCGTTGAGCGAGTTTGAGCTTTTTCAGTAGACCTATAGTGAGGGACCACGTTCCAGATCCGTAAGTCATCACTGGTAACACACATTGGTTAAAGACTTTCGTCTTCAGGCACTGAGGTATGCCGGACGAGAAGACATCTCGTAGCCTCCCGAACGCTGCCCAGCCGAGTCGGATTCGTCGATGTACCTCGTCCTCGAAGCTGGAATTTCCTACCTGAATTAGTTGACCCAAGTAGACGTACTCGTCAACAGCCTCTAGGACTGAGTCCCCAACATGCACCGGTATAGGCGCAACTTGGACATTTGACATAACCTTTGTCTTGTCCATATTCATCTTAAGCCCACCTGTTGGGATACTCTATTGAGGTCTTCGAGCATAGTGTTTAAATCTTCCAGCGACTCTGTATCGGCAAACCGTCGGTGAGTGATATAGACTGCCACCTAAGTTGTATAAAAAAAGGTTATTAATCATCACGCTACGACTCAAGGGAGGGAGGGAACAGATTAAGCGGGTGATATGAAGTTTCAAAATAAGCCCCGGGCGAAGCTGGGGCAGATCAGCTAGTTAATAATAATTTGCCATCCATTTCTAGTTGAAATGTTTAACACTTTCAAGTTGCAGCTTCCGATCTCTGGTCCCATGAATTTCTTATTATCAGATTAAAGTTGCAAGTTCACTTGAAATATTTCGAATCGAATGCGGCACAAAGGCCATGGATGATACAAAATATAGGTTATGTGAACGCTGTACGCGACCTGTGACATACTGTAGAAGCCTAAGCTCTTTTAAAAGTATTGAGAAAGTATTGAAATAATTTCTATTATTTATAATCTGTAGTTAACAAATTGCAACATTCCTCTATATTTAAAAGTTTGTATTGTCGTTACTTCCGTCCACTATATCGCTCTATATTCTGTGACATCAAGCGACCGTGTACTACAGTAAATGTATTTCTTTTTATCATATTAAACAGTTAATAAAACCCGAACACATTTAACTTAACAAAAACAAATATTTGAAAGTCAGACGGCTGTCGTCCCGAGAAAGCTGGCCACTTCAGCCCCTCTAGATAAGTGTTAATACGTCTGTAGACTAGAAGAGAGTTATCTATGTATGGGGTTGACAGACGCTTACCATAAACGTCATGAACGTCAAAACACATGTCGATCCCATACATTGAACATAATATTCTATAAAACGACGACCAACGAGTTGTCACTTGTCTAAGGGTGCAGGCAGCCACAATTTTGATTCATTGATATAAAACTTGAGCGATTCTTCCCGATTCTACAAAGTTTATGTCATAACAATATAAAACAAAAAAAACTGTCATACCACTGACACTCCGAAAATGCCATTAAATTTTAGACATTATGCATATTATCACGCCTTTATCCCCGGAGGGTTAGGCAGAGATGAATTATCACCCACATTTCACCAATAATTGTATTCGGTCCCACGTAATAGGGGGTGAGCCTATTGTCTTATTTCGGGCACTATTGTTGACTCGAGCCATGCATCTGAGGCTGAGTCTGGGCTGTATATATCTGTCCGATGTTAAACAGCCCTATCCCTTAGTTGCCTTGTACGACACCACATGGGAAGAGATGGGGTGGTCCAAATTCTACTCTGCCGAAAACCACGCGGCCTTTATGACTTTATGCATATACGCTTAAAGTCAAAATTTGAATTAAAGAAATTGCATTACTATATTTATACTGTTGATCGATGGCACTTGATGGAAATTGTTGTTACACATATTAAGTATGGTTATTGTGAACTTTTGAGGATGCCGTAAGGCGAAACCGGTCAGGACTAATAAAAAATATTGTGGTAAAAGTACAAGGAGGCAGGACACGGCGGTTTTTCCGCCCAATTGAGCAGTCCGACTGGGGAAGTACCTTCGCCCTACAGAATACTGCGGCTATAATAACTTCGTGTTGTGTTCCCAGCGGTGAGTAGGGTTGCCAGAGCTCACTAGAGAATTTGTGCTGTCAGTGGGAAGAATAAAGCCTTGTCCTGCTTTTTTTTTTTTTTTTTTTTTTTTTTTTTTTATATATAGGACACGCCAACTTGACCTCACCTCGCCTGATGGTAAGCTAAAGGCAAAGTCTCAGGAAAGAGGGTCACCATTACAGACACTAAGTGCTACAATGGTGGCACTCAGCTTGGCGGCCTCATCAGATGCTTTTTCACGTCCCGCTTAAAGGCCCCGGGACTGTAGGAAGAAGGAAACACGTGTGCTGGTAATTAATTCCAGGTCTTGGTGGTGCGGCAAAGAAAAGAGTCTCCGAACCGCTTGGTTCTTGCTCGTATATTCTGCACAGTGTGAGGGTGACATCTAAGGCCTGCACGTGTTGTCCTATGTAGGAAAGGAGATGGTGGGATTAGTTGGAAGAGCTCGTCAGAACACTCACCGTGGTAGAGACGGTAAAATACAGCCAAGGAAGCAATATCTCTACGCATCTGCAAAGGCTCGAGGGTGTTCGTGACCTCAGGGTTCCCAATAATTCGGACCGCGCGTCGCTGCAACCTGTCGAGAGCATCTAGTAGGTATTTCGCGGAGCCATCCCAGAGATGCGAGCAGTATTCCACGCAGGAGCGAATTTGTGTCTTATAGAGAAGACACCGCTGCTCCGGCGTGAAAAAACGTCTCACTTTGTTTAGGAGTCCGAGTTTCCGCGAGGCTGTTTTGATGATGCTCTCGATGTAATTTCTGTTATTCAGTTTGCAGCGAATATCCATGCCTAGGATATAGAGATTGTCCTGCAGTGGAAGTGGCGTGCTCTGAAGAGTGGGAAGGGGAAGGAAAGAAGATACCTTTGCTGTGAACGCACAAGCCTGCGTCTTCTTGGCATTGAACTCGACCATGTTCTCGGAGCCCCATTGAGAAATGTGATTCAAGATCCGGTCCAGTTCAGTGACAAGAAGCTGTCTTTTTTCCACGATATCAGACTGTTTGGCCGCAGGTTGTCCGTGATAACTCCCGTGTAAGGTGCTATCGTCTGCATAGCAATGTATGCTGCCGGTGGACAGCATGTCGTTGATATGCAGAAGAAAGAGAGTGGGAGATAATACAGACCCCTGCGGTACGCCAGCATTTATTTGCAAGAACTCCGAAGCCCGTCCATCACAGAGGACGCGGATACGGCGCTCCCGCAGGAAACTAGCAATCCAGTTGCACAGTCTAGGAGGCAGACCAAAGGCTGGTAGCTTGGAGAGAAGCGATTTGTGCCAGACTCTATCGAAAGCTTTGGCGATATCAAGACTAATTGCCAGTGACTCGCCGTGCTTGTCCATAGCCTCACCCCAAAGATGGGTAACGTATGCTAGAAGATCACCCGTTGACCGTTTCGGCCTGAAGCCATATTGCCGGTCATTAATTAAGGAGTGATCCTCTAGGTGACGCATGATCTGTTTGTTAATGATGTGCTCGAAGACCTTGCACAGCACTGAGGTGACGGCTATGGGTCGATAGTTGGCTGGCTCTGAGCGATCCCCCTTCTTGGGGATCGGCTGTACATTCGCCTCTTTCCAAGCCGAAGGCACTGTACCCGAGCTGTAGGACAGTCGGTACAGCCGCGTAAGCATCGGAGACAACTCCGCTGCACATTTTTGTAAGACCACCGCTGGAATACCATCCGGGCCACTGGCTTTCCGGACATCGAGTGATTGAAGCACCGCACGAACATCGCATTGCCTGATACGTATTTCAGGCATTACGTGGTCACCATTGGGTAGTGTCGGCGGCTGTATACCGCAATCATCGACTCGGGAATTGGCCGCAAAGAGATTTACTAGCATATTGGCTTTCTCTTGCGGTCCATGGGCCAGGGATCCATCAGGGTAGCGCAGCGGTGGCAGCGAAGGCTGACAGAAGTTGGCCTGCACGGCTTTGGCCAGTCGCCAGTATCCACGGCTGCCCGTGGGATGTGCCACTAGCTCTTGACCAAGCCGCGCAATGCGCAGGGCATCCGCTCTGACGTAAGCCCTCTTGCAGACCTTTGTGGCTCTGTTGTACGCCGCCTTGAAGTGGCTCACATTGGGATCGTGCGTGGCACGCGCCCTTACCCAAGCGCGATACGCGGACTGCTTTTGATCAACAGCCCTCGCACACTCGCGCCCGAACCAAGGGCGCACTCCTCGGGCACCGGTGACATCAGTGTACGGGATATAGTATTCCATACCCAGACCGATCTCACCGGCAACAGCAGTAGCACAATCCGAGGGTTTCTTACCTTCAAAGCAGCGTTCAACCCACGGGATGGACGCAAAATAGTTGCGCAGCCCATCCCAATTTGTCTTCTATCTACACTGACGGCACAGAAACTCTATATTTACAGGGTTGGCAGCGCGACTGTGACTCCTCTGGTGTTACAAACGTCCATAGACCACGGTAACCACTTTCTATCAGGTGGGCCGTGTGCTTGTCTGCCACCTAAGTGGTATAAAAAAAAAGTGTGTTCTTAATATGTGTAAAGTTCATTTCATTTTTAATTCACTCTAAAAGGTGCCATTAAATCATTTGACATTGAAGACTGACAAATTGTTCACACGCAACAATAATAACCACCTCAGAGGCCACCACATAAGACTATCCACCAGCTTCTCGAATAACAATTCACACAAAAACTTTATAAGTAATAGGGTAGTGAGAGAGTGGAATAAGCTACCACATGATGTTGTGACAGCCCAGAACATAAACCAATTTAAAAATAGACTAGACTAACACCTTAACCAAAAAAAATAAACACTAGTGGGCATAAGCAGGATACGGACATTATCAGTTGCTTCGACTGCCTGCCTGTTAAAATAATAATAATAATAAATTTTAGACTAACAATTTGAAGGTGAAGTCTATAATTAAATGTAATTTTTTGCATCTGTGGCATGACAGTGGTTTCGCGATGACATAAAATTAGCGGAATCAGAGTCCAATGAGATACATATTATATTATTAATTAAAGCACACAAATCCGCAAACTGAATAATTGAACTGTACTGTAATTTATAATATCGTAACCGCAAATGAATAAATGCGAACTAGCCAATAAACATATCATTGTATGTTAGTGAATGTGTTGTTTGTAAGGTTCTCTGCGAACGTAGGCATTTATACATTTAGATTTCAAAATTACTAAAAAACATCCTACTATAATAAAATAAATAAATAAATCAACTCACGCCTATATCCCCGAAGGGGTAGATAGAAGTGCTAGCACCCACATTTCGCTAGTTTATGTATAGGTCCCAATGTAATAGGTGGCGAGCCTATTGCCACTTATAAACCTGCGATAAATATACACATAACTTTGAAAAGCATCGAAAAGTCATTGGTGTGTGCCATGGTAAAACCTGGGATCGAACCCGAGACCTCGTCTCAGCAGTCCATTACCCATACCACTAGGCTACCGCGGATATCCTACTAAGATTCTACTAATATTGTTAATGTAAAAGTTTCTAATGATGTTTGGGTGTTTGCTACCTTAATCGCGCTCAAAAGGCTGAACAAAAAAAAAAAATTGGTACAGTACCCGAAAAATTATTGTAATCGTGTCGTAAACGTAACGAGAGAACAAAGCATTGCGATTGGTCGCCTGCGTGCCATTGAAAGTCGACCAATCGCAATACTCCATTCTCTCGATACTTTTACTAAACGATTACGATAGTTTGTCGTACTATGGATATAGGGATACATTATAATTTTGAAATAACACTTGAGTTACTTTTTTATTCTACTTTTAGTCCAATGGGTTGCGGGAACGAGATCCTAATTTCACGCGGGCAGAGCCCCGTGTAGCAGCTTTCTTCTCACTACATGCCAGATCTAGCCATTGACTCGAAGAAGAAGAACAGTGTTCTTTTTTTCATATTTTACGGTACCTTTTCCCCTCCTGAAAACCTCCACGAGTATGCCGGGATAATTGCATGCTTAGGAGCATGGCGAAACGGTTATATGGGTATCGACCCAGTTAAATTGCACACTATGTTTTTTTAATCTTAGGGTGGTTCACAAGTTAAAGAATCATAATAATCCGTCGTATTTTTGTATTATTATAATCATACACATTCCGCCGCGTGGTTACCGGCAGAGTAGAATTTGGGCCACCCCATCACACCCCATGCGGTGTCGTACAAGGCGACTGAGGGATAGGGCTGTTTAACACCAGACAGATATATACAGTCCAGACTCAGCTTTAGATGCATTGCTCGAGTCAACAATAGTGCCCGGAAGACGGCAATAGGCTCACTCCCTATTTCGTGGGACTGAATTCAATGATTGGTGAAATGTGGGTGTTAATTCACCTCTGCCTAATCATACATGGCCAGACATTCACTCATCTAAGTAAGACTTGAAATCGAATGTTCACATTTACAGAATATCTCTACAACAGTGGACTGCCAGCTGTGGTCTAATTAATTGGCAAGAGAGAACTGGCAAATTTATTTTTTGAATGCTAATCTTATAATCCAAGACCACGTGCAGTTATAATTATTTCTTTGTGCTCAATGTCAAATCACTGAGCAGTAACAACAAATAAATCACGGCTAATTTATAAGTACAAGTGCTTATAAATTAACCGTCGTTTATTTGGTTTATAAATTTTTAATATTCAAATGAGTATGTATGTTTTAATTTATATTAGGGATACTCGACTTCTAGCATGAATTAACTTGGGGACTCTGTAGTCCCCACACCCGAGAAGAGGGCCAGATCGTGAGAGATGGCCCTGGGTCGGCCGGGGTGCGAGGGATATGCCTGTCGACCTCACCGTCGGCAACCAAAACGACCCACAGGCGGCGTGCGTTTTAGTCGGTTCGAGTCCGACATAACCTCCTCCACCGGCTCCGGTGGGGAGGTATACGTGGGGATTTTGCGCACGTAAAAAAAAAAAAAGCATGAATTAACTTAAGAGTAATGCCTATTACATAATTTATGTAGTCATTAGAGCTCGGAGCTCATGTATTTAAAGTACGATTTTCAGGATATCAAAACTGATCACTGCCGAATACTCGACACTCCTACCAACCTAAATTATGAAAAAAAAGGCTGAATTTTGACAATATCATATATTATCATATGACAATAATAATCCTATTATTGATTATATTATCATAGCTCTTTATTTCCTTTAATAAAACCTGATTTTATACATAATAATAATAATATTCTACAAGATTCTACACAACGCTATCTAGAGCTAGACCCATGGTAAGCATAACTTAACTAGCTTGTGTTATGGAATCTAGAATGCGATTAAACATATTTAGCAACATTTTTTTTTGTAAAAACATACATATTATACATAGAAACACCCAGACCAATGCAAATTTGCACTGAGCGAGAATCGAACCCGCGCCTCCTGCGTAGCAGTCGCGTTCACTACCGCTAAACCACAGAGGCTGTCAATATATATACTATGTGCAATATATAGGGCTACACCTCAATACAACAATGCTCCATAACCAGCCAATCAAAAAAATTTGATGGGTGTCTTAGAGGTACTTGTGGCCTAACCACAGGTCACAGGTGCTTTATAGGCCTAAAGAAAGAAATGTGCTCTAACTTAAATATTTTGAACGTGTCTTCACAAAACAAGTACGAACATCTTTTGTATGCATCTACGTGGCTTTTTATACAGGATACCACATCGTAAACATTTTTTCAAACATCGTATTCCATTGCGACGTTAGCGGATGTATCACGATTGGTATGAGAATATTTGCGTATTAAAAAGTCAGCTGACACCAAAGTTAGTAGTTCATTTTTGTTATTGAAGTGCTTTCGTCGCTAAATATGGTGGAAATATCTAATATATATCTAATATAATATAGTGGAAATATGTATATCCACTCTGTATTTTCTTTTATTTGTTCACCAAATTACATAATACGAATATATGTCAATGGCTGCTAATACTACCTTCACTTACTTTTCAGCCTGCGTGCCGTCAGAAATCTTAGAATGTTGGGAAGAGTTCTATCTCTCGAACTGCCTGTATGATATGTACGAACTTATAATATTTATTTATTTAAACTTCATGCACACATGTGCCACTTAATGCCACAAGTATACTCTACCAGTCAACCTTATAAGTGGTGCAAAGAATAACAAGATAGGTGCATTATGAAAGGTAACTAGATAAAAATATAAAGTAATACATACATATATACATAAATATATAAATAAAATATACATACACATTATATTTATTTATTTATACCTTATGCACGTTGTACATTGGCGGACTTAATGCCGTAGGCATTCTCTGCCAGTCTACCATAGAGTGGTGCAGAGCTAGTACGAGGTAGGCGTATATTATCAAGACATGCGTTTGGTTCTATAAGGACTATAGATTATAATATCTTGTATGAATGTCTTGTAGTAATACAACTACAACAGAAGTAGATATGAGTGCGCAGTGCGTTGAACATTAATTTAATACAATGGTACAGTTATTTCTATGCTCTAGAATTATGAAATGGGCTACGTCACGTCATAAAATGCAAAATGGCCTGAAAAATAATGCTTCAAGTGACTGTTGTGATGTGATTATTTTAAATAGGAATTGTGACGCACGTAAGAGCCAGTGACGTTATTGGACCGAAAAATATATTCATTAATAAAATATTTGTGTTACTGAATAATATTTATTCAGAAAAAAATTATTGAACATTGTGAGAAGCTCGGCTATCAGCTACATAGCTCGGTTTTAATTGCTAATTTGATGTCACATAAATTGTTTTGTAATCACAAAGCAATTTTGTGATTTAGATAATTTATCTTTATCTACATGACATAGCTGGACAAGTCGAGCTCGATTGGTATATGTATATGCGAATCTCGTATCAACTGGGGTTCCATGCGTTTCAACGTTTATGCAATATATGCCATAGGCATCATTTGGTAGAGTAATGATTTGTGTGATTTTCGTGTTAGCTCTGGTCGCGATCAAGCTTTCCGGCTTTACTATCTCTACTTCACACGTACTTGGGCATCCACGGTAGTGATATTAACTTGTATGTCATCTCGACATTCTCTTATCTAACTGAGACTCGAAATATAATGTTTGTATTTATAGAATATCTCACAACAGATCCTGTGACAATAGCGGTTCGTCAATCTCAAATTTTACTCACCACGCTGGCAACCCTGACACGCTGAATCAATTACTCACGTTCATATATAGTGCCGCCGCGTGGTTCCTGGCAGAGTAGAATTTGGGCCACCCCATCACTTCCCATGTGGTGGGAAAGGCGACTAAGGGATAGGGCTGTTTAACACCAGACAGATATATACAGTCCAGACTCAGCTTTCAATGCATTGCTCGAGTCAACAATAGTGCCTGGAAGACGGGAATAGGCTCACCCCCTATTACGTGGGACTGAATTCAATAATTGGTGAAAAGTGGGTGTTAATTCTCCTCTGCCTAACCCTCCGGGGATAAAGGCGTGATTATATGTATGTATGTATATATAGTATACACATGCCACAGTTTCCACACACTCATTACTGTAATGCAATACAATACTTGAACAAAACATTTGTAAACGTAACAAGCAAAACACTTGTTTTAACATATAACAACAATAATAAACGTTCAAAGAATAATGTAATACTAGTTTGTGCCGCTTATACCAGATTTTCAATTGTATCTTTTACAATTACCGAATTGTCTCTAAACAAACAATTCTAACGGCATCTAACTACTGTTATTATATCTGTATTATATAACTGTTATAAAGCATGACTACGTTTTTGTGAAAAAACAAATAAAATTGAGAAACACATTATAAGTTAATCGATCGTTTCAAATTTACAATAATTTATTGTTGATAGAGCCAGCATCTTTGTACCAACGAGGACGCTTAAATCACTATATGTTCAAACGTCCAGAGTGCCCCGCGGTCGTGCTAGGGGCATTACCCGTCGTAGATTCTACTAGTGATTGCCAACTACATTACTATTATGTTTCAGAAATTTGTCGACACAGCTTTTTTTCTTGCATCGACGACTCTGTGGAACTTTTTGTAAAAACGCTGAACAAGGACCGTCTCATTTCTATTCTTGTAATATTTTACAATTTACTAAATTACCTAGGTACGTATTGCGAAGTATTCCCAACATACGTGAAATAATTCCGAGAAAAAAGTTCAAAATAATTAAAAAATTAGTTCAATAATTTTGAAAAAGAAAGATCTACTTTGAAATTGTAATTTACTCATGTATTTTTCTTAACATGCTCTACATCTTTAAATCGTAGATATTAAAACTTGGTTAACCGCGGTAGTCTTGTGGTTTTACCATGGCACACACCAATGACGTTTCGATGCTTTTCGGAGTTTTGTGTGTATTTATCGCAGGTTTATAAGTGCTCGGTTTTTGGCAATAGGCTCGTGACCTATTACATTGGGCCTAAACATAAACTGGCGAAATGTAGGTGCTAGCACCTCTGCCTACCCCTTCGGTGATATAGGCGTGAGTTTATGTTATGTTATTAAAACTTGGGTATGTTAAAATAATAAATCAGAATAGACGCAAAAAAATGCTTTCCGCGTCTTTCCTGAATTGAACGGATTCAATGTGATTTTTTATTAGGAAGATCTTGGTCAGGTTTAGATCTTTCATTAGATCTTTAGATTTTTAGATCTTTAGATCTTTAGATTTTTAGATCTTTAGATCTTTAGATCTTTAGATCTTTAGATCTTTAGATCTTTAGATCTTTAGATCTTTAGATCTTTAGATCTTTAGATCTTTAGATCTTTAGATCTTTAGATCTTTAGATCTTTAGATCTTTAGATCTTTAGATCTTTAGATCTTTAGATCTTTAGATCTTTAGATCTTTAGATCTTTAGATCTTTAGATCTTTAGATCTTTAGATCTTTAAATCTTTAGATCTTTAGATCTTTAGATCTTTAGATCTTTAGATCTTTATTTCCTTAGAACTTTAGATCTGTAGATCTTTAGATCTTTAGATCTTTAGATCTTTAGATCTTTAGATCTTTAGATCTTTAGATCTTTAGATCTTTAGATCTTTAGATCTTTAGATCTTTAGATCTTTAGATCTTTAGATCTTTAGATCTTTAGATCTTTAGATCTTTAGATCTTTAGATCTTTATTTGCTAGAACATGTGATCTTGATGAAATGATGTGAAATTGTGTCTTATGACTAGGTAACTATTTTAGATAGGTTTAAAATCTTACGAGCCAGAGATATGTATGCCCAAAAGTCACGATAACCGATATTTACACAGGCGAAGTTGCAGACATCAGTTAGTTTTTGAATGATTATTTAAAATTCGAGCAAGTTCAGTACCTACCGCACTTCAAGCACAAGTGGCCGCAGGGACTCTTATTGCCAATTTTCTATCCCGATGCTCCGGAGATAGTGGACATCGGACTTCAGTATCGTAAATAGCTTTATACTGTAAACAAAACTAATCTACTATGTTGTGCTTGAAATATTAAGTCAACATCCAATTTTAGTCGCTCTGTGAAGTTTACGTCGAGCTATTGTTGTCTCGTAAACATGAACCAGAAAATTGAAGCGTGCTTTTTTCTTTTATTTAATTAAGAATGTTACTAGATTCTATTTTTATTTTAACTCCATCGCTTCTAATGTACAGTTGTTGTTGTGTTAACAAGGTATTTAACATATAATTTTGTTTTTTCGGGCATAGTTTAATGATATGCAGTTGTTTTGTTACATGTTGTGTAAGAAGGTAGTTAACATATAATGGCTCAGTGGTTAGAGCATTCCCCCTGTAAAGGAAAGATCGTTGGTTCGAATCCCGCCTGAGCCTATTCAATTTCTTCTATCTTAATCGATAGTAAGACCTAGGTGCTAGTTGATTTACAAGCGTGAATATATTTATGTATGTATGTTGATTCGATGAAAATGTGTTTAAACCGAGGCTAATTCTCGATTATAACTGTGCAGTCGGTGTTGTGCGTTGACACTTTATCACAAGAACCGAAGTGCGTGCGCACACAATCGATTTTCTCAATTACAGAGGCGATTCACTCCGACTCGCAATCAATGTAGAAGATTATTGCTTTGTTTCACACTAAAAAACACGCTTTTCTTTTTATGAAATTTATTTTTTTGAAAATAATTAAGTACCTGCATAGAAAAATATTTTCTTTACTATGTAGGTATTGAATAAACTGAGATCTAATATTGATATAGAAACAAGTCTATTGATACAAACTTATCGTAATTGCTCTACGAATTTAGGTTTATTTGATAAGGTAACAAATTGGTTATATCCGCCACCATCCGCCATTGCATCCGGCCTAAGATGACTCTTAGGCAGGAACTTGGGGAATTAAGGAAACGCTTAGCTGTTTGTAAGTAATTTTAGGAATATTAGCTGGCGATGTTTGAACTTCATGTCATATATCCTGCCACTATGAAGTTAATGGGTAACTTCCACATCGAAATGGCTTCTTCGTCACGAGATATTACGTAAGTCAGTTAAGCTAACTAAAATTCCTTGCTATAGGAGTGGGTTCACAAGGGTTATCTGAGGTTTGACTCTGCAAGTATCAGCAGTCCTCTGCCTGTCTCCACAAAGTGCAGAGTATAGTAGATTGCTGGTGTTTTAGTGTATGAGAGTCAAAAACAACCACCCTCTGTTTGGCAGCAAAGTTGTGACTCCCCTGGTGTAGCACACATTCATAGGTCACGGTAACCACTATCCATCAGGAGGGCCGTGTGCTTGTCTGCCACCTAAGTTGTATAAAAAAAACTCAGCCTCACCGCGTCGCGTAGTATGCTGTAAGACGCAGGGCATTGCCCGTTGAAAAAATTTTTTAACCCGCAACCCGTCACCTCAACATCACAAATCTAATGAATGCGTTTAACTTTATACGGGGTACCCAATACAACAAGTTAAGCGCGTATCAAAATTTTGCCAAAATAGCTCGGTACAGCGTATTGGGCCATACATTTTAAAATTCAATATCCTGTAGCGATATCATCACATTATGATAAATGGTGTTAGAGTGGATTAACATCCGTATATTGTCAGATAAATAAAACATCTGGCAGTCTCAATAATGAAATAATATCTCACCATCTGTTCAGTTTGTAAGGCCTGTGGATAATTTTATCTTCCTATTAATAATTCGGGAGCAACCGATACATGATATCATACGCTGCGGTCACATTTCATTATGGTAAAGGGTGGTAGAAACTTGGTGGCACAAATTTGTCTCAAGTTTCGACCGGGTAGGTACCACCGTGCACTATTGCGAAAAACCCTCCATAGCAATTCAATCTCGGTTGGATTGTG
This sequence comes from Eilema griseolum, assembly GCA_963662185.1. NCBI lineage: Eukaryota > Metazoa > Arthropoda > Insecta > Lepidoptera > Erebidae > Eilema > Eilema griseolum. The sequence goes on along the minus strand of OY759248.1, from coordinate 17,555,894 downwards.
TTCAGGGGTCAGCAAGTGCATAGCCGGGCAGAGGTGGTGGTTGTCGCAGCACTAGTGGGACCAGTGGGTCTTGGCGTAGTCTAGTGGGGATGGCGCGGGGCGATGCGCCGAACAGGGAGACCTGTAGAAACGGTGGTGCCGCTGGCCGCCCGCGGTATAGTACAGGGGCCCAACTGGGGTTAACCACCTTGGGAGGCTGCCTCACCAGGCCGCGCATAATCCCGATATGGTTCGTCGTGCCGGTTGGTGACCGGAATTGGGAGCCCGGCGACCATACTTGGGGGGGTACGGGGGCCCTTCCGTTCGGCGCGTCGGCTCTCGCCATGCCTCACATTCATAGATAAAACCAATATCCCGCGCTTTGTCACACGGTGCTGCGGCGGCAATCACCTCTTTTTTCACGCCTTCTCCCACCCAAACTCATGGCAGCGCAATTCAAGGAAATAGGCAACACAGCGGCTCGACACACTCCCAAAAGCTTGCTATTTGAGGTGGAGTCCACTAACATCTGTGGGCTCCATGCAAACCTCAACGCCGTCCACCAACACCTAGAGACGGCGAAACCTGCCATGTTTTTTCTAACGGAGACGCAAATACACCGCCCTGACGACACGACCTACTTGCTCTACCCTGGCTATGTTCTTGAGGAAAGTTTTCGTGCAAAAGCCGGGGTGTGCGTGTTTGTTAGGGCGGATGTTTGCTGTCGCCGTTTGCGCTGCCTAGAGGACCCATCCTTCTCCATCCTTTGGGTACACGTAGACCATGGCCCTACGAGTCAGATCTATGTGTGCCTCTACCGTTCCCATACAGGAGATGCTGAGACAACTCGACTCTTTGAATATCTGAGTCAGGCGGCAGATGATGCGCAGGAGCGATTTCCGAATGCCGAAATGGTGTTTTTGGGGGATTTTAACGCCCACCACGAGATCTGGTTGGGCTCCTCCAAAACAGACCATGCGGGAAGAGCCGCCCACGCGTTTGCTCTGGCGCACGGCCTGACCCAATTGGTGCACGAGGTCACTAGGATACCAAGAAGGTCGGGCCTAGCACCTTCTCTGCTAGACCTTCTGCTGACGAGTGATCCGGACTGGTACAGTGTATCGGTGCGAGCCGCTTTAGGCAACTCCGACCACTGTCTGGTCTGTTCCACGGTGCCCATTATAGCGCCCCCACGACCCGTGCAGGGGAAGCGGCGTCTCTGGCACTACTCGTCAGCGGACTGGGATGGACTTCGTGACTATTTTGCGTCCATCCCGTGGGTTGAGCGCTGCTTTGAAGGTAAGAACCCATCGGATTGTGCTACTGCTGTCGCCGGTGAGATCGGTCTGGGTATGGAATACTATATCTCATACACCGATGTCACCGGTGACCGCGGGGTGCGCCCTTGGTTCGGGCGCGAGTGTGCGGAAGCTGTTGAACAAAAACAGTCTGCGTACCGCGCTTGGGTAAGGGCGCGCGTCACGCGCCATCCCAATCTGGGCCACTTCAAGGCGGCGTACAACAGAACCACAAAGGTCTGCAGAAGGGCCTACGTCAGAGCGGATGCCCTGCGCATAGCGCGGCTTGGTCAAGAGCTAGTGATGCATCCCACGGGAAGCCGTGGCTACTGGCGACTGGCTAAAGCCGTGCAAGCCAACTTCTGTCAGCCTTCGCTGCCTCCGCTGCGTAACCCTGATGGATCCCTGGCCCATGAGCCGCAAGAGAAGGCAAATTTGCTGGCTAATCTCTTTGCGGCCAACTCCCGAATCGATGATTGTGGTACGCAGCCACCAACACTACCCGACAGTGACCACGCGATGCCTGATATCCATATCAGGCAACGCGATGTCCGTGCAGTGCTGCAATCACTCGATGTCCGGAAAGCCAGTGGTCCGGATGGTATTCCAGCGGTAGTCTTGAAAAAATGTGCAGCGGAGTTGTCTCCAATGCTTACGCGCCTGTACCGGCTATCCTACAGTTCGGGTACAGTGCCTTTGCCTTGGAAAGAGGCGAATGTTCAGCCGATTCCCAAGAAGGGGGATCGCTCGGAGCCAGCCAACTATCGACCCATAGCCGTCACCTCAGTGCTGTGCAAAGTGTTCGAGCACATAATCAACAAACAGCTCATGCGGCACCAAGAGGATCACTCCTTAATTAATGACCGGCAATATGGCTTCAGACCGAAACGGTCAACGGGTGATCTTCTAGCATACGTTACCCATCTTTGGGGTGAGGCTATGGACAAGCACGGCGAGTCACTGGCAATTAGTCTTGACATCGCCAAAGCTTTCGATAGAGTCTGGCACAAATCGCTTCTTTCCAAGCTACCTGCCTTTGGTCTGCCTTCTAGGCTGTGCAACTGGGTTGCTAGCTTTCTGCAGGGGCGCCGTATTCGCGTCCTTTGTGACGGACGAGCTTCGGAGTTTCTGCAGGTTAATGCTGGCGTGCCCCAGGGGTCCGTCTTATCACCCACTCTCTTTCTTCTGCATATCAACGACATGCTGTCTACCGGCAATGTTCATTGTTATGCAGACGATAGCACTTTGCATGGGAGTTATCATGGACATCCTGCGGCCAAGCAGTCGGATATCGCGGAGAAAAGGCAGCTTCTTGTCACTGAGCTTGACGGGATCCTGAATCACATTTCTCAATGGGGCTCTGAGAACCTGGTTGAGTTCAATGCCAAGAAGACGCAGGCATGTGCGTTTACAGCAAAAGTATCTTCTTTCCTTCCCCTCCCCACTCTTCAGAGCACGCCACTGCCACTGCAGGACAATCTCAATATCCTAGGTATGGATGTTCGCTGCAACCTGAATAACAAAAACTACATCGAAAGTATCATCAAAACAGCCTCACGAAAACTCGGACTCCTGAACAGAGTGAGACGATTTTTCACGCCGGAGCAGCGGTGTCTTCTATACAAGACACAAATTCGCTCCTGTGTGGAGTACTGCTCGCATCTCTGGGATGGTTCAGCAAAGTACTTACTAGATGCTCTCGACAGGTTGCAGCGACGTGCGGTCCGCATCATTGGGAATCCCGAGATCACGAACACCCTAGAACCTTTACAGCTGCGTAGAGATGTTGCGTCCATGGCTGTATTTTACCGTTTGTACCATGGGGAGTGTTCTGATGAGCTCTTCCAATTAGTCCCACCCTCCCCTTTCCTACACAGGACAACGCGTGCAGGTCTTAGATGTCATCCGCACACGGTGCAAAACATCCGATCAAGAACCAAGCGGTTCGGAGACTCTTTACTCTGTCGCACCATTAAGGCCTGGAATTCATTACCAGCTCACGTGTTTCCTTCTTCCTACAGTCCCGGGTCCTTTAAGCGGGGCGTGAAAAAGCATATGATGAGGCCGTCAAGCTGAGTGTCACCATTGTCACACGGTATGTGTAAGTAATGGTGACCCTCTTTTCTGGGACTTTGCCTTCAGCTTACCATCAGGCAAGGCGAAGTCCAATTGACGTGTCCTATATAAAAAAAAAAAAAAAAAAAAAAAAAAATTATTCCGAAATAAACTAACATTGGACTGATTGTTTTCTTGCTTATTGCTCGTTTGTATTAATAATGTGTACTAAAATAGAATAGGTATATGATAAACAATAAACATATTACTGCAGAGACTGATCAGGTTACAGGAAAAATATGTTGTAAACTCAAAGCAATTGTTATATTATATGGGTCCTTACCCTGTTAAAACGACTTTTATTATACTCTGGAATAACACATAGGCTACCTATTATCACTGGAAATATTTCCAATTAGTTACGGGAGCGGGCTCAGAATGTCACTCGAGCATAATATCATCATCCTCCTGCCCTTATCCCAAGTTTATTTGAGGTCGGCGCAACATGTGTTCTTTTCCATACATGTCTAGTAGCATCACTCCCTTCTTAACCATATAAAGTCAAAGTCAAAAATCATTTATTCTGTATAGACCATTATATTGGCACTTACAAAACGTCAACAAAAAAGGAACTTGAATATCAGTTTAGTAAATGGACCACCGGTTCGAAACGCGTCCCTGACCTGAGAAGACTCCGGCAAGAAACTCGGCGGGCAATTCTTTTTTGGTCTATTTACAAACATGCACTTAGTCTACTTAATCTAAATACAAAAATTTACTTGAGTAGCATAGTTGAGCGAACAGCTCATTTCCAAGCATGTTTATCATCCAAGTATTCTTGGATTTTATAATAGCCTTTCTGGCACAATTTACTTTTAACTAGATTTTTAAATTTATACACAGGTAAATCCCTAATTTCATTAGGAAACTTGTTAAAAAAGCGTATACAGTTGCACTGCAAAGAATAACTTATTTTTTCAAGTCGACTTCCACAGACTACAAGATTGTTTTTGTGTCTGGTATTTATGTTATGCTGGAGAATTTTGAAACATTTTTCTGTACTTACATGAGGTTCTCGAAAATATATTGTGTCACTACGATACGATACGATATCATCTTTCACATAGTCCACCCACCTTATTTTAGGTCTTCCTCTCCCCTTGTAACCATCCACTTCCATAGTTAGTGCCTTCCTTACGACGTTACTTTCATCCCTACGCACTACATGTCCGAACCAGGACAAACGATTTCCTCGTAGCTTTTCCGTGATTGGTGCTACGCTCAAACTTCCTCTAATATATTCATTCCTGATCTTATCCATTCTTGTCACACCACAAATCCATCTCAACATTCGCATCTAAGCTACATGCAACCGTCTTTCGTCCGTCACCTTTACGGGGCCAGCTCTCCGATCCATACAGGACGGCAGACCGGATCATGCTCTTATAAATTTTTCCTCTCTCTTTCACTTGAGCATAATAGCTGGTTACTATATTTACCTATACAATCATCAATGTCTACTTTGGAATATGTAATGGTAATGAGTTATTTTTAGAAAAGGTATTGTTATTTTGGGGTATCAAAATATTATTCTATTTCTGAACCATTCGACCTTTCACACCCTACAATGTTTATTCTCTAACTTATTAGAGATTGTACCTGTTTGAAACGTTTCCTCGTGAGTCTTTGACACCAAACGAATTCAAGAATGAAGATCCTAAAGCTCGTGGCCCTCGATGCCCCAAAATCTTCAATTTTAACTTAATTTAATTTGCCATTTTATTAATAACGGCACGCTTTGTATTTTATTTACCGATTCCTTTAAAATTATTGCCTTAATTAAAGTTTTGAAAACACTTAAAAATATAATTTCATTACTACTGTTTTCTTTATGCTATAAATTTCTTGGTTATTGATAGAAAACAGAAACCAATAATCCAATGCCGTTAGAATTCTGTCATCATCCCGAAAAAAAGAAAAAAGAATTTAATCAGGTCATGATTTTAAAATGTACTACATGGAATCTTGTGTTGAATTCGAAAGTGAAACCTCATCATAAAAACGTCCGTTATCAACCGACGAATATTTTTCCAGTTTCAACCCAGACTGTATTCCGTCTTCTACCCATTCATGTCGCAAACATTCTGACTTCTGACATACACAGAGACGTTTTTTTTACCACCTGCAAAAATGCAATAGAAAATGAGTTAACATTTTTATTCTTGGCATTTGACATTTCTATTGAAACCTCTTAAGTCTTCTATTGTGTCCATTGTTATAAATATAAATTGTTGCCATATTTCAATAAAACACCTTAAGTACAATGCAATAAAACACACAATAGCCACGCTATATTACTCTCCACGATTGTATTTGAATGCTAAAATATGAAAATTTCTTTGCTAAGTAACAAAATATTCAGTTACATTCCGTTGTATTTCCATTGGCGGTTTTACAAGGTATCTCCTTTCTAAATGCTTTTATAGAAATGTCACGAGACGTATTTGACATTTGCTTGGGATGGTAACTAGACAAACTAGTGGAATTTAGTACCTATTTATAAATAAAGGCTTAATTTACGTTTGTGTAGAGGATCCGCGGTGCTGTATTTTAGAAAGCAGCATTGATACCTAATAAATAAATAAACAGGTGTCAGAATAACATTTCTTGTGGCAAAGCTGACAAGAGAAGTCGGTGTAATGAATTTGGAGGTAGCCCAGTTAGAACACCCAGTCGAATGTCGCCTGCATGAATAGCACCAAGCGTAGGCCACTAAAGGCACCTATCCAATCAATGTCATTTTATTTTTTTATCGTTGCGCATCTTGTTATTTATCTTCCGTGGTATCAAGATTCAAATAAATTACCTTTATAAAAACGTATAGTCATGCATTTTAAGGTTGAAACCCCTTGCCGATAGCGATGTTTTGATTTTCTAATCTTCTTCTTCGAGTCAATTGGCTAGGTCTGACATTTAATGGTCTTTTTTTTTTACGTGCGCAAAATCCCCGCGGGTACCCCCCACCGGAGCCGGTGGAAGGGGTTATGTCGGACTCGAACCGACTAAAACGCACACCGTCTGTGTGTCGCTTTGGTTGCCGAAGGTGAGGTTGACAGGCATATCCCTCGCACCCCGGTCGACTCAGGGCCATCTCTTACGATCTATCCCTCTTCTCGGGTGACATATAATGGTCTGGTATTTAAATTTTATTGACCCAGAACTTGGCCACAGTAACAGGGCTCTCCGTTGCTCTACATAGATCGTCGGTAGTGCAAGTGAAGGAGCACATCGAACAGGAAAGCAAAAGTAACATGGACTGAGATTGGGCCCCGCAGTCGCAGGACTCTTGCGACCGGTCGATAAAGCCCCATTTTGCCAAGTTTTCTCTGCAGCGGCCAACTTGAGTTCACAGGCGGTTTAAAGACTTCCGAGTTGGCCATACAAATTTAAACCTACACCTTTGAGCCCAGAGTCTGCTGATTCCTTCTCCATCTTTTGCTTTGACTTATACTGCTTTTATGGGGGCAACTTTTGACCTCTAAATCCCGAAAAGAACGCGAGGGCTAGTCCGTCAAGGTTTAACCCTGGAGATCTTGTTGAGGCCCTGTACAGCCAGTAATGATTATCTCTGTGACCGCGTGGTAGTTTAAAGAACAAAAAAACACATGGAACTTGCACTCAGGTTAATCATATCGAATTTAAAACATCATTACTTACCAATTTTTTTTAATTAACCCTTGTTTCTTTTACAGGTATTGGCTTGTGATAACATTCAAGAGTTAAAGAAGCTATTTGGAATTCAAAGAAATAAGTAAGTATAAGTATAGATACTGGAGTGTTTTTGTGCTGTCAGTGGGAACATCAAAGGTTTGTCCTACTTTGTCTTCTACACTGACTACACAAAAACTTTCTGTGCTTACAGGGTAGGCAACGCGAATGTGACTCCCCTAGTTTTGAACACGTCCATAGGCCACGCTATCCATCAGGTGGACCGTGTGCTTATCAGCCACCTGGTATAAAAAATCTTAGATTTTGGGATGTTGTACTAATTTTCTCTTAATCTACTTAATCTTCTTCTACTGCCGTCCGGTAGGTAGGCAAACCGTCATTATAGTCATTATCTTAGCATTATTCCTCCTTTTCCTCTTTCACTTCTTTTATTTGGTTTAAACCACTTTTATGGGTGTGACTACATGCGGGCTGACTTCTCGAGAGGAAAGCCAGCGCTACTGTCGTCTGTCATTCAGCAGGGTCTCGAGTCTGCTAAAGCAAAATGACTGTAATACCACGTACACTGCTAAAAAATCCATTCAATTTTAGACTATAAAGCAATGCTGTTAAAGTTCGAAATTAAAAGGCTTTTGCAGAGTGATTGAAAAAGTATATTACACTTTTTCAATCACTCTCAAGGTATCTACTGAAAAATGTAAATATTCTTGACAGTCTCAGTGGCGTGGCGGTAGTGAACACGACCGCTACGCAGGAGGCGCGTGTTCGATCCCCGCTCAGTGCAAATATTTGTATGCATGAATATGGGTATTTGCATTGGTCTGGGTGTTTCTATGTATAATATGTATGTATTTACAAAAAAAAAGTATTTAAGTATGTTTATCCGTATTCTAGATTCCATAACACAAGCTAGTTAAACTATGCTTACCGTGGCTCTAGATAGCGTTGTGTAGAATGTTGTAGAATATTGATATTTTAATAATGTCTAACATCATTATTATTGGTACTCTAATATAATATTCAAGGTAACGAAATACGATTTTATAATGTTATCTGACCTGTCACTGAACGTACCAATCTTTGGTAAATCTATTTGACCTAAATTCACTCTATGCATAGGATAAGTACTTTTGATAAATTTCATTTCATTTCTAATGTGGAAAATTTGTACAATAATTGGGAAGAATGTATAATATAAGTCACTTTTGTTTGCGTTCATACAGGCTGTATAACCAATATTGGCTTCATACAGATGACATTGCATAAAGGCGCGCTATATCTATTATCTAATTTCTGTATCCTGCGCCTACTTCTGCGAGCAATTAATGCTCGTGAAGGAGGAGGCGGGGTGAGAGCGGCAGCGGGAGCGACGAAGGATCGCAAGCCAAGCTGCTGCCCGCGTACGAAGACAACTCGGGCGATGAATGAGCAGGCCTAGGGGGGACGGGTGGAGCCTCGCGCGCCTCCCCATTTCCGGGGACGAGTTGGGGACTGAGAAGAGGGCCAGTTCGAGGTGCGAGGGATATGCCTGTTAACCTCACCTTCCGCAACCAAAAAACGAACCACAGGCGTCGTGTGTTTTGTTCAGTTCGAGTCCGACATAATCTCATCCACCGGCTCCAGTGAGGGTGGTATCTGTCGGGATTTAGCGCACGTAAAAAAAAATTCTGTATACTGTTTTATATTCGAAATTCAAAATTAGTTCTTGCCTCATCAGGACCCGTGGCCTATTTTTTGATCTTACAGCTTATCTAGTAGTATACATATAAGAGAGGTCATTGCTATAAAATCAGTTTACGGTTAGCACTCAAACGCCAGCTGTCTTATCGATCTATCCAGCACAAAGAATATGACCAGGTCAACGAACTTTTAAATATGAGATCATAAACAAATAACAAATGTATTTTAAATAGATATGCAAAATTATGTTAATAGCTAGAAACAGTAGTCCAAGACCCCGATTCAGTTAATTGATAACCACTGTCATATCTCTGAGACTACTACTACTAAATGCCATTAAATTTTAATCTTTAACAGCCTCATAATATAGTCAAATATTAAATGGCATTTTGAACAGTATTAGTGGTAATGATAATGGTTGGGTTGGGTATTTGACTGGATAGTCAAATTAGCATCATAACATAAACTCACGCCTATATCCCCGAAGGGGTAGGCAGAGGTGCTAGCACCCACATTTCGCCAGTTTATGTTTAGATCCCAATGTGAGCTTATTGCCATTATCCGGGCACTTATAAACCTGCGATAAATACACACATAACTTCGAAAACCATCGAAAAGTCATTGGTGTGTGCTATGGTAAAACCTGGGATCGAACTCGAGACTTCGTCTCAGCAGTCTGTTACCCATACCACTAAGCTACCGCGGTTAATCTCATATCAAATAGCCAAATTAGTTACTTTTACTAAACGTCAAAACGATAAGTTATAAAGTAACTTGTATGAAATAAATTATTATACGCCATAATATTCAATAATTAAATAATTTACTAGTATATATGTTGGGTGGATGATTAAAAATAAACAAAAACGATAAAATAAGAACAGCAACAACTTTTACAGCTCTTTTACATTCCATTCTTAAATAATTAGCTCAGTTAAATAAATTTATTTTAACATACATACATACATAGGGATAGGCAGAGGTAAATTAACACCCACATTTCACCATCATTGTATTCGAACCCACGTAATAGGGGGTGAGCCTATTGCCGTTTTCCGGGCACTATTGTTGCCTCGAGACACGCATCTGAGGCTGAGTCTGGGCTGTATATATCTGTCTGATTTTAAACAACCTTATCCCTTAGTCGCCTTGTACGAAACCGCATGGGAAGAGATGGGGTGGTCCAAATTCTACTCTGCCGGAACCACGCGGCTTTTATTTATTTTAAATACAGGAAAATACCCAAAATAACCGCGGTAGCCTAGTGGTATGGGTAATGGACTGCTGAGACGAGATCTCGGGTTCGATCCCAGGTTTTATCATGGCACACACCAATGACTTTTCGATGCTTTTCGAAGTTATGTGTGTATTTATCGCAGGTTTATAAGTGCCCGGTTAATGGCAACAGGCTCGCCACCTATTACATTGGGACCTAAACATAAACTGGCGAAATGTGGGTGCTAGTACCTCTGCCTACCCCTTCGGGGATATAGGCGTAAGTTTATGTTATGTTATGTTATGAAAATACCCAATTAACATAATCGGGCTCCAGGTTAACGATCTGTTAAGAATGATATCATTCCCCCGACAGTAAGTAAATATAGTACGCAACTACCTACTAAATAAACATGTATGTTATTATTTGTCAACTCACAAGGAACAACCGCTATGTTGACAAAGATTGTACACGTTGTTTGATTTATAGCTTATTCTTAGCCACACGTTTCAATAAATGGCATTGTTAATTAACTAATTCGTATGTTTGTAAACGAACGAGAAATGATCATAATAAACATACATGACACTCCTATAGACCCATTTTTCGTCAGCTGTATGCCACTTAGGTGGCAGACAAGCACACGGCCCACGTGCTGGTAAGTGGGTACCGTGGCCGTGGACGTAATACCAGGGGCGTCACACTCGTTGAAGACTAAAGGCTTGTCCTGCTTTGGCACAGAAACTCTGTACTTACAGGGTTGGCAGCGCGACTGTGACTCCTCTGGTGTTACAGACGTCCATAGGTCAAGGTAACCACTTTCCATCAGGTGGGCCGTGTGCTTGTCTGCCAACTAAGTGATATAAAAAAAGAAAAAAGAACCCCATATTTTAGTCGACGAGTATACGACTGCTTGATGACGAGCCCATGTGTTATTCTTTCGAAAATATCAAACGAATAAAAAATAATATAGTTAAAGAATCGGATTTTTAATATTTTGAATATTCTCATCCACACCTTTAACAATTTTTTTTAACAAATAATAGCAAGAGGTAGGATACGGTGGCATTTCCACTCAATTGAGCTGTCCGACTGGGGAAGTACCTCTGCCCTACAGAATACCGAGACCATAATAACTTCGTGTTGTGTTCCCAGCGGTGAGTAGGGTAGAGAATTTGTGCTGTCAGTGGGAAGACTAAAAGGCTTGTTCTGCTTTGTCTTCTACACTGACGGCACAGAAACTCAGTGCTTACAGGGTCGGCAGCGCGAGTGTGGCTCCTCTGGTGTTATACACGTCCATCGGTAACCACTTTCGATGAGCCGTGTGCTTATCTGCCACCTAAGTGGTGTAAAAAAAACTATTTTACCCCTCGATCCTGCATAGAAGCGATATTTAACTGAAACACTGTAAATAGCCGGAAAATCGATTAGTTAAAGTATGAATATTCATCACAGTTGTCTAACCGCATTGTTATACCTCACTGGGGCTAATTAAAAGTGACAACTAGTTCGAGCACGAAATAAGAACGACCTGTAATGAAGTGTATGTCTACAGAAAACAACTTCTTGCGATAGCAAACCAGGACCTCTGAATACTGCGAAAAAATTAATTATTTTAGACTTAAACACAATTCGTTTAAAGTCCATAATTAAAAAGCTTTTTGTCGAGTAAAATAAAAAGTGTAATGAAACTCCTTTCATTTAATTTTGGACTTTAAGGGTATGAAATTCCGCGGAAGCGCGCCTCCCCGTTTCCGGGGACGAGTTGGGGACTCTGTAGTCCCCACACCCGAGAAGAGGGCCAGATCGTGATAGATGACCCTGGGTCGGCCGGGGTGCGAGGGATATGCCTGTTAACCTTCGGCAACCTTTTTCGGCAACCAAAGCGACCCACAGGCGGCGTGCGTTTTAGTAGGTTCCGGTCACCGGCTCCGGTGGGGACGTATCCGTGGGGATTTTGCGCGCGTAAAAAGAAAGGGTATGTAATAAAGTCTTTAATTTAATGTCATTTTCTGTAGTGTCTGTGGTTTGACAGTGGTTTTGCTTTAGTAAAATCGAGGGCCAGATTAACTAACCAGGAGTCCTTTAATGCAGGTCAGAACTAGGACGTAAATGTTAGACATAGTATTCAGTCGTATGATTCACGAGCAATATTAAGTTCGTGAATGTTCAGCAATTTGAAACTTAAAACACGCTTCTCACCTAATGTAATGTAAAGAACTCTTTTAAACAAACAATATAAACACCAATTCCAGAATTCCTTCAAGCTATTGAGGAACTCTCTATCCTGTACCTTATTCTATCATCATATAAGCTACATTCATCCAGATTTCACACACTGTTAGTCGATAAGACAACTCCGAATTAGCTAAATTCTACATACATATAATAACATCTTTATCTCCGAAGGTTAAGTTAGTTAGGTAGAGGTGAATTAACATCCACATTTCACCAATCATTATTTTCGGTTCCACATAATAGGGGTGAGCCTATTATCGCCTTCCGGGCACCATTCCTGACTTGAGTCATGCATCTGAGACTGAGTCTGAGTTGTATATATCTGTCTGGTATTAAACAGCCCTATCCCTTAGTCGCCTTGTACGATATCGCATGGGAAGAGATGGGGTGGCCCAAATTCTACTCTGACAGGAACCACGCGGCTAAATTCCACTACGAATATCAAGATTTTATTTACATAAATAGTTAATTATAGGTCATCAAGCAATTTTACTCGTAAATAATGAAGTATTATTCAATATATTATGGTCATAGCTGACAAATTAGAAAATAATATTCGTTTTATTTTTGAACTATGCCGGTGTGAATTCATAATTATATAACGGTTCAGGTCTTTGTCGCTAGTTTTGTCATTTAAATAATGGGTGTGACTTTTATCTAGCCGTAAGATGAGATTACGGAGCGGTCTAACTTTGTCGTCTTACGCCAGGTGAAATTTCATGTCCGTCCAAGCACTTCCAACTTTAGGAAGTTCTTGTGCTATTAGAAACAGATTATCACTTGCTTCAACTGTGAGCGAAGATATACGACAGAGTTCTTCATAATGTTCTTGGATGTTTGTAGAATCAGCTAATCCGTGTTAGATCGACCGCATGTTTGTGAATTCGGCTAATCCGTTTTTGATCGACTATAGGATGAGCTCTTCTAACTAATACCACCCTCTCTATTCCTACACAGGACATCGCGTGCAGGGCTTAGATGTCACCATCACACTGTGCAGTATATACGAGCAAGAACCAAGCGGTTCGCAGGCTCTTTTCTTTGCGGCACCACCAAGGCCTGGAATTCATTACCAGCTCACGTGTTTCCTTCTTCCTACAGTCCCGGGTCCTTTAAGCGAAGCGTGTAAAAGCATTTGATGAGGCCAGCAAGCTAAGTGCCACCATTGTAACATTACTTAGTATCTGTAATAGTAACCCTCTTTCCTGAGACTTTGCCTTTATAATAATAATAATAAGCGTCTTTATTGTACATCAATAACAAGCTACATTATAATAAGATTTGTGATACGTACAGATGGCGGCCTTATTATCGCTCTGTGGCAATTTCTTACAGGCAACCATAGGATGTAGAGAAAAAATAAGAGAAGAATACCTTTAGCTTTCCATCAGGCAAGGTGAACTGAAATTGGCGTTTCCTTAATAAAAATATAGGAATCAAGCCTTTGCTCAGCACACCTTCAGAATTTTTCGACTTGAATATTGTATCGATAAATCGAACTATACTTTATTTTCTTTTATATTTTAAAAGCTCGTATGCTTTTAATTCGAAGCTTGTCGAGTTTAAAATTCGATACGTTTCTACGAACAACCTTCTTGCTAAGTTTGTCAATTCTTAATCGTATTGCTCCGTACCGAAACGGAAAACGGCAGCCGTCGCTGATTCAATACAACGTACCGCGATGCCATCAGGTTCCTCTTTAATATGTAACTTTAAGTCCTCGAGATCTGAAGGCACCTTTTTTTTTTTTTTACGTGCGCAAAATCCCCACGGATACCTCCCCACCGGAGCCGGTGGAGGAGGTTATGTCGGACTCGAACCGACTAAAACGCACGCCGCCTGTGGGTCGTTTTGGTTGCCGAAGGTGAGGTTGACAGGCATATCCCTCGCACCCCGGCCGACCCAGGGCCATCTCTCACGATCTGGCCCTCTTCTCGGGTGTGGGGACTACAGAGTCCCCAACTCGTCCCCGGAAACGGGGAGGCGCGCCACGCGCGCCACCGCCGCGGCCTGCTTCTGCCAGGGTGACAGGCGGCTTCACCTGTCACCCCCAGGCCGGCGCTCATGGGGGGCGGAGGTCGTTCATCGACCTCCGACGCCCGAGTTGCCTTCGTACGCGGGCAGCTTGTCTTGCGATCCTTCGTCGCTCCCGCTGCCGCTCCCGCCCCGCCTCCTCCTTCACGAGCATTACTTGCTCGCAGAAGGAGGCGCCGGCCGCCCACGCATCCGCGCAGCGAACCATCGCCGCGAGCAAGGTGGAGAGCGTGAGAACCCTCACTCCCAGGGCCGCCACAAGCTCCCGCCTCGGCGTCTCCCACGCCGGACACTCGGTGAGCGTGTGCGGACCTGAGTCCTCGCTCGCGTCGCAGTGATGGCACTCGGACGTTGGCTCTTTCTGCATCCGACGCAGATACTTTCCGAAGCATCCGTGCTCGGTGATCATCTGCGTCAAACGGTACGACAGGCTGCCGTGTAGCCTCTCTAGCCACTCCCCCATGATGGGTCTTACCGCCGTTACTACGGCGTGCCCTGCGCCTGGTTGCCCAAGTCGTATCTCCGATCTGAAGGCACCTTAGTCCAGCTAAGACGAACCACGGTAAGCGGGGCACTAATTGCCTTTTCTCGACGGTGCGTCGTATTTTCGGTCCTTCATTCTTAGGTAATGGAATACGAGTGAAGATATTTTTTTGGATTCATGGTCTATAGCCTAATTATTTTTTTTATACCACTTAGTTGGCAGACAAGCACACGGCCCACCTGAAGGGAAGCGGTTACCGTGGCCTATGGACGTATGCAACACCAGGGGTGTCACACTCGCACTGCCGACCATGAAGAAACCTTCTGATGCCCCTTTTGAAGAACACCATATTGTAGGAGCTTGGGAAAACCGCAGCAGGGAGGTCATTCCACAGCTTGAGTGTGCGTGGGATGAAGTTTCTTTCATACCGCACAGTGCACACCGTCTCAGGTCGCAATGTGTGGGGATGAATTCCCTGCCTATCGCGAGAGGTGCGATGATAGAATGTAGCTACGGGCATCATGTCAAACAATTAATCTGAGCACAAACCATTGTATAGGTGGTAGAACACACACAGTGAGGCAAAATCCCTCCTAAGACTAAGAGGTTCCACTCTACCTGTGAGTATGGGATTGTCAACCTGCCTCAATGCCTGTCTTTGCAACGAGTCGAATTCGAATTTCTTCATTGCCTATGAATGAGTCAATGAAGAAATTAGGCAATCAAAAACTTTATAAACGTTCTTAAAATCAGATAATTTATTTTATACATAAAGTAATAAAATGTAAACTAACTCTTAAAAGAAATAAATTAAGTAGTATAGATATTTGTCGTAACATTTTCATTATTATACAGATAATAAAAACTGTGTAGGTATGATACACTTTTACTCATGTAATTAAGTAGCATTGTTACCTCTATAGCGTGTAATTAAGTGATAATGAACGAGCAATTGTGTTCAGCTGTAACCAGTTACAAACTCTAATCATTCAGAAATCATTGTACAATTAATAATTGAAAGTGTAACCTTAGTAGATCATAATAGTAGATTGTATGAGAAGGAAGCAAAGTAAGTAGTATTTTTTTCGGCGAGGGCGTTATTTGAATCACGAGCGAAGCCAGGGATTCTGACGTAGAATCCTGAGCGCAGCAAGAGATTCAAAGTACATCACCCGAGGGAAAAATAATTTGTTTGGTTAAATTTAATATACTCTACATTCATCCCCTTTCTATGAGAAAATAGTTATGTACTCATTACTTACAAAAACAGAGATAAAATTATTGAATAAGACATTGTACGTTACTAGTTTTCTTATATCCAAAAATTAAAAAGCACAAAGTAAAGTACAAATGCCTAATTCAATATGTGTAACAAGCTACATACAGCGCCGTCAATCTCCAGTATAAACAGCCAGAGACATAAATAATACTTGCACTTTGGTTTTTTTTAGTTAGCACGGTTCCCCGCACCGAGCACGTACCCAGCCAGTGGTTCATATACTTGCGTTCGATTTCTATGAATGATATATTATGTTCCAAATTTAAATCACTTTTCCGCCCGCTAAAAAGAAAAAGAGCTATTTTGCTCCCGCTTATAGAGGAACAAAGTGACACTTTTCGAATAGAAGGGATGAAAAAAATATTTTTTACTCATTGTAATTCTTACGATTTGAAAACAGTGATTGAAGAATGGGTAAACGGATGGAAAATAGGAAATGGGACCGTATTGAGTGATAGTGATTTCTGTTTTTGATTATTTTCCAGTCTGGGCAGAAACGGCTTCAATACTATTCTGAAAAAAATAGGACTTGTTACACACATGTGGTACAATGATTGCTAGACAGGATGGTAACGTTGAGTGTGACTTAAAGAATATTTCACCATTTACACGATATTACAAAACGTTAAACTGATGAGAAATTTGCATCATAACGGCTGCATTTGTATTCATCCTGTATATTATAAAAACGTATTTGCTGAACCTGTTTAGATGTTTGTAGTGTAATTCGTTAACCACAATGCATACGTGCGTGTAACCAATATGCGGGCTACCAACTGGGCTATCACTGTATTATCATATTACAATATAATGGACCAAATTGGACGGTATGTGCCACTTTTGTACCTACTGATGATAAATATTTTTATAATTTTACATTAAAAGAGTTAAAGTTCAACGAACATCATATGGAAATTTTAAAATAAGAATTAACAACAGCCTTAGAATATTTTTACCATATCTCTATTCTTTGAATTTGAATTTTTTATAGTTGTTCAAACATGGGTTTTTGTATGTTTTTACTATGTATACTAAGTGTATGATTTATCTAGTACTAATGCTACTAGTTAAATCATAAAAAGTGAATTTAGTGTAGTTTGATTGTATTATTTTCAGGTAAAATCCATTATACTATCAATACCGAGTTATATTTACTATAGAATGACCTTGCGTGGTTTCCGGTAGACTAGAATGTGGTCCACCCCATCTCTTCCCATATGGTGTCGTACAAGGTGACTAAGGGATAGGACTGTTTAACATCAGACAGATATATACTGCCCAAAATCAGCCTTAGATGCAACGCTCAAGTCAACAATAGTGCCTGAAATACGGCAATAGCCTCACCCCCTATTACATGGGACTGAATACAATTATTGCTGAAATGTGGGTGTTAATTCACCTCTGCCTAACCCTCCGGAGATTAAGGCGAGATTGTATGTATGTATATAGAATTACCTCGTCGAAAATAAATGCAAGAATTGGTCAGTTGCTATGCTATTCAACCTGAAAAAGTTACATTTAAGATGAAACATATTAATATCCCAATTCACTAAAACCCGATTAAAACGCGTTCAATAATTCTATTCTGAATTGATTTGCCTATTCCTGTTCTAATTATTGACGTGACCCTGTTAGTCATTTTCTTGTTCCAAATATGATAAGATGCATTTATAAAGATGGCGGATGAACTTCAGATCCATAGACAGAACGGAAGCTTCACATTGTTCGCGCGCCGAGTACCCAGTGTTCTACACTCAAGACCGTTCGAGTGGCATCGCGCCCTATCGTCTACTTGAGGAATACGCTCGGAATTTGTAGGTTCTGTAAGTACTATCACTTTGTTGTAAACTAGCTTCCACCGGAGGATACTTCCATAGATAAAATATATATACATTTATTTCTCAATGACACTATTGATAATGATAATGAAACTGAGACGGTGCGCACTGTGCGGTATGAAAGAAACTTCATCCCACGCACACTTAAGATGTGAATGACCTCCCTGCTGCGGTTTTCCCAAGCGCCTACAATATGGGGTTCTTCAAGAGGGGCATCAGAAGGTTTCTTCATGGTCGGCAGCCCGAGTGTAACACCCCTGGTGTTGCATACGTCCATAAGAAACGGTAACTACTTTCCATCAGGTGGGCCTGTGCTTGTCTGCCACCAAAATATGAAATTGTTTTGTTATATCAGGCAGCGTAGTTGCTTCAGTTGGCATTAATCTTGAACAATTGTCTTCATATTTCAACAACAACATTACTTATATATACAAAACTAATCTTTTTCTTGAATCACTGTTTATCTTGATCTCAACGGACTCAGAAAATGAGAAGTGAATTTGTTTTACTGCACACGGGAGACAAATACATTATAAAATTATTGAAAAATAGAGTGGCTTTGTCTCCTACGTGCATGGGAACTACCAGGGGTAACTTAGGTTAATTATTTTAGTATAAGGTTTTTTCAAATACGTTTTAATTATCTTGACACGAGACTTGTGTAAATTCGTCCATATTTAGTCTTAAGAGAATACTAATAGTAAATTGACGTCTCAAAAATGCGGCAATGGAGTTTGTAGCACCGTTTTTACTTCACTAGCGCCTAGGAAACGGTGGTACACTGTTTTGAGATATAATTTTGAATTTGACATGACCCCGTCGCCGGATGAAGAAACCAGTAACCACATAACTTACCGATCAATTAAAAAACTTATTACTAGCGTCCTCGACGTCAATCAGCCTTTACAAAGGCTATTTAAAAAGTAAAAGAAAGTATAATTGAAGGTTAGTTTAGCATGCATTAATAAATAACATGGTAAACCGACGACAGCTAATTTGTATTCACAGGCAACTCGAGAATGGCTATTTAACTGGCTCGAGCACGTGCGGTGAAACGTTGGAACACTGCACAACTAGTAGTTCTGTGAACAGTAGACATCGCGAGCACCCTTGCCACATTTTTCTGGTATTCTTAATCAAATCTGGTATCTTCGAAAAAAAAAAAAAAACATATCTTCTTATTTTTACCCGACTATGGCGTAGCAAAAGAGGTGTTGTTATAAACAGCTATGGACGTTCCACAAAAAAATTATGACGATCCCTTCTTAGAAAAATGCTACAAAAAACTTTTCCTTTCTTCTCATCTGTTTTTTATAGCTGACTGATTTTTTTATTCACAACAACCTGTGAGAAATCATCATGTCCTTGATGTTTCAGCCAACAATCAGCATGATCCGTTTATCATAAATAACGCGACAGCAAACTTCCCCATTTTCTTTCATATCAAAAAAACTCTCTACAAAAGTTGTATTTTAAATCAAAGAGGTGTCAAGTTTCATAAAAATCGGTTGAGAAATACGCCCTCTAAACAGACCGGATGTGACAATCAAACAGACATACGGACGAAAGCGTCCAGTAATTTTGGCCACTCGATCCGTTCTTAAAGAAAATGCTACAGCAAACTTCCCCCTTTTTTCTCATTTGTTTTTCATAACAAAGTTAGAAAATCATACCTCGAAACAGGTATGATTTTCTTTTACTACAACCTATGAGGTATAAATGTCCTTGATGTTTCAGCTAAAATGTTAATAATAAAATTCAATTTTTGTAATGGCTCCAAACTCGCAGTCTATTTTCAAAAACATCAAATATTCGGCGATCCGTTTTACTCCTGTCCCAATACTGTTCAGTATTTACATGAAACCATTGAAAGTTAAAATACACTTTGAAATATTCAAAACATGAATTGCTGCACGCTTCAATAGAGGCAATATTTTACAAAGTCGAAAGCTGTTTTTATATCGGATGCAAAAAGTTATAACACGCTTTGTAATTAAACTTTTTAGTTACGCCACAAACTACTTTCATGTACTCATGCGTGTATTCCTGAAGGGATAGGTAGGGATGTATTAACACTTACATTTTGACAACTGATTACGCTCTCATGAAATGAAACAGAGTGTGCGCCTGTAGCCGTCAACAGAACGCTTATGTGAACCTCTGAACCTCCTTGCTAACACGATGGTGACGGTGACGGTACGCAGTACATGCCTTAGTAAAAAATACATTAATAAATTAATTACATTTGCGAGAAATATGTCTTATCTGAGACTCTTATCTCAACTCCGACAGCGTTGCCTGCGTTCCACACAGTCGGCGTGCGTTTTAGTCGGTTCAATTCCAACACAACCTCCCCCACTGGTCCCGGTGGTGGAGGTATCCGTGGGAATATTGCATATATTAAAAAAAAGGTGTGAGAGTGACTAAATAGAATAAATCTCCTAAAACTAGACGGAACAAGTCTAAGAACAACAATAGTGACAATAACGGACCACTGTCCCCTCCACAAGCACCTACACATCATCGTTGTTACGGACAGTCCCCTTTGCAGGGGATGTTTTGTTGCCGAGTTAACGGCCGCCCACTAACTGAAATGCGAGGCAGTAGCCCATCAACGATCACAAATCCTAGGTACAGTGAGGTCGCTCCGCGAAGCCTGTGAAGCCCCCAGTAACCTTCTGCGTTCAGGCTGGCTGCTCTAGCCAGTACATACTCTACATGCACAATAACCCAAAAAAGGAGACTAAGTGCGGACAAAGACAAAAATCCATTTCCATTCCATTGACATCTCACTCATGCTCAATATTATTGCCAAAGAAATAACATAACGGGTTGTTGTGTATATTCGTAATAAAGTAATAAGCATTGAGCGAGAACCCGAACCTCCGACGTAGCAGTCTAACATGCAACCGCTACGCTATCTGTAGCCTAGCGATCGTAATATTGTTACAAATATTCAAAATAAATGTAGTAACATTCATGTTTAGAACCTTTACAGACAGGCAGGCACAAGAAATGATAGTTGAATAATGAATTTATTCTTTAACAAATATGTAAGCAGTAAAATTCTCCATTATAACTAATCAGCTTAATAAAATTTAATTACCCAGTCGCGTGTAAGTACATGCCTACATACCATAGAATAATAATGAATACAGATAGTGCAAAGCAATGTTAAACGTTCACTACGTGCGGTATTATGCCTAATTGAATAATTTGCAATACTGATAAACTAATTGGCAGTTAAAGGGTTTATGGAGCGTAATATTATTCGTAACAATCAATAGCGATAATTGAATCGCCAATTAAGTGATTTAATACTTTTAATAGTATTTATTGTTTACGGTAACTGATAAGAACTGAAGTAAAATAACTGAAGTAATTTCAGTTCTTATCAGTTACTGTAAACTTTTTCATTTTTAGTATAACATATGTCAAGAGTTTGAATGAAAAAGAAAGTCCACATCAGGAGCTCCCGTCTGACATTTACTTTTTTGAATAGAATACACTAGATAAAATACTCCCGAATGCAACTTGCTGAGACTGTCAAAGATCGAAGTCCCGTCCCGATTAATATTTATAGGGAAAGTTGGGACGATACTAAGGCGGACAACGCAGTTGCTGGAGGCGGGTAGCATGTCTATACAACGTGTTACAGAAAGGTGTGGTCATATTCGAGGGACGCATTACGTGTGATATAAATAAATTTTCCGCGGGAGTATAAACACCAATTTACTTTGTATCACGTAGATAATTAATTTTCTTTTTTATCGACCATGTGTAAGCTAGTGGAAATTGTCGACAAACGCACAACACTAAAAAACTAACCAGGGCTGCAGCAGCTGCAGCGCGCTGTTACAAATGAACTCTACGGTTTGAACCCGAGTAGGTTTACCAAACGATCGGATTTGATAGGCCCTGTCTCAATATCATATTACTTACTTTGTACCTAAACAATTTTTTTTTTATATCGGGCAAAGAAATTCTGAAACAGCTTAAACTTGTTAAAATAGTATTAAAATAAAACAAAATTTACTTTTAGCAATAATAAAACATTTTTATGTTCCTGAAATCATCCATGCTAAATGTAAGACTTGTCTCAAAGATACCTTAGGTAAAGGTTAACCTACATTCAATACCAGGAGTCGTGGACTATCGAATTTCCAGCCACGCCCCTTAATATTATACTAATTAAAATTGGTTCCGTACCCAATTTTATTGAAATGTTATGCAAAAAATAAATTTTCGGTTTTTATTCAACTTCGGTGGCAGACAAGCACACGGCCCACCTGATGAGAAGTTAAATAGAACAAAATTCCAAGTTGTTGGGTAGGTACACGATAAATAGAGATGCTTGGTTGCGAATCTCCGCACCGCAACTGCGCGTGAAGACGGCAGCACACCTCCTCTCCCAAAATCCCGACCGAGGCAGGAATGCCCCTGTAAAGGGATGCTGGGTGACTCTTCATGTGTGCCTGAGTAGCATAGGACACAGTGGAGAGCAGACAAAGCCTCAAAGGGCTGGTTGAGGAGCCGCCCCTTTTCAGGGTAAGATGAGGATATCGTACTTTTCCATACGGAATTAACATGGCAACAGGTTCGAAAACAGGGTTGTTTTCCTCTCGCATCCCCGCACGCTCTCGTCCTTCGAGACCAGCAGGAGGTTTGACAAGGCGGTATTTCCGCCCAATTGAGCAGTCCGACTAGGGAAGTACCTCCGCCCAACAGAATACCGCGGCCATAATAACTTCGTGTTGTGTTAGGGTAGCTAGAGCTCACTGGAGAATTCGTGCTGTCAGTAAGAAAACTAAAGGCATGTCCTGCTTTGTCTTCTACACTGACGGCACAGAAACTCTGTGATTACAGGGTCGGCAGCGCGAGTGCGTTCCCTCTGGTGTTACTTAAGTTTATAGGCCACGGTAACCAATTTTCATCAGGTGGGCCATGTGCTTGTCTGCCACCTAAGTGGTATAAAAAAGCAGCATCCGCAACACTGTGATCGTTACACGTTTGCCTTAGTTTGAGTTACGTAGTTATTTATTATCGGATTTTTTTGAGATTTGTTTGTTCGTTACGTTTGGGAAACCAGGTGTCATGATAATGCGCACAATGGCGCACAACATAAATAACGGCAGTGTACAAAAATGCACACAGAACTTACTAAGGTATATCATGTCGTACCCGGATAACATAACTCTAAGAGGTCCTTCATAAGTGTTCGTTAAAGTAACATTCATTGCGGTACCCTAAACTATTTCATAAAATTAAAATATCTTCTCTTTCACTCCAAATCGCCACGCCCTTTATTATGATTGGTTCCGTACCAATTTTTATTTAATACAAAACCTTTCTTAAAGCATAAAAAGGTATGGTAAAGTGAACAAAAATATGTTCAAATACCAGGATAACATAAAATGTAAGAGTCGTTTCATCAAAATTTTTGAAACAAGATTTTACGGTACCCTAAAATAATTGATACGATAAAGTCATTTGTTATTTTTTTCCTATACCTAAATAGGGTGAACTGACTAGTATTCGACCATGGTCACAATTTTATTATTTTCTGCATTCTTAGTATCGGATGTATTTCTACTGAATTACATACTCTTTTTTAATAACAATGTTGTTCAGTCAGTGGGTCGTATGTTTGTTTGCCCACCCGTTATTGAATGATACGAAAATCACGGCGTCGAAAAAGTTGTCTCTTACATAACAACAGACAACGAGTAGATTGAATAGTAGCTGCGATTTTTTTTTCAGAGTAAGTACATAACTCTGGTTTTTATTAAATTTGAGCGCGATAGTCCATTCATTGTCCAACCCAAACTCAATGCGAGGGGGTTTCTGCACTTGAAAGAAGCACAAAGTCATAGTTGAAAAATCCAGATTTAAATATTAAAATAAAATTTTTAAATGGACGTAAACCTGTACCTCTACCCTAATTTCATAGGTAATACGTTCGGCCGCGGAGTCCTTTGATGAGACCGCGATGCGTGGCGGCGCTTTTGACACGGACAATCGGTGCCGCCAAAGTGCGTAAAACAGTAGGCATCAATGTTGCCATAACTGATTTTATAAAATCTGTAGATGGCATGTTAAAAATAGTAGAAGCAGCGTAGATTTCAAATGAAAAAGTGGTAAATTTATTAGTAGATTAAAATGTATTTTTACGCGTTTATGCTTTTTAAAAGATAGAAGACGAAATCCTGTTCGTTTGTTTTGCGTCTTGTCACCCGCAGAGTAGGTAAGTCTTGTCATATGCAAAGAAAAATATCGTGACAATTTTATGTATTACTTATTTCCTGATTCCTCAACTTTTTCTCCTCTTTCTACTCTGGCTCTATCTCCTCTCGGTATGATTAAAACTTGTGATTTTCAGTAGAAAGGCCGACCTTAACCACTGAGCACGAAGCTATCATTTACTTTTCAGTTCAGATTTTTAGCGCGAACAGATAGCAAAATGTACCTAGGCAATGTACTTTTTAGTAGAAATAGAATATTGTTCTGAACAAAGGGATTGATTTAACCATTAATTAGTTAACTGCAGGTTTTTCAGTCATATTTACCTTAAAAATGAAAGGAAGGTCTGTGGATTTTTCAAAATTCTACGTATTAAATTAGATAATTAGAATTAGATAGATTAATGGTTGGCAACATTCGTATGTACCTACTTGTGCCGACTTCTTTTCTGTAGGTTGTTTACATGTTTATTTGTAGACTAGTTGTTGTTCTGTTGTGCAGTGAAAATGTCGGTTTTTAGTAATAGCGAATATTAGATGATGCTTTGTGTTGGCGCAGCAGCTTGCGAAAAGCTCGTCGGCTGTACAGTGAGATATTTGTGGACGGAAGACTAGAGGGTGACCGTCGGCGGTTTCCCTCTTTGGAGTGTTTTAAGAAGATGGTGAACCGCCTTCAACACACTGGAAGTTTTCGTGGCGACCTTCTACGACGCCCACTGCTTTAGACGATCGTATTCTCGAGCATTTTGAAGTAGACCCGAGTACGAGTAGATACCCGGCGAGCTGGAACGGTTATCGGAGTGAAACCCGTTCATTTCAAGGGGGAAGTTCGCGCGTATTTAAAGATGCGTTTTGATCAGAGGATTGGGCGTGGCGGTGAAGTGAGAGTCGCTTGCCCGGCGAGGTCCCCGGATCTCACTCCGCTCGACTATTTTCTCTGAGGTTACGTGAAGAAAAAGTGTACAGTACAGCATGTGACAGCAGAGAGAATATGGAAGCCCGAATATCAGAGATTTACGTAGCGTAACCCCAGATATGTTTCGAAGCGTGGGTGGTAGCATGTTACGGCATCGAGCAACGAGCCGTTGCGCGTTGCTATAATTTTTTAAACGTAGGTATGCCTTGGAGTTTCACGCATACTGTGGCGTCATAAACTCCATTCATGTGTACATGTACTCGTTATGTTTTTGTGGCCTACATAAGTGATAGTTTAAACTCCTTGTGTCGCGATCGTGAAGTGATAAATTAGTGCGTTCTTATGACTGTACCAGATCAGGTACATCACCGTTTCGCTGTAAGGAGAACACGCCCCGGTAAGTGATAGTCAAAATATCTCTGATGTAACCTGTATCTAACTATACCTACGCTTGGTAGGCCGGCTACCAGGCGCACAGCTGAGATTAGAGATTTTGCAGAGGTTATTGAACTCAATTGAACTTATCGCGAAAGAACAAAATACAATAGTGTT
This sequence comes from Eilema griseolum, assembly GCA_963662185.1. Lineage (NCBI taxonomy): Eukaryota > Metazoa > Arthropoda > Insecta > Lepidoptera > Erebidae > Eilema > Eilema griseolum. The sequence goes on along the minus strand of OY759248.1, from coordinate 17,530,357 downwards.
GTGACCTACCGCTTTTGCTAAATATCGAAAATTTTAACGAATTTAACAATTTTGTAAGACGACTAACGATGTCATCACTTTATTACTATTTGTACATTGGCCGGTGCATATCGACTGGTTATCAGGCATGTGTAACGACCCTTAAATATGACCACACCTTTCTGTAACACCCTGTATATCGGAAACGTACCTTGAACTTAAATCGCGAGACAAATGAGGCTCTGGCGCATACAGATCGTGCTTTGTAAAATCTTCTGAATCGTGCTTAATATGAATTTGAGTTCGTCCACTGTAGTAGCACCCTGTACTATCCATTAAGGCCTGGAATTCATTACCAGCTCACGTGTTTCCATCTTCCTACAGTCCCGGGTCCTTTAACCGGGGCGTGAAAAAGCATATGATGAAGCCGTCAAGCTGAGTGTCACCATTGTCACCTGGTATATGTAGATAATGGTGACCCTCTTATCTGAGACTTTGCCTTCAGCTTACCATCAGGCGGGGCGAAGTCTAATTGACGTGTACGTACGTACGTGTATATACAAAAAAAAAAACATTTTAGATCCCAAATATATGTCACGAGCAATACTTTTGTATGAAAACGAACTTCAAGCGGAGCGACACGGGCACACCTCGTACCTGTACGTTCGGTACCCGCTTGCGCCTTCCGGAGCTAAGTTGTGCCTCTCTCCAAGTACACAAGTGCGTGGTACCTACCTCTTATTGTTTATTTTTAATTTAAGTTGTTTAAGTGCAAAATATTTGCAACTGTTCATCATTTGATCATAAGCTTCATCTAATCTTTTTTTAATTGGATCAACTCAATAGTAATTAATTATTCATCATAATAGTATTATGTACAATATATTAATACTATGATGGTAAGTACAATACCTGAAAATGATATTGTGTCAGGATTATGTCCCGATTTTTTGATAATTGTCATGTGACGTGACCGTCGGATCAGTTCGCAACCCGACTAGTTGCAAACTTGCAACAGATCGATAATGTCATAAGATGAGTTTCTACCAATATTTTTAAATAACCCCTAGTACTTTTGTAAGTGTTCAACTGCTGAGTCAGAAGTTCTCAGTGCGACCCCTGTAGTGTATTCATAAATATGGGCATTTGCATTGGTCTAGTCGTGCCACGTTAAGCCTTCGGTCCGGGTTGACTTGCAGGGTAGTTGGAGCCTTATTATATCCTTATATTGTCATTTCGTTGTGGCAGTCGGATGGCAGTCGCTTCAAAATCCGCAGATAGACTGGTAAAAGCGGACCTCTGACTCCGAGGTGCAAAAAGCTTCGGATGCGACTGGGATTAACGCTAAAATTAAGAAGTGTCACTAGTGAGTTTTTGTGCTGTCAATGGGATGACTAAAGGTTTGTCCTGCTTTGTCCTCTGCACTGACAGCACAGAAACTCTGTGCTTATGTGGTCGGCAACGCGAGTGTGGCTTCTCTGGTGTTACACACGTCCATAGGCCACGGTAACCACTTTCCATCGGTTGGGCCGTGCGCTTGTCTGCCACCTAAGTGATATAAAAATAATTAAAAAAAGAGGTCTGAGTATTTCCAAATATATAGATACAATTATTACAGTTCAATATTTGACTTATGAAACGCTAATACTGAAACTTGTATGAAATAAATTATTGTGACGTCATAATACTGAATAGTGAAATCATTTACTATTTCTGGCTTGGCTGGGTGGATATTTAAAAATAAATAAAAACGATAAAATAAGAACAGAGTCAACTTGAACAGCTCTTTCAGTTACCATTTTTATTTTAATAAGCTCAGTAAATAAATAATTTATTTAACTATAGGAAAATACCCAAGTACAAAAAAAATGTATAACTGTTTAATATATAATACTGTTTCAAGAATATTATTAATAAAATAATATATTATAAATAATTTATTGAATAATTAATTAAATAACAATAAAAGAATATTATTAAAAGAAAACCATATTTTTTATCGAATAATATTTATTACTTGCCACATCTTTGGTTGCATTACATTGACTACAAAATTCGTGATATTTTATTATTACCGTTATTTATATTTAAGTGCGTATAAAATAACTTAACACATTTACATACTTTACTTACTACTTCTAATATAAATAAACAAATCACTTATAATAAAGAAGATAATACCTACAAAAATGTATATGTATAGCATATTTTTGCACATTTAGCTCTATGAAACTTAAATTCGTTGTCTAAATCATGGTAAGTAAAACTACTTAGTAATAATTTAAAAAATAACAAAGCACGCAACTGAACTTAGATAATATATTTTTTAAGATATCTTTCATAATTATTTGACCTTACTTATTTTACATAATGTGTCTTACTCCAATGTCCTTACTGTAGAGTGCCTAGTAACCTAATCGACTATCCGATGATATAGGTATTTAACTATCATGATCTTCACATTAGTAGTAAAGTTATGAGGATATTTACCATATTTTATTGTGCTGAGTTTCTGATATTTTGCAAGCACTATGATCACGTCGGAACTGGAGTACCTACTGCAGGTGAACAGTGTAAAAAAATTTCAGAAGTAAATATATCGATCTACCCTCTTTCGAGATCTTTTACTACGCGTATCCGCACTACCACTGGTTTCTCTCTCACTAAAAGAGAGAGAAACCAGTGATAGTGAAACTCAGAACAATACAATATGGTAAATGTCCCGATAACTTTAATACTAATATTCAATGAAAGCAAAAATTTGGACTAGATTTATTTATTTGATTTTAGCATCATTTCTACAACCATCGTTTGACAGTTTATAGGAATGAACTTAATTGTATACGTCATAAGGCTCATTCTGTTCTACAACGACTTAAGAAGCCAAGTCAAACATTGTGATGTCAGTTCGACTCCTCGCTACTCCGTTGTACGCAAATTTACATAGTGACACTCAAATCGGGTTGGTAAGTCATAGGTTTGGCATATTTTATACATCAACAATGATGATCGACGATGATGATATAATACGAACTGACATAGATTAAAAAAAACAAAATATGATATAAAGAACCCATTAGTATTGTTACTGCAGATAAATAACGCTGAAATATACTACATTTTATATATTTTTTAAAACAAGTTCTCATGATTTAAAATGTGGTCAGTAAATGCGTGTGATGATTTTCTATTGACATTCATACTTTTTAGGTTATAAAAAAAACATTTTTATTATCGTTTTACTTTTGTTTTAATGTATTTTATACACTGTTGTGCTCTTATAGTGCTGCTACAATTTGAAAAGAGTGAGATAATTCCCACACTAGCCTACAATTCTGTGGGGTGAAGAGTGCCTTAAGTAGCTTGGTATTAAAATAACAAAAACTCAAAATCACATACCTGCTTAGGCGTTTGACCTATGTACTTTAAATTAGTGCCTACTGAGCACAATTTTGTCTTACAAACTATCAATTGATAGGGCAGATATTTTCCTTTTCTATTATTTTTTTAAAGGGTCGCGTTATCATCAGACAATTGCATAAACACTTATATCATTAAAAAGTATTAGTTTATTACATATTTACTTTATATTGTCCTTACTCTATTCATAAGACTCCATGTGAACATGAAATTTAAGCTTGTTAATTGCATTATTGTTATGTTAATTAACCGGGGATAAAGGCGTGATTATATTTATGTATGTATGTTGACCTTATAAATTGTATTTATAAATGGACTGACTTTGCAGTATAAATTATAATACTACTACCACGTGATTACAAATTCGTAGTCAAATTAAATTCTACTACAAGCTTTTTTTATCTATGACACGCCAATTTGACTTCACCTTTCCTGATGGTAAGCTCATTAAAGAACATGAGTATGTGCAATTTTTGAGATTTCAAGTTTTTGACTTAGAAGTGTTATTTATCAATCAGTCTTTCGTAGGTACCTATCTGCTTTTCAGAAAGTATATTACAAAGTAGATTTTTGATGTAAATACAGCCCCGCTTACCCATTCACAGATATCCAGGCGTAAGTATAAGTATATACAGTAAAATAGCATTATAAATCAGGGTATAAAACCAGAGAGATTTATCACCAGCTATGGTCCATGTGGACATGAAAACATTCTACTATCACTCACGTTCACGACTCATCTATCATATAAAGTAGCTTACAGAAAGGATCAGAAATTAGTATTCCCACCGAATGTATGGGGATCTCACAGTTTATTGAATACTAGATGCAAGATAGAATAACTTTCTGGCAATATAGCGACTAAATGTATGTGTATTAACATGTATTAAATTTTTTTTAAATGCCTCAGTGTAGATGCGGAGGTGTTCAGTTACACGGGCACGGCAATTTTCCATGTTATTATTTCTTTATTTGTGTCGAATTATTATCAATGTATTTATGTATCTTTCGCTATATTATGTTCTTATTTGCTGTTGCTGTTTACTAATCTAATACTAATTATCTTGTTTATATGTGAAAACTTTTAAGTGGCCTTTTCATACTATTTACTTTTGTATATATGTATATTAGCTGTAAGTTTTCCGAAAAATAAAAAATAAAATAAAAATAAAATAAAATAAAATTCTATCTGAGTAGGTACTTAACTAAACGTAGGTAAACAATCTTTGTTTGTTTAAAAAATAAGTTTAAAAATAAAACGCGACTAAAAACTGACATCTAAACACTATTTTAAGCAGTAGTTTATACTTTATTTGTTTAACAGGTATTGGCATAAAAGACTTTTAAGATTTAGTATAACTGTATGATAATAATAAAGTTGTAGCCATACATATAACTTAAAAAACGTACTGAAAGTATTGAATGATAATTTTAAAGCATTTAGTATGCTAACTATTAAAATCGATTAATATACAGAAAAAAATGAATCGGTTCAGGCGGAATTCGAACTGGTTCAGGCGGGACTCCAATCGGTTCAGGCGGGACTCCAACCGGTTCAGGCGGGATTCGAATCCGCGATCTTTCCCTTACAGGGAAAATTGAATCAGTTCAGGTGGGATTCGAACCGGTTCAGGCGGGATCCGAACTGGTTCAGGCGGGATTCGAACTGGTTCAGGCGGGACTCCAACCGGTTCAGGCGGGATTCGAATCCGCAATCTTTCCCTTACAGGGAAAATTGAATCAGTTCAGGTGGGATTCGAACCGGTTCAGGCGGGATCCGAACTGGTTCAGGCGGGATTCGAACTGGTTCAGGCGGGACTCGAACTGATTCATTTTTTTCTATATCTTATTCGATACTGAAAGTAAATATATTAAACTCGTTATAGCATACAAAATTCTTAGTCTGTTTATTTCCATTTTGAGGGATTTATTAAAAGGACGTTGAGTAGTTCGACTATGCGTCATTGTGTTTTAACACAGTCTTATGCATCGGCCAAGCTCTTTCTTGTCACCAAGCGTACAAATGAGACAGTTACTATAATGTCTGTCTATAATCAGCCTTACATCATAGGTTTCTCATCACTTTGCTGTGTATCCACTACTTGTACATTTAGCTGCCTAACTAGACTGTAACTTGAGTCCCTTTGAGTTAGAGTTCTTTCATCTCGACGTCCATCAACTAACTACCTACTTACTTAGCTATAATCTCATTTTGAAATAGTGCACCGTGCTTATTCAATGGTAATATTCCACTTCAAATTAGTTTCAACTTGCATAATACCAACTGTAACTTATGCATTAAAAAAAAAAACCTCAACGTAAGTGATTATACAGAACGTACCAACACATTCTTAAGTTAAGTTATTCAATAAATATAATTAGAAATATTTTTTTTGCCATAAATATGTTATTACGGCAATATAATGGAATAAAGAAGGAACTTTAGAACTAAGAGAAAACAGGGAAACTGATTCTGTAGTGATCACGAGAATTGTTTCCTTGTTAAAAAATATTCTGTCCAATCTAACACTTGTACCAGGAGAGCATAAAGCAGCCGGTGTTCCACACACAATTTAATAATCATTAGAAATCATTTAGATTATACTCGTAAATATGGACACCTTTGTTACGGGATCCTCAAATAAATTAAGAGGGTAGCAAGATATATAGAGAAATTTCTAGTACTACCTGTGTTTATTTATACTACCGATTCTACTGGTGAGGCACCCCCCCCCCCCTCCACCACGCGCTATTGAACTACCCTGACGGATAGTCTTATCAAAGAAGCGTCAACGTTCCCTGCACTACAGAACACGACGATATAGATATATAAGAAACCTCAACTTAGTGACATGGATCCTTGGGGCCTTCGTGTAAATAACATGTATATTTATCCAGCCAAAACATATCAAACAGTAGTAGACTTGCTCGGTCCTGACTCCACTTTATGGAGTGTACATACACTAGTGTCATTCTCAAAACTATAATTTATTCATAGTATTGGTACAGTTAAGTAATTGATACATAATTTATCGTTTGGTTTTCTCAGGGATTCCCTGAAGACATTATAACTTGGTGTCCCTCAGCATAACTGCAGCTTCGTATGATGGTAGACCGCTGTCATATCGTTCTCCATTATCGCATTTCTGACAAGATTCCGGCTCAGCATCCTGGAAGTACATAACATTTTTCATTTAAGTACTACTAAATTAAACAAGGTATAATGGTACCTAAAACTAACTACAATAGAAGTTAAAATATCATGACACATAACGTAACCTAATAATGCGTTTCTATGTCAGTAATCTAGATTCTTTCGCTACTAGGCTTTTAGTCTCTTTACGAGTAATTTTCCACAAACTCGAATTTCGAATTTGCTTTCCGGTTTTGTCTCAGTTCTAAACTTTCTTCGTTATTACATAACATAACATAAACTCACGCCTATATCTCCGGAGGGGTAGGCAGAGGTGCTAGCATCCACATTTCGCCCGTTTATATTTAGGTCCCAATGTAATAAGTGGCGAGCCTATTGCCATTAACCGGGCACTTATAAACCTGTGATAAATACACACATAACTTTGAAAAGAATCGAAAAGTCATGTGCCATGATAAAATCTGAGATCGAACCCGAGACCTCGTCTCAGCAGTCCATTCACCATCCATGGGATGACAAGACCGCGGTAGCCTAGTCGTTATTCCATTATTGCCGTAATAACATCTTTATGGCAAATCATATAACATTTTACACTTCAATATAAAGTAAAGCTCGATACACTTAAACTGCAAGTAAAAAGACTACTGTAATGTCTACTCTTCGCCCCAGAGTAAACAGAAGTTAAATAAAAATAGTATTTTGCCATGTAGTTCCCACACTTCGATTTCGTATTGTGTGAAATAGATTACTAATTATTGACATATATTTACGTTGATATACTCGTACCTGGGTATGTCAATGGATGGGTCCCCAAAGGTCAAGTACATTTTGCATAACCTTATCACGGTGTTCCTCACTTGGACCATCTAAATCACTCTAGCTATTACTAAAGTTATATTTTCATGCTCATTCTGACGTACAAACAATCTTATGATTACAGACAGTCTGTCATTTTAGATACGTTCTGTAACTTGAGTTCCTGTCACCAAAACTCCACTTAATATCGCAATCATTCTATAAATCTCCCATAGTTTTTCTTACTATGATAACTTCTTTACAGATTCTGCAGTGCGAGTATGGAATTCTCTTCCTCGTGCCATACGCGACAATCCTTTTTTAAACATCTTTAAAAAACGAACAAGATACTATTTTCTCTCCCAACGATAACAGACATAATATTTATTTATATGTATGTATATATATTCTATATTCGGTATATGTATAAGTATTTCATGTATGTGTATATAGGTCTATGATGGCTTTATATGTATGTATATTTAATCCCTTTTTGTCAGGGGTATACCTTCCGGATACCTATTCACATTATTAAATTTTGACATTAATATACCTACCTACACAAGATTTTGCTCTCAATGGATGGCAATTCCTCTGTGCACTCTCGGGTTTGCTGTAAGAGAACTCAACATTGAGTTAAGCTCGCCTTTTACTTCTTTGTATAATATGCCTTGTAAGTGTATAATAAAGAATAAATAAATAATTAAAACCAAGTACACAAACTCACTTCCGCACGAATAATACCTACCTATTCTTATGCAAAAACTAATATTAGATTCACAACAATAAGTGCAAAACGTTACCTGTTTTTTTTTACGTGCGCAATATCCCCACGGATATCTCTCCACCGGAGCCGGTGAGATGATATGTCGGACTCGAACCGACTAAAATGCACGCCGCATGCCGAAGGTGAGGTTGACAGGCATATCCCTCGCACCCCATCTGACCCAGGGCCATCTCTCACGATCTGGTCCTATTCTCGGGTGTGGGGACTACACAGTCCAGTCCAAAACGTTACCTAAGGTACACCTAAACCGTACCTTACACTAATAGCAATAGACGGTCTTACACATTACTTTTAATCAGTAGTGATTTGGTAAACAACAACAAGTTGTTTATCACACGTTAAATCGATGGGGTGTCTCTAGTTGGACCTAATAAGTGAGTTATCGCTAATGTTGTTTGTTCGCTCGTTGTGTCGAACAAAAAGCTATTTGTTAGATTTTATTCTTAGGACTGTTTAAAAGGTTTAGTAAAATTGTATAAACAATTACATTACGCCAGAATTATTATCTAAGTTCCAATGTTCAATTTTAAATCTGTAATAAGTAAGTATATGTACATTTGCCCAACCAGGGCATCGAAATCGAAACCTCATGCGTAACATTCATACTCACTACCAATAACCATAACTTTTCAGGGAGTGACTGCCATCTGACCACCTGGCCTCGAGAGAAAAATTTGCGCCAGAGACTCGTATATTGTTTAGCAGGCTTACATAAATATATTAGTAAGGCTTTGTACAACCAAAATATCCTAGCCTGCATCTACTATAAAATGTGCTAACAGCATAACATAACATAACTTTTCGCCAGTTTATGTTTAGGTCCCAATGTAAAAGTGGCGAGCCTATTGCCATTAACCGGGCACTTATAAACCTGCGATAAATACACAAATAACTTCGAAAAGCATCGAAAAGTCATTGGTGTGTGCCATGGTAAAACCTGGGATAGAACCCGCAACCTCATCTCAGCAGTCCATTACCCTTACCACTAGGCTGCCGTTTTAACAGTTTTAAAATAAATAAAACATTTTCATATTCACCCAGCCTTAGATTTCAATTTCATTAATAGATACGATCACTAGTAATCACTACGATCAGTCAATGAACTATAATAAAAAATGCAAAGACATCGATTTCTGAACTAGTTCCACTGAACAAACCTACGTAATCCAATCCATTTCTCGGTAGTTATAAAAAGCTAATAATAACTCGAAATTAAACTGTTATGTTGAAATAACTGAAACACCAAACTGGGTCACAACCAGTCACAGGTGGTAGGAAATACAAGGAACATGTTCAGTGGATGTAATTTAGCTGTCACCTTGTACATTTATTATTCACTACCACGTATCTACTTAAAAAGTTTAAACAAGCTAAAGAGCCTATTAATTATAGGTTTATCGAAAAATTACCTTAGGAAATGACCCACCATGAAATTATGTTTAGAAGGCTGTTCGACCGAAGCGCTCGTGGCTATAGAACCTCTCGTAGCCAGGTACACTCTTTATTCGATGAACCATCAGTGAGTTAAGCCATTGATGGGTAATTGCTAAGTGGTATGTCCTGGCTGTCAATATGACAGATGTCGGATTGTATATGACGGAAACAACATCTCACCTGTAATGTATGGCAGTCCTTGTGGATTGAGGGTCCTTCGACGACGGTTTCATAAGCTGGCGGTGGACCAGGCATTTCCAGTTCCTCCTGAGGATTAAAAAGAAGATTTTAGTCACTTGATACATAAGGTCCCATCAATGATGTGCGTACATTTAGTTCGATGTGTTACAAGTAGTAGGTAACTTTAAAAAAAATGTACGTATCTACGTAGCTAGCACAGAATAAGGATTCTCCTTTCAGTAGGGTGCTTGTGGCCTATATTCTACCTTTCGGACCGTTAGGTTGAATTTTCAAAATGTTGAATTCTCATTGAGTTGAATCTCAGAATGTTGAATTCCTGCAGAAAACTGCTGTTAATAAATACTACGGCTTAGAGTTGATTCCACCAATTCCGTCAATTTTTCAAGTGAAGCAAGTTCAATTATAAGTAGATCAACTGCATTATCACGTTTCATTGAACAAAAAATGATAATGTAGATTAATTTAAATTAATCGTAGTTACCATCTCTGTGAAATCATCCTATATCTAATTCGTATAGCGTTTAACTTGATAAGAGTAATGATGGAGCAGAAAATAGACTACAAAAATGCACAATATATCGACGATAATCCTAAAGCATCTGGCAGATAATGGGCCACGGCAAGCCATCCCGAATACAGGAGGAAATGGCATACAGAAGCGCGTGGCGCACGATTGGTTATCGTAACACACATCATCCGCCATTGCAATCGTGGCGTAGCAATGAGCTACGAACCAACTTGAACACCTACTTGGCCAAAAGCTGTTTCAGAGCATAGGCTACCACTGTTTACTGGAAAACAAAACAGAGTCTAATGTCTAAAAATATCTCCGAATTAAAAGGATTCTCTTGAATTACTTGATTACACGTTAATTGGACTCATTTTCCTCTTAAGAAATAGCCTATTTTTATTACTGTTCGTCCAAATAAGCAATAACAAAAAAAAAATTCTTCGAACGCTTCTGAAATAACCTAATTTCGTATTGACGTCAGACCTGTTGTCAATTAATTTGCAGCTCCGAAATAGACGATATTATATTTTAGATTTCTGATTTATACGTATTTTTCCAGTTGGAGTTACAATAGTACAAATTGAGCCAATTATTTTATTGGTTCATTTGAATTGAGTAGGTAATTTAGAGGTCTATACAGAATGAACTGAACCTCACCTATAATGTTACCGTTTGCGTTGAAAACAACCTTTATCCTGTTTTTTTATGCGAAAATATAAATTAAAGCTTGTTTGTCACTCCGTACTCACACATGAACACACACCATAACTAGAAGAAATAGATAAAATTTTACCTCATCGCCAGTCGTAGCATGCGAAGGCTTCACTCTCTATAAGCAAAACCACAAACAAAAACTAAAAATAAATAAGAAATCCGATCGTATAAATACAAACGAAAACTTTCTTTTTTTTTGTTATAGAATACTTTTAAGATTAATCTGAAAACCTTTTAGCGTCGAATGCCATTAAAGCTATTGTTTTTCTTTTTCAGATGCTCAATCACAACTGAGGGCTGCCGTGGAGTTTCCTTGACGTTGTATTTAATAAATGTAATGGTGAGTTCATTGTAATCAATACGTATAATAATACGTAACCATTACTATCATTTTTAACATACATTGGTTTATTTGGTGATGTATTATTCTGCGCTGACGGCACAGAAACTCTCTGTTCTTACAGGGTCGGCAGCACGGGTGTGTCTCCCCTGGTATTACACACGTTCATAGGTCATGGTAACCACTTTTCATCAGGTGGGCCATGTGCTTATCTGCCACCCAAGTTGTATAAAAAGGGCAGGTCAAAAGAACTAGAAACTGGCGGGCCTTTCTTTATAATATAATAATTATAACTGATATTATCAATATTCCCTCTAACCCCTCCAACTAAGCCAAATTGCTTGTGTTAGGAGTGGGTTCTCGTCGGTAGTGTAATGGCCAGGATTTGAACCCAGGACCTTGTATGAAAGGTTTATAGTTAATGACAGTAGAAGAAACTCGTCGAGGTATGTCAGGACAGAAGCAGATGGCGGGTGGTTGTCTGTGCCATAGGCTTAAAAATAAAAAGGCATGATTTTCAATATATTCCACGACATTCTACACAACGCTATCTAGACCCATGGTAAGCATACTAGCTTGTGTTATGGGATCTAGAATGCGGATAAACATACTTAGATACTTTTTTTTGTAAATACCCAGACCAATGCAAATATTCATGTTCATGCGTACAAATATTTGCACTGAGCGGGAATCGAACCCGCGCCCCCTGCATAGCAGTCGAATGCTCTACCGCTACGCCACGGAGGTCATATGTATGTAATGTCATTACCAAGGTATTTACGGTAAACCTTGAGACTACATAAGGGCGACAGTACATGTGGCATTTTGCGTACATTCTCGAATTCTCGTTCCTAGCTCGTTTTAACCGCTACATATTTTAAGTACTTTTTCCCTCGAAGTACTAATTAAATTTAGATGAGCTGTTCATCTAGTCTTGGGATCGCTTCACTTAGCATTAGTGCAGAATCTTAATGCATATCCCAAGTCAAGTGTATCTCTTACCCAATATTTTTGTAAATAAAATTTCAAAGTCATGTGGCATTAGTGACTCCATAGAAAATCCTGCTATGATATGGCATATTGCTACCATTTCCCTACAGCGTATTTGATACTTCACAAAGATTTGGTCAAGTAAGCAAATCAGCCTAAAATATAAGGTTTGTATTTGTTACAAACAAAAGCTACCTACGTTTTCGAGAGTTTATTAAACCTACAGAATAATTCATAGTTGATTTTGTTTACAATTAGATTTACATTTTTGTTTTAAAACCACGCGTCTTATAATCGTATGTTAACTGAATTAGGCCCAGAGTCTACAATGTGGTTGCTCAAAAATTCACTTCTGTTCACATCTTAATTAGGTAGGCACTCAAATGATACTGCGATGACAGATCCATCCAGTAAAATTCTTGGTACCACTACTATAAAAAGATTACTAGAAGTTTTATACCAAAGGAAATGACACACTTGGTAATCGTCCACATCGTGAACGAAAGACCAGCTGCCTAGCTGTAGCGAACAATGTTAGTTATGAATTTATGGCATAATTAACTTTTGTACATTGAATATTAAACTTGTCATCGATTTGTGGTCATTCCACAATAATTTATACATATTTTCACTACTATCGTTCTTGCAACACAATACAATTGCGATGATTAGGTAATTAAATTTATATACGTTTACCTACTGCATTTATGAGATATTAGATTTGTTATAGGAGACTGTTCTTATCCTTTTTTTACGTACGAATCATACTCATACCCCCACCACCGGAACCGGTGGGAGAAGTTATATCGGACTTGAACCGACTAAAACGCACAACGTCTGTGGGTCGTTTTTGGTTACCGAAGGTGAGGTTGATAGGCATATCCCTCGCACCCCGGCCGCGTACCCTGGAGGTAAATAGACGTGAACATAAATATCCTTTTACTCAAATTTTGAATGTGTATAGTTATAATAGAACCAGATAGAGCAGTTTATCGTTAATTTATTTTGAAGCTACATATTCTTGTCCTGATATAATTGAACAAATGTCTTTTATCTGTTCCTTTCCTTTTTCATTCTCCTCCTTCATTTCCCTTCTTCTGCAAGCATTTATAGGTAGGTACTTATGGTAAACCCTTAGCATCAGATGGACCCCATATTTTCCTGTCGTAGAAGCAATAAAACATTGTGCTTCTAAAAAAGTATTTATCATCATGTAAATTTTTCTATCATCAATCAATCTATTAGTCCACCGGAGTCCACTGCTGGACATAGGCCTCCCCCAATGTGACTCGACGTTAACTGACCTAACAAGTTGGAAATATCCCGGAATATTGCACTGATTGAACACATCTAAATTTGTATCATCCTCGTAGTCAAATAACGACGACATACCTACCCCTTGTTGTAACATAGCTTCAAAGGAAATCTCATTAGTTATTTTCCATTGACGTGAAAGGCTTTTAAAGTCGACTTCGATTATATATATATAAATATATAACTGTTGTAGCTATGGATGCTGATTGTGTAGGATGGTTTAAACCAATTATAACGTACGGTACCGGAGCGTACCTCATTTTCATTGAAATATCAGCAAGAATCTAAGTGAGCGAAAGCGAGTCGATAATCCAGTTCTTGGGGAAAGGTACAGACCTACACTTTTGCCGAAGGTGAGGTTGACAGGCATATCCCTCGCACCCCGGCCGACTCAGGGCCATCTCTCACGATCTGGCCCTCTCTTCGGGTGTGGGGACTACAGAGTCCCCAACTAGTCCCCGGAAACGGGGAGGCGCAGAGGCGCGTTACAGGGTATATAACATCACGCTTTAACCCTTAGGTGACAAGCAATAAGCAAAAAAAGTATAGAACCGACGAGTACAGTGGGAAGATATCATGTTAAACACACAATGATCTTGGTGTAATTATGTTTCAAATCAAGTGTGGTGACTCTCAGACGCGAATATATTTGGACTCTAAGAATAAATATGACGCAGCAGCACGTTGTGTGACGTCATTTCCGAATAAAGGGAATCCGATATTAATATTGACAAGTTTTATGTATGAGTGCCACTGTTAATGCGACGAATCGCTGCACATGACACTCATGGAAATGAATGATTAAATTCACTATTGTATTTGTACGTGTTAGTTGAAAGCAGTAATAAATGTATTTAGAGACCGATTAACTAGTTCCATTCTTCTTTACCATTGAACAAAAATATTGATCGCATAAATAACCCGCTTGAACAAGAGTAAGTTTAACTGTAAGCTAGAATTTGTGAAATCATTAATTCATAAGAGTAAACAGGATTTTTTATTCTCTAAAAGGAAAATGAAAGAGAAACTCGGCTTCAACTCTCATTCTCGCTCAAGTAAAAGACGGCTCTGAGGGATAGAAATGGAAAGAAGCCCAAGATAATGAGATTCGGTACTAACCAACCCTAACTTTGTAACATGTATACATTACGTCAGTACTAACACCGATCAGTACCCAGGTTTAAGTTTTTAAGTCAATACCTAAACTACCAACGTGATTACCGAACGAACTCAAGAGCCAAGATTCTCAAATGCTTGTAAGCTGTTGGTTCTAATTAACATCGCTACGTTAGCTGGCCTAACAAACTGGAAATATCCCGGAATATTGCACTGATTGAACACATCTAATCTCAATATACATCTATTTTCTTGGTATTTTTCGCGGAGTATTTCTGCAATTACATAAAGTTCACTAAGGCTTTTAATTAGTTCATACTTATTTTTTTTTTGTTTTACACATAGGTACCTGTAGTTATCAAAGAAAGAAGAAAAAGAACGAAAATTAGTTTATTCGGCCGAGACACATAATTCCTAAAATCTAATCAACCTTTCTTTACTAAATGGGGTGTCAGCATGTGCTTGGCTGATGCGTAGCGCTGGTTTTCAACCAGGCCTCTTGCAACTCACAGATGCTAATCTAATCATAATACCTATTGGCATACCACATTTCGTTATAAATAAAGGGAGAGGAGACGAGAATCCGCAGTAGACGACCTTACATAATATGCTCCTAATGACGCTGTACTCAAAAAATGGTAGAGTTCGCGTCTAGCGGCTAGAAAATCTGATACGCTCAGTCATTTAGCTAGTGGTGCATGTAAAGTCGCTCGCCTCTACCCGCCCAGGCCAAAACCAATTACCGTAGATGCGATTTTTATTTCTAGCAGTCGACGTTGGCTATTAATTCCTGTGAGAACGGATTTTCGCTCCTATGGGGCTTACTGACACTTGGATTGTGATTGGGCAGAACATAACAAGATACATCGATGTAATATGATTCTCGCGCTGTTATGATCAGGGTGTGATGGCGGGTTGCAATTCTTTTTTTGATTTGTTTATTGCTTTGTTAACAAGCAATGCATGTTGCGAGTATTAAGTTAGCGTTAGATTTGAACCATTCGTGTCTATGTATAAAATTTTCAAGGAGAACATTTTACTCCAAAATACTGTCTGAATAGGTACCGTAAAACGGGGTGAATATGAATAAAATGGTCTGATAATTATTGCAATTATTTTCTCTTAATTGAAACCGTGGATTAGTTCTATGTAAAAGTGGACAGAATTATCAAATATCTGGTTAAATCGCTTCGGCCGCCAAGAAAACCGGGGTTTCCTAGAAGACCTTTTTTAAGTCTACACAACTGGTTTTATGAAGGTTTTTTTCATACTTTTACATAATTACCAATTTCCATGAAAGATTTATTAAACTTCTACGTAACTGGCCACTTATCATTAAGAAAGATACTTACCAAGAAAAGTTATGTTTTTCATAAAACTTGTTAAAAGAAATCTAACGACCATTTTAACTCAATTCACCAATTGATCTGTATTCACCTCGGTTTACTCGACACTATGTTTACATAATAACAATTATTGACATGCGTGCATGTACGATATTTGTTTATTTTATCTTATTTCCTGTAGCGAAATAATTGCGACGCTAGTTATTGATAATACCACTGATAAACCACGCCATTGTTGTATGTTCTGCGTAAAACCTATTTAGTGAGTATCATTCTGAAAATTATTCCAATAATTGAATAGCCTTACATGTTATTAGCATCGTCGTACTATTTCCGAAAAATACGTGGGTATTGTAAAGAGTATGCAGGTTATCGGTTGTGCGTAGAAGTGATAGGATATTGTTTATTTGTTTGTTTACTGGTTTACTATATTTCCTAGTACCGCACCTCACACGTTTGCATAATATCCCCTATTCGAACAAAGAAAAGTTCACAATGAACAATAAACAATACCCCAGAAGTTCAAGTCAGTTGTTCACTTCGAAGTTATAATAATAATAATAAAAATCTTTATTAGAACCATAATATGCAGGAATTGTAAACATAAATAGTGTGATAGTGTCTACATTAGTTTAGAACTGTGTCGCAGACGCTAACGCCACCTCCAAGCCGAACTGAACACCAGAGTTCCATCGTAGACATCAGTGCAGTAAGTATAGGTAAAAAAGAGATATAAAAAAATGCAATATTAACAGCTCTGAACATTAAGATTAAATTTAAAATTTAAACTCCGTATTCTATATTAAGTTAGTGTGTTTGTAAATGTGTATCAGGGTGTGTTTTATGTGAAGGTAGTGAAGTGTGTAGATGTGACGTGACATGTAAGTGTAGGTTTGAGTAGGCCTGGAGGTGACAGGTGAAGCCGCCTGTCACCCTGGCAGAGAGATGGCCCTGGGTCGACCGGGGCGCGAGGCATATGCCTGTCAACCTCACCTTCGGCAACCAAAGCGACCCACAGGCGCCGTGCGTTTTAGTCGGTTCGAGTCCGACATAACCTCTTCCACCGGCTCCGGAGGGGGGGTATCCCAGGGATTTTGCGCACGTAAAAAAAAGTGTTAGTTTGAATGTATGTAAGGAAGGTCACGCCATAATAGCAGCGGTAAGACCCATCATGGGGAAGTGGCTAGAGAGGCCACACGGCAGTCTTTAGTACCGGCTAACGCAGGTCATCGTCGGGCACGGGTGTTTCGGGGATTATCTGCGTCTAATCGGGAAGGAGCCAACTGCGACGCCACTGTGACGCGAGGGAGGACTCGGGGTTGCACATGCTTGCCGAGTGCCCGGCGTGGGAGACGCCGAGCTAGTGACGACACTGGGAGTGAGAGTTCTCTCGCTCGCTGCCTTGCTCACGGCGATTAAAAAAAAGTGTGTGTACAGATGTGTAACTTGTGTAAAGTAACATTTAAGGAGAAGTGTAAATGCTATTCATATAAAAATGGTTGAGCTACATCGTCCAACTCGTCATAGGCAAGGGTTTGCAAGCATTTCTCAGTGACCTGTTTGCAAGCCCTCAATATAAGAGGATAAACATTTAAAATTATGTTGACTCGGTTGTATAAAACGGGGTTAACGTAACGATACTGACGTTTGAGAACGAAAGTCTAGCTAGTTTGCTAACCACGGACATTGTCTCAATATAAATGTCATTAACACGTATCACAGTATTCACCTCGTGCCGCAGAGCTCATAACTCTATCAAACCATTCCGAATTCGGGCAATGTTAATCTGTTTACGTATTTACATAGTTGTCTACTGGATTGCAACTTTGCCCACCTGGTACAACTTTGCCTGCAGTTCTGCAGCAAGGGTTTAACTCGAGTGTTTAATTGTTTGACGGATCATAGTTGAGCTAGTTCTGAATATTGTCAAGTAGGGTATTAGTGATGTTAATTATGTGTCTCAAAGTTTCAACTGTACTGTTTCATATATTTCTTGTTTTTTTTTGAAATTATATTTATTTCTTTTTCATTTTTAAAAAGATAATTACTTAGAACCGAAATGACTAATGTTCCCTCTAACCTCTCCAGCTAAGCTAAATTGTTCGTGTTAGGAGTCAGTTCACGATGGTAGTGTTATGGCCAGGATTCCAACCCGAGACCTTTAGATCGTATAACCTTCCTCGATAAACGGGCTATTCAATTCAAAAATATTTTTTTTTAGTTAAGCTCTTTCAAACATATAGGCATACTTCAATGAACTAAAACTACACGATAAAACACTGGAACTCAACGCATTTCCCGCTAAAGTTATGTAAGGTATAAAATACAAAACAAGTTATATCCTGTTGATCACCATCAAATGGCAAGCACAAACGGCAACACAAAAATTCTCATCCGTCTCTTGTAAGGTTAAACAGATCGAATCGAATACCAATTCAATCTTTCAGTATTGAATAAATTTAAACGTAAAGGGCAGGTGTATGACGTCGTTATTGTTACGTATAGACTTGAACTTCAGAACAATTTCTGTACGTGTGACTAGTGATGTGTGTATTTATTGTAAAATATTACATGATTTGGTATGGTGATTCTCAATATGGGGCTGTCTGTATTATTTAGGGTTGGGTGTGAACTCGGTGGAATAATGGATTAAATTTAGTGCTGTATTACTAAAATTACCTGGAATTAGAATTACCGTTAAGTCCCATACACACACGTTACATATTGATGAGTTCATTTTTGATTAGGACTAATATAAAAGCGTCTTTCACTTTATTTTAGTTTGTATTTTATCACTCAACACAGCGAAGCCAAAGGAGGGCTATGATTTTGACAGGCTATGTGTGTATGTAGGTTCATAACTCCTCAACTACTTATCAAAACTGGACAAATGAGGTTTCGTTAGAAGCGTCTTGGTCGTCCACTGGTTATAGCCTATATAACGTATCACTAAATCTAATGCGGCGCCCTCTAGCGGCCATAAAGTACTGCGATAAAATATAATTTTGAGATAAATATGCCGTGTTTGGTATCGCCTAAAAGGGACTTAATTAACAAATTTGAAATATGATGAATTGTAGCTGTTGCTTGCCCCAAAATAATATAAATAAACAATTAAGTTCAAAAACTAAAACCCGACTACTGAAAAATCACGCTCTAAAAATTATTAAACAATAAAATATCAAGGATAGCCGTTGTCGTATGCCACTATTACAAAACAATACATACATTCTAGGGAAAAGTGGCATATGACCACGACTATCCTAAATATTTTCTTGTTTAATACTTTTTAGAGCTTGATTTATATTTTGTTCGTATTGTATCATTGTTGGTTTCTGCAATGGTGATCCTCTTGCCTTCAGCTTACCATCAGGGGAATGGTAGTCATATTGAAGTGTCTTATATTAAAAAAAAAAAAAACCTAAATGGTATTAAAACTATCATGTTGCAGAAAGAACAATAACATAAAATTGTTATCATGCAATAGAATGGCAGCTAAAATCTGTCAACAAACTATTTTAATTTTTGGCAGTAACAATTTAATTACGATTGTGTGCGATTCTGAGAATAAATTGTTTGTTCTTCACAACAATAACTATAAATACATGTACAATTTGAAACATTTCATTAGAATTTATAGAAATCCTAAATTCTATCATTAATTGTTCCTTAATAACCATTGATCGTGGCAGATTATCGGCAGCCGTTTATTTGCATAACTACGCTCATGGGTGTTCCGTGTGACAAATGTTCCAGTCTCGTTCCGTTCCGTTCGGCCAACGGGGAACAAAAGACTGTCACTACATTAGTACCACTGAAGACGTTTTAAGTCTGCTATTATGCATAACAATACTGCTTTATTTTTTCACTACGTTAGTATAATGTATCTTTTATTCTTATCTGCTACTGGAACAATGATTTTGCCGTAATTGACAGTTTATAGAACCGTTTAACCATAAGAACATCTAATAGTTTTTTGTTGCTGATAGCTATAATTAAAGGTTTTGCCCAAAGAAGATGAGCAGAAGATATCTCATAATGGCACACTTTGACTCCTAAAAAATTCTATCTTCTTTTTCCCTTAATGTCATATGCCACGTTATTGCTTCCTCTGCCGTTTTTTCTGGTAGAAAACTTAACTTACTTACTTAAGGAGGTAGGACACGGCGGTATATCCGCCCGATTGAGCAGTTCGACTGGGGAAGCCCTACAGAATACCGCGGTTATAATAACTTCGTGTTGTGTTCCCAGTGGTGAGTAGGGTAGCCAGAGCTCACTGGAGAATTTGTGCCGTCAGTGGGAAGACTAAAGGCTTGTCCTGATTTGTCTTCTACTGACGGCACAGAACCTCTGTACTTACAGGGTTGGCAGCGCGACTGTGACTCCTCTGGTGTTACAGACGTCCATAGGCCACGGTAACTACTTTCCATCAGGTGGGCCGTGTGCTTGTCTGCCAACTAAGTGGTATAAAAAAAAATAACATTTATACTGTTGATTGATAGCACTTGGTGGAATTTGATGTTCCATATATTAAGAACTCACTTGTACTTTTCCACAGTATTTTTTATTTATTATTAGACCTGACCGGTTTCGCCTTACCAACTTACGGAAGGTCAGGTCTAATAAAAAATACTGTGGAAAAGTAGGTAGGTAGTCAGGCAGTACGGCGCCTCGCAATTTGGAATATTATTAGGATATATTTACGTACGCTTCAGTTGCATGGTTACAAGTATTCAACTTGCTTTAACGTGTACATACTGTACCTACTTATGAGTTAACCTAGTTCTTTATGAGAATCCTAATGATGTGCGTGCCCAAACGAGGAAATTAGGTATTATAAACCGATGACCTAACTAGATAAGACAAAACATGTAGGTTACACTCATTATGTTGTCATACTGATACATGTGGTTGAACTATGACTAGTTAAATTACCAATCAATGACCATAGGACAAAGATTATCAATCTATGACATATCACCCAACGCCATCCTAACTATCCCATTTCATCCAATGGTAACAGTGCAAATAACAAATAGAGCCTGAAGGTCAATCTCCTAATAAAAATCTATTCAAAATTCTGTCTCGAACTAATCTCAAACTCCTAAATGTCAAAGAGGATATCAATGCGAATTGAAAATTTTGACTGGGAGAGTTGGGTTTCTATTCTGAACTGACCCAAGGCCGTAGAAGGCCCCCTCAGGTGCGGGATTGCGGCGTCCCCATCGATCCCCAGAAAAATGGGAAGACGCACAACGCGCTGCCGCCTCCGCCTCCTGCTAGGGTAACAGGCGGCTCCACATATCACCTCCAGACCCGCGCTCATGGAGGACGCCTGAGTCGTCTTCACGCATTGCGGGCTCTGCGGTACAGGAGGGATCTAAGTCTCCTCCGGTCTGGCTCCCCCGCCTCCTTCTCGAGCATAGAAAAGAAAGCCTGCCCCAAATTGGTACCTATACAATTCCTGACTAATATCCAGACCAACACAAAATAGGTAAATCAACATCATTTGGCCTTTTTTATAGCTTGCCGGGTGCGTATTTACGATTGCCGTAGTATGAAAATAACCTGCATTTCTATTTCCAGTGCGAGCAAACAATGCTTCCTTTGAACTGAACCTTTGAGCGCACATGTACTAAAATATTGATTTACTACATGTTTATGAACTGTTCTGTGTTTTACTATTGCATAAAATTACACATGTTTACTAAATGTTTGATATATTGAATGTGTCAAACAAAACATGTTTCAAAATTATAAAGTAGGCAATATACCTACATACATACATATAATCACGCCTTTACCTCTGGAGGGTTAGGCAGAGGTGAAAATTAACACCCACATTTTACAACTTTGTATTCGGTCCAACGTAAAAGAGGGTGAGCCTATTGCCGTCTGCACCTGAGCATGAGTCTGAGCTGTATATTGTTAAACAGCCGTATCCTTGAGTCGTCTTGTGCGTCACCGCATGGAAAGAGATGGGGTGGTCCAAACCAATCCTTTAAAAACACTTGTACTTTTTCTACAGTATTTTAATAGACCTGACCGGCGAAAGCTTTGCGGTATCCTCAAAGGTTTACAATTACAGTTAAGAACATACTTCTTAAACATTACGGCCCTCAGCCATATTTCACATATGGGTAGTTGTAAAACATGTATTGGTAACAGTACAAAATTGTCTCTTAATTATCCTCTGCTTGATATTATTAATTCTCTTAGTAACAATTCAATGTAGACGCAATTTCGCTATTTTGCTATTATTCTTCATCGCGCTAATATCGACTAACCTAATAAAATAAAAATGAATAAAGCAATAAATATTAATTTCCAATACAAAATATTTTTTATCTATTTAGTTTCATTTTAGCTAGCTTCGTATTTCCCTATAAACCTAAGAACTTAACTGACTATGCATTGTCATCCACCAAACGTGGACACAAAATTTCAACTCACAACACAACACAATTGAATAGGTAAAGCTGGTCTAAAATTGAGTTCCAAAACTTGACCTATATCTAACATCAAGGCACAGGAGGTAACACGACGGTATACCCGTCCTAATTGAGCAGTCGGCTTAGGAAAGTACCTCCGCCCTACAGAATACCGCGGCCATAATAACCCCGTGTTGTGTTCCCGGTGGTGATTAGGTAGGGTAGCCTGCACTCACTGGAGAATTTTGGGCTATCAGTGGATAGACCAAAGGCTTGTCCTGTTTTGTCCTCTGCACTGACGGTACAGGAACTCTGTTCTTACATGGTCGGCAGTGCGTGCATGACACCTCTGGTGTTGCACATGTCCATTAGCCACAATAACCCCTTTCCATCAGGTGGGCCTTGTGCTTGTCTGCCACCCAAATGGTACAAAAAGAACCAATAAAAAATCTTATCCGCTACTACTATTCTACTACTCGTCCTTCATCAAAGCAAGTGACGAGTACATAATAGCTAGTAAAACAATTAAGTGTATATATAACACAAATCTGTACCATGCAGTGGCCATAACTATCATATGAGATTTCCCCAGATAAACGATAATTCGCGCTGGTCTCGTGGGGCCAGATCATCCGCGCAGAATCGCTGATAAAAACCGCATTAGCCTTAATTGGCTCAGCTGCGATTAGTCGGCGCGGTGTAGTTGACTTACGCTACCCCGGTTTTCGTGAATTCAGAGATACACATTTTTTCCATTAGGGCGCTTGAGCAAGATATTTAACAGACAGTTCCGTTAGATAAGATACCATACTTAAAATGAGGCCTCGGTTCAATTTAAAATTTATAATTTCAGAAAATAATAGTTGAAGCCTATTATTTCATAAAAAGAAAAAATATAAAAAATTACTATCATGCTATAAGGGAATTTGCGTAGGTCCTAAATAACACACCCCGACTTACGCGAATTTGATTTACGCAGTTATCGCTCGGTTGCTTCTATCGCGTAAGTCTGGAGTATTATTGTATTGTATTTTCGGCCACTCCACACTTTATGACCACTTTATTACAACATAAACATAAAAGTAATAACTAACACGAAAATAATCAGATTTTATGTTAAAACCAACAGTTAAATTACTCTGAACGACGACACTGAGCTGGCTCAATGTCAGGTTAATCGTCGCTCTAGTAATTAAATTATCGTTATATTTCCTATAATATTAGTAATAAAATTAATTATTAGGATAAACGACTGGTCGATGCTTCGCATGACCAAAGAGCTGGCCTCTTTTTCGCTCAACGGATTGGCATTTGGCATTGCCATCCAACGGGGCAATGCCGCCAGCCTTTTGGGCACATTACCAGTCGACATCGATGGGGAGGAATTCTTCGATGCTTAATTTAATCCTTTTGTATCCTATTTTATATTCTTGTAAATATTAGTTTATATCTTATTACATTAGTTTACTTATAATTTAAATTTCCTACTCCTACTCAGAATAAAAAAATCAATTTTTCTATTCAATTCAACTTTATATATTTGCAGAAATCTATACTAATATTATAAAGCCTTAGGATATTAAATAGTATAAGTAATAAAATAGTAAAAGTTACTGAACAATGTTTAGGTGCCACTGACGCTACGAGAAATCGTTACAATTGCAATGTAAAACTTAAACGACACCAAATCGACGAGGATATAAACTGTACAGTTTTAAAACTTTTTCAAGTAACTACACACGCATGGACACTCGAAAGTATACACGGTGGTATTTCTGTCCAATTGAGCAGTCCGACTGGGGAAGTACCTCCGCCCTACAGAATACCGCGGCCATAATAACCTCATGTTGTGTTTCTGGCGGTGAGTAGGGTAGCCAGAGCTCACTGGAGAGATTTTGTACTGTCGTGTGTCGTGTGAGTTGTAAGTGGTATAAAAAAATAAGAGTTTTAAATTAATTGAATGTTTTTTTTAATTTCATTTATGAGCTTATCGTAGAAGCGTGTATCAATTCTGCATTACACTAATTCGTTCAACCTACATTATTTAGTGGTGTTGTGGTCTATACAAATGGCGTGTTCTGTCGTTTCCTATCGTGTCGTGTCATGAAGCTTACTTCGTTGGTTGGACGTGCGTGTGGTGCGTACCTTGTCACGTCAAGTCCTGGCTGACTGCGAACTATCACGCTATACACTATTGTAGCGAGTTCTACAAAGTCGTTAATGGCTAACGATTGCTGTATCCCTGTAGTTATATATTTTTGTTGGGACTTATCCCCATTTATGCACCCATTACTATAAGTATATAAGTTAAGAGGAGGTAGGACACGACAGTATTTCCGTCCAATTGAGCAGTCCAACTGGGAAAGTACCTCCCTTCGCTCTACTGAATACCGCGGATATAATAACCTCGTGTTGTGTTCCCGGTGGTGAGTAGGGTAGCCAGAGCTCACTGGAGAGTTTTTGTGCTATCAGTGGGAAGGCCGCGCTTGTCTTGCTTTGTCTTCTGCACTGACGGCACAAAAACTAGAGAGATGCTTACAGGGTCGGCAGCGCGACTTCCCATGGTGTTGTTCACGTCCATAGGCCACGGTAACCACTTTCCATCAGGTGGACCGTGTGCTTGTCTGCTACCTAAGTGGTATAAAAAAAAGTTCTGTACCCCGGGCTCAACAACATCCACGAAAAAAGAAATATTGTGTTAAATATCCATAAATACCTAAACATAATAGGCCGATTATGAATTTCTGTCCCACTTTATTGAAGGTGGTTAAAGAAGAACAAAGTTACTTAGATATCCTTGGAACTACTTGCTTAGGACCTAAGTCACCTAAGTGATAAGTCTTTTGGCTTCTCTTCTTAAAAAAATCATATTAATTCTCCACTGGATACTATCGCTGATAAACTTCATCGTTATCATAGTGTTAGTCTCGGTAGCATTCAAAGCTATCGCATTGGAAGCCGGGGTTCATACATACATATAATCACGCCTTTATCCCCGGAGGGTTAAGCAGAGGTGAATTATCACCCACATTTCACCAATAATTGTATTCGGTCCCACGTAATAGGGGGTGAGCCTATTGCCGTATTTCGGGCACTATTGTTGACTCGAGCCAAACACCTAAGGCTGAGTCTGGGCTGTATATATCTGTCCGATGTTAAACAGCCCTATCCCTCAATCGCCTTGTACGACATAACATGGGAAGAGATGGGGTGGTCCAAATTCTACTATGCCGGGAACCACGCGGGAGTCGGGGTTCAATATTATCAAAATGTTAACGACCACAATTTGTTGAATAAAGCGAGTGTCAACTAATTAAGTTAATCATGAACGTCCGTTAAATCTCTTTATTGTGTTCAGAATGTGGCGGTATGTCAACAAATTAACTTTTAACGTCGTAAGTAAAAGTGAAACAAATTTGGTTTTTTAATACAAATTAACGATACACCGATAAAAATAAATCATTAAAAAATATAGGACCCGACTGCTGTCTAAAAGATCAAAATAAGTTTGATAGTAGGCGATAACCATTTGCAAATCATAGACCGAAAGAAAATTAATGGGTACCGCCTGCTTTCAAACTTGTTTTGATCTTTTAGACAGCATGCGGTTTTTTTTTATCTTTTAATGATTTCTTTTATTTAAATATTTTTAGTTATGATATGAGGTATATTTTTTTTGTAATCTTCTAATTCCCTTCATTTTGATATCCTACTCGATAAATTTGAATAGAAAAAAAATATACAACATGCATTTTAGCTCCTTTTTATTGATTTTTTGGTACTCTATGACACTCGGGGCTCACTTTTATTTGAGATATACCCTTCATTTAAGACCCCATTCATCGAAATCCGTCCAGCCGTTAGGTCTGTAGAGGGGAACAAAGAAAACTTCATACATACATAAATACACTGGCACAGTCGAGTAAAAATCGACGGTCATGTGCTTGAAAATAATTAAAATAGGTACAATTTATATCACACACACGCAACGTTTCATCAGTTTACTTAAAGTGCGCTCGTAACGATTTGTCGTAGCCTGGTCTACGAAAATATAGAGAGCAGATTGGTCGAAGACGTCACAGTCGCTTTGTTCAAATCCTCAGTTATGCAGATATTGCATTGCATAATCAGTTAGCTGATTATAGGTGGAGGTATCCCATGAATATATGTACAGGGTGTTACAGAAAGGTGTGGTCATATTCGAGGGACGCATTACGTGTGATATAAATAAATTTTGCGAGGGAGTATAAACACCAATTTACTTTGTATCACGTAGATAAATAATTTTCTTTTTTATCGACCATGTGTAAGCTAGTGGAAATTGTCGACAAACGCACAACACTAAAAAACTAACCAGGGCTGCAGCAGCTGCAGCGCGCTGTTACAAATGAACTCTACGGTTTGAACCCGAGTAGGTTTACCAAACGATCGGATTTGATAGGCCCTGTCTCAATATCATCTTACTTACTTTGTACCTAAACAATTTTTTTTTTATATCGGGCAAAGAAATTCTGAAACAGCTTATAACTTGTTAAAATAGTATTAAAATAAAACAAAATTTACTTTAAGCAATAATAAAACATTTTTATGTTCCTGAAATCATCCATGCTAAATGTAAGACTTGTCTCAAAGATACCTTAGGTAAAGGTTAACCTACATTCAATACCAGGAGTCGTGGACTACCGAATTTTCAGCCACGCCCCTTAATATTAAACTAATTATAATTGGTTCCGTACCCAATTTTATTGAAATGTTATGCAAAAAATAAATTTTCGGTTTTTATTCAACTTCGGTGGCAGACAAGCACACGGCCCACCTGATGAGAAGTTAAATAGAACAAAATTCCAAGTTGTTGGGTAGGTACACGATAAATAGAGATGCTTGGTTGCGAATCTCCGCAGCGCAACTGCGCGAGAAGACGGCAGGACCTCTCCTCTCCCAAAATCCCGACCGAGGCAGGAAAGCCCCTGTAAAGGGTTGCTGGGTGACTCTTCAAGTGTGCCTGAGTAGCATAGGATACAGTGGAGAGCAGACAAAGCCTCAAAGGGCTGGTTGAGGAGCCGCCCCTTTCCAGGGTAAGATGAGGATACCGTACTTTTCCATACGGAATTAACATGGCAACAGGTTCGAAAACAGGGTTGTTTTCCTCTCGCATCCCCGCACGCTCTCGTCCTTCGAGACCAGCAGGAGGTTGGACAAGGCGGTATTTCCGCCCAATTGAGCAGTCCGACTAGGGAAGTACCTCCGCCCTACAGAATACCGCGGCCATAATAACTTTGTGTTGTGTTAGGGTAGCTAGAGCTCACTGGAGAATTCGTGCTGTCAGTAAGAAAACTAAAGGCATGTCCTGCTTTGTCTTCTACACTGACGGCACAGAAACTCTGTGATTACAGGGTCGGCAGCGCGAGTGCGTTCCCTCTGGTGTTACATACGTCCATAGGCCACGGTAACCAATTTTCATCAGGTGGGCCATGTGCTTGTCTGCCACCTAAGTGGTATAAAAAAAGCAGCATCCGCAACACTGTGATCGTTGCACGTTTGCCTTAGTTTGAGTTTCGTAGTTATTTATTATCGGATTTTTTTTGAGATTTGTTTGTTCGTTACGTTTGGGAAACCAGGTGTCATGATAATGCGCACAATGGCGCACAACATAAATAACGGCAGTGTACAAAAATGCACACAGAACTTACTAAGGTATATCATGTCGTACCCGGATAACATAACTCTAAGAGGTCCTTCATAAGTGTTCGTTAAAGTAACATTCGTTGCGGTACCCTAAAATATTTCATAATATTAAAATATCTTCTCTTTCACTCCAAATCGCCACGCCCTTTATTATGATTGGTTCCGTACCAATTTTTATTTAATACAAAACCTTTCTTAAAGCTAAAAAAGGTATGGTAAAGTGAACAAAAATAATGTTCAAATACCAGGATAACATAAAATGTAAGAGTCGTTTCTTCAAAATTTTTGAAACAAGATTTTACGGTACCCTAAAATAATTGATACGAAAAAATCATTTATTATTTTTTTCCTATACCTAAATAGGGTGAGCTGACTAGTATTCGACCATGGTCACAATTTTATTATTTTCTGCATTCTTAGTATCGGATGTATTTCTACTGAATTACATACTCTTTTTTAATAACAATGTTGTTCAGTCAGTGGTCGTATGTTTGTTTGCCCACCCGTTATTGAATGATACGAAAATCACGGCGTCGAAAAAGTTGTCTCTTACATAACAACAGACAACGAGTAGATTGAATGGTAGCTGCGATTATTTTTTCAGAGTAAGTACACAACTCTGATTTTTATTTAATTTGAGCGCGATAGTCCATTCATTGTCCAACCCAAACTCAATGCGAGGGGGTTTCTGCACTTGAAAGAAGCACAAAGTCATAGTTGAAAAATCCAGATTTAAATATTAAAATAAAAAATTTAAATGGACGTAAACCTGTACTCTAATTTCATAGGTAATACGTTCGGCCGCGGAGTCCTTTGATGAGACCGCGATGCGTGGCGGCGCTTTTGATACGGACAATCGGTGCCGCCAAGGACATAATATTTGGCGCCAAAGTGCGTAAAACAGTAGGCATCAATGTTGCCATAACTGATTTTATAAAATCTGTAGATGGTATGTTAAAAATAGTAGAAGCAGCGTAGATTTCAAATGAAAAAGTGGTAAATTTATTAGTAGATTAAAATGTATTTTTACGCGTTTATGCTTTTTAAAAGATAGAAGAAGAAAACCGGTTCGTTTGTTTTGCGTCTTGTCATCCGCAGAGTAGGTAAGTCTTGTCATATGCAAAGAAAAATATCGTGACAATTTTATGTATTACTTATTACCTGATTCCTCAACTTTTTCTCCTCTTTCTCCTCTGGCTCTATCTCCTCTCGGTATGATTAAAACTTGTGATTTTCAGTAGAAAGGCTGACCTTAACCACTGAGCACGAAGCTATCATTTACTTTTAAGTTCAGATTTTTAGCGCGAACAGATAGCAAAATGTACCTAGGCAATGTACTTTTTAGTAGAAATAGAATATTGTTCTGAACAAAGGGATTGATTTAACCATTAATTAGTTAACTGCAGGTTTTTCAGTCATATTTACCTTAAAAATGAAAGGAAGGTCAGTGGATTTTTCAAAATTCTACGTATTAAATTAGATAATTAGAATTAGATAGATTAATGGTTGGCAACATTCGTATGTACCTACTTGTGCCGACTTCTTTTCTGTAGGTTGTTTACATGTTTATTTGTAGACTAGTTGTTGTTCTGTTGTGCAGTGAAAATGTCGGTTTTTATAATCAGCTCGGCGAACCTTGATCCCTATGACAGTTCATACTAGTGACGGGTCGTGTCGATATATCGCAACTTTTTATAGGCAAAGGCGTGACTTGCATTCAGCCACATCGATAAACATGTTTTTAAAATATAATCTACATTACTATAATTATAATGCTTGTTATATTTACAAGTATCCGTGTATTTGTATATGGGGTTGCCAATATTCCGATGCAGAGGTAACATGGTCGGACTGTATAATTTTAATGTGAATTAAAATTTTAGTTATAGCAACACTATCTGATCTGTCACTACGCTAGTACTGTCAGTTCGCTACGCCAGTACGAGTGCTAACGCCTTGTATGCGCCACGTGTTTTCTTGTGTCAACGGAATCCTTTGTTTGTTACTATTGTTGTTTTCTGTTTTTGTTATTGTTGCTGTTTTGTGTTTGTTGGTGTTTCAAAATGCCGAAAAGACTGAGAAAAACTGTACTCAACAGTGAAACGCGGGAGTTTGTTGTACGCTTGCGTGACTATTTTGCTCGCGAACTACAAAATGGCGGACCTTTGTTGCCACTTGACAACGTACGCGACCGTGTTGCTGATGCTTTGGGAATTGGCAAAGCTACCGTTTCCCGAATTACAAAGGAGAAGTTCGGCGAATCGTCGATGGAGGAGAACAAATTATCAACTCCAAAGAAGAAAAAACATAATAGGGCACGACCCGTAACTAACCCCGATGATTTCGACATGGCAGCGATACGAAACCATATTTACGGCTATTATTTTCGAGGTGAACTGCCGACTTGCACAAAATTATTAGCGTCGCTGAAATCGGCTGATTTATTTAAAGGTGGATTCACTTCTCTCAGACAAGTTATAAAAAAATGTGGATTTCGTTATGGGAAGTGTGACAAAAGAAAAGTGATAATGGAGCGGAAGGACATTGGATTGATGAGGTGTGATTTTCTACGACAAATAAAAAACATCGAGAACTGGGACAAGGTGGTTTATCTGGACGAAACGTGGCTCAACGCCAATCACTCAGTCTCCAAAACATGGACAGACGACACAGAGAAATCCTGTACCAAAGCACCAGAAGGCAAGGGCCAGCGTTTGATTATCTGCCACGCTGGCACAGCCAAAGGTTTTGTACCTAACTGCTTGTGGGCCTTCAAATCCGTGAAAACAAGTGATTATCACGAAGAGATGAATTTTGAGAATTTCAAGAAATGGTTCACAAAACTATTAGACAATTTAAACGAGCCCCACTACATTTTAATGGACAACGCCCCATACCACTCTGTGCAAATTAATAAAGCGCCTACCGCGAACAACAATAAAGGCGAAATAATAGAGTGGCTGCAAAACAATGGTGTGGCAGCTAATACTCAAATGCTGAAAAAGGAATTAGTTAGATTGTTGAACCTTCATAAACAGCAAACAAAGAAGAAATATTTCTTGGATGAGATGGCAAAATCAAAAGGGCACACCGTGATTCGGCTACCGCCCTACCACTGCCAATATAATGCAATCGAAATGATATGGGCGCAGATCAAAGGTGGGTTGATTTGTATTTATTTTAACATGTTTTTATTTAGGTCACTGGTGACTGTCTAGTCGGCTAGTACTATTTAAAGCTATTTTATTTCACTAGCAAATTGCATTTTTATTTTTATCCATGTGCTTATATCAATTACACACTTTTAACGTACAAAATTATGTACTTATAATGTACTTACCCCGATCTCGCTCTTTGACTTTGCATCATTTTCAATCTAAACCATTATTGTTTCAGGTTGTGCAGCCAGGCTTAACACCACTCCACCATTCACAGCTAATAAAATGCTTACGTTGCTACAAGAGGCATGTAGTCAAGTGACTCCGGACAATTGGAGGAAAGTGGTTGAAAAGACGAAAAAGCTATGCTTAGATGATTGGAATCGAGACGTGCGATACGACAATATAGTAGACCAGCCGTTTATCATAAACATAGGAGAAAGCAGCTGCAGTTCGGATTCCGAGTCTGAGACGCAATCGGTGACACCATTGTCAGATTCAGATTAATGTATATTAAAAAATCATAAATAAACCGCTTTTGTTTTATTTGAGTAGGTATATACAATAAATTTGTTAAATCTCCTTTATTTTATTATCGCAAACAACTTAAATGATTATAAATCTGACACTAAGAGCGTAGGTGCTCTATTGATGTATTTTGTACACTCGTTTCCATTTTCGATATTTGTTTATCGATACTTTTCCGCACTAGTCGATATCTTCCAAACGGAGTAACTTTTGCAGGACGTCAACGTAAAGTCTGATTGAGATAATTTCTTGTAAGTGTTAATAATTATTATAATTCCAACGGGATATTATTGTAATTGCATATATCTGCCTAAAATTAATAAATATCATTTTTAGACACCGCCAATTCGATTATAATATAACGGTGACGCTACTACAAGGTTGTGTCGTGGGAATAACTGTCAGTGTCATAGGGATCAAGGTTCGCCGAGCTGATTATAGTAATAGCGAATATTAGATGATGCTTTGTGATGATGTGTTGGCGCAGCTGATGGTAGCTTGCGAAAAGCTCGTCGGCTGTACAGTGAGATATTTGTGGACGGAAGACTAGAGGGTGACCGTCGGCGGTTTCCCTCTTTGGAGTGTTTTAGGAAGATGGTGAACCACCTTCAACACACTGGAAGTTTTCGTGGCGAACTTCTACGACGCCCACTGCTTTAGACGATCGTATTCTCGAGCATTTTGAAGTAGACCCGAGTACGAGTAGGTACCCGGCGAGCTGGAACGGTTATCGGAGTGAAACCCGTTCATTTCAAGGGGGAAGTTCGCGCGTATTTAAAGATGCGTTTTGATCAGAGGATTGGGCGTGGCGGTGAAGTGAGAGTCGCTTGCCCGGCGAGGTCCCCGGATCTCACTCCGCTCGATTATTTTCTCTGAGGTTACGTGAAGAAAAAGTGTACAGTTCAGCATGTGACAGCAGAGAGAATATGGAAGCCCGAATATCAGAGATTTTCAGTAGCGTAACCCCAGATATGTTTCGAAGCGTGCGTGGTAGCATGTTACGGCATTGAGCAACGTGGTGGACATTTTGAGCTGTTGCGCGTTGCTATAATTTTTTAAACGTAGGTATGCCTTGGAGTTTCACGCATACTGTGGCGTCATAAACTCTTCATTCATGTGTACATGTACTCTTATGTTTTTGTGACCTACATAAGTGATAGTTTAAACTCCTTGTGTCGCGATCGTAAAGTGATAAATTAGTGCGTTCTTATGACTGTACCAGATCAGGTACATCACCGTTTCGCTGTAAGGAGAAGGCCCCGGTAAGTGATAGTCAAAATATCTCTGATGTAACCTATCTCTAACTATACCTACGCTTGGTAGGCCGGCTACCAGGCGCACAGCTGAGATTAGAGATTTTGCAGAGGTTATTGGACTCAATTGAACTTATCGCGAAAGAACAAAATACAATAGTGTTGTGACCTACCGCTTTTGCTAAATATCGAAAATTTTAACGAATTTAACAATTTTGTAAGACGACTAACGATGTCATCACTTTATTACTATTTGTACATTGGCCGGTGCATATCGACTGGTTATCAGGCATGTGTAACGACCCTTAAATATGACCACACCTTTCTGTAACACACTGTATAAATATCATCGTCCGCTTCCTCTTACTAGCGTATATTATTCTTATAACATTCTTTTCCCAAAAAAATCCGCGTACGCTTGCACTTTTAATCCAACTCATTTACAGAATCGTGTCAGAAGTTCAATGGGATGTTTGTGTAACTGTCACAACAATAGCGGAATTACTAACAATGCACTTGTTTAGCAACGCCATTTCTCTCCAAACTATTTAACAGACAAGTCAATGTACGTTACAGTCGGTACACAATATAACTGTCCAAATCATGGAAGTAAGCTATTTAGATAAAAGACACCTTGCACCGCTTAATGATGTACACCGCTATGAGAGTAACCAGCTTATTACAACTACAGCCCCCTAAGACAAGTGA
The DNA here is from genome assembly GCA_963662185.1 of Eilema griseolum. NCBI lineage: Eukaryota > Metazoa > Arthropoda > Insecta > Lepidoptera > Erebidae > Eilema > Eilema griseolum. Next base: position 17,496,493 of record OY759248.1, on the reverse strand, counting down.
CACTATCCTTAGAATAGAATCCAATGTATAGATTGACACGTATTTTGATGTTTATGACGTTCATGGCCGTCGTAAACATATATCAATCCCATACATTGGACATTTTATTTTACTTCTTGTTTATATATACATATATTAGATGTGGACAGCCCAAAACTCGGCGTCCTTTACCGCTATCTCATTTGCTGCGTTGAGGTCTCCTTTTGTGCAGGTTGGAGCACAACGGGCAAGACAATAGGTGGTCCATTGTTTTCAAAAGTGGACCACCGCAGTCACAGCCCTCACCCTCCGCGTCCAGGTATATAGGCTATTCTACTAACTATTTGATACTTATTTAACGGGGCTGGACTAATCATCCTCATAGCGATTGTCCAGTTGCCTCCAAAATTTGCACTTTGCAGCCCGAGGTACGATTATTGTTTTTGATTAGTATGTCACTCGTGTAAAGAAACCTTATTCGTTGTTACAAAGCTGCATTGAGTTAAAATTGGCTTTGGCCTCAAGGTTGTAGCTGGAACCCTTTAGGCTCTTAGTGCAGCTACAGGACTGTCTTCTAACGGGTTTCCTGTCCCCTATTACGTGATACAAAGGCTTATGCCTATTGATTTAAGTTCAAGCATGAGCTAAAGTCTACGTACGTACGTATTTGTATTTTAAGGGCAGAAAGATGCTATACATTTTTCAAGCAGAAAGTTTTCTTACTCGAACGACATGTAAAGTGTGCTCAACTGTACAAAGTTTAGTCTTCTCTACACCAGATTGTTGTGAGTTTTGTCTAATTGACATGTTTCAAGACATACGCCAATTAAGACAAGAAGACTACATTACGTAAATTATATATTTATCGAAAACACACTGAATTTCTTAAACATATAACTTTCGTTATAGGTTGTTCAGCTATAATGTGCATCTCTCTCTCTCTCTTTCTCTCTCTCATTCTCTCTCTCTTACTATGTCCAACAAATCACAAGATAATTAAATACAATTCAACAAAAATACTGCATTTAAATCGGAAAAAGTAAACACGAAATGAAACATTTCATGATGCAGATCTAGACTGAATTTTGAACATCTTTTAAATTAGGAATATTTGCCTTCAGTTTTACTCCCGTTGCTCGGCAGCCTATTGCCACTGCGGTTGATGCAGGAAACGAAGGCGGAACTACAATCCCGCGCAGGAAGCCATTGCCGGCTAAACGTATTACTGTCAACACCTCGTCTCCACTCTTCAGATATTTATTTTGTGAAAATTTTTAAAAGTTTGATTTACTAGAAAATGTATGCTGTTGAGAATGGAATGAGAAAATGAAATGAGATGGAAACAAAACAGTGGTCATATTAATACAGGTTTGCAATGTATTATATAAATTTTGCAGCAAATTGCCGCTAATATATTGCCATCGCTAAGATAGCGCGGTTAAAAAATGAGTAAAAGACACATAATGAACTTATATAATTCCTATTGCAATATATTAATAATCCTAATTGCTAAAAGTGAAGGCCAATATTCCCTAAAATTTTCACCTAAAAGGGAAAATCTAATTTGGGCGTCCACCTGCCATGGCTAGAATCTGAGTTACTTCGTCATAAAAACACTTCAAGACTATCTAAAAATAAATGCATTAATTCCGTCTTTTATACGCAAAGCGCAGAATGTCTTAAACGTAGTTAGCTCACTGAGATATAATTTATGATCACGTATACGGTACATTCTCTCTAATATACCTAATGTTACACTCAATAATGCACCTACTGAGACTTGCTCTCACCTTTGGTTGATTGGTAGAGAATGCATTAAGTCCGCCTATGTACTTGTGCATAGAGTTGAAAATAAATAAATCTTATTCTTCTTCGCAACAATTTAAAAACACTGTGACACCTCTGCAATCAAAGGACCACCTCCGGTCGTGCCCTACACCTGCACAATTACTGAACTGAATGAAACGACGGAAGGTGCGGTCAATATTGCCGAGTTTTAGGCTAAATAAATAAATAATATGCATACATCTGGTTGTCAGAATGCATTGTTGTGTTGATCTCGCACACATTCGCGGCATTCGACAGCGGATGTATTGGCTTGAAACTCAACCATTAAGCTCCGCTCCAGCACAAAGGAATTGCTCAAAGAGGTCTCCGTAATACTAAGGTGAAGCGATCTCTCGCAACGATATTAAAACGTATTTCTGCCTCGATTTAAATAATAAAAGGTTGGGTTGTTTGTGTTAGATATACTATTATAAAATTGTCAGGACGCGCGTACTGCAGGTCTAAAAAGGTCACTTTATTGGAATCGTATTAGGATAATATTTTGTCTTGCGGCAATATTTACGCGTAATTAGGATCTGCTTAGTACATGAATTATCGTGATTCGGCTCATATTAGTGGTCATTTAACGAATTTTATAGGAATCTATTAGATCTACTGGAAATTCATAAAGTTACTAGTTTTTAGCAGAATCGCTCAATGCGCCCTTTTTAGACGCACGGGGTTATGTTAATTTAGTTTTTTGGAATTCTGGTCTGTTTATGCCCGATGCATACAAAAACTACTAAAAGGATTTTGATACTGATTTTTTTTGTTAGACCAAGCTCTTACGTTTGTTTTATTAAATTACTTGAGTATAAAAGTCGTGAAAATCGTCATCGATTCATTATAATGAAGTATCTGAACTTTACAAAAATAGATCGAGTAAGATACAGAAAAAAAATAATCGGTTCAGACGGGATTCGAACCCGCGATCTTTCCCTTACAGGGGGAACCTTCACCCACCTTCCAAATTCTTCTATACATATATCCGTCTTACGGCGACGTAGTATTAGAATATAAAATACATAGAAAAATAGTATTAGAATATTACATTCATAGTAAACACAAAAGCGATGCTAAAATAAACCGTGTAAGGACGTAAAGACTGACAAGAGCCCTAACGAAGTCACACGTTATAAAATTATAGCTTCTAAGAGTCCTCAACTGAACGTAACTATGCGCATTACAGCGTTTAAAAGACTTTCCGAGATGTTTGTTTTCAAGTTTCAGTCTTAAACTGTTTGAAAAATCTAGGTTTACAGGCTTACCAAGTGTAAAACTCTCATCCTAGTCGAGATAACATTATTTTGAGACTGAATAGTATACTGTAAATAATAGGTAAAGAAAAAATACCGTGACTATTATGAACTTAATACCTACGGGTGTAGTCACGGGCGTAAAATGTAGACCTTGACATTCTTTTATTGATCTGATTCAATAAAAGCATCGTACCAATTAGTGCCATAACTATTTTTAGCTTGGACACAAAATAGCTGTTTATTTTTATAATTCTTTTCGGTTTTAATATTTATTTCTGTCATTTGTATTTTTAGCTTCGATATAAAATAGCTGTTTATTTTTTATAATTCTTTTCGGTTTTAAGATTTATTTTCGTCATTTATATTTTTATCTTGGACATAAAATAGCTGTTTATTTTTATAATTATTTCGGGTTTTAATATTTATTTTCGTCATTTAACAATAATTGTAAATGTCATTTATGTCGTCTTCGAAGGTGTATTTCCATTCGGTAACACCCAAACAAGTAACAGTGTTACTGGTTCGGAAAAATATTCCCAATGTGTCACAGGTGTTACTCTTAACACTTTTAGCCCCCAACGAGTAACACCGTAAAATATTGGTGTTATGGAGTTGGGACTCGCATGCGATCATCATCAGTTGAGCCTCCTTAGCAATTAACTTAATGAAGAAAAAAGAAGCCACTAACCTGATGCAGTCTGCTGTCCCCACTAACAATGTACACGCCGTGGCACTCGGCTACGTCTTCCGGCTTGTCTGTCGACGGAGACTTTCGCCAGCAGGCAGCGCACACCGCCACCAACACGCCACATAGTGTTACACTATGACAAACAAAATATAAATTATTATATGCTGTACTTGCAACTTACGTATTGTATGAAGACGTTTGAGAAACATCCATACATATGTATATAATTCATCCATGTACAAACATAACTTTGGTTTCCACCATTGCTATTCTATTTATATCATTGAATATGATTGATGGAGATCTATCGCACCCATAACAACGTAGCATAGCACATTGCATTCTCTAGTGGAAAATTAGGTACCCGAGAAGAGGGCCAGATTTTGAGAGATGGCCCTGGGTCGGCCGGGGTGCGAGGGATATGCCTGTCAACCTCACCTTCGGCAACCAAAACGACCCACAGGTGGCGTGCCTTTTAGTCGGTTCGAGTCCGACATAACCTCTTCCACCGGCTCCGGGTATCCGCGGGGATTTTTCGCACGTAAAAAAAATATTGGAAAATAAAGTTCATTATTATGGGGCAAGCAGTAGGTATAATTTATACATATTTGAAATGTGCTAATTAAGCCCTTTCAATTGATACCAAACACGACATATTTATCTCAAATACATTTTTAACACAGTTCTTTATGACGGCTAGAGGGCGCCACATTAGATTCAGTAACACGTTATGTAGCCGATATCCAGCGGACGACTAACATTCTTCTAACGATACCTCATTTGTCCAGTTCTAATAAGTAGTCGAGGAGCTATAAGGGAACAGATGAACCTACATACATACATAGCCTGTCAAAATTATAACCCTCCTTTTGCTTCGACGTAGTTGGGTAAAAAGCAGCCTTAGTACATACAGTAGTAGTAAGAGTATGATATTTTGAGAATATGATGTTATGAGAACCTGATGTTTTGCGAATATGTTTTGAGAATATTATATTGCGCGACGAAGCCATATACATACACGGTTACATAATAGGTACACAACTCATCTTGAAATTAAAAAAAAATCCTCTTCAATCAATCAGTTAGCCCACCAGAGTCCACTGCTGGACATAAGCCTCTCCCAATGTGCGCCTTTTAATCCATTGCTCTGCCTTCCGCATCCAGTCTGTCCCAGCCACTTTTTTCAGATTGTCCGTCCATCTCTTCAAATTCCTCTTAACTTTGTGAATATTCAGACTTTCTGTTAAACATCACTATAAACAGAGGTGATAAATTCACCTCTGTTTATACTGGTGATGATAAATGATTTAAAAAAATATTAAACCGTATATTTCACTAAACAAAAAAGAATAGATTGGCGAAACAGATTTATAAGGGCGAGGGTGAATGGGTTACCTGGTAAAGGGCAACGTAGTCGTACGTAAGTCAATAAGATCAATGACGTTTTAGTGAAAGGTCAGGTCAGGAGTACCAACCAACCAACGAACATGTTTGAAAACCATTATAATATATAGACTGGGGAAGTACCTCCGCCCTACAGAATACCGCAGCCATAATAATTTTGTGTTGTGATCCCAGCGGTGAGTAGGCTAGCCAGAGCTCACTGGAGAGTCTGTGCTGTCAGTGGGACGACTAAAAGCTTGCCCTGCTTTGTCTACACTGACGGCACAGAAGCTCTGTGCTTACAGGGTTGACAGCGCGAATGTGACTCCTCTAGTGTTACACGCGTCCATAGGCCACTGTAACCACTTCTCATCAGGTGGGCCGTGTGCTTTTCTGTCACCTAAGTGGTTTAAAAAAAGTGAAACAAATTAAAGATAAATGCCAGGATGGTATCAAGGTTCACCAACTTATCTAGTTCATGTCTTACAATTAAACGATGAGCTAACAATTTATCTATCCTACCGTGCAACTACTAAATGTATATAAAAATGCAGCCCATGATGAAAATGCCCAGTTCAAATAAACATATTGATAAAATACACTTTCGGGGATGTACAAGGCTGCGATGGCGGCAGGTATCTGCATTTTGTTATGTAACTCTCTTGACTAGAATCGTTAAAAGTACAACCCCATCACTTCTTTTGCTATTGAAATAAGGCCGCCTATTTTTATCTCTAATATAGCGTTCTATCAAGACTATTAAGGACACTTACTTATCAAGTTTATACCTAGCCAAGCGCCTACAATATGGGGTTCTTCAAGAGCTATCAGGTGAGCCGTGTGCTTGTCTGCCACCTAAGTGGTATCATAACTTTTGCTTCATTGGTTTATAAGTATCTGTTCCTATGATTTGTTGCTCGTGGTCCGATCGCAGAGTTCTACTGGTAGGTTCAAAAACATATAGGTACTAAAATTATTGTAAACGTAATAATAAGTGAAATTTTATAACTTTGGGACAAACTTGAAGTTAATATTTTCTAGAGTATACACACCACAGCCTTCTGCAGTTTGCAGTTATTAGACGATATATAAGTATATGAATACAATAAAAAAAAATACTAATTGTATTCCCGCATTATGATGAAAAATGTTCCTAACATAAAGAGTACTACTCTCACTGGAGAGTTTTTGTGCTGTCAGTGGAAAGACTAAAAGCTTGTCCTGCTTTGTGTTTTACACTGACGGCACAGAAACTCTGTGCTTACAGGATTGGCAGCGCGAGTCCATAGGTCACAGTTTGCACTTTCTATCAGATGGATAACTTGTCTGCCACATAAGTGGTATAAAAAAGTACGAAAAAGAATATTAAGGCACTCAATAATACTTACACAAATTCAGTTATGATCTTTACATCGTCATGTCACTTTATGTAGCAATATGTAATATTACACGAAGCTTCGAATACGATGCTGCTTCATAACTCAAATTAGCCATAAACTGGCTGTGGCTGTCAAGTTGAAATAGAACTAACTAGGTCATATTTTAACGTACGTCATGAGTGACTAAAGTCGTTCCGAGAACCACCTGCCTGCATGTCCTGTGGACAGTTAATTAAGTAATATATATTACGAGAGATTTGCTTGTTATATCGGCTCTGTGTGAGGAATTATTAGAAATTCATTTTACTATTTACAATTCAAAACCAGGGGGCAAATTCTGTAAAAATATAGTTTAGTAACGCATAATTACAAAACTTATTTATTTCACAATGTGACATCAAATTGGCGTGTCCTTGTAAAAATAAATCCGTATCTAGTAATAGCAACTGCCCAAAATTTTGATAGGTGCTCTTCGTGGACAAGTCTATTGCTATTGAACTGGCTGTTCTAAGTGGACTACACTAAAAAATCCTCACGAAAACATAAATTAGTTACGTTTTGACCGATCATACGAAACACCATAGTTATTTCGCGCCATATATCACGCGTTTTGAAAACGTGGCGTGGCCCCTGTAGAGAGTTTGCCTATTTATTTAAAACCAGAACAGTAACATACACAGTTCGGACGAAACTTTTTCGCTGACACAAGTTATGACATATATTTTCCAAGAGACATTGGTTTTCTTGTACCGCTATGTTCTTATAGTTGCCAGCTTTTAGTTTATGTCTAATAGCCTTGTGTCCTAGAATATTTATTTATTGTACTCCTCCAAGAATAAGACATACAGTTCTCAGAATAGGGTAGCAACGTTGTGAGTTATTTAGAAGAGTTTATTTCTAAAGTATTGATAGAGGAGGCATTGTAAGAATAAAATATCTTGTTGCTTCTAGATCTAGCGTCTCGCCACGACCTAGCCGTCTACTAGTCTACTATTTTCAGAACGACACTTGTTAATCTTTTATAACAAGCTTTTCTTACCCGACCGCCAAGAAGGGGTTATATTTTTCGCACGTGTCTTGTATGTATGTTTGTAATATTATTTATTACCTCATTTCTTCCAAAACTACAGGACAAATTCTTTCAAGCAACATATTGTTAGATTCGTCTCGGTAACCCAAGTGTTCTTAGATAGGTGAAAAAACCAACATGGCCGCTGTAAAACATTATAGTTTAAAGAACAAAAATAAAAATAAATTGCATACTACAATATGGGTATCAAATTAAGGACTTTAAGCTCAAAAAAATATTTAATAAAATAAAAACCCGACTGATGCTGAAAAGATCGAAACAAATTTGATAGCAGCCTGTACTCATTAATTCGGTTTATGATTGGTAAATGCGTACCGCCTGCTATCAAACTTTTGTCGATCTTTTCAGCATCAGTCGGGTCTTTTTTTTTTTAATAATATGTTTTTTTAACTTGCTAGTTTAGTTCCATGTAAGTTTCTGAAGCTCATGTTTTACAAGCCAAGCTGAATTGGTGCCGTGAGTACATTATATACCTGTCATTATATTTAATCATATCATTTATGTACCATAACGTAAAACATAAACTCACGCCTATATCCCCGAAGGGGTAGGCAGAGGTGCTAGCATCCACATTTCGCCAGTTTATGTTTAGGTCCCAATGTAATAGGTGGCGAGCCTATTGCCATTAACCGGGCACTTATAAACCTGCGAAAAATACACATATAACATCGAAAAGCATCGAAAAGTCATTGGTGTGTGCCTTGGTAAAACCTGGGATCGAACCCGTGACCTCGTCTCAGCAGTCCATTATCTTGCGATTAACATGTGTACTGTTATATTACATAAACATATATGTTCTCATCAAGTTGCTTCTCTTCATTCTTTGTATATGGTACAGTCAATAGTGACTCTGTCTAGTCTAGTCTGTCTAATCTGTAGGAAAGTGTTGGTTGGATCAGGAGTCTTTCGGGACCAGGTTTGGGAGTCTGCTTGAATTAGGTACAGTTGGAAAAATAAAAAGTGCTGCATTGTTTATTTTTGTTAATAAGCAAAAAACATAAGACGTAAGACGGATATATGTATAGAAGAATTTGGATGGTTTCAGGCGAAGGTTCGGTGGCTTAGTGGTCAGAGCGTTCCCCCTGTAAGGGAAAGATCGCGGGTTCGAATCTCGCCTGGACCGTTTAAATTTTTTCTATACGAATCGATTCTTATGTACAGTCGGACAAACGAGATATGGTCGCACTTTCTCATATAAATTTTATGTAAAGGTATACGGTTGCGTATCTACTTTGTCAACTAACTACTGCATTGCTCGTAAACCAGACACGTTTTTCTTACATACACACATATTATCACGCCATTATCCCCTGAGGGTTAGGCAGAGGTGAATTAACACCCACATTTCACAAATCATTGAATTCGGTCCCACGTAATAGGGGGTGAACCTATTGCCGTATTACGGGTATTATTGTTGACTCGAGCCATGCATCTGAGGCTGAGTCTGGGCTGTACGACTTCCCATCAGGTGGGCCGTGTGCTTGTCTGCCACCTAAGTGGTATAAAAATAACAAAGTATAATAAAATTATTATTTACGTCACGTAACACAATATATCCAGTAAATTGACGTCACACATATAATTCGAGACTTGAAATGAAATTTTTCGAATATTCGAGCTGATTAATGAATGTTCCACGTCGGCAGAGATTACAGGGACCGATAAATTCGCTCATCGCGATCAGACTCGATAGCTTAATTAAAGGCACTATCTAAAATATGTAATATGCAGCGATTTATATTATAGACTAGCTGACCCACCCCAGCTTCGCCCGGGGTATATTTTGAAGCTTCATATCCCTTTGAGCCCGTATGTTTTAGTCTTCAAAATATGTATGAAAAATTGCCGGATTTGTTAACATTTATTATCAATGCTCCGCTCCCTTAAGTAGTAGCGTGATGATATATAGCCTAAAACCTTCCTCGATAAATGGACTACCCAACACTGAAATAATCATTCAAATCGGACCAGTAATTCCAGAGATTAGCGCGTTCAAACAAACAAACAAACTCTGCAGCTTTATAATATTAGTATAGACTAGTTGTTAACTGCGTTTTTGTTCTCGTGGAACGGATATATGAAGACGTAGGGGTTTTCTTACTTGGCGTACGTTTTACTGTCTACATTCATGTAGGTAAAATAAATAGGGTGTTTGGGGTCGAACTAACATTAGATTTAAGCCAACCTCACCTGTGTAGCCTGTATGACTACTAAATAACAAACGAGGCTCTTGATCAGGCTTTTCTCTCAGGGTTGGTCAGATGGCAGTCGCTTCCATGGAAATGATTATAAACTAAATCAAGGGGAAAATGTGAGAAGTGCAGTCCGCGGTGCAACTTGCGGCCGTTTATGCGGCGCTCGCGTAGAAAATTAAAGGGTCTTATGTGTGGTGCTGTCGCCAAAATAATTTAGTATTTTCCTGTAGTTAAAATAAATAATTTTACTGAGCTCATTAAATTAAGAATGGTAAAATAGCGGTGAAAATTGCATCGGTTATTATTTGATATTTTTTATTTATTTTTAATCATCTACCCAACCTATAATAGTGAATGATTTGATATTATGACGTCACAATAAATAATTTCAAACAAGTTCAATAAAAAGGAACTAATTTGACTAGTCAGGCAAATACCCAAATACCCAATCAGAATTTGTTAGCATATAGTAGATCTGCCGCGAAAATATAATCTCGAGGAACGACATCGTGCATTATCACGAAAGGCAATCTCTTCTAACCCATCCGTGATTGAGCTCGCGGTATTTTTGCTGACAATAGTCATTATATTTAGACTTATTTGGCTTAAGATTTACCATTTTGAGTACCAACAATGACGATAAACAATAAACTTTGCTGAGAAAAATATATTGCCCACAATCAAATAGACAGACATACCAAACCACTTTCGTACCTATTTACAATGTTTATATTGATAACACAGAAAGTGCACGTATTTCCGATGAGTGATGTATGTATTTGGACATTGAATGACATGATTAGATAACGGTAATGATTATTTGGACTCTGTCAACTGCTTTTTACCTGTAGTGACAATTTACATGACGTATTTATCGTTGTTTTTTGTTATGTGTACTCAATTGACGTATAGACATGATTTCAAGCGGGCATAATAAGCTTGATTTGACTTCGACTTTTTTGAGCGGGAAGTACTCTGACTAGCTGAGTTACCTGGTTACGCCTTTGTTTTTCGTGATTATCCTGTACATATCTACATTTTTGGAAGACGTTTAGGCTACTACTCATCGTCGCAAAATATTGTTTCAAAATTTCATTAAATAAATATGATAAAACGAATCAACAAAATCCGGTTAAGTGTGAAAAAAAATGTGGAAATAGATAAAACGAAAAGTTGTGCGAGAGATATGCATGTTAACCTCATCTTCGGCAACTAAAAACGACCCACAGGCGACGTTCGTTTTAGTCGGTTCGAGTTCGACATAACCTCTCCCACCGGCTCCAGTGGTAGGGGTAGCCGTAGGGATTCCCGCACGTAAAAAAAAAGAGATTCGTAGCAAATGCTTTTCCCAATAGGTAAGAGGCGTGACTGTTTGCTTGTATGAACACATCAACCCTCTCCTTTAACGAATATATTATTCATGCTCTAATTTACTAAAATAATAATCAGTTGTTATTAGTTGCTACAGGTTGGGGCGCCATAGTTTCTTACTAACATTCCACTAACTTATTCGCATTACTCGTGACTGTAATTACTAAATATTATCGTGTAGCCAAAACCTAGATTCACTTTCGTATGTTACTCTACATTATTGTGAGCACAAATAGAATAATAAATATAATTAAACGGACATTTCTATTAGTTGAATTCGTCTGTCGTTTACGCGAATATCACTCATTGAAATAAAACCACTTTTTAACTGATTTATTTGTCATTATTCATAATTAACCAATGACAACTACTATCTTTAGCCACTCCCCGACTATAGCTGCTGAAAAGTACCGAAACGTCGAGTTAAATAGAAATAATAACATATAAATCGCGTGGAGAAAGAATACAAGTATCACCACCCCATCTCATCCGAAGGGTGTCGTAAGAGGCGACTAACGGAACAATACGCAGACGATATCACTGCGAGAGAAGGAAAACTTGAAATAAAACCCTGTACCAACCCGTCTGGCCAGCGTGGAAACAGTAGGCCAAAGCCTCCCAACATTGGGAGAGGCCTAGTCCAGCAGTGGACTGCGATGGGCTAGCTGTTTGTTGTTAAATCGCGGCAGAAAAATCCGTTAAAAAGTGATTTTCAGATAAGAAGTAGTTGTTATTTTCGTAAATATCTATTTTTGATAATAGTCTGTTCTACTAATGTATTGAAAAAGTTAAGGTGATAGACTTGTGATTACGTGGCTCACTTTCAAAACCCCACCCGATGAATACAGGGTTAAGCACAGACATCCGTGGTGTTCAGTGAGGGCGGCACAACACCATACCCAACAAAGATAACCATAATGATGAATTTGGAGGGTTAAGTTTTGGATACAATTCAGTTTTAAATTCCTTGCTTGAATTGAAATTATAAATTAATAAAACATGACTTGACTTTCTGAATAGGGAGGAGGAGGTGTTTGTAATAAGTTTATTCTATACTTACAGTAAAAGTTATTAACAACTACGTACATGTATTTTGTTTCACAAGGAACCATTTTGATTTCCCCTTCTTCGTAAACTACTGTTTGTGACTTCATTGGAAACCATTAAATTTCTCTATATACTTACATATTTTTACAAAATTTTCATTACGATGTATTGTATCATACAAACTTCCATTTTTTTTTTTATACCACTTAGTTGGCAGACAAGCACACGGCCCACCTGATGAGAAGCGGTTACCGTAGCCTATGGACGTATGCAACACCAGGGGTGTCACACTCGCAAACAAGGCGACTAAGAAATAGGGCTGTTTAACATCAGACAGATATATATAGCCCAAAATCAACCTCAGATGCATGGCTTGAGTCAACAATAGTGCCCGGAAGACGGCAACAGGCTCACCCCCTATTACGTGGGACCGAATTCAATAATTGGTGAAATGTGGGTGTAAATCCACCTCTGCCTAACCTTTCAGGGATGAAGGCGTGATTATACGTAGGTATGTATGTAGAATCAAGAAAATCTTGTAACGGGGACCTCATTGTAGGTACTATATAATCACCAAGGGGACCTTCTTGAGAGGATATTCGAGAGGATCTACGCACGAAAAAAAGTACTAATAACACTAAATATCTTTGTTTACCTTTATCGAGTTGCATCTGCAACATTATCCTTATTATCACATTATAAATATAACAATTAATTGTTAGAATTACCCTCTTAACGCTCTCACTCGCTAATATCTTGCTAATAAATTCCCCCATTCACCCATTCTGCTTATGAAGCACACTGTAAATGGATCATTTAAGCACACAACACAAAACACCTTTCTTTTATGACAGTTTATGTGAAAATAAAAAAGTTACCATAAAGCTTACCTACGCTGACCAAGCTTAAGGAGCCATTTCCGTCAAAGAATGGACAATAAGTGGGTTAAAACCGCCTATAAATAAAAGTTTTCATTTTATTTTCTTATTTTTGTGTATTCTATCATAAACTACAGACAGTTAAGTATACGAGCTTAGTTATGCATTGAAATAAAAATATACAGTAATAGATATTTAAACTATCATGGTCACTCACATCAATATCAAAATAAACGGAATATTTACCATGTTTCATTGTTTTGAGTTTCCGATATTTTGGTTTATTTTCTATTCGGTAACTCAAAACAATGAAACATGGTAAATATCCCGTTTATTTTGATACTGATATACAGTAATAGAATTACTTTTTTAAAACGTATTATTTTAAAACTCATGAAAGTGGTATATGGTCGCATTAACAATATTTACGGATTTAAAATAAAACTACAATTAGATGTTTAGACTCACTATTCGGAATACCAGTATTTGGTTTTTTTTATAATTTTTTATTTCTAATCGAATTGATATCGTGCATTTTAAAAACGAGGCCTTACTGAATCGGTAACGCCAAGAACTCGGTAGTATGTGCAAATTGATTGCAGATTACAGCTGCTAAACTATGTCAAGACCTGGTCGACTAACTTTATGAAGAAAATAAACCTACGTCACTATTGCACAAGGATTGTTGTGCTTGAAAACCGTGGGAAGGGGTGTAGTCGACAATTCGTGGGAACCACTTCAGGTGTCAAGACCCAGGAGTTTGTATTGCATACTGTAGTGATGCGTTATTGAGATTCTTTAATGGACGGTCGATGAATATTGGTAGTATGTTTTAACTTTTACTTCCATGATATGTAATTTTTATTAATTGGTATTTGTTAATTCCCTTAAACATTCTTATATACTAGCTGTTTACGCGTCTGACCCGGTTCTCGAAACACATAGAGCCCTATTTAAGCTAAGTATAATAGGATATATTACACAACGCCATCTAGACTCAAACTAAGTAAAGCTTGGCACAAATGGGTTCTATATGCAAATATATAACATAAAAGCACGCAGACATATTTGCACTAAGCGACAATCGAACCCACGACCAATTAACAGTCATACGCTCTACCGCTACAGCACAGAGGTCGTCGATGGTGTTAGCTATTGGTAGTTTATAGTTTATGTCCCTAACAATACAAAACGAAACACGCATCCACATATCTCTAGAAATATAAACTTTCGCTAGAACACGGAAACTCGAACGCAGAAAAGTGAATGCGGAAAATATTATCTTGTAGAGCTTCGTTCCGACTCGTTTGATACGTCTACACTTACGCACCATTGCAATTTAAAGATGTATGAACTATCCACCCATACATGTTTAAACCCATCGGGGTTTACCGGATAAATGTACCACTATATTAGCACTTACTGTTAAACGAATAGTTAAAAGTTATCGCTTTGTAAATTAACAGACAGAGTTTACGACGATTAAAATAACAGTAATTCTGTTTTATTATATTATTAAGTATGAATTATTATTATGCAAACGAAACAAACGCGGTAGCCTAGTGGTATGGGTAATGGACTGCTGAGACAAGGTCTCGGGTTCGATCCCAGATTTTACCATGACACACACCAATAACTTCTCGATGCTTTTTGATGTTATGTGTGTATTTAGCGCACGTTTATAAGTGTCCGGTTAATGGCAATAAGGTCGCCACCTATTACATTGGGACCTAAACATAAACTGGCGAAATGCGGGTCCTAGCACCTCTGCTTTCGGGGATATAGGCGTGAGTTTATCTTAAGTTATGTTATTATTAGACCAGGTGGAAGGAAGACCTCATCAAGGTCGCCGGGAAGGGCTGGATGCGGGCTGCTGTAGATCGGTCATTCTGGAAGCCTATGGGAGAGGCCTATGTTCAGCAGTGGACTATGTGTGACTGATATGATGGTGATGATGATTATTATTAGTATGTGTATATATTGGGAATGGAATTCAACAAACTTCTAATTATCGAATCGATTTGACTTTGACTTTGTAGTCAAATCAAATTAAAAAATCATTTATTCTGTACAGACCAATAAACGGCAGTTATAAAATGTCAAAAATATATCAAAAATTACGGACTCATAGGGGCGATATCTTAGAGTATACATAGAACTTTATGTATACTCTAAGGGTGGTATGAGATTTCAAAATATACTACGGGCGAAGCCGGGTCGGGACAGCTAGTAATAATATATCCTAACAAAACTTCTAACAGTGACTTAACAGTAGATTCCACCGAACAAAACAACCCTTAGCTAACTAATATATTTCAATATTGACGGAAGCTAGAATATTAACATCATTGACAAAGTCTTGTAACAAAATTCCGGACCGCTAAGAATCAAATCAAGCTGTCTCTAGCGTCCATGTTAGGAATCACGTGTCGAGTTAGTGGTCACCGTCTAAAGCTCAATTGGAACTAACTTGGGACACGGAAGGGATATTTCGCCTGTGTTACATTTGTAATCATATTTGGACTATTCATAAGATACTGTACTGCCTTAGGAGCTAAGGCTCTTGGGATTAAATTAGAGACAACTTAACTTAACTTTGAAGTGCTGTATTTGAAATCAATGTTTTACAAGTTTTTGCTCTCTTATGAGAGTTATGACAATTCCATAATTAGCATTACACACAATACATACATAAAATCGGCGGTGAGTAGGGTAGCCAGAGCTCACTGGAGAGTTTTTGTGCTGTCAGGGGGATGATCAAAGGCTTGTCCTGCTTTGTCCTCTACACTGACGGCACAAAATCTCTGTTCTTACAGGGTCGGCAGCACGGATGTGACTCCACTGGTATTACACACGTTCATAGGTCATGGTAACCACTTTCCATCAGGTGGGCCGTGTGCTTGTCTGCCACCTAAGTTGTATAAAAAAAAAATCACGCCTTTATCCCCAGAGCGATAGGCAGAGGTGAATTAACACCCATATTTCACCAATAATTGAATTCGGCCCCACACACGCAATAGACTCACGTTAAACATTTTGAGAAATTTAAATTTGTTTTGAAATTGTAAAATATTTCGTACGATGTTGTCTCTGTACTGGGTTGCCACTGTTCTAATGGGTTCGTATTCCTCACCAACATTTCTGTATTTCACCAATAATTGAATTCGGTCCCACGTAATAGGGGGTGAGACTATTGCCATTTTCCGGGCACTGTTGTTGACTCAAGCCATGCGTCTGAGGCTGAGTCTGGGCTGTATATATCTGTCTGATGTTAAACAGCCCTATCTCTTAGTCGCATTGTACGACACCGCATGGGAAAAGATGAGGTGGTCCAAATTCTACTCTGCCTCTACTCTATCTCATGATTCTCTATCTAATGATGCATGCCTGTATATGGTCACGCCTTATACTCCTCATCCATACTTATTTCTGGATCCTTGTGATATCCGGGTGAACCTAGTGCCATCATTCGGGTTCTTTTAGGTTAGAAGTCAAAACATGACGTACACTAAAAAGAAAAGGTAAAAAGCGGACACCATGCGGATTTTCTAATGGATTTGTGACAGTTTAGCCTATTGCTGACACTCCCAAAACATTCATAAAACACAAGTAGAATAACAAACAAAGTGAACTAAAATACCCACATTTTTTTTTTTAAACTACTTATATCAATTAATATTATTAGGTATTATTACGAATATATTATACAAGACGTTATGCGTAGCGCCCTGTCTTGCCCTGATTGGTTAATAAAATGATGACGTTCATCATCGTCGATGGCGACAGTAAAATACTGACGCCATTTTTTATTTTTAATGCAACTTAGATGGAAGACAAGCACCCGCCTCCCTTTTGGAAAGTGGCTACAGTGCCACTATGAACGTGGAACCAGAGGAGTCACACCCGTACCTTATGCAGCCATATTAATACTTTTAAGGGTTACCAAACGTTACGGGGATGCCCGTAACGTTTGGTAGAAGTCATCTTATCACAATAAAGAAGTTACGACGTAGTTATAACCCCGGTTTCACTCATATACGACGATACCTTATAGATGTAACTGGATTCAATCATGGTAGTTCATCTATCAGTTTATAGGTCCGCCATTAAATTCTCTATGTCGAATGGTATACTATGCTATAAACATTACTTCAACTTCAACAACAGCACACGCTCAGGCTGTGGAATAAACTCCTCACTTTGGTTTTACCAAGCTACTTCAAGAGGGACGTTAGGAACTGACTCTTCTGGTATTGCACACGTCCAGTATCCAGAGGCCAGAGCAAGAGTGTGACTCCCCTGGTCTCTGGTATTGCACACGACCGTCAGGTGGGGTATGAGTCTATGAACTTGTCTGCCACCAAATTGGTATAAAAAATAAACTTCAAAATGTTTCCAATGTACTCAATTCTCTCTATATTTTTTATTACATGTCAATATGTATTCACGTCACTAGGTGGTAGATAAGAAGTAATAAATATGTAGAAAAATAAGTCTACAAAATGAAGGTCAACAGTGAAAAATGATGAAATGTTGATCAACAGACTGACAGTCTCGATATAATATGCATTTATATCGACCCTATACGTAATGCATACTGTCTACTGGCAAGTATTTTCCATAATTTCTTGCAGAGAACTATTTCCACTGACTGCAATAACTCCATATCCAAGTCTTTGGTAACGTGCATATGGAGTAATTGCAGACAGTGGAAACAGTCCTCTGCAAGAAATTGCTGAAAATACTTGCCAGTGGACACTGCATTTGCTAGGATAAATTATGCGGGAAAAGAAGTCTCCCCTGACTCGCTTGGGAGATTTTCAGTGGTATCGGCGACGACTCCCCTAACTAGTCCCCAAAATTTGTACCCTGTGCCCACTCGTCTTCTTACAAATTAGAGGTTTGTTAAAACAGCTTTAAGGTGTGTACTCTGTTTAAATTATAACAAAAAAATACCACTGCATTGCGTGTCGTAATTATTCAATGAGAGTGGCGACTCTAGCTTCTATACTAACAAGGTTTAAAGGCACTCCTTCTTTTATTTTATACTAGCTCTTGCCAGTGGCTTCGCCCGCGTAGAATTCTGGGCCCGCTCCTACAAACCATGGGAACCTATTCCCGGAATAAAAGGTTGCCTATGTGTTATTTCAGACTATAATTTATCCTCTGTACCAAATTTCAGCCAGTACGGTTTGAGCGTGATTGAGTAGGTAGGTAACATACAAACATCTCTACAAACTTTCATATTTATAAAATTGCTAGGATTCCATGGTTGTAACTGTCATGCAAAGCCTGACATACAGCTATCAACAGTAATTACATTGTAAATTAAGCTATCAACATAATCATAATTGGATGCTTGACCTTTCACATTAAACCTACCTTACGAAGAATACATTGACATTGAAATTCGACGGCTCCGTGCTTGTAACATGGGGTTGTGTGTGGTTGAAGAGGTTCGCATGTGAGACGGCCGCGACCGCGGCTAGTCTGGGCGCTCCGCCCATCGCCCAGCCGAGCGGGCTGCGCTGGGCAGCTACAGCTCCGGCGCCCGCCACCAACCACAAGCGGAGCCAGTGAGCCACAACCACGCCACGCGGCGCCGCCGGTGCGACTGCCGCGTCAAATACACGCTCTTCCTTTTTCAAATTTTTAGAGAAACTTCTTCTTTTTTAAATAGTCACTTCTATTTTTATTTTCCTAGCCAGTGTTTTGAATTTACAAGGACTTTTCAAGTCGGCATCCTTTTCAAGAATTTATGGATTTTTCAATTCTGAAACAATATTTTTCATAAGGTTTAATATTAGTCAACTGTGACGTATGAAATTTACAATATCTACAATAATCTAAATAGTATCTACCAGAATACTTTTAAGTCCTCCAAAACCATTAAACAAATTGAAACTATCTAGCATCCTATGGTTCCTGTTTAGGAAAGTTATTGGAGAAAGTTTTCGAATGCTGGAATTATTTTATTATATTCCACTAAAGATTGTGCTACTTATCTGGGCTGTCAGTGCCTCTGCGTTAAAAAGAACTACGAAACTCAAGTGAACCAGTATTCGTAACGAACGATCTGAATACTTAATGCAGTTAACTGCGCTAACTTAACGGCTCTATATTGCATTGCATAAAGTCTTGCTCAAGTCTGTCATCAAACACTTCAAGTTGAACATTAGCTCTAAAACCTTTCGTGGGTACAATGATAAACAAAACATGAAATATTAAACTTATCATCTGTAGAACACAAATGATTTAGATTTTATTTGTTCATTATTATTTCAATGCAAATCTCGTTTGGAAATATGTTAGTAGGTATTCAGCAACTTTGGAGGGCCAGTTTTCCTTTTTAAACTAATCTAAGTGTAATCTAGTTGCAGTATGAGAAATAATAAAAACAGTGCAACGACAACCGCGCATTCTGGTCTAAAAAACAACTAAAAAGTTTACCTCAAGTGTACGAAAAGGAATATTATAATTTCTGAACGAATGAAAAGCTGAAACTTATTCGTCGTGACATAAAACAATTTTCAGTTCGAGTAAAAGTTAAGCTAACAACCAATAAACGAAAATTCTGAATATGTAAACTTGTTAACGATCAAAATATTCTAAATGATTAATTTATGTACCTACCTCTGTCAAATTTTAAATTAAAAAAAATATACGTTTTATTTAATTTAACTTGAATTCTATGTCAAGTTGTAATCAAAATTTCACGAACTTACAGTCCCAGTTGTAATTTACAAAAAAAATCAATATTCAAATTTACTATTAAATCACTTAAAATACACCACTGAATTCACCAAATTAGAAAAATGACATCTAATTAAGTTTTGTTTACCTTTAAACTTACCTAGAAAAGTGCCATAAAAACTTAAATGAAGTTCACTGTCAAATTCAACAATATAAGATCAATTCCACTGTAGTTCATAATTGCATTAAAAACACGGTTCACATCGATCGCGAGATAAGTTTCGTCCTGGAGAGCGGACGCGACGCGCACCCCCGACACTATAACGTCGAATGAAGGGAGGTTCTGCTGCCCGCCCTAATCCAACGCCAACATTGGCAATGCTATCACCAATATTCTGTCCAACCAGTTTCACGCTGTTGATGTACAGTTGTGCTTTAACTTTAATTGAGTGAGGACATGTTACTTATTTGGTTCTATTCTCGTATATGTATAAATTGAAAATGTATTAGGAAAATTGAAATTTATGTACCTACATGGTACAGTGTACAATAACGACAGCAAAAGTTTAAAGGTTAACTTCATGTTATTTTGATTTGCCATGTGGTATCTACGTAGCTGATTTTTAATAACTTGAATCTCGTGTACAAAATTTTAAGGAATCATTAATTCCATACATATAAGTTGTGCCTGAAACAATCAACCTTGTAAATGGAACCAACATTGGAGCCAATAATAATGACATTAGCAACCCAATATTGGATCGTTCCCGTCACTCCCTCGACCGTGTTCGTCCCGTCACACCGCCAACAGGTTCGTACTTTTCTTTTATCGTCATAGACACGCTAGTTTACACCTTGCGTCATGCATATTTTTAAATTTAGAATGTCAACCGCTGAAATTTTGTTATTTTTTACATCCTACAGGAAGTTTTGTTCGTAGTGGAATTGATATTTTATTTTTAACTCTTTTGTATTTTGTTTCTGACTTCCCGTTATGTCAGATGTTCAGGTATAGCTATTTTGTCGCGAATATGTCATGAAAACCTTTTTATCCGTCGATGTAAATGTTAAGTACTAAAGTTACCATTTTTGATAGCTTTAGCAAAGTAAATAGTGATAAAATACGTTAAAAAATATGTAATAGTTATATGTAATATCACAGTATTTTTGTACATGGTATAGGTTTTGGACTAATGGTGGCTAATTGAATGATACGGAAAGTGTTCAGCAATTTATGTTATCACAATATCCACTGTGATATCAGGATGGATGTTAGACAAACATATGTTGTAACATTTTGTATAGCTTTACTTGAATGTTAAATTAAAGTATCTATTCGATTAAGATAGAAAAAATTAAATCGGTTCAGGCGGGATGGTTGTGGGCTAAGGTTCGGTAGCTCAGAGCGGAAGGGAAAGATCGTGGGTTCGAATCCCGCCTGAACCGGTTCAATTTTTCTATCTTAAACGATTTGAATAGTTCATACCGTTGAAATGTTTTAAAATTTCATTCAACAGTTTGAGCGGAGTCGTCAAAAATCAATGTTTAAAAATGATTGCAACATCATTATTACTTCTAATAATTCGTACGAATATCGGTAGGTGGCTCTCAACTCTTGGAGCCCTACAAAGTTAACTGGACTAACTGCAATTCTTCGATATCGTCTTTGGATTGTGGAGGTCAGATGGCAGTCGCTTCACGGAACATATCGAAATTCAGCCAAATCTGCAGTTAGACTGGTAAAGCGGTCTCCATACTCCGAGTTGAAATCTTCGGATGGACTGGGATTAACGCTAAGATGAAGATGGAGATAGATTCCTATCCCTTTTTTTATTATTATTATTATATTTCTCACGCCTATATCCCCGAAGGGATAGGCACTGGTGCTAGCACCCACATTTCCCCAGTTTATGTTTAGGTCCCAATGTAATAGGTGGCGAGCCTATTGCCATTAACCGGCACTTATAAAGTAGCGATAAGTACACACATAACTTCGAAAAGCATCGAAAAGTCATTGGTGTGTGTCATGGTAAATCCTGGGATTGAACCCGAGACCTCGTCTCAGCAGTCCATTACCCATATAACTAGGCTACCCTTTTTTTTAACGTGCAGAAATCCCTTCGGATATCACTCTGCCCTGTCCGGTGGGGATGGTTATGCCGGACTCGGACCGACTAAAACCGCACGGCCACCTCAGGCCATCAGTTGCCGGGGGTGAGGTAGCCTTTGGCATATCCCTCGCGCACCCCGACTGACCCGGGGCCATAGAAGGCCCTCTCAGGAGAGATTCTTATCCCTGTACTAAATTTTAGTCAGATTTGTTCAGAGGTTTCAACATGATTCGGTAACAAACATCGAAATATCATCACAATCATTCACTTTTAGAACTTAAGTAGGTTAGAGCCAAAAAGTTAAATACGACAAAAGTAGTGTTATCTGTATTGCTGGCCATTGTGGTCCGCGCTCGTCAACATAAAACACAAACTAATTCGCTTATATAAGCAATAACACACCATCCTGTAGTCAATGGTACCCTCTAACTCATTACTGCTGGTCAGACTATGTTAATTGTAACTTGAACCTTGGCTAGGGTTGTCAGACATCCGCGTCAATACTTTAACCATATTTTTTTTATACGACTTAGGTGGCAGACAGGCACACGGCCCACCTGTTGGGCATTGGTCACCGTGGCTTATGGACGTGTGCAACACCAAGGGAGTCACACTCGCGCTGCGAACCCTGTAAGCACAAGAGTTTCTGTGCCGTCAGTGTAAAAGACAAAGCAGGACATGCTTTTGGTCTTCTCAATGACAGCACAAAAACTCTCCAGTGAGCTCTGGCTACGCTACTCACCGCCGGGAACACAACACAAGGTTATTATAGCCGCGGTATTCTGTAGGGCGGAGGTACTTCCCCAGTCGGACTGCTCAATTGGACGGAAATATCGTCGTGTCCTACCTCCTCCCAATCCTATCTCCGTATAGATACAATATGTTTATCAAAATGTCAAAATTATTCTTTAAACTGTTATACGATGTATGCATATATCAACTTGTACCAAGGGAGTAGATTTTTTTGACCCCGTTTTATAGTGACCATTACTGTGTCTATAGAGTGTGTGTGCGTGTGTCGCGTGGTTCTCACTTCCCATGCGGTATTGTACAAGGCGACTAAGGTAGGGTGTTTAACATCAGACAGAGATATACAGCCCAGGTTCAGCCTCAGATACATAGCTCGATTCAACAATAGTACCCGGAAAACGGCAATAGGCTCATACCCTATTACGTGGGACCGAATACAATAGTGGTGAAATGTGTTTTAATTCACCTCTGCCTGAACCTCCGGAGATAAAGGCGTGATTATATGTATGTATAGTCTAAGTCTGAATACTTTGGATAGTGAGTCTGACTAATTGCGACGAATGGTTAATGTCTTGATCACACGCACCGAGTGGACTGGCAAGACAGTGCTTTCAGCCGAATGCGATGTACATGCAAAGTACTCGGCGCTATGTTCACACGTACCAAGTATAGCCCGAGTACACTGTCTCGCATCTCCACTCGTTGCGTGTGATCAAGGTTTAACTTTAAACAAGATCTTCGAGCCCTTTTTTTCAGGCATTAAAATATTTTACCTCATAAGCAAGCCGTTGCACGTACTGACTAACTGACCATGCTCTGGTGGATGGTGTATGGTAAAGGATTTCACATCAATTGTACTTATAGAAAAGCTTAAGATGTAAAAACAACAACTGCCTACGCTGTCGTCAGGTTATTAAAATCCTCAAATTTACTCATGATTTAATTCGCTACTAAATTTAATATTTATAATAACCTTTGTAATTACAATTTTCTAATAACTTACATACATACATACATACATATATACATACATACATACATACATACATACAAACAATCATGCCTTCATCCCCGGAGGGTCAGGCAGACGTGATTTAACATCTGCATTTCTCCATCATTGTATTCGGTCCCACGTAATAGGGGTTGAGCCCATTGCCGCCTTCCGGGCACTCGAGCCATGCATCCGAGGCTGAGTCCGGGCTGTATGTATCTGTCTGATTTTAAACAGCCCTATCCCTTAGCCCGCCTCGTACGACACCGCATGGGAAGAGATGGGGTAGTTGAGGCAGTAAAATATTTAGCTCTTATACTATCCTCATCTGCAAGCCGTGCACGTACTAACTAACTATGCTCTGGTGAATGGTGCATGCCAAAGGATTTCACATCCTGGACAGATAAATTTAATCAGAGTCAAGAATCACTTGATAATATACCCTTTTTCACCAAATCGTTCCGAAGGTACGTCGAAAAAATATAGCAACCCTAACTTCGGCGCACTCATTAAACACAAAAGATAACTACGACATACATTCCACATTTCGGTTATAATGATGTATCTCAAAATATACTGAATTGTGAATAAAGGCGCATATTCTTATCTCTTTTAATGCAGGATGGACATAATGACCATACTGTCCTAGGACGAATGGACCAGCTCTACCGGGGAAATACCTTCCTCAATTATAGACATTCAGAAGCATTATAACTTGGGATCGCTCTTGCAAACTCGTGTTGCCAAGATAAACCAAATATAGAATGGAAGAGAAAGATTAGGAAGGAGTCCAGAACCCTAGCTCTAAAGTGCTAACTTTGTATGCAATTTATTGAAGAAAAAAAGCCGGTCAAATGCGAGTCGGACTCGCGCACCGAGGGTTCCGTAACTTAAGCTACATAAACCCACAACCTACAACAACAACACACACATACACACTACAATACATAACTATTTTAAATGCGTTGACATAAAAGTTTGATTTTTGCGCGTTATAAACCTGCGTATGTAATATGAATATCTAGTTGATACCATAGAGTAAAGTAATACACTGGAAATAGAGGGCCCTCTCGTTAGTTTTAAATGTCAGCTAACTTCATATTGAATCTAGCGCCATCTCTTAGACATATTCCGAGAACTACTGTCATATATATATATATATATATATATATATATATATATATATATATATATATATATATATATATATATATATATATATATATATATACATACCTACAGGTAGGTATAACACAGCTATACCTATATATATACCTATATTATGCGTTTATACATACTGCATTGGACATATAAACCAAAACCGTTAAGGCCTATTCTTCTAGAGTGCTTTATCCATTTTCAAATGCCTTATTAATTTTAATGTTAACTCACACTATGATTAATAAGAATCTAAAAGGCTATATTATGTAGCCCTGGAAACTAGTGTAAATCAACAATAATAACAATCCATTAGAAACTGTTAATCAGCACTCTAAAAGAAAAGGCCTAAACGATTTTGGTTTACATATGCAATGCGTGCAATTGTATGTATGCACAATACAGTTAATTGCAATAATAAAACACTATGATTATTTCATTTTTTATTTTTATTATGTTTATGTTTATTATAGTTCATTACAGCATACGTTTTTATTTCATCATCCCCATCATAACCATCACAACACGTACTAACGGCTATAGTTTCTATTTTATAATATTAGTAGCGTCTATATCGCACACAAACTTAACTAATAGCTTCTATATCGCAAACCACAAAAGATTAATCGGCGCTTACGTCGATTTATCCAGCGATGAACCAAACGTCTTTAAAGCACATAAACTTAACTAATACAGTTGGTGGCACAATTCTCGCCACGTGAGCTAGTGGACTGTATTTTACGGGGGTGAAGCTAAATGTTTCATATGACACTTTACACAACAAACAAGATAGATGATCGGGTTGCCGCGGAGGTGGTTTAGGCAGTGAATGCAACCCAAGAAATTAGGAGAGGATGCACTAACCTTTATGACGCCACGTGCTGTCGGAGCCGGTGCACCGGTCTTCTCTTCCTGGCTCAGGAGTTGCTGCCCACATCACTAAATCACTTGAGGGACACGAGAGGCACAATCCGATCAGTAAAGATCTATGAAAGCGGTTAAAATCCAACAAACATTATTAATTTCTGAGAGTCGCGCGCGCCGCCGCCATTGCTGATTCTAGTTCAAAACGGAAGTCAAGATGCGGCTATTTTGACAATTGAGCGGGGCGAATAAAGATAGATTCCTATCCCTTTTTTTATTATTATTATTATATTTCTCACGCCTATATCCCCGAAGGGATAGGCACTGGTGCTAGCACCCACATTTCCCCAGTTTATGTTTAGGTCCCAATGTAATAGGTGGCGAGCCTATTGCCATTAACCGGCACTTATAAAGTAGCGATAAGTACACACATAACTTCGAAAAGCATCGAAAAGTCATTGGTGTGTGTCATGGTAAATCCTGGGATTGAACCCGAGACCTCGTCTCAGCAGTCCATTACCCATATAACTAGGTTACCCTTTTTTTTAACGTGCAGAAATCCCTTCGGATATCACTCTGCCCTGTCCGGTGGGGATGGTTATGCCGGACTCGGACCGACTAAAACCGCACGGCCACCTCAGGCCATCAGTTGCCGGGGGTGAGGTAGCCTTTGGCATATCCCTCGCGCACCCCGACTGACCCGGGGCCATAGAAGGCCCTCTCAGGAGAGATTCTTATCCCTGTACTAAATTTTAGTCAGATTTGTTCAGAGGTTTCAACATGATTCGGTAACAAACATCGAAATATCATCACAATCATTCACTTTTAGAACTTAAGTAGGTTAGAGCCAAAAAGTTAAATACGACAAAAGTAGTGTTATCTGTATTGCTGGCCATTGTGGTCCGCGCTCGTCAACATAAAACACAAACTAATTCGCTTATCTATGCAATAACACACCATCCTGTAGTCAATGGTACCCTCTAACTCATTACTGCTGGTCAGACTATGTTAATTGTAACTTGAACCTTGGCTAGGGTTGTCAGACATCCGCGTCAATACTTTAACCATATTTTTTTTTTATACGACTTAGGTGGCAGACTGGCACACGGCCTAGCTGATGGAAAGTAGTTACCGTGGCCTATGGACGTGTACAACACCAAGGGAGGTGACTCCCTTGGTGTTGGTGGTGAACTCGCGCTGCCATCTTTGTAAGCACAAGAGTTTCCGTGCCGTCAGTGTAAAAGACAAAGTAAGACAAGCTTTTGGTCTTCCCACTGACAGTACAAAAACTCTCCAGTGAGCTCTGGCTACCCTACTCACCGCCGGGAACACAACACGAGGTTATTATAGCCGCGGTATTCTGTAGGGCGGAGGTACTTTTTTTTTTTTTTTTTATACCACTTAGTTGGCAGACAAGCACACGTCCACCTGATGGGAAGCGGTTACCGTGGCCTATGGACGTATGCAACACCAGGGGTGTCACACTCGCGCTGCCGACCATGAAGAAACCTTCTGATGCCCCTCTTGAAGAACCCCATATTGTAGGCGCTTGGGATCCCCAGTCGGCCTGCTCAATTGGACGGAAATATCGTCGTGTCCTACCTCCTCCCAATCCTACCTCCGTATAGATACAATATGTTTATCAAAATGTCAAAATTATTCTTTAAACTGTTATACGATGTATGCATATATCAACTTGTACCAAGGGAGTAGATTTTTTTGACCCCGTTTTATAGTGACCATTACTGTGCCTATAGAGTGTGTGTGCGTGTGTCGAGTGGTTCTCACTTCCCATGCGGTGTCGTACAAGGCGACTAAGGGAGGGCTGTTTAACATCAGACAGAGATATACAGCCCAGGTTCAGCCTCAGATACATAGCTCGATTCAACAATAGTACCCGGAAAACGGCAATAGGGTCATACCCTATTACGTGGGACCGAATACAATAGTGGTGAAATGTGTTTTAATTCACCTCTGCTTGAACCTCCGGAGATAAAGGCGTGATTATATGTATGTACAGTTTAAGTCTGAATACTTTGGATAGTGAGTCTGACTAATTGAGACGAATGGTTAATGTCTTGATCACACGCACCGAGTGGACTGGCAAGACAGTGCTTTCAGCTGAATGCGATCTACATGCAAAGTACTCGGCGCTATGTTCACACGTACCAAGTATAGCCCGAGTACACTGTCTCGCAACTCCACTCGTTGCGTGTGATCAAGGTTTAACTTTAAACAAGATCTTCAAGGCCTTTTTTTCAGGCTGTAAAATATTTTACCTCATAAACCACTGCAAGCCATTGCACGTACTGACTAACTGACCATGCTCTGGTGGATGGTGTATGGTAAAGGATTTCACATCAATTGTACTTATAGAAAAGCTTAAGATGTAAAAACAACAACTGCCTACGCTGTCGTCAGGGTATTAAAATCCTCAAATTTACTCATGATTTAATTCGCTACTAAATTTAATATTTATAATAACCTTTGAAATTACAAAAACATACATACATACATACAAACAATCATGCCTTCATCCCCGGAGGGTCAGGCAGACGTGACTTAACATCCGCATTTCTCCATCATTGTATTCGGTCCCACGTAATAGGGGTTGAGCCCATTGCCGCCTTCCGGGCACCATTGTTGATTCGAGCCATGCATCCGAGGCTGAGTCCGGCTGTATGTATCTGTCTGATTTTAAACAGCCCTATCCCTTAGCCCGCCTTGTACGACACCGCATGGGAAGAGATGGGTAGTTCAGGCAGTAAAATATTTAGCTCTTGTACCACACTCACCTGCAAGCCGTTGCACGTACTAACTAACTATGCTCTGGTGAACAGTGCATGCCAAAGGATTTCACATCCTGGACAGATAAATTTAATCAGAATCAATAATCATTTGTTAATATACCCTTTTTATACCAAATTGTTCCAAAGGTACGTCGAAAAAATATAGCAACCCTAACTTCGGCGCACTCATTAAACACAAAAGATAACTACGACATACATTCCACATTTCGGTTATAATGATGTATCTCAAAATATACTGAATTGTGAATAAAGGCGCATATTCTTATCTCTTTTAATGCAGGATGGACATAATAACCATAATGTCCTAGGACGAATGGACCAGCTCTACCGGGTAATTACCTTCCTCAATTATAGACATTCAGAAGCATTAAAACTTGGGGTCGCTCTTGTAAAACTCAAGGCAAACCAAATATAGAATGGAAGAGAAAGATTAGGAGATTAGCCCTCGGATGGAGAAAAAAGCCGGTCAAGTGCGAGTCGGACTCGCGCACTGAGGGTTCCGCAACTTAAGCTACATAAACCGTAATATTTTTGAATACGTTGACTTAGAAGTTTGATTTTTGGACGTAGACCTGCGTTTGTGGAATGAATATCTACTTAATAACTCCGCTCATTCCTGAGAAAAAGTTCTTAATAGACAGACAGACAGATAAACGTACAACGAAGTGATCCTATAAGTGTTCCATTTTTTTCCTAAAATCCTAAAAGCAGCTTTTATGTGATAAGTGCAAGTTTATAGTAATCTTGTGTGTATGGTAACTATTTGAAAACATGAATTCGCTTCGTTGTACAAATAGTTTGCAATAATTAATTAACAATTAGTACGTTCCAAATATAGAATGAGTACCTCGTGGCTGTAGAGATCCGGAAAATATCGAAGTTCAGCCGCTTTGCAGGAGGAAAAGAAAACGGAATGAAGTTACAAATAAAAATATATTTCCTTTCCAAATTATTTCTTAAGCGATATTTTCCTGGTAAATCCATTGAAGTGGTCCCGTAACGAGACTACAGACAGCGATTTTTATTCCCTTCTATTCCCAAAGGTTCCGTTGCACTACGTCTGTGCTCACGACCTGGATTTGTTTGTTTTCTTTTTGCACCTGATTCCGAATATTTAATCATTAAATGCCCTGTACACCATTGTACTTATATGGTAACAGATAATGCTAAGTTTATATTAGATGGCTAGGCAAGTAACTAAACGACATCGACCTCAGCTACTTGCCTAGCCGTTTTGATAATCCGAGTTGGACAGCTTAGGTTGGTTATTTTTATAACCATGCAGAAATAGTCATTTCCAGCTGTTTGATTAAATGGCTTGGCAAGTAACTAAATGTCAGTCAGTAACACTTGCCCAGCCGTTTGGTAAAATGACCGAATATTATTCAGACCGTTAATTGAACGGCGCCGTTTTTTTTTATACCAATTAGTTGGCAGAAAAGCACACGGCCCACCCGATGGGAAGCTGTTACCGTAGCCTATGGACGTATGCAACACCAGGGGTGTCACACTCGCGCTGCCGACCATGAAGAAACCTTTTTTAACAGCCTAGGCGGTTGATTGAACGGTTGATTAAGCTAGTTGGTAAACACCTCCGGGGTGGCATGCATGGGGAATTCTGCACGAAAAAAGCCTCATCAAAGTCAAAATTGCTGAATGCAAAGGATTTGGTGATTTCATTCCGCTCAGGATTGAAAGGTCAGATAGCAGTCGCTCCCATAAAAGTCGCGATAATCCGCATCAGTATCTTTGCATCGTTAAAGGTGTTAAATTCTGTAGAGATGTTTTGTCAATCTGTGTCTTCCTAACGGGGAAAAAGACTTAATTTTGCAGTACACTTCTTTTACTCAAAAAAAGGGTTATTGGATACAAATGATACAATTAAGTTCTATCGTCTCTATTTTTAAGTGTGTTACACCAGAGGAGTTACTCGTGCTACCGACCCTGAAGAAAACTTCTAATGCTATTCTTGAAGATCCCCATATTGTAATCACTTGGGAAAACCACAGCAGGGAGTCAGTATCTGCATCATCGCTCGTCGTATTGGAATCGCCAATCCAAAGTACAATCCTTACTACTATTATAAATCCGGAAGTCTGACAGTTCTCTTTCACTTCCTGACAGCTAAACCGAATTTACTAAAGCTTGACATAGTCTTTTCTAAGTAAGAGCTAAAGTATATATCCCCGATAAAGAGTTTTCATCCGAATGGAACCGAAGGCAGCTTGTTAATGACGGCCGGGTACGAGAGAGAGATGAGAGCTCACTGGAGAGATTTTGTGCTGTCAGTGGGAAGACCAAAAGCTTGTCCTGCTTTGTCTTTTACACTGACAACACAGAAACTCTTGTTTACAGGTTTGGCAGCGCGAGTGTGACTTCCTTGGCGTAGCACACGTCCATAGGCCACCGTAACTGCTTTCCATCGGGTGGGCCGTGTGCTTGTTTACCAACCAAGTGGTATAAAAAAAATTAAAATGTTTCCGGCAATCTCACCTCCGGCCACGTACGACCCACAGACAGCGTGCGTTTTAGTCGGTGCAAGTCCGACATAACCTTCCCGTCGGTTTCGACTGGGATGGATATCCGTGGGGATTTTACGCGTGTAAAAAACAAAGGCAGCTGTTAGTGACAAATAAATATAAAGGGTGATGTTTTCATATGAACATGATTCCCCTTGGAATCCCTTTTGAAACCGTAATCAAAACTAACACAGTAATTGATTGTGGGTTACGGTTGAACTGCTCCTAATCGCTATCGGTTTACCTTGAATAAAGTTATTCAGTTGCCTCAACAAATACAAAAAGCCCCGGTTTTTAGTATATGAATGTTTACCTACCATGTATTTTTTACCAGAAATTTCAGACAAATGGTAGCTTGACACGTGTTCAATATTTATCTATACGAAAGAAGAATACGTAGACATTATTAGGGTCCCACGCAAAAAAATAAAATCCCGATTCTACAGTTTATACATACCTAATTGCACTCCGAGTGTGTAGGACCCAGTAGGCCCCCAATAAGTTCCGCTGGGCCAAAACCACGCACCCTCACTTGCTGATATATGGACCAGCTTCGGATCAGGCTTTCCTCTCGCATAGCTTTTTTTTAGTTACCCACCGGAGCCGCTGGGAGAGGCTATGTCGGACTTGAACCGACTAAAACGCACGCCGATTGTGTAGACTACAGGTATGTGAGATTATCTGAGACATTATCCCTCTCGCGTAGCTTGCATGTGTAGTATCGGATATCCCGTTTGGGCATGTCAACGCTACACTAAGTTTTATTTTTCACTTAGGTGGCAGACAAGCATAGGTCTACCTGATGGGTAGTGGGCGGTGTGCTTGTCTGCCACCACTGATGAGGAGTCGGCCTTACGGTCGAATGGTCCCGGGTTCGAATCCTGGCGATTACACTACCGATGTGAACCCACTCTTAACACAAGCAATTTAGCTTAGCTGGAGGGGTTAGAGGGAATATTGATCATTTCGGTTCTACTATTCTTTAAAAAAAATGGTGGTACTGCATGACATGTGCATCACCAGGGAACTTACACTCGTGCTACTGACCCTGTAAAAATTGAGCTATGCTTAGTTTAGGTCTAGATGGCGCTACGTAATTATATCCTAGAATATTATAATAATTCTGTGTGCCTCTGAAACCTCCGGACGCCCATTAAATAGATAAATTTTCACGGAGTACGTACTAATTTACTGAAGTCGTACGTGCTTCTTTAAGGACGTGCCTAAAATTCCTTAGTATTTAAAATTATACTTACTAGAAAATATATTGATATAATCTTCTATACGAATATCTTGTCGGTAAGATATTTTTTTTTGCTCGCTGCTTTTTTATTGCGCGCTCGGAATATCCCTGAGTGGTAGATAACAGTTACTTAGAGTACGAATGAACTCGTCGAACTTACGAGCGAGAGGTCCCGTGTTCGAATCCTGACCATTACATTATTGACGTGAACCCTCTTCTACAAGCAATTTAGCTTAGTTGGAGGGGCTAGACGAAATATTAGTAATTGCGGGTGCTAATATTTTTTATAAACTGGTCCCTTAATATTCGTACTGTACACGCTTTCATCTTATTCCTTGACAACAGAAATGGTTCTGAATACCTTCATCCTTCATCGTTATCTTCATAGCGATTAATCGGTTGCGAAAGTTTATACAATGGTGGCTAAGCTACTTGTTATTTTGATTGCTAAAGTTTTTCAGGGAGCGACTGCCGCTTGCCCTCCCAATCTTGTAACTAAAGCCTACGCCAGATCCTCATCTGTCTTTAGTAGGTACACAACTAGGAGGTGAAGTTCCCTGGAGCCCCAACAGTATTGGTAGATTCCCATGCAACTTTTCCTAGCAGGTATATAATAGGTTACATCATTAGGTCAAGAAAGACAATTAGACTGTTCTTACAAGGTCGGCTGGAAGAGTGTGGCTCCTCTGATGTTGCACACTTCCTAAGGCCACAGTAACCACTTTCCATCAAGTGGGCCGTGTGCCTGTCTAGCACCTAAGTGGTACAAACAAAACCATGTGAAATTGTCGTCAAACGCGGATCTATTAATAATTTAAAACTGTCCACAAACACTAAAACAATTTATTCTAGATCTGAACCGTGTTATCGAGTTCATCGATCTCTTAATAGTGTAGTCGATTTAAATAGCAGGTTTCATAAAAGTGTATTTACCTATAGACTTGGTCTATTTCCAACTTTTCTATAATGATACAGTCTCATTAATGTGAATACCTTGGGGCATGTATCTTGTACTTAAATAGTGAGACAAACGAGTCCCTGGCACACACGGATAGTGTTGTAATAATCTGTTTGTGGAATTTGAGCTCGTCCACCGCTGTAGCACCTCGTGGTATCCTCAACACCCAAGAAACATGTACTACGAGTACATTTTGACCATATTGATTGATTGATTGTAGATCCAAGATATACGTCTTCAGCAATATCTACAACGGTTTGTGCTCGGATGAATTGTTTGACATGATGCCCACAGCTACATTCTATCATCGCACCGCTCGCCGTAGGCAAAGAATTCATCCTCATACATTGCGACCTGGGACGGTGCGCGCTGTGCGGTACGAAAGAAACTTCATCCCACGTTTCAATATGAAGTCCTGTGGGGGGTTCAGCAAAAATATAATAATAATATACATTAAACTTTATCCCACGCACACTCAAGCTATGGAATGAACTCCCTGCTACGGTTCTCCCAAGTGCCTACAATATGAGGTTCTTCAAGAGGGGCATTAAAGGGTTTCTACGGGGTCGGCAGCGCCTGTGTAACGCCCCTGGTGTCGCACACATCCATAGGCCACGGTAACCATTTCCCATCAGGTGGTCCGTGTGCATCTCTGCCACTTAAGTCGTAAATAAAAATATAAAGATTCGTCTTGAGGCTCATGTCGTTGAGGGTCCTAAACATGTAGTTATATTGGGCCCAAACTAACCTCCTTTGGGAGCACCTGCTGATTGACAGAGGACGTTTTGGAGCTTTTGTCGCAAAGTTTGGTAGTTAAATAACAGTGTCTTCTATATAAGTCAAAAGAAGTCACGACAGCATTCCCGTCCCAATTAAGTAGTCCGACTGGGGGTACCTCCGCCCCACAGAATACCGCGACCTAATAACATCATATTGTGTTCCCGGCGGTAAGTAGTGTAGCCAGAGCTCACTTAGAGCTACTTTGTCTTCTGCACTGACGGCATAGAAACCACTTTCCATCAGGTAAGCCGTGTACTTGTCTACCACCTGAGTGGTATGAAAATAAACAAATAGTAGAGTTAAAAACTCGTCGTAATACCAAAATAGAACATTCAATATAAGTTCGTATAAAAGTTGACCCACATCCAAACAATAAGTACCTATTCATCACCATTTTTCCTTTTCGCGATCGCATTGTAAGAAAAACTGTAACTTAACTCATCGATATGACGTCATCAGTCACGTCCAGCCTCACCTTTATGTTTGACGTAGCGACTCGCGAACAATGGGCGTAGCTTACGTTCATTGATATTGCGATGGGACTACATAAATATATTATTATTACACTTTCACTCTGAGATAATGTTTTTTTTTTCGTCTATCTATTTCGATCTATATTATATCTCCCTCTCGTTCGCACTGTCTGTCCATCGATCGAACTAAATCGACAGGAATAATGTTATATGTGATGACTACTTAAAAATTAGGTAATTTTCTAAAACTTATAGTTGGTGTGTTGTGCCGAAATGGCGAGAACTCACAACTATAATATATTTTCATCATCATCCTCACAGCTATCCCGGGTCTGCTTACTGTCGGCTTTTCTGGAAACGACTGCCGTCTGATCTACCAAACCTAGAGGAAAGCGTCAGAGCTTTGTCCGTTGTTTAGCAGGTACTTCGACTATCAGATAGGTAGGCTTGGGTCCCAAACGTATTTAGCATATTTTTAGTATAATAATAATAATAATAATAATGTTTATTTCTCACCAAACGTTTACATAACAAATCTCAAATAAAATACAGTAGAACGTAATTAATAAATTAGTACAAGGATCAATCAGAATTATGGCGGGCTGGCACCTGAACTAGGAGAATCCTGTGTGTCAGGCTACCAACCCTCCACCCCTGGCCAGAATCTAATATAATTTATAAATAAGGATGTGTGAAAATACGTGTGGGTGTGGGTGTGTGTGTGTGTGTGTATGTGTAGGTATGTATGTGCGTGTGTGTGTGTGTGTGTGCGTATGTGTGTGTGTGGGTGTGTGTGTGTGTGTGTGTTATGTATACATATGTTCGTGAATGTGTACGTATATGTCTTGTTTGTCTTTGGGTGTGCATTGAGTACCTATGTGTGAGTGTGTGTTGCGTCTGAGTGAGGGTTAGGCGTTTGCGGCTGTATATATACCGTATGTGTAAGTATGCGAATGTGCATCTGGATATGTAAGGATTCAAGTTCTTAGTGGTTTTTGCTTTATACTCGTAGAATTTTTTCTGTGATAAGGTAATCATGGGCCATTAGATATTTTTTAAGTATAGATTTTAACCTAAACTTAGGCATTTTGTAGATTTGGTTCGAATCATTAACGAACCGAACCGATAAATGAAAGGACCCATGTAATACAGTTGACGTCGAGCGAACATTGTGTTAAAGGAGGGAACAGGTGTTCGAATTCTTCTTTTACTCAGTGAGATCTTAGATGGATCGATGGATTTATGGTGACGTAGGACTGTACAGTAGATGTATAATTGGCGAACTGTGAGGAAACGCGATTCTTCATAAAGTTTTTGAGTGGGATATTTCCTGGTCTTATGGAACATGACTTTGATGACTGCGCGTTGGGCTCTTTCCAGCTCAAGCAGATGAGTTGGAGCAGCTCCACCCCAAATAGGGCAGCAGTAAGACAGAACGCATTGGCAAAGGGCATAGTATATGCTGGTTATGAGATGGCAGTCCGCAGCTTCGCGTAGGTTTTTAAAAATTGGAAGTAATTTACGTACTCTTTTGCTAAGTGACGATATATGCGGTTTCCAATTTAAATGGCAATCCTGACATATGATTTAGTATAAAATACTAAATCATATGTCAGGGTTGTAACTCGTAGCGTCTCGGCCTACCCCGATGGAAAAAAGCATGACTGTATGTAGGCATTAAATACAAACTAGTGCAAATATGAAATGAAAAAAAATCGATGTAAAAGCAACTTAAATGAATGATTGAATGGTGGTGTCAACAACTCGGAGCGACGACTCCCACTCACGCGACCAATTTGAAGCTTGAACCAGGGTTGGCACTAAAATCATACTAAACACCTATATAACACAAATAAATAAACCAGTAATTGCCGCTTGGTTGCCGGCAGAGTAGAATCAGGGCCACCCCATCTCTTCCCATGCGGTGTCGTACAAGGCGACTAAGGGATTGGGCTGTTTAATATCAGACAGATATATACAGCCCAGACTCAGCCTCGAGCCTGCATGGTTCGATTCAACAAAAGTGCCCGGAATACGAATTTCGGATGCGTTGCAGCACCCGTGGTCACGACTTGACTAGTCTGTAAGAGTTTACAGACTTGAGTGTTTGGCAAAGTAATTTTAACTTAAACCATTCCCTAGAAAAAGGTCTTGACAGATAAACAAACAGACTGACAGACTGACGGACAACGAAGTGATAGTATTATAGTAGATTTAGTATTTTCAGTAAACATGAGTTTAGTTACTATTATATTTATGTCATGAAATGGATTAATTGATACTAAACCTTAAGGTTTTTAGAGTATTTGTACAATCATTTTGTATTTGTTCAAAAGTATAAATAAAGAAATTCAAAGGTCTTGAACAAATACACCTACATAGCAGAAAAGTGGGTAAGCTATAATCTTAAATTCTTAGTAAGGAGAGTAAAAACGTTCACTGGAGATACATTAGAAGTGCCAGTTTAAGAAAATAACATTGGTTTTAAGTCACGTCGCCTCAACAAAAGTACATATTTACAAACTAGTACACACAAGACTGCATATCTATCATGTGACAGCCCTAGCGAAACCGGATTATTGATATATCGCGTTCATTATATGTATGTATATTCCCGACTTACAAGTGATCTAACACAATAAGTCGATCAAAATTTGCTTTCAGATTGATAAGGTTATAAGTCATTACTGTTAATGTAATTAATCTGATAAATAATGTATGGCACTGTACTCAGAATTTCCATCTCGTGGTGACGTGATCTAATACTGTATATTCTAGTCGATAATGTAATTTTAGGTGCTATGGAGTTCTCTGAAGATATAGATATTTAATATTTCGATTTGACGTAAATGTCGACCACATCTTCAGTCTAAGTACACTTACGATCAACAATCTCATTCTCTTTTTTTATTTCTAATCAGAGGATTTTGATTTACACATATGATCATTGTATATTTTTGGAGGTACGAACAAATAGCAGTTCAGACCACTAAAACAGCTTAAGAAAGAAGTACTTAGGAACTAAAAACTCCTCTTATATTATGCTAAAATTGTACCAACCATTGCTCTCATTCGCATGTCGATGTGTATGAAGAAGTCCTTCCAAAGATACATTACAAAAGCTAATCTACTAACCAGATACGAATGTAAATTCCTCATAAACCTATGGACGACTCAATATCCTCATATAAAGCGTACCTCCTCAGTCCTCACGTTCCTATCAACGTTTATCTACGTGACATTTAGCTGCAGACATTCCATTTTCCAATCTAACGAATAATAATGATGTCGCAAACGCTTTACAACCGCTTTAAGGAGTAACTTATGGAAGATTTTATTTAAGCAAAGCCCTTTATGTGGACCGAAATATCGGGAAATGCCGGCAGCACTGCTGGAAGGGAACAGGCATCTTAACGAGAAGCGGAGATAAAAAGAAGTGGAAACATGAACGCGTGCCATTACATATCTTTGTTACATTTTAGACTACATCTTGAAGAAGTAAATCTCTCCTTATAAATGTAAATCTGTGCGTCTTAGATTAACAGTGCGTAGTATCTGATATTCGTTTTGTTGGTTCTTGTAGATAATGGAATGGAATGGAAAGGGATTCCTTTGTCCGCCATTAGCCTCCTTTTTTGACCATTGTGCATGCAGAGTACTGACTAGAGATAAGATAAGATAAGATAAGATAAGATATTTATTTTGCAAATATGGGTACAATACAACATGTTGGTTCATAAAACAAGAGGTTCAGCCATATTTTACCTTTAGGCATGCAAATATTATAAGTTAAACACAAAAAAATAAAATTATAGATCAATCAAAATAAAATAGATAAATGTCAATGAATGTCAAATACAAATTCTAAAAATCAAACAGTCAAATCTTTCTCATTTAAAAAGTCATTAACATTATAATACACTTTATCAATCAAAAATTCACGCAGCTTCTTTTTAAACAGTGATAACGTCAGTTCCTTCCAACTTTTAGGTATTTTATTATAGATACATGGAGCCATGCAGAAAACACTTTTACGCATAAGTGTTGTTTTAGCTGTATGAAGACACAGTTTAGTGTTATCACGTCTATTTCGCGGAATAATATCGGCTAAACGCTCGAAACGATTCGCGTTTGACTTCACAAACACAGCAACCTCCAAAATGTACAGGCACGGCAGTGTCAATATCTTATATTGTTTGAAATAAGGCATGCAGCTATCTGTAGACCTTAGATGAAACATTGCCCGTATACATCTCTTTTGTGACTTAAAAGATGTTACCTTTTCAGTTGAGTTACCCCAAGAGCAGCTAGCCTAGCTCAGCCCAGAAACGCAGAAGCTTACTTGGGGGCTTCACAGGCTTCGCAGAACGACCTCACTGTATTGCAGTATTATGTGGACGGTCGTTTCCTCGGCAACATAACACCCTCTGCAAAGGGAACTGTCCATAACACCAACGGTGTGTAGGTGCTTGTGGACGGGACAGTGGCCAGTTATTGTCCCCATTATATTATACATAATTCTTAGACTTATTCTGTCTACTTTTAGAAGACGTCTTGTGTCATTTGAGGTTAACATAAATAGTATAACACACACCGGAATATTTAGCATGTTTTCTATGCTTTTCGAATATCCTATTATCCGTGATCATGGCGCATGTGCCATGATAGTGCCGAAATATCGGACATACGAAAAGCATAAAACATATGGTAAATATCCCAGTGAGTGTTATACTATTAATATTGTAAAAATATATGATTGTAGAAGATTGAAGGCTATAGGACACTTTTGGAGAGACCTATGTCTAGAGTTTAATTGATTGATTAATGATGTTTACAGAATATGCAGTTAACTGTCTTAAATATTACTAATTCCCTCATTAACAGAACTTTTCCTCAGTGAATCTCAGTATCGCTTATAAGTTAACTGATTAACACATTAAAACTACGTTCATTTGTTACTTAATCACACGATAAGGCTACGCAAGATTGGGGACTCTGTGGTCCTCACACCCGAAGAGACCACAGAGTCCCCAATGATACGCACCATCCTGATACAACCTCTCCCACCGGCTCCGATGGTGGGGATTTTCCGCACGTAAAAAAAAGACTACGTAGCAAAATACTGTCTGCATGAATTTGGTTGAAATGCATACCTATAGAGTACGGCCGGCTCCTTGGTAACGAGATCAGTATTCCACACAGTTAAGCTGATATTAAAGAAACCTTTACGAAATAATCCTAATGTTCTCAGAAATCTCTACATATGGATTTATTTTATTGTATTCGAAGAAAATAACTGCCCTGATAAGTGTGCTCGCAAAGGAGCTAGGTAATAGAGGGATACTTGATAATCGATTTTGTTGAATTATAAAACACTGTGCCACTGTCGGCGCCCGTTGGGCCACGTCTTTGTGACTAAATGACACGTATTGCACCGCGATTGTTATACGTGTACCATAATAATATGACGGCCTCTGTGGTGTAGTGGTAGAACTTTCGACTGTTAAGCAGGAGGCGCGGGTTCGATTCCCGCTCAGTGCAAATATTTGTATGCATGAATATGTATATTTGCATTGGTCTGGGTGTTTCTATGTATGATATGTATGTATTTACAAAAAAAAAAGAGTATCTAAGTATGTTTATCCGCATTCTAGATTCCATAACACAAGCTAGTTAAGCTATGCTTACCATGAGTCTAGATAGCGTTGTGTAGAATGTTATAGAATATTTATTATTATTTATTAATAATATGTTTCCGAAATATTCGTTTGAATGTCCCTCGCGTGAACTAAACACCAAATCGTAAATCTCGGATGAACAGTTGATAACTTTGACAAATTTGTCAGTGCAGTCTTAATAATCTTAATTAAAGGTTTTAGCTGAAGTTAAACTATTTGTAATTGATGTGCCAAACTTCATTATAACTTGAACATATTGTACAAACTTCTATTCCCTATCTGACGAGACGCTTATAACAAGTGTCGTGAATATATTGACTTGTAAAGACAGGTGGTGGTTCCCAGGAGATAGCCCTCCTGCGTGACACTAGATGTGAATTAAATAAACATAGCGTGGCGAAACCGCATACGACTTATGTTGCCTTAGTACTTCAGATTTAAATAAGCCAGGTGGTGGTTCTCAAGAGTCTTTCCTCCTGTGTGACGTCATAGCAACATTACCACGTGGTGGAACCTTATGCGACTCGTGTTGTCCTTGTACTTTCACTGAAAATAGACATTATAAATTGACATTTTTTTTCTATAAAAGTATCATTGCATATTTCTGTACTTTTGTGACTCCAGCACGTTACATTAAATATTATTAGTACCTGAAACTTACCTCCTGGCTACCGCTGCATATTTTATGTGTGCCTGGTAACTTTCTTACAGCCTCTGAATACCCCATTATAGTAGGGATGAAAAGGGGTTGATGTATTCATGGGATGGTTAAGTTAATGAAACCGCCTTTCGCCTTCCAAAAACGTAAAAATACAAGTTTCTTGAGGGGTATACAGGACACAAATTTTTAAGGATAGGCGACCATTTTATCTTTGAATATTAGTTTAGATAGTTTCGTAACAGCAATATTATATCTTATTCCTCAGGCATTTAAGCACGCAATTTTTAATTATTGATTACGATGATTACAGTTATATTATAAGTTTTTTATTATGCCAGTAAGTGGTAATGTTGCTTTGGTCTTGTTGGTTACTGACGTACAGAAATAAAAATAGACTGCAATTGATGAAAGGAGCTCTTGAGTTTATCCTTTTTCACATAGGTACTTAGACTATAACATGACATAAACTCACGCCTATATCCCCGAAGGGGTAGGCAGAGGTGCTAACACCCACATTTCGCTAGTTTATATTTAGGTCCCAATGTAATAAGTGGCGAGCCTATTACCATTAACCGGGCACTTATATAAACCACCCATAATACACACATAACTTCGAAAAGTCATTGGTGTGTGCCATAGTAAAACCTGGGATCGAACCCGAGACCTCGTCTCAGCAGTCCATTACCCATACCACTAGGCTATCGTGGTTATCTATATATCTTATAGTTACTATATAATACCTTAATTAGGTAGGTAATAATACACCATCCTAATATTAAACAGAATACTGTCCATCCCATGTACACTAAGTTTCATACAGATTATATGCCTATTACAGGATATTGAATTAAGTATAACAAGCATACTATGTGCAGTACAACATTAGCTCGTAGCATGTTACAATAAAGTTCATATTCGTTGATAAAGTTTAGTGCCTGCGACTTGGCAGGCAGCCGGGGTCAGTGAATTCGGACATCAAATATGCAACTTCACAGACTCTCCCAAACCACTTACAGCAATTGCAAATGTTGAAAATGTAACTACGTTCAACCAAAACTTATAATAATCAGTACTGAATGAACATCTCCGATGTTTGGAATAAAAACAACATCCAATCAGCATTCAAGACTGGGAGACGATGTCGTCGGGAACGTTTAATCAAATGCATATATGAATTGTGTGTTAAACGGTACATTTATTTTTCTGTCTTCTACAGTTATACATATTTTTCTAGGAGTCAGTACCCCTTACACGAGTTTGCAAGTCACCAATACAAGTTTATACCTAACTTAAACTTGCATAGCTTTATTAATAAAGGCTATTTGGTCCTCTGGAACAATTAGTCAACATAGATTGTCTAGGTACAGTCATCGATAAAAGTTGAATAACACTAAATTATTAGTAACCCTTTTTTAAATTAAACGTTCTATAATTATTTATAAGTAGTTTTATGATCTCAAGGGGACAAAGTAATCTTTATGTTTCGTTCTTTATTTTATGAGATACTGACTGAGATTGAGAGCTGTTGACCGAGGTTCCGTCCGTGTGGATCTCGGTTATCGCGACAAGATATAGTCTATGTCCTTTCTCAAGGTCTACCCTTCCACCCTTATACCAAATTTCATCAATATTCATTAAAAATCCCTCCTTTCTGACCCTCTTTTCTTCATAAGCTGAAGGCAAAGTCTCAGAAAACATCTGGCAAGGCAAAAAATCGGTTCAGCTGTTAAACCGTGATAGCGTAACATACAAACAGGGTTTCTTTCGCATTTATAATATTAGTATTGATTTAGGGGCCAGAGTGATTAATAATTTGAATTTGTTAAGCTACTTTTGTTGACTGTACCTAAAATTCTAATCGAATTGTTGTCTAGGAACTTTAGAAGTACCTTTCAAGTTCTTGTTATATATATATTGAGTTCAAAAAGTTACACTATAGTGTGCACTGCAATCTACATAGAACTTTCAATTTCACGAAACATTCGCATGTGCAATTGAAAACTGCCACTAGAAACCATTTAATATGGATTCTTCAACGGTTCTGCTGCACAAAGACTAATTACTCGCGAACAAGTGTTGTATAATTGCACTAGGCGACACGCCCCGGCTTCGGCCGTGGCATACTTTGAAACTCCTAGTCACCTCTATATGCCTGCAATTTATTAATTTTCAAATAATGTATGGGAAAATTGAAAACTTGAAACCGGTGAAATTACACGAAAGGTTAATCGACAAGAGTAGAGAAACT
Source organism: Eilema griseolum (assembly GCA_963662185.1). Classification (NCBI taxonomy): domain Eukaryota; kingdom Metazoa; phylum Arthropoda; class Insecta; order Lepidoptera; family Erebidae; genus Eilema; species Eilema griseolum. The sequence goes on along the minus strand of OY759248.1, from coordinate 17,453,460 downwards.
CATGAAGTATGTAAGGATAGAGTCTAATGGCGGACTTTTGTCTCTGCCTACCCCGAAAGGGAAATAGGCGTGAGCGTATGTAATGCACTGACGGCACAGAAACTCTCTGTGCTCACAGGGTTGGCAGCGTGAATGTGACTCCCTTGGTTTTGCACACGTCCATAGGCCACGGCAACCACTTTCCATCAGGTGAGCCTTGATCTTGTCTGCCACCTAAGTGGTATTAAAAAATAACTATCCAATTAGATGACATTTATGAATAAACGGACTATTTAACATAAAAATATTTTTTGAACTCGAACCGTGGTTCCTGAGATTTGCGAGATCAACCAAACAAACAATGAAAAAACTCTTCAGTTATAATATTAGTATAGATATACGGTAGCGTATCACATGAGTATAACACACCCAGTTAATATCCATGTGGTAACGGAGAAAGAATACAAGTATAACCACCCCATCCCATCTCAGCCGAAAGGTGGCTAGGGCTATTTTCCATCCGACAGTAAACATAAAGGTCATGACTTAGTGTCGGCTTAACAGCAACAGGCTCGCCCCCTATTATGAGGAGCCCAAAATCATATGAACTCATAAACTCACGCTTATATCCCCGAAGGGGTACACAGAGGTGCTAGCACCCACATTTCGCCAGTTTATATTTAGGTAGGTGGCGAGCCTATTGCCATTAACCGGACACTTATAAACCACCTATAAATACACATATAACTTCGAAAACCATCGAAAAGTCATTGGTGTGTGCCATGGTAAAACCTAGGATCGAACCCGAGACCTCGTCTCGGCTGTCCATTACCCATACCACTAGGCTATCATAGTTGGCAATATGGAGGTGGTATGACACCTACCTCTTCGTAAAATTAAGGGCGTTAATGTATATATTATGTATCATCATCATTCGCAAGTCCATTACCCAAACCCAAAAGTAAAACCAGAACGTCGTTGGTCTATCAGCAGTTGAGGTTTGCTTGGGCGGTGGGTCTCGAGGAACTTAGTGAGGCCCCATACACCAATGTCAAGTTTAAAACTTCTTTAAAAAGTCTTGTGCGAGTCGAATTCGCTACTAAAGGTTCTGTACTAAAAATGAGAATATTTAATTTATTCTATTTTTAGTTTTTGTTGTCATACCTAGCGATGATACGTCATTTACGTTTTGCTCGTATTTCACAAGACATAGCCTAGTAAGTAACAGACGGACAGTGGAGTTTTAGTAATAGGGTTACATAAATATCCTTGGGTACGGCGGTATTTCTCCTAATGTTGTCTCGTACAAAGCATACATTACAGTAGGTATACGATTCGTGCTTCATTAGTTTAGCTTTCGCGTAAAACTTTACAATGTGTACGTTCGATATTAAATTTTGTCTCAACGAACTACACCAAGGCCAATAAACTGCCCTTAAAATACTGTTTAAATATTTATATCTCCATGACTTCCAATTGCTTGGATACTGTAGAAGAAAACAGTCCAATCTTATTAATATTGTAAATGTATGATAAATTAAATAGAAGAGATGAGAAATTATAAGAAATGCTCAAAAAATCATCACAATTAGATGAAGTAATTTTGAAGAAGTTAGTTGTAATCTAAATTCCAACCGATCCATGGTAATGTAATTAAAAGTTACTATTTTAATATCATTTTTGTTAGATACGTGAAAGCACTTTCTGTTAGTGTCATATATGACATGTAAGGCAATATCACACAGACAAATAATAATATAATCATATAATATAAATATTTCACAACATTCCACACAACGCTATCTAGACCCATGGTAAGCATAGCTTAACTAGCTTGTGTTATGGAATCTAGAATGCGGATAAACATACTTAGATACAATTTTTTTTTGTAAATACATACATATCACCCACACACCCAGACAAATGCTAATATACATATTCGTGCATACAAATATTTTCACTGAGCGGGAATCGAACCAATCGAACATTATTTCGCTACGCCACAGAGACCGTCACTATAGAAGCGTGATTTAATTTTTTTATTGCACGGCAATTGATTTTCTGAAATACTCTCCGTCGATAGCTTTAGTATACCTTAGAACCCATTAAAATAACAAGTTCTAGTTCTTCGAAAGGTAAACTAAAAAATAATGCACCCAGCATAGTTTCCCTGCAGTCATAAACATAAACAAAGCACCTACACCTTACTCTGTTTCTTAATCAAGTAAATAAATCTGAGACACAGACATGTATATAAGAGAGCTGAGTGAAGTGACCTAAAAGCCGAACGTCTGGAGCCTTTTAACTCGTCTCACTTTAGAAATAGACACCTCGCTGTCGAGGAAAACGAATGCCGATGCCGGGAGAGCTTTGTTTCAGCTGTATTTACGGGTATTGCCTTACGGTGCAAAATAAAAATAAACTACAAAGCAAACATTCAAATGTAAACATGACAGAATATGTGAAAAACATAAATTGTAGTCAGCTTCAAAAGTAGGTTACTTGCAGATTTTTTTAAATAGTTTTCAAGCAAAATATTTGACTGAAAATGATGTTTTCCTACTGTCGCCAATGTGTTAATTAAAATATAATTACCTGAGAATTTTCATTCTTTATTCGGTTCATACGTCAATGCTAGTCAACGGCAAAAATGGATGATCAAAATCGGAATATTAAATTTACTGAACTGCAGTTGGAGATATGTAATCAATTTATCGGTCAATTATACAACTTTAGGCACATTTATAACCAAATTGTTAAACATCTAAAAACTGAATTTGGCCTAGCTGCTATAAAATTTCAATATTCAAGGGTAATATAAGTTTAGTAGTAGTATTTTTAAAATAGGTAGCCCCCGCACTTTTTGCGTTTATAGACTATAAACAAACAAATCATTTTCTCTTCGTACTATTTATTAATGTAACAAAATAAGTAAGTGGACTATTTTGATGATATCTTTATTGCCTGCGATCCAGTTATAAGAATCATAATGTTTATCACTGAAATAACTCGCGACATCAGACGCGGGGAATTTATTGTTGACATGAATCTTCTTTGTATGCAACATTGTTTGAAGTGGAATGATTGAGGACGTGATTCAAGCATTTAAGACCTTCTTACTTCACTTACACAGTACAGAGCCATGTACAGTGTACAGCTTACAGTGCAAAGAGGAGCTAGTTCTAGAGACCCGCCAGTAATTCCCAGCACACGGTCTTAACATCATCATCGGAGTGTTAGTTTAAGTTACTTCTTAAGCTTGTACTTTGAATTTTGAGGTCTACTCAGCCAAAGATAGGAAGAAAAGAAAAAGCCAAAAAAAGATAAAAAGATAAGCCAAAGAGAAAGAGTTTCTACTCTTTCTGGCTTATCCTGGCTTTGGCGATTGAATAACTCATTAAAATTCACCTCCTATATCCAACTCACTGTACAATTGGATATTTTCCTGTAGTTCAAATGAATTATATTAAACTGAGCTTATTAAAAATGGTAAAAGAGTGGTCAAATTTGTGTCCTTTGTTATTTAATCGGTTTATTTATTTTTAATCATTCACCCAATCTAGCAGCATATCATTGGACAGTAAAAAAATATTACGTCAGAATTGTTTATTTCATACAGCTGCATTATAAATTACCGTTTCGACGTTTAGTAAAAATTTACTAATTCGACTAGACAAATACCCAGTTATGGATAAAACAGTTTCGAATTGTGCTCCAGTTGTATAAGTAATACGAATAAATACATTTGGGGGCATCAAAATTCGCTCGCTTGCACTACTTCCTGTCCCGTCAAAATTTCCGCTCCTATGATTTTACGTCGGAGAGAAGCAAGTATAACCCTCGTGCCATTACACCATTTTGACGGGCTTAAATTTCACTACAGAATAATTGGGATATTGATTTTCTGATTAATTTTGAGTATGTGATAAAATAATGCTGCGATATTAAGAATTTGATTGAATTGGTAAAGTCATCTTTACGAACCCCTCATGATTTTTAACAATATATCATAGGACTGCGCGGTTGTGTTAAATACTATGCACGCTCTCCTGAGTTCCCTGTAAGGCGCGTACAATACATACTCTGCCTAAAATAGCCACACATAGATTAATTGTTTTATTGAATATCTCTAAGAATTTCATCATCCCCTTCTACTTATTTGAAAAGCAACTAATACGCTTATCTCATACTAATAAGTAATAATAGAACCCTTACTTTGTCACTGTTTCTGAAAATTTCACATAATACTTTACCACCAAGCAATAAACTGGTTATTTTCGACGAAGCCATAGCAAGAACTATTTTCCTTAGGATTGTAATTGGGTGGACACCATTGATTTTTATCCAAGAATCTCAAGGCGATCATCACATCCTGTCGGACAGATCAAAATAATAAAAAAATTGACATCCAAAGCCACAGATTGTATAATGCCCGAGCCATTGCTTACGTAACAAAATTGTATTAGCAAGTCTTGCTATCAGTAACTGGCAAATGAAAACGGAAGGGATGCTATTATATCCCGTACGGTTTTTGGCAACAATTAAAAAGATTTTTAGGCTAAGATAGGAACACAGAAGCAGTTAACGTGTACAATGATAAAAATGTAAATAAAATGCTTTTTGGACAGTGTTCCGGCCTCGATTGCAGAACGTCTGTGGCACACTGGGTTTGTGTACCTGGATGATTTTACCTAAACCCTTAGATTGGAGATCAGGGAAAGTGAGAACTTTAGTTCCAATATGACTTTGTCCCAAGGAACTGTAACATGGATTGTTATTGGATCGATTATTATATATTAGAGCTATATTTTAATGATAGTGCTTTTTTTATACAACTTAGGTGGCAGACAAGCACACGGCCCACCTGATGGAAAGTGGTTACCATGACCTATGAACGTGTGTAACACCGGTGGAGTCACATCCGAGCTGCCGACCCTGTAAGAACAGAGATTTTGTGCCGTCAGTGTAGAGGACAAAACAGGACAAGCCTTTGGTCATCCCACTGACAGCACAAAAACTCTCCAGTGAGGTCCACTGTGCAAGGCTTCTGTGTAACTGTTCTGAGCGTGCACAATAGCGATTCCCCATATAGGTCTCTGTCTCTATGAAATAGTGTTTAATCTTCTTATTGTTTTGTTCACAGGTACAAGAATAGTGGTCAACATGAAGTGGGGGGGCGAAGCGCTGGCACGTGGTGCGTCAGCCCAGTTCGCGCGAGTGGGGCGCTTGCGCCGAGCTTTGGTATTGCTAGCAGCTGCCGCCTGCACTGCGGCTGCGCTACTCTACTGGAGGCAGCAGAGTGACGACCGAGCCCACAGACCACTGCACACACTATACGCGTAAGTGGTTCACTCTTCTGACTAATCTTGCAGTAGTACTAATTGCGAAAGTTTTTATTACTCCCCGGAATAAACCCTTTTATATAGATAACTAACTAATAAGAACTTAAAATTTGTCTCATTTAATTACAGAGCTGTCGATCCACAATGGTCATGGATCTGTCGAAACTACCGCTGCGAACGGCTTCTAGCATCAGAAACAACAACTTTGCAGTCGCTGCAGACGTGCAACATGCTGTGCGACTCTACACAGCTGTGGCCCCAACCCACGGGCCCTGTCAGTCTCGCCACCGCCGTCGTACCGGTTGTTGTCCCCGGATTCCAACTGCAAATAGTAGCCTCACCGTCAAAAGAAATTAGCGAGCTTCTAACTGAGGCCTTTGAAATGATGAAAAAAGATATACAAGTACTACAAGAGAACGACGATATTAAACATATAAGCTACGGCACACCTCGGCCAGTTACCGTGCGCGTCACTGTCAACGGCAGTGCCGATCCACGCATGCGAATGGACACTGACGAGAGCTACAAACTGTTTCTGAGTCCGGTCAAGAAGACACTAGTCGTCGATATCACGGCGCAGACGTTCATTGGTGCACGACACGGTTATGAAACTCTATCGCAAATAGTTTGGTGGGATCCTTATGCTGGTTCATTACTTATGCTAGAGGCGGCGTCAGTCGTCGACGGACCTCGTTTCTCCTACCGCGGTCTTCTACTGGATACAGCGCGGAACTTCTTCCCTGTGAAAGACCTAATACGCACAATAGACGCGATGGCCGCGTGCAAGATGAATACGTTTCACTGGCACATTAGTGACTCTCAATCGTTCCCTTTGCGACTGAACAGCGCCCCGCAACTAGCGCAGCACGGTGCCTACGGACCCAGTGCCGTGTACACTACCCAAGACGTGAAAATGATCGTACGTCATGCGAAATTGCGCGGTATTCGCGTTCTACTAGAAATGGATTCTCCAGGGCACGTAGGACGCGCTTGGGGCTGGGGGCCCGCCGAAGGGCTAGGTCACCTTGCACACTGCATAGAGGTCGATCCATGGAGCGCGTACTGCGGGGAGCCGCCCTGCGGTCAACTCAACCCACGCAATCCTCACGTATACCAAATTCTCGAACGGATCTACAAAGAGCTCATAGAACTAACGGGTGTTGATGACCTGTTCCATCTGGGTGGCGACGAAGTATCAGAGAGGTGCTGGGTGCAGCACTTCAACGACACGGACCCGATGGATCTTTGGTTGGAATTTACACGTAGTGCTATGAAGTCCTTGGAACGAGCCAATGGTGGCAAATTGCCGAAAATGTCGCTGCTGTGGTCATCGCGGCTGACGCGCTCGCCATATCTTGAGCGACTGGATCCGAATTCTATCGGCGTGCACGTCTGGGGCGCCTCGCGCTGGCCAGAGTCGCGAGCAGTTTTAGATTCGGGCTTCCGCTCGATCCTCTCACACGTGGATGCGTGGTACCTCGACTGCGGCTTCGGCTCGTGGCGTGACAGCTCAGAAGGACATTGCGGACCGTACCGCTCATGGCAACAAATGTACGAACACAGGCCATGGATGGAGGAAAGCGGGTCTCAAGGTGAGGGGAATGCCGCAGCGTGGCATATAGAGGGTGGAGCGGCATGTCAATGGACCGAGCAGCTGGGTCCTGGCGGTTTGGATCCACGTGTGTGGCCGCGTACAGCAGCAGTGGCGGAACGTTTGTGGTCAGACCGCGCGGAGGGTGCTACGGCGGACGTGTACCTTCGCCTCGACACGCAGCGCGGGCGCCTCGTGCGACGCGGCATACACGCATCACCTCTGTGGCCGCGCTGGTGTGAACACAACCCGAATGCGTGCCTCTAGCGCGAGCCGTCCGAGCACTGAGAGAGTCATACCGCTCTGAGGGTTCATGACCAGACCTCTCATGCCCCAACCGAGAGACTGGTTAACACCGCATGAGTAGCCGACCCTGATAACTTAACGAGTAGTCATAAGTAGTTAACGAATGAGATTTAATTGTACGAGTTACTTACCAGCTTGTAAGCGTGATCACGGAGGTACTTCTGTTGTACATAGTAGACTGTAACTGTTAGTATAGAGTAGGTAGTAATTGTACAGCGCTTTTTGTTATTAGCTCGCGAACATTGCTTCTAGTACGAGTTCTCATACGAGTTATCTCAGTACTTTGTCTTATGACAAAGCTTTTAAGCGCTCAGCTCATACCAGGACGGACTACCTAACCTGATCAGAACCAAACGGAACAATGATGGCTTCAGTACTTAAATACTTAGTCACGTTTGCTACCACTTAATGTAATAGTAATTAATTCTCGTGACAATCGTGACCACCTACCTCAAAATTAATATATGACCCGCAAAGTTACGAAATTTCCTATCTTGTTTACTTTAATTAGCTTTGATAAATGAGCATAACTGACGATTTTTTCTTCAAACTAATCAATTTTTGTAATTTGTTAGGTGACTGATTTATTTTTTAAACTTATGTTTATTCATATAATAAAGTAAACAGTTGCAGACATGCCGTCATGTGTCACAGTTAGGACGCGACACGTAAAGATAGCCATTACACTACGGGTACAGAAATGTGCAAAAAAAAATTGAAAGCGGGCCCAATCCTGGTTGTATATATGAGCTGAGTTCTTAAAGACTAGTCAACTTGTTAATTTGCAAACTCTTACTAGTGCCACTTAACTAAGACGAGTTTCAGCGAGATTACTGCCATTTAATCACAAGAGTTCGATCAGATTTTAATATTTGTAATGTATTAGTCGTAAGTAGATACATAATAAGATAGGCTGATGTAATGCTATGTAATGAAATGTAACGTACTAATCATTGTCATCGAAATTTGATCAATTATTCGTAATGTTCCTTTAGTAACAGCGAATAACCGTCATGTTTTTAATCATTATTATTAAGATCAGTTGAGATTTTAGTCTACTATCTTTTTTCGTAAACGGACTGTGTCTAAAGGACCATTCCAAAATTAGCGGTGTTTATGAGGTCAGATAAATACTTCTGGAGTTATTAAATAAGTAGAAAACGTTTATCGATGTTTTATAAGTTGAGCTATCACTCTCAACGTCGAACGAATGTTTTCGACGTCAGGAAACACTCCATATTTGCTGTTTGTTTTTACATGAGACCTCTAGTTTTATAGGCAGTGCGCACTTGTAATTTTTGTTACTGTGACTTTAGCTCACTGTCACGGCAACTGTAGGTCACTGTCACGGCAACTGTAGGTCACTGTCACCGCGCATATCAACCAATCATCAATAGTTACGTATCAAAATGCGCGCACCTTCTTTAGGAATGATGGACGCGGTGACAGTGACGCTCAAGTCACGGTCACAAAAATCACTAGTGTGGTACACTGCCTTATTTGTAATCACATTCAGCTCAGCCTTTTTTTTATCAAAAAGCAACAAATGTTAGAGTTGCTTCATTCGTAATCTGTCATATTGTTAAATATAGAATTTAAGCTAGTTGAGTCATTTTTATTAATAAGAGAAGATTAGGGGTTGTTCAATTTGCAAACCCTTCATTTATTGTTATTTGTTACTTTTTATTATTATTGCTATGTTGAACTAGAAGCTTGACTTGAATAGTTCAATTTATTATCGGTAACGTAATTTAATAATTTAACATGTTATGACAAACCGTTGACATTTTAAATTTATTACTGATTATTAGTTTTTTGGTGATTGAAAAATGAGAAAGTAGGCAATCCAATCCTATAATCCTTTAAACGATTGATTACAGATCGGAACGGTCAATTATTTACTAAATTATTTAGGGTGAATATACAATCGGGTAAATTAATATTCTGATATTTATTGTACACTGATGAGTACTTTGTGTATAAATAATATCTGAACCAATGATCTTATTCTTATATTAAAAAGAGGCATCAATCGATAGTGTATATGAAAAGGATTAAATCCCTAAAAAATATGGGAAATTAAATGATTCTAAGTTCTAAGTTTATATTAAATTGACGAAATAAAGCACTTGAACTCAAAGGTACATCCGATATCATATTAATTTATATAGGACGCGTAATTTTGACTTCATCTCGCCTGGTGGTCCAATCTAAAGGCAAAGGGTCAGGAAAGAATACCCTCTTTCTCTCTTTATAGACACGTAGCATGTTACAATGGTATCTAGTACTCAGCTTGGCGGCCTAACGGCGTCCCACTGGCCCTCAGGGGATTTATATAGAAATCGAACCGACTAAAACCACACGCCGTCTCAATTGACATGTTGTAAGGTGACCTAAAAAGGCAATTTTCTCGGTTCTCAAGATTACCGGGAGTGGCAAGCGAGTTTTCGAAAATCTTTAAATGCAGTTTTGTTTCTTTTTAAAAATAAACGATTATTTATTTTGAGTGAATTTCGCTAGTATTTAGAGTACTTTCTCTGCAGGTTAGATAAGATTTTACCCCAAGAAAATCTCACACAGAAAACAAGAAAATCACTTGGATCAATTGTTTATGATATCATTAAAGATCGTTTTTCTCTCAATATTTTATGTCTCTTGCACCGTTTTTCTTCTCTACCTACCTCATTTTAATACAAGACCATTGATCGTAACTATAAACGTATGTGACGATTAAAAATCTTAAGTTGTCTAAAGCAATCACTTCGACCTCACTTATCAATGTAATTAATCTAATTTTTTAAATAATATTATGTTACGCATAATTTATATAGAATTAAGTAGGTATTTATAATCTGGCTTGCCAACTTCAAAGATATAGGAATGAAAGGGCTTAAGTGCAGTTTAGTTGATAGCCTCATCTGGACAAGATATAAACGTTCTTTTCTTAGTAACTTGGTTTGTTTTCTATCAGAAAGCCGAGTCATATTGTATGTATTTTCTATGTTCTTTTAATACAATTTTTTATACAATTTTGCCAAAATATATATTGTTAAATAACTTAATACAATTTATTATGTTCTTTTGAAACAGCATTTTTTTATAATTTACTAAATGAGATTTTTGTAAATAAACAATTATTTTGTATATTACGACTTTATTAGTTTATAATAATTATATTATTTATTCCTACATTTAGAATAAATTTAGACCGTCTGATGCTTCATGTATCTGCAGGCATTCGAGCGCCTGTTTCATGCAAATAATATTTGCTGATTTCGTGCAAGTTATAGAAATATATTTGCACGAAACAGTACTGACGCCTGCATGTGTGCACATACATAAGGTAACGGACGCTAGTTGAAGTCTTAATAGAAAAATATATATTGTTGTTTTTATTGTACAATATATATTGTTATGTATAAGTTATATTACACGCTGAAAATATAATGTAGAATTTTTGTGAAAGGTGATTCTTACCATAGAACCAATGATCTTATGCTAATAAGAGGCAGATACGGCACTGATACTTAAAAATGGCTAATAGAAATGCGGTTACTAGTTTCGTGCAAATAATATTGTTCTTATATCGTGTAAAAATACATACGCTACTCGATTTGCACGACTCTAAGCACTGCGGAGGCGCCCGCACTATTTACTATGCATGCACAATACAAGACAGCTGTCAATTCTGTCATATACGTTTTTTTTTTTTTTTTTTTTTTTTTTTTACGTGCGCAAAATCCCCACGGATACCTCCCCACCGGAGCCGGTGGAGGAGGTTATGTCGGACTCGAACCGACTAAAACGCACGCCGCCTGTGGGTCGTTTCGGTTGCCGAAGGTGAGGTTGACAGGCATATCCCTCGCACCCCGGCCGACCCAGGGCCATCTCTCACGATCTGGCCCTCTTCTCGGGTGTGGGGACCACAGAGTCCCCAACTCGTCCCCGGAAACGGGGAGGCGCGCCACGCGCGCCGCCGCCGCGGCCTGCTTCTGCCAGGGTGACAGGCGGCTTCACCTGTCACCCCCAGGCCGGCGCTCATGGGGGGCGGAGGTCGTTCATCGACCTCCGACGCCCGAGTTGCCTTCGTGCGCGGGCAGCTTGTCTAGCGATCCTTCGTCGCTCCCGCTGCCGCTCCCGCCCCGCCTCCTCCTTCACGAGCATTACTTGCTCGCAGAAGGAGGCGCCGGCCGCCCACGCATCCGCGCAGCGAACCATCGCCGCGAGCAAGGTGGAGAGCGTGAGAACCCTCACTCCCAGGGCCGCCACAAGCTCCCGCCTCGGCGTCTCCCACGCCGGACACTCGGTGAGCGTGTGCGGACCTGAGTCCTCGCTCGCGTCGCAGTGATGGCACTCGGACGTTGGCTCTTTCTGCATCCGACGCAGATACTTTCCGAAGCATCCGTGCTCGGTGATCATCTGCGTCAGACGGTACGAGAGGCTGCCGTGTGGCCTCTCTAGCCACTCCCCCATGATGGGTCTTACCGCCGTTACTACGGCGTGCCCTGCGCTTGGTTGCCCAAGTCGTCTCTCCCATTCCGCCACCATTTCCCTGTGGAGCCGGGATCTCACGGCCCGAATTTCTTCGGGCTCGGGATCGTGACCCCGCTCCCGCGCCGCCCTTCGGAACCGGTATAGCGCCGAAAGGCATCTCGCTTCCAGGATCCATGGTGGGGATCCGGCGAGGAGACTCGCCGCGTTGAAGGATATCGTGCGGTACCCCCTTATGATGCGGCACGCCAACTTCCGCTGCGGACGCTGCAGCAGGAGCATGTGCCGATCACTCAGGGTGTCCGCCCACACGGGACACCCGTACAGGGCCATGGACCGCACGACACCCGCGTAGAGTCTCCTGCAGGAGTCATCCGGGCCCCTCAGGTTGGGCAGTAGCCGCGCCAGAGCGTTGGCTGTGCCCGCCAATTTGGGGCCCAGACTTCGGAAGTGCTTCCCGAAGTCCCACCGGCCGTCGAGCACGAGCCCCAGATATTTCATCTGGGGCTTGATGCCGATGAGAGTGCCTCCCACTGTGAGACTGGAACCTGGTGGTGGCGTGCGCCGAGGTCCATGAAAGAACATGGCCTCGGATTTATGCAAAGCCACCTCAAGGCCCAGCCGCCGGATCCGTTCCACGACTTGAGCAACCGCGGTCGTGGCCCTCAGGATCGCTTCGCGGTGTGTAGCCCCGCTCGCCGTCACTAGCGTGTCGTCCGCATAGCACGTGACGGCGGCGCCGTCCGCAAGCTCACCGCGAAGCACCCAGTCGTATCCAATGTTCCACAGTAGCGGCCCGAGAACCGATCCCTGTGGAACACCGCACGACATCTCACGCCGACCGACGCCGGTCGCACTTGGGTAGATGACGGCTCTCTCCGTCAGGTACGCCCCGACTATGCGGCGGAGGTAGAGAGGCACACCGTGGTACACGAGTGCCTCCCTGATGCAACTCCAGGGCAAGGTGTTGAACGCGTTGGAGATGTCCAAGGACACCGCCAACGTCACCTCACCCCGGGCAACTGCCTCCTCCGCCAAAGTCCTCACGCGCATGATGGCATCCACGGTGGACCGCCACCGGCGGAAGCCATATTGGGCATCCGCCAGGTCCGGCCCCCTACCAGAGAGGTGCTCGACGAGGCGCTTTGCAATAACTCTTTCAAAGAGCTTGCCCACCTCGTCGAGCAACACAATGGGCCGGTAGCCGGACGGTTCGTCCGCCGGGCGACCCTCCTTTCGGATGAGGACCAGTTTCCCCGTCTTCCACATCTTCGGAAACTGGCCCCGCTCCAAGCATGCGCTGAGGAACCCTCTCAGTCGGGGTTCGAGACCGTCTTCTCCCAGAGCTAGGACCCACGCGCGGCCTGGAATGCCGTCGGGTCCCGGGGCGGTGTTCTTCTTGGCTCTAAGCCTTCGCACCGCCAGCTCCAGTTCTACCCAAGTGACCTCGGGGACTTCGTCGTCAACTACCACACTGGGCGCCACAGGCGACCGAGGTGGCGGAGTCATCTGCGGCGGAACGTGTTCCGCTCGCGCCGGGAACAGGGACTCGACCACTCCACCGAGCAGAGCTGGCTGGAGAACCCGGGTCAGCGGCGGGGCCCGGGGGCGCAGCTTTCCTCTTACCATAAGGTAAGGCCGCCCCCATGGGTCCCGCTCCAGCGTCTCCATGAGCTCCTTATAAGCCGCGGCTTTCGCCCGCTTAATCTCCGCTCGGAGGGCATCTCTGGCCTCCCTGTATCCCACATGAAGCTCCGCCACTCGGGGCTCCGTATCTGCGGTTCGGCTACGCCTCCTACGGAGTCTGGCCCACCGGCGGTGCGCGATCACGCAGGCCTGCCGTAGCCTCGCGATCTCCGCAGACCACCAGTAGACCCGACGCCTCGGACTATAGGGTGGTGCCCTAGGCATACCCGCATCGCAGACACGAGTCATGGCCTCCCGGAACCACACCGCCTCATCGTCGATATCGACAGGCCTGTCCGGCGCAATGGCCCAGGCCTGTATGATGGCGGCCTCCAGGAGGACCTCCCGATTCAGTCTCCCAAGCACCCAGCGTGGCTCGCGTGGGGCCGGTATGACCGGCGCATCACCCGCGGGGGGGGAGACATCAAACCGAACGTATCGGTGATCCGCCAGTGTCTCCACCCCCACAACAACACGCCAGTCCCGCACACGGTGCGACAGCGAAGCGCCTGCGAACGATAGGTCGATAATCGAACTGCGCTCCGCGGCCACGAACGTGGCTTCGGCCCCGCGATTCTGGAGAACTAGACCGTGATTAGCGGCCCAGCTCTCCAGAGCCCTACCTCGTGGGTTCGTGTGCCGGGACCCCCAGGTCACTGACCAGGCGTTGAAGTCCCCGAGCACAAGAACCGGGTGAGGATGACAGGCGTTGACGACGTCGGTCAGTCGCTCCAGCGACTGCCGGTACTCCCCTATGCGTCGGTGTAGGCTCGGCGTGAAATAGACGGCCACGACCGCAATCTCCCCCACACGCGCCGCTACGATGCCATGCTCCCTTGCCACGACAACAGGGGGGGGGGCACCCATAGCGGCGTTGTACACCAGTGCCGCCGACCCGTCCAGGTCGACCACCCAGGCAGGCCCAAGGGGCCGGTGAGTGTACGGATCGGCGACAGCGGCGACGTGTATGGACCACTGTGCCATGCTCTGGAGCAGAAGACCCTGAGCATCGGCACCGTGGCCCACGTTCGCCTGCAGGATGCGGAGCTGGGGATCCATTATGGAACCATCTCCGCATCCCGCCGCGAACTTTGGGTGGAGCCCCCGCCTTGCGGCTTCGGCTCCCCCCCGGTGCAGGCCTTGCTGCCAACCCTATGGTCGGCCGGTTTGCCCCCCGCTGCACACCTGAAACAGTGCAGCGGAGCTTCGCATCCACCGGCCGTATGGCCGGGTTGGCCACAGCGGAAGCAGCGGTCACCGACCGTCACCGCCGCCGTGCACTGCACCCCCACGTGGCCGACCGACAGGCACCTAAAGCACCTGGTCGGTCGAGCCTGCAGGAGCCGGACCTGCACCCGCACCACGCCTCCAACGGCGAGGAACCCCCGGTCGGCAGCCTTTTTGGCTGCTGCGATGGGGCAGCCGACAACTGCCGCCCCCAGTCCACGGCGGCCGAAGCGGATTGCTCCGACCTTCACCGCCTCTAGGGGGCAGCCCCCGGCCTCCGCCACGGTGAGGCGGATTTGCTCCGCCGTGATGGAGTCGTCCAGGTCCGAAATGCGCATTTCTGCGCACTTGTTGGGCCTGGACACCCGGACGTCGGCTGCATCCAGCGTGTCCCGAAGCCTAGCCGCTAGGGCATCGGCCTGGGGACCGCTTGAAGCGCCGGGGATCTCCAGTAGCCGAGCACCCGTCCGAGTGGGTTTCACCCGGATGGGACCCGGCATATCGAGAGCCCTCATGTCAACGCAGGATCTCGCCTGCGTGACAATCTGGGCGTACTGCACGCCCCTCTCCGCCGCCTCCGCCGTCATCGTTAGCACGACGGCGGTTGAGCGGGGGACGCGCAGCCTCCCCGGCACTCCCCTCGCAGCAGCCGCAGCCTTCTTGGCATTTTTGGCTGCCTTCCTTTTCGCCTTGCGCCGTTTCTTGGAGGCTCCGGCCACCTCCCAGCCTCCCTCCGGCGGGGAACCTGTAGGGGCAATCCCCACCGGGGTCCGGGCTGGCGCTGGGGCTGAGGCTAGGGCCGGGGACTTTTTCCCCTTGCCTTTCCCCTTCCCCTTGCCTTTGGCCCGGGCACCCTGGGAGCTCCCAGCCTCCACGTCGAGAGCGACAGTGGCTCGAGCGACCGGAGCGGCAGGAGTGGCAGGCGCAGCGGACGGGCTGCGGGCCGACTCCTGCAGGGCCTCTGCGACCGCCGGACTGGTGAGACCTCTTCTCACCGCTCCGGCATATCCCGTAGGCGGCGCCAAGGGCGGGCGGCGGCTGGAGTCCATGACCGCCTCCATGAACCTCCGGGTGCGCTCCTCCTGCGTCACCTGCCACCTCCGCTGCTCAGCCAGCGCCGCCTCCTGCCGCTTTTCCATGGCGGCCATTGCCGCCATGCATGCCGCCAGTGGGTCTGCGGGCCTAGCCGGCTGCAGCACCGGCGACTCCAGCCGAACGGGCTGTGCCAGTGACACCGGCCGCACCGGTGTCTCCGGCCGTACCGGTGTCTCCGGCCGCACCGGTGTCTCCGGCCGCTCCAGTCGCACCGGCGGCCTTGACCGCACCGGTGTCTCCGGCCGTACCGGTGCCTCCGACCGCACCGGTGACCTCGACCGCACCGGCGACAGCTGCGGCGCCGACGGCACCGGCCGCTCCGGCTGCACCGCTAGTCGCCGCCGCGCCGACCGCGTCACGCGCTCCGCGGGCAGCCCGGCGACGACCTGACGGAGGTTCGCCATTTCGGCCGCCATCTTCTCCATCTCCTTGCGGTGCTCAGCCGCCGTACGCTCCACGCTGTTGAGGAGCTCAACTTGCCTCCTGCCAAGTTGAGCTCGCTCGTTCCGGGACTCGGCCAGCTCCGCCTTGAGCAGCTCAAACTGCTCAACGAGGCGCGTCGCAGCCAGCCGGACCCGGTCCTCCTCCGGCGTTAGAGCTCCAGAGCGGGCCCCGGCCAGTCTCTCCAGGGCCTCCATCACGTCCCTAGACGTGGAGCCGTCGGTACGAAGCGCGGGCGCCGCCGAGACGGAGGGACTCGGCGGCGCTCTCGCATCTTCCCCAGCTGAGGCCCGTGAGGGGGCGGCTTTGGTGCCCCCACCCTGCAGCTTTCGGCGGCTAACCGCAACCTGCTTGGGTGGGGGGGGACGCATCGTCTCATCCCCACCAGAACTACTTGAAGACGAGTCGGTCAGAGTCAGGTCGAGATCCGACTCAGTCTTATCTGGGGGGATGATTTTTTTACGGCGGTTGCGCTTCCGCCGTGCAGATTTTCGGGTCTGCAGACCCACCGGGCTGTTTGCCCTGCTCCTCTCAGTGGCGGTGTCGAAGTCTTCCGACACCGTCCCTGCTTGTGACGCGACCTCCGCGTCTTGGTGCTGCGCGACCTCCGCGCAGACTGTTTCACTTGGTGATGGTTTTTTATTTTGTTTTTGTCTTGTATCCATTCAAATCCCACGAGTTGAGACGATTTAAGATACACTTCCCGGGTGACGCTCATTCCGAGAAGCGGGGTACATACTGTGGAGTTCCCCAGGTATCCACAGGTTTTAAGCGACTTCGCTGTCGGGTTTTCAAGACTTTTCCTTGTCGCGGGCCGGCCAATTAAGGCAAGCCCCGCGGCCTTCAGGATACCGGCTTCCCAAGTGTGGCTAGCACTCAGGTCGTTGTCGATATCCTGGAGGTTACGCGACGCGGGAGAGCAGCCAACTCTCCCAACACCGACGGTGGCACGAATGCCTGCCAGCCTCTGCGCGAGCAGTAGGCCGGCCCGTCCCTGGATCCCATGGATCCTTGTGTCGCCCCCATGTCCCCTCTGAAAGCAGAGGGATACCGGGAGCGACAGGCTAGCCCTAAAAAGGGCTGTTTGGGATGGAAGGGATTCTACGAGTCCCTTCCCGCGGGCCTTGCAGACCCGCCATACCACGACCCCCCCAGGGTCAGCTAGCCCTAAAAAAAAGGGCTTGTCGGGTTATTTGTCGACGGCTAGCAGAGCTCCTTCTCCTTGGAGTCAGAGTCTACTAACCGTCGTCCAGGGTGCACCAGCCTCCCCGCTTCCGTTCCCCAGGACCGCGGTCCAGAGGGAAAAGAAACAGGTAAGCCAACGTGGAGGTTACCCAACCCGCACCCCGTCATATACGTTTGACATCGCGATAGTAATGACATAACCTAACTACCCCATTTTAATATAAGATCATTGTATAGAATGTAAACAAGGAAATGCAAAAAATGGCAACGCTTACATCTAATGACAACGTATATGCAATATGCAACGTTTAAACAAAACCTTCACTTATTTGTACGGTTATTACTCTGTGGTCTTAAGCATCATTCTTAAAGTCCTTCAAGGTTTAATGCATTCTCAAAAGGACTCTGTAATGCTAGTTTGGCTCTTGAGTTAAATATCATCTCACTAGTTTAATTTTAGTATCGCATTAAGCCGTTCGTTGTTTCATCCATGTGCACGATTGTGAGCGACTGTTTCGTGCAAATAATATTGTGGCAATTTCGTGCATATATTTTCTTGCAAAAAATACATAGGATTTGCACGAAACACAGCGGACGCTATTAACACACTAACATCCGCCACTCAATTTTGGATTTTTACCGTGATTTCTTAGCTCCGGCAGCTGTGAAAAAAAAATTCTATGTACCTACAATTTTTTTCAGTTTGAAATCATGAATTTATTTAATACAAACAGAACTTTAAAAAAGTGCTACTTGTTTCACACAGGAGTAAGCAATTTGCTGAGATTTAAATCTGATAAAGATTGTAGCTAGCGTTAAATGAAACGAGACGACGAAACAACCAAACTGGCATTACAAATAATTCTAAAAAACACAATCTAAATGTATTTATGTAATATTTATTACTTGTACTTGTTAGACGTTTCACTATGATGTACGTGCATACGATATAGACGATAATTTTAAAGCATTATGTTAATGCGCTAGATTTTTCATTCCCCAAATGAATGTGATGAGTAAACAGGCACAATTTTGTACATTTTGTATGTAATGTTTGGTGCTATAGTGATTTTCGTGATGTACTTCTATGAATTAAAGAAAATAATGAAATTAACACTGTTTATTATTTTGTTAGGAACCTTGTGCCATTAAGATTGATTTGTTTAGTGTCGGCTAAAGGAGCTTACTGATTCATAAAAGCACTACCAAACTAAGCAGAGCTTGTTATATGAGTTCTAGAAAATAGGAACATTCAAACAAACCCATTATCATTCGTACAAGCAGGTATACCGACTAGCAGATGAGGCTTGGCTATAAAGTTCTTAGTAGATAAAATTAAAGACTCTAATAAAAGAAATAAATAAATTTATTTATTAACAATTTCGTTCCACAATTCAGTCTATTCAAATATCGAGCCAAACTACTTCTTCCTAAAAATATTGCTTAACCTTCTGCTGCGCGGAGTGCCCTGTAAAAAGAAATACGTCATTAAAACTAGAAACTGTCATAGAAAACGAAAACTTGAAAGCACTACTCGAACTCGAATTTACTATAATAGAAATTCGCTAATATTTCATGTATTTCTGAAAACGAAACAGGAAGTTTCTGAAAAAAAAATAGGAGAGACTGCTTACCATAGTAAGCCTGGTTCTCTATCCATGTTAAAACTAGTGTGGTAGTAGAGTGAAAGAAAAAATATTTTGATTACTTAGAATAAAGAATAACCAGACGTCAGTCTCCATTATCAACATCAATGACTTAATCATGCCTAACGTAAACAACTCTTCTAAACTTTGTTTAGAAACTAATTTTAAAGTCTACAAACAGAAATTGAACCACTAGGTAGTTTGTTAGTTGGCTAGATCGAGAGATGGCCCTAGGTTGGCCGGGGTGCGAAGGATATGCCTGTCAACCTCACCTTCGGCAACCAACAACGACCCACAGGCGCCGTGTGTTTTAGTCGGTTCAAGTCCGACATAACCTCTCCCACCGGCTCCTGGTAGCCGCGGGGATTTTCGCACGTAAAATAAGCCTATTTTGTTATTTATAAAAAGTCGCTACAAAAGAGTGTTTGCCTTTAGTTAAGTGCTTAATCGAATGGAGTATACAACGTGTTACAGAAAGGTGTAGTCATATTCGAGGGACGCATTACGTGATATAAATAAAATTTTCGCGGGAGTATAAACACCGATTTACTTTGTATCACGTAGATAAATAATTTTCTTTTTTATCGACCATGAAGTAAACTAGTGGAAATTGCCGACAAACGCACAACACTAAAAAACTAACCAGGGCTGCAGCAGCTGCAGCGCGCTGTTACAAATGAACTCTACGGTTTGAACCCGAGTAAGTTTACCAAACGATCTGATTTGATAGGCCCTGTCTCAATATCATCCTACTTACTTTCTAGCTAACCTATTTTCTTTTTTTTATCGGGCAAAGAAACTCTGAAACAGCTTATAACTCGTTAAAATAGTATTAAATTAAAACAAAATTTACTTTAAGCAATAATAAAACATTTTTATGTTCCTGAAATCATCCATGCGAAATGTGAGACTTGTCTCAAAGTTACTTTAGGTAAAGGTTAACCTACATTCAATACCAGGAGCCGTGGACTACCGAATTTCCAGCCACGCCCCTTAATATTATAATAATTAAAATTGGTTCCGTACTCAATTTAATTGAAATGTCGTGCAAAGAAATAGACTTTCGGTTTTTATACAACTTAGGTGGCAGACAAGCACACGGCCCACCTGATGGGAAGTTACAATTATTAGTCAAATAGTACAAAATTCCAAGCGGTTGGGTAGGTACACGATACATAAGGTGCTTGGTTGCGAACCTCCGCACCGCAACTGCGCGTGAATACGGCAGAACCTCTCTCCTCTCTCAAAATCCCGGCCGAGACGGGAATGATCCTGTAACGGGTTTCTGGGTGACTCTTCATGTGTTCCTGACTAGCATTGGACACAGTGGAGAGCACGCAAAGCCTCAAAGTGCTGGTTGATTTTTCGAGAACAGGAGTAGGGGTGACAAGTCCGGACACCTGTTAATACAGCACCTGGTAATCCCGCGGCGGCGGTTGAAAGCCACTCCTTTCCAGGGTAAGATGAGGATACCGTACTTTTCCAAACGTAATTAACATGGCAACAGGTTCGAAAACAGGGTTGTTTTCCTCTCGCATCCCCGCACACTTTCGAGACCAGCAGGAGATAGGACACGGCGGTATTCCCGCCCAATTGAGTTGTCCGACTGGGGAAGTCCCATAGCCCTACAGAATACCGCGGCCATAATAACTTCGTGTTGTGTACCCGGCGGTGAGTAGGGTAGCCAGAGCTCACTGGAGAATTCGTGCTGTCAGTAAGAAGACTAAAGGCATGTTCTGCTTTGTCTTCTTCACTGACGGCACAGAAACTCTGTGATTACAGAGTCGGCAGCGCGAATCCACGGTAACCACTTTCCATCAGGTGGGCCGTGCTGCCACCTAAGTGGTATAAAAAAAGCAGCATCCGCAATACTGTGATCGTTGCACGTTTGCCTTAGTTTGAGTTTCGCAGTTATTTATTATCGGATTTTGTTTGAGGATTGTTATTGTTTGGAAGCCAGGAAGCCAGGTGCCATGTTAATGAGCACAACAACATAAACAACGACGGTGTACAAAAATGCACACAGAACTTACTAAGGAATATCATGACGTACCCGGGTAACATAGCCTGTAAGAGGTCCTTCATAAGAGTTCGTTAAAGTAACATTCATTGCGGTACCCTAAAATATTTCATAATATTATAATATCTTCTCTTTCACTCCAAATCGCCACGCCCTTTATTATGATTGGTTCCGTACCAATTCTTATTTCATACAAAACTTTCACAAAACCTTTCCTTAAAGCATAAAAAAGCATAGTAAAGTGAACAAAAATATGTTCAAATACCAGGATAACACAAAATGTAAGAGCGGTTTCTTCAAAGTTTTTGAAACAAGAAGTTCTACGGTACCCTAAAATAATTGATAAGAAAAAATCATTTGTTATTTTTTTTTCATATACCTAAATAGGGTGAACTGACTAATACTCGACCATGGTCACAATTTTATTATTTTCTGCATTCTTAGTATCAGATGTATTACCTACTGAATTACATACTCTTTTTTAATAGATAACAATGTTGTTCAGTCAGTGGGTCGTATGCTTGTTGCTAAGTAGTATAAAAAAATATTTAGTTTATTTAGCGGTGTGAAAATCACGTCGTCGAAAAAGTTGTCTCTTAAATAACAACAGACAACGAGCTAGTAGATTGAATAGTAACTGCGATTTTTTTTCAGAGTAAGTACACAACTCTGATTTTGATTAAATTTGAGCGCGATAGCCCATTCAATTGTTCAATCCAAACTCAATGAGAGGGGGTTTCCGCACTTAAAGAAACACAAAGTCATGTTGAAAAATCCAGATTTAAATATTAAAATATTTTTTAATGGACGGACGTAAACCAGTACTCTACCCTAATTTCGTAGGTAATACGTTCGGCCGCGGAGTCCTTTGATGAGGCCGCGATGCGTGGCGGCGCTTTTGATGCGGACAATCGGTGCCGCCAAGGACATAATATTTGGCGCCAAAGTGCGTAGGCATCAATGTTGCCATAACTGATTTTATAAAATCGGTAGATGGCATGTTAAAAATAGAAGCAGCGTAGATTTCAAATGAAAAAGTGGTAAATTTATTAGTAGATTAAACTGTGTGTTTACGAGTTTATGCTATTTAAAAGATAGAAGACGAAAAGCGGTTCGTTTGTTTTGCGTCTTGTCATCCGCAAAGAAAAATATCGTGTTAATTTTATGTATTAATTATTTCCTGATTCTTCAACTTTTTTCTCCTCTTCCTCCTTTCCTCCTTTTCCTCTAGCTTTATCTCCTCTCGGTATGATTAAAACTTGTGATTTTCAGTAGCATTTTACTTTTAAGTTCAGATTTTTAGCGCGAACAGATAGCAAAATGTAAGAAAATAAAATCATTGTTTTTATTAAGTAGATACCTAGGTAATGTAGGTACTTTTTAGTAGAAATAGAATATTGTTTTGAACAAAGAGATTGATTTAACCATTAATTAGTTAACTGCAGGTTTTTTAGTCATATTTACCTTAAAAATAAAAGGAAGGTCTGTGGAGTTTTCAAAATTCTACATATTAAATTAGATTATTAGAACTAGATAGATTAATGGTTGGCAACATTCGTATGTACGTACTTGTGCCGACTTCTGTTCTGTAGGTTGTTTACATGTTTATTTGTGGACTAGTTGTTGTTGTGTTGTGCAGTGAAAATGTCGGTTTTTAGTAATAGCGAATATTAGATGATGCTTTGTGTTGGCGCAGCTGATGGTAGCTTGCGAAAAGCTCGTCGGCTGTACAGTGAGAGATTTGTGGACGGAAGACTAGAGGGTGACCGTCGGCGGCTTCCCTCTTTGAAGTGTTTTAGGAAGATGGTGAACCGCCTTCATCACACTGGAAGTTTTCGTGGAGCCCTCCTACGGCGCCCACTGCATCAGAAGATCGTATTCTCGAGCATTTTCAAGCAGACCCGAGAACGAGTACCCGGCGAGCTGGAACGGTTCTCGGAGTGAACCCCGTTCATTTCAAGGGGGAAGTTCACGCGTATTTAAAGATGCGTTTTGATCAGTGGATTGGGCGTGGCGGTGAAGTGAGTCGCTTGCCCGGCGAGGCCCCCGGATCTCACTCCGCTCAACTATTTTCTCTGAGGTTACGTGAAGAAAAAAGTGTAAAGTAGGTACAGAATGTGACAGCAGAGAGAATATGGCAGCCCGGATATCAGAAATTTTCAGTAGCGTAACCCCAGATATGTTTCGAAGCGTACGTGGTAGCATGTTACGGCATTGAGCAACGAGGTGGTCATATTGAGCCGTTGCGCGTTGCTATATTTTTTAAACGTAGGTATGCCTTGGAGTTTCACGCATACTGTGGCGTCATAAACTCTTCATTCATGTGTACATGTACCTACTCTCATGTTTTTGTGACCTACATAAGTGATAGTTTAAACACCTTGTGTTGCGATCGTGAAGTGATAAATTAGTGCGTTCCTATGGGTGTACCAGATCAGGTACATCACCGTTTCGCTGTAAGGAGAACACGCCCCGGTAAGTAATAGGTAGTCAAAATATCTCTGATGTTACCTATCTCTAACTGTACCTACGCTTGGTAGGCCGGCTACCAGGCGCACAGCTGAGATTAGAGATTTTACAGAGGTTATTGGACTCAATTGAACTTATCGTGAAAGAACAAAATACAATAGTGTTGTGACCGACCGCTTTTGCTAAATATCGAAAAATTTAACGAATTTAACAATTTTGTAAGACGTTTAACGATGTCATCACTTTATTACTATTTGTACATTGGCCGGTGCATATCGACTGGTTATCAGGCATGTGTAACGACCCTTAAATATGACTACACCTTTCTGTAACACCCTGTAGAATCAAAGAATCAATTTCATTCATGCAGTTTAGACACATAAAGAGGACATTTGAACGTCAAAATTTTATAATATGTCAAGAAATAATATAAAAATATTAAATAATGTAAAAACCATTGGAAAATGATTCTTTACTATTAACTAGATTATCTATTAGAACTAAATTATCTTTCTTTTTTAAATTTGGTTTAGTTTACAATTTATTTTGTACGAGCAAGCAAGAGACTTCTGTTTACCACACATTTACATCATCAAGATACTCATCTACTTTATAGTAACCTTTATTCATTAAAGGTTTTTCACTTTTATTTTAAATTTATTTAGTGGCATATTAATCAAATCCTGAGAAATTTAATTAAATATTTTAATACAGCTGCCTACAAACGAATCACCAACTTTGTGATTCCTGAGTTTTGGTACTTTCTCGTATTAAAATTATGTACGTCAGATTTTTTTTCGAAAAGATTTAGCAACGTGGGGTCCTCTCTCCTTTTAGTTTGACTTATCTTTAAACAAAAAGTGTACTGGATGCACAATAAATATTCTATACTAACTTCAGTGGTGTCATTTTTTGAGGAGCGGAAAAGTGAGCGGATTCTGGACGGCGTGCTTGTTTTGCGGGACGGTTGTGGATCCGCTTCTACGCGCAGCGACTCGCGCAACTCTGAGTCCTATAACAACCGCATTAAGGATTAAAATATACTGTCAGCTGCAGAGAGACCTGCAATGGACAACTATGTAACAATCAGACTATAGAGGGTGGAAAAATAACTCGGGCCCTGGAGGACCTACATCCTAAACTTGGCTAATTTTACCTTAAAGGAGACATTCCTTAATTTTAAATCAAATCAAATCATTTTTATTCGCAGAAGACAGGTGCATAGGGTTGATCAGTAGTTTACATAAAAAGTGCAATGCTCTGCTTATTACCTTTGATAGGTGTATAAATTTTAAAAAGTTAACTAACCATACAATTTTAGAATGTCAAAAAAATATTAAATATTACAGTAAAACAATAATAAGTATAGCATAATTAATAATGTCAAGTATAACAATTAACGTCAAAATATATGATAAATAAGTATGTCAACAATTAATTCCTACGAGTAAATATTATAAATTTGACTAAAAAAACTATTATATTTCGCTACATTTATCCTCTAAATATTCATGCAATGAATAATAACATTTATGGACAGGAACTGCTGCAACCTTCTTTTAAAGAGATTTATATTCGGCAGATCTTTTAGCATATAGATTTAGCACATAGATTTTCGGGACTCGAACCAACTAATCCTAATTTGATCCTTATGATTTACATACACTATCGATATGCCATGAAAATAAGGATGCTTTTAGGATTTTAGTTGGTTCGATTACCGGGGGTGTGGCAAAGCGTTTTCGAATATTTTTAAACATACATAACATAAAACATATAACATAAGCTCACGCCTATATCCCCGAAGGGGTAGGCAGAGGTGCTAGCACCCACATTTCGAAGGTTTATGTTTAGGTCCCAATTTAATAGGTGGCGAGTCTATTGCCATTAACCGAACACTTATAAACCTGCGATAAATACACACATAACTTCGAAAAGTCATTGGTGTGTGCCATGATAAAACCTTGGATCGAACTCGAGACCTCGTCACAGCAGTCCATTACCCGTACCACTGGGCTACCGCGGTTTTTAATTTTTTAAATGCAGTTTTATTTATTTAAAAAAATAAAATAATGTCTGCTTTAAGTAAAATGAGACAACTTAAGAATTTAAGGTAGTTCCCCTACAGGGCCCGACTTATTTTTCCACCCTGTAAACAAACTCGAAGTTACTATTTCAGTTTTTTCATGTAACTAAACATACTTGAATGACACTTTGTAAAAGTGTAGATACTCATGACAATAATATAAATTGAGATTTACATACATACCATACATTTATGTATGTATCAGGTTAGGCAGAGGTGAATTAACACCCACATTTCAGCAATAACTGTATTCGTTCGCACGTAATATGTGGTGAGCCTATTGCCGTATATCGGACTCTATAGTTGACTCGAGCCCCGCATCTGAGGCTGAGTCTGGCCTGTATATATCTGTATGGTGTTAAACAGCCCTATCCCTTAGTCGCCTTGTACGACGCCGCATCTTCCGGGAACCACACGGCGAAATTGATATTTAATAGAAAATTCTTACATCGATGGGAGGAGGGTTATTAGAAAAAAAAATAAGACAAGAATAAATTGGTGAACAGATATAGGACCAAACTTTCGACAAAATGGTTACAATATAATGTACTTACAGTAGCAGAGAGCCTGCCAGCTTGTTTGCTCGGTGTGGGCGGCCCAGGCTTCTTGTACGCAATGATGCCCACCTCCTTGCGCTGCGGGCGGCCCGCCGCGCCGGGGCCCCCCATCGCCTGTAACAGACCACCATATTATAACTATTGGGTACGCGGGTCCGCTGCGAGAGAGTACTAAATATAAATAAATAAATATTCCACGACATTCCACACAACGCTATCTAGACCAATTGTAAGCATAGTTTAACTAGCTTGTGTTAGGGGATCTAGAATGCGGATAAACATACTTAGATACTTTTTTTTTTATAATTACATACAAATATTATACATAGAAACTGGTCACATTATATCAGGGTTTCCTAAACATATACATACTCTTATCTCAAAATATCACAATAAAGATTTAATAAAGATTTCTGTAAAATTCCATCCGTAGCTAATGACATGTCGTCTACTGCTGTTTTATGCCATCAGCTACGAAATCGTACCTTTAGTCTTTCAAGATTATGAAGGATTCCATTAAGATGGATAACAGATAAAACATTCCGCATCAAGTAAAAGGACCGGATATTCTTCACGTTGATTGAGAAACAAAAATTGAATCGGTCCAAGCGGGGTTCGAACCCGCAATCTTTTCCTTGCCAAACCTTCGTCTGAAACCATCCAAATTCTTCAATACATATATCCGTCGTACGGCGACATTTGTGGTCAGAGTGTTTCACCTATAAGGGAAAGATCGCAGTTTCAAATCCCGGCTGGACCAATTCAATTCTTCTTATCTTAATCTATTTCAATAATGGGCATACTAAATGCTTTAAGATTTCATATTTTTATATTTTTGAGCCGTTTGGAGTCGAAACGTTGGGTCCGTGGGGTCCAAGCGCGCGCGCGCTATTCAAAGAAATAGCGAAGCGACTAATCGACGCTTCCCGTGACCATGAGGCTGGCCTTTACCTCGCTCAAAGAATTGGCATCGCCATTCAGCGTGGTAATGCCGCCAGCCTCTTGGGCACGGTACCAGTAGAGATCGATGTGGAGGAATTTTTGATGCCTAAAATTACAGTCTCACTCTTTTTCTCTATTCCATTTTTGTATCTATTGTATAGTTAGCATAGTTTTATATTAATTTGCAAGTAATTGTATATTATAATAGAATATTTTATGTACCTAAACTGATTAAAAGATTTCATTTAATATTCTTCATGTCTTGCTATCCAACAATCGACCGTATTTCTCGGCATAGCAGTTTACTACGAAGTATGCCTTTTTGGCGTGCGAACAACCCCTCGGGCTTCACGTCATCGAAGCCGGCGAGGTGCGGCGGTCTGGCGGGCCCTAGACAAGCGACCGCACGAACCTTGATGTCGTCCTCGGCCACGGCGTGCGCGAACTGCGTCTCGGCGGGGTACGAGCTCTTGAGGTGCGGCGGGCACAGCGAGTTGCGCCAGCGCAGCTCCGACAGGCGCTCGGGCGCGGCGCGGCGCGGCGTGGCCAGCTCCTGCAGGTAGCGGTTGTCGAACAGCTCGCCCTCCTCGTCCGACATGTGCAGCCCGCGGCCCTCTGCAAATGCACTCTACTTAGTCATGTCGCGCAGATATTTCTAATAAAGGTAGGCCAACAATGATTCTGTATGCGCACTATAACAAGACGATGAATAAACCAGAGACAAATGTGGATTTAATCTAATCTATTAAAAATATTCTTCCATGCCATCATCCACAAACGTAGTGCATCCCTCTTGCGGAGAGTACGGGCGAGTTCACAAAGTATCGTGGGCATATTGTGCGATAGGTGGGACAGTCCGATGCTGGGGCGCTGGGTACGATTGCACGCAATGTAGATTGTGTCCTAGTATTGTGGAGGTTTCAAACTATCAAAAATATGTGATACCAATTAATAATATTATATTGTTACTAACACTAGTATTAAGATTATTGTTACTAACACGCTATGGACCCTGGTCCGAAATAAATGATTTTTATTTATTTTAAAAATTAAGTTTGTGTGTATTTTATAGACTAAAAACGTACTGCATCGATTTATAAAGTGTAACAAAATTAACTCTCGGAGCTTCGGAGGGTTGATCGCTTTGCTTTGTCTTCCCATCAGGTGGGCCGTGTGCTTGTCTGCCAACTAAGTGATATAAAAAAAAACATCCCAGACTCAGCCAGAGATACATGGCTCGAGTCAACAATAGTGCCCGAAATACGGCAATATGCTCACCCCCTATTACGTGGGACGGAATTTTTTTTTTTTTTTTTTTTTATATACGACACGCCAACTTGACCTCACCTCGCCTGATGGTAAGCTAAAGGCAAAGTCTCAGGAAAGAGGGTCACCATTACAGACACTAAGTGCTACAATGGTGGCACTCAGCTTGGCGGCCTCATCAGATGCTTTTTCACGCCCCGCTTAAAGGCCCCGGGACTGTAGGAAGAAGGAAACACGTGTGCTGGTAATGAATTCCAAGTCTTGGTGGTGCGGCAAAGAAAAGAGTCTCCGAACCGCTTGGTTCTTGCTCGTATATTCTGCACAGTGTGAGGGTGACATCTAAGGCCTGCACGTGTTGTCCTATGTAGGAAAGGAGATGGTGGGATTAGTTGGAAGAGCTCGTCAGAACACTCACCGTGGTAGAGACGGTAAAATACAGCCAAGGAAGCAATATCTCTACGCATCTGCAAAGGCTCGAGGGTGTTCGTGACCTCAGGGTTCCCAATAATTCGGACCGCGCGTCGCTGCAACCTGTCGAGAGCATCTAGTAGGTATTTCGCGGAGCCATCCCAGAGATGCGAGCAGTATTCCACGCAGGAGCGAATTTGTGTCTTATAGAGAAGACACCGCTGCTCCGGCGTGAAAAAACGTCTCACTTTGTTTAGGAGTCCGAGTTTCCGCGAGGCTGTTTTGATGATGCTCTCGATGTAATTTCTGTTATTCAGTTTGCAGCGAATATCCATGCCTAGGATATAGAGATTGTCCTGCAGTGGAAGTGGCGTGCTCTGAAGAGTGGGAAGGGGAAGGAAAGAAGATACCTTTGCTGTGAACGCACAAGCCTGCGTCTTCTTGGCATTGAACTCGACCATGTTCTCGGAGCCCCATTGAGAAATGTGATTCAAGATCCGGTCCAGTTCAGTGACAAGAAGCTGTCTTTTTTCCACGATATCAGACTGTTTGGCCGCAGGTTGTCCGTGATAACTCCCGTGTACGGTGCTATCGTCTGCATAGCAATGTATGCTGCCGGTGGACAGCATGTCGTTGATATGCAGAAGAAAGAGAGTGGGAGATAATACAGACCCCTGCGGTACGCCAGCATTTATTTGCAAGAACTCCGAAGCCCGTCCATCACAGAGGACGCGGATACGGCGCTCCTGCAGGAAACTAGCAATCCAGTTGCACAGTCTAGGAGGCAGACCAAAGGCTGGTAGCTTGGAGAGAAGCGATTTGTGCCAGACTCTATCGAAAGCTTTGGCGATATCAAGACTAATTGCCAGTGACTCGCCGTGCTTGTCCATAGCCTCACCCCAAAGATGGGTAACGTATGCTAGAAGATCACCCGTTGACCGTTTCGGCCTGAAGCCATATTGCCGGTCATTAATTAAGGAGTGATCCTCTAGGTGACGCATGAGCTGTTTGTTAATGATGTGCTCGAAGACCTTGCACAGCACTGAGGTGACGGCTATGGGTCGATAGTTGGCTGGCTCTGAGCGATCCCCCTTCTTGGGGATCGGCTGTACATTCGCCTCTTTCCAAGCCGAAGGCACTGTACCCGAGCTGTAGGACAGTCGGTACAGCCGCGTAAGCATCGGAGACAACTCCGCTGCACATTTTTGTAAGACCACCGCTGGAATACCATCCGGGCCACTGGCTTTCCGGACATCGAGTGATTGAAGCACCGCACGAACATCGCATTGCCTGATACGTATTTCAGGCATTACGTGGTCACCATTGGGTAGTGTCGGCGGCTGTATACCGCAATCATCGACTCGGGAATTGGCCGCAAAGAGATTTACTAGCATATTGGCTTTCTCTTGCGGTCCATGGGCCAGGGATCCATCAGGGTAGCGCAGCGGTGGCAGCGAAGGCTGACAGAAGTTGGCCTGCACGGCTTTGGCCAGTCGCCAGTATCCACGGCTGCCCGTGGGATGTGCCACTAGCTCTTGACCAAGCCGCGCAATGCGCAGGGCATCCGCTTTGACGTAAGCCCTCTTGCAGACCTTTGTGGCTCTGTTGTACGCCGCCTTGAAGTGGCTCACATTGGGATCGTGCGTGGCACGCGCCCTTACCCAAGCGCGATACGCGGACTGCTTTTGATCAACAGCCCCCGCACACTCGCGCCCGAACCAAGGGCGCACTCCTCGGGCACCGGTGACATCAGTGTACGGAATATAGTATTCCATACCCAGACCGATCTCACCGGCAACAGCAGTAGCACAATCCGAGGGTTTCTTACCTTCAAAGCAGCGTTCAACCCACGGGATGGACGCAAAATAGTTGCGCAGCCCATCCCAATCTGCTGACGAGTAGTGCCAGAGACGCCGCTTCCCCTGCACGGGTCGTGAAGGCGCTATAATTGGCACCTTGGAGCAGACCAGACAGTGGTCGGAATTGCCTAAAGCGGCTTGTACCGAAACACTGTACAGGTCTGGGTGACTCGTCAGCAGAAGGTCTAGCAGAGAGGGTGCTAGGCCCGACCTTCTTGGTATTCTAGTGACCTCGTGTACCAATTGGGTCAGGCCATGCGCCAGAGCAAATGCATGGGCGGCTCTTCCCGCATGGTCTGTTTTGGAGGAGCCCAACCAGGTTTCGTGGTGGGCGTTAAAGTCCCCCAAAAATACCACTTCGGCGTTCGGAAACCGTTCCTGCGCATCATCTGCCGCCTGACTCAGATATTCAAAGAGTCGAGTTGTCTCAGCATCTCCTGTATGGGAACGGTAGAGGCACACATAGATCTGACTCGTAGAGCCATGGTCTACGTGTACCCATAGGGTTGAAAAGGATGGGTCCTCAAGGCAGCGCAAACGGCGACAACAAACATCCGCCCTAACAAACACGCACACCCCGGCTTTTGCACGGAAATTTTCCTCGATAACATAGCCGGGGTAAAGCAAGTAGGTCGTGTCATCAGGGCGGCCTATTTGTGTCTCCGTGAGAAAGAGCATATCTGGTTTCGCCGTCTCAAGGTGTTGGTGGACGGCGTTGAGGTTCGCATGGAGTCCACAGATGTTAGTGGACTCCACCTCAAATAGCGAGCTTGTGGGAGTCTGTAGAGCCGCTGTGTTGCCCAATACTCTTAAATGCGCTGCCATGATGAAAAGGAGAAAAGGGCGTGAAAAAAAGAGGTGATTGTCGTCGCAGCACCGCGTGACAAAGTGCGGGATATTGGTTTTGTCTATGATTATGAGGCATGGCGTGAGCCGACACGCCGTACGGAAGGGCCCCCGTACCCCCCCGAATATGGTCGCCTGGCCCCCACTTCCGGTCACCAACCGGCACGACGAGCCATACCGGGATTATGCGCGGTCTGGTGAGGCAGCCTTCCAGGGTGGTTAGTCCCAGTTGGGCCTCTGTACTATACCGCGGGCGGCCAGCGGCACCACCGTTTCTACGGGTCTCCCTGACCGGCGCGTCGCCCCGCACCATCCTCACTAGACTACGCCAAGACCCACTGGTCCCACTAGTGCTGCGACCACCATCACCCCTACCCGGCTATGCATTTGCTGATCCCTGAACGCAATCCAACCGAAATTGAATTACTATGAAGGGTTTTTCGCAATATTGCACGGTGGTACCAACCCGGTCGAAATTTGTGACAAATTTGTGCCGTCAAATCTCTACCACCAGTAATACAATACACCAGGAATACAATTATTGGTAAAATGTGGGTGATAATTCACCTCTGCCTAACCCTCCGATAAAGGCGTGATTATATGTATGTATGTGTGTATGTATTTAACTTAACGCTTATGATTGTATGCTAACACTACCACGGACCTGCAATTCAGAATTCAAGACTTCTCGAGGCATGATTCCCGCGCAACGGCTCATGAAACTTACCTACGAAACACCCATCGGTCATTGACTTCTAAAAGTCAGCTGATTACTGCAACCCATGTGCTGAACATATCGATGTGGTACGGTTAGCAAAGGCATTGATGTCAAATTTTGAAATCTTTGCAACAGAATTTTAGAAAATTTTCACACGCAATATTTTTAAATTGTTTTACCTACACATAGGTTTAAAGATATTTATTTTCAAAAAGACAATTACATTGCCACTTACATGAAAACATAATTTACAATAAATATGCTATTTGTCGTTGAAAGTAGTAGTAGTTGAAAGTGTTCTTTTTTGTCTAGTCTACAGAGACTAGACAAAAAAGAACACCCAGCAGTGAGATTAACAAATTAATAATGATCAGTTATGTACAATGATAATCTTGACTTAAATATATTGAGAGAGTCACTTTTTCTGATGTTTAGTGGTAAGTTATTATAAAGCTGAGCTCCCTCAAAAGTAATGCTTTTTTTTTCCGTAGTCGATTCGTACTTTTGGTAATACCAGCAAGCTGGGTCGGCGAAGGCTGCGTTTACAGATCTGTGATTTTACATATATTTTCCGATACCAAGTGATAACACAAAGTTCCGAGAGTTCATTATGTTACTGTTTATTTATTTTACTACCCGCGTTAGTAGATAGCACTGGAAATAGTCGGCCTTGAAGGACTAACAAATTACTTAGTACATATTATTACCTCGTTTGGTGCCGCCATTATTAGAAGGCAACGAGCGCAGAGACTGCGTGTCCACAGAGAGTTTGGGCTCTTCTTGGGGAGGAACTAGACCAGACTGAAATCACAACAATAGATGATTAATATCTGTGAAAATTATAATATATCCCTCGGGACTGCTGATACCCCCAGCCGCAGTCCAAGCGTGTCACCATCCTTTAGTAATATCTTGTATGACGAGCATACTTCTGAACAAAACGCCAAAACAATCCCTACAAAGGTCTCCGCGTCATTTGTCGATCAATTGTTTAATTGGTGTTGTGATTGGTACAAGTTTCGTTCAAGATGTTTTTCGGTACATTTTTTTTAAACGTGCGGAATTTCACTCGGATACACTCCACCGAGGACAGCGGGGTAGTTATGTCGGGCTCGAACCGACTAAAACCGCACGGCCGTTTTGGGCCATCAGTTGCTGGGAGAGAGGTAGCCTTTGGCATATCCCTCACCCACCCCGACTGATCCAAGGCTATAGAAGGGACCATCGGGTGTGGAACTACGACGTCCCCGTCTTTCCCCAGAAAAAGGTGAAGGGGCGCAAATCGTTCCGCAATCTTGGCCTGCTTCTGCTAGAGTGACAGGCGCCTCCACCTATCACCCCCAGGCCTGATTCATGGAGGACGAAGGTCATTTAATGACCTCCGACACCTGAGTCTCCATACGCGAACGTATTGCGGGCTATGCGGAACGGAAGGGACCTAAGTCTCCTCCGACACCATTCCCCAGACTCTTTTTCAAATCAAATCAAATCAAAATAGTTTATTTGCCAGAACATGGTACAAGAGATATTACAAATTTACGTTTCCTCACTTTCGAATATTATTTGCTCACAAGACGGTGAAAGGCCAGGCGCTCGCGCTCTGCACCATCACTGCGAGATGTTTGCCGGTACCTATGCATTGCGTGGGACTAACGTACTGAGATTGTAACGATTCTTTTGACAGGACTGTTGATTGACTGGATGTGGAAGGCTAATCCCCGGATACTATAGCGTATTTAGAGAGAGGCTATGTCCAACAGTGGGCTACAATTTTGAATGAGGTAAGTAAACATACCGAATGCACATGTTGCAGTGACATCAGCGAGCCGGACTGTTGCTTCCGCCGGAGGTACTTGGCCTCGTCCTTCTGCATGAGGAACTTCTCCCCAACAGACCACAGCTCGGACGTGAGGCCGCGGATGTGGTCCTCGTAGGCGCGACTGGACTGCGACAGAGTGTCCCTGGCGCGCGCCAGCTCACGCTCCAACAAAGCGATCTCCTCTTTCTGCTTCTCTTTGAACACCGCAATCTGTTCCGTATATAGTTGTTTCTGTAAAAAAAAGTATTAACATGAAAAACACATTACGGTGTAGACGTTCGGGCATGCAGATATCAACCGCGTGCAAACTAACCATGCATATAATAAAGAAACTAATTACCTGTCCGATCTGCTTGTATCTACATGTGCTAATCTACTATTAATGTTTTAATGAACACTCGTAAGCAATAAAAAAAAAATAGAAATAAAACAAAAGCATCCATTAAAACAATTTATTAACTAGATAATAAGTGACTTTGTAAGTCATAACAGTCGACAAGCACACTGATCAATCCAAGAGCAGGTAGAACCACCACACGATCTGATACAGCAATATCAATAACAGGAGGGGGGCTATACTGACCATTTTTGCCTTCATTCGGTTGAGTTTATCCTCGTACTCGGCGCGCACCTCCGTCAACGTGACAGCCTGTGCGTCCTTGGCGCCTTCTCCCTTCGGCGCTCGCGACACTTCCTCTAGAAGCTTCTGGAACGAGTTCTCCAGCTCGTCCAACTGCACCTCCAGCCCCGCGTTCTGAACAGTTGAAGGAGCGAGAGAAGTCCGATCGATGTCGTTCAGGAAAGCTTGTTTCAATTTTTCCGTGGAGACCGTTCTTCCGATGCATCTCTCCACCCATCGTTCGAGATTCATGGCGCACTCGGCCAGATCCTGCATTACCGCAGCGTAGCCGCGCTCCAGTTTCAGCATACACGTGTCTGTGACGTGACCGTCCAAGTTCAGAATCTCGCGCCTCACAGTCCTCTGCATCGATATTACTCTACTCAACTTCTGCGCGTACAAATCTTTGACAGAACTAAACGTTTGAAAACTCACAGACAGCTCTGTCAAGAACTTCTTCAGATTAATAATCTCTGAGTCGTTTATCCTGTTTACTTCGGTCAATCTGTCTTTTTCTTTCTGCAAGGCCGTCTGCTTTTCCGAACATTTCTTTAGATGTCTTTCAGTTGTTTCTAGGAAATTTTCTAGATCCTCCATAGTGATGGAGCCCGCGGACAGACTGCGTCGAAGTTCGTTATCACAGTTATTATTAGAGTTGCCGAAATTTGTCAATTCCTTGAGAACTGTATTCGATTTTATTTCCGCGATTCTCTTCAGTATAATCGCCTGGTATTTAGCGGACACTTTGATGATTTGCGTTGCCCTATTTTCAGTAACGCTCATCTTGGTGACGTGTTTCTTCAGCTCAGCTATCTCTTCATTCTTTTGGTGTACAATCTTCTTGAGTTGGCTGGATAGTTGTTGGCAGTTTTCCTTAGTGATCTCCAGTTCTTTAGTCACGTCTAGCAGTTTGTTTTCGGACTCCGCCATTAGAGTTTTGAGGTAGGAGACGTCACTTTGCAGCGTAGTAATGGTCCTGTTCTTGTCGTGAATGATCTTTTCTAAATCAGTGATGGTCTTTAAGCTCTCGATGGAGGAGTGTGTGATGTCTGAAGTGTTATCTACCTGGTGGTGTATGTCGCGAAGCTCCTTCTCCGCTATTGGTCCTGAATACTTTCGGCTCGATGTACTTTCGTGACTTCGAAGCACAACTGTGAATAACAATATTGTTTTTGATGAATAATTTGGCGTTACTAGTATTCTTATTAATTAATTTACACATGACCTAACTGGTACAGACTGGTATAGACCTTAGAAGTTTTAGAATGTTTCACTTAAAAAGCAATACTTGCAGGCAAAATATAGAAATAGACATCTTTTTAAGTAACATTATTATTTACGCTAAAATTATTACAGACAACAATAAAATCAGATAGCTATTTTGTATAGAGAATATAAAAAAACTATGTCCTAATCAAGGCGATGTCAAGTAAATGGGTTCATACATACATGTCTCTCTAAGTCCAATAGCTTTAATAAGATCTTCATTTTCTTTCTTCAAAATTTTCAACGCCTCTCTCTCATTGTTCAATTCATTCAAATTCTTCTTCAATTCAGATACAGCTGCTATTTTCTCTTCCAAGTCTTTCTGATATTTCGCTCGCAAAACCTTTTCTTCAAGAAGCTCTTTGTTCACGGTATTTATCACAATATCTTTCTCTTTGCTCATTTTGGAAATGTGTCCGTCTTTCGCAACAGATTCTGTCACACACATTTCAACCTTAGCTTGTAGTGTTTGGACTTCTTTCTGTAGAGACACAATTTCTTTTTGCCTTTCCTCCAACTCTTTTTCAGCTTTAGTGTGGTAATCTTGAAGAATATCGCACTTGTTGACTAGAGTCACTTTTTCGTTGTTTAAGTCATCTTGTAGCTTGTTATATTGTTCTTGTTCACGTTTTATTGCCTCTTCCAGCTTTTTTATCTCTGTAAAATATGATTATGAGTAAGCGTAAAGCGTATCGAGTAATTCCTAAATATTCAATAGATGTGCGGGTTCAATGAGCGTTTTTTTTATGGAATTTAGGTGGCATACAAGCTCACGGCCCACCTGATGGAAAGTGGTTACTGTGACCTATGAACGTGTGTAACACCAAGGCAGTCAAACCCGTGCTGCCGACCCTATAAGAACAGAGATTTTCTGTGACGTCAGTGAAGATCACAAAATCAGGATAAGCCATTGGTCTTCCCCGCTGACAGCACAAAAACTCTCCAGTGAGCTCTGGCTACCCTACTCACCGCCGGGAACACAAAACTTAATTATTTCCTAGGTCGTCATACCAGAATTGAAATACGACTTCATAAATTTCATATACCTTATTTTTTATTTTGTTATACTATAGGTAGAAAGGTTCTAACAAAATAATGGTTAAGTGACGAGACTTTTTGTTATTGCATGATTAAAGAAAAGCTACTAAGAGTAGCTTACTCTAGCAAGAATATTTATTGATCAAAATTTAAGCAAAATTTGTTAATAAAAAACAATAGCAAAGAACGTAATTGTTGTAAATAACCATAACATTTTATTTTGCGGTGTTTTTGTTAAATCAACAAAAGTGCAAAGAATTTTACAATAGACTGAAATTGGAATCAACCTACCGGCTGTTTTACCTTCAATAGCATCAACTAATTCCGTGTTACAAGTTTTCAACTTGGTTACTTCTTCTGCCGATTTCAAATTCTCTATATTCAATTTATTAACGTCATCCAATAGCTGCGCGTTATTTTTTTGCAATGTACCAATTTCTTCCTTTAGCTCCGCAATAACTTTTTTTAATCCATCAATTTCCTCTTTTGTTTCTTTGCATACTTTTTTCAATTCATCATTTTCTTCCGATAATTCTGTTTTATCTCTCAACAATTCAGTTATTTCTTTGGCAGCTTTTAGCGAGTTTGTTTCAAAATCATTAATTTTAAACAGATAATCCTCTTTCTCTACAATTAAATTGCCTTTCTCTTGTTGTAAAAGATTGATTTTCTCCTCAAAGCATTTAATTCTGTTTTCCAATTCTAACACACTATTTGCTTTTTCATTGAGCTCAATATTTAAATCTTTTTTATTATCGATTTCCTCCTGAAGGGATTCTGTCAATTTTTCAACCTTATCACGTAATTCCACTTCCATAGCATCCTTCATAATTTTCAACTCACTATTTTGATCCGCTAATGAAACAGCACCTGAAATTTATATTATAATTAACATCGCAACGTCCGGCGCCAGCTTTTTCGGAAGGAGAATGGCGGCGGACAGACCGCTCACCGAAGAAGATTGTGATTTTAAAAGAAGAGAAACAAAAATTTGTTAATAGTAAGAAATTGCGCTACTCTTGCAATGCCTAAAAGAAAATTATTTAAAAAATACAAGAAATGATAATATATTTCATTAACTTACTATCTTTATAATTCATAATTATAATCTCTAACTGTTTATTTTCTTCATTCAATTTCATAAGTTCATCAGTTTTCTTCTGAATGTCAGTTTTCAGTGAAGTCATTTCACTGTCTAATGTTTCCTTCTGTAAAGTTATTTCTCCTTCTAAACTATCTTTTACAAGTCTCAGTTCTACCAGTTCTTTTTGTATAAGTTCTATAGCTGTATCTTTTTCTTTCAGTTTTAGCTCAAAGGCTTTCTTTCCATTGCTAATTTCTTCTTGTAGCAGTTCTATAGCTTTTTCTTTTTCTGAGACGGTAGTATTAAAAGTCGATTTCTGATCTTCCATAACAGACTCTGTGACAGCGACCATGTTCTTTATAACCATCCTTTCTGATTCAAAATCCGTCATTAGTTTTTCTTGACCCAATTTCTCAGATTTTACTTCTTCTTCTAAAGATTTTATTGCTGTAAATATATACAAAATATTCTCAAACATTTCATGCTACTGCGGTAGACTTTATAGAATTGCCACAACGACTGCGCTAACTTTCACCGTGGCTGTAGGTACACTTTACCAATGATCGTTACTTTATTATGACCCGCGTAGTATGAATGTCCGTCCGTATGTTGTCTCAAAACTATGGGCTTATCCAAAT
The DNA here is from genome assembly GCA_963662185.1 of Eilema griseolum. Taxonomy (NCBI): domain Eukaryota; kingdom Metazoa; phylum Arthropoda; class Insecta; order Lepidoptera; family Erebidae; genus Eilema; species Eilema griseolum. The sequence goes on along the minus strand of OY759248.1, from coordinate 17,414,836 downwards.
ACATTGAGTTAGATTCGCATCCAAGAATGAACTGCTATTTTCTGAATAAAAAACGTTACTATCAGCAGAAGCCCACATTTTGTTCTGAACCCAGTAACTACAGTGCATCAGTGCTTTTAAGTCTAAATGCTTAAGTGTAGTGCAGGTGCAAATTACTCAATCACCAAGTCCCCACAAAAGGTTGGTGCACAGTGGGAACTATGGTCACTATTATACATATAATTTCGTAATGGGTAAAACACATGAATATAAGTTAAAGCTATTTTTTATTACAAGATTACAAGTCAAGTTGCAAAATAATATAATTTCTAAATCCATGCGACATTCTGTTCAATGTAGTATATTTATTCTCTGTTGGTGATTTGCTTAAAATCCGAAACCACATAACAATTAACTATAATAATAACAAAATCTTACCTTTGTTATTTACTTCTATAATTTGCTGTAGTCGTTCCTTTTCCTTCCTAGCAACTTCTAACTCTAAAGTTTTGTCTTTCAAATAGGTGGTCAACTTAGTTATCATAATGTTCAAATTCTCTATCTGGCATTCGTACGACTTCTTCAGTTTGTCAGTTAAATTCTCACTGTCAATAAGCTTTTCCTTTAGAGAGTGAACTTTGACTTCTAACTGTAGCTTCATGTCAGTTAAGTCATTTGTCAGAGATGTGTTCTCTTGTTGTAGTAATTGTATATCTCTAGACTTGTTGTCTAATGTTGTGGTATGCATAGCATTTTGTTTTGACATCTCTATAAAAAATGATCATTTAATCAGTATGTAGACTCAGATAAAAGGTATAATCATTATATAGAATATTTTAAAAGTTCCTTCTGAGACGGTTAAAAGATATAAACTGGAGAAAACGAGATTTTTAGCTTACTTTCGACCCTTTACTACAGGTTACAGGCGTGATCACATAAAAATGTAGAGGACCTTATAAAAAGAAATGATATTTTAGTATTTGTGGATAAAGCACTGACATTTGATAAGATGTGCTAGATATGTCTCTCATACAAATTAAGAAAAAGCCTACCAAAAGAGTTTACAGAAAAGTATTATTTCATAGAATCTTATATCTTAACTATCAGAAACATTGGTGTAAAAAGAGAAAATTTCAGCAAATACAATTTGGGGTACCACAAGGATTTGTCCTTGGCCCTATACTGTACCTTGTTGTGATATATCTTAGAATTTACAAAACAAAAAAGTTACCACATTAGGTTATGCTAGCAGTTTTGCTTACCAATTTTAGTTTCATTGACAACTTGTTTCAATCGTTTAATTTCAGATTGTAGTTCAAATATTTGAATTTCCTTTTGTTGCAACACTTGTTTTAACTCCGTTAAAGCTGCATTTTCATGTTCTAGAGCCTTCTCCAAGTTTTTTCTCATAACTACTTCAGTAGTTACCATATTAGCAATATTAATTAGCATTTCACATTTGTCAACAACAGAAATGCCGTCTTTTTCAATCTCAAATAACTGTTCTAAAGTTTCATTTGCGATTCCCTCTTTTTTGAGATCTTGTATGAGCTTAGTAAGACCCATACAGAGGGTAGTTGATATTTGTTTATTATATTCTTCTTTTGCTGTAAAAAAAAGTGAATAAAGATGTGTTTTAAAGAAATGAGTTTCATCAATTTGAGAAATATGTTAAAATAGGTCTAAAATCATACCAGTTTTCTCTTTATTAAAACTGTCTAGCAATTCTTCATGTTCCGTTTTTAATTTATTAATTTCCCCAGCTAATTCAGTATTAATTACTTTTAAATTATTCGTACTTTCTTTGAATTCTATACTGTGTAACTTAAATTTTAATTTATCTTGTTCTAGTACACTATTAGCATTAATCAAATCAGTAATATCCTCTTTTAAGACTGCAATAGATTTATCTAATTTAAAAATGTATTGTTCTAAATCATCTTTTTCTTTTTTGAGTTCAGTATTAGCATCATTCATAACAGCAAGATTCTCTTGAAAGTTTGCAATGGATTTCAGTAATTCAGAAATGTATTGTTCCAATTCCACTTTTTTCCTCCTCTCTTCGCCAATATTCTCTTCTAAGTCCATATTATTTCTATTCAATGCATTAATATTTTCTTTTAATGCTGTTTTATCTCTGTTCAACTCGAAGATCTGCTGTTCTAATTCCATACTATACTCTTTTAATTTTTTTATATCCTCAGTATATGTCAACGAATTTATTTGTAATGTAGTTTGTATTTCCTTAATTTTGGCCAAATGGCTGTCTTCGACTTCACTTTTTTCTTTTTTCAAAGTATTCCGTTCATCTTCGAGATATTTTATTTTATTCTCCATTACTAAAATAGTTTCGTCTTTTTCATTAAGCTTGGTATTCAAATCTTTTTTATTTGCAGCTTCCTCCTGAAGTGAGTCTCTTAGTGTATCTACCTTATTATAGTATTCACTTTCAAAGGTATCCATCTTAATTTTCAGCTCTGTGTTTTGTTTTTGTAACGATAGAACATCTGAAATAATAAAATATTAATTGGTATTATTTCGTGTTGATATGATTGATTGCAGCAGATGAAAGTAGATCAAAAGACTATTAAGTTAATTTTTCGAACTATAGAGGCATGTCAAAATTTGTGTTTTACTTACCATTTTCGTAATTTCGTATTACATTTTCTAATGTATTTTTTTCTTGAAGGGCTTTCTCAACTGCTTCTTCTTTATTTTTCATGTCGGCCTTTATCACAATTATTTCTTCGTCTAAAACTGACTTCTGCGATTTTATACTATTCATTTCATGAAGTTCCTCTTTTAACTTGACTATCTCATTTTCCTTCTTTAGAAGATCGCTTTTCAATGCAGTAATTTCGTAGTCTGTTGTTTCCTGTTGTAATTTCTTTCCTTCTTCTACGCCTTCTTTCAATTGTTGCATTGCTATCAACTCTTGGTGTTTAAATTCCAGAGCTGTTTCTTTTTCTTGAATTTTGAGTTCGAATTCTCTCCTTTCGTTCTCAAGTCGGTCTTTAATAGTTGTATTCTCGTTTTGTAACAATTTATGAGCATTACTTAATTCGACGATAGTTTCATTAAAAGCAACTTTCTGGTCTTCCATAACAGACTCTGTGACAGTTGCCATATTTTCCAAAACAAGCTTCTCTGATTCAAAATCGCTTGTAACTCTCTCTAGGTGTTGTGTCATTGCTTTTAGTTCTTCTTTTAAGCTATTTATTACTGTAAATATTCATAAAATGAATTATTGATAAGAAAGTAAAGGATTTCACTATCTAGTATAAAACGCACTGTCATACTTGACGGTGAGTTCGACTCTACTCGACTGATTATAAAAATGTGCCTATTTATGTCCAGGGTTCAGAAAAAGACATGGGTATATTTCATCTTGAAAAAAGTACTGTTGTACCTTGTAAGAGTTTTATTAACAAAATCTACATTACCGCAAGTAAAACTAGCGTATAATATATTATATCTTCCTACATCTCCCTAATATTTATCAACGCATGGAATCCATCCATCTTCTAAAAACAAAAAATATTACCTTTATCATTTTCCGCTACAATTTCTTTCAAGCGATTCTTCTCATTTACTGTGCACTCCAACTCAAGAGTTTTGTCTTTTAAGTACTTGTTCAGAGTAGTAGTCATAACATTCAAGTTGTCTATCTGACACTCATAATCCTTCTTCAAATCATCAGTTGCGTTCTCTTGTTCTACAAGTTTTTCTTTCAGAGAGTGAACTTTTACTTCCAGCTGTATTTTCAGAGTATTCAATTCATTAGTCAGGTTCTGATTTTCTTGTTGAAGTGTTTTTATTTCTTTTAGTTTGCTGTCTATTGTGTTGGTATAAGTATCATTTTGTTGTGATAATTCTGAAATTGATGATAAAATTTCAGTTAAATTTTTCTCAAATGCTTTAAAAAAATGCTCAAACCTGTTCACGGTTTTACGATTTTAATGCTGGTATCTACTCCCAAACTACTGGATGATACATAGTATATTGCCAAGCTATAAATGCTGAGTATGATAGCTATGGCAGTTCTAACGGCTTTCAGAAGAACAAGTAAAAATCAGAAAAATATACCTCTACACCTATCACGATTTATAGCAGAATTAATGATACTCTTACTTTACTACTTTCACTACAGTTAAAATAATGAAGTTACCATTTTTGATCTCTATGATAACAGTCTGCAGTTTACATATTTCCAACTCCCTCTGTTTAGATACTTCCTTCAATGACTTCAAAGCAGAGTTATTAATTTGCAAAGATTTCAATTTCTTAATCACAGTATTTGCAATATTTATAAGCAAGTCGCATTTATCGACAGTAGAAATTGTGTCGTTGCAATAAATTACATTTTGTAAAATGTTACTAATGAATTTCTCCTGTTTGATACCTTCTATGAGTTTGCCAAGACCCACATTCAGTACCACAGAGAACTGTTTGTTTAATTCCCTTTGGTCTAAAATAAAATTGTTGGATTACATACTTGTATTAAATTTTAATATTTTATATTTTAAGTGGATAAGTAAATAGGTTAAACTGGATGCGGTAGGCGAAAGATCAGGTACAATGACGCATATTGGAAGTGGCCTATGCTCAACAGGGGACTGGAATAGGCTAATTGATTGATTGACTTGAATATTTTATTATTTTGTAGTAATTTGCATCAGATATGATAGAACAAGCTGATATATTCATACAATTTTATATAAGGAAACTAAGGGATTTTTATTATTGCAATAGATTATATTATTACAACGCAAAAGCTATTATCAAACATTGTATTATAATAGATTCTCTTACCATCTAATTTTATGTGTAATTTTTTCATGTCGTCAGCAACATTTACCAGCTCCAGTTCCTTACTCTTAAGTTCACATCTATACTGTTCTTCAAGTTCCCTCAAATCCTTGAGTAATCCATTCTTTTCATTCTCTATTTCATCATGTGCACCCTTCTCAAACTCCAGAGACCTGACAAAATCTTCTTTCTGCTTCATAAGTAGCTGCATATCATTAAGGAGCACTTCTTGAGCTGCCTTCTGGTCAAGAATATTATGTTTCAATGTGTTATTTTCCGTTACTAAGCATTCTTTATCCTTCAACAGCACTTCATTAGACAACTTCTCTTCTTCCAATGTTTTGATAATCAGTTTCTTTTCCTCATTTAGCGCCTCAGCAATTCTTTTCTCTGCAGAACATTGCTGCTCCAAAGAAGTTTGCTTGTTGATCAATTGATTGATTTGTTCACTTAATTCTATATTCAATTTGTTTAGATTCTGTTCCACTATAGATTTCTCAAGTAAAATGTTTTCTTTTTCTTTCTCTGCCAATTCCTTGGCAGATTTTTGTTCAATCAGTTGCTGTGCAAGGCATTCCTTATCTCGTGTTATTGCCTTACTTTTTGCCACCTCTTTGGATAGCTTCTTCTCGATTTGTTTCATTTGTTTCGTGAATTTTATGTCATTAACAGCATTCTGTGTTGACAGTGCTTTCTTTTCCTCTTCCAAGATCTGTCTTAGAGATTTTTCTTCTGCAAGTTGGTGTGCTAATATCATCTTTTCATCTGATATTTCGGTATTGTTTGCAAGTACAATCTCATAGGCTTCTTCCAATTTATTTTTCTCTGCTCGTAAAATATCTATAATGGATGTTTTTTCAATAAGCTGATTTTTTAACATTTGCATCTCATTAGTAATAATGTCATTATTATTTTTTTCTTGAGTTATTAATTGATCCATGCTCTCTATTTTTTCTTTGTATGTTCTCTCTAAATCTGCTGCTTCTTTTTGATTTATTTCATTTTTTTCAGTCAATTCATCATTAACGTTTTTAAGATCAGTAAATTCTTGTTTTAATGAACCTAAATGGTCATTTAATTTCCTGATTCGTTCATCCTGAACCTCTATTATTTCTCTAGTTTTTAATTTATGCTTTTCCCATGATAATGTAATATCTTCGTGATCTTTCCGCAGTGACTCTAGAAGAGTATTTTGTTCTCTAAGTTGTTGCTCTAGATTGTCAATTATTCCATCTTTTTCTTTTAATATAAGTTCATGATTACTATTGTCTTCTTCCATAGCGAAATGTAATTGTTCATTTTCCTTCTGTATAAACATTCAGAATAAAGAATATTAAATTTCTATTTGATGATTGCAGTATCGCCATTCATTATTTTAATTTATGACAATTATTTATTATTGGTTTTTGTAGTAAAATTATTTATTTATTTATTTATTTATTTATTTAAAAATTTCCACCACCTTAACAGGATAAACCCAACACAGTAATGGCTTACAAAATTACAAATTTAAATATAGTCAAAAACAAATATTTACATAAATTATATATACAATGCGAGTCAATTTATCATTTGATGCCAATATTATAATGATTAAATGTCAGCTACTTGCAATCTTAGGTCAAATTAATTAAGAAAGTTCAATTATAATTTAACGTCACAATTAATTAAATGTCACAATAAAATTCAATAAATTCATAAAAGTACAATTGATTCAATAAAGCTTTTTTTATTTTTTTTTATATGATATATATATATATAAAAATATGATTATGTTATAAATATATAAATAAATATTCAAGAATGACAAAGATAAAGGGTAGTCACAAAAAACTTTTAATGTTACCTGTAATGTCTCAATCTGAAGTTTCAGAGCATCGACTTTGGCTCTTTCTTCACTTAATTGTACCTCAATGACATTAACACAAGCTTCACTACAGATAGCTGCAAAAATATTTTTAATGAATAAACAATATAATTCTCTCTCAAGAACTCCCAATGATTTGTGGACTGCGTGTAATGAACAAATAATAATAAATGTTTAATTCCAAATAAAAGAGAACATACGAAACATCCAACCATCTCTGAAACATCCAACCAAGGGGCAGGTAGGGTTGAGGGCCTGCACACGCTAGGGCTCAGCTTGCTAAAGCCACCACAGCAGGCCAATGCAACCCTGCATATTACGCGGAGCGATGGACCAGTTCGGATGGCCCAAATGATGTCTTGTACATAATTACGTAGTTCTGTTTTGGTGTGCACAAGGTTCTCTAGATTAACTTACAAAGATTGTGCCCCAAGGACTGTATACTAGCATCAGGGTCATCACACTCAAGCTGGCTGGAGTCGAACCTATTCAGTCGGTTGTGCTGGCGCAACTCGGTTACAAGCTCTCTCAGAGACTGCATTTGCCGTCGTTCCATCTCCAGTTCTTCAGTCAGCTGTGCCGCTCTGGCACTCTCTTGTTGACTCAAGGATAACCATTTATCACGATCTTGTTTTAACCCCTCAAGCTAAAAGAGGGAAAACCATTATTTATGGGTGTAGTTTTGAAAGTTGGTACAGTTATTCCTTAAGGTAAGATGAACATACTAAAAGTCCCCGAGGGTGCACGAGCCGGTAGTGGGAGAGGAGGGTAAGGTCTCTTTTTTACGTCTTATGCATGTATTTTGAAAACTATTAATCATTTATCTTTATTATTACATTACTCTACATTAAATTCACTACAAATTATGTTTCTACATTTGTACTGTAGGAGCAATACTTTAATAAATACGAGAGTTAAATACGATGTAACAAAGCTTATAATTCCAAAATTAACGTCATGTAATGCGGTGAAAAATTAAGCCGAATTTGGGGTTTAGAAAACATTAAAGCGGGTAGCAAAAATAATAGGTTAGCAGTTAATGTGAAGTATCATTTTCTTTAGAAAGTAGCAGCTTAATAAATCAGTTGTTAGCTTTCTTTTAATTTAAACTAGCATCGACTTTATGTTTTGATAACTAAAAAATAGAATATAGACCATCTTAAATTATACTATGAGGTTGTATATAGGTAAAGTGAACTTAGGTGAGAAATAATGATGAAGAAGGTCATAAAAACAAGCATAGAGCTCACTGGAGAATTTGTGCTGTCAGTGGGATGACTAATGGCTTGTCCTGCTTTGTCCTCTTCACTGACGGCACAGAAACTCTGTGCTTACAGGGTCGGCAGCGCGAGTGTGGCACCTCTGGTGTTACACACGTCCATAGGCCTCGGTAACCACTTTCTATCAGGTGGGCCGTGCGCTTGTCTGCCACCTAAGTGGTATAAAAATATATATTTTAAAACCTCTAAAAGGCAAAAAGCCATTATTTGTCTATAATTTTATTACTTGACTTTTATTTTTCTTGCAATGGCTATTGTAATTAATATATCATATATGATATAATATACGAGTATTTAATACAAATTAAAATACATTCAACACAAATAGTTATTTAAAGTAAACGAACTCGACGGAGTCCAGTTTCGCGACGCTGCTATTTCTTTGCGCATTTTAACAAGGAAACCAATGAATGGTATGGCGGAGGTCTTGGCGAGGCCTTCTAACATCGACCAAGTCTTCGTGGTCTATTTTAACAGTCACCGGTGAACAGTCGCAGTTTTAATTAAATTATGATTCCACGAACAAAATACAGAGTTCAGTTATTAGTTATACCACCCGTTTTAATTATTACATTCAGAAAAATCGCAGCCGAATACTGTATTTTTTTTATCTAGAAGACGCCAATTTGTCTTCCTAACCTCGCCTAAGCTAAAGGCAAAGTCTCAGGAAAGAGGGTCACCATTACAGACACTAAGTAATGTTACAATGATAGCACTCAGCTTGGCGGCCTCATCACTTGCTTTTTCATACCCCACTTAAAGGACCCGGGACTGTAGGAGGAAGGAAACGCGAGCTGGTAATAAATTACAGGTCTCGGTGGTGCGGCAAAGAGTTCTTGCTCATATATTCTGCACAGTGTGAGGGTGACATCTAGCTGGGCTTAGATGTCACCCTACATCTAAGCCCTGCACGTGTTGTCCTGTGTAGGGTTTTAGTTTATTAGTTGAAAGAAGAGAAGTTTATTAGTCGCTACGCATCTGCAAAGGCTCGGGAGTGTTCGTGACCTCACGATTTTCAATAATGCGGACAGTAAGTATTTCGCCGAGCTATCCCAGAGGTGCGCAATAGTGAGCAGTATTCCACGCAGGAGCGAATTTGTGTCTTATAGAAAAGACACCGCTGCTCCGGCATGAAAAAACGTCACTCCTAATATTAATCGCAGAGTCATTATTTATATCACCCCACCTATGATTTCTATGACCCGGTTTATTATATTTGCTACCTTAAAGTAGCAGCCATTTTTTAGTTTTTATGAATCCTTGCATTTCGAAGCTCAGCTAATATAATTGTTGCTAAAATATTTGATCGCTGCCAAGTATTTTATTTTAGTAATCAAATAGTTGTCGCCCTTTCATTTATTACTCGCCTCGAAAATTATTTGCCAAAATTAACTCAACGCTTGTTCGAATATTTTTTTGGGGATAAGATATTTCTTCAAGTTTACCGAACACTTAGTATAGTAGGAGAGGCGTTAGATATTTCAAGGAAATTGTTGGAAGTCTATTTATAGACTTTCATTAATTCGCTGTTCATCGCCTACTTTACTCCTTAGTAGTGAAATTTAGAAAAACGTCGATAAACGTCTTCATTTATTTGTAAACAGACAAAGGTGTACGAGACAAAGGTGACCGACTTCCATACAAACTTTCTTCCTATATTTTACCACCATGGCAGTGTAATTTTCAAAAAAAAAGGTCTCAGTTTACATGTAGGGTATTTGGGCAACTACATTTGCCAGTGGAGCCACTTTAACATCGACTTGATACATTACACAACTGCCTGCCTGCTAACATACAATAATCGGAGCTACGACTTGGGCGACCATGCGCAGGGCGCGCCGTAGTAGCGGCAGTAATGCCCATCATGGGCGAGTGGCTAGAGAGGCCACACGGCAGCCTCTCATACCGTCTGACACAGATGATCACAGAGCACGGGTGCTTCGCGCAGTATATGCGTCGGATGGAGAAAGAGCCAACGTCCGAGTGCCATCACGGCGACGCAAGCGAGGACTCGGGGCTGTACACGCTCACCGAGTGTCCGGCGTGGGAGACGCCGAGACAGGAGCTGGTGGAGGCCCTGGGAGTGAGAGTTCTCACGCTCTCCACCTTGCTGGCGGCGATGGTTTGCTACGTGGATGCGTGGGCGGTCAGCGCCTCCTTCTGCGAGCAAGTAATGCTCGTGAAGGAGGAGGCGGAGCGGGCGCGGCAGCGGGAGCGACGAAGGATCGCAAACCAAGCTGCCCGCGCATGAAGGCAAGTCGGGCGTCGGAGGACGATGAATGACCTACGCCTGGGGACCTGGGGATGACGGGTGGAGCCGCCTGTCACCCTGGTAGAAGCAGGCCGCGGCGGCGTGTCTCGCGAAAGACTGAAAAAAGGGACCTTTCCCCCCTTCCTCACTTCCCCACCGCCGGCTCGTGTCCCGCACTTGATTTTTAGCATGTTCGTCTGGGTACCTTTGGGAATATCTGTACCAACTTTTAAAACTTTAAATGGGGTAAATTGCACTGAAAATAGTGCTTATTTAATTTTTTTTTAAACAAGCACTATTAACCGTAATTAGTAATATTCCCACAAACCCCACCAGCTATACGAAATTTAATTATACTACTTTTAATTGATTGATTAATTGATTATACTACTGACGTGAACTCAATAGAGAGTTCATGTCAGTAGCATAATGAATCAATCAATCAATTAGCTGCCCAGTATTATAATAACCATATTCAAACCAAGGACCTCTCAATCATAATGCTAATTCACTAAACTACATTGCAGTACATAAGAACACTAACAATAGCATATCACAGAAGAAATTTTCTAAGCAGTGTTCACTAAAGTACAAATAACAACCTTCTTACCTTTGCCTTAAGACTATCATTTTCATAAACTGTTTCTTCAAGCTGGTCCTGAACTTTAACAAGGCGTTCCTCCATATCTTGTAGCTGACGTGCTAGCTTCATGGAGTGTTTCTCATCATTCTCCATTTGCTCTGAATCATGGTCACCCCGGCAACATAGAGATATCTTAGCCTTTAGATCCATTATCTCTAACTTATATTGTTCTTTGTCTTTCACTGTAAATCAGAAATAATAATTCATAACATTTTTGTGTGTATAGTGTTTCTCAAAGGAAGAATTATATTACTATAAATTTACTTACCCAACTTCTCCAGTCTCGTGTTAGTCCTAGTTAGTTCTTCCTGCAGAAAGTTCCGGTCAAAACACTCGGCATCAAGGGCAGCCTGCAGGCGCCGTACCTCACCATGTAATGACCGCAACGCTGGAGGGGTCTCTGCCACAACTACTTTAGCCTGACCTATATCTATTGTGGCCATCTCAATACCACAAGCCTCTGGAATTATGACTTTTATGTTATCGGAGTATTTAACTTACTTACTCCACAAGTAACTTGGTAACTTATCCACAACATATATTGAGTACACACTTGTACTTTTTTTAGATGATAATATGGTGGAAAAAGTTCAAATGTGTGCCATCAAACAACATTATAAATAGTTAACAACAATTGTACAGGGTGGAGACTTGTACCTACAATATGTTGTCAACTAAATTTAATTCAAGCAAAGGGTAACCAATTCAGTTCAACATTTTGTGAACCTTATACAGCTGTGGAGCCTCAAGTTGAATATGAATTCACCATCAGCTGGGGAGTTTAAAATGAATAAGAATTCACTCAAATAATAACAATATTATAGGAAATTATTCAGTAAAACCTTAAGTCAACACAGATGTTGTTGCCTTAAGATCACAAGTTTTGTGTGTTATGATTATAATACTGGTAAGATTTATGATATGTTATAATAATGATATTTTTTAAGTTATATTTTAGTTTAAAATTTCAATCTGTTATTAATCTTGAATATAGTAGTGTAAAGAAAAAGATTTGCAATAACTGCTAAATAATAAGGTTTTGTATCTATAATCATAATTTTAAAATGATAAATAATAAATCAAATGTATTGGAATTACCTGTAATAGCTGTCTGTATATCATCGCATGTAATTACTGAACACTCCATCAGCGTCTTGCTGAATTTCATAATAATCTCCTGGTCATCTCCACTCAGCTTGCTGCACATCACGCTCTTTATATCCACATTTTTAGAATTTACGCAAACAAAGAACAGAAGTAACGACGCAACTAAGTAAATGTCGTCCTCATTACTCGCCTTCACAGTTCCATTTTTAAATTTGAACCCTGGGTACTTCTCCAAAATGAACTCTTCAACCGTAAGGGCTTCTAACACGGATGATTTTGACTCGTCCAAATTCAAATTTTCACGCAAATGAGATATGATGGTCAAAAGAGAATCAATGTTCACATTACGTACGCCTTCGGTGGTATCATCAGAATAACAGTTTATCTACAATAATTATACAATTAATTATTTTGGCGGTTAACTACATAATGCAATAGAATCAATAAAATCATAACAACAGCTGCTGCTTACCCAGTTATTGATAATAAGCTTCCATTTTTGTAACATGGTTTATAAGATGTTCCACCAGGCTTATTAAAAAAATCAATCGAGTTCCAGTGTTTATTACATAAGAATATGTATTGAATTTTACGAAAATATTAATAAACAAACAATTTCCTAACAGTCGCTTCAATGAAATGTTGTTATTCGCCGTTATAGTTTGAATTCAGTGTTTTTTTTTTTTTCAACCGTTTTTAAAGGTTTTTTTTGTTTGAATTGAATGTCATATTTGTCACTTTTGACAGTGGAGCGAAGAGTTGGGACATTACCTTTTGTGTACTATAAACCAAAGAGAATACAATACTACGTAAGAAACTACAAACTACTGCTATAAACTACTACGGAACATTGGGGGAATTGATGCTAAAAGCACAGAGCCATTAATCAAGAATTGAATTAAATATTAATAATAATTATAAAATTCACCAACATGACTTTTTTATTTTAATCATTGAACACTGACAAGATAAAAAGACAACCGTAGGGCTTAAGTATCCTTAATATCCTGACTCCATTAGTCAGTAGTCAGTTTTAGATTTGCTTGGAACATTTTAGGTTACTAAACACAATCAAGTCAACATCAAGTCATTAAATATTTATTGCGACGGTTTTTCCGGACATCACCAAGACATTACAATACTGTTGGGACCAGCTGGGACTTTGACAATTCAACTGTCAAAATAAAATGTAAACAATTCCGTGGTCAATGGACCATTGCTTTTCACATTATTAAAAATAAGTCATGACTCAAGTACGCGCTGCGGGGCTAGTTATTTTTCGGAACATAAACCAAGCTGTACAGTTTTTAATGCTACAAACCTCTTACGGACAAAATCATTGGACTCCACCTAAAGGTATGGAAGTGCTTGTTCATATTTTCGATACAGATATACCTACAATTGGGGGCTGTAAACTCCATAAAATATCGGTATGTACATATTGGGTTTGATGTGTATAGCCATTAAACTTTGTAAAATTGCAAACCCTTGAGAATGCCGGGAGGTGAAAACAATCAGGTTCAAAAATAAATAAATTATGGAAAAGTACAAGTGCCTTATTAAATATGTGTAGCAGGTTTCCACGAAGCGCCATCAATCTCCAGTATAAAGCCTAATTAAATTAAGTATAGTTTCTACATCATCAACTGCACTTCAATGGTAACATTAATGCAATAGACAATTTATAAATATTTTCTCAGGCCATGTCGACCCTGGAGAATCAGACTGGGTTACAGCACTGAGAGAAACAAAGGAGGAAGCTGGTTTTTCTGAAGCAGATTTAGAAGTAGGCAAAAATACTCTATCATATAATCATATATTAGTAACAAATAAAAAAGTTTGTACTTTTTTTTTTTTACGTGCGCAAAATCCCCACGGATACCTCCCCACCGGAGCCGGTGGAGGAGGTTATGTCGGACTCGAACCGACTAAAACGCACGTCGCCTGTGGGTCGTTTTGGTTGCCGAAGGTGAGGTTGACAGGCATATCCCTCGCACCCCGGCCAACCCAGGGCCATCTCTCACGATCTGGCCCTCTTCTCGGGTGTGGGGACTACAGAGTCCCCAACTCGTCCCCGGAAACGGGGAGGCGCGCCACGCGCGCCACCGCCGCGGCCTGCTTCTGCCAGGGTGACAGGCGGACAAAGACAAAGCAGGACAAGCCTGTAGTCATCCCACTGACAGCACAAATTCTCCAGTGAGCTCTGGCTGTCCTACTCACCGCTGGGAACATAACACTCAAGCTCATGAAGATGATTTAATGACTCATTCAATTTTGTAGTTCACCTGTCACCCCCAGGCCGGGATGTTTGTTTGTACTAAATAATATTGCTCTAATAGCTAGGAATCTGGCTGAAATTTCATACAGGGATGAATAAAGTGGGAATGCAAATTTCGCATAAATACTTTTTATTTTTACATACCTACTCTTTCAGGTGTATGAAAATATTTCCAAAGAATTAAATTATGAAGTAAAAGGTAAACCAAAGGTGGTTGTGTATTGGCTTGCGAAGTTGATAAATTCAGACACAAAGGTGAAGTTATCTGATGAGCATCAAGACTTCAAATGGCTTTCTTTGGAAGAAGCACAAAAAATATGTGGTTTTTCTGATATGGAACAACTTTTAGCTGATTTTTATGAAGAGGCTAAGGCCAAAATACATTTGGTATAAATGAATTAATGTATAAGTATGAATAAATGAAAAATAAATTGGTTAAAAATTGTATATAACAGTTGTTTTTTTAATTATATTAAATTTTCAAACAAGCTATGGAATGAATCAGTTAAACAGAGTATTTTGATATTTTATTATTATTTGTAGTCCAAAATTACTTTTTATTCAACATCAAAATAAGTAAGTTCTTAGTGAATATAACACTTATAATTAAGAATAATAACACTTAGGCTGGCCTCACACATCCAGTGTCTCTAAATTTCTACATAACCTTGTCCCACTCTTTCTTAATAATTCAGATGGATCAGTTAGTCTCATATTACACAGCTCATTTTTTTTATACCACTAAGGTGGCAGACAAGTGCACAGCCCACCTGATGGAAAGTGGTTGCACTGAGAAGCCACACTCGCGCTGCCGACCCAAGCACAGAGTTTCTGTGCCGTCAGTGTAGAGGACAAAGCAGGACAAGCCTGTAGTCATCCCACTGACAGCACAAATTCTCCAGTGAGCTCTGGCTGTCCTACTCACCGCTGGGAACATAACACTCAAGCTCATGAAGATGATTTAATGACTCATTCAATTTTGTAGCTCTAGTAGTAGGTAATATGATAATATCTCAATTTGGGATTTTATGTGTATTGCTCCATTCAGTGTTCGCCTCCGTGCCCTTGCTAATCAGTGAGACACGTAAATTTCTTATCAACCCCCTACCTACAGGGGTTGCTCCCATCAGGGTCGGCAGCGTCTCCCTCAACTGGGGAGAGAATTGCTGCCCCGTCTGTTGAACATTGTTTATCAAGTTAGTAGATGTTCCATGTGCGAAAACCCCAGCTGGGCAGCGGGTGGTTTTCGCACTTGGAGCAAGGCTTAACAGTTGTTATCACTGCTACAATCATCAGTATCTGACTTATTTGCATTCACGTAGACTGATTTATGCGTGGGCATTCATAATTCTGAAGTTATACTGCAAGGATATCAAATATTAAGATGCGACCGGGCAGACGCGAAAAATGGGCGGTGTTTTTTTAGTGACCACACAATATGAGTTACGCCGAGTCGCTATACCGGACGACATCGACAAATACGGGTTGGAATTGGTTTGTGTTAAAGTGTATATGCAGAAACGACATAAATTTGTATGTTGTAATGTTTATATTGTGTGTACCTATATAGAGAGACGAGGTCTTGGGTTCGATCCTAGGTGTTACCGTGGCACACACCAATGACTTCGATGCTTTTCGAAGTTATGTGTGTATTTATCGCAGGTTTATAAGTGCCCGGTTAATGGCAATAGGCTCGCCACCTAAACATAAACTGGTGAAATGTGGGTGCTGGCACCTCTGCCTACCCCTTCAGGGATATAGGCGTAACTAATTTGTCGCTTTCTCTTAACTAAGTATATAAGGTAATGTTATTTGTCTTTCTCATTTGTCACTATAATAATCTTAAGTATCATTATAAGATTTTACACAAAGATACAACTTACTGGATTCCAGAATACAGGTGAATACCTACTTAGTTTGGAATTCAGAGAACCCTTATGTAAATTCCAAAATAGCGGCAAACCATTATGTGTTTAATCGTGTAACTTTTTCTGTGAAATAAAGTTTATTATTATTATTAATGTGCTGGTGATTTTGCTCGATTTTTTCATTCTGTCTACAGTAATGAACCGGCCGTACTGGATGTTGCGGCGGCGAGTGCGACAGCGACGCCGGGTAGGTACTTGGACTCACTTAGCATAGCTGAGCCCCGCTGACGTTCAGTGTGCTCTTACCCGCTTACTGCCTAAAATCTCTATAGGACCTGACGGGATACCGTCGTTTCTTTTCAGAGACGGCCGCAAGGTGTTGGTAAGACCTTTATTCAGACTCGGATCTAGTGGAGGGGCATGCCGGTCCATGTGCCCGGGCGGCAGCATTAGGGGATGGAATATAAAGTTGGGGACTCCGTGGTTCACACACCTAAGAGAGCCATCTCTAAATCAAAGATGGCTCGCTTCCAGGATCCACGGTGGCGATCCGGCGGAGCTCCCGCCTTAGCCTTCGTGGTTATTTTTTTTATAACCACCTATAGCGGGCAGCGCGTAGCGTAGGTGTAATGTCAGCACATTCCTTTCCATGTGGCGAGGTGAGACATAACCTCTCCCACCGGCTCCGGTGGTGGGGGTATCCGTGGGGATTTATCGCAGGTAAAAAAAAAATTTGCCTTCTAACCAAATCTATCCAAGTCGGGGTGGGCGGTGTCCACTCATAAGCAAAATAATTGTTTTTTATTTGTTTTCCACCAGCAGCCATACATGGGACAATTTGCGAATGGGACGTTTTGAGAATGGGACATTGTGCGAATGGGACGTTTTGCGAATAGGAAGGTTTTTTTCCGTGGGACATTTTGCGAATGGGACAGTTTGCGACTAAACCGCCGAGAATAGGTATAAATTCATGCTGGAGCGTATCCAGAACAAATTCATTAGGTTCCTGTACCTAAACATATATGGGGTATTTTTATGAGACACCGGAATGTGACAGAAATGGTAGAGTTGATTGAATGATTGTGATATTACTTGGGATTACGTGATTACTTATGATATATTGATACTTAGGAATAAATGATTGATAATGAGGGCGCGTCGACCGTGTATCAGATACGCAGTTGAACTGCTGTGCTGTAAAGTGCATATGGCTTGCGCGTACTCTGTTGACCTACAATTTATTGCTATATAAATAATGACTGTGCGGTACAGTATTCATTACTGTTTCCCACTTTGTTTGTTCTGGGTATGGTGGGTTACAGTAGTCATGAGGTGAGACGTGAAGTGACTTTAATCACATGCGTGGTGAAACTCTTTTGGGGACTAATAGATGACCAGGTAGTACTGCAGACGGCCTGTCTGTATGTCCCGGACGAGTACTTAGGACGACGGAGGCGACCGGCACTATTCTCGGTGCCCCGTGCGTACCTCCTACAGCTAGCGCCGCTGACATGCGGTATCTCAACAGGTTGATTTGTTTTCATGTTCGCGCAGTGAGTTCACGGAGGCCATATTTACTCAATTATTATTAAGTAGTTTACGTTAGTGTTCATATAATAAATTTAAACTTGAAACGAACAAAACTGCACGCCGTCACGGACCTGAAATGATAGGTTACAAGGTGGCCCAATCAGGCATTCTGGCTGATCCTGGGTCATTCCCGGCGATAAAAAGGCCCCTCGGATGTAGGAACCAAGGTGTCACCCCGAAAGGGCGTGCCCCTTCAGGGTGATCGGGGACCGCTCCGACCTGCTTCTGCTAGGGATCTGCGCTCATTTATGGAGGAAGGACGACTAACCTATCAATTTGTGCACAGCATCGGCGGATTATATTAAAAGTAAATAGAACTTTCTCCACCTTTTGTGTGGCTTATTTCCATTAGGAGGAGTATGCTCCACCGCAGATGCTGCGCACAACTTACTGTGTCACAGTTAATAGAAACTAAACAATAAGCAGAAATGTGTAGGGGAAGTGTGCTTAAGATGACATAGTCAGATAAGATGACACACCTGTATTATTTTTTGAAATACGCGTGATAAAGGTCAAACCGTGACGTTTAATAAGGTGCATGTAGGTGGCGCTTGTACCGAAGTTCAGTATGGCGGAGAGTGACAGCGCGTTCCAACATAGAGAACATTTTTGTGATTTTATAGTAAGAAAAAATTACCCAATACTTTTGTTTGTTGGTGAAAATACATATAAGGTATGAATATTTTTATTTGAACTAATTTTAATTGTAAACAGTGATTAATATATGACTCAAATATTGAAAGTAAAATGCTCTAACTTGAAAGATTTTGTCAGGATATTTGAATAAAACTTTTGTTAACCATTTGGTAAGATGACATACTAGACGTCGGTTTATGATGACATACTATGTCATCTTATCTTTATTTGACGGTAGTATGAATATCTTATTTTATTGATCACCAACGAAATTTACATTATATTTTTTATACCACCTAGGTTACAGATAAGCGCGAAGCCCACCGGATGGAAAGTGGTTACCGTGGCGTATGAACGAGTGCAACACCATGGAGTCACACTCGCTCTGCTGACCCTGGAAGAACAGAGATTTTGTACCGTTTGCGCAGAAGACAAGCAGGACTAGACTTTGGTCTTCCCACCGACAGCACAAAACCTCTCCATTGAGTTCTGGCTACGCTACTCACCTCCGCCGGGAACACGACACATTTTAGGTTAATTAGCCGCAGTATTCTGTAGGGCTGAGGTACTTCCCCAGTCGGACTCCTTGATTGGGACGTAAATACCGTACAAATTATTATTATACATATAAGACGACATACCAAAAAAGTCTAAGATGACATAGTGTGCCATCTTTCACTAGACTTATGTCATCTTACACACTGAGATTTAAGTGCAATTTGTATGTATTTACAAATTGTATATTAGGTTGATTGTTTTAAAACTATAATGACTCTGTTATTTATTTAGTATTTGAATAAATGCCTAAGATTTTGATCTCATTATGACTTTATTTCTTTTGAATATTTGTGTAAAACAAAAAGTATGTCATCTTAAGCACACTTCCCCTAGCACTCTTTCTGGATCTTGCAAAAGCGTTCGACACGGTTTCGATTCCCATCTTGGTGTGAGAGGAAATCAACTATCTTTGTTCCAGAGTTGTCTTACTGGTAGATCCCTGTATGTTTAGATTGGCCTTTATACAAGTTCTGAAACTTCCATTGAGTATGGCGTTCCTCAGGGAAGTGTTCTTGGCCCAAGTCTGTTTTTCATTTACGTAAACGACCTATGTAATATTGTACTTGCCAATGGACAAATATTTTCTTATGCTGGTGACACAGCACTGGTGTTCTCTTCAAATACCCTGACTAAGACGTACGATTTGGCTCAAAACGGATTTAATGTCGTTACCCAATGGCTTATGGAAAACCTACTAACTTTAAACGTGACTAAAACTAAGGTTATTTATTTTACAATTCGCAACTTTGACATGCCCCCTGATAACTCTTTACAAATTACTGCTTTACCAGTTGACGGCCGGCTCTTGGCTGGTGCCCGCTGCGTCATTGATAGTTTCATTTATCAAATATACTTGACCAAAACATAACATTCAAACCACATATTGACTACTTGACGGGTTGGGTGCACAAACTTATTTACCTACATCTTTCTGAAGATGGTCTATAGCGATATGCCAACCTATTTTAAGTTACTGCATCACAACATGGGATGCGCCATCCCATGTTGTGAGCTTTATGAATACTGCCAAGTACTGACCGTCAGACAACTCTTTGTTCTGGCTTCTGTAATCAAACTGCACTGGAACCGTAGGTACCTTTATAATAAACTTCATATTTTTTTTTATATTTATGGTCTAAATGTGTACAAGAGCAAAACTATACTCTACGAATGGCTTCTCTGTCAGACATATTCTGACACAGAAGAATTACTGAAAGTCTTAAAGGGATTGTGAAAGCATGCTTAATAAATTTTAATCGATAGCATAATTTGAACCAAAACCGATTATTCTGCACGACATTATTGTGTTATAGTGGAATCCGTGACCAGAAATACAGGTAATCTATTACCTACAACAGGCACCAGCGATCCACAACCAGATTCTGTATACCTTAATTTGTGCTAACACTATATTTTGTAATTTAAATGTTGGTGAGAAATAATATTTATTATTATTTGAATTATTACGAGAACGACTGCCCTGGGTCCCTAAAATTGAATATAATGCGTCCAAAGAAAATTATAAAAGCGCCTATTTTTTTGTTGTTTTATGTTATCTGTACTATGACATAACGGGAAAAATTACAATTATGACAAATTTAACAATGACAGATCGTGAAACGACATTGACTTTTACTAGTTTTGGTTGTTGATGCGGTTGTGATGGATGTGTATTTTAAATTTTGATTACATTATGGAAAAGTAAATAAAAATATAAAAGCGAAATAAATGATGCTGTAAGTACAATTGACCAGAAATCATGGATAAAAATGATGGAAATGAACCACACAATGAAGCCCTTAATAAGGTCAAACAGAAGAATCGTGGTAGAAAAAGAAAACGGTAAGATTTAAAAACTAAAAAATCTTTAAAACTGCATTTCGATTATAGCTACTACAACTAGGCGTTGGCTTATTAGTTATAACTATCCACATTTACACATAAATACTAAATTACCAAATTCTTTCAGGCGTGCTAGTGACAGCAGCAGTGAAAATGAAGAGACATTCCCAGATAACTCCATGGAAATGGAGAAAAGTCTCCACGCTTCCGCTATCAAAAATAACTTAGATGAAACTAGTGTCAAAAAAATTCTAAAGGTGAAGCTTAAGCTGTTTATTTACAGTGGTATTTGTATTGTATAATAAAATCAAATAAAAATTTCAAATGTAACCTTGAGCGTTCAAAGGTATTCAAGTTAATTAAGTAATTTGTTAGGAATAATGGTTATAAAACTATAAAACACATAATAGAACCTAATTCGCTTAAAATGGTATAGTGTAAATTAGAACATTACTGTAATATTTTAAGGAATCTACATCAACTTTACTTGAACTATCTAGGATAAACTTAAATATTAAGCTTTTAAGTTAAAACTGCTACACCAAATATTAACATCCAATAAAATATGATCTTTTCAAATTTTAGAAAGTGGTGACCAATGACCATGTACTGGCTCTAGTGAAGCTTCGTGAAGAAGCTGAAGACTCAAGCCAAGAAGACAAAGGTTCACAGCCAAAACTTACGAGGGCTAAACTCAAGTAAGTGAATGAAGTGTATTTTAATTTTTGATAGCCTTTTGCAAAAGTTGAAATTTTGCAATAAATGGTGTGTGGTGTCGGTAGCAAATGCACTGCTTGCAACTACACCTGCAGTTGTTCCTGTAGTATGTTGGTGTGGTGAGCCATAACAAATACAATTTTGTTATTTTCTACACACAAGTTTCAATTTGCCCGAAACAATTTTGTAGCTAACTAAAATTTTGTTGTTATGCGAATTAAAATCATCTAAATAGACACAGTCAATACCAGTATAAGTACCTAATCAGGAATTAAACAACATTTTTAAATAAAATACTAGCGGCCGCCACAGACTTCACACATATAGAATCGTTTTACCGCCTTAATGGTGGAGTTTCATGAAACCCGTTCTTAGCGGATGTGTACACCCCTTTTTTTACTTGCATAACAACACCACGGATACCACCCACTAGAGCTGGTGGCTGGAGCGTTTTAGTTCTTTCAAGTCCGTATATACATCATACATGTAGAGGACATGTTGGACTTGAATCGACTAAAACGCCCTTGCGTTTTAGTCTGTAAATAAACCTGTGGGTCATTTTTGGTTGCCAAAGGTGAGGTTGACAGGCATATCTCTTGCACCCCGTCCGGATGTCTACACCTATAAGGAACATACCTGTCAAATTTCAATTTCGTAGGTGTTATAATTTCTGAGATTTTGTGATTAATCTCTCAGAAATTAAAACATGTGGTAATTTATTTTTATATTTTAATAGATCATTTTATTGTAATCATATTACAGGGAGCTAAAGAAAGTTTCTCCAAAGGCAGGTGGTTGGAATTTAGAGGATTTGGAACTAACACCTATAAAGCATATTCCAGTGAAAACAAGACCTGAAGTGAAGGCTTTGATTGCGCAGGAGCTACCGGAAGATGAAGATGACGAGGAATATGAACCAACTAATGATGATGTACCGGTAAATTAATTAAAAAATCTATATTAATATTATGCTGGAGAGTTTGTTTGTTTGAACTACTGGTTTGAAATAAAAAATATTTTTATGTTGAATAGTCCTTTTATCGAGGAAGGTTTTAGGCTATATATTATCAGGCTACTGCTAGTGGAGCAGTGATCAAAAATGTCAAAGAATTCTGCAGATTCCCATACATTATTTGTAAACTATGGAAATATGGGCTCAAATAGGTGATATGAGGCCTCAAAATATGCCATGGGCGAAGCTGGGGCAGGTCAGATTATCTTCTATAAAAAGGTAGTTGATTTTGTTACTGTGTCTTTAAAATTTTTTTCAATAAAAGAAGAAATTCTTTTTCCAGGCATAATAAAATAAAGAATTATTTACTTTACTAACCAAAATTATTCTTATTTCTATAATGGCCAGGACCTTTAGATCCTATGACAAAATCCTTTACCACTGTTACCAAAGCTTTTTTGAAAAGAAAAAAAAAATTTGTTAAGTACTTATTTCTGATAAGTGATGGTCTTTGGGCTACCTTTTAATTTCTACTTTTGCAATTTTTTATAGTACTATCTGTTTGAAATGTATTCATCTGTATTTTGTTTTATGTTCCCAGAGTGATGATGACCAGGGTTTGGAGTCATGTAGCGACCTTGACTCCCAGCCGCGAACGCCGGCTACTCCCGCGAGTCAAGTTGCCAGTCCCAAAATAGTCAAAGATGGGCCATTCAAAGTACCACAGGTTATAAATTTGACCTCTATTTTCTTTCAAATAAATTTCCATACACTTGAGAGAGTTTGCTCAAAAGTAAGCTTTATATCAATCAGATGAATGAAACAGCTTGCCATAAAATATGAATAGACAAATTAATTTACGATTTTTACAATATTAAAATTAATGAACAACCAAAAGATGAAAGGACCAACCGCGGTAACCCAGTGGCCTGCTGAGACAAGGACTCGGGCTCGACCAAGTTTTACCATGGCACATGGCACACACCAACTTTTCGATGCTTTTCGAAGTTATGTGTGTATTTATCGCAGGTTTATAAGTGCCCGGTTATTGGCAATAGGCTCGCCACCTATTACATTCGGACCTAAACATAAACTCCCAAGATGTGGGTGCACTTCTGCTTACCCCTTCGGGGATATAGGCGTGAGTTTATGTTATGTTATGTAGAATTAATGATTGAATGCAATGGTAGGGTGATATTTTCATCACTTAATGGAGACGGTCATCATTATCACGCTGGCACATTTTCCCAAATGCGTCCAGCAGCCTGCCCCGCCAGACATTCAAATCCCATTCCCACTCCACCTTTTATTTTATTTTTTTATGCAAACCTTATCCTGACAATAAAATAATTATCCAATTCATACGCGCATAACTTCAACTTCATTTGGGTATTTTTATTTTTATTTGTTAAAAATTACACAGGAAATTTCAACACCCACCCGCCGCAAGTTGAATCTCGAGGAAGACGCGACAATAGCGCTCCGCACTCGATCAAAGCTTAGCCTGTCAGCGACATCTATTGAGCACATAGAGAGTACGTTTGTACCGCCCGATGATCTACCTATGCCTGCAGTTGACAATCTCTGGAATCAGTTTCTGAACGAGTGCCTGAACCCGGCGTCTACTTCGAAGCACGAAGATGATGATGAAGCAGATCCGGAGTATAATGTTGCCGCTGATGCTGATGCACGTAAGTTTAATTAATGCTTTTCTTAAAAAGGAGGAGAAAGAAATTAGAAATAACTGTGCACTTGACCTTGTGAGATCTGGGCTACCATAATACATTATATGACTTAGGCCCATTCGAAATACAAACGAAAGCTATTTAGTCATGTAGTAACCGTGTGAGGTCTTCTTACATTAGGGCTTAAACCGGACTATTTTTTTTTATAACACTTAGGTGGCAGACAAGCACACGGCCCACCTGATAGAAAGTGGTTACCGTGGCCTATGGGCGTGTGTAACACCAGAGAAGCCACACTCGCGCTGCTGACCCTGTAAGCGCAGAGTCTCTGTGCCGTCAGTATAGAGGACAAAGCAGGACAGCCTTTAGTCATCTCACTGACAGCACAAATTCTCCAGTGAGCTCTGGCTACCCTACTCACCGCTGGGAACACAACACGAAGTTATTATAACTGTATTCTGTAGGGCGGAGGTACTTCCCCAGTCGGACTGCTCAATTGGGCGGAAATACCGCCGTGTCCTACCTCCTTAAAAAAAGTGTCACATACTGTTCTCGAATCTGATTTCGGGATAAATGTATTCCAAGGAACTAAATGCCCGAAGCTAATCTTAGCTAGTTAGGACCTCCCCAACTGCAGGTGTTTTAATGCAGGCCTACTGAACTCTATTTTTAAAACCCTTTGTTTCGCCTGAATATTAGCTATTTGCCAGTCCCGTCAAATTCAACTCAGCCGCGATTACCCGGGACAAACAGAGATCTAAAAAAAGTTTTTTACGCAGCTAGTCTATATTATCAAGAAGTTTGCCAGCCACTATATCTCCCGACAAGGTTAACGCTGAATCTTTTGCTTTCAGATGACGAAGATGAAGAAGCGCTTAGCAACAGTATAATAAAGATATCAAAGAAAGAACTGAATGACCTAGTGACAGAGCTGTTCAACATAATGCCGGAGCCGACGCCCGAGGAGGATCTCATAGCGGATGACTTGGCTGGCGGTGCACTAACAGAACACCCTCAGACGCAGGTTTGTGATACCATTATAATACACTGACGCACACTGTGTGATATGAAAGGAACTTTATCCCAAGCACGCTAAAGCTGTTGAATGAAATCCTTGCTGTGGTGTTTCCTAGTGGCCACAATACTATAAAAAACCAAAGTAAGAGATCGCTCTTTAGAAAGAGTAGTGACCAGTAACGGCTTAATATTATAAACCATTTTGAATCTTTTCTACATAAGCATGAAGTTCATAGTCATTTGATGGCTAAGGAGGGGTAGCGAAGTGCCGGGAGGCCGCACAAATCTTTTCTAGCAATAAATTCTGATCGCTGTTGACTGCTGCTCTTTCAGTGAGGATTGAATTTCTTAAACAACATAGCTTAATCATAAATATAATACTCTATATATATATATATATAATACACATAAAATTATCTCTAAGTCCTCAAGGCGTGAAATTATTATTTTGCAAGGGTTTTGTACCCATAGAGTAGAAACAACACTATTACTAATAATCCGCTGACCGTTTATCTGTCACCAGGCCAGATCTCGTGAGCTGCGTAATTTTTTTTTTTTTTTTATATATAGGACACGTCATCCTAAAAACAAAAAAAAACCTAATGTTACGGAACCCAACGTACGCGAATCCGACTTCCGACTTTTGATAACACATTTTGTTCCACCAGCTATCTCATTGGGAAGGTAAACAAGAACCAGCATCAGATGAAGAACATAGACATACATTCTCTGACAGGATAAAATTTGAAAAGAAAGGCTACAGGAGAATGTCTATTGGCAAGAGTGAGCCTCCAGACTCACCACAACAGGATGAAGGAGTTAAAACTAGGAGGGCTGCTAGGAGTCAAGGAGAAATTATTAATACAGCCCGAGTTCGGTGAGTAGATGAATAAATAAATATTCTAGGGCATTCTACACAAAGATATCAAGACTTGAAGCAAGCACAGCTTAACTAGCTTGTGTTATGGGATCTACAATGTGGATGAACATTCTTAGATAGAGTATTTTTATTTTCTCGCTAGCTTATGTCTGTGGTTCTGCTCACGTGGTAGTAGAGTAGGTTATCGCAATCATATATATGGTTCTACTCAACCATTTGCGATTAATCATGCGTGGTAAGTTATTTTTTTATACCACTTAGGTGGCAGACAAGCACACGGCCCATCTGATGGAAAGTGGTTACCGTGGCCTATGGACGTTTGTAACACCAGAGGTGTCACACTCGCGCTGTCAACCCTGTAAGTACAGAGTTTCTGTGCTGTCAGAGTAGAAGACAAAGCAGGACCTTTAGTCTTGCCACTGACAGCACAAATTCTCCAGTGAGCTGGCTAGCCTACTCACCACTGGAAACACAACTTGTTATGGCCGCGGTATTCTGTAGGGCGGAGGTACTTCCCCAGTCGGACTGCTCAATTGGGCGGAAATACCGCCGTGTCCTACCTCCTTGCAAAGTTTAAAAACCTTTCTAATGAGAAAAAGCGCATCAAAATCAGTTCAGTAGCTTTGGCGTCCAATGCAAACAAACAGACAATAATTGCAAACAACACATTTTTGTGTTCAGAATTGTTAACTTAACAAAACCATTTACTTGAAGCCAAGCTAGAAAAAGCATCTGATAAGCCCATCAAGACGAGGGCCACTATTGTTACATCGTAGAGTATCTGTAATGGTGACCCTCTGTCCTGAAATTTTACCTTCTACTTACCATCAGTCTAGGTGAAATCAATTTGACGTGTTCTTAACAAAAAAAAATACCCAAGATTTTTATGTCTCCAATGTACAGACACAATTAATTCACAAAACCATAAAAAATAATAAACTCACGCCTATATCCCCGATATAGGCGTGAGTTTATTACGGCAGTGGTGCTAGCACCCGCATTTCGCCAGTTTATGTTTAAATATTGTTTTTTTTACTGGTGGTAGAAACTTGGTGGCACAAATTTGTCTCAAGTTTCGACCGGGTAGGTACCACCGTGCACTATTGCGAAAAACCCTCCATAGCAATTCAATCTCGGTTGGATTGTGTTCAGGGGTCAGCAAGTGCATAGCCGGGCAGAGGTGGTGGTTGTCGCAGCACTAGTGGGACCAGTGGGTCTTGGCGTAGTCTAGTGGGGATGGCGCGGGGCGATGCGCCGAACAGGGAGACCTGTAGAAACGGTGGTGCCGCTGGCCGCCCGCGGTATAGTACAGGGGCCCAACTGGGGTTAACCACCTTGGGAGGCTGCCTCACCAGGCCGCGCATAATCCCGATATGGTTCGTCGTGCCGGTTGGTGACCGGAATTGGGAGCCCGGCGACCATACTCGGGGGGGTACGGGGGCCCTTCCGTTCGGCGCGTCGGCTCTCGCCATGCCTCACATTCATAGATAAAACCAATATCCCGCGCTTTGTCACACGGTGCTGCGGCGGCAATCACCTCTTTTTTCACGCCTTCTCCCACCCAAACTCATGGCAGCGCAATTCAAGGAAATAGGCAACACAGCGGCTCGACACACTCCCAAAAGCTTGCTATTTGAGGTGGAGTCCACTAACATCTGTGGGCTCCATGCAAACCTCAACGCCGTCCACCAACACCTAGAGACGGCGAAACCTGCCATGTTTTTTCTAACGGAGACGCAAATACACCGCCCTGACGACACGACCTACTTGCTCTACCCTGGCTATGTTCTTGAGGAAAGTTTTCGTGTAAAAGCCGGGGTGTGCGTGTTTGTTAGGGCGGATGTTTGCTGTCGCCGTTTGCGCTGCCTAGAGGACCCATCCTTCTCCATCCTTTGGGTACACGTAGACCATGGCCCTACGAGTCAGATCTATGTGTGCCTCTACCGTTCCCATACAGGAGATGCTGAGACAACTCGACTCTTTGAATATCTGAGTCAGGCGGCAGATGATGCGCAGGAGCGATTTCCGAATGCCGAAATGGTGTTTTTGGGGGATTTTAACGCCCACCACGAGATCTGGTTGGGCTCCTCCAAAACAGACCATGCGGGAAGAGCCGCCCACGCGTTTGCTCTGGCGCACGGCCTGACCCAATTGGTGCACGAGGTCACTAGGATACCAAGAAGGTCGGGCCTAGCACCTTCTCTGCTAGACCTTCTGCTGACGAGTGATCCGGACCGGTACAGTGTATCGGTGCGAGCCGCTTTAGGCAACTCCGACCACTATCTGGTCTGTTCCACGGTGCCCATTATAGCGCCCCCACGACCCATGCGGGGGAAGCGGCGTCTCTGGCACTACTCGTCAGCGGACTGGGATGGACTTCGTGACTATTTTGCGTCCATCCCGTGGGTTGAGCGCTGCTTTGAAGGTAAGAACCCATCGGATTGTGCTACTGCTGTCGCCGGTGAGATCGGTCTGGGTATGGAATACTATATCTCATACACCGATGTCACCGGTGACCGCGGGGTGCGCCCTTGGTTCGGGCGCGAGTGTGCGGAAGCTGTTGAACAAAAGGAGTCTGCGTACCGCGCTTGGGTAAGGGCGCGCGCCACGCGCCATCCCAATCTGGGCCACTTCAAGGCGGCGTACAACAGAGCCACAAAGGTCTGCAGAAGGGCCTACGTCAGAGCGGATGCCCTGCGCATAGCGCGGCTTGGTCAAGAGCTAGTGATGCATCCCACGGGAAGCCGTGGCTACTGGCGACTGGCTAAAGCCGTGCAAGCCAACTTCTGTCAGCCTTCGCTGCCTCCGCTGCGTAACCCTGATGGATCCCTGGCCCATGAGCCGCAAGAGAAGGCAAATCTGCTGGCTAATCTCTTTGCGGCCAACTCCCGAATCGATGATTGTGGTACGCAGCCACCAACACTACCCGACAGTGACCACGCGATGCCTGATATCCATATCAGGCAACGCGATGTCCGTGCAGTGCTGCAATCACTCGATGTCCGGAAAGCCAGTGGTCCGGATGGTATTCCAGCGGTAGTCTTGAAAAAATGTGCAGTGGAGTTGTCTCCAATGCTTACGCGCCTGTACCGGCTATCCTACAGTTCGGGTACAGTGCCTTTGCCTTGGAAAGAGGCGAATGTTCAGCCGATTCCCAAGAAGGGGGATCGCTCGGAGCCAGCCAACTATCGACCCATAGCCGTCACCTCAGTGCTGTGCAAAGTGTTCGAGCACATAATCAACAAACAGCTCATGCGGCACCTAGAGGATCACTCCTTAATTAATGACCGGCAATATGGCTTCAGACCGAAACGGTCAACGGGTGATCTTCTAGCATACGTTACCCATCTTTGGGGTGAGGCTATGGACAAGAACGGCGAGTCACTGGCAATTAGTCTTGACATCGCCAAAGCTTTCGATAGTCTGGCACAAATCGCTTCTTTCCAAGCTACCTGCCTTTGGTCTACCTTCTAGGCTGTGCAACTGGGTTGCTAGCTTCCTGCAGGGGCGCCGTATTCGCGTCCTTTGTGACGGACGAGCTTCGGAGTTTCTGCAGGTTAATGCTGGCGTGCCCCAGGGGTCCGTCTTATCACCCACTCTCTTTCTTCTGCATATCAACGACATGGCTGTCTACCGGCAATGTTCATTGTTATGCAGACGATAGCACTTTGCATGGGAGTTATCATGGACATCCTGCGGCCAAGCAGTCGGATATCGCGGAGAAAAGGCAGCTTCTTGTCACTGAGCTTGACGGGATCCTGAATCACATTTCTCAATGGGGCTCTGAGAACCTGGTTGAGTTCAATGCCAAGAAGACGCAGGCATGTGCGTTTACAGCAAAAGTATCTTCTTTCCTTCCCCTCCCCACTCTTCAGAGCACGCCACTGCCACTGCAGGACAATCTCAATATCCTAGGTATGGATGTTCGCTGCAATCTGAATAACAAAAACTACATCGAAAGTATCATCAAAACAGCCTCACGAAAACTCGGAGTCCTGAACAGAGTGAGACGGTTTTTCACGCCGGAGCAGCGGTGTCTTCTATACAAGACACAAATTCGCTCCTGTGTGGAGTACTGCTCGCATCTCTGGGATGGTTCAGCAAAGTACTTACTAGATGCTCTCGACAGGTTGCAGCGACGTGCGGTCCGTATCATTGGGAATCCCGAGATCACGAACACCCTAGAACCTTTACAGCTGCGTAGAGATGTTGCGTCCATGGCTGTATTTTACCGTTTGTACCATGGGGAGTGTTCTGATGAGCTCTTCCAATTAGTCCCACCCTCCCCTTTCCTACACAGGACAACGCGTGCAGGTCTTAGATGTCATCCGCACACGGTGCAAAACATCCGATCAAGAACCAAGCGGTTCGGAGACTCTTTCCTCTGTCGCACCATTAAGGCCTGGAATTCATTACCAGCTCACGTGTTTCCTTCTTCCTACAGTCCCGGGTCCTTTAAGCGGGGCGTGAAAAAGCATATGATGAGGCCGTCAAGCTGAGTGTCACCATTGTCACACGGTATGTGTAAGTAATGGTGACCCTCTTTTCTGGGACTTTGCCTTCAGCTTACCATCAGGCAAGGCGAAGTCCAATTGACGTGTCCTATATAAAAAAAAAAAAAAAAAAACTTATTAATTTACAACTTTAAAATATTAAAATATTTTTGCACAGTACCCGAGTTATGGATATAGCCATAGAGGAACGGGAGGAGGGGAATGCCTGCGAAGAGGCGCCCTCTATACTGCGGCGGCATCTGAAACAACCTAAGGTCCAGTGCGTCACTATACAAATCGAAAATGAAGTACCGGTAAGTTAAAGGCAAGCCGATAAACATTAATAGGGATAAGGTCAATTGACACTGAAAAAGCAGCAGGTGAAAAGCAGCGGTGACAGGTACTAGAAATGGTAACGAGAAGACTCGCCAGAGTCGTATCTCCCGAGTACCGAATAGCTCGCTGAAGAAGGCGGTGGTAGCCCACGCGTGTATCAAATGACTGTGAACTTTTTCACACTTAAATAAGATTCAAAATGCTTTGTAATATTTTGGTTCAAAAAGTCGCTACCAGACGCGGTATTGAATTGACCTTAAGACCCTACTAACTAAAACTTGGCTTCATAATTGCATCAGAAAATGAAAAGGTTTTTTTTTGTAATAGCGGTCGCCCTGTGGTTGAAATTCGACCATAATTAATTCAAAAATTATAAGTTTGAACATTATTAAAGGTCTAGTCATTTAGCCCGGTTAATGGCAATAGGCTCGCCACTTATTACATTGGGACCTAAACATAAACTGGCGAAATGTGGGAGCTAGCACCTCTGCCTACCCCTTCGAGGATATAGGCGTGAGTTTATGTATATATGTATGTATGCTTTACATAAACTTATATAATCTAATAATATAATAATCTAGTAAAATATAATATAAAAATTTGCCTTGGTGACACAAGGTAAATTACGTCATTTTTATATCTTGAGATTTTATTTCAATTTCGTAAAAAGAGGTACACAAAGTTTTTGCTTCACCTATTAATTTATTAATAATAGTATTAAGTAAATTATTTTTTATTATATCTTTTATCATTTCAAATAGGAATGAGACTGTGTGTGATTTGCCTATAAATTGTATGAAAACGTAAGGTAGATGTGTTCGTGCGTGCGTGCGTGCGTGCGTGCGTGCGTGCGTGCGTGCGTGCGTGCGTGCGTGCATGCGTGCGTGCGTGCGTGTATGTGTGTGTGTGTGTGTGTGTGTGTTCGCTTCACGTATTAATACATAGATTTTTAAACACGCAGATATTGCCGGAGCAGATAATGTTACTACAACAGCAATTACGTCAGCATATCCAGATAGCGACCTGTAACTACTTGCAGCTGTACGTACACCCCATACACTGGAGCAGCGCGCCGCCTTTCAAGGAATATTTAGTGAGTATTATTAAATTTTACCCTACTCTGCCGTTAACCACGCGGTGAGTTATACCTATGGTTGTAATAAGAGGCGATCCCTGTGCTTGTTACCCCTCGTTTTCACCACGAGGTTTAAAACATGTATTTTACAAGTTACAACACGTCAAACTTCAGTGTGAACGCAAATGTGTTTGAAACATTCTCAATACATAACATAACTCATATAACATAAATTCACGCCTATATCCCCGAAGGGGTAGGCAGAGGTGCTAGCACCCACAATTCGCCAGTTTTTGTTTAAGTCCCAATGTAATAGGTGGCGAGCCTATTGCCATTCATTCTCAATACATGTATAAAAAAAGTAATTGTGTTTTGACAAGTCTTCGACACGTTTGTATTAAAGCGGTTCAGGTATCTGGAACCACTTGCAGTATACGTGATGGACACGAAATTGAAACCAGCAGTAGCAGGACAAATGGATATTGAGAAGTGGTACAATAGTGAATGCAGAAAATAGAATAGTCTCTAACACACATTATTATGGTTTCATATACAATATAACTATTAATAATAGTAAACAGGCGGCACCAACTCCCCGGGCCGCTCGGACAGTGAATGCTAGTCCGCTATCTTGAAGTAGGCGGGGCTTATACCAGTTTGACCGGTTGGTGCCACCTGCGTAGGTGGAGCCTAATACCGGTGTGATCGACAAACCGGAATATCATCAGATGTGACGTAGTATAGCATTATGTTATGCCTCGTTTACTGTACCGGTTCACTAGCATGTTTACGCCGGTGCACTCGCCTACTCGCTACACCATCAAGCAAGTTTACAACTAGTTTCTTTGTGGAAACGAGGGGTTAAGGTCACAACAGACATATCAACTAGGAAACGCATCGTCACCGTATCACCTAAAATATATGAAATAATAAACTAATGAATACGCGTTTACGGCTCTCTCTGCACCGCAACAGTGCAAAAAATCCATAATTGTAATACAAGACGTGTAGGACACGACGGGGGAAGTAGCTCCCTATAGAATACCACGGCTATAATAACCTCGTGTTCCCAGCGGTGTGTAGGGCACTGGAGAGTTTTGTGTTGTCAGTGGGAAGACCAAAGACTTCTCCTGAATGTGTCTTCTGCACTGATGGCACAGAAACTCTCTGTTGTTACAGGGTCAGCAGCACTGGTATAGCACATGTCAATTGACCACGGTAACCACTTTCCTTCCAGGTGGGCCGTGAGCTTGTCTGCTACCAAAGTTATATAAAAACTCTTATTCTTTAAATTTTGTACTTTAAGAGAAACTGCGAAGCATGTCGGACCTTATTTGTTTTGTAACACCATTGTAACATACCGTGTTTCGAGCAATAAATGATTTACTTACTTACTTTACTTACTTACTCGATACTAATAATGTCTAAAATCAGGGTTCTGGTCACAGCTTAGACAACATACTGATAGAATAGGCGAAAAAGCTTCCCAATTATAGAATTGGGAAGCTTTTTCGCCTATTCTATCAGTACAACATACTGATAGCAGTATGTTGTCCCATTCTCTTACCACTACCTATTCCAAATTGATATGTCTGCTATGATCCTTCACAGCCTGTTTTTCAAGTTAATGTTAAAATTTATAATTTATATTACAGTTAACTTTATCGAAACTTGCGCAAGCGAGCGCCACGTCTGTGGTGAACGTTTGCAACCTGAAGCCGGCGCTCGACCTAGTGGACACCTGGGAGAAGACCGTCTCAGCCAACACGCCTGAGAACAAGAAGATGGTCGAGTAAGTCTTTTTGTTAGAACAAAACTATTCTACTTATCGATTAAGATAGAAAAAACTTGAATCAGTTTAGGGATTCGAACCCGCGATATATATCTATACTAATATTATAAAGCTGCAGAGTTTGTTTGTTTGTTTGAACGCGCTAATCTCTGTAACTACTGGTCCGATTTGAATGATTCTTTCAGTGTTGGGTAGTCCATTTATCGAGGAAGGATTTAGGCTATATATCATCACGCCACTACTTAAGGGAGCGGAGCATTGATAATAAATGTTAACAAATCCGGCAATTTTTCATACATATTTTTAAGACTAAAACATACGGGCTCAAAGGCATACGAAGCTTCAAAATATACCCCGGGCGAAGCTGGGGTGGGTCATCTAGTTTTTTTACTTTTAGGCGAGGTTCGGTGGCTTAGTGATCAGAGCGTTGCCCCTGTAAGCGAAAAATCGTGGTTTTTTTTTTTATCTAGGGCACGCCAACTTGACTTCACCTCGCCTGATGGTAAGCTAAAGGCAAAGTCTCAGGAAAGAGGATCACCATTACAGACACTAAGTAATGTTACAATGGTGGCACTCAGCTTGGCGGTTAGAATCCCTTCTGAACTGATTCAATTTTTTTCCTATCTTAAACGATTTAAATAGCATACTAAATGCTTTAAAATTTCATTCAATATCCTACTAATATTATAAATGTGAAATTTTTTGAAGGTGTTTGTATGTTTGTTAAACAATTACGCGCTAATAGCTGAACGAATCTGGCTGAAATTTGGCGCAAGGTTATAGTCGGGAATAACAATTTTTTATCCCGGGAACAGTTTCCTATGGGTTATGAGAACGGGCCAAAAATTCCACGTGGTGCGAGCTACGGATAATAGCTACTTGATAAAAGGGTGTATGGGGGATTTTGTGACCAAGCCAACCCCACCTGCTAGTTGATACATCTGTTAATTGACTGATGAGGTTCTGGTGCAGGTTTTCTCGGGGTTAGGAGATCGGAATACAGTAGCTCAAATGAAGGCTGCATAAACCAAATATATTGGAGATGAATGTGTATGAAACTCCAGGCTCTGATGTGACGAATGCGACCGGGAACCACATTGGTTCCATCTAATCGTGAATGAATGAATGAATAAACAAAATTTGTAACCTTATTTTCGTACAAATTTATGTTTGGATGCCAGTTTATTTTTATATATATAGAACACGTCAATTAGACTTCGCCTTGCCTGATGATAAGCTGAAGGCAAAGTTTTAGAAAAGAGGGTCACCATTACTTACACATACCATGTGACAATGGTGACACTCAGCTTGATGGCCTCATTATATGCTTTTTCAAGCCCCGCTTAAAGGACCCGGGACTGTAGGAAGAAGGAAACACGTGAGCTGGTAATGAATTCCAGGCCTTAATGGTGCGATAGAGGAAAGAGTCACCGAACCGCTTGGTTTTTGATCGGATGTTCTGCACCATGTGCGGGTGACATCTAAGACCTGCACGTATGCAAATAGCTATATACTCCGCTCTGTACCGCTCGCATGATACTTGCGGCGTAGCTAGGGACGCTTTATAGAAAGATTATAAGTTGAGAGCCACCAAGATATCGCCAAAGTAACGATTGAATGATTTTATAGTAGGGTTTTAATTGAAGTTAATGTGTATTTAAATAAATGTGACTTTTGCACTGTAAAAAAATAATAAAAATACAAATGTCTTCCTTGCTAGCGGTAAGAATCATGAGATAAAATTTAATTACAATATTAACATGATTATAATCGAAAGTAAATGTTACAAGCATTTATAATTTAGGTATACATGAATCTCATTCACAATAAAATATTCTGCCGTGGTGTTGGTCAGTCCGTTGTGTAAAGGTGGTAAATGCACTTAGCTAGTGGACACGAGGCTGGTGATGGTGCTGGCGTGCTAGAGCCTCCACTGGTGTGCCTCACGATTTGATGATGGGGTGAAGCCCGGTGCGAACACCCCGGAGCCGACAGCAGTTGGCCTATGGATTAAAGTAAAGTTCCTCGGCGAATGAAGCCGGAAAAAAGAACGTATCAGTGCCATCATTTGACACTTCAACCAGTGATATCCAATCTTGCTCGCACAACCATAGATAAAATATCGTTCCACCCTCGTTGGTCACACTAATATTAAAAAAAATATGTTTGAATAACCTATGTATGTTTTTTCTTTTCAGATTCATGTTTGATCAGTCTGAAAGATGGTAAGTGTACATAGAGTATTTACCCTAAAGACGGTATTCCAGAACACGTTCAGTTGTGATTTGTCTCTTACATTGACATTAGAACTGTTATTTAGAATTTTCTACCTGTTCTCAGATCTTTGTCACTTTATTATCCATTAATGTTTGAGTGAGATAACATCATACAGACATTAAAGACCGAGCTACTGTACTAAACTGGGAGAGGAACACCCATAAAACAGGGTTGCCTAGTGTGGGGTCAACGGTCAACAAATTAAGTAGACTAGGTGTATGTTTGTAAATAGACAAAAAAAATGCCCGCTGAGTTTCTTACCAGAGTCCATTTACTAAACTGATTTTCGATTACCTTTTTTATTGACGTTTTGTAAGTGCCGAATAAATGATTTTTTACTTTGACTTTGACGGATATATCCACTTTAATTGTATACATGGTGGAAGATTTCGATCTTACCTGGAGGAAAAGTACTTTACATACTGGAGATAGCTAATTTCACTCAAAGGAAACATACATTTATTTTTAGAAAGAAAAAAAAATGCATTCAAAGTTTTTTGAAAACTTGCCACAGACGGTAATAGAACCGACTAAAATCCAAAAAAGTAACATTCTGTATTTTTATGGCATCAATTGATAGTGTCAATCATAAGAATTAAATCTCTCTAACAAATATGGTAAATGAAATGGAAGGAACTCATGTGAATCATAACTTAGAAATACTATTCTATTTGACAGCCTCTGTGGCGTGGCGGTAGTGAACGCGACCGCTACGCAGGAGGCGCGGGTTCGATCCCCGCTCAGTGCAAATATTTGTATGCATGAATATGGGTATTTGCATTGGTCTGGGTGTTTCTATGTATAATATGTATGTATTTACAAAAAAAAAAGTATTTAAGTATGTTTATCTGTATTCTAGATTCCATAACACAAGTTTATTAAACTATACTTACCATGGGTCTAGATATCGTTATGTGGAATGTTGTAGAATATTTAAATTTAATTTATTTCTTTTTTTTTGCAGTCGTCGTCGTTTCCTGAACAAAAGTTTGTACGTGGGTGATTTCCACGATACCTTCAAGGACATAGTGGCGAACAGCTCGGTTTTCCTGTACCCATACCTGTTGCCGCCCATGCCGTACCGCACAGACCCCGTTAAGCGATACGCGTTCACGAGATCTGAGGATCAGTTAGTATTCACCATTATAATTACATTTACACGAAATTAGAATTTGCTTAGTAAATGAATTGTTGTGATTCTGCTCATATGAGTGAAAATTTTACGAATTTTATAGGAATCTCTTAGAATCTACTGGAAATTCACAAAGTTACTTGTTACTAGCAGAATCGCTCTTGGCAGCCGCTGCTTGGCTACTATTGCTTAGCTATGCAATGTGTTTACTTCACCAGTGTGTATCATACTCTATATGGTTAGTGACTTTTTGGACAAATAAAATAACGTTCTTAGCTTAATTTAACTTAACTTTGCTTAATTTAAGTAGCTTAGTGGTTAAGGAGTTGGCCTTACGATCGAAAGGTCCTGAATTCGAAACCTGACCATTACACTACCGACGTAAACCCTCTCCTAACCCAAGCAATTTAGCTTAGCTGGAGGGGTTAGAGGAAATATTAATAATTTCGGTTCTAATATACATTTTTTAAAAACCGCTTGAAGTAGTGGTTCGGTTTCGGTGTTTAGTCCCGTTTAGTCCCGTTTTGTTTTTAAACTGTTTTTTAAATAAAAAAAAAATTAAAAGACACATCAAGATTGTATACCTTTAGTTATGTACCTCAACCAAATGGAGTATGGTAATGATATAACTGCACCTTATCATTCTTCTCAACATCCCCTACAGGCTCATAGCTTTCGGGTTGGACCAGTTCTGGGACTACGTGAACGCCAACCCCACCATCTACAAGCTGCCCCGCGAGGACAACCCCCGCACGCGTCGGGGGCTAGCCTACACGATACAGCTGGTCATCAAACACATGTTCCCCTGGATGCCGTACAAAATGCTGTTCGCACATATACAGTTGGGGAAGAAGGGTGGCCCGGACAATCCCATTTATGTAAGTGACTATTCAATGTAATTTTGAAGCAATGAGGAGACACACTACTTGTTTATCCCGATAGGTGGCGCATTATCGCTGGTATTGTATTGCTAGCACTAGTAAGCTAAGTATTCAAATCGATGAATGCTCAAACGGGACTTAACAACGGAAATGAAGGAGTTGTATTCCAGCTTTGAATATGATGACAATCGCAAGCGCGAGTTTGCAATTGCTTCTTTAGCCTTAAACTTCTATAGTGTTGGACTAAAAAGCCATTATGCCTATACAAAAGATAAAGATAAAAAATATCCGCACAAAGTCTTCTTTAACTCAACATTTCTATAGTGTTGGGTTAAAGAAACATTTGGAAACGGGCGTCTCACGATAATTAAAATTGAATAATTTAATCTAATTGAAATTTGGTACATTATAAACTGAAATAACTTATATACTAATTCTTGGTTTATTCCTGGAATATGTTCCACTAAAATTAGTTGTCTTTGTAGTAACTATACTGACCCCAAGTTTCCAAGAAATTCTATCATTATTTATCCTAAGCTTTTTGCAGTTCAAATTGAATTATCTTGGCTTGCAATGCGTATTTATTTTTAGATTCTATAGAACTCACTTGCAACCTTTAAAAAAAACAAATTCGGTGGGCCCGCATAATACCACGCACGCACTCTCCACGACAAAGATTTAGAATATATACCAATAAAGTTCAGTTCACCGCGGTAGCCTAGTGGTATGGGTGGTGACTGCTGAGACGAGGTCTCGGGTTCGATCCCAGGTTTTACCATGGCACACACCAATGACTTGTCGATGCTTTTCGAAGTTATGTGTGTATTTATCGCAGGTTTATAAGTGCCCGGTTAATGGCAATAGGCTCGCCACCTATTACATTGGGACCTAAACATAAACTGGCGAAATGTGGGTTTTAGCACCTCTGCCTACCCATTCGGGGATATAGACATAAACTCACTTATGTTATGTATGTTTAAGTTCAGTAAACTTAGGTCAGTCTCATAAGTCTGAACTCGAAATAAAATAATAACTAAATATTTCCAGAAATTCTTCAAGAATCGCACTGTAACCCCTGTCAAACACAAACTGTTACCGTTCAACCCAAATATCACTCTGTACGAGCAGCCGGAACACGAGGTACCTAGGATATGGGTCAGACATCTTGCTAAAACTAGCAATAGATTTAGAGTGAGTATTTATAACCTTGTCTTGCGTTCTCCTTCTCCGAGCCTTATCCCAACTCTAGTTGAGGGGGTCAGTTTTTAATCTAACTGCGTCGTAGATTGACTTCGACATTTTCTGTGAAGCGACTGCCATATGACTTCCACAACAGATTGGCTATATCAAAGTTCTGTTGTTAGACCAGTTGTCGGACATTTTACAGCTCCAATTATCCGTAACGATCCTTTATATAAATTAATAGTTTATTACGATGCGGCTGAACTTATGTTATTTTCGGTGAAGTGACTGCCACATGAACTCCACAGCCTGGGTGTTCCATTTGTATCCTCTATTTCTATCCCTCCGGGGATCCAAAAGGAATTGCTACTCCACTTCGATCGCCCAGATGATCCCCTTGTATATTGGATCGTATCAAACAATATTAAATTTTAATTTAGCTTATGGTTTTTTATCGTATTTTCTCCTTTAGAAAAGTAGCAATTCGATGACCAGCATATGGTAAAATAGAAGACAAATGGATTTGACGTTTATGACACGCGTTGACGACTGTCAAATACGTCAAATCCCATACATTTGTCATTCTATTCTACAATACTCCGGTCGTCGAATTGCCACTTTTCTAGTGGGTTTATAATATCTTAATTATTAATTAATAATAATAATAATGGAAGTGATCATTTTAGTATTGTTTAATATGATTTCCTAAACGAAGGTTAGGGCATCCAAGTGGAATAGCGATTCCTAAGATCCCCTGAGGGATCGAAATAGGGGATCCAAACGGAACACCCACCATAATCCATTAGCAATATCGAAGTTCAGAGTTTTTACGGCTCCAATTACCCGTTACGAGCCTTGATATAAATTAATTAATGATTTTCATTACATTTCAATACCTAACACGCTTTTTACTCTTTCAGAAATTTCTATCACGCCGCAACGAACGTACGGGTGTAGCCCCACCAGGCGTAGACATAACTTTAGGGGACGTGGTCGCTGAACCTACAAAAGCACCTCTACCCATAGACTTCACCAAAGAGATCGTCAGCAACCGAATAAACTTGTTACCAAAAATAACAAAACCTGTACTGGCCGATAAATTTGATATTCAAATTGAGAATACGATAAGTAACGGTAACCAACCGACACCGATATCGTTGGGTACCACTATGTATAAGTTAGTTGAGACAAGTACAGGAGCGTTTCTAATGCCTATGAATAGTGCTATCACAGTAAATAGCCAGACAGGCCCTATCAGCTCCCCGGCAGTGGTTCCCACTGAAGTAGGCAACAACACTCCAGAAAGTTCTAGATCTGTAGTTAATAGTAATTTAGGGAATAAAGACCATTGCTCTTGTTGTATATTATTAAGGAAGATATGTAAGCAAAAACAGACTGTGATAACTGATTATTTTAAATTAAATGCTCCTAGGAAAACTTGTTATTGTAAAGGTATTAAATATCCAAAAGTAACTGAAAGGTTAAAAATGTTAGTAAGCAACTACAAGAATAATTCTAAGAACGCGTTACAATCGCTTGATGCGAAGTTGAGGGTGCTAAGAGAGAGAAAATATATGAAAGATAAAAGAGAGACAGTGATGGAATATCATGCATTTGATTTGGATGAGTTTGGTGAGTAACACGTTTTTTTTTTAAACTACTGTTCTCAAAACGTAAATATCTTCCCTTGGCCGTAGGCAACCAAATAAGACTCAATACCTACATTTCGCATAAGCTTTTGATTTCACAATAGTCGTGGCCCTTTTACCAACTGGGCCCACTTTTCAAACTCTGACTTTTTCATAGGAGGTAGGACACGGTGGTATTTCCGCCCATTTGAGCAGTCCGACTGGGGAAGTACCCTACAGAATACAGTCCTGCAGTGGGAAGACTAAAGGCTTGTCCTGCTATGTCTTCTACACTGACGGCACAGAAACTCTGTACTTACAGGGTTGGCAGCGCGACTGTAACTCCTCTGGTGTTACAAACGTCCATAGGCCACGGTAACCACTTTCCATCAAGTGGGCCGTGTGCTTGTCTGCCATCTAAATGGTTAAAAAAAAACTCAGTTTGACTCCTTCATCAGATGCTTTTTCACGCCCCGCTTAAAGGACCCGGGACTGTAGGAAGAAGGAAACACGTGAGCTGGTAATGAATCGAACCGAAACCGAATCGCTTGGTTCTTGGTCGGATATTCTGCACTGTGTGCGGTAAAATATCCCTTCTATACATCTGGGAGGCATATATCTTTTTTGAGAAATGTAGGTTTTAAGATTTCTTATGATTTAGATATACTAACAACTGTTTTTATATCTGCCGACTATATACTTCATTCCATTACATCATATTGCTCATACCAGATATTAAAAGGGAATCCAGTAGGACAAAATCGGGGAAGTTTTAGAAAAGGGGCAGGTCAGGAGTACTCTAAACCGACGAGCATGCATGAAGAATGTAATGAGAGTGAATGAAGCGAGAGTAGTATGTCAGGATCGTAGCAAATGGAGATCCGTGATCTCTGCCTACCCCTATGGGAGACAGGCGTGATTTTATGTAGGTATGTATGTATGTATCCAGTAGGACATACGTTATATCCCCTTTCATCCCTGCTCATACTGTTATTAAATATTTCAGTTTTCGTAACATCGTTCCATCTGAAACTGCTCACGCGCCTGACGGTGGCTCGAGACACACTAATCAAAAGAAAAGTTCACACTATTATATCAAGATTCAACACCGACTTGCACGACCCTATTGACCTCACGAAGAGATTGTACGTTGCCTTCGGAGTAGAACTAGTTGATATGTATAAAGAGTTTCTGTGTTTCCTGACCCCGGAGCAAGCAGACATATTAGACATGTTCCGGGATTATTTTGTGAGGAATTGTGTTCAAGATTTGATTAAGAAAGTGGAGGTAAGTTATTCAAATTATACTCTTTTTTTATACCACTTAGGTGGCCCACCTGATGGAAAGTGGTTACCGTGGCCAAGGGAGTTATGTCCGAGCTGCCAATCCTGTAAGCACAGAGTATTTCTGTGCCGTCAGTGCAAAAGACAAAGCAGAATAAGCTTTTGGTCTGCCCACTGACAGCACAAAAACTCTCCAGTGAGCTCTGGCTACTCTACTCACCATGGGGAACACAACACGATGTACTTCCTTTGGTAATAGTTGTAAAATATGGGGCTCATTAAAACAACAATGGTTATTGCAATTGCCGTCGGTTTTTATTTCAATACGGTTTTTGAATCAAAGAATAAATTTAATTTCATTAATTCAGTTTAGGGACATAAAGAGTACATGTGAATGTCAAAATTTTACAATTATGTCAAGAAATATTATAAAAATATTAGAGATTTTAACGGGCGTATTAATATACGAGACAACAAATAAATTGCAACATTTTACCAAACATATTTAGGTTATTGGTAAGAAAAATAATAGTTATCATAACATATGCCAAGGCCCGCTGCACAGCCGGCGGCCCTCCACCCTCCTTCAATGATTTCTGGACGACCCGTCGTCCATTTTTTTTTCTATGCTATTCGATATGGTGTCTC
This sequence comes from Eilema griseolum, assembly GCA_963662185.1. Taxonomy (NCBI): domain Eukaryota; kingdom Metazoa; phylum Arthropoda; class Insecta; order Lepidoptera; family Erebidae; genus Eilema; species Eilema griseolum. Next base: position 17,372,150 of record OY759248.1, on the reverse strand, counting down.
TCGCGGCAATACCACAATTTTTATAATCAGCTCGGCGAACCTTGATCCCTATGACAGTTCATACTAGTGACGGGTCGTGTCGATATATCGCAACTTTTTATAGGCAAAGGCGTGACTTGCATTCAGCCACATCGATAAACATGTTTTTAAAATATAATCTACATTACTATAATTATAATGCTTGTTATATTTACAAGTATCCGTGTATTTGTATATGGGGTTGCCAATATTCCGATGCAGAGGTAACATGGTCGGACTGTATAATTTTAATGTGAATTAAAATTTTAGTTATAGCAACACTATCTGATCTGTCACTACGCTAGTACTGTCAGTTCGCTACGCCAGTACGAGTGCTAACGCCTTGTATGCGCCACGTGTTTTCTTGTGTCAACGGAATCCTTTGTTTGTTACTATTGTTGTTTTCTGTTTTTGTTATTGTTGCTGTTTTGTGTTTGTTGGTGTTTCAAAATGCCGAAAAGACTGAGAAAAACTGTACTCAACAGTGAAACGCGGGAGTTTGTTGTACGCTTGCGTGACTATTTTGCTCGCGAACTACAAAATGGCGGACCTTTGTTGCCACTTGACAACGTACGCGACCGTGTTGCTGATGCTTTGGGAATTGGCAAAGCTACCGTTTCCCGAATTACAAAGGAGAAGTTCGGCGAATCGTCGATGGAGGAGAACAAATTATCAACTCCAAAGAAGAAAAAACATAATAGGGCACGACCCGTAACTAACCCCGATGATTTCGACATGGCAGCGATACGAAACCATATTTACGGCTATTATTTTCGAGGTGAACTGCCGACTTGCACAAAATTATTAGCGTCGCTGAAATCGGCTGATTTATTTAAAGGTGGATTCACTTCTCTCAGACAAGTTATAAAAAAATGTGGATTTCGTTATGGGAAGTGTGACAAAAGAAAAGTGATAATGGAGCGGAAGGACATTGGATTGATGAGGTGTGATTTTCTACGACAAATAAAAAACATCGAGAACTGGGACAAGGTGGTTTATCTGGACGAAACGTGGCTCAACGCCAATCACTCAGTCTCCAAAACATGGACAGACGACACAGAGAAATCCTGTACCAAAGCACCAGAAGGCAAGGGCCAGCGTTTGATTATCTGCCACGCTGGCACAGCCAAAGGTTTTGTACCTAACTGCTTGTGGGCCTTCAAATCCGTGAAAACAAGTGATTATCACGAAGAGATGAATTTTGAGAATTTCAAGAAATGGTTCACAAAACTATTAGACAATTTAAACGAGCCCCACTACATTTTAATGGACAACGCCCCATACCACTCTGTGCAAATTAATAAAGCGCCTACCGCGAACAACAATAAAGGCGAAATAATAGAGTGGCTGCAAAACAATGGTGTGGCAGCTAATACTCAAATGCTGAAAAAGGAATTAGTTAGATTGTTGAACCTTCATAAACAGCAAACAAAGAAGAAATATTTCTTGGATGAGATGGCAAAATCAAAAGGGCACACCGTGATTCGGCTACCGCCCTACCACTGCCAATATAATGCAATCGAAATGATATGGGCGCAGATCAAAGGTGGGTTGATTTGTATTTATTTTAACATGTTTTTATTTAGGTCACTGGTGACTGTCTAGTCGGCTAGTACTATTTAAAGCTATTTTATTTCACTAGCAAATTGCATTTTTATTTTTATCCATGTGCTTATATCAATTACACACTTTTAACGTACAAAATTATGTACTTATAATGTACTTACCCCGATCTCGCTCTTTGACTTTGCATCATTTTCAATCTAAACCATTATTGTTTCAGGTTGTGCAGCCAGGCTTAACACCACTCCACCATTCACAGCTAATAAAATGCTTACGTTGCTACAAGAGGCATGTAGTCAAGTGACTCCGGACAAATGGAGGAAAGTGGTTGAAAAGACGAAAAAGCTATGCTTAGATGATTGGAATCGAGACGTGCGATACGACAATATAGTAGACCAGCCGTTTATCATAAACATAGGAGAAAGCAGCTGCAGTTCGGATTCCCAGTCTGAGACGCAATCGGTGACACCATTGTCAGATTCAGATTAATGTATATTAAAAAATCATAAATAAACCGCTTTTGTTTTATTTGAGTAGGTATATACAATAAATTTGTTAAATCTCCTTTATTTTATTATCGCAAACAACTTAAATGATTATAAATCTGACACTAAGAGCGTAGGTGCTCTATTGATGTATTTTGTACACTCGTTTCCATTTTCGATATTTGTTTATCGATACTTTTCCGCACTAGTCGATATCTTCCAAACGGAGTAACTTTTGCAGGACGTCAACGTAAAGTCTGATTGAGATAATTTCTTGTAAGTGTTAATAATTATTATAATTCCAACGGGATATTATTGTAATTGCATATATCTGCCTAAAATTAATAAATATCATTTTTAGACACCGCCAATTCGATTATAATATAACGGTGACGCTACTACAAGGTTGTGTCGTGGGAATAACTGTCAGTGTCATAGGGATCAAGGTTCGCCGAGCTGATTATAGGCAGGGAGCAAAGGCGCTCTTTAAGTGTTGGAGAGGTGAAAATATTGCGCAGAAATTGATGCAGTATATTGTGAATGGAGGACTAGTTCCTCGTTGTTGCAATGTTTTCTAAATATATGTTTAACCTTTTCAGACACAAATTCCAAGTGAAAAAATACGATTAAAAATGTTGCAAAAATTGCACCAACTTTTTTATAAGAACCTAATGACTGCTTGCGAGATTTGCACCGATTTACTGTCGTGTCTAGAAGACTATCCCGGACTAGCACAACACGTGTTCTCTTTGTTTCCACATAGAAAAGAAAATAGGTAAGTTGTAACTTATAGCTAACTTATGAATTTTGTTTTCTTTTTATACTACTTAGGTGGCATACAAGCGCACGTCCCACCTGATGAAAAGTGGTTACCGTGGCCTATGGACTTGTGTAACACCAGAAACGCCACACTCGCGCTGCCGACCCTGTAAGCACAGAGTTTCTGTGCCGTCAGTGTAGAGGACAAAGCATGACAAGCCTTTAGTCATCCCACTGACAGCACAAATTCTCCAGTGAGCTCTGGCTACTCTACTCACCGCTGGGAACACAACACGAAGTTATTATAACCGCGGTATTCTGTAGGGTGGAGGTACTTCCCCAGTCGGACTGCTCAATTGGGCGGAAATAACGCCGTGTCCTACCTCCGCATTGATACATTTGATTTTTCTGTAGGGTGGAGGTACTTCCCAGTCGGACTGCTCAATTGAGCGGAAATAACGCCGTGTCCTACCTCCGCATTGATATATTTAATTTTAGCAGGAGGTAGGACATGACGGTATTTCCCTTCAATTGAGCAGTCCGACTGGGGAAGTACCTCCACCCTTCAGAATACCGCGGCCATAATAACCTTGTGTTGTGTTCCCGGTGGTGAGTAGGGTAGCCAGAACTCACTGGAGAGTTTTTGTACTGTCAGTAGGAAGACCAAAAGCTTGTCCTGCTTTGTCTTTTACACTGACAGCACAGAAACTCATCAGGTGGGCCGTGTGCTTGTCTACCAACCAAGTGGTATTTAAAAAAATGGCGCAAGCTAGTCATCATCGTGGAGACGCATTTTCCTACATCTGAGGTCGAAGTGAACTAGAAAATCAGGGTTCGCCTTCTGTCCTTTCCTCCTCCTTTTCGCACGAAATTCTTCCTTATGGTTGACTCTATCAATTGATGCCATAAAACTATAGGATGCTATATTCCTTAACATGAAAAAAAAAAAAACATTTTTTTCAAGGCTTGTCCCAAAAGTTGTGTCACCTGCCTCAAGTACCCAGGATGCGACACAAACCCAGAGAGTACAAGACAGCAAACCAGAAGCCTCCATGTGTGATGAGTCTCAGAGGACAATGGACTACGAAGCTGATCATTCTTCAAGGTACTTTCAACTATTAAGGCTAAAAAGACTAAAAAATTTTGGTTTTCAAGATACACTCAATGAAAACCATTGAGTCAATACTGGTAACGATTAGTTCAGCTAAGGCTGCCTTTCCACTAGAGATGCTATGCAGCTATGCTACGAGGATGTAAAAGCTAAGCTATGGTGGAGCCGCCTGTCACCCTGGCTGAAGCTGGCCGCGGCCGTGGCGCGCCTCCCGCCTCTGCAGTCCCCCACACCCGAGGAGAGGGCCAGATCGTAAGAGATGGCCCTGGTCGGCCGGGGTGCGAGAGATATGCTTGTCAACCTCACCTTCGGCAACCACAAACGACCCACAGGCGGCGTGCGTTTTTGTCGGTTCGAGTCCGACATAACCTCTTCCATCGGCTCCGGTGGGGGGGGGGGGGGGGGTATCCGTGGGGATTTTGCGCACGGATAAAAAAAACTATGAAACTTTGTGCTATATTATAGCGTAGCGAGTAACCCCTCGTTTACACCACGAAACAAGTTGTAAACTTGTAGAAGATTAATTAAACCACAATAAAAATAAAATAAAATAAAATAAATAAATATACTACAACATTCTACACAATCTAGACCCATGGAAAGCATAGCTTAACGAAAGCATAGTATAAAAAAAATTCCTGTTAAACATTGTTGTAATTGTTGTGTTTTGTTGTAACTGGTTTCCAAATAAATAAAAAATATTCCTTTTACAGTGAAGACAGTGAAAGAGATGAAAATAATTCATCAGATGACTATGATGCCAACCAGCCATTGGTTATAAAAAGTGTAAGTTATTTCATATTTAATCAATTACCCTATCGCAGTCCACTGCTGGACATAAACCTCTTAAGATTCTTCTCTTAAGATACAGGGTTCTCCCTAGTTTAAGAGGCTGAGTTTCAAATGTCCTGAACATGGCTTTCTATGTATCATGAAGCCCTCGTTTCTTTTAAAATGTATGTTATTTTTATTGTCAGCTGTGTAATATTTTTGCAATAAACGTTATTATTATTATTATTATAACCTCTCCTATTGTTAGGAAGCTTTGGCCTACTGTATCCACACTGACCAGACCGGTAGTTACAGGGTTTTATTTTGAGATTTCCTTCTCTCGCAGTGATATCGTCTGCGTATTTTTCCGTTAGTCGCCTCATACGACACCCGTCAGATGAGATGTAGTGGTGATACTTGTATTCTTTCTCTGTCACCAAACGGATACTCATGACTTTATCAAAATTAAAAATCTATTCAATCGCCACTATCGCCAGTTATTACAATGATTGTTATATTCCAGGAGATCACTACTTCTGACAACGAAATACAGTCAGAACACAACACCAACGCGACTTCTGTGAACAACATTCAACAAGATTCCGATGACTCCAACGCTTCAATGACAATAGTATATGATGAAGATTCTATCAAACCAGAGGTCACTGAATGGAAACGGGATGAAGACAAGCTAATTCTAGAAGTACTCAAAGAACACCTCACTCCTGAAGAAAGGAAAGACAAAACTATAATAGAAATAATTGATGAGAAAAATATAATTGATATGCTTGCAGACAGTTTGACACACAAGTCTAAAATTGAGATTAATTGTAGGGTTTTGTATCTATTACAAATATTAGTTGTAAGTGAGAAATAGACTTTTTGTAAATAAATGTTTAAATTGTCTGTTTTTATCATTTTATTAGATATCCAACTTCAAAATTTACACACCCCGTCTTCATCTCCTTCGTGTCAATTGCAACAATAAAACAAAAAATAGAAGCTATATACGCCCAGCCCAAAATTCGGCGACATTGACCGCACCTTCCGTGATGACGTACATACGTACTACATACATACATCTCACGCCTTTATCCCCGGAGGGTTAGTCAGATGTGAATTAATACCCACATTTTACCAATCATTAGGGCCGGCGCCCATATGCGGAAGCGCAGCGCAGCGCAAGTCCGCGAAATTTTCCAAACGCGTGACACTCTAGACGAATTTATAAAATGCGCGAACGGACGCGCGCGCATACGCGCGTATGCGCGAGCCTGCGCGCGGATTCGCGAGTCTGCGCTAACAACAAACACCGTCGTCATTCGTTTTGCAACTTTTCGAGAGTCCAAACGTGTACTTAAACACCGTCGTCATTCGTTTTGCAACTTTTCGAGAGTCCAAACGTGTACTTAATTGGATTGGTGAATAAAATGATGGATTGGGACGTGCTGTTGATAACATTACTTGCAGAAGAGGAAGAAGAGGAATTAAAAAAGAGAAGAAATGTACAGATAAGTAGAAAAAGACGATTTTGGGTTGACGAAATTTGGCAGTCAAGATGTTTGGATGGTGAATTTCACATATTGTGTATTAATTTGAGAGGCATAAAATTTCGTGATTATTACAAAATGGATTATGAAAAATTTACTATTTTAGTTAATCTTTTACGCCCGTATATCGAAAAACGAAAATCTAAATTTCGTTCTACCATTTCAACTGAAGAGAGGCTATCTGTATGTCTAAGGTAAGTGAAAATAAAACATACCTAATCAATTAATCATTTATTTTAATTTTTGATTTACAAATGAAAGGAGAGCCAGTATTGCGGCTCTAGTAATAATTTTCAGAATTATTCTGTGTCTGGATTTGAGTGACATCATTTAGTTGTGTTACATTGGATGGATTGTATGTAGGTGTCAATGTTGTAATTCTTGATGGTACATAAGTTGCAGAAGGGGCTATTGTATTATAGTTTTTTGCAGAGGATGGAATATATGTGTGCTGGGTTATGTTAGGTATATAAGTTGCAGGCAAATCGTAGTGACTGTTGCTCACATCTGAATTATCATTCAACTTTGCTGCTTGGTATTGCTCTTCAGCATCATTTATGATTTTAAAGACATCCCGCTTTATTTTAGTTTGCAAATATGGGGGCAAAGTTTTAACAGTTGTAGCCATTGACGTAAAGAAACTTAGTATATGATCTTTATTTTCCTGTTCTTTATAGCTAAGAAAACGTTCTATTAATTCCAAAGATTTCGAAACTGGCTCATGACTTGACGCTGAATGGTTTGATAATTCCGATTGTGGCCGAGGTGATGAAATATGTGCATTTTGATCTGATTGCGTTGTTTCTTCTGAAGATGAATCTAAATTACTAACTTGTTGTCTCTCTTGTACAAAAGGTCGCAAGAATTGTAATTCTTTCTCATATTTTATAGGGCGGCGCTTACCACCAGCAGAACCACTAGCATCAGTTCGGGCTTTTACTACTTTCCTATAATTATCACGTATTTTTTTCCAATTTTTCTGAGTATCCCCAACTGAAAAAAAAAATTGTAGACTGATGACTCATTTTATTTATAATACTTTCCAGATTCTTAACAACCGGTACCAGTTTCAAAGCTCTGTCTTTCAATTACCGTATGGGATATAGTACTATACGAACGATCATTCATGAAACGTGTGCGGCTATCTGGAAAGTACTCAGACCTATCGTGATGCCTAAACCTACAGAAGAGTTATGGAAAGCCGTTGAGGAAGATTTTACAAATATTTGGAACTTTCCAAATTGCATTGGCGCTATCGACGGCAAGCACATTCGTATAAGGGCACCTCTAAAAAGCGGAAGTCAGTATTATAATTATAAAAAGTATTTCAGCACAGTGCTGTTAGCCGTTGTAGATGCAAAGTACAGATTTATAATTGTTGATATTGGGGCATATGGGCGCAACAGTGATGGTGGCATAATGTCACATTCTAAATTGGGTCAAAAGATGCAAGGAAACAGGCTAAATATACCACGAAATAAAGTTTTGCCTGGAACGAACCAAGATTTACCACACGTATTTGTGGCAGATGAAGCTTTTGCCTTGACGGAAAACATAATGCGCCCATATCCTGGCAACCAAATTGAAGGAGATCGGAAGAAAAAAATATTTAATTATAGGCTAAGTAGGGCGCGACGTATGGTAGAAAGTGCTTTTGGAATTTTAAGACAAAAATTTGAAATTTTCGATAGGAGCCTAAGAATACAGCCCAAATATTTAGATAACGTAATACTAGCTTGTACATGTTTACACAATTATATACTAGATGGCGAAAATTTAAGATTTGTGGATGCTATAAATAATACATCACACAGCACAATTTTAGGAAATATCGAATCTGATCAAGATAGTAGTGGTTTGTTACCAATGTTTGTACGTGAAAAATTTAAGGATTATTTTTCAGAAGAAGGGTGTGTTATTTGGCAAGATGATATTATAGATAGATGTTAATATAAATTGTAATATCAGTTTAAAAGTAATAAAAAATGCAATTTTGATGATGTTTTTACGTACCTACCCGTTTTACCTATTTCAGCAGCAATTTTTTCCCACGCATTTATTTTCATATGTTTATCACTGTAATTGCGTGACTCGATATTATACAAACAATCATGAGTTTGAATCAATAATATTAATTTTTCGTCGTCCATATTTTTAATAATCACAACGTAATATTCATTGCACGAAAATACCGTACGGTAGGTACGAGTGTTGACAACAAAATGGCGCGCCTCCCGCCCCTGCCGCGCGAGCGTCGTTCGGCGAGCCCGGCGACCGAAAGCGGCTGCGCGCGGAGTAGCGCGCGTGCTCACGCAATCGCGCTCCTGCGCGCTACCTTTCGCATGTAGTCGCTTCGATGCTCTCACGAATTAATTGTTGTGTAGATGATTTCCGATTTTATTTCAACGCTTGCAACGTCGTTATCAGTTTGACAGTGAAAAATGCTCTGCGCTGCGCTTCCGCATATGGGCGCCGGCCCTTAAATTCGGTCTCACGTATTAGGGGGTGAACTTATTGAACTTATTGCCGTTTTCCGGGCACCATTGTTGACTCAAGTCAAATTGACGTATAATGGTCTGGAATTGACTTTCCTTTCGGGGTCAGGGCTCAAACGGCACTCGTTTCCATAAAAGCCTAGAGAATAAATCAAATTTTAGAAAGGAATGGAACCCGGGTTCTAGTTTGCATACTTTATACAATCGGGATTGGCACTTAAATCATGATGATATCGATTGCAAAATGTGTATTCTGGCCCCAACTGAAGTAATTTTAGAGACCTCTCTCAGTATGTTCATGTTGACTACGTAAAGACAGCAACTCAATTGGATATTTTTACTATATTATATATTAATTACTATCGAAAGATGACCACTCTGTAATAAAATGCTGCTAAACTGGTAAGGTGAAATATTCATACGACAAATAGTTTTAAAAATTTTGAAAATTCAATTTTTCGCGCCACCCGAAGACCCTCCATACATAATCGTACAAATGAGGAATCTAAAAAGTTATAATTTGGGACTGAATTTGATTGTTTATATTTTGACTTTTTTTTTTATACCACTTAGTTGGCAGACAAGCACACGGCCCACCTGATGGGAAGTGGTTACCGTGGCCTATGGACGTATGCAACACCAGGGGTGTCACACTCGCGCTGCCGACCATGAAGAAACCTTCTGATGCCCCTCTTGAAGAACCCCATATTGTAGGCGCTTGGGAAAACCGCAGCAGGGAGGTCATTCCACAGCTTGAGTGTGCGTGGGATGAAGTTTCTTTCATACCGCACAGTGCGCACCGTCTCAGGTCGCAATGTGTGAGGATGAATTCCCTGCCTATGGCGAGAGGTGCGATGATAGAAAACTTACTTTGAGAATAAAAAATTATAGTTATAGTTGTAGTTTAGTTAGGCAATATTTTGTAGGTACAATATGTAAATAAATGAGTATTTTATATGAACATTATTTAAATAGTGAGTTATTGTAATTTACATTGTTTTTATTTATTACAATTTGTACAATACATAAATAATAATACTTACCTACTTAAATGAAATTTAAAATAAAAACTATAATTATTAAAGATATAAAATACACTAAAATAAATTAAAAAGCGAAGCATATTTTATGATAGCAAACTAACATATGAAGCAGTATTGAGAAGAATCTTACAAACTCGACAAATCAAAATAATAGCCTAAGGGTGTAACCACATTAATCGACGCGGAATCGGCTTAAGCCGAGTGCGTATCACCACACTACTCGGCTTATCGCCGATTAGTTGTTGCGACGGCTGTTGACATGCGATCGGCAGTCGATTTCTCCGAACGGCCGTCACGACAGCTGTTCACTTACGTTCGGCAGTCGACTCCTCCGAATGGCTGTCACGGCCTCTGTTCAATTACGTTCGGCAGTCGACACCTCCAAACAGCCGTCGCGACGGATGTTCGCAAGCGTTCGGCAGTCGACAGTCGTGATCGTGTGAGACCCCGAAAATATCAACAAATGCTTTCATCGCAGATTTAAGTTTAACTCTGAGCTGCACGGACGTTCTGGCCTTTCATTTTTATTTTTCAACTTGAGTTTAAGAAATAAGTGTTGGTACAAGGTTTGATATGGATATACTATCTAGACGGGCAAGACTCACGAACGTAATTATTGTAGCGTGCCTACTGGAAGAGCAAGAAAAGAAGCGAAAGCGGCGTCGAGCTTGGGTCGATCCATTATGGCAACACAGATTGACGGAAGGAGAATTTCATTTACGATATCCTCGTTTAAGACAAAACCCAAATAAGTTTCACGATTACTATGGCATGAATATTACCCAGTTTGACCATTTGTTGGGAATGGTAAGACCAATACTTCAGAAACAAAATACTAAGTTCCGGTTGTCCATATCTGTGGAAGAAAGATTGACAGTGTGCTTAAGGTAATAAAGTAACTTCTTTTTTGTTTCATAATTGTTATATTCTTTTTATTTAACTTTTTTTTCATTTTCTTTATTTGTTTAATTGTTATATAACTTTTAACATAAATTAAACTTTGTGACAGAATCAATAAATTTTTGCTTATTTCTAATTTTTAACAAGCATTCTTAAGTTTTTGTAAAGTTACATTATTTTTTCATAATTATACTAAGTATCGGGAATTCACACCGCGAAAGTTTAAAAATAACATTATTTTTTGATTAACACTTATAGGCACATTGTTATAAAAAGTTTAGAAATACTTTTTAAGTAGTAGAATCTGTATCTTCGGGGTTGGATATGTTCGTTGAATCATAGCTGTTATACATTTGCGTAGAATAACCCTGCTGTGAAATTGATGAGTATCCAGAAGTCGAAGTGTATCCAGCGTTACTCATGATTGGAGTAAACGTAGAAGTCGTACATCCTGTTTCTCCTTGCGAAATCAATGTATTTTCAGCATTCTCTACTACATCAAAAATTTGCCTCCTTACTTGAAGTTGCAGTGAGCGGGGGAAACTTTTAACTGTGTCTGCCATAGATAAGAAAAATGATGTGATTGGATCAGACTTTCCCACAATTTCTTGATGTTTTAAATATTGCTCTAGTACTTCCCCAGTTGTAGGTGGACGAGAATGTTTCCTCGCAAAAGTAATATTATTCGGAGCACTTATGTTTGAATCGCTTTCCACGGTGTGTGCCTCATTGTCACTGATATTTGAAACGCGGTTTTTATCTCCAAGAAATGGTTTTAAGAATTCCAATTCTTTTTCATATTTGATTGATCTTTTTGGCATGGCTGCATCTCCACTCTTAGATATACGTGATTTCATTGTTTTTCTATAATTGTCTCTTATCCGTGTCCATTTTTTCTTACATTCAGCAACTGTAAAAATATATAAAAATAATGTTGTATAAAAATTAATTAGTTTAGTTTACTATATATATGTTTTTTTTTCAGATTTCTAACAAGTAGTCTCAGTTGTAGAAAGTTGGCACATAATTTTCTAATAGGTTATGAAACAGTACGCATTATTATCAATGAAACAACACAAGCTATTTGGAAAATATTATTGCCAATTGTTATGCCGGTTCCCACAAAAGATATATGGAAAAAAATTGAACAGGATTTTGCAGAAAAATGGAATTATCCTAACTGTGTCGGCGCTATTGATGGAAAGCACGTTGTTGTGCAAGCACCACGAAAAAGTGGAAGTCTCTATTTCAACTACAAAAAAACCTTTAGTGTTGTTTTATTAGCTATTGCTGACGCCAACTACAAATTTGTCGTAGTAGATGTGGGTAGTTATGAAAGAAATAGCGATGGAGGTATATTGACGAGTTCAACATTTGGAAAGAATTTATTACGACAGGAACTAGATCTGCCTGATGAAAAGGTAATCCCAGGTATACTTAATCCGATGCCACATGTTTTTGTTGGTGATGAAGCATTTCCTATTTTAAAAAATTTAATGCGGCCTTATCCCAAAGATCAAGTGCAAGGTGACCAGTCGAAGAAAGTCTATAACTATAGACATAGTCGTGCAAGACGTGTAGTTGAGCAATCTTTTGGCATACTAGTACAAAAATTTGAAATTTATCAGAAAAGAATAAAGTTTCAGCCAAATCAGCTTGAAAATTTGGTTTTAGCAACTGTCTGTCTACACAATTACATTTTGGATGATGAGGTTCATGTACTAAGTACACGAAATGAAAGAGCAAGAAACTTGCGAGATTTAGAGCACACACATGACCAAGGTCAATTGGAACCTATAACCGTGAGAGACGATTTTAAGCAATACTTTAATAGTAATGGCGCTCTAAGCTGGCAGTTAAATTTAGTTAACAGACATTAAACTTAGCAACTACTTCTGTTACCATCCACTAAAAAACTTAGACATTATAGATTTCGAAACACCCTGCCACTACCCACACTACCCACAAATGTAATTCTTATAAATAAAAACTGTAGTAGTTCTATGTATAAGCTGTATTTTAAATAAAAAATTCATATCACTTACCACTGTTTGAAATGAGATTTGCGATTTCTTCCCAAGCATTTTCTTTACATACTTGATCACTGTATTTAACGTCAGATACATCAAACAAACAAGGATATTTGCTAACTAATATTATCAATTTTTCATCTGACATTTTCGTAGTACGGTAATTCCCTCGTTTAAATAACAATATCGTCACTGTACGACAACTAAACTGACACTGCCTGCAATCGCGAGCGCATGACGTTTCACCACCATCGGTACCCGGCTGTCTCCGGCGCCGCCGTTCGGCTGACGTCGGAGATGAAGGCACGCGAGCGGATTCATTCGACTGCTACCCAACGCCGATCGGCCGTCTTCGGCGCCATTCGGCTACCGTCGTAGATGAAGGCATGCGAACGGTTGATTCAACTGCCGTTCAACGCCGTTCGACCGTCTCCAGCGCTGTTCGGCAGCAGTCGGAAACGTGCCGCTGGATTCAGCGCCGTACGGATGCGATCAGCTAATCGACAAACGGTTCGATTCGCCGTCGGCCGATGCCGCGTCGCGTTGGCCGAGCCGAGCCGATGCGAAAGCTATTAGTAACACTCTTATTCCGTCGGCATAAAGACTTTTTTAACCGGCTTCTGCCGATTCCGCGTCGATTAATGTGGTTACACCCTAATAGGGACAGAATCAATGCAACCTAATGGGCGCTTTTATAATTATGGATGGCGATGGGTCGTAGACGTCACGTGCCGTCGGAAGACTAGACACTAGATAGAGACGCTTATAAATACGTGTGAAGTGTACTGAGTGTAGCGCATTGGCCGTCTTTGGATACCATATCTTTTGATTCTTATAATATTGATTCTTCATGTGCTTGTTTAAATTACTAAACAGACTGAAAAATGTCAAAATAAACGTTACTGGTTATTCTATCGATGTAAAACGCATAACTTAAAAAAGCATCACTTGATTACCTATCTTCTGTCTCTGTTACCCCAATGGCACTATTTATATACTTATCGTCAAATGAACCATAAGAAGCTAAATATGTTCTCCTAACCCTTAGTGGGACCTGGAACAGTGCTCCATACAAGGCAGATTTCGAAGCACCGAGTTTATTTATTTATTTACAAATTATTACGTACTCGTTAAATTGTTAGTTATTTTATTTCAACAATGGCACGTAACAGTAACGAGAATGATGAAGATAATATTGATCCTGCATCAGTAGCTTCGAATGTGAAAAGCACAATAAAGCAAGTAAGTTTGGTGCAATTACAAATGGTCACAGGCCATGCATGGCCTCTAGATTTACAAACAATGCATAATTTCGTACAAATGTAAGTGAAATAATTTTGTCTACAATTTATTTTTCATCCACTTTAGGCTGAATAGGTTTTGAATATAGCTACAAAGTTATATGCCATACCTACCTGCATATTACAGTTATGTTTTAAGTTAAAATAGTTCCTAAAAAACTAAGTAATAGGAAACAAACATCATAAAATAATATTTACCAGTTAGAAGATAGTAAATTGAAATAATTTCACATAAAATAAACAATGAAATGAATGCAGACTTATTTATGTATTTAATATTAATCCCATTTTCAGGAAATAATAAAGGATTTGCTGAATGGTTCATTCCAAGACAATAAAACAAAGTTGGGTAATGATGCCCTGTCTCTGGTTGTGGAGGTAGCCAAGTGCTTGGTCACAGAAACTTGTCTTCGAGCTTCCACTCACGCTCTACGTGAAAGCTGTGACAGAGTGGACATTGAACACATCGAGAAGTGTTTACCACAGCTGGTAACTAACTTTCTGCACTGATAATGTTTAATTTATTTTTCTTGGTCCATTTTGTTATTTGCTACTTGAATAGTGCATTCCAATAAGTGTGTCAAAAAGGTCTTTAAGTTCTTTCAGAGTTTGAGCGTAAGTGGTTTGAGTCACTGGTTACTATGGCCTATATATTTCTTCTTTGACCGGAGCACTAAAAGTGTGCATAGCATAAACATGTCCAGAGAGCAGAGCATTGCAATTGTCTGCCTGCCTACTGTGAACCTGTGTGTTTGTGATGTCTACCAATCATAATACTCTGTTCTTTGGATATGTTAATGATAAAAATTAGAATATTTTTATGTTAGAGGCTGAGGCTGGTCATTGTCATACCAAAACTGTTTCCTATAGTTACATAATAATTTTGGTGTGATTCAAATTTGTCCACTTCTTCTTCTTCTCGTGTCAATGATTCACTGTTGGTGCTAGATTGTTCCCGAATAAAATTGTGGCATTTCAACCGCACTATCAGTGACTTTGTTCAAGTTGCTTGGTTCCCGACAGAGTAGAATTTGGACCACCCCATCTCTTCCCATACGGTGTTGTACAAGGCGACTAAAGGATAGGGCTGTTTTACATCAGACAGATATATATATATATATTGGTGAGTTCTAAATAAATAAAAAAATATGTATGTACGGCCCAGACTCAGCCTCATGATGACTTGAGTGAACAATAGTGCCCAGAAGATGGCAATAGGCTCACCCCCTATTATGTGGGACCGAATTAGATGATTGGTGACATCAGTATCAGAATAAACGGGATATTTACCATGTTTCACTATTTTGAGCTTCCAATATTTCGGCGCTGTTGCAAGCACCATGATCACGGAGGAACTGGAGTAGTGGCGGTGAACTAAGAAAAAGTTTTTTCTTCTAGGAGTAATTATATCGATCTACCCTCTTTCGAGTTCTCTTACTACGCGTAACTGCACTACTATTGGTTTCACTCTCACTACAAACTCGAACCCGATCTCGATCACGTTCACGACATACGATGCTCACTGTATCCACTCGCGATTTTGTTTTAGCTTGTTCCCGGTTGTTTATTCATTCCCGTTTATTCTGATACTGATGTCAGTGACCATGATAGTTTAAATACCTAGATTGGTGACATGTTTGTTAATTCACCTCTCCCCAACCCTTCGGGTATAGAGGCGTGATAATATGTATGTATGTTTGTTCAAGTCATCTTTAGTGCAGGAGGTAGCACACAAGGGGCATGAGGCCAAGTGTGCCATGGACTGCACAGGGGCACCGCAGTCACTTGCACAGTAACATAATATTATACACCAGGTACAAGTGTTAGACTAGTTTTGTTTTTGACTCACTGCTGTCTTTACCCAAAATTCTGATTCATGGAACAATTTTCCTCTAAATTAGTCCCTATGACTATGTCACTTCAGTAATATAGAGATGTCTGATGATTCTTAAGCGGAGTGAATGAGTTTATGTCTATAAACTGGACAAGTGGAAATGTTCATAGCAGTGATTAAAAGAGTAAAATTGAACACTGTTCATAATGAGAACTGTTTTGTTTTTTGTATTGTGAAATGCACTCTCAATTTATTAAAAATATTGTAACATTTGATATTTAAGAAACCAGATTTCGAACTTGTTAACACACAACCTTACCACACCCTTTTTATTTTAAGGAAACCCTCTCAGGCTTCACCACATGAGAGCTATAATAAAATTGATGAGGTGGGTATGTCAGACTTGAACTGACTAAAACCTTATGATAATGTGCTACATTGGCCTTCATGCCCGGTTATCTGATACATTCTAGTAAAGATATTCCAGAGACCTAGGGTTACTATATGGAATGCAAGATTTGTTAGAATCATATGTTGTAATAGTTCTTTAAAAAATAATATTAGAACCGAAATTACTAATAAGGGAATATTAGTAATTTCAATTTAACCTAATGTATCAACTCCAGGTAAGCTAAATTGTTTGTATTGCGAGTGGCTTCATGTCAGTAGGGTAGTGGCCAGGATTAAATCCCGGGACCTCTTGATCGTTAGGCCGACTCCTTAACCATTAAGATATTAACGATTCAATGTATTGATTGGTTTGCATCATTGTATGACAAGTACAAAAGTTTACCCCAAACATTCTTATTTCACAGATGCTGGATTTCCCCTAAAGAACACTGGTTTCAATGGAGATGTACCCAGGATATATACCTAGTACAAGCATTTATTTTCGCCTTTGCTTGCTATGATATACTCAGCTTAGCACATTCCTACCTCTTAAACTTGCCAGTAATAAATGTAAAAATAAAATATTTGAGACAATATGTTTGAAAAATGTGATTCAGTAGATCTAAATTGTAAAAGAAGAAAGAGTATTAGGATGCTGTTGATTCGTTTGGTTAAGAATTCTAAAGAGCAATAAAATTTTGTTGACCATATTCATTTTATTTTAATCCAGTTGCTACGTTTTGGGGACCCTATTTAATATCTTACCTGATAGCCAGTATAACTTCTGACTTAAAGAGTCGTTGCTTCCTTAAAGACCAAAGTTAACTGAACTAAAGCAAAAAAAAATCGACCCGATCCCGGGCTCAAAAGTACTAGCTCTGGATGTGACCGGGATCAGTGCTGAAATTATGATAGATTTAGGCGTATGCTACACCCTACGGAAATGCCGTCACGGATCTTCCGTGAAGGAACGTCAATACAAGTTATTAGATAATACATATAAATGACTAATAATGTTTATATAGAGCGCGGATCCGGCAATTTCCAATGTGCAAGAACGGCATTTTTTCAAGTGTAGCGTAAGTCTTGGCATAGTAGGATTTGGAGTATAACAGAATTGAACAATTATAAAGATAAGTACCTATATATCATAATTTATGTATACATAACATAACCTCACGCCTATATCCCCGAAGGGGTAGGCAGAGGTGCTAGCACCCACATTTCGCCAGTTTATGTTTAGGTCCCAATGTAATAGGTGGCGAGCCTATTGCCATTAACCGGGCACTTATAAACCTGCGATAAATACACACATAACTTCGAAAAGCATCGAAAAGTCATTGGTGTGTGCCATGGTGAAACCTGGGATCGAACCCGAGACCTCGTCTCAGCAGTCCATTACCCAAACCACTAGGCTACCGCGGTTTATTATATATTATTTATGTATACATATTTATATAAGTACATACACAGATAATATAATGTACATATGAACCTTATGGTGTGTATGTACCTACGTTCCTACATAGGACAACAGGTGCAGGGCTTAGATGACACCCGCACACGGTGCAGAATATCCGATCGGTGACTCTTTCCTTTGTACCATTAAGCCCTGGAATTCATTACCAGCTCACGTGTTTCCTTCTTTCTAGTCCCGGGTCCGTTAAGGCCGTCAAGCTGAGTGTCACCGTTGTCACATAGTATACGTAAATAATGGTGACCCTCTTTTCAGAGACTTTGCCTTCAGCTTACCATCAGACAAGGTGAAGTCTAATTGACTTGTCCTATAAAAGAAAAAGTTTTACAGAATATTTGTTTCAGTATAGGTACCTACGGTACATTCTTTCTATGACTCAATAATGCACCTACCTACAGAGTATGTGCCCTTTGGTTGACTGGTAGAGAATGCCTGTGGCATTTAAGTTCGCCTATGTACTTGTGCATAAAGTTCAAAATAAATAAAACTCAATTTCTTTAGAAATTTTATTATACAAATTATTTTGTCTGTCTGTATCTATAACATTCAGATAACTATACATTTCCAACTTCACAACTTTTCAAAAGCTTTTCATCGTAAAAAAGACTGTCTGTACACTTCCGAGCCAATCAGCCCCCACAGACCGACTCGATATTTGGCAATACATACATAGTGATATCTAACATAATTCTTATACATATACACAGATTTGTGTTGAACATTGAGACCACAATTTAATAAGCTGTCAATAATACCAACATACCTAATTATAATAATAAAAAAATGTTGTATTCAATGTCAAGGGCCTCATATAAAGAAATAAATACGGTACTGCGCTTAAAAACTAATTAAAACATCTACCAACACAGCATGAGTGCAACAGGACATCGAATAATCAGTAAGTGCGAACGAGACCAAATTATAACCTGTCTAACAACGCAGTACACTATTGGTACCGTAGTCTACCGCATTTTAACAATTTAATTTATAAGGCCATTGATTAAAGAAAAGCATCGCCAAAGATTCAATATTTAAAAAAAAAAACGACAAGTGTTGCCATAGTCCCAGATTTTAATGCACACGTAAAATAAACTATTTATTGTCTACTACATCTACAGCTATTTTATACAGCCCAGTAATAAACCACAGACAACGGGTTTATTAAGTAACAAAAATAATTTTATAGGCGGACATGAACACGATAATGCCCAGGTTTGTAATACATATATTAATTTACTTCCTTACTTATTCTACTAATTAGATTTAGAAATCGATATATAAAATATAATAAAATGTAGTTTCACACATGAAGCAAGCAATTCCTTAAGTTTTTGAGATCAGATAAGTTACGACCAATTAAATTAAGTTAATAAATACAGAGAAGGCAAACGGAAGGTAAGGACACCCCATAGCTAGATGGCCTGGCGGCCTGAAAATGGTGGCCGGAACAGACTGGATGCTGAAGGCGGCGGATCGGACGAAATGGCGCACATTGGGAGAGGCCTGTGTCCAGACGTGAACTGCGGTGGGCTAATTGATGCTTGATGATATAAATACAGTTATATTATATGCATGTACAGATTTAAGAGTATGCTAAATACTGCATGCTTTTCGTCACAGGGTGTCACCCAATTGGTGCTTTCCGCGGACCAACATAAGGCCTACGCTGTAGCTGTAGGTGTACCTACTCAACAAAAATGTTGTCACGGATCTTCCACGTAGGAATGCCAATATATGTTATTCTTATTAGTTATTACTTATAAATAAGGATTTAATCATTTGTATGAAGGTACCAACGCGGAAGATCCGCGATGACATTCCTGTCCAGTTTAGCCTAGGCCTTAATATACCTATTTGTTTTATTTTAATATAAATAAATAACCTATGGCCAATATCCCATTTACAAAGTCTAAAGTCGGTACATTTTTACAATATTTATCTCGTGACGTCAACAGTGGTATAGAAAAAAATACAGTTTTATACCATTTATTTTATCTAACCTTCTCTAAATCCGTGAATGCATATACTTCAACTAGTGAAGTTTTGCTTTATGGCGGCAAAATATTTACCTTTTCGTAAAGGGCAGGACACCTCATATGTACTTATATAACACAATAATGGCCACGGAATATACCAAGCAACAAAAACAGTTCAAACACAGAGAGGAGGTGCTATAATAAGATTACCCTATGAAAGAACGCGTGACACTTCGCGGGGATTGGTGTGGTGAAGACACAGAGGCTAAGAGAGCGAACGCCGATAGTACATTTAGTTACGTTACTGTGATGACGTCACAGTAGATTTGGTATATACTTTGAAGTCATCTCAGTAACGTGCACTGTTATTTAGAGTTACCGCCTCCTCTCTGTGTTTGTATTATAAGAAAAGATCTATCACTTCATTTGTATGGAAATTAATGTAGTCGTCACTGTTTTGAGGTGACGTGATTGGTCATTAAACGTGAATTCAGTTAGTAACCAATCGGGTGCTGAATTATGCTGAACATGTATTGTATTTAACATTGTAGCAGTTCTTCTTGCATATTACAAGGACTTGCAAAATATTTAACTCTCTCCCCTCGATTATGCTTGCACAAAAATGGCTGGCTTAATACTATTTTTTTTTCCAAATGTTATGATAGCATGGCAGTACATATGGATAAAAAAACGTAGTGTCAAAACGTGGTAATTTTTAGAAAAAGTAAAACTTAGCGCCATTTACATATACTAATATGTATAAATTGAAAAACATACGGCAGTGTGTTTCTATTCTCCAAACATTAAACAAATCTCATTCAGTACGAAATTGATATATCATTATGTATTGTATACCTAATTCTCTACAAGCAAAATTATTGATAAAGCTCCTTTCGTAGTAGTTAACTTTTAACGTGAATTAAGTAATAATTCTATTTTTTATTACGAATTAATACAATAGCGCATACTTGTTGCAAATTAACCTTTAACTCATGTCGACTATTAGAGAAGAAAGACAATGGAAATAATTATGAAATTGGAAAAAGCAGTTAGCAAGTAGCAAGATGTTGTCTCTGCCGACCCCAAAATGTAAAGAGATGTGACTGAATGTATGTAATAGCAGCCGCCGGCGACTTCGTATGCGGAGACCCGTCTTACCCCCTTACCTTTTACCGGGTGGAGTTTCGTAAAATCTGTTCTTAGCGAATAATACATACTAGTTTCTGAGATTTCGTGATTAATCAATCAGTGAGTGGTATATAGCTTTGAGTGAGTTGTATATTGTGTGAGTGTTATATAGCTTTATCAGTGAGTGGTATTGAGTGAGTGGGTATATAGCTTTAAGTGAGTTGTATATTGTGTGTGTTATATAGCTTTATCAGTGAGTGGTATTGAGTGTGTATTGAGTGGTATATAGCTTTAAGTGAGTTGTATATTGTGTGAGTATTATATTATAGCTTTATCAGTGAGTGGTATATAGCGTTGAATGAGTAGTACCTATATAGCTTTACGTTAACAGATGACAGACAACCAAGCAGTTACCATATGCTATACCGGTAGTACGAAAAAAAAAGTAGTAAGTACGGTAAATAAATATGGCGTTAAAATAAAAAATGAAAAGTATTCTACACAATAACTACAGAAATAAAATTCATTGCGGATCTTCCGCCCTGAAACGCTATAAAGTCGTTTTGTTTTTTATTATTTACCCCCTTTTATCGCGCGCAAAATCCCCTCGAGTACCAACTGGAGCCAGTATGATTATGTCGGACTTGAACCGACTAAAACGTACGCCGTCTATGGGTCGCAGCTGTTGGTTGCCGGAGGTGAGGTTGGCAGACATATCACCCGAACCTTGGACGTCTCAGTGCCATTTCTCTCGATCTGGCCCTCCTCAAATGTGGGCCCACGCAATTCCCAACTCGCCCCCGGGTATGGAGAGGCGCACAATGTACATGAAAATATTTTGTAAAATTGCTAAGTATAATCTTAACTGCATTTCTTATTAATATTTGAAGAGGAGGAAAAAAATCATTTCAAATACAGCGATTTTACAAAATAATTGTTTTAATAATTGAATAAGTATGTAGGAGTTGCCCTGTACAATAAGGCCGCCACTTGTAATGCCACAAAGATGTATCTATTGTATTTTTTCGGTATCCCTTATTTCTGAACGTGCAATAAAGAGATATATTATTATTATTATTATGAGTAAAATAGTCTAAGTGCAAATCAGACACAAAAGGTTTCTAGTAATTTTTGATTAAAGAAATGATAATGAAAAACAAAAATGACAATATGATCTCCATGAATATAAGCTCTGGTTTCACAGGAGATATTTCGTGTACAATAAATTTATAATTACGTCAGAATATTATAATTACATTTGTAGTTAATTGGGACATCAAGCATAATTTTCAATCAGGTATTTTATAATTTAATTTATTTTTTTATTATTACAACGATTGGTGAAATGTGGTTGTTAGTTCACCTCCACCTAACCCTTCGGGGATAAAGGCGTGATTATATGTATGTATGTTTTAAATATAAAAAGAGTTATCTATGGTAAAACAGACCAAAAATAAGTGAAGGACATAAAAAAAAAAATTACCAACTATTAAATTTAAAAAAAAAACAATTTTATACAAGTATGCTCTATGGTACCGAAATATATTTATCCACTAGGTCTTTACTTGTGAAATGTATATAAAATATATATTTTTTCGTACAAGTATTTTTTATTCAAGAATATTTAATTTCACACTTCTTAATTTTACTTTCAGATATCCTTAGGAAATCGTAGTTTTTACACCCTACACAAGATTACTTTTACATAAACTCACGTCTTACAATCTAAGAGCGATTGACTGGGCGCTAAATACAGTAAATATATAATTATGTATATATTATTGGATTTTAGGATAGAACTTTGTCTAGTGTAACACTCATTGAAATGTTTTAAAACATTTTTCTTACCTGAATATGTAATCTACCTGTTCATAAAAGCTGTAAATGTTGGTATCCCACCAGGTAATATGTTGCGCGACATGTAAGCCATGTTGTGCAACGTTGTACAACAATACGGGTTGGAACGTGGAACAATGTTGATTGTCTACGTATGATCAATCGCGGAACAAACAAAGGCGCATTATGTTACAGTTGGCAACTTGCGTTTGTTTGTTCCGCGATATGCGTTTTGCGCGACGTTGCCGAACTTGTTGAAATTCCGAGTGGCGCGTTAAATGTTACCTAGTGTATACGAGGCATAAGCGAGTTAAAGTAGGCTGCCTGTTATATTTTTCTGATAGTAGCTTAAAACTTCCTACATTAATAGATTTGGTTTTTCGTCTTTCGGTTTCCATAAGTATTCTATGAGATTTGAAGGTAGAATCTATATTTCACACTTCATAATCTAATATATAACATTACTGTAACGCTTCGCGTATACTTCCTAACACAATGATTAGGTCATTCAGATCTTATAGATCTATTTTTGACAAACTACGGGTTGCATACAAGTTATATAACTTAATTCTTAAGAGTGATGTGGTACATAAATATGTCTTAAATTAAACCGTAGAGGGGAATCTGTAGAAATAAACTTAAATGGAAGGCAAGCAACCATTGCTGTGTTAAACATAAGTATGTTTTTATTTTGGCATTTTAATAGTATAAGAATAAATGATATTGACTTTGACCTCTATTAGAAACAACAGTGGTGCCTGCATAAAAAATAGAGACAGAATATTGTTATAATATATGGGGAGGATAGCCAAAGGATATGGAGAGTGATGCTAGAGTATATGGAGTGTTGCCAGAGTATATGGAGAGAAGACAACATTGCCAAAATACCGATTAAGTAGAAAAAATTTAATCAGTAACAGACGGGATTCGATACGAAATGCATTAAAATTTCATTCAATAAATTGCCAAAATATCTTTTAAACATAGGTACCTCTATTTCTAATGGAGGTAAGATAATTTATTCTGATCTAATTGACATGAGCCCTGATAAAACCTAGACTAAAGTTTATCAACGTCTATGGTTTAATACTCTCGAAAATTATATTTTTGCCTATTAGACAAACTTTGAAATTGAGTGATTTGAGACCACTCCTACTTTAGTTTTGGGTCAAATTAACCTGGATATTATCTACTATCTCTTACTGTGCGCTAGTAAACAGAGACAAAGTCAATACACACTACACACCCATACCAGTTATAAAATGTTGTTTTCACTCACAACAATGTATACTTCACCTAACAAACAGTTCATGCTCAACATCAAAGTAACCATTTTAATATTTTTAATTGGCAGTTTTACTCCCTTACATGCTAGTATAAAAGTTCATAGTAAAAACTGCCATAGTGCACAATATGGGAAGCGTTCGTTTTTTTATTTTGGTACGCCAGATATATAACAAATAGTTCAGTTGACAAGGTAAACAGCATAAATCCTTTTTTAAAATCCACACAAATTGCCTGTGCTTGATTGTAGAAATCGTATAATAAATGTATTATTATTACCACAAACTGCTTTCACAAGACAAGTATAAATTTTCACAAAAAGTCATTGCTTCAACTGTATTAACACTATAATAACTTAAATAATTGAAAACACTCTCGCCCTTACGAATAAAATATGTATATAATGTAATATACAGTTAAATGGGGCAAGGAGAGGCTGAGCACCAAGGAACATCCCATTCGGATACGAATGAGACACACAGCCATTATGGCCACCGAGGTGCCTATATAGAAAACGTCGACTCGAGGCCTGAACAACCCTATAACGGGACAATTTACCTTCAGATGTGCATCCGCAGTGAAGGCGGATGCGGGAAGGTGAATTAGAACATGTCCATGTCATCATTGCACATGACTTCGAGGAAGTCGTCGTCCTCGTATTCTTGGAGTTGGCGCGGGTCCGTCCGGTCTGGTAGCGGGGACTGCGGCCGGGCGGGCGACGCGGGTGTGGCGTCTGGTGACGCGTCCGTGTCGCTCGAGCACTCGCGCGCGTCTGTGGCCGGCGATGGTGGTGGATTGGAACCGTGCTCCGACTGCACTGTGGCCTCGCCGCGGGACAGTAACGACGGTAGTTCCGAATCTGGAAATTTTAAAAGTTCTTTTTTTAAACAGAACAAGGAATTGATGATTTTTGGGCTTTACTTCCATGTCATCCCATAATTTGAAAAGGACCATATCATTATATTTGTTTTTTAAGGTTTCTAATATCTTTGTAGAAGTCTATCTGATTTACGCGATAATACCTACCTCACAAGAATTGGATGCAAGCGTGCAAGTCACAAGAGCTGTAACGAAGAACACTATAAGCACTATTGAAGTTCAAATGATTGATATATTTAAAGTCTTTTTTTTTTCTCGCACCCCGGCAGACCGAGGGCCATCTCTCATGATCTGGCCCTCTTCTCGGGTTTTGGGACTACAGAGCCCCCAACTCGTTCCTGAAAAACGGGGAGGCGCGCGAGGCGCGCCACCGCCGTTGCCTGCTTCTGCCAAGGTGACAGGCGGCTCCACCTGTCACCCCCAGGCCTGCGCTCATGGGGGGCGGAGGTCGTTCATCGACCTCTGACGCCCGAGTTGCCTTCGTACGCGAGCAGCTTGGCTTGCGATCCTTCGTCGCTCCTGCTGCCGCTACCGCCCCGATATATTTAAAGTCTAAATAACCCGGGAATCTTCCAGGCTTGATTAAATAGGTAAATGTTTTTGGTCATTTAAGGCAAGAAAGACAGATAGAGGTAGGTAACTAACCTGTGAGACTCTGTTTTAACTGCTCCATGACTATCTGGCGACTCTTCGCACGCGCACGTTTCACTTTGCGTGTTGTCTCCTTCTTATCCTCATTGAATATCTGACTAATCATCTCCTGTGACACATCTTCGTCTCGTTTTAGCAGAAAGAAGTATATACCACCTGGTGTACGACGCCGGGTACCATTCTAATAATAAAATAAATGGAGTGTTAGTCATCACCAGACTCCCCTAGTTCTGATATACCAGATTCATGTTATTACAATAACAGTTACACGAAAATTATTCGGTAGCGCTGCGGTTCGAATTTGGCCAAATTGACTTGATGTAATGAAAGGTATGAGGTGTTTTTTTTTGCAGTGGATATAGGGGCATAGCGGGTCCTACGGCAATGATGCCGCGGACGAGCTTGCGAAGATAGGCTCTGGTATGAACGTTGATGGCCCGCTACCATTACTACCAATCCCTTTCTCGCAACTCCGCACTTGGACACGCGAGAGATCCGCGGAACTACATAACCAAGGATGGATACAAACCACCGACTGCAGGCAGTTAAAAGTGTTAAATAAACGACTCACGAAACGTCTCCTAAAGCTCGACAGAACAAGTCTAAGAACAATAATGGGGACTATAACGGGCCACTGCCCCCTCCACAAGCACCTATACACCATTGGTGTCACGGACAGTCCCCTTTGCAGGGGATGTTATGTTGCCGAGGAAACGGCCGCCCACTTAATACTGGAATGCGAGGCAGTAGCCTATCACGATCACAAATCCTCGGTACAGTGAGGTCGCTGCGCGAAGCCTGTGAAGCCCCCAGTAAGCTTCTGCGCTTCTGGGCGAAGCTAGGCTGGCTACTCTAGCCAGTACTCTGCACGCACAATGGCCCAAAAAGGAGGCTAAGTGCAGACAAGGGAGTCCCTTTCCATTCCATTCCATATGAGGTGATTTTGGCAGTTTCTTTGTATCAGTCGAGAATACATATTAACCAGATGGTCATTTATCTGCCAGCAATTTTTGCAATAATACTAATATAGAATTGACTGACACAGATGTCTCTCCTTCATCCATGACTCACATGAAATAAAAATTCAACTTGCATAATAAAAATGTGTGACCTACAATATAAAAATAAATCAATGAACTCACCATGACAAGCATGCCTCCATCTGCCTCAATTTCTTGTGTTTCTTTGTATATTTCTATAGCCTTTTGTGCACCTAGCACTTGTACAATTCGACCTAAAAATATAAAATATGAAGAAAGAAAATATATATAAAAATGGAAGTTTGGCTTCAAAATTGTTTTTGGAGTCTAATTATACAAATATAAAATCCTAAACTTGGGACTACATGTATTATTATGCTTGTTTCTTGAATGGTACATGTACCAATTAGCAGGTTGATTCAGTCCTAGTATGAGTTTGAAATTTACAGCCAAAATTGTAGCAACCAAAATCGGCAATCAAATTATAGCAGCCAAACTCAGCAGGCCCGAATTAATGGTGCCACCCAATACTTTAGTTTCTCTCTGTAATCTCAGTTGACTAGATTAGGGATTAGTGTATTCCCATTACTAGTATTCCCAAAATTATATATTTTGTATATTTCCTTGGTAGCTTCTATAGCCTAAAATGATTAATATTTAAGAAATACTCTTCTTGTTATCTTATCGTTAATCCCGATTTGATTGATATCGCATTCAAAACATTCACCTCGATGTCTGGGGTCCCATTCGATCGCGCGCGCTCGTAGTGTGCGCTCGTGTGCAATCCCTTTGCAGTGTTATTACATTACGGAAGTGTTTCTGATAGTAAGACAGCATATTTATATAAAACTTGCTATAATGGAGAGTGGGGAAGGCGACGATGGAAGTGATGAGGAACTATTGCATAATTGTGAACGCGTGATAGAAAACGCGATAATGACAAATACATTGCGAGATGAAACTACAGATGAAAATATGAGAACATTAGCTGAAAAACGAAAAGAAAGAGAAGAGGAAATTAATAATGATGATGACTTTATTACTGTGAGTAGGAGATCACTTACATTTAACAAATTGAATGTAAGCTGCAGTGGGTTCCAGCACATGTAGGTCTGTATGGGAATGAGGAAGCTGACCATATTTGTAAGAGGGCAGCTGTGGACGGTACGCCAATTGGCTATGAGCCTGACTGGTGGGAACTGATATCAAAATACAAAGCTAAAAGCCTTAATAACTGGAAAATAAATTTTCTTAATATATCTAAAGATAAGGGTATATGGTATAGGTCGGTACAGGGTGAGCCTTCCTACGTCCCGTGGTTTGAAAACTGTAAGTTGAGCAGGAGTACCATCAAAACATTACTGAGGCTTCGTTCTGCGCACTATCCGTGCGCAAAATTTGCCTTCCTAATGAAGAAAGCTGACTCTCCAAATTGTAGGGAATGCGATAAAATTGAAGATGTGCAATATCTGCTTATGGAGTGTGTGCGCAGCGGACCTGAGAGGGTGTTACTGATGAGTGACTTGAACCTGAATGGGCTGGATGTTGGTTGGGTTCAGTCTGTGCTCTCCGAGCCAACCTCTGACAAGGCCAGAAGGCTATGTCATTTGGTCACATCTGCCAACAGTTCCCAACAGTGAGGTTAGACTAGGCGTGAACTGGAAACAATTGGAAGGAAACAACAAAGAATGTGTTACTGGTACAGGGTACAATGGGGTTGACATATCTATGTAGATAAAAACCCCCAAAAACCAGATTAAAAAAAAAAAAAAAACTGGGGTCCGTTTTACCAGTCTAACTGTGGATTTGGATAAACTTCAATATTTTACCTGATTCGGTGATATCGAAGCATTGCAGTTAGACCAGTTGTTGGAGTTTTTAGGGCTCCAACTACCAGTGACAACTGCCAAAGATGTTGGTATGGTGACCGGGATCGATGGCTTAACATGCTCTCCGAGGCACAACCAGACCAATGCAAATACATTACTTACTCAATGTTTTAGTTTTAATATTTGTTAAGATAATACAATATGTACTAGCAGGGCGACATATACTTATTGTATAAAGTCCTTAAATAAAAAAAAAAAAAATACATTCATGCATACAAATATTTACACTTTGTTGTTTCTTTTTTCACACCTAGTTTAAACTTAACCTAATAACTACTAAGGTACTATAAACCTCACTGTTGGGAACTGCTTACAGATATGACCAAAAATGTGTTACTAGCACAGGGTAAGACGGGGTTGACATATCTGTGTAGATAAAAACCCCCCAAAAAAACCAGATAAAAAAAAAAGAAATTGCACTGAATGGGGATAAAACATTTAAGCAACACAACTTACCGATTAAATCCTTTTTAGCTTCTGAAAGTTTCTCTGCTATGTCACTGGCGATATTATCAACTGTATCATCAACAGTCACTGTCACATCTGCAAGAATTCTCGGTTCTTGTTTCACATGTTGATGATGATGGTTGTTCACTCGTTTACCCATTTTCCATTTCTTATTTGATCTATCAACATGCCTCCGTTTATTAGATGTACGTTCACTGTCCTTAAACTCGTCAGTTCTGGAGAAAATCTTCTTCGGTATATAGTTATCATCTAATCTATACTTAATTGTATAATCATAAGATTCAACGCCATATCTACTCTTCCTCGTTACGTCACAGCTAACCATATCCTCAGTCAATAAGTCCTCCTGAAAAACAAAATAGTTAATTTGGTCTCACATAACATCACTATTAAGCATAACCTTAATATTCTCAACCAAATTGTTTGTGTCCAAGTAAGAATACCTGCAAAGCTTTGCACCAAATGTTGTATTTTTCCTTTTTATCTGGTTGAGATTGAGTCTGTGGTCGTTTGGGTCTAAGTTTAGACCGTTTGGCACGGTTGCGCGGCTCCTCATCAGACTCTGAGGCTGAAGACTCTTGAGGTGATGCCTCATCGCTCTGTTCGTCCTGTATCTGCATGTGCACTAAGGACGGCGGATTAAAAGCTTCCGGCCGCTCCAAAGGGATGTACGTCCCCTCCTCCACATCTGAATCTTCCAACTGCAATGCATGAAAACAATAAGTCGTCGTAAACTATGGACGCCCAACGTCATATGACAATTCACCTCTCGTCGAGTAACAATTGCATTTATATTGACTTGTTTCAAGTTGCTTTTGTTATGTGCCTCATTGTAAAATGATGTGATGAATAAGTAAAAGAAATGATGCGTTAAGATTGTTATCAACGTCTTAGCATCATGATATTCATTATAGAATTCTAGATTTTCTAAAAAATTAACAATGCTGAAGCTCGTACTAACCTCCCCATCTTCACGATCATTGGGTACTTCCAAATCGAGTTCTCCTTCTGTTGTTGACATCATAATCAAGATTGTTTAAGCGTATAAAATAAAAGATCCTGAAAATATTAACGAAATACACCAATTCCGCCTTTCAATCTTCACAGCTAGCTGTCATTTTAAAAACTATAGACTAGATCAAAGAGTATATAAGAGTAAGAGGGCGCACTTCAAACAAAAAATCCGAGCTCGGCTCGGCAATTTTTTTTTAATATTTCACGACGCCGGGGTACGAGGAGGGAGAAGAGTTCTCCCTCTACACTGGGGTAGCTATACGCCTTTTTAGCCGTCTCTAGCCAAATAGGCTTAAAGAACTGCATAGTTCCTTAATAATCGATTAATTCCGATTTAAAAAAATCGGTTTCATACAATTGGAATCGATTATTCGCTGGAAATATTTAGGAAACTGAAATAAAATTTCTGAACGAATATTCATAATTTCTTTATTAGGCCTACTATAATAAATATATATATACTATTCACGTTATTACATATTCTAAGAATAATCATAGTTAGAAGGCATTTTTAGTTTCTTTAACGTGAAAAATGTAATTTATTTGCTGTAAAAATACAATTATATGCTCTATTCACAACAGCTGATGATTTAATGTGTAATAACCGGTTAGGAATACAAACCTATCGGAGCTGATATAGCTAGGTCAAACACTCACATAAAGAAATAAAGAATCAACATCTGAGAGCAAAAAAAAGTCAATATCTCAAAAAACTTAATAAGAGTCAATGTATCGCCATAAACAGTCTATTTCTCACAAAACACAAAGAGTCAATTTCTCACACAACACAAGGAGTCAATTTCTCACAAAACAGGATAAACTAGCAGTATTCAACACTATAGAGGAGTAGTCACTCAATTCAACGTAAGCAGTAGATATTTAAAACAGAAATCTTCAATTTTAACAATATTTTCACCAACACGAAAACAAAACAAATATACAAATATGGCGTCTAGGAGCTAAATGACAGCGTTACAAACTCGCCAATCGCCACTCGGCGTCCAGAAAAATGAACCAATCAGTAGAAATGTCAAATACGTCAATTAACCAATCAGAGGAAAGGAAGTTTGCCTGTTGAAAGATATCGATTTTTTTCTTTAGGCAAGTATACTTTTTCTGTAACCAATCAGAGAAAACTACTACTTTCCTCTGATTGGTTACAGAAAAAGCTGATTGGTTGGAATTTCACGACGCCAAGTTCTGAGTCCAAGTAGGGAAGTGTCCCATGCCTGGACTAGATCACTAGATAGAAAATGTAGCTGTAGCATCTGTCAAACGTGATTTATCAATTTACGAAGTTAGTTATAACAAATATTTAAGTAAGTAAGTAAGTACTTAAGTAACGCTGTATGTTTATGAAATAGATTGAAAAGTTTTCCTGTTATGGCCTAAGGTATAATTAAGCTAGCTATGCCCTACAGTATCTCTAGACCCACAGACAATGTCTGTGTAGTGATTGGTGACCACTTGTGTACCTACTTAGTCTTATTGTTCGACCACACATAAGCTAAAAGTGTCGTCGAACCATTACTATGCTTGGCGTAGCTATTTTCTCTGTCAAATGTTTATGTAATCATCTTTTTTGGGAGATCTATTCATATATAAAGGGTCGGGCCCATAGAGGAAAGTTCATTAGAAAGGAAAGTGTGCCAAACAACATCGGCAATAGTGAACAAAAATGACAAAATATTCATGTCATAGTCACACTGCGTCATCCACATATGATAATGTCAAACCTAGGACCAAAAGGAGGGAATTTTGTAAATATTTTTCTATACAAAACATAATATTTCATGGGTTACGAAAAGATAAGTAAATTAAAAAGTAATGTGGTTGACGATCCAGGCTACAGTGAACAGTAGATTATTTTTCATATATTTCCTAGTTTGGCAAGTAACTAAAATTTCCCAGTGTGTTGGAATCTCACAATCCACGTAAGCTAACTAAATTTAACTTAGTTTAATATGCATGTACTGAGTAATTAGTAGAGGTTGTAATAAATAAATACCTATTGCACAAGAGATAAATTTTATTGCTACTTTTTTCCATTAGGGCTACATTACCGCTTTGGACCTGGGAATGTATAAATGAAAAATGTTTACCACAAAAAGCAGTACAAATAACGAAATTACAGTCGCTAGAAACTTGCAACATGTTATGCGCATCTATGCAGATTTGGCCGCAACCCACAGGATCCGTCAGTCTCTCTACAACAGCTGTTCCAGTACGAGCAGATTCATTTCAGCTGCAACTAATAACGGCTCTGTCTAAAGGAGTTCATGAACATATACAAGATGCATTTCAAATATTTCGCGAAGACTTGAGTATATTAGAAAGTAGAGCGAAGGGTTTTGAAGAGTGGCGTAGTGTCGGTGTCCGAATAACTGTCAATTCCAGTGGAGATGCACGTATGAGACTAAATACTGACGAAAGTTACAGTTTATTTTTAAGACCTACTCCTGAGAGTAGCTTATCACTAATTGTAGAAATCGTGGCTCCTTCATTTTGTGGCGCTCGGCATGCTTTAGAAACGCTTCTGCAACTTGTATGGCTAGATACTTATATGGGTTCACTATTGATGCTTGAAGCAGCAACGGTTAATGATGCACCGAGATTTCGGTATCGCGGCATACTGATAGACACGGGGCGCAATTACTTCCCAATTAGAGAGCTAATACAAAATATTGACGCTATGGCAGCTTCCAAACTTAATACTTTCCATTGGCATATGAGTGATTCCCAATCATTTCCATTGCATATGAACAGCATACCCCAGCTGGTTGAACATGGCGCACATTCATCTAATGATGTTTACACTGTTGATGATGTGAGAGAATTAGTGCGTAGAGCAAGATTACGAGGTATTCGAGTGTTAATAGAGATAGACGCGCCAGCTCACGTCGGCCATGCCTGGAATTTTGGACCTTCAAAAGGCTTGGGCGATTTAATCTACTGTCTAAATGATGAACCGTGGAACTCGTATTGTAGCGAACCTCCTTGTGGACAGTTAAATCCGCGGAATCCTAATGTTTATGAGATATTGACGCATCTTTACAAGGAAATCATGCAAATAACCGGGGTAGACGATATATTACATGTTGGTGGTGATGATATATCTGAGCGCTGTTGGAGAGAGCATTTTTATGATACTGACCCTTCAAATTTGTGGCTTGAATATACTTACTCAGTGTTAGGCCACTTAGAAACTGATACGGTGAGGGGCAAGTTACCTAACCTGACAATATTTTGGCTGTCACCACTGACCGAACGGTTTAAGCCGCATCTGAAAAAGTACATTCAAAATGTAGGTGTCCAAATCCGTTGTGTCGTATGGTCTTATAAACATTTAAGTGGTATCCGTACAATAATGTCCCATGAGGATGCATGGGATTTGAATACAGGTCTCGGCAAGTGGTATGAAGAAAGCAATGGTGCACCATATAATTCGTGGCAACGCATGTATGAACATCGGCCGTGGTTAAAACACTCTATGGGTATAGTAGAAGGTGGTGAAGCTACTGTTTGGTCTTCAATTCTGGGTGAAGGAAACCTTATGACACGCATATGGCCTAGGGCTGCTGCATTAGCCGAACGTCTATGGACAGATAGACCGGAAGGTGCCACCCGCCCTGTACATGCACGGCTGGATGTCCATCGAACTAGACTTGTTGCACGTGGGTTTAAAGTTTCACCGTTATGGTCTATGTGGTGCACACATAATACATATACGTGTGTGTAAATTAGAGTAACATTTGATGTGATTTTTTAAACAAACCATCCAATTATCAATGTCACAATAAAAACTACTCATATCTAATTTTTTTCATGTTGCTGTATTCACTCGTTCTTGATGCAAGTTACAAAATCCTCCAAAAGGTTTTATACCTATTTACCTGTTTCTTTTGAGAGATCATCGAACTCAAAAAAAGGGAGGAGCTCTTGATATCTTTGTCTACTCTTGTAAATACGAAAATTTGCATGAATGGATGGAATACATAGGCTAGGTTATAAGAATGGTCTCACGGCAAATAGAAATTGCCACTGTTCCAACAATGGTACTATCTAATGGTATAATTTCTGAATGAGGTTCCAAAATTTTGTGAGTTCAATGCCAAGAAGCAAGTTTAATGATAGAAGTTTGGTTGCTCAACTGTTGGTCTTGTCAAAAGTTTTAAAGATGTGTATGATCGACAGTATTGTCCCTATCTCTAATGATTGGCAACTTTGAAAATTCAACGCATTACCCGTTGCGCGTATCTTTATATAGTAGAATAGGCCTTCTGATTGGTCGCACATTATACCTCCTAGTTGAGCAATGTGACTGAAATGTATAAAAATTTTGGCAAGAAGGGAACACTCGCGTAAGGCATATCTCCCATGCTAAATACTCAAAGACTGGTGAGAAAATCTATCGACAAAGAAACCATCGACAGTTCCACATCACTCTCTAACAAATACACCAATAAATTATAAGTAAAATTGTCAATAGTGATTATAGTGAAGGATTTTTGTGTTACTCTCAAATATTAATATAAATAATTCCTTTTTTAAACAGTTTTTTACTTGTTTTACAACTAACCTTAACGAAAATAATATTATATCCGAACGCAAATCATTTTCACAGCATTACAAACTAGGAAACGGAAAATACGTTCAAGTTGTTAATGGTCCTCACTCGTGTGTTCTTAGCCTTATGTTTGTTATTCAATATTAAATCAATAGAAAAACGAATATCGAATTAAATTAAAACACGAATGATTTTTCTACGATTTTTTATTATCTTAAGTTTAGTAACAGTATCAAAAAAAGCTAAATACATTATTTAATTGAATAAGCGATGCATTTTTTAAAGCCTTGAACACATGTTATGATAAGCAAATTTAGTCTATGGCCAACGTGGCGGCTGTGTATCAAGCGTCAAGTTATGGCGTTTTGTGAAAAACACGTAAATAATTTTTAATTGTTCTTAAATGTCAGTGTAACTTTTATAAATTAGATTTAATATGAGTAGATATTACGATTACGGTAACGCGATATCATGGTGAGTAAACATTGATTTCTGATAGCGACAACCATATTGTTTAAATTTTGTGTACGTTTTCTTTTAGAACTTAATAATGTAGTTACTCAATTAGAAACTACCTTATAGGAGAAGTTATAGAAAACAGTTATAGATAAACAGAATTAGCATTTACACAGATTAATGATGTCTGACCGGGATTTTCAAATTTAACTGTGTCTTCCATCCAACCTGCGTTCCTAACGTGGTTTTGCTCGTAGAATTTTTACCCAAACTGAAAATAATTCGCTAAGACCTGGTATTCACAATCAGCTCACGTGTTTCCTTCTTCCTACAGTCCCGGGTTCTTTAAGCGGGGCGTGAAAATGCAACTTATCATCAATTTTTCTTCTATATGTATAGCAATTTTCACTTTGATTAAGTATGTAAACTTAACAATCATTGTAATGCTTTAGATTATTGATTTTTCTTGTGATTATTAACCGGGAATTTCCAATATTAGTGACTAAAAAATTCATTACTATTTTTTCTTCAATAATAGCACGCGTCATCATTAGCTTGTTTTGGAGATAAACACTATAAATGCCATATATACTTTTTTTTTTTTTTTTTTTTTTTTTTACGTGCGCAAAATCCCCACGGATACCTCCCCACCGAAGCCGGTGGAGGAGGTTATGTCGGACTCGAACCGACTAAAACGCACGCCGCCTGTGGGTCGTTTCGGTTGCCGAAGGTGAGGTTGACAGGCATATCCCTCGCAATGCCATATATACTAGAAGATTAATATTCTAATTTGATAAAATAGGTTTTTAAGTACATTAGAGATCACCCAGCCAATTTTTCATCGAGGATAGAGTATTAGTTGCTTAGTTTATTTCTAAAATAAAACTGACACAAATTGGAGTGGTCCTGTTTCCTCCACCCTGTATATTAAACCTTAATATTTGACCAATATTCTGGAAAATATCATAAACAGGACACCCCTTATTTCTCTTACCTACAGTTTCTGTACCCAATATATCAGGGTTTCTCTTTTTAAGAATTTTAATGTACTTTTCTCTCCCTAGCATTGCTCCTTCACAGCTGCAGTGGAATAATTTCTCATATCATAAACTAAAGGATCACCAACAAATGTTTTCAAACAATATCTTAGCTTAAGTACTTTATGGTTTGTCTAGAACTCGAGATGTTAAAATAAAGCTGTAAGACATGTTTTAACCATTGATGACTAAAATGGATAATTATTCAATTGCAGATGTTTGGTAGGTTTCTCCCTTTCCCTATCACTTTCAGAAATGTAAGAGAAATAAGGAGTCCGTGTGTTGCTGTAACACTGAAGAAATTTTCCAGAAATCTCTTCAGCTTTGTATAGATTATTTATGATAGTTTGTCCATTTTTGGACTAATGAATTTCAGTTGACATGAGATGGTTGTTCGTCAACAATGGTTAAAACACGATCTTCAGCAAGAGTAGGAAGCGCGACTACCAGTGCGCCCTCTGAAAATGGAACCTCTTCCGAACTTAGAACGCGACTCAAAGCCACTGAAAATGGTCACCGCTCACAAAAGGCCTACAATCATTCTAGGCAAGTGTCAGTTCCTGTCACGTTTGCCTCACTAGTAGCTGTCAGCATGTAGTTCCCTGAAGTCACGACAACAGTTCTGTTTTATACTGCAGCTGTTAGATATTGGCATGTGGAAGACTGGAGAAGCATGACAATAAGCTTTTGGGTGGTGGTTATAATTGTGAAAGGATATTGTACAGAATCTGTTAAAAAGCGATGTTGTCTAAACTTGCATGATATTTCTTTGTTTTCTGTCCATCAACAATGTCATAAGCAAATAAATGTGATGAGTTTTGTGGCAGAGTATTTAAAATTATGGCTTTATGTTGTAGGAACAATCAGGCTTTGCAGTCGAGCGGTGTGGGGCCAGGCAGCGGGTCGCAGGGGAAAGATCCCCTTGCGCCCGCGCTGCCGGGCTCGCGTACATTGTACCAGCATCCGGCAGTTAGTGGCTATAATCCACAGGACTCACGCTCTCAGGCTCTCCCTGTAAGTAACTACACTGATAATAAGGCATGGTTGTGTGTGTGATAGTAGACAAAGAATAGTATCAGGGGTTATTCCCACTATCCCCCATGTACTGACCCCACTGGGGCAACTAGAAAATCATTAAAATAAAATGCCCAATAGTCCCTAGGTGTTCCTGGGACTGGGACTAACTCCCAGTTAGTCCCACTAGGTGGCAACTAGCTGGGAAATTAATTTTTAAATTTTCCCGTTTGCTCCCACTTAACACTGCTGTAAACTATTGACCAAATGATGTTAGAAGTGACAATTATAGCATGTAAGCTGGACTGTGACTAAGGTAAGAGTCTCGAATGCAACTAACGTAAAGATAATGAGTTCTTTTCAAACAGTCTTTTACCAATAACAAGTACCTTAATTGATTAAATAACGAGAATGTATATTTCCCAAAAACTTCAAAATAATTTTTTTTCTTCTAGCAATAGTTGGTCAATTGTTTATGGCTAAATTAAATGAGAGAAACAGGAAAATTTAAAAATTATTTGGAATGGTAACTGAGAAATTCAGATTTTGATTCATTGGGACATGCTCACACATGTAAAACATTACCCTCTTTAGTCTAGTCGGATAAAAAGAACAAAATAAAGAGGTTTACATATATTATATCCTTTGCTGTGTGTATGTAAATTGTGAGCACCATGTATCTGAAAGTTTGGTTCAAACCCAAATTTTATTGCTTTTGCATGTTCTATTCGCGCTTAACAGTTTGTTTTGCCACATTTGTTTACCATGATACCATTAGACAGTACCATTTATAGTCCTGTGGCAATTTTTATTTGCCGTGGCACCATTACGTCGATGGTACCATTTCTTAGCATATAGATATCTTGATTCTCTTAGATAAACACCTTTTTTCTAAACCAAGAGAATAAAATAAAATTTATAGAAAAAATAATTAAATAAGCAGGCATGCTCATCATGCCTGCTTATTTAATTATTTTTTCTATTTCTCAGATTTACTTGTAACATTGTAACAACCGCGGTAGCCTCGTGGTATGGGTAATGGACTGCTGAGACGAGGTCTCGGGTTCGATCCCAGGTTTTACCATGCACAATACTTTTCGAAGTTATGTGTGTATTTATCGCAGGTTTATAAGTGCCCGGTTAATGGCAATAGGCTCGCCACCTATTACATTGGGACCTAAACATAAACTGGCTAAATGTGGGTGCTAGCACCTCTGTCTACCCCTTCGGGGATATAGGCGTGGGTTTATGTTATGTTATGTTTGTGAAATTAATAGACTAACATTTTATAATGTATATTATAGTAGTCTAAGGTTTGGAGTAATGAGTACAGACTACAGACTTTTATTGACAAATACAGACGATAATATATTAAATATGTTTCGTGTTTTTATTGCTAATAAAAACCTAAGGACCACTGATAAAATACAGGATTATTGAAAACGTTTCATACGGTTTCAAATATTGGATCTGTTATTTAACTTTACATAAAAATTATATGATGTCTAAGGGCCCTTTCCGACTTCACACGGATAAAAATCATATTTTACCCTTTTAAGAGTTGCCTTTTAAATTGCCTTCAAATTAGATAACCTTACCGTGTTTACCGTGGCCTATGGACGTATGCAACACCAGGGGTGCTACACCCGTGCTGCCGACCTTGAGGAACCCCATATTGTAGGCGCTTGGGAAAACCATAGCAGGGAGGTCATTCCACAGCTTGAGTGTGCCGGGGATTTCTTTCATACTGCATAGTGCGCACCGTCTCAGGTCGCAATGTGTGAGAATGAATTCCCTGACTATGGCGAGAGGAGCGATGATAGAATGTAGCTGTGGGCATCATGTCAAACAATTCATCTGCGCAAAGAGATTACCCAAATGATCGGCCTTCTCCAGGCCAGACTACTCTCGGATTTTTGCAGCGGCGGAAGGCAAGACTGGCAGAAGTTTCCCTCAGCAGCTTTGGCGAGTGACCAAAATGCACGACTACCAGATGGGTAGCGCACAAGTCGTTCGCCAATTCTGCCGATGAACTAAATTTTAGCCCTAGATTTTGCCTTTTTACTGGACCTCGAAGCAGCAATCAACGTCCGCTTCACTTCAGCGATGTTCGGATCCTTATTGGCAAGAGCCGTGGCTCAAGTCTTGTATGCAGATTGCTTGCGGTCTCTAGCTTCCCTGCTAGGTCTATTAAACCACAGGCGTTTCCTCGCTCCTGTCGCGACCCAGCGGTTGGGGATATAGCATTCCATACCCACTAGAATCGCGTTAGCGACTGCTGTTGCACAGGAGCTTGGATCATCTGAAGTGAACAAAGCTGCCTCCGGCTCGCAGCAGGGTACGACGCGAAGAATTCTCGCAGTCCGTCCCAGTCTTCAGTCAGTTATAAGGAGGTAGGACACGGCGGTATTTCCGCCCGATTGAGCAGTCCGACTGGGGTAGTACCTCCGCCCTACAGAATACCGCGGTTATAATAACTTCGTGTTGTGTTCCCAGCGGTGAGTAGGGTAGCCAGAGCTCACTGGAGAATTTGTGCTGTCAGTGGGAAGACTAAAGGCTTGTCCTGCTTTGTCTTCTGCTGACGGCACAGAAACTCTGTACTTACAGGGTTGGCAGCGCGACTGTGACTCCTCTGGTGTTACAGACGTCCATAGGTCACGGTAACCACTTTCCATCAGGTGGGCCGTGTGCTTGTCTGCCAACTAAGTGGTATAAAAAAAAAAAAAAAAAAGTCTCCCGACTTGTAGTCCCACACATGCAGCCACTGAGGTGACCGCGGTGGTTCAGGCCGTGCGAGTGTCACTTGCGCCCGGACGAGGATATAGTCCGAAGTACCGAGAGGTGCTTCCACCCTTATGGAGTATTCATCCGAGCGCGTAGTCAGTACAAGGTCCAGTATAGAGCTCCTGTGGGTCTCAATTTCTGGTGTTCTAGTGATAGAATGCACCAGTTGAGAGAGCCCATAGGTCAGAGCGAAGTCGTGAGCAGCCCTTACCGCAAAATCAGTCCTAGGAGACCCCAGCCACTCCACGCGGTGAGCGTTGAAGTCCTCTCAAGAATACTAAATCCGCAGTGGGGTACTGCTCAAGCGGGTGTCGTATGTAGTTCCGAACACTGCTGTTTCGACACACGCTGTTGCGAATTATTTTTCCACTGCCTCACAGGTTCGAAAGCTCATAGACTCGAATGAAATAGTCGCGAAAAACGCTGTTTCGAAAAACATTTTCACTGCCTCATACGCTCGAATGTACAGAAAAATATTCAAGCTGTAATTAAATAAAAAACAATAAATTCAGTGTCAATCAACATTTAATATTAGTATTAACAAACTGTAACAATCAAAAATATTAGTACCTTAACTGTACATTTTAAAGATTTTATATCTGTCCTTAACACAAAATCTAAGACTGATCTTTATAAAAAAATGTCTTTAAATAAAGGTAGGTAGGTAATAAAGGTAAATAAAGGTAAGTGGTGTTTGTTTCCGAAATTATTGAAATGCACATGTGATAGTATTAGTATATACGAGTACTCAACGCTAAAGCTCTTATAAATTCGAGGGTGCCCATTGTACTTTTTTTTTTCAAAATTGTTTCACTTAGGTCAAAGTATTTGGAGAAAAATTCAAGCCTGTGGCCTAAGTGCACGATATGGTGCGGATAGTAATTTTGCGGTTCAAATGCGATGCTATATAGCGTTTACCTATCTACCTGCGGAAGCCTACGATCCTAAGATCTACCTACCTATAAAAAAAAAATAAAAAGAAAAGATATACCAAATATCTTCAGAGAATTTAAAGATACTCTCTTCCCAGAAGAAGCCGAGGAAATTACAAGTTATTTTGAAGAGTACTATGTTTTAGGACGACTGGTAAGCCGCAACATAGATGACAAAATTAAAGTTTCACGGTTACAACCAATTTTTCCACCGAGTCTATGGTCTATAGAAAGGAACAACAACTTTTCCCTTCCACGTACTCAAAACAGTGTAGAAGCTTGGCATCGCCGCTGGAATTCTTTGTTAGAAAATAAGAGACTTGGACTGTATGGATGTATACGAAAACTTATTGAGGAGTAAAGTGTCACGGAGCAAAAAATCGAGAAGATTTTGGGTAATTTACCTCAGACACCACCTAGAAATAAGCAAAGAGTTGCAGAAAATTCTATTTCAGAAATTTTGAAAAAAAAAAGTACAATGGGCACCCCCGAATTTATAAGAGCTTTAGCGTTGAGTACTCGTATATACTAATACTATCACATGTGCATTTCAATAATTTCGGAAACAAACACCACTTACCTTTATTTACCTTTATTACCTACCTACCTTTATTTAAAGACATTTTTTTATAAAGATCAATCTTAGATTTTGTGTTAAGGACAGATATAAAATCTTTAAAATGTACAGTTAAGGTACTAATATTTTTGATTGTTACAGTTTGTTAATAATAATATTAAATGTTGATTGACACTGAATTTATTGTTTTTTATTTAATTACAGCTTGAATATTTTTCTGTACATTCGAGCGTATGAGGCAGTGAAAATGTTTTTCGAAACAGCGTTTTTCGCGACTATTTCATTCGAGTCTATGAGCTTTCGAACCTGTGAGGCAGTGGAAAAATAATTCGCAACAGCGTGTGTCGAAACAGCAGTGTTCGGAACTACATACGACACCCGCTCAAGCACCCTGTCTGCCGACCGCTGCAGGTGCTCAAACAGTTGAGCCGTGCCCAAGTCACCGCTATGAGACCTGTAAAGGCACGCATAAATACGGGTGTGGCCACCGTGATCTATACGTACCCATAGAGTTGACAGGACCCTGTCCTCAAGGCCATGGACGGCGTGAAACGGCGTCAGCAAATATCATCCTGGATGTAAAAGAATACCCCGGCGCGACTCAAAAAGTGCTGCTCGAGTTTTTACCCGGGGTACATTAGGTAGGCTGTATCGGCCGGGCATGATATTTGCGTCTCCGTCAGAAAAAGCAAGGTAGGCTGCGCGGTCTCCAAGTGGAGATGGATCACGTAAAGGTTGGAGTGTAGGTCCCTGATGTTGCAAAAATACACATTCACTGTGGATGATGGTGCCACTGTGTAGCCGAGTCCACTCCGGTCTCCTCCTCCGGCATTCACCGGGTTCTCTCTGACCATCGCGCCAACATTTCACGCCCCCAACAGTTAGTGGGGTCAATTTAAGCCTTCAATCTTCCCACTGATAGCACAAAACCTCTCCAGTGAGCTCTTGGTTACCCTACTCACCGCCGGGAACACAACACAAGGTTACTATAGCCGCGGTATTCTGTAGGGCGGAGGTACTTCTCCAGTCGAAATGCTCAATTTTGGTTGAATTGAGAGAATTTGGGAGATACCGTCATGTCCTACCTCCTTAAACTTATTATTTAAAGTCGTTCAGTGTGGGGAGCTATAATCCCACTCTTAACAAGAAGTTGTATCACCACTCCCCATTCTAAACTAAACGGTGAACGTATGTGCGTATGTTAATCACAATATATTAAATTATGTTTCATTACTGTAATCATCAATTTTATACTGAAATGGATATTCTGCCCTACCAAATTACAGGTGTCTGTGTATATAATACCCGAAGTCTTTCCTAATTTAAGTGCAGCTCTTGAGGCTTAGCCAGTAATATATTAAAAAAAAGAACGAGATTGTATTGTATACCTGCATGCAACTATGGCTAAGGTCAAGGTAGATGAAAAGCGAAATGGTACAGAAAGACACTTGCAGGCGCGACAGAACCCGATGTACGCAAGCAGCATGTACCACGGGTACGGCGGAGGCGCGGGCGCTGCCACACTGGCGCCGATGCCCTCACCCTCGCCCACGGCACCGCTGCCACCCTTTCCTGTACACCCGGACGTTAAGTTTAAAAAGTGAGTACTTACGATTAATACTATGTGTACTAGTACTACTAGTAGACCGGCTGCATGATACATTCCTAATTTCATGGTATGCTCTGCGTTTGCTGCTGGGCAACACTGCTGCGTGCTGCAGAATTCGGAACCATACCTTAAGTGGAAACTTACGAACATAGGGACATGATGGACCATTAGTAAAAAAAATATGTTTAATAAGTAAAAGTAGAAAAAACCAAGGGTTACCACTGTTCCACAGTAGGTCTTTTTTGAGCCATGGGGATATAATCCTCTGATAAAAAATATCCCGGTTGCTTAGCGGTTGTAAGTTAAGCTGTCTGTTACTAGACTAAACGGTGACCATGACCTCAATGAGGACTCGAACCAACCAAAACGCACGACGCCTGTGGGTCGTTTTTGGTTGCCGAAAGTGAGGTTAACAGGCATTTCCCTCGCACCCCGGCCGACCCAGGGCCATCTCTCTCGATCTGGCCCTCTCCTCTGGGGACGGGTTGGGGACTCTGTAGTCCCTAACCCGTCCCCAGAAATGGGGAGGCGCGCCTGTACGGATCCTGAACAGACAATAGAAGAATTTTACAGAAAGACAAAATTATTTTTAATAAATGAAATTTGTTATTCAGGCTGCCATTCTATGATGTGTTGGCTGAACTAATGAAGCCTTCGACTATGATGCCAATGCAAGCTGGCCGCATGCAAGAAGGCACTTATATATTCCACCTCACACCGCAGCAGGCCACGGAAATAGCTTCAGGCAAAGATATCGTCGGCACCAGTAATAAACTGGATTATGTTATACAGGTAACGGATTTGTATTACTTTGGTAATATTTATTAAAAGACGGTAAATATATATTAACTAGCTGACCCGCCCCAGCTTTGCCTGTGCATATTTTGAAACTTCATATCATTCTTTTGAGCTCGTCTTTTTTAACCATCTAATAATGTAAGGAAAATTGCCGGATTTTTTGACATTTATTATTACGGTTCCACTCCTTTAATAATAATAATAATAACAACATCATATCGACTATCGACCTCTTGCTGGTATCTTCTCAGTAGAACTAATCTACCGAACCAGCGAAAGAATCATTTTCCAATGGTTTATTTTATATTATTTAATATTTTTATATTATTTCTTGACATACATTATTGTAAAATTTTGACGTTCATATGTGCTCTTTATGTGCCTAAACTGAATAAATGAAATGGATTCTTTGATTCTTTGACTGGGGTAGTCCCCTTCAAACTAACCTCAGCACACTACAAATGCCAAAATCCACCCTTACGCTTATACAGAAAGCCTTCCTACTTAACACATGCCGTCTGACCCGGAAATTTCTTGCTTCATCCACATCACATTAACACTCTTTTGTTTTCTTTTTCTATGTTTCACACTTGGTTAAGACCCGTGTGTCTCTTACTGTACCCCTATTAACCAA
This sequence comes from Eilema griseolum, assembly GCA_963662185.1. Lineage (NCBI taxonomy): Eukaryota > Metazoa > Arthropoda > Insecta > Lepidoptera > Erebidae > Eilema > Eilema griseolum. The sequence goes on along the minus strand of OY759248.1, from coordinate 17,327,910 downwards.
AAGGGAGATGTTTTATAAAAACTATAAATATAATAATAATAATAATAATAAAACTTATTTCAGACTTTGATCCATAAACAATGTTAGTAGTACACACTTAAAAAAAATGCGTACTATTCCATACAATATCATTTTTTCAATTCGAATCAATAGCTTCTGAGATTAGCGTGTTTAAACAAACAAACAAACTCTTCAGCTTTATATAATATTAGTATAGATGTAACGAGTTCGGAGATTGAGATAAGAACTAAAAGACCACTTTCTTCACAAGTGAATAAAGTAATTATTCAGTGGGGAAGAACTTTTCGCGAATGAAGAATATAGTAATCATCTTGTTTATAGTATTATGTCCGAGATTTTAACTTTCAGTTTTGAACATTTTATCGAAAATATTACATGTTTTTTAATTTAACTAACTATAATTTTCTTTTGTCCACAGGCTCAACTAAGGTTTTGTCTTCTAGAAACTTCTTGCGAACAAGAGGACCACTTCCCACCTAGTGTAAACGTTAAAGTGAACAACAAGATGTGTCCACTACCGGTGAGTAACCGTGATACAACAAATTATAGTTAAACTTGAAAGACACACCTGCATGTCTTGGGTTCCGACGAAGATCTTTAAGCTAATCTTATGCAAGCCATTACACGTACTGTTCGACGTACGAGTCTGCGGCACAGGCTTTCCTCTTGGGATCGAAGGGTCAGACGGCAATAGGCTGTTTGACTATTTTTTTTTCCTCTTGAAAAATGATCACTGTAAAATAATATAATGAACTGTTAAAGTGAGCTAGCTCCTCTATCAAACATATTATTAAAGTCCACCAGCCTTTCATACAACATACTAAAAACTGTTAGACTGTTGACTACCCTGGAGATAAAAAGGCGTGAGTATATGTATGTATAGCAACAGCTATAGTGAAATCAACTACCGTGTTTTGGTTGCATTACACAGCAAGTCATAAAAAAGAGATTTAGTTTCATTGTACTGATAGCTACGTGTATGAACGATAGTGACTTATCAGAATTGAATCTGGTTATCAGTCATTAAAGTAATGGATTTAGAACTTTGACTGTTATGACTGGGACAGTTGCAAAGCTTTGATAGCGGTGTTTCTGCTGGTGCCATCACCATACTAAGTTGCAGTCTCAAATTCAATTAAAACTACGTCAAATGTACTTCATGATAAAACTGTACGTTTAAAAGACGTTCATGTATAGATACTACCGACCGCCCCCGACTTTTCCCCTTAGGGGTGGAGTTTTGTAAAATCCGTTCTTAGCGGATGTCTACACCCTATAGTCAAAGTCAAAAATCATTTATTCAGCCATAGACCATTAAATCGCGATGGAAAAATAGGGGTTGATCGTTAGAGGGTTGTAAATTCAGGGATGTATGTATTTTCTAATGTTGTATCATAAAAATAAAAAAATAGTGGTCGATGAAAAACATCCCTTTACATTTAGGGGGATGAAAAATAGATATCCGATTCTCAGACCTACCCAATATGCACAAAAAATTTCATGAGAATCGGTCAAGCCATTTCGGAGGAGTTTAACTACAAACACCGCGACACGAGAATTTAATATATTAGGAGTACAAAATAAGATAACATAAACAATGAAACCTATAGATACCGGCAAATATCTAGACCCCAAAGCATTGCCTTTGCGCTCAGTTGCTTTAATATAATTCGATACCGTAGCTCCCGTATTATTCTCAAAACATTTTTTTGAAGTGATTGTGTTCAAGATATATGCCTGCAACTGCAGATATACCAGACAATAGTTGGCCACCTTGCACCCAAGTTTATTTGTGTATTCAAATATTTATATAGCGGCGCTACACATTACAAATTCTGAGAATAATAAACTTATGAATTTTATCTTTTGTCAGAATCCAATCCCAACAAACAAACCCACACCTGAACCAAAGCGACCGCCGCGTCCTGTCAACATCTCATCTCTAGTGAAGCTGTCTCCAACGGTGGCCAACACCATCCATGTCACTTGGGCAGCGGACTTTACGAGAGCATACGTACTCAGTGTGTTTATGGTACGGAAGCTCACGTCGGCGGAACTACTCCAACGGTTGAAGAATAAAGGAACTAAGAACCCTGATTATACTAGGTCACTTAGTAAGTATTGTTTTAGTAATATTTTTTGTGGATTTTTTTTTTGTTTTAAAAAGTTGCGATCTATTAATTAAACTACTGCAAATCACTGATGGGCATAAGCCTCTCTTATGGTGTGCCACATCACCCGATCCCCTTCTGCGTCCAGCCCCACTAACTATTAAAAGTATATTTGTAAATGATTTATCTTATATCACTAATGTGTTCCACACAGATTCAATTATCAACCATCGATGGGATACTTGGTACCTATGGGGACTAGACTTACTTAACACTAGCTGACCCACCCCAGCTTCGCCCGGGGTATATTTTGAAGCTTCATATCCCTTTGAGCCCATATGTTTTAGTCTTCAAAATATGTATGAAAAATTACCGGATTTGTTAACATTTATTATCAACGCTCCGCTCCCTTAAGTAGTAGCGTGATGATATATAGCTTAAAACCTTCCTCGATAAATGGACTACCCGACACTGAAAGAATCATTCAAATCGGACCAGTAGTTCCAGAGATTAGCGCGTTCAAACAAACAAACTCTGCAGCTTTATAATATTAGTATAGATACATACTTAACATACATAGTACATATAATCACGCTTTTATCACCGGAGGGATAGGCAGAGGTGAATTAACAGCGACATCACTCACTAATCATTGAATGCGGTCCCACGTATTGGGGGGTGAGCCTATTACTGTCTTCTGGGTAGGTACTATTGTTGACTCAAGCCTTACATCTGTCTGAGGTGTGTCAGTCTGGGTTGTATATATCTGTCTGATGTTAAACAGACCTATATGACACCGCATGGGAAAAGATGGAGGGGTCCAAATTCTACTCTGCCGGGAACTACGCGACAAAGATCATCATCATCATCCTCCAGCCCTTATCCCAAGATTATTTGGGGTTGGCGCAACATGTGTTCTTTTTCCATTCATCTCTAGTTGCAGTCATTTCAACATTCACTCCTTAACCATGTCATCTTTCACACAGTCCATCCACCGCATTTTGGGCCTCCCTCTCCCCTTGTAGCCATCCACTTCCATAGTTAGTACCTTCCTTACGACATTACTTTCATCCCTAAGCATTACATGCCCGAACCAGAACCAGAACCAAACGATTTCCTCGTAGCTTTTCTATGATTGGTGCTACTCTCAAACTTCATCTAATATATTTATTCCTAATCTTATCCATTCTTGTCACACCACACATCCATCTTAACATTCGCATCTCGGCTACATGCAACCGTCTTTCATCCGTCACCTTTACTGGCCAACTCTCCGATCCATACAGGACGGCAGGCCGGATCATGCTCTTATAAATTTTGCCCTTCAATCGAAATTTAGCTTGAACTACGCGACAAAGATAATAAATAAATATTCTAGGCAATGCTATACACACTAGCTTAAGTAATTGGATAAACATATCTAGATAATTATTTTTATAAACACATTATGCAAATAAACTAACAATATGTATAACTCCACAGTAAAAGAGAAACTATCAGAGGATTACGACAGCGAGATAGCCACAACGTCCCTCCGAGTGTCGCTGATGTGTCCGCTGGGCAAGATGCGCATGTCGTGCCCGTGCCGGCCGGCCAACTGCCCGCACCTGCAGTGCTTCGACGCCTCGCTGTTCCTGCAGATGAACGAGCGCAAGCCCACCTGGCTGTGCCCGGTGTGCGACCGGCCGGCGCCCTACGACTCCCTCGTCGTAGACGGGTAACTTGAACACTACTAATGCTAAATCTTGAATAGATAATTGTACAAGTAGTTTTTGGTTAGTAATCGATGCACACTTAGGTGGTAGACGACCGCACGGCCCACCTGATGTAAAGTGATTACCGTGGCCTATGGACGTGTGTAACACCAGAGAAGCCACACTCGCGCTGCCGACCCTGTAAGCACAGAGTCTCTGTGCCGTCAGTGTAGAGAACAAAGCAGGACAAGCCTTTAGTCATCCCACTGACAGCACAAATTCTCCAGTGAGCTCTGGCTACACAACACGAAGTTGTTATAACCGCGGTATTCTGTAGGGCGGAGGTACTTCCCCAGTCGGACTGCTCAGTTGGGCGGAAATACCGCCATGTCCTACCTCTTACGTTTTATTGATAATGTTTTGATTTGTGAACCTATATTTACTACTAAACAGGCTATGTAGGCATAGCCTGCATTTTGGAGTTTGGTTGTTAATACCTTTTGTTCTTACTGGAAAATTGTTCCATCAAATTTTTATTTTTTACCTGTAAAGTGAATGTAACTATTGAAATAATAAAGATATTATTATGATGACTGTATTAAACTTTAGCGTACTATGCTTGGTTGAATCGAATCTAAGTGGTTCTCGCTGCCATTCCACCATTGAAGCAAACATGCGCTTTAAGTTTGATCGCTTGCTTCACTTGCTTGCTTGATGAAAGCGACCGCCATTTGACCTGTGCCTGATTTTGATTCGTCAATGAGCAGGTGTACTGTCTTGCATGGGAGTTTGGTTATGCTCTATAGGTCAGAAAACTATAATTGCGCGTTTCCTGTCCGAGTCCGTCATAACCTCTCTCACCGGCTCCGGCGGAGTATTTGTGGGGATTTATCGCACGTTAAAAAAAAATATTTTTTTGAAAATTTCCTTATAACTTACCGTTTTGACGTTTAGTAAGTAACTATAGTCGAATGACTATTGTATATATCTTATATATAAAATTCTCGTGTCGTGGTGTTTGTGGTTAAACTCCTCCGAAACGGCTTGACCGATTCTCATGAAATTTTGTGAGCATATTGGGTAGGTCTGAGAATCGGACAACATCTATTTTTCATCCCCCTAAATGATAAAGGTTGTCCGTCCACCCAACATTATATGGCAAAACAACGTTTGCCGGGCCAGCTAGTACTATTGTATAATTATATACCCAATGGTAGAATCCTAATACCGGGCACTGTGTGCTTAGCTATTTCCAAGAAGTGCTGACGTCGGCGCGGCTGTCCGGCGAGTGCAACGAGATCCAGCTGCACGCCGACGGCAACTGGTCGGCGCACACGCCGCCGCCGCGCGCGCCGCAGCAGGCGCAGCCCTCCGCCGAGCCCGTCACCCTCATCTCCGATGACCTCGGTAAGTGCCCGCGCCTACCTCCCGCCTTACGATAGGGCTCAACTACATTTTGAACCGTAAAAATGATTTTTTCTTATGATAAATAGTTTTAAATAATTGATTTTGAGAATTCAATTTCTCGAGCCGCCTTAAAACGCTTCATACAAAAATCGTGGCACGTGGTGACGTCACAGCGTGCTTGAGCGTAGTGCAAATGTATGGACTGCAAGATAATATCGCATTAATCTCAGTCCCCGTTGCGTTTACACATGTACAATTCATAATAAATTGTTCTGTAAACTATCTACATGTGCTAGCAACCCCAGAACACACTTCTGCCATATCCAGTGATGAACTTGTGGAACTCTCTCCCGGAAACTGTAAAAAGTGCACCAACAGTGAACTGTTTCAAAAATAGACTTGACATACATTTAAATAATTAAAAACACAAGTGCAGTGATGTACACGTATCAGCTCGTAGAGCAGCTAGTGTATCAAATAATAATAATACCATCAATGTGTGCATGTTATGGGATGTCTGTATATGTCATATACCAAAGCAGTAGCAATTTTTTACATCGCGTTGTAATTGGCATTACAACGCGCATCTTACTCCGTCTATAGAGGTATATAGTATAAGCATGTATCCTATGTTTAACAGAAGTCATCCCAGTGGAGGGCGGCGGCGGTGGTGGCGCTAAGCGTGCCGCTGTGGGCGAAGCGCGGGCTCCGAAGGCGGCTGACGTGCTGGTGGACCTAACTTCAGACTCCGAGGACGAACTGCCTCTCAAGCGGAAGGTCCCGCAGTCCAAACCCACGCCGCCAGCCTCCGAGTCCAGTGTCAAGAGTGATGATAACTACTCTTCCTCTAGTGGTGAGTGCTTTAGTGAATATCCTTCTGCTGTAGTTATACCTACCCTTCTAGATAAGTCGCAATAATTGTAGAATAGAATAGATTGGTCAAATATGTTTTTTTTTAAAATTTAATAATAAATTCCAATGAAAACTATTTTTTTTCGCTCCCATGCACAATTTTTGTTCCATGTTAACTTGTAGTTGGAGGCGACACTGAATCATAGTTTTTTGTTTTATTTACGTGCGCAAAATCCCTTCGGATACCTCCCCACCGGAGCCGGTGGAAGAGGTTAAGTCAGACTCGAACCGAGTAAAACACACACCGCCTGTGGGTCGTTTTGGTTGCCGAAGGTGAGGTTGATATCCCTCGCATCCCGGCCGACCCAGGGCTATCTCTTACGATCTGGCCCTCTTCTCGACACTGAATCATAGTTTGGTATTGCCAATGTATAAAAAAGTGTCATCAATAAATTAATAAAATAAGTATTGTGTTTTGACTAGTCTTCAACATGTTTAGTATCAAACAAGTTTACAAGTTGTTTCTTGGTGAAAACGAGGGGTAATACTATATTATGTACGTATTGCAGCGGCCGAGGCGGTGTCGTCCAGCGGCTACCGCTCCCCGCACGGCGCGGGCGGCGGCGCGGGCGGCGCGGTGATCTCGCTCGACAGCCCGTCGCCGCCCGCCGCCTCGCCGCCGCACGCGCACGCGCACGCGCACGCGGACACGCGGCCCGTGCCCGAGACGCTGCCCGACCGCCCGCACCTGTCTATAACGCCTGTAACGCCTTCACACGCCATCGGTGAGTACGACTGACCTCTGGACAAGTATCTTAGACCTAAATTGCGCGACAAACGAGGACCTGGTGAAAGAAAAAGAAAGAAAAGAAAGAAATAAAGAAAAAAGGTTTATGGCGACACAGCATACAGTATATAAAATAAAAATAAAAACGTGCGCGCGCATTGTTTTGTAGTAATTTCTTTTTGTTTTAGTACATCTTTTATCTAGTTTTATATGATAACTACGCCATATATCTTTTGTCTTGTTACATAACTGTCCATCCCAAAGTTTCATTACTGTACATCCCAATGTTCAATATCAGAGATCTAATCTTAATCTCAAAATGAAAGTCCTATTGAATATACATCCTACCTATTTGTCTCTGCTGTAAATGTATTGGTGTACAATAAAGCATTATCTATATAATCTATGCTTAGTGAATATGGGTTCGTCCACCACTGTTGCACCTCGTGATATCCACAAAAGACATCCAAGAAACATGTATTGCGCGTACAGAGCATATTTTAGATATAATAAAATTGATTTACGGAAAACAAGCATTGTTACAGTATTTTTTCTTCTACCAAACTGTTTAACAGTTTGGTGGTCCAAGATATATATCCCAAACATACATTCATTATTGTGTATCGGAGTGGTACTCCTTGCCTGAGTCGGTTTCCGGAGAGTTGTAACCTAGGAATCATCAAGGCACATATGACTTGGTTGCTTTACTTGCTTCTAGGCAACCGTGTTCCATCATCAACCAAAGGACCAATCAGAGATCTAATCTTAATCTCAAATGTCAAAAACAATTATGATGTCAATGAAAATCGTGTTATGTTACGAGAATACAGTTTTTGACATTTGGGAGATAGAAATGGACTGGCCGGCGGAAAAAGATTATTCGGTTACTTTAGACTAAAACCGACATAAAGTGGATCAGTGAAGCATTTCCTTTCCACTCCAGCAATAACCATTTAATTTAGTGTACCAGAAATTCGGTACCCGGAAATCTGTATCCCTCTCCAGTCCCGAGAATTGCAAACCGTATTGCTCACTGGAGAATTTGTGCTGTCCTGCTTTGTCCTCTACACTGACGGCACAGAAACTCTGTGTGGCACGAGTGTGGCTTCTCTGGTGTTACACACGTCCATAGGCCACGGTAACCACTTCCCATCAGGTAGACCGTACGCTTTTCGGCCACCTAAGTGGTATAAAAAAATACCCTAACTGGCCAATTATTAATAATAAAACCGGTTGGTTTTCTAAATCATTCATACTCCAAACTGTGTAATAATTGACAATCTTTTCAAGACATACGTTTTTATACATTTTACATTGAAAGTGGACGTCCATTTTTTTCTCTGATTCATTAACAATTGTTCAGGTACAAGTAACAACATTGACCGAGAAGAGACCGGTGAAGCGACGCCCGGACACTGGGCGCCCTACGCAGACTCGGAAAGGGATGATAATTATAGAAAGTAAGTACATGTATTGTAGCTAAAATCCACCTCTGTCAGTTCCTACTCCTTTGGAAATACTTCTTTAACTTAGTTGCAGTCAAAATATGCTCCATGAACCTACTCAACTTTCAGTGTCAAACGCATAACTTAAAGTGCCTTATTCTCGTCTGTAGGGTCCCGACTCACTCCTTATTACATGGAACAGAAAACAATTGGTTAAAATATCAAAATGCCGGTATTATAACACTTCTGCCTATCCAACCTGCCTTTTGTTAATACCGTTAACTTAGTTTACCGCGTGGTTTGCGGCAGAGTAGAATTAGGGCCACCCCATCTCTTCCCATTCAGTGTCGTACAAGGCAACTAAGGGATAAGGCTATTTAACATCAGATAGATATATATAGCCCATACTCAGCCTCAGATGCATGACTCGAGTCAACAATAGTGCCCGGAATACGGCAATAGGCTCACCCCCTATTATGTGGGACCGAATACAATTATTGGTGAAATGTGGGTGTTAATTCACCACTGCCTAACCCTCCAGGGATAAAGGCGTGATTATATATGTTAACTTAAGAATACTAGACAAACATAGTGTGTGAGTGCGATTCGGAGGCTTACACAAAAACTTAGTCGTGAGAAAGAGACAGAGTAAATGTATCTTGAAGCGTTTTTTTTTTCAACTTATAAACCTGTCATAAAAAATTTATAAAGAAAAGGGATTGGCTAACGCAAACAATCTATCGATATAACATAACATAAACTCACGCCTATATCCCTGAAAGGGTAGGCAGAGGTGCTAGCACCCACATTTCGCCAGTTTATGTTTAGGTCCCAATGTAATAGGTGGCGAGCCTATTGCCATTAACCGGGCACTTATAAACCCGCGATAAATACACATTTCATCGATATGTCGATAATATTATTTGTATACCATAATTTTGTTGTTTTTTTTTTAAATGGGCGGGTCTGCTAGTTTTTATGTTTAATATTTATTTGGAAAATTATAACTTTACATATAACGTTACGTTAGTTAAGTTCCTAACGTAATTTTAAGAGTTTATATGGTTTCTCATGGCAGCCATTGTCAGGATCAGTTCACCCTGTCGAAAGTTCTAATGTAATGTAACAGACGACCTCTTTGGCGTAGCGGTAGAGCATTCGACTGCTATGCAGGGGGTGCGGGTTCGAATCCCGCTCAGTGCAAATATTTGTATGCATGAATGTATATTTGCATTGGACTGGGTGTTTCTATGTATAATATGTATGTATTTACAAAGAAAAAAGTATCTAAGTATGTTTATCCGCATTCTAGATTCCATAACACAAGCTAGTTAAGCTATGCTTACCATGGGTCTAGATAGCGTTGTGTAGAATGTCGTGGAATATTTATTTATTTATTTAATGTAACAAATATTACCGATTTTGAATTATTCACTTTATTATAATATAATGAACTGCTAAAAAGAAATATTACTTAAAAATATTTGGCTTGAAAATTAAATTTCTCAAGCGGAAACACGAAATCATACTTGTGAGTGACGTCACACGCCAGTTGGGAGTAGTGCAAATTGTATGGAGTTAAAGAGCATATCGCATTTATCTCGGCCCACGTTGCGTTTACATGTGTGCAGTTCATAATAAAAGTAATTTGAAATTTAATGAGGAATCCAAAGGGGGATTGGGTAACTGTATGTGGACTAGTGGCGTCATTAATTTTTTCAGCGGCCATTAATTTTTTTTTATACCATCTCATTGTACTGTGTCAGACATACATATCATTATTTTTATTACTTGACTACGCTGAAGCACACATAACCGTCCTTGCTTATGATTTTGACAGGCTATGTATGTATGTAGGTTCATCTGTTCCCTCATAGCTCCTCTACCTCTACCACTATTAGATCTAGACAAATGAGGTATCGTTAGAAGCGTTGTAGGCTATATAATGTGTCATTCAATCTATTGTAGCGCCCTCTAGCAACCATTAAGTGCTGTGTTAAAAAATAAATTTGAGATAAATATGTCGTGTTGGGTATCAACGGAAAGAGCTACATTTCAAATAAGTATAGATTATAGCCGTTCCTTGTCCCAAAATAAAATAAATAAGTTTAAAACTAAAACCCGACTACTGAAAAATCACGCTATAAAAAGTATTAAACAATAAAATGTCAAGCCGTGGTCGTATTAGCGGCAGCGGGAGCGACGAAGGATCGCAAGCCAAGCTGCCCGCGTACGAAGGCAACTCGGACGTCGGAGGTCGATGAACGACCTCCGCCCCCCATGAGCGCCGGTCTGGGGGTGACAGGTGGAGCCGCCTGTCACCCTGGCAGAAGCAGGCCGCGGCGGTGGCGCGCCTAGCGCGCCTCCCCGTTTCCGGGGTCGAGTTGGGGACTCTGTAGTCCCCACACCCGAGACGAGGGCCAGATCGCGAGAGATGGCCCTGGGTCGGCCGGGGTGCGAGGGATATGCCTGTCAACCTCACCTTCGACAACCAAAACGACCCACAGGCGGCGTGCGTTTTAGTCGGTTCGAGTCCGACATAACCTCCTCCACCGGCTCCGGTGGGGAGGTATCCGTGGGTATTTTGCGCACGTAAAAAAAAAAAAAAAGCCGTGGTCGTATGCCACTTTTCCTTAGAATGTATTTTGTTAGACTAGGCGACATACGACCACGGATATCCTTGACAATTTCTTGTTTAATACTTTTTATACCGTAATTTTTCAGTAGTCAGGTTTTAGTTTTAGACATATTTGTAAGTTATATCGGAGCTGAGATATACAAGACCTTACCTGCTTAGTACTCTAAATACTAGTGATAGCGAATTCCATTCAAAGAATACATTCGCTCATTTTTAAAAAGAAACAATACTGCATTCAAAGTTTTCCGAAAATGCCACACCCGGTAGTCGAACTGACATACCTTCTCTTTCTTGGATTACCTTTAATTCAATTTACCAGGTTTGTTTGGGAGATTTGACCCTTATGATTTATAGATTGATGCAATAAAATAAAAAAATACAGGTTCTTATTTTTTTAAATTTAATTTTTTGATTTAAATGCATTTCTTAAATAAATGTTTTTTCTTTTCTAATTTCTTTCTTTCAAAAACCAATGAAATTGATCATATTATGAACTAATAAAGATCTCTGCGAGAAAAGTGCCGGATTTAGGGAGAGATACGGGCATTTAAGTCATCAGGGCGCTGTTCATACAACAATTGATTGGTCGGTTCGTCGTATTATTTGGTTTATAATAAGTAGTAGCCGCGGTAGCCTAGTGGTATGGGTAATGAACTGCTGAGACGAGGTCCCGGGTTCGATCCCAGGTTTTACCATGGCACACACCAATGACTTTTCGATGCTTTTCGAAGTTATGTGTGTATTTATAGCAGGTTTATAAGTGCCCGGTCAATGGCAATAGGTCACCACCTATTACATTGGGACCTAAACATAAATGTGGATGCTAGCACCTCTGCCTACCCCTTCGGGGATGTAGGCGTGAGTTTATGTTACGTATGTTATGTTATATAATTTCAGTTGAGTAGGGCGATATCTTATTTTGCAAGGCATATATTCCAGAAAAAAAGGTCTCGGGTTCGGTCCCAGTTTCACCATGGCACACACCAATGACTTTTCGATGCTTTTCGAAGTTATGTGTGTATTTATCGCAGATTTAGAAGTGCCCGGTTAGTGGCAATAGGTTCGCCACCTATTACATTGGGACTTAAACATAAACTGGCGAAATGTGGGTGCTAGCACCTCTGCCTAGCCCTTCAGAGATATCGGCGTGAGTTTATGTTGTTACTAAGCGGTATTGGGAAGAATCGATCGACCTTCCACAATGTTGACTTTCTCCGATCAAATCTATAGAAAGGTGCTAAACCTTTCTATAGATTTGATCGGAGATACTAATTGCTTTAAAGTCTCATTAAATCAATTTAGGTAGTTATTTATTTAATATCTGGGCTAGTACCGAAGCGTTAAGAGGCTCATAAGCTTTTTTATTTGACCTTGTTGCTCTCAATATGCTAACTAAAAAAGCTATGAGTCACTGAATTAAATAAATTGTTTATCAACGAGAGTTTAACAACCTGTGGCATAAAGCATTTCATCTCAGTAATTATAGCTGTATTATTAAGTCACGCACACAGGCGCGTTATTATCGACCGATAATACCGCGCGCTTTGGTTCCCCGGTGGAGTAGAAACCCACTAAGGATAGGGCTGTTTGCTATCCGACAGTAAATCTATTAGTCGAACTAAAGTAAAAATATTATAAACTAGCTGATGCCCGTGGGTCCGCTTGTGCGGAATTTTATCCTGTTCCCACAACCTGTGGGCATCAATTCCCGGGAAAAGAAGTAGCGTATCTTGTTATTCTAGGTTATAATATATCCATGTACCAATAAAAGTATCCGTTAAGCCGTTTAGATGTGGTTAATAGCAAACATCTAAACGTCTTTACAATGTAAAAATACACACATCAACAAAGTCTAGGGAACAAGGACATTTCTAGTTTTTTGACGTGACAACGTCTTATAAATTGGTTTGCCGGGTGACACTTCAAGAAACTGCGTTACGCTCCGCTCACGTTATGCGCTCACAATGAGAGCGAGTGAGAGGCACGCGTCCCTTCGAGCGAGAGAGAGAGAGTGAGAGAGATAGGCATACACACTGAGTGTAAATGAATTGCCAATATGTGTAAAGGTAAAAATAAAATTTTGTTAATATGAAATTCAGTGCGAGATTCTTTGTATTTTTTTTTTTTTATTTTTTTTTATACCACTAAGTTGGCAGACAAGCACACGGCCCACCTGATGGGAAGCGGTTACCGTGGCCTATGGACGTATGCAACACCAGGGGTGTCACACTCGTGCTGCCGACCATGAAGAAACCTTCTGATGCCCCTCTTGAAGAACCCCATATTGTAGGCGCTTGGGAAAACCGCAGCAGGGAGGTCATTCCACAGCTTGAGTGTGCGTGGGATGAAGTTTCTTTCATACCGCACAGTGCGTACCGTCTCAGGTCGCAATGTGTGGGGATGAATTCCCTGCCTATGGCGAGAGGTGCGATGATAGAATGAAGCTACGGGCATCATGTCAAACAATTCATCTGAGCACAAACCATTGTATAGGCGATAGAACACACACAGTGAGGCAAAATCCCTCCTAAGGCTAAGAGGTTCCACTCTACCTGTGAGTATGGGATTGTCAACCAGCCTCAATGCCCGTCTTTGCAACGAGTCGAAGGGGTCAAGCTGGTATGCAGGTGCTCCAGCAAAAAGGTGACAGCAGTACTCCATGTGAGGCCGGACCTGTGCCTTATAAAGAAGGAGTTGCTGCCCCGCAGTGAAGTACTGCTTCGCCCTGTTGAGCACTCCGAGTTTTTTTTGATGCCAACTTAACCTTGTCCTGCAAATGACTGCAAATATATAAATTAATGTTTTAAATATAATTCTTTGTATAAATAAATGTTTTAAATTGTTACTATTATTTCATCCTTCTTCCTACTATACGAATGAATATTCACATTAAAATTATTTTACCACTCAAAGTCGTTGTCACGTAAAACTTTCGCCCGTATACCGACTTCGGCAACCAATTTTTTATTTAAAAACCCTTTCTTGTAATAGTGAGTGTTTTATATCAATAGAAGGGTATTTTTATACCGTTTTTAATTTTAATTTTAATGAAAACATTTTCATACCAAATTTTTTTGACGTGACAAGGTCTTATAAATTGGTTTGCCGGGTGACACTTCAAGAAACTGCGTTACGCTCCGCTCACGTTATGCGCTCACAATGAGAGCGAGTGAGAGGCACGCGTCCCTTCCACTCGGGCATGGTTAGCCCGCCTAAGAGCGAGAGAGACAGAGCGAGAGAGAGAGTGAGAGAGATAGGCATACACACCGGTTCATGTCTTGCGCTTCTATTTCGCTTAGGCGCCTGCATACAAGTTTACACGTTGCCAGTTAATTGTAAAACGATTGTGTAGTGATAATGTGAAGGTAGTTTCGTCCATCGCAACAATTCAAACAGCAAAGGTAAATAATTTCAGACTGATAATATAACATGATGAAATAAATGACTAAGACATAAGTGAATAGGTTATGTTGTAGTAATCACAATGTTGTGGTAGTTTTCAATCAAAAATGTAGTATAAATCGTTTCTCAACCAATAATAATTTGTTTAACTTGAAAAAATGAGCGCGACTTGCTATGTAAAAAATTGAAATAACAATGTTGAACCTCCAACCTGTCAAATCGAAACTTTCAAACATTCAAACCGAGACGACTAATCACTGCGCAAGGTCGTAAGCGCGCGATTTACAAATTCAAAGATCAAATGTGAATTAGTTTTCTCCTTTTAGAAAATACACTTTGAATTAAAATCGATTGATATTAACAATTAATGTGATTTAAATAAATGTTCTAACTTTTAAATTTAGTTTTTATATTTATAACAATGTAAAACAAGTTAAATTTATTAATAACTTATAACAACTGATTGATTTAACATAAACCAATTTTGTGAATTCTCGAATTTATTATTTATATTAATAACTGTTTCAACAAAGTTCAATTTATGCAAAAATTTGAAATAAAAAATGAATTTAACATACACAAATTTTGTGAAATTTCAAATTAATTATTTATATTAGTAACTTTTTAAAACTAAACCAACCAAATTGTGATCTTTTCTATGTTATAGAGAGTTTATCGTTATAAAGAATGATGTTATAAAGAGTTTACACTGTATTTGAAAACATTTAAAAATATGAGAAACAATAATTTCTAATTTGTTCAATTTTAGTACAATGGAGCCAGATGTACAAATTCCTTCAACGTCCAGTACACCGATGGAGACTGATGATATCGTGCCACCAACGTCTGCCATACCTTTCGCTGTGCCACACACACCCCATAACGCCAAAGCGCAACGACAAAGTATGTATAGAAAACGTAAGGCCGCGGAAAGAACTCCTGCAGAGGCAGCAGATTTTGCAAAAGCAGCCGCCGAAAGACAACGTAGATGCAAGCAACGTAGACTCGCCAACTCAGCTCTTGACACCGGCACACTAGAGTCAGCCACAGTGTCTGCTCCTGTGGTAGTGGAAAGAACAGTTACTGCCCAGACCAGCGCTCAGCGACAACGTGCTTACAGACAGCGTAGAGCTGTTCAAATTGTTTCACAAATAAGTACTCCACCGACTCACACAGCAGTGCAACCGGAACAATCAACCTGGAATATCAAATGGTCGTCGTCAATAAAGAGGTTTAAAACTACATTTCTGGACAACGAATTTGGCCACGCTTGCTCTGTTTGCGACCGATTGTGGTTCAAGAATGACCTTAAAATCATCACTGCTGCACAACTACAGGTCATATCGGATTGGTTCGTTAAGGAAAATAGGCAACTACGCGAGGAGGATTATACGCATATTTGCAACACCTGTAGATTTTCGCTGAACAAACATAAGCTTCCTACCCTTGCAAAAGTGAATGGCTTCTCATATCCAGAAATACCTCCTGGCTTACCGCCACTGGATCCAATTATTGAACGATTAATCTCACCACGTCTGCCATTCATGCAAGTGCGTCGTCTGCGACGACTGATGACTGATGACTTCTCTTATGGAATTATTGGTCAAGTGATCAACGTTCCAGTCAACGTAGAAGACATGGTAAAATGCTTGCCCCGGCATTTAGATGAGGACGACGTCATTAATGTCAACATCAAACGGAATCTCGCACACAAAACAAATTACATCAGTGGCTACATGTCCAAAAGGACAATCAAAGAATGGTTGGATGTACTTCAAAATTCAAGTCTATATCGCTTGTACGATATCAAAGTAGATTTGTCAAGGCTGCAAACTGTCGTGCCATCAGAGGAAGATTTGCAGGATGACTCGGCTCATCGAATCGAAACAATCGCCGCCGAGTGTACTCCGGAGTCAGAAATTCTTGCTTCCAGGCAGCATACACTACTGTGGAACGAAGAGGATTGCCTCGACATCGCACCAGGACATCGGGCCATGCCTCTGAACATCATTTACGACCGTCATGCTGAAGAACTATCATTTCCTGCAATATACTACGGCCAGCCTCGTCGCTTCCACATGGGAGTTTCAGTGACACCTTACATGATGGCAACCAGTGAATTACGACGAAGTGACAGACGCGGAGCCACGCCTCAAAAAGTCTTGTACGTTGCTATGAAGATTCTACGTCTCCGCATGGTGGATGGCATTTACAGCACATTTCGGAATGTGTCAACCACGGAAAACGTAACTCGACGCATGTTGGAGGACCCGGAATTTCTTAAAGAATTTGACGTTCAAAATCTTGCCTTCATGAAGTCAGTACCCAATTCCGTCCAGTATTGGGCCTCTCGCAAACGAGATCTGTTTGCGATGCTCCGTCAACTAGGTAAACCGACCATATTTCTCACTTTAAGTGCAAACGAAGTACGCTGGTTGATATTACTGAACTTACTCCTCAAATTGAGTAACAAGTATCCTGGAAAAGTTGCTGAAGATCTAAACACGTCAGAGCGGTGCAACTTAGTGAGCGACGATCCAGTTACGTGCTGCATATATTTCCACAAACTCGTCGGTACATTGATGAATATGCTGAAGGCAAAACAATCATATAATCCATTTGGCCAGTACTTTGTTAAAGATTATTTCTTTCGCATTGAGTTCCAGCATCGAGGAAGCCCCCACGCACACATTTTGGTGTGGTTGAATAATGATCCACACGAGGCCGTGTCAGAAAATATGCCAATGACCATCGAGCTCGTGGAGAAGCTGAGTTCTGTCGCCAAAGAAGATATGCCCAACGAGACCATCTACGCCAATCAAATTCACAAGCACACTTTCACCTGCACGAAGCGAGGTGAGACGACTTGCAGATTTGGGATCCCGTACTGGCCAATGCCTGCTACTCGAGTCTTGGTTCCAATGCCTCAGACTGATGGACGCCGGTCAACATTCCAAAAAAAATCCAAGGAGCTACGAACGTGTCTCAGCGAACGTACATACCCTAGCATGAATGACTTTTTGAGGGAACATGGTCTGACATTTGATGCATATCTTGATATAGTACGTTCAACCCTTCGCAGGCCAACTTTGTTGTTTAAACGTAACTTCGATCAACTTATGACAAACACGTTCAACCCTTACCTTGCTGGTCAAATTAATTCCAACATCGATATTCAGTTTATCTTAGATGAATACAGCTGCGCACAGTACGTCGTGGAATACGTGAACAAATCAGCTCGTGGAATGGGTAACTTGAATCGAGAGTTGACTAAAATGATGGAAGAACATCCTGACCGCGATTACACTGGTCAATTAAAAGCATTGAGTGTCAAACTTCTCAATGCAGTTGAAATGTCGGCGCAAGAAGCAGCATGGTATTTGTTACGACAGCCGATGAGCGAAGCAAGCCGTCAAATTGTGTACATACCAACAGTGTGGCCCTCAGAGAGACAACGTTGCCGCAAACGTCGGAAACAATTGGATCGCGAAGGAATCGCAGAGGACAGCACAGACGTGTGGACCAAAAACATCATTCAGCGGTATGAAGAAAGACCTCCATCTTTGCAAGATGTATATTTGGCCGAGTTTGCGTCGTGGTATGCTAACTCTCGTGATTTCATTGACAATGAAGACGACTTGAACGTGCATGAAGATGACGATCCTGAACCGCCGACTGGAGAAAGAACGACATCGACAGGATATCGCAAACGTCTGATCGGTCGAATCATACGATACAGATGCTACGACATAGATGAAACTGTCAATTATCAACGTGAGATGGTACTGCTGTACTTGCCCTTTCGCAACGAAGTCGCTGACATTGTTGATTGTAATAAATTTATACAATTATTCAATGACAACAAGGAAACTATCATGGAACGCAGAAAACTTTATGAGAACAATATTGACATCGACAAAGTGATGCAAGAGCTAGAAGCAATGATGATTTTGCAAAATTCAGACACCACAGAACCAACGGAAACAGAGTCAAGAAGAGTGTTTGTAGAACAGCTGTTAGGAGGAGAGGGAGCTGAAAATAACGATGATGTTAATGAAATCGTGCCGCAAAACGGATTGTCAGTTGTAAAAAAATGCGATACAAAGAAAATGTTAGAATAAGTTACTGTCTTCAACAATAAATGTAAATATTAAATATTGTCCGACTGCATTTTAATATCCTCAATTAACACCTCGACCCGTCAGCGTAATTATCGAATTAGTATTGAAGGAGTCTACAGGCCCAGACCGGAGCATATTCCACTAATCTTCATACGTAATCAAAACGCGTGTTGTAATACAGGAAACAGGTAATAAAACAATAGAAAAAATTGGTTGCCTGTAAAGTCGGTATACGGGCGAAAGTTTTACGTGACAACGACTTTGAGTGGTAAAATAATTTTAATGTGAATATTCATTCGTATAGTAGGAAGAAGGATGAAATAATAGTAACAATTTAAAACATTTATTTATACAAAGAATTATATTTAAAACATTAATTTATACAAAGAATCTCGCACTGAATTTCATATTAACAAAATTTTATTTTTACCTTTACACATATTGGCAATTCATTTACACTCAGTGTGTATGCCTATCTCTCTCACTCTCTCTCTCTCGCTCGAAGGGACGCGTGCCTCTCACTCGCTCTCATTGTGAGCGCATAACGTGAGCGGAGCGTAACGCAGTTTCTTGAAGTGTCACCCGGCAAACCAATTTATAAGACGTTGTCACGTCAAAACGGAGCAACGTGATGCCAAAACAACAATATTGTGAGCTGCTACGAACTACAAATGCTGAACAACGTGAAGTGGTTCTTGAGGCTATACATCGTTTACATGGCTGCGGAGATGAGCTCCTACAGGCTCTACAAATCTTCTTCACCGGACCAGCAGGATGTGGCAAAACGTATACATTGAAGGCCCTCATGGAAACGTACAATCGTTACACTCAGAACCACAACTCACTCAACAACGCCTACGTTGCTTGTGCAAGCACAGGTAAAGCAGCTGTACCTCTTGGTGGAACAACAGTTCACTCAGCATTTCGCCTAACAACTTCTCGAGTTACAAGACTTCTATCAGCTGAAAACTTGCAAGCCTATAGAAATATGTTCGTTGGCGTGAGAGCAGTTTTCATTGACGAGATCAGCATGTTGAGTGCAGCTATCCTCGGTATAATCAATTATCGATTGCAACAGATAACCGGCATATACGACCAAGTTTTCGGAGGCCTTCACATCATCTTATGCGGCGATTTCAGACAGCTGCCGCCTGTACGCGCTACTCCGTGTTACACAGTGCCAATCAACCAACTCGGAGGACCTATACTGTGGCAAAGCATAGACTACTTCCCATTGGTCCGTGTTGTACGACAAACTGACGAGCTGTTTTCGAGAATTCTGACTAAAATTGGAGATGGACTTAAACTAAGTGTCAATAACATCAAACTTATAGAATCCAGACATAAGTCAGAGTCCTGGTGCAAAGAGAACGTACCTGACGCTGTTCGGTTGTTTTACAGTAACTTTGAGGTTGATTCATACAATCGAAAAGCAATTAACAACGCACACAACTGTATTGCCACTGATATCATGCTCGGATATTCCAGTAATTCTGAGAGGGGCCAACAGCAAGGAAAACTTCACAAGATGTCGGTTGCAGAGACAGACGGATTGCCTTACATGCTGCCCTTAGCAGTGGGATACCCTTACATGATAACGTCTAACATCAACGTAGGAGATGGATTGGTAAACGGCGCTATTGGAGTCTTGCGACACATCGAACGTCAGCCAGCCGATCCAGCCGAAGCAGGACCATCGACCAGCACGACGTCACCGCCCACAAAAGATGAAATTATCACTCTTTGGTTCGAGTTTCCAGACAAAAGTACGGGTGCCAGTGCAAAACTCAAAAGTCGACCACATGTACTCAGCAAACCAAACACTTTGTCCGTTGATTGGGTGCCGGTGTACAAAAAAGTGGTCAACATCACATTGACAAAAACAGTGAAATGCAAACGCAAACAATTTCCTTGCGTACCTGCTTGTGCCATTACGATTCACAAATCACAAGGTGGGACGTTTGATGTAATCGTGTATAAGTACTCCTCCAAGCAACCACAACAATTAGTATATGTAGCCATGAGCCGCGTAACGAGTATCAACGGATTGTATATCATCACGGAGAAGGACTCTCCTTTGATTTTCAAACATGGGCGCGAAGGAAACGACTCACAAACTACACGAGATATTCGCACTGAATATATTCGACTCCAAGGACACACTTTGCAAACCACCACTAAAAAGGCAGTCAAATTCTGTGACGATGCTACCAGTGCTGGACAAACTATCGTGACGAACATCAATTGTCAAAGTTTGAGTGCTCATGCCACAGACATTGAAACAGATACAGTGATTCCAAGATCTGACTATTTAGTACTGACCGAAACGTGGATGCGCGACATTTTTGAACCACATCCAATCAAGAATTATGAGTGCATATCAAGGAAGAATAATCGAACAAACTCAGACACCAACGCAGCAGGTGGAGTAGCGATCTATCGTAGGTTATCATCAATATCAACAGGAAAAGTGATCGATGTTGCGGTCACAGACACTGCTCGAGTTATCAAAACCTGCGGTGACTTGTGCTTGGCTGAAGTTACTTGCTTTACCGCTGATACTACCTTCAAATTTGTGCTCGGTGCTGTTTATATTCATCCAGGATTAAGTGTACAAGACATCGGAATGTTGCTACACCAGGCACTTCTTCCATACGTGCATAACAGCCAGTACGTGCCACCGTTCCTGCAAGTTGATCCTAATATGCCGATTCTTCTATGCGGTGACTTCAACCAAAACGTGAAGTCTGATGACAAGTTTCTCAAATTCATTAAAGATACGTTTAATCTTGATTGCGTATCAGATATGTCTAAGTCTACTACGTTAAAAGGAACAACCATTGACTTGACATTTTCTAGGCACATTACAGCAGAAACACTTCCTTTCATTTCATATTTCTCCTATCATCGCCCTGTCCTCAACAAAATCACTCAGATAGGAACAAGTTAAGTTGTAGTAAACGCTGTTTCATTGTACGCAAATGTATTGCAAGTTATTGTATGTATATTTGTATATAAATACGTATGTATGTGTAAAGGTAAAAATAAAATTTTGTTAATATGAAATTCAGTGCGAGATTCTTTGTATAAATTAATGTTTTAAATATAATTCTTTGTATAAATAAATGTTTTAAATTGTTACTATTATTTCATCCTTCTTCCTACTATACGAATGAATATTCACATTAAAATTATTTTACCACTCAAAGTCGTTGTCACGTAAAACTTTCGCCCGTATACCGACTTTACAGGCAAACAATTTTTTTTTTTAAGAAAGAATTGAATAGTGCCAATATTGAGTATTACAACCTTCTATGATTAGGCACAAAAATAACGAGGTAGTAAGAAATACAGTAATTAACCGTACTTTAAACGTTTTTAATAATCTGTAGGACCTCCTAAAGCATTAGCAACAGCTCGACAACGGCGTGGCATACTTAGTATGAGATTGTCAATCATCGTCTGTGGAATATGGCTCCATACACTGCGAAGGTGTAAAAAAAGTTGTTCTTCAGTGTTCAGATTTTTCAAAGAATCACTGAAAGCTCTTCTCCCAAGCAAATCCCAGGCATGCTCTATGGGATTGAGGTCGGCAGACTGAGCAGGCCATTCCAACGTCGTCATATTGTGCTCGCTTAACGCATTGGCCACTACCCTCGCGGTGTGTGACCGTGCATTATCTTGCATGAACATAAAATCTTGACCGAACTGCTGTCGATGAGGGATTACCATGGGGTGTATAACCTCCTGAATGTATTGGTTTGCATTCAAATTGCCCCGTATCCAAACGAGGTCGGTCCTTCCACCAAGGCGAATTCCAGCCCATACCATGATTGTTCCACCTTGGTAAGGATGAACTTCTTGCGGATTCTGGAGACGACTCCGACGTCCAGGAACTCGCCATATACGCACTCTTCTCGAATCAGGATGAAAACCGAAGCAAGATTCGTCGGAAAACAGAACCCGTGCCCATTGATGGTCGGTCCACTGTAAATGTGCGTTAGCCCACAATAAGCGACGACCTCGATTTCCACGTCGAAGAGCTGGAACCCTAAGCGGTCTTCTTCTTCTGACAGTTTGATCGCTAATAACCACTTGATGCTGAGACTGGAGGCCTGCGACCAACTGACGAGCAGTAATCGTGGGTTGCCGCCTTGCGGAATTTTGCAAGAAACGATCTTGTCGCGGGGTAGTAACCCTATTTCGTCCCCTGTGACGTTCGGCAACATCCCCTGTAGACCTGTAGCGTGCCCATAATCTGCAAATTACGCTTGGTTGGGTGTTGACAGCATCCGCTACGTCGCGTTGAGTTCGTCCAGCTTGCAGCATACCAACAGCCCTTAACATCTCTTCGCGACTTAAATGACGACGTGACATGATGACTACAGTCACTAAAATGCACAAACCATACGTAAAAGACGTATTATTGATAATAAACGTTATTTACAATCAAAAAAAATAATTTTTATTTTGCCTCAGAGAAACTGCACAATCAAACACTTTTAAAAGTTTTCCCTCCATATTCGAAAATCATTACTTATTTAAATTTATTTTTAAATTTCGAACAACTCTGTAATCTACTTTATTCTATTTTTATTTATTTGCTGCCAGTTATTTGCAAAACAAGATTTACACGAAAAAAAATAATTGGGGTCATCTTGTTCCCTAGACTTTGTTGAGGTGTTTATGTAGCTGTTACCCGCGACTCCACCCGGGCATCAGCTACATAATATCCTGATCCCATTTTCGCTGCAGACCAGACATACATACATACAATCACGCCTTTATCCCCGGAGGGTTAGGCAGAGGTGTATTAATACCCACATTTCACCAATCATTGTATTCGGTCCCACGTAATAGGGGGTGAGCCTATTGCCGTGTTCCGGCACTATTGTTGACTCGATCCATGCATCTTAGGCTGAGTCTGGGCTGTAGAGCCGACCCGATAGCGTAATGATATATGAACTCACAAACTATGTGGCTTTTGATTGGTAAAAAAAAATTCTAAATCGTTTCAGTAATTCCAGAGATTCCCCCCACCCCCCTACAAATTTGAACTTATTTGTTTTGTGACAGATACTGACTGAGGGAGAAGAGTGGCTGCACCACATACGCCAGCGGCCACTCTTCAGAAGAGGAACAGGAGCCATCGTACCCTGAGGTGCCGCTGCTGCCGCCCTAGGCGAACCCGCGCGTCGGACTGTGTACATAACCTGACTGACATGAGTTTCCAGTGATTGATTTCCTAAAGTTTCGTTGCTGCTCAAATCGGAAAACTGTATTTCACAGTACGAGACAGAGTTCTATACTCCTTTTGGTTACGTACTTACGTAAAGGGAAAAATCTTGATGTGACTTTATCCAAACACTAGCTGACCCACCCCAGCTTCACCCAATGGACTACCCAACACTGAAAGAATCATTCAAATCGGACCAGTAGTTCCAGAGATTAACGCGTTCAAACAAACAAACTCTGCAGCTTTATAATATTAGTATAGATTAATAATCTTCTCATTAATAAACTGAGTTTTTGAATAATAAATAAACATTAAGACACATCAAGATTGTTTACCTATTAGATAAATTGGTTAAATACCTAAGCAAACGAAGTTTATTAGAAGTGTAACACTCACCGGGATATTTACCATGTTTTTTATTTTAAATATTAATAACCATGTCAATCTCAAATTATACATCAAACTGAGTATAGCTCTGGCCCTTGCTATTAGGTATAAAATAAAAACGATTGTGTACGGCTAAGCCAGATAGTAACAATCAATATAGGTAAATGTTAGTAATATCTCGCTGTCGTCTATCTCGTTCACTGTTTAGCAGTGAGACACTAAACATCATGTCAAAAAGAAACTTACCCCAAAATGTTTCAAATGGGTTAGTCACGATAGCCCCCGTT
Source organism: Eilema griseolum (assembly GCA_963662185.1). Taxonomy (NCBI): domain Eukaryota; kingdom Metazoa; phylum Arthropoda; class Insecta; order Lepidoptera; family Erebidae; genus Eilema; species Eilema griseolum. Next base: position 17,303,522 of record OY759248.1, on the reverse strand, counting down.
CATAATTCCCCCCAGAAACATTTTGTAATATTTTAGAACATAATATTTGGAGGGAGATCGAGAACGGGAGGGAATCGCGACTAATCCTCTCAAATAGAGATTGGTCTGATATCGAAATTTGGAAATATTCCACAGTAAGCTAGAAATCAAAGTAATATTAGTCGTAAGCGTTTTCGTAAACCAAAATTGTTTTATATTTCCGAATAGACATTGTTGTATAAAATTGTGTGGTCGTAGATTTAGTATGTTTGCATTATGGTGTGTGTTTTATGACTCGGGAGAAAGCGCGGGTGTCTTTTGAATGTGATGTAATATTTACTATGCGAAATAAAATTTATAGTAGTGGTAAAATTATAAAAGAAAGCCTGCGGTCTCTTGGAGCGACACAAATGTGCAACTATTTGATAAAGTTATGCAAATTTTCTTAATAATAAATAAAATAATATAGACTTTTTTTTAAAGAAAAGCTAGTATTTATTAAAATGTCATACTTTTATACATCTGTATTATCGGGTAATAATATAAAATATTCATAAATGAAACAAGTGTCACAAATAAATTGAAACCTTGTAATTTTCTTTACGATATCAGCAAGAAACTCTGGGCTAATTTAATCTGATCATGCCGAAAATATTATAAAATTCAACAACACAATGGTGGTCTATTTAATAAAGATTAAGTTAATTGCCCCAGCTCAACTGTTTGAATGCAAATTGTACATAATGTATGACGTGCCCCTCTAGTTTAATACCTAACTTGAATGTTGGTACTGTCGTTGTTCATTCTGTGTTGGACACACCTCTAGTTGCCACGAAAACGGTCTCATGTCGTTGTAAGATATAAAATAAGATGTCAACTGTATGGAGACTATTGAAGAACATAATCCAAGTTTAAGTTGCTGTTTCAGTCGATTTCTTTTCTAAAAATTAATATTTCCATGCCAACCTAGTTCATACAAAGGACAGTCCTTCCTTCTTCCTACAGTCCCGGGTCCTTTAAGCGGGCCGTGAAAAAGCATCTGATGAGGCCGCCAAGCTGAGTGCCACCATTGCAACATTACATAATACCTGTAATGGTGACCCTCTTTCCAGAGACTTTGCCTTTAGCTTACCATCAGGCGAGGTGAAGTCAAGTTGGCGAGTCCTAGATAAAAAAACAAGATATGACAATTCTCTGACGTCAACAAAATAACGCACCTCCGCACGCCTCAGATAGAGTTGATATGGCTTGAATAAATATTTTTGAAACCACGCAACTGTTGAACTAATTCCTCAACTATAATTTCAAATATGTATTATTAGAACTTTAATGGTACCAGCACGGCAATCGCTTCGCCGAGACGACACCGAATAATATTATTTCCTTACTCTAAAAGCGTTCTAATTTATTTGTTAGTAAGGTATTAGTATAATTTAATGTGTAACTATAATATTGATTGATTGTCTAAATTATTGACATCAATGCGATACAAAGAAAATGTTAGAATAAGTTACTGTCTTCAACAATAAATGTAAATATTAAATATTGTCCGACTGCATTTTAATATCCTCAATTAACACCTCGACCCGTCAGCGTAATTATCGAATTAGTATTGAAGGAGTCTACAGGCCCAGACCGGAGCATATTCCACTAATCTTCATACGTAATCAAAACGCGTGTTGTAATACAGGAAACAGGTAATAAAACAATAGAAAAACGCAGCAAGTTATGGCGCAGCAGTTTATATAGTGAGGCCGCAGCGGTGCGAGGCGTGACAACGGCCAGCGGCGGGCTAAACGGCAACGACCTCCGTCGCAATGTTTAATTGTTGGATGATTATCGTAATGAATGGGCGGCTGTGAGCGCTGCCGGCACAATCGCTACAACAATCATTATCTATTCACTCGGTGGATCAATCCAAGACGGCAGTACTCCGTGGCGACGCCGATAGTACTCTCAGTACTCTGTCCAGTACACGCGCCCTTCTCGCATTTTTACGCCGCCCGCCTCGTAAACTGTCGCGGCTCCCTATCGCACACGCGAGCCCTCACATTCTGCATCTCGCTCCCTCGCTCACCTCGAGCCAGAGGGGACACGTAGCGGTTGCTCGCCGAAACCGAGTTCCGCGGTCGTCCGCCGACTCGATGCGGCGCTGACGTGCGTTACGCTGTTACGATAATTTTGTTTCCAGTGTTTCCACTGTGAAATCACCAGTGTTATTTGTTTATATTTTATAACATTGCACTTGGATTGCTTCGCATCGCTCACTGGATCTGCCATCACCCGTGGAGTGTACTGTACGTGTTTGTGTGAGACCTGAAGCGAATACTATTGTGAAACGGGTCGGCCGTGTTCGTTTATGTGCTGAATGGTGATTAAAAGTAATTTACTTTGCTTTTACGGTGTGAGAGTCGGTGCGTATCGATCGTATATTGAAAGACAAAGCGTTGGATTGTTATTGTGGCGTTGAGGAGACCTGTGCAGCGTGAGGTAAGTATTTGAAGTTATAGTTAAGTTTAGTAGCGAGGGCTCGGCGGCTCATGACCAAACGAGGGCCGGCGCGCGAGGATGCGGCGGTGGCAAGCGAGAACCGCGCCACAGTACAACAATGACCAGTAGACCCACGCTGCCGGCTTTGTAACTTATTAATAAAAAGTTTAGTTTTTTGTTACCTTGATGCTAGCAAGTATTGAAATACTTAATTGCAAACAAAAAAATATTCCGATACGATAGAAAACACGTGTTTTCATCTAATTAACTTGGATTAGGGTGGCTATCTAATTGTAAGTTAATGAACAATTCAATATTGACAAATATTTATCCTAGATATCACACGTATCTTAATTTTTCTTTATGTAGTACACATATTTTGACGCATATACCTACAATTTTACTCACCTGTAAGCTATAAAAAAATAACGTGACTTCGCTTACACCTTATACCTATGTACACGCGCACGATTTACCTATTATATGTAAGTACATATCTTCATACAAATAAAACCTAAACTTAGCTTATAACAATAGACCTAGGAGTAAATCTTACCTAGAACTTCATATAGAATCTCAACGACCACGTAGATACTATTCTACCATTAAATTTTCAATTAAAACAAGCATGAAATCCGAATCTGAGGGAATGCTGTATTATATAGGTATGTAGTGGGTAAGGACGTGAGCACCGACTAATAGCTTCGCATTCTGAGTGAGTAATGCCCTTCCATAATGGGATAAAGGCAGGCCGCCGCATGTTCGGTCAAAAAACTTATATACGTAGCTGCCGAATAGCGTTTGGATAATAAACAAACCACGAGCCGTGACAGTTTGTTTTCCATTTAAGTGTTACCATTTTACTAGTGAAAAATTGGTATAAACGTGGTCACATTTAGGAGCAATTGTGACCACGCTTATTTTCTATTTCAGAATATTAAAATTCCATACTTACAGTGGTAGTTTCACAATTTCTCTCATCTTTCATCTACACAATAATTAATTAATTTATCATTAATTTGACACATTAAAACTCACAAATTATTTAAAAGACACTTATGAATTAATAAACCGTGGTTAATTTTATTTCATCGCAGTTATTTCCATTAGTGAAATTCCTAAAAGGCATTGCCATATTATAGGGTACTAGAGCCGCAATTTTCGATGTCGATTAATGAATATTATACTACTATAAAGTGAAATTACCATTTTATTAGTACTAATATTAGTAAATACCTACGTATTTACTAATATTAGTACTAATAAAATGGTAATTTCACTACTAACACTTCGTCTGAAAGAAAAATTATAATACCTAATTCATAGATTGAGAAAAAAAGGTTTGATAACTATAAAATAAAAACAATAAATAATAACACAGTTTGACTACTTACAGACAATGGACATAAGACACTTCTAAATCAGGTGTAACAAACACTTGAATATAAAAATTACAAACAGACATCGACAATGTCTAAAATGTGTATGTTATGTACTCAGTAGGGGATAATCCGGGTAATATACGACGTATAAAATTAAGTTCAGCTCAAAATAAGTGTATCGTTAACTGAGTAGATCTATAAAGGTAGTGTAGGTACAGTTAGCATAAATTCGATCTTGAATAGCAATGTACTCAAGAAGATCTAAATAAGTAGGCACCATCTTTTTGAGTACTTTGCTAGACAATATCGATTTTATGCTGACTGTACCACTTGGTATATGAACGATATGAATAAAGAGACGTTACTACCCTAAAGTCTCTAATTAAATAAGTATGAAACAATTAAAACGTATAAATTAACTAAACGTACCTATTTATTATATTTACGTGGCAACACCTAAAATCTTTATAAAACAGCGCCACTCCATAATTCACAAAGGAAGGGTTGAAATTGAAAGGGTCCTAAACTACGATGTCGAGCTCAATGGCTCTAAAATGATAAGTAAAAACTCCACCAACCTTGTGGAAAGATAATAACCAAACAGATCTACGCTACTCAAACAAATATTTCTGGTTTTCACCCTTCTCGATGGGGTTAAGATTATAGGGGTAAGTATGTCTACAGATACATTGACCGGACACACGGCTTGGTTTATTCGAGTCTCGCATATTTAATTAAACACAGTTTTCTCATTTCCTTTTATGTTAAACAGGCTTCATCGACGCTTAAAGTTATCTTAGATTTCTTATCCCGATATATACAGTGAACTAGTGGACATATTTTTTTAAACATGGCTGCTAGATTCATACATTTTGTTATAAATGACTAAGATGACATCACTAGGTGAACGATTTCTTTAGCATGTGATATGTACATATCAGTCTAATAAAATAATATATCCACAGACGACTTATAATATATTCTTGTATCGTTAACTATCACACAAAACTATAAATGACAAATTGCTTTTCAAAAGCGTGTTTTACGAAGGCACGCTTGCTTGTTCTTGCTAATGTTGATAGAAAACCGAATTTATTATGACCATAATAGCAGTATCAATATTTGCATGTTTGCTAACTCTACTGAAGACGGCAATATTAGCATAGCATTGAGTAATGATATACACATAAAGAGAAATTTCACTATACATTTTCTTAAGTCGCTAAGTGAAAATCGTCACAATACGGAGATGATTAATCATCTAGTAAATCTTCTAAGTAAGTACTTACTTAGAAATCTTACGATAAAAATATGTAACCCGCGCCCCGCGACCATGGTTGTTGAAAAGTAGCCGAAACTTCAGTCTAAATAAACCAAATAAATTGCGATAGAACCCTTTAAAATGTCTCAAAAAGTTATTTAGTTCTAGTAAATTTCAAACAGTAAAATGTGTAAAAGTTTCAAAATACTTTCTTCTCTATTCCTGAGTTGCCGGACTGCGCAAGTTGCAAGTTTAGGAAATGCTTTAAACAGTGTCTTTCGTTAGTGATGTTCGTAGCTCTTGGCGTTCGATTTATAAGTTTTTTGGCCGGTCGAAGCGCTGCGGGAGGCGCTACGGGCGGTCTGCGAAACATTGTTCTCTTTGTGCACGAAATACGCTGCTCTGCTCCCTTTCATGGCATCACATCGATTATTGTACTGAATTTGTACACTACATATTATTGACTTGCTCTCTGTGCCACAATGTTGTTCAGGAATAGTATTAAAAACTAAAAGTGGACTAGTCGAATGACTAGTTTCAGCTTTCATAAAGTTGCTGTTGTAACCCTGGTAGATACCTACATGTACTTTATGAAATAAAAATTTCTGAATTTTGTGACTTTCTGCCACATTGAGATCTATCTATTTTAGTTTAGCCGATAACTACACCATATTTTTAATTTTATAACATTACTGTCCATCCCAAGGTTGCCTGGAAGAAATCGCTTCAGCGATAAGGCCGCCCATTGTACATTGAACTGTATACATGCTACCTACTCGTCCTACTATAAATCTGTTGGTGTACAAAAAAGAATTATCTATCTATCTAATTATTTGATATTATGTATTTTGTTTATGAAAAACAGTTACCTACCATGGTCCCAAAATAAAATATCAGTTATGCACCTTGTTACACTGCTGCATGCTGGAGCAATTATTATTTATCAGTTGTAACGGTTTTCGACAAGATCCTATATTGATTGGAGTGCGGACTGTGTAGGTATTAATTAATAAATTGTTATCTAAACCGTTATTTATTCTGTTGTCAATTCTCGCGATCCCACGTGAGCAGCTTGCTCGATCAGACCGCACTCTATTAAAATCACACTTGATTAGATCTGAGCGCGGTTTAATTGAACACTCTGCTCGTGGTATGCGCGCCTGGTACTCGGAGCACAATATACAAACCGGCGACCGCCAGCGAGATCTCCCCGACGCGACGTCTTATTTTTCTTTTTACGCCACTTTCATCTCTCGTCCGATTCGTTTTCGTATTTTTTCCTTTGTCCCTTTTGTTGGATTTTTCATATCCTTTCTGTTTTCCAGGTGGATTAATTTTAATTTGAATTCAAAGCGTTTCGATATTTGGCTTTTATACCCTTCACATGTTGTTTAGTAAAGTATACTTTTCGTGGTCAAACGAACACTATAGATAGAATTTATCGTTGGGGTCGCGGGATCACGGTGCGCCGCCCACTAGCAATTTGCCGTATGCCCGCGGCGCGCCGCACTCTCTGCGCGCTCGCTGTAAGACATGTTCTCTAACTAAACGCTATGCTAATGTAATGGGGCTCCATTTGATCACAGCCCACGGCTAATTTAAAATTTTCAATGAGCTGTCTGTGGCAGCAACTTTATTAGGTGACTACTTTTATTACTGAAGCAATTTGATAGCCAGGAGAGTCAGGTGAATGCTTCATTTATATTAGCCTAATCGTGACCAAGATCATTATATTAAGTCAATCGAATGCTATTTATTGATTTTAATGTAAAACGTCTATTTTCCCTTTGAGTAAAATCAAAGTCAGTCGATTTCTTGTTTAAAATACCGTCAGAAAAGAATAGAATAGTTAATAACTACGATACTAATAAAATAATGGACAATGATTGAATGATTAACTTCACAACAGATACCTAGGTATGTATAGCTGCTATGAGCATATTGCAAAAGAATACGAAAATAGACTTTTGTAGCTTGAAGCTTTCCATGTGGATGTTTTATCTAAGAAAACTTTGACAATATTCCTTCAGGGGCTAACAATGAGGCAGCGGATCCAACTTAAAAGACTTGATAAATTTGTAAAAACTACAAAAACCATTTATGAATTCCGTCCCAGAAAAGCATCAATCTAAGTTTTCAATAACAATAAAACCGCTCCAAATCAAGCATAACATGTTATCGAAGAAAAAATAATAGAAAGAAAGAGATTAATGGCACAAATTTTTCACGAAAATCCTACAGCGTGGGCTCAAACCACAGATTACTTAATAGCTGGAATCCAAACTAAGGCCTCCGTACTTTATCTAACCAATTTTAGATAACTCAATGATCATTTGTATCGTGAGTCACTACTTCGGCTTGATTTCGGGTAACATTACCTGCGGAAACTATAATGGATCTTTCCGGAATGGCCGTGCCCGCCTCTACTAGTCATACTGTGACATTGACAAACATATCGTGATCTTAAACAACTACTATTGTAGTTTTATTTATTAATAATTTACAGTAGCTAAACATTCTTGATTAGATCTGTTAATGTTATATAATAATTGTTTTTTTTTGCGAGAATGAATGATAGAAGACTAACGAAACAGATGTATGAGGCAAGTGTGGATGGTACCGTCGGAAGGGGAAGACCTAAGCGCACATACCTGCACCAAATCGGAGAAGGTTTAGAAAAGGGGCAGGTCACGAGTACCCTAAACCGATGAGCATGCATGAAGAATGTAATGACAAACGCGTGGTTACCGGCAGAGTAGAATTTGGGCCACTTCATCTCTTCCCATGCTGCGTTGTACAAGGCGACTAAGGGATAGGGCTGTTTAACATCAGACAGATATATACAGCCCAGACTCAGCTTCAGGTGCATGGCTTGAGTCTACAATAGTGCCCGGAAGACGGTAATAAGTTCACTCCCTATTACGTGGGACCGAATTCAATGATTAGTGAAATGTGGGTGTTAATTCACCGCCTAACCCTCCGGGGATAAAGGTGTGATTATATTGTATGTATGTAATAATTGATTTTAGTTCAAATCAGATACGTTTATGTTTTAGACGTCAATTTAAAACACCATTCAAGCAACTGTGAATGCTTTCTAATATTTAAACTATTTAAGTTTAGAGACGGTACTCAATCTGCGTTTACTACAACCGCGGTGATGCGTCATCCCATATCGCATGACAGACGATCAACCAAAATTCTGTTTACGTTCAAGCATTTATGCAACGTCTCAACTGGCATGTTTAACACTCAATTCACGTCTGTTTCTCAACCAGGTTATGTCTTTTCGCTGCGCAAAACCGGTATAATGTTAGTCTGAGTGTGGCTCGCATGTGTGGAGTAGGTAGCCGGATCGTAAATCACTGTGCGCGGCGGTAATGCGTAGATAAGAGCTCTCTCATTTGTTTTCCCATTTCCCCAGAGAAATTTCTTAGCGACATTACCCCGCGCTGTATGACGCAACGAGCAATTACCCCGGCTTCGCGGGAACTTACATTTTCATAAAGTTCCGTTACCATGGCGCTTTGTACTGTAATACAAAAACACATTAAATATTCAGGGGATATGATGTATTTTTCGCTGTCATTCCTTTGCTGTTAGTCTAAGTGAAGTTTCGTGAACCAACGACGCTGATATGATGAGTCGGTCATGTTAGAATAATTATGTCAATTATAGCAGCATTCGTAAGAATTTTATTATCCTTGTTTGGTATTTTTATCCTTATTTGGATTAGCAGTTATAATTACGACAGTTATGATAACTAAAGAGACGGTAAAATCGTGTTTGTCATGCTGGAAGTAATTAAATCAACCGAAAGATAAAATCGGTGTAGTTAAGTAGCATAATATTTGAGCGATTGTTTGGTGTGGGTCGCACGGAATGGAATTAAGCTTATTAATCCATTTAATTAGCTCAGCAATTGGTTTAACATAGGTCTAACACTGTGCGGTGCGCTGGTTCACGCCATCTCGCTTGATAAACCCCAATTATAGTGTTCACGCGATTAATACTGTCGCGATTTACGGATAACCCGGCCATTCGGAGAGGACGCCTCTTTCATTACCATGCCATGAATTGCCATGCCACTTACATGTTCAAAGGTTTAATGATGGCGGGCGTGGATGAATTTAATCGCACGGTCGCATGATGAGTATTGGTTGGTGCAAATTACGAATGCGCAATTATTGGAAACTTCACCTTTTAATTTCAGAAACTTGTATTACTTTTATGAAAACGAGTTTATAATACGTTCGATTAAGGTAGATATAAAATTTAATCGTTTCAGGCGGGATTCGAACCCGTGATCTTTCCGAGTTATTCAATTATTCCATATCTATCTTCAGGCGACGGTGAACAGTGGTTCAATGCAAGATATTGCAATCATTTTTATACATTGATTTTTGATTACTTCCCCCAAACAATTGAATGAAATTACCTCTGTAAGGTAAAGATCTCAAATCCGCATCCCGCCGGAACCGATTAAATTTTTCCTATGTTAATCGGTTTGAGTAGTTAGCATACTAAATGCTTTAAAATTTCATTCAATTATAATACGTTATGAAATCTGAATCTGGAAATAGTTACGGCTGTCGTAAAATAATTATGACAATTTATCCAAAGGTGTGGTTCAAAGAATGTTACTAGCTCGTGATAACTCCGTTTGCTAATCGCGTATAGGTACCCAAATTGATTGTCATGTTAGTACGATTCATTCGCTTCAAGTATTTACTACTTCAACTTCAAAAGTCAACGGCACGTTCGGTGAACGAAACTTACTTCTTTAGGTAATAAAATTGGAAATTACTTTACAAATATATTGATGGAGAAAAATATCGGCAACATAAACAATAACGTTATACAATAATGTTAAACATTATTTGTAAATCGAACGCGAAAGTTTAAAAGTTATTATCGTTAACATATTTTTATAGGGTTATTTATTTTTACCATTTTCTGAGAAAATTGAGCACACAATTATGAGACTGTTCTGTGTAGGTTGTTCGTCATTATACTATATAGATTGTGAGATGGATAGACAAAATATGATTTCAGAAATTGATAGGTTACTTGCTGTGATAAACTTTTAAATTGTTGGGTTCTAAATTGAATATTTTAGTCACGAATAAAATCTCACTAAAAGTTTCGTAATAAAATTAATCGTCGACAAAATCGGTTTATCACTTTGCATTTCAAGATTCTAAACTTGTAAAGTAAAATAAGTAAATAACCAACTTCTTTTTGATCGATTTGTAATAAAATCGAATCAAAATCAATCGAGCAAGGTGATCGGATCGACCAGGGCAGCATAAACGCGTAGAGCGAGACGACATGAAGGTCGACGATGAAACCAGTTTCTGAATGCCGCAAGGTGCCGCGGGCCACATTAAGTTCACTGTGTTAGCATCATCAGCCGGCCCTCTCATGTCGGCTTATCTCCTAGTCCAGCAGATCTAAATGAGTATCTTTAATACCAGATTAATTAAATTCAAGGCACAGCTCAGCTGCATTGCTGTATAAAATATTTAAGTTTTAATAGATCTATAAAAGACCATAAATTTGTTTTAAAACATAATAAGAATTTACCAGTTGATAATTCTAAGCCGTTTCATAAAACCGGTCTAATAAATCTTTTTAATAATATCCTAGTACAAATCAATAGTGTCAACGGTCTACAAATTATTTGATTGAATTATAAATATCACACTAACTACACACCCCGCGGTTTTACTCGCGGCATAATTTTCGGAATGAAAGAAACTATAAAAATTTTCATCATTGATTATATTTTCAATGAAAACAATCAATGTCCAGCGATGACCAGCTTCCAAGGTGGTCGGCTATCATTAGATTTGACTTTTACGCGTGTTTGTTTCTCTGATAACTTCTCTAAACCGGTTTTTTTATACTTACTTTTACGAATCTTACGATTTTTCACTGTCATTTAGACATTTTTTATGGTAAAATACGACTAAGTACCTATGTATGCCTAATTTTTATAAATAGCTGAGTATAAGTGTCAAAATTGTTGAAGCTAAAGTGTTTTTAATCTTATTTGCAGCTATCTCTTAAACAATTTAGCTTGAGAAGTTGATGATTAAGTAAAGCTAAAGGCTAACGACCTTGTTACAATTAACACTCGTATTACTCAACACTTTAAGTAAGTAAAGGTGTTGAGTGATTCCACATTGTATATCTATAATTAAAATAAAATACGGTCAAGTTGTTTGAAACTCATCAAAACTGATTGTTTTATAACTTGTGGCTTGTTTTCTGATACGCGATTATCGTAAATTGTACATTAATGACATGATTCATGTTTCAATACATTATACAAACAACCATTACGTTTACTGTTTTAAGAAAATACATTCCGTTCTATAGAATACTGGCTGTTATGTGTACAAGAACAAAGTAAGCGAACACATGTCAGTGCCGTTTATTTATTTGCAGTTACCAGTTACATAAAACAAAGGAACGTCACGGTTGAAGCACTCATATTACTTGCCTATTTACATGTTTAACATAAATATGTACTTTACTCACTCACTTGAACTTATAAAGAGCTGCTCAAGACCTAAAAAAATCTAGTATCCATTAGCAGATCTTTTATGACACTAAGTACGCGCCGCAATTAGCAATACGCACTAAATTCCTATAAAGTATTCATTGCCATTCATTATAAGAACACAGCAAGTACTGTAATTATTTTTAACAGAAATTTCCGAACATAATCTGCTTCTTTATTATACCAGGAGTATCTGAAAATAATATCAGTGATCTCCTTTGTTTAATTTACCGGCACAACCGACGAAATCTGGAGGCGCGAGGGTAGCTACGGTTTCCATAACAACACGCGCCTGGTGGTTGCCTCCCTGGCAGTGCCGTGTCGCCCCCCGACTCGCCCCCCGCGCGGTATCGATCCTGGTGTCCCCCGCCCCGCACAACTCCAAATCAAATTACAGGAGCACGGCAAGCGAGCGGCGCGGCGCGCAACAGCGAAGCGCGGTCGTAGCCGAGCCTTGCCTCGTTGCCTCATCTGAATCAACTTTGTATTGGCGTAATAGTATTTTAATTCTATTGGCGCTCTTTTGACTGTGGCCCCATAATAGCTTGTTTGCAAATTGGTACCTATACGACGCTCGAACGCGGCGACGCACGTAGGCGGTCGATTTAGCGTGATACAATCGGAAATTAATTCACATTATGGATATTTGAACATCTTGTGTAGTGTTATGTAAAATTTATAAGAAATGTATGTTTACTAATCCATAAATAACTTCGGATTCATTTTTACATTTTAATATCAGTCCGTCTATTGTATTCTAAGCACAATTATATCTTGAGTTATGCAAATAATATCATACACGTTCAATAATAGCATACATATTTTATAAAACCTTCAATAGTCTGTAGCTAAGGAATGTTATGTCTTTTTCACAAGATTGTGACAAGACATAGTAAGTAATTAAAAGACTATAAATTTGAATGAATTCCAACCCTAATCTAATTAGCCACAACGATAAGCAATAAATAAAATTGTAATATAAAGTATTATTTAATCTTAGAAGTGAAAAAGTGACGTAGAATTTACGTAGGCAGTTTGAATTTAAGAAAAAAGGATCAACAACCTTTAGAATATAAACAAAATTCTATTTCAATCGAATGGCAGCAATACGTCCAACGTAGATTGGTTCCGCTTTACACAACAATTGTACATTGATTCTAGAAGTTTTCGCTCGTACTGCTAACAAATTAGAGCTGTTATTCACTTTACCGCGTGTAATGAATAACTCACTGTTTAAATAGTACAGTGATTGATTCGCGACGTGGAATGTGTGACAGAACTAAAACAAACACGGTGAGATTTTATAGCGATCGGCAATAAAATCGATTATGGTATCGAATCGTTCTAACCGAGGGGACCGCAGCCGCTCGGGGACATTTTAATGAGGGAATGTCGTGATGCCGAGTCGAGTAAACCGAACAGGACATTTGTCTCCCCCGAATAATGGAAAAGCGCTGAAAGGATATTTATCAAAAGCGACAAAGCTTTTTCGATGCTTTATTTTATAAGGGTTATATCGACAATCGTTAGTATCGACAATAAGCGTGTTACATCGTTAGACCCGTATGTAACTATTTTATATTCGAGGAGTAGAAAAGAAAAAAGTTTAAGTACCCACTTAAAGGTTGTATCTTATGACTTTTGGTTTTTAATGAGAGTGACCGCAAGGTTAACGTTGGTATATTCTCGGATACCGATCGGATAACTATACAATACCTACTTTGTCCTTGGCATGTCAATCTTGTACAAGCATAAATAAACACAATTTTTAATATATCTACATTTATTAAATTATTTATTATGTAACTGCATTTATTGTATATATTATGCGAAGATATATCTTATTCGGATTTCTTATGTATTTATGGTGATGTTAACATCAACATTACCATAAATATTGTTATTATTATTTATATGTATGGATGAGTGTATATCATTCATAAATATAAATGTCAATCAATCAATCGATTACCATATGGCAGTCCACTGCTGGACATATAATAGGCTTCGCCCAATGTACGCTATTTCTGATGATCCTCCGCCTTTCGCATCCAGTCTGTCCCAGCCACCTCTTTCAGGTCGTCAGTATATCTGGCCAGAGTCAGTATATCCAATCTTCCATTTGCCTTCTCGCGTTCTCCAACTCGTTTGCTCCAACGGCAATCCTGCAAGCTATGTCGGTAACTTTAGTTCTTTGTCGAATGACCTCGTTTTGAATTCTATCATGCAAAGGAACTCCAACCATAGCTCGTTCCTTAGCCCACTGTCATCAATAATAAAAATAACAGATTTCTAAATTCTTACTATGAAAATCATCTTACCCTTAAAGCTGAATCATTTGTTTTAAAGCGCTATGACACGTAATATTTTGAATTACATATTATCTACTATACTACGAGTATGTACTCCAAAATCCAGCACTTTATAGCGCTGAGTTGTACAATAATTTATGATCAGGGGCTCTCTCCCAAAGTCAAAATAAGTTTATACGAAGTCGAAGCGTTAAGTAGTTATTCAGTTTCTTTGCCAGTACGTAAACATATTTTATTCTGGTGCTGGAGCGAACACGACATTGAATAAATCCATTTCAAAGGATAAAAGTTGGAATTGCTAGATAATATAATAACTAAAAGTCTGAGGACAATTTACACAAGGATTTCTATATCAAATAAAAACAATTACATTTATTGATGTATGTGATATTTAGAAGAAGCTGAAATGAAGAAGGGTGAAGTGAATCCAATTAAGTAGTCAAATAAAATAGTGTTAATATAATAGCGTAAACTGAACCAATATTATATTGCTGTAAACTATGCCGATATGGCTGAACATAGCTGATCAAATTATGTAAAAGACGATCTTTGTACCTATGTTTCACAATAAAGCATTTGAATTTGAATTTGAAACTAGTACTGTAACAGGCACCCACAGAACAGGCCTATGCCTAGTGTGGAGCCACCGGAAATGTAATAGGTGGAAGTGTTTTTGGTAATAAAATGAATTTTTATTTTTATTTTATTTTGCAAACATTAAACATTTTTCATTACTTTCCAATTTGCTTATACTCAGATCACGCAGAAAGTTTTAAAGAACACAGTAAAAAGATAATATGATTTCAAATAAAGAACTTCAGCTACAACAATAGATAGGTACAGTATATTAATTTTATTGGTCTTTTGTATGGTCTCGAGCGTTCTAATTTCTAATCATTATACGACAGGAATATTAAGTATTTTTCATTAAGATGTACATTTTATACGATGGCTTATTAACACAGAATATATTATATCTGTGTTATAATCGAGAGGTACACAGGGTATTTAGATAGTGGGTATATAAATATGGTCATAAGTAAGTTCATATCTACTTCCGTTGATAGGTACTTACTGTATTTTTTATATCACTTAGGCGGCAATCGTTTCGGTCGGACTGTGTGTTTGAGACTCTTCAACCGATATCGCAGCACATCTTTCAGACTTCACTAATCTACATGGACAATATTCTAACCCACAGACTATATAGAAATCCGTTTATCCTCTTTTCGAAGAATCTATTATTCTGTATAATTGTAAATTTGAAAAAACCCTGGTTCTTTTTACAGTTTGGTAGCTTACTAAACAAAAATTCCATTCAAACTACACATTCATTTACTGGCTTCCTGGGCTGGTGTGAGCTCACTGCATATGACGATCAGGGCGATCGATGGCAGAAACAAGCTTTGAGCATCACTTATAACAATTCCTCAGAACACAAATCGTTATACAAAATGAATGGTAGGTAGAACTTTATATACTGTAAAAATCTCCTCTAAGGCTTCAAATACCGCTCGTAAGTATGGTCGTTGACGATCCTCAATGCTCGTCTTTGTAAAGTACGTAAAGCACAACGCAACTAGAAAAGAAAAGTATCATCATACATAAACAAAGACTTTGTCCTGTGACAGTTACAAATACTGCAAAGAATATTTGTAAATTTAATAGTATTTAGTGACTTTTGTGATTGACTGTCTCTATGTAAGTAATTTCTTTTTGTGACTTAAAATATTATGTTTTATTAAAGTAGATTATACAACCTCATACACTGGCTCATTTAGATAGTAAATAGAGAACGTGATAAGTACATTCGGTGACACAGTAAATTTGTCGTTAAATGATGTCGGCGCGTTGCGTGATTCTGATGAGCGTGTTCTTGGATCGTCGCCAGTTCTGTTGCAGACACTTCCACAAACATTCTAAAGAAAACATTTACTTATACTCAACCCGAGGTGATTCACTTGTGTTTCATTTATTACCTTGTACCGATGTCAAACATAACACCATTCATTAGCTTTTAAAAAAAAATAGATCTTAATTCAAATAGTACAAACTTCGAATACCGTTATAATGGCAGGCACCAGAAGATACCCGTTTTAAATAGTTTATGCACAACACTAAATCAGAATTGTAAATGACGTTGGATTTCCGCCAATGTTACTTTGTTTCAAACTACCCAAGTATTCATAACTGCTTTAATCGAAGTAATTATTGTTCTTGTGTCTTCCCGCGTAAATAACTTATTAATAGTGGCAATTGTAATTTAAAATTAGAATACCACTCAGGGCGGAACTTGGGACTCAGAACTTCTTTGGCATTAAATCTGACCTTATTTTATGAACTAACTAGTGTTTGTTAATCGTTATTCTCTGTTTTCAATCATTTTTAATTGACAAAATTCATGCTCGTCAATCAATTGGAGCAAGTCAGCTAACAAAATATATTTATATCTTTGTCTTAAAACGTTTACAGAAGACTTTTTGTGCAACACAAGTTCGGTTCTTGCATATCTGAATCTCTTTGGATTAGACAACTAAATTTGTTTCAGAGTTGGAGCATAATTAGTTATTTAAATATTAAAATCTTAACATTTATATTTTACCTCCATGAAAGATTCAATAATTTCAGTATAGTAATTAAGCTTAAAACTTTAAGTATTCGTTGTTTGATAATACCGGCTTTATTAGGTACTTTTATCTTGCCTGGCCTCACCACGTTTCTTTCTTGTAACGATCTATTAAATTAGTGTACGTGCTTCTCAGACAAGAACACTTTCAGAGAGAATATCGCACGAGTTTCATCTCTGGTTGTTGCACAGACTATAAAACCCGGTTGGTTTTGTACTTGCTGGGGTTGGGGTGTTGTAAGCGTTCATATGTTACGTAATTGTTTAGCGAGGGGTGTGCTGATGATTGCTTAGTAGGTAACTATAAAAAGGACCAAATTATTATTATAAATAAAATGTGAGGGGTGTTTAATCTGAATACTACATATTAAAAATATAAATATGTACTACTTGACTTTAAATACGGCTCTGGGCATGGAATATTGGTGGGATTTTACCAATGGATTTTACTTTAGCGAGCTGTAAATTTTATATATATATTTTTAAAAATATCAAGGATAATGAATAAACAGCACTTACTGAATTAAATCCATACTAAATAATATTGATAAGATTATGTACCGTTTTCTTTTCATTTCTTTTATCTTTATGGGGATAGCTCTTAAAAAATCACTGTAGGTACATACCAGACTACCGTTTCACATGTACCTATCTATTGTTTTTCTAACTTCGATGTGTACATAAATTAGAAAGTTTTAATGCTTTTAGGAAGTAAATAATAGCTGTAATTCACAATTGAAGTACACAAGCGATCGTGGGAGCACGTGTCCGCGTCGGGAATTCGTGATTCGTCGTGAACAGTGTAACGATATCGAGTGACCTCAGGCCTTAGAGACTCCGGGGGTCGCGGGGTGAAACGGCAGTCTCGACCGCGTACCCGATTGCCAAGTACACATACATATTAACATAGCTTGAGGGCGCTAATAAACACCTACGAGGCTACGCACGTACAAGCTCACTTCGTGCGGACACAAATTGCTTTTGTTGGCGCGAAACGTGCGGTGATGGAACCGACTGGAATTATAACCCTCTTATTGCGGCTGCCTGCTGATGGACTCACAATGTACAACTTCTCTCGGTTAATTACTTGTTACTTTTACGTTTTCTAATACTATTCAATTGTTGTGCTGCGATGGGCGGCAAATACTTAACCGCTTTGAGGTTAGTTTTGCAGAAGTAAGAAATTTGCTTGTGAAATTACGCTTAGGTAACTACGCATCCATGTGCAAAGTTTTAAAAGTTTTTTCAAAGTACAAGTACCTAACTACCTAAGTATTTCATTAATTTTGTAATAGGAGAAAATTAATTTAACTTATGAATAGTCTATGATATGAGAGTAAATTTAATCAATGAAGGTCAATGAACTATGGTGGAATTCGCTCTTAAAGTTATTTCATCTGTACAAATTAAAACTTGGGTTTTAATGACTGCTAGACATAAACTGGCGAAATGTGGGTGCTAGCACCTCTGCCAACCCCTTCGGGGATATAGGCGTGAGTTTATATTATATCATATCACATCACGATTACAGACTCCAGGATCAGCCTAATACGAGTATAAACCTAACTCCAAATAAATTTTCAAGATATGGGTATCGGGTCAGCACTGCCTTGTCTCGAATTTGGAATCAATAACTGTCTCAGAACTGTTGCGGTATTTGAAAACTTATCTACACTATACCACTGAATAAATAATAGTACTTTATAAAAGGCATTCCTAAAATTGATCGTAAAAGTAATTCACAATAATCAGTTTCAGTATAACAGTAAATATTTATACATTTTAATGGCTATGACTATGATTATCGTAAATGTTACAACTCATAATAAAAATATTGTTAGTTTTCTGATATTTGCACAACATACATTGTAATTTATAACATCTACGTGTACTTTACTCATGTGTTTTGAACAAATGGCATATCTATTAGCATCGACACCACACCGTTATTATTATAAACATAACCTACTCATGTAATGTAACAACCACTTTTATTCAAACTTAAGTGTTCTTGAAATTATTAGGTGAAGTACCATACTATAACCATAAAATACATAATAGGTACATTATCATTTTATTGTAGATATTAATTGAACTAAACCTTGTACCTTGTACTAAACCGTCACAAACAAGATATGAGAATTCATTTTGAACTATCAGGATTATTGAATACCAGCCTTTTTTTTGAACGTGCAGAAATTCACTCAAATCCTTGGTCTGAAAGTGATAATGGTATGAAATTTGATCTTAGTAGGTACATACTAGCACAGATAATATAATATAATTCTTAATACTAGGCAGGTGTCGTACTCACGAGTCCTTGTGTGAGACTTGTGAGTTTTAAGTACATCGTAAAGTCAAGTCAGGCGTTGTCTGTACAAAGTCGAATTTATCTTCGGATAAAAGTGAATAAAAATTTAAATAAGGCATAGATACTTAAGATCTGTAGATAACACAATCATTATCATTCTTTAATAAGCTGCTGTAAACACAATTTCAGATAAAGCTTATCCTTATAAGAGCGCTGTATTAGTCTTATAGAAAAGAAATAATACGATCTCGTTTCTTATTTTATCTGTGTCAAGATAGACTTTATTTATGTTTGTTATCTGTGGGCCGCTATCGTGTCTATTATTATTTGACCGTTGGGTACAAGGCGAGCATAAAAGTAAAGAGAGCCACTTGGCTTAATAATGTCGTTTATGCCTCTTCGCTGACAGACATGGGTATAGCGTGGGTGGCGTTATAAATTCATAACGAATCACCACTTAAATGACTTTAAATTATACATAAGGAATTAAAACAATAAAATGTTGTAGTAAATGCTACAAATTTTATTGTTTTAAACCGTGGCGGATGTCTTCGAAAGCTATAAAAAAATTATTAATGTGTTTTTCATAGCCAGTTTTCCGGTCTTATAATATGGTATCTAGAAATTATTTATGTTTAAACAAATAAGGAATTTCATAGCAGCTATTAAATTCCTTAACATAAATCATTTTATCAAAATATGGTTAAAAATCAAGGCAAGGTATGTAGGTATCCACCTTTTGTGCCTTTTCATTGCAGTAGGTTAGCCGCCAACTTCCTAAGCTAAATTCGTTCTTTTCGGTCGCAAGCTGAAACTATTTCGCAACAAAATTTATCCCTATTCTCCACACTCTCGGATGTTTGGCAGCCACAATATTTTTGTGCATCCAGAGGGCCTTATCACCTCAACGTTATTGTGCAAACTTCTTTCTATCTTTATGTTCTACAGACGACTACTCACCATTTTCTTTAATGTTGTTGAATGAGGCTCGGCAATGTCTATTCGAGTATTAATTTTCTAAGAAGACTCCTATGCTCCATTCATCTTCATTTACCCAAACTCCGAGATATTTGTTTAATCACACGCTCTCAAGGTTTTAACGGAAACCATATTACGTATTGATATTGATGAGCAATCCAGCCATTATACAGCTGTTTTGAGATTACGAATCTTTTCATGTAGGTACCAAATTTCAGCCAGATTCGTTCACGTAGTTCAGCTTTTAGAGCGTGATTGAATGACATACATCAAAACATCTAAATATCCCAAAATCATGTCTATTTTTCACAGTTATAATATTAGTATGATAGGATTTTTACTGTAACTGCAATAACTTCAAGAACTTTTGAAATATTGTATATTAATGAATAATATAATGAATAATATGAATAATATATTATATTGGCAACAAATATTATAATGTCTTCAGTATCCTCATCATCCTAGAGAGTTTGTGCTGTCAGTGGGAAGACTAAAGGCTTGCCCTGCTTTGTCATCTACACTGACGGCACAGAAACTCTGTGCTTACAGGGTCGGCAGCGTGAGTGTGACTCCTCTGGTGTTACACACCTCCATAGGCCACGGTAACCACTTTCCATCGGGAGGGCCGTGTGCTTGTCTGCCACCTAAGTGGTATAAAAATCTCCCAGACAGCAGTTGGTTCTTGTACATTTGTCTTCTAGTCCACTATTTACCATAACACATTCGTTCCATCTCTCGTATTATTTTCTGTGGTTCCATCATTAGTATTCGAATTGGCGAAGTTCAGTCCACGCTGTCTCATTTTTGACAACACGAGACTGTCTTAAATAATTTAATCAATCAATTAGCCTATCGGAGTCAACTGCTGGACATAGGCCTCTCCTAATGTTAGGAGCCTATGGCCTATTGTTTCCACGCTGACCAGTCGGGTTGTTACAGGGTTTTATTTCGAGTTTTCCTTCACTCGCAGTGAGAAGGTTTTTCCGTTAGTCGCCTCTTAACCCTACGAATGAGATAGGGTGGTGATACTTGTATATTTTTTTCCGTCACCACACACATGTCTCGGTCTTAGATGTTTATGGTAAATATTATCTATGGACATTTTACTCAAGGCTAGACGATGACGTGCGGTTGTTACGTTAAGTTTACAGCCCAGTTGTTAGTGGATTAAATGCTATGGACGCGTCTCTGGGTTAAGGACCTTAGCTATAGGCGGTCAAGCGTTCACTTTTTGGCTAGAGTCGTATGTCGAGAACAACGTTCAACTTTAAGTAGGTTTGTTATAGATCATTTTGTCGGTGATTAAAGGTGATCGTTACTAGTCCTTGTATCCATAATTAACTATTAGGTTATTTTTTTTTTATACCACTCAGTTGGCAGACAAGCACACGGCCCACCCGATGGAAAGTGGTTACCGTGACCTATGGACGTCTGTAAAACCAGAGGAGTCACAGTCGCGCTGCCAACACTGTAAGTACAGAGTTTCTGTGCCGTCAGTAGAAGACAAAGCAGGACAAGCCTTTAGTCTTCCCACTGACAGCACAAATTCTCCAGTGAGCTCTGGCTACTCTACTCACCGCTGGGAACACAACACGAAGTTATTATAGCCGCGGTATTCTGTAGGGCGTAGGTACTACCCCAGTCGGACTGCTCAATCGGGCGGAAATACCGCCGTGTCCTACCTCCTAACTCAATCGGGCGGAAATACCGCCGTGTCCTACCTCCTCAGGTACTTCTTAAACTAGGATTGTTTATAGATATTGACTTGATGTAAGTTTAGCTAATCTACGTTCACACTAAAGTAATGTAGACATTTTTATAATAACACAAAATATACCTCATGTTACCTAGTCTCCTCATATTTTCACAGCTCGGCACAATATTATAATATTAATGTAAAACTCATGCTCCGGATTAAACTTTCTCACGCATCGTCAGTTATCGGTTAACCATTGGCTTTGAAAGTAAGCATCGCATGAAATACGTGCTATAAAACTAAAGAGCCACATAAATAAAGTGAGATTAAGTAGAGGCAAATTCGTGATTATTCAAGTTCGGTTGCCGAGCGGGGACCACCGACCGCCTCGGATAAAAGCCCTTCTAACTCGCTCTCGTATTTCATTTCACTCAGGATTCAGCTACAGAGGCAAAAATATTTATATTATATCAAAAGAAAGATCAAAAGTGTTCGCGAATATGAGAGCGAACGACCGCGAACAACATGGAGTGGGGAGGGGGACCAAAGACCGGTGTGGGATTTTTATCGAGTCCCTGAATTGATGTTATGACTTGACTTATACGATATAGCGCCGCGTCGGAAATATTGTAATCTAACATGAATACAGAATTCAGATATAGGTAAGTAATACGTTTTATGACGGATTCCGAACGAATAGCGTGGGAGCTTTTTACGTATCATACCAAATGGCTGTCAATATTATACGTACTTGTGTAACTGCCAATATCATTAAAAAGACTGTATAACATTTGTAGATAATTGAATAAAAAAAATGTAAAAATCATTGAAACCTCGATTACGAATCGTTAGCGCGTCGTTGATATAATAACCTCAAGAACTCTAATTGCTATAGTTATAAATAATAATATTATTACAACCTTTATAGTTTTATAAAAATCATTCCTCTGCGTTTAATAATAAAGTTGTACATAAAAACCACATCTACAATTCTATGAGAACGTTAGAGAATTATTTTCATAAAATAATTTCGCTTTATCTTTTCGAGACGAGCGTAAATGATTACGAATGTGAATAACAGCCGTGTAGGTTGAACGTACGAAGTCATTTCAAAATAATCAAAAGAGGGGAATATTTATGTGTGTACGAAACATCGTTATTTTTTACGCGGTCATAAATGAAATAACGAGCGAGTTACATGCAATGTGCAAGCGTCTGCACAGTGCTCAGTGTTCCACTCATAACCACGATCACTTTGCTGTGTAAGTACTAGGGCAGCATAAACGTTATGCAGGTGACATCTATAATTTCTTTTTGTTGGTATTGCGGTTTTTTTTTTAAAGTGCTTGGGTTCTAACTAAAAGGGTTACCGTCGCCGTTGTCGGCCCTTAATATTTTATAGTAGGGTTTTGTTATCGGTTGTTTTATGGCCGCAGTGTTCTCGGGAGAGAAACGTTCGTTTTACGAACTTCCACATAATCAAATCTTTAACAAAACGTCTTGAGTTACTTTACAGAGCTTTAAAAGCCGCTGATCAAAAGTTTAAATGTGACTTTGGTTTATTAGGCTCTCCTTACTTTGAGTTATTTAATCTACTAAGTATTTTACAGTGACTGCTAATGTAGGTATAGACGTTACTAGTTATTGGCACAGAATTTTTTTTTTTTTTTTTTTTTTTTTTTTTACGTGCGCAAAATCCCCACGGATACCTCCCCACCGGAGTCGGTGAAGGAGGTTATGTCGGACTCGAACCGACCAAAACGCACGCCGTCTGTGGGTCGTTTCGGTTGCCGAAGGTGAGGTTGACAGGCATATCCCTCGCACCCCGGCCGACCCAGGGCCATCTCTCATGATCTGGCCCTCCTCTCGGGTGTGGGGACTACAGAGTCCCCAACTCGTCCCCGGAAACGGGGAGGCGCGCCACGCGCGTCACCGCCGCGGCCTGCTTCTGCCAGGGTGACAGGCGGCTTCACCTGTCACCCCCAGGCCGGCGCTCATGGGGGGCGGAGGTCGTTCATCGACCTCCGTATGTATGTATGTAATAGAAAAATATTGGTACCTATCGCAAATACCATAAATCGATCATTAACCACACAAACCATTTTATAACTTTTTGTAGCTACAAATAACCTAAATAATTATGTCATTTAACGAATTTAGGCTCTAAATCTTTAACCTATAGGTGACCCCCATAGATTAGGATGTGGATTATCTGTGATTTAGGTAGCTGTCTATGATTTCTGCATCCCGTTCCAAATTCGAAATTCATTCCCGCCTCACCCAGGAACAGCGGCACATTTTTTTTTCTCAACATTTTGTCTAGTAAATGGATATCCTTGTTAATTGACTCATTATTTCAATATATATTATAATCATAGTAGATACCTACCTTTTATTTTTAATGTGCGCAAAATCGCCACGGATACCCCAACCACCGGGGCCGGTGGGGGAGGTTATGTCGGACTTGAACCGATTAAAACGACCGACCAGGACCAGGACCGAATTATGAGACGGCACTCTTCGAGTAGACGGCCCTCTTCGAGTAGACAGCCCTCTTCGGATAGTAGATACAGTAGATACCTACCTACCAGTTTCTTATCCGCATGTTGACGGACAAAGAATACAAGTATCACCACCCCATCACATCCGACGGGTGTCATAAGAGGCGACTAACGGAACAATACGCAGACGATATCACTGCGAGAGAAGGAAAACTTGAAATAAAATCCTGTACCAACCCGTCTGGCCAGCGTAGAAACAGTGGACCAAAGTTAGTAACATTGAGAGAGGCCTAGTCCAGCAGTGGACTGTGATGGGCTGATTGATTGATTGATTGATTGATTGATTGATACCAGTAACCTTTGGAGTTGAGCTCACACAAAATGGTTATTGTGTGTAAAATGGCCGCAGGGTGGATGTGTCTTGTATCAGCTGCCACCTTGTTTCTTTTACTTTTTGTCAATATAAGGTATTTTATACAAATAACATCTCAGCTGTTTACACGATATTTTTATGGATAAGGACGAGTCTTGCGAGAACTATTCTTGTTTTGATGACTTGTGTTTTAGGTACCTTATCTTAGTTGTAAATGTAATATGTACCTACATTGTAACTGCAACTTAGGCCTCATCTTACCAACAGGCGGGGTGCAGTTAAATTGAAGAACTATTAATTAATAAAAAAATACACAGGTAAAAACATTACAGAAATTAGATGGTGGAAAAAATAGAACAATGGTACTGTTTACTTAATTACTTCATAAAGAAATGTCTACCTACTAGCAAATTGGCGAAAGGAAATATGGGTATATAACTACATACATTTATGATATAATCACGCCTTTATCTCTGGAGTGTTAGGCAGAAGTGAATTTTTAACACATTTCACCAATAATTGTATGTATTCGGTCCCACGTAATAGTAGATGAGCCTATTGCCATATTACGGGCACTATTATTGACTCGATGCATTTAAGGCTGAGTATGGGCTGTATACATATATCTGTCTGATGTTAAACAGCCCTATCCCTTAGTCGCCTTGTAGGACACCGCGTGGTAAGAGATGGGTTGGCCGTAATTCTACTCTGCCGGGACCACGCGGCAATATATACATATAACTATTGCAAGTATATATGTAACTACCCGTCGAGTAAAGATACTTACTCTTGGTTAAATTATTCGATACTGCCAGTTCAGTTCGTTGAAGTCATAACCGCTTCGGTTTTCAAATTCTAGGCCAAATGTGTGTTTCATATTTACCTTTTCATGTGTCCACAGTCCACAGAACCACTCAGTTGAATGTCTAAGCCACAATACAATGAATAGAACGGTATTCTTTTGTCATTTTCGTTCGGACGTTAGCACACTATTTGTAGTGTTGTGTGTTATTGTTATTAACAAAAAACGAACCGGGAATTTCATCAGGGACTCGACACTGCTAAAGTAAAACAAATGCCTTACCACTTAACACATACTGCTAAAAATCCATTTAATTTTAAACTTTAAAGATAAATGATTTACTTACTTACTTACTTATGACGTTAAAGTTTAAACTTAGAAGGCTTTTGCAGAGATAATGAAAATGTGTAATGAAACTCTGTTCATTTTATTTTGGACATTAAATGCAGTGAAATAAAGTTTATAATTCAATGCAATTGTAGAATTGTAAAATCGAGATCCTGATAGGACAATTTTAATGATAATTTACACTTTTGTAAGAAATATTCTAAGGCTCTGTTTATTTTCTCCTAGTATTGACTAATACAGGAAAATAATGACAGATGAGAACATGTTGTTTTTTTAATAAATGGACAGACAGACGGACGTTCGTAATTTAAAATTACTTCGACCACAGAATACATAAATGTGTAGAACCTGCTGATAAAATGATATTTCGTTCTACGCATAGGTTCTACACATTTATGTGTTCTGTGGTTGAAGTAATTTTAAATTACGAACGTCCGTCTGTCAGTCCATTGGTCTCGGGTTCGATCCCAGGTTTTACCATGGCACACACCAATGACTTTTCGATGCTTTTGTATTTATCGCAGGTTTATAAGTGCCCGGTTAATGGCAATAGGCTCGCCACCTATTACATTGGGACCTAAACATAAACTGGCGATATGTGGGTGCAATAGCACCTCTGCCTACCCCTTCGGGGATATAGGCGTCACTCTTAATGTAATTTTGACAAAGTCGCTAGCAACGACAGTTACAAAACGTAAATATTATAAATAAATCGCTGTCCTGTTAAGTAGAGATATTGTAGATATACCTTTATTCACAGAGTACATCTACTTAATCGTAAGAATGTTAGGTTATTACGCAGCTATGCGTAAGAACTTTGATCCTTTTGGTTGATATGTTTGTGATGTATTCTCATATCATTGTAAACTCTTCAATAATTGAGTGCACCTGTTATATTTAAATCTTTATCTATCGTATATTTTAATATCAGTATCTTTAGTCAAAATAGTTACAGAAAGGTTTGGTGTAATATAACTTCTGCTGCTATCCTGTAAAGTAAACATTTTCATTAAGATATAGAAAAAATTGAATGGGTTCAGGCGGGATTTGCACCATCTATCTTTCTTTACAGGGGAACGCTCAGCCGAAACCAGCTTCCCCCGAAACCATACAAATTTTTCTATACACACATCCGTCTTACGGCAATTAATCGATTTGAATAATTAGCATACTAAATGCTTCTTCATTCAAAAGTAAATATATTGCAGTAGTACCCATGAAGTACCTACCTATCTTTATTAGACTCGCCTAATCAGAAGTAAGTACCTTACTGCCTTTGAAAGAAAGAAAGAAAGAAAGAAAGAAAGAAAGAAAGAAAGACAGAAAGAAAGAAAGAAAGAAAATACGTTTATTAAACACACAAAAAAAAATAGTAATGCCATTAATAACAGGTGTCAGTGTGGAGTGTGTGTTTAAAAGGCCGCAGTTCAGCTGATGCTACAGATTAGGCACAATATGCAGCGCTGGTTTTCAACTGTAGCCTAACCAAACCAGGTAGCTTACTGTATGTTTGCCATTATTCCTATAAAAAGAAAAAAAAACAAAGTACATTCTACACGTACCCGTACTGTACATACACACAACATGTACTAGGTATACACAATACACACATTATGCGCACACGATGGTTACTGTTTTGCACCGTCAACTGTAATATAAGAATTTTGATCCTTTTGGTTGATATGTTTGTGTTCTGTTCATATCCCTGTAAACTCTAATTAATCTATATTCGTGTGCACTTGTAACTCGCTAAGAACTTATCTAATTTACTTACATTATTATTTCGTATTTATTGTATGTTTTTTTGTCAATATTCTATGGTATCTGTGGCGTTGCGGTAGAATGTTCGACTGCTACACAGGAGGCGCGGGTTCGATTACCGCCCAGTGCAAATTAATATTTGTATGCATGAATATATAGTAGCATTGGTCTGGGTGTTTTTATGTAAAATATGTATGTATTTACAACAAAAAATAGTATCTACGTATGTTTATTCACATTCTAGATTCCATAACACAAGCTAGTTAAGTTATGCTTACCGTGGGTCTGGATAACGTTGTATAGAATATTTATTTATATATCAAACATAAAATAGAGTAATGATCGTATATTATTGTAAGTAGGTACACATTTTTATTTATTTTAAACAGTTATGATACTGAGTCATAACAACTGTGAGAAGAGCTTTTCATTTTATGGGAGCCGTTAAAAAATAAAACAAATTTTATTTGAAATACGAATAGCTGCGGACTGCAATACCACCACAGATTAATAAATTGATACCACAGTGAGAGTGTAATGTGTAAGTAGAGAGAGATTTGGAGGAGGTAGGACACGGCGGTATTTCCGCCCAATTGAGCAGTCCGACTGGGGAAGTACCTCCTCCACCCTACAGAATACCGCGGTTATAATAACTTCGTGTTGTGTTCCCGGCGGTGAGTAGGGTAGCCAGAGCTCACTGGAGAATTTGTACTGTCAGTGGGATAACTAAAGGCTTGTCCTGCTTTGTCCTCTACACTGACGGCACAGTAACTCTGTGCTTACAGGGTCAGCGCGAGTGTGGCTTCTCTGGTGTTACACACGTCCATATGCCACGGTAACCAGTTTCCATCAGGAGGGCCGTGCGATCGTCTGCCACAGTGGTATAAAAAAAAAAGACAACATGAAAAAATGCATGGATAGCCTTTGGGGCCGTTAAAGTATTACATAAGCACTGAAGGGGGAGGGGGGTCTTTGCATTGCTTATTTTTGATGACACGGGGGTGGGGGGGGGGGGTGTCTAGATAATGATAACGTAAGCCGTAGTTATTTACTTTTTCACACATAATATAGCATGCATTACTCATACATAAACCTTAAAAAAGAAACATGAAACGAAATATGTACCTACATAGGTACCAGTATTTACGTATATCCGGCTCGAAGGACCAAAGCGATGTATGGAATACCGGAATGTGATAGAAATGATGGAGTTGATTGAATGATATTACTCGTATATTGATACTTAGGACTAAATGATTGATAATGAGGACACGTCGACCGTGTATCGGATACGAACGTGAACTGCTGTTGGATACTATCAGAAACTTCCTTGTTCTGCGAAGACGAACTAGACCCCTATAGCAATTCTCTCTCGATCTTGTCAAACGATACAATACTTATGCAATGGATACATAAAAGGTATTGACGCAAACTTTTTAAATCTTTCAACACCACAGATGTTGTTACTCAGGCACTGGCATTGCCACAAAACCCAGGAAGATTAGAGGATGAGAATGGGAACACGGAAAGAAAGGTGGATAAAGAAAGCATCCCGTACTTTGACAACAAAGATAGGATTCTGTGAAGAGGCGCAATTGACATACTTACATATATATTATCACGCCTTTATCACCGGAAAGTTAGGCAGAGGTGAATTAACACCCACATTTCACCAATCATGTGTCTATGGCCGTCTTTCGGTCACTATTGTTGACTCAAGCCATACATCTGAGGCTGAGTATGGGCAGTATATATCTGTCTGATGTTAAACAGCCCAATCCCTAAGTCAAGATTTTCTATATGAAATAAAAACAAACCAGATAAAACATCGTTCACAAACATTTTTATTATGCCCATTTAAAGATGAAGAACGCAAACGGGTCTTTAAGAATCAAAATGTGCAAAGTAATAAATTAAAATGAGATGCAAACACGATTGTAATCAAGCTTGTTGCTTTTGTTCATTGACTCGATTATCCCACGCGCACCGATTATTTCTTGTAGTCTACTTATCTCGTCGATCTTATCGAATATGAATATCGATTCATCGACACTAATGGTTTGTACATAAATATGTATCTAACGAGATAAAACGAGTGTTAATTTTGTAAATATTATACACAGCAGTTGTGGAGTTTAATAATTTCATGATGACTTGCGCAGCGGGAGTGATTGAGATGACAAATAGCTTAAATAAATCCAGAAGCTATTTTTTTATATCACTTTGGTGGCAGACAAGGACACGGCCCACCTGATGGAAATAGAAAGTTGTTACCGTAACCTATGGACGTGTGCAACACCAGAAGAGACGCACTCGTGCTGCTGACCCTGTATGAATAGAGAGTTTATGTATCGTCAGTGTAGAAGACAAAGCATGACAAGCTTTTGGTCTACCTACTGACAGCACAAAAATTTTCCAGTGAGGTCTAGCTACCCTACTCACCGCCGGGAACAGGGGGGGATGTTATTATGGTCACGGTATTCTGTAGGGAGGTATTTCTCCAGTCGGCCTGCTCAATTGAACAGAAATATCGTAGTGTCCTACCTATACATATTTCAAGACAGGCATCAAAATTAGATAACTGTAGGTACATCACCAAGAAGTCACCTTATCAAGTTGATAATGATAACTTGCGTACGTGCGTGTTGCTGTCAAATCTTTTACTTTCCTTTTCAAGGTTTCAGCTGCATGGTTCCCGGCACAGTAGAATTTGGATCATACCATCTCTTCCCATGCGGTGTCGTATAAGTCGACTAAGGAATAGAGCTGTTTAACATCAGACAGATATATACAGCCCAGACTCAGACTCAGATGCATGACTCCATGCCCGGATGACGGCAATAGGCTCACCCCCTATTACGTGGGACCGAAGTTAATGATATGTGAAATGTGGGTAATTCACCTCTGCCTAACCC
Source organism: Eilema griseolum (assembly GCA_963662185.1). NCBI lineage: Eukaryota > Metazoa > Arthropoda > Insecta > Lepidoptera > Erebidae > Eilema > Eilema griseolum. Next base: position 17,273,216 of record OY759248.1, on the reverse strand, counting down.
TCTGGGGATAAAGGCGTGATTATATGTAAATATGTATGTATGTTCAAGGATTGGTTACCTACATGGCAAGGGGTTCATACGTCCTCACCTGCACGCGGTGCACCTGCTAGCAACCAGATGAGGCTCTACCGAATATACACAGTTCCCGTAAACGACAGTAAACTTGCCATCTATTACGTGGGGTTTACTAAGTGACTGGCGAAACGTGGGCATAATAAGCGCCTCTGCCTACACCTTCGGGGATAAAGACGTGATGTGTATTGGTGTTTAAGGTTAAGAAAGTCACTTGGAAATACTAATACATACTAAGAGAAAGTTGGCAATGCTATGCTGTAGTGCTGCCAACTCCTTTCATGAGTTTCTCGATAGTTTTGTGGCGGTCAGACTTTTGAGGTTGGGAAGAGTTGTTCTTCGCCATATGAATGTTGCAAAATAATGCAGGATTGTCCTTCAGCGACTCGACAACATGTATTGCTTTGCAGATAATAGAAGTTTAAATAGATTAAGATGTAGAAAAAATTCAATTGGTTTAGGTGGGATTTGAACCCGCGATCTTTCCTTTACAGGGTGAACGCTCTAACCACTAAACTACAAAGCCTTCGCCCGAAATCATCCAAATTCTTCTATACATATATTCGTCTTATGGCGACGGTTTCGGGCGAAGGTTCTGTAGCTTAGTGGTCAGAGCGTAGATGGCTTCTCTGGTGTTACACACGTCCATAGACCACGGTAACCACTTTCCGTCAGGTGGGCCGTGTGCTTGTCTGCTACCTAAAAATAAAAAAAATTGCAAATAGTATGTAACAATGTTGACTGTGACGCCACACTAGACAAGGTCAGTCTTGTGGATCCTAAATATATATATTATTTATAAAAAGTGGAATATTGTTCTCTCTACATGTTACTAAAAGAAGAGAGAGAAAACTATATATCCTCAGCTCCCCTAATAAATTCAAATGGCAGGCACGAGCACATTGACTAGAGCGTAGTAATTGAATACAGATTGAGACACAAGTAAATTGTCATATCAAGTGGAGGTGCCGAAAAGTTTTTATTACAGAAGTAACTCATACTTGGACTCTGCTCTATAATCATCTGCACTTAGTCAAATTTACGATGACTTTAATTTTAAAGTGCTTACGTTCAAGTATTACGTAAGCACTAAAAGGGGGAAAGGGGGCTTTGCGTTGCTTATTTTTGAAGAAATAATGTTGGGGGAGGGGGAGTCTAGATAATGATTACGTAATCCGTAGTTAACCCCTACAATAGTCAAAAGAAATATGCATATAGTATCAATGTTTACGTAAGCATGAGGGGAAGGGGGGCAATAGTTTTGCTTAGGTACTTATGCTGACAAGGGGGAGGGGGGTTAATTACGTAGTACTTGAACGGCCCCTTGAAAGTTCAAAATTTATTAAAAAGTTTTCAATGTGGGTACATCTTTTCATTCAGTCTGCAAGATGCCATTTAATTTTAGGCATTAACAGCACAGCAGTAAAGTCTATGGCATTGTTTGCAGTATATATGACAGGCTGGTAAGACAGCTATGACATAAAGTTAGTAGAATCGGTCCCTCCTGGTAAGGATCTGAAAAATGTCGTTACATATGAAAAAGCCGTTTTTTTTTTTGAAGAAATTAGAGGAAAGAAAATTTTCAGTTTCTACTAACATTTTTGCATTTTTTTAGGAATAACAATATCCAAATTTTATGATTTTTTATGTATGAATGAGACAACATTAGGCTAACAAACACTTTTATTACATTTTCGAAAAGTGACAGCTGTAAAAAAGTAATACGAAAAGGCTGCTTTCAACGACAAATAGCATATTTATTGTAAATTATGTTTTCATGTAATTGGCAATGTAATTGTCTTTTTGAAAATAAATATCTTTAAACCTATCATCAAAATGGATGTCATTTAGGACGTACTGTTTTTGAAGATCGAATTTAATTTACAATAAAAACAAAATTTAAGACATAGTTGTAAAATCTTGAAATCGACTTTCAAACCAAATATATTTAATGGAAATAGCTATTAAATTACAGAAATAGCGAACTCATGAATCTGTGAGGAAATTTCGGCATTTTCATATGTAAGGACCTAATATAAGTAGTAAAACCAACGATGCCATGAAATAAGGAAAATACGAACTACGATTGTCACTGTTAATGCATACGGTTTTAATACAAATCAAAAACAATTTAGCGTGATTTAAAATTATTGAAGGGAAAGTGTTGACTTCTTTCAGTTCATGTAATTGTTGTTTTTAATTACTATATCATCGTTAATTTTACAAAGGATAAGCTTGTAGCATCCGCAATAAATATTGAACTAAGACATTAAAATATTTCCCTGAGAACAAAAGAATTGAAGAAAAACAGCGAACGCCGCGTGGTGCCGTGGATTTGCGGTGCAATGTTTGCACAAGTTATTAACTAGTCCCCAAGCGTTTGAATAATCAAAGGTATTGGCATTTTCATTATGTACCTCTTGCTAATATTTCAGAAAATATTAGTATCAGCTTACTGAACTGAAGCTTTTTTATGGTGGTAGAGATTTGACGGCACAAATTTGTCACAAATTTCGACCGGGTTGGTACCACCGTGCAATATTGCGAAAAACCCTTCATAGTAATTCAATTTCGGTTGGATTGCGTTCAGGGATCAGCAAATGCATAGCCGGGTAGAGGTGATGGTGGTCGCAGCACTAGTGGGACCAGTGGGTCTTGGTGTAGTCTAGTGAGGATGGTGCGGGGCGACGCGCCGGTCAGGGAGACCCGTAGAAACGGTGGTGCCGCTGGCCGCCCGCGGTATAGTACAGAGGCCCAACTGGGACTAACCACCCTGGAAGGCTGCCTCACCAGACCGCGCATAATCCCGGTATGGCTCGTCGTGCCGGTTGGTGACCGGAAGTGGGGGCCCGGCGACCATATTCGGGGGGGTACGGGGGCCCTTCCGTACGGCGTGTCGGCTCACGCCATGCCTCATAATCATAGACAAATCCAATATCCCGCACTTTGTCACGCGGTGCTGCGACGACAATCACCTCTTTTTTTCACGCCCTTTTCTCCTTTTCATCATGGCAGCGCATTTAAGAGTATTGGGCAACACAGCGGCTCTTCGAACTCCCACAAGCTCGCTATTTGAGGTGGAGTCCACTAACATCTGTGGACTCCATGCGAACCTCAACGCCGTCCACCAACACCTTGAGACGGCGAAACCAGATATGCTCTTTCTCACGGAGACACAAATAGGCCGCCCTGATGACACGACCTACTTGCTTTACCCCGGCTATGTTATCGAGGAAAATTTCCGTACAAAAGCCGGGGTGTGCGTGTTTGTTAGGGCGGATGTTTGTTGTCGCCGTTTGCGCTGCCTTGAGGACCCATCCTTTTCAACCCTATGGGTACACGTAGACCATGGCTCTACGAGTCTGATCTATGTGTGCCTCTACCGTTCCCATACAGGAGATGCTGAGACAACTCGACTCTTTGAATACCTGAGTCAGGCGGCAGATGATGCGCAGGAACGGTTTCCGAACGCAGAAGTGGTATTTTTGGGGGACTTTAACGCCCACCACGAAACCTGGTTGGGCTCCGCCAAAACAGACCATGCGGGAAGAGCCGCCCATGCATTTGCTCTGGCGCATGGCCTGACCCAATTGGTACACGAGGTCACTAGAATACCAAGAAGGTCGGGCCTAGCACCCTCTCTGCTAGACCTTCTGCTGACGAGTCACCCAGACCTGTACAGTGTTTCGGTACAAACCGCTTTAGGCAATTCCGACCACTGTCTGGTCTGCTCCAAGGTACCAATTATAGCGCCCTCACGACCCGTACAGGGGAAGCGGCGTCTCTGGCACTACTCGTCAGCAGTTTGGGATGGGCTGCGCAACTATTTTGCGTCCATCCCGTGGGTTGAACGCTGCTTTGAAGGTAAGAAACCCTCAGATTGTGCTACTGCTGTTGCCGGTGAGATCGGTCTGGGTATGGAATACTATATCCCTTACACTGATGTCACCGGTGCCCGAGGAGTGCGCCCTTGGTTCGGGCGCGAGTGTGCGAGGGCTGTTGATCAAAAGCAGTCCGCGTATCGCGCTTGGGTAAGGGCGCGTGCCACGCACGATCTCAATGTGGGCCACTTCAAGGCGGCGTACAACAGAGCCACAAAGGTCTGCAAGAGGGCTTACGTCAGAGCGGATGCCCTGCGCATTGCACGGCTTGGTCAAGAGCTAGTGGCACATCCCACGGGCAGCCGTGGATACTGGCGACTGGCCAAAGCCGTGCAGGCCAACTTCTGTCAGCCTTCGCTGCCACCGCTGCGCTACCCTGATGGATCCCTGGCCCATTTACCGCAAGAGAAAGCCAATATGCTAGTAAATCTCTTTGCGGCCAATTCCCGAGTCGATGATTGCGGTATACAGCCGCCGACACTACCCAATGGTGACCACGTAATGCCTGAAATACGTATCAGGCAATGCGATGTCCGTGCGGTGCTTCAATCACTCGATGTCCGGAAAGCCAGTGGCCCGGATGGTATTCCAGCGGTGGTCTTACAAAAATGTGCAGCGGAGTTGTCTCCGATGCTTACGCGGCTGTACCGACTGTCCTACAGCTCAGGTACAGTGCCTTCGGCTTGGAAAGAGGCGAATGTACAGCCGATCCCCAAGAAGGGGGATCGCTCAGAGCCAGCCAACTATCGACCCATAGCCGTCACCTCAGTGCTGTGCAAGGTCTTCGAGCACATCATTAACAAACAGCTCATGCGTCACCTAGAGGATCACTCCTTAATTAATGACCGGCAATATGGCTTCAGGCCGAAACGGTCAACGGGTGATCTACTAGCATACGTTACCCATCTTTGGGGTGAGGCTATGGACAATCACGGCGAGTCACTGGCAATTAGTCTTGATATCGCCAAAGCTTTCGATAGAGTCTGGCACAAATCGCTTCTCTCCAAGCTACCAGCCTTTGGTCTGCCTCGTGGACTGTGCAACTGGATTGCTAGTTTCCTGCGGGAGCGCCGTATCCGCGTCCTCTGTGATGGACGGGCTTCGGAGTTCTTGCAAATAAATGCTGGCGTACCGCAGGGGTCTGTATTATCTCCCGCTCTCTTTCTTCTGCATATCAACGACATGCTGTCCACCGGCAGCATACATTGCTATGCAGACGATAGCACCTTACACGGGAGTTATCACGGACAACCTGCGGCCAAACAGTCTGATATCGTGGAAAAAAGACAGCTTCTTGTCACTGAACTGGACCGGATCTTGAATCACATTTCACAATGGGGCTCTGAGAACATGGTCGAGTTCAATGCCAAGAAGACGCAGGCTTGTGCGTTCACAGCAAAAGTATCTTCTTTCCTTCCCCTTCCCACTCTTCAGAGCACGTCACTGCCACTGCAGGACAATCTCAATATCCTAGGCATGGATATTCGCTGCAAACTGAATAACAGAAATTACATCGAGAGCATCATCAAAACAGCCTCGCGGAATTCGCTCCTGCGTGGAATACTGCTCGCATCTCTGGGATGGCTCCGCGAAATACCTACTAGATGCTCTCGACAGGTTGCAGCGACGCGCGGTCCGAATTATTGGGAACCTTGAGGTCACGAACACCCTCGAGCCTTTGCAGATGCGTAGAGATATTGCTTCCTTGGCTGTATTTTACCGTCTCTACCACGGTGAGTGTTCTGACGAGCTCTTCCAACTAATCCCACCATCTCCTTTCCTACATAGGACAACACGTGCAGGCCTTAGATGTCACCCTCACACTGTGCAGAATATACGAGCAAGAACCAAGCGGTTCGGAGACTCTTTTCTTTGCCGCACCACTAAGACCTGGAATTCATTACCAGCACACGTGTTTCCTTCTTCCTACAGTCCCGGGGCCTTTAAGCGGGGCGTGAAAAAGCATCTGATGAGGCCGCCAAGCTGAGTGCCACCATTGTAGCACTTAGTGTCTGTAATAGTGACCCTCTTTCCTGAGACTTTGCCTTTAGCTTACCATCAGGCGAGGTGAGGTCAAGTTGGCGTGTACTATATAAAAAAAAAAAAAAAAAAAAGCTAGCCATCTTTAGCTTAACATTAGAAGTGTCATTGCGTAAAATAACTTGCTACTTCATAAATAAACCCAAAGAAAAGGTTTCATGTGATTATGAACTTTTATATATTGTTTTACTTCTACTTAATAATGGTCCTTGAGTAAGTTACAATAAGTTTAAACCGCTGTAGTAAAGGTGTAAAAAGTAAAAAACTGCAGAAGTAACTTTATTCAATGGATCGGTCGATCGAATTTTGTGAAAAACACACATACACACACACATATACACACACATAGCATGCATAAAATATTTTAATCGATAGCATAATTTAAACTAAAACCAATTATTCTGTAATTTATTTTTTGAGCACACTTATTGTGTTATAGTGGAATCCTGATGACCAGTAATACAGGTAATCTATTACCTACAACAGGCACCAGCGATCCACAACCAGACTCTGTTTACCTTAATTTGTGCAAACACTATTTTAAATATTGTTTGACCAGTTTATTTTTTATTAAGGGTATCCACACTCAACCTGAATTATTAAATAACATTAATTTTCATTAAAATCACAAGAAAGATGGAATAACAGTCTTCGGGACACCTACTTCCTAAAATTTGGTACCTATTAAACGTAAACACAAAAACAATCTTCATCCACAATTTTCTCCATCGACAATAGATTCTCATCAGTCATTCTGCTTAAGTATTTGCCATGCCTGGTAACTGATTGCCGGTAATGGGTACGCCACATTTCAACGTCATCGCACAAACATCTAGCGTTATCTCTTTGCACGAAAAGTATTGGGAGAATAGAGATGAATGCACGTGCTTTACTTTTGGTGGTCTCTTTTCTCTTCGCGTTTTTTCTCATTCCATGAGTATTCTCATATATACCATATTTACCAAAATTTACACATTCGTTGTTAGCATATAGAACGTACCCGAGGAGAGGGCCAGATCGTGAGAGATGGCCCTGAGTCGGCCGGGGTGCGAGGGATATGCCTGTTAACCTCACCTTCGGCAACCAAAACGACCCACAGGCGGCGTATGTTTTGGTCGGTTCGAGTCCAACATAACCTCTTCCACCGGCTCCGGTGGGGGAGGTATCCGTGGAGATTTTGCGCACGTAAAAAAAAGGATATAGAACGTTGTATATTCAAATCCTTGTAATTTGTATTGCCTTACATTCGGTCCAATTTGCCTCAAAATCTCAATCATCAAACTTCCTCATAAAAGCTGATATCTCGATTGAATCCAAGTCCAGGATCCGCTTTTTTAAATTAATGTGTTTTCTTATCTTGACTTTTACATAAGCGTCTACTGCCTTCTGGCAACCAAACTTAGAAAATAAAGGCTGCACTTATTCCCCTAATCAGCAGGTGCGCCTACCAACTCGCAAGTAAGATTTTCGGACGTCTATACAAAACATAAACACACACACCACAGAAAAAAAGGACACATCTAAGTTTTTCATCGTTTATTTATATCTATGTATATAAGGCACAGGTTCGGCTCCAAATGGAGTACTGCTGTCACCTTTTTACCGGAGCGCCTGCTTACCAGCTTGACCCTTTCGACTCGGCGCAAAGAAAGGCGTTGAGGCTCGTCGACAATCCTATACTCGCGGGCGACGTGGAACCTCTCAGCCTTAGGAGCGTTTGCCTCGCTGTGTGCGTTCTATCGCCTATACAATGGTTTGTGTTTAGATGAATAGTTTGATATGATGCCCACAGCTACATTCTATCATTGCACCACTCGCCATAAACAGAGAATTCATACTCACACATTACGAGAAAGGGTGCGCACTGTGCGGTATGAAAGAAACTTCATCCTACGCACGCTCAAGCTGTGGAATGAACTACCTGCTGCAGTTTTTCCAAACGACTTCAATATGGAGTCCTTCAAGAAAGGTATTAGTAGAATTTTTTAGGGTCGGCAGCGCGATTGTAACTCCTCTGGTGTTGTATACGTTCATAGGCTATGGTTGGTTACTCATCAGGTGGGCTTTGTGCTTGTCTGCCACCTAAATAGTATAAAAAATCTGATAAACAAAGTACCACTGAACTACCAATAGAACCTAACACCTTTATGATACAATTTCATCGAACAGGCGTGGCAGCGAAGTCAGGATGTCACCGATCACATGAACACGACACCGCTTCATCAATCACGCCGAGGAGAGTGGCCGACGAGTGTACAGGGTGTCAAGTTGCAGTTGTGGTTATCGGTTACCAATCGCTGTCACTCTACTGATAAACAAAATTATATCTGAACTAACATAAACATGTAACTACACATCTAGGGAGACCACACACTAAAGCAGCGTAACCTACATTTACTCAGCAAACATTGCATTGACATTTTGCACAATAATGTTTACGGGAATTAACGCGTTAATTCCCGAAAACATTATTGTTTAACATGGAACGCAAAAGTTTAAAAGTTAGTTTAGCCAACCGATACGGGTCGGAAAATGTTAATAAAATACGTCATCTACAATTTTTACGACGAAACCGTGCGCGAGTGGAAACATCGCTGATATTTCTTCTGACGTATCGCGATTGGGTCATATTACCGACATGTGTGCGAATCAAATCGCGTAGTGACATCGCGTTTTCGCGTAGAATTCTAACCTACGCGAATGCACGCCTCCTGAGACAGTTAATTTGCAACATGATCGCGTTAATTCCCGTTAACATTATTGTATATCATGGAACGCGAAAGTTTAAAGTTATTATTGACATTTAACTTGGCAATTTGCTGAATGGCGCATCAAATGCTGCTTTATTGTGTTGCCTCCCTTATAGATCTGATGAAATACAAATATTCCAATTTCAAAAACTATGGCCGTGAGTTTTTATTGCCTGTAAATTTTCTTACCGGCTTCATCTTATTGATCCGTAACTCATGCAGTAATTCAATGTAAAATCATTTGACATTCATAAATCTTACTTTATATATCTATCTCTAATATTTAGAGTATTATCGCAAAAAAAAATATCTTCAAAAATCACCGCAATTGTTGATACCTGTCACTTATAATATTCAATTATGCATATTAAGTGGATTTATGCTGCGTGGACAGCTTTACAAGTGAGGTAAAGGATATAACAATCGTGCATTTAGAAGTAAGCCTGTATCGATTATAGTTTCCGGTGTCTCTTACCTTCCATTGTGTATTTATTGTACTCGGTCGGAGCAGTGTAAGCTCGGTTTCCTTCGTTGCTTATAAGGTTGGTTCTCAGAAAGCCAGCTGGCATGTTACCGTTCCCTACACTCCCGGTCTCGCTGGGTTAAGATTACAATATCAATAGACGTTACGGCTATTGAATTGCTTGCCGTTTAGGGACTTGGGTCTTTCAAACATTCCTAAGATTAGTAAGCAAATTAGTGGTGTTTGTAGATAATGAGAATGATTTGGCAGTACCTGAGCGTTTTTGTTTGCATCTACGTGTAGAGTTTTGAAATATGTACCAGTATGTTATTAACAGCGATACAACAATTCAAGTAGGTATATAGCTATAATTAGGTGAATATTGACAAGATGAATTTGGACTTTATCATACATATAATTACGCCTTTATCTCCGGAGGGTTAGGCAGAGGTGAATTAATAAATTAAAACTCAAATTTCACCAATCATTGATTTCGGTCCCACGTACTAGGGGGTGAGCCTATTGCCGTCTTCCGGGCACTATTGTTGACTCAAGCTATGCATCTGAGGTTGATTCTGGGCTGTATATTTCTGTCTCATCTTATATATCTTTCTGAAAATGATAAAACTTGTTGAGTATGATCTTTCAAATCAAAATATAAATTGACATAAAACGAATAAAAATGTGTTGTGCAAGTTAAAGTCATATTTTACATAAGATCAAAGTTACATTGCTAAGGATCTCAAAGTATTCCGACTTCGAAAGCGACTTCTGAATAATGCTTCAGTTTTTCTTATTCAGTAAGTCTCCCTATAACTCACACAACAAAGGACCGGCTGGAGTGATCCCAACAAAGGAATATGAAAAATATCTGCGCCTCTACAATCCGAACCGTATCGCTACTTCGGTTATATTTGAAAATATTTCTTGCTTCTCGACTGTGCGAACATGTACGCAGTTAAACCTGTATTTCTCCATCCATCGAATAAAAATACATCTGCAAAATCTCTACTTTACAGAACAGCGATTTGACGTTACACAAACTTGCTGGCACTTCTTTTCTTAACTACTAAAGAATACTTTTACATGAATATTGAAAAAGCATTAAAGTATTTTTTAACATGGGTAATATTATGGACAAAAATACGGAAAAAAACCTGATTTGCGACTAAGGGATAGGGCTGTTTAACATCAGACAGATATATACTTATAATTATTGTTGATTATTTATATTAAATTTAATGTACACTCACACCCAAGATAAACCTATGCGGGTTTTATGGGTGCTTCTTTTAGATGAACTAATATAATACTACTGAAATAAATAAAAAGAAAATACAGCTCAGGCTCAGGCACAGATACAAGGATCGAGTCAACAATAGTGCCCGGAAGTCGGCAATAGGCTCACCCCCTATTACGTGGGGCCGTAAACAATGATACACAAATTTGCTGTCACTTCTTTCCTTAACTACTAAAGAATACTTTTACATGAATATTAAAAAAGCATTACAGTAAACATGAGTAATATTATGGACAAAAATACGAAAAAAAACCTGATTTGCGACTAAGGGATAGGGCTGTTTAACATCAGACAGATATACACAGCCCAGGCACAGATACAAGGATCGAGTCAACAATAGTGCCCGGAAGACGGCAATAGGCTCACCCCCTATTACGTGGGGCCGTAAACAATGATACACAAATTTGCTGTCACTTCTTTTCTAACTACTAAAGACATTATATTTTTACATGAATATTGAAAAAGCATTAAGTATTTAACATGGGTAATATTATAGACGAAAATACGAAAAAAAGACGTGATTTAGGTTCATAATCACAAGTAACTTTATTCGTTTGATAGGTAGTTTTTATCAAACAAATATTGATACAAAAATCGTACTCAAATAGCTACATTACTCGACAAGTTTTATCTAATCTACAGTTTGCCGTATGTTTAGTAATAAGACGGGTGGCAGCTATTCATAATTTAAGTCTCAGATGCTCTGATTAAATTTCTTCCGCTCCAGAGGTCCCTTTGTTGTCAGTAACTTCTATAGCGACACAAAAGCACTCGTCTACGGCAGGATAATTTATTTTAAAGAGTCCTCTGTCTTACAGGGACTTTTTCGACTTATTACGCTGAATTGTACTTTAAAGATTGTTTTTGTCGTGAAATATGCTTCGTTATATTTTCTTTTTGGAAGTCTGAGCAGCTTTTAGTAATATTAGATTGCAAGAATGTTTTTGACAGTGAATTGAAGAAATTTAATACCATTTCATTTCGTACCTAGTCATAGATTATTTTCATTCAATAAATGGCTCACATTATTATCAGCTTTCTAATCTTTACGTAGGTACTTAAGTACGTATTTATCATTATAGGCAAAAAACATAGGTAAGTAGGTAATTATGAGTATATCCTTATTTAAAAAATAAATCGTTAACTTTTTCCCCCGGAGGGTTAGGCAGAGGTGAATTAACACATCCACATTTCACCAATCATTGAATTCAGTCCCACTTAATAGGGGGTGAGCCTATTGCCGTCTTCCGGGCACTATTGTTGACTCGAGCAATGCATCTAAAGCTGAGTCTGGACTGTATATATCTGTCTGGTGTTAAACAGCCCTATCCCTTAGTCGCCTTGTACGATACCGCATGGGATGTGATGGGGTGGCCCAAATTGGCTGCCCCCAAATTCTACTCTGCCGGGAACCACGCGGCGGCACTTTTTTATTAATGACTTAATAATCCTCTATTAAATTAGTCATAAATTACGTCTTCCCCATATTTTCTCAATTACAATCCCGATGACCTAATCCTTACAGTATTGATCGTATCATTGGTTTATAGTGACATTTTTTTATATCAAGCAACGTTCTCAGTTTTCATACAAAAGTTGTGACTAATCTTTTTTTAATCACAGTGTAGGTATGTACCTTTAACTACCTATAGTTCACACAACATCCTGTTGCGGCTGGTGATATTGAAACCATTCCCAGTCACTATTAGGTGTTGAGTTTCAATTTCAACATTACATGCGTCGTCGTAATACTCGTAACTATGCTATGATCTTATAATATAACCACGGTCGCCTAGTGGTATGGGTAATGGACTGCTGAGACGAGGTCTCGGGTTCGCTCCCAGGTTTTACCAGTGCATACACCAATACAGAATACCGCGGCTATAATAACTTCGTGTTGTGTTCCCAGCGGTGAGTAGGGTAGCCAGAGCTCACTGGAGAATTTGTGCTGTCAGTGGGAAGACTAAAGGCTTGTCCTGCTTTGTCTTCTACACTGACGGCACAGAAACTCTGTACTCACAGGGTTGGCAGTGCGACTGTGACTCCTCTGGTGTTACAAACGTCATAGGCCACGGTAACTACTTTCCATCAGGTGGGGCGTGTGCTTATTTGCCACTTAAGTGGTATAAAAAAAAATACATTTCGATGCTTTTCGAAGTTATGTGTGTATTTATTTATCGCAGGTTTATAAGTGCCCGGTTAATGGCAATAGGCTCGCCACATTGGGACCTAAACATAAACTGGCGAAATGTGGGTGCTAGCACCTTTGCCTACCCCTTCGGGGATATAGGCGTGGATTTATGTTATGTATATTTCTTATAATAGTTCTCTACTAACTTAACACTTACATATTGACTTTGAACAATATACTCATACTCATGTTGTATTTGAAGTGTTAATCATCGTCTACTGGGAATATTTTTAAATTATTTCTCCAATGAAAGTCGTCTGAGAAGTAATAACAACATTAGTTCATCTCTAAAGACTATAAAAGAAATGAAGTATCAAAATTGAAAAGTATTCTGTATTCGAAATACTTTCAAAATTCAATTGGGTATTTTCCTTTCGTTAAAATAAATTATATAACTGAGCTTCTTAAATTAAGATTGGTGAAAGAGCGGTAAAAGTTGCAGTCGGTTCTTATTTTATCGTTTTTATTTATTTTTAACCATGCACTTAACCTATAATAGTAAATGATTTGACTATTAAATATTATGTCGTCACAATAAATAATTTCATACAAGTTTCCTTATAACTTACTGTTTTGACGTTTAGTAAAAAGTAACTCATTTGACTACCTAGTCAGTCAAATACCAAATTCAATAACATTCTTCTATGTTCAAAAAATCTCTTTTTATTTCGACAGTAAGAAACTTTTAGAAACATTCTTTTGTTTCGTTAAGTCAAACTAAATAAAAATAAATATAGTCTAACTTAAGGAGTCTATTGTCGTTTTCTTATCCAATGTATTGCTCTAATAATTTTCTGATTATAGAACCGTTTGAGATTGCTTTTTTCCTAATAACAGATTATGACATTCACCAAGGGGCAGCCTATTTTGATGACTCAGTAATTTGTGCGAAATTATTATGAGGGCGCCTGTCCTACAATTTCTTTTATTTTCTCTAACATCTGGTGCAGGTCTCACTCGATAGGCGCTGTGTGGTGCGTGCGATTGTATTGTATTATTTCCGGATATGACCTCCAATAGTGTCAAATCATCGTAAATGGTATAAAGACGTACTTTATCAGTGGTACTGTCTTTTAAACTAGTTTTAGACACTTTTTCTTACAACTTTATGTTAAAAAGTGTATGGCATGGGTATTTTATTTATGTCCCACGAAATAGGGGGTGAGCCAATTGCCGTCTGCCGTGCACTATTGTTGACTGAAACCATGCATCTGAGGCTGAGCCCTATCCTTAAACCGCGTGGTTGTCGGCAGAGTAGAATTTGGGCCACCCCATCTCTTCCCATGCGGTGTCGTACAAGGCGACTAAGGGATAGGGCTGTTTAATATCAGACAGATATATGCAGCTCAGGCTCAGGCACAGATACAAGGATCGGGTCAACAATAGTGCCCGGAAGACGGCAATAGGGTCATCTCTTATTACGTGGGGCCGAAAACAATGATTGGTGAAATGTGGGTGTTAATTCACATCTGCCTAACCCTCCAGGGATAAAGGCGTGATTATATGTATTTATATTTTGTATGTAGGTATGTATAAATGTCAATTGTGCCTCTTCACAGAATCCTATCTCTGTCGTTAAAGTACAGGATGCTTTCTTTATCTACCTTTCTTTCCGTGTTCCCATTCTCCTCTCTTCCTGTGTTTGGTGGCAATGGCAGTGCGTGGGTAACGACATCTGTGGTGTTGAAAGATTTAAAAGCATTATTAGCAAAGCCCCAACCACACTAGCGACTATTAGGTTTTTAGAGGTTGCATCTTTTATGCGTAAAGAATGAGACAGGTAAAAGAGGACAATGGGGTAAAGAAACATATAGCCCGTAAAAATGCAGCATACATATTTTTATTGTGCTTTATTTGCTGGGAAAAGTCTATGGTAATATTGATACTATTTAGAGTCAATTTAAAGCAGGAAAACATGGTTCAACGAATTATACAGGCTAGCCGATGATTTGTACACAAATATTTTCAGATGCTTCATAATTGACTTTTTAATTTAAATATTTTTCCCAGCGGTGAGTAGGGTAGTCAGAGCTCACTGGAGAGTTTGTGCTGTCAGTGGAATGACTAAAGGCTTGTCCTGCTATGTCCTCTACAATGACGGCACAGAGACTCTGTGCTTACAGGGTCGGCAGCGCGAGTGTGGCTTCTCTGGTGCTACACACGTCCATAGGCCACGGTAGCCACTTTCCATCAGGTGGGCCGTGTGTTTGTCTGCCACCTAAGTGGTATAAAAAAATGTTTTTGTAAGTCCGCTCTTTAGTACAGTCAAAAAAGAATCATGTTTCGCCTAACATAATCGTATCGAAATAAATTTTATACATTTACTCTTCTTCACACTGCAACGAACACGCATTTCACGTGGTTTCGTACAACCATGCGCACTCACGCGAGTGCCGTGTGTGTGCCATGTGCCAGGCATCCGAGGATAACGTAGCAATAAAAACCATGGTTCAAACAAAAATGTTCCATAAAATAATATCCTGAAGGACGCTTTTGGCACGTAGCCAGTCCGATATGAGGATGGAATGAAATAGGAGCTCTGAAATGAAAATATACTTTAAGCCATTAATCCGAAAGATGGTTTTTGATTGAGCCGTATTCGTCACAAAGAATACAAAATACAGTGTAAGGTTATTTGGCCGCTTGGTTCCCGGGTAAGCACGATACAAAGGCTACCCTATTTCTTCCCATGGGTGTCGTAAAAGGTGACTAAGGGATTAGGTTGTTCTCCATCCGACAGTAAATAATCAACCTAAGAAAAAGTGCCTGGTTGATAGCATTTGGATCCGCATATTACGTGGGACCGCAAAAAAGGTTCCGAAATGTGGTTGTTAAAATGATTACCTATATACATATCTGCCTACCCCTCTATCTCAGTCCTCCTTAGGCAGTATACAGATTTTAATAATGGTCACGGCAATATGACTTCACTTCGCCTGATGGTAAACTAAAGGAAAGATGAGAAATGAAAATTGTCAGGCATGATGTACCTACACCTATTTTTCTTTTTAATATCTATCTGTCCATGAGTTCGCAACATATTATAATTATTGAGCATGATTTATAATAAAAAATTAACCCTAAAACCCATAAAACCTACTTCAATTTGTAAAGCGTAGAAATGTGAATATCAGCTACAAAGCAGAGTCCACAATCTTCCAACATAATTATATAAAATTTTAATTTGTGTAAGTAAATGGATTCAGTTGAAACTGTATAAACACCGGTTCTATCTAAATTTTGATTATTTAAAGTTTCATTCAAATAAATTATTTGTTCCCAACAAGCGCCGTAAGGCTCGCCATAAAACTCTTTGTAATTATCCGTTTGTTTAAAGAATGTATTACACAAATAAACTTTACGATTCCAACGTTTGAACATAACTTTTTATTATCTCACATGTTTTCTTCAATGCACACACAAGAAAAAATGTTTTATCACCTACTGCGCTGTAAACGCGCACGCAGTCTCATTACTTACACGTTGTTCAATGTTCAATAATTTGTCCATTAGACATTAAGGTCAGCAGTGGACGACGTAATCCATCATTATAATTCAGTATGTATAAATCAGATCGGTATAATAGCATCAGTATTTTGTTATCCCTTCATGCATAAATGTTTTAGTAATAGTTTGGAAGAGAAGCGGTGTTCCAACAAACCCCTCTCTCCCTTCGCCTCTCGCACGACGTTGCATTGCACGGTTTCATATTTCTCTTTCTAACTTTAGTTTTGTGAATATGGCGCGCTGCGAGTGACGCCCGGTTCATCACATGCATTCTTTAAAAGGAAAACTTTACGAGCTTGTTCCTGTCGTATTAATTTCCAATTCATTTATTTATTGTTGGGTATGTGATGTGAAATATAATGAAGAAATTTTTTTTATCCATTAAAACATGTTAGCGCAGATTTGAACGTAAATAAGTTAGTTAGTATTTGCGTGCGATTTTACACTTTACTTTTCCACTTATTGAAGTGTGAAATGAATTGCCCGCAAAACATGACGATTTGAATTCCGCACTCGAGCATTTTGCTGGCCGGTTCAGCGGCTCGGTAAGCGTACCGCTCGCTCGCTTGAAGCTTGACTGACTCGCGCCCGACTCAAATTCGAGCCAAGTCAAGTCAGTATTCGTGTAGCGTGCGCTTGTGTCGCTCGTTCATAACCACTCGGTACGCGATCGTATCGCATACAAGCTGCCTTACTGGTGACTACAAAATTCATATTGTGGTGTGCAGTGTGCTGATAGCATCCTTTGTCTATCCGTAGGTGAGAAGCGGAACGCCAGGCCAGTCAACGCGAGGATCACTACCAGGATGCCAGTGTGTCTAGTGATGGTGCTTTGAGATCGTGCCGGTACTTAGCATTGTGTTAGTGTTAACTATAGTGCATCAAAGTTGTGAATGGATTGTGTCTCTTTTGGATTGCCATCGAGGGTCATCGCTAGATCAACTTGGGAACGGTGAGATATAACCACCATTGTAATCTGTTAACTGCTTACTTATTAATAATTATGTTTATTTATTTGCATAAGTTTAAATATTTGTGTAGTTTAGTATAGGTATTTTTGGTTCATGCATGTATGGCTTTAGATTATTATTTGTTACCTAATTACACCGTAAACCTTTGAGGCAATGCATTGAAATGAAAATACAGTGTTTCTAAATACTTCGCTGGTTTATCATATACCTATTAAAGAATTCGGCAGGTAACGAATTCGCAGAATGGCAGTAGGTATAGGTACTTTAGGTCAAAACATAATTCCCAAGCTGCATACCCAAGGCTACTAAGGAAATATAGGCACCTATTTTAAATAAAGTAGTTTAAATAAAATTTTTACAAAGTGCGTACAGTACCTACGTTTTTTTTATACCACTGGGGTGGCAGACAAGCACACGGATCACGCGATGGGAAGTGGTTACTGTGGCCTATATACGTTTGTAACCCCAAGGACGTTAAACTCGTGCTGCCGGCACTGAAGGAACCTAGAGCCCTTCTTCAAGAAACCCATATTGTAATCGCTTAGGAAAACCACAGCAGGGAGTTCATTGCACAGCTTGAGCGTGCCTGGGATGTAATTTCTTTCATACCGCACAGTGCGCATAAAGCGTACAGAGTACAACATAGTATCTTTTTTTTTAATATGGTAAAGTAAGAAAAAAAAATCCGCGGTAGCCTAGTGCTATGAGTAATGGACTGCTGAGACGAGGTCTCGGGTTCGATCCCAGGTTTTACTATGGCACACACCAATGACTTTTCGATGCTTTTCGAAGATATATGTGTAATTGTGTATTTATCGTAGGTTTATAAGTGCCCGGTTAATGGCAATAGGCTCGCCACCTATTACATTGGGACCTAAACATAAACTGGCGAATGTGGGTGCTAGCACCTGTACCTACCCCTTCTGGGATATAGGCGTGAGTTTATGTATGTTATGTAAAGTATACAAACTACAGACCCACGTACGTTCTTTTTTATATTTGAACAATTTAATAGATCCGAAGCTATATACCTATGCCAACACTTAAAGATCGCCTGTTTGCTTGCTTATCAAAGTATTCACATAGATTAACTGTCAACATTTGTGTAAATAAAACCGTCCTTCTATCGTAACTGCCTTCCCAGACATCGAGATAAGCACATGTTTATAAATTAAATTATTTTATGTCTACTAAATACTTTCATTACAAATAGGAATTAGTTCGGGAGACAGACTGTAGGTACCTATGTACAGTAACGATAAAAAAAAAATATTACACTCATTATCACAGTTATTATTATAGAGGAACATTGCATCATCGATAAACCCTTGAATGGGTCAAGTACACAAAACTTAGCATAAATTCACGCCTATATCCTCGAAGGGGTAGGCAGAGGTGCTAGTTAGCTACATTTCGCCAGTTTATGTTTAGGTCCCAATGTCGAGCCTATTGCCACTAACTGGGCACTTATAAACCTGCGATAAATACACACATAACTTCGAAAAGCATCGAAAGGTCATTGGTGTTTGCCATGGTAAAACCTGGGATCGAACCAGAGACCTCGTCTAAGCAGTCCCAAACCACTAGGCTACCTATCTGTAATGTAACTCAAGAGCTTATATTATTAAGTTATTTAGGTAATTACTAACATCAGTGCAAATATTTGTATGCATGAATATGTTTATTTGCATTGGTCTGGGTGTTTCTATGTATAATATGTATCTATTTACAAAAAAAAAGTATCTAAGTATGTTTATCCGCATTCTAGATCCCATAACACAAGCTAGATAAGCAATGCTTAACCATGGGTCTAGATAGCGTTGTGTAGAATGTCGTGGAATATTTATTATTATTATTATTTATTATATGTCTCAGTACTCATTATGTACAAGTGAGTTCTCAATATGTGTAACAAAGAATTCTACCAAGTTCTATCAATCAACAGTATAAATAGTCAGACAGAGGCTAGTTTGATCATCTTTCAAATCTGAGGGAAGTACCTTGCATACTAACTTACGACTTCTGAGTAGGTAGATACTTAAATAGGTTTACCTAAATAATTTGTAAGTTCACCCTAATCTGGTCTGTAACCACACGCGTTTCCCCCATTCTCGATTCAGAAACAAATATCTAATCGGGGGAAATCTAGAATGTACAGAATTGAAACCCCGAAAATTATGGTTTTATAATAGCGTAATAAAACGCTGTTTTAAAACCGAAAAATTGTCGAGGTCGCGATTCTCTACATTCTCGATTTCCCCCGATTTTTTTTTGTTTTATAATAGGATGGTAAAACGCCATTTTTATTTTTTGGGGAAATCGAGAATCGGGGTATTCAAAACCAACGCAAACTGGCGGCTATCTATCTTTATCTGTTCAAATACTTCAAATGTACTAACACTAGGTAGGTGCAATGAAACTACGACCTAGTTCGATTTATGATTGATAAATAAATATCAACGCTAATTTGAGTTGATGTATAATATAAAACATGTAAAAGAAACGAATATTATTACATCACGACAGGCAGTCGTAAAAACTCGTCGGCCAGTTATAAAACTATAAGCCGAGGGACCAATAAGGTCTTAAAGCAGCTTGACTTTACAGGTAAACAAAGATCTTTATCTACTATAGTTTGTAGGATTTCTATCTAAATGGCATTATTGCTCATTCTTCTCATTAAATTATTAATTATAAACTGAAAAAACGCAAATCAATGCCAAAGATCTTTGTGTGAACTTAACTTAAACTACCTAATCAGTTTCCCCGTGACCATGACTGTTGAAAACCAACAGAAACTTCGGGAACAGTAAAGTGTGAGTATAATAAAATAACAGAAAACAAATCACAATAAATGCCGTTAAGTACCTATAAATAGTTTTATTCAGTTTCATTTGCATGTGTAATGTAAAATTTGCGTAAATTTATGACAGTATAGTTTTGCAAATACTTTATATATATATACATACATACATATATATGTATATACATATATACATACAAGTTATTTTATTAGCTCTTTCATGAGCATTATTTACCACAGAAGAGCCAGGACGGCACGTCTGGGCTTCCAAATTATACAAGATGGCGTTGGACCGTATCCCTCACTTTAAAAACGTTTAATAAATCAGATTGTGTGTGTCTTTTTAGTTACCCCAAAAGAAACAATGTTTGACCATGAAAGTTTAATAGGTATAACCTGATAAAATCGTAAATTAAATTATCTATTCTTATCATATAAACACTGTCATATTTATAATTTAACATAATACAAATATTTATCATTAGCTCTAGGCTAGTAGGTGTTTAAATCCGGGAGCTAATAAAACTTCCTTCGAAAAGCTTACTTGGAAAAACTTTTTTGTCGCCGGAGCGTATACAACGCCGGACCCTTTTGTTTATTTTGAGACATCAAGGAGGGTCGGAACCCATTACGGTTTAGTGTATGCCCTCGTGAAAGGCCAGTATAGCTTATTGAAAAGGAAAAATACCGCGAAAATCAACCATCCAAATTGATCTTAACAAGATTTTTACCGGCACAAATAACTTTTTTAATCTCTTTCGAATCATATATCAATTTGTTCTTATAAGGGCCTGTTTCATTAAGTTGGGATGTTTCATAATAGAACGTTATTGCTTTTTCGTTGAAGGTACTCTATTGAAATTGATATAGATTGAAAGGAGACGCAATCTTGGTTTCAATAGAAATATATTATTCATGCCCTTGTATAATGCGTTAATAGTAAAAAGGTACACATTCTTTCACGTCGACGCCACTTGCCCTAATATTATTCATGAACCAATGTCTTTTGAAGAATCTATTCAAACTTATGCCATATCTTTCCATATTATAAAACAAAGACATTTCCCGCTGTCTGTACTTTTAAACCTTAGGTCTCTATATAAACTATGCAACAGGTTTTGATACGGTTTTCACTAAGCATTCAAATAATTCTCTCTGGTATGGTACCTATTATAATGTCATCAGTATCACGTAGGTACTTTATAATACACAAACTATCAAAATGCCTCGTTCGACCATTAGATTTTTTTTATATATAGAACATGTCAATTATACTTTGCCTCGCCTGATGGTAAGCTGAAGGCAAAGTCTCAGAAAAGAGGGTCACCATTACTTACATACTTATAGCTTGACGGCCTGATCATATGCTTTTCCACACCTCGCTTAAAGGACCCGGCACTGTAGGAAGAAGGAAACACGTGAGGTGGTAATGAATTTCCAAGCTTTAATGTTCTTTGCCTCTTAAAATAGAATTTCGGGACTGAAATATTCTGTGATAAGCAAGTTTATTTAGAAAAGCAGCATAATTTACCGACAAAGTTACTTCGCAAGAGTATTATTTTAGTTTAAAGATATGCATTGGCGTTTTTTTTTTAAACTTGTTTGTTTTAGAACATGCGTTCAGCATACCGATAGCTTAATAATTTTACCTTTCCTACTAAAGTGTGTGTGTTACTAGACGTGAAAAAGTTGTTAACTACTAATACATAATATATTACATCTCTTCAGCACTAGTTTGTTTATTATTCATTGATATATTGCAACTAAGCAGTCAGAGTGAGTTAGTCGAATTCCCCCCGTTCTCGATTCCCCCCGAAATTGGTTTCGTTTTTAAAATACAATTTTATTACGTCATTATAAAAATTACGAAAATCAGGGGAAATCGTGAATGGGAGAATCGCAACTACCCAATGGAGCAGTGGGCATCAACTTTGTGTAAAATACTTAAGTAGGTATTTAAGCCACATTTCACCAATAATAAAATTCGGTCCCACGTAATAGGGAGCTTTCCACGCGGCTTAACATAAGACAGATATATACAGCCCAGACTAGCAACAAAATTCCGGGACAAGCGACAAAGACGGGAATAGGCTCACCCCTTATTACGTGGGACCGAATTTTATGATTGGTGAAATATGGGGTGTTAATTCGCCTCTGCCTGGCCCTCCTGGGATAAAGGCGTGATTATATCTAACAAAAATAAAAACGGTGTTCACAAATTGCCGATGACATTACACAAAGTAAGATGGCGCAAACGCGTACAAGATAATAGCGTCATTGCATAAGAATATAATAATATGCTTTCAAGTAAATGGTATTTAACGGTCCGTTACACGCCAATGGTTAACTGAAACCCTACTGTTGATTGTATCTATTGCACTACTATTGCCATCTCTTGACGATATCTTGGCACCATCGACTAACCTTTTTTTTTTCCAACGTGGGAACTGGCGAGCCTAGTGGCATGGTGAAGATAAGATTCATTTATTTGTAAGAATATTGTATTATAAAAGTTGTTACGAAGTTGGTTGTACATAATATTCTACTGTCTCCAGCGTACAAATATTGAAAGGCTGAAACACAAATTGAAATAATGTTAGCATACAATATTAGTAACTTTTACGAAATATAACATAACATAACATGACATGACATGACATGACATGACATAAACTCACGCCTATATCCCCGAAGGGATAGGCAGAGGGGCTAGCACCCACATTTCGCCAGTTTATGTTTAGGTCCCAATGTAATAGGTGGCGAGCCAATTGCCATTAACCGGGCACTTATAAACCTGCGATAAATTCACACATCACTTTGAAAAACATCGAAATGTCATTGGTGTGTGCATCACAAAATATATAAATTAATTTCACATTAAACTATTATAAGATACAGAAAAAAATTATGCAATTACTTATAAAATTTATACAAAACTATGCTGTCTATATAATATATACAAAAACGAAATGTAGAAAAAGAGGGAGACTGTACTTTAGGCATCGAAAAATTCCTCCCCATCGATCTCTACAGGTACCTACCGTGTCCAAAAGGCTGGCGGAATTACCACGCTGAATGGCGATGCCAATTCTTTGCACCATACAATTAATAATAATTCCTCGCTTAAATGATATAATAAGTACAAAATGTCAAATCATGGGTTATACAAGTCAATTTTAGACTGCTATTATCAAAATCAAAACGCCACATGTTTTTTAAGAGCAAGTTCTCGAGAACCCCAGCAGATTTTCTCAAAATAAAATCTAATAGAAACATATCACTTCTTTACGCAAACCAATCAACCAACAAAATTAAACTAACTTATCCTTGTCCTCACGGAAGTATATTTCCAAGCAGTTATGATAAATGATAATGCATTCTGAGTAATGATAATACTAAATATTATCAGGATATAGGTACCTTAATAATATTTGTAGTTTGTATTCAAACTCGACCGCGTGTTGCCAGACAGAGAAGAATTTGGGCCACCCCGTCTCTTCCCATGCGGTGTCGTACAAGACGACTAAGGGATAGGGCTATTTTAACATCAGATAGATAATATACAGCCCAGACTCAGCCTCAGATGCATATCAACAATAGTGCCTGGAATACGCCAATAGGCTCACCCTCTATTACGTGCG
Organism: Eilema griseolum; assembly: GCA_963662185.1. Lineage (NCBI taxonomy): Eukaryota > Metazoa > Arthropoda > Insecta > Lepidoptera > Erebidae > Eilema > Eilema griseolum. The sequence goes on along the minus strand of OY759248.1, from coordinate 17,249,597 downwards.
ACCGAATACAAGTATTGATGAAATGCGGGTGTTAATTCACTTCTACTTAACCCTCAGGGGATAAAGCCGTGATTATATGTATGTATGTATCCAAACATTATCATAATATGGCTCAGAATAACGAATTACGTACCTACTCGTTCAAAGGCTTGTGTTATTTCTGTTTTAGTTACATAACTTCTAAATTATCATAAACTTGACACACACACATCTCTAAAGCATAATGGACACCGCACATAATACCATATTTCCATGTTGAAACTGCACTCCGTGACGGTAATTCGAGTTACCGTGCCAACATGCATTGCAGTTTACAATACAAAGAATATTTTGATTATATTGCATTGTTTAAAGAATGTTGGAACTTGGTACAATAGCATTTCATGTTTGTGACATAAATTTTGATGAAAATAAAATGCTGCAGAGAGAATAAAATATTACACAATAGTGTCGATACCAGTGACATCTGTATATTTCATAAAATAAAATGAATGTCGCTTTGTTTATGCCTTACATGTGTATAAAATCAGTCATTCTATTATTATGTAGCTTTATTATTTCCTTTATTTTATTAACATAGGTACATACACAGTATGTATATTTTTAAATACATTTTATAAAAAACTTAACTTATTATTATTAACACACAGGAATGTTTGGAAATTTATACTATCCAAAAAAGGACAATTAACATGACATTCAACACACGCTGTCGTTCATTTAGATTGTTTTTTTAAAAAAGGAACAAATAAGGACTTTTTACAATGACTTTTAAAAACGAAACAATACAAAATTAGTAGTTAGGTATTTTAATTCCCATTTTATTTTTCAATGTAATCAGACAGTTTATATACTAATGACTAAAGTAGCAGGGAGTTATCGTGGACATCCTGCGGCCAAGCAGTCAGACATCGCAGAGAAAAGGCGCAGCTTCTTGTCACTGAGCTTGACGGGATCCTGAATCACATTTCTCAATGGGGCTCTGAGAACCTGGTTGAGTTCAATGCCAAGAAGACGCAGGCATGTGCGTTTACAGCAAAAGTATCTTCTTTCCTTCCCCTCCCCACTCTTCAGAGCACGCCACTGCCACTGCAGGACAATCTCAATATCCTAGGTATGGATGTTCGCTGCAACCTGAATAACAAAAATTACATCGAAAGTATCATCAAAACAGCCTCACGAAAACTCGGAGTCCTGAACAGAGTGAGACGATTTTTCACGCCGGAGCAGCGGTGTCTTCTATACAAGACACAAATTCGCTCCTGTGTGGAATACTGCTCGCATCTCTGGGATGGTTCAGCAAAGTACTTACTAGATGCTCTCGACAGGTTGCAGCGACGTGCGGTCTGTATCATTGGGAATCCCGAGGTCACGAATACACTAGAACCTTTACAGATGCGTAGAGATGTTGCGTCCATGGCTGTATTTTACCGTCTGTGCCATGGGGAGTGTTCTGATGAGCTCTTCCAATTAGTCCCACCCTCCCCTTTCCTACACAGGACAACACGTGCCGGTCTTAGATGTCATCCGCACACGGTGCAGAACATCCGATCAAGAACCAAGCGGTTCGGAGACTCTTTCCTCTGTCGCACCATTAAGGCCTGGAATTCATTACCAGCTCACGTGTTTCCTTCTTCCTATAGTCCCGGGTCCTTTAAGCGGGGCGTGAAAAAGCATATGATGAGGCCGCCAAGCTGAGCGTCACCATTGTCACACGATATGTGTAAGTAATGGTGACTCTCTTTTCTGGGACTTTGCCTTCAGCTTACCATCAGGCAAGGCGAAGTCTAATTGACGTGTTCTGTATATAAAAAAAAAACTAATAGTTACTTAATGAAAAAGTATCGTGATTCATGGCCTATAAAAACTTGCAAGTCTTGCAACACTAGAGGTGGGCTTAGTTACCCGTTACGATGGCTAAGAAAAGTATAAAAAAGAAGTCAGGTAAAAATCTTGAAACCTTAATAAATTTTAAAGCAATAATATAAATTCGTTTCTCTAAATAAGTAACTAAATATAAAACTCGATTTTATTTAGGTAGGTACTACTATTTTAAATTCTCGCTTCATTCTTAGTTTGAATTCCTCAATCTGTTGTAATTGAGTGGTAATGGCTAAAAGTTAGATATCCAAGTCATTGTAGAGTTACGACTGTGATGAAGATAGGCTGTGATTATGAGTTAACAATAATAAATTAACTGCATTGAGGTTTGAGACTCCTTTAATATGGCATAAACTGCGTAATGGAAGCTCGCTTAACGATTCATATTGTTTCAATACAAATGGCATGTTCATCTCCACCATAAATAAAAATTATGAAAATAAAATCAATAATACAGTTGAGATGAGATCGGTGCGTGGAATATGTATATATTGAATAGACAAAGATATACAACAGCAGTATGCCTTGGCGTTGAAAAAGTTATACTGAAGTGGTTCAGGCAGGTAGATATAATATAAAGAATGAAAAAGAACTGAATGAATGAGAAATTCTACAATTATTTTTTATTATAACTTTACGATGCGATATAAGTACATCATTATTCTATTGATCTTATTGCGGTTGGTATGCCAAATGATATCATTAGGCATACAAATTCGATTATTTTTTTAACAGCACTAGAACTAAAACTTGAAATAACCTTCATCTGTATTATAAGACTAAAAAAACAATCTTTATTCGAATAGTCCGCCAAGACTTGATTGAGAAGCATTCATGCCTAATCACTATAATGCTTCAATGGATGGCCGCCAAAAAAATACTCTCCCGATCAGTGATTGTTATCGTTCTTTTGCTGTGATTACAAGGCTTTTGGGAAATTAAAATATTAAACAATTAAACGGAATTTGTTTACAAAGTCGACGTATCAAGTTTTATGAAAGTTTAAATCAATTAGACATAATAGATTTGTTAATCAAATGAGTACGTCAAATACCGTCAGTAGTTTATATAGCTAACTTGTAAGTAAACGAATATTTTATCATCTTTATACGAGTATCTCCTGTATTGTCGTAATCGTCTGCTAAATGTTTTTTTTTTTTTTATATTTTCTTAAACAAATCTTGTTAACAACATACATAATTTTATTTATCATACATTACTTTGTATTATATTATTCATTAACTTACTTCAAATCTATTCAAATTGGAATTAACCGCCAAGGAAAATTTTGAAGACGATTTTTCAGATAAAATTTTATGGATACAAATAACCTTATACAACATTAGGAATCAAATACTTACATCATTTTTGAGTTTCGTTAACGCATTTTCATCACAGAGTTCAAAATAAATCCATCACTTGACCTGAAACCATAAAGCATAACCTTTCTTTTTTAATAACTTTGGTGTTTTCGAGGTCGATGCGTGTACTTTTTTTATTAACTTGTGTACTATAGATCTGATAGACATCTATGAACCAGTTTCAAGAAAAACGTGCTTTGTGTCAACATGGTTTATTCCTGTGTCAACGAAATTTTTGTTTGGCCTTTGATGGAATTCGAATGACCTAATAAAGCTGTAAATACAACATATTGTTATATATATATATCTCTGTACATAACTTTAATTTTACTGCCTCTGTAATAACCTCATTTAGTTCTAAAAATAGTGAGTTTAATGTTCTCATTCGCTCCTGCTATAAATAAAAAGATCAAATCCCTTACAATTTGACGTTAATACTGTCGTTAACGTCCGCTCATATAAATATCAATAAAAGTTTTTAGACCTATTTATTTATATTTCGGATTAAATAAAGCCTGGCTTAAGATTATTAGATTAGATGGTGATAAAAACTAATCCACCTAAAACAATAAATGTCAATTTCAAAAGACTTAGCCGTAGGCAATGTGTGCTCGGTGAGCCGAAAGTAATATCACTGAATAAAAGACTTAATATTTTTGTCACCGACATTTCATTGTCTGCGACACCTCTTTAACCGCCAATAATCTCAATTTTTCATCTATAAATATGTCATGCCAATAATTCTTTTTTCGAAATAAATCTTTGAGCGAAATAGGTACCCTAATCTAGGTGTGATATCACCTTCTTTTTTGTTCTCGTGACAAGTGAGTGAAATGGGAATAATTTATTACACCTTTTTGTTTCGAATGACTGGAACACGTATGAAAACGTTACAGAGAATTCAATATGTGCGCGATAATCCTCGTGCTTATGATAATAATATGCGCTCATCATTCATTCTGTAATCTGGGTCCTGTCATACTGGTTGCTGTTTGCTGGATTTAACGAATAATTCTTTGATAACGTACTAGCATGACATGAGTCAAAATACCTATTGCATTAGTTTGTCAAATCATAGATAAAAACTATCCGTGTTTTAGTAAAATGAACCTCGAACGAAAGAACTTTTTTAGATTGTCGTTGGTCATTCATGTGTTCTTTATTCAATTTTTTATTTTAATTTTTTTTATGATAACTGACCTGTCATTGGCTAATAATATTATGTCTGTTTTAAATGTTTCTCTTTCCAATTTCAAATTGAGAACTGTTTCACTAAACTGCTTTCATAAATTCATATATTATTCAATCAGCTCAATTACACACTTCGATATTATCAGATGAAACTCAATATTATATGAGTATACGTATGTTATCATCAAAACTCTAACTCGGCAATATAGATTTATGGATAAAACAGCAAACAACAACTATTAATTTCGCAGCGTCTCTCAAATCAATTAGCAGGACCATCAAAACCGTGTAACTTCTCTGCGTTATTATAGACCAGTCATAATAAATACCATAAAACATTAATAACCACTTTTTATAACTGTTATCTAGTGGAACATAGCTATTCGTTTCTTACAACCAAACTCGTGACTTATTTCTCTCATTATGGTATAGTAAAACGTCTTTGGAAACGTCTCGAGATTCCTTCACGATGTTCTCGAGTATGTGTGAAATTTACACCATTTGAATGGTGTGTCCTCCAAGACGTGACGTGAACAAGGTCACTTAATTTGATGATGATGATTGTGATTCGTGATGATTTAAAACTACTAAAACACAGGCTACTTTCTTAAGTTTTATACAATGGCTTCTGTGTACGAGTATACTCGAGGCAAGGAAAATGTGAAAATCGAAGTGAAACAAACTATTTATTTTCTGAATGACAGCTTACAAATCAATCACTTTTTAATAAAATATTTTATATACCTACATATAATCACACCTTTATCCACGTAGGGTTAGGCAGAGGTTAATTAACACTCACATTTCTGCAATCATTAAATTCGGTCCCACGTATTAGGGGGTGAGCCTTTCACCGTCTTCCGGGCACTATTGTTGACTATAGCCATGCTTTTGAGACTGAGTCTGGGCTGTATACATCTGTCTGATGTTAAACAACCCTATCCCTTAGTAGCCTTGTACAACACCACACGGGAAGAGTTTGGGTGGTCCAAATTCTACTTTGCCGGGAACCACGCGGCAATAAGGAACTACAACTAGCAAACAATTCAGTTCACTATATAGGGCTCTCCAATCTCACTCAGCAATAGTTCCTCAGCCTTCCGCATCAAGTCCATCCTCGCACAAAAGGTGCGAGGATGGACTTGATGCGGTTGATGCGCTTTGGGTTATCAGTCATCCTGGATGAGACAACATCCAAGCACCCGTTTGCCGATTCGTAGTATTTCGTCTAAACGCATTTAATTGAGAAAACTATCAATCGTATTGCAAATTACAACATCACTGTCATCTACGTTGATCCCGGTTGCAAAGAGGTTCGATTCGATTCCAGCCGTATAACCAACGACATTTATAGAGAGTGAAATTATGGGGTAGTCATGACTTCACCCATTCTAGTTTCTTCCCGAAAATTTTTCAATTTTATTACGCTACAAAACAAGAATTGCGACCATCCTGAAAATTTTCTGATTGCCACACTAATTTAATACAAACCACATACATAAACTACTGATAATATTTTAATTGTTATGTACGATAGAGCGAATAATAAGTACTACAAACACGTACGAAGTTAAAATTTACAACATATTATCGATACTTACCTATTATTTTGCAACGGCAACACTGAATTAAATTACACAATACACGCGTAGCTTACTGATATGTTTTAATTTGATTGTTGTGTCGATAGAATTGTACTGTTTTCCTTGAACTCGATAGTCAACTTAGAACTAACGTGAATATTCAACATTTTCTATATTAAGATTGTTTTTAACCGAGTTCTAGAAAGGAGGTCCTCAATTCGGATGTTTGTTCGGATATAAAAAAGTTTGTACGCGCATAGCTACGTCGTTTGTGGACGGATTTGCAAATTTTTTTTTAATTGAAAGGAGTTTTTTAAATCCGATTTTCGAATGTTGATTAATAAACAACAAAATTGGGGGGTAAAATTCATATTATTTCTTCTACCACCAAAGGATGTATTATGCTCATGTGTCATCATGGGTTAGTTTTCGGCTGCTACGCTACACCAGAGATCGAAGGAACAAATCCCGCTTTGTGAAAACATTTGTATTTTAAATTATGTATTGTAGCGGATAATCCTAAACTCCCTCTCCGTAATACACGCGGTAGGGCGCCGAGACGTTATTCTCCGTCTACTAATTTACGAACGCGCCCATAGCGCTAGCCAATCACAGGCCCGCGCGACCGGCTCGGCGAGTCGGAGAAACGAACGCCAAGAGTAATACACGATTTACGATAATTGTCTTAATAATTAAGTTTATTTGTTGCTTAATTGTAAAATTCGTTATTAAAAGGAATGTGACAACTACACCTGGCTCCTTATTGGCTCCATCCCGACTACAACTGACGCCCAACGTGTATATAAGGAGCATAAAGTTCGTCCAACAAGATGCCGCGCAAACGACAATCGCTAGATCAAAATAGTTCTGCACAGGAGGGAAATAGCAATAACTCAACAAATAATAACGTTGTGTTTACACAAGAAGCACTTACAACGCTTATTACGAGTATGCAGCAGTCTCAAGCTGAGTTATATTCTCAAATAATGAGAGAGGTACGTTCGTCCACACCAAACGAGGTTAATGTCTCCGCCATTATGAAAAATAATTTTGCGAAATGTGCATCGCGTTTCAACGGAAATACTGGTGAGTCTGTTGACAATTTTATTGATGCCATCTCAGTATACAAGGCGTGCCTAAACATAAGCGACGAGAACGCCATGTTAGGACTTTCTATGTTACTGGGTTCATCGGCGGGAACATGGTGGCAAGGCGTCAAAAACTCAACGAAAACTTGGGAAGAGGCCCTAAACAGATTGCGCAGTGCCTTCGGCGAGCGTCGTCCGCCATTCAGGATTTACTCCGAAATATTTTCAACCACTCAAGGTCAGCAGAATACAGATCTTTTTATTGCGAAAATTCGAGCTTTATTAGCAAAGCTTCCGCATGGTGATCTGTGTGAACGAGTGGAGTTGGACATGGTATATGGGTTATTAGATCGCCGCATTAAGAAAAGATTAGATAGATCAGCTATCAGTACATTCGACGAATTATTAATTAAAGCTCGCGCTATTGAGGACTCGTTAAAGGAAAACCACAAGTCCGAGAGCTGCAACACATCCGTCGCGACGACTTCGGAATCTGCGCGCCCCGCTTCTAACCCTATGCGTGCCACTGCAGTCCCCGCACGTGCCTCTGCAGCACCTGCGTATTCCACTGGCACAGCTGTTGATGGTCAAGATGCAAGACGTGGGAAACCCAGGTTGTTCTGTGTGTATTGCAAGCGTAGTGGTCACACTAAAGACAAGTGTGAAAAGCTTAATATTAATAAATCTAATGATAATAAGTCTAGTGATAGTGATACTTCAAAGTACAAAGATATTAAATGTTATGGTTGCGGTACAGAAAATGTTATAAAATCTAAATGTCCTAATTGTAACCCTAAATTAAGCTCATATGGTGAGCACACTGCATTTTATTCCCTTAGTTCAAAGACTGAGACTTCAACTTGTATTTGTAACAATTGTAATCCCCGCTTTATGTTGTCAAATGGTTTTCAATGTGTTTCTGGTAATTTTGTCGGATCAAAATCTCATGTTAATAATGATTTTAGGCCGCACACCAGTATTGCTGTACCATTATCTGACAAAGTTGGTGGCTCACAATCTTTATTGGAAATGTCAAGTAGCTCTAAACAGTTTCATGGGAAAGTCAGTGGTGCTCAAACATATTTGGTAAATGGTGCTCAAACATGTTTTGCTAATGATTCTCAAACATGTTTTGCTAATGAATCTCAAAGTTTTTTTAAAGTTAATTGTGAAAATAAATCTTCTCTACGTCCAGTAATAAAAATTAATATTTTAGGTGAGAATGGTACAGCAATGATTGATTCAGCAGCCAAATGTTGTGTGGCTGGCTATACATTGTACAATCTTTTTAAAATGAGAAATCATCGTATGTTGTCTTGTGTGAAAAATGTAAGCTTAGCTGATGGTGTTACTAGATTAATGAATGTACTTACTACGGAAGTGTATGTATGTCTTGAAGGTAGAACCAGGCTCATAAGTTTTTTAATTTTTCCAGACGCGGATAGTAATCATACTTTGTTAGGTATAGATTTTTTGATAAATTTTGATATCAGTGTGGATTTTGGTAACGCTAAATGGTACTTTAACGATAATGATAAAAAGTTTGATCTTCTTTTCGAAAAATAAATCATTTAATCATAATCATAATCATTTAATCATAATCATATATAAACAGTGAACATTGCAAGCTTACAGTGAGCACCAAGACGCTTGCAATGTTATTCTAATTACAAAAAAAAAAAAAAAAAACCATTAAATTCCATATCTTACTTATTATACAATACATTAAAATACCAACTATTATATATATATTCATCAATCGTCAATCATTTGATTCATTTACATCAATATTAGTTCATACTACAAAAATTTATATAAATATAAAAATTAATAATTCAGAATGTCAATAATATCAATGTCGTCACACTTTAAATTTTATCAATGTCATTAACAAATGTAAAAATAAAATATATAAAAAATAATAATTCTAAATGTCAGTAATGTCAATGTCGTTACATTTTAATTTTATCAATGTCAATAACAAATGAATACAGAACAAACAACAAGAAATTAAAATCGATTTGATAGGTAAATTAATAATGTCAGATTCTCAATTGTTATTATTTTTATAAAATTCTCATGAACCCTTCTACTGTGGCTCCGTTCCCATCGTGATTGCATTCAGGTAGTTCGTGACGCATAACGCTATCTGACTCATGCTATCAGAGAATAAGTCTACTTTGGGATATGTGCGCAACAGACCATTTATCAGCACCATAGCTCTCGCGGTAGGAGTATTGGCCGACTGCGGCAAACGCCACGATGGCGGAGTGGTCAACAGGCGATGTTGCCGACGCCCAGTAGCGCGTACATACATGTCCGGCACAAAAAGACAAATGCACTCAGTCACTGATGGGTTGTCTACTTTATTGGATAGAAGAAGACAATAGTGAATAATATGCGTGACTTTTTGTCTCATTTCGAGTGTTTCCAGCCCTATCATCCCCGAAACAAACAAGGATGGATAAAGAAATGGGTAATATCCAAACTCTCGCTTGTAGAGATAGCGTGCGAATCTTCTCTGTATTTTCTCAATCATATCTATGTACAGCTTCTCATGGGGATACCAAACAATGGCATTGTATTCCAGTTTGCTCCTTACATACGCGTTGTAGAGAAGTTTCACTATATGTAAGCTACCGAATTGGGAAGCTGTTCTAATTATAAAACCCAGGGATTTACTTGCTTTATTTATTTATTTTATGAACATGTCTATGTTAACAGCATATTTAGGGATGATGAAGCATCAGGTCTTACCGATCAACAACGCGAGGTTCTTGCTCAAGTTCTCACGGAAAATGAGGACATTTTTAAGTTGACAGGTGAACCAACTAGTTTCGCGGAACATGTAATAGATACCGGTGACCACGCTCCTATCGCGGTACCTCCGTATAGGTTAACGCCCGCGAAAAAGGCTGTTATGCAGACTGAAATAGAAAAGATGTTAGCCGAGGATATCATAGAGGAATGCGAGTCGGCATGGGCCGCTCCGGCGTTATTAGTTCCAAAAAAAAATGGTCAGGTACGTTTTTGTGTCGACTATCGTAAGCTTAACGCAATTACTAAGTCTGACGCGTATCCAATGCCGCTTATTGACGAACTTGTACAGTCAACAAAACGCAATTGCATCATGACTAAGTGGGTTTTGGAATGTAAGCGTACGCGAGTGTGATAGGGATAAAACGGCCTTTCAGACACATTTAGGAACGTTTCGTTTTAAACGCATGCCTTTTGGTCTTAAAAATTCGCCAATGACGTTTGCTAGGCTAATAGACAGGTTGCGCTCCGGTACATCACTGAAAAACATAAACATTTTAGCATACCAAGATGACCTGCTAATTATATCAGATGGATTCGACCAGCATATCGCAGATTTACGTATAGTTTTTGATAGACTACGCCTATTCAATCTTCGCGCCAACCGCGAAAAATGTGTTTTCGCACGCAAAGAGGTTAAATATCTTGGCCACGTCATCACACAGGAAGGGATCCTCCCTGATCCTGGTAAAGTACGCGCTATCGTGGATATGAAAGAACCAAGTTCGGTACGCCATCTCAAAACTTTTCTTCAAACGTGCTCGTGGTTCCGAAAGTTCATTTTGAACTTTTCGAAAGTCGCTGAACCACTAACACGTCTTCTGAAAAAGAATCAACCTTGGAAGTGGGGTAATGAGCAGAAACAGTCGTTTCAAGAGCTCAAAAAGAGTTTAACGTCTGCTCCCATTTTAATCCAAGCTGATTACAGCAAACCATTTGTATTACGTACGGATGCTAGCAATTACGCCTTAGGTGCCGTCTTGCTGCAGGGCGAAGGAAACAATGAACGGCCAATTGAGTATGCGAGCCGTCTCCTTAACCCCGCCGAACGCAACTACAGTACTACTGAAAGAGAAGCTCTAGCAGTAGTCTGGTCTGTTGAACGCTTCAGAGGTTACATTGAGGGTCATGAAATTGTTGTTAGTAGTGACCATCAACCTCTTAAGTGGTTATTAAGTTTAAAATCGCCTTCAGGTAGACTCGTGCGATGGGCTTTAAAGTTGCAAGAGTTTAATATTCGCTTTGAATACACTCCTGGTAAAGCCAATGTTGTCGCTGACACTTTGAGTCGTCCTACCTGCGAAGAAGATAGTAAGGATCAGTGCGGGATTTGCTCAGTCATTGTAGACTTACCTTCGAGAAGTCCTGCTGATCTTCGCCAAGCTCAGTTAGATGACTCGGAACTGAGGAAAATTATTAGTAGTCTTGAAAGTAATGATGCTCTTGAAGACAAACGCTGGTCTGAGCGAGGTTACTTCATGCAACAAGGAGTTCTTTATAGGTATAATCCTGACGTCGATGTTGAAGAACCACAGCTCGTACTTCCTGTGAGTTTAAGACTCGATGTCCTGCAGGAATGCCATGACACTCCTATTGCTGGTCATCAAGGCATCGATAGAACGTTACATAGACTTTCACAACGGTTTTTTTTCACTGGTATGAGACGTCTTGTGGCTGATTTTATTAAGTCTTGCCCTACATGCCAGCGGTATAAGTCGTCAAATGTAAAGCCATCAGGCCTCTTGCAAACACCAGTTTTGCAACAAAGAGGTGAGGTTATAGCAGTTGACTTATTTGGCCCGCTCCCATCTGGAGAAAAGGGGGAGAAATACATATTGTTGGTTGAGGACACAGCTACTCGGTGGGTCGAGCTCTTTGCTCTTGTTGACGCCACGGCAGAAGTCTGTGCCCGAACACTGATAGAGGAATATTTCCTCAGGTATGGCCTACCGCGTCGTGTCGTCTCCGATAATGGAGTACAGTTCGTCTCATCTGTTATGCAACAATGCATGTTTATCCTGGGGATTCAACAGGATCTGTTACCCTTATACCACCCGGAAGCAAATCCGGCTGAACGTAAAAATAGAGACCTTAAGGTACAGCTGGCTCAGATAGTTGACACCAAGCATAACTCATGGCCCAAACACCTACCGTCGGTTCGTTTCGCTATGAACTCAGCTATGTGTAATACAACTGGTGTCTCGCCCGCATTTCTCACCTTTGCTAGGGATCTCCGTTCACCTATCGAAGTCAATCTTGACATCAGGACAGTCCTAGAGAAAGATAATTTTGTACCCCAGATTACTCCTTATTTAAAGAGTTTCTTGAATTCTTTAATTTCAATTCGAGATAGAGTAGAGAAGGAACAGGATAGACGTAAAGAATACGCGGATAAAAATCGTAAAATTGAAGAGTTTCATGTCAATGACCAAGTGTTAGTTAAATCGCACGTATTAAGTAACGCTGCAAAAGGGATTTCAGCTAAATTTGTACCAAAAAGAGATGGTCCTTATACAATAATTAAGGTAGCGAGTCCTACTACTTACATTCTTTCTAAACTTGATAATCCTAACGACATCATAGGTAAATTTCACGCGTCACAACTTACGTCATTTGTTAAAAGGAACGAGGTTTCTCTACCGGTCATGCCCAAACGTAACCGAGGCCGCCCTCGTCAGATTAAGCCTGTTTCCATTTCACCTGAACGGGTTCCAGAGCCTGTTTCTATCTCAAACGAACGGGTTCTTGAGCGAGGACGCTTTATCGAACCCGAGGGGGAGTATGTAGCGGATAATCCTAAACTCCCTCTCCGTAATACACGCGGTAGGGCGCCGAGACGTTATTCTCCGTCTACTAATTTACGAACGCGCCCATAGCGCTAGCCAATCACAGGCCCGCGCGACCGGCTCGGCGAGTCGGAGAAACGAACGCCAAGAGTAATACACGATTTACGATAATTGTCTTAATAATTAAGTTTATTTGTTGCTTAATTGTAAAATTCGTTATTAAAAGGAATGTGACAACTACACCTGGCTCCTTATTGGCTCCATCCCGACTACAGTATACATAGTTGCATTGATTTGGGTGTTTATTCTTATACATCTTAGTGTTAATTCCAGTCACTTTCACCACGGGGTCTGGGGTCCGATTTAGGTACATACTAAATATTCCGTAAAGCAACTGCCATCTGACCTCCACAACCCAATGGCGATAATAGGTGTCTCTATGCTAGTAATTTTGTTCACATTCTAGAAACCATTACATTATTGCAAAGTGTGAAGACGATGCGGGTCATTCTCCCGAAGGCTATGAAATTTCCCAATAGCTAATATCCAGAGTCATTGACCAAGGATACAGAGCATCCCAAGGGTTCCAAATCTCCATCTAAACATTATCGTGTAATAAATTTTACAATATAATGAATTACGAGTACAGAATTTAAATAGATCCCCGCTGCTATAGGATGATTGCTTTTTAATTAAACACTAATTACAAATTCGTTTCGTTACCAGCTGGCTAAATTGAATATCTTTCAAAATTAACAATTTAGATATTACATTTTGTGTTCTCGAAACAGTTAACATGTAAAGTGACATTGTGAAAGATAATTTTCGTTGCTTCATAAATTACTTTTACGATTTTAAATGCCATTGTTCTTTTTTCGTGTAATTTAATACTTATTTTATTTTTATTTTTTTATACAACTCGGTGGCAGACAAGCACACGGCTCACCTGATGGAAAGTGGTTACCGTGACCTATGCATGTTATTTAAAACATTTAGATTAGAGATTTCGTAATATACCTAGTATAGTACAGTAGGTACACTTACGACTTGCTCCAGTTTCGTGCAGATTTTATTTTATTTTTCGTTCTTCTTCGGTTGTGTTGTGTAGCTATACAAAACAAACCTTCTATGTATAAAAAAATGAAATGCTATAATAATATTCCATATAAATCCTGCTATGTGTGATAGGCAGAAACAACATTTTTTCAATTGGCAACAATTCTGGCATATGTCTTTCGATGGAAGAATACTATCTGTCGTATCTATTTCTCCCGGTTCGTACCCCACTCGCACTGACCTACCTGTCATATTTTTTTTTCTTCGGCAGGTACGATCTATTAAATGAGTCAAACACTGTATGTCTATTGCCTGTATATATATATATATATATATATATGTATATATATATATATATATAAATCTTGAAGGACATGTTGCGTCCTACATGGCGTTATTTACCGATGATGCCGCGTCCGACTGACTTTGTGCGTCCGAAATACGGACGCAAGATTAACCGACCCTCATTTTCAGCCCAAATGTTCCTTATGATCAATAGAATGCTAAGGCGAAAAATTGGCATGGACGTAATTCCATCACTACAACGCCTTTTAGCGTATAATATAGTTCGGCCGTCGCCCGACTGAAATTTGGAGGGCACTAGTGTTCAGCGTATACTTTACCACGTATACTTTGAGTTCAGTTCACCGATCTTAATGTGTCCATTGAATATCGTACTTAATTTGTAAAGTTTTTATCATGTTTTCGTGACAACAATCTTGCGTCTCTTAAATATCCTTAAACGGGCACTAGGTACGGTGTCTGAGGGGTCTATTCGGGGTTCACGAGGGACGGCGGGGCGGGCGGCGGGCTTCAGCGCGCTCGCGTGCCGAAGTTTTTAAACAAACAGACATGTGCGGGCCGTGATGTAAGTTTGTCACCAAAGTGAAAGCTTTAAAAATGGTTATTTATTTGATCTATTATTACCTATAGATAGTTTTTTTTAAATCTTCAGTTGTTATTGAGGATTGAGGTCTTAGTCATAGCGTGACTATGTCGCCCTCATTGGAATTGTTGAATACATGGTGTTCAATCAATGATCTATACAGCAAATCTTAGCTAAGGAATACAATTTTTTCGGCTCCTCAGAAGTTGGACTAGCGAGGATACTGTTACATAGGCCCATATTGTTATTACCGTTACCATATTGTTACGACAGACGTCGATATCTCGAAAACTAATAACCGGATCTTCAAGAAATAAAAACGCATTGTTAGTGACGAGGTACTCTACCGATTGGCATAGAAAAATCTAGAATTGTCAACACAAAGTCACAACCTACCTACGAGTACCTACTCTTTTGAATAAATGAAAACAATAGGTGAATATCGAGAATGAACTCGAAAGTTCAGTGACGGCGGCAAACTTCAAAAGAGAGTGGATAGTTATCGCTCGCGTATTTTCTAGATGATTCGACCCTCCTAATTGAGAGGTATATGAACACGCTCGCATAGCGACACCATTCATTCTGTCTTTGAGATCGCTAACAAACACAGCGAGCTTAAGCAACCGAAGAAGATTATAAGTGTGACCTGAGCAACGACTGTGGACTACTGTGAACTACTGAGCGACTGGAACTGTTGAAGAGTACTGTGTGCACTAGTGATTTAATTGTCTAGTTTGTGGTGAGCTAATAAATTCCTTCGTTGCGTACACGGCATTTATTTGTACCCTGTGCACGTAACAATATAATTGCTTTCTTTGAGCCTCATTCCGGACACACTTCATCAAAATGTAATTGATTGACGTTACATAAGCTACAGTTAGGCGAGCCCAACTTATCCTTTAAAGATAGACTGTAGGCACTTGAGGTGGAAACGATCCAGAGTACGTTTGTGGTGCCGATACACACACCACATCTCAGAGGAATATAAGAGGTTTGACAGCACAACTGCCATGTAAACAGATATTTTGGTGGCCAGCTTAAGGTCATTTGAGCAGAAAACCTTGGAATGCAGCTTCCCAAATATCGCAGCTGCGGCATAGATCCTGCTGCCGATCTCATCATCAAGGTCACACTTGGATGTTATAGTGCTCCCCAGATAGCAAAACTGGTCAACCTGCTTGAGCATGTCCTGACCTAGCTGTATAGACAGTGTCTCGTGACTAGTCGTGACCATGTGTGTCCAGAGACATCACCTCCGTCTTCTTGACACTGATTTTAAGGCCGAACTTGCAGCAAGCTTGGTGACAACTGGACATTAGCTGTTGCAGGCCATCAGGGGATTCTGCCACAAAGCATAAGCATACATGATTTCTGTAATCATTGTATGGGGAGACCTTAGTGCGCGCCTTAAGTCTGGCCAAATTGAAAAGACCATCCTCCGCCATCTGTGCGGAAGCGGATGCGTACTCCCTCAGAAAGAGTTCGTAAAACATCACTGACTATTACTGCAAAGTACTTGGCGAACAGTGTGGGCGCTAGGACACACCCTTGTTTCACCCCACAGGTAACGAGTAAGAAATTTGATTGTTCACCATCGACACCGACGCAGCATTGCATGTCGTTATGCAGGAGTCTAAGAAGTCTCACAAACTTCTCCGTGCACCCTAGCTTCCCAAGCATCATCCAGAGAGCTTCCCGAGGCACACTGTCGAATGCCTTCTCCAGGTCAACACAGCGGAGATAAAGCGGACGACCCTGTTCTCTGCTATTTTCTTGCAGTTGACGCACAGAAAAGATTGCTTCAGAGGTGGTTCGTTCAGGTCGGAAGCCAAACTGGGTTTCTGGCAGTATCTTTTCAGACAGAGCTTTTAAGCGGTTTAAAAGGACTCTGGCCAAGGCCTTTCCCAGGGCTGACAAAAGCGAAATACCGCGGTTAGAGTTGCAGTCGGAACGGTCACCCTTGTTTTTGTAGAGGGTTTTTTTTTAATTTTTTATACCACTTAGTTGGCAGACAAGCACACGGCCCACCTGATGGGAAGCGGTTACCGTGGCCTATGGACGTATGCAACACCAGGGGTGTCACACTCGCGCTGCCGACCATAGGGAAACCTTCTGATGCCCCTCTTGAAGAACTCCATATTGTAGGCACTTGGGAAAACCGCAGCAGGGAGGTCATTCCACAGCTTGAGTGTGCGTCGGATGAAGTTTCTTTCATACCGCACAGTGCGCACCGTCTCAGGTCGCAATGTGTGGGGATGAATTCCCTGAAATATTCCCAACGGACCCCGAGTATCTGTCCCCTCACGGGGTCCGTTGGGAAATGAAGATAATTTCATGTCCAAGGGACCCCCTTGCCAAGTACGTGGGGTCCGTTGGGAAAAAGAATTCCCTACGGACCCCCACTCTCCTCCCCCGTTAATAAAAAAAACGAAAACAGAAACAAATGTTTTTAATTTCTAACAATCTTTCAAAAAAATTCTTTGATTCATCAAAATAATAAGACAATCAAATTAGATACTATGAAAACTTAATTACTATTTAACGTAGCATTTCAAGTAAATGACCTACAGTAATATCACCGTTTACAAATGCCATTTGGGAATCACATATGTAACGCTCGTAATCAATTGTTTTCTGGGATCGCTGGTTTAATGACTTAGGGTTTACAGTCATTTGCTGACATTTTAATTCATACAAATTAGCATCGCTACTTAAAACCTTAAGCAGATCCATTAAATTTGGATTCTTTTTTGAAATATCTTTATTAAGTTTGGCGTGCCAACCTTCCAAGAAATTTGTAGTTTTATGTAAACTACCAAAGATACACCAAACTGGTATAAAATCTTCCTTTATCCATTGACGAAGCATATATGTACAAAACTGTTTAGATTTTTCGTCATTAGGACTTTGTGACTTGATATATAACTTAATAAAGATATTTCAAAAAAGAATCCAAATTTAATGGATCTGCTTAAGGTTTTAAGTAGCGATGCTAATTTGTATGAATTAAAATGTCAGCAAATGACTGTAAACCCTAAGTCATTAAACCAGCGATCCCAGAAAACAATTGATTACGAGCGTTACATATGTGATTCCCAAATGGCATTTGTAAACGGTGATATTACTGTAGGTCATTTACTTGAAATGCTACGTTAAATAGTAATTAAGTTTTCATAGTATCTAATTTGATTGTCTTATTATTTTGATGAATCAAAGAATTTTTTTGAAAGATTGTTAGAAATTAAAAACATTTGTTTCTGTTTTCGTTTTTTTTATTAACGGGGGAGGAGAGTGGGGGTCCGTAGGGAATTCTTTTTCCCAACGGACCCCACGTACTTGGCAAGGGGGTCCCTTGGACATGAAATTATCTTCATTTCCCAACGGACCCCGTGAGGGGACAGATACTCGGGGTCCGTTGGGAATATTTCAAATTCCCTGCCTATGGCGAGAGGTGCGATGATACAATGTAGCTACGGGCATCATGTCTAACAATTCATCTGAGCACAAACCATTGTATAGGCGGTAGAACACACACAATGAGGCAAAATCCCTCCTAAGGCTAAGAGGTTCCACTCTACCTGTGAGTATGGGATTGTCAACCAGCCTCAATGCCCGTCTTTGCAACGAGTCGAAGGGGTCAAGTTGGTATGCAGGTGCTCCAGCAAAAAGGTGACAGCAGTACTCCATGTGAGGCCGGACCTGTGCTTTATAAAGAAGGAGTTGCTGCCCCGCAGTGAAATACTGCTTCGCCCTGTTGAGCACTCCGAGCTTTCTTGATGCCAAGTTAACCTTGTCCTGCAAATGACTTCGGTATTGCACGTCACTGGAGATATCGACACCAATTATCCCTATACTCAGGGAGATGGTAAGCGGTGTGCCCAGGAATTGCGGCGCTACAATGAATGGGGTTTTCTTAGCGGTGAATACACATACTTGTGTCTTAGTGGGGTTGACTTGGACTAGGTTTAGTCGTCCCCAATCGGATATTCCAGAGAGAGTAGTCTCGATTTCAGACACAAGTTGTTCGCGACTCTTCTCCACCTCGGACTGAGGGATATTTGCACGGCCCGTGTAACACGTGTCCCCGGTACTGTCGCCCGCATAACAATGAATGGAGCCATCAGACAGCATGTCATTGATATGCAGCAGAAACAGCGTCGGAGACAACACGGAGCCTTGTGGGACACCAGCGTTTATGTTCATGCGGTCCGAGCAGCTGCCGTCGACGACGGCTTGGATGCTTCTGTTGGACAAAAAGCTGGAGATCCATTCGCACAATCCTTCGAGGAGTCCATAATATGGCAACTTCGTAAGAAGACCTTTGTGCCAGACCCGATCGAAGGCCTTCGCTACATCGAGGCTGACCGCTAGTGCCTCACCTCGACTTTCGATGGCTTGCGCCCACCGGTTTGTGAGATACACAAGAAGGTCACCGGTAGAGCGACGGTGGCAAAAACCGTTCTGTCGGTTGCTCAGTAGATCGTTTCCTTCAAGGTACCTCAGGAGTTGTGTATTAATAACACGCTCCATAACCTTCGAGAGAAGGGAGGTTATAGCGATAGGCCTGTAATTGGTCGGATCTGTCCTGTCACCTTTCCTAAGAAAGGTGACAGGACAGATCCGTACCTCAGTACAGGGTGCACGAATGCAGTCTTCCACGAGGCCGGGACCTGCCTTGCGGAGTATGAGAGTGCGAAAAGTCGTGTAAGTACAGGGCACAGCTCGGGGGCACAGTGCTTAAGCACCATCGCCGGTATGCCGTCCGGCCTACTCGACTTCCGAACATCTAGGGACTTAAGCTCGTGCCGGACCACCCGTTGTGTGATTTTAATTTAGGTCATCGAAGCACCACAGCTGGGGATGATGGGTGGTTCGGCGTTCCCGTCGTTCATAGTCGAGTTTGACGCAAAGAGATTACCCAAAAGATCGGCCTTCTCCTTAGCGCCATGGGCCAGACTACCGTCGGATTTTTGCAGCGGCGGAAGGCAAGCCTGGCAGAAGTTTCCCTCAGCAGCTTTAGCGAGCGACCAAAATGCACGACTGCCAGATGGGTAGCGCGCAAGCAAAACTCAAACTTTGCTCTAGACGTTGCCTTTTTACTGGACCTTGAAGCAGCATTCAACTTCCGCTTCACCTCAGCGATGTTCGGATCCTTATTGGCAAGAGCCGTGGTCCAAGCCTTGTATGCAGATTGCTTGCGGTCTCTAGCTTCCCTGCAAGGCCTATTAAACCACGGGCGTTTGCTCGATCCTGTCGCGACCCAGCGGTTGGGGACGTAACATTCCATACCCACTAGAATCGCGTCAGCGACTGCTGTTGCACAGGAGCTTGGATCATCAGAAGAGAAGTAAAGCTGCCTCCACGGGTACGACGCGAAGAATTCTCGCAGTCCGTCCCAGTCTGCCGACTTGTAGTGCCACACATGCCGCCACTGAGGTGGCCGCGGTGGTTCGGGCCGCGCGAGTGACACTTGCGCCCGGACGAGGCTGTGGTCCGAATTACCGAGAGGTGCTTCCACCCTTAAGGGTATTCATCCGGGCGCGTAGTCAGCAGAAGGTCCAGTATAGAGCTTCTGTGGGTCTCAATTTCTGGTGTTCTAGTGATAAAATGCACCAGTTGAGAGAGCCCATAAGTTAGAGCGAAGTCGTGAGCAGCCCTTCCCGCAAAATCAGTCCTAGGAGACCCCAGCCACATTACCCAGACGGACTGCTCAATTTTGGACGGGAGATACCGTCATGTCCTTCCTCCAAATAAAAATACAAATAAAGGTACAAATGCGAGACACTTTAAAGTCATCCGGGACTCGCTCTTCCTCCCACATACGAGCAAAAAGTTTCCAAACCAACATCTACAACTCCCCGCCGCCGTATTATAACAGCTCTCCCGGTATAAGGTCAATACCAACCGCTCGCTTCTGTTGCTGCCTGATAGCAGAGACAACCTCATCATATGACAGGGGCTCATCCAGCTCAATGGAAAGAGGGAGTTGAGGTATTAGACTCACATTTTGTAAATCAGATGATCGATCTACGTTGGACTTGGACTTGACCAGTATCTCTCTGCCTGACAAGTATAATCAATCAAGTGCCAGTGTTTCGGATCGAGGATGCATCCACGTTGTCTTGTGCTTAGCGGCAAGTCTGAACATAGTGTTCGATATTGCAAGCTCAAAATGAGCACAAAGACTGAGTAGCAACTGACCATTGCTGTTCATGTTGCCGACTCCGTGTCTACCCAAGACTCCAGGCCAAGCCTCATTGTCCCGTCCAACTCTGGCATTGAAATTGCCTAGCAATATAACCTGCTCTCTGGCGTTTATGCTGTCAAGGCATTGAGATAGTTCCTCGTAGAATTTATCTTTGATGTCATCAGCCTTGTCTAGCGTAGGGGCATAGACACTGATGACATTAAGGTAATTGTCTTTGTCCGTGAAGGCGCAGTGTGGTAACGCGGTCTGAAGAATGCATAGGGTGCTCCTCAAGTCGCTTAGCTATGTGATTCTTGATGGCAAACCCTACGCCTGAACGTCGCGGTTCGGAAGCTGTGGTACCTTTCCAAAAGAAAGTATAGCCGCCACCTTCTTCTATCAGCTCTCCTTCATCGGCAAGGCAATCCACGTTATATCGATGAAGTTCCCGAGCTACTATGGCAGTTTTGCGTTCATGGCAGGCGTTGCCATCGCGATTAACAAGCGTTCTCACGTTCCACGCGCCGAATGTCATTATAGGTATTGTCATTTTTGTATGCTAACTATTAGTTATTTAATATCTGTGCCTGGAGTCTTTATAAGCCCTTATATAGATGGAAGCCTCTTGGCTGATAAGCTGGATACAATAATTCAAAAACAGTATTCGGAACCAATCTGAACTCAATAGTAGATAGATGTCATGTAGTTATTAAATCATTATGATATATGCAGAGCATTATACGGAATTGATTTCAACATGCAGTTGGATGGAGGCGGGAATGTGCATGCAGTGTTTTGAACGTATACGGAGATATTCAGTGTGCAAGAAAGATTTAAGAGTGAACGGACGAACTAATTCAGTTATACGGAACCAATCTCAATTCAATAGTAGATGGATGTAATTTAGTTATTATAATCATTATGATATATGCAGAGCATTATACGGAATTGATTTAAACATACATTCGGATGGAGGCAGGAATGTGCATGCAGTGTTTAGTAGGTATACGCAGGTATTCAGTGTGCAAGAAAGATTGAAGAGTGAACGGACGCACAAATTCAGCTAGAAATATTTAATTTGAATATCACCATTTAACGTTTAAATGAAATTTGACGTCGACTACTGATATGATACTGATTAAAACATCTTACATACGCATTGAAAACATTAAAAATCTCACTACATTCAGTGGACGCCGCCGGGTGGTAGTTTGTAAAGACGCAAGAAGTCCTTCGCGATTTATATATATATATATATATATATATACTAGCTGACCCAAAACCTTCGTCGATATAAACGTACTATTCAAACAAAAAGCATATTTCAATTCAATCCAGTAGTTCCTGAGATTAGCAGGTTCACGCAAACGAACAAACTCTTCACCTTAATAATATTAGTATAGTTTGTAGGTTAATTGCGATATTTAAATGGACGAACGAAAACACCAACTCAAAGTTTAAAAATCTATCACAGCGATACTCAACTTGAATACTGACTACATTGTAGAATTGTATAAATATTGAAACCATATAATTATGTGTGTATTTACAGTTCAAACAAAACAATATGTTTACATTACCCATTGATAGATTCCAAGAATACACACGTACGTCTACAAGTGCCACGACACAGGCATTATCTACCGCACACAGAAGATCTTTAAATAATCTTCAATGAGTGAATAAAGTTCTTTAACTTGTCTGTCTGTATGTGTTTAATACTTTGATGAACGGAGCGCATTACAGACTCATTATAGCTTGCCATAAACACACGCAATTTACTGGCGCAACAGTTTATTCGTGTACGAATGATTATGTCATTAAGCTGCCTGTGAAGTTATCTATCTCTACGATAGGATGCAGGGTTGCCAGAATACTTGCACAATAATATATTATAAGTGCCTGATTCATACTTACAATAAGCTAATATGCAGGCTCGCTCACTAGCAGACGTAGATATATCGTAAACCCCGTGAATTCACAACTAGCTGGCTAGGCAATTGAATAAGTTGAGACAGTAGGTAGATTATGATATAATGTAATGTGTACATTTGCTTGTCTGAAGTGGGCTTTACTGTACCAATACTCTATGACACCGAGGAGATCTAAATGAAATATCGAATCGCAATAACAAACAACAAGCAACACAAAAACCCTCCAGTGAGCTCTGGCTTCCCTACTCACCGCCGACAACATAACACGTAGTTGTTATGACCGCGGTATTCTGTAGGGCGGAGGTACTTTCCCAGTCGGACTGCTCAATTGGACTCAAATACCGTCGTGTCCTACCTCCTCCTTCAAATAAGTAACAACATTAAGTTTAAAAAATATCACTACAAACAAAACCATTTATTAAAATATGATATAGTGATTACCATAAAATATACGAGGCAAAATTTCTAAGCGTAAAACTAAACTGAACAGAACTAAATATTTACAGACACATTTTACTTCGAAGTAAAAAGTATACTCGTTATTCAACCAGTTGAGTGCTGCCATGTTAAAAAATTCTAATACAGTCTCGCTCTGTATATTTACTACATTAATATTTCTTTCTGTGGAGCTTAGTAAAAGCGAACCTATTTTTTTCAGCTTTTATATTTTAGGTTAGTAAAATTTTCTCTGGCTGTATTTATCTATTTCTATGATGTCCCCTCTTCATTCGAGCACCAATTAATTCCCGTTGCATCGAAACCTAATTTTATTAATTCATAGTTTTGCTGCCTTCAGAAACCCGTTTCCGGAATGAAAAAAAGTCCTAGTTATGTTAACTTATGAATTAATTTATCTTTCGGTCAAATTGAGCAACAAATTGACTTGACAAACATTCCAATTTTAATTGTTAGTAGGATGCTGTACCTTTTTAAAATTAATAATAAACGAAAGTTAACAAGCTAATAACAATTTAGCAACATAATTTTCATTGAAATTTGTACAAAATACTTGATATGTGCAGTCAGTATTCGATAAATACGAATGTATTATGATCAATTTGCTATTCAAAATCGATCTGATGCCGACTGTACCTGATATCTTACATTTGTAGATGTGTATTCGGAAGGGTTCGTGCTGGAAACAGATCTCGTAATAACTTTCAATTCCCTGTGCGCATATACTCCTATTTACTGATATCCCATGAGTTTTTTTTTATATATATAGTATGTTTATGCCTCTTCGTCAAGATGAGTTGACGGTTTGATGTAATGTGATGTTGGAATATGATAGGTTACAATCATTATATTTCGTTATGAGTCCAAGAGTGATAGTATCTTTTTTTTTATACCACTTAGGTGACAGACAAACACACCTGATGGAAAGTGGTTACCGTGGCCTATGGACGTGTGCAAAACCAAGGGAGTCACACTCGCGTTGCCAACCCTGTAAGCATAGAGAGTTTCTGTGCCGTCAGTGTAAAAGACAAAGCAGGACACCCTACAGAATACCGCGGTTATAATAACTTCGTATTGTGTTCCCAGCGGTGAGTAGGGTAACCAGAGCTCACTGGAGAATTTGTGCTGTCAGTGGAAAGACTAAAGGCTTGTCCTGCTTTGTCTTCTACACTGACGGCACAGAAACTCTGTACTTACAGAGTTGGCAGCGCGACTGTGACTCCTCTGGTGTTACAAATGTGCATAGGCCACGGTAACCACTTTCCATTTGGTGGGCCGTGTGCTTGTCTGCCACCTAAGTGGTATAAAAAAAAGGACAAGCTTTTGGTCTTCCCACTGACAGCACAAAAACTCTCCAGTGAGCTCTGGCTGCCCTACTCTGGTTGCTTCATCGCATAGCTTCTTTATCACTTTGCTTGATTCCCTTAAATTCAATTAACCAACATTGCGTACCGTGAAGTGCTTATGAGCAATCGGGCTTTAGGCCGCAATCAGAGGAAGTGGGATGTAGTTGTATAAATAGGATGAATAGTTTTGAAGATGAAGACTGATTTGAACCAAGCAGCAACTTCGGTATATCCTGTAATCATTGTAGGGCATTTTTAAAAAGCATATTGGAACCGCAATTACTAATATTCCCTCTAACCCCTCCAGCTAAGCTAAATTGCTTGTGTTAGGAGTGGGTTCACGTCGGCAGTGTAATGGACAGGACTTGAACCTGAGACCTTTCGTAAGGTCGGCTCCTTAACCACTTAGGTACTGACGCTTTAATTGCGATTAATTAATTGTAATTAAACTTGCTAATAACCCGACTGACTAAAATATCCCATTAATTTTTCTTTCGATTTATGATTGGCAATAGGGTACAGCCTGCTATATATAACTTGTTTCGACCTTTTAGACAGCAGTCGGGTTTAGGCACTGTTTCGACCGTTTAGACAGCAAGTCGGGATTTTTATTTTTTAATAGCAATTGAAATTTGCCCAACACCGCCTGTAATAAATTAAACTAAAACATTTAGGTATTTCTATCTAGTCTCCAAGTGTATCAACCCCAGTCACATGCAATGTTTCTTGCAAAAACTGGGAGAAGTAGCCCTCTTGGTTATTAAAATCCTAACGATCTTGCCGATTGCTGATTGGACAGTCGCGATAGTGCAGCGATCTCTTTCTGATAAAAAGTAGCATATTCTATCCCTCATAAAGTGAACCTTAAGATTGTAATACAAACTTCAGACTTGCTCAAATCTATGCGACTTGAGCTATTATCATCGTACGACCCTGATAGTAGTTTATCACCCCTTGCGAGCGCACCATAATACATGTGAGTCCAGATAAGTAGCCCCATTAATAGGCTTAAGGGTATTAAACTAAAGACCCCAATGTCGCAGTCGATATTGCCGCCAAGACGTAAAAGCTCCTTTGAGACTTCGCACCTACTGTTTGATTTTACTCTCGAACTTCAAAGCGTCCAAGTAGATGCCTAATACAAGGTCTACTACACAGTAGTCATGTACCAACTTCTGGCTGAGAGGTTTCGCAGATGCGTAGAGATGTTGCTTCCTTGGTAGCATTTTATCGTATGTACCACGGTGAATGTTCTGATGAGCTCTTCCAATTAATCCTACTCTCCATTTTCTTACACAGGACAACACGTGCTTAAATGTTACTGCACACGGTGCCGAATCTCCGATGAAGAACCAATCGGTTCGGAGACTCTTTCCTTTGTCGCACCATTAAGGCCTGGAATTCATTACCAACTCACGTGTTTCTTTCTTCCTACAGTCCCGAGTCCTTTAAGCGGGGCGTGAAAAAGCATATGATGAGGCCGTTAAACTGAGTGTCACCATTGTAACATGGTATACTATATGTAAGTTATGGTGACTCTCTTTTCTGAGACTTTGCCTTCAGCTTACCAACAGGCGAGGCGAAGTCTAATTGACGTGTCCTATATTAAAAAAACAACTACGTCATAAAAGTAATATTATTTCAATCTTAGTTTATTGTCATAGTCTGCTTTCGAGCTCGGACCGTTATCGTCCATCGATATTTCTGTACTGTATCATATAAGACAAGTGTAAAATCTGAATCATTAAACAAATAAAGATATTCACTACAGTAAGAGATACTGTTTGACCCATTTTAACAATAATTTAACACTAGAGTCTTGATGGACGTTAGGCCATTTTTTTTTGCTTATATGCCATCAATGTGGCCCAATATGGACAAGTTAAAATGGTCACTTATGTTTTATGGATTGCACTCACTTTGTTTGGCTGTCATCTATAATGGCGCGAAGAGAGTTCATTTCAATGTCAATGAACTGTGACACCAATATTGTTCTAAAATTCTTGTGTAATTTGTATGATGCATCATATGAGTAGATATTGGCGTTTCGCCACATTAATAGAATATATGGATTCACGTGGTTTCCCCATTACTAATTTTATTAAAAAATAATACCGACGGTTCTGTTAGTAACAGTAAGTAACAGAAGCCATTCGTAAATAGATAGATTATTTATCTATGAAAAATAGTAAATTAAAAAATATTATAATCTATGACTTATGTTGCCATCCAAGAAAAAAAGAAGATGAATCAATGACAACATAGCTTTTTTTATTTTCGTTACGTTCTTGTGAACAGCCTTTTTTTTGTAACCATAGATAATATAAATAAAGTATTTGTGTCAGTTTCACAAATGGCGAGTTAGCAACCCTATTGAATATTATCGTTACTCGTTACACATCGTGATTCATGTCGGATTAGCCATGTTATTTCATATAACGTGGAACGTTGAGGTAGCGCACCGTAATTATGGCTAAGCTAGTATAAAACTTCCGTAACTCATCAAGCAATAATGACTCTCGCTATATATTACCATAATTGAAAATTCTGAACATATGCATATATTTATGCATTTTATCTAGAAAATTTATACACACTTATAATTACGTACATTATAAAGTAATTAAAAAAAAATGTTGTCTAAGTAAGTGTTGAAGAATTCCTTCGCGTCCCTCTCAACTGGTGACGTAATCAAAAGGCTGGCGGCATTATTGCCTTGTTGTGATGCAATGCTAAATGCAACCTTCTCTTTACGGGAACACGTCACAGTTTTGCATGCTCCCTTAACACAAAGAGCCGGGAGTATTCCAACCGGAATAGCGACGGAGCGTGGTGATGGCTGCAAATTAGGCCTGCGTTAATATGTATGCTGTCGAAAAAACGGCCATATGCTACGTGATTTATTTTTCTACTGGACAAAAAGCTGGCAACACATTTGCATAGTCATTCGGCCAACTTGTAAATTGTAATTTGTCAGAAAACTGATCAAAGGCATTTGCTATATCTTTAGGTATGGCCTACTTATCTACGGCTTATGTTAGCATGGCACCCAATTGATTTATTGCTAATGATGCCTCCGTGGCACGTCACGGCAAACTTATACATCACTTTGTTTTGTAGGTACTAAGTAGTTCGGCCGGGGTGCGAGGGATATGCCTGTCAACCTCACCTTCGGCAACCAAAACGACCCACAGGCGGCGTGCGTTTTAGTCGGTTCGAGTCCGACATAACCTCTCCCACCGTCTCCGGTGGGGAGGTATCCGTGGGGATTATGCGCACGTAAAAAAAAAAGGGTACTACGTAGTTAAATAACAGAATTTTCTGTTATCTACAATGACGGTTTAGTAAGTTATAATATATCTTAAGTATAAATTTGTCCAAAACTCTAAAAACACAAGCGAATGTTCGCCTCCAAAAAAATCAAATTCACCTTCGCCAGTGCTAGTTGAACTCACCAAACAGATAAATCAATAACCAAGCAAATGTCCTATGTCAGTCTGTTGAAACTTTGACTTTGTGTACTTTTGACGATAATGCACTTTTGACTATAATGCACTATTAATATTATGGACTTTTGACGATTGCGCACTGTGCTTTTGGCAATTTGCATTTCGTTTGTCATTTTGCGCTTTTTGGTCATTGCCGTCATTGGCATTAATAATTAAACGATCTATTTATTTAACAGATAAATAAACATAAACTGGCGAAATTTGGGTGCTATCACCTCTGCCTACTCCTTCGGAGATATAGGCGTGAGTTTGTTAAATATCCCGGTGAGTCCATTATTAAAGTTCCTATCTGTTAAATAAATAGATCTTTTTGGTACCCAGGAAATAAAATATATTATATACATACCTCCGAAGGGGTAGGCAGAGTTGAATTAACACCCACCTTTCACCAACTATGATTTACGGTCCCACGTAATAGCTGGCGAGCCAATAGCCGTAAAAATATATTATTCATTTGTAATATCCGTTTACAATTTTATTTTATTAGAATAGTTAAAACCTATTTCATAAACCTGTAATTGAATTGATATTTTGATTTAGATAATTAGCGAACGCGTCCATAAGCCTCGAGCACAGATAACGTAATATTTCATTGGTACATTAGTGCCAACCGATGTTGCTCCAGTGGCCATTCAACATCTTTAATCTCGAAGCGAAAACATAAGTATGATCAAGTGGTACGTTATTATTCATAAATGTAGATTATATTCATACTACAAATTACTTATTTGCATGTCGGATTAATGTTCGAATAAATAGGTCTACACTATTATATGTTAATTAATGGCTCGGTAGTCGTTATAGATAATTAACATATACATATGTTCACGCCCTCCTCCCTCCGGGGTACGCAGAAGGACCGAGTTCAATTTGTTTCTGTCGTTACACACAGCCACACAGGTAGCCTAGTGGTATGGGCATGGGTAATGGACTGCTGAGACGAGGTCTCGGGTTCGATCCCAGGTTTTACCACATGGCACACACCTATGACTTTCGATGCTTTTCGAAGTTATGTGAAGTGTGTATTTATCGCAGGTTTATAAGTGCCCGGTTAGTGGCAATAGGCTCGCCACCTATTACATTTAGACCTAAACATAAACTGGCGAAATGTGGGTGCTAGCACCTCTGCCTACCCCTTCGGGGAAATCCCCGCCTATATAGGCGTGAGTTTATGTTTATATGTTTTTCAATAATGTCTTTTATATTTAAAAAGACAAATATGATTTTTGCTGCCTTTGTAATCTTTTCAGAAAAAGTCAAGACTTAAGATAATTTAAACCTTTAAGTTACTGTTACGTACGCTCACTATCTAGCGTTAGGTAACCATAACAGGATAAAAAACGAACTTAATAGTTTCAGCCAATCTGTCTGTGAAGTTTCATCCATCTATCTATACAATACCTACCGACTGATACAAATAAGCCTGTGATTGATTAGATAAATAATGATATTATAAGCACTTTCGAACAACTCGCTGTTGATATTAATTGGTGATTAGTGGTACACGATTAGGTACTGTTAGGTACCTACCTGCCAACGTTCTCTTCGAAGCCTCAGGCAAACCTCATAATAAATAGCACAAGATCCATCTCAAAGAAATGAAATAAGAAATTACAAAGCACAAAACGAGTTTTCCATTATAGAAATACCCGTAGGTATTGCAAAAGAAACCTTTCTTATAAAAGCATTTGCAAATTGTTTGAACGATTTGCGAGTAAATAGAAATACTTGGCGTATAAATACGAACTTGGCGTTTTGACAGTGAGATATTATTGCTTCTGACGATTCTTTATTAAAAGGGCTTTTAGCGCTGGGAACGAAACATTTTCTTACTTATTATGTAAATACTTTGAAAACGAGGCAAGCGTTATAAATACTAGCATTTACATTATAGAAGTTACTAAACTTATTACCGACTTCAAAGAAAGTTAGAGGTTCTTAGTATATTTTGATGTAAGTTCAGTTTAATTCTTTATCAAATTGCTTATTTTTTTAACAAAAATATTGCTACTTTCTAACAAGAAATTAGTATCACTTTTTACAAAACATAACGTCGTTTTACCAGATAACAAAACCATTTTTATTTAAATATTAGAACCGAAATTACTAATATTCCTCTTAACCCTCCAAGTAAGCTAAATTGCTTGTGCTGGGAGCGGATTCACGTCGGCGGTAGTGTAAAGGCAAACCCGGACCTCTATTCGACTCTTTATTATTAAATCATATTGAAGTCAGATTTTCTATTTCATCTGTGAACTGTATCAATTCTATCTACACACAACACAACATCTTAATAAGTACATACACAATTTGATAAAACCACTATAAAATCAATGATAAATTGTAACAAACAAAAGTACCAGTAACATTGTTGATTTGAACAAAAATAAAATAATGTCGGGTACATTGCAATCGTATTTCCGCCCAACAAGCAATTTTCTCCAGGGTAAAGTGCGCCTTCTTACCCGGGTTCGATCTCGGGCAAGTCGCCAAGTGGCGCGGCGGGTCGGTAAATCACTCGCACGTACCAGGCGCGCAGTGCGACGAGGAGCTCCCAATCAGCCGCCCTATTGACAAACATACGGCTGGGGTATAATGGAATCCGTCGCGATCTATCTACCAATGAGCAATTCATCTCGTTCGTTTTGAAACATACGTCAGTTTAAATAGTCGAATGTATTTTTTACTCTACTAATATTATGCTATCCTACTTCCTGTGGACAATATAAATGTGAAAGATTGTGAAGATGTTGGGATGTGTGAAACTGTGCACAAATCAAACTTCTGGTCAACGCAATCGAAATATATTAAGTACGGTTTATGAAGCTTAAGTTACGGTACCCTCGTCGCGCGAGTCCGTCTCGCACTTGACCGGTTTTCGTTTATTTTGAGTGGATTAAAAGTAAACTTTAAACTGCACTATTAATGTAGTCAATATTTTACCTACTTAACAAAAATAACGAACTTATTCTTTGAAAAATATTTAAAACAAACCAAAAGTTTGCTTGTAACATAGCCCCCATTCGGTAAGGTCAAAAAGCCTCAGTATTTTTTAATACAACTTAGGTGGTAGACAAGCACACTGCGCACGTGATGGAAAATGGTTTCCGTGGCCTATGGACGTGTGCAACACCAGGGGAGTAGCACTCGTACTGCCGACTGCCGACCCTTTAAGAACAGAGAGTTTCTGTGCCGTCAGTGTAGAAGACAAGCCTTTGGTTTTCCCACTGACAGACCTGACAGCACAAAAAGAGTGAGCTCTAGCGACCTTACTCACCTACCTACTCACACATTGTATTAAAATACGCTACTGATAGTAAAATTAATGTCAGATTGGTCTATTTTGTGTCTACATTCTGACTACGACTTTATTGCAGTTGAGATTAAACTACTAATTGCTGATTTCTTCGACGGCGAATGTCATGAATAATTTGTAACATGACAGCCGAGATGAACCAGTTCCAGCGGTTTTGAATAAAGATAGAATTAAAATGTATAATGTATCTTTAGATTATTTGATAATGATAACTTGACAGTCGCTGTGGCGTGGCGGTAGTAAATGCAGCCACTAGCCAAGAGGTGCGATTCGATTCCCGCTATTCCCCGATTATTTTGATACTGATGTGAGTGACCATGAAAGTTTCAAAACCTGTATTGAGTTTTTTAAATTAAGAATAGTAAAAGAGCGGTAAAAGTTTGGCGTATGTTTCTATTTTGTCGTCTTTTATTTATTTTTAATTCGAAAACGGTAACCCAGTCTATAATACTCAATTATTTGACAACTTTTTTATTTCATACAAGTTTTATTCGAGATTACCGTTTTGACTTTTAATAAAAAGAAACTAACTAAACAGTTAATACCCAATTATTGGAATCCAATTCTCCAAATCGATACGTCGAATCAAATTCCCTGCTAAGTCGTTGATGGAAACATCGGAATCATCAGCAGAAAAAAAAACAAAAAAAAAACTCGAGTATTCCAACACCACGAAATGTACTACCATTCATATGCTGATATTGAATCCAATGTTGTAAAATTATATCGAAAATACTTCTTTGTCCTCTGCTCTTTCTTTTCATCTTTGCCGAGATGGTGGTACAACTTACTAAAGTTATTTTTAAACTATCGTAGTGTGAATTCATAGTTATATATATATGTTATACAACAGTTCGAGATGCTGTAATGCATCCGAAACGTCGGCAGAAATAGTAAGTTCCATAATAAAAAAAAATGAAACTTACACTTACACACTTACTAAAGGTCGCAGTTCACTGACTGACATTGAATTAGAATTATGGCCTGCTTTAGGTAGTATTAGTTACATAGCTAGGGTTAGACCATATGTATGCAGCAGTAAAATGGATCGCAAAACGGCATGAGAAATGTGTGACTGAGCTTATGTCAATATTGTTTTTTAAACTGTCAATGTGTACATGTCATGAGATGTATGTATATGTCAATTTATACCGAAGTAGTAGCCATTTTTGTGTTGAAATCTTGCTGCGTCTAGGTATAGCGTTTGTATATTCTTTTGTGTAGATGCTTAGTTTGTAGCACCTACGTAATGAAGTACACTCGACGACAATGTTGAATTTTGACCAAACATATATCTGTAAATACACACATCAACAAAGTCTAGGGAACAAGGACATTTCTAGTTTTTATTTAAAAACCCTTTCTTGTAATAGTGAGTGTTTTATATCAATAGAAGGGTATTTTTATACCGTTTTTAATTTTAATTTTAATAAAAACATTTTCATACCAATTTTTTTTTTTTTTTTAAGAAAGAATTGAATAGTGCCAATATTGAGTATTACAACCTTCTATGATTAGGCACAAAAATAACGAGGTAGTAAGAAATACAGTAATTAACCGTACTTTAAACGTTTTTAATAATCTGTAGGACCTCCTAAAGCATTAGCAACAGCTCGACAACGGCGTGGCATACTTAGTATGAGATTGTCAATCATCGTCTGTGGAATATGGCTCCATACACTGCGAAGGTGTAAAAAAAGTTGTTCTTCAGTGTTCAGATTTTCCAAAGAATCACTGAAAGCTCTTCTCCCAAGCAAATCCCAGGCATGCTCTACGGGATTGAGGTCGGCAGACTGAGCAGGCCATTCCAACGTCGTCATATTGTGCTCGCTTAACGCATTGACCACTACCCTCGCGGTGTGTGACCGTGCATTATCTTGCATGAACATAAAATCTTGACCGAACTGCTGTCGATGAGGGATTACCATGGGGTGTTTAACCTCCTGAATGTATTGGTTTGCATTCAAATTGCCCCGTATCCAAACGAGGTCGGTCCTTCCACCAAGGCGAATTCCAGCCCATACCATGATTGTTCCACCTTGGTAAGGATGAACTTCTTGCGGATTCTGGAGACGACTCCGACGTCCAGGAACTCGCCATATACGCACTCTTCTCGAATCAGGATGAAAACCGAAGCAAGATTCGTCGGAAAACAGAACCCGTGCCCATTGATGGTCGGTCCACTGTAAATGTGCGTTAGCCCACAATAAGCGACGACCTCGATTTCCACGTCGAAGAGCTGGAACCCTAAGCGGTCTTCTTCTTCTGACAGTTTGATCGCTAATAACCACTTGATGCTGAGACTGGAGGCCTGCGACCAACTGACGAGCAGTAATCGTGGGTTGCCGCCTTGCGGAATTTTGCAAGAAACGATCTTGTCGCGGGGTAGTAACCCTATTTCGTCCCCTGTGACGTTCGGCAACATCCCCTGTAGACCTGTAGCGTGCCCATAATCTGCAAATTACGCTTGGTTGGGTGTTGACAGCATCCGCTACGTCGCGTTGAGTTCGTCCAGCTTGCAGCACACCAACAGCCCTTAACATCTCTTCGCGACTTAAATGACGACGTGACATGATGACTACAGTCACAAAAATGCACAAACCATACGTAAAAGACGTATTATTGATAATAAACGTTATTTACAATCAAAAAAAATAATTTTTATTTTGCCTCAGAGAAACTGCACAATCAAACACTTTTAAAAGTTTTCCCTCCATATTCGAAAATCATTACTTATTTAAATTTATTTTTAAATTCGAAATTTTGAAATTCGAACAACTCTGTAATCTACTTTATTCTATTTTTATTTATTTGCTGCCAGTTATTTGCAAAACAAGATTTACACGAAAAAAAATAATTGGGGTCATCTTGTTCCCTAGACTTTGTTGAGGTGTTTATAATATCACTTATGTTGTTTATTGAACAACTAACTGTACATTGTACAATAATATTCATAAGTGATTTAGCACTTAAGTAATGGTGTAACTGACTGTCAGTTCAAATCAATTATATTATTATTTAAAACATTAGACTTTTTTTTTCTTCTTCCTTATTCTTCTATTCTTCAGGGTGGTCCAGCACGAGATTAAGGCCCCTAGTTTTTTGTTGCATATGGCCACAGTAACCACTTTCCACTACATGTGCCGTGTGATAGTCTGCCACCTAAGTGGTAAAAAAAAGCCAATTATGACGTCATATTAAATAAATTTACTATTAGGGTCGCGTTAGTGGGTGTATTAACTGTATAATTAAAAAAATACTATTATATTTATTTAACAAGCTTAGTTTTTTAGTTAACAGTTTACCTTAACTATAGGAAACTAGCCAATTGTGTAGTAAAAAGTTTCGTGAATTCTTTCCGTAAGACGTTTTCGCTCGAGGAAACTCCGTCTTGAAACTTATTTTTAAGAGGTGCTAGTTCACTTCGTATGTACGGTTAGTATATAAAAGTAAATTAACACCTTTGAATTTAGAAAACAACTTAGCACTGTTAGCCTCTGTTAGATACCAGCGTCTAAATAAACATATCTCGTCTTCTCAGGTACTAAAAATAGTGGAACATTAATGCTCTTAATTTCGAGTATTTTATTTTATTCTACAATGATTGTGTATTTCTTTTTAATAAATTTGTATAACGAAAAGTTAAAAAAAAACAATAGAGACGTTAGCATGGAAATTGAAAACAAGTGATGCCTACTCTGTGTTCCCGTCCCGATTGAGCAGTCCGACTGGAGAAGTACCTGCACCCTACAGAATACCACGGCTATAATAACCTCGTGTTGTGTTCGTGGCGGTGAGTAGGGTAGCCAGAGCTCACTGGAGAGTTTTTGTGCTGTCAGTGGGAACAGAAAATCAGGAAGATTTTCTGTTGACTGACGGCACAGAAACTCTGTTCTTACAGGGTCGGCAGCACGGGTGTGACTCCCCCAGGGCCGTGTACATGTCTGCCACTTAAGTTGTAAAAAAAAAACATAAAAAAAAATATTTACCCAAATAAAAGAAATAAGCATTAATAGATAGATAGATAGATAGTAATTCTTTATTGCACACCAATAGATTACAGAAAAACTTGTAGTTAGCATGCATACTGTTTAATGTACAATGGGCGGCCTTATCGCTGGAAGCGATTTCTTCCAGGCAACCTTGGGATGAACAGTAGTGTAATAAAACAAAAGATTTGGTGTAGTTAGCATATTTAAGTATTTTAATAAACATGTACGAAATATATTTCACAATACTAAGAATATTATACTAAGTAGTAATTTCATTATGTCACGCTCGTAACACTCATAGCGTAATAAAATATGCTAATAATGGCTACTAGAGAAAGGTCACAGTTCATTGGCTGACAATAGATTTAAATTAGGGTCCCTTTGAGAACGTGTTCGCAGATGTTACTTGACTAATAAATTAATGGGAAATGATTCAGTAAAGGCTTGTGAAGAGTACACCTTAGCTTGTGGAATTAAAACCTCTATGACATTTGACTTGGTTAATTTTTTTCGGATGGATATTGAGCGTCGAGAGTAGATGATCGCTTTCGGAGTTTCAAGCTTAGTGTTTGAACAAATTAATATATATTTTTGCTATGTAAAATGTAATTTGTAAGTACTTAGCTCTGTTTAATTATTTTTTTTGGTTTGGTTAAAACAAACTTAATTATGATACAGTCTGAATTTCCCGAGGAGGGCCAGATCTAGGCACTGTGTCGGCCGGGTTGCGGGGGATATGCCTGTCAACCAAAAACGACCCACAGGTGCTGTTCGTTTTAGTCGTTTCGAGTCAGACATAACCTCTCCCAAAAGTAGTTTTATATCATTTAACTTAATAATTTACAATCATTTTCAATTAACTTAATATTTTTCCATATTGGAATCAGTGCGAACATCATTTACTTTTGACACTGACTGTACAATCATAGCAGCCACGTAATTTTCAACTCTGATTTCAACAGTAGTACGTACCTCTCAATCAATTCCCGCCAGAAAGATAAAATTATCAATAATTTCCAACGATACAACTGATAAGATAAATGCATTCATAAGTCTTCCAAAACAAGATGTTCTATAGAAGATCATAGTCCACGTAATAGCCAGCATTGTCTCACAGATATGAATAATACATGGATGTCATTTATAACACATGTACGTCTTCTAACAATGCAATGTTTCACCTGTGTTGCTCATTCCAGCACAAACGAATAAACATATATCGATATTGTCTATGTACGACTATCCGGTTTACTAGCAGACTTATTTCCTTACAAACATACATGATACGTATGTTAATATAGTTAAGTCTCTTTTCACCATTGGGGTAAATAAATTGAGTATTCAATTTATATTATCAGTATTAAGATTTTAGAATATATGTAATTATGGACCAGTGTGATAAAATGTTAAACCAAATTAGAAAATGGAATGCATGCACGCCGCACAAACCCTTCGTGGTTTTTGGTGTGTTAGTTTATATTATTATCGTATTGTAAAAACGTAATATACAGAGAGCTATAAAACAAGAATAAACATATAACGGTACGATGTCAATTTTCAAGAAAGAGCTTTGACATCGTGATTTTTTTGACATTTGAGAGGTTGAGATTAGATTGAGTTTGTATTTTGAACAGATTTTAGTTATCAGAATTTGCCCTCTTGTATTTCTGGATAGAATTGTACACAAATTCGAAAAAATAAAAGAACTGCAACACTGTCGTTTTACAAAAATCCAGAAAATTGGACATGTGTTGATTTATTTCATATTTTTAAACCTTTATGGTTTGGATATTTTTTAGGATATACATATATACACACCTTTATCCCCGAAAGGTCAGGCAGATCGCGAATAACCACCCACATTTCATCAATAATTTTTATTCGATCCCACGTAATAGGGAGTGAGCCTATTGCTGTATTCCGGGCACTGTTCTTGAATCGAACCATGCATCTGAGTAGGGTTTTTGGATAAGATACGTTTTAAAGATATAGTTTGCAATGTCTCCAACCTTCTATAATACTTTTCAAACAATATTTATTACTTTATTAGTCACTACGATTTAAATAAAGCATGATAATTAATCGGTGTTGGTCACACTAGCTTTTCACGGTAACGACAAAGGTATGCTTAGATATATTAGTTCCACACCATTCCATACATTACCAATAAATAAATAATATTTACTCGGTATATGCGTAGGTGGGATGTTATCAGTCTGATAGAATGTTGAAAAATATTATTGTTAAGTAAATAGGATTGAAATTTATTTCATACAATTTGTTCAATTTCTGAACGAAACATTTAATGTCATTAGAATATTTTGATGTGAGAATATCGGTGAGCCATTCTCACCGATATTCTCACATCAAAATATTCTAAGAAGAAGCAAGAATCACAATTATGTGCCATAATCAGTTTTAATTTTAATAATATTTTTAAACGGTTTGGCTTGGAGTTATACGATTCTGATTATTAAGATGCAAATTGAGTATTTTATAAAACGTAATCAGAGTATTTTAAAAATTTTGCTTTTCACAACATAATTAATGATAACGAATACAAAGATTAATGAAAGTTAACGACATGTTTGCTTAACAAATTTCCAAACAAAAACAGTGCTTTAGACATTTTGGAGCATGTTTTTCACATACAGCCGCAGTATTTTCGAATAAATGTGCGAGGCGTTTGTACCAGGCTGGCATAAGCACGCGCGTCATAAAAAAGTTACGAGGAGTTATCAAAAGGGCGCAGTAAAGCCGGCATCGTCGGCGACGCTATAACTGCCCGGTCTATATAGGGTTGCTTCCATATACAAAGTTTTCAACACTACTTAGAAGTTTCGAGAATTGCTAGGGGACATGTGATATGGCTTGCGAGAAAAATGGCGGCAAGGAAAACATATACCACTTCGCTCCCTATCTATCTTTTGTACTTTGTTGTTTGCGTAGACAAATGAGTTAGTGGGAGTTACTAGTATCAATATACATGTTACTGAAATAAATGTCTCTTTATAAATGTCATGCCGCGAAAAGTAGAGCTGTCTCTAACCCTGGACCTGATAGTGGAAGTTTTCAAGGCAACTGGGGCAGCCCTAAGGCGATGAAGAAGAAGGATATGTGGCTACACAATCGAATCAATATTCTATATCATCTGTCAAATAGAATAGACATCTTGTTTCGACAATATTACCATTTTATTTACATTTTCTAAACACAAGCAACACTGATGCCGAGAATCGACAATTCTACCAAAGTCCAACGTGCGAATATTCGTGTGTTTTCAAAATAAAGGAAACTAGTTGACAATATGGAATTTAATTGGATATTTCGACTTCGATAATCGTTACAAAACGTTAGTATATAAAAGAAATAAAACTGGTGACATCATCAACCCTGTATTAAAACTGTTGCGCCTGTTTCCTATTAAATTAGAAGCTTCTCTAACGAAGCATAACGTGGGCCATGTTCAAAGCATTTAAGTTACTCGCTTCACATTAAAATGAACTGTTAATCAACCGTATTGTTTATGAAGATACCTTGATGTTTTCAAACTATCAAGTTACGCATGTTCTCCTGGCGGCTGTAGAAAACGGTTGATTGAATAAAGAATTACATAATTTTGTTTCCACAACGGTTAGTTACTCATAGTTGTCTTTATTGTATAACAGTTAAATTGTTGAGCAACTCATTATCTTTTCTGTAGGGTTTTTGTTGCTGTAATGACATTACAAAAAACGCACTGTCTAAGATGTCCTGCGTTCCGTTCTAAATTCAAAGTTTATTACCGTGTCACCCAGAAAACGTCATTTAGTTCAACGAAATATAAGTATTTTGTTTTATTTCGATCAGTATATAAAAACTGAGTTGTTGGCGGAATCGTTGAGATCGCCATAGAAGAAAAAAAAAAGTATTTTGTTTTAATTCTATCTCCGTTTGTATACTTACCTTTCTTAGCAATCATACTAGTAACTACTATAATTATACACTTTATCACTTTGTTACAAACAAACAAGCTATATAATTTTGACTTATTTACGTAGCGTGTTTGTCATAGTAAGCCATAACACAACACAAAATTCGGGCATTGCAAGGGTGTGTGGTATAAAACTGTCCCAGTTATCTATAGATAACACGATAATGGATTTCTAAATGGCATGCTGACACGGAACGTACATTTTGTTTAGCTTTTTAAATTGTAGCCACAGAGTATTGAATTATAAGTACGAAGGTTTAACATGAATAAAAAAACTAGCTGTTGTCGTTGGCAGTTGTGCTTTGTGCGCTATGCCTATTAAAAAGAAAAAAGCGTTCTTAATTTGAAGCGCTTCGTTTTTTTTATTCTGCTATTAAGTTACTCAGCAC
This sequence comes from Eilema griseolum, assembly GCA_963662185.1. Taxonomy (NCBI): domain Eukaryota; kingdom Metazoa; phylum Arthropoda; class Insecta; order Lepidoptera; family Erebidae; genus Eilema; species Eilema griseolum. Next base: position 17,209,846 of record OY759248.1, on the reverse strand, counting down.
TGTCTCTACCTGCTACCCTATCTATAAGTATATAGAAACCCCAACTATTCAACACGACTATCTTGTATGCTAGGCTAGCACAAAAGAATAGAAGAAAGAAGCTAAAATAAAATGGATATTATGAGATTATTCTAGCTATCTCATAATATCCATTTTATTTTTATCACGGAAACAAGAAATGGAAGCGAAATTCAAATTCCTTATTGGATAGAAGAATATAGTTATGTGAAGACTGTGTCTTTGATAATTATTAGTTTTGTTTGGATAGGATATAGATATACTTCCCTAGTTAGCTCCAATTTTGGAGCGGAAATCGCGCTATGCTCCAATAGTTTTAGTACCTACCTACTTCTTCATTGTTTCTTTTTTCACTGCAAGGGAAAGTAGCACACGGCATAGCAGTTGACAGCGGTACCTTGTAAAGTTGTAACGCAAAGGTGCCACGCCACATAAATCAATTGTTGTTAGTAACAATTTGTTACAGAACTTAGGCGTGAATTATCCAGAAAAGGCGTAAGGTATAATCGTAAATTCGAATCGGTAATTGCGTTATTCTCTGTCTCCTCAAAGATACTTAGGTTTTGTTAATTTAATATGATGGCCGCTCGGATTGATATACGACTCCGGGAGTTGTAATATATCATCACATCACAGCAGTGTATTATTGCTTTAATATGATTGGGCGATGGGCGATGTTCTTTACTTAAGTAAGTACTAAAGGGATCACGACTTGACCAGCATAGTTTAGCTTATGATATGATACTATCGCATCACATTAGTATTGCATGTTCTGTAAATCTAATGATCGCAACAGTAAATTGCAATGAATACGCTTTGCTTCAGCACTAAGTACGCGCACCTAGCCCGGGTTTATGTTACGCTTTGTGAAGTAACCGGGCTTATCTACGCTGTTTTATGACTATTTTACGATTATTGCCCCTTTGAATTGGTTATAACTTCGTACGATATGAAATTTCTATAAAGGAATAATTTTAAATGGACATGTTCATTTAAGTGGTTTTTACGGCTGTGCATTAATTTTTATTGGTCGAGAGCGCACCGCTCGCTGGGCAGTTATTTTAAATCTCATCCTTTATCGATACATCGCGGCGTCGCTACGAGGTAAAATTTTAATTAGCGATTTGTAATCAATTGATGTTAGTCGCGATTGTTACTCGAGGCGAATATAATCTGTGATTTCACTCTGTATGATATGGTATTTTTAATTTAATTTTTTTTTTAATATTTTCATCACTTGAATATAATTTAAACATCGCTTATTGGGAGAATGTTGCCAGTGTTGGCAGAACAGCTTGAGCAAACTCACAATCAAGATTTTGCTTGAGTTGAGATGTTATATTGATTGATGGCATAATAACTGGAACTTCGTGAAAATGAACTTAAATTCAGTTTTATTATTATTATAATAAGCTATTTTGTATGTATATGATTTGAAATGTGATGATGAAGTTGCCGTAATTGTTGCAGGGCTACAATGGTGTGTGCGTGTGCGGGGCAGCGGGGGGCGGGCGCGGCGAGCCGGCGCGCATGGCGGCGCCAATGAGGGAGGGCGCGCCGGCCGGCGGAGCTCGCCCCGCGCCCCACGCGCATCCCGCCAATTTCGAGTACGATGACAACGAGTGGGACATCGGCATCGGCGACCTGATCATAGACCTCGATGCCGACATAGAGAAGACGGACGAGGCGGGCGGCATGGCGGCGCGCGCCGAACCTGACGCGCAGCGCACCGCGCTCAAGATGAAGATCAAGCGCACCAAGCCCGGCACCAAGAGCTCTGAGGCCAAGCACGAGATCGTTAAATCGAACGAAATGAACGGAGAGCCGAAACCGCAGGTGCCCGCGGTGACCGCGCCGCCCGCCGCAGCTAAGCGGGGATCTGGAGGGCACCGGAGAGACAAAGCGCGGGACAAGCACCACCACCCGCACCCGCCTCACGATGTGAACGGAGTAGCGAGGGTGCCACCGCCGCCGAACGCGCCGGGCCCGCCCGCGCCGCAGCCGCCTGCGCCGATGCCTACCGCGTTGGCAGCACCGCTTGCGCCCCCTAAACCTGAACAGCGACCGGCGCCCGCGCCGCGTCTCGAACCTAAACCTCCCGCGCTCCCGGCACCCGCGCCAGCCACGCCTGCGCCCGCGCCGACGCCGCCCGCGCCGGCGCCTCCACAGCACACGCAACATACGCAGCACACCCCCAGTACACCTTCCAAACCTGAGCCTGACGACTCGCGGCAAGAGACGCACTCGCAGCCTCCTCCTGCCAAGAAAGTCAAAACAGATACTAAGGTAATTTCATGATTTATGTAATATTAGGTCAAGATGATTAGGTATATGTATAGCTACTCGTCAATTGAGTTCTGAGAACATGCCGGTATATATAAATGTATATTTCTCATTATTTCATTCTCAACACTTGTGTGTGGCTGTACAAAAGCTTGTTGATGCAGGATCAGAATCCCATTTCTTATTTCAATAAAATCCTGTATACCATTCTATTATTTCATATTGAGTTAGATTGACAAAAAGAATGCGCACAAGTTTTACTCGGGACCGGGACGCCCCATAACTCACGTTTAAATAGCTAATTCTGTCATTTTACATCAATATAGGTTTTATATCAGCGTACAGGTAACATGACACTAGAGAATCCCTGCACAACTACGGAGTGACTCGTAATCTATCGACCAGCCAATCGCCGCTGATAACGCTAATCGCTAACTAATTGCCCGATTGCTCTTATCGCGTGTGTATCCGTTAGTTTCGGAACAGTGTATTTAATTGTCCGGGCTTAGGGCTGTTTGCGAGCTTGATTGAGTGCAAACGGTCGTGGGGTGTAATCCTCGCCTGTCGCCTGCCGCATCGGTTCATTAAATCACCCCTGTGGCTCCCTCCCCGCACGCTACCCCCGACCACGTCACAATGCTTGCTGCACTCCACAAATTAATACGATTGTGGCCGTTGTGGGAAATAAGGCTTTGTTACTTTGTATATTCGATGCACAGTTGCAAGAGCTGATTACACGCAAAGCGATCAAGTATTCGTAAACAACCGTTGTCCCACAATTGGAATTACAATGAAGATTTGCTTTGATTATTAATTCATTATATGTTCTGGTGAACGTTGAAGATCAGAGGTTCAACAGTGACTTCGCGGAATGTCGTATTTGCCAAGTAGCGTGCCACCGATGCCTAATTTGCCAAGCAGCTCGTTACGTCAGCCCTAAGCGGTATAAAATAACGTCTCTACAAGCTAAGCGATACCCGCTGATATTATCATCTGACATAATCACAATTTCCATGGTTAAATTACCAATTAAAGTATTTATTAACATAGCTATGTAGCTTACAAATTAACACTTATGAATATTCATATTTGCTGCGTAATTTGCTACCTTTGCATAAATCGCAAGGTTCTCTATGTAAGTACATGATTTCATAATTTTATCTGAGAAAGTTTTTTTTTTTACACCACTAAGTTGGCAGACAAGCACACGGCCTACCTAATGGGAAGCGGTTACCGTGGCCTATGGACGTATGCAACACCAGGGTATTGTTTTTACTTATACAACTGAATTGACAGAATTTTAGATGAAAAGCAATTTATTATATCTTTTATTTGAGACTGTTCATTGCTGTAGCTAAAACAAACAATACCTACTTTTGACATTTAACTGCCTAATTCTTTATTATAGTCGGTTCTTTGTGTCATAAAGTAATGAAGAGTTAGCAGAACGCCGTCTATCCGGTAGGCAATATTTCTACTCTAATATCCAAAATATTCAAATTAAAATTGTAACAATCCTTAAGTAGAAGAACTTCCGCTAAAAGCTTTTACATTTCTAACAGGATTACGTCGTCATAACATGCCACATTGAAATGCAAAGCTGTTTGCAGAAACGACGCGCGCCGTCGCGAGTTTATTGTCACTACAACTTGTCTTGCGCCGCATGTAAATAAGTAAAACTAGTCGGTATTTCACATTTAATTCAATGTAATTATCGTCTATTTCCTTGTTTCCCATAAATTACTTCATGAGTAAAATAAAATACATTCAAAGAAGAATCCCGAATACAGTCAGATCAGATTGGTCTTGACTAGCAAATTACTTAAAAAGAATTTTTTTTAAACTATCGCGGTGTATCACGGTCGGAAAAAATAGTAAGTTCCACGATTTAATTGCGAAAAATGAGCTTAATACTTACTAATGATGTAATACTAAACTATTTTATTGACTTAAATTGTAATATCGTCCGAAAAATGTGTACTGAATATCAGAAGAATCAGTCAACAGGAAAGAAGGAATACCAAGGTAATAGATCATTTTGAGTACTTACTAGTTACTATTGATCTGATGCAAACAGTACACCTGCATCCAATCAATTTCTTTCACAATGGTTAAGCGAGACGTCATTATTTATGGAGACGTGACTCGGAACTATTGCTAAAGGTTTATGCAAACCGCGACATCTCGTATGAATTCATCACGATCGACCACATCAATGATGGTTAGTTGGAGTTGCATTAAACTGTCTCGGCAGCTGCTTGAGCAATGCCGGCTTGGGATATTTTATTGCACGAACGAAATTATAGTTCTGTGTGCAAGGAGGGTAAATCTAGGGTTGGCGAGAGTTTTATTTCAAAATTATCATTTATATTTAAATTTTTAGTGCTACTTTTAAATAATGATTGAAGTAAAGTTGTGTAATCATTGTACATAACCTCGTTGGGGTCCCAACTCGGGGCTATTGGGAGTGGAACCTAACCTACAGGCCTGTACTGTACTATTGAAGATGAAGCTCTAGCGTACGCTTTTTATTTTAGGTTGAGGGTCAAACGGCAATAACCGTCCGTCCATTTCCGTCCAACCAAGGAGCCCGACTGGGGAAGTAAGTGTTGTGTTCCCGACGGTGAGTAGGGTAGCCAGAGCTCACTGGTGAGTTTTGGTGCTGTCAGTGGGAAGACCAAAAGCTTGTCCTAATTTGTCTTTTACACTGACGGCACAGAAACTCTCAGTGCTTACAGGGCTGGCAGTGCGAGTGTGACTCCTTTGGTTTTGCACACGTCCGTAGGCCACCACCACTTTCACTTAACCACTTTCAATCAGGTGGGCCGTGTGCTTGTCTGTCACCTAAGTAGTATAAAAAAAAAGTTGGATATAGTTTACGTTATTATATTGTTTACTTCCTATTAATATAAATTATAAAACACATCCATTGATGACTTGACGAAGGCTGACAGAGAGTACGAACATGTTAGCCTCGTGGAAACGTGATTGAGATAATTACACACGAACAGTACTGATGTCCAAAATAAGGACGATAAGGTAAATTACTCGCCATTATCGTTCCGAAAATGGACAAGGAGATTACTACTCAGTTATTTATTAAAAACGATAAAGTGCAATCTGTATTTTATCTCTGTAATAAGAAGTTACAGTATAATTATTTAACAAAAGAAAAGTAACGTATTATTTCACAGTCATGTCTGCTTACACTCGAAGAGGTAGACAGAAGTTTGGAATGTAAGAAAAAAACGGGTGGGTAATACACAGCGGCCATCTTTTGTCACAGCTGTAATGTATTATTCAATATAATAAGATCTAAATGACGATTTACTCCATTTTAAAATAAAACTGGAATGTAATAGATCAAAATAATATAAATGACATATTCTTTTTAAAAAACTAACAATAATAATTTTGTATAGTTGACAACCCTTGGCGAGTCTGAGAAGGGAAGCGCCCTATAGATTTTCTTGTTATTCGTTGGAGGGTTGCGAGTTGCGAACACATCGCAGCCTTCCAAATTCCATTCATTAATCACTGTCGAGAGCTCTAAAAATTTCTGAAGCGCTTGTGAAATCAATTTACCGCTCGGTCCCTAACTGGAAAAGTTTTACAGTGATAATTAAAAGACGCGATATCAATTCTGAAGTCTTAGTATAACAATTTACGAAGATTTAATCCACTTAATGTTGTTAAAATATATAATAGCGTTGAATGTTCGACAAAAAGTATAAAAGAGACTTCAAAGTACTTTCGTACTTACAGAGCTTGAACTATTTACCAAGCAAATACAGCTTCGTAAATACTTTTAGAATCTCAACGGTCTCCGTCGTGAACTCACTGTGAAAACATAGAGTTCTTTTATAAACGGTATTGCCCGTTATAAGTTCACGAGTTTTTTGTGATATTAAGTAATTTATATTATTGAATACTAATGTTCTTCCAACAAACTGTAAAAAAATACATCTCTTTGCAATCGTACATGACGCTGTGTAACGATGTAAGCTGATTACAAAATTAATACCATATGCAATAGCACAATGTAAATTTACAGATATTTTTTATCAAATGCTATTCAAAATCTGAGAGAAACAGACAATCAGTTGATAGAGACAAAAAGAAAAAGATGCTATCAGTATTCTGCCTACTCGTTTCTGAGCGGCTTATCTCATCTAGTTAATAATAAATCTATGTTCTTGGCCGGGTCGCTGTGCCGGGTGCGTTCGTCCCCTATATTTGCTTGTACAGACAGTTATATGTACACTTGTGACTATTGTCTGCCCTCCTGGTACTTAAACTGCCGTAGTATAACAGTATTATCACGGCCGAGTTTCAAATAGGGGCTGACACACCCTTCACAATAATTTCAAATCACTTTCAACGCTTTAATGTTCCCGTTTATTCAGTAACCATATCATATTACAATTTTTAACACCGTTGTCAAGCGTTAAATTTTTTATTCCAATGAAGAAATGATAAGAAAATATCCTATTTATCAATTTACAATACATCCTACGACTTACCTTGTCATTCCACGACAAGCACGTCCAAAATGATAAATGTTAACATTTATAACTCTCATAAATCATGATGGCAAACAAGTTAATATTTATAACTTAATGTTATAGCCAATTTTATATTTAAATGCACATAAGATAATACTTCTTAGTTACCACAGTATCGCTATAATGATAATAATTATTGTATCAATAACATTGGAAAATAAAAATAGGCAAATTAATTATCGAGGTGTATATCAAATCGTAATTTGGGAGCCGTTCGCATAATTCAAAAAATTTAATTGTAATCCAGTTTAAACCAGAGGGCAGATAAAAGTCAAGAAAGCTTTTCATAAAAGGCCACGCAATCAGCTATTTTAACTTTTTCATTATTTATTAATTTAATCGTGATATAAGCTTTTTATTAAATTGTCTCACATTTTCACCCAACGTAAATAGGTAGGTACATAGTTAAAAAGATATCTACAGTAACAGTTTTATAATTAAAAAAAAAAAAGAAATTTATTACAAACTCAATAACACAGAAACATAGTTGGATCGTAAGAAATATGTATGTGTTAACAAATTCTCTAATTAAACACGTTTCAAGTCTCGACTCGGTGTGAATAGTTGAATAAAAATATTCTCTTCAAAGGTTAAGCAGCAGTCCAATAAAAAATTACTAACATAAACGTCATTGCTGTCATAACCAATTAATGTAATTTCTATCATAGCGACTAGGGGAGCATGATATTTAACATGTATATGTCCTCACAATGAGGTTAATAGCACTGCAGCGCCCGATTATAGCGATCGCTCTGAATATATTTACATGTTGATTGCAGACTGATCAGTGTTCTCATCAAACTAACCGCTAACTGGCTGCCAAGCTCACGGGCCGCTGACATTAAGTAAATATGTTAGATTTTGTGCTGCTAATCGAGTTTATTCTGTAATCAATCTTTGAATTTGACTAATAACAACTTTCATTAAGTTGTCAGTGGGCTACAGTTTTAAAAATAGTATTTACTTGTACGTTTTGTTGCTAGGCTAACTTGGCTATATTTAAGGAACGCCATTTTTAAATTTTGATATTTATAAAATGCTGCGTTGAGTTGTATGGAAGTAGAAGCAATGGACATGCTTTATGATTGTGTTTACGTAACAGATTATATAATAATGGCGATTCGGTTCGTTAAATAGATAGCTGGATAAAAAAAAAAATGCTTAGCTTAAAGATTTTCTTACAAAACATTAAGGTATATAAAATATAACCTCTTGGTACTTATTAACCTGGAGTCAATCAATACTAGTCACTATTTCGTTTTATTAGGGTATTAGCTTAACAGTTTGTTAAGGGTTTTATTGAGGCGGTGGAACAGGTTCCACGAAAACACATAAAACTCACACTCATGCAATTAATTTTGATTTAACATGCCAGGCCAGATCCAGTCGGCAAACACGTTTTTAATAGGATTACACTCACAGGGATTTCATGTCATACAAACAGGATCTATCTTTTTTAATTCGTTTCGAGAGATGGGAGAATAGAGTACTAGTCTCTTCTTCATCGTGTCATTATTTTATGAAGAAATGTATGCTGCATAAGATGCGTCCAGTCCAAAACTCGACATTTATGGCAGTTGTTACGGGTAGTCAGAGCCCTAATAAATCAGACAATTGGTCGAACTACATAACTTCAATATCGCCAGAAGGTTGTGGAGGTAGAAAATATCGAAGTTCGGCATTCCGCAGTCAGACTGAAAAGCCCAACTGACTTCGAAAAAGACTCAAATGACGTGCGGTAAATGCACAAACTTTTTGAAGGCGCTATTTTAACATAAATAAGTTGTAAATAATAATTGGGGAAGGGAACTACCCTCGGTTTGTCATTCCCATCGACAGCTACAGTTAAGGGTAAATGTTAAAGAATTGCGACACAAAGGAATGCGAAATCGAACCCTTCAAAGTGAGTAAAAGTTTTCTAATATAGAGGTGGCGGTACCTTCAAAATGCAGAATTTCACTGTCACGAAATAAAATCTCGACAAATGACTAGTGTTTCGTGTCTACACGATGCATAATTAAATCTTTTGGTATAGAATGAGATAAGATAGGGTTCGCATATTCGAAACAATTTAATATCACAGAATAACAACATCAAACTCCAAAACTAAAACTGCTACATAAAAACGACGTATACTTTTAAAATCAGCGTGGAAAAACTATTCAGATTAAAATAAAAATCTCATGCAACAGACATGCTGTTTTTAGTGTACTCGTCACATAAGTAGAAAGCCGTCTACTCATGTGGTACTCGTATTTAGTGCAAACACTTCAATTGCAAATAGAACAATAACATGTATATTGTCAGACTATGGGCATTCTTGATTCGCTTAGAAATTAATTCCACCCTCCTTCCCCGTACATATGTCAAGAAACCAACTTCTGTATCTAAATTAATAAATAATTATTTTGTGCTTTGCTTTGAAAGAAAGAAAGAAAGAAAGATCCGTTTATTATACACACACACTTGCACCAAACAAAAAAAAATCCGCTATCGGAACATAAAAAAAAACAAGTAAAACATAAACAGTAAGATACAAAAAACATAACTTAAAAATAACACAGCAATAAACATGTAGGTATATGAGGTAGGTATGCCTTTGGTGGTACGAATATAAACTTGAAAGGATGCTATTTTGCTTATTCCTTGATATCGTTCCAATTGACTAAATCGCTCTCATAATATTTCATTTGCCTGAAGAATTGTAATGTACATGTCATCAGCAATTTTTAAAAGATTCTCATTTATCTGTTTCTTTCTGACTTATAGCAGGTGATTTGTAAAGTAATGTAAGTATATTATACTGTCGAAGCTTAACTGAATGTGTCTATATATCCCCTGCAGGGCCACGGAACGTTTCACAATAATTACTGTAAACGGACTTCGATAATTATTAGTCGAGACTTCGAGACTGATCGCCTTGCCGTGAAATAACAGGTTAAATATGTCCAGAAATAATCGCTTATTATGTACTTCTCGAAAGTAACTTCTTATTGGATTTCTAGCCGTGTAAAATAAAACTTAATCACTTACCGGTCCGTTTAGCCTGTCTTCGTAAGAAGTCGGAATGTCTTGTTTATGAGCAAATTATCCGTAATTGACGGAGTGAGCGAAGCGCCTCTATTTCTTAAGTGGTCGAATTTGCTTTCGTGTCAGTTAGTCTCTTTGTACTCCCGTACAGGATCGAATTTCTCGACTGTTCTTGACGAAACTCAGTATACATAACATTTTTTATTTGTCAGCTATTCTTGAGTTTACCGCAATAGAGAATTTTGCTATAGTGCCCCTTATAATTAGTACCTCCATTACTTGCGAAGTCTAATATTCGCGGAAACACTAGTTATGAAGCTAGATATTAGCTCTTCAGACCTGAGGACGTCAGAACGTGGCATGAACATGGGCGCTGTACAATTCGTGGAATTCAAATTCAATTTTATACATATCGTAATTGCATTATTTACATTTTGAACAATGAAACTAAATTAATTCTAAGCTCATTAGTCTATTGATCAAGACAGCAGAAGGCGCGAGGAGGTGGTTCGCAGCTGCCGCCGGCTACTGTGTAATTATTATTGGCGTAATTAGGATGTGAGGCCGGGCAAAGCCCGCGGCGCCGACAGCCCGCTCCACTCCAACAAACGCCATTATTATTTCCGCTTCGCATTATACTCTGCAGCGGTTTGTTATATTCTCATTTATTATGTCATGAACAATTGAAATGATAATAAATATTCGCTCCCGACAAGCAAATTGATTCAACATTAATTGCTGTGATCTGTAAGCTATCACGATTCACGTTCAAACTTGGAATGCGCGCCGTTTGCAGCAATGTGTTTACCGTTACTTATTTTTAACGGTTGTACAATTTGACTGAGTGACTGAATAATATTCCACTCAAATGAAATGTTTGCTGGCCAATTGACAGCCCATTTATAATATAGACAAAAAAATTAAATGAATATCTCAGAGCCACGTCACGTATCGTATGAATGATAACGAAATTGTATGTACATATTATGCTTCATTAAAATAAATTGCTGGTAAAATTAAGTGGCGCATTGGTTGAAGTGGTTACTAACACCGCATCGAGTGTTATGGGTTCGATCCTTACATGGGGTGCTGTGCCATTCATAAATGATTTTGTTGGGTGTACTTAATGTTCGTCAAAAATGGAAAATACAAAACATAAAGTGTAACGATAAGTTTTATTCTCCAATGTGAAATTCTCGTAGAGTAAATGCTCACCACATACCACACATGTCAAAAGGTATAAAAATATAGAAGAAGCTAGACTACACAAAATAAAAAAGCTATAACCTTTTACCACAGTAGTAGGTATTCCCGGAGACTAGACCAACTCTCCAAACCACCACCTCCCCCCTGTCATTCCCTCCCCCCGCCATGCCCTGTCTCTCGGCTTCAGGGTGGCCGTCACGGCTAAAAAAAAAAAAAAAAAAAAAAAGTTTGGTGTCTATTCGGGGGTTTTCGGCGATGCCGAGTCGATTGCGCTAATCCGTTTTCGCGTACGACGCACCGTTACAAAGTTACAGAAACGTAATCTGAGGTAATTGACGAACAATTGATAACGGCCGACCCTTGATAACGACCAGCCGTCGTCGCTCAATGTTATCTCGGGTCTGTTGTCTTTTTTGTCAATGTCTGCGTCATAGCCAATGATGACTAAACCTATGATGTAAAACGGGTATGTATTTGATTTAAAAAAAAGTCCTTTCGCAATACTAATGTTCTTTATTATTTTCAAAACAATATTTGAATAACTTACTTAATATGATATCGTTATACAGCGTATTGTTAGTGAACAGGTGCTGGAAATCGGCTAATGACATACCATAATGTTTATAGTATAAATACATTAAACAATATTCGCCACATACTGGAGTGTAATCGTTTTGGATTCGATTAGTGTTGTAATTCCATACTCTGCAATTTCGATCTAAAAACGTACGATGGAAACCTGTGGGTGCTCTACCATAGGAATCAAAGTACTGACCAACTCCATTCGCGTCTATGTGTATAGCAACCCAGTGAGAACCAGGCTTATTGTCGCTATCTAAGTTGCTTATGATATATGTAGGCATATCTACATGAATCGGCAAGCGATTTGCGGCATAAACATTACATTCACTTTTTGAATCCACTTGTCTCAAGTATCTCCGTATTTCTAATGTATTCATGATCGCGTTACGATGTTATCAGGCTCGTAGATTGTAAGCAAATAATGAGATCAACAATTATTTAACATATTATAGGGTCTACAAAAACTTTTGTTTTAACTGTAACAAGACGTACGAGCTCCCTTTGCTCGCTCCCGCGCATAATAATTTCACTCATAATGAACATTGACCAAATTGGTCTGGTCTATGACAGAGTATCTTAACATACACTGCATTTCGAACATTCACGGTAACATAATATATACAAACACATTGTTAATAAAACAAAGAAATACTTTGTATGAATATATTTTATTGAAAGGATAAATATACAATAATGCAGACTTATTTCTAAAACATATTTAATTCTAATACGCGCTTAATTCTAATACACACTTAATTTTAAAACATTTAAGTTTACTTAACTACTATAGTCAACAGAAATGTTACGGTTTTTATCGATTTCTATAACATTATCAAATTCTGCATAGACAATACAATTAATAGTTTGTGTTAAAGCCGTATCAAAGCGAACTTCTATTCTTACGCTACCATGTTTTATAAGGTTCCAGTGATTAGAAGCATTCGCTGATAAGTCAGGTGTTAAATCGAACGCTAGCAGACAAAACCCTTTGGAATATTGATCTCTAGATATCCCGTTGCCTTCATTAAGGAAATGTATACCTGTACCCGAGAACAACGTATGATAACTAGAAGTAAAAATATTATTCCCAAATGATGGTTGTAAAGCTTTTGAAGGTATTTGTTGTCCGTCTATGTATAAACAAAATGTACTAATATCAAAATTTTCAAAGTTAAATGGGTTTTTAGAGAGATTTCCATTGAATGCTGCATTATTCACAAAACCAACTATACACCGTTTAGGTACTTGACCAAGGAATATGTTATCAAGAGTTTTACCCTGAACACCTGATGGTATCGTTAAAACTTTAACTTCAGCTCGTGTGATAGGATATTTAGCTGTCGTAGATGATAACACTTTTTGATGTGCAAGTAACACAGTTGGATTAATTCGTGCTCTACGAACAATCAGGGTTGCATCTGTAATAGTAACTTTAAATTTAAGGTCATGCGAAGAAGCCATTAGATTAAAATTTTCCCTAGAGCGAACTAATTTTACACACATATCAACACCATTAATCAAAAATTTTTCTTGATTAAATATATCACCATGAAGATGACCAATCATTTCTATTTCTCTACTTTCACTAGCCATTTGTTGTCTCTTTGTAAATCCCTCATTTTTATCATCCATCTCGTCCATTTTCCCAGCTACGTCTTCATACCAAAGACTGCATGATAGATGCGAGTTTTTAGCTGCAGGTGCATAGTTCAATAGTGTTTCTATGTAAGCTCGATAAGCATATGTATTATTTGGAGGTGATACAAGTTTTTGGTTTAAGTACACATCGAGTTGACTAAAAAGCGAATGTAACCAATTGTTAACTGGAGCAACTACTGCACTAGTAGCAAGTTTTGTATTATCCTGGGTTAATATTTTCGCTTTTAGTTGAAGTAAAGTATGAGATAAATCAACGTAGTCGTCGCCTGCTCCGGGTATTTGAAATTCAATAGGTCCATCGTCAGCAAGGGACGAAATGGGCTTATAGTGTATCCATATTCCACTTTCAATACTAGTTTGAGTTGTTGGTAATGCAAATAAATCTAGTTCAGACTTAACACATTCACAAGATTGACTATGTAAAAAAGACATAGTTAATTCGAAAATATATCTTTAATATGATCACTTTTCAATTTTTTTGCGGCTTTCACTCTCGCTGTTATCGAAGGAATGAATGTAGAAAGACGTTTCCGTTTCGTTATATATCCTGATCCAGACATGTTGATGCTATTTATTTTCTTATCAGCTCTGCGTTTCAAATTGGTACCGACCTCTTTGAGTCGGGATTTAATTGATTCCTCCATAGGACGTGCACTGACCATATCCGACAACAGACCAACGCCAGCATTTAAGGCTTCTTTACCAATTGCTTTAGCTCCACTAGATAGTAATGGAAAAACAGATCGAAATAATCCCCCAAGAAAACTTCCAATACCATGTCCTTTTTGATATGGTGCTCCCCTATAGATCACTCCTATACCTGATCCAGCTTGATGGGAATAATAGTGTTGGTAAGGACATGAGATATTATCATGTTGAGAATACATTATAATTTTTGAAAGTGAAGTTTAATGCACACTGTCCCAAATTGGAATGGTATCTTTTGACCAGTGGTTGATCTTATATCTATTTCAATGGTATCAAATTCTCTACGCATAACAGGCAAATAATGGGGTGGAGAAAAAACATGCATTTTATTAGCACCATAAATGTATTTCGAGGGATCTAATGGTATAATTCGCAGAAGTGGAGTCATCACATCCCCAACAATTTGTGGTTCAACTATATCACAATAAACAAATATTTGCGATGGTAAGCCTAAGTGTAAATTAGCCGGACATTTTCCTATATTTTTTTCTACTAAGTTTCTATTTGGTTCAAAACCTAATTGAAGGGCTAATCTGGATGATAATGTTATGGATTTTATATTTTCATCTGATACACTAACCACAACAAACTTTGATATCTCATCATAACGAAATCTTATTTTTTCTCGAATATTATTCATTGCCTTTAAAATGTGATTAATATTGTCATAATTCGTTGCTGGAATGTGTATTTTGTAATATATTAGAGATTCTTTTTTTTCATTAGACATTTGTGCTAATTTTGCAATGTATATAACATTTTCATGTTCTTGAACCGTAAACATGGTGCATGGATACTGGAATTCCACAACGCCAACCTTCCATTCTCCTTCTAGTATTATTGGTTTCGGTAATTTTGTGGAAAAAATTGATGTTTTGTTATCTGGAAAGTATTCCATGGAACTATTACTTAGTAAAGTTAGATAAAAGCTTTGTTTGTTCATATTTCTTTCAAATTAGTAGCCAAGACCCAGCTATTAAATTTGTCTGGATAACCTCTCCACTTGACTAACACTTCTTTTCTAACACCAGAATATCGAGAACGTATTATTTTATCTACTTTAAAATTGGCAGTGGGGTCAAAGATGATTTTCTGTAACTCTTTTTCATAGAAAGTTCCTATTATCTCTTCGCCCTCTAGGTCTTTAAGAGTGTATACTAACCATGGAGACCGGCGAATTACGGAAGATATTATGAATATTTCATCACTCCAGTTAGATTCATAACCTTTTTGAAAAATATGTTTATGTTTCGTTATTCTGACAAACTCACCAACGCGAAACTTCGATAAAGCGATGTTAGAAGGTTTGTCTTTTCCTTTCTTGTAATATAAATTTTCCCATACAGTAATGATATTATCACGATTAACTTCAGATGGACACATTTTGATACTAGAATGATAACTATGATTATACGAGTACAGCAAATCTTGTAAAACATCAATATATTTATGCGTGTTCTTATGTGTGAAATACCGCCACATTTTCATCTTTAGAGTTCTCTGGAATCTTTCTACAATGCTTGCTTTAATATCAGGATTATTAGTAGTATAATAATTAATATTTTTTGAAGTAAAGTATTTTCGTACGTCTTTGGATACGAATTCTGTCCCTTTGTCAGATTGTATATGTGTAGGTGTAACTTTAGCTTCCATGAATATACTCTCGAAACATGCTTTGATTGTTTCAGAGTTTTTCTTTTTCATTGGTCTCGCAAAGGCATATTTACTAAACACGTCAATAACACAAAGAATATAGTTGAACCCATCATTATAATTTGAGTAAGTTCTCATATCACTCAAGTCAGCCTGCCACAGTTCGTTAATATTAGATAAAATATATTTATTTCTTGAAAAGTTTCTTTGTACAGGTTTATGTAATGTATATGTTTCTTGTGACTTTAACCAGTTCTTCACATCATCTCTTTTCAATTTACCTTTCATTGCTTTGGTTAATTTGCTAAGGCTACTGTACCCTGCAGGATGTGAAGAATCATAATAAATCTTATTTAATTCTAATATGGGGTCCATTTTTCCCAATCTATTTTTCTTTTTATCTTTTTACGAAATTTACTTTCAGTTATTGGTGTAGAAAATAATTCATCTGCTGGGATTGAATCTTGATGCTCTTGTGATTGTAGCTTTTTAATATATTCAGACCTTTTTGTGTTACCAATATATATAAGCGGTACTTTGATTTCCTTTAAAGCTGTAGCGAATTTTTGCCATCCAGTAGGTTCACTATTTTTAAGTGTCCTCAATGAATCATTTACCAAATCAACAATATTACTTTCAGGAACTTTTTGACCATCTATAACCACAGTGCCTGTCTCATCCCAATTAATCTTATATTTATTCAAAGAGAGTAAGTTCAACAGTGATTCCCCCCTTTTTATATAGGATTTTGGTATAAGTTTTAAAATGTAATTAGATGTGTATGGTCCTTCATTAGTTTCTTGCAAACTTACTTCCTTTACTGATGTGTTAGAATGGACTGTAGATATATTATCTTCATCATCAGTAATATACTTCACCGATCTTTTCGAGTCTTGATTTATTATTGGTATTTCATAGGGCTGTCGCTCCTCTTTAGTGAAGTTTAAATATCTTTGTAGAGTTTGTAAATATAAAATACACTTCTTTCGATCATCCATATCGCTATTTAAAATGTTTTGCATATCTGTGTCTAAACGAGATAATGGAGTATCAACCGCGTTAGGTTGTTTTAACTTTTCTAATAGAGATGGATCGATGAGTAACATTTTTTTAGCATTATCCATTTTTCTTAGACAAGTGTACTAACCAAGGCACTTAGAACAGAACCCAATATTAGTGGTAGAAATGCACCACCTTTTTGTATTATTAAATGTTTTCTAATTTTGTGTGATCCCTTCCGTACTATTTTTCGTAGAATATTTTTGTATTTTTTCAATTTTGATCTTTCTTTTTCTTTCAATTCTATTTTTCCTTGTAAAACGTTATGAATACATTCACAAATACAATTTATTTCTTCTTCATCGCAGGCTTTTAAAAGAGCTTTTTGATATTTTGGTTTAAGTGTAATCAGAGCGCTTAATAGGCCTTTATGCGTCTTTGTGCTTCCATGCATTGTTAGTAACTAATGGATATCTGTTGATTTCTACTATATTTAAACCCTTTTGATGGTACGTAAACAGTGCAATATCCATCACATGGAAATATCTTTGTTTTAATACGACACATGTCATTTGTTTCTTGTTTTAAATCAATCATAAGATATCCATGTGCATTGTTAGTTGCGTCTTTGTAAGAATCTTCCAAGTATTTTGGATTTTCTGGAAATACTTGTCGTGCCAAGTATCGTATTTGTGTTTTATCTCTTGGATTTTTAAAATAAATTATATAACTTGAATTCAGAGATATGTCTCGTTGACCTTTTCCCTGATGAAATAAATTTTGTGATATGTAAAACACACTTAAATTTCTATGATGACTTCCTTTTGTGAATATATCAACAATACGTCCATCAGACTCTCTCATTAAGTCATCAATTATTAGGAGTTGAGGATCCTTTCCACTAAACATAGTTAGATCTGGTATGCCTTGGATGTAATTAACATTTCGTATATTGTATAAAGGTTGCATTTCATCAAAACACCATGTTATTTGATCAAAATTTGTGTTACAAACATCTTTAACAAATTTTATAAAATTTGTTACAAAGACTGACTTTCCACATCCACTTGGACCAGCAACTATCGCAGTAAATGGATGATTGAAGTGGATCATTTTGAAAAACGTCTAAGTAAGTTACGATTTAGACAAAGAATGAAACAATTTGTTAAGAAAATAAGCATTTATATATTTTATTTTAAAAAATTATTACTTAAACAGACTTATAATGATAAACATTTATAACACAATCATATAAACAAATTTACTATATTTTATACATTTATTATACAATCTTATAATAGACAGACTTATAATGATAAAAATTTATGGCACAATATTATAAACAAATTTGTTAAATTTTATTTTATATAATTATTACACAATCTTATAATAGAGAGACCTATAAGGACAAACATTTATAGCAATCTTAAAAACATATTTGTATTACAATTAAAGCACAAAGCAAGCGTGTTGCGGCAGTAGATTGTAGAATATTTATTATTTATATTTACAACATACATAAAAAGTTAAATGTTCTTAATTTTATAGTGCCCCCAAGCTAGGGTATTGATAGCGTCTTCCAATATGTATCGTTTAGTGTCATTGTGCGAAAGAGATATTTTATTAACTTTTTGTGTGTATATAGTATGTTTTATTGACTTAAATCTTAACATTTCACTATAATGTATTTTTTCTTCTAACAAACAGCTTTTATAATCATTTAAAGTAAATTTTTTTGTAACACATTTATTAACACCCTTTGCTTTAGCTATAAATTTATTTTGTACGTCCATAGCATACATTTTTGCTCGAAGTCCTACAAACTCTTTAAGAATTTTTCCATTGTTTTCGTCTTTAAAAAACCCTAATCGCTTTTTATTTATTAGAGGTAAACCATATATATTGTCAGGAGGATAATCGGATGTATCAAAGTAATTTTCTAAATTTTCTTTAATATCATGATAAAAATTATTGGTAAATATCTGGTATACTAAACTATCAGTATCTGTATATAATAGTTTAATATTTTCCATATATTTTTCTTTCATAAAATCATAATGAAAGTCATACATTAAAGTTTTTGAAATATCTAAAATACAAAATCCAAGGTAAATCGGTTTGTTGTATAAAACTTGTGTTTTGTTTAATTGTACAGCGATTAAGTCTTCTGAAAATACAGATAAACTATGAAATTCAGGTCTTGCTATTAAAGTTTCAGCTCCCTGAGTTTTCCCACAATTTGTCCAACGGTTCACTAATTTTACATTTACTCGTTTTAAAACATTTTCCATTGTTTTACCAAAAACAGAGTTATTCATTAATTTAAAGAAATCTTTTTCAAAATCTGAAGTTGCCAATGAACGCATGCGAGTGTTCAAATCTATATAAACTTTTAACCACGCTGATTGATTGAACTTAAGAATTTTGTGAATTTTAAGCAAACGAAGTCCTCTTTTCAAACATTGTTTAAGATTCCTATAATGAATGACATAGTTCTTTTTATCATTTAAATTTGGAATCAATTTTTTGTCTTTACTACCACCATAACATAAATTTTCAGGACATAACGGCAGATCCGAATGTAAGTCGTGTAAATGTTTTGGATATTCTAAGTCCACTTCCAAAATGAAACCATAATCAGCATCGTCAGGAACATGAAAGTTAGTATTAACATCAACCCATTCAAATTTTCCAGTAGGGAGACATTGAGACATAGCCCAACCGTAAAGGTTATTTGCATCCAGATACATTAGAAAAGAAGATGGTACAGAAGGATCATATTCTGACATATAAGAATTATTTGCTTTAGCATGTCTGTTACTACATTGAGATATACCACCGCGAATATTTTTTGCAATAAAAGTAATTTTGTTTATATCAGTTAACAACTCTAAATTTATTTTAGTATGTACTAACATGGCATCCCAACTCAAACCCGGTGCTGTATAATAATGGGCTGGGTCTAATTCATATGTTTTAAGACACACATCTCTAAAATTTTCAAATATATCGGCCAACAATAAAACATCTGTTTTTAAATATAAATCAGAGTATTCTTTCATATTTTTACAATGGAAATGATGCCATACATCTTGAGCATGCTGGTAATCATTTTCAGTAACGTGCATATCAGTTAACGAACTATAAAATTTGTCAGGAGTAGGCAGACATGTTAAGTTTAAACATTCGAATGAAGTCATATATTCATAAGGATAAATACCTTTACGTATTAAGCGCCGAAAGTCTTCCTCACATGGAAAATTTAATTTGAGTTCTTTGAATTGTTCCAATAATAAATTTTGAGCCAATTTTTCTAGACTACTAGACATGAATTTAAAAGAATCAAGAAATCTTAATTTCAAAACACGGTTATTAATATTTAATATTTTTGAAAAAGAAATGTACTTTTCTTTATTCTCAGGAATGATTTCTATATTACCATCTTCAAAATTGAGACCATGAACAATAAAATGCGAATCATAGTTACCCAAGTTATGTAGAAATATGGGTACGAAGTTTGGTACTCTATACTTTTTAGAACAATGTGTATGTCCAACTCCTTCATATAAACCAGTAAACCAATTATAACAAATCTCAAAATTTTCATTTAAACTATGATTACAAATATAACAGACTTTAGTTTGATTAGACATATTAATATTTTCTTCCGTTAATGGTAACGGACTTTTAACAAATGTATTTTTTTTACAGATATTAACTAAATCATCTTTTATCATTTTCATAAACATAAGTGCACAATCTTTACCAGTATGTGACCTATACTTTGAAAGCCTATCATCATATGAACATTTAATGTAATAGCCAAAGCTATACGTTTCATGTTTTTGGATGTTTTCGGTTGATGAATTATTTGGGTTATTAGAACATCCGTTAATAGGATTCAAAAAAGCTTCAAAGTCAGCGTATATTACGAAGGGTACTCTTAATTTTCGTTCATAATTGTTAAATGATATTTGGTTCGAAGGTGTTAACTCATTAAACCAATTACTTTTTTTATTAGATTCCGATGGTAGTTTTGTTGAAATGTGGAAACAATCTTTTTCTTGATGTTGTTTTAAATTATTATGCGATGTAAAGTTTAACAAACAACCATCACAAATATGAACTGCACATTTACTTGATGAAATTTGTTGAGCTACTAACCTTGAAATATTTTTTATATAACAATAATGACCTCTGTTAGCCTGAGTTATGTATAATAAGTTTAAATGGATGTTTTTTTTTTCTTTTGTAAAATATAACGGGCCAACCACAATATTTTTCTTTTTTCTAGAATCGTAATCTAAACCAAAAACATTTATACTAATATCATTAAGTTTTTCAAATTTATTAATGTCTTTCAATTTTACAGGAAATGAAATATTACCAAATTTTAATTTATTTTTATAAGGAATATAACATGTTACCCTGTCAACATGGGTTTTAGCTGGATATAATGCTGATAAAACTGCCCATCGAAAACATTCGTTATCCCTATTTTGTACATTTATTACTGCTTTTTTAACTTTTATGTCTAATGGTAGGTCTATGTAGAAGGAGCCCCGCAATGGGTTAAATTTATTAACATTCATATCCATGTAATTTATTTTTAGTAAACTCCAACCACTATCTTTTTTTTCAAAATTTGAAATTTTAGTACTTATTTCAGAAGTTATTAAAGAAAAAATCATATCTTTATCATCACCACGACTGAAAACGTAATTAGTTATTTGGAAGTCGAACGTGTTACGTAAGTTTTTAGTTAGCTGTATAAAGTCTGCATTGAGGATAAAATTTACTTTTACAATAAAAAGATCTATGATACATCGTTCAAGTAAAGTAAATACGACATCTTTGATTTCTTTTAAAAATAATTCAGGTGTTTGAAAAGGTTGTGGATTGTTGTCAATAATGATATCAGATTTAATTCTATACGTAATAACTCTATTTCCGAAAGCACTTTCAACTATTTTAACATTTCTTAACTCTGAATCATTCTTTAAAGAATTATTTTTATGTGTATTACTTTTCAAATGGTTACTCAAAAATTTTTTTTTTATCGACACATTGCACTGTGAACATTTAATTGTATCATAACTTTCTGTACTCACAGTTTGAAAAAACACTGATGATGTGGATGGTGCTTCAAGATGTATTCTTTTTGCAGTTGAGTCTTCTTCTGTTGTTGTCACAGATTCTGATTTTCTTTTTCCTTTTCCAGTTTGTGATATATGAGATTCCTGGTTGAATTCAGATGACATAAAATCTAACGACACTTCCTCAGCAAGCACCACGAGTTCCGAATTATATAAGTCACAGTTTAATGTATCCATGGTGTATCACTATTAATCTTTATATTTAACACAAGGATTCTTGAATACGCACTGTTTTACTAGATAGATTGTACTACACAATAGTTCATACACTATCAAAACTAAATTAAGGTAGAAGTCTCTGTGTATCTTCACTACTTCAATTATTCATGAAGTATTTAGCACAATCTTCGGTAGCAGCGAGCTGTTTAGTTATATCGTATATGATATCACGTACATTGTTTAGATTCTTGTCCCCATCGTTTGCTGTATAATATTTTACACGCAACTCGGCATGTTTCCATAGCTCCGTCGGTGCAATTTCTTTAGTCTTCTTCAGATCGTAAATTTCAATTTTTATGAGGTGGGATGCAGTATCTCCATCGTCATTGTTTGTAGAGATATATGCTGTACCCCCGTTTGATAAGCGTCCAACAGTAGATGACTTTTTGGAGGCCTTCTTCTTCTTCTTCGATTTCTCAAAGAATTCCTCTATGTCTTTCTTCCTTTTTAGTAGAATGGCGTTCTTTACTTTGTACTCCAGAGTACCTTCTTCGTCACTGCGCTCATCCTCTTCCCCTGGATAGTAAAACTGTTTATATGTATTATCTAGAAACTGAAACAATATAAAATATCTTTTTGGAAAATTTGACATGGACACACGAATAAAAAAGTATAAATGTAATTAAGAACACTATTTGAAATATGATAATACTTACAGCCATAGTAACCACAACGTATGAACAGCACACTGTAATGTATGAAGAATACTATGATATTCAGTTATCAAACTTGTACTTTGGTCTTTTTATTATAGTGTACTAACTTATCCACTGTTGACTACAACGTTTTAACTGAGTTTAGTGAGAGAGAGGGCTCTCTTTTATACACAGCGCATATCTCGTTGCTTTTAGAAACGTAGTAATGATATCCTCAGATAATTTACCTTCAGATAGCGAACCAATTTGTTTGAATTGTAAGCTAAATACCTCAGATAACTGAACTTTTTTGTTGTATTCGATAACCACAAATCCCTACCTACTTAGTCATATTCCCAGATAACAGAAATTTTGCTTATAACGAGTGGTCATTACTTTAGATGACACATACATTTTTGTTTTTTTTTTGTTTTAGATAGCGACTGACTCGTTCTAGTTGTTTGCTGACGACCTTAAATTTAAAGTTACTATTACAGATGCAACCCTGATTGTTCGTAGAGCACGAATTAATCCAACTGTGTTACTTGCACATCAAAAAGTGTTATCATCTACGACAGCTAAATATCCTATCACACGAGCTGAAGTTAAAGTTTTAACGATACCATCAGGTGTTCAGGGTAAAACTCTTGATAACATATTCCTTGGTCAAGTACCTAAACGGTGTATAGTTGGTTTTGTGAATAATGCAGCATTCAATGGAAATCTCTCTAAAAACCCATTTAACTTTGAAAATTTTGATATTAGTACATTTTGTTTATACATAGACGGACAACAAATACCTTCAAAAGCTTTACAACCATCATTTGGGAATAATATTTTTACTTCTAGTTATCATACGTTGTTCTCGGGTACAGGTATACATTTCCTTAATGAAGGCAACGGGATATCTAGAGATCAATATTCCAAAGGGTTTTGTCTGCTAGCGTTCGATTTAACACCTGACTTATCAGCGAATGCTTCTAATCACTGGAACCTTATAAAACATGGTAGCGTAAGAATAGAAGTTCGCTTTGATACGGCTTTAACACAAACTATTAATTGTATTGTCTATGCAGAATTTGATAATGTTATAGAAATCGATAAAAACCGTAACATTTCTGTTGACTATAGTAGTTAAGTAAACTTAAATGTTTTAAAATTAAGTGTGTATTAGAATTAAGCGCGTATTAGAATTAAATATGTTTTAGAAATAAGTCTGCATTATTGTATATTGATCCTTTCAATAAAATATATTCATACAAAGTATTTCTTTGTTTTATTAACAATGTGTTTGTATATATTATCTTACCGTGAATGTTCGAAATGCAGTGTATGTTAAGATACTCTGTCATAGACCAGACCAATTTGGTCAATGTTCATTATGAGTGAAATTATTATGCGCGGGAGCGAGCAAAGGGAGCTCGTACGTCTTGTTACAGTTAAAACAAAAGTTTTTGTAGACCCTATAATATGTTAAATAATTGTTGATCTCATTATTTGCTTACAATCTACGAGCCTGATAACATCGTAACGCGATCATGAATACATTAGAAATACGGAGATACTTGAGACAAGTGGATTCAAAAAGTGAATGTAATGTTTATGCCGCAAATCGCTTGCCGATTCATGTAGATATGCCTACATATATCATAAGCAACTTAGATAGCGACAATAAGCCTGGTTCTCACTGGGTTGCTATACACATAGACGCGAATGGAGTTGGTCAGTACTTTGATTCCTATGGTAGAGCACCCACAGGTTTCCATCGTACGTTTTTAGATCGAAATTGCAGAGTATGGAATTACAACACTAATCGAATCCAAAACGATTACACTCCAGTATGTGGCGAATATTGTTTAATGTATTTATACTATAAACATTATGGTATGTCATTAGCCGATTTCCAGCACCTGTTCACTAACAATACGCTGTATAACGATATCATACTAAGTAAGTTATTCAAATATTGTTTTGAAAATAATAAAGAACATTAGTACTGCGAAGGACTTTTTTTTAAATCATATACATACCCGTTTACATCATAGGTTTAGTCATCATTGGCTATGACGCAGACATTGACAAAAAAGACAACAGATTCGAGATAACATTGAGCGACGACGGCTGGTCGTTATCAAGGGTCGGCCGTTATCAATTGTTCGTCAATTACCTCAGATTACGTTTCTGTAACTTTGTAACGGTGCGTCGTACGCGAAAACGGATTAGCGCAATCGACTCAGCATGGCCGAAAACCCCCGAATAGACACCAAACTTTTTTTTTTTTTTTTTTTTTTTAGCCGTGACGGCCACCCTGAAGCCGAGAGACAGGGCATGGCGGGGGGAGGGAATGACAGGGGGGAGGTGGTGGTTTGGAGAGTTGGTCTAGTCTCCGGGAATACCTACTACTTACCACTCTTGCATATTGTATTTGCTCATTGCAATTTGTACATTTTGTTTCATGTACATCTAACACGAAGTAGTTAAGTTTGCACTGATGCAATGCGTAAGAAGACATGTATAATGTTGATTAATGAGTAATGACCTACAGTATATCGATGATTGGTTAAAAAGTACGATTGTATCGCACAACACAATCAAATTACGATTGCAAAATGTTTTTCATACGCACTGACACTGCATTTAATGCTGATGAGAAAGAAACCAAGTTAGGTCATGTCATTGTCCTAATAAATGTTGTAATGTAATCAACGATACGATAAGAAAAAAAAAATAAAGCATCTTGTAGTTGATGAAGTGTACATAGACTTATAATAAGTACACCTGCTGGAAATCTGTGTACACTTTATAAGTAAAACATATATCTGGATGCAAATTTTCTGAGAGAAATCGTGTTTTTTAAACATTTCGCTACAAGTATCAACCTGTTTATCTTCAATATACAGAAGACTTATTTTATAAATCTTTTGCTAGATTAGACTCCTTCTTTCTCCTAGAAACTGAAGACATCGAACAAGATATACTTGTTGTGCTTACTAGAAAATTGAAAACTAAGAACTAAATGATAAAGTAATACTCATGTCTCGGACTCTTAAGAGGTCAAATTGGGCAAGATCTAAAGATTATGTAAAGGTGTATGATATTAAAAAGATCACACTTCTGGTACCATTAGATATCAGATTATAGACCCTATCTATACAGCTGCCATTTCGAAAGCTGATAACACCCTCTATTGTTCCTTCTATTAACGCCAAACTCCATCTGTCGTCACTAGCACAACACACAACAACCACTCAGTAATAAATTCCCTGCGTCTTAGTTGTCATAAACCCATTTAAGTTAGTTCTTGTACAGGCGTGTTGGGTCGTCTGTATAGCCGTTTGATATTTAGTCGACAGAATTTCGGATCCATCGGCCGATTTGTTGGTTACGCTGTAATCTGCAGCTGGCGTTTACCTGAGTCTCTTTGTGCAATGAAAAGTTTTGCTTTAGCTCAAACGGATAAAGAATTCAGTATATTAGATTCTAACATACATATTCATAAAGTTGAGATAAATTTGAAAGTTATAAGTATAGCGTGTTTATTTATTTGTAGTGTAGTTTGTAAAGTAAATAGAAAATTATCGTCGGCGTTAGTGCAATAATGCGTAAGTAGCAAATGTGTTTAAGGATCGCTAACAGATTTAACAGTTTCTGGAATAAATCGCAATAGAGCTACTTTAAGTACTTACTAATTACACTATACACTCACGCCTTCCTCTTCTCTCCAAGGTAGGCAGGTAGAGTTCTCTATTTGTTTCTTACCGTACACATATCACGAGCTACCTCTATCATCATTAAAACTTTTCTACAAACACGCTAGACAAGCCCACTGGTTTCGTGTGCTTCCGATAAAATAGTTTTCTTGTGTTAATATTCACATGCACTTCCAAAGTCTGGATTTAATAGGGTGTATCTTTGTCTTGTGATTGTATTATTATATGGCAGTAAAGTAATTCACATCTAGATGATTGTATATGTCGGTAATATTATATTTGTATCTAGTTGAGATACCCGCTTTGAACAATAGATTTATTGACCGAGAGAAGTTTTCAATTATATGGTCGAATGTGCTTTTCTCATTCCTCAATACATGTTGCATCAGAGATATCTTTCACCTGTTCTTGATTAGACTTTGTTTTCTACATTTTTTTTGTAATTTTAGTCGTCGGCGAATTTTGTTTTGGGTCCAAAAACTGACAGTTTGCTTCACCGCCTTTACAAGCTTGATGAAGCGTTAATAACAAGCTTATTTGATACTTAATTGAGTATAAATCCAAGATACATTGTAAGACTAGGATACATTGTTGTATGTACAAAATGGATACAATTTTGGAAGATGTGAATCGCGATAAAAGGTTAGCGCTCTTGAAAAAGACTCTTAATCAACGTTCTTCTCTTAAACTTAATACTCATAATGCAATAGGTATTCATAGAAAATATTAAAGTGACACGCTTCTGCACTGTAAACAACTAATTAAATTATTCTATGAACGTGGAAGTAGTTTTGTTCCGAAGCTGCATTCATATCGATTAAATAGCTAATTCAACCATTTGTGTTCGGTCGGGGTTGGTTCTGTTTACTAGGGTTCTTACTTCTCCATAGTATTATTTAGGTTAAATAATTCAAATTAAGTACTGATAATAAAAATTTCTGCGCAAAATTTAGAGAATTTAATATAAGTTCGTTTCCTGTATTACCAGTCTATCTCCTTGACTAGAAATATTTGAAATTACATTATATCGAGCTGAAGCATTCAAATACCATTTGTATAATCTGCTTTTATGGCGCATAACGTGTTTATTTATACCAATAGATTGAGTCAAGCCTTTTCTAAACCTGATTCATACCCTTATATGATGTGTGATTCATACCTTAGCATATTATTCTATCCAACTTGGACATCTTGAGCGCCTTGAACTCTCCAAGGCCCAAGTAGCTATGGAGAGTCCAAGTCCCGAGTAAGACGCTGAAGATATCTGTATAATAAATAATATTTATTCATTACTCAATCTTAAAACTATATTAGTATCCTTAACTTGATTTATGAATTCTATAGTTCGATATAATATTATTCATTTAAGTTTAAATTTGATAGCTACCAAGCGTTTAATATAAACAAGCAAAATTGAATATTGAAATATCCATTAAATGTTGTCCTCAAAATATGAAATACTCTCTCTCTATCCATGTTTTTTAATTAAAAACGATTCCACGTTTATACCATATTTTCGCATAGCTTTATTTCAAAAGCATTTTTATCCCAAATACTACACAAAGAGAAGATACAGTTGCGTACAAATCGGATCGCTCGACTAGTTCGTTGACTAATAAAACCTTCACAAACAAAATATAGGGGCGCTCGGGATCAAAAGCTGATTTTTTGTTGCTTTTTTTTTATAAGCCGCTATTTTACCCTCTTTTGTGCCCGTGTTGTTTACTAATGGTTTCTGTTGGGTTCGACTTAAGATAATAACTTGGGTTTTTTCTCGCCCATGTGTCGTGGTGAGCGAGTTTTTGCCGCCGGAAATACGAGAATGCTGTTGAGTTCGGATTAAAATGTATTTGTTGATCTTTCAGTTTAATTTGTTAACAGACGTTTGCAGTGTGCATGTGCGTTGAATAGCTTTATTTTCGCCCAAAGTCGATTACGTACATGCATTCGACTAAGTTTCGTCGATGACAGCAACTGAAACAAATTCAGTTTGCTTAATTTGACGACGCGTCAGTCGACCCTTCTCACCCTTAATTTTTCACCCGCTGCAATATCCGTAATCGTTAGGTTAATCAATCACCGCTCTCGTTTAATGCCCCAATATCCTGCGGTATTCAACTAACAATTACATGTGAGGGTGCCCCGAGTCCCGTATCACCGGCGGGCAGCGCGATGCCAATAACATAAATTGTCACGGGTGGTCGGAAGTGGCCCGCGCTCCTCTCGCCCGCTCCCCCTTGCCTCGCCCTCCCGGAGTCCGCGCGCTCCTCGCATCTCAGCGCGTCTGTTCCCCGCTAGAACTCGAGATTGCTGTCGACTCGACAATCGATATTCAATCTCTTTTGACGTTTTATACGCTCCCTACTTTCTTACTTTGTGTCGGCGTTTAGGGCAGATGATTGGGATTGAAGCGAGCATTTCCCTTTTCTTTAATCGATGTCTGGTATTTCCTTTTCAATTGTGCCTTCATACTTGTACGTAATTTTGTGTCTGATTGATGTTTTTGATGTTTAAAATCTGTGGAACGAGCACTTTGTCGTTCAAAAGGGGAAAGAGGACCTTGTCTATAATTAAAGAGGTGGAGTCACGATATCTATATTTTATTATTCAATAAAATCGCTTTATCATTCACGAATGGTTTCGTTGACTCGCTTGTTGAACATTAACTATCGTTTTAATTAGATACCCTTGAACTTTACTACCATTAAGTAAGTGGGCAACGAGATGAGTGACTGAACATTGAACCATCCTTCACGCTTAACATTCGCGATTACCATTTCGCCAATAAATTAACTGACACTAATTAAGAATATTCAACAATATACGGCGTGTGTCGTTGTCGAGTGAGTGAGCTAAAAGCTTTTAATACCGTTTACGATTTCACAGAGCTGGTAATTACGACATAGTTGAACTAATTAGTGAATTCCGAGCGCGGCTCGCAGCCATCGGTCGGAGGTAATTACAAATCCAACCCGCGTCGCTTATCCTACCAAGTTATAATTGAAAGCTCGGTGGCCCAGAAGCCGAGCGCCTCGTGTATCGCGTTATTAGGTGCGCATACGTAATTTGTTTGTTAAAGACGGCACGCAGTTATACCCGCTGTGAATAATTTAAATTCATCCCCTCGATGGGACGCGGGGTGGCGGCCTCCCGTATCGATTCTGTGCTTTGTTCCCAGAGCGGCCGTGTGTGCGTCCGTATTTGTGATGTGCATTCTCTACTTTCGGCCGTTCTCTGTTCCCCTAGTATTAGTGAGCACAGATTCTCGGCTCGTTCGGTCGGTGTGCCGCAAAGCCGGGCTATCAGTTGACATAGACTAGGGTTGTCGAAGGTAATCCACCGCTCATTCATATATGTATGTATACATATATACTCGACTAAATTTGTACCCGTCGAGAACTTTAAATAAACATTGAGTTGAAGGCCCCCGCGTCACGTAAACGCTATAAAAATTAAAACTTTTATGTTTCATGTCATAAATTATTCATGAGCTCTTACTTGTGATGCTAATTTCATTCTAATTTTAATAATTGTATTCACAACAAGCAACATCATCTAATGAAAAGGTTGGTTTTAAATTTTATTAATAGACAACCCTACTGCTGGGATTTATTTTATACGATTATTTTGTCTACGTACCGGTGTTGTATTCTGGAGGTTTGTGGTTAAATATTTGATAGTATCAATTTACTTCGTACAGAACATTTTAATTGAAATGTTATTTGATTTAATACGGACAGTGTTTACGTTATTATCGTAAACGAAATGACACGTTGACAGCTCGAATACTAATGGAAAATATAGGATTAAAGTATACATTCCACTAAATCTCCGAAGCTAATTTGGAATGTATGTTTCCATAATATTTAGATGTGTTTGTCGCCCACGCGATCGTGGCCGTCTATTTCTAACTACGATAAAAGCAGTGAGCAAGGAGACTGACTTCTAATAACTGAGTAATAAGTATCAGTTTGTTGTCACGCTATAACTGTATACCGTTTTGTTGACAAGCAGAACTGTAAGTCACTGTTGACATATGCGATACATTTAGATTTTTCAGAGATCGTTAGCGGGTACTACGTCGGCACGTATCTAAAATAGTACTACATTTGACGCATGTCCACTTCTACTAACAGTAAAGAACATTGGATATACATTTTAGTGCTTTATTTCACTTAATTGATTTATTTCCAATAATCTGGTAGGATACAATATAATTTGTCTGATTTGTCAGTATTAAAACAGCCGTCTGTATAGACAGGCGTGGAATTTAGATTAAAATGTTCGTTTGAGTCACAGAATAAAGACCGTATTTAATTTTATGTTTAAGGGTACTTGTAGATAATGTAGGTAAATGGTTCTATGACTATGAGAGGTATAAATAGGTTTACCTTCATTACTACATGGAAACGTGATACTTTTTTGTATAAGTCATGAAAAAATACCTACATACTAGTAGTAAATCTATTGGAGTACAATAAAAAATATCTATTTATCTATAGGTCTATGTTTTATAAAAATATAATATATTTTTTTAAGAACTGTTATTCAGGTGGAGGTGCGTTTTTCGGTCCGAATGGACATCCTTTATTTTAGAAATATATTGGTGATTTCTTCAATAGCATAGTAGGCATATTTAAAATATAACACAATACTTCATATTTTAGTGTTGCCAACCCTAGATAATAACAGAAGACTATTTTATTAAAAGCTATAATCACAGAGTGCGACTCGGCACACCGATCCGAACACACGACCGCTATTTAATCGATAACAATCGATAATAGGGGAACCATGGATCGCAGGGCCCTGGGCAGATGGCAGGAGTGGCCAATGGAAAAGACGGCACTCTATAGAATAACATTATTCATGTCATGTTTTATGTCTCTTTCAATTTACTGCCAGATTTGCAAAACATTGTTGTGCTACAAAATTATTCAAAATTGTATATGTATTTGTCTAGAAAATGTTGGTATTACAAAGGAACGCCGCTAGGCTAATAAAAAATAAAGAGTAATTTTACTATAAAGGATTACAGAATGAAATAAAGCAGTATTTATTCAACTAAAAAATAAGTAGATAATTAGTGTTTTTATTTCATTTAAAGTTTTTATTAATAGTTTCTTTATTATTTTTACATTTGTTTTACTATTGTATGTATATATTTTCATTACAATCTTACTAAGTGTTAAAAGTAATTCTAATAGTCAGCGGTTACCGTGACCGCCAAATTAATATGTATAATTTTAAAATGTTTAAATTAAGTTGTTATTTCGTTTATACTTATTATGAATGAGAGGTATTAGTTAATATAGATATTGTCAATTATCTTAATATTAAAAAAAGAAGTAGACTGTATAGGATAATAAAACTAATTTGAATAGCTGGTGAAATTCAAACTGAACACACTATTCACAAAAATTAAGGTTATAAATTCAATTCAGTCATTGACAAATGATCCAATTAAACGAGTTATGTATTAACAAAAATAAGTTATCATGCAATTCAGAAAATATAGCAATTTATGATTATTGATTAGACGGCAGAAAAAAGAACTTTTAAAAGGAGAATTAATCGCTTCGATGATTAAAACGTTAAAAGTTATAACTGTTATAATATTAGGAGTACAGCAAGTAATGGAGCACAGCGATTAATATATAAATGATCTGTTCGGACGGTATAATGTCTCACACACATAAATATGTATGTGTGTGTGTGACGTGACACACTTAGAGATACATCCGTCTAACTAATTCAATAGCATTATTAGGTTTGAGTACCTCTCCTAATGCCTAATTTAGACATTGGTATTCTCACAGCACTTTTATTGGTGTAGCCATTTGCTAATTAAGTTATTTATGTATTCCGTTTTCTAACCTTCGTAGACAGGTTACCTTTTGGAATTATTGTGGTCAGGATTCATTAAGATGAAGGTTGCGACAGGGTTAGTCACGATTCTGACCGTTCTCGATTCCCTCGTTTTTTTTTTGGTTTATATGTAATATATAATAGCAACATAAAATATTATTTTAAACTTCGATATTTGCCGTGAAGCGACAGTTGTCTGACCTCCACAAACCAAAGGCGATTTCGAAGCATTACAGTTACAGTAAGACCAGTTGTTGCACTTATTAGGGCTCCAGCAACCCGTAACGTTCGTACGTATGAAGCAGAAGACTAAGTTAGGAATACCGCAAACAAGATAAGTTACTATATTTGGTTGTGTAGTGTATATTATGTAGATCAGAAATATACTATCTGGTCCACTTACATAAAAATCAGCTTATCTAAAGTTGAAAGTCTAGATTTAAACAAGATAAAAATAAAAATGACTAACTGGCTAAAAGCTGCGAAAAACGCATAGCAATTATTTTATATTCTATCCGTTATTTTTTATAAATAAATATTGGCAGCGTTTCCCGTTGTAGTACGTGTGTTACTGTTCATATTACGTACGCTGTCAGATGAAAATAAACTCAGCATTTTATTTTTATCGACCGTGCAACGAGAAATATGTGACGGCCTATCTGATAAATACATGAAATATAACAGCTCTGCCGCATGTCTGAGCAAATTGACTTAATTACTCATTCAAATAGTTTTGTTTGAGACATAGGTCGCGTTTAAATCACTATTAATTTATTCATACGTATTTATAATCATTGAAAAATTACTGCTCGACTTATGAATGGGCTGTTTAATTTTAAACATAGCTGCTCTTAAAGTATTCTATCTAATATCGCTAGGAGTGTTTCTAATTACTTATACTATTCAAATAAGTAATACCGTTGGTAACTTTTACAAAGTATGTTTTAGATATTATGAATAATTTATTTGTCTTAACGTTTTTGGGGCTTGACATTTTATAATCTATTCTCAAAGGTAAACCTTTATTTATTAGGCTGGGCAAGAGCTATAAATTTGTCTTTATTAGTGTAAGTTTAGGTATCTAAATACGATAACAGGTAATAAAGTTTATGCTGAACAATTTTAATGAAGGTCTACCTTAATTACCCTTTACAACGTTTGACGTTGATTATCACAAAATTTGTTGTAAGTAATAATCGCCAAGATTTTTTATGTTATAAGACACTGCACATGATTCATAGCGAGTAGTAAGTACCAGGAGAACAGCGCGCGGCAAGATGTTAGTGAAATGGCGCGCAATACTCGGTTTGGCTGAGAATAATTTCCTCAGCCATCACGGTTCGCGGTGCGGTGGAGCGACAACTGAATAAAGTTTTGTACCGCGTTAATTGCCACCAGGGGTTCAGACCGAACGGCACGTCTTTAATGAGACGGCTTCTTTAATGAAAATGCCAAGTGAACAGCGTTGTCAGCTCACTATTTACGAGTATCTAACTTTGTAAACGTGCAAATTGGTATAGATCCATAAATTCAGCCATTTTAAGTTCCATAACTTTGTGCTTTCCACAGTCTGTGATTTTATCTACGGGAGTGAGTTCCATTGTATAAAATAAAAAGTAAATTTTTGTTTGTTCAAATAAATGGCTAAAGTAAAAAATGTTGTAAGAAAATGGGGATATCTTTTGTGATACGTAGCTGACATGAATAAGCCAAACTTGATTCAAATAATATTGGTCCACCTCTTCAACAAGGCTATGATAATACTCGTCTGTTTTTGTGACAATATTGATACAGTTCTCGGTCCATTTATACAGTCAATAAATATTAGAACAATGACGAAAACATACCGACAATAGCGTCATTCAATGTAGGTATTTACTATTATTGTCTTTGGGGCTATAAATAATATACGTCAGGCAATATTTTACCTCCTTGGAGCACCCTCTCCCTTCGTTTCGCAACTTCACAGCTTCCCCCATCCGCCTATTAATTATTTTTTTCTTCCGTGAATAACCACATACCTATGTATAATTTCATTTGTCTAGTTATTAATTAAATTAAATAATGGTGAATGGTATAATAATAATAATAATGAAGGCTGATGATAACAGTTTACTAAGTAGGTAGGTATATAATGTTTAAGTGTAAAAGGCGTGATATGATTGATTTAACTTAAATAACGGCAGCTTTTTAAGAAATATATGGCATTAAGCAACTAAACGTCAGCCGAAATAATACTAGGCGACTATAAACACATTGGGTATG
Organism: Eilema griseolum; assembly: GCA_963662185.1. Taxonomy (NCBI): domain Eukaryota; kingdom Metazoa; phylum Arthropoda; class Insecta; order Lepidoptera; family Erebidae; genus Eilema; species Eilema griseolum. Next base: position 17,175,290 of record OY759248.1, on the reverse strand, counting down.
TATTCAAAGTTTTATAATACGCCCATTATAATTATAACATTGGCATAATAAAATATTAATACCGCGGGATAAACGGCTAAGATACCGCGATTGCCTGCAGACACGGCAGATCGCGTGCTAACCAATACCTTAAACAAAAAAAAAAATAAGCTATCGAAACATGACATGTGCCTTTCGTAACTAATCAATTACAAAGTTTTACATAAACAATATCAACTCGATTAATAGCAAAATCATTTAATTTTAATCTGACTTGTGTTTATAACAGATTCTAATAAAAGAACCTATAATGTAAACATAAAAGAGATAGTAGTGAGAGATTAGTAGTAACCAGGCATACACACCATGCAAAATGCACCTGCAGGTTTGAACTAGACATAATTATAACATAAATAATTATGTAGTCTAGTTCAGATTTATGAGTGTGGCCCCCGCAATCCTTGCATGTTGCATTTTGACTATTTGTATGTTGAATTTGAACTATTTTAGATGTCAGTTAGGACACAGATGGTAAGAAGTCTAAGAGGTAGGTTGGGTGAGGCCAGCTAGGACCCTACTGGCAAACGCCACCACTACTATCAAGTGTAGAGGTGGCCAACGCCAGCTCTGCTCGAGTATCAGTTAAGAGTTTAGCACGTGCTTATTTTGTATAGTTTTGCAATGTGTGTGCTCGCCTGCTCGGTTATATGTCTGTTTTATTATATGTAGTGTGCATGTATAATATGATAAGTATTTCTTATCTCGCGAAAAAGATACATTGAGAATCAAATCTTTAAATAAAGACGAACACACAAAATCGATTTCATCACCAAAAAGTTAATTGAATCGAAAATAGATTATGACAAATGTTGATTGCTGTTTATGTCTTACAAAAAATATATATCGATATAAAATAACATCAAAATGATGTTTATTGGATGTGCGAAGTTGGAATTTTCGTTTTTGATTTATTCTGATAAGCTATATTTTATTAAAGGATGTTGTTTCGTTGATTATTTTGAAAGCGGATCTTGTTTTTTATTTAGTTTCAATTAAATAGAGCAATATTTTCGAACCTGCTTCATTTTATTTGAATTCATTATAGAGGTGCTAAAATATCGAAACGTTGTCATATCGTTATCGAAAACGATCAACGTTATTATGTTATTTATTACGTTATTATTTCGTTATTCAAGTTAAAATACCCACTAATAATGTAATTATAATATTAACGCAAATGTTAGGTACCTATACATTTTTATCACACATTAACATGTAAAATAGTCGTTTAGAATTTTTAATTATAGTCGTAAATATTGTAGGTATTATATCACGAAAATACATATACATCAAAGTGCTTGTAACAGTGTTAAAACTTAGTATTTCGAGTTTCTTATCAAATTTTTCGTATTTTTAAAATGATAACGTTAGTCAACTAGCGCATCGCAGTCCACTGCTGGACTAGGCCTCTCCCAATGTTGGGAGGCTTTGGCCTACTGTTCCCACGCTGGCCAGACGGGTTGAGCCTATTGCGGTTTTCCGGGCACTAATGTTGTCTCGAGTTATGCATCTGAGGCTGAATCTGGGTTGTATATGCCTGTCTGATGTTAAACAGCCCTATCCCGTAGTCGCCTTGTACACCGCATGGGAAGAGACGGGGTGGTCCAAATTCTACTCTGCCGGGAACCACGCGGGTATTGTCGATCGTAAGTTTGACTTAATTTTGAACTTTAAATTGACAGAAATAAAGTATAAAATTATATGCTTTACTGCAGTGTCTGTGGTATGGTTTTGCTTTAGTACAATGAGGGCCTGGTTAACAATAGTCATTCCACGGACACTGCAAAAAAAAAACAAATTTAGACTTTAATTAAATGCTTTTAAAGTCGAAAATTAAAATGTCTTTTGTATAGTGAACGATAAAGTGTAATGAAACTCTTTTCATTTAATTTTGGACTTTAACTCGGTAGAAATAAAGTCTAAAATTGTATGCTTTTTTGCTGTGTCTGTGCTATGACAGTGTAGTGATATTCGATAAGTGATACCCTAAAATATCCTGCGAGCCTAGTACAACTTTTTTCTCACATTCACCGGTGACAAGTAAACGGTAATTAGTATGACACTGAATTAGCGCCACCTGGCGGCAAATTAGTGAAACTTTTTTTGCGCATCACTCGTCACAGGTGAATAAAAGAAAAACCTCGCACCAAATATTCTGTATGATCATCATATTTGAGTTGTTCCTGGTTACATTCAAGACCTGGAGAATATTTTCATACCAATTACTTTACCAAGTACATACATACATATAATCACTCCTTTACCCCTGTAGAGTTAGGCAGAGTTGAATTAACACACATTTCACCAATTTAATAATTGTATTCGCACTCACGTAACAGGGGATGAGCCTATTGCCGTATTCCGGGCACTATTGTTGACTCGAGCCATGCATCTGAGGCTGAGTCTGGGCTGTATATATCTGTCTGATGTTAAACAGCCCTATCCCTTAGTCGCCTTGTACGACACCGCATGGGAAGAGATGGGGTGGTCCAAATTCTACTCTGCCGGAAACCACGTTTTCTAACTACAACTTATTTTTATTCGCGTTGATGGAAGATGACCCCATATCTCTCACAAGAGGTTTAATACAAACCTGTATTGCTCCGTTAATTTAATTTGAAGTCTTAATTATGGTCGCCAGTGGGTCATTTACGCCTGGGGCCGTTCGGGTATCACTAATGGCGGGGTACTATCAATAATTATACATAATTAACTTAAATTACCGCATAAATCGGTAGTTTGGAACTGTTCTATCCCACGATATCATTGATCAAACATCGGCTTACGTATCGAAATGATAACCTGGTTGATGTCAGTTTTAATAGGTATAATGTATATTAAGTGTATAAAGAAATGTATTAACTGTATAAAGGAATGCGTAAACTGTATATAAGATATTTAAACTATCATGGTCATTCACATCAGTATCAGAATAAACGGGATATTTACCATGTTTCATTGTTTTGAGTTTTCGATATTTCGGCGCTGTTGCAAGCACCCTGATCACGGAGGAACTCACGAAACATGGTAAATATCCCGTTTATTCTGATACTGATGTATATAAGAATGTATAAACTGTATAAATACGAACTTTTGTATTTTAACATTGTGGATTTTGGGTTTTATCATAATCTATATCATAAAAAATAAGTGTATTCGATTAAGATAAAGATAGAAAAAATTAAATCGGTTCAGACGGGATTATATATTTTCCTATAAGACGGATATATATAGGAAAATTCGGATGAAGGTTCGGTGGCTCAGTAGCGAGAGCATTCCCCCCTGTAAGGGGAGATCGCGTGTTCGAATCCCGCCTGAATCGATTTTTTTTTTCGATATTAATCGATTTGAATAGTTAGCATACTAAATGCTTTAAAATTTCATGCAAATAATAAGTCTAATGTACTTAAAATAATAACTTTAGTGCATGTTCACTATGAATTTTGAATTACAATTACTTTGAATCACAATATTTATTTATTTATGAAATAAGTTTTTGAAATGATTGAAAATAAAAATTAAATATTATGACACCTGACCTGAATTAAATTCCCTTTAGTTAAATAAATTGGTATCTAAACAAACTAAAAATCTCGTTAATTATATCAATGGCGAAGTTTTTATTATTTGGGAGGAGATATTTAATGTCTAATAGACATCATGAAATTTGAACTAAATTAAACTACTTTTAGTTAAGATACACCTATATCTAACCTAAACAAGATTATAAAATATTGTTATTTTTATTAATTTAGAGGTTATGTTTTATTAAGTGGGGGAAGAAACTATTAATATTCATACATCATGAAATCTGATCCAAAAAATGTAATAACTTTTGGTTAAGTAAATTGACACTTGTAAGTATTATCTAAACAAGATAAAATCATGTTATTTTTATCAATGAAGAAGTTTTATTGCGTGGGGGAAGAATCGTTTAATATAAAGCTCGTTACTCACGACCATCAGCCGTTCCGTAGTATTTAAACAATGTAGGCGTCGGTTCGCGATTGGCCATTATATCGTAAATCACTGTTGACGCGCCGCAGTAATTGGCTCGGTGACCGCGGCCCGCCGCTGCGTCCGACTAGATTGCCTCTCCATTTGATGGACCCCTGGTATTGCGCTGTTTCGACACTAATGGCTATCCTCTGCTACCCGAGTTTTGTTGATTGATAAATGCCACATTTCTATAGATAGATTAAATTATTGGAGGGCGTTCTGTGACTAATTCGGTTTTATCGTATCTCATTTGATATTTAATTGATTTTATACATAGTGAAGTATCACAGCCGCTTCTGATCGATGGGATAACCAAAGGATAGGGAAGATAACCTTCGTTATTTGGAAAAACCGATCTACACCTTCAGGTTTATCAAATTGAATCGAATAGCAGCGTTGCATTGATCGTAAACAACAACCGGTTAACACTCGAAAGACTACACCTACCTACTCTGCACTTACTATTTCTTGTCACCGGCGAAACTTATATATGTTTTTGTTGATACATACATACAAATATCCACGCCTTTATCCCGGAGTGTTAGGCAGAGATGAATTAACACCCACATTTCACCAATATTTGAATTCGGTTCCACCTAATAGGCGGTGAGCCTATTGCCGTCTTCCGGGCACTATCGTTGACTCGAGCCATACATCTGAGGCTTAGACTGGGCTGTATATATCTGTCTGTAGGTAATTATAATTATTGTTGTTTATGTAAATTAAAATTAATGTACACTTACATTCAAGATAAACCTCTAGGGGTTTTATGGGTGCTTTATGATATGATAACTACCTATTGTAATACTTTAAAAAAAGGGTAAAATAATTAGGATTTTTTCTGTACAACATTTTCGTTGAAATTATAATTTGTGGTACTTTTTTTTTTTTTTTACGTGCGCAAAATCCCCACGGATACCTCCCCACCGGAGCCGGTGGACGAGGTTATGTCGGACTCGAACCGACTAAAACGCACGCCGCCTGTGGGTCGCTTTGGTTGCCGAAGGTGAGGTTGACAGGCATATCCCTCGCACCCCGGCCGACCCAGGGCCATCTCTCACGATCTGGCCCTCTTCTCGGGTGTGGGGACTACAGAGTCCCCAACTCGTCCCCGGAAACGGGGAGGCGCGCCACGCGCGCCACCGCCGCGGCCTGCTTCTGCCAGGGTGACAGGCGGCTCCACCTGTCACCCCCAGGCCGGCATAATTTGTGGTACTTACTTTGCGAGAGAATACGTTGAATATCCTCAGTTGAACGTTACTGAATGTAGACAATAATGAATGAGGAGCTTTAGTCGCATTATGTCCAGTTCGCAAAATGTCCAGCGGGCTCAAATTGTCCCATTCTCACAACGTCCAATTCGCAAATTGTCCAATTCTCACAATGTCCAATTCTCAGAATGTCCAATTCGCAATTGGCCTAGTTTGTAAAATAGGAGTCGTGCTTGATTACGGGAGGCGTTTTTGACGATTCAGTCTCATAACGTTCTTAAACCATAAATCGCGCGCCCCGACACGGAGTTAGGTATCTTGTGTAATGCAAGAAGAAATAGGTTGACATAGCTCACATTAAGAACTGGACCAATTGCGAATTGGACCAATTGCGAACTGGACCAACTGCGAACTGGACCAATTGCGAACTGGACCTATTGAGAATTGGACAGTTGGACATTTTGCGAATTGGACATAATGCGACTAAAGGAATGAGGAGCGAGTTCCTCATGTGTTATTTTACACAGGACAAACATGTAAAGCGAAATCAACTAAACTAAATACACACTTTCGATTAATATACTTAGAGCTGTTTCCGAAGATTATAGCAGAGGTGTATTACTCGTAAAATAAATATTCTACAACATTCTACACAACGCCATCTATACCCATGGTAAGCATAACTTAACTAGCTTGTGTTATGGAATGTAGAATGCGGCTAAACATACTTAGATACTTTTTTACATACATATTTAACAAAGAAATATCAAATCAATCAATTAGCCCACCGTAGTCCATTGCTGGACATAGCCCTCTCCCAATGTGCGCCTTTTATCCGATCCTCTGCCTTCCGCAAAGCATAAACAATAGAATAAGTGTATAAGATTTCTATATTATTCTTGGTTGTGATGTTGTTACCTTGTTACCAGTGAAGACATCAATAGAATAGTTATGTTATGGCCAAAGACAAACTAACTCTATAGTTTTATTTTACGACGTAGCCCTTTCATGTAATATACAACATCATAAATGGCAGACATTGTAGGTAAGTACAATATAACATTGGTAATGAAATGTGGGTGTTAATACACCTCTGCCTAACCTTCCGGGGATAACGGCGTGATTATATGAATGAAAGAATGAAATTGGAAATGTTTGTTCGCGATGGACGCAAATACTACTGAACGGATTTTTATGCAGTTATTTTTTTGTTAGAAAGGTCTTTCTTGGTCAGACTTAAAATCTTACGTTTGTTTGATTGCAATCGGTTGTGTAAAAGAGATACATGCGGGCGAAGCCGCGGGTGGACTGCTAGTTTAAAATACATATTTTTAACAGTAATTAAGTTGTCTTCACATTTTACAACTTCCAATCTAGTAAACCCAGTTCTGTAGTTTTTTTTAAACAAATGTCAGTTGCAACGTTAAGAAATTAAATTGCTCGCAAGTGTCCTTTCTGCTAAGAAAACGTTTTACGAATGAATACCCAATGTAAATGTGAGCAACAGAAGTATTTTTAATTTACAATGAGCCATTACACGCTAAAAATACTTGATATCTGGTTAAATGTCGAAGTATTTATTTTTAACATCGATAAGTCCGATAACCTATGCCTTTTAGCTTATAAAAAGTAAACACACAGATACTTATTGCTCAAATGTATACAATATACCATTGACTGTTTTGTATTCGCGGATTACGTCATCCATCACTAACGAAATACCGTAATAATTGGTTCCTTCAACCCAAGTAACAGAATGGTACATACAAAACACTTGACTCAATCATTAACATGCTTTCAAACACAATGAATGACACTTTGACAACTTGACCGTTCACCATAAACACATGCCAACTTTCTTTTCAACTATTTTACAATGTCGCAACACTGGCTAGTCTGTCAACTAACAACACAATGGAACGTTTAATTTTAAAAATTTTGCTTACAACTGTCACGTTTTATTATTTGTTACTTACTGTTTATTTTATTTTTTTAATTTCTCACAGACTTGGAACAGTGGCGTTGGGAATTTGCCTGTAAATGTGGAAGCAATAATATTTACGTCCATACGTGTTATATTACGACCTACTTGAATAGAAATATTTTATTTGGAATATTTACCAATTCTCCGATGAGAAAAATAAATCCTATTCGAATTCGAAAAATGTTCAATTCGCAAAACGTGTAGTATGTAGTTCGAATTTCGAATCAAACAATAATTGACCTATTTTCAAAACGAACGATTCTCATAACCTATTATAACTTCGATTTTAAGCTGTATACGAATTTACTAAAACATTACCGCTTCAAATCTTGTGCTAGCTTTTGTTGTTTGTTATGCGACGGTTTCATTTATGTCACGTTTCCCTCGTAAACCACGCGGAGACTAATGTACAGAGTCCCAAAGTCCCAACGTAAAACGAACATAATACACCTAACACAAGTACCGATAAATCAACCATTTTCACACTGACAGCTGCTAACTTTGCTCTTCAATGCGTATTCAAGTTATAAAGGCCTAACTGTAATAAATATTTGCAGTATTAACATACCTATTATATGAGTACGACAGGCGAGATTGCAATAAATTAAGTGAAACTTAATGTTTTGTGGTTATATTATTATTTAAATGTTAATCTTACTTCTTAGTAATGTTTCAATCGAGGGCTGTCAAGTCAAATCAGTTATATTTTATTAAATGTCAAAACAGTAAGCTCTGTGGTAACTTATAGGAAATGCTCAAATATGACGTTATAGCTTTTATTGTCATACATATCATTTGGTTCCCGGCAAAAGCCTCGTGGTTCCCGGCAGAGTAGAAGTTGGAACACCCCATCCCTTCCCATGGCGGTGTCGTACAAGGCGACTAAGGCCTGTTTAACATCAGACAGATATATACAACGCAGACTCCAGCCTCAGATGCAATTATGCAAAAAAATGCAATAGGCTCACCCCCTATTACGTGGGACCGAATTTAATGATTGTTGAAATCCGGGGATAAAGGCGTAATTATATATTAGTAAACGTTTAAGAATCTACCCTACTGCGAAAAGTTTCGTCGTTGCTTGTTACTCACGGCAAAACGACATAGAGATAGATTCATAGTCTAGTCTAGAATGAGTTATTGTATTTCTGACACCTCCAATTTGCTTTGATTAATTTCAATTCGAGTTTCAAGGCAGTGTAAATGTTCCCTGATACTTCTCGTGCCATTACTCGGTGTTTTATGGGTCACTACTGTTTATAAATAGTAATGGGAATAACGTGAAAAGGCTATTTTTTATCCTGAAATTACTTTCCGAATGGGATCAATAGGCGGCAGAGTCGAGAACAACTGCTAGTGCTGAAATATAAATACAATCGATAAAAAATTAACAAATAATACAAAAACAAAGATTTTGCATCTGCTTAGAAAGAACCTTCCCTATTTTCCTAAACAGTTTTCTCCATTGTAAACTAAAGAGCTGATGAACTCTAAGAATAGCTCCACTTGGTTCGTCGGCGGTTTGGCAGTAATTGTTCTGAAGACGTTTAATAGTGGCCTTGACGATAGGGCCGCATCCATTTATGCCTTCTACTGAAGGGTAATTAATGCCTCAGACTAAAAGAATAGACCTGTGCCTGTCGTCTACACCCGTGGCGCAACCATGTTACTGCATACTTACTGCTAATAAAAGTAAAGAAAAGCATAGACCGAACGCATCATAGAAGGAGCGAGTGAAGTCTCACTATTTTTTGTGTGCGAGCGAGATGGAACCAATTTAGTATTACTTTATAGGCGGCTTCAATCGCCAGTGCTATGCGTTCCGTCTGTTATTCTTTTAGTTTGAAGGTAATTCTTACTGAAACAGCAGCAGTCGGCAGCGACCGGAATTTGTTTCTAGAAGTAGTTGCTATTAGGTTCGTGCCTTGTGGCGACGCGCTATCCGTCCTGTCTTCAAATGACTATGAACTTTTTACTCATGTAGATAGGATTTAAATTAGTTTGTAATTGAAAAACCGTTGCCATCCGCTGCTCTTTCTGTTTTGTTTGACCCTAAGTGCCATTGTGCTCGATCGTAATATCCTGGACGCCATGAAAATGGCAGTCTTTATCGTGCAAAGCTATTTTTTTGCTCGCCCCTTGTATAAACTTCTTTGTTTAATAAATTTGCCCTCAACTTTTAAGTCCGTTTTTTTACATTTATGCAGTCTACCTTTTTTTCTTTGCTGTCTTGGACTTACCATCCGCGGGGTTAGCATAAACATCAGACTGCCATTTGATTAATTAGATAAATATTGTTTATTTAATTACTGTGTTCATCAAATGTTTGTCAATTCTGGAGCGATCATCGACGATATCCTTTAACCCTAGATTATATTTGTGATGTTGTTATTTGTTATACTACTAAACATTTATCAAAACAACCATAGACAAACAAATTTTTGAACATAACATATACGTACTTACATTCATGTTAAGAAAAAGTTATTAAAATCTCTTTTTATTTCACAGAATTTGAACACGACATGTTTATTTTATGCGTTACACAACCCATTTAGTACAAACATTTAGTTTATTTTTCTTTACCGAAGTCGCCAAAAGACTCATACTTTAATATTACATGTATAATAAAAAGTATGGCCCACGTGTATAATAAGAGAGAAGACAACATTTTATTAAACGTTAAAAACCAGTACACTTACCTGAAGTCAGAAGTTCCTCCACACACAATAAAACTTTTGTATCTTTTACGACACCCTTGGTACTCTCAGAATATGTTATGTTATATGATACCAGACTACAACGACGTCTAGGTTGGTTCACAAACTGTCAGCGCAAATTAGAAAAGGAACCCAATTTCTAGCGAAGTTTCTGGAATCAGAATAATCTAGGGTTAAGTTATTAAACCTGAACCTTCTAATTTATCACAGGAGGTAGGACACGACGGTATTCCCGTCCCAATTGAGCAGTCCAACCGGGGAAGTACTTCCGCCCTACATAATACCACGGCTATAATAACCGTGTGTGTTTGTGTTTCCGGCGGTGAGTAAGGTAGCCAGAGCTCACTGGTGAGTTTTTGTGCTGTCAGTGGGAAAAGCAAAGGCTTGTCCTGATTTTGTGTTCTGCACTGACGGCACAGAAAGTCTCTTACAGTGTCGGCAGCACGTGTGTGACTCCCCTGGTGTTACACACGTTCATAGGTCACGGTAACCACTTTGCCGTGTGCTTGTCTGCCACCTAAGTTGTATGGAAAAAAATCTTAGCGCTGTTCTCGATTGCATATGAGGCTACCGCGAAGCCTGGGGTACGCTTACCTCTTCTCTTCTTTTTGATTTGCCTTAAACGCCTTTTATGGGTGCTTCGCCAGAATCTCGACTTGCAGGTGAGGTTCGGTCCTGGTGGACACCAACGAACCTCCTCAAACATACCTGTTAAAATACTAGGTTACAATTTAAAATTACATCCTGTAACATGCGGGGTGCCGTAAAGTTAGCCGTATAGTTTATACATCCAAATATGTTCTGACATTTAGAATATGTGGTAGCATAAAGAAAATCATACACACACACACACACACACACTTGAACCCTGAAATCATTCCTGTTTTTAGGTAGTCTTATGATAAAATTAAATGTAGCAAAACCTCTATTTAGATAATAAAAATACTAGTCTGTCTAGAAAACATGTTAAAATATTTCACGGTACAGTCCACATCCACTAACTGTATATTTTTATCTCTTGCAGGTAAGACAAAACAGGCTGAGCAGGTGAGAGTTTTATTTTCTTTGCGGTTCGGGCGACATGTGTGAACTTTATTATGAGTACCTACACAACGACGCGCCTCGCCGACCACATTCCGCCAACCACCCCCAACACGTCACTGTAAGCCTACCTAGCGTACAGATGTAGACACGCCTGTTTGATGGCCCGAAAACACTAGCAAAAACATGTCAAAAATGTAGTTCAAGTGTAAGTTACATTCGCTCATGCGACATAATGTATATTTATTTACGTACACGCTTATCGCAAAACAAATTTACATGGTTTTGCTTGAACAACGGTACAAAGCAGTAAATTTATTGTAAATTACAGGTTGTAATGTATAAAAACGTTACATCTTCTCATTGTTTGCGAAGTAGTTGATGCTTGTGAAGTTTAATGTCCGCGGCATTGTGGCGGGCTTAAACGACTTACATCAGCGTCCATTCAGACGTACAGAGCTGCACATTAGACGAACATTAATGCTGACTTAGCGCATTAGCACTCATAACAATAACGGTCGACTGAAACGAATTACTATTTATTGCGGCCATTTTGAAACGACATTAAATAACGGACGGTATAAGGAGACGTGAGACACATCCTTATCTATATCGTTATTGTCACTTTGACCTATCCGAGTAGACTAATAGCTATACTATTGTTTGTGAGAGTAGGTGCGGATATTTGCCGAGTGATGCCCATCTTAGTGCGTAACTATCGCAGACAGGATCAGTGATTTCATCTTATGAGGCGATAGAGCGAGAGTAACACGTTGATAGGTCGTTGATTCATTTTAGTGGATATAAAATAACGTAGTGAGGCGACAGCTTTTATAACCGGAGATTTTATTGTCCCGTCGAGGATATAAAGAGGTCGAGCTCTGCTGTGTCGACGTACGTTTGCCTAATGACTTTTGCAATATTTATAGCTCTTATTTGGAACGAACTTCTCGTGGCAGATGTATCGCTTTATTGCGCATGATGTTTTTATTTGTTATATTTACCTAAATTATAAAAAAATATACAGACCGTTTAAAGGATCTTATTAGAAAGAAGAAGAAGAAGAAAATATTTTTTTTTGACCACACACAATGCATGATGGATACATTTTTCAAAGTAATTTATTTATTAATTTACTTTACATTGTGCGAGCCCCAAATAGGGCCCTCATGGTTACTATGTCTTAATGGCAAATCTGTAGTAAGTGTGTGAATACTGCTGTGCTTGAAGTTCTAAGTTCGTTTTTCTGATTGCGCAAAAAGTACTGAGTATTCGGTTTTTCTATTTAAAAAAATAACTAAAGCATCCCGTAAGTCAAGAAAGTTTGCCCGGTATTGTAACATGGGACCAAAATACATTATACACCTCATGCCTAATGGACTTGCAGTTTGAAAACTTCAACTTGCAGTAGTGTGGTAAAGTAAAAACGTAGAGCTAAATTTGTCAGGTCATTTCCATTATAGCTCGTCCAGGAAATAGCTATTAGCTACGTATACTGACTCTCGAATTAAGTATACTCCGATATTATCGGACACCATGACGCTAACTGCCGACTTCCATCCGTCGGTGAACTCATTAATGTCCTACTCATTGAAATTTATCGCAGAAATATGACAAGTTAAACAAAAAGTAATAAACGACCTACAAATATTAATATTTAAACATCAACAGCTGCAATAATGATATAATAAAACTGTTAGCGAGATAACAGGATCACAAAACGTAGTTGGAGCTGTTATAAACATTGCCTATTATTAGTTAATCATACTTTTGTCTCATTTTAAGACAAGTGATCGCAATCTCTTTGAATCATTGGTTTAGTAGCTTGCTAAGTACTATCGTATATCTTGGACGGATTGAAAATTATAGCCCAGCTACTAACTAGAGCTACATGATGTTCGTATTTATGCTCGCCTGGTACAAACGGGTCTGTTTTCAATAGTAAATTGACCTTTATTTGTTGGTGATTGATCATCGCTATAAAATTTAATAAACTAATTAGATTTTATCAGTACGTTTATGTTATTATTCATACTTAAAATTTAAGCGCTTAAAATAAGTTTCGGAATTGAGTATAAATGAAATATAATCTCTCAGCGAAAAACAAAACAAAAATCACTATCATCACAATGATAAGTTTGAAAATTAGACTGAAACTAATTTAGACTTCTATTACATTACAATGATATGTGTGTGTTGGTGTGTTTTCGTTCCATTCTACTCACAAATGCAACAATAGTGTTGTTACCATAATATCACCAAAAAGAGGAAAAAATACCTAGCAGCTAGAGTGCTCTTATATTTTTGTATAAATAACACGTTTTTTGTTTAAAAATTATGCAAACGGCAAAATTTTTTTCTTCTTTACAAATTATGCAAATGCTTCCAATTTTCAAGAGCTTGAATTGTGGCAAACGCTCTTCTTTTATACATTTTTATATGAGTCTTAACTTTAATTCCTTCAGATAAATAATATTTTAGATACAAATTTCTTACATTTAATAAAAAAACGTTATGAAAATTAATCCTACGTAATTTCAAAAATCGTAATTTATAACAGATCCATGTTATTTTCACTCTGAATCCATAAATAATACCGTTACGTGTCAGTGCAATCAATCAATGATGACATTGATGATAGATTGGATTTCTTGATAATATTATTGTACTTACGGTGGAAATAAAGTATAATAAACTCAGACGCGTGAACGTGTCTATAAATTTATATGTCAAATCACCAATGACGTTCGAAATTTGAATAAAATAATTAGTCTATGACTTCTTTTTTTAAATGAGGTACTCATACGTAAATATATTCTCAAACTCAACGTCTAGATTTCTCTATATTTTCGGTATCACCTTCGCATCTATTGAAGTCTAGCTGGCAATCTTTTTTTGATTCATTGTATGAGAGAAATTCCAAAAAATCCTTTGACCTTTAGCCTGACGAATTGAAAATATTTTTAGAATTTGGAATGTAATTAATTTTGAGCGTTAGTCAATAACGATGCAGTTACTAGCACACAACAGCTATTAAATGATTGCTACACGAATATAAATACTTGGAGCGATTATTACAAAATGCAATTAGTTATGTCTGTATAGATAAGATCCATCTGTTCTATTAGAGTTAATCTCGTGAAATTATCTCCTTGGTGAGCTTCGTGAATGGGGTTTGTTCAATGCGAGTACAATACAGTAATATTTCACCACTAAATTAGATTGTGTTTTTATAGGACGTAGAACAAAGAAAAGATCGTCAATTATCTGTGCATTTTTTTCTTTTCTTTCCCTGTTAGGTTAGATAGTATGACATACAAATTATCATTATGTTAGAATCATATTTGCCCATATGACAGTGTATTGGATGAGTTATTTAGTTAATTGATTAAGTAACATACTATAGCATACCACTAACAGCAGGGTTTACATAAATTTTAAAATTTTAATTTAATACCTAGTTGTTAAGATGTGCATACAATTCTCCTCGTACTTGTCGGGCATGTTTATTATTGGCGTAGAGTCCTAAGTAATTCTTAATCTTACTCATGATCTATGTAAAATAATTAAGTTTCCAATAAATAAATAAAATAAATACAACATTTACCCCTGCAAAAACAAGACAGGTCAGGCCGTGCCGCCAGTATCAATATTTTCAATTACTTGCTCCTTTCATATTTTTTTCCTCGTTGCTTTTCGACCAAACTGAATAATTATACGAAAAAAGTCAAGATGTTCGGTCAAAAGAGTGTAGCATCAAAGGGACGGATAACACAAGATGGTATTACCACTACAAGCCTCATTAAGTAAGAACCAAAAACAAACTTGGCAATAAAACGAATCTTTTCATTGAAAAATACCTTCAAAGTATTCATTACCGCCGAACAAATTCATTTAAAACATAAATTGGTCCGCCATTGTATTAATTTTTCCGTGTAACTCGAAACTTCTTTGTTTTGTTTAAAATAATTTTGTAAACATTGCGTATTCCCTGTGAATATTGAAACTTTGTCATGCTATAAAATGTGATTTTTTTAAATTCACAACTTAATTTGTTATTTTTCGCGAGCAGTGGTGTTTTAAGGCTTTGGATTGAGAAGTCGTGGGTTCGATCTCCTTTCATCTTCTCTTAAATATTGAAAATATTGGAGTTTGGCCACTTCGTAGATAAACTGAACAGTGGACCCCAATTGAATTCGGAAAAGACTGAAGACAAAAATGATGAAGGATGTTGTTGACTTGATGACTCAAATAAAATTTCAGAAACCGCCTTTATTTACTTACTGCTACTTCAATTACGACAGCAGAATTGGTACCTTTGTGTATAGAAAATCAGAAGTCATGTATTGTGTACCAAACAGTAAACAAACAAACAATGATGCAGTCCCAATGTCCACACTACACTAGAAGACTGAAGAGTACATTGTCTTTTCGTAATATTGAAGGAACAGATATACTAGTTATATGAATGTAATATCAGTAATACGGTACTTGCAATAACAATTTAAAAATGATTAATTTCTGAAACGGCTGGGCCGATGTTGACGTGATTTTCACTCGCAGATAACCAAGTAACTCCACGTGAAGTCGCGGGCACAGCTAGTTATAAATATACAGCTTTTGGCAAGCGTTACAGCGATGCTATGAATCATACCCGTGCTGTCTGTCTGTCTATCCGTTAACGCGCTAATTACTCAAGAACTGCTGAGCCTATTTATATAATTTTTGACGTATTATATAAAACAACTAATCTATTGAAAATAGAATTGATCTTGACTTCACTGTAGTTTTATTTTTCTTTTACATGAAAATACTAACGGAACTGCGGTATAGACATGATAAGTGGTATGAAAAACATATTTATAACGTTTAGTAAACTATATATCATCACACCACTCGCCATAGACAGGGAATTCACCCTCACGCGTAACAATGGAGACGGTGCCTCAGTAATGAAAGGAAAACATTCATTCCGCGCACGCTCTGGCTGTATAATGATTTTCTAGGCTGCGGTAACCGCTTTCTACCGAGTCACATTTCGC
Organism: Eilema griseolum; assembly: GCA_963662185.1. NCBI lineage: Eukaryota > Metazoa > Arthropoda > Insecta > Lepidoptera > Erebidae > Eilema > Eilema griseolum. Next base: position 17,159,254 of record OY759248.1, on the reverse strand, counting down.
GTCCCACCAAAAATTTCGACTTCTAAATGTTCATAATTTGCGTATCTAAATTTAGTATCAGTTTTATAAACCTACGTAGGCAAAATTGGGTGAAGCTTGTGCGTGTGGTAGGCCCATTAGAAAGAAGTATTTATTTTAAATAAGAGATAATGAGATAATTTAATATAACTAACATAACGCCTACCATCACTTCAAGTGCCGTTGACTAGTGTACAAACACTACAAACTGTTCTTATCTGGTACAGATAAACGCATGAATGGTAAAACATTTTTTAATTCTAATAATATAATGCTACAGTTAATAGTACTTTTAAATAATACCGTAATTTGAGAGCTACGAAACACTCATGCTATCCTAGTACTCTATCGCAACTTTTGTAACAGACTAGTGATGTAATTCACTTTGCCGCAGTTACCAACAGCCAGGTGTTTGTTTTCTGTGACTTTTTCCACGGTAAAACGGCTATTAGCGTGAGTGCACATGAGTACTACGGTTTAATTATTTAATGAAGGCGGTGCGGGCGGCGGGCGTGTCGACTCGGCCGACACATGGCTGGCTCGCCCGCGGCCTCCACGCCAAATGTGCTTCTAATTACCCAGTCCTACTTTTAACTAATAACTTGCTAGTGAGTACAAATCGTTCGCTCTATTTTGTGTTACCACATACATGCGTTCAGTTCTGTTTGTATTTAATTTACCGCCATCGAATAAATTTTATAATTTAAAACGTAAATTACCCCACGCCCATTACTCTCTGTCTGTTTACTAAGTGGATTAAAATTTAAACTCTTTATTTTTCGAGTATTCCCATCTCGACACATTGAATCAGGTTTTGCCGTTTTGGGCCGGCTTGGAACTTTTATCTTTGTATAAATTGTATTAGTTAAATTTTCTTAACTTTGGCAACGTAACCGTTTCTACAAATTGAAGTTTCTTCTTAGATTCTTTGTGAAATTAATAAAGTTTTAATTGAATTCTGTTTGAAAAGCAATTTTAGGTTGATGTCAACTGGGACCGTCTAGCCTTTTCAGTTTAAAGAAACATTATCATTTAAATCATAACATAACAGTGACTAGCGAGCCTGGGTGGCTATTGTTGTTCTCGCGTTAAGTGTCCACGATTCCTGTCTGTCTGACAGAGATTCTCGGAGCTTACGATCCGTCATGATAGCTATCTCAGCCGAGACATCCCGCGGGGAAATTCTTGTTAAATCGTCAACGTTATTTGCTATCGTTCCTCTGAATGTCCCCACCAAATTGTATTTTTCATATTACAAACTTCATTAAAGTATATGTATAGTAAATATTTACGTATGTAGTGCTACATCATTATTTGTATAACGCGCGTGTAGGTAATAAAGCAAGTTAGCAGCGCGTTCAATCCCGTCACGACTGACGCGAACGTCGGTAAATCAGAGTTAACGCTTTCTTTGCTCCGGTGGATTTATGGCGGAAGGCCCGACACTTCGCTCGTGTATCTTCCGTGGCTTTGTGTTCCCCTGGTACTTGCGAGCATCTGCGAACTATTGCGCAGCTCACTCGCGGACACCCGATGTGGTGTTTATCCTGCATTTTATTTCAATAAACTCGTATTCCATTCGAGAGATAAAATAAACAGCTCCGATGTTTATAATTCTTCACGTCCGCTTATAAATTAAAATTCATGCATATCTTTTTTATAGCACAAATTCCTCGGGAAAAATATATAACGCTTTGAATATGACAAGAATACATGAGACGTCTTGTAGTTGAAATAGTGCGACGATAGTGAGAGCAATCGATCACAGGAACTCGCACGAATTGCAACATTTATATAGATCCGTCCCGAGTTTTCCCACTTTTATCCCGTCGGGAGATTTATATTCACGCGCGACACCTCTGCGCCCTTTGAAGTTGTTAGATGGGGGAAATAATTCTTACCGCGCTCCGTCCTTGTCTTTAATTAAAACGCCATAAAGTTTGAAATTTTATTAAACTTGTGTCAGAAATGATAATTAATACGAAAATTTTGTTAACTAACAGATAGCTACGTAATTTCTAATAAATCAAAAGGTTAAACACATAAATGATGGTGTGAATGTTGGAAGCCATTACCGGAAGCCATTGTCCGAGTAGTGACTCAGGGCTCGAGTGTGATCTCCACTTAATCCGGTGTACGCGGATAACAAGTCTAACAATGTGATAAAGCGGCTCCGGACACGTCGCACTCGCTCGCAATAACTATAAACTATCAACCGCAAACGTCTGCTGCCATCTTGTAGCCGAAGTCGATGAAATATCCACTTCTCCCTCACACTTCCTGGGGCGGCGGGTGCTTTATCTCCCTCACCCTCCCCAAAGAGGCTAGTGCACACAAGCGGCATAAACGCAGCGTCATCATACCACTTGGAAATTCACATACCGTACAGAGATTTGATTGCAATAGTGAAAATAACGAATCGTATATGTTTTGGCGTATTTAACAAATTTTGAAATTCTCATTGCGTCATCAATGAAAAGAATATTTTTATTGTTGAAAGCGTCATTTGGATTTTCAGTATTCTATTTTGCATGCTGGCATGCTGATGCTGTTTCGTACGATCAACTTAGTTAATTCTTTGTCTTGGGAGTTTAAATTACACGAATTATTCCATAATCCCGTCGAGTAGGTACTTCGCTCTCCCCAGGGATGAAGATTAATGTGCTTACCAGACCCCTTCGTTCCTATTGTATCTTCCTGATTATCCTGATACGTTGCAGTTAATAGATTTTATTTTTAAAACAGCGAATATTAAAATATTATGTTGATTAATTTATGTTATCTGTACAACCGTTGAAGGAACAAACAAACAAGATTTCCGACACTTTCCTAGCATATTAAGTAATAAAATTAAAATACTAGGTATCTGAGACTTAGTTCAGTTAACTAAACTAAGTACCTATACCTTTTTAATAAAATAGTGATCTTGACTAAACATCACAAAATATAATAGTACTACGTAACTAAACGTACAACCAATTAGTGGAATATACATTCGATTTGTATATTTAAGTAGGCTTTAAGTACTTGATATAAAGTTTAAATTTCCTTAAATGATAGATTTCATTATCTTGTTATGACGCAGTGGTTCTAAAAGATTTTTATAGTCAATAAATAAAGATGAAAACAGAAATTCAAAAGCACCAATTCTTTACAAACTAATTTCAAATCTTGCTCGGTTGTATTTGGCTTAAGTTGACACGAAGTAGATGTTTCCTAAACAATTAAATTGTTTCCAGCTTCCACGGCTCGCTATTTGCTACCAAAATAAAACATTTTCTTGTTTACTATTTCAGACGCCGACGTCAACATTTCAAAATAGTACCGAATTGTTGGTTTATGTTGTACGTGCTTCATTGTTTTGTTTGATAGGACAGAAGAACTAATCTATCGCTTTGTATCATAAATCTACACAGTCGATGTTTTGTTCCCCGATATGTGCGTATATTTATTGAATTGAGTATCAGAAAGAAATGTTTTAGTGATTCAATGGCTGAATTAGTATGGCGATCACAGAGCACTTTCTCAATGGCGCGATGTCGCATGAATTATTGATGTAGGGTGGATGGAACAGGCAGCGAAGCAGCCAGACGTGGCTCGAAGCGACATCTCCGCACACCATTTTATTGTTATAAATTATTCCTTTTCTTTCCGACCACTTTTATTATAACATCACACAATTCGCTGACTTTATTACCCCTCAACACTTTTAATACCGATGAATCGCTATTTATTCGTTCTAATTTACACATAATTGTAATGTTCTTCAACATTTTCATCCTAGCAATATAATACTTAATTGAAATCTTGCCAAGGGACGTATAAAACGTGCATTAAAACTTTGACAGCCAAATCGTTTTGATTGAACGATAAAAACGAACAAAGCATTCAATAAATGTGTAATTAAATCCCATTATAAAAATAACTGTTATTGCGAGTGGAGTCATTTAAAAATCTCACATCGCATCGTTTGTTAGTGTATATAAGTGGAAGTGAAATGACATGAATGTATTAAGACTTTAAAGCGATCAACGAGGCTTTTCGGTGAAGGGTTTGTTTGAACCACCGCGCTGCCGGCCGTCACTCCTCGTCAACAGGTTCTCAAACTGTTAATCAATTACACACACCGTTGGTTCGCGCGCTTTTTCCTCGTCGTAATGGATACCGCAGAGCGAACACACGTACCAGTAATAAGTAGGTACGTAGCCATGTATGTACACATCGAGTCGGTTAGGTTCACGCACGAATGCCTCCACGAGTGCGAGGGTAAGCTGTGCGCTGGCTATACACCGTGTTGTGTCGGTGTGCGGCTGTTTTTTACCCTCGCATGTGTGCCAGAGCCGCCGGAGCCAGCTTTATGCCCGTTCGTGGGGCGCGGATGGCATCGCGGTGCGTCGCGTGTGTGTCGCTGCTATTTTTCGAGAGCTCGCTTGCGTGTACGGTGTCGTTTTTGCTCTCTCTTTGTTTTATTGTTTTCCTTTGGCTCTACAAAAATGAGCGGTGCCGTCTTTATTGTTCACTCGGCTCTTGTCTACACTGCTATTCTGAACGTTTTCTTAGAGCCGGTTCCGTTGCATTATAATTGCATTATTAAACGCTGTAATGGACTGCGTCTTTATGCCTTGTTAACGCTCTTTTCATGTCAACTTTTTGTCGATGATCGTAGATAAAAAGATGATTGTTTTATGTAGCAGTTTGATGGAAAAAATTACACGGTAACTGATCTAAAGGCTCTTGGAAACAATATAAGTTTTAAGATACGGCTATCGGGAAAGCTCGGGGCTTTGAATTTACATAAGGACGTGGAGTTAACGTCCGCGGCCCAAATAAAGACGGAACGTAATTTGCATATGCAAATATCTTGTCGTTTTCATGCAAATAGTTACTTGGTGTATTACAGACGGCTTAATGCTACTTACACAGTCTCAAAGATCTTTTGGGAGCGGGAATGTCAACATCTATTTATCATTCTAACGTGGGCTTAGACGAGAACATTTTATTGATTATAATCTGTCAACACGGTATTATGAGGAACAAAAACACTCAATGTATTTGTAACTTTCGGCTCTGGCATAATATTGCAATAACATTACTTTTATTAGCCATTATAAAGGTAGAGAAATGTTCATTTTATATAATGTTCAACATTTTATAATAATGGTTTTTTAAATACTGAGATCTGATGCCCATCGAATTGCAAATATTGTACTTTCTGACTGTAAGTGCTTGGCTTCTTACAACCCTCAAGTCTTCATTAAAAAGGACAATAATCTGGAAATTATTTTCTTAGAAATAGGTTTCAAATGATTTTGACCAAGCTTTTTTGTTTATAAAAACACTTTGCCAATTAAATTAAACGTATACACTAACCAATAAAATCATAAGCGCACTAAATTTGTTTTCAAACATATAAAACCAACAAAAAACTTATAATATGAGCACATACAGCACATGTGTGAGTTTATATCTTTATATATAACAATCAAAATGCTTTTGATGGGAACAGGTTTTGCGCCTGGGGGCTACAGAAATGTCAATCATGCTATTGAATCGAGGGACGAGATATTTTTTACTGCATGCTCATCTCGGTCGAGCGGTGATAATGACACTTCGCAAGTACCTAATTGTAGTGTCATTACCTTTTAAGCAACTCGTATTAGCATAAATACTTTTGCTTTCGTATAAAAACGTGTTTTTGTGTAATAATTATGTGCCTGCGGTGAAGGGAAAATGAGGGTAATGATTTTAATAATCTGAATGTAAGTAATAAGTAATAAGGTAGTGCAAGTGGTTAAAAATCCATTACTTTTTTCTTGTGATCGACTTTATTATAGGTAATAATTATGAGGGCCCACTAAAATTATAAAGAACAGGAGAGCAGACATCAGGCTCCAAAGTGCAGTGTTTTGGCGCACACTGGGAGAGATCTATGTCCAGCATTGGATTACTTATATTAATAGGTTGATTGATGAAATTCTGGTTTACTTTTAAAATATTTTGCTTGATTTTGCAATTGAATTCAATACATTTACAGTCAGATTAGCTAGGCAATAGCTAGTTTTAAGTTAGACTAAGTTGCTTTGTACAGACGGTCTTTCTTTTCGTCTATGTTCTGTTCTAGTTACGTGTTATTCAACCGCCTTTGCTCTGCAGGCGTCTGTAAGTCTCTTAACAACCGTAAGGTCAAGAAAAGTCATTTTTAAATAAACAGTTGCGTACTTTTTTCTATAGAAATAACTGTAAATGATTGTGAAGCGTGGTTTACTTAAGTACCCAATTCATTACTGCTGCCCGAGAAGTTGGTTGCGGTGACGTTTTTTTATTTATACTTAAACTTATGTTTACGCTTTAAACTTGATATATACTGGTTAGATCTCGCTCGATGTAAACAAGTTTAATGCTTGTTTTTCACTTACACCAACAAATTTTATGAGCCTTGTTTATTTACTGACATAAATACTAAAACTTTATTGGCAGTTATTTACCTTATCTTTTATTTAGACTTTCTAGTAGAACAATTTTATAAATGTACAGATAATTTATACAAAACTTAGTTGATGGTTACATTAGATACAAGTATTATAAACCCAAAAGGTCAGGCAATCCAAAGGTATGTATGTACCTATGTACACCAACCAAAGGTGTTGTATGTACATACATACATACAACACCATTGGTTTGCCTGACGTTTTGACCAGGTTACACCGGCCGTGGTCACAGGCTGATTGACAATTCCCGTTAGCATTATTGTATATCATGGAACGCGATAGTTCAAAAGTTATTAAACCCAAAAGGGTAGGACTCTGCGTTTGAATCGTTGTTAGGACAAGTAATTATATGGAAAATGATGATGGTATACCATTATAATCCCTAAAGGAGTTACTTTTAGTGTGGTAGTTCAAAACATTTAATAGTATAAAATAAAACATTTAATGCTTTAAAATTCTTTCGTATAAAATATAAATAACACCATGTAAATTTTTGTAAATACTTACATGTCGTTTAAAAATATAACTGAGTACATTTCAAATATGTCAGTTATAACAAATTGCCTACTAAAATAACTAGTTTCATGTAAAATATTTACACGGAAAATATTTGCACACAAATATCGCAATTTTAGTTCATTCTGTTTCAAACTATTTTTTGTTTTTGTTCTGTGTTCGACAACGTATAGCTTGAAATGCATAACATTTTAAAAGTATAATGAATGGAACGCAATAAACAAATTGCACAAAATATTTTTACTTTGTGCGTTTACTAAAATTCATGGCATGGTAACATTGCAAAGGTTAGGTAAAAGGCTTTAGTCATGAGTTTTATTTTAGACAGTGATAGTGACAGTGACCGATATCTTATAATTACTTAAAAGTATAAAACCTGTATTTCAGGAGTCATAGTCTCGTTCTGGATGACAAAAAAACTAACCTAATCATAGTTGTATAGCTTCGCCCTTTATTATATGGGACTAAGATAGCTGGTTACGCTTTCAGGTGTAGATATATGTACAGGATTATATGTATAAAAAATAAAAAGAAATGAAGTAAGTAGGCAACCTTTTGCGACATTTCGATCGAAGTCAATCTAAGTTGCTTCCATAGTAGCTGTGGATCACGGAGTTTTAATTATTTAGTTCGGATTACATACATACATACAATGCCTTTTTCCCGCAGTGTCAGGCAGAGGTGAATTAAACCCCACATTTAACCAATCATTTTTTTCGGTCCCACGTAATAGGGGTTGAGCCTATTGCCGTTTTCCGGGCACTATTGTCGACTTGAACTAAATTTAGTCCTCGCATTTTACACGTAGAACCGAAAAGCTGAAAAATCACAATCGAAACCCTAAGCATACTCAAATCGTTTAACTGCATGAGGTATTATCTCGTGTCGATGTACACAATAAAATGTTCGTGTCGGTCTCGCCGCAGCCTCCACCCGATAACATCTCCACTGCTATACAAATAGCGCCATTAACCTTAACACAGCTAAACGCGACATGTTGAGAAACACTGGTCGTTCTATCTCGTTCGCACACACACTGCAATAATCGTGCGTCTCGTTCCCTCAACAGCCCGAAAGCAAGAACATCGCGTGTTTTAAAATAAAGGGTAGATGAATTAAAATTGATACGGCGAGTGTTCGAGTACGCAGTGGCATAATGTGTGGTAATTGATAAAATAAACATTAGGCGCGTTGATGTAATCGTTGGAGCGATTGAACTCTTTATTGACGGGTCTACGTTTTGTCCAAATGAAGCGATTTACAAACTACTGTTTCAATACTAACACTGATTATTGTTCTGCTTCTGTTGTGTTATGTCTAAATTAGATATAATCGTACGTTAACCGTTGAATTACCAGATTTTGTAACTAGGGACTAGCCACAGATTGATTAATTAGCTCTATGGAGTACGCCCTTCGCCATCGAGTTTGTCTCGTAGATAGAGGGTGTGAAACCGGACTGTACACTTTTTTTTTTATACCACTTAGGTGGCAGACAGGCACACGGTCCACCTGATGGAAAGTGGTTACCGTGGCCTATGGACGTTTGTAACACCAGAGGAGTCACAGTCGCGCTGCCAACCCTGTAAGTATAGAGTTTCTGTGCCTTCAGAGTAGAAGACAAACCAGGACAAGCCTTTAGTCTTCCCACTGACGACACAAATTCTCCAACGAGCTCTGGCTACCCTACTCACCGCTGGCAACACATCACGAAGTTATTATAACCGCGATATTCTGTAGGGCGGAGGTATTTCCCCAGTCGGGCTGCTGTATTCTGTATATAAAACCTTGCTGATCGAATAAGGACAGGGCGTGCATCACTTTTTAAAGGAATATTAGTAACCGAAATTACTAACATTCCCTCTAACCTCTAACCCCTCCAGCTCAGCTAAATTGCTTGTGTTAGTAGTGGGTTTGAGTCGGTATTTATGTCAATTGGATCTAGACGTTTTGTCTAGAACTTTTGGGTGCTCAAGGCAAGGTTTCAGAATAGGTACTTTTATTTACTTTTCCTTTAGAGAAAATGGAAATTTGTACTTAATTCTATTTATTGATTGTGACCTCATGAATAATTATTGACACTTGACATTTCTTTATGATTAGTAATTTATTCCAATATGTATTTAAATTACATATCTTTATCATATTTAGATTCATTTGAAATTATATACGTATTTAATGTGTCTTAAAATTTCTACTCGCCAATTTTAGGGAAATACGCCAAGCTACCAATTGTAATAACTGCATACCTACCACTTTCATTATAATGTACCGTATTTCGTGCGAATAAATTATCATTTCATATTTCATTGCCAGTGATATCAACAAACATTGGTTATGTTCTAGAGTGGAGATAGTTATGAATCGGTTAACGGAAGGTAGGATGCCCTCAAGCTTCATATACAGACAACATATTTAAAATAAATAGGTAGATACGACACTGACGCATCAAAATGGTCACTCAAAGCACGACTAATTGCTTTATAGTTCTCACAACACAAGTAGGTACTAGCGCACCAGGATATGCAGATGCACTAATGCTAATCAAGGAGTCAAACCAAAAACAAATCCACTGAGCCGTTACAGCGTGATGAAGTAACAAATGGACACACTCACTAACTTTCATATAAATTAGGATTTAGTCAACTTATCATGGATCTCGTTTGATCTCTGCGAATTCGTTCGTCGACGACATCTGAAGGACCGCTTATTACTGAGGGAATTTAGGGGGTATTGAGAAGAAAGGAAACGGTACGACTTATTAACAAATATCGTCATATTTAGGACACGACGGTACTTCCGTCCATTTGAGCAGTCCGACTAGGGAAGTAACTCCACCCTACAGAATACAACGGCCATAATATTGTGTTTCCGGCGGTGAGTAGGGTAGCCAGAGCTCACTGAAGAGATTTTGTACTATCAGTGGGAAGACCAAAAGCGTGCGTGTAAAAGATAAAGCAGTACAATGCTTTATCTTTTACACTGACGGCACAGAAACTCTTGTGTTTACAGGGTTGGCAGCGCGAGTGTGACTCCCTTTGCGTTGCAAACGTCCATAGACCATGGTAACCACTTTCCATCAGGTGGGCCGTGTGCTTGTCTGTTAACCAAGTGGTATAAAAAAAAACAGTACGCTTTGGACATCACGATACTATTGAGATAACATTTTCATTACGATATGAAACCACTGAATGCAATAATGCTAATTGATTCAATCTTTTAACATAACAATGACAATTGATATCGATAAACCAGCTGTCAATATACCCACTACCTGTCAATCCCCCACTGCGAACTATTACCCACATTTGATAACACAAACAAGTTTCTAATTGCTTGTTTGTAAGTATAATAGATTCTAACTCGGTGAGCGCCGAGCAGGTTCTAAATTACCAGTGAATGAATCAATATTATACAATTCACACGGTATGTCATGCAAATTACGTACACAGGCGGATGTCAAGTCGTATCATAATATTGTAGTAGGTTTCTATACTTATGCTGTTTTAATACCAGGTGATTCCGGTAAAATACAATGATTGTAAGTTTGGTAATAGGGAAAAAGTGTTTACTTAGTTACACTAAGATATTTGGGGTGTAAGTTAACCCTACCTGCAAGCTTTTACATTACTGATTAATTTCCTCTCAAATTCAAATTCTTAATTTCTCAAAATAGTACAACGTAATTACATCTTTTTGACGTTAAACTATGCTTGTCTCTCCAGGGAACGATAGTCACTCTCCAATTTCTTTGTAATACTAGTACTGACATAGTAAAACCAGACGAAATAAAAACCCAAAGTAATGATTCTCGTTCAACATTATGACTTATGAATTTTGAATTGTGATTCATAGAGAGAAACAGATAACAAATTTATCTCTTCCTATCGTTATTTTAATCGTTAATTCCAGGCTTTTACAACAAATAATACAAATATCCATTTCTTATAGTGCATATTACATTTTCAACGTATCCTAAACGCATATTACAATTTCAACGTTTCCTAAACTCCTAATACCGACATAGATCATTTATTCAACAAACCTCCATCAAATATTCAAACGTCTTTCAAATAAACCCAATAAGTCGTTTTGTCCTAAACAAATAAACCTTTCCCTTTCACAATATTAGCGCAATTTAACTATAAACCACTCATAAAACACAATAACCGACGTACAAGCGCATTACTGCGTACGCTCTCGTGATTACATCAAAGGGATCTCGCAATTTAATCATTGTGTGATTAGATTGGAATTGATATTAAATGAGATTTGTGTGCTTGGAGCTAATTACATTGTTATTAAATGATCGGCTTATATGACAATGAATGTAATAAGTACTCATTTCTGGATCTAGCTTTTCATTTAATAACTTTCCGAGTTTCTGCAAAATAAGAAAATAAAAATTAATACAAGAGTTATTCTAATAACATCTCAACATTTCGTTTCGAATCTCTTTCCTTGTAAGAGAAAAAATTAGAGATGCCATGCCTGCTTTCTTTGCACGACTCCGGTCATAATTTCATTTTCTATGTCGGGGTAACATGAGGCAACGAAGCTCATTTCATAACCCATAATGCGGCCGCGTGGTCTCGCTCCCACGCCGTGGGCCAAAGCAAGATAGATACAGATATAAAACGGTTCCTCATCGAAGTTTGAACTCTACGACGTCCTATGTAGATACAATTTTCGGTTAGATAAGTCAGCTGGTGATGTCTTCCGCCCTCGGCAAACAGCGCACTACATAAGTAGAAGTTTTCTGCTTCATTTATTAGCAGGCGAATGTCGACGTGGAGCCAATAAAGCGGCGCACTCACCAGTCTCACCACTCACCACCCTCTACAGACGATTTATGAGTGAAAGTCGTACTAATTCCACTAACAACGTTCCCCTCAATTTGAATGTTAATTTTTAACAATTTAAGACTGCTTAGTGACTTTGTTATGAGTTGAGGCGCGCGACTGGTGAATTCGTAATACAGTCTGTACCTCATTCGTTTCAAATTTACACTCCGAATGACTGTTGTAAAGGTTGATGTTATAATGTGATTTTACGACTATTATTCGTGTACTGTGAAATAACCGAGGCTAAGTTATTTAGCTAGTCACTGTCGCAGTTTTATTCCAAACTATTGTGAGCTCGAACAAAAACCTCAAATTTCGTAGAACTGCTTGAAACTCCCGTGCAATAATGGTCCACTTTGTGAGTTCAAATCTCCGAATCAATTGCTGAGCGTAAATTACGTTGGTTTTATTTAGTTCTTTATTCTTTCCAGGTAAGTCTTCGTTTGTGTCCGACATCATTTGGAGTTTTGAATTACGGGTAATTTGCTACCCACACGCTCAAAGGTAAGTGTGCAAATGTGGCGAAAAAACATGAGAACAAGGTGTTTTGGCAACTAGTGATTTTGATATTCACAAGTCTATTTAGTTTATGTTATATAATTAAATGTATTTAGTAATCCATTTAAAGCTTAATAATCAATGATTATAATCATTAAGCTATATGATGGATTGTGCCATTACGTCCATTAAGTATAATTTTGTGACTTGGTATGCTTTGAATGTATCATTTGTATGGTACATATGTGATTATATCATAATGTAACGTACTATCTCCTGAGGCTCTGTACAGTGATTTTACGTTGTATTCAAATAAACCAATTCGAAAACATTTTACGTAGAACTATAAATCTCTTGTGTCGCATTTTTTATCCGAATTAGAATATAAAAATTCGCGGCGTACTTATCTCTCTGTTATTTGTGAATAAACAATGGATAAATCGAGCTATATTTTACAGTCGACAAATGGACCGATAGTAGTTCCCTGAGGCTTACATTCAAAGTTATTACCCCATAATTGTCGCTATTACCCCATGTTCCTTTGCTAGTTCCGTTCATTAAATAATTAATTTGGATTGAGGTAAACCATGTCAATACCGCTACCCAACAGGTATATTGTAACCTTAGCAAATACCCAAATCCGGCGCGAGACTGCTATATTATTTACCCGGGGGTAAATTCCGCGCTTTGATCTCTCCGCCTGCCGACATTTTCTTATACCCTCCGCTTTAATTATTTCGCCTTTGAGCCTCTCTCAGAGCTCGCGGAGTGAATTTTAAGAGCCTGTCACAAAACGGACTCTTAATTACGTACGGATCCGGTCCCAGTTTTATTTGTAATCATTAATAAATTACTTTTAATGTATAGTTACCCGTGTTATTGGGGTAACAGCGCCATGATGAAGCCATTATGATATTTAGTTACTTTACATTTTTATATTCGTGTTATTATAATACAATTTCCTTGCGGCGATTCTGTATTATCGTTTTAGTCAACGATAATACAAAATACTGTTTTTAGTTGCCGTTCAGATATTTTATTGATGGTAATTGACCTAGATGTGTTGTGGCATTTAAAGCTTCGAATTGTAACACACATCTAGGTCAATTTCCGTACAAATGTTCTAGTACAAAAGATTTAAATTTTACCACAAATCACAAGCTATTTCAATACCATAACGCTGAAAACGTATTGTTATACGTTCACACACAGTTAACAATGTACCCGCATATTGTGTTTGTATTATGCCCTGGAGCAGTATTTTTTCTTCAAATACTTTGTGAATAATCCCACGTTATTCCAATCTCCCAATAATATAATGTAGTTTATCCCAAACCTTTGAGCTTTTACTTTTCAGACACACGAGAAAGAAAACGAAACAGTCTCATTTCGTATCCTTTGTGTAGTTTGATCCTATTTCGTATAATATCTATACTCGTATGTAATTCAAGTAAATGTTTATTTTCGTTTTACCTTGAAATGATTTATTACATATTGTAATCTAAAACCGGCAATAAGGTAACATGCAATGAAGTAGAATAATTTAGTTTTTGTGACTATAAATTCAAATATGATATTTAGAATATGGGACATAACAAACCACAAAATCCGATTTCAATAATCTTCGGCCAATAAATAAAGTGTGGGAGAGAGACGTTGCATTTTATAATTTAATTTGTTGTAATAAGTTTCATTTTAAAAGCGCAGTTTTTATCTTCAATATAGGAGATGACAGACAATAATTTTATTGAGGAAGTTACCCCAGGTCGATCGTTAAACGTCGACTCTGGCGATCAAGTTAATCCATTATCATTTTATACCGCCATAAACGTTTCATGAGCCCCGTTCAACTGTTAAAAGTTTATTTGTCATAATTACGAAATGAAAATTCTCAATTGACTTAGGAAATTTCGAAACCTAAGAACGTGATTTAAATTTGTTATATTACGAAAAGATGATCATAAACTGTGTTATGAGTAGGTAGCAACATAATTGCGATTCTTTTGAAAAATTCATATATAGGTAGGTATTAATTTGGAAATGAATTAATTCAGAATGGAATAATAACTTATTCATCAGCTACCGGTCCGCGGTCATTGCATAAGTTAGTCATTAAGTTGGAATAAACGAGATTGTAATCCAAACAAGGCAAGCTTAACATACATGCGAGCGTAATCCATTTTTTGTTATCGCAAGGAAAACCATTGTAATAGGCTTTATTAATAAAACAGCGATACTGGCATAATAATATTTTAACATGCCAGAGATACTTTAAGACTGTATATATTTCATTCTGAAGGATATTGAATTAATTCAACGTGACGATAAAGTTAATACGAGAATATAAAACAAAGTACCAGGAGAGCATAATCGTGTCGAAAGTGTGGCGTGTGGGAAGTTCGCGTGCGAATTAGCCGGTAACAACACGGGAGGGCGCGTTAATCCTGTTATCGGCTAGGTATCCGCAACTTGGATCAAGTCCGTGGGTGGAACTACAACTTTACCAGATATAGCTTCCCTGAGAATACTTGATTATTCTTCTTTGTACACAAGAAACCGTTTTACAGTTCATGTTATTATTCGAATAGACAAGCATATAGGTAGAATGAGTGTTTAGACGTTCAGAATTTCTCCTTTTTGCTCCTTTTATGTAAGATATCTGGGTTAAATCAAATATTTCACCGTATTCTAGTGGTAGCAATTTGTTTTTGTACAGTAAGCAGCGCGGAACAAAGGAAAGCTCGGAAAACCTTGTTAACTTTTTAAAGCATTCGTTGGCTCCTCATGAATTATTCAGAACAGACGGTGAGTACACACCGACACACGCATCCGTATGATGTTGTGTGTTTGTCACGCCGCGTACATGTGTCCGCCGGTACCAGGATAACATCGGCGGGCCCTCTCGCTACCCTCTTCTCAATTGACATTTCGCAAAGAGCCCAACCCTTTTGTTGCTCGGATGAAATGTGAATTTCAATGAAAACGAGGTTAAAATTGCTCGGCCCCGACATAGCCGTGAGCCGTAAAAAAGAGATTTCATTACGGTCCATTGTTGCGTTATGATTTTCACGTTCCATTTTATTTTAAAGAATCGCTAAAGCACCAACACTTTTTCATGTACTTTAACGTTTGTATTACACTGGAGCGTCTCGGAAAGCTTTTAGAACGCTTTGTCGGGAGGGCAATTAACTCGGAGGGTTGTTATTGCGTTTTTCGCTTGCTTTTAGTCAATTAAAAATAATTTAAAATAATAGCAACGGCACAAAGACAAGAAAAAGACGCGGCTGGAATATTTTAAGCCTCAGGCGAGCCCCTCGTAGCGTCTTGTTTCATTAACATGCCCACTGTCTCGAATAATATTTTATATGAGACGCAGATCATGAATATTTACACTCTGGTTTAAAAATAACAAATTTTGACAGAGGTTCTCTCGCCATTAATAAAATATGAAGATTATTCTGTGAGGCTCCTGCGTAACGTTATTTTATTTAATAGTTTTATTGGGCGCGCGTGGAGATATACATACACAAAGGCGCGTGACACTAAGCTTCTTTTATCTCTCCCCGAGGCAGGATGAAAATCGAGCGCCGATATTGTGCTCGTAAAGGGCGTTTGGACGGGGATAAATAACACGTCGTCGGATCGTGCACCGCTCCACTCGTTCAGCACCGCTCCGCTCCGCACTCGTGATGTTGCATTACTACAAGCACAAACCAACATGTTCTGTAATTACTTTCTGTTATTGTGTTCACAAAGAACAGTTTTAAATACTTATGTTTTGAGTCCCGAAACAGTTATGATGGTCTTGGCGTTAAAGCAATATCGATTATCGTTGGTTTGTTAATTATTTTTTCATAAAGGACACGTCAATATGGCTTCACCTCGCTTGATGGGAAGTTTACGGCAAAGTCTCAGGAAAGAGGGTCACCATTGTAAACATGACGGCCTCATGATATGCTTTTTCACACCCCGCGGCTTTATCGTTATTGTTTTTAATTCGAGGATTGTTCATTGTTCATTCCCTAATAGAGCGATGAGGGTGGACAAAAAACCTTTAACGATTGTGTAGAGTAAAACTACCACTACAGAAATCATAATATTTACTTTTCCTTTGTCACTAATGTTTGTTTTAAATATATTATGTTCGGTACCAAAGGTATTTGTCACTGTGAAGGTTAACGGTGAAGAAAATATCTTAAAATGGCCTATACACGACCCTAAGATCAGTGGTGATATCGGAGAAGTGACGGGGAGGACCCTAGACCGTACTACCATAAACAATGAAATTCGTGTTACGATTTCCCTATTTACTAGGCGATTTATGGTCCTACATCACTTCTCCGAAATCACCAATGATTTTAGGGTCGTGTATAGGTCGTTTTAAGATATTTTCTTCACCGTTAACATTCACAGTGACGAAATCCTTTAGTACCGAGCATAATATATTTAACACAAACATGTCTATTAGTAATATATTATACAAGTACTAAATTCCAATGTGAATGGGCCGCAAAACATCCATTCCAGCACTGTAAAGTTTATAAATAAAGTATCGTTGCTCCTATATAACACATAAATCGTAAAATAGAAAGAAGCACTTAACTGAATTTGCGTGTTTTTCAACAAATTACAGCGCGTAGTGTGAAAGAGCGAATAAAGAAAATTTACGGCCTAGAGATATAAATCAGATTATTCTCTCGCAGCCCACTGTGCTTAAATTAAATGGCTTTGAACGAAAATTACGATGTTTTCCAAACTGTTTTATTTTGTTGTTCATTCGTCTGTGGGAATGCAAGAAAAATTGGTACGAGTTGGTACAAGTTATGACTAACTGTGTGTGTATGAGCCAGTATTTTATTCGATGTAAGCTGAATTATGAGTAGGAAAATAGTGTGGGATATTTGTCTGAATGTTGTAAGACAATTTTATTTATTTTGTTTTAGTAATGGTTAATGACACTGAGGATAGTGATTCATTAGCATTTAAAAATGGAAACAGGGCGGGAACTTAGCTTAAACAAAGAATTCGGAAGACATTCGTAATACAGGGTCCACCTAGTCGGTACGAATGCTTAAGCACTCCTTATAACCTAATTTAATTGTATAATAAATAATAATAATGATAATAAATATTCTGCAACATTCTACACAACGCTATCTAGACCCATGGTAAGCATAGCTTAACTAGCTTGTGTTATGGAATCTAGAATACTTATTATACATAGAAACACCCAGACCAATGCAAATACCCATATTCATGCATACAAATATTTGTACTGAACGGGGATCGAACCCGCGCCTCCTGCGTAGCAGTTGCGTTCACTACCGCCACGCCACAGAGGCTGTCACTGTCACTGTCATCAGCATCTAACTTTATCTACGTTCTAGGACTGTTATAAGAAGAAATTTGTAGTCTACCTATTGAAATACATACATACATACATATAATCACGCCTTTATCCCCGAAGTGTTAGGCAGAGGTGAATTAACACCCACATTTCACCAATCATTGAATTCGGTCCCACGTAATAGGGGGTGAGCCTATTGCCGTCTTCCGGGCACCGTGTTGACTCCAGCCTTGTATCTGTGCCTGAGTCTGAGCTGTATATATCTTTCTGATGTTAGTCTCCCTAGTCGCCTTGTACGACACCGCATGGGAGGAGATGGGGTGGCCCAAATTTTACTCTGCCGGGAACCACGCGGCCTATTGAAATAAATTATTCTTATTCTTCTTATTCTTTTTCTTAATTTAATTTTATTATGTTTAAACCTAAGATAAGTAACTATAATGATAATACTATTTATACTGTTCGTTGATGGCACTTGGTGGAATTTGTTGCTACACATATTGAAAACTCACTTGTACGTTCCACATTATTTTTGATTGGTATTAGACCCGACTGTTGGTAAACCTTTGAGGATGCCGTAAGGCAAAACCGGTCAGGTCTAATAACCAATAAAAAAAAATGTAGAAAAGTACAAGTGAGTTCTCAATATGTGTATAATGATAATAATCTATGCATTCATGCTATGGAACTCCATAGAAAACGAGAAACCAGTTAATATTAACACGTTATCAACGTATTGAAACAATGAATCAAAGACAACACGTGGTTATTTTTATTTATTTGTCAAAAACTTTTTGGTTTTGTTTAGATTTGCCACCCAACGCTTGGGCTGTGACGCAGTTGGTTCTGAACAAAAAAAAAAAAAAAATTACTTTATGGTACCACCTGATCATAAAGGTTTCCAAATGTCGGCCTTTTTGAAGATTAAAGGAGTACAACTTCTTTCAATACATTAACACTATTATCTATTTAGAGGTAGAATATTCAAGCGCTAGAAAACAATGTAAAAATAGACTGGCATTTATGGTCTTATTGTGATTTTTATCTGTGTGATATTCTAGTTAGAAAATGGAATGCGGAACAAAGGTTTAGCGAAGGAGTATGGAGTACCACACTACGTGATATCGAGGATCTGGAAGCAAAAAACAAACGTTAAGGCACTGTTTATAAAAAAAAAAACATTTCGGAAAGGAAGCTTCACTTCAGCCAAAATTTCTTTTTTGACATTTAGAACGGTGCAACGTTGTATCTCGTACAACGTTGCACCGTTCTAAATGTCAAAAAAGAAATTTTGGCTGAAGTGAACGTTGGCAGGTATGACAGAAGAACGACGAAGGAGTAGTAAATTACAGCTGAATTATTGGCAAATCTTCTTAATTTCTAAATAATACATTAACAGTAGTGAGTTTTCTTCCAGCAAACCTTTGTGAGATATAGGAAAAAACTCAACAACAGTGTCAAAAACTTCTCTCGTGCGCATTCCGTTGTCAAATTTACTTACACCCTTTTTTTTGTGCTTTTTTTGCGTGCGCAAAATCACTACGGATACCCCCCCCCATCCCTCCCTCCCCATGCCGGAGCCGATGAAGAGGTTATGTCGGACTCGAATCGACCAAAACGAACGCCGCCTGTGAGTCGTTTTTGGTTGCCGAAGGTTAACAAATTTACTTACTCTGTGTAATGATACTATGCTCTTTAGTTGCCTGGTGCCCGCATTACAGAGACTCTGGGTGTCTGAATATATGCCTCGTATAATATACGGAAAATAGAGCCACGTGATCGTTTTGGACATTTAATTTGTTTTTGACAGCCAATCAAATCGAAATCAAATTACTCTTTGCTGTAACTTCTTTTTCTTCTAGAGAAATTATTTATTTTAAATGAACACTTCTTAGGTCTTAAAGCATTATTAGTGTTTTCAGTTTATAATCAAAGGTTAAAGAAACATTCTGATTACGCCTATTCTTTTAACGCGCGAACCTCTCGAACGCAAATGAAAATAAAACTTCATTGTTTCATTTAACGGATTGGTTTAACGAATATAATTGGTTTTAGGTTACAATCAGATTCACACACACAATTCCGACAGTCATTCGCAGTTATATATTATTTTATAAACCATTAACCTCCAAATTTAAATGGCGACCATGATCCCCTCTTTTTTATAGCTTTATTTTCTCGTGATATTAGATTGCTTTTTGAGAACCAGTCGTATTCACTAAGCGTTTATTAATATTGAATTAAACATTTGATGTATGTGTATGTTAAGTATTATTCGTATCGTGTTAAATGATTGAGAATGCTTTGACGCTATAATGTATAGACATTAGTTATTTTATGAGCTCATTAGGAGTTTCCGTTACGAGTATATATTATTCAAGATATTCCTTTTGAGCAAATAACTTGACACCATGTTTTATTCAACATCGTAAGTTATTTACTTACTATAAACTCGAATGTCGATATACGGTGTCGTGTCACGCTATCATATATCAAAGGGAGGGAAACTTGAAGGCACGTGTAGTTGCCAGGTATACGAGGAATCCGTACAAGGTGTCCGATTCAGTAAAGTTAAAACTTACGAAAATGTATAGCCTTAGTTTCAAAATCACTGATCCTTTGCTTGGCTTGTCAATAATTAGTATTGAGAACCCAAGCAAAGGATTAGTAATTCTGAAACTTTAATACATATAGGTACATAAATTCACGCCTATATCCCCGAAGGGGTAGGCAGAGGTGCTAGCACCCACGTTTCACCAGAAACTAATAATCTGAGGCAAACGTAAATTTTGTTTTTATGACAAAACAAACGCTCCTCACGAGTATACCTTTAGAAGTTCTTCATTCTCTTTTTTTACAAAACTTAGACTTGGTAGACAAGCACACGGCCCACCTGATGGAAAGTGGTTACCGTGACCTATGAACGTGTGCAACACCAGAGGAGTCACACCCGTGCTACCGACCCTATAGGAACACACGAATTGAAACACGTGTTTTTAAAACGTGGCGCTATTTAATAACGTTACGAAAGCGTTTGTACGTCTTTTTTGACAGATCATTACCTACTATAATATAGTAATGATCTATATTCAAAAGTGTTTTTCTTATTAATGTGAATACGAAAAACACCGCGTGGTTTCCGGCAGAGTAGAATTTGGACCACCCATCTCTTCCCATGCGGTGTCGTACAAGGCGACTAAGGGTTAAGACTGTTTAACATCTGACATATATACAGACCAGACTCAGCCAGAGATGCATGACTCGAGGCAACAATTGTGCCCGGAAAACGGCAATAGGCTCACCCCCTATTACGTGGCAGCGAATACAATGATGGTGAAATGTGGGTGTTAATTCACCTTTGCCTAACCCCCTATACCCCGGAGGAATAAATCTGTGATATTATATTTATGTATGTACGAAAAACATTTTTTTCGTTTTTATTTCAAATCACTCGTTTTAGCAACGTGTCGTTACCCAATCGGACGCAAGCTTAGAAACGATAAAGACATTCTAGATATCAATGCAATTTCGTCTTATGTCGGTGTCGGTATTCTGTCGTTCGAGTATTAACCCAGCAAGCGCCCCGGCTAAGCGAGGCGAAGCGTTCCGTTTCTCATTTACAAAGGCCGCTTTAGAATAAAGTTGCATTCTTTTAGCCCGTGGCAGTTTCCGACAAGAATCACTGTAACCCTACTTAGGATTCTACTGAATCTTTTGTAATGAATAAACCTTTGTTTTAAAAGGAGCTAAGTTTTGATTAGCATTTTCATTTGCAGTTTTTATCTGTAGTAAGATTAAACTGTTTAACATAATTACAAAGTTGCTGCTTATGATAACATGATTTCAATATGTAAATATTAAATATGTCTAGATACAAAAGGTTATGAGTTCAGCAATAATCTAGATTAAGTCGAATAGTAGTTCATAATCTAGGTAAACAAGTACTGTTTATCATAATTAAGGCTGAAAATAATTACTATTTTGCATTTCTTTGATGACTTTGTGATGTTTTTGCAATTTGTAATGTGAAATTTTGCGAAATATCGTATTCAACTCATGTAAAGAGGTTGCCGTTTAATCATATACTAAATTATTGTAATGAATAAGTGAAATATGATTCTTTATGACTTATATTCATAAAATGACGAATGTTATAATTTTTTGTCGATAAATGTAAAATTCAATTACATTTTTAAATCTCTTTAAAATTATTCTAGGTCGTGTTCATCAATACTACACAGTACTGTTCACTAATCACTGCCAATGACTCCTAATAAATAAGTTACTAACTAGGTAGAACAGACAAATAAATTGTGATGTTAGGTAGAAGCTACCTCACATGGTTTTACTCATGATTTAATATTTCGTAACAAAATTGTCTAGTTGTCAGTCCAATATATAAGATCTCTCCTGTCTCCATTGCGAATTCCACTTAAATCCACTGAGCCGTTACAGCGTAGTGAAGTAACAAATAGACACACTCACTAACTTTCATATAAATTAGGATTTAGCCTACTTATCATGGATCTCGTTTGATCTCTGCGAATTCGTTCGTCTACGACATCTGAAGGACCGCTTATTACTGAGGGAATTTAGAGGGTATTGAGAAGAAAGGAAACGGTACGACTTATTACAAACATCATCATATTTAGGATAAGGCGGTATTTCCGTCCAAATGAACAGTTCGACTGGGGAAGTACCTCCGCCCTATAGAATACCGCGGCCATAATAACCATGTGTTGTGTTACCGGTGGTGAGTAGGATAGCCAGGGCCACACTGGAAAGTTTTTGTACTGTCAGTGGGAAGACTAAAAGCTTGTCCTGCTTTGTCTTTTACACTGACGGCCCAGAAACTCTTGTGCTTATAGGATTGAAAACGCGAGTGTGACTCCTTTGGTGTTGCACACGTCCATAGGCCACGGTAACCACTTTCAATCAAGTGGGCTTGTCTGCCAACCGAGGGGTATAAAAAAAATCTTCACATGATTGGTAGGTTGTACTTTTGCAGGGTCATCTATAACTCGTACCAGCTCGTAGGCATTTTACTTTTTTAGGATCATCTTTAAACCTGTAAGAGCCCCTATGCATTCTAGTGTATATGTCTGGCACCAAGTGGTTTAAAGAAAAATAATTTGTCACAATCATATATAATTTTATTCAATGCCGATCCGATATACAAATGTCAAAATATTCGAAACAGCACGTAGCACGTGAGACCGGTTCTGCAAATGCTCTATTTACGACCGGAGCGGGTGTGCCTTCCTATTTTATAAAATCTATGGCTCATTTTATATTCCCATTTAGGTAGGAACTTTCCCCCTTGAATAAAAGAGCGGTTTAAAGCGCCGCACCGCCGCCTGGTATATTAAAAAATATTTCCTTTGCATTTTTCTTTGCTCAAAGTTTATTTATTTACGAGCCGTATAGGTGAGCGTTCGTGCCGTATTTTTTCTTCAAGATACGCCTTCTTATTATTTAATAGTTCGAGTTTCTTATCTCCTAGTAACTTATCATGGTAATCATGACCTTTAATGATGATTAATCGATGTTATTTGCTTTATTTATATAATATACGTCAATGCTAGAAGTTCACATTGAAGTTCATTTCAAAGACTAATTGGATAATCAATGAAATGTCAGGATGTTGTTTTATCGTATTAGTAACGCGGTAGCCTAGTGGTATGGGTAATAGACTGCTGAGACGAAGT
The DNA here is from genome assembly GCA_963662185.1 of Eilema griseolum. NCBI lineage: Eukaryota > Metazoa > Arthropoda > Insecta > Lepidoptera > Erebidae > Eilema > Eilema griseolum. Next base: position 17,135,836 of record OY759248.1, on the reverse strand, counting down.
CTCGGGTTCGATCCCAGGTATTACAATGGCACACACCAATGACTATTCGATGCTTTTCAAAGTTATGTGTGTATTTATCGCAGGTTTATAAGTGCCCGGTTAATGGTAACAGGATCAGCACCTATTACATTGGAACCTAAACATAAACTGGCAAAATGTGGTTGCTAGCACTTCTGCCTAACCCTTCGGGGATATAGGCGTGAGTTTATGTTGTTATTATTTATTACTGAACCCGATCCTTTGGCATACCTTTTTTTATTTATACTCACATGGTCACTCACATCAGTATCAAAATAATCGGTATCATGGTGCTTGCAACAGCGTCGAAATATCGGAAACTCGGAACAAAGCAACATGGTAAATATCCCAATTATTTTGATAGTGACTTTTCATTTATCTCTGTTTCAAATTCCATTCAATTCCATTTAGCCATTCTGGCATGATTGAGTAACAAACAGTCATCCATACATCTAAAGTTAATACGTCATACTCATCTCATTTTGGTTTAACTTATACGCTTTGTTTGTTGTTTGCTGACTAAACCTTCTTAATTCAAAAGTCAACAGAGGAATAAGTCCAAGGGTGTCATTATTCAGCCTAAAGAAGCTATAAAAACTAAAATACGGATAATAAAAACACATAAAAACTCATCGTTTAACCTTAATTGTAATTGAAACTTGAATTTCGTTTTCATTTATTCCTGTTTTAATTATTGCCGCCCGGGGTGGCGCGCAGCCCTGATTTTATTTTTAATCTGTACGAATTTCCGAACGAGAGCACCTGAATGGAAGACTGTTTGATTGTTTTCCTATCTGAATTACAATTTTAAATATATTTTAAGCTATTGTGGCTTACACGAGATTTGTATCGAATGCTATTTTATACAAAAAGTGCTGTAAATCTTGACGACGAATTCATTCATTATTTTAAACTTCAAGTGCACCTCAACACAGATAGGATTTATTGGTTTCTGTATCATACAATTTGTACTATTTACTCGTATGTCATCTATATTTGAGGAACGTCATTACAAAAGTTCTTTTTAATCGTTATTTATTTTTAATCACCAAGCCAACTGCTAATGATAAATTGATTAACACGAAGAGTGACGTCATACTTCTATATTATATTCAAACAAGTTTATATGTAACTTATGCGTGTAGTAGAAACTGATTTGGCAATAATCGTACCCAGTTTAAAACCACGTTACTTTAAAGTTAAAGTATAAAGACATTTATACGATCTGCTAACGGTAATTGAAATGAGTTTTTTTTTTCATCTCCACATAAGTTATTATAACTGCCTACACAACGTTATATAAAACCGTTGATAACATCTGGATAGTCCGATTATCTTTATCTGATACAAGTATCATTCGAAGCGTGAAGTTTTAAGCTTTTTATTATAACATCTAGTTGATGAGTCGAAATACCGTCGGCGTTAAAAACCTCCAGGGACTACAAACCGGTTTTTATTAACTTTCGAATAAACGAGAAGTTAATTCGAAAACAGAAGGTTTTGTCAGATATGATAGATTAAGATTTTTAATTAGACGTCGCTTGCAGATTGGTGAATTAAACTTGTTCGTGATTCGCGGATGAAGATAGTATAATGAATCTGTGGAGTTACTACATCAATATTAATTACGTAGGTACGCACTTAGTACACAAGAAGTATATTTGGTTTCAATTTCGTGTTAGACTGTCAGTTATTTATTTGAATTCTTTATTATACGATCATTTTGTTGTCTGTATTGTGTGTTTAAATGTATATTTCACTAAAAGTAGCTTATGGGTAAACATTATGATAGAAATTAAAATACTTATGTAAATACGGCTTGACTCAATTGTCAGATAAGTGTTTCAATTTGCGCGAACACCCACTTTACTTAGATTGCGCGGGAATTTTCACGGTATTCAATTCGCAAAAAATGGCGCTTGAATAAAAAAGCCTATCAACTGTCAATATACTTATTTAAATTGACAGATTGATTTTTTAAAGATTATTCGTAATAGACTGTCACAGACGGGCCGGTTTTTTGTATTACAGTGATACGATGTAACAAACTATGACTGCCAAGCCAAATACACAAAAATACTTCAGCATAGCAACGTGGTATTTATTTCTATTGTGTTTAAAAAACTTCTGTTGAACTGATAGTGGTTTTACAGATTAAAAAAGCTTATCCAGACACTGTTTAGTTCCTATTGGAAAAAAAGGAACCGGATTTACATTATTTATAATGTCCAAGCAGAAAATATTGAAATTGTTCTAGTGATTTAAAAAATTAAAAGATAACAATAATATCTCTGCGCTTCTACAATGAAAATGATAGCCAGTATATTATACTCGTGATTTCTTCTCGTATTGGTACGATTTGGAGACATGACACAATCTACATATCTTACTAAATTCATATAGTTTAGGTAGTTGAATACACTTAATTTCAGGAATTACTGGTAAGTACGAATTTTTTTTTGTATTGAATTTGTCGGTTTATCGAGGAAGGTTATATAGGCTATAATATACTACAATAATTACTTCAACTAACACAACAAGTCAATGTAGCCGAGCAGTCTCATAAATGTTAATATATCGGACAGGTTCGCATGTATTTGACGGTCGGTTTGTTAACAATAATAAACAAGTACCTGGCTACTTAACAAAACATTTCAAATCATTATTTTATTACTTCTTGTCCTAAGTTCCTATTGTAACAAATATATCATTCAGAAAAAGAGTGACCGTCAACAAAGGAACTAATGTCCAACCCATTTCGTTATCTTATCGCATTCATTATTGGGTAGTTAGTATTTGCTAATGCAATTCCAAAAAGTCTTGACTTCCATTTATGTAGGAAGGGGTAGTCTTCAAGAAACATTTATTTGCTGGTGAAATCAGTTGTAATTGCAATCTTGTTAAGACTAGACTGCACTACTCGTCAATATGGCGGTCAGTGGTTTTGTGAAATATCATGACCTGTTCGTTGTTCTACGGGACATTAACAATTTCCGTGATCATTATAATCTATATAATATATTGGTGAAAAACAGTGATGTGCCTTTAAGTGAAAAGTCTAAAAATGGATTAAAAGCATGGTGTTCTCGATTTTGTTATCGACTTTTAACAAAATGGAAACGATCTTGTAAAAAAGTGGACACATTTGTTAAGAGGAATTCGCAATGGCTAAACTCTGACATCAAGTGGCCAGTTTGCTTGAAAGAGAAATCGGTTGGTACTAAAGTTGTTACTACAGTGGCAAAACAAGAGGAAGTTCCCAGTTCGTCCAAACAGAATGCTTCAAATTCAACCGCGAATATTCAACGAAAATGTTTAAAAAACAAATCAAAGAAACAGCCAAGAAAGAGCACTACTGTAGGAGTAAGTACTTGTCTTTCTAGAACTTGCTATAATTATGTAGTCTTGACATTTTAACAAAGTTTTTTAAATAAATATAAGTCCACATAACGTACTGCACGTAATGTGGAATTATATTTCGTCAAGAAACTACCTATATTGAAACGTCAAGACTGGGACTGTTTAAAAATAATAAAAAAGTTCTGAGCACGAGCGGAGGGAAAAATATTTGAAATTCGAACATTGAAACAGTAGCACGGCATCAAATCGAATTGTACAAAGTTAATTACGTCGCGTCAACCCTGAGTAGGGTATCCACGACCCTTTGCTACGGTAGACCGTCCGACCCTGTGCCCGATTGTGCTCCTTAATTGTTATTTATAACTCGTTACAGCTCACGATACGCCACTGTGAATACACACACTATTACAAATCGTGAACGTATAAAAAGTAAATAGTTCTAAGATTCATTACTTTTATTTAATAGAGATGATCCATCTTACATTGTGCATTATTGAAAATAATCCACCTCATTGAACTTAATAATCATTATAGTTTATGAATCTAAAAAACACGCTTTGTGTTAAAACCCTATCAAATGAATTCGAACTCGAGGGGCCGTAACTATTATAGTAGCTGTCTACCCACATTCCAACTCCGTTATTAAATCCTTTCAATGGTATTAAATTAATGTATTGTGTCACCCGGACATTACATACTCACTAGTTTTAAATCGATACGTCATTTACTAGAACGTTTTCATAATTAAATTTTAGGATTAGACATATTTTTCTACGACACTAATGCTATAAGGTGAATAAAATTCGTGCTTGTATGTGTGTCACAATTTTTAAACTGCCAATTTAATGGAATTCGTTGAAGCGGTACGAAAATTATTCAATTTCTGACGAAACGTTTCCTTTACCTTTGAAAGTTCATTTAAATGATAATTCCCCTATTGAGGGTGGAGGGCTAGGTCGTTAACCTTTACACGGCTATTCACATTTTTTTCTTTTGCTAATAAGTACCTGCTGATACTAAGCTGATAACTGTGTTCTAGTCAAGCCTATTAGTTAACACGAGCACTCTTTGTCGTCAATTATTCCGCATAGCAGAAAATTAATGTTCCGTCTCGGGTAGGTGGTGTATAAACAAGATGGTGGGTGGCTCCGCCCCGGTATTTATTGCTTCTGGCACGCCGCGAGCGTGGCCCATCCACCAGGCTGCCATAAACGCGAGTACTAAACGTGCCATTTCCCTAAATTATTTTAATGACGTATGTTCCTTCGGTTTAGTGGATTGTAATTCGGTTACAGCGCTGGGAAAACGTTTCCCGTGCTATAGTGGACGGATCCGTTGCCAAATATTCACCAGTTTGCGAACTTTAGTCTCGATTTATCACAGTCGACCGCGTAGATACTGAATTGTTACAACTTTGAGTAACGATATTGTTATGAGTCAGTGCGCGCAGAGGGGACGTTTTATGTCATTAGGCATGTAGGATGGTGTGGCTCGTCGAAACGCTTTCCTTTTGCGGCACGTGTTGGCGGCGCGACTACAAATTAGTTCCCGAGATGCCGCAATAGAAGTTCTTCAAACGATTCCCTTCGGTCTCTTAATCGAACCGGGGCATGCCGACGCGCTCATTACACTATCACGCGGCACGCTCTTTTGTTCCTGTCGGTTGTGAATTGATTTACTCGCTATTGTGTTGCGGACGCACCAACACCGTCTCACGGCGCTACATGCCGCGGCTTCATCATTCTCAGTTCGCTAGATATGACTTGCATTCTAACACAACTTAAACTCGCTTAATTAAAATATAAAATTCAACTCTCGCTAATAAAGTTTTCTTTCTAAATTTTTAAATTGTGAGACGAGTTCGTTTCTCAAGATAAAACGGCAGCTGGCCTAGCCGACCCCTCTTGTTTGCAGTCAACTAGCGGGAGAACATTGAGCCGACGCTCATAACTTCGGCTGGAGCAGCCCCTTCGAGTTGCGCACAATGCCTCCCTCTCGCTTGGTTCAACTTATAACGTTCACGCCGTCACCCATAAAGGATTTAATAGCGATACGGCGAGTCGAAATATTAATGTTTGTGTCGTTATCATACTTTGAGAGTATTGTCTGTAGCATGATGTATAAATGACGCCCGTTGCCGTCAACTGCTGTTGCTCCTAGTGGGCGTAAAACTATCGTGTATTTGTCATTTGACTAACAATAAAGCGTTTAATTTTATTTATAGGCGTCGCGTGGGTTTAATTCAATCGATTATCTGCTTTTATCTCGATGAAGATATTCTGACACATGACTTCATCATTGACGATAAGATTTTATTACCATGCTGCGGCAATTGTAATTGAGCATTTATTACGTAATAATATTGAACGAGAATTACGGTCAAATTTATACTTGATATCTATTGCACTATTAATTGTATATTCAAATATAATAGTCTATCGAATTGGTTTTGTAAAATGTATTGAAATATCTACTCAATTGTTGGAAACTGAAACGTGAAAAGAGTTTTGCTCGACTATAATATCTGACGATTCACATAAAATTTTGTTATTTTTCCAAAAGCGCTCTTTGGAACGACATCTCTCGGATTCAACGGCAGAGTGCTTTAGTTCGCAATTTGTGATGCCATTAACCGTGTGCGTGAGTGAGACGGGCGATACTGTCGCACCGTTCTCATATCGGGTGCTGAATGTAAATGGCTTCATTTGATTATGTTCTACGCCGTAAACGCTCTTTGAATTTATGCAATCCCGGCGACTCGGTAACGTGGTCGAGACGACAAATGTAACGATTTTCCGGGTAAATTGGTGAGAAAAATTGTAATATCCGGTAGACACAAAACTAACTTTTCAATTTCCTTTACACTTCATTTCATAAATTTTACTATATTAACTTGTACATGTTTGTTTTATATAATATGCATTTTGATATCAACAATCTCATTATTACACAGGCGATAAAATTATATTTTTATTGTTATGTTATCTCAATATTTTAACTGCGTGGATAAGCCATTCAATATTCAATACTCTCAACCACACATGTTCGACATAAATATACACTTCAAAATCATTTCACCATCATGGCGTATCAAATTTTTGTGACAACAATAGCTTTTAATTACCAACACGAGATTTGAACGTGGTTGTGGTACGTCGACAGTCCGTTGCTAAATACATATACAATGTTATCATATTTATTAATTATTAATCAGAGGACTCGTATCGTATTAGCTGTGACCTTTCAGACGATGCGCGATCGCTTTTAATTAACACTATAATAGTGATGCCTTTATTTTATCTACTTAGTAATAAAAGTTACCTAAATAAAGTACTATAACGACAGATGAAAAGTGGTTACTAGTACCTTTAAACACTTGCGTATTGATTTGTTGCGATTTATATCTCACTCACATCCCTATGCTAAGCTTCTTGGACTACTTTAATCAATATACAAGTAGTGTTTTTAACGTTATTTTATTAGAGTGTTTGAAATGTAATAAACGTAAATATAGTATTGTAATTGTAGTGAATATTACTTCGATTGCATAGAATTATAAGTGGTGAACAAGTAATAATAATTTTTAAAAGTACAATTACACACATCGATATTTGAGAGACTACTTGTCTCTCTCTACGATTTATTTACAGAAAACCCATTTAAAGCTTTCAAGCAGAAAAATAGATTATTCTGTGAATAGTGCTTAAGCCAAATAACGTTTCAGCCGCCAATATTACATTTAAATTGATAGAGATGCTTGAAATTTATAAAGATTGTTTATCTTAAGCTGTCAAAATTGTAATAAAGAAATAACGGACTGGTTTATTATATCGTATGACTATGCCAATTTAATAAATACACAAAAAGATTGCCTACGGCGTAGTACGGACGTGCTAGCTGTTGCGAATTAAAAACTTATGTCTCAGTATACAGTTTATAATACGCATAAAGCTGTCAAAATGTGTATTGGATGTGACACTACACATCTAAGTGAATGAGATGGTTTTAACACATCAAAGAACCGGACATTAGTAATCATTTTCTGAGTAAAAAATATTGCATCTGTCGCCGATATAAAAACATAATGAATTAAGTATCCGGTTTATCCTATTAATTCTCTAACATCTGGTCACAATACTACTATTTTAAAGTCCAATTATATTATTGGCGGACGAATATTTATTTAGTAAAATGGTCTTAAAAGAGTATTAAATTAACTATTCCGAACCTAAAATAATATTTTTACCCACGGAATAAATTTTGTTGAGATTTTTTTTGTTAGTAAGGTCTTGGTTTTAAGGTCTTGAATAAACTACCAAATGATCAAATAAAAACGACTACAATAAACACTACTACGTGGGCGAAGCCGCGAGCATCACCTAATAAACTACGAAGTATTTAGATGTAAAGAATTAATAACCTTGTCGTATATGAGACCAATTATTGATACGAAAATATCTAATACGACATATTACGTGGGCGATTGAGGGAATGAATGAACGATAACAAAATGTCGACCGACCAACCAAATTAATGAGTGGACGAAATTAATTGGGCGCGTCGCAAAAAATATCTGTAAGAAATGATTTATTGAACGATATTTCTTGTTGATGATGATATAATTGTGGTGGAATCTTTTTCTATTAATCCAAATAAATAAAATTGAAGTGGTTGTTTGTGGTTTTAAAATAACAGTTTTTAATTAATCAATCAATTAGCCTATCGCAATCCACTCCTGGACATAGGCCTCTCCCACTATTGGGAGTTAATGGTTGCATATCATATAAAATATAAATAACAAAATAAACATTTTTTAAACTTTTATCTGTCTGTTTGTTTTGGCTAATCTCCGAATTGGATCAGCTGATTTAGGCAGAATTTTCACTGGCAGATAATTGAATTATAAGGTTAAGTTTTGGATTCCGGACTACCCAACAACCCTACTACTTGAAAATGAGGAGATGGCATTCTTCTTTCTCGCCTTCAAGCAGCAGGGGTACTGGCTACATGATGTCGATTATGGCTGCTGAAAACTGGAAAGGAGGTTCCTATTTGCCCCTTCAGTAAATGCTTGTTCTAGAATAAAAAACATGTGGGTGGAATCAGGGGACTGCCCATAGAAGAGAAAACTAAAAAAACGACGTGACGTGACGATGACGGGAGTTCCATGAAAAAACATAACCGAGTTAAAAAAGAATATCCTTAGGTTATAAAAATAAGGCGTTATGGACGTGTTACGTTGACCTTTCATTAATATACGTAGGTACATACTTATTTCGATACCATCTCGTATTGATAACCACCAATTACTTCTGCTTGTCTGTCTGTTAATGGTTTGTAATCGACGAATATTTTACAGTTCGCAATGTTCGGGTTTATTACTTGTAGGCAAAAAACATTCAACACAATTTACACATCAACAATTGAACAAAAAAACGTGTGTAGGCACTTGTATAGTAGACAGATTAAGGTCACGATACGATATGCTCGTTTATTTAACAGTACGCCATTATTGGAAAAGTATTTTTTGCTAAGCTGCTTACACATACGTCCTCCGTCGCGGGTTCGATTCCCGCTCAGTGCAAATATTTGTCTGCTTAAATGTATGTTTGTATTGGTCTGTATGTTTCTATGTTTAATATGTATAAGTTTACAAAAAAAATAAGTATGTTTATTCACATTCTAGAACTGTTAAACTCAATTTACTTACGTTGGTTCTAGACAGCACTGTGCAGAATTTCCCAAAACTTTGCCTTTAGCTTACCATCAGGCGAGGTGAGGTCAAGTTGGCGTGTTGTGTATACAAAAAAAAAAGTGTTTTTCTAACTTACATCTATCTGTAAAAGAGGAAAAGTCTTTATTTATAGAAGAGCCGCTACAAACAATATTATTTTTTTGCCTGTCTTAAGTTGTTACTCAATATCTTAAAAACGGATCAACAGTTTTCATTAAAACTTCTACTAATGAACAGCTGAGACACCGGTTGTATAATGTATGTACGAGTCATATATCGTACATGACACGCGCGCATCATTCACATCAGCACTTTTCTGTCGCCTTACATAAATTGTATATTTTCGCGACAGTACGCATTCACAGTTCATAAGAAGCGGTACTCATCAATCCATTTTAGCATTAGTTACGGGATAGTTAAGTGAACAATAAACGCATCTCATTTTATCTATCAGTGACTTATCATTGCAAGTAACAAAGTTTTGTGTGCGCCACATTCACCAGCGCAGACAATGTATTACTTATATAATAATGAGTCAGGTCAATTAGGTCATACCAGCGGAGTTAGTATTCTATATTACATGTTACATATCAATTAATGACATACAGCTTAACATACCTAAAATCAGAGTTCCTGAAAAACTAGCTTTTTAAATGGCGGTGTTATTATTTTTGCTGCATTGCTGCAGATGTTGTTGTATTTAAGTTATTTGTCATAGTTAGACGTGCTAATCTCGCTCTCGCTGAACACACTCCTAACACAAACATATTAGCTTAGCTGGAGAGGTTCCTAATAATATTCTCTTCTTTTAAAAAATGAAACAAAATAAAGGAATTAATTGCAAACTTTCATACTTTTTATAGACCTTTAAAAACATAATAGAACTACTGTCTAGAAAAAAAAAACTTTAAATTATGAACTAAGTAGTCCAGTAAATTAATTAAAGTTGTCGAACTTTTAATTAATTCATGTCTTCACCTTTATTAATAATTACAATAGACTGGATTGATTTGACAGTTCTAATTATAAAATGTATTCTATTTTTATTAATAATCAAAACTTGTTTAGTCATAATAAAACGTTTATGAACACACTTCATTTATGATTGACAGGGTACGGAGAATATTTTACAATACTTGCAATTTGTAATTGGGTACTTGACTAACTAGTCAAATTAGTTAATTTTTATTAAACGTCTAAACGGTTAGTTATAAGGAATTTTGTTTGAAATAAATTACTGTGACGTCATAATATTCAATAGGCCAATAATTTACTATTATAGTTTGGGTGGATGATTAAAAATAATTAAAAACGATAAAATAAGTACCAACGCAACTTTTACCGCTCTTTTACCATTAAGCTCAGTTAAATTGTCTGTTGTATTGTTTGTGTGTATCAATAAATAAATAATTTATTTTATCTACATGAAAATACCAAATTGAATTTTCCGGGGACGAGCTGGGGACTCTGCAGTCCCCACACATCCGAGGAGAGGGCCACATTGTGAGGGATGACCCTGGGTCGGCCGGGGTGCGAGGGATATGCCTGTCAACCTAGCAGCAACCAAAGCGACCCACAGGCGGCGTGTGGTTTTTTGGTCGGTTCGAGTCCGACATAACCTCTTCCACCGGCTCCGGTAGGGGGGTATACGCGGGGATTTTGCGCACGTAAAAAAAAAATACCGAATTGAATTCTTACATCTAATAAATTGATCTATATGTTACTAGCATCTAACCTTATTAGACCGGGTTGAATACTTTTTATACATACATATGATCACGCCTTTATCCCCGGAGGGTTAGGCAGAGGTGAATTGACACACACATTTCAAAAAGCATTGAATTCCATTCCACGCAATAGGGAGTGACCCTATTGCCGTCTTCTGGACACTATTGTTGACTAAATCCATGCATCTAATCTAAGGAATGCGTACTCTATAAAAAGTATATTTTTATAGAGTACTCATTATTCATGTTACATAACATAAACTCACTCACATTTCGCCAGTTTATGTTTAAGTCCTAATGTAATAGGTGACGAGCCTATTGCCATTAACCGGGCACTTATAAACCTGCGATAAATACACACATAACTTCGAAAAGTCATTGGTGTGTGCCATGGTAAACCTGGGATCGAACCCGAGGCCTCGTCTTAGCAGTGCATTACCCATACCACTAGGCCCGTATTGACCAGGCAAACCGATTAGTCATGCAGTTTAACTTACATTTTCCAATTTGAAACGGGCATTATGTAAACAGATCAGTCATTATTCATAATGTCCGGACACATCAAGTTGCTCGCAACAAATACACGGCCTCGCCATTATTATTGCGTTACTCGATGCGAGTAATATATTCGTCTTTCATATTTAACACTGAATTTAATTTAATTTTATCAGTTAATTAATTGGACTGTTGCTGAACATTAAAATTATATAGGAAAATCAAGTATGGCCGCAGGCAACGGAACGAATTGTTATCGACACTGCCAATTTACTGCGTCGTTCTTTTGAATGTATTTTATGGAATTCTGATTCCCCTCCCGCACATATTCCAGGTATAAAAAGAGGTTACTTTATGAATTTTTCCAGACTAAACTCACCAAAATTTCACATTTTTTATAGCATGATCGTTTTATAAGTGGCATTGTATTCCGGTCGACCAAACCTCGTGTATTTATGCTACATATTTCGTTAGCGTATTTAATGTGGCTGAAATACGCGTGCATTCATATTATAAACCAAGGATTTTAACATGTTAACATGTCTGCGGTGACCAACATGCAATATTAATAATTAACGACTGAATGATTAATAATTATTATTTACGCTGTATGTTTCCTAGTGAACTGTTTTAATTAAATTTGCACAATCAGCCCCGAATAACAATATGTCTGTTTTTCCTATTTACTTTTATGAATTACACGCTGTTGTATGTAATTTTAATTAAATTCATACTTTATCATACGATGTTATTATCATTTGTGTGTATTTCTTTCTTACACACATTCTCTATGCAGACCAATATACTAGGAGAACAGAATTTCATAGATGTATATTTATTTTCAGGAAACTGCAGAAGTGTGTGTGGGGACGTCGGTTGGAACGATAACGGAACCAGACTGCCTCGGCCCCTGCGAGCCTGGTACTTCGGTCACACTGGAGGGCATCGTGTGGCACGAGACGGAAGGTGGTGAGTTGTTACTAACGCACGCCACGCACTGTAGCGCCCGCTTACATCTGCACGCTTCTGCACACCTAGTACATGTTCAAGCTTTCGCAATTCATCCTTCATATTCATTCAAAGGAGCTCACGTTTAATTAAATAAATGTAGGCATTTGGGGCATTTACTTCAATATAATTCAACGAAATATTTTGATACACTGACGGACTCATAAACTGCATCAAAGTAATAGACGACTTTGAAATAAATATTTTAACCAAGTATGCATACTTTCTATGCAGATTTAAATTGAAACCTCTAGATTGGTTCGTGAACTTTAAAACAGCGTAGGGTCATATCTTTAAGTTTAAGTTTATGTACTGGAAAGGACCTTAAGACTTTTATTGAAGAAAAAACAGAAATTTAAGAAAAATTGGTTAAATTAAAAAATTGGTTTTAACAATAGACACAAACTTTATGCAAGGGTTTATTTGTGTTTTAATAAGGTGTATTACCCCCACGTGCCCTTATTACGGATTCTAATCGGTTCCGCATAGATTTTATAAGGGTTTTTAAAAGATCTTGCGGAATATTGTCCCATTCTTCTGAAAGTGCTGTTCTTAGTGCTGCCACTGTCGTGGGCGAAGGGTTTCTCGCATATACAGCTCTTTTTAAATTGTTCCAAACATGCTCGATGGGATTAAGATCCGGGCTGCGTGCTGGCCAATTCATTGTACGTATCCCAACCTCTTCGCAATAATGTTGAACTTGTGCAGCTGCATGCGACCGGGCATTATCCTGCATTAAAGTAAAATTTTCGCCTATGAATCCCATGTAAGGCACCACGTGATCTTCTAATATCTCTGTTATGTAGCGATGTGCTGTCAAACCCCCTCTATTACCGTTTTGACGGACCATGTCTATGAACACAAGTTCGGTTCGCCCGTTCAACGATATGCCACCCCAGACCATACATGAACCGCCTCCAAAAGGAACACGCTCCTCAATGCAACTTTGAGCATATCGCTCCCCACGTCGACGATAGACTCTTCTGCGACCATCTGCACCATATAAACATGTCCTACACTCGTCCGTGAACAATACAGAGGCCCACTGCTCTTCTGTCCAATTCAGGTGATGACGCGCAAATCTTAAGCGAGCTTGTCTGTGAGCTGTAGACAACTTTGGACCATTTGCTGGTCTAAAAGGGGTGATATCCGCTTCCTTTAACCTTCTTCTTATTGTTCGTGCACACACGTTTACTCCACGCACTTCATTAAGCTCGGTTTTGATGTTAACTGACGTGAGGAAACGATTTCGCAGGGAAGTTATAACAATAAATCGGTCATCACGACCTGTGGTTGCTCGAGTTCTGCCTGTACCACGTCTCCTTCTGTAAGAACCTGTCTCTACAAACCTTCTGTATATTCTAGAAACCGTAGACTGGTTTAAATTTAAATTTCTACCAATCGTTCGTTGATCCAAGCCCTCCCGCACCAATGCTACAATTTGTGCCGCTTGTTCGGACGAAGTATCCATATTATGGTTCAAAAACTCTCGATGTGTTAAAAAACTAACCCAACAATTATGCTGGTAACAATAATTCAATTGACAAAACAAAAAAAATCAATGAGAATCAATTTAAAACTTTGCTATAAATAACACGCAAATCTGATACTACAAGTAAATTTTCTTTCCCGGCTATATTCATTTGTTTTACTGCAGTTCTATTTTTAAATTTAATTTTTTTTTAAGATTAAGAGCCAGTCTTTCCATATTTATATAATTTAATCTAAAAAGTTTGCATACTTATTATAAAAAATCCTTTTAGAGTAAACCTGAACTTTGATGCAGTTTATGAGTCCGTCAGTGTATTTTATAGATCAATATAATATTTTTAATGCAAAAGTATAAAACTAGAGCGGTTTGATTAATATCTAACAAATATCTGTTAGGTAATTATTTATTATTTAGTATCTTTAGGGGTGCACGATTTCTCGTCATAGCTATATAAACCACAGAGGGATTGATAATTGTGCTCCACGCGACTGATTTAACATTTATTTTTAAAAGTATCACGAAGTTCTTTTTATTAACGCTACAATCTATCGGTTGTTGCCCACGCCTAAGTTATTCTATCGTTATAAAATATACGCCTGTATAAACCATAATAAATTGTACTTTCATTAACTGTCAGAATGGTAATTAAATGGTAGTAATAAAGAAAATATTATTCCTGTCACAGCAAATCCGACCGACCGAACTCAGACAGAGGAACACAATGACAGATGAACCTCCCAAGTGGCCTTTTCAAAACAGTTGGCCCTTCCTGATAATTCCGTACATTGCTTAACCAATTTCTAACACAATAATGACTAATTCCTGAGCTTATTTTATATTTATCAGGTTCTAAGAATTCAATCATGAGAAGGTTATCAAAAGTCGTGAGTAGGTACCCAAATACTGAGAAAAGGGGTTTCGAACGAAGAGTAATAAATTATGTTCGAAATTTAAAACAGCCTTAAATTGAATGTTTATTACAGGCTTATAAAAATTAGATTTTAATTACTTTTCGCTGACAGTTATGGTGGAAAGTAAGCAATTAACTTGGAGATTGGGCTTCGATTCTACTAAGTTTGTCGTCACAAAACCAATGTCAAACCACTGACACTGCGAAAAATATCATTGAATTTTAAACATCATTGTTATACGCTTAAAGTGTAATATTAAATGAAATAACTTTCATTACATTTTTCATTCACTCCACAAAAAGCCATTAGATTTTAGATTTTAAAAACAAATGCATTTGTTGTCCGTGCCATGACAGTGGCTTTAATCTGACATAAAATTAGTGGAAACGAGGCCATGGTAGACTACCACTAAATATATATCCGGAACATCAGACCCGCCTGAAATGCGTATGAATGATTTAGCTACTCATGGTAGCTAAATCATTCAAACGCATTTCAGTCACTTTACTTTCTGTAGTATTTATAACAAAGGAGATGTCGAACGCCGTATTTGGCTCTTCTTGCGGGCATCATGCGTTTCATGATACTAATTCCTCGTAACTTCGGTCCGCAATTTCAGATGCAACTTTTATAGCAGACTTACTCGTCTTACCGTCCTGGAAGATTTACATTTAGGTCCGTAATAGGTCATGCTGCTACTGCTCGAAGATACAAGGAGGTAACATGACGATATTTCCGTCCAATTCAGCTGTTCGACTGGGGAAGTACTCGTGAACCTCGTGTTGTGTTCCTGGCGGTGGGTAGGGTAGCCAGAGCTGTAGCTTATTCCTCCTTTGTCTTTTACACTGACTACAAAATCTCTGTGCTTACGGGGTTGACAGAGCGACTGTGACTCCTTTAGTGTAGGACACGTCCATAGGCCACGGTAACCACTTTTTATAATGTGAACCGTGTGCTTGTCTGCCACCTAAGTGGTATAAAAAATACAAATGACCAACAAAAAACATATACACTTACCTACATTTCCCTTCACAATATTTACCAATTAATGAGTCTCATTCCTTACACTAACGCGACGATAAAAATAACCTGCTTTACCAAAGTAAAAACAAATATAAAGCAGTTGGTAATATAATTAAGAAGTTCTTTTACGGGAGCCATATAATTATTTATTTACGACACGCCTCAATGCGCGACAAATAATATTGCACCTTATTTACAGTTCGATGTAGTTTATTTTATTTTGTCGTTCATTATCCGCATTTCATGACTGTGGTTAATATTATTAAAACCAACAATTCTCAGTTGTAAGGATTCTATTTCTATATTCAGTAATGTTATAGATCCCGAGGCGAAAAGGGTTGGATTCTGTCATACTATAAGTCGATGAATTATTTACTTAACCGTCCCAGCTTCGCCCGACTTCATTTCTCATGTCTCCACTACACAGTGGTCAGTGATGGACCATTATCTGTGATTTACAACTAGAGACCATCATCAGGTGTTAACACCGTGCCCGTGTGGTGATGGAGAAAGAGTACAAGTATCACTACTCCATCTCATCCGAAGAGTGTCGTATGAGGCGACTAACGGAAAAATACGCAGACGATATCTCGAAATAAAAACCCTGTACCAAACCGTCTGGCCAGTCTGAGAACAGTAGGCTCAAGTTTCCCAACATTGGGTGAGACCTATGTCCTACAGTGTAGTGGATAGGCTAATTAACATGTGTTCACACAATGGTACTTAGCTCATTGCTACGTCACGATTCCTAAGTGTGTCAAAAATCCGACAACATTCCGATTGCACGCTATGTTAGCCAATTATGTGCCACGGCACCTATATCATTACCGCTGTACAAATTGCAAGGGGCTATTCTGACGAGTTGGGGACTCTGTGGTCCCCACACCCGAGGAGAGGGCCAGATCGAGAGTGCCACCATTGTAGCACTTAGTGTCTGTAATGGTGACCCTCTTTCCTGAGACTTTGCCTTTAGCTTACCATCAGGCGAGGTGAGGTCAAGTTGGCGTGTCCTATATAAAAAAAAAAAAAAGAGATGGCCCTGGGTCGGCCAGACTGCGAGGGATATGCCTGTTAATCTCACCTTCGGTAACCAAAAACGACCCACAGGCGTCGTGCGTTTTAGTCAGTTTGGTTCCGAAATAATCTCTTCTCTTTCCACACGTAAAAAATAGGGACTATTCTATACTAGACGCTTCTAAATTTCACCTTACGCCCGCGCCACTAACCGTAATAATAGCTGCCCAATTAACCTTTATGTACTTATTACAGTAAAAGTAATAGGCGGATTAAAATCAACAAGATATTGGGAAAGTAATATCCGTAGCTAGGCACTAAACTAATTAAAATTTTGACCTGAAACTTAATATACGTCGTTAAATATTGCTCCACCGACTTAAATCGTATATACGGATTCAGTAATCGGATTTAATAATGGTATATTGTATTCGTACAGGTATAGTAAACAGCTTAACAGGAATTGGGTGATATACATACTTTATACCTGTATTACATTACTAGCTGACCCACTCCAGCTTCGCCCGGGGTATATTTTGAAGCTTCATATACCTTTGAGCCCGTATGTTTTAGTCTTCAAAATATGTTTGAAAAATTGCCGGATTTGTTAACATTTATTATCAATGCTCCGCTCCCTTAAGTAGTAGCGTGATGATATATAGCCTAAAACCTTCCTCGATAAATGGACTACCCAACACTGAAAGAATCATTCAAATCGGACCAGTAGTTCCGGAAATTAGCGCGTTCAAACAAACAAACAAACAAACTCTGCAGCTTTATAATATTAGTATAGATTATTATTGTGAACATAGATAATAAATCACAAATTAGAACATCATCAATTTAGTAAATGTATTGTTATTTTGCCTGCACTACCTCAATGTCTCTGCATCACCCTAAGGTTGACTGTTCTTTGGCATTAAATCCGCCTTTGTACAAAGGTACTATGCATAAAGTTGAAAAATAAATGAATAAATAATGGAAATTCACTCGTAGTTAGTACTACTGCAGTACTTTCATTGTCTAACACGCGAGTACTCAGTTTAGTTGAACAGATTTTCACTTACGAAATCCAGCCTTAAACAACAAAGCATACTGCTTGTCTAATAGTTAACAATTACACTAAGTTATGAACGGCCCTACATATTCATGAGAACCAAAAAATAGGAAAAAAAGGTGAAGAGCTTCTACCCTTTTTTAAACCTTACGAAATGAAGTATACTCACCATCGTCCTAGCTGGGCTTTGCAGGATTCAAAGTGTGCCTTTTGGATCGAGTAATATACCTATTATATACTACGATATTTCGACTACACATGAAATGTGTATGTAAATTAATGATATTTAAATGTTTCCCCCATCATATTCATTCTGTGTTGCCATTCAATACAATTTTATTTTGAACCAACAAACGGATACATGCAAGTAAATAAAATGGCATATAAAACATTCCGCCATCCATTACAACAGCCATATTATTAACAGACGGTGTTTAGTTTACAGTACCGGTTCGCACTTGGCTATTTTTTTACTTTAGTTCGCAATCCTGTAATCACTATGAATATTAAAATATTCATGACGCTCATAAAACCGAGCAGTCAATGAGCCTCCACATAATTACTGAGCGGTTATTAGCTCGAGATACCATCGCAGAATATTTTAATATGCCCGGGTCGAACTGAAATGAGAACCTTTACACCTTTTATACTCTCCTGGTACTAAAATACTCTTAAAGCCTTAAGTAAATAAATTCTAAAGTGACACATAATCCTCATTTACATAAGTTATTTTTATGTATGCGATGAAATTAATTTGCCTGTGACCATTTTGTTTCTTTCGGTATTTATTTCGTCCAGACATTTTAATTTAAATTCAGCTCAATTTGAAACTCCCCCAGTCTCCATTAAATATTTAAATCGCAGCAATCTTATGAACAGTTGTTTGATTTGTTAGCGAGATTTTCTGTTTTACTAATGGTCCGCTTTTACACTCTATCTCATTTTTAGTAGGTGTTGATGTGATTCAAGAAGTAATAGATTCACTCGAGACTTAAAGATTCCCAGGTTATAGTTTCACTGAAACACGAATCCCGATAAGGAAGTTCACTCCTTAGCGGTAGTTGTAACTTCTGCGTGTGACAAGAATCCACCATATAGAAAATACATACCACTGTTTTAGAAGAGGTTGCAATTTCAGAGCACTCGCATTGTCTTACAATTTTACGTTGATGGTCAAGTCCTATTTCATTAACGGACGGGAGAGACTACGTAAAGCTTACCTATCCATAAGATACGATCGTCCATCATTAAATTGAAAACGAAAACAGATTAAAGCAATATAGGAGAGCATACGTTCGGACGCCATTAGAGCCGGCGCGCGAAACACAATGCCGCCCCCCTGTAGCTGCTCATAATTATTATAAAACACGATAATAAATCACCATCTGCTCGCTTCTGTTGCCACTTTCCAAATTTATCCGATGGTCGCGCAGGAGGGGAGCCGAACGGGTCCGCGGGGAGGGTAATTCACGCCCTTCCTCTTCAGGCTTATTTATTTTCGGCTAATGGCGCCGAGGAGCTTTCGGAAATTAAATACTGTTTGCTGAGCGTCTCCGACCGCGTTATAATTTTATCACGAGTTGTGTAACTCCACTGTAACTCGTGTTTCAGAGTATCATCATTTATTTAGTTGATAAAATTACAAGAACGTGCTTATAGAAGGATAACGAACAATTAAATTATCGACTTTAAAACATTGAAGCTCGTTTTATAAGCACTTAATTTTCTTATGCAACTGTCTGTCTCTTGATATATATCTTTATAGTGACATTTCTTTCTAGTAATAGAGAAAACATTAGGACTATATCTCATTCGATTTTGTAAACTAGCATTTTTTTTTATTTGTAGTAAACACAAAGCCGCATGATTTCCGGCTAAGTAAAATACAAAGGCCACCCCCATCTATTCCCGTGGGTGTCGTTCAACGCGATTAGGAGATAAAGCTATTCTCTATCCGACTTTAAAACCTATGGAAAAGAAAGCCCCATTAACAACAATAGATTCTTCCCCTCTAATGTAAGATCGAAAAACAGCCTACAAAATCACATCAGGTTAAACAAGCGTGAGTAATCGTATCCGTGATATCAATATATAACTACAAGCTCTGCACTTGATATTGATTCCGTAAAACAAAAAAGAGCTGCACGAGCGTACCTACTATAAAAAAATGTCCTCCGAGACAGGTTTACGCGGTTGAATTGTGGCTCACGTACGCTCTAACAATTAGACGGAGGATACACCGCGCTGCATTCCTTTACACTCATTAGTGAACATGTTTTAATATTTATGCAGCGTTTCCCTGCTTCGTTTACGTCTCATATAAAACAATAAATAAACTTTCGTATAATTGTTTAAATCAGTCACAATTACTGATGGCTGTTTTTATTTATATCGATGAAGAAATTCAAAAGTAAATGAAGTTGTCATGAAGCGAAATGATGACCAACCGAAGTCTTCTCAACCGTTGTTTAAATTTCGATGGCAAAAACTTCTATGTTGGCAATGGTTTTACAAATTTTCGACAGCGCATGGGCGTTGCTTCAAGTCACAAGTACTTTGTGGTCTCGAGAAACTTTTTAATCGATTACATATAATCGAGTATAATTTAGCTGTACGCCTTATGCTGAAGCGGATGTCGGTTTAGAGTTCCTAACATTATGATAGAGAATGTCATTACGAGTATGTATTAAATTACACCAACGTTTTGATGGAATTGTGTACTTTGTGTACATCATCCATCAAAACGTGATTAAGAGGACATTTGTGTCAATACATTGATTAAACTATGAACGTTTAATAGTAGTTTTATGTTGATAGGAATTTTTTGTTAGATATGTAATTTTTAACCAATAATATTCACTCAAGTCGATTTAAAACTGAGAAAGTTTTTCAAAAATCAAGTTAACGTCATTAGGTATAATTTTTTTTATTAATCGTAGTCAAATAAGGAATCATTGATGGTATTGAGTGCCATTGGATATCACGAATTCAAATCGTACCTGTCCATAACTGTATGGACACTCACTATGGATTAATAATGGTAGTACATAAACATGGTACTAAAATAGCATTTCAAGTCGCGTAGTTTTGAAACCAGAACCACAAAAATAAATTTTACTTCAAACGTCAATTTCTAAAATCAGCTTTTGTTTTCCTAATTCATCCCAAACACGGAGGGCTCAGTGCAACAGTGTGTACTGCCTATTAAGGGAGTTTGCCTACCGGCCGGTATTGAATGGAGGTAAATGAAATCGTCGGAACCGTGTTTGTCTCGTTGTGAGAAACAATGGGCTGGTCTGATTAGTACATCTCGGGCCAGCATGCCTCTGCTGACGCCCACTCGACTATTTTGTGCTATTAACTCAATCGATTTAGTCAACAAAGGATGGTGAGGTAAAAAATAAAGAGTAATGCTTGGGTTTTTGGTGTCTTTGATCTTTGTACAAAGGTTACAAGAAAGGAGGCACTAAATACTTTGTAGTTTTTTCCAATAAAGTACGAAAAGGAAGTGTCTTGGGTAGTTGTTTTAAATAATTTCGTGTAAGTATATTTTTTTGTTTCAATATGGAAGAGAATTTTTGATAATTTCGGTAACTTATAGTTTAAATCTGACAGTATTACTACAGATTATATAAATAGTGAACTATTACGTTACGTTATAAAAAATAATTGAAACTTGAAAATAAGTATTTATCGCTTAGTTACGAATTGCGAACTGCGTTATAGATTAGCTCGTGATTTTTCGTTTTCTTTCTTCGAGATGTGGAGCTATCCTTATGTACTTAACGTTAAATAAAAATGTAGCCTTTTAGTTTCCAAATATGTAAAAAATATAATAAGTAGAGATTAAAACATAATCGAGTACAGTAATAATATTATTTTTTTAAATAGTCATCCACAATAGCCGCCATTACTTCACATACCTTAACTTAAACCCCAACTTATCGTCTAAATATCCTTTCATCACGAACACAGTACTACAGTTCTACAAATATTGATATAGGTATCGTTAGGCGAGGTCGGAAGTAACCGTAGCTTAGGGCGTCAGAACAAAGGAGGGGTGAAGTGGGGTGCGAGGGCACGACAACTATTAGGCCGTTGATTACCGCGGCCAAACTGTAATTAGCACCAGCTAAATGAACCTATTTCACTCGGCTGCTTTCCTGGTAACACGGACAGCGAGTTAATCAAATACCGACCGCTAATCTCGTTGGTTGATTAAAATTTTGATTTTATGTATTACAGTGTAATTTTATTTCAAATTGATTTTTAGTTTATGTAAACGTAGCATATTGTTGTAGAAAAGGGAATTATTACCTATGCTTCACGACAGGTTTAAAGTGTCATTGTTATAAAAAGAACATGGTAAGTATAACGCTATTCTTACGATAATGAGGTAATTACCTAGACACGATAATTAGACTCTTTTTTTTCTTTAACTATATCTATATATGTAGTATGCGGGCTAGAAAACCTCCACGCGGTGCACGCTGGGCAACAGAAGCGGCAACTCCTCCCCTAAATTTAGGGGAGGAGTTGCGGCTCCTGGCCAATATTCTGCCGAGGTCAGAAAGACCTGAGAGAAGGAAAACTCGAGAACAAACCCGTTGCCAACCCGTCTGGCCAGCGTGGCAATAGTAGGCTAAACCCTCCCAAAATGAATAGACGCCACAACAAAAGGCCCCCAGTTCCCGGCGGTCCCGCTATTCCCAGCCAAGGTAGCGGTTCGGGTAACGGCGGGACGGGGGGTGCGAAGAATCTCCGGGCTACGGGAGGCTACCGAAAACGGCGACTACTACTGGCAACGTACAATTGCAGTACACTTCGTCTGGACAGGCACCTCGCGGAACTAGAGGTAGAACTAGGTCGCATAAATTGGCATATATTAGGGTTGTCCGAGATCCGAAGACAGGGGGAGGACACGACAACCACTGAGTCAGGCGACCTGTTCTACTTCAGAGAAGGTGAACAGCTCTCCCAGGGAGGTGTCGGTTTTCTGGTAAAAAAGGATCTCATTAGCAGCGTTGTTGAAATCGGTAGTGTGTCGAACAGGGTAGCGTACCTTATCGTAAAAATCACGAACAGTCGTTCGCTGAAGGTGATACAGGTATATGCGCCGACCTCGCTTCACCCCGACGAAAGTGCCGAGGCCGTATATGAAGATATTGCTAAGGCAATGAATCACACCGCCAAGGCCACTTACAACGTTGTTATGGGGGACTTCAATGCTAAAGTGGGAATACAAGAACGCGGTGAGACGAAAATCGGACCTTATGGAGTGGGGCGCAGAAATCACAGGGGACAAATGCTAGTCAACTTCCTCGAGGCGCAGGGGCTCTTCTTAATGAATAGTTTCTTTAAGAAAAAGCCCCACAGGAAGTGGACTTGGCAACGTCGGGACTCTGTGATAAGAAACGAGATAGACTTTTTGATAACGGACAGTAAGCACATATTTAGAGACGTCTCTGTGATCAACAAGTTTAAAACCGGAAGCGATCACAGACTTGTCCGAGGCTCTCTAAATATTAACATCAAGGCTGAAAGATTCCGAATGATACGGTCTACTCTCCGACCTACGCCACTCCAAGTCACTCTAGGGTCCGAAAAGTTCCAATTGGAACTTCAAAATCGTTTCGCAACACTGGAAACCACAAACGGCATTGACGAGAAAACCGACACAGTGGTCAAAACATTGCAGGAAGTGTCTCGAAAGTTCTTTCCCGGGAAACGCAAACAGCGGGAGTCCAAGCTCTCTCCTGAGACTCTCGAACTTATGAGAAAGAGACGTGAGAAGTCATCCACACCGTCGTCTTCGTCAGATGAGAGAGCCTTAAACCAACAAATTAAAAAGCTGATTAGACGCGACCTCCGACGCTACAACACCCATATCGTCCAGGAGGCGATTGAGCGAAATAGGGGGTCGAAAGTGTTCGCTCAGCAGTTGAGGAGGCCCCATCTGACGAAACTTAAAACTGCGGATGGTAAAATGACTGCCTCAAGGTTCGAGATTCTCGATGAGATCGAAAAGTTCTATGGACAGCTATATGCATCACGGACGAGTAAACCTACGGGACACAGCGATGAAGACCACAGAGCCCCACTCACGCGCCATTACACCGAGGAGATACCCGATATCGAGCAGTGCGAGTTGGAGGCGGCTCTCAGACAACTGAAAAACAACAGGTGCCCAGGTGATGACGGTATTACTACTGAGCTCCTGAAAGCAGGCGGAACTCCAATCCTGAAAGAGCTAGCAAGCCTCTTTAATTCCGTCATCCTACAAGGTCTAACACCTAAGGCATGGAGCGGGAGTGCGGTGATACTGTTCTTCAAAAAAGGAGATAAGACCTTGCTGAAGAACTACAGGCCCATCTCACTCCTGAGTCATGTCTACAAGCTGTTCTCGAGAGTCGTCACAAATCGTCTTGCGGGTAAGCTCGACGAGTTCCAACCACCGGAGCAAGCCGGGTTTCGAAAAGGTTATAGCACCGTGGACCACATCCATACTGTTCGGCAGATTGTAGAAAAGGCCCAAGAATACAATCAGCCGCTGTGTATGGCGTTTGTGGACTACGAAAAAGCCTTCGACTCCATCGAAACCTGGGCAGTTCTGGATGCCCTACAGCGGTGTCGTGTCGATTGGCGATACATCGAGGTGCTGAGATGCTTGTATGACACTGCCACAATGTCCGTCCAGCTCCAAGACCAGAAGACGAAACCTATTAGCCTCCAACGTGGAGTGAGACAGGGAGATGTTATATCCCCCAAACTATTCACCAACGCGTTGGAGGACGTCTTCAAAACTCTGGATTGGACTGGGCAGGGTATAAACATTAACGGTGAGTACATCTCACATCTTCGGTTCGCCGACGACATCGTCATAGTAGCGGAATCGTTGGAACAACTGGGCGAAATGCTGCATAGCCTAGATGGAGCTTCTCGACGCGTCGGCCTTGGTGTAAACTTGGATAAAACCAAAATTATGTTCAACGAACATGTTGCACCGAGACCGATTGCCATCGAAGGGGCGACACTCGAAGTTGTTCAAAAATATGTCTACCTGGGGCAGGTTATCCAGCTCGGTAAAAACAACTTCGAGAAAGAACTAGCCAGAAGAATCCAGCTGGGTTGGGCAGCATTTCGCAAACTACGTCGAGTTTTCTCTTCACCCCTACCGCAATGCCTCAAAACAAAGGTCTTTGAACAGTGCGTCCTACCTGTTATGACTTACGGTGCCGAAACGTGGACACTTACAGTGGGGCTGGTCCATAGCTTAAAAGTCGCGCAGCGGGCTATGGAGCGAGCTATGCTTGGAGTTTCTCTGAAGGATAAAATTCGGAACGAGGTTATTCGACAGAGAACCAAAGTTACCGACATAGGCCACAAAATAAGCAAGTTAAAATGGCAGTGGGCTGGCCACGTTTGCCGAAGGACCGATGGCCGTTGGAGCAAACGAGTCCTAGAGTGGAGACCGCGAGAAGGTAAACGAAAGGTAGGACGCCCCCTAGCCAGATGGACTGACGACCTGAAAAAGGTGGCTGGGACAGGCTGGATGCGGAAGGCGGAGGATCGGAGAAAATGGCGCACATTGGGAGAGGCCTATGTCCAGCAGTGGACTGCAGTGGGCTGATTGATTGATTGATATCTATATCATTCAGTATTTTTCACTCCTGACTTTAACACTTTCAAGTCTAAGAAATGAATCAGAAAAAAGCGGACTAAAAACATTTATTTTCTACATACATATAATCACGCCTTTATCCCCGGAGGGTTAGGCAGAGGTGAATTAACACTCACATTTCACCATCATTGTATTCGGTCCCACGTAATAGAGGGTGAGCCTATTGCCGTTTTCCGGGCACTATTGTTGCCTCGAGCCATGAATCTGAGGCTGAGTCTGGGCTGTATTAAACAGCCCTATCCCGTAGTCGCCTTGTACGACTCCGCATGGGAAGAGATGGGGTGGTCCAAATTATACTCTGCCGGAAACCACGCGGCTTCATTTTCTACAGTAAATAAATACACGTTTTTTTCAAATGCTTTTAAAAATGTAAACAATATTCAAAGTAGAATAATTATAATATAATAGGACAAACATAATATTATTGTATTGTATTGCTACTATATAATGATATTGTGAAAATTTACTTTATTAATTAGACAAGCATAATCGCGTTTACTAATACATAATAGCGATCTTTTACTTTTCTCGTTAAGATGTCTTTCGAAAGGCATATTTATACAAATATAACTCGATAACAAATAAACAAGTATCTTTATTTAACGGCCATGTTATCCTTGTCATTAGCTATGGGTAGGCAGGCACCTAAATAGCCGAGTCATTAGTGACATACGAACAAATCGATGCGATTACATTCAGCCAAACAAAGGCGGGATCTCTAATTTAACTTTTCCGTGTCCGTACGCCGTATTAACAATTTACAAGGGGATCTCATTCCCCTAAATAATAAAAGTGGTCAGCGTCCAACGATTTCCTTTATAAAGTTGCTGGAGTGTACCATCTGTTCCTGTTAAATAATTTCTTACTGGGATCCGTTTTACGTTTATGTATTTTTTTCTTTACAACTTTATTACATAATATACTGTTCTACTGATGTGGAATTTAATTTTATCGCGTTTAAATTTATTCGTTTCAAATCTAAAGTAGGATTTTACGGTATAAGTTATTTATACATACATACATATAATCATGCCTTAATCCCCGGAGGCCTAGGCAGAGGTGAATTAACACCCACTTTTTACCAATCATTACGTGCGACCGAATTGGTCCCACGTAATAGTGGGTGAGCCTATTGTCATCCTCCGGGCACTATTGTTGACTCAAGCCATTCATCTGAGGTAGAGTTTGGGCTGAAATATATCTGTCTGATGTTAAACAGCCCTATCCCTTAGTCGACTTGTACTACACCGCATGGGAAGACACGGGGTGATCCAAATTCTCATACTTTGCCGGGAACCACGCGGCTTATTGCCTCTTATGTTATTTTTATTACGCGCAAATTACTATGTGGACTTATAAATTGTATCTGAATCTGTATTTAACCATTAGTGTGTAGTTCTTTATCGTTTTACCCATAAGGCTTAGCCTCTATCATATATGAAGAACCATCGTTAATATAATTAGGTTAAAACTTAGTGTAAAAAAACATCGTACCGTAATACACTATAAATATAATCCTCAATACTTTTTTAAGTAATCAATTGATTGAGTTAATGAACTCAGTACCGCCAAGGCTAAAAAACATTGATTGGAGCTAACTTCTATACAAAAATTATCTCGTTTACGAACATACATGCAAAATAAACCTATACATTGTAAATGTTCTATAGCTATGATAATTTCTTTGCGACACGCAATAGAAACGATACAAAACTATTCTCAAATTTAAAAACTGTCATAGAGAGCGGTGACTAAACCACCGAAATAGTTATTACGTAAGCTAAACTACCTATACTTCATTTGATTAAGTACTTAACCATGTTTCATGCGATAAATGAATTTACTTACTAACTAAATGTAAAAAAATTGCAGCACCTTTTAGAAAAACACATATTAAACAAATAAACTCGGCCAACTAACTGACTAACTAGCGGTTCGATTTCAGTTTTTGGCCTTTAAAATGAGTTTCTAAACAGATTGAGAATTTTGAATAAAACATACATATTATCATATTGTCTTCTGTGCATATGCAATGTAATTCCTAGCGGGATGAAAGAGACTAGTATCTAACACAGGGAATCCTAGTGTGGGATCTAGGGCTACAAACTATGTATTTCATTGATTTCCGAGACAATAAAACATTATTTATTTATTATTATACACATCAAGATTATTGAAATTTAGTTAAGTATATAACCAAATGGAGTCAATGTCATTATTGCCCCAATTGCCTCATTTGATACAGACATAATGAACGCAGATCACTATAGCTCCTATCATTCTATGCTAATCGCTTGTTTGAAATGCTTTATGTGTTCATTGTTTCGTGGAAGAATAACAATCAATAATGCTGGCATCATTAAAGCACACAGTTTACGGCTCACTTATCAGTTTTTTTATGATATTAACATTTATTTTTCCACGGACAATGGTTATTGATATATGTTTTTGCTCGCAGTCAATTTATTTGAAAAGATATCTACTGAGACGGAATAATATTAACTGACTAAAGATCTTTTCTGAAGCCAAATGTTACATCAAATTATTTTAATAAGGCAGAATGTAATTTTAATTTTTAATAAACTGCATGCCATTGTTTACAAAATGAGAATTTACAGATAAACTGTCTGGAGGTTATTTAAAAAGACGATTTGTTACTGTTAATTTTTTATTTTCAGAAGGTTAATTTTTATGCTATTATTTTACTAATAAAATTACATAATAAAATGAATTAAATAATCATTTAATTTAATTATCATGTAAATTTATTCATTTTTTTAGTCAAAGAAATAAACAACACTTGTATAAAAGTTTAACAGCATACCAGGATAGTATAAACTATTGAAGTGTTTTTACTTAAAACTTGAAAGCAAAGTAATAATTAAAACCTGATTCATAAATGAAGCATCATAAAGTTAATTAAGTTAATATTCATTAAGATTTCACATTAACCTAATGGCGATAAAAACAATTTTGCATTTTATTAATTAAAATTTACACTTCGTGGCTTCACATTTTAGGTGTTTATTATATGAATATAAACATAATTTATTTTTAAATGAAGTGAATGCGAGCTTAGATGTAGTAAATTATAGTTCCCTACTCATAAATTATACTATTTATTGCATAAATTTCATGTTTTGTGTGGTTCTTATAAGACTGAATGAATGTATTATTTTATTGTGTTCGTTATCACGACGTTAACCACGACTTTATCCCCGGAGGGTTAGGCAGAGGTGAATTAACACCCACATTTCATTAATCATTGAATTTGGTCCTACTTAATATCCCCTGGTGAGCCTATTTCGTCTTCCGGGCACTATTGTTGACTTAAGTCATCCATCTGAGGCTGAGTCTGAACTGTATATATCTGTCTGATGTTAAACAGCCCTATCCCTTAGTCGCCTTGTACGATACCGCATGGGAAGAGATGGGGTGGTCCAAATTCTACTCTGCTGAAAGCTCTGAAGCACAATATAATAAAAAAACCGTGTAAAAAGATAAGATCAAAAGTATCGTGAAGTATTATTTTAAAATTCATCAAACAAAATACAAAACTATTAATATTACTAATTATGAGTGTTTTTACAAAAAAAACAAAATTAATTAAATTAATTACGTAATCATCCAGTTGACAATCGGTTGACTAACTTTACGAGTCGCTTTTTATCGTTCAATTGCTGTATTTGTTCAACATGTTCTGTGTAATCTGTAAACTTCCTTAGTACATAATAAATTCTGGCCGGGAGGCCATAAAAATGTATTAATATGCTGCAAACAATGTTGGTACTTTGTGAGATCATAACTTACCTACGATGTGCGTCTCGCGATACTCCCAAACTGTTGAGCCAAGCCAAGAAATACACTGCTGTAACCGAATTTAGCTGTACTAGGTAACATTAAGAATAAAATAGAAATATGTATCTATTTGTTCACTCATGTTCGAAGTTTAAAAAATTCAATTCAAATTAAAACATGTTAGACGCGATGTATTATGTTATCTGTGGTATAATTGGCACTATATCAGTTGCCATTGATTTTGTAACGTGAACGAGTAAATTTTATAAGAAACATAACAAACATATTTCAAAATTATTGTTTTTATTTTAAAAAATTGCCGAAGGAGTTGGTAAAGATTGTATAACACCAACACGCCATAGTAGTCGTTGATTTATTCGATTGACAAAGTGTGATCTAGCGTTATCTGTATTATTTCAAGCCCTTGATAAGTATAAATACAATTTCTGAACGAAATGCACAAAGACAAATATAAAAATATATTCTATGTCGGGACAACACTTACGTAACTACTTTGTCTTGCCCTCGTACTCGAGGGACAAACTTTGGATCGTCGTACTCCTTTGTTCTATGTTTTATGTCAATTTATGCCGAGCTATATTTTTTACATGAATTTTTAACTTCTTAAACATCTATGAAAGGATAATTATACAAGGGTTCGGGACATATTGCGATTAAATCATGGAACTTACTATTTCTGCCGGCGTTATAAGACGTTATAATTATGAATTCACACCGCGATATTTTAACAATAACATCTTTGAAAGGATTTCTTAATAAAATATGGTAAGGTACCTACATACTTAACCGTAAACATTATATACTATTTCAAAAGTCTCGGCATTTTTTAATTCCCGGGATGCAATACATGCATATTGTCAGACACATTCCGAGACATTCTGAGTTTTCTAAATGAATACGGAATGAGGGTTGGTAGCACGGGTGTGACTCCCCTGGTGTTACACACGTTCATAGGTCACGGTAACCACTTTCCATCAAATGTAGATCATCCATGTGGTTGTCTGTCACTTAAAATGTATAAAAAAATTGCTAGGTATGACATTGTAACTTTTTGGCCATATTTATGATATATGTTGTCCGCGGATGTTCTCACAATCTATGAGAAGCTATACCAGGGATCCAAAGTAGCTTATTCATAATAATTGCAGACTATAATTTCCTCTTTACTAAAATTTAGCCTGGTCCATACAACTATTTGAGCGTGATTGAATCAAACATCAAAAAATCTTCCCAAACTTTCACATGTTATAATTATTCGTAAGATAGAATAAAATCAAATACGGATCTAATCAATTCGTATATACAAATCCTCAAAAGCACAGATTGTGTTGTAGGTTTGACAATAAAAAATAAAATTAATCATCTTGTATCTATCTTACCTGGTCACGTTTCGTCTCCATATAAAAACGTTTCAACTCTGTACCTACTTTCGTAACACAATCTCACACAGAATACCTATCTACTGAACCATTACAATTGAAGATTAACTGACAACGGTTCGATTCATCCCAACATCACACTTACAAATTCAACATAAAGATGTTTAGAGGTTTGTTATTCAATCACGCTCTAACGGCTGAACGGATTTGGCTGAAATTTGGTACAGGGATAGATATAGTCTGGAGTAATATATAGGTACTAGCTGACCCACCCCAGCTTCGCCCGGGGTATAATTTGAAGCTTCATATCCCTTTGAGCCCGTATGTTTTAGTCTTCAAAATATGTATGAAAAATTGCCGGATTTGTTAACATTTATTATCAACGCTCCGCTCCCTTAAGTAGTAGCGTGATAATATATAGCCTAAAACCTTCCTCGATAAATGGACTACCCAACACTGAAAGAATCATTCAAATTGGACCAGTAGTTCCAGAGATTAGCGCGTTCAAACAAACAAACAAACTCTGCAGCTTGATAATATTAGTATAGATCCCCGCTCAGTGCAAATATTTACATAACATAACTTAAACTCACGCCTATATCCCTGAAGAGGTCGGCGGAGGTGCTAGCACCCACATTTCGCCAGCTTATGTTTAGGTCCCAATGTAATAAGTGGCGAGCCTATTGCCATTAACCGGGCACTTATAAACCTGCGATAAATACACACATAACTTCGAAAAGCATCGAAAAGCCATTGATGTGTGCCATGGTAATCCTGGGATCGAACCCGAGACCTCGTCTCAGCAGTCCA
This sequence comes from Eilema griseolum, assembly GCA_963662185.1. Taxonomy (NCBI): domain Eukaryota; kingdom Metazoa; phylum Arthropoda; class Insecta; order Lepidoptera; family Erebidae; genus Eilema; species Eilema griseolum. The sequence continues at coordinate 17,104,308 of OY759248.1, read as the reverse complement.
TTACCCATACCACTAGGCTACCACGGTTATATGTAGTTATGAAAATATAAAATCAATTTTGACCGTAAATTTATCAAGATCCGTAGAATGGCGAAGTGTAGATAATCCTGTGTGAAGATATTTTAAAATAATGTATAAGTTAATGGTACTTCACCATGCCTGTTTATAAACTTAGGAAATAATGTCACCACCAGAGACACCACAATGTTATAATGCTTGACACTATTGACAGACTAATCAGATACTATTGCACATCTTCCTTAATTGACCCGAAATTGTAGGCAGGAGGGAACGCGAATGCTGGTATAGTATAGAAATGAGGCGCCGTAACACTTGGTTCTTGGTGTTGCGAGCATCACATCACTACAACCTGAGTTCATTGGTGTGTGCCATGGTAAAACCTGGGACCTAACCCGAGACCTCGTCTCAGCAGTCCATTACGCATACCACTAGGCTATCGCGGTATACATGAATATAGGTATTTGTATTAGTCTGAACGTGCCTCGGAGAGGACGTTAAGCCGTCGGTCCCAGTTGCCATACGAACATCTATAGCAGTCTTTACAGGGAGTTGGAGCCTTAAAAAGTCCCAACAACAGGTCTAGCTGCAATGCTTGCCGAGTTGTGGAGGTCACATGGCAGTCGCTTCGCGGAAAATATCTAAGTTTAGCCATATCCGCAGTTAGACTGCTAAAGCGGACCTCGGACTCAGAAGTGAAAGATTCGAAAGCGACTGGGATTAACGCTAAGAGGAGGAGAGGGTTGGGTATGTGTAGCGGGAGCGGGGGATCAAAATTTCACTCGGGAGATGTCACAGTCATCAGCTAGAGAAATAATTTAACTAATAAGGCTATTTTTCTGAGTTCCAAACATATAAAATATCTTAGGACTAATCCAGCTAACAAATGATACAGCGCCTTTCAATGATAAAAAAAGGGCTTAGAAAATATAGCGATAAAATATGTATACGAAAGCGAACAAAACTCACATTTATTTATAAGTAAAATGACCGATAAACCGGTTTAGAGTCTCGACCTGATATTCCCGAGACGATTATGTTTTAATTGTGGAAATAGTCCTGGGATTTCGAGACTCGAGAGTCGAGACGTCTGGGATCCGAACCCTAGTGTCTACATTAATATGTATTATGTGGCTATGTCAACTCTGGGTGCTATTCAAAGCTATAACGTTAGCTTTTCAGTGTGTAGGTACCTAAGTATCTAACACTCGTTTATTCAACATTTAGAGAGTGCGAGACTAACACAGTCTGCACTGTTAGACTCATACGATACGTAGTTTGCTGTAAATGGCTCAAGAATATTGTAGTATAAATCCCTTAATATTTTATTAGATCTCAGCTTTATATTTAATGCCTTTCTGTTGCCTACACGATTTCTGTATCAATAGTGTTCAGTCAGGAAAACTTGGATGTCGCTTATAAATTCTTACTAAAGTTGCTGTCAAATTGTTTCAGAGTTAGCTTTATTCCTATTTTATTCAGTGGCAATACTGGAAATAATTGGATAAATTGATTTAGCGTAGTAGTCTGTGTTAAATATTATAGCTAGTTTCACTTTATTGACATTTGAATTATGTTTTTTCATTTTGTTCTGTTGTTTTAAAGGAGATTTTGCCCACATGGGCACGTCAACTCCATTGTAACTTAGACTAAAATAACAGCACAAATTACTTATTTACTACTACTTATAGAATATACTATAATATATACTATATTATATAACCCGGTATTATGAAAGAGAGTCATTATTAGCCACCAGACTACAGAATTATTGGGCAATAGCATGGGCAATTTGAATAGATAGAACTAACTTCTAATGTATTTTTATTAGTTACGTTTTATCTCTCACGATTATGTTTCTTTTTATAAAGATAATAATATGAAATTTCATATGAAATAACTGTAATATAAACATGAAACTCACCGGACGATGAATTTAAATATGTAAAGTTTAGTCTAATTATCGTACTGTGTCTGTATGTACTCACTGTGAACGTAATCTTATCAACTAACTTTTTTAAAGATACGCTTATTTACAATTCAACGAGACCGCTACATAAAATCGAGTCAACGCAAAAGCTCGCAGGGGATTAAAAAGGGATTGTCCGAGACTCTCGTTTTTATCTCAATTTGTTACTTTCGTTTACGAAAAACATTTTGAGGACAAAGGCGAGGTTAAATAGCTTTGAATTACAATAAGGTTCGAGACGCTATGTGACATAATGAATTCACGCCGCGCAATCTTTATAATATAATAAAAATAGCGAAGGCTGAGCGAAAAATGTGCGAATACTGGGGTGAAATTGATTAATTAAATTTGCATAAGTTAACACGGTATAGCGATAACGGGCGTGGCGCGGGGAGCGCTCGGCGTTCGTAAATATGCAGCCGAAGTCACGTCCTCGCTCGGCTCGCGGTTCCTGCATCCCCAATATGCAAATGAGTGCTCCCGCGTGACAAATTGGATCCTACCCACCCGGCAATAACTTCACTGCACCAATTCCGTTAAAGCCCTATCTTCTTACACAGTTTAAAACTAATCTCATTACACTATTGACGGAAGTAGCATACAGAGAAGCCATAAATTCAACGTTTCGTGTTATTGTTACAGGTGTACTAGTTGTGAACGTGACATGGAGGGGAAAGACCTATGTTGGAACGCTACTGGACTGCACGCGACACGATTGGGCGCCCCCACGGTCAGTATTTATGCGACTGATCTAAATCTAATGTACGACACCAGGGAATACTAATGTCGATGGGAATGAGGCGCTACAGACTCGAAAGAAGTACCTCAATTTGTTAAAACACGATGTAATGGACGCTCGGTCACGTCCGTCTTAAATGACTCAAACTAAAACGTGAACAGAAATTCCAGAAAAGTATTAATGAATAGGTTTTCTATTAGTATCCTTATATTATGTTATAATGTTCTAATATTGTTTTGTAGGTTTTGCGACTCCCCAACCGAAGAATTGGATGCAAGGACTCCTAAAGGTCGAGGGGCAAAACGTGGCCGCAATGCAGCACCGACCGATATGACGAATTTCACAGAAACTCGCTCGTCAGTACATAGCAAGCTGCGAAATGGAGGTGCTAAAGGGCGCAGAGCGCTTCCTTCTCCTACGCCGTTCACGCCTCCTAGACCAGATTCGAAAAGAAAACGCACATCTGAGGCAGAGGAACGACCTCCAACGCCTAAAGCGAAGCGACCGCAGCCAACGCCGTCATCACCTCCCCCTGATCCTGTGCTCCTTGAGTGTCCAGAACCGAACTGCTCAAAGAAATATAAACATGCAAATGGGTTAAAATACCACCGATCGCACGCGCATGGTTCGCCGGATGATGACGACAAAGATGGCTCAAGCTCAGAGCAGGAGGAGCCAGCAGCTGAACCGGCATCGCCGGCTCGGCCGCCTTCTGAACCTGCAACTCCAGCGACTCCTATTAAATCCCCACCAACACCGGCGAAATCTCCAGACGCTAAAGTTGATAAGTCGCCGGAGAAATCGCCCGAGAAGCCAGAGGTTGAGGCAGAATCCCCACAGCAGCCACGCTTTGCTGAAGATTTCAGCGCTACAGCAGAGCCACCGGCACCTGTGGAGCGTCCGCAGACCCCACCACAGCCTCCTGCAACTCCGCCTGATGCACTTCCCACGTTACAACCTACACAGTTTAAGGTAAACTATCATGATGTTGTATCTTTTTCTTATTTACCAAAAATTCTCTCAGGAATTGATAGTGAGAACCAATAGGTATATCCTAGTTCATTTTTGATGTTAGACTTTTTTGCGTGGAAGAAGTAAGTGAGAAGGCAAAACTTTAATTGTCACCCTTTACAAGCTCTTAATTCAAGATAAACTAATAATGATGTACAACTTTCAATAACCTTGTACCATAATTTATCATATTTCCAGAGTAATATCTCATAATGTATGTTTATAACAGTCTTAGATACGACCATAAAGAAGCTGTCAGAACTATTATAGCCAGTAAATCCGTTATAGTTCAATGTATTGGATGATACTTTTCACCACCTGTATATCATTTGGTGCCATAAGTTGTGACAAAAATTTACGATTCGCTGACAATTGCTGTTATTAAATTTCTTCAAATATTAGCAAAGTTTCCAAAGAAAAGTTTTATATTTCTAGGTGAAACCTCGTTCAGCGTTAATGGCCGAAGAGCGAAAGTCGACGGAATCTCCGGCTGAAGAGTCCCCTGGTAAACGTAGAGGACGGCGGTCGCCTACGCCCGGCGTACGGTCTCCTGCGTACTCCGACATTTCGGACGACGCCGCACCTCCTGACGCTGCAGCCGATACCGAACCAGCTCATAGACCTTTCCCTGTGTATCATCAGGTTAGTTACTAATTTACTGTCTTACATTTTTGCCATCGGTACCTGCACCAGTGCTACAAACATTCCTATTCCAAAACACCGTGTGGGAAGAGATGGGATGGTCCAAATTCACCTCTGCCGGGTACTTTATGACATCAAAAAGTGTGAGTGACTGGGATACTGTCAGGAATCCTGTCTTCTACAGCTATTGTATCACTACCTCACTTCTTCATTTTCTCTTTAGCTATCTATTATTTTACCCCAATTCAAAATCGAGGTTTTCATTCCTGAGACAACTCAAAATGAAACTGTTATTATTATTATATTTTTCAGTACTACGGTCAGCCCTCGTACATGCCTCCGTCGCATCCGCCGACGGCGCCCCCGCCTTCAGCAGACAAGAGCAAGGAGGACATGCCTAAAAACGACCCTAAAGCTGATTTAAAGGTAAGATATCATATTTAAAAAGTACAGAAATAACACTATAATTCCTACGTATCAGTGGCTTTTTCAGAAGTTCTGAAGCTATTAATTTAATGTTATATTGACTACTTAGGCAATTTGTGCAAATTGTAACTAAATATGAATAGAACAATATTTAACAATGTCTTCTATTCTAGGACGGTAAACCAGACAACGGCCCACAAAAAGTAATGCCTCAACACTTTTATCCATACAATTACGTACCAAACTTCCCCTACAACGTGGAAGCCGGTGGCCCACCCCCAGGAGCTCCTCTAGACGACAAGAGCAAAGACAATGATAGGTCTAAGACCACTCCAAGTCCACTAGACAAGAGTAAACAGCGGCCTCCAGATGGAAAAGAGAATCCTGCCAGACCGAACGATAATCACCAAATTCTTAAGGAAAGTATCGAAATGAAGGCACAAATGGGACCCTACAACTTCCAAAGACCACCACACGTAAGAGAAGAGGAACTGAGAAGGTTGGTAATATATTTGTTTGGGTTTTAACACTAGAAGCGTGGCGTTATTTCGAATTCTGTCAGACCTTTTTGATAAATTCAAATATGTTTAGGTCAAGATAATAACTAAAAAGGTTATTGATTCTACATTTATATTAATAGAATTAGATAAAATCTGTGAGCAAAGATTCAAAAGCTCTTATGAAATTGTCAGTAAATACAATGATGTCATAACTTCACAACAAGAATTACAATGTCTGAAGAAGAACAATACAACATTTAAAAATAAATCTTGATTTATTTCTAAATACCGTTTTCTTTAAAATATTCCAACACTTCAAGTGCCTATTATAAATGAATCGAAATCCATCTATAATTGAAAACACTCTCTTAGTAATTGGGTGTTACTATTTATATTTTAATATAATTATGTTCTTAATTTTAATGAAATTTCAAATGAATCACAAGCGTCTATAAAGGTCAGACAAAAATATGTTTTACATAATTGGGCTTACCTGCGATTCTAGTGTTAACAATATTTTTTAATGTTCCAAATAATACATTTTATGGTGAAACTTGAAGATATGACTTTTTCGCTTCTAGATATTACATGAGTTTGGATCAGAGAAGGAAAGAAGGGGGCGAGTCCAAGCCCCCCAGCGCGCCTGGGGCGAGCGGGGGCCAGGGGGGCCGGCCGCCGCCGCAGCCCGCTCACAAGCAGCTCCCCAAAGATAAGGACGATAAGCCCAAAGAGGAGGTCAAGGTGGGTGCATGACTGTGTTATTATCGGTTATTTACAGTTTTAATCAACAGTAAAATGTGTTATGTTGCCTCTATAAATAATAATTACTGAACAAGTTGCAATTATGTTGATAAACCTAATTATTCTTTAATGTGAAACGAAATAAGTAATTACCAAAGAAAAACAGTGACCTCTTCTATTTTTAGAAGTCATTTGTGAAAAGGAATGTTGTAGGTACCCATACTCTATTCGGTTATATACTTAACTAAAGATAAAAAGTCTTGTAGCGACTTTTTATAAAAACACAAATCAAACAAATAAACTAGCCCAACTAACTGACTAACTAGTGGTTCAATTTCGGTTCTTAGTCTGTACAATGAGTTTCTAAACAGAAATATATTTATAAACTAAGTTTTAAAATATATATATTAAAAAGACACATCAAAATTGTTTACGTTTAGTGAAGTACCTACCTAACCAAATGAATTATAGTTTAGATTATATTACCTGTTTATATAATCTGATATGTTTTGTATTGAGAGTCTTGCTGAGAGGTTCTCCCACGTAGCCACACATAGCTGCCAGTTGTGTTATGATACGACACAAATATATTAGGGAATATAAATTAACACAAAAACTAGATTTAAAGATATAGATATTAGAAGAATAATAATTTTATAATCTAACGTTAGGATATCCCACAGCACAGTGAGGAATCATACTCTAATTTTTAACATAAGATATTAAAATCAAAACTTTCATTTTTATTTTAGGTGAAACAAGAAGGCCAGAAACCGACCACAGAAACCCAGGGTCCACCTCCACCTCCGACATCGCAGTACTACCTCCCGCCATACATGCAGCCTCCACACTACGGCGCGCTGCCATTCGACCCTGTGTACCGCGCACCTCTCAGCCCAATGTTGGTGGGAGGCTTCGGAGGTGGCTGGACAGTCCCTCGGTACCACGCTCCAGAAGACTTATCGAGACCTCCGGCGGGGAAACTGGAACTATTACCGGGTGGCAATCCACCTCATTCTCAATTCTCGTATGGTGGACCGCCACACAAGATTCACGAGTTGCAAGAGCATGCGAAGGCGCCGGGGGGCAAGCCACGGGCCGACGCCCCCAAGGACGCCGCCCCAGGGGCGCGGTCGCCCCCACCTCAGCGGCACGTGCATACCCACCATCATACGCACGTGGGATTGGGATACCCGCTCTACCCGCCGCCTTATCCCGGTACTTAACTTAGCCTACTTTATCTGCTGTATACGATTTCATTCGATCCGTTGTTCTACTTATAATCCCCGCGTTTTAAACCGAGATGTGAAAAAGTATCTGTAAAGGCCGCCAGGATAGTCAACATCTTGAATGGTGTCCCGTATCTTGTGGACTTAACCCTTTTTTTTTTGTTTTTTAACGTACGCAAAATCCCCACGGATACCTCTCCACCGGAGCCGGTGGGAGAGGTTATGTCGGACTCGAACCGACTGAAACGCACGCCGCCTGTGGGTCGTTTTGGTTGCCGAAGGTGAGGTTGACGGGCATATCCCTCGCACCCCGGCCGACCCAGGGCCATCTCTCACGATCTGGCCCTCTTCTCGGGTGTGGGGACTACAGAGTCCCCTGTGGACTTCACCCTAGATTCTTATCATCCAGCGAAGTACAGAATTGATGGTCTGAATATGAAAAAAGAAAAAGAAAAAGTTGTTAACCTATTCGAGGCTTAATTATCGTTTTCATCATAGTTATCATATTTTTTCTATCAATCAATCATTTAGCCCACTGCAGTCCACTGCTGGACATAGGCCTCTCCCAAAGTGCGCCATTTTATCCGATCCTCTGCCTTTTATGAGTAATAAGAACATATTTTTTATTAAGTCCCACTCCACATTATACAATATAAAACATATCGATAGAAAACACGAATTGAATGAAGTCGTATGAAATACCAATAATAATAAAAAAAGTGATTGCATGTAATGATTATGTACCATTGAATAGGATAATTATAATATTCAACAGAATGTACAACAATAAATAAATTAACACTATGTTATTATAATCGTTAGATGATATAAACTTAATTAAATGTAATTCATGTTAATATACTTTGCACTTTTATGCGTGCAATGCAATCACTTATTTAATTAATTTTCTGATTAAAGCATGTTTTTTGATTTTGATCACCAAATTCGAGAAGGGCCTGTAGATAAAATGTCATTTTATTAATTACAGCGTTTCGAAGCGATTCGTTATCAATCAAAGAAGTTAAGTCAATCAATCAATAAAATAGTTATTTATAATGGCTTATTTATTTCGACTTACATAACATTTCATTATTTTCTTTGTAATCACATTAATTTAATGAAGTTTTCCACTGGCGTTATCGCTAATAGAATGTCACTTTGTCTATAGGCCAACACCTCTACGTTCTCTTACTATTTCTATTCTGTGTAATGTATTGATACAAGTTTCTTTTGACTAATAATGGCCGAGTACGTCCTCTCTACACCCCTGAAGCACGTAGGCGACTCCGGTCGCTCCTAATGTGTGTCGCTTGGTTGCAGGGGCGCGATAGCACACATCGAACGATCGGGCGAGCCCCGCCCGTCCCGTGTAGCTAGCCACTGTAGAGGGCCGTACTCCACCAGCAAACAGACCAGTAACCAAGATTGTGCTTACAGCGGCGGCCGTGCTGGCCAGCACTCAGGCCGTAGTCAACTCGTTCCCGACGCCGCCCAAATGAGACAAGCCCCGAAACTTGTAGTCCACGCTGACTTGTGAGTGACACCAGTGATATGTGACGTCCCTCCGAACCGCTCGGAGCCCAAAGTGACATAGTGCGTGTGCGTGTGACTGTGCGGAGACAGTGGACGGTGACTATACCGAAGACAAAGTTAATCTCTATGCCAGTAGCCATAATTTAAACACTGTGATCTCGCGTAACCCACGAAATGTGTATGTGTATTGCGCTTTGAATGTTATAGAATGTGTCCGGACCGATAGTTACCTTTGTAGTTGAAGAGTGTTGTGTTTAGAAGACTTTGGAGGATGTTTGGTTTGGACGTTGAGTGTGGCGCTAGGCGCATGGACCGTGAGTGCCGGACCTATCTACCCTGTTCATATGTTTACTAGTGGAAGCACAAATTAGCTCTGTACATATTAGTTTTATGTGTAAATTATTCTACGATTGTTAGAGTTACATAAGGGTTATGTAATATAGACATCGAATTTTCCGATTTTCCCTCTGGGCATTGTACTGATGTTTGAAGCCCCTTGTCTAAAATTATATCATTGCGAATTCAGCCTAGTAAGATCTTTATTTATGATATCAGCATTCCACAAAAAATGAAAGCGAGCGTATTTAGATTTAAAATGTAACATTAATTATATGTTTAAGTAATATAGGTTAAGATTAAAGGCGTCAATGTGATCATTACTATATGAATCGTAGCGTGCACAAATCGTACTGTCTCGATAATAGTGAAGAATGACTTATTATATAATGTAGAGAGCATCCTATAGATTCGTCGAGTGTTTGGACATCGCTGTGCGTGTATGAATGTCTGGCTTATAATCATAAAAATTAAAAAAAATCTCATAGTTCGATTATCCTCAGATACAAGGGATTAGGGTTTCTGTGCACCATAGGTAAGAGTGGCATACTTTGTTCTTACAATAATTCTGTGCATTTAGTGTCATCCATTAGAACGGTGAAGCGGGAATGTTAATCTATTGTTTCATACAAAAGTAGTCTTCCAACTTGGGAAAGTCTTGTGTTGATGCGTCTATTTTGTATTTAATATTAACTGACGATGTGATTGTTATTTAATTTGTAACTGAAATGTGCGTGTTATCGAGTGATGTCGAGTGCAAGCGCGACCACATCGATTGCATTTCAATTTTAGTAGAGAAACATTTATACCTAACACAATTTAGAGAATTAAAAACATATTTGTAGTATGGTATTATTTTCATGACATTTAAGTCGAGCGTACCTGTTTCATAATAAAAGCAAGAAATATTTTTTAGAAAATGTGGGGCCTAAATACCAATTTTATTGAAAGAAGTGAATTCAAGTCTGCAATAAGGAATTTTTAATATCCAATTTTCTTGTTAACTGTACTGTTGCTTCGAAGTAATGTCTACTCAACTAGTTACAATCTGCATTAATTAATACGGGTTTTGAGGAAGATTGATTTTGATTTTAATTGATCAGTTATGATGTATATTGACCGGTTTTATGGCATAATGTAACGTTTGAAGCATCTAGCGAGTGTTACACCGTATACAAAAAATCTATGTAACGAGCGGCTCACTTGCTTCGACATACTGTCTCCTCGCTATGTAACAAATGTTACATTACGCTCTGTAGGACTAGTCAGTACACATCCTTAGAATTTGACATCAAACAAGAAAAAAGCATTGTATTGTAAACATAAGCAACCTTATTTGATAGACCTCTTTTACTGTAATTCGATAGAATAGTTTATTATTGTAATTTACGTCTAATACCATTGTTATTTGCGGTAAACGAAGTAAAAGGCATCAATGAAGGCTTTAGAAGTTATGTGATGAATAAGGAGATTTTAACTTAAATATTTCTTAAAGATTTGGGATATGAGAAGGTCTCATCAAGTTGAATTTGTGAACTAAATTCAATTACTGTTTTATGGACAACACCGAAACTTTTTCTCAAAAAATATTAATAGTCTTTTTTATATAACATATTTGTTTATTAAGAAGTTCGTGCTTATAATTGCTTCGACCTAATACATTTGTCATATTCAAATTTGGAAAAAAATATTATTTAATTATTTTTTAGTGAAAAATATCTGCCTTGTCCTGCACTCGAATACTAATTCTATGCTTCTGTTTCCATATTGGCAACACGAGACTCCTTATTTATTACATAACTAAACGCCTATAAATCGACAAATTTATTAAGAAATGAAAAGCTATTATTTATATAATGTGAGAATGTAAAAATAGCTGTACTCGAGTGTACAAGTGCATTGTCAATAGCATCGTTGGCCGGCGTATCGTAGAACAGAAAATTCTATTCTACAAAATGTATGGGATTTGACGTTTATGACATGGTTGACGACTGTCATAAACGTCGAATCCCATACATTATTGTCATTCTATTCTAAAATACAACGAATTGCCATTTGTCTAGGAGGGCAGGATGATTAACGTAATATCGAAATACCCATGATATCATTTATCACTTTGACAAACGCACTTGTACCAAATCTCTTGTAACTAGACTCTCCACTGAAGTATTCAGTTAAGGCTTTGTAGCATCTACAAAAAATTTGATTTTAACAAGAGATACGATCATGTAGTTCATTAAACGAGAATTCGATAGTGCGCATAAGGATTTGATCTATTTGTAAAACTGCGTACATACAGTGGGCGGGATGTGTTTACTTCGCTACCCCAGCATGTTGTATGTTCTAAGCCTAACAGAACTCTTCTAAAGAAAACTTCTTGAAAACAGAATATCCTTCCACAATGATATTTTAAAAGTAAAGACTTACCTAGTAAAAATCCTAATTGAAGATTTTTTTTATAGTCAATTGTTAATTCCATAATATTGTTGCTGAGGTGCTTCTATATTTTTTCTTAAATATGTTTAGTGTATTTGAAAGCGTTACTTGTACTGAAAATATTGTTTATATTATAATAATATGTCCAAAGATGTCGGACAAAGTAATGTAGTAATTCTTCTGAAAATTTTAGACACAATTGTAAAGTACTAATGCCATTCTATTTGAGATTATAGGTTGCTGTAAACCATTAGCAATTGCTGGCAATTTTAGTTTACTTAAAATAAATATAATATTATGAAATGCGTATAATAATAACCGTCTATATAAAGGAATGCAAACACGTCAGTTGTTCAGACGTTGTAATAGATATTGTTTAAGAGAGACAGCATCGCTCTATCCTCCCACTGTATACAGACAGTTAATTCGAGAGATAGGTGAAATATTACACAACACCTCGCATTAAAATGACGCTTATTTCCTAACAGAAGCCTTAGTACATTACACGATCTGCAAGATGCACTAGTAAGAATAAGGCCTTGTGAAATTGTAAACGCGCCTGTGGGCCTATAGTACCTATGTAATTGTTTGCCCTAATTTTTGTTTATCTATAAGAAATTTCTCTGTGTAAATATAATTTTTAGTACGATTTGATAAGGCAAAAATTGGCACGAATCGGTTTTGGCGGGAAAAGACATGTGTGCACGACCAGCCATTACTTTGTACTTTAGGCGCTGATACGACTCTTTCAGATTGTGTAGTGTAGTAAATGCTTACTTTGTGCGTCAGGTGGACCTAGCATGATCTCACTAGTGAAGCGCTTGTTGTATTGTCGACGGACGCATAGACTGATGGATCTTACTTTTCTACCCGTTCTAGCACGGACAATTACGCTTTCATACAATTTTATACCAGTGGTATGAAATATGGTCATTGTATTTATAATGTATCATTATGTATGTAAATGAACATTTGTGTATTTTCTTTTTGATGTAACTAAAGCCAAGTTTGATTTTACTTAGAAAAGAATTCGAGACGTTGAAAAAAGGAATAATAAAGATAAATTATTTCTTATAAATGTGTTTTATTCCCTGTTGATTGTTATGATTTGTTTGAATTAGGAATGTGCCTAATAAACTTGTCGCTTGTCATAATAGCACTCCTATATGAGGTAACCAAAAGAGATGAACAGAGTATTTCCTAAAGGATGGTACTACCAGTAATGGGCAAATTTTATTTGCATTTAACCCGATTGCTGTCCAAAAAAACAAGTTTCCTGCAGTCGGTACTCATTAATTTGGTTTTTGATTGTCAATGGGGTACAGCCTCTTGTCAAACTTGTTTCGATCTTTTATACAGCAGTCGGGTTTGCTTTTTCGATCTTTTAGGCAGTAAAACTATATTTTTATTTTATTTATGCATTTAAAACCAACTCTGGTACCTACCTACTCATTTGAAACCGGATTTTTATGTGCAAACAAGCTTTTAACCAAAACAATAGTTTCATTTGAAAGTTACAACCAATATACCCTCCAGTCAGATAGGTAGGTAGGCTAGTATTAGTAGTATACATAAATATTGTTGTCGGTTACGACTTACGACCCGATATACTCATGACATATTTATGTGATATACATATATATATGATATATTTATGTATACTACTAATACTAGACTAGACTGAAATTAAGCAAGAATTTGTATCGTAACCTCATTCCGCCGACTCACCCAGAAACCGTGCCACAATTTCTGTTCTTAACAGCTGATCTTTGTTTTTTATACCACTTAGATGGCAGACAAGCACACGGCCCACCTGATGGGAAGTGGTTACCGTGGCCTATGAACGTATGCAACACCAGGGGTGATACACTCGCGTTGCCGACCATTAAGAAACCTTCTGATGCCCCTCTTGAAGAACCCCATATTGTAGGTGCTTGGGAAAACCGCAGTAGGGAGGTCATTCCACAGCTTGAGTGTATGTGGCGATGATAGAATGTAGCTGTGGACATCATGTCAAACAATTCATCTGAGCACGGTCCATTGTATAGGCGGTAGAACACACACAACGATGCAAAGTCCACACTACCTGCGAGTATGGAATTGTCAACTAGCCTCAACCCGTCTTAGCTTATGATCGGATTGCTTTGGATATGATCGGCGCTAGCGAGAAGATATCTGATATTATATTCATCCAACCGACTCGCGACGTTTCCGGTGGCTTATGGTAGTTGGTTCATACATCACGCAATCGGCCTTTGGAATATTTTCTTCTCTACATTCATTCGCATAAAAAGAAGTCTATTGAAAGTATAGGGATATTCCGAATTTCGATAATTTCATGCATTCCTCTAGGATTACCTTTCCAAAAAAAAAACTTTAGAGACCTTTCCTTAGAATCGCAAAAAAAAACTCATGAAAGGTATCAGCCAGTCAATCGAGCGTGAACTCCAGCGAATTCCGACGAATTCCGACGACTGATTCTAGCAGTTACTATGAAATTTTAAACAGCGCCATCTACCATGAACGCAGGAACGCACTTAAATCAAGCTCAGTCATTCCTTAGCGGAAACCTTCATTAAAATTGTTGCTTGTAATAAAACATTCTGTTAAGTTATAATATTATTATTCTGAACTTAATTAATAGGTACTCATAATGAATTACAAAACAAAAGAAGATAGACTTGAGATTCGGTGCGAGAGCAATGTACAAATTGCAATAAATTCGCAGGAACGAAACAATTGACTGACATACGTTCGTGGAAAGGAACGTGAACGTCGGCCAAACCAAACGTAAACAAAATACAATAGCCGAGTGAACTTGACGTTAATTTAAATTTCACAAAGAAAAACAAAAAATATGATAAACAAAAAGTTTACTGTGGTTATCAAGTGTTAAGTTCAAGATATAGAAATTATCTACAGTATTAGATAAAAAATTCAATGCCAATGTGTTATATTTAACTTGTTTCTAGCGCAGGAAACACCTCAGGAAATGAATACAAGTTTGGTAGTGATGACTAATTCTTATTAGTTCTCTAAAACTATGGGTACTGCATACAAAGATCTCTTTAAAATATACGATGTAATCCAAAATGGTAACGAAAGGTATGTAACTAAAAACTTTTTGCTTTGTAACTTTTTCGAACCGAGTTTACGAAACACCTGCCGTTCGCTATAACTGCAAATTTCTTTTTATAAATTTACACCTGCCTGTTTTTGCGTAGTTTTGCCGATGCCAAATTTTTGAGCCTTTAGTCAACGAATAAATTCTTTGATTATTTATTTTGCTAAATAACGTAATCTTTTGGTACTGTCTTCACAAAAAGATATTTAAAATATTAATTGCATTATTATAGGTCATTAAATTGCATCATTGTAGGTAATTTAATTGCAACATTGTAGGTAAGTTAATTGAAACGTTGTAGGTAATTTAATTGCAATATTGTACCTAATTTAATAGTATTATTGTAGGTAATTTAATTGCATAATTTTAGGTAATTTGATTGCAACATTGTAGGTGATGTAATTGCAACATTGTAGGTAATTTAATTGCATCAGTTTAGGTAATTTCATTGTTTCCTTGTAATTTAATTGCATAATTTTAGGTACTTTAATTGCAACATTGTAGGTAAAGTAATTGCAGTTTTGTTGATAATTTATTTGCAAATATTGTACATAATTTAATAGTATTACTGTAGGTAATTGAATTGCTTCATTTTAGATAATATATTAGGATTGATTAAATATCTAGCTTAATGACACTTATTTATTGGTATATAATATACATCACTAATTATAGCTTATTTTCCCTTTTAGGACTTTGGAGTGTCTTTTAAAAGAAACTCCTATACAAATAAATCAAATATTACCTTCCAAAGGTATTGGTGTTTTGCACTTAGCTGTTGGTATAGAACCTGTGGAGAAATCTAAAAAGTGTACCGAATTACTGCTGAGACATGGAGGAGATCCTAATTTATGGTATGTTAGCTATTTTAAATAATGCTGTGAAATTAAATGATGTATTAATCCAGCATCAAGCTTTCCAAATTTCACCATAGTTCATACTGAAAATAGTTTTTGATAAAAATAGTGAAATATAAAAGAAATGGTACATGGTACGGTGATTGTGTGGTTTTAATCGGTTCGAGTCCGAAGTGTGTTGAAGTGAAGAAAAGATCGAAGGGTACACAAAAACCCAAAGAACAAGGCACATACAAAAAAAAAACTTTGTTTAGAATGATTAAAATTTCAAAAACCTTTTTGTTTGTTAATTATGTGCAGGGTAGCATATATCTAAAACCAGTTATGTTAGGCTGAGGAAAATACTTGGTTTTGTTTATGATAATAGTGATTTATTTATTTATATTCTTAATTCTCATATTTTCGGAACACTTACAGCTAATATAAGTACATATATACAAAAGTAAATAGTATGAAAAGCCCACTTAGAAATTTTCACATACTTATAAACAAGATAATTAGTATTAGATATTATAATAATTTAATTTATTAACCAGAAGAATTAACATAACACAGTTTATATTTACGAATCTTACTTTTTTTTTTTTTATTTCTGTCTGGTATTATCTTCTGTTGAACTATGCCTTTGGCCTGTGTTTCCAGACTTCCAAATATATTTAACAATGTATTTCAATAGAACTTGTGTGTAAACAAATAGTCAGTATTAAGATTTTATGATGATATCAGGTCTTTACATATGTAAATGACGTTTTTTTTGAAGAAATTGGAGGAAAACCAATTTTCAGTACCAACATTTTTGTATTTTTTTAGGAATGACAAATCCAAATTTTTTTTTTGTGTATGAACATTAAGCTACCAAAAACTTGTGAACAAAGTGACAGCTGTAAAAAATTAATACGAAATTTATCATCAAAATAAATAGCGTTTAGGAAGTACTGTTTTTGAAGATTGAATTTAATTAATCAAGCGGCCAATAAAATCAAAATTTAATAGAGTTGTAAAATCTTGAAATCAACTTTCAAACAAAATATAAATAATGTTAATAGCTATTAAATTACTGGAATAACGAACTCGTGAATCTGTAAGAAAATTTTGGCAATTCCATTTAGGAAAATTTTTTTAGGACCTGTTATAACCCTTAAATGTTTTACTGTTTCTGAAATAAAACCTTTTCATACAACAGCAATGACGATGGTGTGACACCAGTACACATAGCGGCAATATGGGGCAGATTGGACAACTTGAAATTACTGATAGGATGTGGAGGAGACCCTTCAAGGAGAGACCTAGATGGGCACTCAGCGTTCGACTATGCGACTAGAGAGGAACAGTGGGAGGTGTTCGACTATCTACATAATGTTGTGGACGAAACAGATGTTTCTCATGGACCCAAGTGTGCTTACACTTTAGGATTAGGTAAGTAAATATTGACTATCAATAATATTTGGATATTAATGTTAGGAATAATATTTTTTTTTAATTTTTTAATTTAACTTACGGAATACATACATATTTAACAAAAAAAAACAGACTTAATGTGCCTCTAAAGCTACTGGAGCTTGTGTGCGACCATGTGATTCTCTCTTCAGTACAAACATTACAAATCTTATAAATAAAAAAAGGAGAAACCAAATTGTCTGTGGTTCCAAAAGAGCGCCAACCCGGAAAGTCTGGGTGTTATTTCATGTTACAAGGCGATGTTATATACAGCATAGTAACGAACCTATAATAGAGTAAAACACATAAATAATGCTTTGGTTGCACACTGTACCTATAGTGTTACTAAGGTGTGCGCCCTTATGGTGTATCAACACCGTATACTCACGCCTAAAAATCACAGAAGAGGCGGGCAGAGGTGTATTAACATTCACATTTCGCTAAATATGAATCTAGTCCCACGTAATACCTTTTCAGACCTCGGTTGCGGTTGAACACTTAAAAAAAAACTATTTTAGCATTCGTTTTTTTGTGGTTTCATTACCAACTTTGTTGAATTGCTTAAAAAAAATACATTAATAAGAATAACGCACACTTATTATATTAATTATTTTATGGAATTTTTACCGACGTAAAATCGACGGAGTACTATAAGATTGACGTGACTGTGTGCGTCTGTGGCATCATAGCTTCTAAACGGATGAACCGATTTGCATTTAGTTTTTTTTGTTTTAAAGGTACATTCGTCGAGAGTGTTCTTAGCTATTTTTGAAAAAGATCGGTGCAAGATGGCCATCGCCATAAAATGATAGAGTGCATATTTTTCACAATTCCCTCATATTTGTGAAGTTCTCACGAAGCAGTAATAATTCTCCAGCGCGAAATCGGTCTTTAAAAAACCGCTATCGAATTAATTACACTAAAACATATCATACCGTATCGTTACCGGAAATTCCCATAGACTAGTATTGACTTAATTGAGCTATCACAAATCAAAGGCTGAGGGCCAGGAAGCGCGATTATGAGCGCGTAGCTATATGAAATTTGAATTCATAATGTCCTAATTAGAAAAAAAACCGTTAAATGGCAACACCCACACAGTAACGGATTAGACTCAGACGATTGCTTGAACTTTTTAAATTGAGATCTTATTTTTGTATCGTATTTCTGATAGAGTTATGCTACCAGCGCCTGTTGGTGAGGATCCTACTGGTTACAGAGACCCCCCTCTGGCATTACAGGTCGGCTATGTGTGAACAAGGTCACATAGGCACAACTCGTTTACTTTAAGTTTGGACCTGGCGTCGATGACGTTCTAGATCAGTGATGGGCATACTATGGCCCGCGGGCCAAGTCTGGCCCGCTATGATTATATTTTGACGGTCCAGAAGTATAAAGTAGATTCTACTTATTTAAATAGACACACAGGTAAAGAAGCCACCTAGACCAGCCTCGTAATTCATAAACAAAGATTGACCTACTGATTTTGCACACCATATGCATTATGATTTGCATATAAAATACATTTTTCCTATAATTCTGCCCCTATTGGGAAATTGCTTTAACTTTCTGCCTGTTTAGAAAGTTTGTCCACTATTGAGTTAGACGGAGATAGTCTGGCATATTTAAAGTGATTGGGCTGTACGTCGGGATCAATAAATGGTGTCAAAACGTAAATGGTGTCTGCCTACCCCATTATATAAAAATCGTGACTACAAAACGTATACAAAAGTTACAAATACGAGTAACAACATGTTTGTACAATATTAATTATTTAATCCATTTATATGCATTATGAACAGTAGCGTGATAAAGAAGTAATTCATATAGAGGTCAACTTGATAAGTGAATTGTGATAAAAGCAAAAAAAAATGGAATTTAGTTGGGATATCCAACTTTTTAACGATATTTATCGCATTATAATAAGTAGGTATCTGAACAGTAGCAGTCGGGGGTAAGATAACAGTGGAATGCCGTGCCAGCCGCGATAGTGCGATGCGCACTCACCTTTCTGGGGGCCAGATGGGGACACCGTGGTTCCCATACCTCAGATGTCCATCTATAAAGCGGAGGTGACCCTGAGACAGCCGGGGTGTGACGGACATATTTTAGGCAATCTTACATCTGAAGACCCAATAGGGCGTGCGATTTTAGTGGGTTCGTGTCCGATATAACTGCCCTAACCGGGCGTTGGGGGGTATCCGCGGGTATTTGCTTGCTTGCTTGCATGGAGTACTGCTGTCACCTTTTTGCTGGAGCGCCTGCTTACCAGCTTGACCCATTCGACTCGGTGCATAGACGGGCGTTGAGGCTGGTTGACAATCCCATACTCGCAGGTGATGTGAAATCTCTCCGCTTTAGGAGGGACTTTTCTTCGCTGTGTGTGTTCTACCGCCTGTACAACGGTTTGTGCTCAGATGAATTGTTTGACATGATGCCCACAGCAACATTCTATCATCGCACCGCTCGCCGTAGGCAGGGAGTTCATCCCCACATATTGGAACCTGAGACGGTACGCACTGTGCGGTATGAAAGAAACTTCATCCCACGCTCACTCAGGTTGTGGAATGAACTCCCTGCTGCGGTCTTCCCATGCGCCTACAATATGGGGTTCTTCAACGGCATTAGGAGGTTTCTTCAGGGTCGGCAGCGCGAGTGTGACGCACCTGGTGTTGCACGAGTCCATAGGCCACGGTAACCACTTCCCATCAGATGGGCCGTGTGCTCGTCTGCCACCTAAGTGGTATAAAAAAAAAATCCGCACAAAAAAAGTTCAGTTATTATAACCCGCATAGGCGTAACATGGGATAAATTTCTTTAAAAAAAATCCTATATGTCGTTGGCAGCCTACAGCTTCACAGAAGTTTAGGCAAATAGTTAACAAAGTTTTATCGTATTCAGAGGAATGATAGGTACAGTAGTACATAATCTACGTTATCTTAGAGCCCGGGAGCTTTAGATTAGACATCTACTAACAGCCTCTGTCGCGACTGCTACGCAGGAGGCGCGGTTTCGATCCCCGCTCATTCCAAATATTTGTATGCATGAATATGGGTATTTCCTTTCCTCTATGTCTCGAAGAGTACATTAAGCCGTTGGTCCCGGTTCGGGAAATCTATGACAGACGTTATGGGTAGTTGGAGCCCTAAAAAAGTCCAACAACTGATCTTACTGCAACGTTTCGATAACGCCATTGGGTTTTGTCGGTCAGATAGCAGTCGCTTCACGGAAAATTTCGAAGTTTAGCCAAATCCACAGTGAGACCTTGTAAAGCGGACCCCAGACTCTGAAGTGTAAGCTTCGGATGCAACTGAGATTAACGGATCATGAAGAAGAAGCTACTGTTGTCTCACCTCCCATCTCCTAGAGGGTAGCCTGCCGCAAAGCCTCCTCCATCAATCGGAAGGTGAGGTTGGCTTGGCCCCAAAAGGCTTGGTTTCGGTCCCATACACTCAATACTTTTACTTCTTGACGAAGTTGTAAATAAGACATTCATATTCGCAGTTACCTAAGTGGTTCACAAATTTCCGTTACAATGAAATCTGATTAGTGTTTTGTATCGGATGTATAGTTCCGAATACCATTAAATAAATTGTTACGACACACTTTGGAGCAGTGCGTTGGAAACGTCATGTTGTCGATACATTATTTACAACTAGGTTTTTTTTACCGCGGATTCGGTTAGTGGCGAAGGGTGAAAATTGTTTAAAGTTTTTTTACCGCTGGCTTGGAAATACACTTTTCTTGATCTTGTTTCTCATGCAATATTCGACCAATTGGGAAGCCGGTAGGAATCGGATTATAGGGCCCCTTGCTAGTAACCACTGATACCTTCTAAAAGTGATTATTTAATACGTATAAACTGTATTAACTCTAAATGAAAGGTACAGTTTGTTCTTTTCTGGAAACTCGTATCGTGCAAAATTTTGTCACTATTGTTTAGGTACGTACATTGCTTGCAAGCGAAATAAACTCACTTAGGCATTATTATAGAATAACTAATAGATCAGAAAAGTCGCAAATTCAATTAGATTTAGATTTAGTCTGTTTGTTTTCTTAAATATCTTTTGTGAAGCCTCGGATGCGATCAAGACTCCACTCTGAGATAATAATTCTCAACAGAATTTGCCAAGCGAATTTGCAATACAAATCTACTTATTTCACTTTCATCTCACGGGAAATGATATGACAGTTAATAATCATAAAAAAAAATAACAAAATAAATTCGGCGCCAACCCAGAAATGATATCCGGCCGCCGGAAATGTAATTTCCGCAACTATGGCGCTCTGGATTCCAAGAACAGATTTTAATAAATAACTGTGAACATTTTTTTATTATTCTACTAACTTTTGCTTGATGAAACATAATTTGGCAAACACAAAGAAAACTCGGAAGCTGACTGCAGAGTTTTCGTACTGTAAGTGGGAAGACTAAAGGCTTGTCCTGATTGGTCTTCTGCGCTGACGGCACAGAAACTCTGTTCTTACAGGGTCGGTAGCACGAGTGTGACTCCCCTGGTATTGCTCACGTTCATAGGTCACGGTAACCCCTTTCTATCAGGTGGGCCGTGTGCTAGTCTGCCACCGAAGTTGTATAAAAAAAAACTAGATCGATCGTTAGGTTAGCCTATCGCTGTCCACTGCTGGACACAGGCTTCTCTCAATGTTGGGAGGCTTTGGCCTACTGTTTCCACACTGGCTAGGCGGGTTGGTACAGGGTTTTATATCGAATGTTCCTTCTCTCGCAGTAATATTATATGCATATTGTCCCGTCAATAGCCTCTTACGACACCCTTCGGATGAGATGGAGTAGTGATACTTACTTGTATTATTTCTCCGTCACTACACGGACCTAACTTGTATATACAGATAATTCTCTCACAATACAATTCTCTGCAAATCTACAACGCGTGTTGTGTGCGTATGTTCTCGGTTTTCAGTCCGTAGACCGCATCTTTACTTATTAGAAGCTACTTTTTTTTACTTGGTCGAAGATAATAGGCTAGAAGGGTCTCTAGCTCCATTACCCACACTGTTTCTTTCGTCTCCAAATTTTTTAATTTTTCTATTTTATACTAGCATCTAGAAAGTGTTTTTCGCGTCATTTATTCAATTTTATGCATACAAGTCATATTAAACTGTGTTTTCACGTTGAATATTAATGAAATTCAGTTCAAAACTTCTAAATAATATTACTTACAATACTTGCAAAACCTAATTAGTATACCTTAGTTCATATCTGCAAAACAATAAAATTAAAAACTAACTATTTTCATGTTCCTTACTAGGTTTTGAAATTGCACAACCGACCAACCAATTTGCATTCGAGTGTTAAATATGTATAATCTATTTTTACCATGAGATGGGACCAACGGATAGCACTTCATATTTTTTGCTTGGCTGAAGTGGCACATCTGTTGACTTTACTCAGACAGTGAGTTCAGTAGCATTAGAAAGGACTATAAAAAGAATATAATTTGGATACAATAGCGTTTTGCGAAACTAGTGCGACTTAATAAATGAAAATTATTAAAATCACTATCACTATCACTATCACTACATAGTATAAAACAAAGTCGCTTTCTCTGTCCCTATATCCCTATGTATGTATAAATCTTTAAAACTACGCAACGGATTTTGATGCGGTTTTTTTTAATAGATAGAGTGATTCAAGAGGAGGGTTTATATGTATAAGAACATCCATTAAATAGTGGAGAAATACTGTTATTTATGAGGTTTCTAATGTGATGTCGTAAATAACTAAATTTTATCCGCTTATATTGCAAACGCAGGCTGAATCCTACGAGATTTAGCAAAATAATGTACTAAGTATTGTACACATTGAAAAGATCTACATAAAACTCGGCGTATCTCTTATGGATATCCCACAATAACATTTTTATGTCATTTACTTTTTATGACAAATAATGGCCAATTTTCGAAGCGATTTTAACCAATACAGCATTAATCCTTATTCAATTATGTACCTTAAATACATTGTTGATTTAATATAGATCTATATGACCCTTTACAGCTTAATGATTTCAATGTATATTATCGAAGGTATTACAGATTTAAAAATGAAGTGTATTTAGTATCAGCATTGCATCCTTGCGAAACCGGGGCGGGTCGCTAGTATACAGTAAAAGAATAAAAAAATATTGATTTTGCCTTCAGCTTACCCTCAAACGAGCTGAAGTCATATACACCTAGGTCCTATATAAAAAAAAAACACATTTTTTCTATACTCTGCCAATTTAGTAGATACATAGAAATCTTTAACTTATTTTACTTTTTAATATAAGATCATTGTATAAGCCGCGTGGTTCTCGGCAGAGTAGAATTTGGACCACCCAATCTCTTCCCATGCGGTGTCGTACAAGGCGACCAAGGGACTGTTTAACTTCAGACAGATATATACAGTCCAGACTCAGCCTCAGATGAATGGCCTGAGTCAACAATAGTGCCTGGAAGACGGCAATCGGCTCACCTCCTATTACGTGGGGCCGAATTTAATGTTTGGTGAAATGTGGGTGTTAATTCACCTCTGCCTAACCCTCCGGGATAAAGATGTGATTATGTGTATATATCATTATATATGTATATTTATGAATTATTTTGATAATTCCAGAAAGAGTTCTATTGACAACCGACCACATAGTCGCCGAATATGGACCGATACTCGAAGACAACGATCAAGATCCTCCCACAGCCAGAAAGTCAGAGCTGATCAACGACTGGTGTGACAAAAATAGTTTGTCTATAAATAAACTATACCCAACGATATTAGGTGATACATACCTCATTGACAACGAATCGGAACCTTGGAAAAGTACCTGTATTGATTTCAGTGACAATATCACTCTTGATCTCACTAAGGATAGAATTTCAACTAACACCAATACTAGTTTTAAGTCTTGTATCTCGGAAAACGTACCTAGTATAGAGATAAGTGGTGTACAACCTTTGAATTTCACGCTAGACCAAACTAAATCAGATAATTCAAATTTAAATAAAAGGATCAGCGTTTACGAGAATTTCTCTTTACCCGGGTCACCACAGACTATAACTCATATAAATTATAACTCTAAAAGCAGTTTGAAAAAGAAAAAACAGGGTAGTACTAGTAGTATGATCTCAAGTGACTGTTCTCAAGAGTTAGATAAAGTATTAGCGGCCGTACAGAACAGAACTAATGAGTATTTGTGTACGAGTAAAGGAGAAGTGCATAATACGCGAAGGTCGTCTGCTAGTAGTGGGGTGAGCAGTCATTTGTCTGGAGGAAGTATTGTTATTGCGAATGTACAAGAGGAATATAAGTATGAAGACAGGGAGGAGGATGTTGTGCTTATTGAGAAGAGGCTTCTTGTATCGCCAGTGGTGTAAGTATTCTTTACAATATCTTTCTTTATTTTCTTGTGCGCATTATCCTCTCAGAGGTGAGATCGCCGGAGACATCTCTTGCACTCCGGCCGACCCAGGGTCAATTCTTTCGAGCTGGCTCCCTTCGGGTGTGGGGCCAACGGTGTGTCCCCATCTAGCCTCCGTGTATGGTTCGGCGCATATTGTGTCACCACGTCGGCCTGCTTTTATAAGAGCGACAGGCGGCTCCACCTCCAGGCGCCCTCTTTATCCCCGTTGTAATTGCCAATGTGGCTTGACCGTAGCTTGTTCGAGTGCTAAGGCAGAGCTGGCGGGTTCGAGTCCCACTCATAGCTAATGAATAGGTATATTTGGATTGGCCCGGGTTTTTTATGTATTTAAAACGATCATAATTTCTATGAATATTGTATTACGATAGTATTTTTTTCACATTTGCGAGATTGAGATTAGATCTAAACTGAATTTGGAACCAAACCAAAGAAGTAATTAACAAATGAACTCCCTCATACGCCTCTCCACTGCAAGAGCGCGAAAAATGCCAAATGTAAAGAATTCTTTTCATTTAATTTTGGATTTTGATCTATGCGAATAAAGTCTAGATTCGGAGTTCTTTTTTTATACCACTAAGCACCGGACTGGACGTATGAAACACAAGGGGCGTTACACTCGTGCTGCCGACATATAGGTTCTGGTGACAGCTAGGTCAGCAGTAAAAAAACGGAAAGGTAATATCGTTGACGATCCCTTTCCGAGTTGATATGTCTGCTGTGACTCTGCGGCTTTAAACAATTCTAATTCTACTGCCTATACTCTACTATGACGGCCTCTGTGGCGTAACGGTAGAACGTACGACTGCTTCCAGGGGGCGCGGGTTCGATTCCTGCTCAGTACAATGCATTGCATTTGGTCTGGGTGTTTTTATATAAAATATGTATGCATCTACAAAAAAAAGTATCTAAGTATGTTTATCCGCATTCTAGATTCCATAACACAAGCTAGTTAAACTATGCTTACCATGTGTCTAGACAGCGTTGTGTAGAATGTTGTAGAATATTTATCTATTCATTTATTTATTACTGCAGGCTTCCTGTCGACGATGGTACAGAAACAGTATCATCAGATCACACAATTATTTCCGTGGCCTCATCCCTGCCTGCGTCAGTGCAGTATGACGATAACACTCTCAGAGCAGAACTGGTTCGTCTAGGGTTCACTCCCGGGCCGATACAGGACACCACGAGGAATTTGTACTTGAAGAAGCTGCAGGCGATGAAGAAAGAAGCCAGATATGAAAATATCGATGACTTAAGTGGAAAGTTGAATGCTTTGAAATTGAATGCTAAGCAGCCTAAGAAAAGTGAGTAATTACTTAAACTGTTTTTTTTTTGTATGTTAAAGTTAACTTAAGGTAGCGTCTGTAAATTGTGGTTAAGGAGCCGGCTTCAGGAGATGTCCCGGGTTCGAATCCGGGATATTACACTAACAACGTAAACCCACTCTTAAAACAAGCTATTTAAGCTGAAGGGTTATTGGGAACTAGTAATTTTGTTCAGAAAAAAAATATTGTGGCCTATAACTGCTTGCAACACAAGAGATATTATATGATTTAGAAAAAAACTTTTCAACAAAACCTCATTGCTTCTGACGTGTGCTCGTTATACCTTTAAAAAGAAAAATCCTGTCATTTTTTGTTTACAATGTAAACATTTTTTTTGTAGTTTATTGTAATTTTATTTTTTTAATTTTATTTTTACATTCAATATGGTTTTAATACTAAAATTTCCAAGTATCAATGCTTCTAAAACGTTACTCAAGAAAGGTAAACCTCAGATTCTAAATTTTATTGTCACACGCACATTCATACCTGACCATTCAGACCTTACAATTTCGTGAGAAAACGAAACGGGAATACAAAAGAATTAGATTAGCACCACTGGGAACAATCCTTCTTTCACAGGCCTTCTTTTAATAAGTTTTTTTTTTGAGATATGAAGTAAGAAAGGAACTTAATGTGAAAAGATACCTGTACAAATTCAATTCGAAGAATACTTTTTAGTATTGTGACTCAAATTAATAGGAGGGTACGGTAGTATAACATACGTACATATAATCACGCCTTTAACTCCGGAGGGTTAGGCTGAGGTGAAATAACACCCATATTTCACCAATCATGTATTTTGTCTCACGTAATAGAGTATAGTAGTATAAATAAATAAATAAAACCGCGTGGTTACCAGCAGAGAAGAATTTTGATCACCCCATTTTGTTTTTTATTTCTTTTATATAGGAGATTACACACAACTTTGTTACATTTTACTCCATTCAGAAGTAAACAACCAAATAATATTTTTTTATTATTACAATTGGCGTTTAGAAACTCCAAAGAAATTTCGTTCAAAAATAAGAATTAAATCCGGTGTGACGACGTTCGAAAAGTGCGTCGTTACAATATTTACGTACACAAATATTTGCACTGAGCTGGAATCGAATACTCCATATTCGAGAACTTGATAACAGTTAAACTCTATTCTGCTACACGTCGTCTGCTACTACAAAGTAGTCAGTAGAACAATCTCGAATAAAAACATTCCCTACATATCCAAATCTCTCTGAAAGAGCTATTTGGCTCATTCTTACAGCCAAAAGGTCAACTCCAAAACTCAAAAAGTTATTCTTAAATTTCACTTCCAGCATACAGCATAGAAATCGAAAAGTGTCTCCGCAATCCCGACTGGATGAACGACTTAACGAATTATACAGAACTAGAAAACAAAGCGCGTCTGGACTTCACAGACACAAAGAAGAAATGGCGGGAAGGAACAGCCAAGACGTCATTTACTTATCTATTGCTGGACCCCAGGCTCACTGATAACTTGCCTGCTAAAGCAGGGAAGCAAAACAAACATTTTTCGTGGACAACTTTTATTAATTCTATATTTTACGTCGGTAAAGGTAAGCATATTTATCTTTTGAACTGTCTGACTGATCTTGGTATAGGTACATACATACCTTCGGTTAGCCTATACCTATACCATGATCTCATTAATTCCCGTTAACATAATTGTATAAGCATATTTATCATCATCTTCATCTTAGTCTGGTTCCCAGTTGCATCCGAGACTTTTATCTGGAAGTCCGAGATCCGCTTATTCTTTTGTATTTTGCTTATAAATGCGAGTGTTTGGAAAGACTAGCGTGGGACCTCTCCAAACCCAAGAGAAAAGCCTGTGCCAGAAGCTCATCTGTCAAACAGCAAGATAACTGAGAGCGAGCGAGATAACACCGGCCGGTCCCACTATAAGTAGTCTTGACCACGTGACAGATTTTCTGCTATTTCATTGATTAAAGAGACTTTAGGTGTCTCTTCAATCAATGAAACAGTCGCCACCCTGACATTGCAAGAGCCTGTTCAAATACATGTCTCACTCTATTCTCTCTAATTGCAGGCAAACGCTCCAGACCGTACTCACATTTATACCAAGCTTTAACATTATGGAAGAAAGATTTCAAGACTTCCAAAGATAAAAAGGTCCAACATATTTTGGACATTTGGACCGACAAAGTCGGGGTGGTTTGCCTACATGTCTTCCAGAACGTGATTCCAGCTGAAGCGTACACTTACGAGGCTGCAATGATAGATGCCCTAGGTCTAACAACCTTGAAGAATTTAAAAGTAGGTAATTATTATGGGGCTGTTGCCTCTTGGCCTTTGAAAGAACGACGGATGCTCGGTGTGTACCTCCTGTATAAAGCAATGTTAATATTTCTCAGTGAAGGTGAAAGACAGTTGTTACCTGAAGATTTAGACTGATAGACTAATATTTAATATTAGAAACGTTAAATTAGAAATTGGTTGTGAATATTTTGAACAAAACTAAATGAATTTGGAACATATTTATTTGAGCTTCTCGTGTAAATTAAGTGTAAATTATTGTATTGGGTTAAGCTTTAATGTATTTCCTTTTTTTTACGAGTGTACCTATTGTAAAATAGAACCAAAGATTTATACAGGGTGAAAAGATCGGCATTAACTTATTTTTTCAATTCGTATCTGGGTTGTATGGCTATCCATATTATGTGTTGTATGGACATTCAGAAATATTGAAGTTGAATTGAGATTCAGTTATTATTAAATAACTTATTTCAAAGGTCCATCTTAATTTTTATTCATGGTAACATTTTCTCAAAGTTACTACCAAAATTGGTTTATGATTTGAATGTATTATTTTTTTAAATTACAAATATTCCTGGCACTAACGACATGATAATGTTCTTCCTATAGGCTATGACGGCACAGGGGTTAATTTGTATTAGGACTTCTGTAAATATTACTATTTATTAAATTACTATAATTGTTAATAATATGATGTTCCTACTATGGGGATTAGTTGGTGCCAGATTTTAGTAATTTATTGATTTAAAACTATATTTCTCCAGGATAAAATATGCATCCCACACAAATACACTTCCAGAGTGTAAGCTATCCCTGCACCAAATTTAAAAATTCGGTGGAGCTTACAGTTACAGTTACTTACAGTGCTTACAGTTTGGTTTTTTTTATCTAGGACGCAACGGTTTGGTACTTTACGCGATTAAATCATGAAACTTACTATTTCCGTTCAGCTGTAAGTTCGTGATTGAATAACAAATATCCAAACATCTTGACAAACTGTCACATTTTAGATTATGATATTAGGATTTTTTTTGGACTTCATCCACTTTACTCTTTATTCCGTTACGATTGAGTGAACTAAATATGAATATTCATACAAACCAAACCGATCTTTTCACTTCAAAATATGTATGTACCTAACCATAACTATCCTCGCCCCCCCTCATCAAGCTATGTTCTACTACTAGACTGGTTGCTGTGTAGTTTGGTATCGCGTAACCTGACCTGACCTAGCTTTTTGTAGCTGTCATACAGACAATATTACAAAAAGACACCGTATCCTTATAGGCATTGGGGTCAAAATACAATAACTAATTTTTCTAGTTTCTACGTTTATTCAAATTCGAAATTCAAATCCATGCCACTTTGACACAATTTTTGATCTGAACAGCGACAGCCCGTCTAGTGTAGCATCTTAGGGAGTCACAGCATACATATCAACTCGGAAAGGGATCGTCACACCAATTCTAGACCTAATTATTATAGGCTTTAAGTCCAGAATTAAATGCAAAAATTTCATTACATATGGCATTTTTTGAGCTGTTGCGGCGATGGAGAGCTGTAAGCGCGTATTCATTTGTTTACTAATTCATAATACGGTGACGATCCGTTGCCAACTTGATATCTGGCGTGCTTATGACACTAAGGCCCATATTCTAGAACTACACTCAGCCCTGAATTTTGATTTATCTTAGGACAAATTGTATAGACAGTTTGACAGATGGTCTATTATTGAATGAAATTTTAAAGCATTTAGTATGCTAACTATTCAAATTGACTTGAATTGTTTGGGTGGAGTCATCACAATGTTTAAAAATGATTGTAATATCATTCATTGCCGATAGTTCGCACGAGTATCGATAGATGGCTTCCACTGTCGCCGTAAGACGGATATATATAATATATGGATGATTACAGGCGAGGTTCGGTGACTTAGTGGTCAGAGCAGACATATAAGGGTTTGAATCGCGCCTGAACTGATTCAAATTTTTTCGTTATCTTAATCGATGAGATGGTCTATTAGTCAGAACTGAGTACTATCCTAGAATACGGGCTTCAGTCACATTGCAAGAAACGAGTTTTTGAAAAAATGTTTCTAAGCCATTTTAAGATAACGTATAGGTATTATTGTTACAATACGGTAACGACATTTTTGTTAGCTTTCGCGTAAATGTTGACTACTGGTAGTAGAACTACCATAAAACTTCCAAGGAACACATTTATCCCAAAATTGGAAGTGAAGACTGTACTTGACACTTCGGTTGGCCTTAAACCTAACCGTAAACTAGGTACATGGCTGAATACTAGGTACATGGCTAAATCGTAGGTACATGCGTACTTATTTTGTTCAAATTTCGTGCAGGTCTACAGTTTTGGACTAGGTAGGAGTAGGTGTACCCAACATTTGCGCCACTTTCGGGACTTTTTACGATTAAATATGAATCTCACTATGAGTCGGCGGCAAAAATAGTAAGTTTAGATTTAGTCGCGAAAACTCCCGAATCGTTGTATAATTATGAATTCAAACCGCGATAGTTTAAAAATAACATTTTTGCATAATTTTATACTACATTTACACAACTAATTGTATCAGTATTTTGTTTAATTTATTTTTAGTTATAAGTGTACGTCTTGTAATATTAAGTTACCACAAACGCACATTGTACAAAACGCACTTTTTGCACCGTATTACCTGTTAGTACCTGTAGAATAACATAATTTATAAGATGAGTTTTTTTATTTTATACAATGTGTTGGTTCAATAACGTAGCGTGAGTGATGCATTACTTTGAACACCCCACTACTTTGAGATTTTAAACCATACGATCGTTGAAATTATCCACTGTCGGAACCCAAAGCGATAGTATTATGGTGCTGTCCATTAATCACCTGATGTTTTTTTAGCATTTTCTAACTCTCCCTCCCTCCCCTCATGGTCATAGGTACGTGGTGAGATTTCAGAATCCCTCCTCCCCTCTCCTACCCTAAATCACGTTTGAAAAGATTATTCACGCGATTATCAAAACAATATTCACGCGCGTAATTTACTTTTTTTTTTTAAAAAAAACTCCGCCTATATACCCGAAGGGGTAGGCAGAGGTGCTAGCACCCACATTTCCCCAGTTTATGTGTAGGTTCCAATGTAATAGGTGGCGAGCCTATTACCATTTACCGGGCACTTGTAAACCTGCGATAAATACACACCTAACTTTAAAAAGCATCGAAAAGTCACTGGTGTGTGCCATGGTAAAACCTGGGATCGAACCCGAGACCTCATCTCAGCAGTCCATTACCCATACCACTAGGCTACCGCGGCGTAATTTACATAAAATAAATTAACGTGATATCTCACTATACCCGTTCCTCCTCTTGGTAATATTTCGTGATTTTTCCGAACCCCCAACTTCTTCCCCCCTCCCCCCTGTTGAGCCTCAAGTGAATCATGGACAGACAAACATTAATTGTATTTTTTTTTAATATACTCAAATCAAATCCAATCCTCTAGTTACCCATTACTCTAGGGCCCGTATTGTTGAATGACACTCACTTGAATCTCGACTTATCTGAGAAACATATTACATAGACGAAATTGACAAATTTGACAGATGTCTTTGCAATTTAGGCTCAGATACATCGCGATTCAAGTAAGTGTCATTCTACAATACGGTCTTAAAACTAATTAATTGACAATCACTGTCAATTGAGACTAAAAATATTTCTTCACCAAATCACAAAATAAACTCATTTCGTTTATAATAAAATTTAAATTGTCACGACAAAATTATTCAAAACTATATGCAGACCGCTGTATGTAGCCTACATTCAGCAAAGATTTACTGTTAATAATTTTATTACTGGACAAATATATCGCAATAGATAGCGCTAC
The DNA here is from genome assembly GCA_963662185.1 of Eilema griseolum. Classification (NCBI taxonomy): domain Eukaryota; kingdom Metazoa; phylum Arthropoda; class Insecta; order Lepidoptera; family Erebidae; genus Eilema; species Eilema griseolum. The sequence continues at coordinate 17,072,368 of OY759248.1, read as the reverse complement.
GATATATTTCAGCCCCCTGAGACGAGTGGCAATTTGTTGATCATCGTTTTCTAGAATAGAGTACTCAATGTATGGAATAGACACGTATTTTGACGTTTATGACTTATATGACAGACGTTAACGTATGCCAATCAGATAACATTGATCATTTTATTGTAAAGTCCGCACTAGTAAATAGGTCCCGTGGCAAAACTCGGAACTAAAAATGACATCGCCGATATACTCGGCCATACGGTGTGTTGGTTGGTTCAGGCCATGACAGGGAAGGTTTAGAGTTGCCAGCACATTTTTTTTATTATGTATTAGTAGGAATTATAGGTGCTGATATATATATATTGATCTCAATCTCGTCACAACATGTATATAATAATTAATATGCATAGTACGCGTATTTGGTGGACAAAATAAGGTGCAACGGTGGCGAAGGAGCTCAAACTCACTAATCACATTGAAAAGTGTATTGCCGAGAGGTTTCAAGTGTATCAAGAGACAGTCTTGGAGCGAGACTGTCTCTTGATACACTTTGGCTAAAGTTTTCACATTTTCAACTTCGAAGTTCAACTAATTACTATTACGTTCATATCTGAACAATAAAAGATCTGGTAAAATAAAAAGATACTGGCAACATTAAACGCCGCGGCCAAGGGGCTTATTTCGTGGCGCGTACTCTATACTACAAACATATTGCCACTTGTCATAGGGGACAGAAGCGTTATAGGCATAATGTAAAGTGTCTACGTTACTGTAACAAGTTGGAAAAAAATTACTTATAGAGAAAACTAGGACACGTGACCAAACTCAAAATGATAAAATATTTATTTATTTTAGAATATTGCTTAACACTTAATACCGTTATTTTACTCAATATTAATGGTTCCGATCGGTTTACGTTTTTTTTTGTATTTTTAAATTGTCCATCTCTAGACTTCTTCTATAAGTAAATAGATATCTACTAAATACACACAAACATGTCTAAAATCCAGAAAATTTTCAATCGCTTTTGCCCAGTTTGAACCTGAAGATGTGAGAAAAATTACACACATACATATAATCACGTCTTTATACCTGGAGGGTTAGGCTGAGGTGAACTAACACCCACATTTCAGCAATAATTGTATTCGGTCCCACGTAATAGGGGGTGAGCCTATTGCCGAATTCCGGGCACTATTGTTGACTCGAGCCATCCATCTGAGGCTGAGTCTGGACTGTATATATCTGTCTGATGTTAAACAGCCCTATCCCTTAATCGCTTTGTACGACACCGCATGGAAAGAGATGGTGTGGCCCTAATTCTACTTTTAAATATTTAAATTCATTGTTCATATTTAAGTCAAGATAAGCCACATGAAGAGAAGACAGGAGATCGTACCCCGGGGTCCAAATTGAAATCTTCGGATGTAACAATTGAAATGGTTCACTATATTTAGTTGTTTAACAAATTTCTTTCAACAGAGCCACGACAGGGGCCAGGTATAATGAAATAATGTGTTAAAGAGTTAGGAGATTATAGGTAATAAACTTGGAAACTATTGCGCCAACACATTTTTTTAAAATTTACATGTAACGAGAATGTTATGCAGTATAACATACGTACGTTTTCTTATGTACTATGTACGCATGCGTGCACAATTTCAAACAATACGCCATTTTGTTTGTAATTGAATGTATTTTTTGCACGAATTTCGGTTCAATATTTTTTGTACGAAATTCGTACAATATATTTTTTTGCACGAATATCGCCCAATATTGTTTGCACGAAATAGTAAGAGGTCGACGACTTTAAGCGATAAATCGTCATGTCGTTATTTTTTAAACACATTACTGTTCCTAGTCACTAATACTGTAGTATTAATGCATAATGTATTCATGACAATAAATTAAAACTAACTTATTGATAGCGGTTCAAAATCAGGAAATAAAACTATTTTTTAAAGAATATTATTATTTTTAATTATTCCCTTTTCACGTTCCTCGTTGTTCCTGTTAATCCCTTAATTATTTTAAAATTCCTGTATATTTTTATGAGAATTTTTCAGATAAACAAAAAATAAATGTACATGATTGAGGTGACATTGCCATCTAAAATTTTAGTTAACTTGTTATTATTGGAAATTTGATTTTCAAGAATATGATTACTCAGTATTTTGAAAAAAAATTTAACTGCAATGAATTTTCATTTTCAAACCTAATTAATATCCGAATTATTATTAGGTCTAAATTTATAAAATTTCACACCCGTTTTCTTTATTACTACATTAAAACTTTCGTTGGCTTTTAAAGATCTGTCGTTTTCCATCTTGAAAAGGTCTTGTATCTCATAGTCGAGCTGAGGTAGTTTCATCTCTTCATGAGTAAATGCGGCGGTGATCTCATGTTCGTTTCGGTTCACAAATGCTAGAGCATAACAATCATCTGAGAGCCTGCGGTTCCACACCTCCAGAGTCTGTAGCTAGAAAGAGAAATAACATCATTATTTGTCTTTCAAAGGAACCTTTGAAAGACTTTCGGTAGATGGCTCCAGGGTCGCCCTAAGATGTATGTATAGAGAAATTTCTAATATCCAGGACGTAACCAAGTAGCTCGGTTAGAGTGTCCTCCCTGAAAAGGATTGGTCGGAGGTTCAGGTTCCGTCCTGAATATTGATTGTTTCCGATTGCATACATGCATACATATTATCACACCTTTATCCCCGGAGGGTTAGACAGAGGTGAATTAACACCCACTTTACACCAATCATTGAATTCGGTCCCACGTAATAGGGGGTGAGTCTATTGACGTCCTCCGGGCACTATTGTTGACTCAAGCCATGCATCTGAGTCTGGGTCTGGGCCTATATAGGGGAACCCGGGGCATCGCGGGCCCCTTAAGGAAAATCGTAAATAAAACCATAGAATTACATTATATTTTATATAATCAACAGTCTTTTATCAGTCTCATTAATTAGCTTTAAGCTTAACATAAAATTATCTTTTTTTAATACCTAACTTTGGTAGAAATCACATTTAAAAAAAAAATGGGATCTGCCTATTTTGCCCCGGGTATGGGGTAAAATGGTCCTATGCGGGGCAAAATGGGCATATAAATTAAATTGGTTAAAATCGAGCACAAAAAGAACAAATATGAAGCGATTCGTCATCGTTGTCCTCCTCACCCGCGCAAGAACAGTGGGCCCACCGGTTACAGGCGCGGCATGTGACCCAACCTTCAGCAGATTGAGAGTACCAATCACCGCAGTAAAGGCATTCTACGTCGTCGTCTTCTTCCGACTCGTTTTCTATATTTGTTTTAGTTTTCTTTACTTTCTGGCTCGTTTTCTTATTCTTACTTTTAGTAACTCCTGTCTTTTCTTTTTGAGAATGTTCTAAATCTTTTTTATAGGGCGAGCCAGTGATCAATGCTGTTTTGCCGCGTTTCCTTGTGGCTCTTCTAACTCCTGTTGCCTTAGGTTTTGGCATAATGTCACCTGGTGACATAAGGCCAAAAGATGTACTAGATGGCGGAGTAATACATGGCTGGATCAGTGTTGATGGACCTGGAGTAGGCGATGGACAGAGAGGTGGTAGAGAATTGGTCAGACTTTCACTGATACTTTGGACAGGTAACGATTGCGGGTGAGACTCGAAATCGGTTTGTTGTTCAGTTGCATCTTGTATGGGTAAATCTGTAGTATCAGCTGCTAAAAACTCCTCATCGCCAAATATATCCGAGTTAATTGGCCATATGCCTGTTTTACGGAAGCCGTTCACAGCTACCAACATTGTAGCAGCTCTTAAATACGCATTGCAGAATAGACTAGCGACTTGGTAGTGCGTAACAACCCTGCCTGGGTGTGCTCGCAGCCACTTTTTTACTTCTTCTCCATAATAGGCGCTTAACGGCTTCATAAAACTGACGTCCAATGGCTGCAGGCGATGTGTACAGTGTGGTGGGAAGCATATTATGTGAACACCATTGGATCGCGCCATGTCCAACAAATCTAAATTTTTAATGTGGCTAGCGTGCCCATCCAGTAGTAACAGCACTGGATGTTCTTTTGTAGCGTTGCACCAGGCTACAAATTTATGGAACCATCTCAGGAATATTTCTTTTGTAATCCAACCCTTCTCATTGCATTCCGCCCAAGAATTAGGAGGAGCACCATCCATTAATTCAGGTTTCAGTCGTTGGCGGGGAAATATAAACATAGGGGGCATAAAAACCCCTGTGGCACTCATACATATTTCTACTGTAAACAACTGGCCACGTTCAGCTGATGATAACGACCCAACTTGTTTCCTCCCTTTTGTAGCCAGCACTTTTCCCAAACTCTTGGCTACGGTAGTCATGCCCGTTTCGTCTACGTTATATATTCTGTCTGCTGTAATTTTGTGTTTGTCTACTGTATCTGTTAAAATTTAAAAAAATGCTTGTACTGCTTGCCTATTGAAGCCCATGGCGCGAGCAGCTGAGGTGGCTTCAGGCTTACGAAGTGACAAGGAAGGGTTACGTTTTAAAAAATTTGCCAGCCAATCTTCCCCAGCAGATTGGGTAACAGGGTCAAAGTTATGTCGAATGTTATTTTTTGTAGCTAATTGGTAAGCTAATTGACGCACTTCTTTTGGAGACAACCCGAATAATCTACCTTCCATATCTTTAATATACGAAGTTAACTCGTGTTCTTGTGCAGCAGAAAATATAGGTCTATAGCTACCTAGTTTTGCAGGGGATATATGCTGTTTATTTTTATACTCTTCAATTTTTCGCTGCAACGTGGATCTTGGTACATTATACTCCACAGCGGCCCGTTTACAGCTTAATCTTCCACAACTCACTTCCCTAACAGCTATTTCCATATCCTCAAATATCCACTTGGCACGATCTGTTTTCCTTTGATAGTGACGAACCATTTTGAAACTGTAAAAAAAGATATAACTTTTTAATTACCTGAGGCAAAATGGGCACCCTGCCCGTTTTACCCCGCTCATAGTGCCCCCAACGACAGCAAAAAGTAAAGTTCAGGCAATAATAAAATTATCTAGTTATTTGAAGAAGTTTTTTTCTAGATATTTACATACATAATCGAAATTAGTAATGAAAGCAATGACAGGTAATTTAACACAATCACAAGTTAGCTATAACAGAAACAAATAACATAAAATTTATATCAAAAGCACGAACTTACGTTTTTTTGTTTTGTCGACCCGCAAAATGCAGCACCGCACACGAAACAACTTCGCTCGCTCGCGCGAGGTCGACTGACACACGAATCGACAAGTTCCGAGCGTCTCGGGTGAGAGTTATACAGGGGAGAGGGGGTGCCAGCTTTGCCTCGGGAGCCCGTTATGCCCCGGGTTCCCCTATTCGTCTGATGTTAAACACCAAAAACATTTTTTTTAACACAGCCCTATCCCTTAGTCGCCTTGTACGACACCGCATGGGAAGAGATGGGGTGGTTCAAATTCTACTTTGCCGGAATTTCAATCTAAGTATGATACTTAATATAATTATTTTGGACGTATGTCTACCAAAAAGTATACCTAAGAGTAATGGTTGGAGAGGGCCAGATCGTGAGAGATGGCCCTGGGTCGGCCGGGGTGCGAGGGATATGCCTGTCAACCTCACCTTCGGCAACCAAAGCGACCAACAGGCGGCGTGCGTTTTAGTCGGTTCGAGTCCGACATAACCTCTTCCACCGGCTCCGGTGGGGGGGTATCCGTGGGGATCTTGCGCACGTAAAAAAAAAAACAAAAAAAAGAGTAATAGTTAATTGCTCCAAAAGTCATTATCATCATGGAGATGTATTTTCCTGATTGCATGCGGGGCCAAGGTGAACTCGGAGCACAGGGTCCGCCTTCCGGCTTTTTCTTCGTTTCGGAACGATCTTCGGCGTAGTGGCGAGACCATTAGTCCATTGTCACCTTCTAAGAAGCCAAGTTAGGATTACTTTGACCTACCTCTCCTTCCGAGAGCTGGCGGGAGCGCCATCTGTTATCCACGTAAGCTAGCGGTTTCCGCAAAATGTGACACATTTTGCGAGGTAACGTGAATCCACAATCAAAATCAGAACCCATACCTGACTGGATATGGAACTTATCCAAACCCGACGCCCCTGCTGGCCAAGTCTGTCTTGACTCACGGCGATGACGTCCCGATTCAATAGTATCTCCTTAAACTCGGGTTTGATGGTGGCCAGGTCTACGCTCATCATGAGAGGCGCGGCTAATACCGCCCAGACTGCCATCTGCACCTGTGCTTGGTCTACGGATAGCCCTGAGTTTCCGATCACCAACTGAAACGAGGAAACTCTGTTAAGGACAGCTCGCATGATCGTCAAGGAAAACGATTTTTCGGCATCCGTCTGCCGTCAGCACTGTCGGAAACTACGTTTAGTACGTGTTGCCATGCTGCAATGTCCTTAAAGATGATGCCGGAGGATCCTTTTACCGTTGCCGACTCGGCCTTCGAATCGGTGCAAAGACGGGCATTGAGGCTGGTCGACAATTGCATACTCGCAGGTGAATGGGAACCTCTCAGCCTTAGGAGGGACTTTGCCTCGTTGTGTGTTCTACCGCCTATACAATGCTTTGTGCTCTGATGAATTGCACAGTTACATTCTATCATCGCACCTCTCGCCATAAGCAGGGAATTCATCCTCACATATTGCGAACTGTGGAACGAACTCCCTGCTGCGGTTTTCTCAAGCGCCTACAATATAGGGTTCTTCAAGAGGCGCATTAGAAGGTTTCTTCAGTGACGCTAGCGCGAGTGTAACGCCCTTGGTGTTGCATACGTCCATAGACCTCGTTAACCACTTCGCATCAGGTGGGTCGTGTGCTTGTCTGCCACCTAAGTGGTATAAAAAAATCTGCGCCGTTAAGGGTCAATTCTCACTGAAAGGGCAAAATACTCAACGTGAAACGAGAAAATACTCACCATATCCGGGTCACTGAAATGCCCCGGGCCTGTGTACGGCGCTATCCGGTCCTGGTTGTTCCCAAACCAGGTCATAGTACTAAGCACAGACGCCCATGAATTTCTAATGTCGTAATAATTTCGCCAAATATTGCAGTGTTTAGCCACTTCAGAGTAATTTGGCTGTAAATGAAATGTTTTTTTTTTAAATATTTATAAAAGGAATATTAGCAACCGAAATTACTAATATTCCCTCTAACCCCTCCAACTAAGCTAAATTTATTTCTTTCTTTCTTCTTTTAAGTTTCACGTCGGTAGTGTAATGGCCAGAAATCGAACCCAAGACCTCTCGATCGTAAGGCTGTCTCCTTAACCACTAAGCTACCCGGGACTGTAGGAAGAAGGAAACACATGAGCTGATAATGAATTCCAGGTCTTGGTGGTGCGGCAAAGAAAAGAGCCTCCGAATTGCTTGGTTCTTGCCCGATCGAATACAATGATTGGTGAAATGTGGGTGTTAATGTTATTTACCTCTACCTAACAATCCGGGCATAAAGGTCGTGATTATATGTATGTATGTTAATCAGTATGAACATGCGCACAATATGGGTAGTTATCGGCAGGCAAATAAGTTAGATGGGCGTCAGGACTGCCTTCAAACTAACTACGAGTTAGTTAGTTTAGTTGACCTAGTGTGCGCGCTTACAGCCCAATTTAAAAGCCTGCAGTTTACCACCACGGAGAACAGAATATGATCATGGCGAGGCTCTTAACTTAACAGCGCTCCTATTCGTTCATGCATTTGATGTGTAAAACTGCCTAATTTTAAACACAAATCTGTACCTATGCTTATTGCATTATCAAAACCATGTAACTAAATACCAACCCTTATGTTATTAACTTCTTGGAAAAACGGCCAGCTGCATGCATAGAGAATGGACCTGTTAGTTTCATTCAAAAGCTTTCCAAATGCAGGATATGCTGTAACAGAAATAAAAGTGCTTTTCATATATCCTTTGAAATTTTCAAGAGGTTTACTTTAATATGTAAGTATCAGTGTGGTATTACTGAATTAGTGACACTGATCCTGTCACTAATACCTGACAGTATAACAAGTAATCTTACATAGTATTCATCGCCTTTGATGTTTGTGGAAATGCCGCGTCCCTGACAAAATTGCAATGTCTAGACAATTGCAATTTTGTCAGGGTTGTCACATTAATTTTTGTTTTAATTGTTTTTTTTTATTTTTTTTTATACCACTTAGTTGGCAGACAAGCACACGGCCCACCTGATGGAAAGTGGTTACCGTGGCCTATGGACGTTTGTAACACCAGAGGAGTCACAGTCGCGCTGCCAACCCTGTAAGTACAGAGTTTCTCTTTGATCGCTATATTAATAATATATTCGTAATCAGCAACTCTGAAAACCTTGACAACATACCCACATTGATGTTATGAAAATTTTCAATCCGCCATCTTTGATCGTTAAATTAATAGCTATTCGTAATTAGCAACCAGGAAAACCTCGAAAAGGGTATCTATATTATTTTGTTCCAACTTTTAGTCCGCCATCTTTAATCGCTAAATTAATAACATATTCGTAACCCGCAACCACAAAAACCCTGAAAACGATACCCATTTCGATTTTATTGAAAACTTCAAGTCCGCCATCTTTGATCGCTAAATGGACGATAGGTATTTCGTAATCAGCAACCCGGAATGCCCAAATACGATACTCATTTTGATTCGGGTCCATCTTAGATCACTAAATTGATAATGTGCTCGTAATCGAAATCGAAAAAGGAACAATTTTAACAAACAAATCGAGTCATTAAAAATATAATAAAATAAAAACGTGATTACAAATGAGACCGCCCTGAATTGTTAGTACCGAGTAAAATGTAAGGCTATTCGGTACGATCCCCCGTCTCCCGTCATCCCGCTCACCCCGCACGATTACTCTGTCTAGACGGCTTCGTCGACAGACTGTATGAAGTATAAGTTGTTAGACTGCATCTATCAAATATATTTCACTTCGGAGCACGGGGTCCGATTACTCCTCCATTGTTATGTTTGGCTTAATAAATATCGACTTTTATGAGAACGGCTGCCGTATGACTCTCTCGGGTTAAAAGCACCACCACCAGAGTCTCGTTGAACAAACAGCTGGTGTACATGTAGGTACTGGCATGCACGAGAAAATGACTTGGGCCCCAAGCTCCGATGCGATGATCTAAATGGGTCCATGTATTATATAACTTACTCATAACCCGTGTTCTTACTTGTGTTTTAAGAGTAGACCATTTTAAGTCCTAACTATTTAATTAGCTGTAAACTTGCTACAAAAATAACAGAATACCTTCACTCATCTTGTGAATATCGCTGTAGCAGCCGTCTAGTTTGAGGTAGTCGATGTCCCACGAGGCTAGGGTTTCTGCGTCAATTTGTTCATGGCCTTCAACACCAGGGTAACGCTCGCAAGTCAACGAACCGTAGTCCTCGTATATACCAAACTTCAAGCCCTTTTGGTGTACCTTAGGATATAGGAATTTGATTATCAAAAATCTTCGTCTTCTGTTTAAGAATGGCTTCTGGAGAAGATTCGCCGGAATTCACCAATGTCAAATATAATGCCATTTTTGTAGATAAACGTCACAAAAATAAGTATGTAGGCCAATACAGGGACCGCTATTCTAAGGACACCATCTGTGAGACCACTCAGCTTACCATCAGGCAGGGTATAATCTATTGGGTGACCTAAATATAAAAAAGGTACTTGATCTCCCACGTAAGTGGTGCCCCGGATAGCGCAGCTAGTTCTCTATAAAGTGTAATAAAAAAATAATAGTTAGGGTATATGATGCTCGGGCTTACGTATTCAGCTAACGCCTTCATTCCACTGGGGAATCTTGTGCGATCGGCCACTAGTTGACCATCAGGACCCCTTTCCTTCTCCAGCCAGCAGTCATCAATTGTGATGTAGTTGTAGCCAGCTGATAAGTATCCCTCGCTCACCATCAGATCAGCCGTTCTTTTGATTAGGTTTTCACTGAAATGGTAATATATTTACCGATATCATAAAAGAAAGAAAAATAATTATAGGTATTTAATTTTACAATAAGCTTCTTTGCGCAAGTGTCATTTGGAAAAAGAGTCGGCGTTAAAATCGAAAAGTCGAGATCGAGGGGAATGCCTACTAGTAATTTCAGTTAGTGACTAATAAGGTAGAATTAATAATGCACGTGGTGTGTGGTGACGGAGAAAGAATACAAGTATCACCGTTCCATCTCATCCGAAGGGTTTTGTAAGAGGCGACTAACGGAAAAATACGTAGACGATATCACTGCGAGAGAAGGAAAACTTGAAATAAAACCCTGTACCATCCCAGGCCAACGCGCGTGGAAACAGTGGGCCAAAGCCTCCCAAAATTGGGAGAGGCCTAGTCGATTGAGTTGATTGAATGATGCATGTAAATAGAATGTCTATTGTTAACCACAATCCACAATCACAAGCATCAAAATCAACCAATTAGTTTATTGCAGTCGACTGCTGGACACTGGCGTCTTTCAATGTGCGCCATTGCTATTTGCTCCGGATCCTGCGCCCTCCGCATCCAGTCTGTCCCAGCCACCTTTTTGAGGTGGTCGGCTCATCTAGCTAGCATAGCGTCTGGAAAATCCTAGTACGAGTTTGTGAACTTAGAATAGCATTTTACCTTATACAACGTGTGGGATGGTGGTCACAATCGATAGTACATCCAAACCCCAACCACGTGAGCCACCCCATTGGAGGAGTCAAAGCTAGGCCATTGTCTAGTGCTTCCACGGAAGATAGAACTCCGAATAGGCACAAATATATCGTTGGCACCAACATCTGGCAATACTGAAGGACTGCAAACTTTTTTGCAGTTGGTATAAGCACTTTGATTGTGAAATTTAACTTTTCAATAAATTGCTACAAATAACGTTACATAAAACTATTTACAGATATTTTGTAATAATATACGAATGTCACTCACGTAGTGTTGATAGTTCATACAATGACTATTTGTTCTGTATTCTGGGACTTCTTATCATAAGGATATTATTTAATATATTTGTTATCTAATTTGTGCTATAAGGAAAATATGTATTGATTGGTTAGTTTATTTGTGAACAGCTCTGGTTAAGGCACAAGAAGTGATCTAATAACTCGATTTAAAAGTTCTAACAGACGAATGGATTTGGTACGGACCAAACTACCGAATTTGGTACGCTCCGAACCATTTTCGATTGTGTGGAGAGTAGTCCACCGAACATTACTGTTATTATTATCCAACTGGTCGGTTTGATAGTACAGCATACCGAACATCGTACACTCTGCACCGAGTTGTATCGTGGGGATGTAGCACGGAAGCAAAGATAATATTATGCTGGTAAATATACTTTTCCATATAAGGTACAATACCGTTTTACTACACAGAAAGTATCTAACGTTCGAAAACAACTGGAAGCATCCTTATGTAGTTTGTGAACTGGACCGACCGATACATTATCCGTAGAGCGCAACAGACCATCGTAGGTTTACAGGATTCGGTGGTTCGGTCCATATCAAATCCGGACGTTTGTCTCGCAGCGATTGTGGGCGGCCGGCGCCCCCTTCTGCGAGCAAGTAATGCTTGTGAAGGAGGAGGCGGGGCGGGAGCAGCAGCGGGAGCGATGAAGGATCGCAAGCCAAAAGGCAACTCAAGCGTCGGAGATCGATGAACGACCTCCGCCCCCCATGAGCGCAGGCCTGGGGGTGACAGGTGGAGCCGCCTGTCACCCTGGCAGAAGCAGGTCGCGGCACGCCTCGCGCGCCTTCCTGTTTCCGGGGACAAGTTGAGGACTCTGTAGTCCCCACACCCGATGAGAGGGCCAGATCCTGAGAGATGACCCTAGGTCGGCCGGGGTGCGAGGGATATGCCTGTCAACCTCACCTTCGGCAACCAAAGCGACCCACAGGCGGCGTGTGTTTTAGTCGGTTCGAGTCCGACATAACCTCTTCCACCGGCTCCGGTGGGAGGGTATCCGCGGGAATTTTGCGCACGAAAAAAAAATCCGGACGTTTGTTAGAGCTTTAAGAATACGGTAGTATGCAGTTGTATGATAAGACTGTAGCGTGTTATTGGATAGCTTTGAAATAAAGTTTTTTAATTAATACTTAAAAAGTGCTCGAGAATTTTTACGCCTGTACTACGTTTTTGTGACATTGGTATGTGGGTTGAGATATTTTCCACAGGTATTTTTATTGTGGAAGTACTTAAACTAAAACGCGGCAGGCATTTAGAATATTAGACACAGATAGTAGTTTTATGGTTTGTATTTTTTATTTTGTTATCGCACTTACGTATGCTCACAAATATGTTTACTTACAAGCTATTTGTAACAGAATACCGATCAGTGATAACCAACTTTTGTCGCTACCTTTAATTTGGTATTTTCCTGTAGGTAGTGAATATTAATTATTTAACTGAGCTTTTTAAATTAACAATGGTAAAAGAGCGGTAAAATTTCGTCGGTTATTCATTTATTTTGCTCATCATCCACCTAACCTGTAAGAGTAAATTTTTGACAGTTAAATATTATGACATCATACCTACTTATTATTTCATACACGTTTCCGTTTTGACAAGGTAAACGATCTTGTAGATACTTTTTATACATACAGTCACGCCTTTTTCCCAGTGGGGTAGGCAGAGACTACTGTTTTCCACTTGCCACGATCCTGGCATATCTCTTTCGATTTTTCTATTTTCATAATTGTTTTCATCCTTGTGTCCTTTCTTCAAAATGTATTCGATTTGATTGACATAGGTACGTGTGTCTACGTTGACCCCTACCGGGTTTTTATAAATTTACCAATAAACTAGGCTAACTGACCAACTCTGGGTTCAATTATTATGAAGAAGGTAGGTAGATACTTACATTAAAATACTTCGATTTCGTCTCGAACTGACATATCAACAAATCCTCTAGAGAATGGTCCTGCCAGGGCTTCAGTCGGAAGCAGCAACAACTCCATAAAAAAGGGAAAGGAACGTGACAACTTTCATTAGCCAAGCACCACGAACAGGTTTTGTATTATTTACCGAATTTGTAACAAGTAATCTGCATAAATCAACTTCCAGGACTAGATTAGTATTCAAGTAATCAGGATATTTACCATGTTGTCATTTGCTTTAATACCTATGTGAGTGTCCACGATAGTTTAAATACTGACATCCAGACTAGAACTCGAAGTGGGTTATAATAATAATACGTACCTAATGGTTTTCTCCCACATGGTTGCAGTCAGGGAGGGTATTTTGGGGATTTAAACCTCCCTTGGAATTGGGGAACAATTGCAGAATGTCACGCGGGCGAATGGGAACGGGAAAATACTCTAAATCTATTACTCCTCCTGCTTTTGATTTTGCTTATTATGTAGGTACTATGACTTTTTCGGGAATCTCACCTCTCAACCCTGAGAAGAAAGCCTGCGATAGGTCCTTCAGTCAGTAAAAGTATCGTTTGAAACGTGAGGTTTACTTATGTTACATAGATAGAACAATGCTTTATTGTACACCAATACATTTACTGCTGTAAATGATTTACAGCAGAGACAAGTAGGTAGCATGTACCTATATACAGTTTAAAGTACAATGGTCAGCCTTAACGCTGAAAGCATTTTCTTGCAGGCAACCTTGGTATGGACAGTAATGTGACAAGACAAAATAATATAATAATATGGTGTAGTTATCATAGAAAACTGAAGACCATATACGTCTAAAGGTAACACATATATAAGGCATATCAATCAATTAGCCTATTGCAGTTCACTGCTGAACATAGGCCTCTCCTAATGAGCTTCTTTATTCTCGATCCTCCGCCTTACGCACCCAACCTGTTCACGCCACCTTTTTCAGGTCGTCCGTCCATCTGGCTAGGTGTTATGGCTATGGTGCATAATCTTGAGGATATTGTTCTATTAAGGCAATGCAATATCAGGCCTAAATATAGTTTTAATCGTACCTATACCTAACAGTAATTTTAATATCAATTTAGGTTATCAACACGGCAATTGTGTGATTAACCTGGTAGCCAAGGTACAACCTTTTCTAGTAGTCGAATCAGACAGCGAATTATTTTATCTGTACCTTAAGTATTTTGTAGCATTCCTGTGCCCGTACCTATCCAGTGTGCATACTGATCTTGGCTACACAATAGATAAACAGCTTTATCCTTCCCGTTAACGACGGACTTGAGCCAGTGAGCCAGAGAGACGTGAGAAAACTTGCAGTAAGCGTTTACAAGTCGAGGCGACCGGTGTGTCCGCCTCTTCGGTCGGACCTGTTTGCGGCGAGTAAAAAAAACAACTAACCAAAGAGGCAGGATTCAAGTTTAACATTCGAAAAGTTTTTTTTTTAAATGGTGAGTTAATTATTTTACCGCCAAATTACTAAAAGTAGACTAATAATAAAAAATAACAATAACTCATAAATACTCATCATGTTTCATTATTTTAGGGTGATTTAAATTAATATTCATTATTTTGTGAATTAACGTTTCGTTATAAAAATATGTCGGTATATTTTGTATATTGTGTCTAGTTAAATAACACAAAAATAAATTAGTTTATATTTTAGCTACAATCAACTACGCAAGTGTTAAGAAGAACAAAAATATATTACAGTTCGGTAGATAGATGCGGGTGCAAGTTATATTTTATAAATAAATAGAAAAACACGTGAAAAGTAAATTATTTAATAGGTAGGTATTTACCTATCCAAAGTAAACTTCCAATCACTGAATTATAATTTTTTTGCACATTTGGCTCGCTTTGCGTCAATACAGATAATTTAATATAATTCTTACAGTACCAGTAAATAAATGGCATAAAATAGGTCAGTACAGTCAACGTCACAAGTTGATTAAATTTCATTTATTTATTTCGTGATAACAGGATGTTTACAGGGTGCTTATAGCACATGCTATGTTCCGCCAATAGATGATAGCATTTAATACATATTTTAAATGTTGTAAATTGTCAAGTGGGCTCTATGAAAATATGTGCAAATTTTTTTTAATATAATTGTAATAATTTTTATTTTCATTCTCATAAAAGCTGTACAGCTAAAATAAAAACCATGCTTTGAGAAGCCAGAAGGTCTGGCCACTTTATTGGAATCGTATTAGGATCATATTTGGTCTTGCAGCGATATTTACACCAAATTAGAATATGCTTAGTAAATGAATTGTTGTAATTCTGCTCATACGAGTGGCCATTTTACTAATTATATAGAACAAGTTTTGCGGAGAATCGCTCAATATGACCTTTTTAGACCTTATCGGGATTTGTACAAAATACCGCGGCTATAATAACTACATGTTGTGTTCCCAGCGGTGAGTAGGGTAGCCAGAGCTCACTGGAGAGTTTGTGCTGTCAGTGGGAAGATTAAAAGGCTTGTACTGCTTTGTCTTCTACACCGACGGCACAGAAACTCTGTGCTTACAGGGTCGGCAGCGCGAGTGTGACTCCTCTGGTGTTACACACGTGCATAGGCCACGGTAACCACTTTCCATCAGGTTGGGCGTGTGCTTGTCTGCCACCTAAGTGGTATAAAAAATATCTATCGCTTTTACCTACTTATTTTTATAATAAATGTTTTTGCGTGCATTTTATTGCTATCTGTAACCTAACGACTATAAATTTTATACCTACCTAATTTATGACTTCCGGGTAAGTGCACGATAATTTAGGAATCTTATAGGTTATCGTATATTTACACATAAGTCATAAATTATGTACAAAATTATATTTGAATTAAATTCAAATACATCAAATTAAAAAAGAATCCGCGTGGTTCCCGGCAGACTAGAATTTGGACCACCCCATCACTTACCATGCGGTGTCGTAAAAGGCGACTAAGGGATTGGGCTGTTTAGCATCAGACAGATATATAAAGCCCAGACTCAGTCTCGGATGCACGGCTCGAGTCAACAATAGTGCCCGGATGACGGCAATAGGCTCACCCCGTCACCCTTACGTGGAACCGAATTTAATGATTGGTGAAATGTGGGTGTTAATTCACCTCTGCCTAACCCTCCGGGGATAAAGGCGTGAATATATGTATGTAATTTTTCAAGGCGTGACTCGAAAGGTCATCCCCCAAGGGACTAGTTGTAGGTTGAAGCCCGGTCTGAGCATTAAATTTTTCCAATCTATATTCTTTCAATTTCGTTTTTTATTACACTTAGGTGGCAGACAAGCACACGGCACACCTGATAGGAAGTGGTTACTGTGGCCTATGGACACGTGCGCCACTAGTTGTTAAACTCGCGCTGCCAATCTGCGAAACCTTGTAATGCCCCTCTTGAAGAACCCCATATTGTAGGCGCTTGGGAACCCCCACCAGGGAGTTCATTCCACAGCTTGAGTGTGCGTGGGATGAAGTTTCTTTCATACCGCACAGTGCGCATCGTCTTAGGTCGCAATGTATGAGGATGAATTCCCCACCTATGGCGAGCGGTGCGTTGACAGAATGTAGCTGCGGGCATCATGTTAAACTAAATTAATGTACGGGATTTGAGAACACTTGTACAGATATACCTAGTCTAGCCATAAATATTGTTACGAAGAAAAAACATTTTTTTTTATTGCAAATAATATTTATTACTTTTACAGTGTGTTAGTTTAATACATAAATATAAAACAATTTAAAATATAAAAAGCTTACTCGAAGTGGTCTCCATTGGCTGCAACACAGTCCTTTAAACGTTGAGGCCAGTTATCAATAGAAGCACGCACTCTTTCCATGGGAAAATTCTTCACTGCCAATCGTATGGATTGTTTTAGGGACTCCAAATTATCATGGCGTTTAGAGCAAGCCATACTCTCTAAAACTGACCATAAATCGTAATCCAGCGGATTAAGATCGGGACTAGACGACGGCCAGTCTTCAGCTCTGATGAAGTCCGAAACGTTCACTTCCAACCAAGACTGCGTGGACCGAGCTTTATGACCCGGCGCTGAGTCTTGTTGGAAGGACCATACTTGGTTATTGAACATGGTGTTGTTAAGGGGTTTAACTACCTTCTCAAGAATGGTATCTTGATACACTTGTGCCGATGTTTTGATACCTTTTTCACAAAAATATGGCTCAGTCACTCCTTCATAGCTAACACCCCACCAAACCATCACTAAAGTCGGATAATGCCCACGTTGCACTCTGTCGACTAATTGGGAAGCTTCCTTAGAGCTTTGAGCATAAATACGGTCATTTTGTTTGTTAAAATGTTGCTCAATTGTAAAGATTTTCTCATCCGTAAACAAATTTTTTCTGTGACCTCCCTTTGCGTACCGCTTCAGTAGTTGCTTCGATTTTACCACCCTATTCTTTTTTAAATTATCAGTTAAAAAATTACCAGTGCGTCTCTTATAGGCTGCAAGTGATAAGTCATCTTTTAAAATGCGCGACATGGTTCTGGGTGCTATCTTCATCTCCCGAGATAAAATCTTTTGCTTTCGGACAGGATTTCTTCGAATTCTTTCCCTTACTGCTTTGACCACCTTTTTCGGCCAGATCTTTTTCTGTCACAAACAGAGGAGGTCTCATTGTACCTATTAATAGCCCGGTACACAAACATTTGACTAATACCAAGCGTATGGAGAGTTTTAAAAATTACATTCGGCTCCATACCAACTTTGTGTAATGCAATCACAGCGATTCGGTTTTCTTTATCACCCCACTCCATTTTAATATAGCAAAATATTGTACAATGTATTGGCGCCAAAATTAGAAAACACAATGAACAAACGTATAAAAATGACAGATTCCAAATTCAAATGTAATATCTTTCTTATTTTAATTGTAACAGTATTTATGGCCAGACTAAGCATTTAATAATAATAAAATTGTGTTTATAGGTCACTATTTTACTCTGTACACAGTTGAGTAAAGTATGGTAGTTGTATCTATTACCTACACATAATGGTAATCACAGAATATTTCTGTAATGGTAATCGTAAAATAATATGTTTCTTGTTTTTTTTATTATTCTACGGAAGGTTTAAAAGTTAAAAAACCTAAGGTGTTCTACCATTTTTGTCGTTGATTGTACAATTATAATTTTAAATAATATCATGTAGGTTACATAAAAATGCTTTTATTTTCAATTCAATTCAATCTATTTATTTACAACATAATATTAACTTTGTTATAACTTATTGACGTCATTTTTTTTCAACATAACCTAAGTTTTGCTTGTAGTGGTTTACTTCTCGCAAAATAAGGTTTATTAATTTAAAAATAAGAACGTATTGTCAAAAGATTTTACATTTTCAATGATATTTATTCATTATTACATTGTTTGAAATCTGAATGATACGGTCCTTTTTAGTGTGTGATTTGCATAAAAATAACAATTGACTTAGCATTTAAGTGGCATTTGAAAAGAATACAATCGTACCCAATGCCTGAAAACAAAGGTCTTCGACCAATCTGTCCTATCTGATATGAGTTACGGTGCTGATAATTCTTTTTTTATACTCTACCCGTCAATTGCCAATGGAAAAGCATTGGTACTAACAGTGGGTCTAGAATCTAGATCATGACCTAAAAATCACAGTAGAAGCCCAAGCTGAAGTATCAGTAGACTGCTAATATCTGCCGAAAGGCCGATGACCATTGGATGGAGCCACTTAGAGTGGACATGGAGGAGGGCCACATCCAGTTGGCTTTGCGTCGGCCGAGTTGCGAGGGATCTGCATGTCAACCTCACCTCCGGCAACCAACAACGACCCACAGACGCCGTGCGTCTCCGACGGGGTATCCGTGGGGATTTTTCGAACGTAAAAAAAAGAGTTGAGATCGCAAACTGAAGGTGGGACGCCCTCTAGCTACATAGATCTGAACAAGGTGGCTAGGTCAACTGGATACGCAAGACGGATCGGGAGTAATGGCGCGAATTGGGACAGGCCTATGTCCTACAATAGGCTAATTGCTTGATTGACCTATTGCATTCAGTTAGGTACCTACTTAACTAAACGTAAAATATCCTCATGTCTTTTTAATATCATCATCATCATCATCCTCCTGCCCTTATCCCAAGATTATTTGGGGTCGGCGCAACATGTGTTTTTTTTTCATTCATCTCTAGTTGCAGTCATTTCAACATTCACTCCCTTCTTAACCATGTCATCTTTCACACAGTCCATCCACCTCATTTTAGGCCTCCCTCTCCCCTTGTAGCCATCCACTTCCATAGTTAGTGCCTTCCTTACGACATTACTTTCATCCCTACGCATTACATGCCCGAACCAGGACAAACGATTTCCTCGTAGTATCCTCCGCCCTACAGGATATACCGTGGCTATAATAACTTCGTGTTGTGTTTCCTGTCGTGTTCGTGTCTGAGTGGAGTAGCCAGAGCTCACTGGAGAATTTGTGCTGTCAGTGGGAAGACAAAAGGCTTGTCCTCTTCTACTGACGGCACAGAAACTCTGTACTTACAGGGTTGGCAGCGCGACTATGACTCCTCTGGTGTTACAACGTCCATAGGCCACGGTAACCACTTTCCATCAGGTGGGCCGTGTGCTTGTCTGCCAACTAAGTGGTATAAAAAAAATAAATTTAAAAACTCAGTACCTATATCAATATTTTTCTGTTTAGAAACTAATTTTAAAGACTAAAAACCAAAATTGAACCACTAATTAGTCAGTTAATTAGGCTAGTTTATTTGTTTTATTTGTGTTAAAAAGTCGCTACAAGATTTTTTTACCTTTAGCTTAACTAACCGAATGGAGTAAGTCAGATAGTCTAAATATTAAGTGAGAGCTATGCATAGGTATACCTATTTAACCTTCATACTACCAGGGCCAGTCAGATTACTTATTTATTAGTTATGGTCAGGGTCTAATATTTTGTTTCGCATCTTCATCTTTATATTACGCTTCAAAACGCAATTAGGTACATTTTGTAACTAGCGATTAAATGCCCATAAATAATTTTATCTAAACATGTTTTTTTTTAATTTTCGTGCGTTTTAAATCCTACCAGGAACGGTAATTTTCTGGTAAGATTTGACATGACTATTTGAATTTGATTTGAATTTTCGTGCGTTTTAAATTTTACAAGAAACGGCCATTTTCTGTTAAGATTAAAAAAGCAGGAAAATTTAAAAAATAACTTGTTTAAAAACATCAATGATGGATATTTAACCGCTAGTTAATCAATTAAACAAAGTTTGCCTGCAAGAAATTGTGTAAAGCGATAAGAGCGCCCTTTGTACTGCTCTTGTCTTATCAATTTCTGTAATATGAATATTGTATTTTTTTTAGGCGTACAATAAAGAATAAAATAAATAAACCAGCCCCCTAGACAAGTGCCAATTCATTGCCCGGTGTATTATAGAATATAATGATGATTTTATGGGATTTACACGTATCTTGGCGGTAATGAAGTTTATGACAGTCATCAACGTATGCCATTTCTAAACGTTTAATTGAAGCTACCCGTGACCATAGGGTTAGACAAAGCAGGGCAAGCCTTTAGTCTTCCCATTGATAGCACAGACTCTCCAGTGAGCTATGGCTACCCTACTCACCGCTGGGAACACAACACGAGGTACTTCCCCAGTCGGACTGCTCATAAAACATAACATAAACTCACGCCTATATCCCCGAAGGGGTAGGCAAAGGTGCTAGCACCCACATTTCGCCAGTTTATGTTTAGGTCCCAATGTGGTGGTGAGTCTATTTCTGTTTATTTATAAACCTGCGATAAATACTCACATAACTTCGAAAGGAATCGAAAAGTCATTGGTGTGTGCCATGGTAAAACCCGGGATCGAACCCGAGACCTCGTCTCAGCAGTACATTACCCATACCACTAGGCTACCGCGGTCGGCCTGCTCAATTCGACGGAAATACCGCCGTGTCCTTTGTGTCCATTTGGAGGTTTCGCCATACTCGCCACGCTTGGCAAACGGGTTGGCGAGCGCGGTGTTAGGTAAGGATATATTACAAAGGACGCCGCTGCCCATCCTTTGGTGTTCTCTTAGTCGCCTCTTACGACATCCACGAGAAGAGATGGAGTGGTCCTATTCTATGCCGGAAGCCACACAGCAGCTCAAAGTAGCTCAACGAGCTATGGAGAGGGCTATGCTCGGTATTTCCTTACGTGATCGCGTCAGAAATGATGATATCCTTAGGAGAACAAAAGTAACCGACGTAGCCCAGCGGATTAGCTCGTTGAAGTGGCAATGGGCGGGACACATAGCGCGCAGAACAGATGGTCGATGGAGCAAAAATTTCTGGAATGGCGACCGCGTACGGGCAAACGTAGCGTAGGACGCCCAACGGCCAGGTGGAAGGACGACCTCATGAAGGTCGCCGGGAAGCACTGGATGCGGGCTGCTTTAGATGGGTCATTCTGGAAGTCTGTGGGAGAGGCCTATGTTCAGCAGTGGACTATGTGTGGCTGACATGAACGAATGAACCGCCGTGTCCTACCTCCTAGTAAAGGTGTTTACGTCGGTCGTAGGTAGTATAGCCACAGAATAGATAACAGTTGTTAATAATAGTTGGCCCAGTCCCAATAGGCTAATACTAACTGACCCGTCTTGGCTATGCTCGGAAATTCCTAAACATTAAATCTCTACTAGAACCTTAATAGGCGAAGTGAAGTCTCACTTACGTGCCCTGTATTCTTCAAAATTCTTTCTCCGCTAATGTAACTTTATTTGATTACTTATGTGGTTACATTCTACTCACTAGTGGTCACTTAATACATTTGTAAAAAAGTTAAAACGTGAACTTAACGAGCGTTTAAACTGCCAGTTTACGCGCAACTGTGCGTAGTTTATACGTAAGTAGTTCAAATATTACGAGAATAACATTTTGAAGCAATTAGGTACCTATGCTAACTAAATTAGCCTATTGAAATTAAAAATAGTCAACACCCATGATGGGATTTGAAACAGCAATAGTCCCTTTCTAGGGGCATAGGTATCCTCCTCGGACGTTATGAACGTATAATGACCTAGGTACTTACCTGAAAAAAGTGATATTTGTGAACTCACCACAGAGGTCATTCACTCGTAGGTAATTATTGGTACCTATAGTTGCAGCACGCTGTGATTGGCGTTTTGACATGACTGTGACGACTGATTTTGCTCATTTTTCTTTTTTTGATGTATAAAGTTTATTTACTCCTGTGCCGGTCTCGCCATATCTTTCTTCAGTTATTCGTCTAACAGATCGCTGTCCAATATTATGCGCACCAAACAAGATAAAACGGCCATCATAGCGTGCCGCAACTACAGTAATAAATGCTCACTTCCAATTTTAAAGCACAGAGTATGTTAGTTATTATTATTCTAACATCAAAATGCCAATGGCATATTGGCACAGATTCAATCAGAACATAATTTTAATTCCAATTATAGCCAATCAAAGTGCTCCAATTTTACGCGACCTAACAAACAACGTGTTCTATTGTGAACGTGCCTGTTACAGATATGAAAATAAATTAATATTGGAATTCGATATTCAAAATTTTGAATCCAACAAGGAAAATGTAGATAGAAATTACAGCGAATGAGATTGAACAGTTATTTATTATGAATTCAATTCAGACTAGTTCGATATTCATAATGTTGAATCCATAAAGGAAAATTTAATTAAAGAAAATTGTTAATTAATTTGTAGGTAAGTATGTACCATTTCTACCTATTTATAAAGGGATGTTATTCATTTCAAAGTTATCGATTACCGTAGCTTTAAAACCTTCCATAAAAACACGAAACATCAATATACCTACCTACCTACATATTAATTTGTTTGTTTTCAACAACTTTTGTCACTAACTGTAACCCTAAAATTAAACAATAACGTGAAATGTCATTAAAATAAATCTTTATTGATCGACACTTTATATTTTTGTTTACTTGACCTTCACTTTACTAACAAAGGCTCAAGTAAATTATTAATCTTTGATAAGCTCCTTAGATAGGTTCGATTGTTTGATTGTATTCTCGTTCTACCGATAAGTTGTTAAATAAAACATTTCTGTAGAATGTGGTCAATGACCTTCCGTAGGTTGAATGTACATACATATCTACATTACTCGCAACAGACGACTGAAATTCCTTTGTCCCATTTAGGATCTAACAATAGATTCGTTAAAGATGGAAATATAACAACGTTTAAGGTATTTTCTTAGTCATTACAATATTTAAACTCTCAATGTCATTCTTTCATCATTAGACGACCTCCGTGGCGTAGCGGTAGAGCATTCGACTGCTATGCAGGGGGTGCGGGTTCGATTCCCGCTCAGTGCAAATATTTGTATGCATGAATATTTATATTTGCATTGGTCTGGGTGTTTCTATATATAATATGTATGTATTTACAAAAAAAAAGTATTTAAGTATGTTTATCCGCATTCTAGATTCCATAACACAAGCTAGTTAAGCTATGCTTACCATGGGTCTAGATAGCGTTGTGTAGAATGTCGTGGAATATTTATTTATTTATTATTATTTATGACTAATTTGTATCGATAAGTTAAGATTGTCTGTGGGAAAAAAAAAGAAAAAAGAATTCATGTGGCGCGAAACGTTCGAATATAGTGTTGTCAAGGTTAGGTTTGAGGTTAGTGTTGGCAAAAGGTAAACTCAAACCTCCTTACATTACTACGTAGTGAACTCCCTAAATCTTATAATTTACGTTCTAAGTATCTGTGTACATACACATATTTTAATATTTTTTGGAATCTTTGGCGCGACGTCATCGACTATCTAAGTATCTACTTTGACCGAGGTCAGGGGTCAAAGCAACCCATAGGAAGAAGTTTGGGAGAAGAGGGTAGATTTGGAAATGGCCAGTCCAACAGTGGGACAAAATCGAATTATAATAAACTACATCCGTAAGATTTGCAAGACGGCGACATGTGGGCGCGGAGATGGTTGTTTTATAGGATTCATGGTCCTAAGTGGTAAGGAAATAATCTAGGCAATAATAAAAGGCGTGAGAACACAAACTGACGGATTAACTAAGTACCTACTTATATCTCTTGTTCGGTGGCGGAAACGTTCGGAAACTTTCGGAGATTAAAAATATTAATTATAATTGCGTAGACATGATACTTAATCTAATATTATACATAATAAAACTAAAACTAGCTATGTAAGCGGCTTTGTTTGATCTTTAGTGGATATGTCACGTCTAAGGATCGTGGAAAGAACTCTTGCAACCACGGCATCCGTCCCATAAAATGCAGGAGAGTAGTCTTTACTGTGCAACCACGTTCTACGGTCACCGCCTTGCTACGTGATACGTGGGTATCAAATATATCTGGCCATTCCGCCTCTGCCAGGCCCCAATAGGAGTCATGTCGTCGTAAAGGATGACAGGCGTGCTAATGGTCTCACTACCATGAATGCTTATAACCATGCGAAGTGCAGCAGTAAAAACTGAAAGCCCCGGATGCAACCAGACCCACGATTCTATTCAATCAAAACCACTGTCATGGTTGGACTTTATGCCTTAATAAATAAAATCTAAAATTTAATGTCATTTTCTGCAGCGTCTATGGTAATGGTGATAATTAGTAGAATAGGGGCCAGGATTATTGCAAAGATGACGTTGAATGAAGGTTAAGTAGCTATATTTATGAAGTCTTCTTGTTACAGATCGTGATTACATTATTCCTGGCCGGGTTGAGTGCGGCCCTGGCACTCGACAACGGGTTAGCCCTGACGCCCCCCATGGGCTGGCTCACTTGGGAGCGGTTCAGGTGCATCACAGACTGCAAAAAGTATCCCAATGAATGTATCAGGTGAGACTCCGTGAGATTTAAAAACATATTTTCTTTAAAAAGGATTATAAGTTTCAGATTACTAGTGTTAGGTAAGCCTAACTGCTCCAGCTAATCTAAATTGTAAGTAGGTACTAGTAGAACTATCCGGGTTCGATCCGTACCTGAATACTTTGTGTTATGATCAGGATCGAACCCGGGACCTCATGATCGTAAGGTCGGCTCCTTAAGTATTTAACTAATGACAGACGTTTGCACTTTAGGGGCCGTTCAATTATTACGTAAGCAGATTTTTTACAATTATTCGACTCCCCTTCCCCTTTGTCAGCAATAGTAAGCAAAATTATTACCCGTTATATGCACATTTCTTTTCATGTTTGTTTTTTTAGAGTAAGGTATGGGTAATGCATGCTATATTATGTGTGAAAAAGTAAATAATTACTGCTTACCTAATCATTATCTAGACCCCCACCCCATATTATCAAAAATAGCTGACCCACCCCAGCTTCGCCCGGGGTATATTTTGAAGCTTCATATCCCTTTGAGCCCGTATGTTTTAGTCTTCAACATATGTATGAAAAATTGCCGGATTTGTTAACATTTATTATCAATGCTCCGCTGCCTTAAGTAGTAGCGTGATGATATGTAGCCTAAAACCTTCCTCGATAAATGGACTATCCAACACTGAAAGAATCATTCAAATCGGACCAGTAGTTTCAGAGATTAGCGCGTTCAAAGAAACAAACAAACAAACAAACTCTGCAGCTTTATAATATTAGTATAGATAAGCAATGCAAAGACCCCCCTCCACCCTTCAGCGCTTACGTAGGTAATACTTGAACGGCCCCTTAGGTAAGTAGGTATATAATATTGTTAGGTCTACCTACATAGTCGGGCGAGGTGCGAGGGATATGTCTCAGATAAACTCACTTTTGGCAACCTGCGGCCCACACAGTCGGCGTGCGTGTTAGTCGGTTCAAGTCCGACATAACCTCCCCCACCGGCCCCGGTGGTGGGGTATCTTTTTTTTTTTTTTTAACGTGCGCAAAATCCCCACGGATACCTCCCCACCGGAGCCGGTGGAGGAGGTTATGTCGGACTCGAACCGACTAAAACGCACGCCGCCTGTGGGTCGTTTTGGTTGCCGAAGGTGAGGTACACAGGTGAGGTACAGGCATATCCCTCGCACCCCGGCCGACCCAGGGCCATCTCTCACGATCTGGCCCTCTTCTCGGGTGTGGGGACTACAGAGTCCCCAACTCGGTGGTGGGGTATCTGTGGGGATTACGCATACGTTAAAAAAAGGCCTACCTACATAGTATTTTCATAGACATTTTTGTGTCGTATACAAATACTCATAAAGGTGATTATCCACCGGAGTGACGGGACGAGACGAGGCAAGAGAATTGAAATCGCACTGACCCTTTTCCACTAAAAATAGCCATCGCGAGCTCGCGTGAGACCGCCGCGCCGCCCGGCCCGTAGGCTTCATTAGATAAAGATATAGGTACAGACGTACCTGACGTACAGTGCTGTTTGAGTTCGTTTTGCGATACATACGCAATTTCTGTATTATGTCCCGGAAATTAGTATTATTAAATATGTTAATGGAAGAGGAATCAGATGATTTTATGAGGTAACAGAGACCTCTAGTAGAAAAGGCTTGTACTATCATGACGGTATTCTCAGGTAATAACACGGTATTATGTAGCAACGAACAACAATAAGCCTCTTGCGAGAAGCGTGTTCCTGTCGCAAAGTTAATTTATACTCTATGCTGGAAGCAATACGATTCATTTTTACACAAACAAATATTTCAATTCATGCCTCGCATATTCTTGTCAATCCACACTGTCTCCACCAAAGATGCGCTGGGAGAGGATTGAAAATTTGCCATACAAATTTCAATTCTCTCCTCGACTTGCTTCGCCTAGCCACTCTGGTGGAAAATCACCTTAACCCTTGTTTTTTTGACTTCGCCCCAGACGGGTAAAAACCCGGGGTATATATTGGGAACAGAGATTACAGTTAGGTGTTTATACCAAAATGCCAGATACCAATCTATTTGTGTTTTAAGACCTATGGTCATGGCATAATCCGTTGGTAAGTACAATTTATATTCTATGCGTCTGTAGAATATGCGGAGACTGTTTTCATTATCATTTAGATGTCAAGTAGGTACAGGTATGCATCTAAAATATACCCTACCCATAGCCATAGCCATCTATGTGAAGTTGCATTAAGACTTTGGGTTCAGAATAGATAATTCCATCAAAAATATAAATGTGAAATGAGAGCCAATTTACTGTTATTTTTTACAGTGTCAGTGGTACAAAAATGGTGACATACAATTTTTTTTTATACAACTTAGGTGGCAGACAAGCGCACGGCCCACCTGATGGAAAGTGTTACCATGACCTATGAACGTGTGCAACACCAGTGGAGTCACATCCGTGCTGCCGACCCTGTAAGAACAGAAATTTTGTGCCGTCAGTGTAGAGGACAAAGCAGGACAAGCCTTTGGTCATCCCACTGACAGCACAAAATCTCTCCAGTGAGCTCTGGCTACCCTACTCACCGCCGGGAACACAACACGAAGTTATTATAACCGCTGTATTCTGTAGGGCGGAGGTACTCCCCCAGTCGGACTGCCCAATTGGGCGGAAATACCGCCGTGTCCTACCTCCTCTCAAAAATAATAGAATCGAGAGGCAGGTTGAACTTATATGCGTAATCACTAACTTACTTTATGTTTTCAGTGAGAACTTAATCAAACGTACCGCAGACTTAATGAAGAGTGAGGGATACCTGGCAGCCGGTTACGAGTACTTGGGCATCGACGACTGCTGGCTCGAGAGGACCAGGGGACCTGATGGGCGTTTAGTGCCCGACAGGACACGCTACCCGAACGGAATGAAGGCAGTAGCAGATTATGTGAGTAGACTCATTTAAGCGTCGGCAGTTTAGAGGTTAAGGAGTCAGCCTTACGATATACAGGTCTGGGTTTGTAACCTGGCTATTGCTACACCGATGTGAACCCACTCCTAACACAAGCAATTTAGCTTAGCTAAAGGGGTTTGAGGGAATATTTGTAATTTCGATTCTAATATTCTATTTACAAAAAAAAAACAAAAAAGAAGTTCCTCCCAGGACTCATAGACCAACTTGATCGCTCAACTAGTTGTGCTATCAGGACATGCTTCGATGGATTTATCCCTTTTTTGTGTGCAAAATACCCACGGATATCCCCACCGCCGGAGCCGGTGGGGGAGGTTATGTCGGACTTGAACCGACTAAAACGCACGCCGACTGTGTGGGCCGCAGGTAGCCAGAGGTAAGATTATCTGAGACATACCCCTCCACCCCAACTGGCCCAGGACCGTCTCATCTAAGACGGCCCTCTTCGGGTGTAGGGAACACGGAGACCACATCTCGTCCCCGAGTATGGGGTGCGATGGATTTGTCCCTGAGTAGTTGGTTGACACTTTGAATAAATCTCGTATGTATATTTATTCAGTGTAGGTACAAAAAATATGCTATCATCATAAACAATTACTTACAAAGTTTATGTAAAACTATGCTAACTATACAATATATACAAAAATGGAATAGAGAAAAAGAGGGAGACTGTAATTTTAGGCATCGAAAAATTCCTCCCCATCGATCTCGCCTGGTACCGTGCCCAAGAGGCTGGCGGCATTACCACGCTGAATGGCGATGCCGATTCTTTGAGCGAGGTAAAGGCCAGCTTTATGGTCACGGGAAGCGTCGATTAGTCGCTTCGCTATTTCTTTGCGCGCGCGCTTGGACCCCACGGACCCAACGTTTCGACTCCAAACGGCTCAAAAATATAATTACCAGTTAAATTGGTATATTTGCGCCGTTTGAGAGTCTCCGCTATCTCGTATGTAGTTTAATATAGATACCGGCATATATCTTGACCCCACATGACGTCACAAAAATGTACTCTACATGCGCAGTTCGCGTTTATTGGGTCTTTGAGGATAGCACGGGGTACTATAGCCGCGGAGGGACTCAGATCCTTCAATCAAGGATTATATCAAACCAATTCGCGCGCGCCAGGATCTCTTTTCTCACACGACATGGTTACAGAGGGATGCAAAAATGATAGTAAATTAAATACAAAAGTAAATATTATTTATTTTAATGTAAGCTTGTCTTTTACACTGACGGCACAGAAACTTTCTGTGCTTACAGGGTTGGCACCGCGAGTGTGACTCCCTTGTTTTTGCTATAAGAATTATATTATATTAGGATAATATTTTGTCTAGTGGCGATATTTACACGAAATTAGAAATTTCTTAGTACGTTTTTTTTTATACAACTTAGGTGGCAGACAAGCACACGGCCCATCTGATGGAAAATGGTTACCATGACCTATGAACGTGTGTAACACCAGTGGGGTCACATTCGTGCTGCCGACCCTGTAAGAACAGAGATTTTGAGCCGCACATTAATTACGTTTCGTCGCATTTGATACACTTGGTCAATTTCGCATTTGGACTCTCACAACGTCCAGTATTGTGATTCGGCTCATATGAGTGACCTTTTAACGAATTTTATAGGAATCTATTAGATCTACTGGCAATTCATAAAGTTACTCTTTTTTAGCAGGATCGGTCAATGTGGCGTTTTTAGAACAAATGTTCCGATGCCGATATAATATTCAATTTAAATTTATTTTAATATTCAGCCTTCACTAGTCGCTACTCTTGCTTGTCTCATTATTTCGTCTATTTAGATGCTAATTTGGCAGTTTGCTACCGTCCATCATAAATATAACAGTGGTACTGACTCGTAACAACATTACTTGCCGGATAGGATCACGTTTTCCCATAATTTTTTATGAAAAAATATATTTTACTCTATGTGTGAGAAAAAATATAGAGAAAATAAAATGTTTGACGGCTTTGGAGTGAGGCGGGAATGAATTTTGAATTTCGAATTTGGAACGGGACATAGTTATTAGATAAATGAGTTAAAATAATGAATTTATAATGAAATATAGTATTTAAAAAAAGATAAAAAAAAAAAAATTGTATAAAAGGTAAAGGCACGACCAAGTCACTATTTGGTCGTGCCTCGCAGAGCACATAAAGCGGTCGGTAACGGTTGCAATACGATCTATGGTATGGTATGGAACACTCGTTACGGGTCGTCTAACTACACAATTTCGATATCACCAACTGGTCAGATGGCAGTCGCATTACGGAAAATATGGAAGTAGCCGCATCTTAGTTTGGGAAAGGCTCAGAGAATGAATTTTGATACGTATCTGTAAAGACATAGCGTGCCTTTTTGTAATATCATTTGTATGACGGCTACAAAAAGTTACTGGTTGGTTCATGGTCTTTCGCGACACTAACTAGAAGTCGTTGTAAAAAGAGAAGTAGGTACTTACCTAATAAATAAATTGTTTCCCCAGCTTCATGGTAACCGGACCCAATTTTCTGCTCGTTCATTCCTCGATGAATTTTAAGTGACTCTGCCCTAGCATGCTGCAGGGAATTACAAAATGTTAATTTTTTTTTAATCTTCAGATTCATAGTAAAGGTTTGAAGTTTGGCATGTACGAGGACTACGGTGATCGCACTTGTGCCGGATATCCGGGGGTGTATGGCCACGAGAAAATAGATATACAGAGCTTCGTGGAGTGGGACATAGACTACCTCAAACTTGATGGCTGTAACATCAACGTCACGCTAATGGAAGACGGTAATTTTTGCTTTACTTTATAAAAAAACATACTTACGAAATAAATTTTACGGACCCTCTCTTGGTATTTTTATCT
Source organism: Eilema griseolum (assembly GCA_963662185.1). NCBI lineage: Eukaryota > Metazoa > Arthropoda > Insecta > Lepidoptera > Erebidae > Eilema > Eilema griseolum. The sequence goes on along the minus strand of OY759248.1, from coordinate 17,041,845 downwards.
AGGTAGTAATAGAATAGTTCGTTACATATGAAACTGCCGTTTTTTTGAAGAAATTGGAGGAGACCCAATTTTCAGTACTAACATTTTTGTATTTTTTTGAGAATGACAAATCAACATTTTAATGATTTTTTTTTGTGTAAGAATGAGACAACATTAGGCTAACAAATACTTTTATTACATTTTTGAAAAGTGACAGCTGTAAAAAAGTAATACGGCATTTATAATAAAAATGGATAGCATTTAGGAAGTACTGTTTTTGAAGATCGAATTTAATTTATCAAGCGGTCAATAAAAACAAAATTTAATACTGAGTTGTAAAATCTTGAAATCAACTTACAAACAAAATAAAAATACTGGAAATAGCTATTAAATTACAGGAATAACGAACTCATGAATCTGTAAGAAAATTGCGGCAATTTCATAGGTAAAGACCCAATATTATGGATTATCTTCTAGCTTCTGTCATATTTATAAAAAGTCTCAAAAGTTGTATTAGCACACTCTATGCGTAGTTTCTGGCTGCATCTAAGTTATATGGATTTTATGGTAGCAACTGTTATATGATCACACAATTTTTTATACAACTTAAATAGCAGACAAGCACGGCCCACCTGATGGAAAGTGGTTACCGTGACCTTACAGGAGGTAGGACACGACGGTATTCCCGTCCGAATTGAGCAAGTACCTCCACTCTTCCTTACCTCCACCCTACAGAATAACACGGTTATAATAACCTCGTGTTGTGTTCCCGGCGGTGAGTAGGGTAGCCAGAGCTCACTGGCGAGTTTGTGTGATGTCAGTGGGAAGACCAAAGGCTTGTCCTGATTATGTGTTCTGCACTGAGGGCACATAAAATCTCTGTTCTTACAGGGTCGGCAGCACGGACTGGTGTTACACACAATTCCTAGAGGAAAGCCTGCGCCCGAGGCTCATGAGTCGTTATTTGGGCAATTATAGATTTCAAAAATAATAATACAAATTTCAGGGTATCCGGCTTTTGGAAGATTGTTGAATGAAACTGGCCGGTCCATCCTCTACTCATGCAGTTGGCCGGCGTATATGGAACCAGATGGTGTACACGTAAGCATTCTTGCTTTACAAACTACTAATTAAATGCAATAAATTTGAAAGACTCAAAGATTGACCTCAAAGTTTGAACCTCACCTATGAATGGGATCAAATAAGTTTGAATGGGTGTTTTCGTGGGTATAAACATTAAGGTTATGCGAGTGTGTAGCCAAAATTTGATGGATGTGTAGATGTTCATTACTCAATCACGCATAAATTAAATTTGATCTATAAGATGCAATCTATACTATAATATGTATTATAAAGCTGCACAGTTTGTTTGTATGTTTGAACGCGCTAATATCTGGAACTACTGGTCCGATTTGAATGATTCTTTCAGTGTTGGGTAGTCCATTTATCGAGGAAGGTTTTAGGCTATATATCATCACGCTACTACTTAAGGGAGCGGAGCATTGATAATAAATGTTAACAGATCCGGCAATTTTTCATACATATTTTGAAGACTTAAACATACGGGCTTAAAGGGATATGAAGCTTCAAAATATACCCCGGGCGAAGCTGGGGTGGGCCAGCTAGTATATAATATGACTTTGGAATTGGAACAATTTAGATTAAACAATCCGCGTTAAAAATTACGCCAATAATAAAAAAATATGTTTTATATTTTCAGCCAAATTACGACTTGATAGCCAAACACTGCAACTTGTGGCGGAACTGGGATGACATCCAAGACTCCTGGGTTTCTTTATTAAAGGTTATGGATTGGTTTGGTGACAATCAAGATAGGTTAGCACAGTACGCAGGTCCTGGCCACTGGAATGATCCAGATATGGTAGGTAAACCACTGCTTCTTTATGCAGTTCGGCCTTTTCAATTATTTTCAGTCTCATTCTTATGGTTTCAACTTTTGACTATAAACTTTGTTCAGTAAGAAATTGCCTTGAGTGATATAACTGCTATTTGCGCTAATGGCCAGGAGCTCGGTATCTCAGTTGAGAAATAGTTTCGTCAACACCTACTACACAGAACGCAAAGAAACAAAGCATATTATGCTTTATTTCTTTTTACTTTCGGAATTACGGACCATAAGCGGCATAATTTGAGGATGTATCCTCAAATACAACACAATTGAGAACATATTTGTACTTTTGCACAGTATTTTTTATTAGACCTAACAGGTTTCGCCTTACGGCATCCTCAATCAATAGAATAATTAATTTGAAGATAGTTTAGAGATATTAGTTTCCATATCAAATAAGGATCTCCATAGGGGTAGGCAGAGATCACGGATCTCCATTTGCTACGATCCTAACATACTACTCTCGCTTCATTCACTCTCATTACGTTCGTCATGCTCATTCTCTCTGTCTATCCCTATGGGAAACAGGCGTGATTTTATGTATGTATGTATGTATGTAAATAAGGTTAACCAGATTCAGAGAAATTCTAGGTAGATTCAGTAAAGAGAAAATAAATTATAATCCAAATTAATACGGCATTTATTTTAATTTCAGTTATTGATAGGGAATTTCGCGCTCACCATAGACCAGGCACGCGTACAGATGGCTGTTTGGGCAGTGTTGGCAGCCCCACTGCTTATAAGCACAGACCTAGCAACCATCAGGCCAGAATTCAAAGAGATCCTGTTGAACAAAGATGTAATTGCTGTGAATCAGGATCCTTTGGGCAAACAGGGTTTGAGAGTGTGGAAGAAGGCAGGCTATGGAAGTGTAAGTGACTTTTTATGCCAATTTTTTATGTACAATACGAATATATAGGTACAGTCTTGGTTGCCTGGAAGAAATTGTAAAAAGGGAAACGGCCGCCCTTTGTCTTCTCAATTTCTGTAACATGAATATTGTAATTGGCATACAATAAAGAATATAATAATAAATAAATAAATTTAGTCTCATGCAAATAAATATTTGCATTGAGCGGAAATCAAACCCGCAACCTACTACAAAACAGTCAATGCTCTACTGCCGCGCGACTGAGGTTGCCTATCAACATTAGTTATTACGTTATCGACTATATAAATAATAATATTAGCTTATCCTTAGATTTATGAGCCGCGTGGTTCCCGGCAAAGTCGTGTGGTCCCCGGCAGAGTAGAATTTGGACCACCCCATCTCTTACCACGCGGTGTCGTACAAGGCGACTAAGGGATAGGCCGTTTAACATCAGACAGATATATACAGCCCAGACTCAGCCTCAGATGCGGGGCTCGAGTCAACTATAGTGTCCAAAATACGGCAAAAGGTTCACCACCTATTACGTGGGACCTAATACTAATGGTGAAATGTGGGTGTTAATTCACCTCTGCCTAACCCTCCGGGGATAAAGGCGTGATATGTATGTATGTAGATTTATGAGTTGATCGTACACTACCTATACTTTAGTTAGACATATCCTTCAAAAACATTCCTTTACAGAAATCTGGTCTGGAGATCTGGAATCGTGAACTGCACGATGGTTCCTTCGCTTTAGCGTTCGTCTCAAGACGTGATGATGGAGCACCTTACGCTACCAGCTTTAATTTCGAGGATATGAGGCTGAAACAGGTTGATTACGAGATCTATGTGAGTATTTAAAATTACTGTTGAAAGAGAATAAATATTTGACTTGGTAAGGAGCTGTCAACTTAACTAGCGGTACAGTACGAGTAGTTTTTTAATTTTTGTTTTTATTGTAATACTAGCGTCGAAGCCTATTCTGCTCGTGTTGCTTTGCTAGTCGAACCTATATGTGCAACCCTCTCAGGGTTCATATTTATTTAAATTACATTAGATCACGCATTTATTCTGAGCCTCTTTGTCATACCAGTTCTCGCATGTATACTTCTCGCACTTTCACACTATACCTTTCATACTGTGGGATTTATTAGCGGGGATGTGGGATAATTTGGCTATTTATTTATTAGGACTTACATTTTTACATAATTTTTAACATTTTCCCATTTACATTCTAGCAGTCTACAAAAATCATTTATGCAATGTCAGGCATTTCCATAGAAATGCCTGCATTACATATTTATGCGCTATTTCTTTCATTTACAATTTTTATTATTTTCTCCCAGTATTCTAGAAAATACTCCCGGTACTGTTTCGTCATTAAAATGGGCAAATTATTTATACAAACATCAGTATCAGAATAAACGGGATATTTACCATGTTTCATTATTGAGTTTCCGATATTTCGGCGTTGTTGCAAGCACCATGATCACGGAGGAACTGGAGTAGTGGCGGTGAACAAAGAAAAAGTTTTTTCTTCTAGGAGTAATCATATCGATCTACCCTCTTTCGAGTTCTTTTACTACGCGTATCTGCACTACTATTGGTTTCACTCTCACTACAAACTCGAACCCGATCTCGATCACGTTCACGACATACGATGCTCACTGTATCCACTCGCGATTTTGTTTTAGCTTGTTCCCGATTGTTTTTGCAAAGACGGACCACTGGATGCCAGACGTTCGGCAGTTGGAACCCATCCTCACGATTGAAATTTTTATACTTTTTTATTTCAATTGTTGTAGTCTTGGTATATAGTGGCGTTCTGTCGAAAGCATCTGAGGGTTATGTAGCTCGATCCAGTGGTTCGTACCGGACTCCAATAAATGTTGAGCGATTGCAGATTTATGCGGTTCATTGTTTTTGACTGCCCTGATGTGTTCCTTGATTCGGCATGTAACCGTTCTTTTTGTTTGTCCTATATAAGAACTGCCACAGCTACAGTCAATCTTGTACACTCCCGGTCTGTCCAATGGGGAGCCATCTTTGGGTGAGCGCAGGCATTGCGACAGCTTTTTAAAAGGAGTGAAAATTGTTTTGACAGATACCTTCTTCAGGATGTTAGCGATCTTATCTGTCACTCCTTTGATGTAGGGTAAAAAGGCTGGCTGTCTTTCCACCTTATAGTTCCGGGGTTTATTTGTGGTGAGTCTTGGTGGTCTTATCCGTCCATTGTATCCATTCTTTTGTAGAACGCCGCTTATGTGCTTCAATTCTTCCTGTAAATGTTCCTCGTCACATAAACTATATGCGCGTGAGTCGGCATGCAGGTAGCGGTCAGTGTGAGTGGGTTTCCTGTACACGGAGTGGCTACACGACCCATCCTCACGAACACCGATTCTCACGTCAAGGAAGGCAAGGGTTCTTTCCTTTTCCATTTCGTACGTAAAGCTCATTTTTCCATGGATGTTGTTGAACTGGGCCACGTATTGTTGTACAACATTCTCACTCCCCTCCAGTATACAGAAAATGTCATCAACATACCGTTTCCAGATTTTGATGCTTGGGGCGGTGGGTATGGCTATGGCTTCGAAATGTTCCATCCACAAGTTTGCCACAACTGGAGCCACCGGACTGCCCATCGCTACTCCATCTATCTGTAGGTAGTACTCATTTCTGTATACGAAGTAGTTTGTGGTCACACAATGTTGCACAAGGTCGGCATATTCTTTAGCGACTCCGTTCTCTGCGATCTTTCGTCTTATGATCTCCAAGCAGTCTGTGATGGGAACATTTGTGAATAGGGACTCCACGTCGAAGCTCACCATCACTTCTTGATCATTGACCGAAGTTTGACGCAAAATCTGAACGAAGTGTCTCGAGTCCTTCACGTACGATATGGTCCTACCCACCAATGGCTGCAAGATATTCGCCACATGTTAGGCCAGTTCATAGGTCGGCGAGTCAATCTGACTCACTATGGGCCGCAAGGGAGTGTTTGGCTTGTGTATCTTAGGCAGACCATATAGTTTGGGGGGCTGGAGGTTCCTGGGTCGCAGCAGTGTGCCACTACCTCTTCACCGATTACCTGTTGATGTTCCTTGTATGTGTGTGTGTGTGTATGGTAAATATCCCGTTTATTCTGATACTGATGTCAGTGACCATGATAGTTTAAATACCTATATTTATACAAATTTTCAACTGCTTCTTCGTTTCCACTTCGTACCGTGCTCTTGCGTGAACAGGACAGTCCACGTGGATGTGGACGACCGTCTCGTCGACGCCCGGCTCACAGGCACATGATGGGTCCCCTTTACATTTGAAGCGAGTCAAATATTCGGAGAACCCACCATGCCCCGTAAGGAGCAGTTACTCAGCCACAGATTTGAAAACAGTTCCACTCACATAAAGTCGGATTTGACTTGATACGTCAGAATTAACGGTCCTACATAGGACAACACGTATAGGGCTTAGATGTCACCCGCACACTGTGCAGAATATACGAGCAAGAACCTAGCGGTTCGGAGACTCTTTTCTTTGTCGCACCACCAAGACTTAGAATTCGTTATCAGCTCACGTGTTTCCTTCTTCCTGCAGTCCCAGATCCTTAAAGCGGGGCGTGAAAAAGCATCTGATGAGGCCGCCAAGCTGAGTGCTAACATTGTAACATTACTTAGTGTCTGTAATGGTGACTCTCTTTCCTGAAATTTTGCCTTAAGCTTACCATCAGGCGACTTGCGGTCAAGTTGGCGTGTCCTAGATAAAAAATGAAAAAGGAGAGACCCGCTAAGATCGGCTTGAAAATCGAAGTCATAAACGGAATTTTACTCTACTTTCTGATGTGTCTAATTAAAAGTCAATATTTTAGTGTTAATCAACGTACGTTCGAGAAGCACGTTTTAGCTTTACCGGTGCTATGGCAGACCTTCCAGTAGATCATTATATCGTTAAACCCCCATACACCCCATCAGCCCCAGTAACACGGTTATAGAATTGGAACTTTAGGCTAGTCTCGTGGAGGAATGGCCAGAATATTGACTAGCCTCAGTTTGAAGTCCCGGGTCCTCAAGCTGAGAGCCACCATTGAACATACCAACAATGTTACAATCGTGACCCTCTTTTCTTAGACTTTCGGCTTAGATGAGATGAAGTTATATTGGCGTGTTAAATTAAATTTAAAAAAAATTTTGGTCATGTGACCGAGTTTTTCTTTGGTTGTATGGAAACGCCTGTAGGAATAATTTAGCTTTCACTCATTTTATTCATTGTTTTCTTAAGAATTTATTTATTGAACATTCTTAGGTTTTATAATGGTTGCCCGTTGCTCCCATTATGCCCTCATGGTTTGCGCTTACTATCAGGCAGGTCGTATGTATTGATGTCCACAAAGGACTTTATTATCAAATTGGTAATAAATAAGCGCCTGCTCATTTTATACTAATCTTGCCTCCTTCGATCATACTAAAGTTCGACTTACATCGGTATTTCAATACCGAAGTTGGCGTTCCACAGGCATCTTTCGAGCGTTTTCCCAACTCTGGGTTAGGTTGCAAATCTAACTGAAAAATGGCCGAATTTCTATACTTTCCGTGAAGCGACTGCCACCAGGCCTCCACAAAGAACTGGCGAAATCGAAGCTCTGTAGGTTATTGTGTTATTCATATATTTCATATTTCATACATGAATAACACAATAACCTACAGAGCATTTAATTTCATTTCGACAATTTCGTATGTGACCTATTCCACTACACACACTACACACATTACAGATTCATGAGTTTGTTATTTCTGTAATTGAATAGCTATTTCCATTATTTATATTTTGTTTGAAAGTTTATTTCAAGATTTTACAACTGTATTAAATTTTGTTTTCATTGGCCGCTTGATAAATTAGATTCGATATTCAAACACACTGCCTAAATGCTATCCATTATGATGATAAATTTCGTATTACTTTTTTACAGCTGTCACTTTTCAAAAATGTAATAAAAGCATTTGATAGTTTAAAAAGACATCATACACAAAAAATCATAAAATTTGGATATGTCATTCCTTAAAAAATTCATAAATGTTAGTACTTACTGAAAATTGGGGTTCCTCCAGTTTCTTCAAAAAAACGGCAATTTCATATGTAACGACCTAATATATAATCTACATACCTAATGTAGGTTTTAATATAAAATCAGTGACAATAAATTGCCACCATTGTTTCAGGATTTGTACAAGGATGAAGAAGTCCGTCATTTAAAATCGACTGAAGATTTCGAAGTTCGAATAAATCCGTCAGGTTGGTATCTAATCCTGATTTTTTTTTAATTCACTTTAGTTCGTCAAACCAAGTAAAAACTCGGAGAAGTCTCTGGCAAGAAACTCAACGGGCATTTTTTTTAAATCTATTTACATTCAAATCGAGAGGACATGTAAGTTAGCATCAAAAGTAGATCATGATTGCACAGAGTTCAAAATTGAACATAATTATTAAATGAACATTATGAGTTTATATTTGAATCAACTGACTGACTCCTGGAGAGTCAGTGATTTTGAGTGAACGAGACGTGCCAGTACCTCATCCGTCAATCAGCTACTTACTGCTAACGTTGGTTTGGGTTTCGATGATCTTTAAGATAAGATAATATATATTTTTATTGTACACCAACAAATTACACTACATATACGGACAAAAATATAAAACATGTACAAATGGCGGCCTTATCGCTACAATCGATCTCTTCCACTCCACTTGTGTAGCTCCACAGAGTTATAAACATATTTTTTCGTGCAGAAATCTACTCGGGTGCTCCCCGGCAGTTATGTCGGACTTGAACCTACTAAAATCGCACGCTGTCTAAGGTCTTCAGATGCCGAGGCGTCAGATAAATCATGGTCATCTTCATGTAACTGATTTGTTCTACTTTTTCACAGGTGTGAAGTTCTATAAGTTTGTGCCAAAGGATTCGAGCGCTGCTAAGACTATATTATATACGAATACTAAAATAGAGGATGCTGTTGTCAACTCTGTTCTTAACGAGAGTTAATAATTAGAAATATAAATAATTGACCGAGCGAGCGTAGCTAGCGAAAAACTCCGTTTCGACAAGTGGTCTCTGTTTGTCAGTACCGGTTTATATGAGGGAAAATATGGACGAAAAGGGGGAAGTTAGTTGCCGTCGCGTTATTCATGATCGGATTTTGAGGAGTTTTTGCTGAAACATCACGGACATGATTCTTCACACAGATGAGAATAAAGGAGAACAGATCAAACAAACAAACAATCTACTACTAGTCTATCGCACTCCACTGCTGTACTAGGCCTCACCCAGTGTTGTGTGGCTTTGGCCTACAGTAAGACCTGGAGGTCTAAAAAGGTCACTTTATTGGAATCGTATTAGGATAATATTTGTCTTGCGTCAATATTTACACGCAATTAGGATCTGCGTAGTAACTGAATTATCGTGATTCGGCTCATATGAGTGACCATTTAACGAATCTTATAGGAATCTATTACCTAGATCTACTGGAAATTCATAATGTTATTAGTTTTTAGCGCGATGCTGCTAAAAACTAGTAACTTTATGATTTTTTAGTAGATCTAATAGATTCCTATAACATTCGCATATAGCATTGAAATATCAGGACTGTAAAAAATAAGAATATACGTATCGTTTTTTAAATAAGAAAAATGTGACAAAGGGTGCTCGTGAGGTCTACTGTTCACAGAACAATATAGTAGCGGCTCGCTATGATGGCCGTTTTGACACAACTGGTTTTCCTCGTTTTCTCTTTTTTTTGGTGTGTGAAGTTTATTTTCTTCTGTGCCAGTCTTGACATATTTTTCTTTAGTTATTCGTCTAACAGTTCGTTGTCCAATATTAAGTGCACCAAAAAAGAGAAAACGAGCAAAAACAGTCGTGTCAAACGGCCATCATAGCGCGACGCAACTATAGTAATAATAAATTAAAATTAAAAAAAAATAAATTAAAAATTGTTTATTTCGGTTACTAGTACAAATTTACCTTAAGTGTGACGAGGGTACTCTTTTAAGTATAACCATACTTGTGTTAGGGTACCCCCCTCTTCCATAACAGTCTTAGTATAAACACTACATTACTCCTTACTAGGTAGGTACTGGGTTATGAAACAAAATAAAACTATACAAATCTATATAATGTGTGTAAATATTGTAAGACATTCTACACAGTCATCTATACGCTACTTAGATTATAGCTTACAGGGTTAAGGGGTTTTTTTCGAGTGCAAAGTCCCCATGTATACCCCCTACCGGAGCCGGTGGGAGAGGTTATGTCGGACTCGAACCGACTCGGACCAAGGTGAGGATAACAGGCATATCCGTCGCACCCCGGCCGACCTCTCCACCAACACCACCAGCTCGAGATAAATGGCCCCAGGGCCATTTATCTCGAGCTGGCTCTTTCCTCTGGCCCTCCCCCAACTTGCCTCCGGAAATGGGGAGGCGCGCGAGGCGCGTCGCCGCCGAAGCCTGCTTCTGCCAGGGTGACAGGTGGCTCCATCCGTCACTTCCAGGCCTGCGCTCATGGGAGACGGAGGCCATTCATCGACCTCAGACGCCCGAGTTGCTTTCGTACGCGGGCAGCTAGGTCCTTCGTCGCTCCCGCTGCCGCTCCCGCCTCGAACCACGGTAACCACTTCCCATCAGGTGGGCCGTGTGGTTGTCTGAAGTAAGTACCTACATAATTATAGATAGAAACAACTAGATATCTGACTATGCAGTTGAACATTCTACCACTACATTACAGAGGTCATCAATTCGTTGTTAATTCGGTTGTGTTATGTTGTCGAATATGACTTAGTTATTAAGTTATGGGTTAATAATAAATACAATAAATAATATGTAATATAATAAATCGAAATAAAAAACAAAGATAACTTTTTTGTGTTAATTTTATTTTTTCTACTCCTTCTCTCCACACTTTGGCATTCATTAGGAGAATTTCCTTCAGGTCCTGCATCAGACAAGTGATGCATAGAGATACCGCAGCCATAATAACCTCGTGTTGTGTTCCCGGCGGTGAGTAGGGTAGCCAGAGCTCACTGGAGAGTTTTAGTACTGTCAGTGGGAAGACCAAACACTTGTCCTGCTTTGTCTTTTACACTGATGGCACAGAAACTCTTGTGCTTACAGGGTTGGCGGCGCGAGTATGACTCACTCCCTCGGTGTTGCACACGTCCATAGGCTACGGTAACCACTTTCCATCAGGTGGGCCGTGTGCTTGTCTGCCAACCAAGTGGTGTAAAAAAGATAGGTGGACTACGTGAGTATCGGAGTAACTACGGCTATTATTCTAGTCCTTGTTCCCGGCATATATTTTGACCCCAATTCGCGAGAGAGACACTCGCGGATTGGTCTGATTTAATCTATCATTGGTCTGGGTGGTGTTACTTGTGTTGGGCCATAGGACTCGCCAACTTGACTTCACCCCGCCTGATGATAAGCTAAAGGCAAAGTCTCAGGAAAGATTACAGACACTAATGTTACAATGGTGGCACTCATTTTTACTATTTATTTTATTTCAGTGAAGACAACACTGTATTTATAACTGTTTTATTTATACTAATCAAGTCGCGCCAAAAACTGTCAAAAAAAATGGGAGCAAGGGCGGGTGATGACATCGTGACGTTGTCTTGACATCTTTTTGCAAAAAAGGAATTACTCTACAACCAAACAATATTTTACGATTCTGTAAACGGCAATAGGTTTATTGATTTATATTCTTTATGATCAAGCCACAAAAAATGTATAATAATGCAAAAAAATATTTATTCTAACAGTTCAAAATTTGAAAACCACGTTGTTAGCTAAATTTCAAGGAATGAATGAAAATTCAAATGAGTTTATAAAAGCAAGGACCTATGCTATCTAATAACGTAAATAATTTGGTACAAGATCTCAAGATGTTTATAATAACACCACTTGAAACTCGACCCGCCGAAACATAAAATCAACTAGGGATGTTCCTACACATTTTAGAATTTTATCGATAGTTGTTCTTTTGGTACGGTACCTATGTAGTATAGGTACTGAATAAAAATACAAAGATGTCAAAAATCATTTATTTTGCGTAGATCATTAAACGGCACTTACAAAACGTCACAAAAACAATTGTAAAGTAGTTGAGAAAATGGACCACCGGTTCGGAACGCGGCCCGGCCTGAGAAGACTCCGGCAAGAAACTCAGCGGGCTTTTTTTGGTCTATTTACAAACATTTACCAACTTAAGTCTAAATACAATGATTTTATTGAGTAGCATAGTTGGGCGGCATACAGCTCATTTGCAAGCTTCTTTATCATCTAAATAATATTTTATCTTATAATAGCCTTTGTGGCACAATTTACTTTTAATTACATTTTTAAATTTATGAACAGTAAGTTATGTAGATACTCAAAATACTGTATCAATTTAGTGTACAATAAAGAGTTATCTATCTGTCTATCAGATAAGGCAAAAACAAAAATCATTTATTCATTTAGGTCACACAGGTCAAAATATCTGCCAAAACTACCACCACATTGGAAAATGAGTAGTCATCTTGAGTAAGGCTGTGAGATGAACAGCGAAACTTACGGCTCAGATCGAAAATTGATGGGCGATCGGTCGCGCTCGGGGGACGCTGGACGAGGCGGTGACGGCGAAGTTTGTTCGTTCTAAATGATTAAAAAAAAAAACAATTAAACCAGTTGCAATCGATACAACAATATCGCAAAACAATGAAAAAGCCAATACTGTTAGAGGCAACCACTCCCGGCGATCTGGCGACGTGAGAGGCGAGTAAGGAGGAGCCTCCGGCGACTGCTCCTCGCGTTCTTCGTTCTAATACGTAAACAAAAAGCATATTAGTGCACTGCAAACCGCAAGCTATATATATATATATATATATATATATATATATATATATATATATATATATACATATATATACATAGATATATAGGTTTATACGGCAATAGACTCACGCTATGTATGTATAATATATATATATTATACATACATAGCTATAAATAGTAATAATAATAAACGTTACCATTTGCAAGTCGACACCATCATAAATGTGCACGTGTAATGTTTCCACGCTGACCAAAAGGGTTGGTACAGGGTTTTAAAAAGTACAGGGTGCACAAAAGTAGTATATTTGGTCCCGGAGATCGCCGGAACCTAAGACTAAAAACTGATAGTCTTACTGATTTACAGACGAGGTGCTGACGCCGGCTTTTCTCTCGGAGGTAGGAGGTTCAGTTGCAACTGACCCTTAGGGGGTCATACTATATGTATTTACTCCCGTAAAAACTAAAACATTAAACGGCTGTAAACCGTAAACCGTGAATATATGTGTGTGGTGACGGAGAAAGATTGCAAGTATCTCCACCCTATATCATCCGACGGGTGTCGTAAGAGCCGACTAACGGAAAAATACGCAGACGATATCACTACGAGAGAAGGAAAATTCGAAATAAAACTCTGCAGCAACCCGTCTGGCCAGCGTGGAAACAGTAGGCCAAAGTCTCCCAACATTGGGAGAGGCCTAGTCCAGCAGTGGACTGCGATGAGCTAATAGATTGTTTGAGTCTATGATTAGTGGATTTCGGGCGACATCACCAAGAACCGGAATTCATTACCAGCTCACGTGTTTCCTTCTTCCTACAGTCCCGGGTCCTTTAAGCGGGGCGTGTTAAAGCATCTGATGAGGCCGCCAAGCTGAGTGCCACCATTGTAACATTACTTAGTGTCCGCAATGGTGACCCTGTTTCCTGAGACTTTGCCTTAAGCTTCCTAAATAAAAAACGTGTAGGTACCTACCTACTGCGCAAATAAAGGACATTTTGTGACGTGACTGGATCAAGATATATGCCGGTAATTAAAGTGATATGAGCCTAAACTTTATCTTATTTGGTTTAGGAGTACCTATGCTATATTAAGCTATGCCACCCTTCGTGTTACCAGCTCGTTGGTACCTGGTAGTAAGTACCAGGGACCAACGGCTGGTACTATTATTTTTATTACTTAAATGCATTGTCATGCAAAACATGTAGGTATGTAGGCATGCAAAAGTTTACCTCATCTGGTTCAAGAAAGTCAGATCCAAGATTACAAACATTACAAGTTAAATAAAAGTTTGGAAGTAATAAAAATGTTTATTATTCAAAAGGGGTGGGTACTTTTTTTAGCGGGCGGATAATCCCCACGGATACTTTCACTACCGGAGCCGGTGGGAGAGGTTATGTCGAACTCGAACCGACTAAAACGCACGACGCTTGTGGGTCGTTTTTGGTTGCTGAAGGTGAGATTTACAGGCATATTCCTCGCAAACCGGGCGACTCAGGGCCACCTCTCTCGATCTGGCCCTCTCTTCGGGTGTGGGGACCACAGAGAGCCCAACTCGTCCATGGAAACTTCTACCAGCGTGACAGGCAGCTCCTCCCGTTACAAGGAATGTGGATCCTAGGTAGGTATCGTCGGTAGTTCATTGACACAATAAAAATATATGAAGGAATACTTTTACTACTGTTTTATAACTTTTATAAAGCATCCGATAGAAATATTTTTTTTATTTATTACTATCTTTATGCATTAGGTACATGTACCTACTTATTATCTCCAAGTAATAATTTATTTGGTAGGTAAACACCTCAACAAAGTCTAGGGAACAAGATGACCCCAATTTTTTTTTTCGTGTAAATCTTGTTTTGCAAATAACTGGCAGCAAATAAATAAAAATAGAATAAAGTAGATTACAGAGTTGTTCGAAATTTAAAAATAAATTTAAATAAGTAATGATTTTCGAATATGGAGGGAAAACTTTTAAAAGTGTTTGATTGTGCAGTTTCTCTGAGGCAAAATAAAAATTATTTTCTTTGATTGTAAATAACGTTTATTACCAATAATACGTCTTTTACGTATGGTTTGTGCATTTTTGTGACTGTAGTCATCATGTCACGTCGTCATTTAAGTCGCGAAGAGATGTTAAGGGCTGTTGGTATGCTGCAAGCTGGACGAACTCAACACGACGTAGCGGATGCTGTCAACATCCAACCAAGCGTAATTTGCAGATTATGGGCACGCTACAGGTCTACAGATGATGTTGCCGAACGTCACAGGAGACGAAATAGGGTTACTACCCCGCGACAAGATCGTTTCTTGCAAAATTCCGCAAGGCGGCAACACACGATTACTGCTCGTCAGTTGGTCGCAGGCCTCCAGTCTCAGCATCAAGTGGTTATTAGCGATCAAACTGTCAGGAGAAGACTACACGAAGCCAATCTTCATGCTCGCATACCGCTTAGGGTTCCAGCTCTGCGACGTGGAAATCGAGGTCGTCGCTTATTGTGGGCTAACGCACATTTACAGTGGACCGACCATCAATGGGCACGGGTTCTGTTTTCCGACGAATCTCGCTTCGGTTTTCATCCTGATTCGAGAAGAGTGCGTATATGGCGAGTTCCTGGACGTCGGAGTCGTCTCCAGAATCCGCAAGAAGTTCATCCTTACCAAGGTGGAACAATCATGGTATGGGCTGGAATTCGCCTTGGTGGAAGGACCGACCTCGTTTGGATACGGGGCAATTTGAATGCAAACCAATACATTCAGGAGGTTATACACCCCATGGTAATCCCTCATCGACAGCAGTTCGGTCAAGATTTTATGCTCATGCAAGATAATGTACGGTTACACACCGCGAGGGTAGTGGTCAATGCGTTAAGCGAGCACAATATTACGACGTTGGAATGGCCTGCTCAGTCTGCCGACCTCAATCCCATAGAGCATGCCTGGGATTTGCTTGGGAGAAGAGCTTTCAGTGATTCTTTGGAAAATCTGAACACTGAAGAACAACTTTTTTTACACCTTCGCAGTGTATGGAGCCATATTCCACAGACGATGATTGACAATCTCATACTAAGTATGCCACGCCGTTGTCGAGCTGTTGCTAATGCTTTAGGAGGTCCTACAGATTATTAAAAACGTTTAAAGTACGGTTAATTACTGTATTTCTTACTACCTCGTTATTTTTGTGCCTAATCATAGAAGGTTGTAATACTCAATATTGGCACTATTCAATTCGTTCTTAAAAAATAATAATTTTGAAATGAGAATGTTTTTATTAAAATTAAAATTAAAAACGGTATAAAAATACCCTTCTATTGATATAAAACATTCACTATTACAAGAAAGGGTTTTTAAATAAAAACTAGAAATGTCCTTGTTCCCTAGACTTTGTTGATGTGTGTACTTATTGGTACTTATTGCATCATATTTATATAAGTCGTTAACCTAAATGCAGTACCTATGTAGACCTAGACTTGTATTGCATTTAGTTATGGCGTACTTAACTTGGTGGAATCATGTAAAAAGAGTACTCGTATGCATTTCTATCTATCCTTTAAATGTAATTGTACCTACTAGTTGTCTAAATTATAGTATTCCCACCCACCCCTCCAGCTAAGCTAAATCATTTGTGTAAGGGCTTTATGAGTTAGAAGTGAATTCACGATGGTTGTGGAATGACTAGGGTTCGAACTACGGACCTCTTAATCGTAAAGTCGATTCCTTAACCACTAAGCTACGGAGGTTACCAACGCGTTAGAAATCGTTTTCATCCGTTCACAAATCCCGGATGGATTCATAATTTGCATATTTGTACACTAGCTCCAGGAAAGTGGGGCCGGTGTACTAATATAAGATAAGATTATTCTTTATTGTATACCATAAAAGTATTACAAGATAACAATTTGACAATAATTATAATGCACAATGGGCGGTCTTATCGCTGACAGCAATTTCTTCCAGGTAACTGTTGGATGGATAGAAGCAAAACAAATGATAGGGTAACGTATAATTATTTTTTTATTTTTTTAAACTGTTGCGGTGTATATCGTATAATTATTTTTAAAAGAAGAAGAAAAAATTAAGGAATCGTTTGCCTATCAGATACACATGTCATTCGGTTTGTTATATTTTTTGGTTTCAATACAATTAGGTATACTTTTAGAAAAGTATACAGGCATGGTTCATTTCTGTTTTATTAGCATTACCTACTTTAAAAAACCTGCTTATTAATAGTACACTTGTCGCGAATGGCATGCTGTTCGACAGGTTTGTCTACTTCATTATTTAATGAAGTTCAAAGCTACCGTTAACTGAGTGAAAGGAAATTCATGTATTATGTATGTATTCTAAAGATTCAGATCAAATGGTTAAATTTCTTTAACTATGCGGCAACAATTGCAGCTGTATTAGATACTTTTTACTAATTCTTTATTCGTGAAAGAAAGTATTTAAATTGTTAGTTCCCGAACGTTCCCAAATTACGTTCCTTTCTTCTCCTTCTTCTTTTATTCAAAAATGGGCTCCTTGCATCGGTTTACGTTCCTTTCATTGCTGTATTAATTGACGTAACCAAAATTCAACCATATGTTTACTGTCAGTTCAGTTGAGTTTAGTAAATGTCAAAACTGCAAACTCACAAATTACAGTTAGATTCTGTTAGATAGGAGAAAATTGAAGTCTTCGAAGCGAATATTCTATGAAATGAGTCAATTATAGTAATGAAATCAACCACCAACAAGGAATGTACTTGAAAGAGTTCAGTGTCACATTGTTTTTTATAAATACTCATCGTTTACGCTCAACGTAAATACTGTTATCATTCGCGTAAGAGGGAAAGAAAGCTGGTTACTGGTATTAGGTCAATGGTATATTCATACCGGTAATGTGAGGCTGGCTGCTGACGTCGGCATCGCACGAGACGCGCCGATCGCGGCGCGCGGTGATCATCATTTAGTCAGTTTGCGCCGGTTACACTGGTCGGTCGACACGTCCCGACAGTTAAATACTAACTTAAATAATTCGAACTTAAACGTTATTTAAAACATGGGTGGAAGAGTTAAAAATGTGGGCATACTCGCCATGGAATTGTATTTCCCTTCGCAATATGTAGATCAAACGGACTTGGAGATATTTGATGAAGTATCGACTGGCAAGTATACGATCGGACTTGGACAAAATAAAATGGGCTTTTGCTCAGACAGAGAAGATATTCACTCGATCTGTATGACGGCGCTACACAAGTTAATAGAAAAAAATAATATCAACCTTCATGATATTGGAAGATTGGAGGTTGGCACTGAAACTATTATTGATAAGAGTAAAAGTGTTAAGACTTACCTTATGACCTTATTTGCTAAGGAAGGAGCGACAGACATTGAAGGCATCGACACGACAAACGCGTGCTATGGTGGTACAGCAGCTCTCTTTAACGCAGTGAACTGGGTGGAATCTTCGTCATGGGATGGCAGAAATGCTATCGTAGTGGCAGGTGACATTGCTGTGTACGGCAAAGGCCCTGCACGTCCAACAGGTGGTGCAGGGGCAGTTGCTATGCTTATTGGTCCTGATGCACCATTAAGTCTCGACTGTGGTGTCCGTGCTTCATATATGACCCATGCATATGACTTTTATAAAGCGGATTTGTCTTCAGAGTTCCCCTTTGTTGATGGTAAGCTATCAATCAAATGCTACCTCAGTGCTCTAGACAGCTGCTATAATTTATATTGCAAGAAGATGCGGAAAACTGACTCCGATTTTAAAGGGTTACTGAGCTTAGATGGTATGCTATTTCATTCTCCATATAGTAAATTAGTACAGAAATCACTTGCAAGATTGTGTTTCAACGACTTTCTTAACGCATCACCTGAGCAACGAGAAATCCAATTTCCCGGTTTATCAAGTTTCGGCTCTCATAAGTTAGAAGAAACATACTTTGATCGTGATGTAGAGAAGGCTTTTATGACATACAGTGAACAGTTATTTGATGAGAAGACAAAACCGTCTCTGTATATAGCTAAAAATGTAGGAAATATGTATACCCCCTCATTGTATGGTGGACTCGCTTCATACCTCATTAGTAAATCTCCAGAGCAGCTAATTGGGAAGAAATTTGCACTATTCTCTTACGGATCTGGTTTAGCGTCTACCATGTATTCTATTAACATTTGCAACGATATGAGTGTGGGGTCTAAGCTGGAACAAATGATAACTTCTCTGAATCAATCCGTATCTTTGTTGAATGAAAGGCAGTGCGTTGAACCTAGCAAGTTTTCAGAAATTATGGATGTACGAACAAAGAATTACCACACTGCACCATATCATCCGTCAGGTTCAATAGAAATATTGTTCCCCGGTACGTACTATCTCAATGAAATTGATGATTTAAGAAGACGTACTTACAAACGGAAAGTGTGAAGTATTAATTTTTTTGTTAATAATTAAAATGTGTGCTTTGGGGAAAGAATTAGGTATTATTGTTATTGTGTATTAAACTTTGTTCTTGGTAGATGGTTAGTATGGCTATTGTTTGTATTTAAGTGTACTGGTGTTGTGTTTGTTGTTGTAATGACTGTTTAATATTATTATAACCTATTCACCTCATAAGCAGACATAATTACTAGAGATCTTAAATATCAACATGTACTTTGTACAATGCATTTACCCGCAGAGTAATCGAATATGAACTATTTATTCTGTATTTGTTAAGTAATGAAGGGTCAGCCAGTTCGATAATTTGTCATAGAAATATCTTCAGAACACAATATAAATAAAAGTAATTTATTTGAAATAATATTTTAGATATTAGAATAATTGAATGTATGAAATATTTTTATATTTTGACTGCATACCGTTGATAGGGTAGACAGCATTGGCGAATGGTGATATTTTTTCAAGGGAGGCCGGTGGAAAACATGATTACGTCTTGTTGTTATATTATGTACGTCTTCAAAATTCTTTCAATTTCAGATACATTCAGTTTTATATATTATTTATTTATTAAGAAACAAACGGTTATTTATAGTTACATTAAATTAGACACCACTTTTCAAATACAGACCTACAGTGTCAAAGATTTCCTAAAAACACATTGTTATGTAAACTTATTTACCTTGAAATTAAATTAAAATTTCAACACACAATAATAAATAATCATTTAGAATTACAATCTATGGCTAGTTTCTAAAAATTTTTGAGAGATTCTCTGACAAATTAAATATATTACCTACCACGGCTTCCCTTTGATGAACAAGCCAGCAGGAATCGGGATACAGGGACCCTTTGCAACTGACAGAGTAGGTAGAAGTACTGGTGTACTGTACGGTGATATAATACCTAATTAAAATCATACATGCACTGATTAGACTACGAAATTTCAGCTAACTATGAAATATTCTATGGTGGACCCCCGTGGTAGTGCTAGCATTTTATTAAATAAGAAGCGAAAAATTACCGTAGCATTTATATGGTTGGTTCCTTATAAGGTGTAAACATCCTCTAAGAAGGGATTTTACTAAACTCTAGCTCTAAGGTAGTAAAACGGGGCTACGCGTCCGAAGTCGCAGGCTGCCGCTAGTATTATATAAATGCGTTTCAAATAATAATGTATCTCTATACTGAATTTTCATCTAAGGCTCTTCAAATGGCTCTCATGTTAAATGTTATTTATTGTGCCTAATTTTAAATAAAATTATTTTATTATTTACTGTATATTTATAATTAAATGTAAATTACTTTCATAAAGACGAATCATTTCAAATGTGTTTGGGGAAAGTATGAATATGTAATATATAATCTGTATTCAATGTTCCTCAGAGAGAAAGAAACTGAAATAATGTATTATAAAATATATTGTAGTGAGGGTCACATATGCAATAATAATTATACAGTTTTGCGATACACCAAAGCTATTTTCAATGTAAAAAATCAATTTAATATAATATTTAATATAATTGTAATAAGTTGAAATACAACTGCAATTTTTTAAATCTGTATTAAATGTAAGTAATTCAAGAATTACACGGAGATGAGATGATTATTATACTATATTATAACATATTCTAATTTAATTTTCTTTTCCCACATATTAATTAAGTTCCCGGCAGAGTAGAATTTGGACCATCCCATCTCTTCCCATGCGGTATAGTTCAAGGCGACTAAGGGAGAGGGCTGTTTAACATTAGACAGATATATACAGCCCAGACTCAGCCTCAGGTGCATGGCTTGAGTCAACAATAGTGCTCGGAAGACCGCAATAGGCTCACTCCCTAATACGTGGGATAGACTTCAATGATTGGTGAATTGTGGGTGTTAGTTCACCTCAGCCTAACCCTCCGAGGATAAAGATAAAAATATATTTAATTGGTATTAGATAATGTCCGGCTGTCCGCTATCTAATTTTTCTTTTGATAAATTGGTTTATAGCGTATCAATTAGTCCATCGCAGTTCACTGCTGAACATAGGCCTCTCTCAATGTTAGGAGGTTTCGGCCTCCTGCTACCACACTGGCCAGACGGGTTGGTACAGGGTTTTATTTCAAGATTTCCTTCTCTCGCAGTGATATCGTCTGCGTATTTTTCCGTTAGTCGCCTCTTACGACACCCGTCGGATGAGATGGGGTGTGGTGATAATTGTATTCTTTCTCCGTCACACGGATATATTTACGGTTTACGGCTTATAGCCTAATGTTTTAATTTTTACGGGTTTAAATATCGTATGACCCCGTTAGGGTCAGTTGCAACTGACCCTCCTAACCCCGAGAGGAAAGCCAGCACCTCGTCTGTTAATCTTGGTAGGACCAAATATACTCATTTTGTGCACTTCTTACAAACCTGATGGCCAGCGTGGAAACAGGAGGTCAAAAAAGGTTACTTTATAGGAATCGTATTAGGATCATATTTTGTCTTACAGCGATATTTACACGAAATTAGAATCTGCTTAGTACATGAATTGTTATAATTCTGCTCGTCTGAATGACCATTTTGCGAATTATATAGGAATCTATTGAGATCTACTTGAAATTCAGAAAATTACTAGTTATGAGAAGAATCGCTCAATGTGATCTTTTTAGACCCACAGTACCTAGACCAAAGCCTCCCAGCATTGGCCTATGTCCAGCAGTGGACTACAATAGGCCTGATTGATTGATTATGCACATTTAATAACACAACACACACAGGCGCGTATAATTGTCGTGATGAAAACTGTCTCTTAAGATACAGGGTTCTCCCTAGTTTAAGAGGCTGAGTTTCAAATGTCCTGAACATGGCTTTCTATGTATCCTGAAGCCCTCGTTTCTTTTAAAATGTATGTTATTTTTATTATCAGCTGTGTAATATTTTTGCAATAAACGTTATT
The DNA here is from genome assembly GCA_963662185.1 of Eilema griseolum. Taxonomy (NCBI): domain Eukaryota; kingdom Metazoa; phylum Arthropoda; class Insecta; order Lepidoptera; family Erebidae; genus Eilema; species Eilema griseolum. The sequence continues at coordinate 17,019,872 of OY759248.1, read as the reverse complement.
ATTATTATTATTATTATTATTATAATAAATAAAACAGTTATAAATACAGTGTTGTCTTCACTGAAATAAAATAAATCGTAAAAGTGAGTGCCACCATTGTACCAGCACTTAGTGTCTGTAATGATGTCCTCTTTCCTGAGACTTTGCCTTTACCATCAGGCGGGGTGAAGTCAAGTTGGTGAGTCCTAGATAAAGAAAAATGGCGGGCTGTTGTCTCTGCCTACCCCTGAGGGAAATAAGCGTATGAATATATGTATGTAACTGTCTGTATGTTACTGTTATTTAGATGCCTAACTACCAACAGTCCGACGAAACTTGTTAATCTAACTGTAATAATAACTGCACAGTGTGTACACAAGACTGTTTTATATTGAAACACATCTCATCGCACAAATACGATTTGATGTTTTAAAAATAAATGGCTAGGTCTGGCATATAATGGTCTGGTATTTAAATTTTATTGACCCAGAACTTGGTCACAGTAACAGCGCTCTCCGTTGCTGTACACAGGTCGTCGGCAGTGTAAGTGAAGGAGCACATCGAGCAGGAAAGCAAATACGACATGGACTGATATTGGGCCCCGCAGTCGAAGGTCTCTTGCGACCGGTTATAAAGCCCCATTTTGCCATATTTTCTCTGCAGCGGCCAATTTTGGGTCGGCAGGCGGTTTAAAGACTTCCAAGTTGGCCACTGTGGATGGAATCCAGGCGGCAGGTCTTCGCTTGGTCTGATGAAATACCAGAGATGGATGCTTGTCTTCCCACCTTTGCTTTCAACGTATGAAATAAGCCCCATTTTGCCATGTTTTCTCTGCAGCGGCCAACTTGGGTCCGCAGCCGGTTTAAAGACTTCCAAGTTGGCCACTGTGGATGGAAGCCAGGCGGCAGGTCTTCGCTTGGTCTGATGAAATACCGGAGATGGATGCTTGTTTTTCTACCTTAGCTCTCAACGTATGAAATAAGCCCCATTTTGCCATGTTTTCTCTGCAGCGGCCAACTTGGGTCCGCAGCCGGTTTAAAGACTTCCAAGTTGGCCACTGGGGATGGAATCCAGGCGGCAGGTCTTCGCAGGGTCTGATGAAATACCAGAGATGGATGCTTATCTTGCCACCTTAGCTCTCAACGTATGAAATTTTAAAGCATAGTAAGACAGATATATTTAGGAAGATTTGGATGGCTTCAGGGGAGGGTCAGCGGCTCAGTGGTCACAGCATTCCCCGTAAGTTTTGAGAGGAGGTAGGACACGACGGTATTTCCGTCCAATTGAACAGTCCGACTGGGGAAGTACCTCCGCCCTACAGAATACAGCAACCATAATAACCTCGTGTTGTGTTCCCAGCGGTGAGTAAAGCAGCCAGAGCTCACTAGAGAGTTTTTGTGCTGTCAGTGGGAAGACCAAAAGCTTGTCCTGCTTTGTCTTTTACACGGACGGCACAGAAACTCTCAATCCTTACAGGGTTGGCAGCGCGAGTGTGACTATTGGTTTTGCATACGTCCATAGGCCACGGTAACCACTTTCTTTTTTATGACACCTAAGTGGTATAAAAAAAGGCCTAAATCCATCAACTGATTAAAAATTTTGCTTAATCGCTTTGACATCTGGTCGTTTTCGCGACTAAGGTGACTTATATAACTGTAAAAACAAATTATAATAGAATTTCTTCGTGTATAGCGGCCAACTTCGCGTCAATAAACCTCTCTCCCTCCTCACGGGCGCGGACCTTTTGGACTGTGATTGGAGTGTCATGTCGTGTATGAATTTGCCAACCTATAATTTGCATACCTACTTATAGTATACTTATACCTCAGTATAGTCTACAGTGCTTTATTTACGCTTACACGCAAACTTAAAGTGATTACGATCATGTTCTGGGTTCGAATCCTGGTTATTCCAATATCGTTGTTAACCCACTCTTGACAATCCTAAAACAAGTATTGTGATTTTGTTAGGATACGGGGAATATTCATCCAAATCCATCCAAAGGTTGCCTGGAAGAAATTGTGTAAAGCGATAAGGCCGCCCTTTGTACTGCTCTTGTCTTCTCAATTTCTGTAATATGAATATTGTAATTGGCGTACAATAAAGAATATAATAAATAAATAAAATATTAGTAATTTTGATGAATAATACTACAGGCATAATTGTCTACTTCTTACTACGGAACAGAAGAAAAATGAGTCTCTAGAAATAGCAGTGGCCTTTCCTGAGATAATCTTGTTTACAATATAACCGTTAGTTGTATCTGTTCATAGTACAATTAATTAATTTTCCGATTAAAAGAACGGTAAAATGCATAAGAAAAGACTCAGCCTCAGATGCATGGCTCGAGTCAACAATAGTGCCCGGAATACGGAAATAGGCTCACCCCCTATTACGTGGAACTGAATACAATTATTGGTGAACTGTGGGTGTTAATTCACCTCTACCTAACCCTTCAGGGATAAAGGCGTGATTATATGTATGTATGTATAAATTAAATTCGATCTTCAAAAACAGTATTTCCTAAATGCTATCCATTTTAATGATAAATGTCGTTTTTACAGCTGTCACTTTACAAAAATGTAAGAAAAGTGTTAGTTAGCTTAATGTTGTCTCATTTATAATACACAAAAAAAATCATAAATCAAAAATGCTAGTACTGAAAATTGGGTTACCTCGTCAAAAAACGGCAATTTAACGATTTACTTATTTAATAGATTTAAAATAAGATACTTTTGCTGTTGGAAATTTTGCTAGTGTAACTATTTTGAACTGCTTGCAATGTTAATATCGTGTTATCATTTCTATTAATGTTTTCTGAGCATTGTGTGGTAATAGAATTCAATTCTATTCAATTTAAAATCGTTGTCAATAACGTTAATATACGTACCTAAGTACTTACTACCTGCGCAGTTACGCTAATTTAGTTACATCAGTTTGTGACGTACCTAATAGCTTACACGTGAACGATGAACATGAAAAAAATTAATTTAAAACTAAAATCCGACTACTGGAAAAGTATTAAACAAGAAAATATCTAGGATAGCCGTGGTCGTATACCACTTTTCCCTACAATGTATTGTTTTGTTAGACAATTTTTTTTATACCACTTAGTTGGCCTTAAGCGGGCGAAAGCCGCGGCTTACAAGGAGCTCATGGAGACGCTGGAGCGGGACCCATGGGGGCGGCCTTACCTTATGGTAAGAGGAAAGCTGCGCCCCCGGGCCCCGCCGTTGACCCAGGTTCTCCAGCCAGCTCTGCTCGGTGGAGTGGTCGAGTCCCTGTTCCCGGCGCGAGCGGAACACGTTCCGCCGCAGATGACTCCGCCACCTCGGTCGACTATGGCGCCCAGTATGGTAGTTGACGACGAAGTCCCCGAGGTCACTTGGGTAGAACTGGAGCTGGTGGTGCGAAGGCTTAGAGCCAAGAAGAGCACCGCCCCGGGACCCGACGGCATTCCAGGCCGCGCGTGGGTCCTAGCTCTGGGAGAAGACGGTCTCGAACCCCGACTGAGAGGGTTCCTCAGCGCATGCTTGGAGCGGGGCCAGTTTCCAAAGATGTGGAAGACGGGGAAACTGGTCCTCATCCGAAAGGAGGGTCGCCCGGCGGACGAACCGTCCGGCTACCGGCCCATTGTGTTGCTCGACGAGGTGGGCAAGCTCTTTGAAAGAGTTATTGCGAAGCGCCTCGTCGAGTACCTCTCTGGTAGGGGGCCGGACCTGGCGGATGCCCAATATGGCTTCCGCCGGTGGCGGTCCACTGTGGATGCCATCATGCGCGTGAGGACTTTGGCGGAGGAGGCAGTCGCCCGGGGCGAGGTGACGTTGGCGGTGTCCTTGGACATCTCCAACGCGTTCAACACCTTGCCCTGGAGTTGCATCAGGGAGGCACTCGTGTATCACGGTGTGCCTCTCTACCTCCGCCGCATAGTCGGGGCGTACCTGACGGAGAGAGCTGTCATCTACCCAAGTGCGACCGGCGTCGGTCGGCGTGAGATGTCGTGCGGTGTTCCGCAGGGATCGGTTCTTGGACCGCTCCTGTGGAACATCGGATACGACTGGATACTTCGCGGTGAGCTCGCGGGCGGCGCCGCCGTCACGTACTATGCGGACGACACGCTAGTGACGGCGAGCGGGGCTACATACCGCGAAGCGACCCTGAGGGCCACGACCGCGGTTGCTCAAGTCGTGGAACGGATCCGGCGGCTGGGCCTTGAGGTGGCTCTGCATAAATTCGAGGCCATGTTCTTTCATGGACCTCGGCGCACGCCACCACCTGGTTCCAGTCTCACAGTGGGAGGCACTCTCATCGGCATCAAGCCCCAGATGAAATATCTGGGGCTCGTGCTCGACGGCCGGTGGGACTTCGGGAAGCACTTCCGAAGTCTGGGCCCCAAATTGGTGGGCACAGCCAACGCTCTGGCGCGGCTACTGCCTAACCTGAGGGGCCCGGAGGACTCCTGCAGGAGACTCTACGCGGGTGTTGTGCGGTCCATGGCCCTGTACGGGTGTCCAGTGTGGGCGGACACCCTGAATGATCGGCACATGCCCCTGCTGCAGCGTCCGCAGCAGAAGTTGGCGTGCCGCATCATAAGGGGGTACCGCACGATATCCTTCAACGCGGCGAGTCTCCTCGCCGGATCGCCACCGTGGATCCTGGAAGCGAGATCCCTTTCGGCGCTATACCGGTTCCGAAAGGCGGCGCGGGAGCGGGGTCACGATCCCGAGCCCGAAGAAATTCGGGCCGTGAGATCCCGGCTCCACAGGGAAATGGTGGCGGAATGGGAGCAACGACTTGGGCGACCAGGCGCAGGGCGCGCCGTAGTAGCGGCGGTAAGACCCATCATGGGGGAGTGGCTAGAGAGGCCACACGGCAGCCTCTCGTACCGTCTGACGCAGATGATCACCGAGCACGGATGCTTCGGAAAGTATCTGCGTCGGATGGAGAAAGAGCCAACGTCCGAGTGCCATCACTGTGACGCGAGCGAGGACTCAGGTTCGCACACGCTCACCGAGTGTCCGGCGTGGGAGACGCCGAGGCGGGAGCTTGTGGCGGCACTGGGAGTGAGGGTTCTCACGCTCTCCACCTTGCTCGCGGCGATGGTCCGCTGCGCGGATGCGTGGGCGGCCGGCGCCTCCTTCTGCGAGCAAGTAATGCTCGTGAAAGAGGAGGCGGGGCGGGAGCGGCAGCGGGAGCGACGACGGATCGCAAGCCAAGCTGCCCGCGTACGAAGGCAACTCGGGCGTTGGAGGTCGATGAACGACCTCCGCCCCCCATGAGCGCCGGCCTGGAGGTGACAGGTGGAGCCGCCTGTCACCCTAGCAGAAGCAGGCCGCGGTGCCGCGGTATCAACTGAAAGGGTTTAATTAGCACATTTCAAATATGTATAAACTATACCGATTGCTTGCCCCGAAATAAAATAAATAAAAAAATAAGTTTGAAATTAAAACCCGACTACTGAAAAAGTATTAAACAAGAAAATATTAAGGATAGCCGTGGTCGTATGCCACTTAGCCTAACAAAACAATACATTGTAAGGCAAAGTGGCATACGACCACGGCTATCCTAGATATTTTCTTGTTTAATACTTTTTCAGTAGTCGGATTTTAGTTTTAAACTTTATTTTTATCGTATTGAGTCAACATCGCGCTAAATCATTTAGCAAACACACTGTATCTATACTTAGGTACCAATAGATACAGCGTGTTTGTTGAATGATTAACCTAACCTACCTGGGGTCAAGATCAGCTATTTTCAAAGGCAAACTGTATTGTAGATATTTAAAGAAAATGTAAAAATAAACGGATAATCATCTCAACGTAAAATTGTTTATATTGTCTGAAAAACGTCTCATGACATGACATCATGTCTAAATAAGATGTTTAGATAATATAACTAGCGTTGCCTGCGGCTTCGCCCTCGAGGAATTTGATCCCGTTGTTGCAATCCATGGGAAGTCTGCCCGGGATTAAAATCTTATGTATTATTCCAGATTATAATAAACCCCGTTTCAAATTTTAACCAGGAGATCTAAAAAGGCCACTTTACTGGAATCGTATTAGGATCATATTTTATCTAGCGGAGATATTTACATGAAATTAGAATCTGCTTAGTACATGAATTGTTGTAATTCTGCTCATATAAGGGACCATTTTACGAATTATATAGGAATATATAGAGATCTACTGAAAATTCATAAAATTACTAGTTTTGAGCAGAATCTCTCAATGTGACCCTTATAGACAAGCAGATCTGTTCAATAGTTAGAATGTGTTTGGATAACAAACATACAAACATCCGAAAATCTTCACATTTATAATAAAAGTACTAGTATTCGGGCTCCGCCCGCGTGTTTCTTGCCTGTGGCTCTACTCAACCGATTGCAATAAAACAAACGTAAGATTTCAAAATTGAACAAGACCTTTCTAACAAAAAAACAGCATCGAAATACGTTCAGTAGTTTTTGCGTTCATCGCGAACAAACATATACTAATCTACTATTTTTTCTTTTATACATCTTAGGTGGTAGACAAGCACACGGCCCACCTGATGGAAATTGGTTACCGTGACCTACGGACGCGTGCAAAACCAAGAGAGTCACACTAGCTCTGCCAACCCTGAAAGCATTAAGAGTTTCTGTGCTGTCAGTGTAAAAGACAAAGCAGGATGCTTTTGGTCTTTCCAGACAGCACGAGAACCCTCCAGTGAGCTCTGGCTACCCTACACACCGCCGGGAACACAAAACGAGGTTATTGTGGCCGCGGTATTCTGTAAGGCGGAGGTACTTCCCCAGTCGGACTGCTCAATTGGACGGAAATACCGTCGTGTCCTACCTACATCAAATAATTATACCACCTAGTTGGCAGAAATCTGATGGAAAGTGGTCACCGTGGCATATGGTCGTGCACAACACCTGGGGTGAAATTTGAGTGCTGCCTTCCCTGTAAGAACTTTCTAATACTCTGCTTGAATAAACCCATATTAGTGTAGTGGTTTTAGTATGGTAGAGCCAATTTGCTATCAATTTTGCACTCAACTTATTTCTTGATCATTACTATCGTAACTAAACTACTATCTGCGAATCTGGTCAGCAGTGATAACACATTTATCATTGCAATGATGCAAGCCAACCGAGATTAATATCGCAGACTCTTGTGTCACTAGTGTCGATACGTCAATTAGATAATATTACTTCGATCAATAATACGTGTTTGAACCCAGTTATTAATACTACGCAATACTTGAGTTTTGTGTAGGTATATTAATAGAAACCTCAGATTGATAAATATTTCGGGGTGCTTCCGCAGTTAGGAGTGAAAACGCTAGTATTAAAAAAATAACCAAAACTTCTTTTTCTTTATTTAAATATTACACCGGTAGCCTAGTGGTATGGGTAATGGACTGCTGAGACGAGGTCTCGGGTTCGATCCCAGGTTTTACCATGGTACACACCAATGACATTTCGATGCTTTTCGAAGTTATGTATGTATTTATCGCAGGTTTATAATTGCCCGGTTAATGGCAATAGGCTCGCCACCTATTACATTGGGACCTAAACATAAACTGGCGAAATGTGGGTGCCAGCACCTCTGCCTACCCCTTCGGGGGTACAGGCGTGAATTTGTGAGTTTATGTATGTACGACGATGAAAATAAACCATATATTGGTAAAGAGGAGTTCCTGGGCTTCATATGCATTGTAACCAGGATTGGCACTGGGTTAAACAAGAGAGATATATAAAGGTAATTTCAAACAACCTTAAAACTTTAAACATCCGAGCAAAAACTAGTAGGTACCTACTTAATTATTTTCCTTCTCGTTAGACATGGATTTAAACATTTAGTAGCCATTTTCCTTGACGAAATACGCACATATAATACCACAACAAATGTAAATACGAACAGACAATTTTCACAAAAGAAATGTTCACAATAGGTGGCTAACGGTACGGAGCAATCGATTTCGTAACTGCATATTCATGACGCCTATAGTCATTGAAATAAACATCAATAATAAGAATGAAAATTCATGAATAATCAATTGATAGTGTGCTTCGCAGAGGTCAACAGTTAAGAATACAATCATTCTCATCATAATATTCTAACGCCAAAGCGTCTTATGCAGAAGAAAGGTCATGGCGACTTCAAAAATCATTTAGATAAGTAACTGAACAGAAGGCAAAGTCTCAGGAAAAAGGGTTACCATTGAGGAAACCAACCATTTTACAATGGTGTTTTACAATGGTGGCCCTTAGCTTGATGGCCTCATCAGATGTTTTTTTATGGCCCACTAAGGACCTGAACCTGTAGAAGGAGGAAATACATGTGCTGGTGATAAATTCCAAGAGTTTATAGCGCGGCAAAGAAAAGAGTCGGAGAAGCTCAAGGTTCTTGGTGGAATTGTTTGCACTGTATATGGGTGGATGCATATAATGTTGTTCTGTATAGAAATTCATTCGTACATACGCAATGATAGATACGGTAAAGATAGTAAAAGATAGATAACCTATTATTTTCTGCGTATTACAAAGAAGCCGCGTGCCATGAATTGGCTGAGTAGAATTTGGGCCTCCCCATCTCTTCCCATGCTGTGTCGTACAAGGTGACTAAAGGATAGGGCTGTTTAACAACAGACATATATATACAGCCCAGATTCCGCCTCAGATGCATGGCTCGAGTCTACAATAGTACCTGGAATACGGCAATAGGCTCACTCCCTATTATGTGGGACCGAATACAATGATTGGTGAAATGTGGGTGTTAATTCATAACTTAAACATAACATAAACTCACGCCTATATCCCCGAAGGGGTAGGCAGAGGTGCTAGCACCTACATTTCACCAGTTTATGTTTAGGTCTCAATGTAATTAGGTGGCGAGCCTATTGCCATTAACCGGGCACTTATAAACCTGCGATAAATACACACATAACTTCGAAAAGCATCGAAAAGTCATTGGTGTGTGCCATGGTAAAACCTGGGATCAAACCCGAGACCTCGTCTCAGCAGTTCATTACCTATACCACTAGGCTACCGTAGTTCTTAATTCACCTCTGTCTAACCCTCCAGGGATAAAGGCGTGATTATATGTTATGTATAAAGAATGAAGAAGATAATAAGTTACGTTAGATCATTTTACAAAAATTAGCCGATATTAGGTCTACCTAATGTTGTATGTACCTAATGTTGTGTGATGTAATGGTATGTGATCTATCATCATCACATACCGGACTTCAACTAATTTTCCCTATGCGCCAAAACCAAAAATAGAGTAACTACTGTATATTTATTTCCAATTGTGGTTAGGTATCTACATATTCTTTTGTTAAAGAAATCAGTTAAACATCTATAGCGTTAATGCTAACACTTAGATTTTCCGATAATGTACAGCTCCCTGCTAAGTATGGAAATAATATTTTTTTGTTACTTGGAAATTCTACTGACGTAATTGCCTTGTTGTGATAAAAGATGTAAAAATAGACTACGTCTTTCTGAGAGGCTATACAAATATGTATAATCTGATGACCGGGAGCGTTTACGTAGATATCTAGCTTATCTCTGAAGCTATTCATCTATTACTTACTGTATATGTTACATGATTATGCGGTTCGGTAAACATCTTTTGTACATGCAATATAATTTTATCAACGACTCCTATAAATAGATAATTGCTTACAGTATATTAATATGCTTCCAATTACGGGCAATATTGTATATTGTGGTGCATAAACATTCTACAGCGGCTGACGTAGTTATTTTTATAATACTGACAGATCAAACACTAAAAATATTGGAATATGGACTCACCAAGGTCAATAGTCTCAGTGGATGATTTGGGTATTCTTACAAGGCTCTATAGCTGTGTACTTTTCAATGGTAAGATTTCAATGAAAGCCGAATATCATTACTGTACTTTTTACTTTATTTTATTTTCCGCCCAATTGAGCAGTCCGACTGAGGAAGTACCTCCGCCCTACAGAATACCGCGGTTATAATAACTTCGTGTTGTGTTCCCGTCGGTGAGTAGGGTAGCCAGAGCTCACTGGAGAATTTGTGCTGTTAGTGGGATGACTAGGCTTGTCCTCTACACTGACGGCACAGACACTCTGTGTTTACAGGGTCGGCAGCGCTGGCTTCTCTGGTGTTACACACGTCTATAGGCCACGGTAACCACTTTCCATCAGTTGGGCCGTGTGCTTGTCTGCCACTTAGGTGGTATAAAAATAAAATAAAAAGAAACTGTAGTATTGAAGACTGGAGTCATCATTCTCTGAGTCTTCTCCCAACTCAGTTAGGAAAAGACTCAAGGTCGGCTTTTCAGTCTAACTGTGCTGCGGCAAAACTTCGATATAGTCTGTGAAGCGACAGCCATTTGACCACCTCAACTCTTTGGCAATATCAAAGTTCTGTAGGTAGACTAGTTGAACTTTTGAGGGCTTCAAATACCTGTATCGACTGCCATAGATGTTTGTATGGCAACCAGGACCGAAGCCTTAACGTGCTCTCTGAGATACGAATACACCCAGACCAATACAAATAGAATTATTTGAACTGAGCAGGAATCAAAACTGTACCCCGTGCGTAAAGAGAGGAAAATGAAAACAACCCACACAATAAAACCCAATAAAAGAAATAAATGTTATACTTAATTATCAAATTAGACCCCGCAGAGACGTTGCAGGCGTTGTAGATGTGTCACCCATCGATATTGAAGGGTTGCGCACGCGCAGCTCGTCTTCCACGCCCACTACCGTTGCGTATGTTGGGTCGCAACAACTGAACGAATAATTACAGACGTCTATGAAACAATAAACGTTCTGATAGCGATTTTATACGTAACAGTATAGATAATACGTACATGTAAAACTGAGAAGCCAACACCTGTTGTGGTGTGGACATATGTGGGTACCTACTGTGGGTTCTAAGTATGAATGTAGGCTTTAGTAGCAGAGTTAGGATCAAGAAAAATTAAGTTAAAAAATTAAAAAACCCCCGTCACAAAAAACATACCTCTAAACGTCGAAAATAAATTGTATTAGTTAACCCTATAACTTTACTACTACTATATACCAAGTAATAATTTGATTCAAGTGTTGTCAAACACAACAATACGGTCCAAGATGGCCGCCTTTACAAAATGTAATGGCGGCCATCTTGGGCAGAATTTTTTAAACATAAGCTAAGACTAATATACCTTTCAAACAAAAAAACATAAATCCAAATTTTTTTTTTTTATTTTTTTTTTATACCACTTAGTTGGCAGACAAGCACACGGCCCACCTGATGGGAAGCGGTTACCGTGGCCTATGGACGTATGCAACACCAGGGGTGTCACACTCGCGCTGCCGACCATGAAGAAACCTTCTGATGCCCCTCTTGAAGAACCCCATATTGTAGGCGCTTGGGAAAACCGCAGCAGGGAGGTCATTCCACAGCTTGAGTGTGCGTGGGATGAAGTTTCTTTCATACCGCACAGTGCGTACCGTCTCAGGTCGCAATGTGTGGGGATGAATTCCCTGCCTATGGCGAGAGGTGCGATGATAGAATGTAGCTACGGGCATCATGTCAAACAATTCATCTGAGCACAAACCATTGTATAGGCGGTAGAACACACACAGTGAGGCAAAATCCCTCCTAAGGCTAAGAGGTTCCACTCTACCTGTGAGTATGGGATTGTCAACCAGCCTCAATGCCCGTCTCTGCAACGAGTCGAAGGGGTCAAGCTGGTATGCAGGCGCTCCAGCAAAAAGGTGACAGCAGTACTCCATGTGAGGCCGGACCTGTGCTTTATAAAGAAGGAGTTGCTGCCCCGCAGTGAAATACCGCTTTGCCCTGTTGAGCACTCCGAGCTTTCTTGATGCCAACTTAACCTTGTCCTGCAAATGAACCAAATCGGTTTATCCGTCCGTACACGTCAAAATTATAACTCCCCGGCTAGATTTTTGCGTTGGGGGTTAAAAAGCGTGTTGGATGGATAACGTGAAGGAGTATATGACAAAGAATGGAGTTATTGCGGATTAGTAAAATTAGTTTACTAGTATTGATTCACGTTTATTGTTTAATTACATGTGCTTTTATACTATATCTTAATTATAATAAATAGTGGGGTTGGCTCTCGCGGTCACGTCTTGTGACGTCTTGTGTTGTTCGTATATTTGCGTGATCTGCTGAGTAGCCATTTCCTTGTTATGGCACAGGACGTGATATCGAATGATTATTGATGATATCTTAGGGAATTCACGTCCCGTGTTACCATGCTGCCATAGAGTGATTGAGGAAATGACATCTGACAGGAATATATGGAGGAGAATGACCCTAGGTTAGGTCGACGGCTGGTAGATGGTGCGTACATTGATAATATCTTATTCAGTAATAGTAGTAAGCCGTTGGTCCCGGTTGCCCCGGACATTTATAGCAGTCGTTACGGATAGTTGTAGCCCTAAAAAGTTCAACAACTGGTCTAATTACAATAAAATCATTTTTCATTTAATTACCAAAAACACTTAAACAAATAGTTACATTTCCGGTGGCCCCACACTAGGCATAGGACTGTCCTGTGGGTTTCCTGTTACAGTACTGGTATACAACAATTTAATATTGGTTCGGTTTACGCTGTCATTTGTAGCAAGCATTGCCTTTGGGTTGTTGAGATGGCAGTCGCTTTACGGAATATATTGAAGTTCAGCCAAATCCGCAGTTAGACAAGTAAAACGGACACCAGACCCCGAGGTGGAAGCTTCGGAAGCGGCTGGGATTAACGCTTGGATGAAGAAGATTGTAAATTTGCTTTGTTATGACTAACTTTATCATTCGTTTTACATTCAGTGTTAGTGAAGTCGTCACGCGTAATAAATAACTAGACTTTTTTATGTACTTCTATCGGCCATCGGCCCTACAGCTATTATTATCAGATTAGACGATTGTCTTTTGGAATTTTAAGTTTGTTCATATCCTTCGCTTTGTACTTTTAAAAAAAAATCTTTCAAATTTTTGCCATTTGGTTCCATTTCAATGTTTTTTTCTTGTGTTCAGAATCCAACAAAGTTGTGGCAAGTTAGTTTTTATGTCGCTGTAGCCTGAGCTTATAGGTGTCAGATCGCTGTTAGATTTCTTCCTTTATAGTAGGAACTTGGAGGTGCTCATGTATTTCTGTGTTCCTCGAAATAACTAGACTAGAACTTAGCACTGAACGTAGATCTGACAGTTTTAGAATTACATAAACGTTTTTCTGCACATATGAAAAAACTTTGAATGCAATGACTGTTAAGATCGTTGGGATGGCGGTAACAAAGTGCCCGCTTGACATCAATAGGCTCACCCCTTATTATGTGGGAATGACATTCATAGATGGCAAAATATTCCTCTGCCTACCCTGTCCGAAATTTATAGGTGTGAAAATACTAAATTGTAAAATAAATAGTAAATTGACGTATCGAAAATGCAGCAGTGGAGTTTGCTGTGCCCTTTCTTCTTCACTAGCGCCTAGGAAGCGGTGGTAAACTTGGTTTTAAGCAGAATTTGACGTCAAAAAGACGTATTTGTCTACCAAAACTCATAGCACGATTTAAAAAAAAAGTATTCAAGCATAAACCCACAAGATACACATAAACAGAATAATGAGAAAAAACACAATAACAAAATGTAAACTTAAATGCTAGCCCTAATCATCAGCAATCATGAACATCCAGTAGATATTAAATTAAAAATATTAAAATTCGTTTATTGTCAGACCATCGATCCATAGTGTTAGTTACAATTTAACTTAAGAACTAATGTTGTAACTTAAGAACAGATATGCTGTGTAGGACCTAGTTAAGCATATGCCAGAATGGTCATGGTGCTGATTTTCAACCAGGATCCTTAGTAGCTCAAAAATGTCAATCAGACATCTCATGCCAAAAATAAGACAGGTTTTACATAGGTACTAAAACAAACTAAGAATATTTAAAAAACAGTGCGTAAGTATACCTACAACAAAAAAAAACAAACTGTACACCCACGGTGTTATGATGACCTCTTCCAATTAATCCCACCCTCTTCCTCCCTACACAGGACATCACGTGCAGGGCTTAGAATTCACAATCGCACTGTGCGGAATATACGAGCAAGAACCAAGCTGAAACCGTGACCGTCAAGTCGTGATCACGGGGGTGCTGCAACGCATCCGAAACGTCGGCAGAAATAGTAAGTTCCAAGATATAATTCGCGAGAAGTCCCGATACCTAGTATAATTAAGAACCAAGCTGTTCCGAGACTCTTTTCTTTGCCGCACCACCAAGACCTGGAATTAATTACAAGCTCACGTGTTTCCTTCTTCCTACCGTCCCGGGTCCTTTAAGCGGGGCGTGAAAAAGCATCTGATGAGGCCGCCAAGCTGAGTGCCACCATTGTAACATTACTTAGTGTCTGTAATGGTGATCCTCTTTTCTGAGATTTTGCCTTTAGCTTACCATCAGGCGGGGTGAAGTAAAGTGGGCGTATCCTATATAAAAAAACACAGTATATACATTCACAGCTAGGATACCATACCATCATACTGTATGCACATATTGAACGCAAGTCACAAGTTTCTATATAATCTGTGATTGGCGGAATTTAGCTCGTCCGGTTCTAACTTGCTAAGACAGCCAAAAGACACGTTTTGCGCATATAGTAGCTGGATTTAATTAATAGAATTTTTCAAATTTTTATTTCTACAATGGGTATTTTATTGTAATTTGATCTTATTTATTTTTAAATTTTTGTTTTTTAAATTTCAAATTGATTATTCGACAATTTTCTCATTTTATTTTATTTGCATGGACTCAATATTACTGACGTTTCACTAATTCATTCTTTTTATTCTTATTATTATGGTGATATTTTAAATTTTGCTTTAATATGACTGGTTGAAGTCCCAATGACAGTGTAATTGGTTATGATTGTGTTGTATCCCGCAATATTATTATTTCAACGCCACACGGCAGAATTTGCTGTACTTATAAAAATTATAAAACCTGATAGTATGACCATTTTCTGTGGAATAAAGTTTGATTTGATTTGGGTTCAAAATATAATATGGCAGTAACTGTAACCTTGGATGCAACTGTGAACCAGTTGAGTGCAAAAATTCCCGGATCTTTCATATTACCTAAATGTCTGACAGGTGTGACTATTTACTTTTCACGAACATTTATCTCCAGTAACTTTGTTGTGTGTCTCAATATTGATTCTACGCATTAGTTTCAATATTGAGCCCACTGAACAGTCAGCATCAGAATGATCTTTACTAAAAGTCTGAAAATGATCTTTATAACACGGTATTAAAAGCAATGTTCTTTTTATACCATTTAGGTGGCAGACAAGCGCACAGCCCACCTGATGGAAAGTGGTTACCGTGGCCTATGGACGTGTGTAACCCCAGAGAAGCCACACTCGCGCTGCCGTACACTGTAAGCACAGAGTTTTTGTGCCGTCAGTGTAGAGGACAAAGCAGGACAAGCCTTTAATCATCCCACTGACAGCACAAATTCTCCAGTGAGCTCTGGCTACCCTACTCACCTCTGGGAACACAACACGAAGTTATTATAACCGCGGTATTCTGTAGGACGGAGGTACTTCCCTAGTCGGACTGCTCAATTGGGCAGAAATACCGCCTCCTATACTATACTGTTTTATTGATTTAAATTGTGTTATTTTTCGAACTAAAGGTGTGTGGAAAAAATCAAGGTGATATAAATATTATGAACATTTTGACGAATTTGTTTGTCAAGATCTATCCAATGCTGACTATACATTGAGTGACCTCTATTCATCTATAAAACGTACGTGTGCATACTGTAGAAGATATGAGAAATGTGTGATTTACTTTGATTCGCTAGATCCAAGACCACTGTCGGCCAGGGTGCGAGAGATAGGTATGTATCAGCCATTCTCACCTACGGCAACCAACGAACAGATGGCCTGGTAGTCGGGTCAAGTTCATCGTAATCAGCCCCACCGGCTCCTGAAGAGGGGAGGGGGGAGGGGCGACTATTCGATGGGATTTCAGCACTATAGTTAAAATCGGGTCGGATTTTTTTAATTTTTAATAATTTATTCAATTTCATTATTCTGAAAACTGAAAATTAGATAATTAAATTAAATTTTGATTTAACTGTCTTGGATTTATTTCCCGACTGCGCCAGCGAGGGTAATATTTTAGGCGCGTATGTATGTAGTTTTTTTTATACCATTTAGGTGGCAGACAAGCACACGGCCCACCTGATGGGAAGTGGTTACCGTTGCCTATGGACGTGTGCAACACCAGGGGCGTCACACTCGCGCTGCCGACCCTGAATAACCTCCTAATGCCCCTTTTGAAGAACCCCATTTTATAGGCGCTTGGGAAAACCGCAGCAGGGAGTTCATTCCACAGTTTGAGTGTGCGTGGGATGAAGTTTCTTCGTTATATCCAGCCATTAAACCTTGAAGAATTCAAATGAACTAACTGATTTATAAATAGGTAGGTACCTAGTGCAGTTGTTAAGGAGATTGACAACATGTCTGAAAATTTTAGTATATCTATTCGGGTATTTGATAACTAAGACAAAAAATATGAAATGCTTTGGGTATGATAGCGTTTACGTAAATAATTACTAAACAAAACATATTTCATAAAAAGCTAAATTTAAATATTTTATTTTTACAAAATAAAATATCTGGAATGGAATGGAATGGAATGAAAAGGGAGTCCCTTGTCCGCACTTAGCCTCCCTTTTGGGCCATTGTGCGTGCATAGTACTGGCTAGAGTAGCCAGCCTAGCTCCGCCCAGAAGCGCAGAAGCTTACTGGGGGCTTCACAGGCTTCGCGGAGCGACCTCACTGTACCGAGGATTTGTGATCGTTGAAAGGCTACTGCCTCGCATTCCAGTATTACGTGGACGGCCGTTTCCTCGGCGGCAAAACATACCCTGCAAAGGGGACTGTCCGTGACACCAATGGTGTATAGGTGCTTGTGGAGGGGGCAGTGGCCCGATATAGTCCCCATTATTGTTCTTAGACTTGTTCTGTCTAGTTTTAGGAGACGTTTCGTGAGTCGTTTATTTACCGATGGCATAACCACTTTTGACTGCCTGCAGTCGGTGGTTTGTGTCCATCTTTGGATAACCAACGCGAGAGATCCGCGGAACTACATAAGTAGTTCCGCGGATCTCTCGCGTGTCCAAGTGCGGAGTTGCGAGAAAGGGATTGGTAACAATGGTAGCGGGCCATCAACGCTCATACCAGAGTCTCTCTTCGCAAGCTCGTCCGCGGCATCATTGCTGTAGGTAGGACCCGCTATGCCCCTTTATCCACTGCAGCGTTACTGCATTTAGGGTGGATAGCCTGTTCAGGGCAGTTTGGCACTCCGCTACTAGTGTGCTGTTGGTTATTTGCTGGTCCAGGGCTTGTAAGACTGCTGTGCTGTCGGTTAGGAGTCTTATATTTAAGCCCTTGACCTTCAGTTCGCTTATTGCTGTCGCAGCAGTTGTTATGGCAACACATTCGCATTGAAAAATCGAGCTGTGCTTGCCTAGTGGTAGGTGGATGTTCAAGCCAAGGTCTAGGGAGTGTACGCCGGCTCCTGAGCCATTTTTTTGTTTTGGAGCCGTCAGTGTATACGCGTACCTCTTCAATACCGGAGTAGTCCTTTTCCTCGGCCTGTTTTGTTATTTGGTATTTTTTGTTCCAGGAATATTGTTTAAAAGTTCTATCGCAGGGGGCGGCCATCAGTGGCCGATGCTTTAGGGCTCGTCCAAGGATTGTGGTATGGGGACTGTCGTGATTGACGTTGTGATAAAATATCTGTATTTCATATGAAAAACGCAAAAAAATTGTTGACGGTTCGCGTGACGTAACTATAATTTTTTTTCTTAGCGTAACGAAAACTTTCGTTGGCTGGTCTCTTCGTAGATATTATTTTATGATGTCACGCGCAGGATGTCACGTGACCGACCGTTTTTCGCGTGTGTGAAAATGATAAGTGTTTTTGAAAATGTGTTTTTTTTCTAATTAATAAGGTTTTACGGAAAAATGATGAATCGCAACAGGAATTAAAGAAATTTCTAATACTTAATTCTTAATTCTTTATTGCACACAAACAGTACAGAGGTCAAACACATAATAAATATATAAGAAATATGTACAAAGGCGAGCTTAACTCAGTATGAGTTCTCTACCAGCAAACCTTTGAGTAGCAGAGAAGCAGTTAAAGTAATAAAGGGACGTGAAGTGTACATTAATTTTATCATAAATCATATTACACCTACATACATACATACAAATATACATACATACAAACATACATACATAAGCATAATGCATACATATAGACACATAAATATATTCAAACTACATTACTGTGATAGGAAATGTTCCCTTGTTCTTCTCCTAAAGACGTCCAGGGTATTACTACCGCGAATGGTGTGAGGTAGTGCGTTCCAGCAGCCTGCACCGTGAACCATCCATCGTAGCAGCAAGAAGTGTGTGCAGGTGTGCGAAGCAGAAGAGAGGAAGAAAGACGACAGTGTTTGCACAGTGGGTACAAGATACTCAAAGCGTTCCCGCAAATAACTTGGAGCATTAGGATTATGAAGTATGGTATAGAGAAGAGTTAGGATGTGAAGGTTATGACGCTGTCGAATAGGGAGCCAGTTCAGTCTTTTGAGATATTGCGTGACATGGTCGTATTTGCGAAGGCCAAACGCAAAGCGGATTCCTAAATTTTGCAGGCGCTCAAGTTTGTTCAGCAGTTCCTCCGATGCATCTAGAGAGCAGACATCAGCGTAGTCTAAAAGCGAGAGTAGAAGAGATTGTGCAAGAGTAACTTTAGTCTGAAGAGGTAGGAGTTTCTAGAGACGCTTGAGGTATTGAAACGAACAGTATACCCTCCTGCTTACCTCCGCGATGTGAACATCCCAGGCAAGCATGGAGTCGATGTGCACGCCTAAATTTTTGCACTTTTTGAGTAATCAATGGCCACCGAATCATACATTACTGGAGGAAGAGAATCATGCTCCAAGAGGCGGAGCATGTATCTACCACCAACAATAAGTGCTTGAGATTTTTTTGGGTTGACCAGCAGTCCAAAGGATTGGGCCCAAGTATGGATGTTGTCAAGATCATTGTTGATGCTAGCCACAGCTCCAGTCAGTTTATCAGCTTTAAAATGTCGATATATTTGCAGGTCATCTGTATAGAGGTGGTAATGCGAGGTTAGAACCCGAGTCACGGCGTTTATGAAAATAGAGAAAAGGAGAGGAGAAAGAACGCCACCCTGTGGAACACCTGCTACCAAGTCGCAACAATCGGAGGAAGCGTCATTCACTCTAACAGACTGTGAGCGTCCCTGGAGATAGGATTTAAACCATGTAGTTGCAGAGGTAGAAACATTGATGGAGGATAGAATACCCAATAGGATGTCAAAATCAACTGAGTTGAAGGCACTGCTGAAATCCAATAAGACCAAAACTGTCAGTTGTTTGTTCTCCATTGCCATTCTTATGTCATCAGTTACTTTAACTAATGTTGTTACAGTACTATGGCCACGGCGAAAGCCAGATTGGAAAGGACTTAGCAGACCATTAGAGTAGAGGTAATAGCTCAGTTGATCATGCACAACACTCTCGAGTACCTTGGATAAGATGGGAAGAATTGAAATAGGGCGGAATTGGGAGTGTGTTGTAGGATTGGATACTTTTGGCAGGGGTATAACATAAGCTTTCTTCCATGATGAAGGAAAACAGTTGGAATATAAGGAGTAGTTTATAATATGGGTGAGGACAGGAAGAATCTTATTTACTATGGGGAGAAGCATTTGGAGTTGAAGGCCATCTTCACCAACCGCCCTACTGGATATGGATTTTATATGTTTCTTAACTTCTACCTCTGATACAGGATGAAATTGGAAGGAAGTATTTAATGGAAGTGGAAGAGAAGAGAGAAAATTTAGGGTAGAAGATTTAACATCACTAGGTATAGTAGTTGGAGGCGCTGAGAAGTGTGCATTTAATGCATTGAGGTCCATATCAGTAAGGTTGTCATGGACGACCTTACCAATACCCAGAGATTTCAGGAACTGCCATTGTTGAGTGGTGTTGAGATTTTCAATTGACCTGTGAATATGTTCCCGTCTCGCATCCCTACACATACGATTGCAGCGATTACGCAGCTTTTTATACAAATTGAGGCCCTCTACAGATGGACATTTCACATATTTACGCTTGGCCTTATCTCGCTTCGACATCATGTTTTTGATTGTTGGAGAGAGCCATGGCACAGGGAGATGTCTAACTCTTACCTTTCTAATGGGGGCATGTACCTCATAGATGGTCAACAATTTGCTGGTAAAGAAAGTCACTTTCCCATCCAGGTCATTGCAGTCATAAACAGACGACCAGTCAGTACCATTCACATCAACCCCCAAGCGCTCCAGATCAATGTCTTTAAAATTACGAAGATATAGAAATTTACTCTTGCGTTTCGGAGGACGAAGTTTATAGGATAGGTATACGAGATCATGATACGAAAAGGGAGCAGATAACTGTCCGTGTGAGGCTACTTTGTGAGGATCAGAGACTAGAATGAGATCCAGTAGCGAGGGCTGAGTATTGGGAACCTTATGTGTGGCTTGTAGAGGAAGAATGTGCATGTCCACAGAAGAGACAAGGGAACAGAGTTTACGGCTGCGTTGATCATTCTTTAGGAGACAAGTATTGTCCCCGAGGATAATTCTGTGCTCATACATTGACGAGAAATGTTCAAGTTGTAATTCAAAGGCAGCGAAATAATCAATGTTGTTAACAGGACTGTAGTATACCCCTAGTAGTGTTTTGGTGTGCTTAAAATCAATCTCAATTAAAAGATATTCAGTAAAATTTGAATAAACACCTGGAGACTGATCAACAACTTTATGAGAAATATCCCCACGAAGATATAGCAACCCCACCGCAACCCTTACCAGTTCTGTCAACACGCACAAGCTACATCTTTTAAGATAGGTTTCTGAAATTTGTCAAATACCCAATTAGGTGGTGATAGTCAATTTATTGTTCAGTAAACATTATCATAACATCAATGGTTATAAAGATAGAATATTATATTTTATTACAAATAAGTGCTATATAAGCTGCGGACTACAGTTTTTAGAATATCATTTTGATCATAGCAGTGAGCTAGAGGTAAGTAAAGTCAAAAATAATAAAATGTTTTTTTCTTATTCAACTATATTTTAATATTGTTATAGCTGTTTCCCACGGCTCCAACTTCGTGGATGTCGGTTATCGCGAGCAAACATAGTCTTCCTCCTTTTTAAAGGTTTAGTGTAGCCTTGTAAGAACAGAGTTTCTGTGCCGTCAGTGCAGAAGACAAAGCCGGACAAGCCTTTGGTCTTCCCACTGACGGACGGCACAAAAACTCTCCATTGAGCCCTGGCTACCCTAACCACGGCCGGAAACACAATACGAGGTATAATGGCCGCGGTATTCTGTAGGGTGGATGTATTTCCCTAGTCAGACTACTCAATTGGACGGTAATACCGTCGTGTCCAACTTCCATAGCTTTTTTAGTACGCAACAGAGAAATCGTTACGAGAATGATGATGAATATTTACAATTATATCTAAATATTTAACCTTTTTTTTTCAGATAATAAAAATGAAATCCTTCATTGTGTTCACTGCCATCGTGGCATTGGCTGTTGCCAACCCCCTGCATAAGCCGCTATATGCTCCGGGCGCGCAGCTCCAAGAGATCATTGATGCTATCAACAGCCCCAGCACCGACCCCG
This sequence comes from Eilema griseolum, assembly GCA_963662185.1. Lineage (NCBI taxonomy): Eukaryota > Metazoa > Arthropoda > Insecta > Lepidoptera > Erebidae > Eilema > Eilema griseolum. The sequence goes on along the minus strand of OY759248.1, from coordinate 16,998,109 downwards.
CCACCGCTGAGAAGTTAATGCAAATGCTGGCTGAACTTACTGGCGAACACCATCCCGATATCAGCCCTGTATTAGTAGCCGATGAAGCTGAACCTCCTTTCGCCGGCCACGAAATCGTTGAATCCCCAGCCGTAGCACCAGCCTCTCCTCTAGTCCAGATCATCATCAACGTTAAGCAACCTGGCTCCGGTCCTGCACCCGCTCCCGTTGACGCCGGCAACGCAGGTGATGACGTCGACGATAGCCAACTTGCCATCCCTGAGGCACCCGTTGCTGTCGTACCACCCCCAGTTTCTGGCATCATAGTTGCTGACAACTTACCTGCACCTCCAGTAACCGGTATTATCGTTGCTGATAACTTGCCAGCACCACCAGCCCTAGGTGTTGTGGTTGCTGATAACCTGCCCGCACCACCAGCTCTCGGTGTTGTGGTTGCTGAAGACTTACCCGCACCACCAGCTCTTGGTGTTGTGGTTGCTGAAGACTTACCCGCACCACCAGCTCTGGGTGTTGTGGTTGCTGAAGACATACCCGCCCCACCAGCCCTCGGTGTTGTTGTTGCTCAGCCTTAAATAGATGACTCTGCTACACGATACGCACTACACAATAATGATTAAATTACCGTACATATTAAATAAATAAAATATTTTTGCATCAAGTATGGTATTTTTTTTTTTTTTTTTAATTATGCACTCTCTGCCATTCTATAAACAATAAAATGATGTATTATTTTGTTAACAAAAAATATAAAAATATTATTCTATTTTTAAAATACTTTAACTCATAGATAGCTAAGCTGTGGACGTCTAGATACAGATGGCATCTGTATCTCTATCTGTCAAGATTATAAGAATTATATTATATTATCTGTGGTCAAGACCTTTTTCTCAGGAATGTTTGGAGGTATCATGTTGAAATTCATACTACATACTCGTACTCAGGTCTATAGTGTCTTGAATGTGTCCAAAAAACCAAACTTTTAGAAGTTTAGGTCATTCGTCGGCATTCAAAATATATTACGGTTTATATAGTCTATGTTATGGAACCCTCGGCGCGCGAGTCCGATTCGCACTTGACCAGCTTTTTTATAATCATGCCGAAACAATTTTAAAACAGGCAGCTAGGCAAATGGCATTGCTGTTTTTGATCAAATGGCTAGGCAAGTAATTAATAAACGATCAAATGGCTATGTTAATTTTGAACGGTGCCGTTTAGTGAAGAGGCTAGGCAGTTAATCGACCGGCTGATTTGGTTAGTTGGCTGCGACATTATACATAAATCTTTGGCCATGTGAATAATTAGTTGAATTGTATGAGATAATATCAGTGTCAAAATATCAGTGTACTTACTGTCCAAGGTGTTATGAGGCTCATCGGTTTCAATTTACCGTTGGTAGCTTAGTGGTTAAGAAATCCGCCTTACGATCGAGAGGTCGGGACCTCTCGATTGTAAGATCTCGGTTCGAATCCTGGCCATTACACCGGAGGAGTGGGTTCACGTCGTCGGTAGCGTGAACCCACTCCTTACACAAGCAATTTAGCTTAGCTTAGCTTAGGTTAGAGAGGAACATAAGTAATTTCAGTTCTAAAATTCTTTAATAAATAAAAAAAATAGGTATACTTTTTTATCCGATTGCGTCAGCGAGGGTAAAGTGTTACGAGCGTAGTTATGTATGAAATTTTGTTTGTTTTTCTCTACAACCCTAACGGCTGGACGGATTTCGATGAATGGGCAACAAATGAAAGGTCTGTCGAGTGTCCTAGGGTACATAAAATGTCAACATAAACTATGCTATGGAAAAAAATATATTTCAAATTTATCGAGTAACGTATCAAAATGAAGGAAATCAGAAGGCGATTATAAAAACACTACCTGACCAACCCCAGCTTCGCCCGGGGTATATTTTGAAGCTTCATATCCCTTTGAGTCCGTATGTTTTAGTCTTCAAAATATGTATGAAAAATTGCCGGATTTGTTAACATTTATTATCAATGCTCCGCTCCCTTAAGTAGTAGCGTGATGATATAAAGCCTAAAACCTTCCTTGATAAATGGACTACCCAACACTGAAAGAATCATTCAAATCGGACCAGTAGTTCCAGAGATTAGCGCGTTCAAACAAACAAACTCTGCAGCTTTATAATATTAGTATAGATAAACAGGCACCCAATAATTTTTTTAGTTTGTGTTTAGTAAATGGGTACTGCCTGTCTATCTTTTAGACAGTAGTCAGGATTTTATTTTTTAATCATTTATTTTATTTACTTATGTATTAATATTTAAGTTTGAATTTCTTTATGTTTTTATTATTTTTTATGTTTTTATATTATTATTCGGGCACCCCACCACATTTTTAAATTCGTCATATCAGTAGTCGAATTGAAACCCTTATAATCATGTTTGTTAAGATAAGATAAATTTTTATTTTTCCCCAGTAAATTATAGTACATATATTTTGAAAGTTATGTTATATAATCACGCTTGGTTTCCGCTGAAATTTGTTACAGTGATAAACTATAATCTACTAGGCTACTTTTATCCCGGAAGTAGGTCGCGGGAACGGGATCAACCATGCGATTGAAGCCGCGGGCATCAGCTAGTATTAAATATAATAAAATATTCCGACCAATTGAGAACCTTCTTTATGGAATCTGGAATGCGGATAAACATTCTTAGATACTATTATCTTATTGGACAAATAAGATATATAATAATACATCAAACATAGAATATATTATACATAAAATATAAATAAATACAAACATAAATGACACTACTGCCAGCTCACATCAGTAGTGAAATCCTTTGACTCTAAATAGTCATGAAGCTGTACATGCATACACACAATCACGCCTTTATCCTCGAAGGGTTAGGCAGAGGATTTTGTGCACGTAAAAAAAGTTCCTTGTACGACACCACATGGGAAGAGATGGGGTTGTCCAAATTCTACTCTGCCGGGAACTACGCGGCTATGTAAATATACAAAATGGTGATTCTTTGTCAGAGATGGTGATCAATAAAACTTGTATAATCAGCTCGGCGAACCTTGATCCCTATGACACTGACAGTTATTCCCACGACACAACCTTGTAGTAGCGTCACCGTTATATTATAATCGAATTGGCGGTGTCTAAAAATGATATTTATTAATTTTAGGCAGATATATGCAATTACAATAATATCCCGTTGGAATTATAATAATTATTAACACTTACAAGAAATTATCTCAATCAGACTTTACGTTGACGTCCTGCAAAAGTTACTCCGTTTGGAAGATATCGACTAGTGCGGAAAAGTATCGATAAACAAATATCGAAAATGGAAACGAGTGTACAAAATACATCAATAGAGCACCTACGCTCTTAGTGTCAGATTTATAATCATTTAAGTTGTTTGCGATAATAAAATAAAGGAGATTTAACAAATTTATTGTATATACCTACTCAAATAAAACAAAAGCGGTTTATTTATGATTTTTTAATATACATTAATCTGAATCTGACAATGGTGTCACCGATTGCGTCTCAGACTCGGAATCCGAACTGCAGCTGCTTTCTCCTATGTTTATGATAAACAGCTGGTCTACTATATTGTCGTATCGCACGTCTCGATTCCAATCATCTAAGCATAGCTTTTTCGTCTTTTCAACCACTTTCCTCCAATTGTCCGGAGTCACTTGACTACATGCCTCTTGTAGCAACGTAAGCATTTTATTAGCTGTGAATGGTGGAGTGGTGTTAAGCCTGGCTGCACAACCTGAAACAATAATGGTTTAGATTGAAAATGATGCAAAGTCAAAGAGCGAGATCGGGGTAAGTACATTATAAGTACATAATTTTGTACGTTAAAAGTGTGTAATTGATATAAGCACATGGATAAAAATAAAAATGCAATTTGCTAGTGAAATAAAATAGCTTTAAATAGTACTAGCCGACTAGACAGTCACCAGTGACCTAAATAAAAACATGTTAAAATAAATACAAATCAACCCACCTTTGATCTGCGCCCATATCATTTCGATTGCATTATATTGGCAGTGGTAGGGCGGTAGCCGAATCACGGTGTGCCCTTTTGATTTTGCCATCTCATCCAAGAAATATTTCTTCTTTGTTTGCTGTTTATGAAGGTTCAACAATCTAACTAATTCCTTTTTCAGCATTTGAGTATTAGCTGCCACACCATTGTTTTGCAGCCACTCTATTATTTCGCCTTTATTGTTGTTCGCGGTAGGCGCTTTATTAATTTGCACAGAGTGGTATGGGGCGTTGTCCATTAAAATGTAGTGGGGCTCGTTTAAATTGTCTAATAGTTTTGTGAACCATTTCTTGAAATTCTCAAAATTCATCTCTTCGTGATAATCACTTGTTTTCACGGATTTGAAGGCCCACAAGCAGTTAGGTACAAAACCTTTGGCTGTGCCAGCGTGGCAGATAATCAAACGCTGGCCCTTGCCTTCTGGTGCTTTGGTACAGGATTTCTCTGTGTCGTCTGTCCATGTTTTGGAGACTGAGTGATTGGCGTTGAGCCACGTTTCGTCCAGATAAACCACCTTGTCCCAGTTCTCGATGTTTTTTATTTGTCGTAGAAAATCACACCTCATCAATCCAATGTCCTTCCGCTCCATTATCACTTTTCTTTTGTCACACTTCCCATAACGAAATCCACATTTTTTTATAACTTGTCTGAGAGAAGTGAATCCACCTTTAAATAAATCAGCCGATTTCAGCGACGCTAATAATTTTGTGCAAGTCGGCAGTTCACCTCGAAAATAATAGCCGTAAATATGGTTTCGTATCGCTGCCATGTCGAAATCATCGGGGTTAGTTACGGGTCGTGCCCTATTATGTTTTTTCTTCTTTGGAGTTGATAATTTGTTCTCCTCCATCGACGATTCGCCGAACTTCTCCTTTGTAATTCGGGAAACGGTAGCTTTGCCAATTCCCAAAGCATCAGCAACACGGTCGCGTACGTTGTCAAGTGGCAACAAAGGTCCGCCATTTTGTAGTTCGCGAGCAAAATAGTCACGCAAGCGTACAACAAACTCCCGCGTTTCAGTGTTGAGTACAGTTTTTCTCAGTCTTTTCGGCATTTTGAAACACCAACAAACACAAAACAGCAACAATAACAAAAACAGAAAACAACAATAGTAACAAACAAAGGATTCCGTTGACACAAGAAAACACGTGGCGCATACAAGGCGTTAGCACTCGTACTGGCGTAGCGACCTGACAGTACTAGCGTAGTGACAGATCAGATAGTGTTGCTATAACTAAAATTTTAATTCACATTAAAATTATACAGTCCGACCATGTTACCTCTGCATCGGAATATTGGCAACCCCATATACAAATACACGGATACTTGTAAATATAACAAGCATTATAATTATAGTAATGTAGATTATATTTTAAAAACATGTTTATCGATGTGGCTGAATGCAAGTCACGCCTTTGCCTATAAAAAGTTGCGATATATCGACACGACCCGTCACTAGTATGAACTGTCATAGGGATCAAGGTTCGCCGAGCTGATTATAGTTATTTGTTTCGTCAATACCTAAATATTTATTTGTTCTGAGTAATGAATGACTGTAAATCACGATTATAGCGAAGTAGTCTGGGTCTTCATGATTTTAAAACCACTTAGGTAAGTGGTGCCCCATCGACGTGGTGTACGTACGATTATTACACCACTAGGTGTAATAATCGTACTGTCAACCTTGTAGAAACCTTTTAATACCCTTTTTGAAGAAACACATATTTTAGTCGCTAAGAATAACCATAGCAGGGAGTTTATCCTACAGCTTGAGCGTACGCAGGAAGAAGTTCCTTTCATACCAAAATCAGTTTGTCTGTCTGTCATCAGCCTGTCTCCCATGAATCGTGGTAGCTATACTATTAAAATGTTCAATGATGGTGTATTTCTGTTGCCGCTATACTTAATACATACATACATATAATCACGCTTTTATCTCCGGATCTTTTTTTTATACCACTTAGGTGGTAGACAAGCGCACGGCCCACCTGATGGATTGTGGTTACCGTGACCTATGGACATGTGTAACACCAGAGAAGCCACGCTCGCGCTGCCGGCCTTTAGTCATCCCACTGACAGCACAAATTCTCCAGTGAGCTCTGGCTACCCTACTCACCGCTGGGAACACAACACGAAGTTATTATAACCGCAGGGCGGAGGTACTTCCCCAGTCGGACTGTTCAATTGGGTGGAAATACCGGATCTCTGCTTTTTCGCCAAAAATCGTTTGCCCGATTATCACTTGCCAACTAACGTTTCCCAGAATTATATTTCGCAGAATAATCATTTGCCAACTTGTGATTTCATTTTGTTTTTATTACCCAACTTCTCAGTTGCCATTTTACGTTTGGTCAATCTTTTAGAATGACACTTTTCAAAATACCAACTTTCAAGTAGCGAATGTTTTAGTTGGCATAAGATTTCGAAAATCCTGAAGAAAAAAAGCTGCAATACTGAGTCTTCGATCAAATTTTGAAGAAGTCTATTTACAAAGATGCCATTTTCATTTGGGGCAAATTATATACAGGTAGTTATTATTATTGATTTTTTTTTACGCTTGTGCATTTTTGTCGCAGTTCGAAGCTAACCGATGTAGCATATTTAAAGCCCTGTGTAGTGAAATAAAAGCGATTTGGTTACGGCACTTCGCCGGCCGCTGCCGCGTCACGCTCGCTACGCTCGCTCGGCTCGTGCATTGTTTATCATAATATTAACCTAACCTAACCTAACCGATTCTTTTCGATTTCACCTGAACTTCGCTCCACACTTTGGATTTTTGCAAATTTAACCTTTTTTTTTAACATTATATCAATGTACGAAAGGGAACTGTTACACAGACAAAACGTTATTCGTCTAAAAGTTGTTTGGCCTAATAAATAAATTGGCAAAAGATAAATGTCCCAAATGTATTTTGTCATTACAATAATCAGCTTAACAATAATTCTACCAAATGAAACGTTGTCATACAAACATTTGACAATCGTTAGTCGTCAAAGTGAAAAATTGGCGTAACGTTGGTTGGCAAGTGATAATCGGGTCCGGGTCCGAAAGGCGGCGCGGGAGCGGGATCACGATCCCGAGCCCGAAGAAATTCGGGCCGTGAGATCCCGGCTCCACAGGGAAATGGTGGTGGAATGGGAGCTACGACTTGGGCGACCAGGCGCAGGGCGCGCCGTAGTAGCGGCGGTAAGACCCATCATGGGGGAGTGGCTAGAGAGGCCACACGGCAGCCTCTCGTACGTCTGACGCAGATGATCACCGAGCACGGGTGCTTCGGAAAGTATCTGCGTCGGATGGAGAAAGAGCCAACGTCCGAGTGCCATCACTGCGACGCGAGCGACGAATCAGGTCCGCACACGCTCACCGAGTGTCCGGCGTGGGAGACGCCGAGGCGGGAGCTTGTGGCGGCCCTGGGAGTGAGAGTTCTCACGCTCTCCACCTTGCTCGCGGCAATGGTCCGCGGATGCGTGGGCGGCCGGCGCCTCCTTCTGCGAGCAAGTAATGCTCGTGAAGGAGGAGGCGGGGCGGGAGCGGCAGCGGGAGTGACGAAGGATCGCAAGCCAAGCTGCCCGCGTACGAAGGCAACTCGGGCGTCGGAGGTCGATGAACGATGCCGCCCCCCATGAGCGCCGGCCTGGGGATGACAGGTGGAGCCGCCTGTCACCCTAGCAGAAGCATACACGCGGCGGTGGCGTACCCAGCGCGCCTCCCCGTTTCCGGGGTCGATTTGGGGACTCTTTAGTCCCCACACCCGAGACGAGGGCCAGATCGTGAGAAATGGCCCTGGGTCGGCCGGGGTGCGAGGGATATGCCTGTCAACCTCACCTTCGGCAACCAGAAAGACCCACAGGCGGCGTGCGTTTTAGTCGGTTCGAGTCCGACATAACCTCCTCCACCGGCTCCGGTGAGGAGGTATCCGTGGGGATTTTGCGCACGTAAAAAAAATAAAAGTGATAATCGAGTAAACGATTTTTGGCGAAAAGGCAGGACCCCGGAAATACCGCCGTGTCGTACCTCCTATAAAAAGTTAGAAAGAGGTGAATTAACGCCCACATTTCACCAATAATTGATTTCGGTCCCAATAGGAAAAGCCTTTGATCTTTCCACTGACAGCACAAAAACTCTCCAGTGAGCTCTAGCTATTCTAGTCACAGGAATAAAGACGAGGTTATTATGGCCGCAGTATTTTGTACGGTCCCTTGTCTAGTAACCAAGTAATATTTACATAGAAATCATTATTTCTTTACAATACGCTATTGGTTCAAAAAGTTAACTATCTAGCCAAAATCATATTACGGCCTAGTATCATGGGTATAACCAAAGGGTGGAGACGGAGATAGAATACACGTATCATATTCATATTCATTTATTCATTCACAGAATGCAGGTACAACAAATGTGGTCTTATAATTAAAATAATGTTTCCTAGTACATTCTACCACTTTTGTGTGAATATTCAAACAGTCAATAATTAATTTGTGACACAATAGATATAAATATAATAGTTAAAAGACTCAAGCATGCAAACATAAAAAATAAAAATAAAAATCAATTATCAATGTGATTATAAATGTCAAATCTTAAAATTAATAATTGTCAAATTTAATTATTCTCATAACATATGTCCATATTATCATGTCAAAAAATAGTTAAAATTATTCGAATGTCAAATTCTAGATATTATTATAATCAAAATGTCAATTGATTCAGAGTTGTATCCTCTAGAAATTCACTTAAATCATAGTAACATTTTCTGCTTAATAACTTTTTTAACTTTGTTTTAAATATGTTTATATTACATTCTTTTAATACATCTGGTATTTTATTATAAACCTTTGGCGCAATACCTAACAAGCTGTCTGACATCGTAGTAGTTCTTGAAGTATGTAAACACAACTTCTTATCATTATTATGAAACATACGCCTGTTGCGCTTTATAAATTCAGATTTAAGTGGGAACAAGTGAGGATTACCATGAACAAACAAAGCCACTTCTAGGATGTAAAGCGACGGAAGTGTTAGGATGTTATACTTTAGGAAGTATGGTCTACAGCTGTCTGAAGACTGCAAAGTAAACATAGCCCGGATGCAGCGTCCCTACCCCATCTCATCCGAAGGGTGTCGTAAAAGGCGACTCGCGACTTACGGAAAGTTACGTAGACGGCACTTTATAGGAGGTTGGACACGACGGTATTATCGTCCGAATTGAGCAGTCCGACTGGGGAAGTACCTCCACCCTACAGAATACCACTGCTATAATAACCTCGAGTTGTGTTCCCGGTGGTGAGTAGGGTAGCCAGAGCTCACTGGAGAGTTTTTGTGCTGTCAGTGGGAAGACCAAAGGCTTGTCCTGATTTTGTTCTGCACTGACAGCACAGAAAATCTCTGTTCTTACAGGGTCGGCAGTACGGATGTGATCCACTGGTGTTACACACGTTCATAGGTCACAGTACCCACTTTCCATCAGGTGGGAAGTGTGCTTGTCTGCCACCTAAGTTGTTTATAAAAAAAGACGATATCACAGCGAGAGAAGGAGAACTCGAAATAAAATCCTGTAAAAACCTGTGTGGCCAGGGTGGATACTCCCTCCCAACATTGGGAGAGGCCTTTGTCCAGCAGTGGAAGGCGATAGGATAATTGATTGATCGGGGTTGGGTACGAAGTCAGCGTTTGTTTTATTTTCATAAATCCTCAAAAAACAAAAACCTTGCTCTGTCTGTGTCTAGCACAGTGGGCCTAATCTACTAGATACAGCCTGCTTGACCAAATCGTTATGTACCTTCCTATATTATCTACTAGATACCGCATGTTTGACCAAATCGTAATATACCTCCCTATATAATCTACTAGATACCGCCTGCTTGACCAAATCGTAATATACCTCCCTATAAAATCTACTAGATACCGCTTGCTTGACCAAATCGTAATATACCTCCCTATAAAATCTACTAGATACCGCTTGCTTGACCAAATCGTAATATACCTCCCTATAAAATCTACTAGATACCGCTTGCTTGACCAAATCGTAATATACCTCCCTATATAATCTACTAGACACCGCCTACTTGACCAAATCGTAATATACCTCCCTATATAATCTACTAGATACCTCCTGCTTGACAAAATCGTAATATACCTCCCTATATAATCTACTAGATACCGCCTGCTTGACCAAATCGTAATAATCTCTCTATATAATCTACTAGATGCCGCCTACTTGACCAAATCGTAATATTATCTACTAAATACCGCCTGCTACACAAAATCGTAGTATAACTTCCCTAAATTAGCTAATAAATAGGTAACTAAATGATTGTCTCATAAAGATTATTGTGATAGTAATAATAGTAATAGATATATCTAACATATAAAACAGCTGCTTAATAAGCTAGACCATATTTGAATTATTTATTTTGGAAGTAGCAGTTAGAAAGGGGTAAGTAAAAATATATCAACAATTATTATAATTATATTACTGGGGGCGCGGGTTTGATACCCGTTCAGGGCCCCGATTCTGCTAGTCTAGTTTTATGTCATGTCAAAGCTACGGTCATGTGACAGGACACGGCAAAAAATAACATTTATCTTTTCAAAAAATTACATTTAATTATTCGACTTTACCTTCATGTTGTTAAATTCTAAAATGAAATGGCACCTAGTAGAGTGAATGAAAAATGTAATTCAGTTTTTTCATTTCATTTTGAACTTTAACCACATGTTTATAAAGTCTAAAATTTAATGGCATTATTTGCAGTTTTAGTGGTATGATGTGTGATTTTGTTATGACATAAACTTATCATTGTCCCAGTGCATCTATACCTATGTATCTATGCATGAATATGTATATTTCCATTGGCAAGGGTATTTCCATGTATATATGTATGTATTTACGAAAAAAAAGTAAATAAGTATATTTATCCCGATAGTATATTAATACAGAACCCATAATACGAGCTAGTTAAGGGTTAGGTCTAGAAAGCGCTCTGTAAAATTTCATAGTATATGTATGATGCCATTCTCAGAGGTATTTCCCATTTCAGTTCCGGTCGCCTTTCAGTATATGAACTAAGAAATGATCAAATATTAATATTTTCCCTGAAACTACTGCAATATGACTTCCGCAACCCACTGGCGATATTGAAAGTCTGTAATTAGATTCGCGTTAATCGCGCAGCGGGCTATGGAGCGAGATAGGCTTGGATTTTTTTCTGATAGATAGGATGGTGATGAGGTCATCCGACAAAGAACTAAAGTTACCGACATAGCTCGCAGAATAAGCAAGCTGAAGTGGCAGCCCACGGCCACGTTTGTCGAAGGACCGATGGCCGGTTGAGCAAACAAGTCCTAGAGTGAAGACCTCCGCCCTACAGAATACCGCGGTTATAATAACTTCGTGTTGTGTTTCCGGCGGTGAGTAGGGTAGCCAGAGCTCACTGAAGAGTTTTTGTGCTGTCAGTGGGATGACCAAATGCTTGTCCTGCTTTGTCCTCTACACTGACGGCACAAAATCTCTGTTCTTACAGAGTTGGCAGCACGGATGTGACTCCACTGGTGTTGAACACGTTCATAGGTCATGGTAACCACTTTCCATCAGATGGGCCGTGTGCTTGTCTGCCTCCTAAATTGTATAAAAAAAAGACTGCGAGAAAGCAAACGGACGGTCGACCTGAAAAAGGTGTCTGGAATAGACTGGATGCAAAAGGCGAAGGATCGGACGAAATGGCGCACATTAGGAGAGGCCTTTGCCCAGTAGTGGACTGCGACGAGCTAATTGATTGATTGGGTTAGATCCAGATCCATTTTACGGGAATGGCAGTAATTATGGGTAGTTTAAGCCTTCTTCAACCACCCGCAAGAGCTGCCATAGATGTTTGAGTGGCAAGCGAGACCGAAGCGACGGCATGAATTCCCCTTTAATTTATTTAATCCTATATTAAAAAGAAGTTCTACGTAAAAAAAAAACAACATTGTGTTTTTATGTTTCAGAAAATGAAGTTACTTCTATATTTTGCCCTCTTGACCTTGGCTGTCGCCAGCTCTCTCCACAAGCCGGGCTACACTCCAGATTCTAAGCTTCAAGATCTTATTGCTCAGCAAAAACCTTCATATATCAGTAAGGGAATGGTTGAATCACCAGTTTCAGCGTCTCCTCTTGTTCAGATCGTTGTAAGCTTAGAGCGAACTGGGTCTGAATTAGCTCCCGCAATCGCTGACATACCAGAAGACTCGGCTTTGGATGCCGTTGATAGTGCGAACGAATCCTTAGATTCTGACATCCTTGAACCGTCTTCACCTGATACCGGAGTTGTTGAGGACTTACCTGAACCACCTTCTTCGGACGTCGTGGTTACTGATGATATACAAACTGATATTCTTTATTGTGTGCTATAAAAAGACAAATATATATGGAAATCAAACACAAATAAAATAAAAGCTCTTTGTTTGCTACAAATGTATTATTATTCACTATGTACAGTAATAGAAACATTACTATCTAGATATAGTTCAAGTCATGGATTACATGGAAGGTTGAGCAATATCGACACTTAAAACGGGAATTTAGGGACATCGGCAACTGCGACACCAACGGAAGGTGGCACTGGTACATCAGCAATTTCCACATCGGTGGAAGGTGGTGCTGGAACATCAGCAATTTCAACACCAGTGGAGGGTGGAGCAGGTATGTCAGCGATTATAATACCAGAAACGGGTGGTGCAGGTAAGTTGTCAGCCACTACGACATCAGACACAGGTGGGGCAGGTAAGTCAGCGATTTCTACACCGGTAGATTCATCTTCGTCAGCGTTATCTACAACCACCACGTCATCGCCCACAGGTGAGGGAGCAGGTACGGGAGCTGGATCGGCGCCGGTGTTAGGTTGTTTAACGTTTATGATAATCTGGACTAGGGGAGAAGCAGCTACTGGAGCTGGAGTTTCAACGATTTCGTGACCAGCGAAGGGAGGTTCAGCTTCATCGGCAACAAGTACTGGGCTGATGTCGGGCTGATGAGCGCCAGTAAGTTCTGCCAGCATTTGCATTAATAGTAGAGCGGTGGCGGGATCGGTAGACGGACTGTTGATAGCATTTATGATTTCTTGGAGCTCAGCTTCAGGTGAGAAGGCAGGCTTGTGCAGGGAGGTGCCGACAGTCAAGGCCACAAGAGCCGAGAAGACAACGAAGAATTTCATGTTTATTTTCTGAAAGATATATACATAGACTGCTGTAGTTCTCAGTAAATTAAGTGACCAACTAAGTAATTACAGTGCAATGGAGAATTACAGTCGTGCTTACCTCACGTTGACTGCTCAGATCAAACGATTCTTACAGAATATTTTCATTTGTTTAAGTAGTGGTTGCTTTTATATAGCTATTATATTTTATAATCGTCACAATCTTTATTGATCAGTAATTCGTATACATTGCAATTTTCTTCATAAACATAATTGGTAAGTATATTGGTCTACTATAATTCTAAATTAGACGCCATTGTGAGTGGTAGAGCCATCCGAATTCCACAGCACGAAGTAGGATTGTCTTGACTTCAAGACTCCTTTTTTTTATACCACTCAGGTGGCACAAAGCACACAGCCCACGGTCCACCTGATGGAAAGTGGTTACCGTGGCCTATAGACGTGTGCAACACCAGGGGAGTGGGACTCATGCTGCCAACCCTGTAAAAACAGAGAGTTTCTGTGCCATGAGTTGCAGAAGATAAAGCAGGACAAGCCTTTGGACTTATCAATGACAGCATAAAAACTCTCCAGTGAGTTCTGGCTAACCTACTCATCGCCGGGATCGATACACAACACGAAATTATATTGACGGCGATACTCTGTAAAGCAGAGGTACTTCCCGAGTCGAACTGCTCAAATGGGACGGAAATACCGTCGTGAAAACTCAATATTAAGAGATTCTTTCAGAGCCAAAGAATATTGCCGTAGGGAGTGCGTAGCTATCTGAAGCCACAAGTTAGGCTTGAGAGCAGAACCATAATCTCTGATGTGACTTCATATAGCTAATAAGGACAATGTGAAATTAGGGTTTCGTACTAGATTGGATTGGAAAAATCTAGTTACTATAACTCGCAGAATAAGCAATCTGAAATTATTATAGGCTGATCACATCTGACGAATCGCTGATTTTGGGACGCCTTCTGCTAGATGAACTGATTACCTGAAAACGGGAAGACTAGATGCTTTTTACGATAACGTATTTACATTTTTTAGATTTTTACTATTACCTACTAGGGCTATAAGGCCTTGCTTTCTACAGAATTTCATGATTCTAGCTCAATGGAACCCTATAGGTTTCAATTTCCTTGCGATTGTCTAAATATCCTGAGAAAATGTCTAAGTACCTATGTATTTTGATTGCGTTGACTAGCTTCAATGTAAAAAATTAAGTTTAAAAACTCAAACCCGACTACTGAAAAATCAAGTTCTAATAAGTATTAAACAGGAAGACATCGAGGATGGCCGTGATCGTACGTCACTTTTTCCTAGAATGTATTGTTTTATTGGAGTGAGTGGCATACGACCACGCCTATCCCCGATATTTTCTTGTTTAATACTTTTTAGAACGTGATTTTTCGGTAATCGAGTTTTAGTTTTTTAATTTATATTATTTTGGTACAAGCAACTGCTATAGTTTATACATATTTAAAAGGTGCTAATTAAACACTTTCAGGTGATACCAAATACGGCATATTTATTTTAAATTTATTTTTAACACAGCACTTCATGGCTGCTAGAGGGCGCCACATTAGATTCAGTGACACGTCATATAGCCTATAACCAAACCAGCTCACGACTAGGACTCTTCTAAACAATACCTCATTTGTCTAGTTCATTATCAGTTGAGAAGTTATGAGGGAACAGATGCACCTACATACATATATACATAGCCTGTCAAAATCATTACTCTCCTTTGGCTTCACCGTAGTTGGGTAGTAAAATATAGATAGCTAAAGTATTAATTATGTGTAACAATAAATCAATCAATTGCCCTTTTGCAGTCCACTCTTGTCGTTACTCAGTGGTCGTTTGTCCATCTTGCTAGGGGGTACTTTCCGTTTATCGATTCGTTGAATTCACTCTAGGTATTCAAAATTGTACACATCTTCGGTTCGCCAACGACATCGTCATAGTAGCGGAATCGTTGGAACAACTGGGTGAGATGCCGCATAGCCTAGATGAAGCTTCTCGATGCGTCGGCCTCGGTGTAAACTTGGAATAAACCAAAATCGGGGCGACGCTCGAAGTTGTTCAAAAATATATACTACCTGGGGCAGGTTATCCAGCTCGGTAAAAACAACTTCGAGGAAGAACTAGCCAGAAGGATCCAGCTGGGTTGGGCAGCATTTCACAAACTACGTCGAGTCTTCACTTTACCCCTACCGCAATGCCTTAAAACAAAGGTCTTTGAACAGTGCGTCCTACCTGTTATGACTTACGGTGCCGAAAAGTAGACATTTACAGTGGGGCTGGTCCATAACTTAAAAGTCGCGCAGCGGGCTATGGAGCGAGCTTTCCTTGGAGTTTCTCTGAAGGATAGAATTCAGAACGAGGTTATCCGACAGAGAACTAAAGTTACCGACATAGGTCACAGAATAAGCACGCTGAAGTGGCAACAGGCTGGCCACAATTGTTGAAGGACCGATGGCCGTTGGAGCAGACGAGTCCTAGAGTGGAGACCGCGAGAAGATAAACGAAAGGTATGACGCCCCTTAGCCAGATGGACGGACGACCTTAAAAAGGTGGCTGGAACAGACTGCATGTGGAAGGCGGAGGATCGAAGAAAATGGGGCACATTGGGAGAGGCCTATGCCCAGCAGTGGACTGCGGTTGGCTACTTGATGATGATAATTCAATCGGCACTTCGGTAGGAGTGGCCAGGCCATTGTCAGCTAAATTGGTAATTATAATACTTATGTACCTATGTGTATATTTGATATTAATTTTAACTTCAGACAACAGACAGACAGATAGACAGACAGACCGACAGGCGGACGACGAAGTGATCCTATTTAGGGGTTTTGTTTTTCATTTCAAGTTACAGTACTATAAAAGTGTGGATAATCTGTCTTGTCTCTTCCTTGTAGAAATTCCTTTTATTAATGCAGATTGCGGATAATAAAATTTTCTGGAAAATTGCGTAATGTTTGAAACCATAGATATTGACGTTTATCTAATCTAATATTATAATCTCTAGTGATAATTTTGTTACTTTCTCTATCACCATATGCATATACGCATATAACTAGTGATAAAGAATATATAATTTTTATGTTTTTATGTTTTATCCCCATTTATTCCAAATAAAATGTTAATAACAAAATAAAAAAGAGCGTTTGCGCTTTTACTTACACATTAACTACCTCATTTCTTAGTAACCTATGAATGTATATTACCCGTAGAATACCAAGTACATCACCTTGTATTTTAAATAGCTTGTCTGAAATGACTGTAACCACAGATTATTAAATAGTTAATACGTCTGTAACTAAAAGGACGCCCCCGCACAATCACACCATCTGTGTAAAAAGGTCAATACTTTCATGAACTTGAATAGGGCGCGTCATTAGGGCTAGACAAGCAGTAGCTATGGCTTGAGCATTTTTTTTATACCACTTAGGTGGCAGACAAGCACACGGTCCACCTGATGAAATATGGTTACCGTGGCCTATGGACGTTTGTAACACCAGAGGAATCATGAACGCGCTGCCAACCCTGTAAGTACAGAGTTTTTGTGCCGTCAGTGTAGAAGACAAAGCAGGACAAGCCTTTAGTCTTCCCACCGACAGCAAAAATTCTCCAGTGAGCTCTGGCTACCCTATTCACCGCTGGGAACACAACACGAAGTTATTATAGCCGCGGTATTCTGTAGAGCGGAGGTACTTCCCCAGTCGGTGCCAGGGTTGAAGATCATATGGATCTTACGGTGATGATGAGAGTCATTTATCGATACTCGTACGAACTATTGGTACCAATGCCCAAACAATTGAATGAAATTTTGAATGACTTTGACTTTATTTCGAATCATTGAGCCACCGAACCTCACCTGATGCCATTTAGATTAGTATTCCCGTTAATTCCATTACTTGTAAGACACTCTGCAATCGGGTTATAAAATAGTTCTTTTTTTTGTTAAATTATTCCCGGGTGTAGCCAGGACCCGGGTTGCCAGTTTTTTTTTATACCACTTAGGTGGCAGACAAATGCATGGCCCACCTGATGGAAAGTGGTTACCGTGTCCTATGGACGTGTGTAACACCAGAGGAGCCACACTCGCGCTGCCGACCCTGTAAGCACAGAGTTTCTGTGCCGTCAGTGTAGAGGACAAAGCAGGACAAGCCATAAGTCATCCCACTGACAGCACAAATTCTACCTGGCTACCCTACTCACCGCTGGGAACAAAGTTATTAAAACCGCGGTATTCTGTAGGGCGGAGGTACTTCCCCAGTCAGACTGCTCAATTGGGCGG
This sequence comes from Eilema griseolum, assembly GCA_963662185.1. Taxonomy (NCBI): domain Eukaryota; kingdom Metazoa; phylum Arthropoda; class Insecta; order Lepidoptera; family Erebidae; genus Eilema; species Eilema griseolum. The sequence goes on along the minus strand of OY759248.1, from coordinate 16,980,590 downwards.
ATATACCACCGTGACCTACCTCCTCGTAAAATAGTTATATAGTTGATAACAATTGCCACCGTTCGGTTGGCAATGTTGTTTAATGATGCCTTCACTTAATTGGGTATTTGCCTGTAGTTGAAATAAATTATTTAACTGAGCTTATTATTAGTATTTGCCTGTTTTCTGGACCTGTCAAAGGCATTCGATTTAGTGTCCTATGAGGTTTTGTGGCACAAATTGCAAAGCCAAACGTCTCTGCCCGTGGAACTGATTAGGTTATTCAAGTACTGGTACGCTCACCAAACAAATAGTGTTAGGTGGGCGGGAGCGGTTTCTGGACTATACAGGTTGGAATGTGGAGTGCGACAGGGTGGGTTGAGCTCTCCCCGTCTATTCAACCTGTATATGAATGATTTAATACAGAGGCTCAGCAGCACCATGGTTGGTTGTCATGTCGATGGAGTTTGTCTCAACAATATCAGTTACGCGGACGACATGGTGCAGCTGAGTCCCTCCATCGGTGCATTGAGGAGCCTGATCACTGTATGCGAAGCCTATGCGGTGACTCATGGGCTCAAGTACAACGTCAAAAAGAGTGTGTACATGGTGTTTAGAGCTGGTGCTAAAACTTTTATGCATACACCGGTACTCTCACTATGCGGAACTCCACTGTGTAGGGTCAGCAGCTTCAAGTATTTGGGTCACTGGGTCACCGGGGACTCGAAAGATGACTGTGACATTGATAGGGAGCGGAGGTCGTTAGCTGCCCGTGCTAACATGCTCGCCCGCAGGTTCGCACGCTGCTCGCAGCCAGTTAAGATCACGCTGTATAAGGCATATTGCCAATCTTTCTACAGTTGCGACTTGTGGGTGAACTTTAAGCAGCGGGCATATAGCGACCTCCGAGTCCAATACAATAATGGTTTCAGGGCAGTGATGGGGCTGCCGTGGAGGTGTAGCGCGTCGCGCATGTTCGCAAGCCACAACGTTGACAGCTTCGCGTGTATTATGCGCAAGCGCTGCACGTCAGCTCTCGAGCGCCTGCGCGGCTGCCCTAACGCTCTCCTGAAAGTGTTTGCGACGAGGTGGGACTCGCCTCTGCTCGGGAGGTGGATACGGATTCACGCCATAAAGGTGTGAATCTGTCTCCTCCTTCCGCGTATTTATATTTTTATTGTTGTTTCTATTTTTGTTTTTCATTTTAATTCATGTCTTACTAACATTAGATCGTAAGGAAATTGTTACTAACACCTTTATGGACCCCGAAATCCGAAATAAAAATATTTATTATTATTATTATTACATTAAGAATGGTCAAAGAGCGGTACATGTTGCATCTGATCTTATTTTATTTATTTATAATTATACGCCTAACCTATAATAGTAAATTATTTGACTGTTGAATATTATGACGTCACAATAAATTATTTCATACAGGTTTCCTTATAACTTACCGTTTTGATGTTTAGTAAAAGGTCAATAATTTGACTAGTCAGTCAAATACCCATTTGATCACACATCAATTATCACATACAGAATCCCCTCTTTCAATGGCAATAAGTTTATGGCAATATGTAATATTTGGCTAATTTCTTTGCGGCCAACTCCCGAATCGATGATTGTGGTACGCAGCCACCGACACTACCCGACAGTGACTACGCGATGCCTGACATCCATATCAGGCAACGCGATGTCCGTGCAGTGCTGCAATCACTCGATGTCCGGAAAGCCAGTGGTCCGGATGGTATTCCAGCGGTAGTTTTGCAAAAATGTGCAGCGGAGTTGTCTCCAATGCTTACACGCCTGTACCGGCTGTCCTACAGTTCGGGTACAGTGCCTTTGCCTTGGAAAGAGGCGAATGTTCAGCCGATTCCCAAGAAGGGGGATCGCTCGGAGCCAGCCAACTATCGACCCATAGCCGTCACCTCAGTGCTGTGCAAAGTGTTCGAGCACATAATTAACAAACAGCTCATGCGGCACCTAGAGGATCACTCCTTAATTAATGACCGGCAATATGGCTTCAGGTCGAAACGGTCAACGGGTGATCTTCTAGCATACGTTACCCATCTTTGGGGTGAGGCTATGGACAAGCACGGCGAGTCACTGGCAATTAGTCTTGACATCGCCAAAGGTTTCGATAGAGTCTGGCACAAATCGCTTCTTTCCAAGCTACCTGCCTTTGGTCTGCCTTCTAGGCTGTGCAACTAGGTTGCTAGCTTCCTGCAGGGGCGCCGTATTCGCGTCTTTTGTGACGGACGAGCTTCGGAGTTTCTGCATGTAAATGCTGGCGTGCCCCAGGGGTCCGTCTTATCACCCACTCTCTTTCTTCTGCATATCAACGACATGCTGTCTATCGGCAATGTTCATTGTTATGCCGACGATAGCACTTTACATGGGAGTTATCATGGACATCCTGCGGCCAAGCAGTCAGATATCGCAGAGAAAAGGCAGCTTCTTGTCACTGAGCTTGACGGGATCCTGAATCACATTTCTCAATGGGGCTCTGAGAACCTGGTTGAGTTCAATGCCAAGAAGACGCAGGCATGTGCGTTTACAGCAAAAGTATCTTCTTTCCTTCCCCTCCCCACTCTTCAGAGCACGCCACTGCCACTGCAGGACAATCTCAATATCCTAGGTATGGATGTTCGCTGCAACCTGAATAACAAAAATTACATCGAAAGTATCATCAAAACAGCCTCACGAAAACTCGGAGTCCTGAACAGAGTGAGACGGTTTTTCACGCCGGAGCAGCGGTGTCTTCTATACAAGACACAAATTCGCTCCTGTGTGGAATACTGCTCGCATCTCTGGGATGGTTCAGCAAAGTACTTACTAGATGCTCTCGACAGGTTGCAGCGACGTGCGGTCCGCATTATTGGGAATCCCGAGGTCACGAACACCCTAGAACCTTTACAGATGCGTAGAGATGTTGCGTCCATGGCTGTATTTTACCGTCTGTACCATGGGGAGTGTTCTGATGAGAACTTCCAATTAGTCCTACCCTCCCCTTTCCTACACAGGACAACACGTGCAGGTCTTAAATGTCATCCGCACACGGTGCAAAACATCCGATCAAGAACCAAGCGGTTCGGAGACTCTTTCCTCTGTCGCACCATTAAGGCCTGGAATTCATTACCAGCTCACGTGTTTCTCCTTCTTCCTATAGTCCCGGGTACTTTAAGCGGGGCGTGAAAAAGTATATGATGAGGCCGTCAAGCTGAGTGTCATCATTGTCACACGGTATGTGTAAGTAATGGTGACCCTCTTTTCTGGGACTTTGCCTTCAGCTTACCATCAGGCAAGGCGAAGTCCAATTGACGTGTCCTATATGTAAAAAAAAAAAAAAAATAGCATCATCATTCTGTGCAGTAGGCTTACCATAATACATTCATACTTACGGATTGAAGTCACAAACAATCGTCTCTATGAATATATTTATCCCGAAGTCAGATTAGAAAACGGTAGGTAAAACTTCGTTTTGCCTTAAACCCTAATGAAAGAAACCCTAACTTTAAGGTTAAATTCTACGTCTTTCGTTTGTATGTTTCATGGCAGAGGTAGCCCCCCGATTACCTAGTTGCGTTCAAAGTTTTCACTTTGGAGCCTGAGGTCCAGTTATTGATATTTTTTAGGATATCGTCTTTTGCAGGAGCGATTTTCGTCTAACCTCCCCAGCTAGGAGAGAAGCCTATGCCAGAGTCGTATGTCAGAGCAAGTATACTGACTTGGATAAAGTTGAAAGGTTTTAGGTGTGTCGGGAAAAAGAGTGAGAGTTCTGCTCACTTCGGTTTCGTATAGCTTTCTCTCTATCGCACATCGTTCTGACAGTTTGATAAAGACATCAAATGGTTTTAACTACTTTATATACTTAGAGTAGTTTAAACCGTTTGTTTCTAAAATATTAGAACTATAAATAGAGTATTACCTACTCTAAAAAGATATCTCGTACTATTAAACTGAACTTTCACTCTTCTTAGGTGTTCGATATTCCGAAATTCTCTCAACACGTAGTTTGTTCATGGTTATTTTACAATTTACATTGAGATACCAATGTTAGGTACTTTAGTTACAAGTAACAATATATAGGTATATCAATGAGGTAAGTCATCTTCAAACACTAATAAAAAAGTGTACTAAATGCCATATTTTATTTATTCTTAGTCATCGGATCAATCATGTTCTGAATTTCTTACATACGGGGCTGGAGCAGGGACAAGTCAACTCCCTCAGGCTTGGGAACAATAACGTGAGGTTCGTAGCTGGGAACAGCGGGTTTAGCTACATTCACGATGATCTGAACCAGAGGAGATGAGGCTTCGGAGACGGGAGGAGCAACAGCGACCGGGAGACCGGCTTCAGCGTTGATGGGGAAGTCGATGAGTTCAGGTCCAAATGAGGGCGTTTCGTATTCGTGTTCCACCAGGGCGGGACCGACGGCGGGGAGGTCTTCAACCCACACGGGACCGACGGCGGGAAGGTCTTCAACCATAGCGGGAAGAATGGATGGTCGTTGGTAGGTGGGCCTGTTGGCGGCAGCCACGCAGACGAGGGCAGCAAAAGCAACGAAGAATTTCATTGTTGGTCTGAAAATAGAATTATTTGGTTACTTGCAAAATAAAAAACTAGTGGCTCACTGTAAGTTCTTGTCGCTTATTATCAGAACTAATATAATTATTATGTAGGTACTTATGTACAGAGCTGTCGGTAATGGTTTTTTTTCCACCTGAAAATGAACATATTATGACAATGTCAAAAAATAGTAGAAGTAGTGTAGAATTTGTGTATTTGATCTCTGGAACAACATGAGCAATTCAAAAATTTCTTTTTGAAATTATAGGTTCAATTTTTTAGAAAATTATATGCTAAGATAGCACACAAACTCACGCTTATATCCCCGAAGGGGTAGGCAGAGGTGCTAGCACCCACACTTCGCCAGTTTATGTTTAGGTCCCAATGTAATAGGTGGCGAGCCTATTGCCATTAACCGGGCACTTTTTTAAACCTGCGTCATTGATGTGTGCCATGGTAAGACCTGAGATCGAACTCGAGACCTCGTCTCAGCAGTACTATATATGCTAATACTGCTATGCTATATATGTTAAGATAGATAGAAGAGAATAATGTCTCGCTTTTTTTTTTTTTTTTTTTACGTGCGCATAATCCCCACGGTTACCTCCCCACCGGAGCCGGTGGAGGAGGTTATGTCGGACACGAACCGACTAAAACGCACACCGCCTGTGGGTCGTTTTGGTTGCCGAAGGTGAGGTTGACAGGCATATCCCTCGCACCCCGGCCGACCCAGGGCCATCTCTCACGATCTGGCCCTCTTCTCGGGTGTGGGGGACTACAGAGTCCCCAACTCGTCCCCGGAAACGGGGAGGCACGCCACGCGCGCCACCGCCGCGGCCTGCTTCTGCCAGGGTGACAGGCGGCTTCACCTGTCACCCCCAGGCCGGCGCTCATGGGGGGCGGAGGTCGTTCATCGACCTCCGACGCCCGAGTTGCCTTCGTACGCGGGCAGCTTGTCTTGCGATCCTTCGTCGCTCCCGCTGCCGCTCCCGCCCCGCCTCCTCCTTCACGAGCATTACTTGCTCGCAGAAGGAGGCGCCGGCCGCCCACGCATCCGCGCAGCGAACCATCGCCGCGAGCAAGGTGGAGAGCGTGAGAACCCTCACTCCCAGGGCCGCCACTCGGTGAGCGTGTGCGGACCTGAGTCCTCGCTCGCGTCGCAGTGATGGCACTCGGACGTTGGCTCTTTGTGCATCCGACGCAGATACTTTCCGAAGCATCCGTGCTCGGTGATCATCTGCGTCAGACGGTACGAGAGGCTGCCGTGTGGCCTCTCTAGCCACTCCCCCATGATGGGTCTTACCGCCGTTACTACGGCGTGCCCTGCGCCTGGTTGCCCAAATCGCATCTCCCATTCCGCCACCATTTCCCTGTGGAGCCGGGATCTCACGGCCCGAATTTCTTCGTGCTCAGGATCGTGACCCCGCTCCCGCGCCGCCCTTCGGAACCGGTATAGCGCCGAAAGGCATCTCGCTTCCAGGATCCATGGTGGCGATCCGGCGAGGAGACTCGCCGCGTTGAATGATATCGTGCGGTACCCCCTTATGATGCGGTACGCCAACTTCCGCTGCGAACGCTGCAGCAGAAGCATGTGCCGATCACTCAGGGTGTCCGCCCACACGGGACACCCGTACAGGGCCATGGACCGCACGACACCCGCGTAGAGTCTCCTGCAGGAGTCCTCCGGGCCCCTCAGGTTGGGCAGTAGCCGCGCCAGAGCGTTGGCTGTGCCCGCCAATTTGGGGCCCAGACTTCGGAAGTGCTTCCCGAAGTCCCACCGGCCGTCGAGCACGAGCCCCAGATATTTCATCTGGGGCTTGATGCCGATGAGAGTGCTTCCCACTGTGAGACTGGAACCAGGTGGTGGCGTGCGCCGAGGTCCATGAAAGAACATGGCCTCGGATTTTTGCAAAGCCACCTCAAGGCCCAGCCGCCGGATCCGTTCCACGACTTGAGCAACCGCGGTCGTGGCCCTCAGGATCGCTTCGCGGTGTGTAGCCCCGCTCGCCGTCACTAGCGTGTCGTCCGCATAGCACGTGACGGCGGCGCCGTCCGCAAGCTCACCGCGAAGCACCCAGTCGTATCCAATGTTCCACAGTAGTGGCCCGAGAACCGATCCCTGTGGAACACCGCACGACATCTCACGCCGACCGACGCCGGTCGCACTTGGGTAGATGACGGCTCTCTCCGTCAGGTACGCCCCGACTATGCGGCGGAGGTAGAGAGGCACACCGTGGTACACGAGTGCCTCCCTGATGCAACTCCAGGGCAAGGTGTTGAACGCGTTGGAGATGTCCAAGGACACCGCCAATGTCACCTCACCCCGGGCAACTGCCTCCTCCGCCAAAGTCCTCACGCGCATGATGGCATCCACGGTGGACCGCCACCGGCGGAAGCCATATTGGGCATCCGCCAGGTCCGGCCCCCTACCAGAGAGGTGCTCGACGAGGCGCTTCGCTATTGCGAAAAGAGTTATTACTCTTTCAAAGAGCTTGCCCACCTCGTCGAGCAACACAATGGGCCGGTAGCCGGACGGTTCGTCCGCCGGGCGACCCTCCTTTCGGATGAGGACCAGTTTCCCCGTCTTCCACATCTTCGGAAACTCGCCCCGCTCCAAGCATGCGCTGAGGAACCCTCTCAGCCGGGGTTCGAGACCGTCTTCTCCCAGAGCTAGGACCCACGCGCGGCCTGGAATGCCGTCGGGTCCCGGGGCGGTGCTCTTCTTGGCTCTAAGCCTTCGCACCGCCAGCTCCAGTTCTATCCAAGCGACCTCTGGGACTTCGTCGTCAACTACCACACTGGGCGCCACAGGCGACCGAGGTGGCGGAGTCATCTGCGGCGGAACGTGTTCCGCTCGCGCCGGGAACAGGGACTCGACCACTCCACCGAGCAGAGCTGGCTGGAGAACCCGGGTCAACCCGGCCCGGGGGCGCAGCTTTCCTCTTACCATAAGGTAAGGCCGCCCCCATGGGTCCGGCTCCAGCGTCTCCATGAGCTCCTTATAAGCCGCGGCTTTCGCCCGCTTAATCTCCGCTCGGAGGGCATCTCTGGCCTCCCTGTATCCCACATGAAGCTCCGCCACTCGGGGCTCCGTATCTGCGGTTCGGCTACGCCTCCTACGGAGTCTGGTCCACCGGCGGTGCGCGATCACGCAGGCTTGCCGTAGCCTCGCGATCTCCAATAATGTCTCGCTAAGACTCTTAGGAGTTTAGCAGTAAGAAAGTAAGACGCGGGCGGGAGATGCTACGTGAGGAATATAATCGACTACAGCGACGGGTGAAAACTTGAAGCACCGATAGTATTTAGTTCTAGTAATAAAAAATGCTTAGCTTTGAGTAAGGGTTTCAAATAGGTCCCAAACAAAACTTATCACTCGATGGGGTAATCTCTACAAGTAAGAATTGCTCACCAACACTGCAAAGCAGTTGAGACTTGTTTTATAAAATAATACTACATCACTTAAAGTTACTTGTTATCTGGTAAAACTGAGAAAATAAACAAAGGAATTCAATGATTACAAATGTTCTTACTTTTGAGTGATTCCGACGGTCCCAGTGGAATTATGTGTTGAGTTCCAAAAGTATTGGTTATATAGTGAATTGTTATCAAAAATATCATCAAATAAAATATTTTTATTACATTAGATCAGATTAATACATGGGTAGTAGATGAGATCAATAAATGCTTTATCATTAGGAATTTCCAGTTTCTATATTAACGAAAAAAAAAGTTAAAAAATTAAACAGTAAAACCTACAATCGTGGTATTACGCTAAATTATACCTCCGGGCGTATATTTAGGACCTAAAATGAGCTCAAAATGCGCTCACGAGCTCAATTGTTTTATTGTTCTACTTAGGTGGCAGAAATGCACCCGGCCCACCAGATGTAAATTGGTTACCGTGACCTATGGACGTGTGCAACACCAGAGGAGTCTCACCCGTGCTGCAGACCCTGTAAGAACGGAAAGTTTCTGTGCCGTCTGTGCAGAAGACACAATCAGGACGAGTATTTAGACTTCCCACTGACAAAAACTCTTCAGTTAGCTCTGGCTACCCTACTCACCGCCGGGAACATAACTCTAGGTTATTATAGCAGTGGTATATATAGACATATCCTTCGCACCCCAGACGACTCAAGGCCATCTCTCTCGATATGGCCCTCCCCGGGGGCGCATTGTCGCTGGTATCGTATTGCTGTCAAATTTCATACAAATTGTTATCGCGGTAGCCTAGTGGTATGGGTAATGGACTGCTGAGACGAGGTATCGGGTTCGATCCCAGGTTTTACCATGGCACACACCAATGACTTTTCGATGCTTTCCGAAGTTATGTATGTATTTATCGCAGCTTTATAAGTGCCCAAGTAAAAAAAAAACATAAACTGGCGAAATGTGGGTGCTAGCACCTCTCCCTACCCTTTATATAGGCGTGAGTTTATGTTATGTTATGTTTGTCAGTAAATAAGGGAAAAAGTTTTCTGTGTTATAAATAATAAGGCTGTGTATTGCATTTCAGTGTAGGTCCTCATCGTTTCCCTACTGACAAGAAAAGATGGATGCTGTAGTTTAAAACCATGTGCATCAATAACTGGATACCAAATTCGTCTGATAGAATATGTAGCGAGCATTTCAAATGCTGATGATTTTTATGTGGGGAACCATTTCTTTTCTTCAACTTTTCTTTTAAATTGGTCACTGTCATGCAGGAGCACATTTTTATTGATAAATTCACAAACAAATATAATTTCAATGACAACAGCAAGATTGACAAGCACCTCTGACGTAAGAAACATTATACCCTCTGGTACTGAAGTACAACTATCTAGTTCAACTAGTTGTACAAACGATACACTGCTGTAGCGTTTGTACAACCTCAAAATATACATGCGTAAACACTCGGTGTCACTTATTATATTAGTTTAAGTATGGTTGTACAAAAAATTCACCACAAAAGCGTTTGTACAATTTAAAAACGCGTTTTCTTGATTAGGTATCAAGCCTTTTAGCTGACAATGTCACCTTTTCAATATACACACTTCCCATAATGTACACTTTGTCTAAGCTGACTGCATTTCACAATGTCTTGTTCACGAAAAGTACACTCCAAATTTCGTATAGTCTCCGAAATGTCTGGTTCCCAAAATGTCCACTCCCCCTGAATGTAAACATCAGGTGCGTATAATCAAACCGTATCTGTGGTCATCATCATGTGCATCGCTGAGGGCGGATTTACACTTTTATGCTGTATGAAGCTTATAAGATAAGTGGATAGTTTCCACGTTCAGCTATCAAAAATTACGGTAAAGAACAATTTCATTAACAAACAGTCGAAGGGCAGCCGGCCTACGGAAATGAATACTCATTTTGGGTAAGTGGTCTTGTCGGGAAAAAATGTTTTTTGGGAAGTGGTGGAACTGGGCATCGAACGTATGGACAAGTAGTGATTTTGGGAATACATTTTTTGGGAAAGAGTACATTATGGGAAGTGGGCTAATTGAAAAGGAGATTTTGTCAGCCGAAAGAAAAATAATATACTGATAAATATATTAAATTGTATTATATTAAAGTATTGGAACTTAAATACTCTTTGAATATACCTACATAACTTAAAATAACAACCTTTAAAATAATAACAATGCAATAAATTGAAAAAAAAACCCACTATATCAATGACTGGGATGCAAAGTTTTCCAAAAGAGAGGTATGGTAATTAAGTTATTAATCAATTTCATTTAGTTGCATTTCCATTACATTATCTACTATAATTTACTACATACTCAGGCTTCTATTATTGAAACAATAAAACTTAAATACACTTTGAACATAAATAACTGAAAGAAACAACTCTGAAAATGTTAACCATTATTTAAATAAAAAAACTACCCAGTATTTTTATCCTACTTACGCAGCTTTTCCAGAAATAAAGGAATACCTATATCTGCATTAATTAGCTGCATTTGAATATTTTGAATGTAGCTGTTTCTTTCGATAACATTTATGACGTGCTATGCGTCATAGGCAAAGTACACTATAACTAGGAAATAATATTATATAAACAGCACGTATCAATAAACAATAATGTCAGCACTAAACTTATATGAGTAAAACCCCACTCTTAATCTCAGTAAAATCAGGTAGAATAATTAGTATATAAGAGTGTGTAAATAGTAAATAAATTAATCTTGTTCCAACTGGTAAACCATCTTTTACTCACCTCCGCAATATTGGTGACCCCGACGTGATTTCCTAGTGCTGATATAATTGCAGGCCAACTGCAGCCCTGAAAAGGTTTTCAGCAGCAAACCTAGGAACTATCACAGAAACGGTGGAGCCATATAAGGAAAAATTTACCCAACAGCCCACCAGCTTACTGACCACCACCATCAGCGAAATAGCAAATAGCACATTTCAGTTGACTTCCCACAAGCGGGTCCAAACCAGCTGAAATATCAAGAGGCTAGAAAAATGGCACCGATAATTCCAGGGACACCTCAAAAAAACCCCGGTACATCGGCTGAATCAATCAGCGACAGCCAGGTGGTGGCTGCAATTAGCATTACGGAGAAAATACCAGCGTTTTGGACAGATTCACCGCGCTTATGGTTCGCGCAATTCGAGGCCATCGTAGCCTCCCAAAAACAAGGTGACGAATATAAATATAACAGCGTCATCGCAAAATTACCAAAAGAGGTCATACATCAAGTCAGCGACATCCTGACGTCACCGCCAAACGCAGACAAGTACCTTAAAATCAAGGAAAGATTAATTGCGTGCTATGAGGAAAGCGAGCAACGACGCTTCCACAAATTGCTTTCGGAGATGGACCTAGGTGACTCAACACCATCACAGCTGTTGAGAAAAATGAAAGAAGCCAGCTGCGACAAAATGACCGAAGATACCATCAGATTATTATGGTTCAGACAGCTTCCGGTATCAATCACCTCCATATTGGCAGTCTCCGAAGACCTCGACCTCACAAAATTATGCGAAATGGCGGACCGAATTTATGAAAATATGCGCTATAAAACCAAAACAAACAACTCGTCACAGGAATCCGCCGACGTTAACTTAATAACAATGCTGACGTCACAAATTGCAGCTATGCGAGTTGAAATAAACGAGCTCCGCGGTATGAGTAATCGCCGACCGATGCAACGCAGCAAATTCCGAGCAAGGTCGCAATCACGCTCACGGTCACGTACACGGCTATGTTATTATCACAGACGATTCAAAACAAAAGCATATAAATGCGATCAGCCGTGCTCGTGGATAAATAAAACCGATAAAAATTCGGGAAACGAGAACTAGCGCAGAATAAGACGGGACTCTGTGCCATACACCCCGCCAACCGTCTATCTATAACCGACTCAAACAGTGGTTATAGGTTTTTAGTAGACACGGGAGCAAATATTTCTGTATTACAAAACGCACAGGGTAAGAAAAACCCAAGCAACTACAAACTGTATGCCGCAAACGGGTCAACTATTGAAACTTATGGCGAAAGCACATTAACGCTAAATCTGGGGTTACGCAGACCTTTTACTTGGACGTTTGTAATCGCCGATGTAAAAATGCCTATCTTAGGAGCTGATTTCCTAGAGCACCACAGATTATTAGTGGATCTATACGGCAAAAGGCTGATCGACCAAGAAACAAAATTAACGACGCATGCGAAAATTGCAAGAGCAACACACATGCCTTCAATTAGATCCATCGACGCGAAATTACCCGAACATATAAAGCATCTGCTAGAGAAATACGTAAACGTCACTAGACCAACACCACTTAAAAAACCCACAGAACATGGAATACAGCATCACATCATAACAAAAGGTCCTCCAGTTTATGCCCGCGCGCGCCCACTACCACCCGACAAATATAAGGCAGCAAAAAAGGAATTCCAAGAGCTAATAAACTTAGGAATATTAGAACCTTCCAGTAGTCCTTGGGCATCGCCTCTCCACATGGTAAAGAAAAAGAATGGGGAATGGAGGCCATGCGGAGACTACCGCGCGTTAAATAAAATAACAGTTCCCGACAGATATCCCTTGCCAAGACTGTTAGACTTTACATACATCGCAAGTGGAAAAACAATATTCAGCAAAATTGATATAAAGAAGGCGTTCCACCAAATCCCTGTTGCGGAACCAGAAAAGACCGCAATAATCACGCAAATGGGTTTATTTCACTGGAATTACATGCCATTTGGCCTCAGAAATTCAGCCCAAACGTTCCAGAGGTTTATGGACTCCCTGTTTAGAGACCTGGACTATATATATGTTTTCGTGGACGACATACTCATAGCAAGTCAAAATACCGAACAACATTACGTTCAACTAGAGGAAGTATTCACTCGCCTAAGTAAAAACGGCATCTCAATCAATACGAGCAAATGCGAATTCGAAAAGACAGAGATAGATTTCTTAGGTTATCATATAACGAGCCAAGGAATCACCCCCACGTCTGAGAAAGTACGAGTAATAAACGAATACCCAAAGCCAAAGGTGGTAAAGGAGCTACGTCGATTTTTGGGAATGATGAATTTCTACAGAAGTAGCATCCCACACGCCGCCGGACACCAAGCTCCGCTCAACAAATACTTAATAAACTGCAAAAAGAATGACAATACGCCAATCGAGTGGAATACGGAAGCTAACCAAGCATTCGAACACTGCAAACAGGACATAAGAGATGTCACAACACTCGCATTTCCGGAAACAGACACACCACTAGCCATTATGACAGATGCTAGTTTAAAATGTGTAGGCGCCGTACTTCAACAAAAAGTTCAAGGAAAATGGAAACCCATATCATTTTTTTCAAAAGGGTTAAGCGAGACACAAACAAAATATTCCACATACGATCGAGAACTACTCGGTATTTACATGGCAATAAAAAACTTTAGACGACTAATAGAAGGTCGCACATTTACAATATACACTGATCATAAGCCACTGATTCATGCATTCGACAAGAAGCAATCAGTGGATGAATCCCCTAGAAGAATAAGGTACCTAGAATATATTGCACAATTCAGCACAGACATAAGGCACGTCACGGGCAGCGAAAACGTGGTAGCCGACGCACTATCACGGGTAATAGAAACAATAGAACTACCCCAAATTCTCAACTGGCAAGAGGTAAAAAAATACCAAGACTGTGACCCGGAGTTAACAAAACTAAAACAAAATAGGTCACTAAAAATAACACAGGTACCAGTACAAAACAATAATACCAAAATTTATTGTGATATATCCACCGGTACAACAAGGCCATACCTACCACAAAAGTTCAGAAAAACAATTTTTGATAGTTTTCACAACATGAGCCACCCAGGGAAAAACACAACAAAAAAGTTGATAACCGCAAAATACATCTGGACTAGCATGCATAAAGACATTTACGAAATGTGCAAAACATGTTTACAATGCCAGCAATCAAAAGTTCAGCGGCACACAGTATCACCCCTGGGCAAATTTATGCCAGCAGAACGATTTAGCCACATACACATAGACATTGTGGGCCCCCTACCGACATCACAAAACAAAAGATACATCGTCACTATGATCGATCGTTGTACGTCATGGCCAGAAGCATATCCTATTTCGGACATCACAGCAGAAACTGTAGCCAAAACCCTATACGATGGCTGGATCACACGTTTTGGATGCCCCAATTATATAACAACGGATCAAGGACGACAATTCGAGTCTGAGCTATTCAGAAGCCTAACCAAATTCCTGGGTATACAAAAAATCCGTACTACACCATATCACCCTCAATCAAACTCCAAAGTAGAAAGACTGCACAGAACCATGAAAGCAGCTTTGATGGCAAGAGGAAATACCGAAAATTGGACGAAAGAATTACCATCGGTATTATTCGGGATACGTACCAGCATTCGACAAGACACTGGATACTCAGCAGCCGAATTGGTCTACGGAACAACAATAAAATTACCAGCAGCATATTTTGGCGACTGTTCTAAAAACACAACGTATGCAGAGTTTGTGGAGAAAATTAAAGATAACATAACGCACATGACGTCAATTCCACAACGACAAAGCTCAAACAAAAACATATTCGTACACCCACGCTTAGCCGACTGTACACACGTGTTTCTACGATGCGATAAGCTACGTCCTACGCTCACAACACCTTACGACGGACCGTTTCTCGTAGTCAAACGTGACAACAAAATAGTCACGATCAAGCGAAACGGCAGGGAAGTGAACGTGTCGATTGACAGGCTAAAGCCAGCATTCACGACGAGCGACGACAAGATAGAAGCTCAAAATCAAGAGCAAGATAAGGCAGAGCCAATTCAAAACATAAAAAGAACACGTTCGGGAAGAATATCACGACCCACGGTCCGTTTCAAACAATGATATAAAAAGGGCAAAATGAAAATAAAAGTCACTCCACAGCAAGCCACAAGAAACAACACACAAGATGGGAAGCAGTCAAACCCACGAAAAGGAGCAAATAAACATGGTGCAGAACAATAACCTGGCAGCAAAGGCAGAAAAGAACACACACATGGCAGCAGAAATTGAAAAAATAAAAATCTGGATTGGAGTACTCATCGCTATAATTATACTAGCAGCAATAATAATAACAATCACCAGACTCGTACGGAAAACTAACAAAGTCATGGACAAAAAGATAAACAAAATAATCAAGGAAATGCAACAAGTGTAAACAACTGCAGAAAAAGACAACTCAGCAAACAGCGTGCACGGACAAGGTCGACGCACCACAGCAAATAATAACTAGAATTTTTATAAAGGGGGGAGTACTATGACGTGCTATGCGTCATAGGCAAAGTACACTATAACTAGGAAATAATATTATATAAACAGCACGTATCAATAAACAATAATGTCAGCACTAAACTTATATGAGTAAAACCCCACTCTTAATCTCAGTAAAATCAGGTAGAATAATTAGTATATAAGAGTGTGTAAATAGTAAATAAATTAATCTTGTTCCAACTGGTAAACCATCTTTTACTCACCTCCGCAATAACATTCTTGGATCGTTTTTTTGCCGGTTCATATGTGATTGCGTTAACAGCATTAAACGCTGCATCCTCCTTCAGATATTTCAATAGATGTAGAACGGTAGGTCTCTTTTTAAACCTTTTATTAAACTGTCCGTTCCAGCCCTCACACACGTTTGTTGTGCGGTGCCGCTGGCCAAAAATACACCACATATATTTTTTGGGCATCCAATAATTTTGGACATATGATAGAAATGTTTTCAGGTTTTTGTTGTCACCTAAAAGTTTACTCTCGTTTATTATGTAAATAAAGCCTTCTTCTATTTTATTCTCAGGAAGAAGGGGTAAGACCATGCACAGACTTACAATTTTGTTTAAATTATTTGTGTCCTTTTTTTTAATAATGGCTAGACGTTTTGCTTTCCTCTTTAGTTTATCTTGATAATGAAAAAAGCACCCGTGGTGTGAAATCTGAGGAAAAGTTATTTTCATGGCTGTAATGGCAGCATATTCAAAGTCAGTAATAAATTTTTGGGGTTCCCATTCTGGAATTTGGCTCTTAATGATATCGAATAATATTGAATATGATTTTTTTAATTTATTTGGCATAAGTGCGTAAATTACCGGAACCACATTATTTTTGACTGAACTACTACCTAAATCACAAAATATTACATAGAGTTGCTTAAATGGTCTAGGGCATCTCTTAAAAGTTCCATCAGCTATAAATGTTTTACCGACTTTTAGAAGTTCTCGTGCTTCATGAGACGCAAAAATAAGTATGCGATTGTTTTTTTTATTATCATTGTAATCTCCGAGGAGAAAATCGTTGAATGCTGGGGGTATTTCAACCTTTTTCAAATCTGTATACACTAAAGAAGATAACTTCGTAATTTTTTTCCGTCTATTGTTAGCAATACTACGGTAATTATCGTATGCCGGCAATTTTTCAACTAGATCCAGACCCTTATCCATCATGGATGCGACTGTTTTTTTATAAATTGAAAATACAGTTTCTTCTATATTTGATGCTGCCGTTTCTATACTTGAGCATATTATCGAAGAAACAATGTTTTTATTTTCATTAGGAAAACACACTGAAGAATGTGAAGTCCTTTTAAGTACTTTTGACTGATTCTGAAAAAAAGGATGTAAGCAGATAAAAAAACAAATGACCATCGGGAAAACAAATGAGAAACAGAAAATATGCGTTTAATTCAATTAAATGATCCTCACCTCTGCAACAGTTATACTCCCACTACATTTTTTTAATCTGTAATCTTTGCACCTCCAAATAGTAGCAAGATTTTTATATGTTTTTATTAAATAATACTGATAACCATTATTAAGTAACACTTTCCCACGACCGCGTTTTACAATTTCTATTTCACCGAAACAATTAGCCGAAGATGAATCTACCATTTTTAAATATTATTTATTAAATAAACCACCAAATAGCTTTATCAACAATCAACATAGTGAGCCTAATACCTCTTAAGATCTCTGTGTACCTATGTTTCACAAATAAAGACATTTCATTTCATTTCATTTCATTTCATCAAACTGCTGGTGACAGTGTCATTTATTAACATTTATAATCACTAAGGTACGTAGTATTGTATTCTCTTTGCACTAAGGACTCTAAGGAGGTAAGTATGTACTTACTTCATTATTTTCAAGTGGCCAGTATAAATTAGCATGGTTGTACAAATAACCCTTCAACAAGGTTGCCTGATGACTAGTACAACTGGTTGTACAAACGCTACAGCAGTGTATCATTTGTACAACTAGTTGAACTACATAGTTGTACTTCAGTACCAGAGGGACATTATAGACTAGGATTATAGACTCTAAGAAAAGCAGCAGTGAATTAGCCGCCATTTGAGATTAGTTTTGCCTGTGCCTATTGCCAATGCACGACAGTTAACTCCAATTTGGCCTCTATCAGCATTCTCTCTTATTTGCTTTCCTTAGAACTCAGTAATAATTAAAAGTACTATCAATTCTTACTTACATTTGTTTATAAAACTCCCCTGGTGTTACAAACGTCTATAGGTCACGGTAACCACTTTCCATCAGGTGGGCCGTGTGCTCGGCTGCCACCTAAGTGGTAGGTATAAAAAAAAACTTTCGCCGCATTTTATTGCAATGCACTGATTGCTCATAATGCTATCATAAGCAATTATTATTCTCTTATGATTTGTTCTGAAGTATTTCTTTGTTACTAGGAAAGTGCAAATGAGAAAGAAGGATAGCTCCTTCTTTCTCATTTGCATCCAACTACTTTAAAACTTGTCGAGGGTTTTTATGGGTGCAGGCACCTGTCATACTTCCGGGTAAAGTATTTATCCACAGAAGTCATGGCATGACACATCACGCATTATACATTACTACTATCAATCTATGAAAGGGTAGACAGATGTATATACTCACATCTCGCTAACTTCTTTGCTAGTCAGAATATTAGTCAGAAATTGTATGCTATATATTTATTAAGTTAGATACTATAATATTTCCCTAATCATGCATGGCTTCCGAGAGCACCTTAAGCCGTCATTCCCGTTTGCCATACAAACATCTATGGTATTCCTTACGGGTAGTTGGAGTCCTAAAAGTCGGGTTGACATCATATTTTTACCAGAAAATTAATATAATATAATTATAGTTTAGAAGGAAGCATGATAGAAAAAAAATGTTTATTAATAACCTCCACTTGATACAATTTATATTTCATACATAACATAACATAAACTCACGCCTATATCCCCGAACGGGTAGGCAGAGGTGCTAGCACCCACATTTCGCCAGTTTATGTTTAGCTCCCAATGTAATAGGTGGCGAGCCTATTGCCATTAACCGGTCACTTATAAACCTGTGATAAATACACACATAACTTCGAAAAGCATCGGAAAGTCATTGGTGTGTGCCATGGCAAAACCTGGGATGGAACCCGAGACCTCTACTCAGCAGTCCATTACCCATACCACTAGGCTACCGCGGTTTTTTCATACACTTACAAGAATTTCAAAAAATTGTCAAAAGGTTACAACTCAGCATAAAGTTGGGTTACACACTACCCTGGTTTTCAGTTGCAACGGAAGACTTTCATACAATTAAAATTGAGTGTGAGTGAGTGTGATATATTTAAAATAAATTAAAATTATAAATAAGTTGAATACATACCTACATAATAAATAACTTAAATTAAAAAGAATGAATTTAAAGACAATAGGTCATATATATTTAGTTGTATTATTATGCTGTGTTATTTTGCTGTACTACATAGAGGTATCTTGTACACAGAATTGTAATGTTTCTATCAGGTTTTACTAATATTCTGTCTTCTATTAGAATTCTCATTTCTACCTATAGTAGGTTAGGTAAGTTATGTTCACTATGGGTCTATAATGCCACTGTGTAGAATGTTCTTAAATAAAAAAGAACGTACTCTTCCACGATTAATTTCAGTCTTCTCATTAGAAGCCTCGAGAGTCACGTTTGTCAATCAACAGGTAGACCGGCTAGAGGTGGTATTGTCGTGAGTCTAAAGGTTTTTCTTGGAGCCCCGTACAATCTGGACGACATGGGGCACTGCTATTGTACGCAAACTCTACGTTTTTACGTTCGTACTTCGTGCGGGCCTGAAATGTGTTCATATATCCGAAGGTATTTTGCGCACGTTAAAAAAAAGAAATGATATAAAAGTTACACTTCTCGTGGTAACTCTAAACATTATTAGAAATATATACAGTCAAGACTCAGCTTCAGATGCATTGCTCGAGTCAATAATGGTGCCCGGAAGGCTCACCTCCTATTACGTGGGACTGAATTCAATGATTGGTGAAATGTGGGTGTTAATTCTCCTCTGCCTAACTTACCGGGGATAAAGGCGTGATTATATGTATGTATGTATGTATGTACTAGTAACTTTCTGAATTTCCAGTAGATCTCAATAGATTCCTATTTAATTCGTCAAATGGTCATTCAGACGAGTAGAATTACAACAATTCATGTAGGTACTAAGCACATTCTAATTTCGTGTAAATATGAATATTATCCTAATACGATTCCAATCCCGAGAGGTCTAAAAAGATCGAGGCACGTGGCCTTTTTTGACCTCCTTTTTTAGACCTCCCCTTACGTCAGTCCCACCTGGACTGCAATCGGATTTGTAGATCATTATCTTTACCGAACATCAGTCTGATATTTTGACAAAGATATCAAATAGTAATTTATAAGATATCTTAGATATATCTTAGAATAGTTAAAACAGTTTGTATTCGTATATTATAACTATGAACTCGGTTTCATTTACTCTTAAAGTATACAATACATGAGCGTACTCAGTTTTCTTTAAGGGCAAATTGGAACCGGAGGAGGGAGTGTTGTGATGAGTTTTCAAATTATTTTTATTTCTTCCTTTTTTTATACAGCTTAGGTGGCAGACAAGGGTGTGTAACACCAGGGGAGTCACACCCGTAAGAACAGAGAATTTCTGTGCCGTCAAAACAGAACATAATTTCTTTCGTGGTCATTTTTACAATGTACTTGGTAAGTGCTCTTCAAACGCAAATAAAAAAGTGTACTAAATGCCATATTTCATTTATTCTTAATTATCGGATCAAACATGTTCTAATTTTTTTACATACGGGGCTGGAGCAGGGACAAGTCAACTCCCTCAGGCTTGGGAACTATAACGTGAGGCTCGTAGCTGGGAACAGCGGGTTTAGCTACATTCACGATGATCTGAACCAGAGGAGATGAGGCTTCGGAGACGGGAGGAGCAACAGCGACTGGAAGACCGGCTTCAGCGTTGATGGGGAAGTCGATGAGTTCAGGTCCAAATGAGGGCGTTTCGTATTCGTGTTCCACCAGGGCGGGACCGACGGCGGGGAGGTCTTCAACCCACACGGGACCGACGGCGGGAAGGTCTTCAACCACAGCGGGAAGAATGGATGGTCGTTGGTAGGCGGGCCTGTTGGCGGCAGCCACGCAGACGAGGGCAGCAAAAGCAACGAAGAATTTCATTGTTGGTCTGAAAATTATAATTTAAGTAGTTACAAAAATAAAGCAGTCCGGTAGTGTAGACAGAACGAAAAACCTTAACTCTTATATGACTCTCGAGTGTCGGTAACGTACTGTAACGGTTACAGTGTCGTGAGTTCAATAGTCTTTTCCCATTTCAAAATGAAATTATCACGTATATGCCAAATGTCTAAAGAATTTTTATTTTTGCATTTATAAACACACGCACACGCAATAATAGCATCACGCTTCGATCCTTAGGAGCTGAATTGCAAGAAAAATAGTTTGTTACGCGGTAGAATAGAATCGGCTACGTCGGGTGAAACCATGAGGCACCGCTGGTAGATATATAAGAGTAGCTTACTTTTGAATTTCTAAGGGATGGGGTGATATATCTCTACGAGTTGGGATCGCTCGCTAAGGGCAGAGCAAAGTAGTTAAGACATTTTATACGATACTGTAATAGTTAAAGTTACTCGTCGATTGAAATACGAAAAAAAATGAATCAGTTCACGTTGGATTCTCACCCACGATCTTTCCCTTACAGTAGGAAAGCTCTGACCACTAAACCACCGAACCGAAACGAAAATCTTTCTATATTTAAATCCGTCTTACGGCAATTAAACTTACTCTTTTAGCTGTTAAAATGAGAAAATAAACAAAATATTTATTAATGATTACAAAATTATTCTTACTTCTTTAAGTGATTCTGACGGTCCAAGTGGAATTATGTGTTGAATTTGAAAAGAATTGGTTATATACTAAATTGTTATCAAAAATATCATCAAATAAAATAATTTATTACACTAAATCAGATCAATAAATGCCTTCAACGTGCGCAAAATCCCCACGGCTTAACTAAAATAATCAAAGCTTGCTAAAAAGTTAAGCAGTAAAACTTAGAATCTTGATACTACATAAATGTATACATGCGAACATTCGATGGCCTCTGTGGTGTAGTGGTAGAACATTCGATTGCTACGGAGGGGGCGCGGGTTCGCTTCACGCTCAGTATAAATATTTGTATTCATAAATATATACATAGAGAAGATTTTGCTTTAGACGCGTGTTTGTGTGTTTGTACGCCGATGACCTGCAACTGTACTAACAAGTGAGCGTGGATGATTTGTGCGATAAACAAAGTCAACCAGGACTTGGATCATAATGGCATCTTGTCGAGCAGATTTGAATTGACTGCTAATCCAAGTAAGCGCCAGGCTATAATTATAGGGGCCTGGGGGTGACAGGTGGAGCCGCCTGTCACCCTGGCAGAAGCAGGCCGCGGCGGTGGCGCGCCTGGCGCGCCTCCCCGTTTCCGGGGACGAGTTGGGGACTCTGTAGTCCCCACACCCGAGAAGAGGGCCAGATCGTGAGAGATGGCCCTGTGTCGGCCGGGGTGCGAGGGATATGCCTGTCAACCTCACCTTCGGCAACCAAAACGACCCGTAGGCGGCGTGCGTTTTGGTCGGAGCCGGTGGAGGAGGTATCCGTGAGGATTTTGCGCATGTAAAAGAAAAGGCTATAATTATAGGGAGCCGACGTTTTCGAGGACAGGTGAATGCGGCATCTCTCCCGGCTATCACTCTCTATGGTAGAGTCATACCTGTGAGCCCGGCAGTCAACGACCTTGGTTGGATTATTGACTATTGGCTCGCGTCGTGCATTTTGTCGTCTACGGAACCTTCTACCTACCTACACCAAAGCAAGCTTGTGCAGGCATGGCTATTCCCTGTAAGTGATTATGGTGATGTTTGTTACTTTGACCTGAATGCAGTATGTAAAAGCAAAGTATGACCATGTATCTACTTGTCTGTCTCTAGTAAATTGGTTGCCGATTCGTCAGCGTCAGAGGCAATATGCTTTCCAATATCTTGGCCAATCATGACAGAAACTTGCGTTCAACAAACAGCCTCGTCTTGCGCTGTCCTACTCATCGTTCCGATTTCATCCTCTCTTCCTTTCCTGTACAATCTATATTTCTTTGGAATGAGATACCTCTCGGGATCAGGAGGGCCATAAGCCGTTACACGTTTAAAATGGGAGTTCGGAAGCTCATGCTGGATAAATTAGAAGAAACTTCATTGTAATTATATTTATTTTTATATGTATGTATAAATGTATGTATTACCATATATTTTTAACTAGTAAACTTACGTAATGCACCTACCTTGTCCAACTGCCGCCATGCCCGCCAACCCATCTTCCCAAAGGCAATGGGATGAGCCGCTCAGTATTGGTGTTAAAAAACATTTAATCAGTACAGCTACCAGCGCTGCTGAGCGCGCTCGTCTATTGGCTGTGGGTGAATGGGAATCTGGTGTATGGCTCCAGGCACTTCCTTCGCCCAACATTGGAACAATGTTGGACGACACGACCTTCCGCATTGCGACTTGCCTCCGTTTGGGTGCACCGTGTGTTTCTCCGCATCGGTGTCTCTGTGGAGAAGCTGTCGATAGCCTTGGACATCACGGATTGTCTTGCAACAGGAGCGCAGGCCGCATGTCCCGACATGCAAACATTAACGACATTATCCGTCGAGCTCTTGTCACCGCCGGCGTGC
The DNA here is from genome assembly GCA_963662185.1 of Eilema griseolum. Taxonomy (NCBI): domain Eukaryota; kingdom Metazoa; phylum Arthropoda; class Insecta; order Lepidoptera; family Erebidae; genus Eilema; species Eilema griseolum. The sequence goes on along the minus strand of OY759248.1, from coordinate 16,957,452 downwards.
CAGCTATACTTGAACCTGTTGGCTTGGCTCGCGACGATGGTAAGAGACCGGACGGTATGTCGTTGATACCTTGGAAGATGGGTAGGCCTTTGGTGTGGGATGCAACTTGCGTCGACACCCTGGCACCTTCCCATCTTCCAAGTACGATGGACTGCGCATGCGCTGCTGCTGCATCAGCGGAGACTCTCAAACGGCGCAAATATACCAATTTAACTGGTAATTATATTTTTGAGCCGTTTGGAGTCGAAACGTTGGGTCCGTGGGGTCCAAGCGCGCGCGCGCTATTCAAAGAAATAGCGAAGCGACTAATCGACGCTTCCCGTGACCATAAAGCTGGCCTTTACCTCGCTCAAAGAATTGGCATCGCCATTCAGCGTGGTAATGCCGCCAGCCTCTTGGGCACGGTACCAGTAGAGATCGATGGGGAGGAATTTTTCGATGCCTAAAATTACAGTCTCCCTCTTTTTATCTATTCCATTTTTGTATATATTGTATAGTTAGCATACTTTTATATTAATTTGTAAGTAATTGTTTATTATAATAGAATATTTTATGTACCTAAACTGAATAAATTGAAACCTACCTTGTTATTCTCTATAAGGTAGACTGGTAGAGAATGCCTGTGACATTAAGTCCGCCTGTGTACATGTGTGCATGAAGTTTAAATAAATAAATACGTATGTATTTACAAAAAATATGTATCTGATATGATTAACCGCATTCTAGATTCTATAATAGGTCTAGATAGCGTTGTGTGGAATGTTGTAGAATATTTATTTATTTATTATACATCGTAGCAAATGTCTTGGACTTAAAATGAGCTTAAAATCGGCTCTATATGCTCAGTATATGTTTCCTGGGTGTTCTCTAAATATGTATAGCACGAGGCTCAAATCCATCAATTCAACTCGTTTCTCTTGCGACTTGTCGTTTCGTCTGACTCTCTCTTGTCGACCTAACGTCTGAACTTCCAACCCTAAGAGGAAAGCCAGGTGGACATGTGGTGACCTTGATGGTCTCATGGGTCCTGGTGGGACTCATTCACTCAAGTTATAAACTACTTTAAACAATATTTTACTGAGCGAGCAAAGCGAGCTAGAATCTCCGTTTCGACAAAGTGGCCAAGTTTGCTTTTGTCTGTATGCCGTTTGTTTGTCAATTCCGGTCTAGAGGGCACATGTGAAGAAAGAAAGAAAATGCGTTTATTAGACACACCCACACAAAATACGATATAAAATCAATAAAATTAAAGCCACGCCAGGCCCCACTTGGACCAGGCTGGCAAGAGATAGAGAGAGGTGGAAGGCGTTGGAGGAGGCCTTTGCCAACAGGCAAACAGATATCAACAACTAAACTATATATTTAGACTAAGTTTGAAACAGTACATGTCGACATATCTGAGAATAAAGGCTTATTATGATTATTATTATTGTTTCTTAGTATCTTGACTCTCCAAACTACATAGCTAAAAAAGATATTATGTTTTACTAACACTAGGTCATAAGGAAAATGTTACTAACAAATTATGGGCTTGCCTGAAATAAAAGATTTATTATTGTTTCTCAGTACCTTGACTCTCGGGACTATGGAGTCCCGGGCCTTTGGAAGGCGTGCGTCGGGCCGAAGTCAAGACGTAGAGGCCCTTTTTGAGAATTAAATATGCTAAGAATACACACACACATGGCGGATATCATCCCCGAGCGCACAATATATATTATACACCGGAAGATGGTCCCCGCCAGGTGCAGAGACTATTGCTGTGCGGTGCTGTGGCCGCGATGGAAAGTAAAGTATGGGCTATGGATTGAGAACTGGATGGACTGGTGAATGGGCTATGGGGGGAGACTAACGGACGCCTGCCGTGACAATAAGTCTCAAAATTATAAAAAGGCAGGTGGTGACTTGCCAACTCATTGCATGGGCCCCATTAAAATAGCCACATATAGTGCGACCATGGCCCAATATCCGTTGAGCGGCTGAGGTTGTCGAGAGGTGAGTCTTCAGGGCGCACGTTCCCGGTATACCAGTCAGCGTGCCCCCGGCGTTATGACATTTTACACTTCCAACCTGGAGCATAGGTTCTGCTCTTGCAACTCCACTCATGGCCGGCCAATAAAGCCAAGCACACAAGGTGAGGGGGAATAAATCCTAATCCTCGGGAGAATCGGGGTACGTGGTGTCGCCAAGCACCAACAGCTCGCAACAAGCTGCCCCTGCGGGGTTATTATTATTAGTTTTGCACTAGTGTAGTGATAGCTGGGTGGGATACTTTTCCACGGAAGTCATGTATATGAGCCCTCACGCACGCTTGTTAATCCTCAAAATTGAAGGCAGTGGTATATAACTCCAATATTTCGCCAACTTTGATTTTCAGTGACACGTAATAATTGTTGAGCTGAGCTTATTACATTTAGAATAGTAAAAGAGCATGTAAGCCTTCGGTCCAGGTTGCCATACGAACATCTGTGGCTTTTATGACAGTTTGAGCCCTATATCGAAGTTCAACCCAACCCGCAGTTAGAATGGAAAAAGCGGGCCTCAGACTCCGAGGTGGAAGCTTCGAATGCGACTGGGATTAACGATGGGATGAAGAAGTTTGAGTTTGAAAAGATCGATGTTTGAGTTAAATTACAGAACTTTGATATCATCAGTTAGCTTTGGAGTCAGTGGTTTCAGAAAATAACGAAGATGTTGCGTAGATAAGGTTTGAAGGTTAATACAGGTGATTGTGTATGTACCTAAAGGTGCAGATAGACTTGAGCATTCGCCGTTTTTAAATTTACCGAACTGAACAACGAATCGAGCCAAGCATAGAGCCCAACATCACAACCAACATTTTCATCATCTTTTTTTGTGCTACTTAAGCAGAAGACAAGACGGAACCAGATGGAAAGTGGTTCCCGTTACCTTTGCCTATTGACGTGTGCAATTCCATTGCCGTCATACTTGTACTGCCGACCCCGTAGGAACCTTCTAATGCCCTTCTGGAAGGACCCCATATCTTTATCTTTTCTTTCTTTCTAGTCGCTTGAAAAAATGACAATAGGGAGTTCATTCTACAGCTTGAGCGTGCGTGGGATGAAGTTCGTTTCATACCGCACAGTGTGCACCGTCCCCAGTCGTAATGTGCGAGGATCACGGAGAGAAAACAGAATATGATTTCCTCTATGGTGATGATGAATTCTCTGCCCATGGCGAGCAAGCAGTGCGATGACAGAAAGTGGCTGTGAGCATCATGTCGAACAATTCTTCTAAACACAAACCATTGTATAGGTGGTGCACTAATGAAATACACACAGCGTGGCAAAGTGATCTTTCTAGCAAACACTTTAGTCGATGCAAATTTGCTATTCTTTCGGACGAATGCCCGCCAGAACGCTCGATAGAAAGCTCGCTAAAAGAAAGTTCTGGTGGTCTAAAAAGGCCACTTAATTAGAATCGTATTAAAATAATATTTTGTCTTGCGGCGATATATACACAAAATTAGAATCTGCTTTATATAAATTGTTGTGATTCTATTCATATGACAGACTCGTTGCGGATGGCAGAGGATCGGAAAAAATGGCGCATATTGGGAGAGACCTATGCCCAGCAGTGGACTGAGGTGGGCTAATTGAATAACTATTCGTATGAGTGACCATTTTATGAATTAATTGAGATCTACCCGAAATTCATAAAGATACTAAGTTTTTAGTAGAATCTTTGTTTTTTTGTATACCACTTAGGTGGCAGATAAGCGCACGGCCCACCTGGTGGAAAGTGGTTACCGTGGCCTATGGACGTGTGTTACACCAGAGAAGCCACACTCGCGCTGCCGACCCTGTAAGCACAGAGTTTCTGTGCCGTCAGTGTAGAGGACAAAGCAGGACAATCCTAGTCATCCCACTGACAGCACAAATTCTGCAGTGAGCTCTGGCTTCCCTACTCACCGCACACAACACGAAGTTATTATTACCGCGGTATTCTGTAGGGCGGATAGAGATAGACCCGCCTGGTTTTTTTTTATGTAACATTCGCAAGTATGCTCACGTTTATCAGCACCGTTAGGTATAAACTCAACCTTCGTTTAAGAGAGTATCAAACTCTTGTCAGTACAATACTGATATCAGTTATTGCTAACAATTTATTTATTTTCTATTATCTTTATAAATTACGTTTATTGTGGTTTTAAACAGCTACTACTTAACAATTACCTTTGTATGATAGTCGATTACAATATTTGGAAAAACCTTTTCAAATATATAACAGGTAAAGTATTTACAGTGGTAAAACCACAGATTAAATCAGTAAAACTAAAACTGAGACGCATAATCAATCGAGTAAAAATAATTTGATATTTCTTCACGAGAATCATTTTCTATATATATATATATCGTGAATATGGGAAATAAAAAACAATACAAAAAAGCGATATACCACTTAGTGATTAATCACGAATCTCAGAAGCTATAACACCTGCAAACTAGAAATTTGGCAGGTAGATTCCTTATACTCATATGTAGAGTGTAGACATCTGCTAAGAACAGATTTTACGAAACTCCTCTCCCATTAGCATTAGGGGGTAAAATGGGTCCAGGCGTACGAAGTCTTGGGCGGCCGCTAGTATTGCCTCGGCCACTAATATTGCTAAGCTGTTGCCCTCGGCTCCCGCTACCCATGAGAAATTTATTATCATATCTGTAAACAGCCATATGCGCTGTATAACCTCTCCAAAATAGTTAACTAAACAACTGTGCTTACCGCGTATCATGCTTTGGTAACATCTTCTCTAAGATATGGGGTCATATATGACTCTCATATAGAACTCTCCCCTGTGTGTACATCTTAGAGACAGTTATCTTTGTAAAAAAGAATATTGATTTGTTCGAGAAACTTAAAACTAAAAGACATAACTCAAAAATTTCTATTCCCTCCAACGCCACTGCATACTTAAACAGGAGCATTTTCTGTATGGCTCCTAGAATATTTTATCACCTACCAAAGACAATTCTTGAAGAGCCTTGTATTGACGTTGCAAAAAAGTTACTTAAAAAAATGTTACTAGAGAAATGTTTCTACTCTGTGGATGATTATTTGAATGATTGTAATTTGAACTAGCATGTATATGTTATAATTTGATTGATATGTTAATTTATTTGCTGTTAATGTGTTACATTTATATGTCTTAACTTTTAAGGTTAAAATATTGCATGCCGCAAGGCTAAATACACTGTTACCTTAATTTAAGAACATGACATACTGTACCTACCTGTATTTGCAATTTATGTTAATAAATAAATATGTTAATAAATAAACATATTGGGGTAATTCCAATAATACAGAAATGGTATTTAACCCCTCCAACTAAGCTAAATTGGTTGTGCTGGGAGTGGGTTCACGTCGGTACAGTAATGGTCAGGATTCGAGCCCGGGATCTATCGATCGTCAGGCCGATTGCAACCAGTACATTCTTTATTTAAATATAGGACACGTCAATTAGGCTTTGCCTCTCCTGACGATAAGCTGAAGATAAAGTCTCAGAAAAGAGGGTCACTATTACATACATATACCTTGTAACAATGGTGACACTCAGCTTGACGGCCTCATCTTAGAGAAAGTATTCTTTCTCTAAAGTGCTGAACATTATAAAACATAAAACATAAACATAAACTTACGCCTATATCCCCGAAGGGGTAGGCAGAGGTGCTAGCACCCACATTTCGCCAGTTTATGTTTAGGTCCCAATGTAATAGGTGGCGAGCCTATTGCCATTAACCGGGCACTTATAAACCTGCGATAAATACACAGACAACTTCGAAAAGCATCGAAAAGTCATTGGTGTGTGCCATGGTAAAACCTGGGATCGAACCCGAGATCTCGTCTCAGCAGTCCATTACCCATACCACTAGGCTACCGCTAAAAAAGATGTGAAAAACCATAGAGATATAAGTCTTTACAATGTTTTACTGCAAAGTTCGGTTTCAATTCTAGCACTATAATAAGTGTCCAAATACCCAGTGGACAAGAGAAGTGTCAACTAGTCACTTCGTCATCATCTTAGCGTTAATCCCCGTTGCATCCGAAATTTCCACCTCAGAGTCTGAGTCCGCTCTTTTCAGTTTAACTGCGGATCTGGCTGATTTTCGATATTTTCCGTAAAGTGACTGCCATCTGACCTCCACAACCCATTGGCGATACCGAAGTATTGCAGTTATCCCAGTTGTTAGATTTTTAGGGTTCTAACTACCCGTAACGATTATCATAGATGTTTGTATGACACAAACGGGACCGACAGATCCAGAACAATTCAAGTAGACTTTTATGTATACAAATGTTTGCACTAAGCAGGAATCGAACCCGTGATCTGCGTGTCAGTCATGTTCACTACCAACACGCCCCAGAGGACTTAGGGCTTAGGAGAGGACCAGGGTTAGTCACTTTTCAATGTAATTATTCGCGTGGTTTCCGGCAGAGTAGAATTTGGGCCACCCCATCTTTTCCCATGCGTTGTCATACAAGGCGACTAATGGGGACTCTGTAGTCCCCACACCCGAGAAGAGGGCCAGATCGTGAGAGATGGCCCTGGGTCGGCCGGGGTGCGAGGGATATGCCTGTCAACCTCACCTTCAGCAACCAAAGCGACCCACAGGCGGCGTGCGTTTTAGTCGGTTCGAGTCCGACATAACCTCCTCCACCGGCTCCGGTGGGGAGGTATCCGTGGGGATTTTGCGCACGTAAAAAAAAAAAAGTCGACTAAAGGATATGGCTGTTTAACATCAGACAGATATATACAGCCCAGACTCAACCACAGATACATGACTCGAGTCAACAATAGTACCCGGAATACGGCAATAGGCTCACCCCCTATTACGTGTTAACTCATCTCTGCCTAACCCTGCAGGGACAAAGGCGTGATTATATGTATGTATGTTTAATGCATTTAAAAATTTCAATAAATAAACGAACAAATTATTGATTAAACTTATTTATGAGTAACATCATAAATGTTATCTTTAGGCTATCACTTTTTATAACGAGATGACATTGACTCGGTGGATGATGATTGAGATTCAACGTGATAACGGCGTGATAGCAATCTGGAAACAGTAATCAATGGATTTCGACGAGGAGTTATTCTTCAGCACCGGAACTGGCTGTGAGGAATAATAAATAATAAATAAATAAATACATATTTCACGACATTCTACACAACGCTATCTAGACCCATGGTAAGTATAGCTAACTAGCTTGTGTTATGGGATCTAGAATGCGGATAAACATACATAGATACTTTTTTTTTCGTAAATACATACATATTATACATAGAAACACCCAGACCAATGCAAAATTCATGCATACAAATATTTGCACCGAGCGGGAATCGAACCCGCGCCCCCTGCATAGCAGTCGAATGCTCTACCGCTATGCCACGGAGGTCGTTGTAATCGTAACCGGCTACTGAACCCCTGGCGTGTGGTTTTAGTCAGTTCGAGTATGACATAACCACCCCTGCAGCTCCCGGCGAAAGGAGGGCGGTATTCGAGGGGATTTATGCACTATAAAAAATGAACAAAATGTGGCTGCATATTTTCCGTAACTCGAAATCTTCGCATTATTTTTAAAGGTTTTACGTAAGTGTATAAGTACATCTGGAATAATTAATTTAACAAAGCAAGCAATTAAGGTGCAGGTAGTAGAATACTATAAAAATAGTTGAGAAATTGACTGCTTTTCAAGAAAGATTAATTTCTTCATTCCGAAGTACAGGCCTCGGATGCGATCGCAGCTAACGCAAAATTGATGCTGATGATTTGATGTAGAGAATACACCATACTTTGCTTAGCTACTTAAAACACTTTGTTTTCCCGGTGGTGAGTAGGGTAGCCAGAGCCCACTGGAGAGTTTTTGTGCTGTCAGTGGGAAGACCAAAGGCTTGTCCTGCTATGACTTCTACACTGACGACACAGAATCTCTCTGTGCTCACAGGGTCGACAGCGCGAGTGTATTTCCCCTGTTGTTGCGCACGTCCATAGGTCACGGTAACCACTTTCCCGTCATCATCATCAGGTGGGCGGCGTGCTTGTCTGCCACATAAATGGTATAAAAAACTCAGTTATTGTTTATTAACTGAGTAGGTACATACTGCTACTATATCTGATTATAAGCAGTATGTTTAACAATATTGGTAGATTTATTTTATCTATACCAGGCCCTTTAGTTCTTAAGTTTAATAATATACCTAATCCTTTTAAGGCATACGCGTGATAACACATTAGTATAAAAAGACTAGCGTTGAAGCGGTTTGCATAATTGCCATATTGTCTTTTGATCGTCGCAATCACAAACAACTAAAGGTATTTATTCATTACCTATTTATTGCAATTATTTTATTAGTATTAAAGTTATCGAGATATTTATCATGTTGTATTGTTCTGAATTTCCGATATTATACTTACTAGAAGCTCTCGACAAGTTGCAGCGATGTATGGTTCACATTATTGGGAATCTCGAGGTCACGAGCACCCTAGAACCTTGCGTAGAGATGTTGCGTCCTTGGCAGTATTTTACTGTCTGTACCATGTTGAATGTTCCGATTAGCTCTTCCAATTATTCCCACCCTCCCCTTTTCTACATAGGACAACACGTGCAGGGCTAAGATGTCATCCCCGCACACGGTGCAGAGTATCCGATCAAGAGCCAAGAGGTTCGGAGACTCTTTCGTTTGTCGCACCATTAAGACCTGGAAGTCATTACCAGCTCACGTGTTCTTCCTACAGTCCCAGGTCCTTTAAGCGGTGCGTGAAAGAGCATATGATGAGGCCGTCAGGCTGAGTGTCACCATTGTCACATTGTATATGTAAGTAATGGTGACCCTCTTTTCTGAGACTTTGCCTACAGCTTACCATCAGGCAAGGCAAAGTCTAATTGACTGGAGTATTGGCAGTGAACCGTGAAAAAGTTTTTTACGAGTAAATATATCGATCTACCCTCTTATCAATATCGGAAAATCAGAACAACAGAACATGGTACAAAATATCCCGTTAACTTTAATACTAATGTGAGTGACTATGATAGTTTAAATACCTATGTTATTTTACACTTTATTTTATTAATCTGGAACGAAATCAATCAATCATTTAGCCCATCGCAATCCACTGCTGGCATTATTCCCTCTCAATACTGGGTAAGGCCTATGTCTTGCTCAGTTTTGTGAGTCCTTGGCCTACTGTTTCCACGCTGGCCAGACGGGTTGGTATAGGGTTTTATTTCGAGTTTTCCTTCTTTCGCAGTGATATTCATATGCTTATTTTTCCGTTAGTCAATTATTACGAAACCGTATAGTGAGAAGACGGTCAATAAAACGCAGTTGTATAGTGAGAAGACGGTTAATTACAATTGGCTGGCATAGAAGAGAGAAATGGTGTAAAATTAGAACAACTTAAATGTGTCAACTTTTACTAATGCACGTTGTTATGAAACAGTTTCATATTATATATGCATGGAAGCAATTATATAGGTCCTGTTAACTCAAATAGTAAAGGATTATTTTATTGTGTGAAAAATACTTTACGCACAATAATATTAAGGTTTAAGTCAAGACCTGGATGTTGACTTTTCAATATTTATTAAAGTACGCGTAAAATTCATTCATTTAACGCATTAACTTATGATTTTCAGAAAGAACATGAAATTCTTCGTTGCTTTTGCTGCCCTCGTGGCCGTGGCTGCTGCTGCGCAAGTGCCCCAACCACCCTCCATTCTGCCTGTCTTCGCTCCCGGTGCAGACCACCCCGTCGTCGGCCCCGTCCTAGTTGACCATCCCGCCGTCGGCCCCGTCTTCGTCGAACACGAGCACGTACAGCCCGGTTTTGGACCTGAACTCATCGACTTCCCCATCAATGCTGAAGGTGGCTCTCCCGTTGTTGTTGGCCCCATTCCCGCAGGAGCTTCTCCCCTCGTACAGATCATCGTGAACGTTGCCAAGCCCGCAGGAGTACCAGCTGAAGCTGGTGTTGGACCTACTCTTCCCAGCATTGAGCCCGAATACGTTCAAGATATCCCCGCCGTCGGCCCCGCCATTGTTGAAGATATTGATGAGCCCGTCTCTGGTGTTGAGATTGCTGACTTACCTGCTGTACCCGTATCTCCCGTTGAAATCGGTAACCCTCAGCTCCCCGTCGTACCCGTAGCTCCCGTCCAAATCGGCACCCCTCAGTTACCTTCTCCCGCTGTCAACCTCCCCCAAGACCTGAACTAAATTTATACAAATAACATCATAGGTTGTGATACTTATAAGATCTAACCATCAATGTAATTACAATCCAGGAATATAATAAACGATGATTTAAGTAAATATTTAACTATTTTATTATCCTAGTACATTTTACGTGCGAAAAATATACACACACACACACACACACACACACACACACACACACACACACAACAAACAAATAACAACGCACGACGACGTCTGTGGGTTGTTTTTTGGTTGGCGAAGATGAGGTTGACCTCACAACGCGGCCGACCCATTATCCTAGTACCTAAAGAGCCATTGATTGAAAAAAAATCTGAAAATATATAAGCTAGGGCTAGTTGCAGAATTAAGAAATTGAAGTTGCGCCTCGCCAACGCCTAGGTACGCAGTTTTTTATTGCATTCCGTTTTTCTATTCTCAATTTCACCAAAACCCGACTGAGAATTCGTTCTACAACTTGCACTGACAACCCAACATGAACTAAAATGAATGACCTGGAAGTCCTTTAACAGAATAAGGTCCTAGGACGGCTGTTGTAGGGCAAACCAGGTAAAAGATTTTAGGTACAGAAGGAGGAGCTGCAACTGTGATGAACCTCTGCAAATGATGGGCCATTATGAGTATTTATGTCGAAAGTAAACTGTGAAAACTATACCGTGTTTTGTACTTAAAACTGATGCCGCTGATGTGCGCAATATATTCACAAGATTATTAATTATTACATATAATTTGTCGGATGTGAGTGAGGCAGCCTCCCAAGGTGGTAAACCCCAGTTAGGCCCCTGTACTATACCGCAGGCGGCCAGCGGCACTAGCGTTTCAACAGGTCTCCCTGTTCAGTGCGTCGCCCGCGGGGCCACTGGCACTCGCTGATCCCTGAACGCAATCCAACCGAGATTGAATTACTATTGAGGGTTTTTCGCAATAGTGCACGGTGGTACCGGGTGAGTGGGGGAAATTTGAGACAAATTTGTGCCGTCAAATTTCTACCAGGCTAAAGAATGTTTCAGACTAATGGTTATTTTTTTTGAGATTTCATTAGGTATTAAGTATATAATATATTTAAATATATAATATTTAAATTTATATGTATAATATTTAAATTTATTCGAATGTTTTTGTTATTTTTGTTATCTAAAAACTTATTGGTTTTACCTAATAATAGTAAGAAGTTGATATTTTTTTTTCATTTCTCTTCCTTCCAAATTCTAATCGAGCCCATCGTAAGTTGCTGTGCCTCATCGAGGTCGTGCGTGAGACCTATTCCCATACGATAGATTTGAAAAGGCATAGGCACTCAAATCGCAATAATGGATAACGATATACATCGATAACGTGACTATCGATATCGAGCGTACCACACATTAAAGGAATGTCGAGACAGCGTGTTCGCGAATCCGTCATTCGATTTAGCGATTTTCGATACAACGACTTTTCGCAAGGGCGTACCACTTGATTTTTTTTTTGCAGCAGCATGCTTCGCAAGGACGTCATTCGAAACTACATATATTATCATACCCATTGGCCTGCTATAATGAAATAATTCTTTTATTAACATTTTGCCAAATTATACGGTAGGTAGCGAATATATGCAAAAGGTAACCACTGAATCAGGCCCTATACTCTGTTTGTTTAGGTAGGTACTTAACTAATCCAATAACTAATTTTGATGTGTTTTTTCGTACACAAACACATATTAAAGAAACAAATTACTACTTAAGCCAGTGGTTTGACTTTAGTTTTAAGTCGCATTTTAAATTGTGCTGTGCAAAATGTCCCAAAATATTTTATTTTTATTACTTTTACTGACCGATACAACCGCCCCCGTCGGCCATCGTTAGTCATTTAAAAAAAAATAGGCCACCTCAATCCTCAGGGTCCGCTTTCTTCTTTGATCAAGACTATTACGAGAGTACTTCAGAGCCTCGATAATCGATTGGTAGTATTGACAAAGATTACCTAATAGAAGGTGATATTGGCTAATGAGACTTGATTGGCTCAAAGGTGGTAATAGCTGCTTGATAACCTCTGATTACACGCCACAGAGGATAACTTCTGTGGCGTGGCAGTAGTGAACGCGTTCGCTACGCAAGAGGAGTGGGTTCGATCCCCCTTCAGTGAAAATATTTGTATGCATGAATATGGTCTGGTCGTGCTTCGGAGACAAAAATCCTGCTCTACACTACTGCACTTGTTAGATGTTATCTGGAGTATGCATGTGTGATCCCATATATGCAGTTCACTCTCAAAGAATAGAAAATATCCAGCGAGCGTTCACTAGGAACTGGCATACTTTATGACCCCTTATGACCAACGACTTGCCTTCCTAAAAATGAAGTCACTCTATCTCATGGTCCGAGTCTGTTCCGAGTACAACTCCCTATGTGGGAGCTCGGCGAGTTTCGATATATTCGCTGATTTCATTATCAAATTCTAGGGGAATCTCTAAAAACCCTCTAGTGTCGCCCTCAAAAAAACAGAAATAATTGAAGTCATTGATATTTTTTTTTATTTAATTTGTAATTTAATTTTAAAATTGTATAGGTATTTTTATTTGTATTTTTTATTAATTTAATGTGATGTGATGAAATGTGAGGTTAATTTTTAAACTGTATATTTTTTTTTTGCAATAATTTGATTTAAATCGTATTTATACTATTTTGTATTAATTTAAATTTATAATTTTCAACTCTAGAAAATGGAGATCCGTGATCTCTGCCTACCCCTATGGGAGACAGGCGTGATTTTATGTATGTATGTATGTATGTATGTATTTTCAACTGTTAAAATGTATTTTTTATGGATTCTAAATATTTGTTATTAATTTATTACTTCTAAATAGTAAATGTTATTGTATTAATTTAAATTTGTAATCTTCAATTGTGAAAATGTATTTTTTTTATTGTTAATAATTTAATCAATGTTCAATCTTGTTCAATGTTCAAGTTGTGTACGTCAGTAATAGGGAAGCATATTAGAAAAATTAATTCAATCCCAATTATGAAGTAGAAGTGTACAATATGTATTGTGTAGATGTACCATTTTAAATATATAAATAAATAAATATAAATGTAAACTATGTTTAATACTAAAATCCGACTACTGATAAAGTATTAAAAAAAGAAAAAACGCCACGTAGTCTAACAAAACATTACATTATAGGGAAAAGTGGCATACGACCACGGCTTTACTAGATATTTTCTTGTATAATACTTTTTCAGTAGTCGGCTTTTAATTAAAAACTTTTTTTTTCGATGCATTTTAGACTTTATAACTTCTTCAATAAGTCTAAATTTTACCTAATGTTGTTTTTTGCAATGACATAAAATTATCATAATCAGGGGCCTGGATAGTTGGAAAAGGCTCAGAGAATGATAATATGGGTATACCCACATGCGGATGCTTGAACACGGGTATAGTTATTTGTTGTATGTAAGCACGTAGTTTTCATGATTTATATGCCATAAAGATTCGCCATATATCTTTCTGAAGCTAGAGCATAAAATATAAACAGATAATTTATTGTTCTAATCTCAATCTAATTCTACTTAATCTCATATTTGTGTGATCTATCTCTAATATATGATAACAATTTAGTATAAAACGACTTATTTTTGAAACAATCGGCATAATTGCTATAGTACAATTGGGCTAGTCGCAATCGCTTAAAGGTAAGCAATAATAGTATTATTTAATGTTTCAAATTTAATGTTTTGTGTTTTATACAAATCTGCAGGTTCAGGCATCAAAGAATTCCTCCCCATCTATGTCAACCGAGGGGATGGCCAGAAGGCTAGTGGTATTGCCACATTTAATGGCAATACCCAATTCTTTGCGCTAGGAATTAACCAGCCCTCTGGTCACGGGTAGCGTCTATTAAACTTTATTGAAATTGTGATGTGTTGCCGACTTAGAAAATAATTTAGTCTAGTCATTGTATGAGTGTCTCTGGTAGCATAGCTAGTCAGGCTTCGGTAGCAGTTTAAAGTTCGTTTTCCAGAAAGATTCTGTCCTGAATCTCCATTTCTACTAACAGATTTGACAGATTGTCAATGAAAATCTGTTCTCAGTACTAGATAGAAATCTAGATTCAGAAATCATTATTGTTCTGTAATCAGAGTCTTATTTTCTTGCCCGAAAAATGCCCACGGATAACTGCCAGAGTTGGTGGAGGAGGTTATGTAGGACTCCAACCGATTAAAACGCACGCCGTCTATGGGTCGTTGTTGGTTGCCGGAGGCGAGGTTGGCAGGCATTTCCTCACACTGGAATACGTGCCAAAGTTAAACGTTACTATAGATATTCTTCACAGAGATAAACTTTTAGTACCTAGTCGTATTTTTATAGTAATTTTAAATAATATTTTTAGACTTAGCTGAGGTGATCTGTAAATTGGAATGTTTCGGCTACTATTAATGCTAGCAGTATCTAATTTTTAAAATCAATTGTAATGTTGTGTATTTATTATTTCAGAAAGAAAATGAAATTCTTCGTTGCTTTTGCTGCCCTCGTGGCTGTGGCTGTTGCCAAACCCCACATCTCCCAAAAACCCGCCATCCTCCCGGCCTTAGTGGACCATCCCGCCGTTGGTCCCGTCTTCGTCGAACACGAGCACGTACAGCCCGGTTTTGGACCTGCACTCGTCGACTTCCCCATTAACGCTGAAGCTGGTTCCCCAGTTGTCATTGGCCCCGTTCCTGAAGGATCTACTCCTCTCGTGCAGATCATCGTGAACGTCGCTAAGCCAGCAGGACCTGTAGCCGCTGAAGGTGGTGTCGGACCTACCAATCCCAGCATCGCGCCTGAATACGTTCAAGACTTCCCCGTCGTCGGCCCCGCTATCATTGACAACATCGATGAGCCCGTTTCTGGAGTTATCATCGCTGACTTACCCGACAGTGTCGTTGTCGCTGACTTACCAGCTGTGCCCGCTGAACCCGTTCTCATCGGTAACCCTCAACTCCCCCCTGCCGCTGTCAATATCCCCAATGACTTGAACTAAAGTTATGCAAAAACATTATTGATTGTGATAATTGTAACATCTTATCGCCAAAGCAATTATGAACCAATTTGAATAATAAAATGTTTCGAAAATAATTTATATTTTTATTTGTACCTACCTCTGAAGTCACGAACATCAAACAGCGTTTCTATAATGTCATCTGTCAAAGCACTCTTTCAGTATCTGAGAAAGCGGCAAACTAGTTCCAGACATTTTGACGATGCTATATATTTAGAGAGAATACCAGACTCAAAGAACTAATTTTAGAAATACAACCTGATCATAAAGCCCATGAACCACAGAGATAGTTTTATCATATGACGTTGTAATGTAAAGTGTTGTTCGTGACAAATCAATTGAGAAAAAATTTAATTAACCCCAAAAATAAACTTGAAGGAATAAGGGGCTAACTCTAAAAAATCAATGCAATTAAACATTACTGTTTTAAACATTAATATTAATTTCATTTATTTTAATGGTTATTCGGCAGAGAACCAAAGTTACCGACATAGGCCACAGAATAAGCAAGTTAAAGTGGCAGTGGGCTGGCCACGTTTGCCGAAGGACCGATGGCCGTTGGAGCAAACGAGTCCTAGAGTGGAGTAAACGAAAGGTGGGACGCCCCCTAGCCAGATGGACTGACGACCTGAAAAAGGTGGCTGGGACAGACTGGATGCGGAAGGCGGAGGATCGGAGAAAATGGCGCACATTGGGAGAGGCCTATGTCCAGCAATGGACTGCAGTGGGCTGATTGATTGATTGATTGATCATTTATTTGTAAACATTCTAAAATTCTTTACCATTACTTTGTTTACACTTAATGTATATTAAATCTATACTAATATTTACATTAATAAAAAAAAAAATAAAAAAAAAAACAAAAGTTAAAATACGTCGTGGAATTCCTCCGGAATGCCGGTAAGCTGACATCTAAAATTTTGCGAATACCGAACCCACTCATGCGAATCGGTAGAGACGCTTGTAGTGAAGCTCGGTCATTCAAGGCCGCATTTAAAATTTTGGAGAGTGTAATTTCTATAATTTGTATCCATTTTTTCCAAAATTGTTAAATGTTTTCAAAATGGTGTAGACATGAGAGCAAGGGTGAATTTAGGAACGAAAAGGCTGTACCGAAGAATATTAATTTTGCGAAGCGAATGGTCGACGCTTCTCGTGACCAGAGGGCTAGCCTCTTAGGTCAGAGAATAAGCATTGCCATACAACGTGGCAATGCTGTCAGTCTTCTGGGAACGCTACCACAAGAGGCATGCGGATGCGGAGGAATTCCACGACGCATTTTAACTTTAGTTTTATTTAATTATTAATTATTTATGAATGTAAATATTAGCATAGATTTTAATATTTATATCTATAAGTTGGGTATTTATTGCATCTGACTAAAAAATAAATTTAAGTTTGGATTGGCATGTTTTTGAATATTTCAGAACTAAAAGTCAATAACGAAAAGAGTAGTTGTAAGGAAATCCGTTACTTGTACAAAGAAAAGTGCTTTATGCTTTTTGCTAACCTTTACAATTCTATACGGTTTTTATGTAAGCACATTACCTATATCGATCAAAAAATTAAGTTTAAAAATTAAAACCCGACTTCTGAAAAATCACGCTCTAAAAAACATTTAATAGTGTATTGTTTTGTTAGACTTAAGTGACACGACCACGGTTATCCGTGATATTTTCTTGTTTAATACCTTTTAGAGCTTACTGGTACGTTGGAGCCCTAAAAAGTCTAACTGGTCCAACTGTAATGCTTACATATCATCTTTGGGTCTGGTGAAAGCCGCAGTTGGACTGGTAAAGCAGACCCTAGACTCTGAGGTAAAAGCTTCCGATGTGACTGAGCTTGGCGAAGAAGAGTCTGATTTTTCAGTAGCTGGGTTTTAGTTTTAAACTTAATATTTTATTTATATTATTTTGGGGCAAGCAACAGCTATAATTTTTACATATTTAAAATGTGCTAACTAAGCCCTTTCATTATATACCAAACATGGCTTATTTAGCTCAATTTTATTTTTAACACACTGCTTTATGATCGTTAGAGGGCGCCACATTAGATTCAGTGACACGTCATATAGCCTATAACCCTTAGCCCAACAAGATGCTTCTAACGATACGTCCAGTCCTGTTCTAATAAGTAGTTGAGGAGCAATGAGGGACCAGATAAACCTACATACATACATACTACGAGCACACAGCTTTGTTCCTCTATAAGCGGGAGCAAAATAACTCTTTTCTGTTAAGGACTTTTTAGCGGGCGGTAAAGTGATTTGAATTTGAAACATAAACATATTAATATCATCCCCTCGTTTTCACCAAGAAACAAGTTGTAAACTTGTTTAATACAAAACTTGTTGAAGATTTGTAGAAGATTAGTCAACTTGTTATATACATGTACGAGTGTTAAGACTGTCTCAAATAGTTTTTCGTTCACATAGTATGTATAGTCCACAAGTTGTAAACAAGTATAAAACATATTTGTGTTCACACTGAAGCCTGTTAAATACATGTTTTATACTTAGGTGAAAACGAGGGGATAGAAATCGAATGTAGGTATATTGTATATATTATTGGCGTAAAAATACTATTTTGCTCCCTTGTCATACATTCTAATATTATTGTTCAATCATTGCATATTGACCGGTATTGAAGTTTAACAAGTTTGACCCAAGGGTCTAACGTAAATAGTTATTTTCTCAAATCGTTAGTCGTAAAAACACTGTTTTTATATAAGTTATGTTAAGTAGTTTAATGTAGTAATGTTAAAGTGGTTATATATGTATTTATTGACCATAATCATTGAAGTTCTTACTTAAAAGTACAAATAAAATTCCGAATTATTTATGACATGTTTTATTATTCAAAGTGAATCATAATTACATTGGCGATTAGATGTTATAATTATCACAATCAATTATGTTTTTACATGGATTTAGTTCAATTCATGGGGGATATTGACAGCGGCAGGGGGGAGTTGAGGGTTACCGATGAGAACGGGTTCAGCGGGCACAGCTGGTAAGTCAGCGACAACGACACTGTCGGGTAAGTCAGCGATGATAACTCCAGAAACGGGCTCATCGATGTTGTCAATGATAGCGGGGCCGACAACGGGGAAGTCTTGAACGTATTCAGGCGCGATGCTGGGATTGGTAGGTCCGACACCACCTTCAGCGGCTACAGGTCCTGCTGGCTTAGCGACGTTCACGATGATCTGCACGAGGGGAGAAGATCCTTCGGGAACGGGGCCAACAACAACGGGGGAGCCAGCTTCAGCGTTGATGGGGAAGTCGATGGGTTCAGGTCCAAAACCGGGCTGTACGTGCTCGTGTTCGACGAAGACGGGACCAACGGCGGGATGGTCCACTAAGGCCGGGAGGATGGCGGGTTTTTGGGAGATGTGGGGTTTGGCAACAGCCACAGCCACGAGGGCAACGAAAGCAACGACGAATTTCATTTTTTTCTGAAAATAGAAAGGTGACTCGGTTAGATATAGTACAAATAATAACATTATAATGCCAGCGATAATAGTAGTTGAGAACTTTTTCGAGGATTAATAGAAGGAATATTTTTTGTTTGGGTTTTAAATCAAATTAATAGACTCTGATATTAATTCAGTCAGATTTGAACTCTAGTCCAACAATTCAGCTGTTTTCCTCTTATTACCTTCTAGAATTAAAGTACTATGAAACTCTATAAACAGTTTTTAATTAAGAAGTTAGTAAGTTTTTAGTTTACAAAGTTATTTAGACTCATTACATTACAATTCAGGTGGTAAAATGCTCGAGTAGTTTTTATATAGCAATGAAATATCACCCTTATTCCATTACGACAAAGCTTAACGGGCTACAGTCTTATATTTCATTATTTACAGCTTTATATAAACAGAATACGGTTGACATATAATTAATTTGAGACCTCTGTACCAGACTTGAATTTTTTCCGCCTGGTCTAAATAGATCCCTACTTGTCCAAGATTACGAAGTTTAAACAAAATATTTACCTTTGTGTAATTGCGACGATCACAAGATACTATTGCAATTATGCCAGATGATTCTGCAGTAGTCGTTTTATACTGTATTGTTATCACAAGTATCATATTATGGTTAGATTAGGATAACTTTAATAAAGTTTTATCTCTCTCAATACTTTTATAACTTCATAAATATAGCTACTATTATGACTATACAATTTTTTAAATTAAATGCGTATAATATTTATCTATCTTCCCTTGAGTAACTGTATTATGTAACTTTGTGTACTTATTTATAATGTTGTATAGTATATAATAGGCCGTCCATTGTACATTGAACTGTATACATGCTACCTATTTGTCCTACTGTTAATCTGTCGGTGTTCAATAAAGAATTATCTATCTATCTATCTATATAATATACATATTGAGTAGTATATATTACAATTAAGTGTTGTATAGATATATTATTTTAACATACTGTGTAGTATATGTATATATTCAATTTTGACGACTGTATAACTTGTTTATATATTTAATCTATATATAATTTCCAACTTTAAATATAATTGTATGATACCCTATCAATTCTTTTGCTTCTTTCCATCCAAAGGTTGCCTGGAAGAAATCGCTTTTAGCGATAAGGCCGTCCATTGTGCACTATACACATTGTTAATTTGTTATCGTATAATACTTTTATGGTGTAAAATAAAGAATATCTTATCTTATCGCTGTATAATGGTCAAGCAGTTAGTTAATATTGAGGAGGTAGGACACGACGGTATATCCGTCCCAATAGAGCAGTCCAACTGGGAAAGTACCTCCACCCTACAGAATACCACAGCTATAATAACTTCGTGATGTATACCCGGCGGTGAGTAAGGAAGCCAGAGCTCACTGGAGAGTTGTTGTACTGTAGGACTCATCCGCATCAGGAGGAAATAATAACCTCCTCAAATGTATGTGAAATGCTTAATAACTAGAATTTAGTAACCAACATTGACCAGATACACCTGGCAAACGTACTATTTGATCCATATTCAGCTTCCTTTTTTCTAAATTAACAATAACAACTTAATTATAAAGATTTTTCATTGCGGGTACCAGTTGCGCTTACTAGAAATTAAATTAGGTATAAATAAAATCTAAAGTGACAACCCTGACAAAATCGAGAATGTCTAGACGGAGGCGGCATTTCCACAAACATTAAAGGCGACGAACTACTGTAAGATTACTCGTAATACTGTGACAATACTATATAGAGATACCTCTCACACTACCACCACGCCCAGCCAGAGCCCTTGTACATCGCTGCGGAAACAACTTATTTAGTGTTGGGAGTGAGTAGGTCACTTAGGATTTAAACTACCTTCAATGTATTGGTAGTGGTGCGGAGATGGTGGTTGGATTCGAGCCACTTAAAACCGTCTCGGGTCTCAAATATCGTGGTGGCACAATAAGACTGTAATTGTATAGACCACAGTAAGTTCAGTCGTAAGAGTGTAATTGAATAACAAATATCCAAACATTATCACAAGCTTTGACATTTAAAATATCAGTAGGCAGTAGAATAAAAGTAATTAAACGATGAAATGGGTTAGAAAGGAGATATAGGTTACCTAAGTTGCGACGTACACCACACCTGTTCGCTTAGGTATTGAAGTGTAAGCCCTTTGAGAAGTCATTCTTTTTTTCTGTGGATATTTCAATGTGTTATCATTTCTGTACGAATTTATTTTGCGCACATCTCCTTTAAGTAGGTACAACAAAATACGGAATAGTTTTTAATTACATTCGCCAGAAGTGAATGGTGACTAAGAACCCAGTAACGTAAGTTCTCTAGAATCTAGCTAACAGGGTAATTAAAAAACTAATTATATACATATATATCGTCATTTAATATACATGCTTGGATAGCAATTACATCGATGGTATATCTTATAATTTATTACAACCAATGCTATTGTTTGCATAAATTTAGTTCAGGTCATGGGGAATGTTGATAGCAGGGAATTGAGGGTTACCGATTTGGACGGGGGAAACGGGCAGCTGAGGGATACCGATTTCAACGGGAGATACAGGTGCAGCAGGTAAATCAGCGACTTCAACGCCAGAGACGGGCTCATCAATATCTTCAACAATGGCGGGGCCGACGGCGGGGATGTCTTGAACGTATTCGGGCTCAATGCTGGGAAGAGAAGGTCCGACACCAGCTTCAGCTGGTACTCCTGCGGGCTTGGCAACGTTCACGATGATCTGCACGAGGGGAGAAGCGCCGGTGGGAATGGGGCCAACAACAACGGGAGAACCACCTTCAGCGTTGACGGGGAAGTCGATGAGTGCAGGTCCAAAACCGGGCTGTACGTGCTCGTGTTCGACGAAGACGGGACCGACGGCGGGGTGGTCTTCAATAAAAGCAGGAAGGAGGACGGGGAGATTTTCAATCGTAGCGGGAAGAATGGAGGGCCTGTTCGGTCTTTCGGCGGCCACCACAGCCACAACGGCGATCAAAGCAACGAAGAATTTCATTTTCTTTCTGAAAATAATAAATTTACTCGTTAAATAAATGAATTTTAAAGCATTTACTACTAAACTTATTTATTGATGTAAATTTTAATTGGATAACGGTAACATTCTGGTTGGGATTTAAACCCGTGGTAGTTTACTCTTCAGAGGAGTACTTAGTTATTTTGGCTACCCGAAATTATTGAATTAGCTGCTTAATAATTTATTATGTACCTAATTTTAATTTTATTTTAGTGTATTTTAGTAGGTACCTAATAATAGTTTTTAGTTTTAAATTTCACTTAGTCATTGTAACTGTTATGATTTTAAACATTATTTTAGTATTATAAAAAAAACTTACTAATAAGTACACAAATACAAACATTTAAGCTTTTGGGGTGTTTTTATCATTTTGGCATAAATAGACTTTCTGAGAAAGTTTAACCAAACAGAATATTGTACCGTGGCGTCGGTCAAATAAACATTCGGGATTTTAATATTCGGCCTTTCGTTTATAAGTCATATGAAATTCAGTATTTTGTACTTCGGAACACGCAGCCCAAATAGAGAAGAATTCTAGGTCCCAATGTAATAGGTGGCGAGCCTATTGCCATTAATAACCGGGCACTTATAACCCTGCGATAAATACACACATAACTTCAAAAAGCATCGAAAAGTCATTGGTGTGTGCCATGGTAAAACCTGGGATCGAACCCGAGACCTCGTCTCAGCAGTCCATTACCCATACCACTAGGTTACCGCGGTTCCAATAGAAAATTCCAGAATAATGGACTTGGTTATTTAATACTAACAAAAAAATAAAAGTAAATACCTTTGGTTGGATGTGGTGTGCGAATCTAAAGATACTCCTGCAATTATACAAACCATTTGAGGACTCGTCCTTTTATACTGTATTTTATCAAAAATATGAATTAAATGGATTAGATTATTATATCCCTTAAGACCTAAAGTATTGGGCAAATATAGATAATATATAATCAACTATTGTATTACTTAGTTTTCTAGCGATTGTGATCAAGACCCCCCAACTGGCTGGTGGTCATTGCGCTCCGTGGTCAAACCACCTAAATAGATTCAATGTCGGAGATAATCATGTCGTTCAACTCTGATATCTATGGACACTTTATAAAATTACTCTGATATCTACAGATACTACTGTAAAATTGAAAATTACTGGTGTCTGTATTTTGGAGATACATATTAAAAAATACTTTGTGTTTCTTTATACCACTTAGGTGGCATACAAGCGCACGGCCCACCTGATGGAAAGTGGTAACCGTGGCCTATGGACGTGAGTAACACCAGAGAAGCCATACTCACGCTACCGACCCTGTAAGCACAGAGTTTCTGTGCCGTCAGTGTAGAGTACAAAGCAGGACAAGCCTTTAGTCATCCCACTGACAGTACAAATTCTCCATTGAGCTCTGGCTACTCTACTCACCGCTGGGAACACAACACGAAGTTATTATAACCGCGGTATTCTGTAGGGCGGAGATACTTCCACAGTCGGACTGCCCAATTGGGCGGAAATACCGCCGTGTCCTACTTGTCATGTTAAACTGACGATTCTGAATCTTAAAAATATATTTTGGAATTCCATTAAAGGATAACCACTATCATACGTCAGATACTGCTGAAATTAAATTTTAGACACTATTTTCATAAGCTTACAGTCCAAATTTAAATGAAAAGAGTTTCATTACAGTTTTTCATTTACTCTGCAAAAAGCCTTTTAATTATTCTGGACTTCAAAAACGTTACTTTAAAGTTTAAAATTAAATGGAATTTTTAGCTATGTCCGTGGAATTATAGTGAGAAAGAAAAGAAGAAAGAAAGAAAAGAAAGAAAAGAAAGAAAAGAAAGAAAAGAAAGAAAAGAAAGAAAAGAAAGAAAAGAAAGAAAAGAAAGAAAAGAAAGAAAAGAAAGCAAAGAAAGAAAAAGCATTTATTTTAGAACACACAACGTACAGAGACAGCAATCAGACAAATATATAAACATAATAAGGTAACATAATAATAATGGTTTTGCTTTAGCAGAATCGATGGCCTGTTGGTTCGCGATGGACGTAAAGCTACAGAACGGATTTTACTGCATTTTTGAATAGAATCATTTGGTTTTCAATTGGTTGGATATAATCTATTTTTATTTTTTTATACAACTTAGGTGGCAAACAAGCACACCTGATGAAAAGTTGTTACCGTGACCTATAAAAGTGTGCAACAGCAGGGGAGATACACGCGTGCTACCTATCCTGTAAGAACAAAGAGTTTCCGTGTCAGTGTTTGCCTTTGGTCTTCCCACTGACAACACATAAACTCTCCACTAAGCTCTGACTACCTTGCTCACCGCCGGGTAGGGTACTTCCCCAGTCAGACTGCTCAATTGGGACGGGCATACCGTCGTGTCCTCCTGGTATGTTATTACACACATCTATATACATGTTTCTATGAATAAATTTATGTTTATCTTTAAAATTTGACCCTCAAACATCAGACACTCAAAACCACACCGAGATACTGTCTCGACAAGTCTAACAGCATGTGACCAAGTAAGGTTACTTACTTGCTTTAAACAAACTTTGTTATTTACAATAATGTTTACGGGAATTAACGCGATAATGATACAAACATAGGTACCTTTGATTTGTCTGTTGTTTCGACCAGGTTACACCAGCCTTGGGTACTAGCTAACAGTCTGCAAACATTATTGTATATCATGGAACGCGAAAGTTTAAAGTTAGTTAATGTCTTCTTATTGTGGATTCAGTAAATCCGTTTGTCATTGACTAAACAAACATGATATGCTCGTAACCTTTGAAGGTGTGAACCTGCCATCAGTACTTTACCAATTAATCTATTCCTACATACATACATAAAATCACGCCTTTATCCCCGGAGGGTTAGGTAGAGGTGAATTAACAACTACATTTCACCAATCATTGAATTCAGTCCCACGTTAGATGGTGAGTATATTGACTTCGTGCCGCATTTGGGCTGTATATTATATGTCCTGTCCCTAAGTCGCCTTGTACGACACCGCATGGGAAGAGATGGGGTCCAAATTCTATTCTGTCGGGAATTCTATTCCTACACGTTTTTATATTACAATGATTTTTCATTTTAGTTAGTAGCACCGAATGACATATATTTTAATAGCCTAAACCTGCCAAGCCCAACTAAATAAATGACACAAGTTATAGTAGAATTGAATAGAATAATTCAGTAATGGGATTGACATATTTTTATAATCCCATGGGATTGTTTACGACTATTATAAAAGAAAGAATATGTCATACATACGCCACGAAGGGTTAGGCAGAGGAGAGTTAACACCCACATTTCACCAATTATTGGCTTCGAATAGGGGGTGAGCTTATTGCTATCTTCCGAGCACTATTGTTGATTCGAGCCTTGTATCTGTACCTCAGTATGAGCTGTATATATACATAAACATAACATAACATAAACTCACGCCTATATCCCCGAAGGGGTAGGCAGAGGTGCTAAGCACCCACATTTCGCCAGTTTATGTTTAGGTCCCAATGTAATAGGTGGCGAGCCTATTGCCATTAACCGGGCACTTATAAACCTGCGATAAATACACACATAACTTCGAAAAGCATCTAAAAGTCATTGGTGTGTGTCATGGTAAAACCTGGGATCGAACCCGAGACCTCGTCTCAGCAGTCCATTACCCATACCACTAGGCTACCGCGGTTTTTGTAATTGTTTTGTGTATATATACAGGGTGTATTATTTTTTTTTAATGGTTTAGTATCCAAAAAGGGGTTAGACAGGGATGTGTAGCGTCACCATGGCTGTTTAACTTATTCATGGACAGTTGTTTGCAAGATTTGAAAGATAAAGAATGTGGTTTAAGAATGAAGAATTTACTCGTCAAATGTCTTCTTTATGCTGATGATCAGGTTTTACTGGCGTCATCGGCAGATGAGTTGCAGGAGATGGTAACAACTATGCATGAAGCTTTTGAGAGGAAAGGAATGAAAGTGAATGTTAGTAAGACAAAAGTTATGGTTTTTGAAAGAGATGAATGTGTGACAGAGTGTAGGATTTGTATAGATGGAGAAAAAGTGGAACAAGTGAATGAGTTCATATATTTGGGAACATTGTTTACGAGAGATGGAAAGCATGAAGAAGATGTTGAAAGGAGAGTGATGGCTGGAAATAGAGTGAATGGGGCACTACACAACTTTATGAGCAGCCGGAAAGTGTCCGAAAAGGCACGACTGGCTGTACATGGAGGAGTATTGGTGCCGACTCTTATGTATGGTAGTGAAAGTTGGGTGTGGCAGAAAAAGCATCAGAGTAGAGTAAATGCAGTAGAAATGCGTGCGTTGCGAAGTATGTGTGGCTTGACCTTGAAAGATAGAGTGAGAAATAGCGTGATAAGAGAACGATGTGGAGTGATAGAAGATGTAGTGATGAGAATTGAGAGAGGAATGTTGAGATGGTTTGGTCATGTTGAGAGAATGAATGAAAGAAGACTAACGAAACAGGTGTATGAGGCGAGTGTGGATGGTGCCGTCGGAAGGGGAAGACCTAGGCGCACATACCTGGACCAAATCGGGGAAGTTTTAGAAAAGGGGCAGGTCAGGAGTACTCTAAACCGACGAGCATGCATGAAGAATGTAATGAGAGTGAATGAAGCGAGAGTAATATGTCAGGATCGTAGCAAATGGAGATCCGTGATTTCTGCCTACCCCTATGGGAGACAGGCGTGATTTTATGTATGTATGTATGTATGTATTTTTGAAACGGGGCAGTAAGGGCAAGTACCTTAACCGTTGCAGTTACAGCAAAACGTTCTTAAAAGACCTTCCCTAACTTTTTGGGACATTTTGAACTGCATTCACAGATTTTGTAAAAAACTTACAGTAAGCAAAAAAAAAAGCAAAAAGTTCAAATTTTTTTTTATGCCAATCGATTCTATTTCATGTGGGGATCAAAAAACTCTATTGGACCATTTTAGATTTCAGTACTAGAAAAGACTGAAATCGCCAAAAACGTTTCCCATACATTTCGTACGGAAATATGATAAATCAACTCGAAACTCATAGGTCAGGTAAAATTTTGAACTTTTTTAAATAAAAAAAATCATTTAAACATTTAAGAAATTGGTTTATGAAATAAATTGCTCAAAATGATTTCCATTTTCACGAATACATAAGTCTATCCTTTTTTGCACTGAACGAATGGCGGCTAATAATGTTCTGGGATGAATATTACGTAAAATGGTCATTAATGTATCCTTGAGCTCTAGAACACTGGCGTACGTCGTCTTATACACCTCGTTTTTCACGAAGTCCCATAAAAAAAAGTGGTGTTAGATCGGGGCTACGAGGTGGCCACTGTGTTGGACCATGTGTACCTATCCACTGTGTACCGAATAGGCGGCTCAAATTGGAACGTGAAAGGTGACTGTTATGTGGCGGAGCACCATCTTGTTGAAAATGAACTTTTCGCAATTCCGACAGGGGCCATTCGTCCATCTCGTTTTCAAGATGGTGTAAAATGACTTCATTATACATGGCAGAATTCAGTTTCCCTTCATACAATTCCACCATTATGACTCGATTGGACATTATACCACACCAACAGTTGAATGAGAAGCGAACCTGATTATGACTTGCCCTAACTCTTAGTGGATTTTCTTTGGACCAATAGTGGTGATTTTTTCTGTTGTACATAGCGTTATTGGAAAAATTCGTTTCGTCTGACCACAGTATGTAATTAAAAAATTCATGATCTCTGCTTATTTTTCCTCTTAGCCATCTGCAAAAAGTAAGCCTTCGAACATCATCACCCGGATGTAACACTTGAACTATGCACCCATATCGATAGCACTTGTAGCCGTATTTCTTCCATATCTTTATCACAAGGGAGTGGGATACACCTACTTCAAGGGCGACTTGCCTGAACGATACCTCTGGATACGCTTCGACATAAGTCAGAACCGCAATCTCCGTGTCCATGTCCACAGGAGGCTGCCGCTTTCTTTTGAAAGAACCTTGCAATTCCAGGTTTTTCAAAAGATTTGTAATAACCTTTCTTGTTGGCACATGCCGCAACGGATACTTATTGCGGTACCACACTAATGCAGCTCCCGCATTTCGATTATTGACAAAATACGCTTCTAATAAGTCAATTTTTTCACGATTAGAAGACATTTTAGCGAAAATCCTTAATTAATAACTCATACGAAGTTTCTCAGCTGAAACTAAGTATAACACACAGATTTTCGAATCATTCGAAATTTGAGGGTAAAAAATCTTTTTATTTACTTTACAGTCAATTCTACCCACTTCCTGGCCATAACAAAAAGTTAGACCATCGTAGAAATTTGTTTCTGTTGCCGAAATGTATGGGAAACGTTTTTGGCGATTTCTGTTTTTCCTAGTACTGAAAGCTAAAATGGTCTCATAGAGTTTTTTGATCCCCACATGAAATAGAATCGATTGGCATAAAAAAAAAATTTTTGGACTTTTTGCATTTTTTTTGCCAACTGTAAGTTTTTTACAAAATCTGTGAATGTAGTTCAAAATATGTCAAAAAGTTAGGGAAGGTCTTCTAAGAACGTTTTGCTGTAACTGCAACGGTTAAGGTACTTGCTCTTACTGCCCCGTTTCAAAAATACACTCTGTATATCTGTTTGATGTTAAACAGCCCTTGTACGACACCGCATGGGAATATATGGTGTGGCCCAAATTCTACTCTACCGGGAACCACGCAGAGAAATTACTCCAAGTAATAAAATTGCGACATAAATGGATACTGTGATGTCCCAATTTTATTATAATTTTATTATTATTTGGAGTAATTATTCTTCTCCATATATTCCAATTCGATGTTATGTTCTCCGCTCTTTAGGAGCTTCTTTACATCAAAACTTTGAACCTTAGTTTTGTACTTCATTAGTTTCATCTCTACTAATCATACTCACTCCTTATTATGTCTGTTCTCATTACACCATACATTAACCTTAACATTCGCATATCCGTAATATACTTGAAATAGACCAGCCTGATTGCGACTACGTGATTTATTACGCAATATTCCCACGGATACCCCCCATCCACACCCACCCACCTGCGCTGGTGGGAGAGGTTATGTCGGGCTCGAACCGACCAAAACGCACGACGCCTATGGGTCGTTTTTGGTTGCCGAAGGTGAGATTAACAGGCATATCCCTCGCACCCCGGTCGAACCAGGGCCATCTCTCACGATCTGGCTACAGAGTCCCCAACTTGTTCCCGGAAATGGTGAGGCGCTCCGCCGCCGCGGCCTGCTTCTGCCAGAGTGACAGGCAGCTCCACCCGTCACCCCCAGGCCTGCGCTCATGAGGGGCCGAGGTCATTCATCGACCTCCGAGGCTCGAATTGCCTTCGTACGCGGGCAGCTTGGCTTGCGATCCTTCGTTGCTCCCACTGCCGCTCCCGCCCCGCCTCCTCCAAGCAATACTTGCTCGCAGATGGAGGCGCCGGCCGCCCACGTATCCTCTCAGCGAACCATCGCCGCGAGCAATGTGGCGAGCGTGAGAACTCTCACTCCCAGGGCCACCACCAGCTCCCGTCTCAGCGTCTCTCACGCCGGACACTCGGTGAGCATGTGCAGCCCCAAGTCCTCACTCGCATCGCAGTGATGATTGCGACTACGCTGCGTGACGTTTAGCTGTCTGATTTTATCATTATGTATAAGCTGCGGAACTGTGCTTACCTGAAAGACACGATATTTTACACGCTCTACTAAATATAAACTTAAAGTTACTTACTAAAATGCACTTGATTCTATGAAATAATAGTCTCGTTATGCAAAACAAGATTTCTTATCAAACTCTTTACATTAGACGTGGTTACCTTTAGTTGTTTCAGAATAGTTATTTACTTAAAGTTTATTGAGTGGCATAAAAAGGATTAAGAATTGGACCCTGCGGTACGCTCATAGAGGCAGATATAATGTAGAATAGTGTACAATTTCCGCTGACCTATGTATGTACAGAATGGTGCACAAATGTATATAGGTAGGTACATACGCAACCTTAAAAAAAAACAGAAAATTTCTAGTGACTAATTGTATTTTTAACCCCCGACGCAAAAACAATGGGGTTTTATAAGTTTGACGTGTCTGTGTGTGTGTGTTTGTGTGTATGTGTTCGTGTGTGTGTGCATCGTAGCTCCAGAGCGGATGAACTGATTTGGATTTGGTTTTTTTTTGTTTGAAAGGTATATTAGTCGGCAGTGTTCTTTTCTGTTTGAAAAAAATCGGTCCAAGATGGCCGCCGCTACAAAATGACGGAATACATATTTTTTCTCAACTCCCTCAATATGGGTATCAAATGAAAGGGCTTGACTAGTAGAGTACCATACAATATGACAAATTTCAAATCCAAGATGGCCGCTACCACAAAGTGGCGAATTACATTAAATTTCACAACTCCCTCAAAATGGGTATCAAATCAAAAAGCTTGACAAGCAGATCAATTTAAAAAATGTAAATAGAAATTAAATTAAAAAACCCCGTTACAAAAAACAACCCCCCAAAAAATCAAAAAAAAGTTGTGTTATTTAGACCTATAACTTTGATATACCTAGTAATACATATTTTGATCATGCGTTGTCATTGTCGTAGTGCTCTACCAGTTAGGGTCCCCCGACATGACAAGGCTTTTATCAAAATATGTATTACTAGGTATATCAAAGTTATAGGTCTAACTAACACCACTTTTTTTTACTTTTTGGGGGTTGTTTTTTGTGACAGGGGCTTTTAAATTTCTAATTTTATTTTTTAAATATCCAACGGCATTTTGCTCTAAGATATCTTTTTCTTTAATGCATTTCCCAAGGTGTAGGATTAGATGAATTACCTACTCATCAGTTATCTTTAAGGTCAATTGTTAGTATGTATTATCAATGGAAATTTGTAAATTTATTACCAAAATGACTTCTGGTAACTAAGCCCGTAAGTTCTCAGGCTAGTAGGATAATGAATAGACCAAATTACTTACAAAAAGCGTCGTTTATTATAAATTTCTGACGGAATTACATTGATGGTTAGATCTTATAAATATCATCACAACCAATGTTGTTGTTGGCATTTAGTTCAGGTCTTCAGGGATGTTGATAGCGGGGAACTGAGGGTTACCGATTTGCACGGGTGACACGGGTGCAGCAGGTAAGTCAGCGACCTCAACACCGGATACGGGCCAGTCCTCAACGATGGCGGGGCCAACGGCGGGGATGTCTTGTACGAATTCAGGCTCAATGCTGGGAAGGCTAGCTCCAGCTCCGGCACCAGCTTCACCGACGGGCTTAGCAATGTTCACGATGATTTGCACGAGAGGAGAAGAGCCATCGGGAATGGGGCCAATGACAACAGGGGAGCCAGCTTCAGCGTTGACGGGGAAGTCGACGAGTGCAGGTCCAAAACCGGGCTGTACGTGCTCGTGTTCGACGAAGACGGGACCGACGGCGGGATGGTCAACTAGGACGGGGCCGACGACGGGGTGGTCTTCACCGGGAGCGAAGACGGGCAGAATGGAGGGTGGTTGAGGGGCTTGCGCAGCAGCAGCCACAGCCACGAGGGCAGCAAAAGCAACGAAGAATTTCATTTTCTTTCTGAAATAAGTAGTTATATCTTTAATTAAGTCTTTTTAAAGTACTCTTGTTTACTCCTCGGGGGTATACTTTGCAATTTCAGTTACCAGAACCTGTTCAATATACATAACTGTTTTCGTATTTTTCATGCCTAAATCAGGTGCCAATAACTATATTTATCCTAGTTTCTGCACTATGTACAGTCAATAAAGGGTATAAGTGTATTTTCATGCATGAAATTTTCAATTGTGTGAAAAAGCGCAAGGTTATTTATTTCCTTACAATAATGAAAATATTAATTATTACATTTTTATTATCTTTAGAATAATACTATGTAAGTAAATTAATTACAAGAAAAATTTAATAAATACATACCTTTAGTTGATTGTAACAGCGACGATCAATAGATAGGTAGGTACTATTTGTAAGTATACCAACTGCTTTCACAGTAGCCGTTTTTATACTTAGTTGTTATCAAAAGTGAGAATTAAATAAATGGATTAGATACTAATTAATCCCTTATAATTCATAGATCTGGTTAAGTACAGATAAAATATTATCAACTATTACGCTACTTAGTTCTCCAGCCATCGTGGCGATGACCTGTCGGGAGTCGATGGCCATTGTGCTCCAATAAACCAGTCTTTATTCAATAGGCCCTATGATAGAGAGCTCCAAGATATCGTGTGCTTTTAGTCGGTTCAACTACGATATAACCAATATTGAAAGTGAATTATTCAAGACTAGGGAGTGCAATCTCGTTATCACGAGATCTCAGCCTTTATAGCGAGATTGTTCTCGGCCGAAAATAGGTAAAATCTCGGGAGTTAACGAGATTACAAAACGGTCAAAAGACAAACGTTTACAGATCACGGATGACTGCCCGAGACCTGTGGTTGAACTAGTTGAACTAGTGTTGAACCCAAAATAACCTACTCAGCGGCTGGTTATCGGAACAGTAAAATGAGATGTTGTTTAGCAGACGATTCTTAAGTGTTTAGCGGACATTTTGTGCTTCTTAAGGATATGTGAACTGTGAACTGAACAAATTTTTCATTTGATTGGCATATTTTGTTAATTATAATTAATTATTTTTACATAGAACACGTCAATTATACATCGCCTTGCCTGATGGTAAGTAAAGGTAAAGTCTCAGAAAAGAGTGTCACCATTACTTACTCATACCACTTCAAGGCGGCGTACAACAGAGCCACAAAGGTCTGCAAGAGGGCTTACGTCAAAGCGGATGCCCTGCGCATTGCGCGGCTTGGTCAAGAGCTAGTGGCACATCCCACGGGCAGCCGTGGATACTGGCGACTGGCCAAAGCCGTGCAGGCCAACTTCTGTCAGCCTTCGCTGCCACCGCTGCGCTACCCTGATGGATCCCTGGCCCATGGACCGCAAGAGAAAGCCAATATGCTAGTAAATCTCTTTGCGGCCAATTCCCGAGTCGATGATTGCGGTATACAGCCGCCGACACTACCCAATGGTGACCACGTAATGCCTGAAATACGTATCAGGCAATGCGATGTTCGTGCGGTGCTTCAATCACTCGATGTCCGGAAAGCCAGTGGCCCGGATGGTATTCCAGCGGTGGTCTTACAAAAATGTGCAGCGGAGTTGTCTCCGATGCTTACGCGGCTGTACCGACTTTCCTACAGCTCGGGTACAGTGCCTTCGGCTTGGAAAGAGGCGAATGTACAGCCGATCCCCAAGAAGGGGGATCGCTCAGAGCCAGCCAACTATCGACCCATAGCCGTCACCTCAGTGCTGTGCAAGGTCTTCGAGCACATCATTAACAAACAGCTCATGCGTCACCTAGAGGATCACTCCTTAATTAATGACCGGCAATATGGCTTCAGGCCGAAACGGTCAACGGGTGATCTTCTAGCATACGTTACCCATCTTTGGGGTGAGGCTATGGACAAGCACGGCGAGTCACTGGCAATTAGTCTTGATATCGCCAAAGCTTTCGATAGAGTCTGGCACAAATCGCTTCTCTCCAAGCTACCAGCCTTTGGTCTGCCTCCTAGACTGTGCAACTGGATTGCTAGTTTCCTGCAGGAGCGCCGTATCCGCGTCCTCTGTGATGGACGGGCTTCGGAGTTCTTGCAAATAAATGCTGGCGTACCGCAGGGGTCTGTATTATCTCCCACTCTCTTTCTTCTGCATATCAACGACATGCTGTCCACCGGCAGCATACATTGCTATGCAGACGATAGCACCGTACACGGGAGTTATCACGGACAACCTGCGGCCAAACAGTCTGATATCGTGGAAAAAAGACAGCTTCTTGTCACTGAGCTGGACCGGATCTTGAATCACATTTCTCAATGGGGCTCCGAGAACATGGTCGAGTTCAATGCCAAGAAGACGCAGGCTTGTGCGTTCACAGCAAAGGTATCTTCTTTCCTTCCCCTTCCCACTCTTCAGAGCACGCCACTTCCACTGCAGGACAATCTCTATATCCTAGGCATGGATATTCGCTGCAAACTGAATAACAGAAATTACATCGAGAGCATCATCAAAACAGCCTCGCGGAAACTCGGACTCCTAAACAAAGTGAGACGTTTTTTCACGCCGGAGCAGCGGTGTCTTCTCTATAAGACACAAATTCGCTCCTGCGTGGAATACTGCTCGCATCTCTGGGATGGCTCCGCGAAATACCTACTAGATGCTCTCGACAGGTTGCAGCGACGCGCGGTCCGAATTATTGGGAACCCTGAGGTCACGAACACCCTCGAGCCTTTGCAGATGCGTAGAGATATTGCTTCCTTGGCTGTATTTTACCGTCTCTACCACGGTGAGTGTTCTGACGAGCTCTTCCAACTAATCCCACCATCTCCTTTCCTACATAGGACAACACGTGCAGGCCTTAGATGTCACCCTCACACTGTGCAGAATATACGAGCAAGAACCAAGCGGTTCGGAGACTCTTTTCTTTGCCGCACCACCAAGACCTGGAATTCATTACCAGCACACGTGTTTCCTTCTTCCTACAGTCCCGGGGCCTTTAAGCGGGGCGTGAAAAAGCATCTGATGAGGCCGCCAAGCTGAGTGCCACCATTGTAGCACTTAGTGTCTGTAATGGTGACCCTCTTTCCTGAGACTTTGCCTTTAGCTTACCATCAGGCGAGGTGAGGTCAAGTTGGCGTGTCGTATATAAAAAAAAAAAAAAAAAAAAAACACAGCTTGACGGCCCCATTATATGCTTTTTCACGCCCCGCTTAAAGGACCCGGGACTGTAGGAAGAAGGAAACACGTGAGCTGGTAATGAATTCCAGGCCTTAATGGTGCGACAGAGGAAAGAGTCAACGAACCGCTTGATTCTTGGTTGGATGTTCTGCACCGTGTGCGGTTGACATCTAAGATCAATCAATCAATCAATCAATCAATCAATCAGCCCACTGCAGTCCACTGCTGGACATAGGCCTGTCCCAATGTGCGTCATTTTCTCCGATCCTCCGCCTTCCGCATCCAGTCTGTCCCAGCCACCTTTTTCAGGTCGTCAGTCCATCTGGCTAGGGGGCGTCCTACCTTTCGTTTACCTTCTCGCGGTCTCCACTCTAGGACTCGTTTGCTCCAACGGCCATCGGTCCTTCGGCAAACGTGGCCAGCATCTAAGACTTAATCTTTAAATTCTATTATATCTCCGAGTATGCAAAGTTTTCTTTAATAGTATCTATAATAATATCTTAGTATATTAGACAACTCAATTTTAACTAAGTTTTATTTTAGTTTTGGCTTCTTGTTGTTCTTACCTCCCTTGCTAAGCTAAATTGTTTGTGCTAGGACTGGGTTCACGTCGGTTATGTAATGACCAGAATTCGAACGAGTGTTCTCTCGATCGTAATGCCGACTCCTTAACCATTAAGCCACCGACTGACGCTAGATTGATTAGACACGTCAAAGTTTAATGCTTATAATTGTATTTAAAATATAGAATGTCAAACATGTTATGTTAAATACAGTTAAATACATATATATAAAATTAATTTTGAAAACGTTTAATTTTATATTTAATTAATATACATTCAACATATAAACAATACAAATGTCACATCATTATTTGCAAACAGAGATTTTTTATATTGAAAAATATATATATTTTTTGTAAAAAACTTCAATTTTTATTATTCTCTCCTAAATTTTTCAAATATTGTGATTATTTGCAAGAATAAATACCTACAAAATTTATTACAATGAAAAGAGTCGCTGATCCACTTGGTTTTTGATTCCTTTCGAATCATTTACTCATATGGGTCATGAGTTCCTAACTCGTAATAGTCGTAAGATACACTCCGGCCTGGGGGTGACAGGTGGAGCCACCTGTCTCCCTGGCAGATAAAGGCCGCGGCGGTGGCGCGCCTGGCAGAGCAACATGTCATTCTGCAATATTCCTGTCAGATGTCATCTCCTCTACTACTGAAATCATCTACTTTCATTTTTATATTATTCATCTCGTTTGAAGTTTCATCTCTACTTATATTATGTTCATACAAGAAAAGCTGACCAATTTGGCGTGGCAGAAGTGAACTTGGCTACTAATTAGTCAAAGCAAATATTAATTTATTTATTCAACTTTTTACACAGTAATTTTGTACAATGGCGTCCTTAATGCCATAATTTGTCTATTTGGATTAATTTGTGTTTTTCCGAGCCTCGGAGAGCACCCTAAGCCATCAGTCCTGGTTATCAAACGAACAGATATGGCAGTTGTTACAGGTAGCTGAAGCGCTAAAAAAATCAACTAGTGTAACTACATAACTGCGATATTGTTTAATGGAAGTGGAGGTCAGATGGCAGTCACTTTATGCCAAATAACGAAGTACAGCCGCATCATATTTAGACTGGAAAGTCGACTTAACTGAGTTGGGAAAGGGCTCAGAAAATGATGACTAAGACTCCCCAACGATCCCTCCTCAAAGTGTCCAAAATCCTCCCCACAGTGAAGTCGCTCCGCGAAACCTGTGAAGTTTCCAGAAAGCTTCTGTGTTTTTGGACGGAGCTAGGCTGGCTGCTCTAACCAACTCTGCACGCACAATGGCCCAAAAAAGGGAGGCTAGGCGCGAACAAAGGAGTTCCAATCCAATCCAAAATGATGACTAGGACACCCACACATTGCTCGACTTTTCCACTTTTCACACTCTCGTGTAACTTTCAAACTTCCTTTTAATATACTATATCCGTTCACGTTCTAGCTTAACTGCCGTTTATGCGCAACATACCTTCTTCTTATCCGATAAGTACGCTCTTTACAGTGCGTTCGTGATTGCTATATTATTACCAAAATAGCAAATGGCAACGTAAGTTCTCTAGCTAATAGGATAATAATGAAAAAAGCGAAGTATCTTAATATCGTCGTTTATTATAAATTCGTGGATTGTAATTACATGATGGTTAGATCTTATAAATTATCACAACTAATATTGTTGTTTGTATAAATTTAGTTCAGATCTTGAGGGATGTTGATAGCGGGGAACTGAGGGTTACCGATTTGCACGGGTGACACGGGTGCAGCAGGTAAGTCAGCGACCTCAACACCAGAAACGGGCCAGTCCTCAACGATGGCGGGGCCAGCAGCGGGGATGTCCTGTACGAATTCAGGCTCAATGCTGGGAAGGCTAGCTCCAGCTCCGGCACCAGCTTCACCGACAGGCTTAACAATGTTCACGATGATTTGCACGAGAGGAGAAGAGCCATCGGGAATGGGGCCAATGACAACAGGGGAGCCAGCTTCGGCGTTGACGGGGAAGTCGACGAGTGCAGGTCCAAAACCGGGCTGTACGTGCTCGTGTTCGACGAAGACGGGACCGACGGCGGGATGGTCAACTAGGACGGGGCCGACGACGGGGTGGTCTTCACCGGGAGCGAATACGGGCAGAATGGAGGGTGGTTGGGGCACTTGCGCAGCAGCAGCCACGGCCACGAGGGCAGCAAAAGCAACGAAGAATTTCATTTTCTTTCTGAAACAATAAGTCGTATCATTAAATGCATGTCTATTTAAAGCATGCACTAAGCTTAATTATGATTGTAAATATAATTTGGAAAAGGTAACATTCTCAGTTTCCTCCTCAGAGAAATTCTTTGCCATTTCGATTTCATTTACCAGTCATGGTATCTGTCAAGTCAAATGTTTACATTTTTTGTTTCACTTATTATATTCTAAAATAGGTACGAATAACAGTATTTATCCTAGATTATTCACTATGTACGTTTGAAAACAATAAATTGATTGTAATATATTCAGAATCAATTAAAAAGTAAATTTAAATAAACAAATACCTTTAGTTGACTGTGCTTGCGACGATCGTAAGATACTACTGGAAGTAGATATGCCAACTGTTTCAGAAATAGTCGTTTTATACTTAATTGTTATCACAAATATGAATTAAATGGATTATAACGCTTAAGATTCATAGATCTAGTTAAGTAGATAAAAATACTCAACAATAACGTTATTTAGTTCTCCAGCAACGATGGGCAAGACCTGTCGGGACCTTATGACGATTGTGCTATTTACAACTGTATTTCCCTTCATTAGGTTCTATGTCAGAGAACTCCAAGATATCGTGTAGTTTCAATAGGTTCAACAACGGCATAAAGTGAATCATTTAAAACTGTATGTCTGAGGAATAAGTATCGCTTCTCCACGGCGAATGCCCATACCAATCTTTGAGATGATCAGTATTGGTATCCGGTAGAGTCAATCAGTCGTTTTGCTTTGATATATCTCAATAATAATGAAAGGGAGTTTGGATTTGACGAAGGGTTAATAGAAATAATTGTGTGCGCTCGGGGAATTTTCGTAAGGAATGACGTTCTTTACACCTTTCCTTCAATTTGAAGGCAACATCTCAGGAAACAGGATCACCATTACAGACAGCAAATATGTTACAATGGTGGTCCTCATCTTGACGATTTCATTAAAGGCTTTTACACGCCCCCTGTAAAGGAGTCGGGACTGTAGGAAGAATATAACAAGTGCATTGGTAAAGAATTGTGTGGCAAACAAGTTTGGTTTTTGATGCATTTGAATCATTTACTCAAATGGGTTATCAAAGATTACGTTCGCATTTAGTACTTGTTTCACAAAGCAACAGAACCAAGCATTAAAACTAGCGCCACACGTGTCCAATAGCCAGTTTACATTCAAAAATGTCATAAGAGGTATCAATACCACGTCTCCTTAAAGATTTAGGTATTTAATAACTATATGAATTCGGTAGATCCGATTATCATTGTCTATATAAACATTGAGAATAATATCGAAAATGTAATACAATTTATTCTATTACCTTACCCAATCATTATGCTGCATGACATACATTATCCTTAGCATCTGACAACATCTACCATCATACATTTTAGTCAGATATCAACACCTCTGCTCCTTAAATCCAATACATTCATACTTGGAATATTCATCTTTTTTGAAGATTCATCTTTACTCATATTATAAAGGGATGAAATACTAGGACAACCGCAGGTTGCTCAATTTGAGTAACTTTCAAACTTCCTCTGACTATTCTCATTCCTTATTATGTGCATTCTTGTTACTATCTAATTTATTTATTTATTTACTTAGATTTACCAACATTTGTTTACACTGTTACAAGCTACAGAAATTACATTAAGTTAAATATGAATCGAGTGTGACAAATAATTATAGGTAAATACTACATGCTATATAAAACTAGGTACTGACATATATATTACTGTTTCCTTTCCTTTTCTGTCACAAAGATATGTAGAACACACAGAAGATTTATAAATGAGGTAAAATGGAGCGTCACGTACATAAAACAATCTAACAATCTTTATTATTATAATATTTTAATAAATGTGGATCGAAACTTGAGTAGCGAGTCTGCATAAATATCTACAATCTCACTACTTTCATTTGCTGACCTAGAGAACCCTGGGATCGGCGAGTTAGCGCCATAAGCTGTTCTACGTAGTAGTGGGTAGAAGGGAGTGATACAAATACGAGGGTATCTGGCGGGCACTCGAAAATTAATCTTGCTTAGCAATTGTGGGCAACTAAGGTGGTTATGCAGGAACTTAAACATAAAAACGTTATCATTAAAATCTCTACGATCTGACAATGAAATCATTCCAGACTGCATGAGTCTTGCGTGGTAGCTAATCCTTTTATTAATGAAGTTACGGTATGATAAATGACATAAAAATCTTTTTTGAATACGTTCTAAACGCATCGAGTGAACGGCAAAATGTGATCTCCAAACCACGCTGCAATATGTTATACAATAATATTTTAGGCTTAATACTCCGGAAGAGTTTTGTGTTGCGTATCACAAAGCCCAGCATTTTAGATGTATTAGACCTGGTGGTGTTAACCTTATCTGCTACTACTATTGCAGATTACTATCTAAAGTTATTTAACTACTATTTTATCATTAGGCATGAAAATTTAATACATTTAGGTCTTTTTAAAGTCATAAGCAACTTGTTTGTTGAAAACCAGTGCAGAGCTTATGCGATTGTAGCATTTATAAGTGACGTATCGTCGTCATATAACAAAAATATTCCAGCAGTACGGTTTGTAGAATAACAAACCGTTCATATATAAATAGTAGAAAAGGACCGAGGATTGATCCTTGTGGCATACCAATAGACAAGATGTACCGGATAATAATTGCGTAACTTTCACTAATCACCAGACCTGTACGAGAGAGAATAACAACGCTGTCATTTCGTTTGCCGATGATATCAGGAGGAAACTGAGTCAGCCAAATAGTGGTTCTATGTTGATTGCTTTTCTATATTTTGAGTTTTATACATTAAGCCTTCAACAATAGGAATATTTAAAAAAAAATACTGCAATAACCTTCTTAAAAGCTGATGTGTATAAACTGGGGGGCCACACCACAGGTGCTACGAACTACAGAGTTGGCCCTGTGGTACTCTGATAGTGAATACGCATGCTCTGTGTAGTGCCGACCCACCCAAGCTGTGCTAGAGTATGTGGTACTAAACAAAACTTACTGGATTATAACTGGCTGTTTCAAGACAACTTTAGTATGGATGTTGAATTCACTGGTTAGCAATAGTAGCAATGTACCTCCATGAAGCCCTCTTCACACTGAAGTTAGGACAGTGACATTATCTGCATGGCCATTCTCAGTTGCCACAAATACTGTAGAGTCCATAGATATAGAGCCAGAATAAACCACTAGAGAGTACAGGGCCCACTACCGACACTTTTTTCCCATTGTGGGAGAAGCTCCCACCTGGACGTGAGCTGCCCTGA
This sequence comes from Eilema griseolum, assembly GCA_963662185.1. Lineage (NCBI taxonomy): Eukaryota > Metazoa > Arthropoda > Insecta > Lepidoptera > Erebidae > Eilema > Eilema griseolum. The sequence continues at coordinate 16,916,819 of OY759248.1, read as the reverse complement.
CTTTGGACACAAGTCGGCCGAAGCAACGAAAACCAGTCTGGGTGGGGATTCTCAGGTGGCACAGACCTGCGAAGTGACTGCGGAGTTACTCCACAGACAATGGTCCACCTGTTAACGAGTGCTACATGCCCAACACATGTACACTGGTGCAAACCGTGGAACTCATGTGCGCCTCCGAGAATGCCATCCAAATGCAGCACACTGGGAGATCACAATCTGAGAGTCGAGGTACCATCGCCATGATAGAAGAAGAATAAGAAAATGATGCAGTACATAAGTGTAGTAGCTTCTACTAATTGAGTTTATTTTATTTTTAACTGCATTTTCTTTTAAGAGACCAACTTTCTTATATATTTTCCTAGAATTAAAGGCAAATTCTGGCGAATTACCTACCTGCTTATAAGTTGTTGTTATAAGGATAATGAAAAAAAGCAAATTATTTACATCGTCATTTATACGTGTATACATATATCGTCATATACATTCGTGGATTGGAATCACATTGATGGTTAGATCTTATAAATACTATCACAATCTTACTATATGCATACATTTAGTTCAGGTCTTGAGGGATGTTGATAGCGGGGAACTGAGGGTTACCGATTTGCACGGGTGACACGGGTGCAGCAGGTAAGTCAGCGACCTCAACACCGGATACGGGCCAGTCCTCAACGATGGCGGGGCCAGCAGCAGGGATGTCTTGTACGAATTCAGGCTCAATGCTGGGAAGGCTAGCTCCAGCTCCGGCACCAGCTTCACCGACAGGCTTAGCAATGTTCACGATGATTTGCACGAGAGGAGAAGAGCCATCGGGAATGGGGCCAATGACAACAGGGGAGCCAGCTTCAGCGTTGACGGGGAAGTCGACGAGTGCAGGTCCAAAACCGGGCTGTACGTGCTCGTGTTCGACAAAGACGGGACCGACGGCGGGATGGTCAACTAGGACGGGGCCGACGACGGGGTGGTCTTCACCGGGAGCGAAGACGGGCAGAATGGAGGGTGGTTGGGGCACTTGCGCAGCAGCAGCCACAGCCACGAGGGCAGCAAAAGCAACGAAGAATTTCATTTTCTTTCTGAAACAATAAATCGTATCATTAAATGAATGTCTTTTTAAGGCATTCACTAAGCTTAATTATGATTGTAAGTATAATTTGGAAAAGGTAACATTCTCCAGTTCATACAATTCTTTGCCATTTCAATTTCATTTACCAGTCATGGTATCTAACAAATCAAAAGTTTAATTTTTTTATTCACTTAATATATCCTAAAACAGGTACAAATAACAGTATTTATCCTAGCTTCTTCACTATGTACGTTTGAAAAGAATAAATTAAATAAATAAAGAAATAAAATAAATAAATATTCTACAACATTCTACACAACGCTATCTAGACCCATGGTAAGCATAGCCTAACTAGCTTCTGTTATCGAATCTAGAATGCGGATAAACATACTTAGATGCTTTTTTTGTAAATACATACATATTATACATAGAAACACCCAGACCAATGCAAATATACATATTCGTGGATACAAATATTTGCACTGGGCGGGAATCGAACCCGCGCCTCCTGTATAGCAGTCGCGTTCACTACCGCTACGCCACAGAGGCTGTCTCTCCAATTGATTGTATTATATTCAGATAAAATTTAAAAGTTAATTTAAATAAACAAATACCTTTAGTTGACTGTGCTTGCGACGATTGTAAGATACTACTGGAAGTAGATATGCCAACTGTTTCAGAAATAGTCGTTTTATACTTAATTGTTATCACAAATATGAATTAAATGGATTATATCGCTTAAGATTCATAGATCTAGTTAAGTAGATAAAAATACTTAACAATAACGTTATTTAGTTCTCCAACAACGACGGGCAAGACCTGTCGGAACCTTATGACGATTGTGCTATTTAAAACTGTATTTCCCTTCATTAGGTTCTATGTCAGAGAACTCCAAGATATCGTGTAGTTTCAATAGGTTCAACAACGGCATAAAGTGAATCATTTAAAACTGTATGTCTGAGGAATAAGTATCGCTTCTCCACGGCGAATGTCCATACCAATCTTTGAGATGATCTATATTGGTATCCGGTAGAGTCAATCAGTCGTTTTACTTTGACATATTTCAATAATAATGAAAGGGAGTTTGGATTTGACGACGGGTTAAAAAAAATAATTGTGTGCGCTCGGGGAATTTTCGTAAGGAATGACGTTCTTTATACCTTTCCTTCAATTTTAAAGCAAAATCTCAGGAAACAGGATCACCATTACAGACAACAAATATGTTACAATGGTGGTCCTCATCTTGACGGTTTCATTAAAGGCTTTTACACGCCCCTGTAAAGGACTCGGGACTGTAGGAAGAATGTAACAAGTGAATTGGTAAAGAATTGTGTAGCAAAGAAGTTTGGTTTTTGATGTCTCTGAATCATTTACTCAAATGGGTCATAATATTACTCTAAAGATGATCAAAGATTACGTTCACATTAAGTACCTGTTTCACAAGGCAACAGAACCAAGCATTACAACTAGCGCCGCATATGTCCATTAGCCAGTTTACATTGAAAAATGTCATAAGGGGTACCAATACCACGTCTCCTTAAAGATTTAGGTATATAATAACTATATGAATTCGGTAGATCCGATTATCATTGTCTAATAAACATTGAGAATAATATCGAAAATGTAATACAATTTATTCTATTACCTTACCCAAAATCAGTATGCTGCATGACATACATTATCCTTAGCATCTGACAACATCTACTGTAACGGGAACTACCGGGGTAATCCCACGATACTTATAGCTGTGATCGTCTATTTACCTAATCTTTAAAACCCGACCCAATATCTATCATTCATTACTTTAGTAATCCTGACACTACAGTTTAAATCGTTATTCTAACTTAGTTTTTAACTGTTCGGAATAGTATTATGATGATAAGACTGTGGATTTATATTTTATTCAAATGAAATATATATTAGATTCAATATAGGTCTTTGATAGTTTGAACTTTGTGGCATCTTTTCAGCTGTATATTTATATAGGCCTTAATGTCGAAGATATCATATATGATTTGTGATATGTGATCCGGATCAATTAAATGTCTCAAGCCCCGAAGAGCGAGACTAAGAATCTCAAGCCCCGAAGAGCGAGATTATGAATCTCAAGCCCCGAAGAGCGAGATTATGATCAATTCCGAAGAACTGATAGCGTTGATCAAAAGATCAAGCTCTCCTCCACTTCGTCACAGTTAATTTAATTCAGTTTGTAAAACCTCCACTAAACTCCACTGTATACTGTAATCCTTCAGTTATCGGCTTCTGGTTCCAGTATAAAATGTAGTAGCCCTTTAACGCCTCACGAATCTCATGAACGATGCCAAAACAATTAGAATAATGATTGAATGTGATTTAATATTATTTCAACAATAATATATTATGCCTTCACGGCTGTAATGGCTGTCATTTACTAATGAATATATAATTAATTTAATAAGTTTTGGCAGGTTTATGGACCGCTACACTTTACAAACTGCTCTGATTGGAATTTTATTGATATCTTCAATCAGAGTTGCTCTAATACTGTATCAAAATGATCCAGGAGCCACAGAATTGAATCCTAACAGTTGGAAATAAATATATGACTTTACTATTTTAGGCGTCAGTATAGTATAAATGATGAGATCTAGTATAATATATGAATTACTAATGTAATTCTAATAGAACATAAATAGTTCATTTTAGCACGTATGCTGTTAAATAAGATCTCACTAAATAAAGCCTTTCGCATTAATAATTCAACTGCAAATTCTTTCCAGCTACAGTCAAATGTGGAAATAATAAACCCCAACTCAATCTCTATACAAGTTGTGTATTATATCTAACCAAGATATAATTTACGAATACCAAGTAACCCCAACAGTTATTATATCAACACAAGGATAACGTTACCGATTCACGTCAAATTTAATGTACAGTGCTCTTCTTATAAGAATTCCTACAAAGTCTATGTCTGTAGCAACAGAAAAACTAACTAGACCTAGCTAGGAGCCCTAGTGTTTACCTTAGGTCTATTAAGACTTACCAACTTAATAGGTGAGTTTGAAGCTATGTGTATGTGTGTGTTGTGAATTGTGTAAATCAACAATGTGAACTAGCTAAGGTAATGGGAAGTGATTTCGTTTAGACTCTCCTACAACGAAACCACGGAAACCTAGGTGACCAGGAAAAGGTATTGAGACGCTTTCGAAGGCCAGTCTCAGCCCCGAAATTTAAAGCAATCTTTACCTACAAGAACTTATCAACACTACGTCTCAAGGATGTTTGGTATTTGTGTGTATTGGCATAGGTATATAAATAATTAGGAACCTTCCGAAATAATTCAGAAAGCGCGTTGTTCCGACACAGTTTCCGCACACCGAACTTTTGCCACTTTCTCACAAATTACACTGGCGTAATACGGCTAGAATAATTTAATGAAACCGTTGCATGGTCTGTGCGCTTCTACTAATCGAACCAAACTCTGTCCCCCGCAAATCAGCCGATTTCCTTTTATACCAGTGTGAACTCCGCGCGGGAGCGGGGACGCTTGGGATCCCTTTTTTTATCATAGGATTGCCATGTCAACAAAGGAATTCAGTGCAAGTTAATTTTAAGCTCATGTTTACATTCAGATATAACATGCCTTCATGCAATATAATCAATTATGATTATATTCTACAGAATATCAATCATGCAAAACAATAGTATATAAAATACAGTAAACCAAATATACAGTAACTAAATAGTAAACCAATAATAAACCAATAGTAAACCAGCTGGTCATGCACGTATGTATAAACATATTGTGTTTGCGCTTTCGTCGTGAAGATGAGCTCTTATTTATTTTTTATAGAATTCTATTTTGTCGTAATTTCGTAATGCTTTGTGCCATTTATTAGATTAATCCGAAGATTAATCATTCCATGGAGTCAAACTCGCATGAACCTACAAATATGTGTGGCGTAACAAGACGCCTTAATTATAATCAAATTCCACCATCTTTATCAGAATACTATTCAATATCAAATATGATTACATTCCCAATATATTGTTATTGGTTGCGCCGAAGTAGAAACTGTATTTTTGACACGGAAACACACTCCTTTTGTACCCGTCTCCTCTTCCGCACTAACCATAGATGTAGCTTCCGTCCGCCATTTGTGAAATATAGACACTCAGTCTCGCTTTGAACTAGCCAGCGTAAAGACGGACGGACCGCGCTCGCGTCTCTCAGAAATGTATAATATTTGTTACATTTTTACCGCTTCATAGACCTTTACCGATCGGATTGTGCCTCTCGTGTGTTCCTCAAGCGATCTAGTGATGCTGACGGCAGCTCCTGAGCAAGGAAGAGAAGATCCGTGTACCGGCTGCGATGAAAACACGTGTGTCGTGAAGGTTAGTGCATCCTCTCCTAATTTCTCGGGCTGCATTCACTGCCTGGATCGAATCCGCGGCAGCCCGGCCACCTGTCTTTTGTGTGTAAAGCGTCAATAGAACAGTTAGCTACTTCCCGCAATACAGTCCATTACCGCACGCTGCCAAGCGCCACCATTTTTGGTCCTTCGAGCCGGATTCTTAGCCGTAGTTCGTATTTTGTTATTATTCTAATGGGAATGAGCGCACCGCACCTAAGTGCCTGGTTATTTTAGTAGAAAACCCCGCATCCAGACACTTAGGATTAGATTTGTTGTCCGTTCGCCGCTGGCTCGCATTGTACCTACCTAATACATAAATAGGTTAGGTATCATATCAACACTTAATCGTAGTTCGCAATTTTCGCATCGCACCTAAGTGCCTGGTTATTTTAGTAGAAAACCCCGCATCCAGACATTTAGGCTTAGATCTTAGGTATACTCAGACACCCTAGTGCATAGGCACAGTGTAATACCTAACGCATTTGGCTTTGTTTTGTTTTTTTCAATTACGTTGTTCTCGGCTCGCGTCGTATTTGCCTAGTACCTGCGTGGGTGGACACGTGGCTGTACCTACCTCGCTCGCATCTCATCCCAATTCATACGAAAGTATTTTAATTTGAATAGATATTACGCAATACTTAATCTCTGAAATAATAGTTGAACCTAGACAGCGACCATCGCGTAGGTACGACCTTGTTGCTATGCGCGTTAGTTCAAGCTTGCACTGGCAGTCATAAGTACCTACCTACCTACGGTTATCGCTCGCGCCGCCTCGCTGCTCTGTACCGCTAAGATTAAGTCATTTCATATTTGTTATTTACCGCACTTTAGTTTGAGATTTAATTGTAAACATGTCCCCAAAGGTTGATAAGACCGGTAAGGTTCAATTGAAACTTTTATACGCTAAAAAAGAAATGATTTACTCTCGCGTACAATCGATCTATGATAATGCACTTAAAACCTCTGATTTGGTCATCAGAGATTCGTTCTTGTGTTCTATAGAAAACTTAGATAGTCTACGCGCGGATTTCGAAACCTTAGTACATGACATCAATGTTTTAGAGTTGAATTTGGATCCCGATTACTCAGTGAGTTATCAAGCCTTGTCGTCGTTTGACGATTTGTATTGTCGTATCAAACGCGTCGCTAGGAGTTTGGAGAAACCGGCTGACCTACCCAACCCCACTCGCGACCGACCTAAGTTGCCACCAATTCAAATACCCGAATTTGATGGTAACATTCGCAATTGGTGTCTATTTATAGATAGTTTTGAGAATACGATAGATAAGAACGATTCGTTGACAGATCACGAAAAATTGCATTATCTCGTTGAAAAATTGACTGGTAAAGCTATAACCGCTTGCGCTGGAATTACGTTTAGTGCCGGGAATTATAATTTAATTTTAAATACTTTGAAAGCTAAGTATGAGGATAAAAGATCGGTAGCTAACGCCTATTTAGATCAGATGTCTGATTTGAAATCTATTACGGCATGTAACGATCAAAACTTAGAGAAATTTCTAGATACTTTCGCGTCAGCTGTTCGCGCCGTAAAGAACTTGAAGATCGATGACCTCTGCGACTTCGTATTTTTGTATATGGGTTTAAAGAAATTAGATTCCGAAACCATTCGTTTGTTTGAGTCGGATCATCGCGGCAGTAAAATTCCTAAGTTCGAAGACTTAGAAAGTTTTGTTCGCGAGCATATAAAGGTATTGCAACGCTCTTCATCGAAACATGAAGGCGCGAAGAAGGTTGTTACTTCTGAACGCAAAATAGATGCCTCATCGAGGTCACCGAGGTCAACCCATACTTATGTTAATACCGCACCAGCACGTGTACAATCATCTGTTTGCTCTTTGTGTAGTACTCATCATTCGCAACTGTACAAGTGTCCTGGTTTCCTAAAATTGTCGCCTAGTGATCGTTATAAATTTGTTCGCGCTAATAATTTTTGTTTTAATTGTCTCGGTACTAAACACCGCGTTGTTTTATGTAATAGTGGAAATGGTTGTCGCAAATGTCAAGCGAGACACCACACTTTGCTTCATTTTGAGAATAGTAATGCCGCATCCAATGTGAGTACAGTTGGCCCGTCGAGCGGTGACACACGGCAGCCTGCGCCGCAGCCGCACCCCGCGCCCGCGCGCGCTCCGGCCCGCCCGGTGACCGCTGCGGATGACGTCACCTTGTGTTCGTTCTCCGCTAGTGCTGCACTCACCACTGTGTGTCTCGCGACCGCTCGCGTTGTTATTGTTGATACATTAGGTAAACCGCACCTTGTTCGAGCGCTATTAGATGGCGCTTCGCAAAGTAATTTTATTACTCAAGATTGTTGTCAACGTCTTGGTTTCAATGTTGATAAGCGTTCAACCCATTCAGTGGTGAAAGGGTTTGGGGGTTTGCAGTCAGCTGTTCATGGCACCATTAAAACAAGGTTTGGATCTCGTTTTAATAATAATATTTGGTTTGACATGGATTCGCTCGTTACAGATAAAATAACTGAACAGTTGCCTACCGTCCCAGTTGACACGTCTTTATTAACGAAATTTAAAGACTTGCCTTTAGCTGATGAGACTTACGCTGTTCCTGGAGTCGTCGATATATTGATCGGCGCTTCGATTCTCCCGCACCTCCAGTTATCACGTAAGGTCAAAGGGGGACCGACGTACCCCGCTCCGCACGCCCTGGAAACAGTTCTGGGTTTTGTTATAATTGGTTCCGCACCCGCTTCTATAGATAGTTTTAGTCACTCGACTGCCTCGTTCTGTTGCACCGTCGAGCCGCCACTGGAGTCTACCATCCGCAAGTTTTGGGAGATTGAAGAGGTCAATGTCCCACCAATCCTAAGCCCCGATGACAAGATGGCTGAGGAGATTTATTGTCGCACGACTACTCGTGATGAGCAGGGTCGTTATGTGGTCGCGCTCCCTTTCAAGGGAGATATTTTTTCGCTCGGGGACTCCCGTGCATCCGCTGAAAGACGCTTTCTTTGTTTAGAACGAAAGATGCAGGCGTCTCCAAAGTTAAAGCAAGCCTATGATGAGGTTGTTAACGAATATTTAGATAAAGGTTACATCTCACCTGCGCCTGCGGACACTGACGAGACCCAGCCTTCGTACGTTATCCCGCACCACGGAGTTATTAGAGAAGATAAGCTTACTACTAAACTCCGCGTAGTTTTAGATGGCAGTGCTAAGACTAGCACTTCCGTGTCGCTTAATGACATTTTGTATTGTGGTCAAAATCTTCAAGGTAATTTATTTGACATAATTGTAAATTTTCGCTTATTCGCTGTTGCACTCTCTGCAGATATTCGACAAATGTTTTTGTGCCTTGAAGTGCGCAAACCCGATCGTAGGTTTCAACGATTTTTGTATAGATTTTCACCGCAAGAACCTTTAATGGTTTACGAGTTTAATCGTGTTTGCTTCGGGCTTAAATCTAGCCCTTTTCACGCACTTCGCACCGTCAAGCAGCTGGCCGCTGACGAGGGCGATGCATTTCCGAAAGCGAGAGCCACCATTGAGACTGGCTTATACATGGATGACTTCGTGTATAGTGTAGATGGCGAGGCAGAGGCTGTCGAGACGGCCGCTCAAGTTATAAGTCTCATGAAGGCTGGTCAATTTGATCTCGTGAAATGGACGAGCAACTCGCAAACTGCGTTAGAGTCGATTCCACCGTCGCACCGATTGTCTTCGGTTAAGGAATTCGATGAAAGTGATACGCACAAGGTGCTTGGTTTAAGCTGGTCGCCCGCATCTGATACGTTTAGTTTGAAAATTAGTTCGACCCCGCAAACTTGTACTAAACGCATTATCCTGTCGTGTGTGGCACGGATATGGGACGTAATGGGATTCGTAGCTCCTGTCGTTTTGTACGCCAAACTACTTATAAAGGAGCTTTGGCTTTCCAATTGTGATTGGGACGACACCGCGCCCGACAACATTGCTAAGTTGTGGGCTCGCTTTAGAAAAGAACTTTCTGTGCTTGACCAAATACAAATTCCGCGTCATGTAGGTATATCGCAACATAGTGTTGTTACGGTAGTAGGCTTCGCGGACGCTAGTGAGAGGGCGTATGGAGGAGTAGTCTACTTTCATGTCTCGAATGTAGGTAAGGTTTCAATTAGCCTTATAAGCGCGAAATCAAAGGTCTCTCCCCGTAAGGTCGTCTCTCTGGCACGCCTCGAGCTATGCGCTTTACTATTGTTAGTTAGATTGATCACCTCTATCGCCAATGCTTGTAGTAGTCGCATTAATATTAGTAGAATTTTAGCTTTTTCGGACTCAACAGTCGCTTTGTGTTGGGCCCACTCTTCGCCCCATCGTTGGGACACATTCGTCGCTAATAGAGTGGCAAAAATTCAATCTGAATTGGCGCCACATAATCTCTTTCACGTTGCTGGCACCGACAACCCAGCCGATTGTCTCTCTCGTGGATTGCTTCCTTCGCAAATTTTGGATCACCCGTTGTGGTTTGGTGGACCGTCCTGGATTCATGCCGCGTTGGATGGGTGGCCAGTTATTCAATTCAATCCCACTACGGTTTCCGAACCACCCGAGGAAAAGAAGCACTCGCTTGTTGTATCGGTCCCGCGTGAAGAGTCCCTTATTTTGTTGTTGGCTAGTCGCGTCTCGTCTTGGTCGAGACTGTTGCGTTGTGTTGTTTATGTGGGCCGATTTTTGAGAATTCTATCTACACGCGGTCATATAACCGCCGCTGATTTAGATAAGGCTGAATTGGTCATACTTCGCGAGTTGCAGAAAGGTTATTTTGCTTCTGAATTTAAAAATTTAGAATTTAACAAACCTTGTAGTCGTTCTTTCCGACACTTGAAACCATTTTTGGAGGATGGACTCATTCGAGTAGGTGGTCGTTTGAGAAATTCAAGTTTAGGATTTGAACAAAGGCATCCAGTAGTTCTCCCGCGTAAGGACCACGTATTAGATTTGTTAGTAGATTATCATCATAAGGTGAATTGTCACGCTGGTCCCGATTTGTTGATGTCTATTTTGAGACAGAAATACTGGATAATTTCCGCTCGTAATTTGGTTCGCGCTAGAGTACACAGATGTGTACCTTGTTTTAAGCTCCGCCCGCGTTTTATCGCGCCTGAAATGGCCGATCATCGCTCTTGTCGTGTTGTTCAATCCGCAAAACCTTTCGTACACACCGGCACAGACTTTGCTGGGCCTTTCAAAGTCACCATTGCTCGTGGTCGTGGCATTCGCTCCACGAAAGCTTACGTTTGTTTGTTCATTTGTATGACAACTCGCGCGGTTCATATAGAGTTGACCGGTGATTTAAGTACGCAAAATTTTATGTCCGCTTTTAAACGTTTTTTGTCGCGTCGGGGTCCGGTTAAGCGCATGTATTCGGACAACGGTACAAACTATGTAGGGGCCCGACGTAGTATCTCGGAATTGCACACATTCTTACGGTCTAAGTACTACCAAAGTGAATTCGCTCACATCTTAGCCGAAAATCGCATTGAATGGTATTTTAACACGCCTGCCGCTAGTCATTTTGGTGGTAATTGGGAAGCGAATATTAAAAGCCTTAAGTCGCATCTGTTTCGCGTCATAGGCGAGCAGATTCTCTCGTTCGAGGAGTTGAGTACCGTACTCGCTCAAGTAGAGGCAGTGATGAACACGCGTCCGCTGTGTCGGACTCTATCTAGCGATCCGTCAGAGCCATTAGCTCTGACGCCAGCTCACTTCTTGAATACGACTCCTCTAAAATATTTGCCCGCAATAGATGTTGATGACGATAGAATGCACCTTCTAACTCGTCACGCTCTTTTAGATAAGTTGGTCCAATCGTTTTGGAATCGTTGGAGAACCGATTATTTGCACACGCTGCAGTCACGTCAAAAATGGAATACTCCATCCAACCCAATTACTGTAGGTACGGTGGTAGTCCTTATGACTGAGAATGCTCCTCCTTTACATTGGCCTCTGGGAGTAGTAGAGGAAATTTTTCCCGATGCCCGCGGGATAACTCGTGTTGTACGGGTTAAAACTGCAACCGGATCGTATCTGCGCCCGGTTGTTCGCCTCTGCCCTCTGCCTAGCCAGCAGTAGGCACGAGTTCCAATCTATGTTTATATTTTAGTTGTTATTTCACAAACCTAGATTTAGATTAGACATTAGATTTGTTCCACATTTTCGTTTCGAAGGTAACCCTTCAAGCCGGGGGGAATGGTTGCGCCGAAGTAGAAACTGTATTTTTGACACGGAAACACACTCCTTTTGTACCCGTCTCCTCTTCCGCACTAACCATAGATGTAGCTTCCGTCCGCCATTTGTGAAATATAGACACTCAGTCTCGCTTTGAACTAGCCAGCGTAAAGACGGACGGACCGCGCTCGCGTCTCTCAGAAATGTATAATATTTGTTACATTTTTACCGCTTCATAGACCTTTACCGATCGGATTGTGCCTCTCGTGTGTTCCTCAAGCGATCTAGTGATGCTGACGGCAGCTCCTGAGCAAGGAAGAGAAGATCCGTGTACCGGCTGCGATGAAAACACGTGTGTCGTGAAGGTTAGTGCATCCTCTCCTAATTTCTCGGGCTGCATTCACTGCCTGGATCGAATCCGCGGCAGCCCGGCCACCTGTCTTTTGTGTGTAAAGCGTCAATAGAACAGTTAGCTACTTCCCGCAATACAGTCCATTACCGCACGCTGCCAAGCGCCACCAGTTATAATATGTAATATTGCACTCGTTCACGTAAATAATATTAGCATCATAACAGTCTTTTGCATACATGTGTTTAAAAATAGAATATCCCAAGAATTCGATTTAGCCATCGTTCCCATAGCGTTCAAGTGGACGCTCTAACAAAAAAATATAGTTTATGACCTTAAGATACGGTACTCGCGCATTTGTGTGGGCATGCCAAACTAGGTCCATGGACCTAGTTTGGTTTAGTGTACGTCGAATGACCGAAGCGCTTACATGTGTGTGCTCTTCTTTCAAGGGCTAAAAAAACCCGAGGTAATTAAAAAAATTGCCTTCATGTGCATTTAGAAAAATGCCCAAATCACTCACGCAGCAAAAACAAAACACAAGGGATTACTTTTCATTCGTAAATATCATTAGAACTTTAATTTAATACTTTATTTGTGAATATTCATACGATTATGGCTGAAAGCATATTGAAAGTGAGACAAATATATGGAAATTTCACGGGAGAGAAAAGGATACCATGTAAAGTGTTAACAACGACGTCTTGGCGGCCAAATTTCGCAAGAAAGTACGGTCAGCATACTAAGTTAACTAATTCATAATCTCGAACTTTTAAAAAATAGTGTTTCGTGTTTAAATAGAATTTTATTAATAAAGAATTATGTGTCGATTTAATCAAATGGAATAGGTAATTTTTGATACATAATTATGACCAAATTTTAATTTTGCTTTAGATTCCCAAATGACGAAATCGCAAGAGACAAATGATTTCGTATCTTACTAAAGCAGATTGGAACCAGATTGGACATCTACAAAGAACAGTAGAGTGTGCTACATTTAACCATATATTACATTTGCTAAAGGATTATAGTTGGTAAGTACTGTGACTTCCGACTACATAACTTTCATAAGATTGATCCAGCCATTAGCAGCACTTCTAAACGATAACATAAAAAATAAAGTATCTTTATTCGAAGGTATTTGAAATGATAGTATATTTTCAGCTAACTGTAGTTAGCCATAGGTGTCCCCTGTATCTGATTCGCATTAATAAATGCATACTGATGAAAACGTTTATATATATATATATATATATATATATATATATATATATATATATATATATTTAATAAAAGTTATTGTCATAACTGAAATAACACGTCTTTTTTATTTAGTTCTTTACTGTCAGATGCATATCGACATATAAATATGTTTTAATTTGATTTATTGTAATCTGGAAACATGCTATTGCTGACGGTACTGCATCGGCTGTCAGGTACGGTACTCAATGAACACGACGCAAGCCGAAACTTTTACGAACTCGCACGAGTGCTAGAGCAGTAAGCGATAACGCTTCTTGTTCACTCTTATCTTAATCATATATTGATATCACTTTCGCACATTTCTTATTAATTACAAGACAATGTGTGAGTGAGTATTTGTGTGTAGTAATGTGCGAGCCATTTTTTTCAGTACAATGCATAGAACTTACCGTATCTTCCCTTTTTTAATTCATCTAAGTTTATGACCGACCTCTCTTTAGAATAATACGCATTTTAGTTAAGAGAAAAAAAAATATGCCATGGTTTCGTGTTGCGTATTTATGCTTCAAATATGCGTTTTAAAATGATAAAATAATCTATATTCTAAATATACGATTATGTTCCATTTCACTACCACCATACATTTTAGTCAGATATCAACACCTCTGCTCCTAAAATCCAATACATTCATACTTGGAATATTCATCTTTTTTGAAGATTCATCTTTACTCATATTATGAAGAGATGAAATACTAGGACAGCCGCAGGTTGCTCAATTTGAGTAACTTTCAAACTTCCTCTGACTATTCTCATTCCTTATTATGTGCATTCTCGTTACTATCTAATTGTATTAGACCGGTCTGGTGGTGTCTTCATAAGTTCCTTGCCTGATTTTATTATGTGCATGAACGGTGGTGTTAAGCTTATCTGCTACTACTATTGCAGATTACTATCTAAAGTTATTTAACTCCTTTTTTATCATTAGGCATGGACACTTAATACATTTAGGTCTAATTCAAGTCATAAGCAACTTGTTCGTTGAAAACCAGTGCAGAGCTTATACATTTGTAGCATTTATAAGTGACGTATCGTCGTCATATAACAAAAATATCCCAGCAGTACGGTTTGTACAATAACAAACCGTTCATATATATAGAGTAGAAAAGGACCGAGGATTGATCCTTATGGCATACCAATGGACAAGATCTACCGGATAATAATTGCGTAACTTTCACTAATCACCAGCCCTGTACGAGAGAGAATAACGACGCTGTCATTTCGTTTGCCGATGCCATCAGTAGGAAACTGAGTCAGCCAAATAGTGGTTCCATGTTGATTGCTTTTCTATATTTTGAGTTTTATACATTAAGCCTTCAACAATAGGAATATTTAAAAAAAAATACTGCAATAACCTTCTTAAAAGCTGATGTGTACAAACTGGGGGGCCACGCCGCAGGTGCTACGAACTACAGGGTTGGCCCTGTGGTACTCTGAGAGTAAAGACGCATGCTCTGTGTAGTGCCGACCCACCCAAGCTGGGCTAGAGTATGTGGCACTAAACAAAATTTACTGGATTATAACTGGCTGTTTCAAGACGACATTAGTATGGATGTTGAATTCCCTGGCTAGCAATAGTAGCAATGTACCTCCGTGAAGAGGGGCACACTGAAGTTAGGACAGTGACATTCTCTGCATGGCCATTCTCAGTTGCCACAAATACTGTAGAGTCCATAGATATAGAGCCAGAATAAACCACTGGAGAGTACAGGGCCCACTACCAACACTTTTGTCCCATTGTGGGAGAAGCTCCCACCTGGACGTGAGCTGCCCTGACTTTGGACACAAGTCGGTCGAAGCAACGAAAACCAGTCTGGGTGGGGATTCTAAGGTGGCACAGACCTGCGAAGTGACTGCGGAGTTACTCCACAGACAATGGTCCACCTGTTAACGAGTGCTACATGCCCAACACATGTACACTGGTGCAACCCGTGGAACTCATGTGCGCCTAGAATGCCATCCAAATGCAGCACACTGGGAGAACACAATCTGAGAGTCGAGGTGCCATCGCCATGATAGAGAAGAATAAGAAAATGATGCAGTACATAAGCGAAGTAGCTTCTACTAATTGAGTTTATTTTATTTTTAACTGCATTTTCTTTTAAGAGATCAACATTCTCATATATTTTCCTAGAATTAAAGGCAAATTCTGGCGAATTACCTACCTGCTTATAAGTTGTTGTTATAAGCAGCTAATTATAATACGAGTACGTCTACTTGGGTCAACTGATCCAGGCCTACCTGGATCAGTTGACCCAAGTAGACGTACTCGTCAACCAAAAAATTCCAGCTTCGAGGACGAGGTACATCGACGAATCCGACTCGGCTGGGCAGCGTTCGGGACTAGTCAGTGCCTGAAGACGAAAGTCCTTAACCAATGTGTGTTACCAGTGATGACTTACGGATCTGAAACGTGGTGCCTCACTATGGGTGTCCTGAAAAAGCTCAAAGTCGCTCAACGAGCTATGGAGAGGGCTATGCTCGGTATTTCCTTACGTGATCACGTCAGAAATGATGATATCCTTAGGAGAACAAAAGTACCTAACAGACGTAGCCCAGCGGATTAGCTCGTTGAAGTGGCAATAGGCAGGACGCATAGCACGCAGAACAGATGGTCGATGGAGCAAAAAGTTCTAGAATGGCGACCGCGTACGGGTAAACGTAGCGTAGGATGCCCAACAGCCAGGTGGAAGGACGACTATCTAATTGAATTAGACCGGTCTGGTGGTGTCTACATAAGTTCCTTGCCTGATTTTATTATGTGCATGAACGGTGGTGTTAAACCTTATCTGCTACTACTATTGCAGATTACTATCTAAAGTTATTTATAAAAATGTATTATGCAAAACTAGTTTTTTGCTTCATTAGGCATGGAAACTTAATACATTTAGGTCTTTTTAATGTCGTAAGCAACATGTTCGTTGAAAACCAGTGCAGATTTTTTGCCATTGTGGTATTTATAAGTGACATAACATAACATCAACTCACGCCTATTTCCCCGAAGGGGAAGGTAGAGATGCTAGCACCCACATTTAGCCAGTTTATGTTTAGGTCCCAATGTAATAGGTGGCGAGCCTATTACCATTAACCGGGCACTTATAAACCTACGATAAATACATACATAACTTCGAAAAGCATCAAAAAGTCATTGGTGTGTGCCATGGTAAAACCTGAGATCGAACCCGAGACCTTGTCTCAGCAGTCCATTACCCATACTACTAGGCTTATATATACGTACATGTATGTACGTATAAGTGACGTATCGTCGTTATATAACAAAAATATCTCAGCAGTACGGTTTGTAGAAAAACAAACCGTTCATATACATAAAGAGTAGAAAAGGACCGAGGATTAATCCTTGAGGCATACCAATAGACACAGATGTATCAGATAAAAATTGTTTAACTTTCACTAATCGCCAGCCCTGTACGAGAGAGAATAACAATGCTGTCATTTCGTTTGTCGATGCTATCAGTAGGAAACTTAGTCAGTCAAATAGTGGTTCTATGTCGATTGCTCTTCTATATTTTGAATTTTATACATTAAGCCTTCAACAATAGGAATATTTAAGAAAAATACTGCAATAATCTTCTTAAAAGCTAACGTGTACAAACTGGGGGGCCACATTGCGGGTGCTACAAACTACAGGTTTGGCCCTGTGGTACTCTGAGACTGAATACGCATGCTCTGTGTGGAGCCGAGCCACCCGAGCTGGGTTAGAGTATGTGGCACTAAACAAAACTTGCTGGATTATAACTGACTGTCTCAAGATGACATTAGTAGAGAGGTTGCATTTACAGGCTAGTAATAAAGGTTTAAGGTTTAAAGAATTTATTCTCAAAAAGACATACACAGTCACTTACATGAGAACATAACAATAAATAAGTACTTAAATAGGTCACCGACACGACAAGAGAGGGGTACTCATTTGGCGGTTCCGATCTCAAAAGTATGTTTGCCTAATCACGCTTCAATTCAGTATGTAGGCTGACAGTTGAGACTTAAAATCGCGAAACGAGCTTACATTTTTTATTTCAGACGGAAGACCATTATATATTTGTGCTCCTTCATAGGTAATACTCTTTTTTGCGTAATTTGTACGTATTTTTGGCAAAACAAGCAAACTAGGCCGACGAAGACTGCGTTTACTTGTCATTGATTTCTTTATAAAACTTATATTGGTGTGGATGGCTCCATCCATAATTCTTCTAATCAATATATAAGTGGTGTACAGATATAGTTGCTTGATATTCATAAGCTTTGTTTCCTTATACACTTTGTGAGTTGGTGTCATAATATGGATAATGAAACAGTGTTTTTATAGCTCTATTCTGCATTCTCTGCAGTTCTTGAAACCTTGCTTTGCTAGTGTTTCCCCAGATCTCGATGAGATATAGTAATTGTGATTTGACAAGAGAATTGTAAATAGTATAGCGTATTTTTTTGGGTGTACAGTGACTTATGTTGTGGAGTGATGCAGTAAGAGCCGAAAGTTTGTTTTTAATGTAATCAATTTGATTGTTAAAAGTGAGATAACTGTCCAATCTCAATTCAAGGTATTTTTCACAAGATAATAGAAGCAATGTACCTCCGTGAAGAGGGGCAAACTGAAGTTAGAACAGTGACAACCCCAGCATGGCCATCTTCAGGTGCCACAAAGACGGTAGAATCCAGATATGTAGAGTCAGAATACGAGAGCTCACCCGCTACCGACCCTTTTTGTCCCACTGTGGGAGAAGCTCCCACCTGTACATGACCTGCCTTGGATCATATGTAAGTCCTTGAACAGACTTTAGACACACGTCTGTCGAAGATACGAAAACCAGTCTGGGTGGGGATTCTCAGGTGGCACAGACCTGCGAAGTGACTGCGGAGTTACTCCACAGACAATGGTCTACCTGTTAACGAGTGCTACATGCCCAACACATGTACACCGGTGGTACGCGTGGAACTTATGTGCGCCTCCAAGAATACCATCCACATAGCAGCACACTGAAAGAACACAATTTGAGAGTAGAGGTGCCATCGCAACGATAGGAGAAGAATAAGAAAATGGTACAGTACGTAAGCGAAGCAGCTTCTACTAATTTAGTTTATTCTATTTTTAACTGCATTTTCTTTTGTGAGATTGATTTTCTTATATATTTTCCTAAAAATTTAAGGCAAATTCTAGTTAACTACCTACCTACTCATCAGTTATCTTCAATAATAGAAAAATGAAAAAAAAGCAAGTTATTTATATCGTCGTTTATTATATATTCATGGAATGTAATTACATTGATGGTTAGATCTTATAAATACTATCATAACCTTACTGTATGCATAAATTTAGTTCAGGTCTTGAGGGATGTTGATAGCGGGGAACTGAGGGTTACCGATTTGCACGGGTGACACGGGTGCAGCAGGTAAGTCAGCGACCTCAACACCAGAAACGGGCCAGTCCTCAACGATGGCGGGGCCAACAGCGGGGATGTCTTGTACGAACTCAGGCTCAATGCTGGGAAGGCTAGCTCCAGCTCCGGCACCAGCTTCACCGACGGGCTTAGCAATGTTCACAATGATTTGCACGAGAGGAGAAGAGCCATCGGGAATGGGGCCAATGACAACTGGGGAGCCAGCTTCAGCGTTGACGGGGAAGTCGACGAGTGCAGGTCCAAAACCGGGCTGTACGTGTTCGTGTTCGACGAAGACGGGACCTACGGCGGGATGGTCAACTAGGACGGGGCCGACGACGGGGTGGTCTTCACCGGGAGCGAAGACGGGCAGAATGGAGGGTGGTTGGGGCACTTGCGCAGCAGCAGCCACGGCCACGAGGGCAGCAAAAGCAACGAAGAATTTCATTTTCTTTCTGAAATAATAAGTCGTATCGTTAAATGAATGCCTTTTTCTTCACTAAACTTAATTACTCTTGTAAATATAATTTCGAAAAAGGTAAAATCCTCCAGTTTCCTCCTTAGGACAATACTTGGTCATTTCAATTTCTTTTAGGAACCAAAACCTGTTAGTTGCCTGTTTAAAAAAAAACATGTTAACGGCTTTTATTTCACTTATTATTTCTCAAAAAACAAGTACGAATAGAATATTTATCATCTTCTGCAGTATGTTCATTTGAAAACCACAAATTGATCATATATTTAAAATAAAATCAGAATAATTAATTCAGAATGCAATGAGATTTACAATAGCTAAAACCTAATTTAAATAAATAAATACCTTTAGTTGACTGTGCTTGCGACGATCGTCAGATACTACTGGAAGTAGATATGCCAATTGTTTCAGGAATAGCCGTTTTATACTTAATTGTTATCAAAAAATATGAATTAAATGGATTAGATACTAATAGGGCTTAAGATTCATAGATCTAGTTAAGTGCAGATAAAACATATTATTCAAATATTATGTGACTTAGTTCTCCAGCAACGGTGGCTTAGACCTGTCGGGGCTTATGCCGTTAGTACTCTAAATCACCGCTTCCCCTTTCAATAGGTCATATTATGGCAGTGAATTTAGAAATAACGTGTGGTTTAAGTCTGTTCAACTATAACATAGCGAATATATGCAAATTATGAAGTGAATGATTTAAGACATGCTAGAAAATGATGATGTTTTTCCACGAAGAATGTCCATAGAAATTATTATTCTTCGAGCTAAGCAATATTGGTTACCGATAGCATCATTCAGTCGTTTTGCTATGTTATAAACAATATAAACAGAGGTTTTGATTAGACGAAGGGCTAAAAATTATGTTAAATGCTCGTTGAACCCCGTCAGATGTTAGTCTCATCAGAAGCTTTTTTTACGTCGTGAAGAAGGGAACACGGGTAATGGTAAAAAAAAATCTGCAGCAAAGAATTGAGTCACCGAACCGTTTGGTTCTTTATGTCTTTGAAATGAAATATTTAACTTATATAGGTCACAATGTGACACAAAAGATGATCAGAGATTACGTTTTCATTTAACAACTGTTTCATAATGCAATTAAAAATTTAAAAAGCCCCCGTCACAAAAAACAACCCCCAAAATGTCGAAAATAAGTTGTGTTAGTTAGCCATATAACTTTGATATACCTAGTAAGACATATTTTGATGCAAGCCTTGTCATGTCGGGGACCCTAACTGGTAGAACACTACGTCATATTATCGGAACGATCAAAAAAAAAAAAGGTCCCCACGATAATGACAATGCTTGAATCAAAATACTATACATATTTTATTTTTCACCTAACTAATTTCGCCTCACGGCAATCTTCTGATTGACGGCTCCAAGCGCTATCAATCAACAATATTAATGAACATAATATAATATTATGAATTCAGTTAATTTATTGTCATTACTAACTTTTAAACTATCGCGTTCCATGATATACAATAATGTTTACGGGAATTATCACGATGATTTTATAGGTACATACATATACCTACCTGGTTGTTATTGTCTAAATACTCTAGACAAATAGGTATGAGATTAATATAGGAAGATATAATACAATTTGTTTTTTAACTGCGCTGTTTTGTATTGCAAAATAGTTTGATTATTTGAACAGCGTTACCCCATCAGTATACTATATCACTATACTGTACGACAAATATTAGCGTTAGAGATTTCATTAGTTTCATCTCTATTTATAGTATGTCTATACTACGACAGCCTCATGTTGCTCATCTTTTATTCAATTATGCAATTGTCAACCTAACATCTTATCTTATCTTATTACACATCCACCTTAAAATTCGTATTCCGCAACATACCTATCTATTAGTAAGAAAGTAATGGAATTAGGTCAAACCTATTAAGTTGTGGCTATATAATCTCGCTGTCTGATTTTATAAAGTGCATAAGTTGCGGATCTAAGCTTATCCGTTAGACACGATATTTAGTCAATTTAAAAACGATTTTACGAAATTTAAAAGTCTATAAAATTAATGGACTTACAGGAAACTAGATTTCTTCTCATTATACATAATAAACTTTAAATGGTTGCCTGGAAAAGATCGTAGTCTTGGATAAGGCCGCCCATTTGAAGACCGCCCATATGAAGTGTGTTAAAATTTTATATGTATTAAATAATAGTGTACATTAAAGTGCTAAAGTAAACTTAATAATTCAGTTAACTTAATAATTTAATAATTCAGAGAAAAGTTAGTCAGTTATTCACGAAAATACCACTAAAAACTCATTGAATTTTTACTGGGCGTTATAGCCGTCAGTGGTTATATAAAATAGGTTAGTGACACAAGTCATCACATAATTACTAATAACACGCTTTTATTAGCTTCACTTGTAACTATGTATGTAAGAAAATCTTGGAATCTTAATTTGACCCACTTCCCGGTCTTCGATTAGGATGAAATTTTGCACACGCTCTGATTTCTGATGACAATACTTAGTCTGGCCATAAATACTGTTACAATTAAAATAAGAAAGATATTACATTTGAATTTGGAATCTGTCATTTTTATACGATTGTTCATTGTGTTTTCTAATTTTGGCGCCAATACATTGTACAATATTTTGCTATATTAAAATGGAGTGGGATTATAAAGACAACCGAATCACTGTGATTGCATTACACAAAGTTGGTATGGAGCCGAATGTAATTTTTAAAACTCTCCATACGCTTGGTGTTAGTCAAATGTTTGTGTACCGGGCTATTAATAGGTACAATGAGACCTCCTCTGTTTGTGACAGAAAAAGATCTGGCCGTCCACGTAGTGTTCGTACGAAAAAGGTGGTCAAAGCAGTAAGGAAAAGAATTCGAAGAAATCCTGTCCGAAAGCAAAAGATTTTATCTCGGGAGATGACGATAGCACCCAGAACCATGTCGCGCATTTTCAAAGATGACTTAGGACTTGCAGCTTATAAGAGACGCACTGGTCATTTTTTAACTGATAATTTAAAAAAGAATAGGGTGGCAAAATCGAAGCAACTACTGAAGCGGTACGCAAAGGGAGATCACAGAAAAATTTTGTTTACGGATGAGAAAATCTTTACAATTGAGCAACATTTTAACAAACAAAATGACCGTATTTATGCTTAAAGCTCTAAGGAAGCTTCCCAATTAGTCGACAGAGTGCAACGTGGGCATTATCCGACTTCAGTGATGGTTTGGTGGGGTGTTAGCTATGAAGGAGTGACTGAGCCATATTTTTGTGAAAAAGGTATCAAAACATCGGCACAAGTGTATCAAGATACCATTCTTGAGAAGGTAGTTATTAAACCCCTTAACAACACCATGTTCAATAACCAAGTATGGTCCTTCCAACAAGACTCAGCGCCGGGTCATAAAGCTCGGTCCACGCAGTCTTGTTTGGAAGTGAACGTTTCGGACTTCATCAGAGCTGAAGACTGGCCGTCGTCTAGTCCCGATCTTAATCCGCTGGATTATGATTTATGGTCAGTTTTAGAGAGTACGGCTTGCTCTAAGCGCCATGATAATTTGGAGTCCCTAAAACAATCCATACGATTGGCAGTGAAGAATTTTCCCATGGAGAGAGTGCGTGCTTCTATTGATAACTGGCCTCAACGTTTAAAGGACTGTGTTGCAGCCAATGGAGACCACTTCGAATAAGCTTTTTATATTTTAAATTGTTTTATATTTATGTATTAAACTAACACACTGTAAAAGTAATAAATATTATTTGCAATAAAAAAAATGTTTTTTCTTCGTAACAATATTGATAGATGATAAGATGGCGGACTGGCTGTGTGAAAACCACCCCCATGATATGGGTATCAAATGAAAGAGTTTATTGTTAGAAATACGAAAAAAGTGGAGCGTTTACTCTTTTTTTTACTACTTTACTCTTTACTCTTCTTACTACTTTACTCTTTTTGGACAAAACGCTCCACACTTTCTTTCATAATAAATCATAGTAAATATTCGATAAAGATGATTAAGTACTTATCGTTCAGGAAGAGCTGAAATTGACTATATTGACCTGCGCTAATGAAGATTTGGCAAAGGAAAAACTCTTGAGTCATCAAACTAAATGTCCGAATTATTTTGTAATTAGTGCGTGCTAAAAGTGTGTTTTGTAGTTTTTAAACTATATTTTTTTTATACAATAATAAGAATAGAGGGTAGACTTTAATAATGTGCAAGTTGAGGCGGCTACACCTATCCTACGCAACCGTGTCTCGGTGACACACATACAGGATGCTCAAGAGCGCAAATGAAGAAAAAATTAGAAACTAAAAATTTACTCTATAATTTATTATTATTCAAATTCAAATTTCATTTGCATAAAACATGGTGTACATAGATTTTAAAAAAGGTTTACAAAACTGAGCATGCATGTTTTGCCAGTGGTGTACTAGCGCACAAATATTTATTCCCTATTAACTTTGATTAAAAATTCGTCAATGCTATAGAAGCTATGTTCATTTAGCCATTTATATAATTCTTTTTTAAATTTTGTAGTGCTTAGTCCTTTAAGATACATTGGTATTTTATTGTAAATTCGTACACACATAGCAAGGCAACTCTTATTGTATTTGGTGGACTTCGGGATATCACTCAGCACAAGCCTATAGGGATATCTCCGGCTACGTGAGTTTACACTTTTTGCTACTTTGAATAGATCACTATGTTGCCACACAAACAGACATATCTCATAAATATATAACTTATATATTTTATATATTACGTATATTATACATACTACATATATTATACGTATAGCCTTCTATTTCTATTATTCTTTATTTAAGAGATCTACCTTTTTATGCATTTTTATCAATTAAAGGAGAATTCTGTCAAATAACCCACGTACCAACTCATCAGTTATTTACAATATTTAGTCACTACTTAAGTACATTTGACTATGTCAATGTCAACGGAATTGGTGATTTTATTATCAAAATTGCAAATGGCAACGTACGTTCTCTAGCTAATAGGATAAAGAAAAAAAGTGAATTATTGATTGCGTCGTTTATTATACATTTGTGGATTGCAATTACATTGATGGTTAGATCTTATAAATACTATCACAACCTTACTGTATGCATAAATTTAGTTCAGGTCTTGAGGGATGTTGATAGCGGGGAACTGAGGGTTACCGATTTGCACGGGTGACACGGGTGCAGCAGGTAAGTCAGCGACCTCAACACCAGAAACGGGCCAGTCCTCAACGATGGCGGGGCCAGCAGCGGGGATGTCTTGTACGAATTCAGGCTCAATGCTGGGAAGGCTAGCTCCAGCTCCGGCACCAGCTTCACCGACAGGCTTAACAATGTTCACGATGATTTGCACAAGAGGAGAAGAGCCATCAGGAATGGGGCCAATAACGACTGGGGAGCCAGCTTCAGCGTTGACGGGGAAGTCGACGAGTGCAGGTCCAAAACCGGGCTGTACGTGCTCGTGTTCGACGAAGACGGGACCGACGGCGGGATGGTCAACTAGGACGGGGCCGACGACGGGGTGGTCTTCACCGGGAGCGAAGACGGGCAGAATGGAGGGTGGTTGGGGCGCTTGCGCAGCAGCAGCCACGGCCACGAGGGCAGCAAAAGCAACGAAGAATTTCATTTTCTTTCTGAAATAATAAGTCGTATTGTAAAATAAATGTATTTTTAAAGCAATTACTAAGTTTATTAAATAAATAAAATATAAATTGCAAAATGTAACATCCTCCAGTTTCCTCCTCGAGTTAATAATTTACCATTTTAATGTCATTTACCAGAACCTGTCAAATCACAAGTTTACATTTAGGTTTCACTTA
Source organism: Eilema griseolum (assembly GCA_963662185.1). Classification (NCBI taxonomy): domain Eukaryota; kingdom Metazoa; phylum Arthropoda; class Insecta; order Lepidoptera; family Erebidae; genus Eilema; species Eilema griseolum. The sequence continues at coordinate 16,891,845 of OY759248.1, read as the reverse complement.
TTGTATCCTTTTTTTTACGTGCGCAAAATGCCCACGGATACCCTCACCCGGAGCCGGTGGGAGAGGTTATGTCGGACTCGAACCGACCAAAACGCACGACGCCTGTGAGTTGTTTTTGGTTGCCAAAGGTGAGGTTAACAGGCATATCCCTCGTACCCCGGCCGACCCAGGGCCATTTCTCTCGATCTGGCCCTCTTCTCGGGCACTTATTATATTATATCTTAAAAGGTAGCAGTATTTATCCTAGATTCTTCACTAAATACGTTTGAAACCAATAAATTTACTATAATTATATTTCGAATAATTTCAGAATAAATTAAGATGTACACTTTTATTATTAAAATAAATAATAATTAATATATACCTTTAGTTGACTGTGCTTGCGACGATCGTAAGATACTACTGGAAGTAGATATGCCAATTGTTTCAGAAATAGCCGTTTTATACTTAATTGTTATCAAAAATATGAATTAAATGGATTAGATGCTAATATCGCTTAAGATTCATTGATCTAGTTAAGTATAGATTAAATATAATTTTCTGTTAAGTGTATTCGGTCGCTAGTAATTGTGGCCAATATATGTATCTATGGGAATGGCGCTCCGTTGAATTGCCTCACCTATCAATAGATGCGATATCAAAGATATTGCGTTGTTTTAACAGTCGGTTACGCACTCGGAGGACAAAAAATTTGTATCCGTGGTAGTGTTAGCATAAACATGAGCGTAATATGAAATTTTAAGTGAAAAATAAACATATGATTTTTTTTCGGGCATGTTTATAGGCACTGATGAATATCTCAAAGTTCAATATATTTAAAAGATAATATAATATATTTAAAAAAACAAAGGATATACAAATTGAATTAAACTAATTACTAAAACTGTAAACGTCATGGAAGTCCTGTGCATCACAAACCTGCCTTTTGTAGAAGCGTTCCTAGAAGACTGGCAGCTTTGATATGTTGTATGGCAATGCTTATTCTCTAACCAAAAAAGAGTTTAGCCTTCTGGTCACGAGAATTGTTGATATAACTATTGTTATATAAATATTATGTAAATTATTCGAGAAAGATAAATAACATACCTATATAAAAGTTAAACAACCGATATTAAGATAAAGATTTTTACGATTTTTGAACGATATAATTTTTTTTCTCCCTTTACATCACTGTCTGACATTAAAAGTGATGTAATAAATCCTTTTCTATATCTGTCTATAAGCTCGCGCTGAAAACTTAAACATCGTTATGCAATACTGCAAAACAACCAATTCGTGATTCATCAATGTGTACAATTGTATTATCTATTAAGGTTTTATTTTTATTATTTTCATAAAAACAGATAAACGATTGAAAAACGACACCAAAAATGTATTTTCTTTTATAGAAACATTTATATATTCCAAAAACAGTTACATATTCATACTTACTAATATTATAAATGTGAAAGTAACTCTATTTGTCCATCTGTATGTATGTTACGCTTTCACGCCATAACGCCTGAACCGATTGCAATGAAATTTGGTATAGGAGTAGATTAGACCTTGAGAAAGGACATAGATAATGTTTTGTCGGGATAACCGGCATCCACGCGGAAGGAGCCGCGGGCAACTGCCAGTAATGAATATACAGATTTAAGGTTAAAATTTGTACGGAACTGTGTATATTGGGTAGCCCTATCAAAACTAGAGCTATGCCTATCTAACCTGCAAGCTGGCAGCACTCAGCACTAGCTTATTAATGGATGAGGTTTTGAACCAGGCTTTTCATTCGATTTTAGTGGTAAGGCAGCAGTCACTCACTAGCTAAAAGTACTTAAAACATTAGAGGTCCTACATCGAGTTACCATTTGATGAAAGAAAGAGAGAGAGATCAATCAGGATAGTGCGGAGTGAAGAAAAGAAAGGAATAGAAGTTAGCACAGTCACAAACCGAACAAAATGTAGTAAACTGCTATTCACCCTTTCAACATCGTCATTATTTTTAAGGGGGTAGGACACGACGGTATTTTCGTCCAATTGAGCAGTCCGACTGCGTAAGTACCTCCGCCCTACAGAATATCAAGGCCATAATAACCTCGTGTTGTGTTCCCGGCGGTGAGTAGGGTAGCCAGAGCTCACTGGAGAGTTTTTGTGCTGTCGGTGGGAAGACCAAAAACTAGTTTTTTTTATACCACTTAGGTGGCAGACAAGCGCACGGCCCACCTGATGGAAAGTGGTTACCGTAGCCTATGGACGTGTATAACACCAGAGAAGCCACACTCGCGCTGCCGACCCTGTAAGCACAGAGTTTCTGTGCCGTCAGTGTAGAGGACAAAGCAGGACAAGCCTTTAGTCATCCCACTGACAGCACAAATTCTCCAGTGAACTCTGGCTACCCTACTCACCACTGGGAATACAACATGAAGTTATTATAACCGCAGTATTCTGTAGGGCGGAGGTACTTCCCCATTCGGACTGCTCTTGTTCTGGTTTGTCTTTTACACTGACGGCACAGAAACTCTCTGTGCTTACAGGGTTGGCAACGCGAGTGTGACTCCCTTGGTTTTGCACGTTTTAGGCCACGGTAACCTCTTTCAATCAGGTGAACCCGATTGCTTGTCTGCAACCAAAGTGGTATAAAAAAATTTCATAATATTAGTGAAGGTCCTGATTGCTTTATCCTGGAGTCTCGGATTCGTTTTCTTTTTTATGTTTTTCTTTTCCACTTAGCCCGAACTTCAGTAACCAGTTCATTCTTCCTAAGAAAGGAATTTCCCTTCTGTGTCTTACAAAGTTCTTTATCAGAGATAGCATTTGGCGATAAACCGCCAGTTAGTTGTACTGGTATTACTTTTAGATTGTATTCTTTTGATTCTTGTATCACATGTTTTGTGTACGATAAACAGTATTTTGTATCTATCTGTCATCGTTGATTAAAACGGCGGTATAAAATACAGTTATATTGCTATTCATAAGCTAATAAATTTATATCATAATCTTTTAAGCTTCTAAAGACGGTGCGCAACAAGTCACATGATGTTTTATAAGTGGAAAGGTTCAAAACACTGTTTTGGGCAAGAAAAACCGATCAACGCTCCCATTGACGCGTTACTTATTGTTAAACATATAGTCTACTATTAAAATTAGTTGTTTATGCTACCCACTTTTAAAAAGATGTACATATTGTTACTAAAGGTGCGTCTATAGCTCATATTTTTCATAACATTTTCACTAAATACATGCAACAAAACATTGTAGAGATTTACATGTCTATGGTATTCAAATGTTTTTAAGACGTATAGCAATTTAGAGAAAAAAAAAATTCTATAAGGTGCTTGTTGTTAAGTGTTTGACTCCTTAATAGTATTCTTTCTCTAAAGTGCCGAACATCATTTTTTTTTAATAATATAGATATAAGTGTCTACAATATTTTGCTTGAGTGTTTTTAGTGAAAATGTTATGAAAAAAAAATGAGCTGTATGCACACTTTAAATGTTACTAAAGAATTTTTAACGTTTACTGTAGTTGAAAAGTTATAAGTATAAAAAATCAACAAGATTAAATAATAATAGAAAAACCTTCAATAATAATAGAAGAGAGTTTGTTTTGCTACGTCATTGTGAATTCATATCAATATGACAATAAGATAAAATAATTTATTATTCAAATAGTATCTAATAAGGAAATGTCAGTTAAAGAATTGGTACTTTTTATTACTACTGTAATTAGATTAAGTAAACATGTTTGTAAATAGACCAAAAAAGCCTATTGAGTTTCTTGCCAATGTTTTCCCAATACGGGCCAGGTTGCGAACCGGTGGTATTTTTATTACGTGCGGAAACCCCCACGGATACCCCCACCACCGGAGTCGGTGGGAGAGGTTATGTCGGACTCGAACCGACTAAAACGCACGCCTGTGCGTCGTTTTTGGATGCCGAGAGTGAGGTAAACAGCCTTAACAGGCATATCCCTCGCACCCCGGCCGACCCAGGGCTGTCAGTACTGTTTTAATGGTACAAACAAAACAAATGATTTTTGACTTACAAATAAATTATTTTGCTCTTTTGATAGATTGTCATTGATATTCTGTCAAATCTGTCAAAGAAAATTAAGGGATTGAATATCGTTCTGGAATACGGTCCTAATATTTAGTTCATCCAACATCCAAGACGAATGCACCATTATGTAGGACAATGAGCGACTGGAATGCTTTGCCGTATGTGGGCAAAGCATTTTAGACTTTTACTGTGGAAGTGGTTATTTTATTTATTATCTACTTATTTTCCTTGCAAGATCTTCAATCGGGGCGTAAAAAGTATTTATCTTGTTATCAAACTAAGAATCACCATTTTAAAAACTGATGGCATCTCAATAAAAGTAGTCCTTACGTTTTGGACTTTTATTTTACGTGCGACAATTCCCACGGATACCCCCCGCTGGTGCCAGTGGGAGAGGTTATGTCCGACTCTAACCGACTAAAACGCACGGCGCCGGTGGATCGTTGTTGGTTGCCGAAGGTGAGGTTGACAGGCATATCCTTTGCACCCCAGTCGACCCAAGGCCATCTCTCTCGATCTGGCCCTCCTTAGGTGTGGGGTCCACAGTGTTCCCCAAGTCGTCCCCGGAATCGGGGAGGCGCGCAACGGACGTTTTGGACTTCACTTTTGCTACAGTGTAGACACCGGTAACCGTGCTTAATCAGACAAGCCATATAGGTATAAATAATTATTATCGCAATGCCCGATTGCGTATGCTATTGACATGTGAATTTTATTAGCACATGTGTTTTAACACTGTTTTGCAATTATTGTTAACTACACATCTATCTGCATATCTATTATTTGCTATTACAATTGCAAATAGTTAAAATATGCACTATATTTAGTTAGTTAGATAGTTAATATATGCTGACAAAGTTAGTATTACATATTAACTTTGTCAGGCGGTATTTCCGCCCAATTGATCAGTCCGACTGGGGAAGTACCTCCGCCCTACAGAATACCGCGGCTATAGTAACTTCGTGTTGCGTTCCCGGCGGTGAGTAGGATAGCCAGAGCTCACTGGAGAGTTTTTGTGCTGTCAGTGGGATGACCAAAACCTTGTCCTCTACACTGGCGGAACAAAATCTCTGTTCTTACAGGGTCGGCGCACGGATGTGACTCCACTGGTGTTACACACGTTCATAGATCATGGTAACCACTTTCCATCAGGTGGGCCGTGTGCTTGTCTGCCACCTAAGTTGTATAAAATAATAATAATAATATTAATCTATCAACCCGCCTCTCACCGTGCCCAGAGCAAAGGTGCCACACTGGCAGCATTGCTCTGTTGAACAGTAATGGCCAATCTTTACCCCAGGTACGGGGCGAAGCGAGAGTCATCAGTTCGATAAATATTGGTAAAAAGAACATAGGCCTAATTGCACGGGAATTTTAAGTAATAGTAAGAATAAAAAAAATAGCAAGAGACTTATCATTGGGCTTTTATAAATTATGCGCTAATAATATCAATATCGACAATCAAGATGATGTTGTAATCGATGCGATTATTACATAATATATAGCTCATAAGATTTTACTCAATTAGTTTATACATATCGTCCTATTTATTTTGGTTACTATCAAGATACAGTCAAATCAAAACTTAAATACATTTTGGAGTACTCCAGGGATGTTTTCTGGGCCTTCTTATATCTCTAAATAATAATCACAAACTGAGATTTCATAATTTTGTATTGTGTAAGTTTAGCTGTATTGATTATGTAAGTTGTGTAATATATAAGTAAACACCATTGTTTAACATGAAGCATTAAAGAGTCAACTTCCATACAAGTGTTTCCTTTAATCTCACCGAACGTCCCGACCTCACAATTTAAACAACATTTAGTTCTATATTTGTTTATTAAAGATTGCTGAAAGGATCTTAACCACTCTCTCTCTCTCTCTCTCTCTCTCTCTCTCTAAACTTAAGAGCTGCACTCTTGTCGCTGGAGTAATCGCCACAGATGATGGGACCGCAAACACAGTTTCCTACATTAAATTAAATTAGATTACGTTTATTTCAGGCAATTAGCCCATATTTACATTACATTGAATAGTGTAATAAGTACGTCAAACCACATGAAATAAAATAACAGTAATATAAAACACTACATTAACTTGACAGTTAATTGTTGAATAATTACACAGTAAAGAATAATAATTTTATTTATTGCATTGCTATATTGAAGGTAAGGAAAGATTTTACATCATATCATAAAACCTACGACAAAATTATAGATTTTATAACTAAACTAACGTTTAAATTAAAAACATCATCTTAGCGATGATTCTGGTTGTATTCGAGGCTTTTGCTTTGGAGTCCAGGAGCTGCTTTTCGTTATATGTTAATGGAAAACTTCTTAAGTCTGAATGATAACCTGATTATATAGACTTGATGATTGACGTAATTCTGTCCGAACAAAATTTCAATTCAAGTAAAAGTACATACGCTAGGTCGTTAACCCGCTTAAGTAGTTTAGTGACAAATTGGTCACTACTGCTAATACGGATGTCAAAATAGTATATCAAACATATGTTGCGTAGCTGCCTACACACGGCAGCTTTTGTGAAAGACTGTCATAAAACATTAATGATAATAAATACGATAAAGAGCCAAGACAAAATATTAAGACGTAATATATTGATAAAAAACAAAAATGATTTACAATTGTGGTATTAAAGGCACTTAAGTGTCTACTATAGATAGAACACGATAAGTTGTAACCCTTTATAATTTATGATATGATATAACTACATAGTGTATCTATAATTAACAATACCTGACGCAAGAATACAATCATGGATGCGAAAATATCTTACAGATGTATTACTTAAGTTTTGTAATTCTAATGTAAAGGTAGGTAGTAAGTACTAAATTATTTTGATTCTTAAGTTTCGGATACGCATAGGCTTGGAAAATATTGACAATAATAATATTGTTATAGTAATCGCTTGTAACTTAAAAATTGAATACCATATTGTTATTATTCAGGACATCGATCAGTACTACAAACAGTTGTTTGTAGTTTGCAGTATCGAAGTACCTACTGAATCAATGAAGTTTTGAAGAACTTTGTGCAGAACTTCCTTTTTGTTGCATGATGAAGAACTAAAAGGCTTTAATCGCACACCTACGTGTTTCCTTCTTTCTAAAAATTCGAGCTAAACCATGTCAGCATACCTTTTAAATACAAAAGCAAATAGTGGGCTGTTGGTTCTGCCTACACCGGAGTGAGAACAGTTCTAAACGTTCCAATTCATCTCAAAAATTAGGTATTAGGGAAGTACTGCTGAGCAAGGACCTTAGTCCTAGAGGATGCTTCCAAAATATAGAAGCTACATAGATTTATCAAACAACAATAAATTAGTGAAGATAAGAATAAAAATTAATGTACAACTGAAATTTAGTAATTATTAAACTTTCACTTCTTGAAATCTAGTAGATAGACCTTTAGGTAGGTACCAAGTTTCATTGCACGTTCCTTAGATCTCGTTGACGTCAACAAACTAAATTGTATAAAAAGAAAAATAGATGTTTCTCTTAGCTTGTAAGCACACCTGAGGAGGTCCATAATTAGAAGCAATGCTAGAAGTGATATTTTGCATATCAGCTTTCAGCTTCTCTTTAGTTATACAATGATATTTATATATTTATGTAGTCATCATAAAATTGTTTCCATTGTTTTATGAAAGTAAATTATATCGTTCATTGAATTATAAAACCAAAAATAACGAAGAAAGAACGAAGAGTAAAAAAACCCGTTTATTAAACAAACACACAAAAAAGATTCAAAGTAGAATTAAAGAATGAATTTAGTTTAGGCACAAAAAGAGCACATATGAACCTCAAAATTTTACAATTGTCTCATGAAATATTATACAAAATATTAAATAATGTAAATAAACCATTGGAAAATGATTCTTTCGCTGAACACTGAAATATTATTTTCATGTCAGTCAGTAGACTAAAAAAGCAACTGCAACAGAGATTTTAACTGACCCTTTCTACGTTGTAAATGATTCTTCTGTGTATCAGAGATATATTTATACTCAAATAACAATTTGAATCTATATATTTATGTGCATCCGTTTTACTGCCTCTATGTGAATGTTCATAATTAAAATCTAAATTAAACTCTTCTCCTATTATTCCGCTACTTCTAAAATAGGCACTGGTTTTGCTAAATAACATTCATTTAAGTATCATGTCATGGTCATCTGGAAGATGGTATCGTCGAATTTATAAATGTGGGGGCCGATGATAATAAAAACGGTGCTTTCTGCAACATTCAAACGCTGCTGCCACCACTTTCGCCAGTGTTTTCAAATTGCAGCAGTGGTTTTTCACACACAGTATTTAATGATCTTTCTGATGAGCCTATTTTTTTCTGGTAACCTTATCATATTAGATTCCGACTTTTACCCTTGCAGCATACCCATTTCGTGTTCTCCAATTAAAGACACGTCTACTGATATACATATCATCCAGTAATCCGAAGGAACTGGGTTTAGTGTCGTCCCCCTCTTGTACTATCAGTTCAACTCTCATAAAATGTAAACGTAAAGTAATATAATAATTACAATATAATGATATTGTTTTATTAGATGATAAAACTCATAATTATGATGAAATGACATCAAATCTATCAAAAAACACTAGTATAAAAGCCCTGAATTGTAATATCGTAGTATAGTTTGGTCGCAGCAGTGAACAAAAGGTAGATATCCTCATCTTAACGGTTGTACCTGAGGCTTGCAGCACAGGAACCGGCTCTCGCTTCTGCTAAAGCAAAACCATTGTCATACCAAGAACACTGTTAAAAAATTCATTTAATTTTAGATTGTATTTTTATATGGTTAAAGTCCCAAATTATAAGGCTATTTACAAGGCGAATGAAAAAGTTTAATGAAACTCTTTTCATTTAATTTTGCATTCTGTGGTTTTGCTTTAGTTGAATCGTGAGCCCGGAACTTTCACTGTTCTGAAAATTATAAAATGAAATTAATAAAAATACAATAAGAAGTAAAATAAATAGATGAAAACGTGAAGCTTGGCAAATTCTTAACTTTTATAATCATTTTCTTACTTCTGCCTGTTCCAAAGTCTGTAAAAATGTTATCAAAAATATTTTTTTACTATAACAATATCAATTTGTTACAGTATTGCGTCATACTTGAATTAGGTTTAAAATGAATACACGTTTTTAGTAACTAATTTATAAAATAATATATTATTTCCAGCACAAAAATGAAATTCTTCGTTGCCTTCGCTGCCCTCGTGGCCGTGGCCGTCGCCACTCCCCTGTACAAGCCCACCACCTCCCAACAAGCGGAGCTGGAAGCTATCGTCGCGGCGATCAACAGCCCCAGCACCGACCCCGCTACCCAGCTGTTGCTGCAAGACATGCTGGCTCAGATCATTGGTGCTGCTGTCGGCCCTGCTTTAGTTGATGAATCCGTACCTCCCTCCATCGGACCCGAACTCATTGACTTCCCCGTCCATGAGCCCATCGACAACTCTCCCGTTGTTGTTGGCCCCATTCCTGCTGGAGCCACTCCCCTCGTTCAAATTATCGTGAATGTTGCTGGCGCTGGTGCCCCCGGCGTTGGTGCTGATGCTCCCGCTATCGATGCTGATGCCGTGAACGTTGTTGACTCCGCACCTGTTGAAGAGGTCGACGCCGTCCAGGTTGTTGATTTGCCCATCTCTGGTGTTGAGGTCGCTGATTTGCCTCAATTGCCTCCCACTGGCGTAGAGGTCGCTGACTTACCTGCCCTGCCGGTAATGCCCGTCCAAGTCGGAAATCCTCAGATCCCCATCCTCCCCGCTGTCCTTCCTGATGACCTGAACTAAAAAGAAATTAGTGAATTAAATATTGATAGATGATCTTATTTTTTTTTCTTATTTAAGTGTGGAATACCTAAATGAGCTAATTACGCTTGGATATTTTTCGGTTTACATTGGGTAACATGTCTATAATATATAAACATAATATTAACAAAAAAAACCAAAAGTGTATTTTAGACAAACGTTTATCCTAAAGTATCATATAAAAGGGTCATAAAGTTCCGGGGACGAGTTGGGGACTCTGTAGTCCCCACACCCGAGAAGAGGGCCAGATCGTGAGAGGTGGCCCTGGGTCGGCCGGGGTGCGAGGGATATGCCTATCAACCTCACCTTCGGCAACCAAAACGACCCACAGGCGGCGTGCGTTTTAGTCGGTTCGAGTCCGACATAACCTCCTCCACCGGCTCCGGTGGGGAGGTATCCGTGGGGATTTTGCGCACGTAAAAAAAAAAAAAAAGCGTCATAAAGTAACACTGGAGCATTATGCTGAACGACATTGGAGTTTCAAACTCACTCTTAAAGTAGATTTTACTTGGTTAATATTAAAGATACGGAAAACTGTTCCTCTTAATGTTAATCCCAGTCGCGTCCGAAGCTTTCACCTCAGAGGCTAGGGTCCCCTTTAACAGTCCAACTGCGAATTTGGCTACACTTCGATATTTTCCGTGAAGCGACTGCTATCTCACCTCCACAACCTAAACACACTATTTATCGATATCGATTAATGTAGTCGATATCGATAAATCAAATAATGTTAAGGGCACATCTCTATTTTTCCCTTATGTTGGCAACTCTGTACCTATGTGTTACAGTTGTTAGGTTGGCTACGTTCAGTTAACCCTGATTTGATATTTCGTAAGATTATTTTGCACTATGGAAGTCCCGTCTCTTTTTATGTAGTATTGTATTCTCTTTGAACCGAAAGGCGATATCGAAGCGGCTAAACCAGTTGTTGGACTTTCTAAGGCTCCAACAACTGCCATGGATGTTGGCATAGCAACCGGGACCAACGGCTTAACATGCTCTCTGAGGCACGACCAGACCAATGCAAATACCTATATTTAGGCATAAAAATTGAAATGGTAACTTAGCCTCCCTTTTGGGCCATTGTGCGTGCAGAGTACTGGCTAGAGTAGCCAGCCTAGCTCCGCCCAGAAGCGCAGAAGCTTACTGGAGGCTTCACAGGCTTCGCGGAGCGACCTCACTGTACGGAGGATTTGTGATCGTTGATAGGCTACTGCCTCGCATTCCAGTATTACGTGGGCGGCCGTTTCCTCGGCAGCAAAATATATTTCGGCATACAAATATTTGAACTGAGCGGGGATCGAACCCGCGTCTCCTGCGTAGCGGCCGCGTTCACTACCGCCACGCCACCATGGAGGTTGCGGCTGCGGAAAACTAGATCAACATAAATATGTTGTTTTTAAAAATCACCGATACAGGTGTTTATTTAGTTCTAATTGGAAGCAACCATATTAAATTTGTGCTGCTTATTTTATAAATGACGCACATCCCATACAAACATTCATCCCATATTTTATCCCCTTAGCAATGAAGTTTCCTAAAATCCTTTCTTCATGGATCACACCGTAAAAGGCATCATCTGCCAAAATTCTAAGTTTGTGTGTGCAGTGGTTTAGGGTCTGCATTGATAAATCAGATAGTATTTTTATATGATAATACCATTTTTATACCACTTAGGTGGCAGACAAGCACACGGCCCACCTGATGGTAAGTGGTTACCGTGGCCTATTATGGACGTGTGTTAAACCAAGGGTCACACTCGCGCTGCCAACCCTGTAAGCACAGAGAGTTTCTGTGCCGTTAATGTAAAAGACAAAGAAGGATAAGCTTTTGGTGTTCCCACTGACAGCACAAAAAGCATCCGGTTGACCTGCCTCCTAAACAAGTGTATGGGATTTGACGTATATGAGAATCGTCAACGCATGTCATAAAGGCCATATCCCATACATTAGTCATTCAATTCTATCGTAAATGCCGGGCCAACGATTTGCCACTAGTCTAGAGGTACTGGCAATATTATAATCCCTCATAAATGACCTGGGATATTAAAATCCCCCATAAATGACCTGGCATATTATTGCTGATATATATTATGATGAATGGTTAAACTTTAATAATCTAAAAATTAATGTAACAAAAACCACACATATCAATTTTCAAATTAGAGAGAAATGGAAACATGACATAAAAATTCAATATAATGGACAAGAAATAAATGAGACTAAAGCGATAAAATTTTTAGGCTTGCACATTGACAGTGATATGTCGTGGAAAACTCACATAGATTATGTATGTACAAAAATTTATAAATTTTCCTATGCGCTTTATATGTTGCGTAAAGTAGCAAATGAGAATGCACTAATTGTTGCATACCATGGTTACGTAACTTCCACATTAAGATTTGGTTTGGTATTCTGGGGCAACGGTACAAACATCAATGATATATTTGTGGCCCAGAAAAAGTGTCTTAGAGCAATATGTGGTCTGAAGCGTACAGATACCTGTGTACCATATTTTAAAAAACTGAGAGTTTTAAGCTTACCCTCTCTGTATATATATGAAGTTAATGTGTTTGTAAAGACTAATATGCATCTTTTTGATATCGTGGATAGTCAACGTCGCTCCGACAAACTGCACCTATTGAGCACTAGAACCACATTTCTCCACAAGAGCTTTTATGCAATGGCACCAAAATTATATAATAAAATCCCAAAACATATTAGGACATGCTCAAATATTAGTGAATACAAGCGTAGCCTATTTAACTTTCTAGTTGACAAAACTTATTACTCAATTAATGAATTTTTAAATGATAACATTTGACATCTGCTATTTTGATTTGTATACCATATTTCCATAATATTATATTTTGACATTTGATTGGATTGCACATTTTTGGCGACTATGGACTTAGCACATTGCATTTCAATTTTCACTGACATTGCTTATTTTAATTTTATTTTAATAATGTAACTTTATTAACTTATAATGTATTATTTCGTATGCCTTTAGGCGAAACATTGAAGACCATTATATTTTTTATTGTAACACCTTTTTGACCTATGTTTGACGAATTAAATTGATTATTGATTATTGATTATATATTATTTATTTGCTTGGAGGAACAACAGCATTAGCAAAAGTTTAATCGTCTATTATTAACATTAATTTAAAAAAAAAAGTTACCCAAATACTTTTAGTAATTTTGTTTTCAATTTAATTTAATTCAAATTATTTATTTGTGCATCATAAGTTTGTGTACAGTTCCTATTCTAGGTTACATTAAAGTGCGCTAAGTCCTACCATGGAATATGGTGTACAAATTAAATTTACATTAACATTCATATAAATATTGATTACTTTACAATGTCATACGAGAGAATTAGCATTGAGGAATTCGTCAATGGTATAGTAAGCCTTATCTGCTAAAGTTTTTATTAGATTACACCTAAATACGGTAACATTTTCTAATCGGCTCTTCGCAGGTATCTTGTTGTAAATAGAGGTTGCAATACAAAACACACTACGACATAACAACTGGGTTTTACTTGGCCCGACTTTTAAGGTACACGTCTAGTGCCTGGTGTGATTAGCTTTAAATAAATGAGTGTTGCTTTTCACAAATGTAGCTACCTCAATTATAATACTCTTTAAATTTATTCCTGCATGATTCCCTTTTTTTAAACCTATCATACAACGAATGCAGCGTTTTTGTGCAATAAGTACCCGCAATTTGTCAGTTGAGTTGCCCCAAAATATTATGCCATATTTGAGAATGCACGTTGCATGCACGTTGCACGTGTGTTGACCGATTTGCTGCCTGAGACCTGAGACAATTTATATAGAGCAATTTATACGGAGTGCTGACAGAAGTGAAAACTATTTTTAGCGCATAGGAAGCGGTGGTAAACTTAGTTTTAAGCAGAATTTGACGTCAAAAAGATGTTATTATTTTGAGAAATAAAGAATATGAATATAATAAGTAAAAAATATTTTCTGCACAATACAAGTACACATGATCTAGTACACAATTGGTACACGTTGTCTAGCAGACATTTAATTTCACCAACAATGGACCGTCCTCAGCATGTGCAGTCAGAGTACATCCGAATGATAATGGTATCGTCGAGACCTATGTGTGACTGTGACCCATAGGTCATAACCCAGCAGTGCTGATTTGAAAAGTCCCAGCACTACTACAGAGAATGATGGTAATTACTTCTTAGTCACGACAAATCTTCTGATAGTGCCATGCAGTAGTGCATAAGTAAAGAAACGGTTAAGACGAGTCTCTTTTTATACCACTTAGGTGGCAGACAAGCATATGGCCCACCTGATGGGAAGTGGTTACCGTGGCCTATGGACGTATGCAACACCAGAGGTGTTACATTCGCGCTGCTGACCATGAAGAAACCTTCTGATGCCCCTCTTAAAGAACCCCATATTGTAGGCGCTTGGGAAAACCGCAGCAGGGAGGTAATTTCACAGCTTGAGTGTGCGTGGGATGAAGTTTCTTTCATACCGCACAGTGCGTCTCAGGTCGCAATGTGTGAGGATGAATACCCTGAGAATGTATAAGATACGAAGAGATAAAAGTACTTTTTTTTTTAAGCGAAAGCGGCCACCTCGCAGTCATGAATGGCCAATGGAATAAAGAATTAAAAACACTTAATTTCGGGGCAAAGTATATTTAATAACATAATAAATTCTATTAAAATTATCGATATTTCATTTTTCGATGCCTCAAGTAGCAGTCTTTTTGTATACTACTCTGTCAAGAAAGTACCGGGAAAAAATCAATAACACACAAAAAAATTATTTTATCACCTTCAAAGTATGCTCCTTCAGAAACGATAACACTTACGCCAATGAATAATCCAATCATTAAAACATTTTTTAAACGCTGTTTGAGGCGGTTTGAGGAATTGAGTTCAGTTCTCGCCGCGAATTCTCCTTTATGTCTTCTACTGATTGAAACCGGGTGCCACGAAGTGGTAATTTGAGTGTAGGAAAAAGAAAGAAGTCGGCTGGAGCCATATCTGGTGAATATGGCGGTTGCTCGATGGTATTTGCTGAGTGTTTGGACAAAAATTCATTCAAAATGATGGCCTTGTGCGAAGGCGCATTATCGTGGTGCAAAATCCAAGAATTTTCTTTCCACTAATCTGGCCTTTTTCGTCGAATTTGTTCTCTTAAACGTCGCATAATGCTCAAATAATATTCTTCATTTACCGTTTGACCTTCCGGCAAAAATTCCGAGTGCACAACACCGCGATAGTCAAAGAAAACAGTCAACATGACTTTGACTTTTGATCGACTTTGACGTGGTTTTTTCGGTTTTGGTTCAGTTGGGAGGCGCCATTCCGAAGCTTGTTGACTAGTATGCATGTCAAACTCGTAAACCCACGTCTCGTCACCAGTAACAACGCGTTTCATGAATGTTGGGTCGGTATTGACCCGTTCTAGCATGTCCTCAGCGACTCTCATGCGATTTAGTTTTTGAAGAAAATTCAGGTCTTTTGGGACTAGCCGGGCAGCAACACGTTTCATACCCAAATTATTAGTTAAAATGGTACGGATCGACTCGTGAGATACAGAAAGTTCGGCGGCCATCTCTCTCAAACTTGAATGAGGATTTTCAGTCACTATTTCCTTCACTTTTGGGATGTTAACTTCAGTTGCAGACGTTGATGGCCTGGTTCTGGTAAGAACGAGGCAAATCTTCCATCACATCTCGACCGCTTTTGAACGCTTTGTACCACTCATAAGCACGTGTTTTTGATAAAGTCGATTCACCGTAAGCCTTCTGTAACATTTTCAGTGTCTCCGAACATGAAGCAAATGTAAAATTTAAGACAAACTCTTTGTTCGATGTTTTTGTCCATTATGAAATTCGCAATACACACTAGATATTAAAAAACTATAAACAGCACTGTTTTTAACATAAATGACAGATGCAACTCAAACTCCGCGCCAAAATGGAAAGCAGTTGTGCCAATCAAACAACAACAAAAAAAACAAAAATTTGAATTTGGAACCATAAACAAAACATTAATTCCCGATACTTTGTTGACTGAATGTATATTGTATAGTTAACATGGTTTGTAGAAATTTATAATTAATTTCATATATTTTTTCTGCATATTATAATAGGAAAAAAAAAAAAAATTGTAATAGCATAAATACTTTTGTTAGCCTAGTTTATTTGTTTAATAATGTGTTTTCATAATTGCCAAAAATTAAGTTAGGTACATTAAATATTGTCATTATATATCTCAACACTACCAAATTGATTGAGGCATGTTAACGGTGTGCGATAACTATGGTAAAGTACTTCTCTTAAATTGTGACATTTTTTTGAAACGTTTATTATACCACTTAGGTGGCAGACACGGCCCACCTGATTGAAAGTGGTTACCGTGGCCTATGGACGTTTGTAACACCAGAGTCACACTCGCGCTGCCAACCCTGTAAGTACAGAGTTTCTGTGCCGTCAGTGTAGAAGACAAAGCAGGACAAGGCTTTAATCTTCCCACTAACAGCACAAATTCTCCAGTGAGCTCTGACTACCCTACTGACCGCTGCAAACACAACACGAAGTCATTATGGCCGCGGTATTCTGTAGGGCGGAGGTACTTCCCCAGACGGACTGCTCGATTGGGTGAAAATACCACAGTGTCCTACCTCCTAAGAAACGTTCTGAAACTATTGATCAGAGCTGCAGGCGACTTTAGGTGCGGGTTTGATCTCCGCTCAGTGCAAATATTTGTATGCAAAAATACGAACATATATGGCAGTCATTACGGGTAGTTGGAGCCCTAATATCGAAGTTCAGCCAAATACTCCGTTAGTCTGGTCAAGCGTACCCCAGACTGCGAGTTGAACGCTTCGATGCGACTGGAATTAACGCTAAAACGAAGTGAAGCAGAAGTGTTAAACTGTGTGCGTTTTGACTCACATAACAAGTGAAGAGTGACGTACCTACATACAATAAAGAGATTTTACTTGTACTAGGTACTCAACACTACCTAAAATCTCTACTTTTTGTTTCCGATTTACTTATGACGACCTTAACCAGGTCTCTAACCTCCTCCCCGTTTCTGGGGATGAGTTGGGGTCTCTGTGGTCTCCACACCCGAGGAGGGCCAGATCGAGAGAGATAGAACTGGGTCGCCTGAGGTGTGATGATCTGGAGTGCCTGTCAACCTCACCTTCACCAACCAACAAAGACCCACGTGCCGTGTATTTCAGTTGGATCGAGTCCGACATAACTTCTCCCACCAGCTTCGGCGAGGGGTTATCCATGGGATTTTTCGAACGTAAATTAAAACTAAAACCCGACTACTGAAAAAACACGCTTTAAAAGTATTAAACAAGAAAATAAATAATATTAAATATTTTCAGTAGTCGGATTTTAGTTTTAACTTATTTTTTTATTTATATTATTTTGGCGCAAGCAACGGCCGAAAGAACCTAAATCTTTTCGAAAAAATATCCGATGTACCCTATTTTAATACGAGAAACAAGAATAAACTAGTTGTACCAAAACTTAGGTCTCACAAGCTGTATAAACATATTTAATAAAATTCCTCAGGATTTGATTAACATGCCAATAAATAAATTTAAAATAGAAGTGAAAAGAACTTTAATGAGTAAAGGTTACTATGAAGTAGATGAGTATCTTGAGGATATAAATGCGTGGTGACGAAAAAACACACAAAAAAAAAGATTAGTTAAAAAATTTTGATATTTTTTAAATAAATCTTTAAAGTCCAATAGCTAGAAAATGGTTAAGTTTCGGGTGGGGTACTCCGTGGTCAAAAGTGTTAGAAATGATGAGAACTATACCACCCCCAAGGATTCATGTCGACTTAACCAGTAACCCTGTATATAGCTTTCATATGATATCACACACGATATATTTATATAAAGTTTTTTTTAACACATTACTTTATGACCCCTAGGGGGCGCTACATTAGATTCAGTGATACGTCATATTGCCTATAACCAGCGGACGACCAATACGCTTCTATTGATACCTCATTTGTCCAGTTCTAATAAGTAATTCAGGAGCAATGAGGGAACAGAGGACCCTACATACTTACATCCATACCTACATATTTACATAGCTTGTCAAAATCATAACCCTCCTTTTGCTTCGCCGCAGTCGAGTAAAAAAGAGCGTCTAACCCGGCACAATTCATATTTTTTTCAACGCTAGTTGCCCGATTCAAAATATTGGATTTATCCCGCGGGAAAAATCCGAGCGGTGACAGTTGGCTAAAGAGCTGGTAATGTACCAGCTGTGAAGGGTGAAAATGTTCAAATAGGAAGCCGGCGGAAAAAGTTGTTACTTCCATCTAGTTTGTCAAATGTTAACATCTATACCATCTCTGGAAAGGGAAACCGGCAGGAATCGGGTCATAAGAACCCCTCGCCAGTTGTATGCACGATTTTATTTTATAGAGGCAGTAGGTTTATTATCTGGCAAAATAGCGAAGCAGCTAAACTAGTTATCCATCCAGTTTGGATACCGAACGTAGACGTCATGATCAGATGAAATAGTTCTACCTTATAACGTCATGCACGTATCTTGACGTATCTTATGAATTCACCCGAAATTACGACGATCAGTAATATAACAATTTGTAATATTGTTTTATTGGATGATAAAGTTCATTATTGTAATGAAATTATATCAGAACTATAAAAAAACAATGCTATAAAAGCGCTGGACAGCATGAAAATGGTATAATTTGGTCGCAGTAGTGAACTAAAGGTAAGCAATACCAGAAGTATATAGCATGTAGCCTTATAAGCCTATGATTCTTTGAGTCCACTTTAAAAGTTTGAAATTTTGAGAAGGTACACAATTTTTTTTTAACATTATTTTTTTTCTAGATAATCGTTTTTCCAAGATTTATAATTTTTTTCAAAATAACAGTATAATAGTCTCATAATATTGCATCTTTACTGAAGAGAAATATTACACTTTTTTACAGTAAGTAACTAATAGAATGATTTATAATTTCCAGCAGAATCATGAAATTCTTCGTTGCTTTCGCTGCCCTCGTGGCCGTGGCCGTCGCCACTCCCCTGTACAAGCCCACCACCTCCCAACAAGCGGAGCTGGAAGCTATCGTCGCGGCGATCAACAGCCCCAGCACCGACCCCGCTACCCGTCCAATGCTGCAAGACTTACTAGCTCAGATCATTGGTGCTGCTGTCGGCCCTGCTTTAGTTGAAGACTCCGTACCTCCCTCTATCGGACCCGAACTTATTGACTTCCCCGTCCATGAACCCATTGACAACTCTCCCGTTGTCATCGGACCCGTTCCTGAAGGAGCTACTCCACTCGTTCAAATTATCGTGAACGTCGCTGGCGCTGGTGCCCCCGGTGTTGGTGCTGATGCTCCCGCCATCAAACCTGATGGTGTGAACGTTGTTGACTCCGCACCTGTTGAAGAGATCGACGCCGTCCAGGTTGTTGATTTGCCCATCTCTGGTGTTGAGGTCGCTGATTTACCTCAATTGCCTCCCACTGGCGTAGAGGTCGCTGACTTACCTGCCCTGCCGGTAATGCCCGTCCAAGTCGGAAACCCTCAGATCCCCATCCTCCCCGCTGTCCTTCCCGATGACCTGAACTAAATGACAATTAACATCAATGTATTAATATTACAAAATATACTGCATGTTTTCTATTTTGCCTTTTCATTAAGTTGTGAATGCAGAAGTATAATTGCGACCATTTTGTAGGGACTTGGCGTCCACGAGTGGTACATTGTTTTTACTTTATGGAAATAAATGTACACTGAACTACCCTGAAACATTCTTCTAATTTCTCTCTCCATCTTATGGTTACCTGTAATAATTGCTGCAGAGCGATAATCCCAGTTGCATCAGAATCTTTGACCTTGGAGTCTAGGGTCCACTTTCCCAGTCTAACTGCGGATTTGACTAAACTTCGGTCTTTTACATGAAGCAACTCTGGCCTTTAACTCAATAGCGATATCGAACTTGGGTTTTTAGGGCTACAACTACCCGTAACGACTGCCATAGATGATGCCATAGAGACAGCTTATCGTTAATACGATAAGCTGTCGGCAGAACCGACGATTGATGACGATTAATATTATTTATATTAATATAATAACTTCGTGTTGTGTTCCCGGCGGTGAGTAAGGGCACCCAGAGCTCATTGAAGAGTTTTCGTGCTATTGCACACGTTGCAATGTGTTGCACACGTTCATAGGTCACGGCAACCACTTTCCATCGGTGAGCCGTAAGCTTGTCTGCCACCTAAGTGGTTAAAAAAAATTAAAAATATTTTCACAAAGTTACTCAGTCCTCAAAAAGTTTACAATATTCTGTAGGTAACACAAAGTGTTAATACTTTGTGATTCCTACAGAATACCGTAAACTTTATGAACGTGAACCTGTGAACGTGTGAATGTGTGGGCTCAAAATTATATATTTTCGAAATTTAGGTCATAAATGGGAATTAATGTGAACTGCATAATAAATTATAAGTTAGGTTGCTTGCTAGCAGAAATGACAACAACCTCAAGATTTCTGGTGTTTTGTGGCAAGCTTGAGTACTTTAATCTTGATGAAAATGATATTTTAGAGAAAGGATGTTGTCCTGAAGAGTTCGCCGACTTGCTTCAAATACAAGCTGCCCATTCTGACCTCACTCCGATCCTCACCGAACTATTATTACTAAACCAAAGCCCGGTTTCAAGAACAACGCTCTGATGTGAATTGACTCTCACAGTGATATTAGAACTGTCATCGTGAATACAATCTGTCTTCAAATATAGTTATAAATCGAGATTCAAGACTGAGTATCGTTCTGGGCTTCGATTCTGCTGATGTTTTGCCATTGTCTGCTGATGTTTTGCCACAGACACTGCTAAATTCCATTTAATCAATGTCGCTAAAGTCCAAAATTAAAAGTCTTTTTGTAGAGTGAATGAAAAGTGTAATGAAAATCTTTTCATTTAATTTTGATTTTAAGAGTTAAGTATAAAATCTAAAATTTAATGCCATTTCTTCTTGTGTCTATGGTATGACTGGTTTTGCTTTAGTAGAATCAAGGGCCTGGAATAGGGGCCAATATCTACACTGTACGTGAGTATCTATGTTGTTGGCTAGAAATGGCTGTTCGATGACCTAGCTAGACGAGGGCAAGAGGCCTAGCGATAGGGGTGTCAGGATAAGATGAGGGATAGTCAAAAAGTTCCCAATCCTACTAGGAGAATGTCAAGTAATTTATACCGCCTTTTAAATCGTACCACCTCCAGATTTCACATTAAATGACCCTTTTTTTATACACTGGCAACACCAAATTGTGCTTAATAGCACACATGATGAATATTTGAGTTTAAAAAATGCAACGATATAACATAAAAACCTAGTCACACCACGGAAAAGGACAAAAATCTAAATGAAATATGTAGTTACATAACGTAGATTGCGTAGTTTTAGTTTACCACCTATAATATCACGTGTTACGAACCAGTATAAAAATTCACAACAAATTCCATCAAAAATTGATCTTTCGATCCCATAAACCATTATCATTGTGTTAAATTCAAAATTTACCTGGTTCGTTAAATGGCATCACACATAACTATATCCGAAATGTTGGCGGTAACGACGCGACTATTTTCAAACAAATACATTTAATCACGGAACTTACTATTTCTGCCAACGTTTCGGATGATTTACAGCACCCGTGGTCACGACTTGACTTGACGCTAGCCTTACCGTTCATAAGAATAGTAATGGTGGGTAGGTACACAAAAAAAGTTCCCCGCATACCTCTCGACGCTCGCAAGCTAGTCAAGTCGTGACCACGGGTACTGCAACGCATCCGAAACGTCGGCAGAAATAGTAAGTTCCATGATTTAATCGCGTGAAGTCCTGAACCATATAATTATGAATTCACACCGTCCCAATCAGTTTAAACATAAAAAATATATAACATAACATAACATAAACTCACGCCTATATCCCCGAAGGGGTAGGCAGAGGTACTAGCACCCACATTTCGCCAGTTTATGTTTAGGTCCCAATGTAATAGGTGGCGAGCCTATTGCCATTAACCGGGCACTTATAAACCTGCGATAAATACACACATAACTTCGAAAAGCATAGAAAAGTCATTGGTGTGTGCCATGGTGAAACCTGGGATCGAACCCGAGACCTCGTCTCAGCAGTCCATTACCCAAACCACTAGGCTACCGCGGTTTTTGTTACCAACTTGACTTCACTTCGCCTGATAGTAAACTAAAGGAAAAGTCTCAGATGAGAGGGTCACTATTACAGACACTAAGTAATGTTACAATGGTGGCACTCAGCTTGGCGGCCTCATCAGATGCTTTTTCACGCCCCGCTTAATGCGGACCGCGCTGCAACATGTCGAGAGCATCTAGTAGGTATTTCGCGGAGCCATCCCAGAGGTGGGAGCAGTATGAAATTCCACGCAGGAGCGAATTTGTGTCTTATAGAGAAGACACAACTGCTCCGGCGTGAAAGAATGTCTCACTTTGTTCAGGAGTTCGAGTTTCTGCGAGGCTGTTTTGATGATGCTCTCTATGTAGTTTTTGTTATTCAGTTTGCAGCGAACATCCATGCCTAGGATATTGAGATTGTCCTGCTGTGACAGTGGCGTACTCCGAAGAGTGGGAAGGGGAATGAAAGAAGATACCTTTGCTGTAAACGCACATGCCTGCGTTTTCTTGGCATTGAACTCGACCAAGTTCTCAGAGTCCCATTGAGAAATGTGTTCAGTGACAAAAAGCTGTCTTTTTTCCACGATATCAGACTGTTTGTTCTATTTTTATTTTATTTTACCCCATGTATAAATATTTCCGCGCATCGCGGCAGAATGTGCTGCTCCAAAACAATATTTCAACACCTGTAATGTAACCATGTTCTATGGAAATAAAGTTTGAGTTTGGCCGCAGGAGGATATCCTGCGGCCAAACTCAAATGTAATGATTAATATCTAAATAATTAGCTATATTTATGTGCACGCTTAGCGGCAATCGGCTAGCCCCCTATTAAGTAGGACCGAAAATCATATTTGGTGAAATGTGGGTATATGTATGTGTAGGCTATATTTTTGTTTCTGGTAGATGAAGCTAAACGCATGCAAAACTGATCCGAAATAAACTTATTCATGTAATATTTTACTGTCTGGTACAATTTAAATTCCAATGGTACAATTTAAACGACTAGTCTACTAAATTGTACCATGACAGACCTCTGTACAAAGTTCATTCTATCTAACGTAACGTGGAGGCAGGACATTGATCTTTTGTCATAAAATAATCAAAGCTTTAAATTTTATTTTACATGCCTATTTATCTATACAACTCCTACCCTTAACTCAATCTAATCTAGCCTTCTGTTAATAAAGACATTTCGGTTTCAATGTTATGGAATAGATTGAGTTAAAGTAAATAGGGCAAAAAATAAGGAATCTAGAAATGAATATACCAACCAGTTAATAAATAAATTTAAGGTTTAAAAAATTTAGTCTCAAAAAAAAAATTGCTGGTTTAAACTATGCTTACCATGGGCCTAGATAGCGTTGAGTAGAATGTTGTAATTTTTTGACGTGACAACGTCTTATAAATTGGTTTGCCGGGTGACACTTCAAGAAACTGCGTTACGCTCCGCTCACGTTATGCGCTCACAATGAGAGCGAGTGAGAGGCACGCGTCCCTTCCACTCGGGCATGGTTAGCCCGCCTAAGAGCGAGAGAGACAGACATAAAAAGTGAAAGGCACGCGTCCCTTCCACTCGAGCACAGTTAGCCCGCCTAAGAGCGAGACAGACAGAGCGAGAGAGAGAGAGTGAGAGAGATAGGCATACACACTGAGTGTAAATGAATTGCCAATATGTGTAATTTATTAAAATTATTTTACCACTCAAAGTCGTTGTCACGTAAAACTTTCGCCCGTATACCGACTTTACAGGCAACCAATTTTTTATTTTTTTATTACCAAACTAGGCCGAAGCCAGTATCTTACGTAACAATGCCCTTTTAACTATTGATGAAATTATGCGATTTTTAATCCCAGGATTTATTCTAATGGTGGTTTAAATGTGACAAAAAAAGGTGAGTTTAAATAAACTACCACAAGCAGACTATTGAATATCATATTCTAAGATCTATCATTAACTAAACGAAGTTAAATTGAAAATTGAAATTACACGAATTAAATCATCTGCTTAAACTATATTGTGATAATTAATTTTCCCCTTAGAATGGAATGGTAATAAAGTTAAAACCAGTGGTGCGGGGTCCCTATAGCCCGATTCAGGTCGACTGCCCAATAAGTATTTTTTTTATACCATTTAGGTGGCAGACAAGCACACGGCTCATCTGATGGCAAGTGGTTACCTTGGCCTATAGACACCAGAGGAGTCACACTCGCACTGCCAACCCTGTGAGCACAGAGTTACTGTGCCGTCAGTGTAGAAGCAGGATAAGCCTTTAGTCTGCCCACTGACAGCACAAACTCTCCAGTGAGCTCTGGCTATCCTACTCACTGCTGGAAACACAACACGAAGTTATTACCGCTGCGGTTATTCTGTAGGGCGGAGGTAATTCCCCAGTCGGACTGCTCAATTGACCGGAAATACCGCCGTGTCCTAACTCCTAATACTCCTATACAGTCACGTTGTCAACTTGTTGTTTGGATACTTTATGAGTATTTAGTTTACAACCTATCCTATTTCCCAAATCTATGACGATTAGAATATTTTACTATTCATTTATTATACTTAGATTAAATATAACATCGTCCCATTAGTAGAACAATGTTTTATCTGCAAAATGTCAACTTTTCAGTAGAGCGATTTGTAGCTTTGCGTGTGCATTATTTGACCATAACTATTTTATGGGAGACTTTAGCCATTTCATATTTTGGTAGTGTACAAAGACACAAATACAGCGTATATTGATATTATTATTTATTATAAAAACTATTCCTGTGCGTAGATAGTGTGTCGCATGAGCATATATAACATTGTACTGCCAAAGGAAGCAGCTCGAGAGCTGTTTCTAGAACACATGGAACGTTATTTGACCAAAATAATCACGTTACATCTGCATATGGAACAATGTTTTACGAAATATTCTAAATATGTCAATGTCTCTTATGAAAATGTTTTATCTAATGTAGCTGTTACAGTTTTTATACTTATTATTTTAGTAAGGATTTGAATTAGAAGTGAATGCTCTACACACTTGTCGTTAGTCGTACTTACTCGTATTTAGTAAAGTAGTAGTAGTATTTTATTAGTAAAGGTATAACAGAAATATTATGTGTATTACAAAAACAACAAGTTGGCAAGTTAAAATTTTAATAGAATTAGTATAAAATTAAACAAATTAACATAAAACGTAAACATTGGGGAAAGTACCAATAAACAATTATAAAATCGGAAAAAAAATCAATCTTTAGGTGTTTCACAGCCTAAAAAGTATGAGACTTCTAATATCACATTCATTTTCCTTAACATAATATGGTTATTTATTCTCATTATTAATTTTGATTAAAATGTAAAGGTCAGTCAAAAATTAAAATATAATACTTCCATAATTACGATAGGAAAGAGAATATAAGAAGATATGGTTGCGCCGATGTGGAAACTGTATTTTTTTGACATGGAAACACACTCCTTTTAGATCCGTCTCCCCCTCCGCACTAACCATAGAGTAGGGCTAGCTGTAGCTTCCGTCCGCCATTGTGTGAGATGTGGACGGCCACTCCCGCTTTGAACTAGCCAGCGTAGGGACGGATCGCGAGCGCGTCTCTCAGAAATGAATAATATTTGTTGTATTTTAACCGCCTAATAGACCTTTACCGATCGGATGGTGCCTCTCGTGTGTTCCTCAAGGGATCTAGTGACGCTGACGGCAGCTCCTGAGCAAGGAAGAGAAGATCCGTGTACCGGCTGCGATGAAAAACACGTGGGTCGTGAAGGTTAGTGCATCCTCTCCTAATTTCTCGGGCTGCATTCACTGCCTGGATCGAATCCGCGGCAGCCCGGCCACCTGTCTTGTTTTGTGTGTAAAGTGTCAATAGAACAGTTATCTGCTTCTCCGCAATACAGTCCACTCGCGCACGCTGGCCCACGCGCCACCATTTTTTTGGTCCGGATCGAGCCGGATTCTTAGCCGTAGTTCGTATTTTGTTATTATTCTAATGGGAATGAGCGCACCGCACCTAAGTGCCTGGTTATTTTAGTAGAAAACCCCGCATCCAGACACTTAGGCTTAGAATTTGTTGTCCGTTCGCCGCTGGCTCGCATTGTACCTACCTAATACATGGATAGGTTAGGTATCATATCAACACTTAATCGTAGTTCGCAATTTTCGCATCGCACCTAAGTGCCTGGTTATTTTAGTAGAAAACCCCGCATCCAGACATTTAGGCTTAGATCTTAGGTATACTCAGACACCCTAGTGCATAGGCACAGTGTAATACCTAACGCATTTGGCTTTGTTTTGTTTTTTTCAATTACGTTGTTCTCGGCTCACGTCGTATTTGCCTAGTACCTGCGTGGGTAGACACGTGGCTGTGCCTACCTCGCTCGCATCTCATCCCAATTCATACGAAAGTATTTTAATTTGAATAGATATTACGCAATACTTAATCTCGAAAATAATAGTTGAATCTAGACAGCGACCATCGCGTAGGTACGACCTTGTTGCTATGCGCGTTTGTTCAAGCGTGCATTCACAGTTGTAAGCACCTACCTACCTACATAGTTAACGCTCGCGCCGCCTCGCTGCTCTGTACCGCTAGGATTAAGTCATTTCATATTTATTGTTTACAGCACTTTAGTTTGAGATTTAATTGTAAACATGTCCCCAAAGGTTGATAAGACCGGTAAGGTTCAATTGAAACTTTTATACGCTAAAAAAGAAATGATTTACTCTCGCGTACAATCGATCTATGATAATGCACTTAAAACCTCTGATTTGGTCATCAGAGATTCGTTCTTGTGTTCTATAGAAAACTTAGATAGTCTACGCGCGGATTTCGAAACCTTAGTGCATGACATCAACGTTTTAGAGTTGAATTTGGATCCCGATTACTCAGTGAGTTATCAAGCCTTGTCGTCGTTTGACGATTTGTATTGTCGTATCAAGCGCGTCGCGAGGAGTTTGGAGAAGCCGTCTGACCGACCCAACCCCACTCGCGACCGACCTAAGTTGCCACCAATTCAAATACCCGAATTTGATGGTAACATTCGCAATTGGTGTCGATTTATAGATAGTTTTGAGAATACAATAGATAAGAACGATTCGTTGACAGATCACGAAAAATTGCATTATCTTGTTGAAAAATTGACTGGTAAAGCTATAACCGTTTGCGCTGGAATTACGTTTAGTGCCGGGAATTATAATTTAATTTTAAATACTTTGAAAGCTAAGTATGAGGATAAAAGATCGGTAGCTAACGCCTATTTGGATCAGATGTTTGATTTGAAATCTATTACGGCATGTAACGATCAAAACTTAGAGAAATTTCTAGACACTTTCGCGTCAGCTGTTCGCGCTGTAAAGAACCTAAAGATTGATGACCTCTGCGACTTCGTATTTTTGTATATGGGTTTAAGGAAATTAGATTCCGAAACCATTCGTTTGTTTGAGTCGGATCATCGCGGCAATAAAATTCCTAAGTTCGAAGACTTAGAAGGTTTTGTTCGCGAGCATATAAAAATATTACAACGCTCTTCATCGAAACATGAAGGCGCGAAGACAGTTGTTAGTCCCGCGCGCAAAATAGATGCGTCATCGAGGTCACTGAGGTCAACCCATACTTATGTTAATACCGCACCAGCACGTGTACAATCACCTGTTTGCTCTTTGTGTAGTACTCATCACTCGCAACTGTACAAGTGTCCTGGTTTCCTAAAATTGTCGCCTAGTGATCGTTATAAATTTGTTCGCGCTAATAATCTTTGTTTTAATTGTCTCGGTACTAAACACCGCGTGGGTTTATGTAATAGTGGAAATGGTTGTCGCAAATGTCAAGCGAGACACCACACTTTGCTTCATTTTGAAAATAGTAATGCCGCATCCAAGGTGAGCACAGTTGGTTCGTCGAGCGGTGACGCGCGGCAGCCTGCGCCGCAGCCGCAGCCCGAGCTCGCACGCGCTCCGGCCTGCCCGGGGACCGCTACGAATGACGTCACCTTGTGTTCGTTCTCCGCTAGTGCTGCCCTCACTACGGTTTGTCTTGCGACCGCTCGCGTGGTTATTGTTGATGCATTAGGTAAACCGCACATTGTTCGAGCGCTATTAGATGGCGCTTCGCAAAGTAATTTTATTACTCAAGATTGTTGTCAACGTCTTGGTTTCAATGTTGATAGGCGTTCAACCTACTCAGTGGTGACGGGTTTTGGAGGTTTACGGTCGGCTGTTCATGGCACAGTTAAAACGAGGTTTGGATCTCGTTTTAATAATAAAATTTGGTTTGACATGGATTCGTTCGTTACGGATAAAATAACTGAACAGTTGCCTACCGTCCCAGTTGACACGTCTTTATTAACGAAATTTAAAGACTTACCTTTAGCTGATGAGACTTACGCTGTTCCTGGAGTCGTCGATATATTGATCGGCGCTTCGATTCTCCCGCACCTCCAGTTATCACGTAAGGTTCGAGGGGGTCCGACGTACCCCGCTCCGCACGCCCTGGAAACAGTTCTGGGTTTTGTTATAATTGGTTCTGCACCCGCTTCTATGGATAGTTTTAGTCACTCGACTGCCTCGTTCTGTTGCACCGTCGAGCCGCCACTGGAGTCTACCATCCGCAAGTTTTGGGAGATTGAGGAGGTCAATGTCCCACCAATCCTAAGCCCTGATGACAAGATGGCTGAGGAGATTTATTGTCGCACGACTACTCGCGATAAGCAGGGTCGTTATGTTGTCGCGCTCCCTTTCAAGGGAGATATTTTTTCGCTCGGCGACTCCCGTGCATCCGCTGAAAGACGCTTTCTTTGTTTAGAACGAAAGATGCAGGCGTCTCCAAAGTTAAAGCAAGCCTATGATGAGGTTGTCAACGAATATTTAGATAAAGGTTACATCTCACCTGCGCCTGCGGACACTGACGAGACCCAGCCTTCGTACGTTATCCCGCACCACGGAGTTATTAGAGAAGATAAGCTTACTACTAAACTCCGCGTAGTTCTAGATGGCAGTGCTAAGACTAGCACTTCCGTGTCGCTTAATGACATTTTGTATTGTGGTCAAAATCTTCAAGGTAATTTATTTGACATAATTGTAAATTTTCGTTTATTCGCTGTGGCACTCTCTGCAGATATTCGACAAATGTTTTTGTGCCTTGAAGTGCGCGAACCCGATCGTAGGTTTCAACGATTTTTGTATAGATTTTCACCGCAAGAACCTTTAATGGTTTACGAGTTTAATCGTGTTTGCTTCGGGCTTAAATCTAGCCCTTTTCACGCACTTCGCACCGTCAAGCAGTTGGCCGCTGACGAGGGCGATGCATTTCCTAAAGCGAGAGCCACCATTGAGACTGGCTTATACATGGACGACTTCGTGTATAGTGTAGATAGCGAGGCCGAGGCTGTCGAGACGGCCGCTCAAGTTATAAGTCTCATGAAGGCGGGTCAATTTGATCTCGTGAAATGGACGAGCAACTCGCAAACAGCGTTAGAGTCGATTCCACCGTCGCACCGATTGTCTTCGGTTAAGGAATTCGATGAAAGTGATACGCACAAGGTGCTTGGTTTAAGCTGGTCGCCCGCATCTGATACGTTTAGTTTGAAAATTAGTTCGACCCCGCAAACTTGTACTAAACGCATTATCCTGTCGTGTGTGGCACGGATATGGGACGTAATGGGATTCGTAGCTCCTGTCGTTTTGTACGCCAAACTACTTATAAAGGAGCTTTGGCTTTCCAATTGTGATTGGGACGACACCGCGCCCGACAACATTGCTAAGTTGTGGGCTCGCTTTAGAAAAGAACTTTCTGTGCTTGACCAAATACAAATTCCGCGTCATGTAGGTATATCGCAACATAGTGTTGTTACGGTAGTAGGCTTCGCGGACGCTAGTGAGAGGGCGTATGGAGGAGTAGTCTACTTTCATGTCTCGAATGTAGGTAAGGTTTCAATTAGCCTTATAAGCGCGAAATCAAAGGTCTCTCCCCGTAAGGTCGTCTCTCTGGCACGCCTCGAGCTATGCGCTTTACTATTGTTAGTTAGATTGATCACCTCTATCGCCAATGCTTGTAGTACTCGCATTAATATTAATAGAATTTTAGCTTTTTCGGACTCAACAGTCGCTTTGTGTTGGGCCCACTCTTCGCCCCATCGTTGGGACACCTTCGTCGCTAATAGAGTGGCAAAAATTCAATCGGAATTAGCGCCAAAAAATCTCTTTCACGTTGCTGGCACCGACAACCCAGCCGATTGTCTCTCTCGTGGACTGCTTCCTTCGCAAATATTAGATCACCCGTTATGGTTTAGTGGACCGTCCTGGATTCATGCCGCGTTAGATAAGTGGCCAGTTAGTCAATTCAATCCCACTACGGTTTCCGAACCACCCGAGGAAAAGAAGCACTCGCTTGTGGTGTCGGTCCCGCGTGAAGAGTCCCTGGTTTTGTTGTTGGCTAATCGCGTCTCGTCTTGGTCGAGACTGTTGCGTTGTGTTGTTTATGTAGGCCGATTTTTGAGAATTTTATCTACACGCGGTCATATAACCGCCGCTGATTTAGATAAGGCTGAATTGATCATACTTCGCGAATTGCAGAAGTGTTATTTTGCTTCTGAATTTAAAAATTTAGAATTTAACAAACCTTGTAGTCGTTCTTTCCGACACTTGAAACCATTTTTGGAAGATGGACTCATTCGAGTAGGTGGTCGTTTGAGAAATTCAGGTTTAGGATTTGAACAAAGGCACCCAGTAATTCTCCCGCGTAAGGACCACGTATTAGATTTGTTAGTAGATTATCATCACAAGGTGAATTGTCACGCTGGTCCCGATTTGTTAATGTCTATTTTGAGACAGAAATACTGGATAATTTCCGCTCGTAATTTGATTCGCGCTAGAGTACACAGATGTGTACCTTGTTTTAAACTCCGCCCGCGTTTTATCGCGCCTGAAATGGCCGATCATCGCTCTTGTCGTGTTGTTCAATCCGCAAAACCTTTCGTACACACCGGCACAGACTTTGCTGGGCCTTTCAAGGTCACCATTGCTCGTGGTCGTGGCATTCGCTCCACGAAAGCTTATGTTTGTTTGTTCATTTGTATGACAACTCGCGCGGTTCATATAGAGTTGACCGGTGATTTAAGTACGCCAAATTTTATGTCCGCTTTTAAACGTTTTTTGTCGCGTCGGGGTCCGGTTAAGCGCATGTATTCGGACAACGGTACAAACTATGTAGGGGCCCGACGTAGTATTTCGGAATTGCACACATTCTTACGGTCTAAGTACTACCAAAGTGAATTCGCTCACATCTTAGCCGAAAATCGCATTGAATGGTACTTTAACACGCCTGCAGCTAGTCATTTTGGTGGTAATTGGGAAGCGAATATTAAAAGCCTTAAGTCGCATCTGTTTCGCGTCATAGGCGAACAGATTCTCTCGTTCGAGGAGTTGAGTACCGTACTCGCGCAAGTAGAGGCGGTGATGAACACGCGTCCGCTGTGTCGGACTCTATCTAGCGATCCGTCAGAGCCGTTAGCGCTGACGCCAGCTCACTTCTTAAATATGACTCCTTTAAAATATTTGCCCGCAATAGATGTTGATGACGATAGAATACACCTCCTAACTCGTCACGCTCTTTTAGATAAGATGGTCCAATCGTTTTGGAATCGTTGGAGAACCGATTATTTGCACACGCTGCAGTCACGTCAAAAATGGAATACTCCATCCAACCCAATTACTGTAGGTACGGTGGTAGTCCTTATGACTGAGAATGCGCCTCCTTTACATTGGCCTCTAGGAGTAGTAGAGGAAATTTTTCCCGATGCCCGCGGGATAACTCGTGTTGTACGGGTTAAAACTGCAACCGGATCGTATCTGCGCCCGGTTGTTCGCCTCTGCCCTCTGCCTAGCCAGCAGTAGGCACGAGTTCCAATCTATGTTTATATTTTAGTTGTTATTTCGCAAACCTAGATTTAGATTAGACATTAGTTTTGTTCCACATTTTTCGTTTCGAAGGTAACCCTTCAAGCCGGGGGGAATGGTTGCGCCGATGTGGAAACTGTATTTTTTTGACATGGAAACACACTCCTTTTAGATCCGTCTCCCCCTCCGCACTAACCATAGAGTAGGGCTAGCTGTAGCTTCCGTCCGCCATTGTGTGAGATGTGGACGGCCACTCCCGCTTTGAACTAGCCAGCGTAGGGACGGATCGCGAGCGCGTCTCTCAGAAATGAATAATATTTGTTGTATTTTAACCGCCTAATAGACCTTTACCGATCGGATGGTGCCTCTCGTGTGTTCCTCAAGGGATCTAGTGACGCTGACGGCAGCTCCTGAGCAAGGAAGAGAAGATCCGTGTACCGGCTGCGATGAAAAACACGTGGGTCGTGAAGGTTAGTGCATCCTCTCCTAATTTCTCGGGCTGCATTCACTGCCTGGATCGAATCCGCGGCAGCCCGGCCACCTGTCTTGTTTTGTGTGTAAAGTGTCAATAGAACAGTTATCTGCTTCTCCGCAATACAGTCCACTCGCGCACGCTGGCCCACGCGCCACCAAGATACATGTACATAATTTTATCATAAGTACTCTTATGCTATGCTAGTTAAATCTGAAATCAGTCTTTTAAACTAAAATTAAAGTATGAATGGTTACATTACAAGTAATAATGACTATAACACTAATAAATGTGTTACCTAAACTAGGTTGCAACCTTCTTAATTTAAACATACAATATTATTTAAAGTGTAGTTATAGAATGCTAGGCATAAAATAATTTTGTTTTTAATCACAACCACTCATTAGTCTCCAACATTAAAATATGTATACTATATCTAAAGTCTACACTACTTACCTGCTCAGTCACATTATTCACTATCAGTAATGTCATAATTGTCGCGAGTATTGTCGTTGTCTACATGAGGTAAAGAAATAAAATAATCTTTTTATTATGTGGGAATAATACCTGAGTTACATAAACTTACAATATCCTTATGTATATTAATATTTAAAGGAATCGGAGCATCATAAGCCTGGGTAATTATGGGAAGTCCCTGAGATCGTCTAGTTGTCGGTTTTATTGTTAAGGTTTCATAGTCTTCAGTTAGGTTGTATCTGTACATCAGTTTGTGTGAATCGTCCTTGTGAACGAAAACCTCTTTAATACGAGTCCACTCTATTTTCTGACCACGGCTATTTTTGTTCCAAATGCTGTTATTAATATGACTTTTAAAATCATAAAAGTCATTTTGAGTCATGTTCTTCACTTCGTACGGGGGGGCATTACTTTTAGACCATCGAACAAGTAAGCTCCACTCTTCCGGAGTGTATATAGTTTTATTTGATGAGGCGTTTTCTATAACGGAATGGACACTATCACCCTCATTCTGGGTGTGTCCTTTTTCTAAAAATGAGTGTTTAATATTGATTTTATACTTTTGTGCAGCATACATATAAAAAAAGAAATTTATTCGGTTTCTATTTTGTCCAGCGCAATTATCGGACCAAAACCTGAACTCTTGAATACTCTTTTTCCAATTGACATCTATATAATCAAAAAGACAACTGCTCACTTCATTAGCACCTCTATTCGCTACTGTCTCATCCCACATATAACACGTAGCTTGTTTCGATGCCATGTCATATACTGTGAAATTTAGACATGACAGTTTTCTTTTATAATAAAAAACACTGACTTGGCCATGAGGACAAGTTAAAATCTTCTCAAAATCAAACACGGCACAAAGTACTTTACCATCAGACAGCATAGCTTCCTTTTTATCTTCGTCCTTTAGGCTACGAGCAACTGTTTTGGCTATTTGATGTTTTTGATACTCCTCTATTTGTTCGGTGGAAGGATTTTGTAAGTTGCGATATACATGGCAAACATCGCACTGGTCCTTCTTGGGTACAAAAAAACTTAAATTGAAGTTTTTCTTAACTATCTCTCGATATTGTCTCTCAGTATCAGCTTTAGACGTATATTTGTCAGTATCGTACCATTCGATGTACAATTTGAACATTCGAGCAATATTAAGACTACCGTCTAAGTACAATTTCGTCGTCTTTTTTCTTAAATAATGCGATTCAATGGGCGCAAACGAGTTCACATGATCGCAAACGCTGGTAATCATGTCTTCTATAATGATCTTCCTATGATTTTTGTGCCGACCTCTGTAATCATCTTGTACAATAGTGCTATTGTCGTATTTATGCCAGGCTGTTTTAACTATTCTATCACTTAAACTTATAGTGTTCAAGAACATTTTCTTGCAAACATTTATGAAAGGCGCTTGCTCCTTACTTTTATCTAAAGATAAAGGAAGATAATATTTATAAGTAAAAGTCCGTTTATTGGTTGTATCCTGGTATAAACATCTATTCTTTTTCGCCTTAGTGGTATACTTTATTACATATTCCCATTGCTTTTTTCTGTCTCCCAACTCCCAAAACTTTTTGAATATATCTAGCCGCTGTACGTAAGTTATTCTATCGAAGCACTTAAATTTACAGGAACACGGCGGACCTATTTGTTTTGCATTGAATACTTTACCAGTTTTAGTAGAGTACTCCTGTCCAAGGTTTTTCTGGCGTTTCCGTCTTGTATCTGCCCAATTATTACGACATTTTGAGCGCTTTTTCGATTGACGCGGTATCACAATATCAGAAACAGAGCTATCTGTACCATATAATGACTGACTTTCAGCAGATGGAGCGGGTGATGACATCACAGTACTCTCAGTATTGGAACGAGTTGGACAAGATTGAGCAATGGGGACATCTCGTTGCGTCACAGAATTGCACGGACCAGGATCTTCTTCTGAAGACTGTTCTTCGATAGCTTGCGCTTGTGATTGGACTGGTATGACTGTATCAGAAACAGGGCTATCTATACCATGGAACGTTTAACTTTTATAAGATAGAGCCGGTAATGCTATTACAGTACTCTCGGTATTGGACTGAGTTGGGCAAGATTTAACAATGAGAGATTTAGCATTCTGTGAATTGGAATCGGACAGATCAGGATCTGCTTCTGAAGAATGTTCTTCAATAGCTTGCAGTTTCATCCAATACTTTCGGCCGATATAATTTAAATATCTTTGCCTAGAATGTTTGAGCAGCAAGGGGCGCTTTTTCAATTGACGGCTAGGGAATATTTCGTCACAACTGGTGTCAAATTCAATCGACTGATTTGAATGTATTGGGCAAAATTCACTATAACACGTTGTGTGATAAGGGAGTGGTGATGGCATAGGCGTAGGTATACAAATCTTAGATACTATACTGGAAATCGTCGAACTACTGACAGCGGGTGATGCTTCATAACTGGATGCAGATTGAATTTGGAAAGGTCCATCACGAGAAAAGAGATCAGGAACATCACTTGATGAATCATCAAAATCCCAAAAGGGTTGTACGTTACTTTTTTTTGTACCTGTAAATTAAATATTAATTTATTATACAAATGTACTTACCAAACTTAATCACCTACATTTTTTTGTAAACGATCTGTACTAGGACTCATAGTGATGATAATTAGGCTATACATTTAGTTAAAAAAATATTATTAAAGATATCTTTGAACAATTAAAACTATATTTAACCATTTTATAACCCTTTTAGATTTCAAA
Source organism: Eilema griseolum (assembly GCA_963662185.1). Classification (NCBI taxonomy): domain Eukaryota; kingdom Metazoa; phylum Arthropoda; class Insecta; order Lepidoptera; family Erebidae; genus Eilema; species Eilema griseolum. The sequence continues at coordinate 16,856,118 of OY759248.1, read as the reverse complement.
TACTGTTTTACGAAAATGAAAGGAACAGAAAAAAGTATATTTAGCACTTGCGACGCACACAATAAAAAAAAAATTGGACGAATAATGTCTCATGTGTATATACCGACGAAAATAATATACAATTGTACGGAGTAAAATATAATATGTGCAAAAGAAACCACAAAATTAGGGAAGCAATTAAGAAAAGCTTTATTGTACACTATCATGTTAAAAAAATATTAGTAAAGTATTTATAATGGTTTACACTTAAATTTAAAACGACGCCGCAATTTGGTAGAATAATGTTTTATGTGATCATAAGCACTGTTTTTGTGGAAATATCGATAACTTCGTGTCACAGACCAAAATCAGATTTATGTACCTACCTATTAGACATAATTCTATTGCGAAAATAATTTACTTGTAACTAATTTATTAGTTCAATTAAACACGTCGTTGTTCATTACATAAATTAAATGATTTCTTACCGTTTTGAGCGCCACTAACGGTATCCATTGCCACAACACCTCACTCGCGGCCACTACGTTGAACAATGTTTGTTGTAATGAAGGGACGAGCCGGGAGCGCTAAGGCCGATTGCCGCGATTGCGTTATGTGATCGAGAGACGCTATTGTAGGTACTCAGCGCGACAAAAACTTTATTCGAACTTCGTAACTTTTAAAATATTGAATAAAAATTATTAAAAATTATATCAATGGCTAGCTTACGTCGTTATGATAACGAATATAACATAATATCATTTTCGTTACATGTGATGAAAAAACATTATTCTACTAATGGGACGACATGTCATTAAATAGTAAGCTAAGGTATCAATCAATTGTAATAAAAGTAATATAAAACATTACTATAAAAACGGTAGACATCGTTCTCTAAGCATAATTTGATCGCAGGAGTCAACTAAAGGTAAATATATACTAGTTTTAGTACTAATTTATAATATACATTATCTTAATTCCAAAATGAAGTCTTATGTAATGTGTTCTATATTATTTCCAGAAGAAACATGAAATTCTTCGTTGCTTTTGCTGCCCTCGTGGCCGTGGCCGTCGCCACTCCCCTGTACAAGCCCACCACCTCCCAACAAGCGGAGCTGGAAGCTATCGTCGCGGCGATCAACAGCCCCAGCACCGACCCCGCTACCCAGCTGTTGCTGCAAGACATGCTGGCTCAGATCATTGGTGCTGCTGTCGGCCCTGCTTTAGTTGACGAATCCGTACCTCCCTCCATCGGACCCGAACTCATTGACTTCCCCGTCCATGAGCCCATCGACAACTCTCCCGTTGTTGTTGGCCCCATTCCTGCTGGAGCTACTCCCCTCGTTCAAATTATCGTGAATGTTGCTGGCGCTGGTGCCCCCGGCGTTGGTGCTGATGCTCCCGCTATCGAAGCTGATGCCGTGAACGTTGTTGACTCCGCACCTGTTGAAGAGGTCGACGCCGTCCAGGTTGTTGATTTACCCATCTCTGGTGTTGAGGTCGCTGACTTACCGGCCCTGCCCGTATCACCCGTGCAGATTGGTACTCCTCAGCTCCCCGTTCTCCCCGCTAACCTTCCTGATGAGCTGAACTAAACTAAAAATAATATCAGATAATAAATATATGAAGTACCTAAATATTATTGATTTTCTTTTTTTATTATGTATGCATAGACATAGAGATCATCTTTGTGGCTTTTTGTTACTGCGCCATTGAAAAGTTAAATATGGGGTTTGCAATTGTCAGAGGATGCAATTTAGATATCAAAAAGTTATATCCAAGTTTGAGGGTTGCAACGTTTATACTACGGCCGCCATCCCTATGTTCGAACACGTTAGTTTGCGAAACCACACAACTGATTTTTGTAGATTGTATGACAAGGGATGGATGGATGGAAAGGGACTCTTTTGTCCGCACTTAGCATCCTTTTGGGCCTTTGTGCTAGAGCAGCCAGCCTGGCTCCGCTCAGACGATTCTGGCATACGTTATGCCAAGGGAGCAAAATAGTACTTTTACGGCAAGGGCACTACATTCGTTAAACTACGAGCGAAGCGATTCTAACATAGAATCCTGAGTGCAGCGCAGAATTCAAAGTTCATCGCGCGAGAGATAAATAATTTGCTCTCGAGTCATATAGGTATTCTACTTTTTATCCCCGTTCTATGAGAAAAGTATGTACTTACAAGAACAGAGACGCAATTCATGCGCATTTATATTTTTAAGTTAGCACACGAGTCCCTGCGCCCTAAATCTAACACGTGCCAGCCAGTAATTGATACCATTTGCGTTCGATATCTATGAATGAAATATGTTAATCTCTTTTATGACCGCTAAATAGTTCTTAACGGGGCCTGGAGGTGATTGGTGGAGCCGTCTGTCACCCTGGCAGAAGCAGCGCCTCGCGCGCCTCTCCATTTCCGGGGACGAGTTGGGGACTCTGCAGTTCCCACACCCGAGGAGAGGGCCAGATCGTGAGAGATGGCCCTGGGTCGGCCGGGGTGCGATGGATATGCCTGTTAACCTTACCTTCAGCAACCAAAAACGACCCAAAGGCGGCGTGCGTTTTGGTCGGTTCGAGTTCGACGTAACCTCTGCCACCGGCTCCGGTGGGGGAGTATCCGAGGGGATTTTGCACACGTAAAAAAAAATAGATTTTAACGGAAAAGAGCTAATTTCCTTCCACTTATAGAGGAACAAAGCAACACTATTAGAATAGAAGGGATGAAAAAATTGTTGTAAATTTCTAAAATTAATTCCAGTTTGATAGATAGGACAGTTTTGTATTCTATGAGTGGTGCTAGTGTCTAAATCTATTTTTTTAGAAAAAACTGAAAATCTATAGATACTTTATATTACAAAGTTGAAGAGTTTCTTTGTTTGTTTGTTTGAAAGCGCAAATCTCAGGAGCTAGTGGTTCGAATTGAAAAATTATTTTTGTATTGAGTTGTCCATAAATCGACAAAGGTTTTACGCTTTAAATCATTATGCAGTGGATGCAAAAATGTCTGTTGACATTTATGATCACTACTCCACTCCCTTACATACATTATTTGAAAGCTTAAAAATTACTGGCTCAAGAGCAATAAATATGAGGTTTCAAAATATGTCACAGGCGAAACCGGAGCACGACAGCTAGTTTTTTTTTTTATACCACTAAGTTGGCAGACAAGCACACGGCCCACCTGATGGGAAGCGGTTACCGTGGCCTATGGACGTATGCAACACCAGGGGTGTCACACTCGCGCTGCCGACCATGAAGAAACCTTCTGATGCCCCTCTTGAAGAACCCCATATTGTAGGCGCTTGGGAAAACCGCACCAGGGAGGTCATTTCACAGCTTGAGTATGCGTGGGATGAAGTTTCTTTCATACCGCACAATGCGCACCGTCTCAGGTCGTAATGTGTGGTTATGAATGCCTATGGCGAGAGATGCGATGATAGAATGTAGCTACGGGCATCATGTCAAACAATTCATCTGAGCACAAACCATTGTAAAGGCGGTAGAACACACACAGTGAGGCAAAATCCCTCCTAAGGCTAAGAGGTTCCACTCTACCTGTGAGTATGGGATTGTCAACCAGCCTCAATGACCGTCTTTGCAACGAGTCGAAGGGGTCAAGCTGGTATGCAGGTGCTCCAGCAAAAAGGTGACAGCAGTACTCCATGTGAGCCTGTGCCTTTTATAGAAGGAGTTGCTGCCCCGCAGTACTGCTTCGCCCTGTTGAGCACTCCGAGTTTTCTTGATGCCAACTTAACCTTGTCCTGCAAATGACTTCGGTATTGGACGTCGCTGGAGATATCGACACCAAGGATCCCGATACTCGAGGAGATGGTAAGCGGTGTGCCCAGGAATTGCGGCGCTACAATGAATGGGGTTTTCTTAGCGGTGAATACACATACTTGTGTCTTAGTGGGGTTGAATTGGACTAGGTTTAGTCGTCCCCAGTCGGATACTCCAGAGAGAGTAGTCTCGATTTCAGACACAAGTTGTTCGCGACTCTTCTCCACCTCGGACTGAGGGATATTTGCACGGCCCGTGTAACACGTGTCCCCGGTACTGTCGTCCGCATAACAATGAATGGACCCATCAGACAGCATGTCATTGATATGCAGCAGAAACAGCGTCGGAGACAACACGGAGCCTTGTGGGACACCAGCGTTTATGTTCATGCGGTCCGAGCAGGTGCCGTCGACGACAGCTTGGATGCTTCTGTTGGACAAAAAGCTGGTGATCCATTCGCAAAGTCCCTCAGGGAGTTTATAGTACGGCAACTTCGCAAGACGACCTTTGTGCCAGACCCGATCGAAGGCCTTTGCTATATCGAGGCTGACCGCTAGTGCCTCACCCCGACTCTCGATGGCTTGCGCCCACCGGTTTGTGAGATACACAAGAAGGTCACCGGTTGATCGACGGTGGCGAAAGCCGTACTGTCGGTCGCTCAGTAGATCGTTTCCTTCAAGGTATCTCAGGAGCTGTGTATTAATAACACACTCCATAACCTTCGAGAGTAGGGAGGTTATAGCGATAGGCCTGTAATTGGTCGGATCTGTCCTGTCACCTTTCTTAGATATAGGGTGCACGAATACGGTCTTCCACGAGGCCGGGACCTGCCTCGCGGAGTATGAGAGTGCGAAAAGGCGTGTAAGTACAGGGCACAGCTCGGGGGCACAGTGCTTAAGCACCATCGCCGGTATACCGTCCGGCCCACTCTACTTCCGGACATCTAGGGACTTAGCTCGCTTAGGCCTAATAAACCACGGGCGTTTGCTCACTCCTGTCGCGACCCAGCTAGTTACATAGCTGTTTGCAATTTGTCATTGAATATTCATAAATTAGATACAATAAAACAATATAATTTCACATATTAAAGTAATCAAAACATAAACACACAAAACAAACTCGCGATCACGTCGCGTCAAACAACCCTCTCCGCATCGTTCCCAGCGCAAAGGTGCCCATGATGCTGGCTGCGTTGCCTCGTTGAATCGCAATAGCCTTTGCCCCAGGAACGAGCCGGATCGGGAGTCACCGCCTTGGTCGTGGATGCGGCGGCAAACTGCCGCGATCAACCTCTTCGTCTCCGACCCCCAACTGCCCATAGTCTCCACCCGACCCCCAACTGCCCATAGTCTCCACCCGACACACAACTGCCGATAGTCTCCACAATTGTTTTTTTAAATTCAGGTATCTACATTAAAGCCCTGACTTCTGAGCTAAGTTTAGAACTTGTTTTACAAGAGTCAATGTCCTACCAAGTCAATATATATCAATATAATAAATACTTCTACTACATAATTAAGAGATGGCAATAAGCTTTTACTACGTAGGCTTAGTTTCAGTAAATGTAGGGCTGTGCACAAAGCAAATGTTGCTTTGGCCAGCTTTGGTGCCATTCTTAAAGCAACGTAAGTACCTATATTTTTTCCATAACCAGGAAATAGGACGTAACGTAACGTAGAAAGTACAAGTGAGTTATCAATATGTGGAAAATAGTTCGATTAAAGGAATTATTAGAAATTGTATCACTCGGGTTCAACATAAAGGGTAAAAACAAAACTCTATTACTAAGACTCCACTGTCCGTCTGTATATCTGTGGTAACCATTCACCATGCTGTAGATATCTTGTAGTTCGTGAGTATTCCACACAGGCGGACCCTGAAAGGATCCAAGTCCACAGTGATCCAGTGTTATGAAATGAAGGTAAATGCAAGTATCACACTACGCCCCCCCCCCCCCCCCCCCCCCCACCTCCACATTACGTGGATTAACGGAAAAGAGAGTAGGAAAACTCACCATATAACCCTGTACCAACCTGTCTGACCAGCATGGAAACAGTAGGTCAAAGCCTTGACCTCTCCCTATATTCGGAAAGGTCTATTTCCAGCAGTGGACTGCTAATTAATTGATTGATTATTGAAAATATCTAGGTAAAGTAATCGCTCGAGGTTACGTCGTCGTAGGTAGGCAGGTGTAAGCGCTTAATTTACCATATTTCCGTATTTTTTAAAGTCATATAACAATTAGAAATATTTGCCGCTTTATTGTACAATAAAGCAAATTGGCATGATATGATATCAATCGCAATAAAAGTAATATAAAAAATTACTATAAAAGCGGTAGACACGGTTCTTTAAGCATAATTTGATCGCAGGAGTCAACTAAAGGTAAGCACACTTACAACAATACCACTATTATAAATTTTAATTTAAAAAAAACTATTTGTAATGACAAAGGTCTCTTTAAAAACAACATTATTTTTTTTAAATATTTAATTTATTTCTTTCTAGAAGAAACATGAAATTCTTCGTTGCTTTTGCTGCCCTCGTGGCCGTGGCCGTCGCCACTCCCCTGTACAAGCCCACCACCTCCCAGCAAGCGGAGCTGGAAGCTATCGTCGCGGCGATCAACAGCCCCAGCACCGACCCCGCTACCCAGCTGTTGCTGCAAGACATGCTGGCTCAGATCATTGGTGCTGCTGTCGGCCCTGCTTTAGTTGAAGACTCCGTACCTCCCTCCATCGGACCCGAACTCATTGACTTCCCCGTCCATGAGCCCATCGACAACTCTCCCGTAGTTGTTGGCCCCATTCCTGCTGGAGCTACTCCTCTCGTTCAAATTATCGTGAATGTTGCTGGCGCTGGTGCCCCCGGCGTTGGTGCTGATGCTCCCGCTATCGATGGTGATGCCGTGAACGTTGTTGACTCCGCACCTGTTGAAGAGATCGACGCCGTCCAGGTTGTTGATTTACCTCAATTGCCTCCCACTGGCGTAGAGGTCGCTGACTTACCTGCCCTGCCGGTAATGCCCGTCCAAGTCGGAAACCCTCAGATCCCCATCCTCCCCGCTGTCCTTCCCGATGACCTGAACTAAGGTCAACTAAGATAACATCGTGTAAACGAATGTAAAAAGATTAACATCTGTTCTTTATTGATGATTGGAAACAATTAAATGTTTGAAGAAGAAATATATTTTTGTTTTGATTGTATATGTTACTTACTAGTTTCTTATCAGGGAATTCTAATGGAATAGCTATTCCAGTACGATCCCCCCGTTTATTTGTTAATGAGTATAGTTATTGTTATTTTCACATCTCCCCGTTTAAATTCGATGGAAATCAGCGAAATGGGGAAGACAGGAGCCGTCTTATTCTTCCTAATAGGTCATCTACAAATATGTTATCAACTTCATTGCACGCAAAACTGAGGATTTATGATTCAGCTTGGACATCTAGTATGTTCCTTATTCGGCAGTAGACCATAATTATTATTGAAGATTTGAGGTAAACATGGAGAAACTACTATTTCTGAGGCGATTTTAATTTTGTCAATTTTAGTTTATTGTCAATAGCTGATAACAATAAAATAAAATTGGCATCATACTGAAAACCATACTTCAATCGTTTCCTATAAAATAGCCTTAAATACTGTAGTGCTGTACTTTAAATACTGTACATTGGTTTTTAACAGTCAACAAATCATTGATATACATACAGGTATCCAAAGAGTGATTATAAGTAGATACAAGATAAACTTTCAAGAAGCCAGTGTATTATACTACTATGTACTTAATGTACTTAGACTAGTCTAGTCTAGCTCGCGGCGGCGCGCATCGCGTTTCCAGGGACGAATTGGGGATTCTGTGGTCTCCACATCCGAGGAGGATCGAGAGAGATGATCCTGAGTCAGCCCGGGTGCGAAGCCCTATCAACCTCACCTTCGGCAATAATAAGCGACCAACAGCCGCCGTACGTTTTAGTCAGTTCGAGTCCGACATAACCTCTCCCACCGGCTCCGATTAGCGGGTATCTGTGGGGATTATTCTCACGTAAGAAAAAGCCTAGCTCAGCGCGTTGCAGACCTAGGCAGACATGTTTAATATGTCTAAATTGTTGATTGAAAAGATAACCCAACCCTAAGTCTACACATAACTCGTGGAGTACTACTTGGTTATCAGGGATACGCCGATATGAATAAGCCCAGTAATCGATTTTTGCAGTTTTCAACTGTTTTAGATATAATATAATCAGATTGGATTTACACAATCAGATTATAAATTACGATTAACGTGGATTTTAACAGCGGAAATGACTTGGTATAAAGTGAAAATAGCCAGTGATAAGCGAGTCCATTGGCATCAACTGGACTTTTGTATGGAATTGACTTACAAGTGGTAAAAATACAGTTTTATCTCTTAGATGTTTTAATGTTTGTAAGGTACTCAATCACGCTATAATTATAGAAAAATATTTTTGAAGTGAAAACTTCTTTAGCGGCGCTGTGTACTTTCTTTGGAATGGGTAAAAATTTCTAAACTCGCGTCAGGACACGTGACCTGATCGAAAATTCGTAAGACGGATGGAGAGAGGACAGGCGGCGCAGGGCGCTTGCGCGAATGCTCGTGTGTGTTAATGTTACAGCGTGCCGTAATATCAAAAATGCACAACGTTAATATTCAAGTTTTCACTTCTGCCGGCACTCCCGGAGTGCAACCCGTCGTTTTTTTATTTTTACACACATACATACATATAATCACGCCTTTATCCCCAGGGTTAGGCAGAGGGGAATTAACACCCACATTTCACCAATCATTGATTTTGGTCTCACGTAATAGGGGGCTATTGTCGTCTTCCGGGCACTATTGTTGACTCAAGCCATGCATCTGAGACTCTATGCTATAAATATCTGTCTAATGTTAAACAGTCCTATCCCTTAGTCGCCTTCTACAAAACTGCATGGGAAGAGATGGGGTGATCCAAAATCTACTCTGCTGGGAACTACGTGGCGCTTTTTTTTCTCTTTCATATTCTTTCATATTCTTACTACATACATATAATCACGCCTTTATCCCCGGAGGGTTAGGCTGAGGCGACTTAACACCCACATTTCACCAATCTTAATTAATTTTAATTAATACATATAATATAATAAAATAAAAATATAATAATAATTTAATCTTAGTGTCTGTAATGATGACCCTCTTTCCTGAGACTTTGCCTTTAGCTTAATATCCGGCGAGGTGAGGTCAAGTTGACGTATCCTATATAAAAAAAAATCATTGTTTTAAGACCCACGTAATAGGGGGTGAGCCTATTGCCGTATTCCGGACACTAAACTGAGTCTGGACTGTATATATCTGCCATTTACATGCATACAAATATTTGCAAAAAAGTCAGTAAATACAAATAAATAATAATAAATAAATTAATAAAAGGTCTTTACCTATGAAATTGCCGAAATTTTCTTACAAATTCATGAGTTTGTTATTCCTGTAATTTAATAACTATTTCCATTAATTAAATTTTGTTGGAAAGCTGATTTCAAGATTTTACAACTCTGTATTAAATTTTGTTTTTATTAGCCGCTTGATAAATTAAATCTGATCTTCAAAAACAGTGCTTCCTAACCATTTTGATGATAAATGTCGTATTACTCTGCTTCTTCCACCCCTTATTTACTTATTTCCTTTGCTGGAAGTAAGTAAATAAGGGATGGGACGCCATTTATCGGGTGGGTGATCTGCCCTTCTACATACGTCATTTCACCCAATTATGTTTTCTCCGTCAAAATAGCCGTATGTATTCTCGTCTCATTATGTGGTCATTGCAACCCTGTTTCTTCCTCTTCTTAATGGTGGGCGGGTTTCACGCGTCGGGCATACGATGACCTGCGAGTCAATATACCTATAATAACGCATTCAGGATGCTGATGGGTCTGCCGAGGCATTGCAGCGCCTCAGGGATGTGTGCGGAGAAACGTGTCGACGACTTTGCTACTATAAAAAGAAAGCGCTGTGCTTACTTATTGAATCGCACGAGGAGCAGCGTCAACAGCATCCTGGCTGCGTTATCAAACCGGTGGGACTCCCCTAATTAAAAGGTGGATGGTGGTTCAAACCGTAAAAAACACAACCATAAAAATATATGTACCTTACTAACAATAGTGTATAAGTGAAAAATTTACGTACCACCCATCTATGGATTTGTTCCGAAATGAACTTTATTTAAAAAAAAAAAAATAGTTTATTTGCATTATACATGGGGTGTTACAATTTTGTGATTGAAGCCTCCTTTTAAGCAAGTAATGCCTGTATTAGGAGACTCCGCTCCTCCATAACAGAACGTACAATATTGTGCATTAATGCAAGTAGGTAGGTACTAAATTGAACAATATACATTTAAAGGATAGAAATATTCAAAGCTAAATTCTAAATATTACAGTCATGCATGTTTTTGTGATCGGGTGTCTGTATACCTATGTATATGTGTACCCTGTTTGTGTGAGTATTGTGTGTGTGTGTGTGTGTAATTTAATTTAATCCTAGCGTTAATCACAGTCGCATCCGAAGCTTTCACCCCTGAGTCTGGGGTCTGCTTGGCCAGTCTAACTGCAGATTTGGCTGAACTTCGATGTATTCCGTGATGCGACTGTCACATGAACTCCATAACCCAATTGCGATGTCGAAGCATTTCAGCTAGACCAATTATTGAACTTTTTTTAAGGCTCCAATTACCCGCTAAGATTGTCACAGATGTTCGTATGGTAAATGGGATCGACGGCTTAACTTTTTTTTATACCACTTAGGTGACAGACAAGCACACGGCCCACCTGATGGAAAGTGGTAACCGTGGCCTATGGACGTGTGTAACACCATAGGAGCCACACTCGCGCTGCCGACCCTGTAAGCACAGACTTTTTATGCCGTTAGTGTAGGAGACAAAGTCTTTAGTCTTCCCACTGACAGCATAAATTCTTCTGTGAGCTCTAGCTACCCTACTCACCGCTGGGAACACAACATGAAGTTATTATGACCGCGGTATTCTGTAGGGCGGAGGTGCTTCCCCAGTCGGACTGCTCAATTGGGCGGAAATAACAAATCTCCGAGGCACGACTAGAACAATGCCATATTCATAAATACATACCTACATACATATAATCACGCCTTTATCCCTGGAGGGTTCGGAAAAGGTGAATTAACACCCACAGTTCACCAATAATTGTATTCGGTCCCACGTAATAGGGGGTGAGCCTATTGCCGTATTCCGGGCAATATTGTTGACTCGAGGCATACACCCGAGGCTGAGTCTGGACTGTATATATCTGCCATATACATGCATACAATTTTTGCACTCGTTCTTCTTCGTGTCAATGGCAACAATTAAAAAAAATAGAAGCTAAATACGCCCAGCCTAAAATTCGGCGAAGTTGAACGCACCTTCCGTCGCTTTATTCAGATCAGCAATTGTGCAGAGCACAGTGGGCAAGACAGGAGGTGGTCCACCGACTGCAGAGGTATACCACAATCACAGCCCCCGAGTCTAGGTAATTTTTACGCGAAATCCCCATTTTACGCGGTTGGCCCTACAGCAGCTGACCTGAGCCCTCAACCTATTTAGGGACTTCCAGCAGGCTGAATGTTGTCTAAAGGAAGTGTATTTTCTGTGCGCCACTTCTGATACCGAACGCTCTCGGGGTGACCCTCTACAGAAATAGTACATCGTAGGAAGCTCCTTCTGCTCTTAAGCCGGGAGCTAGGCATGACATGTTAAAAGAGTGGGTGCCGTGCACTGTGAGGGGATCAATCCCATGCCTCCTACATAGCAGCCGAGTTCACTTCCGCCAAGCTTCAGAGGCTGTCACTGACAACTCTGTTTATTAGTAGGTATTATACCGACCACTCAACATTAAATTTTCATTTCCGCTGCGTGCTTTTTCTATCGTCCAGCACTCCACTCCACATAATATGGCGGGTCGTACGTTTTTCCTGTAGACGTAACCCTTGATTCGGCTTTGCATTCGGGTATCATAGTCTTCTAGAGATCACCATTTCAGTCAGGCTAAGCAAAACTTCAAAATTGGTCCCTGGGTCCTTACTTTTTAAATGTAAATTTTTTTTTATCTCGACTTCAAATTTTTTAAATTTCTTATTTATTTATTCAGTAACAATTCACACAATATTAGGTATGTTCAAATACCTAATATTTTTTCATAAAATCATTTCAAATCTTTCAAAATATAATAATAATTAAACAATAAGGAACTATAAAAATGTCAAATTTAAAACTCATAAGTAAGTAAGTATTACACAAAGTCAGATTTAAACAAGTTTTTTTTTTATACCACTTAGGTGGCAGACATGCGCACGGCCCACCTGATGAAAAGTGGTTACCGTGGCCTATGGACGTGTGTAACACCAGAGGAGCCACACTCGCTCTGCCGACCCTGTAAGCACAGAGTTTCTGAGCCGTCAGTGTAGAGGACAAAGCAGGACAAGCCATTAATCATCCCACTGACAGCACAAATTCTCCAGTGAGCTCTGGCTACCCTACTCACCACTGGGAACACAACACGAAGTTATTATAACCGCGGTATTCTGTAGGGCGGAGGTACTTCCCCAGTCGGACTGCTCAGTTGGGCGGATATACCGCCGTGTCCTACCTCCTATAAAATTGTGTCAATTTATTTTCATGTCTAATTATAAATTACTCATGTCTATTTCTATTCATGTCAATAATATAAATTACAGCAACCAAGTCCAATACCAAAGAATATACCAAAATGAAATCAAAACAAAACCGAAATGTCAAACACAATAAAAAATGACTAATAAAAAAGAATAATTTTACCTACAAATCCTCGATTGAATAGTTGAAGTTTCAATAGGAACACTTTTATCTCCCTATACAACTCTTTTTATATAGAAGACCTTTCAACTCTAATGGTAGCTTATTAATCAACCTGGTAGAAATTGTACTTCGATTGTGACTGTCAAACAAAACCCTGAACTTTAAACTGTTGAAAAAAGTTACGTCACAATTTAGCGTGGCGAAACCGCTCCTGTTCGGAAAAAAATAACACACAATAGTCTAAATGATTTATGGTGGGATAGATAAATGTATTAAATTTTAACGATACGATATCAACTTTGATAACAATAAATTTAAAGCTATAAAAGCATCAAACAAGATTTTCTAAGCATCATTTGTTTATAACAATCAACAAAAGGTAAGCAAAGACGAATTTATAGTAGTGATTGTTCATAATTATATTTTTATTGACTTGCAATTTTTAAAACCAATTTCAATTTTTAAATTGTGATAAAAGGAATTAAAAATTTGATTATTTTCACAGAAATATGAAATTCCTTGTTGCTTTCGCTGTCCTCGTGGCCGTGGCCGTCGCCACTCCTCTTCACAAGCCGACCACCTCCCAAGAAGCGGAGCTGGAAGCTATCGTCGCGGCAATCAACAGCCCCAGCACCGACCCCGCTACCCAGCTATTGCTACAAGACATGCTGGCTCAGATCATTGGTGCTGCTGTCGGCCCTGCTTTAGTTGAAGAATACGTACCTCCCTCAGTGGGACCCGCTCTCGTCGAGTTCCCAGTTTATGAACCCGTTGATATTTCCCCCGTCGTAGTAGCTCCCGGTCCCGAAGGCTCTGCTACTCCTCTTGTTCAGATCATCGTAAACGTTGTTAGCTCTGGTTTGCCCGCACCTGTTGAGGTACCCGCTCCTGAACCCGTTTTCCCTGGTCCCGAGCCTGTAATCATTGCTCCCGCTCCCGCACCCGCCCCCGAGCCCGTAATCATCGCCCCCGCTCCCGCCCCCGCTCCTGAGCCTGTAGAAACCGCTCCTGCGCCCGCACCTGAACAATAAAATCCTTGATGATTGAACTACCCGCCTAAATACTCTAGATCAGTTGCGTCCGCTGCCGAAAGGAACTAAAACCATAACATCACTTCTAGTCTTACAGTTAACTTTTACCAGCAACTACGTCGTGTGAATAGCGACTATAGCAGGTTAAAAGAACCCTTTTCCTCCTTCAAGTCTCTCCTTAAGTCGATGTCAAGATACATCACATTTGGTTCAGAGGTTTGGTTGAAATAAGGCAATAAACAGAAAGACGGAGTGTAAATAGAACAAAAAACATATATTTAAAAAAATGTATGATATATTCAATGATATTAAAGGCTTTTAATCTCAAATACATCTTTTTTATTTATTTCTAACATAGCCTGCCTATCCAATCTTTGCATGTCACGATGGTTGGGAAAATGTGGCTTATGCTCATAAATTGTTTGTCACCTTTGTACTTGCCACATTTTATGCAAATAAATAAACATTATTATTATTATTTTAAACTTCTCAGCTTTTTCGGCTAGTATGTGTGAACCTATCACGGGCTTAAGCCAAGTGAGTCGATTCATTTTGAATTGTGGTGGGTGTTTGTGTAGTGGATGTGAGGAATCGCCTCATATTATTATTATTATTAACTAAAATCTACTTCTCTGAAGAGAAAACTCTGGGAAAAAGGTAAATATATGATAATTTTACAGAGCTTTATATGAAGAATAAGAACAACAACTTGCATGCCGAATAGACTTGAAATCTTGAAATACGCTATTAACAGTCAATGAGATTGGTTATAATTTTCAATAATTATTAGGTGTCAGTTAGTGCCCAATTTTATTCGGTTCTTGACACCCATCTCAACCATACATCACCATGCACCGCTGAGTAAAATACTGCTTTAGGAGAATAAAGTTAAAAGTTAGAACAATATGTTAGCAGTATCTGCATCCGTTTGCTAAGCTGTGGTCCTGCGATGAATATGGAGTCACGTGCAAAGATCGCACCACAAAGCCACCGACACGCTTGGTTTGAATCAAATTGAACTTTATTTATTTTAATCCTATTTATTTTATAAGTCTCAAATTGAACTTTAATCAAATGAAATTTTTACATGAATTATTATCTAAACTGGGACTCCACTTTTTAAATTTCTAATTTGATTTCTTCTATTTCATAAAGATTAAATGTAAAAATCTACTGTCAGGGGAATGGTCACTAGTCACTGCCGTTATGTTTTTTTTATACCACTCAGGTGGCAGACAAGCACTCGGCCCACCTGATGGAAAGTTGTTACCGTGGCCTATGGACGTTTGTAACACCAGAGGAGTCACGGTCGCGCTGCCAACCCTGTAAGTACATAGTTTCTGTACCGTCAGTGTAGAAGAAAAAGTAGAACAAGACTTTATGTTAATGTCGAACTGATTATAACCGCACACCGTCTCGGTTCTTCAGATGCGGGGGTGATCGAGACATGCCCTCGCACTTGGCAACAATAGCACCTACGAACCTATGTCTCCAATGTGTACCCGCAGTGGTACACGTAGAAGAAATCTTACTCTAGCTGATATGCACTAAACTGGACCTCGATTATGCTAAAACATTACCACTGTCATACTACAACACTGTTAAAAAATCCATTTAATTTTAGTTTTTATAGCAATGCGGTTAAAGTCCGAAATTACAACGCTTTTTGCCGAGTGAATGAAAAAGTGTAATATAACTCTTTACATTTCATTTTGGACTTAAACGGCCGCGGTAGCCTAGTGGTATAGGTAATGGACTGCTGAGACGAGGTCTCGGGTTCGATCCTAGGTTTTACTATGGCACACACCAATGTCTTTTCGATGCTTTTCGAAGTTATGTGTGTATTTATCGCAGGTTTATAAGTGCCCGGTTAATGGCAATAGGCTCGCTACCTATTACATTGGGACCTAAACGTAAACTGGTGAAATGTGGGTGCTAGCACCTCTGCCTGCCCCTTCGGGGATATAGGCGTGAGTTTATGTTATGTTTATATGGGAATAAAGTCTAAAATTTAATGCCATTTTTTGCAGTATTTGTAATATGACAGTGGTATTGCTTTAATAGAATAGAGTGCCTGAATGATGTAATCTCAATATTTCAATAAATTATCTCATAAATTATGTACTATTTACTATAATTTACTATACTTACGTCTATTAATGTAAGTGTTTATTACGCATAACTTATTCCTTTTCTTATCTTTACATTTTTGAACGATTAACTCTTTATTGCGTGATAAATTTAAAAATTGTTTGTATTATAATTTTGATTTATACTATACTTACAAGTGAAAAACACGCAGAAGTCACGGTTGCTGATAAGCTATTTAGCATATTGATATTCAAGAAACAGGAAAAGGCATTGGACTAATATGGAAAAGAATAACTTCTTGTGTTAACCTTCTCCATGTCTTCAAGGAACATCCTCAATCAGAAGCAAAAACAATATAAAGCTTTCCTGCACCCAGTTACCCAACTATATCTGGACTAGTGACGTCATATATTTTTTCAGCGGCCATTAATATTTTTGATACCATTTCATTGTAATGTGTCAAACATATGTATAAGTAAGTATTCTGCGAGCAAGTAATGCTCGTGAAGGAAGAGGTGGGTGGAAGCGGCAGCGGGAGCGAAGGAGGATCCGAGGTCCGAGTACTGAGGCAACTCGAGCGTCAGAGATCGATGAATGACTTCCGCCCCCCATGAGTGCAGACCTAGGCCTGCAGGTCTCCCCCAGGGTTGACGGGTTGAGAGGCCTGTCACCCTGGAAGAAGCTTGATATAATAAACAAACAGGATGTTATTTTTTCGAATTTTATTCCGGAAATCATTGAATGCAGTTTTGTTTTATCTTTTGATTAGAATTCGCTATCTCCAGTATTCAGATTACTTTCTCTCCAAGGATAGTCGAAAAATTTCACCGTGTACAGCAAAATATATGGTTTACAGAAATTCGTTCGTCAGATCTGGTCACATCAAACTGTACGTTCATATTATACGAATTTCATTAATGGTTGCTCAATTTCAAAACGACGACGACGCTAACTTTACCCAAACTCCTTTACATCAGCGATAGTACTCGTATACATTATTCATTCCCTTGCTTTTGTAGTTTGTACCCTATTTAAATATCGTATGAGAACACACAGGTAGGTATTCTGTACAGTCTATAGCTCAAAAGGTTTATAACGTACAGCCGGTTCGGGCATTTTTCCGCGCATTGAGCAGTCCGACTGGGCAAGTACCACCGCCCTACAGAAAACCACGGCTATAATAACTTCGTGTTGTGTTCCCAGTGCTGCACAAATTCTCCAGTGAGCTCTGGCTACCCTACTCACCAGTAGGGTAGCCAGAGCTCACTGGAGAATTTGTGCTGTCAGTGCGAAGACTAAAGGCTTGTCCTGCTTTGTCTTCTACACTGACGGCACAGAAACTCTGTATTTACAGGGTTGGCAGCGCGACTGTGACTCTTCTGGTGTTACAAACGTCCATAGGCCACAGTATTTTCCATCAGGTGGGCCGTGTGCTTGTCTGCCACCTAAGTGGTATAAAAAAAAGACCAATTACTCTACAACTCTACGTTTTCAACGAGGTTCAAGTCAATTTCAGCCGTTTTTTTTATATTAGTATTCACAAACAAGGCCAACAAGGTATCTGATGTACATGGTTGACAAAAACCCTTACGGGTTTATCTAGACAATCGCAATTCGGTGGGTGCACCTGAAAAACGGACTAGGCTCTGGTGTAGAGATTCTTTTGGAGGCTGGAATGCCAGGTGCAGTCGCTCCCGCAAACTCTTGTGTACAATTTTAATTTTACTGTCAATGTTATGAACAAATAACGTTAGTTCAAGAGTTTGTCATTCTGCTTTTTACCCGACTGCCAAGAAGGGTTATGTTTAAGCCCATATCTTGTATGTTTGTAATATTCTTTATTACCTTATAATTCCAAACTACGAGACAGATTTCTTCAATAAACATATCGTTAGATTTGTCTCGGTAACCCAAGTGTTCTTAAATAGGTGACGCGAAAAAAAACAACATGGCCGCTGTATAACGCTACAATTTAAAGTGGAAAAAAATAAAAAATTAATTGTATACTGCTATGTGGGTTTAAACTTAAAGGACTTAACATGAGTATTACAAAATGGTATATCATGACCCCATTTTTATAAATTCAAGATAAAAAACCCAACAGATGCTTGTCCTGATTTTATTTTCTGCACTGAGGGCACATAAAATCTCTGTTCTTACAGGGTCGGCAGCGCCGATGTGACTCCACTGGTGTTACACACGTTCATAGGTCACGGTAACTACTTTCCATCAGGTGGGCCGTGTGCTTGTCTGCCACCTAAGTTAGATAAAAAGAAAGATCGAAACACGTTTAATAGCAGGCGGTATTCATTAATTTTGTTTCAGTTAATGATGGGCAAATGGGGATACTTACCACCTGCTCTCAAACTTGTTTAATTTTTTTCAGCATCAGCCGGGTTTGTTATTTTTACCACCAAGACTGATGGACAAAAAAAACCTTCATTAAGCCTTAATATCTTCTTCACACTTAAAAATATTAGGTATTAATCCATAAGACCACCACGAACTATCCTCTGACTACACGCAAAAAACTCGTTCGCAAAGAGTAAGTAGCTACATTTTGTGATGTGACTGGGGTCACGCACTATATAACATTTTTGTCAATTAAATAAATAATGTTAAATAATGTTAAATAATGTTAGCAACAGTAACCTAGGATATACTTGCTACAAACTAAGATGTGTTGTTATAAACAAAGCGTGGTTACATTTAATAATCACTTTAATAGTTAACACATACCACCTTTATTACACTAAAAGAGAAATTTTATAATTCTACGTCTAAATCTATAGAATCTACTGATAAGTGTAAATTACTGAAGAAAATACATATATTCAACTATAACACTGTAACACTCAATTTAATTTTTCTATATTTACCTAATGGCTGACACTCTCTATAGCATGAACATGATAGACGATGTTGCGGTCGCTCGGGCTGTACAGTGTGACAGTACCGAATTAACGTCTTACAAAACATTTACACACAGTGACCTAACAATAATATCTCAAAACATATGTAGTATTCACTGCAGTAAAAATTTTAACAATTTTCTGTTAACATTGGCTAGTCTTCCTTTCCAGGCTGATATCTTAATTTTAACTGAATGTAGACTCAGCCCAAACAAACCTATACCTCAACTTAATAGTTACAATTCTTTTTCGACTACATATCAGTTCAATCAAAATGCCGGCGTAGTCCTATATGTCAAAAAATCTTTAAGTCCTATTGTTAAAGAAATTAGATTAAACCAAGTATCCTGCCTTCAACTAGATATATTAAATATTGCTCTAATTTGTATATACCGCTCTCCTTTTGTCTCTAACGCTTCTAGCTTTATAGATTCACTTTCACTACACTTAGACACTATAAAAATTAAAAACAACATTATCATAGCAGGTGACATCAACATTAATATTAGACCCAAACTGTATGAAACGAGCTTGGAATACAATAACAGGACTAATTATATAGGTACTCTTTCCGGGCATGGTATTTTGGCTGGCCATACTCTAAGTACTAGGGGAATGAATTGTTTAGATCACTTTATGCTCAAGATAAATGATAATAAACACTCCGCATTCATTGCAGTGCTGCCAACCGGGATCACAGATCATTTCACTACCTTATTGACTTTATCAGAGTCCAAATCCGGAAGTCCTATTGTTAAGATGAAATCTAAAACAGATTTCACTAAGGCCCTACATTTTCTCCAACAAAGAGACCTTTCTAAGCTTCTGTTCGCTGATGATCCTAATTTTTTAACACAATGTTTGACAGATAATATTATTGAGTCTCTTAATGCTAGTACTACTAATTTTTTAACTCCTAAGAGTCAACGCACGCTAAAGCCGTGGATTACCCCTGGTATTTTACGTTGTATTAGACATAGGAACAAATTACAGAAAAAGCTCCGAAGCGAGAGCTATAATGAGATCTTAAAGATAACCTATACTCGCTATAGGAACTTTTGCAACAACCTTATCAAAAAACTAAGGCGAAAATATGAAAGAGATTTGATTGCAAATTCAATAAATAATAATAAACTTTTGTGGAAAAATATTAAACAGATCACTGACACTAATAAACCACGTGAAGAAAATAAGGACTTACTTTTTTTTTTTTTTTTTTTTTTTTTTACGTGCGCAAAATCCCCACGGATACCTCCCCACCGGAGCCGGTGGAGGAGGTTATGTCGGACTCGAACCGACTAAAACGCACGCCGCCTGTGGGTCGTTTCGGTTGCCGAAGGTGAGGTTGACAGGCATATCCCTCGCACCCCGGCCGACCCAGGGCCATCTCTCATGATCTGGCCCTCTTCTCGGGTGTGGGGACCACAGAGTCCCCAACTCGTCCCCGGAAACGGGGAGGCGCGCCACGCGCGCCGCCACCGCGGCCTGCTTCTGCCAGGGTGACAGGCGGCTTCACCTGTCACCCCCAGGCCGGCGCTCATGGGGGGCGGAGGTCGTTCATCGACCTCCGACGCCCGAGTTGCCTTCGTGCGCGGGCAGCTTGTCTAGCGATCCTTCGTCGCTCCCGCTGCCGCTCCCGCCCCGCCTCCTCCTTCACGAGCATTACTTGCTCGCAGAAGGAGGCGCCGGCCGCCCACGCATCCGCGCAGCGAACCATCGCCGCGAGCAAGGTGGAGAGCGTGAGAACCCTCACTCCTAAGGCCGCCACAAGCTCCCGCCTCGGCGTCTCCCACGCCGGACACTCGGTGAGCGTGTGCGGACCTGAGTCCTCGCTCGCGTCGCAGTGATGGCACTCGGACGTTGGCTCTTTCTGCATCCGACGCAGATACTTTCCGAAGCATCCGTGCTCGGTGATCATCTGCGTCAGACGGTACGAGAGGCTGCCGTGTGGCCTCTCTAGCCACTCCCCCATGATGGGTCTTACCGCCGTTACTACGGCGTGCCCTGCGCTTGGTTGCCCAAGTCGTCTCTCCCATTCTGCCACCATTTCCCTGTGGAGCCGGGATCTCACGGCCCGAATTTCTTCGGGCTCGGGATCGTGACCCCGCTCCCGCGCCGCCCTTCGGAACCTGTATAGCGCCGAAAGGCATCTCGCTTCCAGGATCCATGGTGGCGATCCGGCGAGGAGACTCGCCGCGTTGAATGATATCGTGCGGTACCCCCTTATGATGCGGCACGCCAACTTCCGCTGCGGACGCTGCAGCAGAAGCATGTGCCGATCACTCAGGGTGTCCGCCCACACGGGACATCCGTACAGGGCCATGGACCGCACGACACCCGCGTAGAGTCTCCTGCAGGAGTCATCCAGGCCCCTCAGGTTGGGCAGTAGCCGCGCCAGAGCGTTGGCTGTGCCCGCCAGTTTGGGGCCCAGACTTCGGAAGTGCTTCCCGAAGTCCCACCGGCCGTCGAGCACGAGCCCCAGATACAACACCGACGGTGGCACGAATGCCTGCCAGCCTCTGCGCGAGCAGTAGGCCGGCCCGTCCCGGGATCCCAAGGATCCTTGAGTCGCCCCCATGTCCCCTCTGAAAGCAGAGGGGTACTGGGAGCGACAGGACCCAGACTTTAAAGGCCTGGGCCCGCTAGCCCTAAAAAGGGCTTGTCGGGTTATTTGTCGACGGCTAGCAGAGCTCCTTCTCCTTGGAGTCAGAGTCTACTAACCGTCGTCCAGGGTGCACCAGCCTTCCCGCTTCCGTTCCCCAGGACCGCGGTCCAGAGGGAAAAGAAACAGGTAAGCCAACGTGGAGGTTACCCAACCCGCACCCCAATAAGGACTTACTTAACTTGAGAAGAAACCCTGATGAGTCAGTTAACTTTATTAACAACTACTTTGCAAATATAGGGAAAAATCTTGCCCTTGATATACAAACCAGTGCTCAAGTAGCCCGTAGCCCGATTGACTCTCCAACAAAGAACTTATTGTCGCAAATCAACTCATTCGGCTTACTAGAAACTGACATGACTGAAGTTGAAAACACTTTAATGAGCCTGAAGTCTGGTAGTGCTCCCGGCTGGGATAACATTCCAATCACTTACCTAAAATTCGCAAAGAATGAACTTGTTCCGATTATTACCCATCTCGTCAACCTCTGCTTTGAGCACGGTATATTTCCAGATCTATTAAAAAAATCTATCATTACCCCAGTTTTTAAGAGTGGATCTAGAGACGAAGTTGGTAACTACCGACCTATTGCAGTTCTTCCTGCCTTCTCGAAAATACTGGAGAAGCTCTTGAACACCCGGCTTATAAGCTACCTAAGTAAATATAAAATTATATCCCACTCACAGTACGGTTTTACACGTGGAAAATCAACAGAAGACGCAGTTTTAGCACTCACACAGATGGTAACAGAACGGTTAGACAGGGGACAGAAATGCCTATCGGTATTTCTAGACCTAAAAAAGGCCTTCGATACAATCTCTGTTTCCATTCTGCTAAGTAAGCTTGAAAAAATCGGCATAAGAGACACTATCCTCTCCCTATTCAAAAGCTACCTGTCTGGGAGGACACAAAGTGTAAGGGTTAATGGGTACACCAGTGAAGATGTGACAGTATCATATGGAGTTCCGCAAGGAAGTGTGTTAGGCCCCACACTATTCCTCATATACATCAACGACCTATGTAACATGGAAATTAGAAACGCACACATTGTCTCTTATGCCGATGACACTGCAGTGATATTCACTGGGCTTAACTGGCCCAATGTAAAGGAAAACGCAGAAAAAGGCATGCGCGTAATTGCTGAATGGCTAAGGGATAATCTGCTAACACTTAACACGGCTAAAACAAACTTTCTGTGTTACAGCATCCAGAATATTACCCAACCTAACCCAGATTTTAAACTGACGATTCATTCCTGCAACCAGCAAAGTGCCACAGGGTGTGATTGTCCATTAATCAGTAAGCTTGAAGAAACCAAGTACCTAGGAGTGACGGTTGATCAACACCTATCCTGGCATCCGCACATAAATTTACTCACAGCCAGAGTGAGGAAACTTATTTGGATCTTTAAAACGCTGAGACATGTGGTGCCTAGGAATTTGATGGAAGCCAAGCAAAAATCGAGGAACACTCTTATAGAAATATATATGGCATTAGCGCAATCAGTTATCACCTACTGTATTCCTATTTGGGGAGGAGTGGGTAAAACTAAGTTGCTCGAACTAGAACGTGCTCAACGGGCATTACTAAAGGTTATGCACTTTAAAAAAAGAAGATTTCCTACAACGGAATTGTACTCTCTCAGTGGAGTGTTATCAGTGAGAAAGCTGTACCTTCTACTGACAATATTAAAAAAACACAAAACCACAACATTCAATCCTGATGCTATTGTCAGAAGAAGAAAACACACAGCTGGTTGCACTCACTCAAGAACCACTTTTGCGAGTAGACAGTATGGTAGTCGCTCGGGATACCTATACAACAAAATAAATAAAATAATAAATATACATTGTAAAACGAAAAGAGAAAGTAAGCAAGAAATTGCAAATTATTTAGCACCTATGAGTTATGAACAGGTGGAGGCGTTATTGAAATACCACATATAAGAAACCACAAATACATTCTCACAAACGCACACACGCACACAAACACACACACACGCACGCACACGCACACACACACACACACACACACACACGCACACGCACTCGCACACGCACACACACACACACACACACACACACACACACACACACACACACACACGTGCATAAACTATACATTCTTAAACTAATTGCTCGTTAAACCATGATTTTAATCTGTATAGATATGGAAGAGCGTGGTCACCTGACACAGGCATCCTTTGCTTAAAAGGTGACCACGATCAATATTCTAATTGTGTAAACAGGTTTATTGAACAATAAATTATTACTATTACTATTACTATTACCACCATTAATTTTAAGGTACCTACAGAATTCACTTTGACGTCACAATAATCAAAACACAATAAATTAATCTGAATAATTTATTGCTGTATATAATCCATGCATGGCTGATCAAGAAACTGAAACTCATTAATCCCATCCACATAAATAATATGTAAATATTTATATGCCTAGGATCAAGTCAGTTTATGCCATAAATATTATTTTATGCGATACTTATCTGAAAATATCAGGGCTAATCACTGGTCAGAAGCACTCGAAATCGACAGCAGAGGAAACTCATGAAGTAAAGTTACCCCTCGTTAACACCTAAGTATAAAACATGTACCTATTTGACAAGTTGCAATATGTCAAAAGTTACAGTGTGAACTCAAATGGTTGGGGACTCTGTAATGAATGAAATGTCTTTATTTGTGAAACATAGGTACACAGAGATCTTAAGAGGTATTAGGCTCACTATGTTTTGCCACTTGGGCATACAAATTAGATTTAGTGCAAGCAATACTTGGCCAATTATCATAGTGTCATAATATCACAACTGTTACACTATTGTTGTACCTAGTATAAAACAATAATACCAAACATGCAATACTATTTAACAATTCAAAATATTTCTGGGAATAAAAAATGTCAAGTAAATAAATGTCAAATTGCGATTACAAATTAAAGTATAAAATGAATCCCCACACCCGAGGAGAGGGCCAGATCGTGAGGGATGGTCTTGCGTCGCCGGGGTGCGAGGGATATGCCTGTCAACCTCACCTTCGGCAACCAAAAACGACCCACAGTCGGCGTGCGTTTTGGCCGGTTCGAGTCCGACATAACCTCTTCCACCGACTCCGGTGGGGGGTAACCGTGGGGATCTTGCGCACGTAAAAAAAAAAGTGTGAACTCAAATGCGTTTTATACTTGTTTACAACTTGTTGGCTATACATACTTTTGAACGAAAAAGTATTTGAGATACATTTATTAAACAAGTATTGTGTTTTGATTAGTCTTCTACAAGTTTTTGATAAACAAGTTTACAACTTGTTTTAAGTACAACTTGTTACGTGGTGTAAACGAGGTAAGGATAGAAAGAAGCAGATGGCAAAGTAATGTCTCCACCTACCCTAGAAAGGAAATAGGCGTAAGCATATGTTTACATACAGATTATCATTTAATGTTTGATTAGTCTGTGAATAGAGAAAGCAATCTGTCAATGAAAATCAAGATTCTGTGGTAGGTATTATTCTGGAATAGGTACCTACGGGACAAAAATTTTTTTTTAATCTAGTGCACGCCAATTTCACTTTACCTCGCCTGATGGTAAACTAAAAACAAAGTCTCAGGAAAGAGGGTCACTATTACAGACACTAAGTAATGTTATAATGGTGGCACTCAGCTTGGCAGCCTCATTAGATGCTTTTTCACGCCCCGTTTAAAGGACCCGGGACTGTAGGAAATCGGGTATGGGCCTAAAAATTTATCTTCCTCTGTCTCATTGAACTAATCGATGTAATAAAGGCAGGACAGATTTTAGTGGTACCTATTGTAAATTAACAGAAAATCTATTTCATAGTCTATTTAAACTATCATGGTCACTCACATCAGTATCACAATAAACGGGATATTTACCATGTTTCATTGTTTTGAGTTTCCGATATTTCGGCGCTGTTGCAAGCACCATGATCACGAAGGAACTGGAGTAGTGGCGGTGAACAGAGAAAAAGTTTTTTCCTAGGAGTCGATTGATCTACCCTATTTCGAGTTCTTTTATTACGCGTATCTGCACTACTATTGGTTTCATTCTCACTACAAACTCGAACCCGATCTCGATCATGTTCACGACATACGATGCTTACTGTATCCACTCGCGATTTTGTTTTGGTTTGTTTCGGAAACTCAAAACAATGAAACATGGTAAATATCCCGTTTATTGTGATACTGATATTTCATAGTCCGCCAATCAGTCAATCAAGACTATCGCAATCCACTGCTGGACAATCAACCTACCTACCTATAATACTTCGATTCGAAACATTCTAAGTACCTACCCAAAACGGCCGCGGTAGCCCAGTGGTATGGGTAATGGACTGCTGAGACGTGGTCTCCGGTTCGAACCCAGGTATTACCATGGCACACACCAATGACTTTTCGATGCTTTTCGAAGTTATGTGTGTGTTTATCGCAGGTTTATAATTGCCCGGTTAATGGCAATAGGCTCGCCACCTACCTATTACATTGGGACCTAAACATAAACTGGCGAAATGTGGGTGCTAGCACCTCTGCCTACCCCTTCGGGGATATAGGCGTGAGTTTATGTTATGTTATGTAAAATTAATGTTTACCTCCAATAAAACTGGATTTTATTACCTAGTCATTGAAGCATGATATATTGACAAAGATATTTCAAAAGTTCTGTGTTGATAGCTAATGTCTTTCGTTAATCCATAAAAACTATTTCTTCGAACGTCATAATATAATCCATTATTTATATGTGTATTAAACACACAAATATCAATACCTGCCATGATTGATAAATCTTAAATTTATTGTTTTGTAAATATTTACGTGACTGGGATTAATATCAATAAATACTTTAGTCATTGTGGTTTAAATAATAATAAATCTTTATGATAAAATATTTTGACTGCGATGTCATCAAAATAAATTTTGAATAATAATAAAATGCTACATTAATAATTATTTATGACCTAGGCACAGCAGTATCATTTAATACTTATTTATAAATCCTTGAGGATTTCTTGCACATAAAAAAACCTAAACCTAAAAAAAATTACCTATGAAACACGAAAGTACTTAACATGTGTGTGTGAAAAATCGATTTAGTGTGCGTACCGTTAATTTTAACAAAAATAATGCATTTTATTGCGTAATTTAAAAATATATTAGGCATAAACACTTCTCTTCCGGATAAACTATCAAAACTGCTACAGCAAAACCACTGTCAAACCACCGACACTGTTAAAAATCTATTTAATGTTAGACTTTTATTTTTACGTGCGCAAAATCCCCACGGATATCTCCTCACCGGAGCCGGTGGAAGAGGTTATGTCGGACTCGAACCGACTAAAACGCACGCCGCCCGTGGGTCGTTTTGGTTGCCGAAGGTGAGGTTGACAGGCATACCCATCGTCATATCATATCGCACCCCGGCCGACCCCAGGGCCATCTCTCACGATCTGGCCCTCTTCTCGGGTGTGGGGACTATAGAGTCCCCAACCCGTGATCAGCTCCACCTGTCACCCCCAGGCCGGCGCTCATGGGGGGCGGAGGTCGTTCATTGACCTCCGACGCCCGAGTTGCCTTCGTACGCGGGCAGCTTGTCTTGCGATCCTTCGTCGCTCCCGCTGCCGCTCCCGCCGTGCTGCCGACCCTGTAAAAACAGAGATTTTATGTGCCCTCAGTGCAGAATACAAAATCAGGACAAGCCTTTGGTCTTCCCACTGACAGCACAAAAACTATTCAGTGAGCTCTGGCTACCCTACTCACCGCCGGGAACAATACGAAGTTATTATAGCCATGGTATTCTGTAGGGTGAGGTACTTCCCCAGTGGTACTGCTCAATTCGGACGGGAATACCGTCGTGTCCTACCTTTTATTACCTATCTCTTATTAGCGTCATAGCAACTCCATTTATTTGTTTATCTACTAATAATCGTGTTTAAAAATACTGTCCGTAATGTGGGTAATAAAATACTTAACTCTTATTAAAAGAAAGATAATGTCAATATTTTTACAGTTGAAAGGTTTACAACTTGTTATTAATAAAGTGACTAACAGAAATAACATGTGACAAGTAGCATATCGTAGGCGGATTACATAGAGGGAGATTACATACATACAAAATTGCGATAGCGAAAAAATCTATCAATTAAATCAATTGTATTATTGCCAGGGGCGGGGATGTGGGGTGCGGGTTGGGTAACCTCCACGTTGGCTTACCTGTTTCTTTTCCCTCTGGACCGCGGTCCTGGGGAACGGAAGCGGGGAGGCTGGTGCACCCTGGACGACGGTTAGTAGACTCTGACTCCAAGGAGAAGGAGCTCTGCTAGCCGTCGACAAATAACCCGACAAGCCCTTTTTTAGGGCTAGCTGACCCTGGGGGGGTCGTGGTATGGCGGGTCTGCAAGGCCCGCGGGAAGGGACTCGTAGAATCCCTTCCATCCCAAACAGCCCTTTTTAGGGCTAGCCTGTCGCTCCCGGTATCCCTCTGCTTTCAGAGGGGACATGGGGGCGACACAAGGATCCATGGGATCCAGGGACGGGCCGGCCTACTGCTCGCGCAGAGGCTGGCAGGCATTCGTGCCACCGTCGGTGTTGGGAGAGTTGGCTGCTCTCCCGCGTCGCGTAACCTCCAGGATATCGACAACGACCTGAGTGCTAGCCACACTTGGGAAGCCGGTATCCTGAAGGCCACGGGGCTTGCCTTAATTGGCCGGCCCGCGACAAGGAAAAGTCTTGAAAACCCGACAGCGAAGTCGCTTAAAACCTGTGGATACCTGGGGAACTCCACAGTATGTACCCCGCTTCTCGGAATGAGCGTCACCCGGGAAGTGTATCTTAAATCGTCTCAACTCGTGGGATTTGAATGGATACAAGACAAAAACAAAATAAAAAACCATCACCAAGTGAAACAGTCTGCGCGGAGGTCGCGCAGCACCAAGACGCGGAGGTCGCGTCACAAGCAGGGACGGTGTCGGAAGACTTCGACACCGCCACTGAGAGGAGCAGGGCAAACAGCCCGGTGGGTCTGCAGACCCGAAAATCTGCACGGCGGAAGCGCAACCGCCGTAAAAAAATCATCCCCCCAGATAAGACCGAGTCGGATCTCGACCTGACTCTGACCGACTCGTCTTCAAGTAGTTCTGGTGGGGATGAGACGATGCGTCCCCCCCCACCCAAGCAGGTTGCGGTTAGCCGCCGAAAGCTGCAGGGTGGGGGCACCAAAGCCGCCCCCTCACGGGCCTCAGCTGGGGAAGATGCGAGAGCGCCGCCGAGTCCCTCCGTCTCGGCGGCGCCCGCGCTTCGTACCGACGGCTCCACGTCCAGGGACGTGATGGAGGCCCTGGAGAGACTGGCCGGGGCCCGCTCTGGAGCTCTAACGCCGGAGGAGGACCGGGTCCGGCTGGCTGCGACGCGCCTCGTTGAGCAGTTTGAGCTGCTCAAGGCGGAGCTGGCCGAGTCCCGGAACGAGCGAGCTCAACTTGGCAGGAGGCAAGTTGAGCTCCTCAACAGCGTGGAGCGTACGGCGGCTGAGCACCGCAAGGAGATGGAGAAGATAGCGGCCGAAATGGCGAACCTCCGTCAGGTCGTCGCCGGGCTGCCCGCGGAGCGCGTGACGCGGTCGGCGCGGCGGCGACTAGCGGTGCAGCCGGAGCGGCCGGTGCCGTCGGCGCCGCAGCTGTCGCCGGTGCGGTCGAGGTCACCGGTGCGGTCGGAGGCACCGGTACGGCCGGAGACACCGGTGCGGTCAAGGCCGCCGGTGCGACTGGGGCGGCCGGAGACACCGGTGCGGCCGGAGACACCGGTACGGCCGGAGACACCGGTGCGGCCGGTGTCACTGGCACAGCCCGTTCGGCTGGAGTCGCCGGTGCTGCAGCCGGCTAGGCCCGCAGACCCACTGGCGGTATGCATGGCGGCAATGGCCGCCATGGAAAAGCGGCAGGAGGCGGCGCTGGCTGAGCAGCGGAGGTGGCAGGTGACGCAGGAGGAGCGCACCCGGAGGTTCATGGAGGCGGTCATGGACTCCAGCCGCCGCCCGCCCTTGGCGCCGCCTACGGGATATGCCGGAGCGGTGAGAAGAGGTCTCACCAGTCCGGCGGTCGCAGAGGCCCTGCAGGAGTCGGCCCGCAGCCCGTCCGCTGCGCCTGCCACTCCTGCCGCTCCGGTCGCTCGAGCCACTGTCGCTCTCGACGTGGAGGCTGGGAGCTCCCAGGGTGCCCGGGCCAAAGGCAAGGGGAAGGGGAAAGGCAAGGGGAAAAAGTCCCCGGCCCTAGCCTCAGCCCCAGCGCCAGCCCGGACCCCGGTGGGGATTGCCCCTACAGGTTCCCCGCCGGAGGGAGGCTGGGAGGTGGCCGGAGCCTCCAAGAAACGGCGCAAGGCGAAAAGGAAGGCAGCCAAAAATGCCAAGAAGGCTGCGGCTGCTGCGAGGGGAGTGCCGGGGAGGCTGCGCGTCCCCCGCTCAACCGCCGTCGTGCTAACGATGACGGCGGAGGCGGCGGAGAGGGGCGTGCAGTACGCCCAGATTGTCACGCAGGCGAGAGCCTGCGTTGACATGAGGGCTCTCGATATGCCGGGCCCCATCCGGGTGAAACCCACTCGGACGGGTGCTCGGCTACTGGAGATCCCCGGCGCTTCAAGCGGTCCCCAGGCCGATGCCCTAGCGGCTAGGCTTCGGGACACGCTGGATGCAGCCGACGTCCGGGTGTCCAGGCCCAACAAGTGCGCAGAAATGCGCATTTCGGACCTGGACGACTCCATCACGGCGGAGCAAATCCGCCTCACCGTGTCGGAGGCCGGGGGCTGCCCCCTAGAGGCGGTGAAGGTCGGAGCAATCCGCTTCGGCCGCCGTGGACTGGGGGCGGCAGTTGTCGGCTGCCCCATCGCAGCAGCCAAAAAGGCTGCCGACCGGGGGTTCCTCGCCGTTGGAGGCGTGGTGCGGGTGCAGGTCCGGCTCCTGCAGGCTCGACCGACCAGGTGCTTTAGGTGCCTGTCGGTCGGCCACGTGGGGGTGCAGTGCACGGCGGCGGTGACGGTCGGTGACCGCTGCTTCCGCTGTGGCCAACCCGGCCATACGGCCGGTGGATGCGAAGCTCCGCTGCACTGTTTCAGGTGTGCAGCGGGGGGCAAACCGGCCAACCATAGGGTAGGCAGCAAGGCCTGCACCGGGGGGGAGCCGAAGCCGCAAGGCGGGGGCTCCACCCAAAGTTCGCGGCGGGATGCGGAGATGGTTCCATAATGGATCCCCAGCTCCGCATCCTGCAGGCGAACGTGGGCCACGGTGCCGATGCTCAGGGTCTTCTGCTCCAGAGCATGGCACAGTGGTCCATACACGTCGCCGCTGTCGCCGATCCGTACACTCACCGGCCCCTTGGGCCTGCCTGGGTGGTCGACCTGGACGGGTCGGCGGCACTGGTGTACAACGCCGCTATGGGTGCCCCCCCCCCTGTTGTCGTGGCAAGGGAGCATGGCATCGTAGCGGCGCGTGTGGGGGAGATTGCGGTCGTGGCCGTCTATTTCACGCCGAGCCTACACCGACGCATAGGGGAGTACCGGCAGTCGCTGGAGCGACTGACCGACGTCGTCAACGCCTGTCATCCTCACCCGGTTCTTGTGCTCGGGGACTTCAACGCCTGGTCAGTGACCTGGGGGTCCCGGCACACGAACCCACGAGGTAGGGCTCTGGAGAGCTGGGCCGCTAATCACGGTCTAGTTCTCCAGAATCGCGGGGCCGAAGCCACGTTCGTGGCCGCGGAGCGCAGTTCGATTATCGACCTATCGTTCGCAGGCGCTTCGCTGTCGCACCGTGTGCGGGACTGGCGTGTTGTTGTGGGGGTGGAGACACTGGCGGATCACCGATACGTTCGGTTTGATGTCTCCCCCCCCGCGGGTGATGCGCCGGTCATACCGGCCCCACGCGAGCCACGCTGGGTGCTTGGGAGACTGAATCGGGAGGTCCTCCTGGAGGCCGCCATCATACAGGCCTGGGCCATTGCGCCGGACAGGCCTGTCGATATCGACGATGAGGCGGTGTGGTTCCGGGAGGCCATGACTCGTGTCTGCGATGCGGGTATGCCTAGGGCACCACCCTATAGTCCGAGGCGTCGGGTCTACTGGTGGTCTGCGGAGATCGCGAGGCTACGGCAGGCCTGCGTGATCGCGCACCGCCGGTGGACCAGACTCCGTAGGAGGCGTAGCCGAACCGCAGATACGGAGCCCCGAGTGGCGGAGCTTCATGTGGGATACAGGGAGGCCAGAGATGCCCTCCGAGCGGAGATTAAGCGGGCGAAAGCCGCGGCTTATAAGGAGCTCATGGAGACGCTGGAGCGGGACCCATAGGGGCGGCCTTACCTTATGGTAAGAGGAAAGCTGCGCCCCCGGGCCCCGCCGCTGACCCGGGTTCTCCAGCCAGCTCTGCTCGGTGGAGTGGTCGAGTCCCTGTTCCCGGCGCGAGCGGAACACGTTCCGCCGCAGATGACTCCGCCACCTCGGTCGCCTGTGGCGCCCAGTGTGGTAGTTGACGACGAAGTCCCCGAGGTCACTTGGGTAGAACTGGAGCTGGCGGTGCGAAGGCTTAGAGCCAAGAAGAGCACCGCCCCGGGACCCGACGGCATTCCAGGCCGCGCGTGGGTCCTAGCTCTGGGAGAAGACGGTCTCGAACCCCGACTGAGAGGGTTCCTCAGCGCATGCTTGGAGCGGGGCCAGTTTCCGAAGATGTGGAAGACGGGGAAACTGGTCCTCATCCGAAAGGAGGGTCGCCCGGCGGACGAACCGTCCGGCTACCGGCCCATTGTGTTGCTCGACGAGGTGGGCAAGCTCTTTGAAAGAGTTATTGCAAAGCGCCTCGTCGAGCACCTCTCTGGTAGGGGGCCGGACCTGGCGGATGCCCAATATGGCTTCCGCCGGTGGCGGTCCACCGTGGATGCCATCATGCGCGTGAGGACTTTGGCGGAGGAGGCAGTTGCCCGGGGTGAGGTGACGTTGGCGGTGTCCTTGGACATCTCCAACGCGTTCAACACCTTGCCCTGGAGTTGCATCAGGGAGGCACTCGTGTACCACGGTGTGCCTCTCTACCTCCGCCGCATAGTCGGGGCGTACCTGACGGAGAGAGCCGTCATCTACCCAAGTGCGACCGGCGTCGGTCGGCGTGAGATGTCGTGCGGTGTTCCACAGGGATCGGTTCTCGGGCCGCTACTGTGGAACATTGGATACGACTGGGTGCTTCGCGGTGAGCTTGCGGACGGCGCCGCCGTCACGTGCTATGCGGACGACACGCTAGTGACGGCGAGCGGGGCTACACACCGCGAAGCGATCCTGAGGGCCACGACCGCGGTTGCTCAAGTCGTGGAACGGATCCGGCGGCTGGGCCTTGAGGTGGCTTTGCATAAATCCGAGGCCATGTTCTTTCATGGACCTCGGCGCACGCCACCACCAGGTTCCAGTCTCACAGTGGGAGGCACTCTCATCGGCATCAAGCCCCAGATGAAATATCTGGGGCTCGTGCTCGACGGCCGGTGGGACTTCGGGAAGCACTTCCGAAGTCTGGGCCCCAAATTGGCGGGCACAGCCAACGCTCTGGCGCGGCTACTGCCCAACCTGAGGGGCCCGGATGACTCCTGCAGGAGACTCTACGCGGGTGTCGTGCGGTCCATGGCCCTGTACGGGTGTCCCGTGTGGGCGGACACCCTGAGTGATCGGCACATGCTCCTGCTGCAGCGTCCGCAGCGGAAGTTGGCGTGCCGCATCATAAGGGGGTACCGCACGATATCCTTCAACGCGGCGAGTCTCCTCGCCGGATCCCCACCATGGATCCTGGAAGCGAGATGCCTTTCGGCGCTATACCGGTTCCGAAGGGCGGCGCGGGAGCGGGGTCACGATCCCGAGCCCGAAGAAATTCGGGCCGTGAGATCCCGGCTCCACAGGGAAATGGTGGCGGAATGGGAGAGACGACTTGGGCAACCAAGCGCAGGGCACGCCGTAGTAACGGCGGTAAGACCCATCATGGGGGAGTGGCTAGAGAGGCCACACGGCAGCCTCTCGTACCGTCTGACGCAGATGATCACCGAGCACGGATGTTTCGGAAAGTATCTGCGTCGGATGCAGAAAGAGCCAACGTCCGAGTGCCATCACTGCGACGCGAGCGAGGACTCAGGTCCGCACACGCTCACCGAGTGTCCGGCGTGGGAGACGCCGAGGCGGGAGCTTGTGGCGGCCCTGGGAGTGAGGGTTCTCACGCTCTCCACCTTGCTCGCGGCGATGGTTCGCTGCGCGGATGCGTGGGCGGCCGGCGCCTCCTTCTGCGAGCAAGTAATGCTCGTGAAGGAGGAGGCGGGGCGGGAGCGGCAGCGGGAGCGACGAAGGATCGCAAGACAAGCTGCCCGCGCACGAAGGCAACTCGGGCGTCGGAGGTCGATGAACGACCTCCGCCCCCCATGAGCGCCGGCCTGGGGGTGACAGGTGAAGCCGCCTGTCACCCTGGCAGAAGCAGGCCGCGGCGGTGACGCGCGTGGCGCGCCTCCCCGTTTCCGGGGACGAGTTGGGGACTCTGTAGTCCCCACACCCGAGAGGAGGGCCAGATCGTGAGAGATGGCCCTGGGTCGGCCGGGGTGCGAGGGATATGCCTGTCAACCTCACCTTCGGCAACCGAAACGACCCACAGACGGCGTGCGTTTTGGTCGGTTCGAGTCCGACATAACCTCCTTCACCGGCTCCGGTGGGGAGGTATCCGTGGGGATTTTGCGCACGTAAAAAAAAAAAAAAAAAAAAAAAGGGGCGGGGATGTTGGAGCTACGACTTGGGGGAGCTACGATTTTGGAGCTACGACTTGGGCGACCAGGCGCAGGGCGCGCCGTAGTAGCGGCGGTAAGACCCATATATTCATATTCATATTCATTTATTTGCTTAAATGTGGTTATACAGGTGTTGGTACAATAGTTTTGTGCATCACATTTACCATTTTATGGCATGCAAACATTAAACTTATATAGTTTATTTATATTATGTTTATGTATATTATACGCCCTTATACTACAATTTATAATATAAAATTAGTTCAGCACATGCAAGTCCATTGAATTATTTAGTCACAAACATATAAGAAATTAATAGGAATGTCAGAATATGTTATAAAATTCATAAAACAAGTCATAAAAATTTGTGAGAAAATATTAGCATGTCAATTTGAAAAATTAAATTAATTCACAGTTTGCCTTTACACTTTTCCAATTCCTCTATAGTATAAAAGCATTTCTCCATGAGCCATGCTTTCAACTTTCTTAGAAATTTAGAGGTTGGCAGTTGCTTCAAGCTTTTTGGTAAAGCATTATAAATACGACCGCACATCGCAAAACAGTTTTTTAAGTAAAGGGCCGTATTCGGAACTCTGGGCAAAACAATTCTATCCTGATTTCTAGTGCTCCTCGGATAAACCCCATGTGCCTTCGAAAAGAAGCTAGGATATTGCCTAACAAACTTCGCAACTTCGTATATGTACATGCAGGGAAGGGTAAGGAGATTCAATTTTGTGAAAAGAAGCCTACAAGAGTGCCACGGTGCAGCTCCACATATAGCTCTGACACACTTTTTTTGGGCTATGAAGACTCTATTCACGTCTGTGGCGTTACCCCACATCAGTAGCCCATAATTTAAAACTGAGGCAACGTAGCCGTGGTAGGCCATAGCGACCGATTCGGGATTTGAGGTCTTTCTAAGTTTAGCCAGAACGTAAACAAATTTGTTTATTTTATTGCAAACTTTTTCAATGTGTGCCTTCCAGTTTAGGTTCTGGTCAATAATTATACCTAGAAAGGTCGTTTTATCTACTTTTGTTAAATTATCAGTCAAATATTTGATATTCAAATTTTGTAGTTTTGTACCATAATTACTAAATTGTATATATTGTGTTTTAGCCATGTTAACCTGTAAATTATTTTCATGGAGCCATTGAATTATAGATTCGATTGAATTATTTATGTCATTAGTATAGTCAATATTGGAATAATTAGATGTCATGAGGAGAGAAATGTCGTCAGCGTATAGAATACAAGGCTTGGGCGTTACACTTGGCAAATCGTTGATATAAATCAGGAACAGCAACGGTCCTAGGATACTTCCTTGCGGGACCCCAGAGCTATTTACCCTGTAGGAAGATCTATGTGCTTTTAGTTCCTTGTTATCGTCTATACACATAATTTCCACACATTGCTCTCTGTCCCTTAGGTATGAATCAAGCCATTCGTAGGCAGGGCCCCTAATTCCATACTTTTCTAATTTATTTAGGAGCCGTTTATGTGAAACTAGGTCAAACGCGCTTTTCATATCAAAGAAAATGACAGTGGTTTGCATATTACGGTCTAGGCTTTCACAGATCTTTGTTACGAGATTAAAGCATGCCAGTGTTGTAGACTTGCCTTTCTGAAAACCATATTGTTCGTTTCGTAATATTTCATGTTGAGTGACAAAATCATATAGTCGCTTATGCATAGCTATTTCGAAAACCTTAGAAAATATGGGTATAAGAGTTATTGGCCTGTAGTTATTAAGGTCAGTCTTGTCACCCTTTTTGTATAGGGGTTTGACTATTGATCTCTTAAGGAGACTTGGAAAATGACCTTCAGTGAACGATAGGTTTATCAAATATGTTAGAATGGGTGAGAGTTCGATAGCACTGTCCTTGAGAAGTCTGGTGCTGAACTCATCATAACCCACTGAGTTTGTATTATTGAGCGATTGAATGATTCTCAGAATATCAGTACAGTCATAAGGCCTAAGATATATACTGTTGCATATACTACGTATGTCTTCATTTTTTTTTGAGCTTTGATTGCTTGATTTTTGTTTGGTGTTAATGTCTATTAAACGATCGTTGAATGCTTGTGCTATTGCTTTTGGGTCTATGAGAAGGTGGCCATCTACTTGTATTTTGTTTATAAAATTTGATATTTTTAAACCTTCCGACTCCTTTTTAATCAATTGCCACGATGTTCTACAAATATTTTTAGAGTTTCTTAGTTTATTTTGATTGTGGTTTTTCATAGAATTAAAAATACACTTACGTAGTAATTTAGAGTACGATTTGAATTTTTTTTTATTTGTTTCAGATTTATGTTTGTAATAGTTTAGTCGTAGTAGTCTTTTTGTTTTACAGCTAACTCTCAGCCCTCTACTGATCCAAGCATTATTTTTAGGTTTGTGTGAAATTTTCTGTTTGAATGTAGGAAAGCACAAGTTAAAAAACAGAGAAACTAGTTCGTGAAATTTAGAATATGCCAAATCAAGGTTTGACTCTGCGTATACTTCACTAAATGACAGACTTGCCATACATTCTTTAAATCGGAATATATTTTCACAGGAAAAGTCTCTTTTGTATATTGAGTAGCTTGTAATCGTAGCTTTCCTGTTACTTGTAGGGACAGTAAGTAATTGAGCTGTCTCGTGGTCCGACATTCCAAGGTGAAGGATTTCGCCATTGGCTATGCTGATATTACTAATAATATGATCAATACAAGACTTTTGCTGTCGAGTTGGCTGGGTTATGTGCAGAGTCAAATTAAAATTTTGGGCCATCTCCAGTAAAACATTTGAGGCATGGCTTGCTTTCAATGTATTTATGTTTATGTCTCCAGCAATTATAATTTTTTTGTCGGAATTATAAATAGTCTTTCTTAATAGAATGTCAATGTTTTTGAAAAATATAGTAATGTCAGAGTCTGGTGTCCTATACACGCATATTATAATCAAATTCTGGTCAATTAATTCTATGGCACAGCATTCAAAGTGCTTTTCTATTGACATCTCTTTGATATGAGGTAGCTCCACAAGCGCTAAGTCATGTTTCACTAGTATACATACACCACCGCGCTGAGCATTTTTGGTTTTGATTCTACAAAATGAAGAAGCTAATCTGTACCCAGTCACGTTTATGAAACATTCTTGACTACTTTCCAAAAAGGTTTCTGATAGACAAATAATACAAGGTACAATTTTACTACATTGAAGGTTGGACAGGTGAATCTCTAACAATTCTATTTTACTTCTTAAACCCGCTATATTTTGATGTAAAACTCTTATAGAACGTTCCGTAGTCATATTATTCACGAAAAAGATTTATCTTGTTTGAAGGTACAGTTTGTAAATTATCTTTTGGTTTCGCAGTAAAGTAGTAAGGGATAGTACCTTTTTTTGTCTTCGTTGGAGCAGTTTCTAGTATTTTATGCAAGTTATCTTTGGGTTTGCTAGCAAAATAGTAAGGGATAGTCCCTTTTTTTACCTTACTTGTAATTGGAGGGCAACAAGCTGTAGACACACGAGGCTCACGCGATGAGCAGTGCGGTCCATATCTATGATGCATATTTGGCTTTGTGATATACTTAGTCTTTTGAGGTAGATATTTACAATTATAATCAAGGCTGTCAATATTTAAATTAATAGTTTTACACATGTCAAATCGGTTATAAGTCACATTGATATAGTTACAATTAGGAAAGTAATTACATATTTTTTTCATCATGTTATTGAGTAGTATCTCATTTAAGAATTTGCTTTTAAGTACACTCAACACAAGAATGCTCACATTTGGTAGACAATTAATAACAGAACAGAGTTCTATCATAACACTAAAGGGGTTTTCATCATGTTCGCCTACAGAAACAATCAATCGGTCGTCCTCCTTTAAGTTGTACCGCTTGATTGTTTCTAATATTTGTCGCGTCCTGGCTCCTGGTTGAATGAAAGAGCTGATATTGTATTTCTCGTATCTAGTATTTGTCCTTGACGTGATCAACTGCGATGACAATCCTACACACTGTTCACCGCCCACAATAAGTAGGTTTTTTTGTTTACTTTGAGGATTGCGTTCAATGTTGGTTGGAAATTGTGGTGGCTTTACCTGGGTGACAGTGTTGACGCTTTCCCGTATTTCCGTTTGTAGTAAACAATTATTTACAGGCAACAAGTGAGATACTGCTTGTTCCAAACCAGATTTCGATATCGTTCCGCTAGCTTGTGAAGGGTTTGCACATAACGATGTTTCTGGTAATGTAAGAGGGCTATTATTAAATGTCTCCGTAAGCCGACGTCTAACGTTGTTTTTCTTAGAGGATGGAATATTTTTTCTCAATGACGATACCGGGCTCCTACATATTTGTTTCAGTACTGCTACTTCTTGTGTAAGATGAGCTAGTTGTTTCTTAAGGTCTATATTTTCAAGAATGATATTGTCTAATTCATTTTGTGTGTTTTCCAGACTACGTTTTAAACTGGTAATTTCGGTTCTCATCTCCTCTTTATGTGTTACTAAAAAGTTTGTAGAAAGGTCTAGACTTTTACCCAACAGTTCCGAAGAACTCGATGTGTTGAGCGAAATACTCATATCAATATTATCGAGGGAGGCCGCTTTACAAACAGGTTTTCTAAAAGTAATGTTTCCTTTTTCTGCCATTTCGAAATTTTAGGCAGTAGCGCCCCCTATGTATTTATTAATGTACCTAACCACTGCTGTGCTAGGTAGGACTGCGTCTGCGTGTGCGCAATGGAGAAGCTAGTTGTTGAAATAGTTCAGGTAGTTTCCGAGAGATGTCGCTTGTTTATGCTGTGAGTTCAGATATCTTATCTTGAAAGTTGTAATAATCAGAAATGGCAAAAAGACTTTTTTGGACAAGACTCGAACTGCCTCCACGCGAGTTAGTTGGTGTAAAAAGCACTTCCTTCGCCAACAGGCTACGAAGTACTTGGAATGACTATGTGTAATTTAGTACTGCAATGTTCTTGTATGATTATTTTAAAATTAATTAGTCGTTATTGTGAGTCATTGCTAAGGAATTTTTTCTACATTCCAGGCACTCTGTTAACGTCTATTAAACTCACTTTTAAAGTATTTGCACTGTATTTAACCACTTTTTCTTTATTTATTGGTGCACTTATGTTTATATATTAGTATTTTAGCACTTTAGTTGTTTTTAAGAGGTTCTAATCAATTATTTGGGTATGTGTGTATGTTTTGACGTTCCGAACTTTATTTTAACACTTTGCTTATTTAATACTGATGACGAAGTTTGTATAGGTTATATTCACTGTAATCTACGAAATTAATGTTTGTTTTTCGAACTTAAACACTTCGAACTATTTTTAAAGTTGGAATTAATACGGAGCTTCTTTTAAGACGTGCTCGCTAGACAGCGCCATCATGGGGGAGTGGCTAGAGAGGCCACACGGCAGCCTCTCGTACCGTCTGACGCAGATGATCACCGAGCATGGGTGCTTCGGAAAGTATCTGCGTCGGATGGAAAAAGAGCCAACATCCGAGTGCCATCACTGCGACGCGAGCGAGGACTCGGGGCCGCACACACTCACCGAGTGTCCGGCGTGGGAGACGCCTAGGCGGGAGCTTGTGGCGGCCCTGGGAGTGAGGGTTCTCACGCTCTCCACCTTACTCGCGGCGATGGTCCGCTGCGCGGATGCGTGGGCGGCTGGCGCCTCCTTCTGCGAGCAAGTAATGCTCGTGAATGAGGAGGCGGAGCGGGAGCGGCAGCGGGAGCGACGAAGGATCGCAAGCCAATCTGTCCGCGTACGAAGGCGACTCGGTCGTCGGAGATCGATGAACGACCTTCACCCCCATAAGCGCAGGCCTGGGGGTGACTAGTGGAGTCGCCTGTCACCCTGGCAGAAGCAGGCCGCGGATCCCCGTTTTCCGGTGATGAGTTGGGGACTCTGTAGTCCCCACACACCCGAAAAGAGGGCCAGACAGTAAGAGATGGCCATAGGTTGGCCGGGCTGCGAGGGATATACCTGTCAACCTCACCTTCGGCAACCAAAACGACCCACAAGCGGCGTGCGTTTTAGTCGGTTCGAGTCCGACATAACCTCCTCCACCGGCTCCGGTGGGGAGGTATCCGTGGGGATATTGCGCACGTAATAAAATAAAAAAAAAGGAGCGGGGATGTGTTTTAGGAACAACCAAGGCTAACCTAGTTACTTTTTACACAAGAATGTAGTTTCCTAATTGTTTCTACTTTAGGGTAGTTTCCTGAGTCATAGAATTCTTACCAATACTAGTTAATATGCATAAAAATATGCATAGTAACCTAAGATATTACCTAACTAAACTGAAACTATGACTTTTCATTATTTTTAATTCCCAAAATTGGTGAAAATATAAACAATCAAAATAAATCAAAATGTACAACTTTTTAGATTCCTTATTAAATTTCAAATCAATCTTATTAATCACTATATACGTGTAAACGCAACGTAGACTGAAATAAATGCGATATTCTCTTGCACTCCATACATTTTCACTACGCGCCAGTGCGCTGTGACGTCACCACATGCCACGATTTTGTATGGAGCGCATTCGAGCGGCTCGAGAAATTGAATTTTTAAAACTATTTGTCATAAGAAAGTTTCACTTTTACAGTTCATTAGGTATATTATTGAAAAATCTACAGTTTACGATAATTAAAAAAATAGGACACAACCCTAAAGTTTTGAACTTTTAATTTAGATTTCCCTGATTCTTGTTTCAGTAGTCTTACATGTAGAACTAAATGTTTGTCTAAATGGAATTTTACCGCTACATCGCGCTACGACGTTAACTTTTCTAGATTTATTTATTTATGAGTATGAAAATGTCATAAGTCCATTTATGGGTGGCTTTGACTGAAATAGATGTACGTTTCTTCTTCATCTTCCTAGGGTTCATTGCCTCGGAGTCTGGGTTTACTTTACTTTACTTTACCAGTCTAACTGCGGATTTGGCGATATATCCCATGAAGCGACTACCATTAGAACTTCATAACCCAAAGGCGATTCTGCCAACCTCAAGGTGGAGAGTAGTGTAATCGTTTATAGAGGACTCTAGGTATTTATGGTATTCTTAGTAATTTGGGTTTATCCTTATCGGTCACTCAAAATCGTTGAGATTGAATTTTATCATCAATATTCATTCAATTGTTTGCTTTATTGACAATTTTTTGGAAAAACCCTGTTCTGTTTATAAAATTAGCATTATTACAAATACAAAAGTTTTAATCCGATATGAGCTTTTAAAAATAAAGTAAATAATACTACATTAAACACGCGTGTACTTTAATAATCTAACAATGTTTACCACAGGTGATTACCAATATCACAACCCGGATAAGAAATGTTACAATGTGTCACTCCTTAGATTCTTTAAAGTAACTACAGGTATGTACTTATATAATCTACCTAGTAGGTAGATACTTAATAGGATAGGATCGCGGAGGTCGCGTGGTTCCCGGCAGAGTAGAATTTGGACCACCCCATCTCTTCCCATGCGGTGTCATACAAGGTAACTAAGGGATAGGGCGGTTTAACATCGAACATATATAACAACAAGACTATATTATAGTCTTGTCATTATTTATAACTTCTTATTATCTTCATAACCATGTTAGCATTAGTTATTAGGTATATTAAACATGGGTATTATTGCGACTTCTTTAACTATGGGACTCATAAATAACGCTTAACATAACATTGCACATAAGTATTATGTAAATTATAAGCATATCTGCGTATCATTCATTGTAAGCAAGCAAGTTGTCTATACTAATATTATAAAGAGGAAAGATTTGTATTTTTGTATGTAACGAATAAACTCAAAAAGTACTGGACCGATTTTAATAATTCTTTTTTCATTAGAAAGCTACATTCTTCGTGAGTAACATAGGCTACTTTTTATTCCGATATGACCATGGGATCAGGATATACGCGGGTGAAACCGCGGCGCGGTGCTAGTCAGAAATATAACTGGCAAAATCAACGGGTTCGATTTTAGATTAGAATCAGAATTTTCAACAAAGTATCGACTGAGTTTAAATATGATGAAATGGAGGTGAGGACCTATTATAGTATTACAATATTAGCTATTCATAATAGGCAAATGTTTTAAAATATTGATTATAAAATTATTTGACGTTACTGAACGGTTGATCAAAACTCAAAAATTAGGATTGTCAACTGTCACTGTTAGGTAAAATAGTTACGAAGCATAAAATTATATCTATCTCTCTCTCAGCTCGCTTAAATTACAATTGTACTTGGATAACTTGTCTCTTGCATTTTATTTATAATGTCATTCTTGTATATGTTATGTTCTCTGGAACGCGTGTAAAATTCTAACATTTCTAACCTCTTTATTACGAAATCTTAGAAATTATATTTATTTTATTAGTACGAACTAAAGTTGTAGAAAAAGTAAAGTAATAATGAGGATTCACTCCAGTTTACTCGCTGGTGCAAACCAGAGAAATGCTAGAAGACCTCAGAGAGAACCTGTACCATTTCAAATGTTATTGCCATTAGAGCTGAAGAAATCAGTTTCAGGCAAAGGAGACAAATTACTGAAAGAAGCAGCTTGCATGCAAGAGATGGCCGTAATGTTTGCATGCTTTAAGAAATTCGAGTTCAATCAGCAGGAATGCTTAAAAGAAGTTACTGCATTCCAGGGATGTTATAACGATTACAACAAAAGAATGACTACTCAAAGAGAACAAGGCAAAAAAGGTATTCTTGTGCCAGGAGAGAAAAAGTTAACCCATAGACAATTAAATCAGTTACTGAAAAGATTTCCACAATGATAATTATAACTGTATAAATTATTTGATTAGAAATAAAGTTAGTTAACGTTATTTCAGTGTCTTTTTTTGATATGCTGAAAGCATTGGTGACTGTGCAAAGAAATTGTATATCATTAGATATCAATTTCAATGGGTAATTACGGTCAATCTCCAGTGAAAGAACAGCGGCAAGAATTTGTTACTTGAAATGGCTGTCGCTAGAATGCTCCCACTGCCTCACGATGCTGCGGTACTCCTTTACCTTTAAATGACTGATATTTTTCTCCTGTAGATAAGATTCGAAATGCTTTGTAATAAGCCACTGTCAGCCGCTGCTCTTTCAGTGGGGTTTGACCTTTAGTAGCTATTTTATGTAGTCTAGAGCCATGTGGTTCTCGGCAGAGTAGAATTTGGACCACCACATCTTTTCTTTTCCCATGCGGTGTCGTACAAGGTAACTAAGGGATAGGGCTGTTTAACATCAGACAGATATATACAGCCCAGACTCAGCCTCAGATTATGGCTTGTCAATAATAGTGCCCGTCGACGACAATAGACTCACCCCCTATTATGTGAGTCTGAATTCAATGATTGGTGAAATGTGGGTGTTCATTCACCTCTGCCTAACCCTCCGGGGATAGTGGCGTGATAATATGTATGTATGTAGTTTGTGACAAACTTGTAATAAGTATTTATATTCAGTATAAATAAT
Organism: Eilema griseolum; assembly: GCA_963662185.1. Classification (NCBI taxonomy): domain Eukaryota; kingdom Metazoa; phylum Arthropoda; class Insecta; order Lepidoptera; family Erebidae; genus Eilema; species Eilema griseolum. The sequence goes on along the minus strand of OY759248.1, from coordinate 16,812,515 downwards.
AACATTAATAAATTTGTTGTGAGAGCATGTACCTAAAACTGTTGGTCCCAGTTGTCATACTAACATCTATAACACAGGGTGGGTATATAGGGGCAATAGTATTGGCGGCGGCGAGCCTCCTCGTTTTCCGGGAACGAGTTGGGGACTCTGTAGTCCCCACACACCCGAGGAGAGGGCCAGATCGTGAGAAATGGCTCTGGGTCGGCCGGGGTGCGAGGGATATACCTGTCAACCTCACCTTCGGCAACCAAAACGACCCACAGGCGGCGTGCGTTTTAGTCTGTTCGAACCCGACATAACCTCTCCCACCGGCTCAGATGGGGAGGTATCCGTGGGGATTTTGCGCACGTAAAAAAAAAAAAGGGGCTATAGTATTTATTTTTAAAAGGATATTAGCAACCACAATTACTAATATTCCCTCTAACCCCTCCAAATAAACTATATTGCTTGTGCTAGGAGTGGGTTCTCATCACCCACTACCATGGCTACAAATGGGTGGGCCAGAAGGGGTGATTACTTGTAATAGTAGTCGTATCATCATCCATTCCATATCATTAGTTGAATCCAAGGTTGTCTTCCTCAGATGCCGCATGCCTGATGTCCATTTTCTAACGTTTACTTGTCTACTTCAGTTTTTCATCCCTGGCAGTGCAACAATTAACACACTTGTTAATAGAGATCCTCTTTTCTGAGACTTTGCCTTTAGCTTACCATCAGGCAAGTCTAAATGACGTGATATGACAAAAAGACGCACGAGCAAGGGAAAAATATTTAAAAAAAATTAAACAATAATAGACAGTAAAAGAAATCACATTTAATTCCATTATATTAATAAAAATATTTCAATTACATCTTATGTTAAATAGTTGTAAAGTGTATAAAACGGCACACATCACTTGGGGGCAGTGTGGATCCATTGCGGTGAAGACACTTGAAGCTCGATGCGTCTCACTGTGATCCACTCATCATCTACTTCATGGATATTGTAGAACCTTTCCAATTGTTCTATGGCTTTGTCCTCCAGCTGTAAAAAAATGAAATGTATTGAAAGAAATTGTTTACAGATAGGTCAATATCAGCTTGGTGGTTATGGAAGTCAGCTAGTTACACGATCAAGAGCTGTCCGGTTCTAATCCCGGCTATTACACTAGCGACGCGAATCCATTGGCTATACCAGCTTAGCTGAAGATGTCAACCATTTTTTTTATTTTTTCGGTCGAATAGTAATCTTTTATACTAATATTCCCTCTAACCCCTCCAACTAAGCTAAATTGCTTGTGCTTGGAGTGTGTTCACGTCAGTAGTGTAATGGGTCCTCTCGATCGTAGGGCCGACAGAGGTTAACTGTGCTTACAGAGTTGGCAGCGCGAGTGTGACTCCCTTGGTTTTGCACACGTTCATAGGCCACGGTAACCACTTTCCAAAAGGTAGGCCGCGTGCTTGTCTGCCGCCTAAGTGGTATTAACAAACCCACTTTTCCTTTTCCCTAACTAAACTAAAAACACCACTACCGCTTCACCTAGGAACCAGGATACAATATTTTTTCCAAACTGTCTATTACGGGGTTTCTCAGAGTGGAGTACAAGATTCATATGAATGGTAGCTTGATAACTGGTAGACACCAGTAGATATAGAATTCGATTGTACCAACCTGTGTCAAAATAAGTGGTTTTGTCATGATTCTCGAATGATCTTCTTTTTGCTTCTTTTGATCTGTCAAAATTTTATTGAACTCCATAGCTTTCGCATTAGGATTGCTATGAGCAATCGGCGCCTCACAAATCTTCCACGGATTCTTTGGCTTTTCAGGACTGCCTATATTTATTTTGTTGAACTGTTCTACAACATTTTGGGAAGATTCTACTCCCTGTAAAGCTAATTTTTTCCTCTGCTTTTGTGATAATTTTGGTCCCACGTGACTAATTATAACATTACCCTGTGGACTTCTAGCCATTTCAGCTATAGGAGAATCTTTTGGTGAAACCGACATACGTGAAGCCATCGGTGTCTTCTCTTGTATTGTCATGGCACTTGAAGAACTGCTCTTAGTAAGTTTTGTGAAAGATTCAGTTGGAGGCTCATTCAGAATTTCTCTAGCAATACTTATAGCTTTTAATCTTGCTTGGACTACTTTTTGTTGTTTTTGCTGGGAGGAGGGTACCTCAATCCACTTTTCTTGCTTATCCCTTGCTCCTTTCTCAGCGTCCTTGGATATTTTACTTAGAGATAAAGTAATATCACCGGTGACTTCGTTAGATAAATCTAGAGAAGTCATCGAACTTACAGATTCATACCTCATACGTTCTTTCTCGCTATCAGTATACTCAATCTTCTTCTGTTTACTTCTCTTCTTAGGAACTTCTATGATACTGTCATCTCTCTTATATTCTTCATCTGTAATCTCCATATTTACGGGACAAGCTTTAGCAAATTCTTCAATAATCTCATCGGTAGGAGCGTTAAAGAATGGAGTAATTACTCTTGATGACATTATAGGGTTAAATTTACAATAATATTTAGTAATGTCATTTAATAATTCTTCTTCTAGCAAATCTAAAGATCTATTCTCCAAGACACTGCATAGATTTAAAGAAATAAACTCCATACAGAATTGTTTTAGTTGTGCTGCGTTATATGTGTGTGCAAACTGACATAGTTCTGTGCAATTTTTCAAATTTATCAGGTTAGCAAGCGCCATTTCGCACATCTCCCGAAGGCGGCCGATGAACAGCTGATCGGCGACAACCATCAAGTTGCATATAAAGTCAATGCTATCGCAGTTTTCTATTTCTGGGCATGAGTCTGTGTAGAGGAAGTTGATGACAGGCAATAGGATGCCATAGTTGATTGGTAGAGTCACTTTTGAGAGCAGCTTACTCTGCAACAAACATAACATAATATACATAACATAACATAGATAAACTCACGTCTATATCCCCAAAGTGGTAGGCAGAGATGCTAGCACTCACATTTATCATTTAATATAAGTTATATAAGAGATAATCATCATTCATCATCCGAGGGCCAATCCGACTTTAGTGGAGTAACACCCTTAAAAGCCAAGATCCGCATCAGAAGAAAAAATGTAGGAGCCCGGAGTGTGCTACCCCGGGCTCCAAAAACAACCTGGACCTCGATTCTGCTAAAGCAAAACCACTGTCATAACACCTATGTTAAAAATCCATTTCATTTTAAACTTTAAAGTAATGCGTTAAAGTCCATAATTTTTGGACCTTTTGAAGAGTGAATGGAAAAGTGTAATGAAACTCTTTTCATTTAATTTTGGACCTTAGAATATAGAGATAAAGTCTAAAATTTATTGCCTTTTTTTGCAGTGTCTGTGATATGACTGTGGTTTTGCTTTAGTAGAATCAGGATCCTGTTTGGGTGCAGATGGCAATACCAATATCCTTGAGACTCACATCACCGTCGCACCTGTATCTTAAAACAATGGACTAGGCTTAGGGTCAAGCTTTCGTCTTAGGATTGGACGGCAGGTGGACGTGGACGAACTGGTCAAACGGCAATCAGAAAAGCTGATATACGGATCTAACGGACCTCAGGTTCGTTTGATCGACTTTTAAGATCTCTGTGTACCTATGTGTGTGTGTCTTTAATTGTAAAAATTAAAGACATTCTATTCTATTCTGTTCTAAAGGCACGACCATACCAATGAAAATACCCATATACATACATATAATCACGCCTTTATCCCTGGAGGGTTAGGCAGAGGTGAATTAACACCCACATTTCAACAATTGAATTCGGTCCCACATAATAGGGTGTGAGCCTATTGCCATATTCCGGACACTATTGTTGACCATGCATCTGAGGATGAGTCTGGGCTGTATATATCTGTCTGATGTTAAACAGTCCTATCCCTTAGTCGCCTTGTACTTCACCGCATGGGAAGAGATGGGTTGGCCCATTCTAATATGCCGGGATATACTATTCATACATCCAAATATTTGCATTAAGCGGGGATCGAATCCGCGCCACCTGCGTAGCGGCCGTGTTCACTACCGCCACGCTACAGAAGCTGTCGAAATCGCTATCAGGATAATAATGACGAGAGTCCTTACCTCGGTCCAAGAATGCATGAACATCCCCTGGAAATACTCCAATCGTGCAGCTAACACACACTTGTGTGCTGGTATCGGTATGTTATCCTTGGATAGGACGCTGGTGTCCACCAGTTCGGTCAGCGTCTCTCGTTGCCATGGCGACGCGACATTCCGGGTATATGTCGCGCTTTCTTTTAAATGAATATTGCCATCTTTGTAGCTAAAAATATATTACTAATTAGCTGTTGTAACATGTGAGTGTGTGTGCAACACATGTACACATATACGTGTATGTAAAGAGTATACTTATTTCCTTGGTCGTGTGTACATGGGGTATGGGCTGCGTCTAGACCTTCGGGCCCAAGGAAACCTTACCCTACTAGCTGGCACACCTAGTGATCTACAGACGAGGCTCTGACACAGATTCTCCTCTCGGAATTTTTCTAGGAGTTTCCCCCTGACATAAGCCACATCAAGGGAAACAGAAGGATAGCAAACTTTATTTTTTTAACTGCGAAAAATAATCCACGGAAGCCCCCACCATCGGAGCGGGTAGGAGAAGTTATGTCGGACTCGAACCGACTAAAACGCACGACACCTGTGGGTCGTTTTTGGTTGCGGAATGCGAATGACAGGCATATCCCTCGCACCCCGGCGACCAAGGGAGAGCTAAACCTAGGCTCCAAGGTACTGGAATTAACGGCTATGATGATGACTAAGGCTCTTATCTAGAATGATACTCAGTTTTGATTATTATCTGTCATATTAGTCAATCTGTCTATACAATCTTTCCTCAGATAAATAAAAATTTAGAACTGTGTGTCATTCTAGAATACGAGTCTAAATAATAAAAAGAATCAATTTCATTTATTCAGTTTTAGGCACATAAAGAGTACATTTATGAATGTCAAAATTTTACAATTATGTCAAGAAATATAATATAAATATTAAATAAGGTAGATAAACCATTGGAAAATAATTCCTTCTCTGGTTCGGTAGGTTAGTTCTACTGAGAAGATACCAGCAAGAAACTCAGAGAACTATATTAGATCTAAATTATCTTTTTTTTAAATAAGTATGGTTTTGTTTACTTTTTTTATATCACTTAGGTGGTAGACAAGCACCTGATGGGAAGTGGTTAGCGTCGCCCATGGACGTATGCAACACCAGGGATGTTACACTCGCGCTGCCGACCCTGAAGAAACCTTCTGATGCCCCTCTTGAAGAACCCCATATTGTAAGTGCTTGGGAAAACCGCAGTACGGAGGTCATACCATAGCTTGAGTGTGCATGGGATGAAGTTTCTTTCATACCGCACAATGCGCACCGTTTATAATAAACTAGAAGAAGTAAATTGTACTTACTAGAACTTATCCAGTAGTTTATGCAGTGCCATGACCTGCAGCCGCTTTGCCGTGGCCTGCACGAGCTTGATAGGGTCGCAGTACAGATGGGTGCGCGGTGGGGTGTCTGTACTGCGGCGGTTGCGACGCTTGCCCTTCTCGTCTTTCTTGTTATATACCTCGAATGCGGATATCTCTGAGGGATTTTCTGAAAAATATTATGACATGACATAAACTCACGCCTATATCCCCGAAGAGGTAGGCAGAGGTGATAGCACCCACATATCGCCAGTTTATGTTTAGGTCCCAATGTAATATGTGGCGAGCCTATTGCCATTAACTGGGCACTTATAAACCTACGATAAATAGACACATAACTTCGAAAAGCATCGAAAAGTCTTTGGTGTGTGCCATGGTAAAACCTGGGATCGAACCCGAGACCTCGTCTCGGCAGTCCATTGCCCATACCACTAGGCTAGTATAAGATATTGTTACTTTTCACTGCATGTTAAGTAATAGGCTAAATAGCCTATTACTTAACGCGCAATCGGACGACCTTGTCAAGGTCGTCCGATTACGTCTAATACTGCTTAATATGTTAGTTTATTTTGGAAAAATATGCCTTGCGAAATAACGAATTGTGGCGGGTATGAGGACTTTGAGTTTTATGTTTTTTGTGTTTTAATTTCTATTTTTTTTTAATTCTGTCTTCATTTTCATTATGTATATATATGTAATGTGCGTTGTGTTTTGAAATAAATGTATTTTCTTTCTTTCAAATAAGATATTGTCTAACTAAACTGAAACTATGACTCATTCATTGTTTTTATTTTCCAAAGTTAGGCAAAAAATTGGGACTGAATTTGATTTGTTTGTAAACAGATTTAGTCCCAATTTTTTAAAGGAGATAGGACACGACAGTATTTCCATCCAATTGGGCAGTCCAACTGGGGAAATACCTCCGCCCTACAGAATACCGCGGTCATAATAACCTCGTGTTGTGTTCCCGGCGGTGAGTAGGGTATCCAGAGCTCACTAGAGGGTTTTTGTGCTGTCAGTGGAAAGACCAAAAGCTTGTCCTGCTTTGTCTTTTACACTGACGGCACAGAAACTCTCAATGCTTGCAGGGATGGTAGCGCGAGTGTGGCTCTCTTGGTTTTGCACGCGTCCATAAGCCACGGTGACCAATTTCCATCAGGTGGGCCGTGTGCTCGTCTACCACCTAAGTGGTATAAAAAAAAGCAGAAAACGAACTTGTAACCTCTAATATAGTTGCGTTATGTTTTACGACATACAAAGTGTAACGCTTCCCCATTGTAAACTCACCAATAACTTCATCCTCGACTTCTACATTCTCTTTCTCCTTCTTCCCTATCAAGTCTTCCTTTCTAATCTTCAAGCCACAAGGTCCCAACTCTGCAACATCACAAGTGCCGGTGTACATGAACTTCATAACTCTATCAAACGCCTCCGGATGAACATTGTCCAGTGTGATCTGGGGCTTATCCCCACGGTCGGTACAGGCGTCCTGGTATAACTTGTAGAGGTATTCACTGCTTGAGGCTACTATGAAGATGTGAGCTGGGTACTGTTTTGGACCGACCTAGAAAGTACAATATAGTATAGTATTAGTAGTGGAGTCCATTGTATTAACGATATGAACTACTACTAGCCATCAGCGACTTCGTACAGTTCGACTCCGTTCATAGCCAAAATTCATCCAGATCTATTCATCCGATTTTGTTACTTGCATCATTAATAAGATATTCTGGAATAGTGTATCATATCATACTGTTTAAAATAATAATCTACTCGTTGTTTAAGCAGTTTAGTATCCTTGACAGACAAAGCAATACAAATTCAATTCAATTCATTTATTTATTTGCTTTATAATCAGAAATAAAACAATTCTAATGGCGGTGCTCACAGTTTAAGCGACAACGGAAGGGAGAAATTGAAGACCAGTGTTACCACACTTTTGCACACAATTATATTATACATTTCCGCAATACACAGACTAAAAAAAATAATTAAATTCTAATACATACTAATTTTATTCAGGGAATAGGTTTCTTTGGGTCCCAGGATTAAGTAGACTAAGTGTATGTTTGTAAATAGACCAAAAAAAAAATGCACGCTGGGTTTCTTGCCGGAGTCTTCTCAGGTCGGGGCCTCGTTTCGGATCCGGTGATACATTTACTAAACTGGTTTTCATGTTTCCTTTTTTACTGACGTTTTGTAAGTGCCGGTTTAATAGTCTATGCAGAATAAATGTTTTTTTACTTTGACTTTGATAGGAATCAGATCAATACCCACGCTACCAGTTAGTAGTCCTATAGTATTTTTAAACATACCTTGAATATAACATCATGCAGTAAATCGTCATCCGATGCACTTTCACGAAGAGTTTCCATATGTTTGGACAGACCCGACGGAGATAGCGCTGGAAGTGATCTTAAACCACAAGTCGGTTTGATCTGAAAAAAAAAAGAGTGTATTAGATGTTGGAAGATTCGGGTGGAGAGGATGGATGGAAGAAGATTGATATGTAAGATTCGGGTCAAATTGTCATATTTTTTTTTGAAACCTACATACATACATATAATCACGCCTTTATCTCCGGAGGGTTATGCAGAGGAGAATTAGCACCCACATTTTACCAAGCCTATTGCAGGCACTATTGTTGACTCAAACCATGCATCTAAGGCTGAGTCTGGACTGTATATATCTGTCTGATGTTAAACAGCCCTATCCCTTAGTCTCCTTGTACGACACAGCATTGGAAGAAATGGAGTGATCTCTATCTCTATTTTAAAAAGAGAATTAGTTGAATTACGTGTCATGTAATGTTCCATTTCATTGTATCCGGAGAAAATAATCATAAAAGCAAAAGTCAGTCATAAAATATTTTCTCAGAAATGTAAAAAAGAGCGGTGTAAATCTAAAATCAAATGTGACTGTCTTAAGAACCAGTTTGTTCAAGTTAAAATACATACTGTTTTAAAACATAACATAGCAAACAGCAAAACAGCAAAAACAAGCAGAATCTAAACAAAATTATTAAATACCTGTAAGCAAGCGAAGTTATTCCCCTCAGTATCAACAGCTATAGAAACTGCTCTATAAATATTAGAAATCTTCGAGATCCTCACAGACGTGCAATCATCCTTCTCTAAAAACTTGACAAGTGCGGATCTGTTGTCTTTGTCTTTCTCTTTTCTGATTGGCTGCGTCGGGGCGGTGGGCGTGGCTTTGCGAGAGATTGCGCCAATGAAGGCCTCTCCGTATTTAGTGGTGAAGTATAGCGCGTCATGTGTTAGTGCCACGTGAGTAATTATTGTCTGGTGAACGAGGCCGAATACACATCTGTAATAAAAATAAAAAGGTCAAAGCTTTACACTATATTCAAAATATTAACATTGATCTATAATAACTCCTTCTGCGCATAGATCAGGCGATACAACTGGAATCAGTGCTGATTTGTTAAATAATAGCCCGGGTCCTGATTTTGCCCAGGGCGCCGTTCAAGTATTACGTTAGCACTACATGGAGGAGGGGGGGGGGGAAGAGGGGGTCCTTGCATTGCTTATTTTTGATGACATGAGGGTGGGGGTGAATTAGCCCGGGTGATAGCCTCTAGCGTGGTGGTAGTGAACGCGTTGGCTACGCAGGAGGCGTGGTTTCGTTCCCGCTCAGTGCAAATATTTGTATGCATGAATATGGGCATTTGTATTGGTCTGGTCGTGCCTTGGAGAACAACCGCCACCGTAGTTGGAGCCCCAAAACGTCTAACAACTGGTCTAACTGCAATGAATCGCCTTTGAGTTGTGGAGGTTCTTTAGCAGTCGCTTCGCCAGCTAAGCAGTAAGTTTAGTCTAATCCACAGTAAAACTAGTGAAGACTGGGATTAACACTAAAATGAAGAAGAAGCTATGGGCTATTGCACCCAATTTCACTCAATCGATGCAGAACTTGAAGCGTGCACAAGTCAACGAAATTTATTCCTAGAAATATACTACAGATGTACTAACCTCGTAAGTTTGTTGGCGGTGTCCTGCCATATGAAGAGTTGTCCAACATTGGTCAGCAGTAACACGGTAACCCGCGAGTAAACACCTGTCTCGCTAACTTTCGCCTCCACGCACACTTGACGAAGGTTTATTTGCCTGAAAATTTAATTTTAATAACGTTAAATTAAGTAGACAGCATCTGTGGCGTGGCGGTAATGAAAGCGACTGCTTGGCAGGTGGCGTGGCAGCGAGTTCGATTTCCGCTCAGCGCAAATATTTGTAGGTATGCATGACTATGTCTGTAAAGCAAGGATTCTTCGCGATCTTGTAAGGGATCCTGTAAGGGAAAGATCGCGGGTTCTCTATATCTTAATCAAGTGTGGATTTTCTTAGTAAAGTATTGTTTGAAAAATTGTAAAGACGGTCGTCATATCAAAGTTTCCCTTACTTGATAGCAATTTTCTTGCAAATATACTTGTGTAGTAGATACACATCTCCGCGACTAGTGGTGATGACCGTAGCCGCGTCAGCTGCGTCTACCAGTTGGATGCTAGCTTCCTCTTTAGTGTTACCCACGTAGAACGTCACCTGTAAGGAGATTATAAATATTGTACTAACAACAAATTGGGTATAATCGATTAAGTTAGAAAAAAATTAAACGGTCCAGACGGGATTCAAACCTGCGATCTTTCCCTAACAGGGGGGACGCTCTGACTACTAAGCCACCGAACCTTTGCCTGAAATTATTCAAATTCTTCTATACATATATACGTCTTATGGCGACCGCCTGAACCGTTTTATTTCTTGATAGATTTTGAATAGTTAGCATACAAAATGATTAAAATTATATCCAACAAATTGAGCATAATTTCGATTATTATCTGAAAATCGATAGACCAATGTCGGCAAAAGCACACACTACTTTTAGCATCGGTAATTAGTGTTGTTACAATCGAAAGTATACAGCATTTTTAATTTTTGTTGCATTCAAGTGTTGCAAAAATAATTGATTTAACACATTTTTTGCGTTTCAAAAATGATTTTAGGCATTCGACTTAACCGTGTGGAATCTCTTGTCTTATTGAAGATAAAAATCACTTTCTTAATAAGCAGAGTACTTTACTTTTTCTGGTACAGATCTTGAAATAAATAACTTTAAGATATATTTTGTTTTTGCTGCTATTTGTTTTTTATAAACTACTAGCTTTTGCCCGCGGCTCCACAAACGTAGCAATCATTTAACTAAACATAGGCCTAATAATTGGTTCAGTGGTTTTAGTGTGAAAGCGTAACATACAGACATACAGACATACAGTCGTGAATTATTTTCACATTTATAATATTATTATTTACTGCAATGATTGTGCAATCAGTATATATTTACTGATTGCACAATCATTGCAGTAAATTAAATCTTGAGTATTCAACAGTTGTGACAATTTATGTGTTATATAGCTAACTGGAACTCTGGACTATGACTGCATCCAGTACATTAAGAGAAACAGGTAGTTCTTTAAGCTCTAAGACTCTAAGCTAAACAGTAATAGTGAAATTAATAAAGGCTTCCGAAATTGCTTTTACTCCATTACAGTTACTAAAACATGAATTTGACTTACCCGTTTCGGTGCACCAACGACTTTATCCTCATTCGAGTGTCCAAGCTGTCCTATATTGTTACCCCACGTATAAACCGCGCGGGTGTTCCACACAACCGCGTGAGACCGCGCCGCGCGTATTCCAAGCGGCTCAGACAACTTGATCAATGGCTTGATTGATGGCAGTTTTATTGACGTAGGAGCCTTTGTGCTTGATTGACTGACATTGTCTGTACTGTTTAGGGAATATTGTAAAATCTGAAATGGAGAAAGAACGAGATGAATATATATTGAATATAATAATATATTGACATTTGTGTTAAAGCAGATGGGATACGCTGGAACATATATGCTGAAATTCCTGAAACACAATTTAATTAGTCAAAAGGATATCTTTCAGTTTTTAAGGGGCTCCGTATTGAATAAATGGAGCTCTTATGGGATCTGTCTATTACGAATATTTTTCTTAGAATCTGGAATATATATCGAATGAATATCAAAGAACGAAGTCAATGGACCCTACGATGAAAACAAAATATTAGTTACGAATCAACGAAATCAAATTATACTGCCCTGCTTCTGATATGTTATCTACTTACCATTCCGCTCTCCAATAAAAATATGGTAGAATTCAAAGTGATAGCTAAAGCAGCACACGCCTCGGACAGCTTCAAGGGAGTGGGCCGCAGGGCAGTAGCGTGCGGCCCTCCTGCCCTCGCCAGCTGTCCACAGCACCAAGCATCACCCGCACCGGTTAACCATACGCTGTGGAACTTTCCTAGGCACACCTGGAGCAAAAATCAAACTTACGTTTAGATAGACAGATAACTTGTTATTGTATATTAGCACCAGTTCCAAAGCATAATAGTAGGTATGGATTACAGTAAGTATAATAACTTTTAAACTATCGCGTTCCATGACGCGACGTTTCGACCAGGTAACACCGGCCGTTTTACGTTTTTCGGTTTACGATTACTGATCTGAGTAGATGGTGCCTACTTTGTTTGTGGTGCCTGATCTATTATGATGCAATATAGTCTCGGGAAATGCCACCAGTTTCTAACAGATCAATAAATCTGTAAATTAAGTAATTTTTCTCTTATCATTGTTATTTTATAGTTTTGGAAGTCGGTTTTTTTAAACGTAGTTTTTTTGTGCAGTGTCCATAGTAAGTAGGTATCTACCTCAGAATACAGAACAAAAGCAAGAAACCGCAAGCGCGCTTAAAATTTAAGCAACAAAAACTATTCTGTTGGTTCTTGCCTCATTGTTCTGTACTCTGAATCGGAGTAGTTTGAATTTTTTTTATATTACTTTGGTGGCAGACACGCACATATCCCACCTCATGGGAAGTGGTTACCGTAGACTATGGACTTATGCAACACCAGGGGCGTTACACACGCGCTGCCGACCATAAAGAAACCTTCCGATGCCTCTCTTGAAGAACCCCGTATTGTAGGCGTTTGGAAAACCGCAGCAGGCAGGTTATTCCACAGCTTGAGTGTGCGTGGGATGAAATTCGATTTATCACTAGGATGACACTCGTATGCAGGGAGCGCGTCGGACGTATTACACCAGATCACTTTTAATTTTAAAATGTCGTTTTGTGGGGTGCGAGATACATGTCTCAGATTATCTCACCTCCGGCAACCTGCGGCCCACACAGACGGTGTGCGTTTTAGTCGGTTCAAGTCCGACATAAGCTCCCCCACCGGTTCTGGGGGATTTTGCGCACAATAAAAAAAGATATATACCTCCTGTTTACTTCCTAAGATTACGGAGTAAGCATATCCTTTTCCTCATTAAGCTTTCAGGTTTCAACATACAGTGAATGCTATGTAATGTAAGTGCTATTTATTGGTGGAGACCTTCTCTAATCAGACGGTTCTGTAGAATGTAAAGTTCCTCAGTTTTTGTATCTGCATTGATGTTAGAATACAACGTCTACCCAATCTATTTCCGTGGGTGTTGTACAAGATTGATTGAAGAACAAGCATCCTGGAACCTATAACGTTCATACTTCCTGAAGAGGAGGCGATGTTATAGAACCTTTTACTAAATGGTGACATCATCATCCTTCTGCCCTTATCCCAAGATTATTTGGGGTCGGCGCAACATGTGTTCCTTTTCCATTCATCTCTAGTTGCAGTCATTTCAACATTCACTCCCTTCTTAACCATGTCATCTTTCACACAGTCCATCCACCGCATTTTAGGCCTCCCTCTCCCCTTGTAGCCATCCACTTCCATAGTTAGTACCTTCCTTACGACATTACTTTCATTCCTACGCATTACATGCCCGAACCAGGACAAACGATTTCCTCGTAGCTTTTCTATGATTGGTGCTACTCTCAAACTTCCTCTAATATATTCATTCCTAATCTTATCCATTCTTGTCACACCACACATCCATCTTAACATTCGCATCTCGGCTACATGCAACCGTCTTTCATCCGTCACCTTTACTGGCCAACTCTCCGATCCATAAAGGACGGCAGGCCGGATCATGCTCTTATAAATTTTGCCCTTCAATCGAAGGGGCATTCGCGAGTCACATGTAGTTGCTGTAAACTGCCGCCATTTCATCCAACCAACGTTAATCCGGTGCTTTACGGCTCGATCTAATTCTCCATCGCTTTGCAGTAGTGAACCGAGGTACCTAAAATCGGAGCAGATTGGTATAGGAGCACCATTAAGCGCTATGACTGTGGGACTAGTGAGACCGCCGAAATCGCAGAACATGTATTCTGTTTTGGTTCTGCTAATTTTCAGGCCAACATTCTCTAGCCTTTGTTGCCACTTCACCAATCTACTCTGGACATCGGTTCCATCCTCACCAACAAGGACAATGTCGTCGGCAAAAAGCATACACCAGGGTGCCTCATCCTGTATATCCGATGTCAGAACATCCATTACTAACAGGAAGAGGTACGGGCTTGAAGCCGACCCTTGGTGTAAGCCAACAGCCACACTAAACTCATCGGTGTTACCCACGGCCGACCGGACATGTGTATGAGATTGCCGGTACATAGCACGGATTAACTCTACATACTTCACTGGCACACCTTTCTCCTTCAGGACCCACCACAAGACCTTTCGTGGTACTTTATCGTACGCCTTTTCGAGGTCCACAAACACCATGTGCAGGTTTTTATGGGCACGTCTATATTTTTCACATAGTTGGCGTAATGAATGAATGAATGAGAAATGAATACGGCATCTGTGGTACCCCGCCCTGGCATAAAACCAAACTGGTTTTGGGTGATCTCACTCTCCTCTCACAGGCGTTTCTCTATTACTTTCTCCCACACTTTCATACTATGTGACATGAGCTTTATGCCTCGATAGCTATTGCAGTCCTGTACATCACCTTTGTTTTTGAAAATGGGCACTAGTTCACTACTGCACCATTCGCTAGGGATCACCACTTCCTGCAACAACTTATTGAAGAATAAAGTCAGCCACTGACATCCATCTTCTCCCAATAACTTCCATACTTCCACTGGTACCTCATCTGGCCCTACAGCTTTGCCATTTTTCATACTTTTTACCGCTCTTCTTACTTCATCCACACCGATTTCTTTTACCAAACCAATATTACCAGACTTATCTTCTAGCACTCCATTCCATACATTTTCTTCATTCAATAGTTTCCGGAAGCCGGAAGATTTTTTAAAGAAAGGTTATCGTCTAAATATTAATCACAAACAGTTGGTAATCTAAATATGTATAACTCAAAGGTGACTGACTGACATAGTGATCAACGCACAGCGCAAACCACTGGACGGATCGGGCTGAAATTTGGCATGCAGGTAGATGTTATGACGTAGGCATTCGCTAAGAAAGGATTTTGATTAATTCTTCCCCCAAGGGTATAAAATAGAGGAGGAAAGTTTGTATGAAACTTTGTCAATTTTAAACCGATCGGGCCGAGACTTTGCATGCAAAAAGTTACTATGACGTAGGCATACCCTAAGAAAGGATTTTGAGATGCAGGCTATATAAGATTAGTAACTGAAAGTTTAAAATATACGAATTTCTGTATGCTGACGCCATCTACATTGAGATAAGCCGTAAAAACTATACCTAATTAATAATAATACTTCTTAACATGAGCGAAGCCGCGGGCAAATTAATAATATGATAATAATAATATCTCTTGTATCATGTTCTGGCAAATAAACTATTTTGATTGTGATTTGATTTAAAAATATAAGCAATTTTTTTTCTAATCTATCTATATAAATAAGTAAAGAGTGTCTGTTTGTAATATTGAAATAACTGTTTTTTACTACATGCATATGAATATAATAAGGTACATATACCAAAATAACGTTTTTTACAATTTTTGTCTGTCTGTTTGTTCCGGCTCATCTCTGAAATGGCTAGACCGATTGTGACGGAACTTTTATTGGCAGGTAGCAGATGTAATAAGGAGTAACGTAGGCTACTTTTATTTTAGAACTTTTTTATGCTCAATAGCGTTGACTCAACACTAAGCGATAACCGACATCCACGCGGGCGGAGCCGTGGGCAACAGCTAGTCAAATGATAAGATTGTTTTTCACTCGACAGTAAATATATAGTCCAAGAATATGTGTGATTTATGCCAATAAGATTGCTATAACTATTACGTGGGATTGGAAAATATATTTGGCGTAATAAGGCTGTTAGTAGATCTATGCCTAAAATACACCTTATGAGATTTATAAAATTCGAAAAGATATGAAATGAATACACAAGTTTAACAAGAAACAATATAATTATTAATGTCTGAATGAAGTATGGGATCTGAAAGGGTCTCCACTGTACATATCCGGAGAGAACTTATAAGTCTGGAAAGGATTCAGAGCAGAAACCACTTTTACTACCCTTTTAGGCTGATCATCAACATACATTATGTCTCCCATGTCACCATACGAACCGGCCGGAGGTGCCAGTGCCTCTTCCCTAACTTTAGATGGTAATAAATCAGTGAATTGGCCAGCCATAGCACCCAATAAAGGCTCATTTCTGTTTATGCAATACGCGAACAAAGCCACCACTGTGTAAATACATCCTATGAGTATTATATAAAATATGATAAGTCCTTTGTTTCTTGATATTGCTGACCGCAATGCAAAGAAGCAACCCGTATCTTTGTACGATTCTATGTCAGGGTTTAAACTTAACGTGCAGTCTTTTGACGTCGGTATCAGAGCTGTAATGTTTGCTAATCTACAGCATTGCACTGGATATAATTTATTCGGATTAGCTTTATGCCAATTGGAATTATTGAAATCCATAAAACTCACGACACCACAGCATTCATGTTTAATCATAATATTGTCCCAAACAAACGTAATCAGATCATTATCTTGCCCGTAATACTCGCGAAGAGAATCCTGTAAATATTTCCGTGTTCTTTCATTATTCGTGTAAATGCTGTACACTCCAGTAATGAAGAATATCCAGAAGGAGACAAATGAGAGTACAGTGACGAGAACCAGATAGGACTTTATTGCACATTTCACTTTGCAGCCAGCGCCGAGCACTCCACAACACGATGTCAACATAGCTAGAAGAGCAATTGGCATGAGAATCATCGCCATCGGAGTGAACCAGAGTTTCAAGTTGACGAAATGAGCAATGATATCGACTGAGGAGCTCTTCGTCACGGTATAGTTAACATCTCGGAAGAATTCTGTATTCACTGTGCACCAGAGGCAAATCACAAATCCAATAGCTCCTAACAAGAAGAACAGAATATTTGTGAACCCTAAACATGTTCGCGGTAAACCAACTGTATGCATCCTTGTTTAGTTTCAAAGGTTATTTATTGCACGAGAATTAATTGATATAAGTAGTAAATAAACAGATTAAATCCTAAAAATTGTAGACGTTTGATGTTTTCACTGACATTTCCAGAAACGTTTTTTTTCCGTGCTGGTTCTGTCAAGAAAATAAAAAAGAGTATTTATGTATACATTTTCGCACACGTGCTAGGCCGCGTTGAAACATGACAAACATAAAATTAAGTGCCCCGCAGCTATCCATTGTTTACAGGTGTTCAAAATTCGCAACGCGAAAAACTATTTTAAATAATGCTTGCTTAAACATGTCCAAATGGTCAGTCAGTTATTCTGGTTATCTGCCAATCACTCCGACTCCTTGGCCGATTGTTGCCCACCTCGTCAGGACTTTCTTACCACTTCTCCCTAATTATATGGACGCGTGCACACAGTCATTATAACCTACGTTACGATGTCGCTGCACATAAACTTAATTGGTCCCTACGAGATTGTCTATACGTGCTCTATGGGATATGAAGTAGCTGTTTCGGAATCAATAAATAAAAGCAGTCAGTAGATATCACTTACCTGCTTCACACAAGTGTTAGCTCTATTGAAGCATGTCAGCAGCTCAGGCGTAGCGCGTTCCTGCTGAGTGCCTGTGCCAAGGGTGTAATTGGAGTTGTTGCCCCAAACATACACCTCACTTGGTTGACTGCCTTCATGCTTGTACATGTATTGACGGTCCAGCATGGCATGTTCTAGAGCCCGATAGTCGTCTTTATCGACGATGTCGGTGTTTGCACCTGTATTGAAGTTATGAATGATTTTAATCTGACGATGCGCGACGGGTCGGATTTGAGGTAGATAAATAAAGATTCAGGTCAGAACGACCTGTAATGTATATTTGAGGTAGATTACCCTTTGATTACCCGATCTATCGATTCGCCCTGTTTACTAGTGATTATGGAGCGAGCTATGCTTGGAGTTTTTCTGAAGGATAGAATTCGGAACGAGGTTATCAGACAGAGAACTAAAGTTACCGACATAGTTCACAGAATAAGCAAGCTGAAATGGCAGTGGGTTGGCCACTCTTCTCGAAGGACCGAGCGAGTGGAGACTGCGAGAGGGTAAACGGAAGGTAGGACGCCCCCTAGCCAGATAGACGGATGACCTGAAAAAGGTAGCTGGGACAGACTGGATGCGGAAGGCTGAGGATCGGAAAAAATGGGACACTTTGGTCGAGGCCTATGTCGAGCAGTGGACTGCGGTGGGCTAATTGATTGACTAGTGACTGCAGTCAGTAGATTTTTGATATTATGTCGCGAAGTCAAAAGGTATTTATTTACTTCAAGTATAGCATGATGACTAAAGATATGCCTTCGAATCGACAGACGAAGAGAGCAGCGTCTCTACCATCCTTACTAATATTATAAATGTGAAAGTAACTCTGTCTGTCTGTCTGTCTGTTACGCTTTCACGCCTAAACCACTGAACCGATTTTGCTGAAATTTGGTACAGGGGTAGATTAGATCTTGGGAAAGGACATAGGCTATGTTTTGTCGCGATAACCGACATCTACGCGGGCGGAGCCGCGGGCAAAAGCTAGTATGCTTATAAACCTTCCACCTAAAGAGAGCTATATAGGGTGCATAGGCCAATCTCTCTCCTTCTGGATCACAGTTGCGGCCCTTTGGCGCGTCGTATATGGCCGAGAGCAACTTTTCCTAAATGATGGATCCAAATCGGCACTGGATGAGAAATTTATACACTGGGTCTCTTCTGTTTTTCTGCGTCACGCATCCAGCGTCAAGTGCTTTTCCAAATCAAGTCGCATGGTACATATTTCGCTGCCATAAGCTAATTACTTGAAATACACACATTTGTGTATATGTATAAGATTACTTGTATATAACATGTAATAATTATCCTTATGAATAAGAGAATTATGAGTTACTTACCAACTTTCATAAGGGCAACTGCTGCATGTATTTGTCCATAAAACACACTTCTATGCAATGGTGTATACCCTGACTCACGGTCTCGTGCATTTTTAAATGCCTCTGAAGAATGACGGATGAGCCAGTCCATCAAACGAATACGACCACAGGATGCAGCTGTGTGGAGGGCAGTTCGTCCCTACAAAAAAAAGACGTAATCAGTTTATCAATTGGATTTTCTATCAGCTAGATGTTAGACCCACAACTAATCTTCTCATAGTTAAGTACACAAATATAAAAAAATATTGTTTTTTATTATTACAAAAAAGTTTTTTTTTCTAATATAACACAGACATAATAAATGTATTGTATGTTAGTGATACTGTGCAATATTAAATCTTTAATCAATAATGTTTTTAAAAGTAAAATCTTTTTACACCATGTTTTAGTGCATGTTTAGTACACTAAAGAAAAAAAGCATTAACATCATTGATTAGAGTAAAGCTGTTGATGTCTCATATATTAAGTATGTATATCAGTTTCTTGTTAAGAAAATATAAATTAATTAAATTTTTTGTCTGTGCGTGGTTGTGTTCAGCTGCGATAAAACTTAGCATTTATTTTGTGGAACTGGTCTGATGACGGAGGCAGACATTTTCAATTAAATGACAACTTCATAGAATTTGGGTTCGTTCAGGATTTTGGTGAATATAATACTTTTAATTTTTTTTTTGTGTAGTTGTACAAATTAACTATCAACATTTTCACTATCATGTAGGTACAATGACAGTCAAAAATTAATAATTATGACTTCAAGAATCACTATGTCCAATTTATGTTTATGTATATTATTTAATAAACAACATGTTGCCATCCAATGTTTATCAAAGAGGTATATTTGTCACTACATCAACTTACCTCAAAATCAAAAGCCTTGACAAAATTAGCACAAGTCCCTTTAATAAAACTGGCCAAAGCTTCATCACTGATAGCACGCTTCGTAATGGCACTTGTTAAAGCCTGTCCATGAAGACGTGACCTGCACCGAGCAGTGCAGTCCACTTCCACTTTGTGCTTACTCATTATGTCTAGTTAAGCACCGAGATATACTTGAGATAAAATGTAGTTATGTGAATAATTTGGAGATATGATAGGTGAAAGCGAAGATGAGCAATAGACAGGTACGAGTAGAGCGCAGCTCTGGTAGCTCCCGGAGGAGCTACAGCGTTCCCTAATAGGAACTCATGATTGATGTGACAGCAATCTGTTAAAAAATAAAAACAATTTATTAAACAACATCTGTTTATAGATGTTTTTCTAATTGATTAATTTGTGTATTTATTTCCAACTCTTCAAACATTCAACATACATATGAAAAAGGAAAAAGAATATATTTAGACTTTAAAAGGTCTCACCAAATGAACCTTTCATTTGGTGATATCGCTGCTTGCTTTCGTTTAGGTGCTCCTTGTCTCTCCTGCCGCAGGAGCGCAGCCCGGTTATATCAACCTACTGGTTTGGCGCGCGACGATGGCAAGAGGCCAGATGGGATGTCATTGGTGCCTTGGAATATGGGAAGGCATTTATTGTGGGATGCTACATGTGCTGACACCCTTGCGCCTTCACATCTTCCAGGGACTGCAAACTGCGCCTGCGCTGCTGCTGCGGCGGCAGAGACCCTCAAACGGCGCAAGTACAGTAATATCAGTGGTAATTATATATTTAAGCCATTTGGGGTCGAGACACTGGGATCATGGGGTCCAAGTGACCGTCTTTTGTTTAGAGACATTTCTAAACATTTAATTGACGCTACCCATGACCAGGGAGCTAGTATATTACTTGCGCAAAGGATTGGTATTGCAATTCAACGTGGCAATGCCGCCTGCCTTCTGGCCACCCTCCCAGCTGACATTGATGGGGAGGAATTCTTTGATGCCTGAACCTGCAGGAATGTTTAAGTATATTCTGTATTGTTTTTATACTTTTTTTTAATAATTCTCATGTACAATATGTAAATAAATTATTTTGGCGATATTTTGAGACTAAACCATACATTTTCAAGGTCGAATGTTAGTTGACACCGGCGATGCCGAATTTAGTCTGTAATATTATTAATTAAAAATACCAAAAAATGGTGGAGGCATTTATTGGAGTAGATTTATAAATACCAATAATTATGAAATAAATAATCACCTTTACAAGAAAACAGCTGTTAGAAGTCGGCTGAACTCGTAAGAGGGCTTGCACAACATTATTTCACGTTGAATAACAATTTAATTGCCACATATAATACCTATGAATATTAAAGAATTACATACGCTTTATAACTTAAAATTAAAGTACCTAGTTCAAATATATAAACTAAATGGTTTATGAAAATTCTATGGCAAAAATAAATTTTATTTTCATAAACTGACATTTGACATTTCTCCTCATCTATGTAATTTGTCAAACTTATCAAAAGGAACCGGGTACGTTTCGGAAGCTAGCTGTAAGCACAGAGTAAGTAATATACTATAATACGCTGTAAGCGATTTTAAGTGCACCACTACTGGTAATAATGAACGGTTTGCTTTGGGAGACCGGTCAAAAAGAAGAGAAGGAACATTTTAATTCCTTGCATCTATATAATTCACATTCTATTTAGTAATTTTATTTTGCTTCTACCGAACCGAAAATAATAGTAAAGTGGTTTGTCGGTCCATAGTGAGCCAGTCTGCGTTCTACGGAGTGTCTAAATCTCTGTCAAGCTTGACATTTGCTTGACATTATTGACAAATTCCAAGAGTGCAATTTTATTTGTAATTTGCTTTGCTACAGAAATATAATTGTTACGTAAAAATAACATGTTTCAAGTGATTAGTCGTGCAGTGAGTTTATCTAAAACTCCACTATCTAGGTAAGTACATTATTAATAGCCATAACACATAGTCTTGAAATAGAATGAAATCAATAATACGAATTATTTCGTTTTCATTGGTGCGTAATATTTGGAACCTTGGCTTCAGGTCGCTTCCTGCGTTTTCAACATGTTCTGTGCGCTACGACAGCAATCCATACAATAAAAAAGAAGCTCCTAGGATTGACAATGAAACTGTACTGTCACTACCGGAAGAGGCTCGTCAAAATGCTGCTTTGGAATCCAGCATAAAGGTTCCTGCCAAGGTAAATATTTTACTTACACTTGTTAGAAATGTAGTATTAGCATGATGATCTCTTTGCTGTCTGGCTCTGGTTTGCTTTTTAATTTAATCTCTTTATTGTACATTAAGTTAACAGTACCTACAGAAATCAGTGCAAAATTTATTTAAAATACCTTGTATTACAATATACAGGGTTTTTATACTTACTTGCCCTTGTTCCAACATGTGGAGAGGCCGCTGTCTAGCAGTGGACTATGATTCGTATAGGATAATGTTTTACACAAAAGTAAAGATTTTTAACCGATCCTTTAACTGATACTCATTAGCAATATCATCTCTATCATCTATGTAAATGCAATGCAGTGTTGAAATAAACTATAATATATTAGATACTATAATATAGGTTATTTCAATACTTACAAATAAATATTCTGGGTGTGTGTAATATATAATGCAATAGATCAACATCATACACTATTTATACGTATAAATAAAATTTGAATGTCTGTTTGTAACATTGGCTTCTATTTATCTCACAAGTGATTCACTGACAGTCAGCTACCGGACATGTGCGAACCAGACTTTAGATCACAATTTATGTGTTCTGCTGTACAGTAACATGGACAACTCATGGCTATAATGTTCCTAATTTATCACATTTCAGGTGGATCTGTCACCCATCAATGGTGTTCCAGCAGAGCATATCAGAACCCGACGTGTTCGCATCTACCAGCCACCCAAAAATGCGATGCAGAGTGGTACTAACAACATTCATCATTGGGAAATGGAATTCGACAGTCGTCAACGCTGGGAAAATCCTCTGATGGGATGGACTTCAACTGGAGATCCACTTTCAAATATGAAAGTCCAATTCAGGACTCCGGAGGAAGCTATCGAACATTGTGAAAGAAATGGTTGGTGTTGGTATCTTGATACTCCGAAGATAGAAAAACCAATAAGACCTAAAAGCTATGGTGTGAACTTCTCATGGAACCGTAGAACCAGGGTTTCGACGAAGTAAATAATGTTAGTATAATTTTATTCATTGTTAATTTTGACATCTTAGAGTTTTTAATAGTGATGAATTTGCTCTGTAAAGTATTTGTAGGAAGCATCTAATTTTTCATTTTTTAGATACCACTTAATATTCTTGGTTGTGCAACCTGGATTAAAGTTCTGATGATGTTAAAAATTATTTGTATTTATTTAACACATGACTTAGTATAAAAGGACTGTATTCACAAAAAGTTACAGCTAAGCTGAGGGAATAGCTATCACCTATGTGACTGAATTATTTATTTATTTAGCTGGTATAGTCTATACACAAGTCTTTGAATATCAATGAATCATATTTGTGTCAACTTTTTACACCAAGTACATATTAAACATGCTGCTTTTGGCATTCACCAAAGGTTGTAGAAACCATAGGAGAGGATTTTTCAGTGGTCATTCTTATATTTACGCCTCACCTCATTAACCTGTCCTTGTTCCAACACTGTGTACCACCACAGAATTTAAAACTAAGAAGAAGTAGAGGATTGCTTGCTAATTGTTCTTCATTGAAAATTAGAGTTAGTTACTGTTATAGTGAGAATTTGGCCATGATGTGTTAGTTCGACAATATTGGCGGTACTCTGGCGTTGTCCTACGTGAGCAACAATCACGGCAACGCGAGGCGTTATTCTTTATTATGGACTACGTTGTGTCGCGTTATTGGTCGCGTCACGTAGCGTCGCATCGCATGCGCCGCTCATATAGGACAACGGATAACAAAGTTTACGGACACTTCCCTTTCAGTTTCTATTCCGTATTCACGACTGAGGATATGGTTTTGACAGGTACAATAAAATGCGTAATTTTCTATATTTTCATTTAATCATAGTTTTCAACATGGTTAATTTATATTTTTTACCTCGGAAGAAAATCATATTTCGCATGTCTCACTTAATTTTTTTTTATTTACATATCATACAATTTAAACATATTATGTTACACAAATCGAACCATGCCCAACACATGCTTGAAATATTGCAATTTCACTAACTACAATAGTTTTACATGTACATCGTACATATTATTAATTATAGTCTAAGAGCTCGCGCAGACAATCGCATGAATCAACTAAACAGTTTTGAATTCTCAGTGACCTGTCTAAAATTGACGTAATTTTTTTTTCTTTATTGAATTTTAGCCTAAGATCCCAGGATCCCAGACCATGACTGTTATCTACAATCTAGTTGATATTTATACCCCTAAAGTATAGGTATAAAATATTTCTAAGTAAGTATATTCACAGATTTCATTTCTGAGAAAATATGTGGATAATGTTTGGCGGTACTAGGATCTTGGACTATTCTGAGGTCAAATTTAACTAACGAAGAAACTGTTCGTCGAATTTAGACTGACGTGCACGAGCCCTAAAAGTACTTATCAATAATAATCACTAACAACCTCTTCAAGATTTATAATTTTAAAGTAGATAAAATATGAAAAATTATTGCGTTCTCTTTCTTTATTTACATAGTATTGAATTATATTTGAGAAATGTATCTATACTATTAGAACAATATTATCATGCTTTCTCTTTTATAAATTCTAAATATTTAATTGTGAGTTTTGTTAAGGATTTCAAAGCAATTTTGTAAAATTTTGTCAAAAGCAAGGTGTTACAATGTGTTAGCTACTAAGTTTCTAGCGAAATTCAATACAGGCCTCGAAAAATCTAAGTAGGTATAAACGAATGAAAAAATTTTTTGGTCGAGAGTTAGTAAATTGAGATATAAATATTTTAAAACAAACGAATTTATTGGTCCTTACTAAATGGAACGTATTTGGGGTCAAAAAGTACTTGCTAAAGTTATAGATCGTAGATAATTTTATATTTCTTTTATAAAACAACTAATTCTATTTATGTTAACATGAACTATAGACCAGTGTACCAAAGTGCTGATGGAATGCTTCAAATGGCTGCTAAAATCTAGTTATCGTCGTCACGACAGTATTGGTGTTATAAATTATTAATTTGCTTATGGCATAAAATGTGATTAGAATGTGTTATGTTCTGGCTAGGATATGGAAGGTATAAAAACTGGAAAATATACATTCGAGAACATCTAATGAATTGTTTCTGAACTGGGTTGATTAGTATTAGATTCTGATGCGCATCTGAAGCGCTGCAATCGACTCAAATTCAACTCATATCTAGCACAGCCAAGTTCAAATTTTGTAAGTGTTTGAATGGCTTTGTAGGTATAGCACTCGAGGTCGTCTCCATCTCGAGCACAGTCTAATTCGAATTTTGTAAGTGTTTGTATGTCTTTGGAGGTATAGCACTCGAGGTCGTGTCCAACTCTAGCTCAGCCAAGTTGAAATTTTGTAAATGTTAGTATGACTCTGTAGATAGATATATATATAGCCCCTGAGGTGGTACCTAACTCTAGCACAGCCAAGTTCAAATTTTGTAAGTATTTGTATGGCTCTGTAGGTATATATAGCCCTCGAGGTGGTGTCTAACTGCAGCACAGCCAATGTCAAATTTTATAAGTGTTTGTATGACTCTGGAGGTGTATTACAGCACTCGAGGTGGTATCAACTCTAGTACAGCCAAGTTCAAATTTTGTTCGTGTTTGTTTCTGAATGGTTAAAGGTGAAACCGCACTAGCGCAACACTGCTACGGCGCGGCGCGGTGCGACGCGGTGCGTGACAACTATCGCGCCGCTACGCTGCAGTGCGGCTATAGTGCGTTTTATTTCATAAGAAACTGGGGCAAGAATATTTTTCTGGACGCACCGATCCAATGATGCGTCGCAGTTTTCCGCTGCAGTGTCACTCTAGTGGGGTTTCACCTTAAATTCATGGTAGGAGGCGATACTGTCGGGTTCTAAAAAAAACCGTCGAATTTTTGAATATTTTTTGGACAAGACAACAACTGCCGGGTCCGCTAGTTTACAATATAAAACAATGAATAAATTAAAGCTTGGATGGTCTAAATATCGACATGCGGTTTTGTTTTAAATTTCGTAAGTGTGCAGGAAAAAATTGAAATAAAATAAAACAAAAACAATTTATTATTCTCGGTTATAGCAGGCTCCTATTATATTTAGCTACATAGATTCCATGTCATTAGGTCTTAAAGTAATTATTTTTTACTTATTTGTTTATGGGAAGAAGATAATGAATAAATAAGGAAATACATGATGATTATAATAATAATTATTGTCAATATAGGTAGGTGCCTATGACGGATAGTTCGATTTTCGTTCAGAATTTAAGGAAATTGTTAAGATACACTAATTTATTTTCTTTTCGTAATATCAAAAAAATTCTATATCTATTCTGATTCTGATTTTTATGTTTACTTCGTCACTTATTGTACAAATCAACATTTTGAGTAATGGTTACGACTGTTATGAGCCGTTACGAATTTTGAGCACTAACGGTCTTTTAATTTTATTTTTGTCAACAAATTATACACATCGTATTAAAACTTACAAATTTAAAATTTATGAAAACTTGCGTATTATTTTTCGCGTTTTAAATTTCTTACTTATTTGTGTATGTATTTTATTTCCGTTTTAATTTCATTTGATATATATATTTTATTTTTATATAAGTTTACTTTTTATGATCAAAAAATTTGAGAATTCACTTTTATGAAACAACAATTATTCAATTATTTAATTTAAGATAACCTTTTATCCTTGTTTTCTACGGATAACAAAATTGAAGGTACGTCTTACGTAGGTAATTTGTTTTAAACCATATGTAATAATAAAAACTATAAAAAATTATCCTACATGCAATAACTACCTACATTTTCCCAATTTTTATTGCCCGAATTACATCCAAAGGTGTGAGAATTATGTCGAATATGCTGAGTATACTACTTACTAGTAGTATTAGCAAAAAAATCTATGTGTTATTATTATATAATATATTTTTCTGCGAATGTCCTTAATTTTCGGTTGTAATTTGCTATACGTTTACCAATTTTTTTGGCGGGTAATTACTTACTACAAAAAATGATCACAAAATAATAAATATGACCGTTGTTTGATAAGTGTTACTTTTTAATTCCTACTAAATGGTAACAAGGCTATTTCATTGTTCTCTATCTACTGGGTTTACTGTAGGAAGAATCGTTGTACCTAGTCAATTAAGTTTATTAATAAATAATATCTACCTAGCAAACATTTGGTCAAAATTACGATAAAAAGCACCTATTTTAGGTGAGTAAAGCCACCTCGAATGGACATCGAATCGAACATTTTTTCGACGTTATTAAGTAATTACAACAGGTCCTCAATTCTACTAAAGCAAAACCACTGTTATACAGCAGACACTGCAAAAAGGCATTAAATTTTAGGCTTTATGTCAATGCCCTTAAAGTTCAAAACTAGTTAAAAAATGTAAATAGTTTCATTACACTTTTTCCTTCACTCTGCAAAAAGCCTTTTAATTTTGCACATTTACGCCATTGCTTTAAAGTCTAAAATTAAATACATTTTAGCTATGTCCGTGGAATGACAGTGGTTTTGTTTTACCAGAATCGAGGTTATTTAAAAAATGTCGTAACTACACAAATCAATATTGTATGGTAGTCATCACCTTTCCGGCTGTAGGTCCGGTTAATCGTATTATTGATCGTAATAATATGGCTTCATAAATAATAAACAAGGATAGGTACTTATACTTAGGGTAACTATTCCTAATCTCTATAAAATGTATATAGAACTAAAATAACAATTGTTCTCTAAAATTATATGACGTACAACAGAATAATAACAACAATAATAATTAAAACTATATAAATTTTGTATTAGGCACATATTCACAAAATTTAGGATTTAAAGTAACTATTCATATACCTACAACAAACGATCTCTAAAAGATTCTGCCTCGCTAGACAAATGGCAATTCGTTAGTAGATAACAATAGAATGATTAATTAATGAGATTGGCATACGTTTACAACTGTCATAGACGTCATAAACATCAAAATATGTGTCAAGCCCGTACATTAATTTTTCTATTCTACTTGTACGAATATACAATTTTACCACTTGTCTAGGGGGATTTGTGATGTACGGGTGAAACATGATATTTTTCATTCTGTCAATTGAATTCTACAATCCTTTTTATTAGCTATTTGCTTCTACTATAGATAAAACTCGTTTTAGATATACCAATTCGGTTTGATAGATTTTAAAAGAAAGTTGACTGTTACTGTACTAAAAAGTATATTAATAACTACTTAGTGAAATATTTCAAATAATAATGGCAATGAAAGTATATCATAAATATTCAAAGATGCTTGTGGATTTGCATATGTATCGGAAATTTAAGAATGCTGTTCGAGTATTATAGATTTTATTGTAACATCATGTGCTTATTACAATAATTTTATCAACACTGTGACGTGATCAGTCATTCTCATATACAAATACTATTTACATCAACAAATTGATTTTCAACCAACTTGAGACTGGTCGCGAATAGCGTATCTACTTAAATAAATATTTAAATTTCTTAAAAAATGCTGACCTACCGAGCTTAGGATCGTACAAATTGATTAAAATTGCTAAGTAAAATGTCATAAAAGTGATCGTAGCAATAAACATTGCCCGATTAATGGCAATAGGCTCGCCACTCGACCTAAACATAAACTGGACAAATCTGGGTGCTAGCACCTCTGTCTACCCCTTCGGGGATGTAAGCGTGAGTTTATAAAAAAAATAATCAAAATATTTATAAAATTTAGATTTTTATGAATAAGTTAATTGAAAGGTAAATTCGGATCAAACTTTTTTTTTGTTGACAGTACATACCTATAAATTATACAACGGTTCGGGACTGTTCGCGATTAAATCATGGAGCTTACTATTTCTGCCGACGTTACGGATGCGTTGCAGCACCCGTGGTCACGACTTGACTAGCTTGCGAGTTCCGAGAGGTATGCGGGGAACATTTTTTGTGCGCCTATATTCCCGAACCGTTGTATAATTATGAATTCACACCGCGATAGTTAAAAAAAAGTACACATATTACTATATATACCACGGGTGACAGACATAAAACTAAAATCAGATGCGATGCTTATAATTTACCTATGTATTTTTTAATTCCAACTAATGTATAGTATCAATACAATATGTACGTGTTTAAGAATCTAAATGTCTTTAATTTGTGCGATCCAAGGCCTCGGATTCAGCTACACTAATCTAATGAAGCATCTACAAATGAAGTTATCTAACTGCGTGTACAGCAACTTGCGTGTTGAGCGTCTCACCGCACTCTTATGTCGTAAAGCTATTGAATTCAACGAGATAGGTACTAATGAAAATTTATTGCAACATTTCTGGAAGTACCTGTTTTACTGTATTATCTATCTATTTTATATACTTGAGATAAATGGGGGTTTCTGTTCCATCTAAATAATAAAACTAAAGTCTCCTTCAATTATACTACTGGAACTGGAAACCCCTTATAAGGATTGAGTAAAACATCCCATCTATCTCAATATTTACCGTCAACGGGGCTAATTAATTAAAGTTAAAGATCACAAGATGACGACGAACTACCATGAGCATTCGACGTCATTCTGAGCTACTCGGGAGCACTCGACGAGAGCTCTGGAGTCGTAGATCAGCTGGGGCGGGCGTCGGGTCGTTCGTCGGACTCCCGATGCACAAGAGCGCGAACAACTGTCGGCGGAGCTGCCGGCGGTGGAGCCGCATCTGGCGAGGCTTCAGTCACAAGAATGCTCACTGCACTGTTGTTGGTTCTCGTTGCTGGCGCTGGGAGAGCTGTTGTTGTTGGGGCTGTTACAGCAGTTTGCTGAGGAGACGGCGTACGCGCGCGGGCAGGCGGGGTTACACGACGCGCTGAATTGCGCCGCGAGCTCAGACGAAGGGAACCTAACCAATAAAATAATTAATGAAAGATATTTATCAGATCTTAGTTGATTGAGTAGGTACCAAGTCTTGAGATTGCCTATCGGTGCTATTTTGAAGTGGTTCAAAGCGGTCTACTTGTTGTCGGTTATAATTATTTGAGTAGGTTGTAGCTGGTGATACCTAAACTTTGTTTGGTCTAAGAGCAGCTATTTTTATTGTGTCTTCATTTAGTGTCGTGTGGTGCCTTGGGAGTGTGTTAGTACCACCTTTTTGTACTTGTTAAATGACAAATAAATTAATAAAGTTTTAAGTATATAAAACAGCTATACTTACGAACTCCTGTGATGCATTAAAAGTGAAGGAAAATGGTATAACGAAGAACAAATCTACTCAGATTTATACACTACACAGACTCATGCTGACAATAAGCTACAGAAGCAGGGACCTAGGGGCTATTTAGCATGCATAAGCATCTCGAACTATCCTGTGATTAAAAAAATTGGGTTCTGAACTTATGCCAATATGGTCAAACACGCCATCTATAAATTGACAATTAAGATACGTTAAAAATTAAACTCATTTGAATAACTTTAATGATAATGAGGGGAAACGAAATCAATATAAGCTACTACCATTTTTATAAGTTTTGATTGCATTTAGGTACCTACTAGATCAAGCGCTGAGCGATTAGTGTAATACGGATTAGTCAATAATCCAATTTCATGCAGAAAACATTACAAGGAGGGGTCACGACACAGTACAAGACTTTGGAGAAACGAATAACAGACCCAAACATACTTTGGGGTTAGTTCACCAAATAATAATAAAAAAGATATAAACCAAAATAGGTTCCACTAACCGCTCAGTGCTACGCATTTAATGGTACTGAGGAAGAGACACGGAAAGCAAAACATTACATATGAACCTGCTCGTTTCGGTCCAGTCTCTTCGTCCACGGCGTCCTGGTGTCGGAGAAAGATCGGCAGCCCGTATGCCGATCGCCTTCGAGGAGGCGCTGTTTCTGAACCGCATACCTGTTTCGTCAGACCAGGTTGTAGGAAGTAAGGATTTTAGGACTGTCACAAAATCCTAAAATCTTTCAATAGTTGGAGAGAGAAAGAGAATATTCGAAGCTACAAGTTTATTTGAATTGAGAGATAAAAAAATTTATGTAATTAAACGAGCTGATACTGTATTAAAAACTAAAACTACTTTCAAATACTTGTACTAAATGATAATGAAAAGGCCTAAAGGGGTACCGCGAAATGAGTGGGTGGGTGGGTAAGTGTGTGAATTTGAACGTGTTTACTAAACTAACGGTCTCAAAGCTCTGTTGTTGGTCACGACCATGTTGTTCTCCTCGGAAACAGTTATGATTGAGGAGCTGACTAAGAAAATCGAAATTGTTCATAGTGCATAAAAAAAGATTTTTTGTGCAGCTGACACGTGTCTTCATTAACCTGTGAAATGACTCGAATAAAAAAATATTTTTATAAAAATCTTCGTGAAAAAATGCATTTTTCAAATTAGTCTCAATCAATGCTTTTCACATAGTGATTTCAATAAAATCCTTTAAGGCTTACTATGTAGGATTACTAGGTGACCGAGGCGCCGATGAAGTAAACTTACGTGTGCAATGTGTGTAGGTGCAATAACGTTTACAGGAATTAAAACTACACCATGGTCGTAGGAATTCCCATAAACATTATTGTGTAATACAATAATTGCTTGTTAAATTTAAAAGTGATAACATTAGTGTAGAAATAGATATAACAGTAAACATAATACCTGTTCACCGGGCGCTGAACCCGGTAACAACAATAATGGTAGGTTGAGCCAAGCGCCTCCTAGCTCGCTGATGTCAGACGCATCAGAAGCTCTTGAAGACTTCCGACTGGATGCATGTGACCCTCTTCGAACATGCAATAAATTGCTGAGGCGGTTACCCCAATTTCCTCCAGGAGACCATTTTGTGCTTTCTTCTTCGACTGACGGACTGCGGTTCTTTCTCCTGGAATTATTATATATAACTTTTATGTATAAAGGAGGAAATATAAATTTAGTATATAGTGTTAGCTCTTAGGTGAAGAAGTTTTTAGGGTGGCGAACAATTCTGACCCCAGTTAGTATCAATCTCTTATCTATAACCTTGTGATTAAATATAGACATATTTTTCAAATATACCGTGCCTACTGCTGTCAGACGATACATGCACAATTAGAGCTTTCGTTCCTTGCAATATACAGTGCGCAATCGACTGTGAAAATTATTATGATGCTTGCCAAGCCGATTTCCGCTACGACGAACATCTTCAGGCTGACATGGTTACTGATGCGGCTTCCGTGGCTAATATACCCTATTTTTAGTTGTAAACGGTAGGCATTTTTAAAAACTTATAGTAAATGTTTGATATCCGGTAATACTTACTTTACAAACTCTCTGTACGCCCGCTGCACAGTCCTTGCTGCTTTATCTTCTCTTTTCCATATCCTAGTCGAAGAAACTATTTCTAGTTCTTTTCTTGTAGGGAACTGCTTCTTAAACTTAATATCCATTTGTTCTTGTAGTTGTCTGAATGTGTCTGTTTCTTCAACGTGACCTAAGACATGCTTCACGAGAGCATGTAGTATGTCTAAACAATGAATCTTGTTGCCTTTTGCGATTGGTAGGTTGAAACTTACTAAGGCCACTGTATTAGGTTTTGAAATGCCTAGCGGTGGATCTAACGAAGCTATGAAATCTGATAATTGAGCGAAACTTATGAATTGAGTTGCATGAGGGTCGTACCTGGAAAAAATAATTTTAGTCGTCAATATTTACAGTTGATGCATACAAGGCAAATGAAAAAATAGTAAAACTGTTTTTATTTAATCTTAAGCTGCAGAATTGGATCTGAAGCCTGGATTTGAATAATCTGAAATTTGGATAACCTCCAACTCCGAAAAACTCCGACTGCCATTTTTACTTGTTAGTAGTTGTTAAATAAAAAATAATTTTTGAAACTTAATTTCACAAGGGTGAAAAATCTTATGACGTAAATACTCAAATAACTATAAATTAAAACATACTTTGACCATCGAATGTAGAACATTTCAAGATCATCCTCGACAATACCGATTTCTTCCTCTTGGTGTGCCTGGTTGAAGTTTTCGAGTATAATGGCTATGTACATGTTGATGACGATCATATAACTGATGATGATGAACGAAGTGAAATATGTGATGGCCAGAAGTGGACTGCCGCAGTTGCCGTTATGGCCATGTTCACCCAGTTCGCATGCCGGAGGTGAAATCATCAGAGACTCAAGAACATCGTTCCATCCCGCTGATGTCATCAAACTGGTGAGGATAAATCAAGTATGTATTAGATAAATGCTATTAAACTTGGTGTGTCATTCGCCCAGTAGGTGAACGATTGACTTTTGAAGAAAGTTTGTATTATTTTTTTGTGTATTGTATTTTGTTAGTGTTGATTTGGGTTTCATTATTTGATGTGTTTATTTTCATTGATTCTGTTTGTATCAAATAGATGTTCGATTATAAATTGTAGATTTAAAGTTAGATAATAATTTGTGGAGTAGGTGTAATTAATTTTTTAGGTTTTTGGAAATATTAGTTAATAAAAATATATCAATAACATCCTTAGCAGCTAGACTTAGATGATTTTTGTAGATCTTACCGAAAAAGTAACTGCATACTCCTTCCGAAAGTTTGAAAGTTGACAATATCGTTGAGGGCACCGTGTTCCTTGACATGCCCAAAGACAGACATTCCGATGATAGCGTATATGAAAGTGATGAGTGCTAACAAAGCACCGATATTGAACAGTGCCGGGAGAGATACTACTAGCGCGAACAGCAGTTTTCTAATACCCTTAGCGGCCTGGAATATTAAATATTGTTAACTAAAATACACAACAAATACAACACAATACAAAAATAACGGAAATTTACATGATACGAGTTAATTTCCGTAACATTATTGTAAATACAATTTAAATATATAAATTTCCCTCGATCATATTTTGTACACTTTAACAAAAGTATATAGTGTAACAAGTTTTTTTTATACTACTTAGGGGTCAGATAAGCACACGGCCCACTTGGTGGAAAGTGGCTACCGTGCCCTATAGACGTGTGTAACACCAGTGGAGTCACACTCGCGCTGCCGAGCCTTTAAGCACAGAGTTTCTGTGCCGTCAGTGTAGAAGACAAAGAAGGGCAAGCCTTTAGTCTTTTCACTGACAGCACAATCTCTCTAGTTAGCTCTGGCTACCCTACTCACCGCTGGGAACACAACACGAAGTTATTATGGCTGCGGTATTCTGTACGGCGGAGATACTTCCCCAATCGGACTACTCAATTGGACGAAAATACCGCCGTGTCCGACTACTCTAACTATAGAGCTTCGACATCGTCAATTCATTGTGGAGTCGATATTTTCCGTTATATATACGTCGATAATACGACGTCCAGCCGCATCAAAGTTAGACTAGAAAGCTGAGACCAACTGATTTGGGAAAAGGCTTAGAGAAAGGTGATGGTCAGTATATTAATCGAGAAAGTATTTTGGAGACAAATATCTGGTCATATCTATATACTAATAGTAAAGGTTATTAATTGTAAATCAAGTGATAGGAGGTAGGACATGACGGTAGTTCCGTCCCATTGAGCAGTCCAACTGGGAAAGTACCTCTGCCCTGCAGAATACCACGGCCATAATAACCTCGTATTGTGTTCCCGGCGGTGAGTAGGGTAGCCAGAGCGCACTGGAGAGTTTTTGTACTGTCAGTGGGAAGACCAAAAGCTGGTCCTGCTTTGTCTTTTACACTGGCGGCATAGAAACTCTTGTGCTTACAGGGTTGGCAGCGCAAGTGTGACTCCCTTGGTGTTGCACACGTCCATAGGTCACGGTAACCACTTTCCATCAGGCGGACCAAGTGGTATAAAAAAATAAAATGAAGTTAAAACTTGGTAGATTACTTACTTTAATCAGTCTTAAAATTCTCCCTATTCGGAATACTCGAACTACTCGTAGTAATGTGGGCGATATCGGCAAGTCTATCATGATGTCTTCCATTAGTATACCAAGAATCGACGCTAACACCAACAGGAAGTCGAACACATTCCACGGTACCGTAAAGTAGTGATACCGAAGACCTACTATTTTCACTATCGCCTCTGAAATTATAACCTTGTAAATAATTTTCTAACACAAATAAAGTATCTAATTATTAGGTTCATTTTCTTACCTAAACCAAACACTGTTGTAAAAAATGCATTACTGACTTCTAAAATAAAGAAAACCGAATGAGGCTGATCATAATGTTCTATTCCCATAGTGAGCATATTTAAGAAGATTAGAACAAAAATTGCGATCTCGAATCGTCTCGAGTTCGATAGGTCATAGAACATTGCTATGAATTGGTTCCGAGGCCTTTTTATTACTTTCTGGGGCTTTTTTCTACCAAGCTTCTTCATCGCTGTATAATAATGCTTTTGGCTTTCCGTTAAAAACATTTCTAATACTCCACCTTCATACTGAAATAAAATAATAATTATTTACATCGCTTATAGTAAAAATAATAGTCTATAATTGTAGTTACTATTTTATTTACCTTTTTTTTGAGCATATTAAAATTGTCTATAATTACTCCTATAAAGAGATTAAGGGTAAAGAAAGAACCACAAACAATAAATATAACAAAATAAATGTACGCATAAAGATTAGCTTCTCTCGCCGGCTGTAGGTCCACTCCTCGAGCGTCAACTGCATCAGCCATTACTTCCATCCATCCTTCAAATGTGGCCACTTGAAATAAAGCTAGATACGCTATCCCCACGTGATCAAATGAAATTTTTGAATTCACCCACGTAAAATTATTATAATAACACTCCCATTTATCATTTACTATCTGAAACCAAATACATTTATTGTAAGATTCATATTAGTGTTCGAAAGAAATTACAGACGCAGACTTACCTCTAAAGGCAACAACTCTCCTTCACCGTCGACACACTTGAAGAACTTCCCGCCAAAAAACTGAACTCCCATGATTGAAAATATTAACCAAAACACTAAACAAACTAATAAAACGTTAAAGATACTAGGTATAGCGTACATGAGAGCGTTTACTACGATACGCATACCCTGCCATCGCGATATCGCGCGCAACGGTCTCAATGCACGTAAAGTTCTCAAAGATCTTAGCACTTTTAAATTTTCATTTTCTTCAATTAATAAACTGAAAACTGAAACCTGAAAGCGGAATCAAAGCATTAAAATAGAGAAATGACTAAAGCAGTAGTCAAGATATGTAAAGAATTTCAACTTACAAATACGATGGTAAAATCTAACAAGGTCCAGAAACTCGTGAAGTATCTGAAGAAGCCCAACGCTATCCATTTGAGGAACATTTCTATTACGAAGATCAAGCAGAACCCCAAATTGGTCCAGTACAGAATCTTCTTCAGCGGCTTATTCTTCTCGAGGTGAATATCTTCGAAGCAAAGCGTGATACTCGATGCGAAGATTAGCACCAAGACAAACCACTCGAAGGCAGGAGTGTCAACGTACCGCAGTACATAGGTACGGATGAACATCCATCGCTGACCAAATTTGGTTCGAATACATGCATCCCAACAAGAACTCCTAAAAGTACAGGGTATTGCCCATCACAAAAATCTTTCAGTTATTTCATTACCTACCTAGGTTTTCGCTTACGTGCGGTATGTTCAGTTGAAATTATTTGTCATCACTGGAACCTTTTATTTTATTACCTAGGTTCCGGAATGAAGGGGTTATGGTACGAGTAGTATTAATATTGGTAAGCAATGGTCATAGCAATAAAGTTTAATGAGTTACGTTACTGGATGCATGAGCATTAGATTGTTAAGAAGTGCATAAGGTAAAACATACATCAGCTTACAAGGAGACTAAGAATGTCATTACCAAAGGAAGAGGAATGTAATTATTAGTAATCGATCATTGCAAGTTTCTCGCACAAACTACATTAATATAGAAATGGAAGCGAACATGATACTGAGCACTGAACAACTTGTACTTGCATACTGAATACATACGCATCATAACATTGACGAGGAAAACAGTCCTGGGGTACTTTTGGCTCTTTCATTTTCCCAAATCCAGGAAAATTACCCATTGCATCAGCATATTGACCCTTGGAGTTTTTTCTTCCACCTACGGTTAATTCATCTACATATGAGACTAAAGTTTGCCACGGATGCTTCATGTCCTCGTCGTCCGGACGTTTCACCGATTCCTTACTTAAAATATTTGGGGGTTCTCCTCTCGGCCGTCTTACTTGTTCAGGCGTTGATTTACTTGATAGTTGCGCCATTTCGTAGTGCTCGTTTTCATCTGAAAATTGATCACAAATTGACGGTGATTCTAGAAACGCGCAATAATATTTAACGAAGTACCTTTTCAAAATATAATTGTACCTCTCGAATCTGACGGTTGCGTATGATAACCTGAAGACATCTGATTTAATAACTTCTGAGCGACAATTTGTTCAGTAGGTGACGTATCCTCGAGATTTTCTTTAGAATCTTCTCTAATGCTAGTGATTTTGTGCTCGGTTGCCAAGTCGCGCACATCCTTCAAAGTTTCTTGACTACCATGGTTAAAGCTATTTCCCGTTTGGTATAGTTGCGGATAAGTAAAATCTGTACCCGGTACTGGTACAGGTCTACAAAAAGATTTAATTAAATACTATATTACTTATTGATTACTTAAAGAAACTTGTCGTTAATTATGTTTACGAACCTATTTAATGCTTCTTGATAACTACGGCTATAGATATTGTCATGGTTAAACAAGATGGTCTCTTGTACTGACGCTGAATACCTCGATTCACTTGTTATTGACGCCTTTTTCTCTTTCATGGCGCGTTGTTGTGACATAAATTCGTTAACTAGCTCTTCTAACTTAGATTTTTTTTCAGTCTCTTTACTTCTCGATATAAGGAAACCTTTTTTTCTTACTATAGAACGTATTCTATCGAAACTTTTAGCTAATTTTGAATCTTCACCAACTTCCTGGAATTTAATGACGACATTAGAATTCATTTTGATCATATACACACATCAACAAAGTCTAGGGAACAAGGACATCTCTAGTTTTTATTTAAAAACCCTTTCTTGTAATAGTGAGTGTTTTATATCAATAGAAGGGTATTTTTATACCGTTTTTAATTTTAATTTTAATAAAAACATTTTCTTACCAAATTTTTTTTTTTTTAAGAAAGAATTGAATAGTGCCAATATTGATTATTACAACCTTCTATGATTAGGCACAAAAAGAACGAGGTAGTAAGAAATACAGTAATTAACCGTACTTTAAACGTTTTTAATAATCTGTAGGGCCTCCTAAAGCATTAGCAACAGCTCGACAACGGCGTGGCATACTTAGTATGAGATTGTCAATCATCGTCTGTGGAATATGGCTCCATACACTGCGAAGGTGTAAAAAAAGTTGTTCTTCAGTGTTCAGATTTTCCAAAGAATCACTGAAAGCTCTTCTCCCAAGCAAATCCCAGGCATGCTCTATGGGATTGAGGTCGGCAGACTGAGCAGGCCATTCCAACGTCATCATATTGTGCTCGCTTAACGCATTGAAAACTACCCTCGCGGTGTGTGACCGTGCATTATCTTGCATGAACATAAAATCTTGACCGAACTGCTGTCGATGAGGGATTACCATGGGGTGTATAACCTCCTGAATGTATTGGTTTGCATTCAAATTGCCCCGTATCCAAACGAGGTCGGTCCTTCCACCAAGGCGAATTCCAGCCCATACCATGATTGTTCCACCTTGGTAAGGATGAACTTCTTGCGGATTCTGGAGACGACTCCGACGTCCAGGAACTCGCCATATACGCACTCTTCTCGAATCAGGATGAAAACCGAAGCAAGATACGTCGGAAAACAGAACCCGTGCCCATTGATGGTCGGTCCACTGTAAATGTGCGTTAGCCCACAATAAGCGACGACCTCGATTTCCACGTCGAAGAGCTGGAACCCTAAGCGGTCGGCGAGCATAAAGATTGGCTTCGTGTAGTCTTCTTCTGACAGTTTGATCGCTAATAACCACTTGATGCTGAGACTGGAGGCCTGCGACCAACTGACGAGCAGTAATCGTGGGTTGCCGCCTTGGGGAATTTTGCAAGAAACGATCTTGTCGCGGGGTAGTAACCCTATTTCGTCCCCTGTGACGTTCGGCAACATCCCCTGTAGACCTGTAGCGTGCCCATAATCTGCAAATTACGCTTGGTTGGGTGTTGACAGCATCCGCTACGTCGCGTTGAGTTCGTCCAGCTTGTAGCATACCAACAGCCCTTAACATCTCTTCGCGACTTAAATGACGACGTAACATGATGACTACAGTCACAAAAATGCACAAACCATACGTAAAAGACGTATTATTGATAATAAACGTTATTTACAATCAAAAAAAATAATTTTTATTTTGCCTCAGAGAAACTGCACAATCAAACACTTTTAAAAGTTTTCCCTCCATATTCGAAAATCATTACTTATTTAAATTTATTTTTAAATTTCGAACAACTCTGTAATCTACTTTATTCTATTTTTATTTATTTGCTGCCAGTTATTTGCAAAACAAGATTTACACGAAAAAAAATAATTGGGGTCATCTTGTTCCCTAGACTTTGTTGAGGTGTTTATTTTAATATTTGAATTTAGTTTACATTACCTCTTTTTTATTTTTAAGTTCCTCACTGTTAAAGCTATTGAGCAGTAAGGCAAGAAAGAGGTTGAGCACCATGAAATTGCCCATTACGAGTGCTGGCAGGAATATGAAGAAACAGCTCTCTGCCCCGGTTGCCTGCTCAGCACGCATACAGTCCCACAGCGGCTCGATCCACTCTCCACACAGAATCCGGAATATCATCATGAACGAGTGAAAGAAATCGTTGAAGTTCCACCTTCATCGATTTATAATATCAATACATGTTTTTAAGACACTAAAGTATCATGCATATTGAAAATATAATTAGTAATACTTGAATGTTTCATGCCAAAGATAAGTAATATTTTTTTAGACTTGAATTTAAAAAAAAAAATCAGAACGTACAGATGGGTACGAAGCAGTCAGGTTTTGAAAAAGACATACTTGTGTATCAAATAAGTAAATATACAAAGAAGTATATTCATGCGTAAACAATATTGGAATGGACTTTTACATAACGCGGTTCTGAAATATAATCTAAAATCATATTAAGTAACTACGTTTTAGAACAGTAGAACTTTAAATTACATTAGAGTCGCTAATATTAGTATTAATATTTTAAACATTTATTCTCATTTTATAGATGTCCTTGGCATCATCTATTAACTATTGTATTGGTCACTATGTGTTAGCAATAATTTGCTGAACTGATAATTTATATATTGCGTGAATTGTTAATTTACTTAAATTAATCGAATGCTTACCTGGGCACAGGATCCGGATCAAACTTATCCGGTGTGTATGACTTAGAAAAGAGCTGCATGCCGATAACGGCAAATATGTATATAACTATCACTAACACGAACGTCAAATTACCAAGAGCACCGATTGTCGATATTATAATACTCAATAACACTTTCATTGTAGTCCATGATTGAGCTAACTTTAACACACGCAACTGAAACAATCGTTATTGCAATGTTAAATTACACATTAATTAGTATTAAGGTATCTATAAATAGGAATCGACGATAATAGTAGTTGATATCTTACGTGGAACTATTTCATTACGTAAATCTTTAAAAAAAACCAAATACAATACGTTATAAATATATGTACATTTAATGTATCGGTTACTAAAGTAACGTTTTATTTCAATCATCATCACACACACACTTCTAGAAATTATTACGATTGAATGAAATTTTAAAGCATTTAGTATGCTAAGTATTCAAATCGATTAAGCTATAGAAAATATTGAATCGGTTCACGCGGGATTCCAACCCGTGATCCTTCCCTTACAGGGGGAACGCTGTGGCCACAAGCCTAAAATTGGATGCTTTCAGGCGAATGTTTTGTGGCTACAGAACATTCGCCTGAAAACATCCAATTTTTTCTATACATATATTCATCTTACGGCGAAGATAAGAGCCATCTACCGACAATCGTACGAATTATCGTATGAACGTCGGTAGATGGCGTATGTACCACCCTTAAAATATAATTTAGGAATATACTCACCAACCGAAGGCCTCGTAACACAGATAAGCCATCGACGAGCTCAAATATGAGATCCAACAGGCTTGCTGACACAATGATCAGATCAAATATGTTCCAGCCACAAGCAAAGAAGTCCTTGCTCATTGCCATCACTTTCAAAATACACTCTAATGTAAATATAGACGTGAACACCTGCAAATTTTCTTAGGTTAGGATGACATATTTCATTGTCTTCATTGTCTGCCTTATTTTTATTAAATTCTTCCAAATTAATGATTCTCTAAGATTGTCTCTAGGTTCTTTTTTATAAGATCTAAAGGGTAATGTTATTGAGTGAAGGTGCTCGACCTGAGCATTGAACTGAGCACCGTATGCACACTTACATATAGTGCCGATAAAAGTCTATCACTTGTAGTAGTTTAGTACCTTATTTTTTTAACGGAGAGATTAGTGTTACGTCATTTTTTTTTAATTATCAGCTTTTGTGAACATGCTACTTAATAAATTAATTAGCTATAAACTACTATCTAAGGATATCTTTCTACTGTATTATATGAAAATGACATCTTCCTTATTTGTTTTCCTCCTAATGAAACAAAATGCATCGTATTGAATGTATGATTACCTTATTTCCTATATCTAAGGCTTGCCTAACATTCTCACTCATACCATGATGCTCGAGAGCCAGGAAGAGCGTATTGAGAATAATGCAAGTTGTAATAAACAACTCGAATAA
The DNA here is from genome assembly GCA_963662185.1 of Eilema griseolum. Taxonomy (NCBI): domain Eukaryota; kingdom Metazoa; phylum Arthropoda; class Insecta; order Lepidoptera; family Erebidae; genus Eilema; species Eilema griseolum. The sequence goes on along the minus strand of OY759248.1, from coordinate 16,770,809 downwards.
GGGATCCTTAACTATCCCATACAAGCAGTTCTGGAATTGAAGCCACCCATCATAATCAATGCAGCAATTGACGCAGCATTCACAATTTCTGTCCAGCAGTTCATCTGCGATCAAATTCACATCAAGTTATTGTTGTACTCAAACTATAAAATAAACATCAATAATAGATCCACGACTAGAATAAAGGATTGAAGAAACATATCAATTTAGAAGAAGCAAAAGCGTAGCGAGATAAATTCATCGTTCGATGCAAAGCTTTCGTTTTGCTCATTCTATCTATCTCTTATGGAATAGTCACAATCCATCATGCAGTTAAAAGCGGAAATTTGGAACTACAAATATGCAGGAAAATTGCATTGCTATGCAAGGAAAACCAGCATGGTACACGAGAAATTTTATTGTAGGTACACTTAGTACACGACATGTAAAATGATGTAAAGAGTATAGTAAGTACATAATATAATCCAATTAATAGTGGTTGAAAATTTAATGTAAGTAGACTGGAATCGCATAGAAGTATTACAATATGTTTAAGTAGATTGTTATTATGAAATGTAAAATAACTTAAATGCGATTCTGGAGCAATGACAAGACGACAGCTAGTTAACCAATCGCAGTCACCCTGCAGTCTTCCTGTGAGGAACAGGGGTGGACTGGGGGGTAGAAGCGTTTGCGTCTGTGTTTTACTAACCTGTGAAGTAAGTGCAATTTTGCTCGAAATTGCCCATATGAGTTTTGTGCGTGGCTGCCAATAAACTGAGCTCATTAATTTTCGTCGTCTCCGCTTGCGGGAGGTCGGGCGCGCGCTTGTATGGCCAGTCCGCCCCTGACGATATTAATGAGGTAGAAGCGAAATTGCAACCGTGTTCAATCAAAATGCTCAATGGAGTGTCGTCTCATTGAGAGTGAAGCTACTGGTGAATGTTACCAGCCATGGAAACAACTATTGGTCTCATATCAATTCCTAAATTACGTTTATCATTTTGAGATTGAATTGTTATTTCCATGACAAAATTGCAGTACCTAAAATTGTTTAGATTGCGTAACGTAGTTGCAGTATCTACAACCTTGATAGCTTTTACAATAGCTCATTTATATTTGGCTTCAAGTTGTTTAAACAATTACACAGATATAGACATAGGTCACTCTCACAAGTAAGCCCTAGGAGAAATAGACTTGAAATGTTTTAGACTGTGACAGATTGCATATTGTGACATTATATTCATGTGAACACATGACAATGAAACAAAAAAAATATAAAACACTTTTGTGAATGTGACCTACCATCTATATCTATAGGAGCAATATAATGTATTCCAATTGTCAATATTATTATAGGTTTCAGTGCTAAAGCTACCAAGGCATATCCAAGTTGACCAGTTTGATTTATCTTGATATAAGTACGTCAGTTACGTAGCTATTGCACAAAATCAAATGGTACGAGGATTAAGGACTTTCAAAAATTAAAGAGAAACCTTACATAATGCTTTTTTAATCCAAAGAAAATATCATCTGTTGCAAATGCAAATTGAAACAGAGTGAATAGTTAGATTTTTAGAAGAAAAAGTATTCATGTCAAACTACCTATAAATTTAGCAATATTTTAATTTAAAAATTACCTGTACATCTTCAAATTTAGAAAAATAGAAAATTGCAAAGAACGCAAGCATCGAAAGTTCAATAGATGTCTTAGGAAATATCTTAGTCCTACCTAAGTGTGGCAATTTTGTCAAAAATCCATCATGCATAATTATAGCCAATAAACTTACTTTTGAATCTAAACTACGATGTTTTGCATGTTCATTAGTTTGAATTATAATTCCGAGCCCCTACAGAATGCATTCGTCGTCATAGTATTGTAGGCTTTCGTGTTTGCAAAGCGTTCGTTTTGATACATAGTGGCAGCAACGTTTAGTTTCAGTGTTATTTGTCTTGTGCTTTTCAGTGTTGAAGCCGTGCCAATAAATTCGACTAGGTTGTGTATTTCCATCAAATTGCTAATTCATATTCGAAAGCCTATCAATTGCTCACGCTTGAATCAATGATGTAATCATTGGCTAGTTTTGTTAAGTTTATTGTCTTTGATGTCAATACACATCCCGAAAAATATTAAAAAGTAAATATTATATTATGAAAAATTAAAAGTATTTATACCTAAAACCACAATCTGGCTGAGGTAATCTGGGTTTAGTGGATACTTCTCTTGAATGGACTTCTCTGGCTTTTTTTGTTTTTCCACAGGTTTCTCTCGTTTTGGCTGAGCTTTTTGTTTTGGCTCTTGTGTTGTTAGACTTACTTGAGGATCCTTTGAAATAAAACATTTATATATGAACAATTTATTGAGCGTTACAAGTTATAGTTGGCAATAGTTCCATAGGATTTCTCTTTATTTAATTACATACGCCTTTGTAAAGATTATTCTGATAGCTTAAGAATTTCAGGTATTTGTACCAGTGGGTAGCGAAAGATAAACGTAGAAGTAATAATTCTTGGAAATCTTGAAGGTATTTTCTTAAATTTGAAGACAGCTTTTTGAAATTCTTTTCATTTCCATTGTTTGTTGTATTGCTGAGAGCAATTCATTTTAAGTATTGTATAGTGATTGGAAATTATTTTCTCATGGGAAATTTTCTCTCAGTTAGATATTAATTAAGTTCTGTACCTGTTTTATTTGAGGCAGGTGTGTCGGTGGATTCGGTGGGTGTGGTGGATGCGGTGGGTGTATTAGATGCAGATGTCTTCTAGGGTGTGGATGCGGGTGGGTGGCCTGGTCATCCGATGTATGTTCCCCGTCGTCGTGGTCATCCACAACCCCAGAGTCATCTAATGAAGACTCTCGATTGTTACTGTGATCGCTCAGCTGCCGACCAGCGGCGCTGAGTGCACCTCGACCTGTATATAAAGTACATTTTATTTGTTTCAATTAGATTCTGATCTGTTTTTATTATATTACAAAAGTAGTATTGGCGGTTGTCAATGTTTGCCTAAGTGAAGCCAATATTACACGGCAAATGATAATTTTATCTATGAGAATCCCCATCGAGCATGTCGCAGCGCTGTGCTCAACGCTATGACCTTGGAGAATTACACAGCTGAAGACATTTGAAAAATGGTCTCACTCTAAATTAAAGATCGACAACTTCACCAAAAAACAAAATTGAATCATCTACTGAAAATAAACCGCCACAATATTATACCACCAGGCACAGTTTTATACTTATCTTTTATAAAGGGTCTTTAGAGCAGATTGCATTATCATGAAACCGAGCACATAATTACATCACATCCAAAGCATAAAGCGATGCTTTACCTAATGCATTGTCTGGGTGCAGGGTGTGAGGAGCAGGCGGCGGGGGCGGCAGGGGTGGCGGGGGCGAGGCACTTGGGGTCACGGACCGCGACCGCGACCGCGAACGCGACCGTCGGTTTGCATCCCTGTTGGATAAACAAAGTATTAGTAGCAAGTACTTTGGTACTTTCGTTTAAGTAGGCTTTGTGAAGATGATCCAGCGGAAAATGTTTGACAGTTGCTTACAGGCTTCAGCTGTTTGGAGCTTTGTTGTTTAAGTTCTACCCTACAGAATACCGCGGCCATAATAACCTCGTGTTGTGTTCCCGGCGGTGAGTAGAATAGTCAGAGCTCATTGAAGAGTTTTTGTACTGTTAGTGGGAAGACCAAAAGCTTTGCCCTGCTTTGTCTTTTACACTGACTCTCTTGTGCTTACAGAGTGACTCCCTTGGTATTTCACACGTCCATAGGCTACGGTAACCACTGTCTATCAGGTTGGCCTCGTGCTTGTATGCCAACCAAGTGGTCCACCAGATCATATCGCTGTAAGTAGCTAGCCGGTATCGATATCAAAGTGGATTTCAAAACGACATCACTGAACGCAAATGCGGTTATTAGAGAACAAGTAAAGTCGATCTACAGGTTGGCTTTGGATTTGGCATATCAGGAAGAAGTAAGAGTGACAGAAGAAATGATATATCACACAGGACACAATTAACGATAGTTGGTAACATGGGTTCTTATATCCAGAATAACGTCCTGTATATATCATTTTCATTGTCAAAATAATATCAGTAAATCAAATGAATTAACCTATTACCTGCTGGATATATGCATCTCCCAATGTGAAATACTTTATGTAAAATTTTAGTGCAAAATAAGCATAGTTTAACTAGCTTCTGATATGAGTTTTAAAATGCGGATTATCATACATAAAACTACATAGTAGGTACTAATTTTATCTATTCTGTGCTCAAACGTAGCAGTCGAAAATTTTACCGCTACGCCACGTACGCACTTTATAGAATGGTCAGCTTATTGCAAAGTGAATTAAAAAGTGTAATGAAATTCTATTTATTTAATTTTGGACTTCAAGCGTATAGAAATAAAGTCCAAAACTTAATGCCATTTTTTGTAGAATTGAGGGCCTGTTAGTTAATGCTAATCATATTAATTGCCGCGTGGTAACCGGCTTAGTAGAATTAGGGCCACCCCATCTCTTCCCATGCGGTGTCGTACACTAAGGAATAAGGCTGTTTAACATCAGAGGGATATATACAGCCCAGACTCAGCCTCGGTTGCATAGCTCGAGTCAGCAATGGTGCTTGGAATACGGCAACAGGCTCACCCCTATTACGTGGGACCGAATACAATTATTAGAGAAATGTGGGTGTTAATTCACCTCTGCCTAACCCTCTAGCGATAAAGGCGTGATTATATGTATGTAGGTATGTAATAATATTAATACAATAAAGTTCTGTACAGATGTTTTTGAGATTATGGAGGTGTCCAGCTACTCAATAAATGGAAAAAGATCCGGATTAATTCTCCAATGACTATTTTGTTTTAAGTAATTTCCCAACATCAGTATCAGAATAAACGGGATATTTACCATGTTTCATTATTTTGAGTTTCCGATATTTCGGCGCTGTTGCAAGCACCATGATCACGGAGGAACTGGAGTATTGGCGGTGAACAAAGAAAAAGTTTTTTCTTCTAGGAGTAATTATATCGATCTACCCTCTTTCGAGTTCTTTTACTACGCGTATCTGCACTACTATTGGTTTCACTCTCACTACAAACTCGAACCCGATCTCGATCACGTTCACGACATACGATGCTCACTGTATCCACTCGCGATTTTGTTTTAGCTTGTTCCCGGTTGTTTTTGCAAAGACGGACCACTGGATGCCAGACGTTCGGCAGTTGAAACCCATCCTCACGATTGAAATTTTTATACTTTTTTATTTCAATTGCTTCCCTTACCAGTCTTGGTATATAGTGGCGTTCTGTCGAAAGCATCTGAGGGTTATGTAGCTCGATCCAGTGGTTCGTACCGGACTCCAATAAATGTTGAGCGATTGCAGATTTATGCGGTTCATTGTTTTTGACTGCCCTGATGTGTTCCTTGATTCGGCATGTAACCGTTCTTTTTGTTTGTCCTATATAAGAACTGCCACAGCTACAGTCAATCTTGTACACTCCCGGTCTGTCCAATGGGGAGCCATCTTTGGGTGAGCGCAGGCATTGCGACAGCTTTTTAAAAGGAGTGAAAATAGTTTTGACAGATACCTTCTTCAGGATGTTAGCGATCCTATCTGTCACTCCTTTGATGTAGGGTAAAAAGGCTGGCTGTCTTTCCACCTTATAGTTCCGGGGTTTATTTGTGGTGAGTCTTGGTGGTCTTATCCGTCCATTGTATCCATTCTTTTGTAGAACGCCGCTTATGTGCTTCAATTCTTCTTGTAAATGTTCCTCGTCACATAAACTATATGCGCGGTCAGTAAGCGACGTCACTACCGAATTCAGATGGCGCGGATGATGATGTGAGTCGGCATGCAGGCAGCCTCGACGTGGAGTCCCTATTCACAAATGTTCCCATCACAGACTGCTTGGAGATCATAAGACGAAAAATCGCAGAGAACGGAGTCGCTAAAGAATATGCCGACCTTGTGCAACATTGTGTGACCACAAACTACTTCGTATACAGAAATGAGTACTACCTACAGATAGATGGAGTAGCGATGGGCAGTCCGGTGGCTCCAGTTTTGGCAAACTTGTGGATGGAACATTTCGAAGCCATAGCCATACCCACCGCCCCAAGCATCAAAATGTGGAAACGGTATGTTGATGACATTTTTTGTATACTGGAGGGGAGTGAGAATGTTGTACAGCAATACGTGGCCCAGTTCAACAACATCCATGGAAAAATGAGCTTTACGTACGAAATGGAAAAGGAAAGAACCCTTGCCTTCCTTGACGTGAGGATCGGTGTTCGTGAGGATGGGTCGTGTAGCCACTCCGTGTACAGGAAACCCACTCACACTGACCGCTACCTGCATGCCGACTCACATCATCATCCGCGCCATCTGAATTCGGTAGTGACGTCGCTTACTGACCGCGCATATAGTTTATGTGACGAGGAACATTTACAAGAAGAATTGAAGCACATAAGCGGCGTTCTACAAAAGAATGGATACAATGGACGGATAAGACCACCAAGACTCACCACAAATAAACCCCGGAACTATAAGGTGGAAAGACAGCCAGCCTTTTTACCCTACATCAAAGGAGTGACAGATAGGATCGCTAACATCCTGAAGAAGGTATCTGTCAAAACTATTTTCACTCCTTTTAAAAAGCTGTCGCAATGCCTGCGCTCACCCAAAGATGGCTCCCCATTGGACAGACCGGGAGTGTACAAGATTGACTGTAGCTGTGGCAGTTCTTATATAGGACAAACAAAAAGAACGGTTACATGCCGAATCAAGGAACACATCAGGGCAGTCAAAAACAATGAACCGCATAAATCTGCAATCGCTCAACATTTATTGGAGTCCGGTACGAACCACTGGATCGAGCTACATAACCCTCAGATGCTTTCGACAGAACGCCACTATATACCAAGACTGGTAAGGGAAGCAATTGAAATAAAAAAGTATAAAAATTTCAATCGTGAGGATGGGTTTCAACTGCCGAACGTCTGGCATCCAGTGGTCCGTCTTTGCAAAAACAACCGGGAACAAGCTAAAACAAAATCGCGAGTGGATACAGTGAGCATCGTATGTCGTGAACGTGATCGAGATCGGGTTCGAGTTTGTAGTGAGAGTGAAACCAATAGTAGTGCAGATACGCGTAGTAAAAGAACTCGAAAGAGGGTAGATCGATATAATTACTCCTAGAAGAAAAAACTTTTTCTTTGTTCACCGCCAATACTCCAGTTCCTCCGTGATCATGGTGCTTGCAACAGCGCCGAAATATCGGAAACTCAAAATAATGAAACATGGTAAATATCCCGTTTATTCTGATACTGATGTCAGTGACCATGATAGTTTAAATACCTATAATTTCCCAACGTCCACACTTGTCACAGTTCATTTATAGTCAAAACACATTCGAAAAGGAGTTACTCCAAGCTTTTTAATGAATGCCTACAAACCTTAGCACCGGATCGAATACTGATCCAATTGTCCTGTACATAACAAAGAGTATTATCATACAAATTCGTGTCGACTACTGGTAGCCGGAATTTGGGTCAAACAGGTGAGTTCTGAAACGGATGTTTAATGTATTGCTTGTCGTATCTAACTATATTTGTCGGTGCCTAGATTAATGTTTCGGAACTTCAAAGTTCGTGGATACATACTTATTATTAATTAAAGAAGAAAGAAAGAAAAATAATTTATTTGTTACTGAAAGCTAGTTGTCCATTTTGCCACCTATCACTTTTAGTGGACTACTGATCCGGCGAACTTCGTCCCACCATATTTTTTTGCCTTGCCTGCGGCTCCGTCCGCTTGCAATTCAGATCCCGTTCCCGCTGCACGTTCTGTTTTTTTAATTTTTCGTTCACATAAACCTTATGCTGACAATACAGAACACGATATAAAATAATTATCTAATTTGATGCCGAAGCATTTGGGGGTTTCATTTTTATTAGGTACCTAGTATAGATTAACTCAAAATGACCCAGCAAACCTTTGAGCAGCAGAGAAGCATATAATAATGAAGTATTTTGTGCTTTCAGATTATTTTTTATTTGACAGATTGAATAGAAAATCTTTTGTAAGCAAACTACATTTCCAAAGAAGGAAATACCACGAACGTATTATTTTTCTAACCATGTTTCCGCCTTTGCATATTTTTGTCTAGCTACTACTCTCTAGTTTGCTGATTTCAACGACGTAGAGAGTGTTCGTTTTTAATGTTTATTGGACCAAAGCTCCTGGAAACTGTAAGTTACAAAACCTTCATGTGTATATTTCTCCCAATTCAATTCTTCGCTTAATACTCTCGTATATTCCTCAGGAGACATTACTTTCTAGAGATTTGCAAAGATTGAATTGCAATTCGATATGAACTCAACCTCAATCAACTCATTACGTCAATGGAAAACATATTCAGGTACATTTTCTACTTTAAGATTTTAGACATATTCGCATCGCAGCTTTCAACAAAGAGATGACAGATGAATCAGATAATGTTCTTCGTGCTTTTGAAGCATATTCCTTTGAGATAAATTTTCTAAAAGACATCAACATTTTCTTTAAAGTTAAGATACTGAATTCATTTTCTGTTTGACATCCATTGACGCTCCAGTAAGGTCAATAGCCAGACTTCAGATCGAGCTTGGTGTAATGGCCTAAGGAAAATGAACTTTTTCATAATGTTTTAGGGGCTTACGGAGTCAAGAGGATCGTTGGAATTTTATTGAATTACCTGATGTAATTGGACAACTGTGACATCTATATTATCTAACGGTACATAGACCTGTTGTAAAGGTTGGAAGTGCCAATTTTTAGAAAATTATATAATAGGTAAGTATTTGATTTTAAGAGCCTGGTGTTGATCGCAACTCTGCTCGCGTTATATCTATATTACCTAATCCCGGTCCCGGGATCTATTCTAGGGATAAAAGTAACTGCTATTCCAGACTGTAGCTATTTATCTCTGTCGCAAATTTCATTCAGATCCGTTCAGTAGTTTTTGTGTGAAAGAGAAACAAGCATTCATCCATCTATTCACACATATGTTCACTTTTAGAATATTAATAAAATGGAAAAGTTGTGAGAGTTGTCAGGTCTGTGCATTTGTTAGTTGCGTAGTAATTAAATTATACATTGCATTGAAGAAGTTATTTGCATCCAAAAGAAATAAGCTTCGTGTTATGAACCACACTAAATTCTTTATTTATATTAACTTGACTTCCGCACTTGTTACAATATTTTCTCTAAACAAATACAGTCTTTTTACAAAACACGGACTAACACTAAAACCAGGTTTAAACCATGGTTAGTGTCTGTAATGGTGACCCTCTTTCCTGAGACTATGCCTTTAGCTTACCATCAGGCGAGGTGAGGTCAAGTTGGCGTGTCCTATATAAAAAAAATGGTCTTGAGATTAAGCCTAGACTTTATAGTTTTGGTTTAAACCAGACTATTCCGTTTTTTGTAATAAGACCTATAAAGTTTAACTATAGTGTCCAAATCACTGTACGAATAGTGCATACCTTTATTTTCTTTTAAACTTTCTATTTAAATGTATGTGTAGAGCTTTTCATCGAAATAAATGCAATTAAAAATAATGAAGGTATTTCAGCTATTTGTCATGTGTTTTGCATTATGCACATGCACATATGCTCACTTTGGGGTATGCAAATATTGCCATTTAGACACATACCTATGTGTATAGTACATTATTTAGCTCTTTGTTCATCAAAAATTCCACCTCTATGTAACCTTATCCCATAATCTAAAACATACCTTTCATACGGTTATCAAGAACAATGGTTATATATAACAATGATATTGCAAGCGAATGGCCGCCGAAAGGTAACTTTATCAGATAGAAATTTAAATAAAGGACAAGGGATTTGTAAAAAGGATATTATCTACTTTCTCTTCCCTGAGATTATTTCTTACAAAGGCACTTATTTACTAAAATGTGTTACTGGAAGGTACTATAAGGGTCCCGGGACCACCTGGTCGTGGGTTCAAAGCCCGCCTGAACAATTCACTTTTACCTATCTTAATCGAACCGAATGTATCGCTTTTTTATGTGCGAAAAATTCATACGGATACCCCCTATCGAAGCCGGTGGGTTGGTTACCGGAGGTCAAGTTGACAGGTATATCCCTCGCACCCCGTCCAATCTTGGGCCGTCTCTCTCGGGGGATGGCCCAGTGTCGGTCTGTGTGTTATATAAGATATATGTGTTATATAAAATTTTATTTATTTGCAGATAAAGCGATCCTCACTGGCAATTGGTGCAACTACTTAATAACAGATGAGACTCTGAATAAATAGGCTCAAATATAAAAGAATCTAGATAGCGACAAAGGCGCATCTTGTAGTAGTAACTAGACTTGTTAGACCCACATAATATTGATATGACAAGTTACTGGCGAAAATGAGCGTATTAATTCATCTGCCCACCCTTCAGAGAAAAGTTTGTTTGTATGTATTTTATTTATGTAGCTATTAGATCTAGTAAGTCGTTACTTAGCCTTCCGCCCTTTTTGTTTGGACCCTATCACAAAAATACCCCTAACGACCTCTTGTTAAGAACCTTTTTTTTTTTTTTTAAAAAGAATATTAGAACCATAATTACTAATATTCTCTCTAACCCATTCAGCTAGGCTAAACTGTTTCTGTTAGGAGTGGCCAGGGTTCGAACCCGGGACCTCTCGATCGTAAGACCGACTCCTTAACCACTAAGCTACCGACGCTTAAATTTGTAAAGTCCTTTATTGGTGAGGTCGAACCTTTGAGACCGTACGGGAATGGAGTCGGAGGAACTAGATTACGTTGCTGGTATTCTCGTCTATCTCACTAACTAATTTAATCTTGTATTAGAAGTCAGTTCACGGCTGTATGTATTCAATCTATTGGCTTGGCATTTTCGCTGCCTCTGCTTTATTAGCAAGTAGGTACAGCCAGCAAAAAAAAAACATTGCTGAAAATGAATAATTTAGCAAACGATCTTTACAACGAAATTCTTCGTTGAATAGGTTTTGATTATTTTGATATTTATTTCAAGAAAGGCATTAAAGGTGAGTCATCTTTAAATTAAGATATTAGGTAAAATGTTTCTGGCACTGACTTTGCGTATTTATAATAGGTATAAGTAATAAATGCCGGCAAACATTTAAAATGAAACGAAAAAATGTTTCATTAAAACTATTTCAGTACTTTCAAATAATCCTCGAACAAGCAATAACCAAAGTAATGGGTAATAATAATAAAAATTGATCCATAAATCACTTCTTTCCTGAGACTTAGCCTTTAGCCTTTAGCTTACTATCAGGCGAGGTGAAGTCAAGTTGGCGTGTCTTAGATAAAAAATAAACAATTGTAGCTTTACGGACTAAATAATGTTGCACATTTGAAAACATAGGGATGTTCTTCTACAAATGGTCGGTATAGTCACTGGTCTCTTAAAAATACTATTATTTTTATACAACTTAGGTGGCAGACAAGCACACGGCCCATCTGATGGAAAGTGGTTACCGTGGCGTATGGACGTGTGTAACACCAGAGAAGCCACACTCGTGCTGCCGACCCTGTAAGCACAGAGTCCCTGTGCCGTCAGTGTAGAGGACAAAGCAGGACAAGCCTTTAGTCATCCTACTGACAGCACAAATTCTCCAGTGAGCTCTGGCTACCCTACTCACCTACCTACTATAAGTTTAGGAGCCTATGTTAAGGAGATTAGCTAAAGAGTTAACCTTTTTTCTTTTTAAAAGAACCTTAGTAGGTAACCGAAATTACTAATATTCCTCGCAACCACTCGAGCTAAGATAAATTGCTTGTGTTAGGAGAGGTTCACGTAAAGGGTGTAACCAGGATTTGAACCGAGATCTCAACATCGTAATGCTGACTCCTCAACCACAAAACAACTGTATATACTTTTTTTATCTAATACTACAGAAGAAAATCATCAATCAATGATGTTTCATTTCATAAAAAATCTCCCCTTTGTATAACCTGCGTAGCTATGCCTCTCGTGCTTCCTCTAGTTCCTCATTGTAGTTTTGGCACGATAGGAGTGGCCCATTATTTGAGCTACATATTCAATTTCTTCATAACATTGAATCAAGTTATAGTTTCAGCAATTGGCATCAATCAACAAAATAATCGGTTTCTTAACAATCAACAACCAAAGTTTTATCAATACCAACATTTCTTGCATTTTCTTTCCGGTTTTCGTTCACAACCAATGAAGTTAGTTCCAATAAACCACACAAAGATGGCATTTCAACTAACTGTGTCTGTGAGTTCTCTCAGAGGATGCGAATAAACTCGTTTCTCAAGTAAGTTTGTTGAGGAAAGCCTGTTTATTCGATTTTCTTCGTACCATTCACTCGGCTCTACAGTAAACATTAAGGTTTCTGATTTCACTTTATTCAATGACTGTTGAGTTTGTAGAACAGGTCGAATTCACAAAGTTTTGTTAAATTAAATCTTTTGTTGTACAGCTAAGGAGGTGTTGCCATTTGTATAATGGTTTGGGCCTTAGGGATAAGATTCGTAATGAAACAAAATAAATAAATAAACACTTTACGACATTCCACACAACGCTATTTAGACCCAAGGTAAGCATAGCTTAACTAACTTGTGTAATGAAATCTAGAATATGGATAAACATACTTAAATACTTTTTTTGCTGATGAGATTAAAGCAAGAAGTTGAGAGAAAGCGGCCGAAATTAATCAACAGAAGGGGTGTGGTTTTTCACCATGATAACGCTAGACCTCACACATCTTTAGCCACTCAGCAAAAATTAAGAGAGTTTGGCTGGGAGGTGTTAATGCATCCGTATATTCCTGTCCTTGCACCTTCAGATTTCCACCTGTTTCGGTCTCTTCAGAATTCTTTAGGCAATGTCAGGTTAACATCATGAGAGGCCTGCCAAAACCACTTGTCGCGGTATTTTGATCAGAAGTCCCAAAATTTCTATAGCAGTGGGATCATGTCCCTACCTACAAGGTGGTAAAAAATTATCGAACAAAATGGTACCTACATACTTTAGTTAAATGTAAATAATCTGTATCAAAAAATGTTTTGAATTTTCTTAAAAAATGCAATGAAACTTTTTCCCCTACCTGTCACATACATGTTATATAGAGAAACATCCAGACCAATACAAATACCCATATTCAAGCATACAAATATTTGCACTGAGCTGGGATCTAAGCGTTTACTACCTCCACGCTACAGAGGCTGTCGATTTATTTTTATTTTTTTATGATATTTTTATTATATTTAGATTTATTGATGCGAAATCTAGATATGATGTGAGGTGGCGGTACATCTTTAATTATTGGTCTGGCGCTGACTTTCCCCTCTGGATATTCAGACGTCAGTCACTGCCGTAGTAGCCAAAAAACGCATAGGTACATAAAATAGAAAACCGATAATAGTATTCTGTATGTGTAATTTAAAATATCACGTAAGAAACGGAGTTATCTTGTAGTATGTTGGTGATTGATATCAAATAACGGAGTTTTTAATGTTCTGATGCTCTGCAGCTTACAGAGAGACTGATAGACGTAACACAGTGAGTGAAAGTGAATAAAATCGACATTTCGGCAAATCGGCAAAAGTTAATGTTAAGTAAAGTAACTTAACATTTTTAAAACACTGAAACGAGATACATTTGTTACAGGATTTGATTGTTAGTTCCAAAGTTTCTGAATAAGAGCAAAAATCGTCGACATCTCTCATTCGGACATTTTTAGAAATAACGACTAAAGATAATTAATCCCAATTGTCATTAGAACTCCCAAGATTCATTGTCATTTTAATATTTAATTAAATCATTTTCCTTAATTCACAACATCTTTACAATTTGGTAAAAGAACAAAAATTATATTTTTTATAAATTCCTAATTCAAATGCCTTTCTGGTTGGCAAAATCCTTATTCAAAGTTACCTATCATTCAAGTACAGATATTTACTTTTGAAGCTTTGCAACAGTGTCTCATCGAGGCACAGATAATTCAGTATTCTGCCTAATTTGAGGTTTAACTTTGTAATAATCCGCTTGAGGGATCTTGTCAGCCGTTCCCTGCTCTTTGACTGCCCTCCTTTGTTTGTCACTTTGTTTTCTTTGTATAATTACCCCGCCATATTCGTATCACAAGATACTTTAATTGCTGCTAATTTATTTTGTGACATTTTTGTTAAGGCTGCGATAAATAATAAAGAAAATGATAAAGATAAATTTATTTGTAGAAACGTGTGCACAGATGATGTTACGGAAAATTACTAGGTATTGTAAGTAGTTTCTGGACAAGCAAGTTCCATCATCGATATCAATCATCATTCAATGATAGGTGAGGTTATAGTCATGAGTGGGCTAATGACTAATGATAAAAAAGACAATCAAGTTACATGATCACTTTGCCTTTTATTTATTAATCCTAACTAATCCAACTTATGTGGCAGACAAGCACACTGCCCACCTGTTGGAAAGAAGTTACCATGACCTATGAACGTGTGTAACACCAGTGGAGACACATCCGTGCTGCCGACCCTGTAAGAACAGAGATTTTGTGCCGTCAGTGTAGAGGACTAAGCAGGACAAGCCTTTGGTCATCCCACTGACAGCACAAAAACTCCAGTGAGCTCTGGCTACCCTACTCACCGCCGGGAACACAACACGAAGTTATTATAACCGCGGTATTCTGTAGGGCGAAGGTACTTCCCCAGTCGGACTGCTCAATTGGGCGGAAATACCGCCGTGTCCAACCTCCTCAACTATTATAAACTATTATATATTATATGTAAATATTCTATTCTATTCTAAATAGTAACATAAGCATAACATAACATAAACTCACGCCTATATCCCCAAAGGGGTAGGCAGAGGTGCTAGCACCCACATTTCGCCAGTTTATGTTTAGGTCCCAATGTAATAGGTGGCCTATTGCCATTAACCGGGCACTTATAAACCTGCGATAAATACACACATAAATTCGAAAAGCAAATAAATAGTAGAGCTATTCTTTTCAGTATTTGGAGACAGGGTTGTCTTATTGTCTAAAATTCAATATCTGCGACTGTCTTTTACCAAGTACCTACCTACCTATAACATGATTTGCAACTTAAAAACCAAAATTCAATTCACAATTCACAAAGACAATTCCAACGAAATCCTTCTTTTGTCAACTTATTAAATCCCGTATCAAATTGAAAAAAAAAACATGAAACTGCAGCACGTAATTTTTCACAAAGGGAATAAAAATCTTACAAAGGGACGACAATTAACGGGTAACATTGTTCCAACCATACATAAACTTTGGTCACCGCATACACTTGACAGACCATATGTTTGTTTACCAACTCTGTGATATAAAAAAGTAAAATTACATTCTGTAGAACACGTGAAGTAAATACGGTTTGTAAGGCTTACGTTATGTAATTTTCTGCTCACTGCACAAACACATCCAAGTGGAGGGTGAATTCCATCACAGAGTTACAAAAGTAACTTTTCCTGTGTTTGACATTTTCCATTGCTGTTTATTATTGTAGAAATATGACAAAGAAACCTTTATTATTTTATGCTTATTTCGTCTTTCGTGATTTCCGTTTTTCCCTTTCGCACCGACAATTTGATGTTCATTTTGATGAAAATTTAATTAGAAAATTTTGTTTACTTAAGTTTTAATTAAGTATAGATAGTTGTCTATATTTTAGTTCATAATGTTACACAGTCGACTATGATTCATTATGAAAGAAAGCGTGGAGCGTTTTGTCCAAAAAGAGTAAAGATTACATAAATCGTAAAGATCTTTCATAATAAATCATATTAAATATTCAATAAAGATGATTACCTACTTATTACCATTTCGCATAGGTAATTATTTATCGTTCATCACGAATTGAAATTGTTTATATTAACCTGCGAGCTAATGAAGATTTGATAAAGGGAAAACTCTTGAGTCATCAAACTAAATGTCCGAATTATTTTGTAATTTTTAGTGCGTGCTAAAAGCGTGTTTTTAGTTTTTTAAACTATTATTTTTTTAATATTAATATTGAAACGTTTATTTCAAAATCAAAATGATTATAATTAAGTTGTTAACTAAAATTATGAATAAGAACTTATCCTTTAACACAGATTATTTTAATAGATAAGGCACCAAATGATTTATCTATTCGCTTCAATCAATGCATAAAACAGTAAAAAAGTTCGTCAAGCTAAATCCTATCTGTCACCAAAACTCACAGAGTGTGGAATAATTTGATGCAAAACGCTGAATCTCGTGTAAAAGCGAGCTCAATATCAAAGTGAATGCATGAAGAGTAATACTTCAGTTGGCAGCTGACGCCCGGACTACATCCACATATGCATACCTACTCATAGCATAGTTGCATACTCCGCATGCATGTCGTTGTCGATAGCTCTAACAATCAACAATTCTCCAGTGTCGCACTTCATTCGCTATGGAGCAAAATATGAATATGGAACGACCGTTTTATTTTCAAATCTGTCAATTTAAAACGCAACATATGTTATTTTTTTATTTTGTAGATTTTCACGAATTTTAACGCGATGTGGTGGTAACTTTATCCCATTTTTATCTGTATTATTTCTTTTTGCATTCTTTCGCTATGTTAAATTATCTGATACAAAAGGTGTTTTTTTAGAAAATTGATATGGAAAAGAAGCTGATATGAAAGTAGCTATGCCTCTCGTATTTCCTCGAGTTCCTCATTGTAGTTTTGTCACGGTAGGAGTGACCCATTATTTGAGCTACCTATTCAATTTCTTTATAATATTGAAACAAGTTATAGTTTCACCAATTGCTATCAATCAACAAAATAATCGGTCTCTTCACATGTCTCTCTGATTAGCAAAGGGCACTGGACTGGGGAGAGCATAGCATTTGAGATCAAAGTTCCACGTTGCCAAAACCGCAGGTAGCAACTGGTTTTTTTTTAATTTGTAAAACAGACTGCTATTCCTTAACTCAGACAATCGAAAGAATGTTCCGTTAGGAAAGTAAATTCCCTTCATTTCTATTATTGGTTTTAAATTTATCCTTGTGCTGTCAAAAGCTATGATTGTTTTTTCTGTGAAGATTATAACTGGCATAAAATCGAATTTCGTTTACTGTTATAACTTGAGTAGTTTCCACTTAGTGGTCATTCGAATCGAGCTGTGAAAGTTTAAAACTGGGGGCATTTACGGGGCCCTTGTTTGCTTTTTGCAGTGTGACAGAATGATTTTCCATTGACTTCTGACGCCTATATCTTTGGTGCATGAGTTTAAATAAAATTGCCGAAAGAAAGACAGCTGTTACCTAAGAAACTTCAAGGTGTATTGATTGCTTTTAAGCAAGGTATAGCTAAATGTACCTACTTACATATTATTTATGTACTTTAACTTGACTGTAATCTAATGTATTCAACTAGACAGGTTAAGCATGAGTCAGGAGGCTTATCTAGATCCCATGATACAATAAAATTGTTGAAACAGCTTTTTAGTAGACACAAAGAAATCATAAAAATAAAAAAGAAATTATAATTTTTCTTACGTTATTAATTTGTTTTATGAACAAAACAATCTTAATAAAACCTAGTTCTAAATACTTTCAATGCAATTTTCATAGTACAAATCTAATCTTAGAGCACTGATCAGTTCAATGGTTACCCCAAAGAGCAAAATATTAGTTCATATCACAATGTGGGGTAACCATATTTCAGTAGCGGCTTCCACGCGATACGTCAATATAATGGCCATCGTTACTTTTCGGGATGACACCGCAGGTTTTATCTTTCACAAATCGTTTTACATGACTCATGAGTGGAAACCGATAACCTTATAGGGGTAATTTTGCCCTAGTTTTGGTAAGATAAAAAAATATAGGATGCCGTTTACATTGTTGGTGGGGTAAGGTCAGGCAGTATACTGGTAATAAATAATGATTTAGATAAAATTTTTGAGAGATAGTTATAAGGGAGATGTAGGGGTTTATTGTTTGTTCGTTTGGAAGCAATAATCTCTGGAACAACGCGTGCGATTTGAAAAATTCTTTTTGCATTTGACAGCCCAGTTTTTAAGGAAGGTTATAGGTTATATAACATCACGATATGATCCTTAAGAGCTATAAGGAAAGAGTATGAAGGGGGTAGGTGATGCACCACGGTGGAATAGAACCGAGTACGGCGGGTAAAACTGTGGGGCTTATAAGTACCTATATAAAAAAATCGGTACTTGGTACTATTATATTATTTTTCAGTTTTTTTATACCACTTAGGTGGCAGACTAGCACACTGCCCACCTGATGGAATGTAGACACCGTGGTCTATGGACGAGTGCAAAACCAAGAACAAGTAACAAAAACCCTGCAAGTATTGAGATTTTCTGTGCCGTCAATGTAAAAGACCAAGCAGGACAAACTTTTGGTCTTTCCACTGACATCACTTTTTAGTATTTATTGTTATAGCGACAACAGAAATACATCATCTGTGAAAATTTCAAGTGTCTAGCCGTCACGGTTCATGAGATACGTCAGCCTGGTCGTGACAGACAGACGGGCAGCGGAGTTTTAGTAATATAATTCAGTTTTTACCCTTTGGGTACGGAACCTCAAAAAGGAAACAAACTGAATTATTAAAAAAGTTAAGGTGAATCGTGTGATTGTGGCCAGAAGTTCGGTTTAATGGAAAGACAAAATAAAGATTCAATTTTCCTGTTCGAAGGAGAATATAATGAAATACTAAATAAATGGAATTATTGAACCATTTTTGAGAAGCACAGTTGTGCTGTGTGGTACGGTACAAATGTTTGTTTTTTATTTGTGATTGAGTGTCTTTGGAGATGTAATTAGATTTCCAACAGTGTGGTACAGTCAGTATCAAAAATAGGAAGGTAATTTTTTAAAAATTTTGTCTCAGGCAAGAGGGTAACCATAACAGACACGTAGTATGTAACAATGGTGGCACTCAGCTTGGCAGCCTCATCAGATGCTTTTTCACGCCCCGTTTAAAGGACCCGGGGCTGTAGGAAGAAGGAAACACGAGAGGTAGTAATGAATTGCTGTTTGGTGATACGGTAAAGGAAAGAGTCTCCGAACCGCTTGGTTCTTGCTCGTATTTTGCACCGTGTGAGGGTGAGATATGAGCCCTACACGTTTTGTTCTGTACCTATAGAAAAGGAGAGGGTGGGGTTAGTTGGAAGAGCTTACCAGAACTCATGCAATAACATAATACTGCACTAAAGAACGGAATAGTTTGAAAACATACACGCACAAGTATCGGTCAATAGCTTCATTTATTACGTTTTCCCATACTCCCAAATCAGGAACACTATAGCGGAAGATACGGGCTGTAATGTGTGGGTTCGTGAAATTTCATGCGTCGTATGGTGCGGTTACAGATTGCGTGTCAGGTGGATCCTGTTACGTAAATATCGTTACGTCACATTGTGCTTTGTGACGGTGTATGTGAGATATCTTATCATTTTGCTAATGTACTTGGAGGATATTACCGCAATTGGGGATTTGAATGACTAGTCAAATTAGTTACTTTTTACTAAATGTCGAAATAGTACATTATAATCCCTCGATTTCACTAAGAAACAAGAGAAGTTGTAGATTGGTTTGATACAAAACTTGTTGAAGACTAGTAAAAACACAATACGTATGTTTTATACATGTATTGAGATTGTCTCAGATACTTTTTCGTTCATAAAGTATGTATAGCCAACAAGTTGTAAACAAGTTTAAACACAATTGCGTTCACACTGAAGATATATTACAACTTGTCAAATACATGTTTCATATTTAGGTGAAAACGAGGGGTAAGGAAACTTGTATGAAATTGCGACGTCATAATTTTTAACAGTCAAATAATTTACTATTATCAGTCGGTTGGATGATTTAAAATAAATAAAGACGATAAAATAAGAACCGATGTAACTTTTACTGCTCTTTTACCATTCTTAATTTAGTGAGCTTATTATAATTTATTTTAACTACAGGAAAATACCCAATTATTGTCAGAGCGATCTGGACGAAGTTAATGTCTTCATCAATGTTTATTTAATTTGAAAAATTTAGATGGAAAAATGATACAAATACCTACTTCACTTCAATTTTCTTTTAATATCTAAGACACGCCAACTTGACTTCACCTCGCCTGGTGGTAAGCTAAAGACAAAGTCTCAGGAAAGAGGGTCACCATTACAGACATTAAGTAATGTTACAATGGTGGCACTCAACTTGGCGGTCTCATCAGATACTTTTTCACACCCCGCTTAAAATTAGTATTCTATGGTATATAATAATGATATTTAATGGGAATCATGGTACATTGTTATATTCATGGTATACAAGTACCTAGGGGAAGTGTGCTTAAGATGACATGACATAGTCAGATAAGATGACACACCTATATTATTTTTTGAAATACGCGTGCTAAAGGTCAAACCGTGACGTTTAATAGGGTGCATGTAGGTGGCGCTTGTACCGAAGTTCAGTACGGCGGAGAGTGACAGCGCGTTCCAACATAGAGAACATTTTCGTGATTTTATAGTAAGAAAAAATTACCCAATACTTTTGTTGTTGGTGAAAATACATATAAGGTATGAATATTTTTATTTGAACTAATTTTAATTGTAAACAGTGATTAATATATGACTCAAATATTGATAGTAAAATGCTCTAACTTAAAAGATTTTGTCAGGATATTTGAATAAAACTTTTGTTAACCATTTGGTAAGATGACATACTAGACGTCGGTTTATGATGACATACTATGTCATCTTATCTTTATTTGACGGTAGTAGGCCTATTTTATTTTATTGATTACCAACGAAATTTACATTATACTTATTTTTTATACCACTTAGGTTACAGATAACGTCGCTGTCATTTCAAAATGTCATATGTTTAACTACCCTGTTTCAGGAAACACAAAAAATGATTTTTTTTCGTGCTACTATGTACAAAGTTTGTTTTTTTTTTTTGAATAGGAATATTTTTTCCATGTCTATTCAACCGTAATATCCGTAAAAACAGATTGTAAGTAGAACTTGAAAATTTGTAAACATGACCCTTTTAACATTATTTTTTTTAATAAAAATCCAAACATATGACATTTTGATTGTCTTTATGACATTTTGACTGATAGGTTTTAATAGAATGACCTTTTGATACTTTATGTAAGGAAATAAAAAACAGACATTAATAATCAAACAACTATAATTCTCAAAAAATAAACTAGAATATCAAACATAAGAACCTCTTATAAAAAACTAACAATAACTGCTGGTTAAGTACCTATTAAGTAAGTGTAATCAGCCTCATTTTTTTAACAAAAATATAAAACTAGCAGATTTAAGGCATTATTAGTATTCCTTATTTTAATTGTAGCTAACAAAATTCGAATTGCAAACTGTTTAAAAATAAAATTATAATGATATTAGTACTTTTGGTTTAATTGCTTACTTAATCAGTCTCATTTAATCATAATAATCAGACTCATTAAAAAAACTTATAATTATCAGAACCTGTTAAATACTCAGGATAATC
The DNA here is from genome assembly GCA_963662185.1 of Eilema griseolum. Taxonomy (NCBI): domain Eukaryota; kingdom Metazoa; phylum Arthropoda; class Insecta; order Lepidoptera; family Erebidae; genus Eilema; species Eilema griseolum. Next base: position 16,749,258 of record OY759248.1, on the reverse strand, counting down.
ATATTTTTATAATATAGGTAACTAATTCGTAACTATAGGTATACATATAAAAATCTAACAAATTCAATATTATTACCAACAAAATATTAATTAATAATATTTAAAAAAAAAACAGGTTATTATAGTTGGTGCAATGCTATTAGGTATCGAAATATTTCATTTTAACTGTTCTTGATATGAGGACAAGATGATTGATTTTGGCATGCATGAGGTAGGGTGTCATAATAAGAATGATAGTTTTCGTGAAGTGAAGTTTTCAGGTCTTGTAAATCTTGAAACTTGCGAAGATCAATATTTCTTTTTGAACTGTAGAGTGGAGGTAGTATAATGTCAGGATTAATTGGCAATCTCGTTCTTCTGGGCAAAAGAGTCCAATCATCATCGTACAAAATTTTATATTCAATTGTGCCATTGTGATTATATTTTAAGCAACGAATGTCAGTCACGATGTTATCACCAGCCCTGTAGCCAGGTCGTATACTTGAGTAATATTGTAGTTTAGAATAATCCTTGAAAAAATTGTAGTTAAGACTATGGACTTCGTATGGAGCTGGATTCTTTCTAGCTGATTCGATTATGCCGACATATTCAGCAGGAATATAAACACAATCTTTCTTCTGAATTTTTCTCTCTATTACGCTATGTTCTGAATCTACTTCCATGAACGTATGTCCATGTTCTAAATACTTGTGCTCAATAATTATTCCAAGTTTGACCGCACAGTGTAAAATTGCATTCGAAACTACTTGGTTTCGATTTTGATAGCAACAACCATCGGACCATAACACAATTTTTGTCAAATTGGTTTCTGATCTTTCAAATTCTGTATTAATAAGGTCACTGTATAAAGACGCAAAAGCTTCTGCTTCTAGCCCACCATTTACTTCATCCCACAAGTAGCATCTACCATGTCGCGTCACAAGATCATATGAAGTAAAATTGTGAAGTTTTAATTTGATCTTGTAATACGCTTTCGACACATTCAGTTTTGGAGCTAACAATACCGCTTGAACATCCACACAATATACTTTCATCGTATTGTCCATTTCCGCAAGTCTTTTGTCATTAGATTTTTCGTGTCTGCCCATAGTCTTCCTTAAAATGTGTGAATCATAAGTACTTTGATCCAATCTGGACTGAGTAAATGCAAAACAAGTATCGCACTGATCTTTGCGGTTTTGAAACAAAGTCATGTTTTGTTTCTTTAGTTCTTCTAGAAAGTGGGTCCATGAAAATGGTTTAATACTGTCTTCAGCAGCTTGTTTTTGATAAAAACTGTGAAGTTCTGTTAATGATGACCAATTTGGTTCCAGATAAATCTTGGTTGAGTTTGCACGACAGTAGTGCGATTCCATTTTTGGCAAGGAATTTAAGAATGATTCTAGATGAATTTGACGTTCAGTATGTGGTTGTGGTGGACGTGGAGCCGCCAGGCTGGGAATTCCATTTTGGCTACTCAAGGACCACATTCTTACACTTTTTTCACCCAAATCAAACGTATTTAGAAACATATTTTTGCAGACACGAAATTTTGTTTCATCTACCCGCAAATGATAATTCAGAGTAATATTTCTACGAGTGCTGTCATTGTTCGGCCTTCTAGACGTAGGTTTTACCTTAGTAACTAAACTGGCTACATAAACTTTTCTTTGTTCCCAATTTAAGTTTTCCCAAAAGTTGGTATGAAGTTTTTTTCTTGCATCTTCTGTCAACTTTCTGCAATCGAATACAGCGGATTTACAGTTACAAGGACTCTTCATTTCTCTACCAGGTCTTGTATTAGTTTGAGTCCATTTACCTGCTTGCTTCTTTATCCCTTTATAGGATTTGCCTTGCATTCGTCGCATCTTTTGTCGGTTTCTGTCCCATAGCGGTTGTCTTCTGATACCACGTCTTTTTTTTGCTAAAGGAATATTTTCTGATTCAGATTCACAAGCTGTAGACGATTCCTCCTGATCTGGGGCATAATCACCGTCTTGATCGTCATCACTGCAATTTATTTCGGAATCCTGCGCCATAGCTTCTGATATTATGTTGGACGTATCATTTATATCATGGTTTCGGAATTCACCAGTAGTTTCGTCTAAGATAAAAGATGTAGAAATTAAGGGAGAAGATCTAGAACACGCTGCGTTTTGAATACTTCCAGCAGTAATTTCGTTTAAAAAGGACTTTTCCATAGGTTCACCGTATTCTAAGTTTGAATCTTGTGTTATTGTCGGATCTTTTGAGGTGCATGAGATAGTGATATTATCCAGAACCATATTATGCGAACTTTGGTTTGTTGTATCAAAAAAATGTGAACTCAAAGTAGAAGGACTAGAACAGGGCGATATATCAATAACAGTTGTGGTTTCCTGTACTAAATTATTCGTTACAGTTTCGTCTTCATTATTAAAATCTACTTGATGTGGTAATATGGCTATTGAAATAGATGGGTTAGGTGTAGTAGACATGACCAAATCAGATTTAGGGGAACATGCAGCAGTAATAGGATTTGTCATAACTGAACTAGAACAAGGTGATTTTTTAATAGCATTTGCTTCCTGTATAGAATTAAACATTGTTTCATCTTGATCATTCAAATCTGCTTCATCATCAAGACAGTTAGCTTGCATCATATTGTTATCACTGATACCTGATATTTTAAGTGCTCTTTGGAGTAGATCTGCTCCTCTGCTAAACCTCTTCATTCTGATCTATAATTAAATATTAAAATTAAATACTTTATTACAACGCCAAAAACACTAAATTTTAATACGAAAAAATATATCAAGCAGTCTGAGTGATTGAAAATTGTGTAAGTATACCTAAATACTAAATTTTATTGATTTAGAGTGACTTCACTTCAATTTTTCAAGTTATCCTTAGCAAACCCTTTCATTTGATCCCCATATTGTAGTAGGTAGTTAATTTAAAAAAATATCAGTCCGCCATCTTGTTTATGAAGCCATATGGGATTTAGAATTACGTCACATAGTTAACCATGAATTATCAACCAAACTGAATGAGTATACAAAATTTCAACTCAATCGGTTAACGATATCTACTTCAAAATTGAGTTGCAAGATTGTACCCAAACTAACAAGACAAGATTGTAACCTACATACATACAAACATTGCTAGTTAATTAAAAGCTTGTAAAAATTATTGCTCTCTAAACTGCAGAAGTGTGATAACAAAATTGGCTTTGGTAACAAAATCCTTATGAATTAGGAAAATTAAAAGTGTAAACACCTCTCACCACTTTATTAAAAAAAATACGCCTTATTAACAATTCGTGTAGTATAACAATAGTATTTACTGCTATAAGCAAGTAAAAATAACTTACCTTGTTTATTTTGGAGGTAAACACTTTGTTTTTCTATTGTTTTATGCACTACATAATACACTTAACATTTCGCGGTTACCGGTGTCAAACGTCAAAATATCATTATCTGTCAAATTTGTTATTCCAAAAGGCGTATGTTTAAGATACGACATGTTGACAAAGTCATTTAATATAAGACTTTATGACTAGTGCAATAAAGTCCATATTCGTTGAACACAACATCATACGATATTTTGACATATTGAAGATTACGTTTCATACAACGCATACAGACTATAAAAAAAAATCGAAAAAAAAACATACGACATTTTGATATGACAGCGACGATAAGCGCGAAGCCCACCGGATGGAAAGTGGTTACCGTGGCGTATGAACGAGTGCAACACCATGGAGTCACACTCGCTCTGCTGACCCTGGAAGAACAGAGTGATTTTGTACCGTTTGCGCAGAAGACATTAAGTTCTGGCTACCCTACTCACCTCCGTCGGGAACACGACACATTTTAGGTTAATTAGCCGCAATATTCTGTAGGGCTGAGGTACTTCCCCAGTCGGACTATTCGATTGGGACGTAAATACCGTATAAATTATTATTGTATAAGACGACATACCAAAAAAGTCTAAGATGACATAGTGTGCCATCTTTCACTAGACTTATGTCATCTTACACACTGAGATTTAAGTGCAATTTGTATGTATTTACATATGTTATATTCAGTTGATTGTTTTAAAACTATAATGACTCTGTTATTTATTTAGTATTTGAATAAATGCCTAAGATTTTGATCTCATTATGACTTTATTTCTTTTGAATATTTGTGTAAAACAAAAAGTATGTCATCTTAAGCACACTTCCCCTAACATTAAAATCATAAATTTTAAGTGTTCTATTCTATTGTTAAATAATGTTATTTCTAAAATGACATCACACAGAAACATAGGTAGCTAAGTGATTAGGGAGACGGCCTTGTAATCAAGAGGTCCCAGGTACGAATTTTAGCCATTACCGACGTGAATCCGCTCCTAACTCAAGCAATTTAGCTTAGCTGGAGGAGTTAGAGGGAATATTAGTAGGAAATTGCGATTGCTATTATTCGTTGTAATAAATAGAAATGTATTTTAGTACGTTTATCCATGTCGTTTACTATTCATAGTAGAAGCTGTGCCAAATTGTGATCTAGGTATTGTGTATTATGGTCCAAAATATTTTGAGATATATTCAACTTTACTCTTTTTAACCTTCAACCCATTCATTTTACTACTCTTAATTTGGCCATTTTGGTCAAATCTTCCATCGACAGGTAATGGACTGCTGAGACGAGGTCTCGGGTTCGATCCCAGGTTTTACCATGTCACACACGAATGACTATTCGATGCTTTTCGAAGTTATGTGTGTATTTATCGCAGGTTTATGTGCCTGGTTAATGGCAATAGGCTCGCCACCTATTACATTGGGACCTAAACATAAACTGGCGAAATGTAGGCGCTACGCTTTCGGGGAATATAGGCGTGAGTTTATGTTATTTTATGCTTCCATCGACTTTTATACTTCAAAGAGAGTATACCTACACGTGCTTTGGTTGGTTCTATTCACTAAATTCCATATAGCGTGCTGCCTTCTACGTGGTAGTACCTACTGCTGTATTTAATCAAATTTACCTAGTAAAATAAACTCAGACTCAGCTTTAGATGCATTGCTCGAGTCAACAATAGTGCCCAGAAGAGGGCAATAGGCTCACCTCCTATTACGTGGGAATGAATTCTATGATTGGTGAAATGTGGGTGTTAATTCACCTCTGCCTAACCCTCCGGGGATAAAGGTGTGATTATATGTATGTATGTATGTAAAAAAATGACTTACTCAGCCACAACAGCGACAGCCGCCGCATGATGTATAGCACTTCTGCCTCTTTTACGTCTTCTCGTCTTTTTCCTCCGTGAGTATGACGCGAGAATCAAACCTTTCCTCGCGTCTATTCGCTTGCGAGAATCCTTCGCAAGCGTTCTAACAGCTAACGACGTCGGATCGAAGCTGAATGTGGAGTCGTCACGGTGTTCGTTCAGATCTTTTTTTCTTTCCTGTAGACATTTATGAGATTGTTTAATGAGTTTTGTTTTGTACAAAATAGATGACAAGTGATCAGGTAAAACCTTAATAACAACATATATCACCTCATCTCTTCTCATGCGGTGGCGTGCAAGGCAGTTAAGGGATATGGCTGGTTAACATCAGACAGAAATATACAGCCCAGACTCAGCCTCAGATGCATGCCTCGAGTCAAAAATAGTACCCGGAAGACGGTAATATCTCACCCCTTATTACGTGGGACCGAATACAATGATTGGAAAAGTGGGTGTTAACTCACTTCTGCCTAACTCTCCGAGGATAAAGGCGTGATTATATGTGTGTATGTATGTATTCTCCCAAACAACGCACAGACATTGTGCGTCGCACAGTGTACGTATTATAGCAGTATTTGGGATGTTCTGGGTGCTATGGTGTAAACCTTAGCTCCTTAGATTCCACTAAAGCAAAATCACTGATATACCACGAACACTGTTAAAAAACATAAACATAAAATGTCCTTAAAGTTTAAAATTAAAAACCTTTTTGCAGAGTGCATGAAAAAGGATAATACAACTCTTTTCATTCTATTTTGAACTTTAATGGTATAGGAATAAAGTCGAAAATTTAATGCCACTTTTTGCTTTGTCTGTGGTATAACAGTGGTTTTTCTTTAGTAGAATTGAGGGCCTGGATACATTCAAGATTGGATGTATTTAAGCAGAATCGAATCAAACTGTGCAATCCCCCATATTGTCCATGTTATGTTAATATTCTCGTTTACAAATTGTCCATATTTATGCAGAAAGGCACCACAAAGTCCCACTCTGCATACTGGATAGAAGATAGAACAGGCTTTACGAAAAAGTCGATAGCAAGAATTGTCTATACTTATGTAGAAAGGAGTGGTTCTAGAGTTAATCGACTTACTTCTTGTGTGATCTGCGACTCCTCCTCATAGCTGAGCGCGACTACGGCGAGCATCAGGTTAATGAGGTAAAAGGAACCGAAGAATACCACCACCGTGAAGAAAGACACTGACATCGGACCGCATGACGACAGCACCTGAAGACAAATGTAGAAAAATAAGTAACAGTAACTGAACAGATTTTGTGGCAGTTTATTTTTAACCCCCGACGCAAAAACGACGGGGTGTTATAAGTTTGACGTGTCTGTGTGTGTGTGTGTGTGTCTGTCTGTGGCATCGTAGCTCCTGAACGGATGAACCGATTTGGATTTAATTTTTATTGTTTGAAAGGTATATTATTCGGGAGTCTTATCTATGTTTGAAAAAAATTGGACCAAGATGGCCGCCGCTACAAAATGACGGATCACATAGTTTTTCTTTACTCCCTCAATATGGGTATCAAATGGAAGGTCTTAACTAGTAGAATACCATACAATATGACAAATTTCAAATCCAAGATGACCGCCACCACAAAATGACGAATTACATTTTATTTCACAACTCCCTCAATATGGGTATCAAATCAAAATGCTTGACCAATTTGAGTAGATCAATTTAAAAAGTGTAAAATTAAAATCAAATTAAAAATTAAAAAAAACCCCGTCACATAAAACAACCTCCAAAAAGTCGAAAATACATTGTGTTAGTTAGCCCTATAACTTTGATATACCTACTAACACATATTTTGATTCAAGCGTTGTCATTGTGGAGGGGACCTTGGATCGTTCTGATAATATGACGTAGTGCTCTTCAGTTACGGTCCTCCGGCATGACAAGGCTTGCAGCAAAATATGTGTTACTAGGTAAGTATATCAAAGTTATAGGGCTAACACAACTTATTTTCGACTTTTTGGGGGTTGTTTTTTGTGACGGGGATTTTTTAAGAACTTCTTTAATTCTGATTGGTATTTCTTATATGTTCATAGTTTTTACAATGGTTCAGGACTTATCGCGAATAAATTATGGAACTTATTTTAGCCGAATTTCGGATGCAGCACCCATGGGTATATGTTTTTTTTGTTTACATGCTACCGAAAAGAGAGATTCAGACCAAAAATTCCATTTTTATATACACATACCGGACACATTTTCAAAAGGTTTCTCGTATGGCCTCACACACACACGGGAGCTTTTTTAACGTCCATTAAAAAGCGTTCAAATAGAATAAATGCATTTCCAAATATATGTTCATACGTCAGCGCTTTTAAAACGCGATGCTTTTTTGAGTGTTGCATTTTGATAGCTGGGCTTTGGGTATAATGCCTAAGGTTCAGTAAAATTGCTTTTTCAACAGAAGTAAAAAAAGCTCCCGAGCGATTGAGGTCTCGTGTGAGAAACGCAACAAAGTGACTTAAAACGTTCTATGAACAATCACATCGAGAACGTTATATAAGCGTCAAGCGCCAACGCCGAGTTTTAACGCAACGTTTTTTAAACCTAAGCGTTGGCGCACTTCTGGTCGTTCGATGATGAAAGTCGATTGGGAAAATCAAGTTATGCTATTACAGCGCACACTCCCAGAAAGCAACCGATTTAATACCGATAGGCTTACAACTCTGTGTCGATGTTCACGGGTTAAATTAAGATAAGATAAGATAAGTTTTATTGACAAATAAAAGAAAACAATTTAACATTTATCCATCAAGCAACACTTAGAACACTTCAAGCTTAACATGTCTAGCCGCAACAGCCATCAAGACTAGCCCCTCCCGTCCCCGTGCTAGTAAAATAACTGTGTTACAGGTAGGTTAAGGATAATCTCAAACAGCACAATTGTAGCCATCGCATGGTTACTTGATATGGATATAGATTTTCTGAATCCCCAAACTAGGTATGCCTGTTTGTCGGGGATCAGGTGGTGAATGAACAAAAAAAAAAAATAATAAAAACAATTAATTATAACTTTTGTTGATACTCGTGCGTGTGCTCGTTCGTGTTTATTGTGTTGTGCGTGTGCGTAAGCGAGTGCGCGTTTGTGTGTGTGTGTAAGTTTGTGTGTGTCTGTATGTGTGTGTGCGTGCGTGTGTGTATGAGTGCATAATATATGTGTGTGCATGAGTGCATATGTATGTGTTTGACTGTGTATCTGTGAGCGCGTGTATGTGTGTGCGTGCGTGCATGCGTGCGTGTGTGTTGTGTGTGTGTGTGTGTGTGTGTATGTGTGTGTGTGTGTGTGTGTGTGTGTGGTGTGTGGTGTGTGTGTGTGTGTGTGTGTGTGTGTGTGTGTGTGTGTGTGTGTGTGTGTGTGTGTGTGTGTGTGTGTGGCGTGCAACTGCTACCCATAAAACCAATCAGAAATTTTGTGATGCATACAGACGTGTATTTACGATATTTGGAACTCTGATCGTAAGAGTTCCTCAGAGTATGCATAGCTTTGTTCTTGTAGCCATGTTTTTACTTTAGACCTACATTGATACAAGCTTAGAGGGTAAATATGTAACATTTTGTTCATTTTATTATAGAGGTGACAGCTAATGATGGCATAGTGTCGTTCTGATAACGTAGTTTTATGTTGTATCGGGGGACATACCCTGTCCGAACGACGTTTTCTGTTATATATGTCCGGATCATATGGAAGACTAGTGTGTTTTTTAAGGACTACTTGAAGTATGAAGAGTTGTCTAACCGTGAGGACTGGAAAATCTATATAGAGTTGACGAGTAGGATATCGAAAAGGTTTTCTAGACAACACCTTCAAGATTGACCTCTGAGCCCAATCTAGTGGCAACATAGATGTCTTACACGCACCGCCCCAGGATGTTATGGAGTAAGACAATATTGATTGCACTAAAGCGTAATAGGTTAAAGTGAGCGTCTTCTCATCTGCAGCATTACGTAGATGTTTAAAAATGTAAATGAGATTCCTTACTCGCTTGACTAGTTGGTCAATATGGTATTTCCATTTCATAAATTGGTCAAGATGAATGCCGAGGTATTTAACATTGTCCACGTTTGTTACTAATCTACAGTTACAGCTAGGGGATGGATCTATACAATCGTGTGCTTTCAGTACAAAGGTATCCGGAGATGGGAGCGAACGTCTGTTATATGCGAAGGTTATGTAACAGGTTTTATCTAGATTTAAGGTCAACAAATTAAGGGAGAGCCAGGTCTTTGCGAGAGCGGCTTCTGTGTGTGTAACAACTTCATCCCAGTTTGAGCCATGGATGAGCAGCGCGGTATCGTCTGCGTAAGCGAATACCCTACAATTACGTGAAGATAACTCACACAGATCGTTCACGTAGATCATAAACAAGGTGGGACCCAGGATACTTCCTTGCGGAACTCCGTAACCCAGGGTCTCTTCCGCGCTCACTGTATTTTCTATTCTGACAGATTGGGTTCTGTTTCTTAGGTAATCTGCTAGTAATTTTAACACAACCCCTCGTACTCCAACTTTTTCTAGCTTATTTAAAAGAATAGAAATTGAGACGGTATCAAAGGCCTTGGAGAGATCCATAAAAACCCCCAGGCATCTTTGGCCTTTATCCATGTGATCTACTACTTCAGTAACCAGAGATAGAACAGCATCTTCTGCGGATATATTCCGCCTGAAACCGAATTGATTAGGAGATATAATGTTTTTGGAATTTAGGAAGTTTATTAATCGGTTATTGATGGCTCTCTTCAATACCTTTGAAATGGCTGGCAAAACTGAGATTGGTCTGTAGTTGCTGACGATATTTCCATCTCCACTTTTGAATATTGGATGTACTATGGCTTTCTTCAATATGTTAGGGAATACTCCTGTCGTGAACGATAAATTACATATGTGTGCGAGGAGAGGGACAAAGGTTACGCATGAACCCTGCAATATCGCTGTTGAGATGTCGTCTATTCCAACAGCACCAATTTGTGACAACACGGCACTATATAGTGTTATTATTTCGGCTGGTTGCATAGGGGGAACGTAGCTCTTAAGAGTTGCTGTATTGGGTCCCAGTGAAGTAGAATGAACCACCCTATCTCTGTCCGTGCGTCTCGAAGAATGTGACTAAAGGATAGGGCTGTTCTCCATCCGACAGTAAACATACATACCCTCAATTCTACTAAAGCAAAACCACTGTCATACCACAGACTGCAAAAAATCGCATTAAATTTTAAAGTTTATTGCTATACAATTAAAGTTCAAAATTAAATAAATAGTTTCATTACACTTTTTCGGTTACTCTGCAAAAAGCTTTTTAATTATAGACTTTAACAGCATTGCTTTAAAGTCTAACAATAAATAGATTTTTAACGGAGTCGGTGGTTTGACAGTGGTTTTGCTGTAGCAGAATCGAGGCTTAGCTTAGGCCAAAGTGCTCGCTCTACGGCAATAAGCTCGCCTCTTTTTTTTTTACGTGTGAAATATCCCTTCAGATACCCCTTCCGCCGCAGCCGTTGGGAGACGTTATGTCGGACTCGAACCGATTAAAACGCACGGCGCCTGTGGGTCATTTTTGGTTGCCAAAGGTAAGGTTGACAGGCATATCTCTTGCACCCCGGCCGACCCAGGGCCATCTCAATCGATCTGCCCTTCCTCAGGTATAGGGCCTTCTTCAACCAGGGTAACAGGCGGCTCCACCCGTCACCCAGCTCGCCTCTATTACACAAGGCCGAAAATCATAGTTGTCAAAATGTGGTTGTTAACACAACTCTGCTTACTCCTTCGGGGATTTGCAGACGTGAATATATACATGTAAGAGAATAGCCTATGAGTAAAATCTAATTACCGTATCATCGTCGAGTACTGTAAACAATTGTTCTAAAATACTTCAAAGCCGCGATGGAAATTAACCTATATTAGCAGTACAGTAATAACGCCTAAAGTTTCACTGTTCCCCTTCATTTCACATTAAAATCAAAGCGAATCGTGTCGGCCTCGTAAATGAGCCGCGGCGAAATGATGCTGATGGCACCGCCACCATTTGTTTAATTTTTGTTTTTATTCTCAGGTTCGTTGTTATTGTTAGCCGGGTAAAAGATATTTTGGATTATCTAACCCAACCTAAAACTATCCCACAACCTGAGCATTTTTTTTTCAAAACTATCACGCTTTATAAAAATACGAACGGAGAGAATACCCTGCGCATTCCAGACAAAAAGGTTTTGCTATTTTTTATGAAACTTAAATGATTATGATCTTGATTTTGATACTATGATGTGATTATGTTTGTTTCGATGTTCGCTACGTATACATATACAACTTATGGGTTTATTGACTTTGGTTTGAGGGTTATATTTTAGCAGGTAATTGTATGTGTAGAAAAAATGTATCTTAGTATGTTATTCCGAATTCTAGAATATCTCATTTCATATCATTTATTTATTTGCTTGTAATGTGGTACAACAAAAGATGGAAATAAAAAGTTTAGTAATCAAGCACATTTCGCCATAAAGTTGGCATGTTAACACAGATTTATCTACATAAGTTTTGCTTAGTTTGAAACTAGGTGTCACTGTGTCTATATTTCCTCTATTCTAGTTGTTCCGTTGAAACTTCAAACTTGGGTAGGTAGTACTCTTTAATTTGATTGCCTAATTCTGCTTTCGAATCTGTCATAAAATTAAATGGGACGTTATATAAAGTTGTTGATATATCCATCTAAATAAAATTTAAGCAATTTGGAAGAAACTTCAATAATTATTAAGATGTTATGGCAATAAATATAATTAATTAACTTCTGTAAGTAGGTACTTTCTTAAAGTTGAGATTGAATAAACTTTGTAAATACGAAGAAAGTGATATAATGGAATGGAAATGGAATTTACGTAGGTGAATGAACTGGAAAGTACGTAGGTATGTATATAATGGCCAATTTGCGTTCAATAGATCTCCCGTAGTGTTGTGTAGGCGCGTATCATTGAAGCTTAGTGCACCTGCTGAACAATGGCCGAGGCTATCCTTTCAGGTTTGGGAGGTTAAACGGCTTGTACGTGCTCTGACGTCACTGTTACTACGTAATAACAGTGACGTCAGAGTAAGTCCGGGAGAGTCAGTTGAAAACACAAGTAGAGTTCATTAGTGATTTATATTGTCTCATATACTCTGGTTATTACATAGGTTAATCGGATTGAGCTTAAGCGACCGAACCGCGCGCCTCGCTCCTAGTGACTGGCGCTCCTGACCTAAAGTGCACAAGCTGCACATTCCTGTCCCCTACAGGCTTATTACGCTTGGAAAGACCTTAGGCCTCAAAGTAGTATTATGAGTATAATTAGAGAACAAATTATAATAATGTAGTAAGATCGATAAGAAGATAAGGGCAAACAGACACATTATGTAAGAACGTTTTAATGAAAAAAAACTGTTTTAACTTTAAAACAAAAATGCGGATTTCTGAAATTTCTAATTATATTATTATTATTTTAATTTTAAGTTATTTATAATGCAATTTACTATAAATATATTACATTAAATTTTAATTGCATGAAATTTGTGGGTTGCAATTGAAAGCCAGCGTTGGGTGTAAACCCATCATTATGCTGAGTTGTAACCATTTGACAATCTGTTGAACGTGAAATCTATAAGTGTTTAAAACATAAATTGTGTCAAATAGAGATTGTTAACAAACATTTTTCTTTCTTGAATTGAATGCTGTAGAAATGAGGAGTCTGTAAGTATAGCAGGGGTGAAGTTGACAGATCGAGGAAGGAACAGTGTGATAAGGGAACGTTGTGGTGTATTTGAAGATGTAGTGACTGAGATAGAGAAAGGGATTCTTAGATGGATCGGAAATGTGGAGAGGATGGACGAAAGAAGATTGATTAAACAAATTTATGAAGCGAGGATGAATAGACAACCCGGTAGGGGTCGACGTAGATATACATAATGTCAATCAAATCGGAGTCATATTGAAGAAAGGATATTTCAAGAGTACCTGAAACCGGCGAGCATGTATGAAAACAATTATGAAAGTAGAAGAAGTGAAAGAGGTAAGCCAGGATCGTGCAAGTGCTAAACAGTAGTCTCTGCATACCCCACTGGGAAAAAGGCGTGGCTATATGTATGAATGTATGTTCTTTCTTTCTTTCGAACGATCGAACGGACTTTAAAGCATGCTCTAAATTTGGTGACGTCATATTAGAGCATCGTTCGAAACGTTTTTATATGACACGTCACACAGGAACGCGGTCCAACGGGATGAAGGTCGAACGGGATGAAAAGTATCCTATGTCCGTTTCCTGGTTCTAAGCTACATCCTCACCAATACAGCATGTGCCTGCAGATCGAGAGAGATGCCCTGGGTCGGCTGGGGTGCGAGGGATATGCCTGGCAACCTCACCTCCAGCAACCAATAACGACCCATAAACGGCGAGCGTTTTAATCGGCTCAAAGACCACATAACCTCCTCCACTGCCTCCGTGGGTATATATGATACCAGTCACCGATAACATTGAAAGTTTCATTCACAGAATATGATTAAGTTTCAGACGCGACCGATTTTAACGCAACAATTTTGATGATTTAAAACCAGTAAACTTTTTTCACGTGATCGTTTCGTAAAATGTTCTGAGTTATTTATTCGTAGATAGGTTTTTTTTTTTTTTTTTTTACGTGCGCAAAATCCCCACGGATACCTCCCCACCGGAGCCGGTGGAGGAGATTATGTCGGACTCGAACCGACTAAAACGCACGCCGCCTGTGGGTCGTTTTGGTTGCCGAAGGTGAGGTTGACAGGCATATCCCTCGCACCCCGGCCGACCCAGGGCCATCTCTCACGATCTGGCCCTCTTCTCGGGTGTGGGGACTACAGAGTCCCCAACTCGTCCCCGGAAACGGGGAGGCGCGCCACGCGCGCCACCGCCGCGGCCTGCTTCTGCCAGGGTGACAGGCGGCTTCACCTGTCACCCCCAGGCCGGCGCTCATGGGGGGCGGAGGTCGTTCATCGACCTCCGACGCCCGAGTTGCCTTCGTACGCGGGCAGCTTGTCTTGCGATCCTTCGTCGCTCCCGCTGCCGCTCCCGCCCCGCCTCCTCCTTCACGAGCATTACTTGCTCGCAGAAGGAGGCGCCGGCCGCCCACGCATCCGCGCAGCGAACCATCGCCGCGAGCAAGGTGGAGAGCGTGAGAACCCTCACTCCCAGGGCCGCCACAAGCTCCCGCCTCGGCGTCAACTCCCGCCTCGGCGTCTATTCGTAGATAGGTATAGATTCCCGGAGGATTAGAACAGGGCCACCCCATCTCTACCCGTGGTTGTCTTAGAAAGCGACTAAGGATGTTCTCCATCAGACAGTAAACATACAGCCAATGACAAATTGCCCGCTTGACGGTAATAAGCTCGCCCCGATTTAGGGACCGTAAATCATACTTGATGAAATATTGATGTTAATACACCTCTGCTTACCCGTTTGAGAAATTACGGCGTGAATATAAGTATGTAGACGCGACTGTAACCTGTCCTCACAAGATAAGCATGTGTTCGCGTTTGCTTAGGCTGATGGTACACATGTGAATAACACGTACCTGGAACACACAGATTAGTATACCTCCCGCCATATATCGTGAATATAAAATGTGTTTTACGCGCAGTATGCGTTTTTTGCGGATAGCGAGAGGTACTACGGCATTGAACGAGCTCAATCATAGATTAAATCAAAGCAATCCGGGCGCGCTAAGACTTCGTATCTTCGGCGGCCCATTTCCGGGGACAAATTGGGGACTCTGTGGTCCCCACACCCGAAGAGAGGGCCAGATCGAGAGAGATGACTCTGGGTCGGCCGGGGTGCGAGGTATATGCCTGTTAACTTCACCTTCGGCAACCAAAAACGACCCACAGGCGTCGTGCGTTTTGGTCGGTTCAAGTCCGACATAACCTCTCCCACCGGCTCCGGTAGGTAGAGGGTATCCGTGGGGATTCTTCTCACGTTAAAAAAAACGTCGTTACTTTTGAGACTTAGTTCCAAGATATATCCCGCGAGCTATACACGCTGTAGTACGTGTAATGTATGCGGTCGTTCTCATTGTTTGTCTTTACAGTCCGAGGTCGGAGGGAAATTAGGAGCCATTTAAGTTGGGGTGGTTTATTTGCTGCGGCCGTGTTGTTTGTTTACATCAGATTTGTATAGAAAACCGATGACTGTGAGGTGATTGGCCTGTGGAGGTAAGTTGGATAAAATGCATTTAAAGCTGTTTAACATCAGACATACGAGTGGGTATATACAGCCCCGACAGTCTTAGATGTAATTATTGACTCGAGTCATAGTCAATAATTACGCCTATTACATTGGACCGAATAGAATGATTGGTGAAATATGGGAGTTAATTTACCTCTGCCTAACCCTCCGATTATAAAAACCACCCCGTTGCTTTCCATGCGGTGTTGTACAAGGCGACTAAGGGTTAGGGCTCTTTAACATCAGACAGATATACGAGTATACAGCCCAGACTCAGCCTCAGATGCATGGTTTGAGCCAACAATAGTGCCCGGAAGACGGCAATAGGCTCACCCCCTATTACTTGGGACCGAATTTAATGATTGGTAATATGTTTGGTGTTTATTCACCTCTGCCTAAATCTCCAGGGGTAAAGGCGTGATTGCATGTATGTATGTATGTGTATGCATATTTTATCAAACTTCACCCCCTATTACGTTGATGAACTAAACTTTGACGAATAAATGAACTTATACTACAAGTTCTGTGAACAGTAGACCTTGCGAACAACCTGTGAAAAATTGTGTCCTAAGTAAGATCCATTCATAAACAGCGCGACAGCAAACTTCCACAAGACAACAAAAATAATTAAAATGTAATTCAAACGATCACACTAAAATTTCGTTCTAACAAGTCACACTAGCATCTTGAAAGCGGTCCTGAGAATTAATTAAGGAAGGACTGGCAAGCGACTCGATGTGCCTAACAGACATTATGATCATATCCGACCAGTAACTGACGTAAAATTAATTTGGTTAGCAGACCCTTTTTAGTAAAATTGTCGTACCTCCAAATCGTTAACGTATTTCAATAGTTCACTTAGGTGCACGCTGCTGATGAGACTTTATGAATGGTGGAGTTTGTGCATTCATGCGACAATATAAATTGTAAGCTAAAGCAAATTTAAAAAAGAAAGATAATCTAGTTCTAATGTTGTTGTCTGAGTTTCTTGCTGGTATCTTCTCAGTAGAACTAACATATCGAACCAGCGAAGTATCATTTTCCAATGGTTTTTTATTACATAAATATATATATAACCGCGGTAGCATAGTGGTATGGGTAATGGACTGCTAAGACGAGGTCTCCGGTTCGATCCCAGGTTTTACCATGGCACACACCAATGACTTTTCGATGCTTTTCGAAGTTATGTGTGTATTTAACGCAGGTTTATAAGTGCCTGGTTAATGGCAACAGGCTCGCCACCTATTACATTGGGAACTAAACATAAACTGGCGAAATGTGGGTGCTAGCACCTCTGCCTACCCCTTCGGGGACATAGGCGTGAGTTTATGTCATGTTATGTTACGTCTTTATGTGCCTAAACTGATTAAATGAAATTGATTCTTTGATTGTTTGACGCCTTTGGATGTGTAGGACCCCATCAAGGTCTACGAAGCTCATGCGAAGTTCACTTACAAGCCCTGGGCTCCTGGGTTTTAAAATACACTAGTGACTTTCAATGATGATGTGGATTTATGGCTTCAGCAAGCACTTAGTTACCTGAAGTTACAGTTATAGAATATGCTTTTTTAAGTTTCGAAAATAAAATACCTCTATAACGGTTACTCAGTTGACCTCTTCGAAAATGTATTGTTGTTAATAATCAAAGTGTTAATTTTTTTTATCTTTCTTTTTATAGAGGGCTTGGTACACAAAGGGTAGCGACCATGTCGCTCTAATTGTATATGTTAAATGTCATTCGCTATTTATCAAAACTTTAAGTTTTAATGGGTACCTATAAATTGCTCGAATAGTGTATGCGAATAATACATAGGTAAGCTTTATGTCCCAAAATTCATAAATAGAAGCGAATACCTCGAGCATTTAACCACATTTCGCTAGCAGAAATTACAAACCACTAGGTAATATATTTGCACGTATCCACTGCATCGCTGGTCACGGTATAATTGGATTATCAAACGGCAGCTCTGCACTTTCAATCAATCAATAACATACAAATGTTTATAAATATTTTTGGCAATTGTGCAAAGACCCGCTAGCGTTTATTAAGCTATTATTAAGTCTTTCATCGATCTGTATCTGGGAGATGAACTGGATAATCGTGCTCGTTTTAATGTTACAACAATCTTCAAACTAAGTTTACGGATCGTTCTACAAGCAAAAACCAGTATCATGTGTCCAGTTTATTTACTTAGTCTAAGCGAGTTTAAATAGACTAGCTAATATTTGGTTTAGTCCAAATGACGTAGTTTCAAAACGATGCATATTACAAAATATACCTATAAGTTACATTAAAATTCATGGCCTGATAAAATGAAGTTTTAAAAAAATATATTTAAAGAAATAGTGTACAATAGTTTCAGAAACGGATATGCCTTGAGATCAATGCAGAATAAAAATCTGGATGACTTATGAAGTTTTTAAATGGCATGAGTTTTAAGGGCGATGAATACGCAACCACTCTCAATATTTAAAAATTAAGACTTTCCTACTCTCATACATTTGCCATGACGTAACTCAAGAACTTTTTATCTGCTAAGTACAAAAGGGTTTTAATGCACTAACAATTTCCAGATAGGCATTATATTTTATATTAATAATTTTGAAAAATAATCTACCTAGACCTGAATTCATTCTTTTCTGTTTCTGTAAAGTGTACCTAAGTGGAGTGAATTGGTTCTATGAATTTAGTCCTAAACCCCCTATTTATGTTAGTGAGTAAATTGGATGTATGAATTAATTCCTTTGGTCTTACTTAACAAAGAAACAAAAAAGCTGAAAATGGCGCCAAAGTTGTATTAGTTTTTTTATTGCGTTTTATAAATATTTGCATATTTTATTATTGAAAAAAGATCTGTATTACATTACATCAAAAGATGCATCTCAGGTATGAGTTACAGAATTGATGAAATATTAAACTTTAAACTTATTGTTGTGGCCTTGTGACTTGTAAATATTTGGTACGTAGGCCATTTATATATTTTTTTAATTCATTCGCCATTATAACAATTAGTAGAAACTGATATCGTTCTTAAATGCAAGTTGATTAATTGTGTTTTTATAAAAATATAACATTTTTATTATAAATCACTTAGTAGTCAACAAAGAATGAATGATTTACGATGAAAAAATTGCTTCTAATCCAGACGAGCAATTAAACACAATTAAGAATGCCAGAATGCCAACCATTGTTATTTGAATATCGTGTTCAGTGGATTTATTTATTAAAAGGGGTGAAATCGTCAAAAGGTCTCTGGGAACGGAAATTTGATCGTGTTGTTATTCTGGCATTAGTGCTTTGTAAACGATGTTTCTAGAGTAACGGGGTATTATTCTAATGAATGATGCTTCTCCAGTAAGTACACAATAGTGAGGAGGAGGCGGGGCGGGAGCGGCAGCGGGAGCGACGAAGGATCGCAAGGCAAGCTGCCCGCGTACGAAGGCAACTCGGGCGTCGGTGGTCGATGAACGACCTCCGCCCCCCATGAGCGCCGGCCTGGGGGTGACAGGTGGAGCCGCCTGTCACCCTGGTAGAAGCAGGCCGCGGCGGCGGCGCGCCTCCCCGTTTTCCGGGAACGAGTTGGGGACTCTGTAGTTCCCATACACCCGAGGAGAGGGCCAGATCGTGAGAGATGGCCCTGGGTCGACCGGGGTGCGAGGGATATGCCTGTCAACCTCACCTTCGGCAACCAAAACGACCCACAGGCGGCGTGCGATTTAGTCGGTTCGAGCCCGACATAACCTCTCCCACCGGTGCCGGTGGGGAGGTACCCGTGGGGATTTTGCGCACGTAGAAAAAGAAAAAAAAAGTACACAATAGTGAATCTTCTCCCAAGAGGTAGATAATACCCTACAGAATACCGCGGTTATAATAACTTCGTGTTGTGTTCCCGGCGGTGAGTAGGGTAACCAGAGCTCACTGGAGAGTTTTTGTGCTTACAGGGGGATGACCAAAGGCTTGTCCTGCTATCAAAATCTCTGTTCTTACAGGGTCGGCAGCACGGATGTGACTCCAGTGGTGTTACACACGTTCATAGGTCATGGTAACCACTTTTCATCAGGTGGGCCGTGTACTTGTCTGCCACCTAAGTTGTATAAAAAAAACAAAAAAAAATCAGATTAAGATAGGGAAAATTTTGAATCAGGTGGGATTCGAGCCCGCGATCTTTCCTTTACAGGGGAAATATTCTGACCACTCGCCGCAAGACGGATAAATAGGAAGATTTGGACGACTTCAGGCGAAGTTCGTTGGCTCAGTAGTAAGTCCATTCCCCCTATTAGAGATAGATCATGGGTTCGAATCCCACCTGAACCGATTAAAAATAATTCCTATCTCAATTGATTTGAATAGTTAGATAACTAAATGCAAGGTATTAAAGATTCAAAGCTTAAAATTGAAAGGAGAAATTTAGTATGATAATGTTACTCTGTTCTTATTCCAGGAAGTCATCATTATCTTAACGTTGTTCCCGGTAGCGTCCAAGGCTTTCACCTGAACTCGTGGTCTGATTACTCTACCTCCTTTTGATTTGGTTTATGTATAGGCACGGTTTTTCTGGGAGCAACTGCCGTCTAACCTCCCAGCTCCGATAGAAACACCTGCACCAGCTTACAGGTTGACTTACTAAGTCAACCTCCTGTAAGCTGGTACCTATCTCCACTTAATTTTTATTTTTATTCCACGCTAGTTATATAAGTTGGTATGTAGTAGTTACAAGCCATAGTAGATATTAGACTTACCATATTATAAACATTCTCCCAATAATCTAGGGTAATAAGTTGGAAGGTTGTCAGCATGGACCATAGGAAGTTGTCGAAGTTGGTGTACCCGTGGTTGGGATTGGGCCCCACACACAGGCACGTGAACTCCGAAGGACAGTGACGGGCCCCGGTCAGGTTCCCGCAGATGATAGGCACTTCGTCCTCAGTCATCATCCAGTTGGATGGCTCCTGGATCCACCTGAATAAATAAAAGGTATGAAATGTGTTGCATTCTATTTTTTTTTTATCACTAGTGACTGTTTTTATAAGACCGTTTGGGCCTTATAAGTTCATTTCATGACTTCCATGGGTGTGGTACAGTCGTCCTCAGAAGTTGCTGAACACTAATATTTTAATGTTGAAATCATTAATAAATAAATTTATGATGTCAGTATTTTGGCAATCTTCAGAGGATGTTTTCAACAATTACAATTCATTGTTTATTATTTTATGACAAGTTTTAAAGCTAAGGTGATTGGTAGCTTGGAATATGTTAAGCTAGTACAGAGTTTTGTTATAATAAACTAATTTAATCATCCTTTTCGAACAAATCCACTAACCTAACATAAAGCGACATATGATGTGGTGATCCCTTGTAGTCGGTGTACATCATTGCAGTACTATAGGATCCAGTGCCGTGTTGGCTGAGAATGTGAACTTGCAATTACGTTTGCGGTTCGTACCTCAAACAGTATACCACAGACATGACCCTACAATACAATTACGTTTCATTCGAACGGCAATCCCGATGAATCCCGATGCTTCGAAGAGGGGAGAACGCGGTCAGAGGTGTTTCTCCCTATTTTTACCTGACAGCGCCAGTGAATTTATCGAGTAGGGTAATAAAATGAAAGGGATTGGAAGGAGATTCCAAAAATATATATATGTTATATCATAACTAAAAAATATAAAATAAAATAAATTACTAAAAATAATAAAACCCGACTGCTGTCTAAAATATCGAAACAAGTTTGATAGCAGGCGGTACTCATTAATTTTCTTCTGGTAAATCATAAATTGGCAAATGGGTACCGCCTGCTATTAAACTTGTTCGATCTTTTAGACAGTAGTCAGGGTTTATTATTTTTAAATAATTTATTTTTAGACCCGTTATTATAGACTATCAGATAGTATTTTTAGCTAATATGACTCAAATAAAGCAACCGTTACGCCATTTACGTACATTAAAAAAATCCTCGAAACCATATTTTTCTTGTTTGTCTTGCTTGATTTTGCAACTCCCACCATGACTTACAAAATTCTTGCATTATTTTTTGCTCAGTGAACTTCAACTCATCAATCATTCCCCATCTTCATGGGGTGGTGAATTTAGTTCAAGTTGAAAAACACTATATGCATAAATGTAGATAATGCATGCTTACTTAATTTGAAAGAAACATTTTTTTATAAATTCATTCATAATATTGTGAAGGGAAGCACCGGCCATATTACCTTGATAAAGGAGTTCTTTTACCATTCATTCTGTATTATTTAAAAACAATTCTCTGTATTTGAACGTATACATACGTGATAATTTCACTTGTTTGACTTTTTTAGTTAATCAGTCTATACTTATGGTGCTATGAATAAAAATAAATTGAAAATGGTTATGCTTCAATTGATTAAGATTGGAAATATAACGAGGAAATAATGAACATTTTTGACGAAAAATATTCATTAGCCAGTCTGTGCAAATATTTGTATGCATAAACATGTCTATTTGCATTGCCTGGGGGTTTTTAGGTAAAAAAATGTAGTCAACGTTATAACGTTGACTACATTTTTTACCTAAAAACCCACAAATTATAAAACGCACAAACGTGAAATCTACATATCAATACAAGTAGCCACCATTTTCAAATATGTTATAAAGTGAGCAATACTTACAACGACCAAGCTTCATCAGTGAAGTTATTCCCTGGGGGTATGACAAGGTTCTTCACGCATTTATTTCTAAGCTCCCCCATGTAAACTTGTAGCGCGAAGAGTGCGAATACCATCAAGCAGAAAATGGTCAACGTCATTACTTCTGCCAGTTGCTTGAAGGAGTGCAGCAGTGCGTTGATGATAGTTTTTAGACCTGTTGGACATTTTTTAATTAATACATATCTGACGAAATTACCATAAAATATTTATTTATATTATATTAATTCACGAACTGTACAGGGTAGTATTTGGTCCTGGGCCGGCCGGGGTGCGAGGGATATTTCTCAGCAACCTGCGGCCTACACAGTCGGTGTGCGTTTTAGTTGGTTCATGTCCGACATAACCTCCCCCACCGGCCCCGGTGGTGGGGATATCCGCGAGGAATTTGCGCATGATAAAAAATAAGGGTGTTATTTGGTTGTTAAGTCAAAAGTCGGAGGGTTTATTACCACTCAATACAAATATTTGTGTGGACAAATATTGCATTGCCCTGAGTGAACACAAACATCCACAACACAACCAAATAGTACCATAAAATATTTATCACAATTAATTCACGAACTGTACAGAGTAGTATTTGGTCCTGGGCCGGCCGGGGTGAGGTTATCTGAGACATAGCCCTATGTCTCAGATAATCTCATGTCCGGCAACCTGCGGCCCACACAGTCGGCGTGCGTTTTAGTTGGTTCAAGCCCGACATAACCTCCCCCACCCAGCATCCAGAACCCAACCAAATAGTATGTAAGTACCTGCGGGAATTCCTATTCTAGATATCATATTACAAGTTCCAAAATTAACCGTATATCTGTTAGCCGAAGTGTGGAAGGATCACCGTCCATTTTCCTTAAATATAAAACATGCATTAGCCATCCCCATTTGCTATTTTGGGTTTCGAGATATCTCTCCCTTCGGGCGTATAGATTGCCAAAATTACCCAAAGAGATTACTGAATGAGATTCTTCAAAAGGGTAATACCCCTTTAAAACCTAACAGGTGGCTACAGCCGGGCTTATAACACTTTTAAGTGATGACATGGATTAACATTGATACTTGATTATCATGTTACCGTTTTTTTTTTATACCACTTAGGTGGCAGACAAGCACACGGCCCACCTGATGGAAAGTGGTTACCGTGGCCTATGGATGTTTGTAACACCAGAGGAGTCACAGTCGCGCTGCCAACCCAGTAAGTACAGAGTTTCTGTGCCGTCGGTGTAGAAGACAAAGCAGGACAAGCCTTTAGTCTTCCCACTGACAGCACAAATTCTCCAGTGAGCTCTGACTACCCTACTCACCGCTGGGAACACAACACGAAGTTTTTTCTAGTACTAATCACAGTTAAGGAATATTAGTTAATTGGGCGCAGTCAGGCTGACTAGACGAGAAATAATTAAGGGATAGGTAGGGATATGATATTGGTCCTTTGTATGGGGAATACTCCGATCATATTATGATGTATTGTTAACCTTATTAAAATTAAACATAAATTAATGTACATATACTCCTATTAAAGATAAACCACTACGTGTTTAATACTGTACCTATAGAAGGATGTTTTAATAAATGAGTCAAACTGTCTTTAGAAGTACACATTAAAAACGATTCTTGTGTTTAATTTCTTCACAGAAAGTTCTTGTATATTTTAATGAAATCATTCTACGTCAATTAAATTAATTGCTGGAGTATTTTTCTTCAATCTTTGTCATGTTTCTTGTTCAAACAATTCATTAACGTGCCCTCTTTTGATCTCACATTTTATAAGGTCACAAAAAATACGCTTTATGAATGAAATAAGGTTTAATGACCATTTTTTTTTTTTTTTTTTTTATATAGGACACGTCAATTGGACTTCGCCTTGCCTGATGGTAAGCTGAAGGCAAAATCCCAGAAAAGAGGGTCACCATTACTTACACATACCGTGTGACAATGGTGACACTCAGCTTGACGGCCTTATCATATGCTTTTTCACGCCCCGCTTAAAGGACCCGGGACTGTAGGAAGAAGGAAACACGTGAGCTGGTAATGAATTCCAGGCCTTAATGGTGCGACAGAGGAAAGAGTCTCCGAACCGCTTGGTTCTTGATCGGATGTTTTGCACCGTGTGCGGATGACATCTAAGACCTGCACGCGTTGTCCTGTGTAGGAAAGTGGAGGGTGGGACTAATTTGAAGAGCTCATCAGAACACTCCCCATGGTACAGACGGTAAAATACAGCCATGGACGCAACATCTCTACGCAGCTGTAAAGGTTCTAGGGTGTTCGTGATCTCGGGATTCCCAATGATGCGGATCGCACGTCGCTGCAACCTGTCGAGAGCATCTAGTAAGTACTTTGCTGAACCATCCCAGAGATGCGAGCAGTACTCCACACAGGAGCGAATTTGTGTCTTGTATAGAAGACACCGCTGCTCCGGCGTGAAAAATCGTCTCACTCTGTTCAGGACTCCGAGTTTTCGTGAGGCTGTTTTGATGATGCTTTCGATGTAGTTTTTGTTATTCAGGTTGCAGCGAACATCCATACCTAGGATATTGAGATTGTCCTGCAGCGGCAGTGGCGTGCTCTGAAGAGTGGGGAGGGGAAGGAAAGAAGATACTTTTGCTGTAAACGCACATGCCTGCGTCTTCTTGGCATTGAACTCAACCAGGTTCTCAGAGCCCCATTGAGAAATGTGATTCAGGACCCCGTCAAGCTCAGTGACAAGAAGCTGCCTTTTCTCTGCGATATCTGACTGCTTGGCCGCTGGATGTCCATGATAACTCCCATGTAAAGTGCTATCGTCTGCATAACAATGAACATTGCCGGTAGACAGCATGTCGTTGATATGCAGAAGAAAGAGAGTGGAGTGGGTGATAAGACGGACCCCTGGGGCACGCCAGCATTAACCTGCAGAAACTCCGAAGCTCGTCCGTCACAAAGGACGCGAATACGGCGCCCCTGCAGGAAGCTAGCAACCCAGTTGCACAGCCCAGAAGGCAGACCAAAGGCAGGTAGCTTAGAAAGAAGCGATTTGTGCCAGACTCTATCGAAAGCTTTGGCGATGTCAAGACTAATTGCCAGTGACTCGCCGTGCTTGTCCATAGCCTCACCCCAAAGATGGGTAACGTATGCTAGAAGATCACCCGTTGACCGTTTCGGTCTGAAGCCATATTGCCGGTCATTAATTAAGGAGTGATCCTCTAGGTGCCGCATGAGCTGTTTGTTAATTATGTGCTCGAACACTTTGCACAGCACTGAGGTGACGGCTATGGGTCGATAGTTGGCTGGCTCCGAGCGATCCCCCTTCTTGGGAATCGGCTGAACATTCGCCTCTTTCCAAGGCAAAGGCACTGTACCCGAACTGTAGGATAGCCGGTACAGGCGCGTAAGCATTGGAGACAACTCCGCTGCACATTTTTTCAAAACTACCGCTGGAATACCATCCGGACCACTGGCTTTCCGGACATCGAGTGATTGCAGCACTGCACGGACATCGCGTTGCCTGATATGGATATCAGGCATCGCGTGGTCACTGTCGGGTAGTGTTGGTGGCTGGGTACCACAATCATCGATTCGGGAGTTGGCCGCAAAGAGATTAGCCAGCAGATTTGCCTTCTCTTGCGGCTCATGGGCCAGGGATCCATCAGGGTTACGCAGCGGAGGCAGCGAAGGCTGACAGAAGTTGGCTTGCACGGCTTTAGCCAGTCGCCAGTAGCCACGGCTTCCCGTGGGATGCATCACTAGCTCTTGACCAAGCCGCGCTATGCGCAGGGCATCCGCTCTGACATAGGCCCTTCTACAGACCTTTGTGGCTCTGTTGTACGCCGCCTTGAAGTGGCCCAGATTGGGATGGCGCGTGGCGCGCGCCCTTACCCAAGCGCGGTACGCAGACTGTTTTTGTTCAACAGCTTCCGCGCACTCGCGCCCGAACCAAGGGCGCACCCCGCGGTCACCGGTGACATCGGTGTATGAGATATAGTATTCCATACCCAGACCGATCTCACCGGCGACAGCAGTAGCACAATCCGATGGGTTCTTACCTTCAAAGCAGCGCTCAACCCACGGGATGGACGCAAAATAGTCACGAAGTCCATCCCAGTCCGCTGACGAGTAGTGCCAGAGACGCCGCTTCCCCCGCACTGGTCGTGGAGGCGCCATAATAGGCACCGTGGAACAGACCAGGCAGTGGTCAGAGTTGCCTAACGCGGCTCGCAACGATACACTGTACCGGTCCGGATCACTCGTCAGCAGAAGGTCTAGCAGAGAAGGTGCTTGGCCCGACCTTCTTGGTATCCTAGTGACCTCGTGCACCAATTGGGTCAGGCCGTGCGCCAGAGCAAATGCGTGGGCGGCTCTTCCCGCATGGTCTGTTTTGGAGGAGCCCAACCAGATCTCGTGGTGGGCGTTAAAATCCCCCAAAAATACCATTTCGGCATTCGGAAATCGCTCCTGCGCATCATCTGCCGCCTGACTCAGATATTCAAAGAGTCGAGTTGTCTCAGCATCTCCTGTATGGGAACGGTAGAGGCACACATAGATCTGACTCGTAGGGCCATGGTCTACGTGTACCCAAAGGACGGAGAAGGATGGGTCCTCTAGGCAGCGCAAACGGCGACAGCAAACATCCGCCCTAACAAACACGCACACCCCGGCTTTTGCACGAATACTTTCCTCAAGAACATAGCCAGGGTAGAGCAAGTAGGTCGTGTCGTCAGGGCGGTGTATTTGCGTCTCCGTTAGAAAAAACATGGCAGGTTTCGCCGTCTCTAGGTGTTGGTGGACGGCGTTGAGGTTTGCATGGAGCCCACAGATGTTAGTGGACTCCACCTCAAATAGCAAGCTTTTGGGAGTGTGACGAGCCGCTGTGTTGCCTTTTTCTGTAAATTGCGCTGCCATGAGTTTGGGTGGGAGAAGGCGTGAAAAAAGAAGTGATTGCCGCCGCAGCACCGTGTGACAAAGCGCGGGATATTGGTTTTATCTATGAATGTGAGGCATGGCGAGAGCCGACGCGCCGAACGGAAGGGCCCCCGTACCCCCCCGAGTATGGTCGCCAGGCTCCCAAATCCGGTCACCAACCGGCACGACGAACCATATCGGGATTATGCGCGGCCTGGTGAGGCAGCCTCCCAAGGTGGTTAACCCCAGTTGGGCCCCTGTACTATACCGCGGGCGGCCAGCGGCACCACCGTTTCTACAGGTCTCCCTGTTCGGCGCATCGCCCCGCGCCATCCCCACTAGACTACGCCAAGACCCACTGGTCCCACTAGTGCTGCGACAACCACCACCTCTGCCCGGCTATGCACATGCTGACCCCTGAACACAATCCAACCGAGATTGAATTGCTATGGAGGGTTTTTCGCAATAGTGCACGGTGGTACCTACCCGGTCGAAACTTGAGACAAATTTGTGCCACCAAGTTTCTACCACCAGTAAATTTACTTGTACTAAATGTACATTAAATATATACTTTTATGTTAAAATCTTTGGTAAACAAATAATTGAAATGAATTGCTAAGCCAGGAAGAGAATTCTTCATAATTGATACCAAAAACTTTAGAAATAATTAAGTTCCGTTAGCAAGAGCTAACTTAGTTCAGTCAATTATTATTGAATAGTGCCGAGTTTTATGAGACTGTAAACTGCGACTTGTTTGTTTGAGTAGGTCCCACATAAAAGATACGTCACCGAATTTATTGAATCCATTGAATTATTTAATGTTAAATATAAGAATGATTAACGTTGGATTATTATTATTTCTTGCTACGATAACGAAATCCAATTAAAAAGTATCAATATCAATACCAATAAAAATTTACATTTTCACACGTCATAGAGACCGGAGACAGACAAGGGCACGCCGTAGTAACGGCGGTAAGACCCATCATGGGGGAGTGGCTAGAGAGGCCACACGGCAGCCTCTCGTACCGTCTGACGCAGATGATCACCGAGCACGGATGCTTCGGAAAGTATCTGCGTCGGATGCAGAAAGAGCCAACGTCTGAGTGCCATCACTGCGACGCGAGCGAGGACTCAGGTCCGCACACGCTCACCGAGTGTCCGGCGTGGGAGACGCCGAGGCGGGAGCTTGTGGCGGCCCTGGGAGTGAGGGTTCTCACGCTCTCCACCTTGCTCGCGGCGATGGTTCGCTGCGCGGATGCGTGGGCGGCCGGCGCCTCCTTCTGCGAGCAAGTAATGCTCGTGAAGGAGGAGGCGGGGCGGGAGCGGCAGCGGGAGCGACGAAGGATCGCTAGACAAGCTGCCCGCGCACGAAGGCAACTCGGGCGTCGGAGGTCGATGAACGACCTCCGCCCCCCATGAGCGCCGGCCTGGGGGTGACAGGTGAAGCCGCCTGTCACCCTTGCAGAAGCAGGCCGCGGCGGTGGCGCGCGTGGCGAGCCTCCCCGTTTCCGGGGACGAGTTGGGGACTCTGTGGTCCCCACACCCGAGAAGAGGGCCAGATCGTGAGAGATGGCCCTGGGTCGGCCGGGGTGCGAGGGATATGCCTGTCAACCTCACCTTCGGCAACCGAAACGACCCACAGGCGGCGTGCGTTTTAGTCGGTTCGAGTCCGACATAACCTCCTCCACCGGCTCCGGTGGGGAGGTATCCGTGGGGATTTTGCGCACGTAAAAAAAAAAAAAAAAAAAAAAAAAAAAGACCGGAGACAGACAAATTAAGAGGGATTCCAAATAAACTATGCAATTGCCATTACGGTCTAATGTCCTCTTGGAAAGAACGTTATCGTACATTTATTTATTATTAGGTATTTATTAATTTATTAGTATTCACAAACAAGGCCAATAAGGTATCTGATGTACATGGTTGACAAAACTATTTATTTTTAAGCGGATTTAGATTACAGAATTGCCTTTACAAATATATATCTGTATATCTTTTATGGGGCAAACAAAATATTAAAAGAATTAAAAAAGCATTCTTTCGGATAGAGAACAGAATTATCCCTTAGTGTCAGCCATGGGAAAAGTAGAAGAATAAAGACAACGGGGACTGATTTTGTGAATCCGAGCAACATTTAGAGCCGTGTCATTTTAAAATAGCGACTTAAATTTAATTATAATGCTGTGCTTAATAATCACGAAGCGCTAGAATAGATAAGATCGGTAATTTGTTTTAATAAACTGCGCTCATTTAATTTTAAACCAGGCCAGTCTTAAGAACATTAATTCTACTGTTCGTTTTGGTGTGCACCGTTTTTTTTATACAACTTAGATGGCAGACATGCACACGGCCCACCTGATGGAAAATGGTTACCGTGACCTATGAACGTGTGTAACACCAGTGGAGTCACATCCGTGCTGCGGACCCTGTAAGAACGGAGATTTTATGTGCCCTCAGTGCAGAACACAAAATTAGGACAAGCCTTTGGTCTTCCCACTGACAGAACAAAAACTCTCCAGTGAGCTCTGGCTACCCTACTCACCACCGGGAACACAACACGAGGTTATTATAGCCCACGGCCTATTGGTATTCTGTAAGGTGCAGGTACTTCCCCAGTCGGACTGCTCCATTCGGACAGGAATACCTACCTCCTTCGATCCTTATTTATTCAGTATTAAATTTAAGTTTAAATTCGGTATTACTTTAAAGCATTTTAGTGATCTTTTTTATGCAATGTACGAACTTAAAACAATGTATGGTGGCACTTCACTTGGCTATTTGTGTTTCCTATTGGGCGTTTGTTAATTTGGCAAAATATTTGACGTATTTGCAAATATGCAAATATAGACAAACACATTTTACTTCACAAAAAAGTATTCACTACAAAGAGGTATCACATGTGAATTGTCACATTTTTCCTTCTGTAAAGGGTACTCTACTGGCCGTAAAAAAGTTGTTAATAGTACATATTTGGTATTGGTTATATTTCTCAAATAGGTAATAAGGCAAATACTAGTTTTCCCTCAAAATTTTAATAATTTACGTTTCATTTTTCATTGTAAATAAACGTTTCCTTGTTTTGACACTTGACATTGGCAAATATCCATTACTTGCCAAGAAGGGAAAAAAGGCAAATGATTTGTCAAATACTCTGTCCACTTAAGGTAATTATTTGTCAAATACGAATAGCCATGTGAAGTACCACGATTATATGAAGAGATCTTTAGTTTGCAAATATTAACGTATGTATACCTCCGTAACGAGATGATGTTAATATTCAAAATAATATGAATTCCATATAATTCAGGAATGTAAAAACTGTAAGTATTTGAATTGAAACTTTGGTATTAACCTTTTTTTTTATATAGGACACGCCAACTTGACTTCACCTGGTCTGATGGTAGGCTAAAGGCAAAGTCTCAGGAAAGAGGGTCACCATTACAGATACTAAGTGTTACAATGGTGGCTTGGCGGCCTCATCAGATGCTTTTTCACGACCCGCTTAAAGGCCCCGGGACTGTAGGAAGAAGGAAAGAAAAGTGCTGGTAATGAATTCCATGTCTTAGCGGTGTGGCAAAGAAAAGAGTTTCCGAACCGCTTGGTTCTTGCTCGTATATTCTGCACAGTGTGAGGGTGACATCTAAGGCCTGCACGTGTTGTCCTATGTAGGAGAGGAGATGGTGGTTTACAATATCGTGAAAAAGTTTCTTAAGGGAGTTAATGACATAAGCTTTGAAAACATTCGAAGGCAAAGTCCAACGCTGGACGGGATCAGCATTTACTTTTCCGTTTACCTTTGGACTTTAATGCCCTGAAGTCGATTTAAAGCGAAACTAACAGTTTTCTAACAGAAATGCGTTCACGGTCTCATCAGGTTGAGTACAGAGAATAAATTGGAACTTAAATAGTAGCAAATGAAAGTGATATATGCTCTGGGTTACGTAGTGTAAGTTAAAAGGTCTACTCAAATATTTATTGTTTTGATACCAGAAAAGTTTTTTTTTATTATGTATGAAGAGAATTTATTTACGGGGCAGGGCACACAGGATTTCCCGGTCACATAAGTCGATGTAATGAAACATCCTACTACGGTTTTAGATGGTTTCAGTTCAATATATTCCCCTCATCAGTCATAGCGCTGTGAGCTGTGAGGTGAAGCCCAAAGGCTTACTGCACGCAAAAAAGGTGTAAATGTAATAATAGTAATTATCATCATCTTAGCATAGTTTCCGGTTGTATCTTAGGATGCAACGTAACTTCCACACTCACTAAACAAATAGATCAAAGCGGTAATTGTTAAGGCATGAAGTTTTTCACAGGCAGTTCCTTAATCAATATAGGTTAGCACTGAGAGTGAATAAGTTTGAACAACTTACCCGGCATAATAGAAACCGTCTTCAACGCCCTCAGCACTCTGAAGGTCCGCAGGCCAGCCAGATTGCCAACCTCCATACCGATGGTGGCGTACCCTGATGTGATGACCACGAAGTCCAACCAGTTCCATGGATTGCGTAGGTACGTGTACTTGTTTAATATAAACCCCTTAGCTATGCACTTAATTATCATCTCTGCTGTGTAGATCGCTAAAAAAATGTACCTGGAAAGAAGAAAAAATAGCTTGAGAATGTTTTTGATGGTTGAATATCGAGATAAGTTTGGATGGTGCGATAAAGGAATATGAAACATATTTCTCACAAGTCTATTTATCAACTCAGTGAACTTAAAGGATATAAAAGAGTTGTAGTACTAGTTGGAGATAATAACAATATGATTATCTCGTTGGTAGTATAGCAACTTGTTGTCTTTTAAAACTAGGGAATGTCTAGCTGCGAGGACTTTGTAATAACAGGCTATTTTGAAAACAATTTTCCTTTGAATTTGTTCCGAGATTTTAAGCACAATACCAACCGGACAGGTGAACTGGCAAGCATTGCTGGAAGCAAGATATGATCCTCTGGCTATGATGAAAGAGATTATCATCACGTTACCCAATACCTGTTAGATTATTCAAAGGCACGGGATGATGAGGCGTAGTTGTGTGGCGACTTACTAGCAAAGAGTTTCCCAAAGTCGGTGAACGGTTAATTTCACCGACTCCGGATCGTAATTAATTCCGAGAGAATCGCAGAGATTTTATCTCACTCTTAATCTGCCACATGATAGGTAAACAGATACCACAGCACTAATAAAATAAATCCAGCTTGTGTCGGGAAGGATTCATGTGACTCACGAACACGCATTTTTATTTTCACCATAATAAACACAAGCGTTTGTGCAAGTCACAGAATGTAATCAACATAATGGAACACTGTGTCTCATCCCAACTTGAGGTCCTCTTTCAGTATCTATATTTTAATATATAATATGCTGCCACATTCATTAGGTACAGAAAGTATTATACTCATAAATGAACATATTTTTTGTATTTGATTTTATCTGTTGAATATTTTTATAACTCGATTTTATAACTTATGTCCTATTAAGCGATTACAAAAAAATTATATCGTTTTCTGATCTATATTATTATCCACTGGTGTCCACTTTCCTACTCTTTCCCTTGAGTAGCGTATGACCCCTCAACCCCGAGAATAGCTATTCTTACCATGGGTCTAGGTAGCATTGAGTAGAATATTGTAGAATACTTATTTATTTATTATTATTTATTAAAGCCTACGTCAGAGCATTGTTGATCAGCAGAAGTACAGCTAGCAGCCGAGGTTGTCCCCAAATATCTTTGTGAGGCTCCATACATCCTCGTTTTCCGCATCCAGTCTATTAATATTCACTCTGTGTCTAAATGCGTTTCACGAACGCTCGCTTACTCATATTATTATTTTACACGTATAAAATATATTCGCCGCGATGCAGAAATACATTATACACGCAATTAAACACACTATTCTTACACTTAGATGCCTGCATAATGTGTATGTTAAACTAAATATGCAGCAGCTTCTTTCATTCATGTGACCTGCTGACACGAATGGTAATTATGATGGAATTGGGCCAAGATTGTGGAGGAAAATAGGCAATGCCGCAAGGGGTCCCGGTAACTTTGCCTTCATTAAATTTTATTGAGGCATTACGTGAATCTTTACGAGAACACGATAAGTGTCATAATTTTGAGGTTAGATAACAATATTAAAAGTCGCATTCTTGATAACCAAGTCTCTTTTCTATTCAATTTGTATTATAAATGTGAAAGTTTTTATGTTAGGATGTAAGGATATCTTGAAAGAAAGAAATAAAACATCGTAATTTCTGCGATATTAGAGTCTAATAATTAGACACGGATTTAGCTTCGAACCGGTATCAACATATATGTTATTTACTCGCCGCATTTAAACAAAAACCGCACAAAAGAAAGAAGCACGCACACATAAATTAGAATTTATGTGCGTGTCTTTCTTCTGTGCGTGGAGAAGTCGTTGACAGACTCGGACACCATGGCCTGTCTTGCTGCAGGAGCGCTGAGTGAATTCCACGGCACGCCAGCCTCAACGGCATCATCCACCGTGCTCTTATCATCGCCCCATTCGAAATGACTTATGTAATTTACCTAGTACCTAGATTTTTTATTCCTCACTAGAATTAATTTTGAAGTTTCTACTCAGTACAGTAATCTATTACCACCATACTTCCAAACCCAAGTTTTTACCTACACAATTAAATTGTTCCGAAGAACCCACTACATAATCTTCATAAACTATTTATGCGAAACAACAACAATGTGTGTACACAAATACCCATCTGGATAATCAAGATAGCAAGTAACATTTGTAGGCGAAGGATCTGGTGGTCTCGAACTAAATTATGGTACATTGAGAGCATCTTCGCAAGCGGTATATTGCTTTGGTACCCATTACGAATTTAATCAAGAAGAAAATAGGGGCCTTAAAGACTAACTTCCATTTTGGTGGATAACAAAAACACCCTTTTCAAATAAAAGAAGAGTGTTTAAAGATTAAAAAAGGTTTGACTTTAACGGCATAGCTTTAAACGGCAGGTTTTTTCCACTAGGTACATAATTAGTATCCGTTATCTGTCGTATATTATGTTAAATGTTTGGATGGCGTCGAAATGTACGAATTTCTAAACGCGGGACTTATATTTATGTTGGTATGTGAATTTGAGTGCACACTCCAATGGCAAACGTAAGAAACATAAGAGGGGCTTATTACGAGTACTCAGGTCAGTCTTAAATCATTCTTAAGCCAATGTTCTTGGTAGCCATACGAATATCTGTGGCATTCATTACGGCAGGTCTAATAGGTCACTTTATAGGAATCGTATTAAGATTACATTTTGTCATGCGGCGATATTTATACGAAACTAGTATCTACTTAGTGAATGAATTACTGTGATTCTGCTCATGTGTGACCATTTTACGAATTTTATAGCAATCTTTTGAGATTTAATAGAAATTCTTAAAGTTGCTCGTTTTTAGCAGAATCGCTCAATTTGGCCTTTTTTGACCCACGTGTAGTTGGAGTACAAAAAAGATCAATTAAAACTGAATGTTATCGCGTTTTAATTTAGGACCAATAAAAACTATATTATATTATTAATACTATTATATTAATTGATTTTTACTAGTGTATGTATCTGTGTAATGCTGTCGTTGTAACTCTAAAACATAATAAAATAAACATGCGAGGCAGTCTTTGAGGAATGTCGGTAGAACTAAGTAGCTTGTGATGCGTCCCGTGACGGTCCAAGCGTTCGGTAACGATGATACGAATTCCATGATTTTTGTTCATCCAAAAAGTGGTCAACCTTAAAACTTCTTTAGGCACTAAAGAAGTTTACTTGTCAAAAAGTTGTGTGACATCGATCCCGCTGTAAGTTACTCTAGATATCAAAACTTATAATTAATGTATCACCCTGAGTTTGTGTTTCGAATTGCCACTAGTTGCGATTCTCTAATTTATGCAAAGTAAACAAAAGTGATTATTAATTGGGTAAAGATACTACCAGGCTATGAAGTTTCCCTTTATTAATATTTATTTAATGATGATACTAATAACAACGTGTATGGTGTGGAGCGCAAGAATAATTTCACGAAATTGTAAGGTTACGTAAACATTTAATACATAATCAAGAGTGGGGGTTATTTTAAAAGTTGATTGCACTTTATTAAACAATACCTATACAATATTGTTGGTGTGAGATGCATGAGTAAAATTAAATTTTAATTTTATACTTTTTAAATTGATCTTTGATACCCATATTGAGGGAGTTGTGAATTAAAAAGTAATTTGCCATTTTGTGCCATCTTGGATTTGAAATCTGTCATATTGTATCGTATTGTACTAGTCAAGCCCTTTCATTTAATACCCATATTGAGGGAGTTGTGAAAAAATATGTACTCCGTCATTTTGTAGCGGCGACCATCTTGGACCGATTTTTTTTTCAAACATAGCTAAGAACACTCCCGAATAATATACCTTTCATACAAAACATATCGCTCTTAACGAAAACTAGAGGGTCTACAAATACAAATAATATAATAAAAAAAAAATACGCGGTTCAGACTTTGGGGGTTTTTTGATACAACTTAGTGGCAGACAGGCACGTGGCCTACCTAATGGAAAGTGGTTACCGTGGCCTACCTAATGGAAAGTGGTTACCGTGGCCTATGGGCGTGTGTAACATCAGGATTGTCACACACATGCTGCGGACTCTAGAAGAACAGAGAGTTTATGTGCTGTCAGTACAGAAGACAAAGTAGGACAAGCCTTTGGTCTTCCCGGTGAGCTCTCCAGTGAGTAGATAAAAGTGAAAACAATCTGTATAAAACACGTGGTTGTGCTTTGTGTACATAGTGTATAAACTTAGAAACATTACTTGTTTTGTAAAAACAGAAAAAACTTGCTGTTATCCGTTCCGTACATAGGTACATGTTATTGTGGTTAAGAAGTTATTCTTAACCAATTTATATATACTTAAAACAAAACTAGTTAACGTGATAAACTAATATATACAAGAATATAAAAGAGGATTCAAAAGTATTAGGCGTCGAAAATTTCCTCCCCATCGATGTCGACTGGTAACGTCCCCAAAAGGCTGGCGGCTTTGTCCCGTTGGATAGCGTAATACAAAACACTTTATAATTTAGTCCTGAACCCTAGTCCCTGAAATATATAACTATTACATTAGTTTTCACAAGTAGGTCCGAAGCAAACCACTAATGAATGTTAAATTTGACCAAAAACAAACCAAACATGGTTACCTCATTTGCATTTTGTTTAAAACCACACGCATTAGTTTAAATTTTCTTAACTTATGAGGGAAAATGTATTTGCTCTTATATTTATGGACCAAAAGCTGGTGTTTTTACTGTTTTTGTTGAGGGTTAAAATTGGTTACGAGTGTTGAGTGTCACTTAGCTTCTAACATAATTTATACGAATTTAAATTTAGAGGAGTATAAAGTCGGTTGACATAATTTTAACTGCCTGAAAATGTAAAGCAAGCACTTGACAGGGAAGGTCAAACACTTAAACATTCTGAATTAAAATATAGGTGTTATTGGTTATCTTTAGTTTTCGATATAAACTGTAGATTGTGATGAAAAAGAAGAACTACATACTACTAGATACTATTTCAACCTACATCAATCTCCTAATGTTGGGAGGCTTTGGCCTACTGTTTCCACGCTGGCCAGACGGGTTGGTACAGGGTTTTATTTCGAGTTTTCCTTCTCTCGCAGTGATATGGTTTGCGTGTGTTTCCATTAGTCGTCTCTTACGACACCCTTCGGATGTGATGGGGTGGTGATACATGTATTCTTTCTCCGTCACCACACGGAACCTACATACGTATATTTATTTGTTTAATGAAACAAATAAATTATCGCTACAAAGAAACGAGACCTATATAAGGGGTTTTATAAAGCCAATATATGGGTATGTATGTCCTATTCCGTTTTTGAATATTGAATTGCATTAATGCTACTATCGGTCAACTGAAACGTTCTATTGCATCCTTGTTCATACTTGTTCATCCTGAACTATTCTACTCTAGTTCCCTTCCTGCTATCTAGCATATTACATTCTAAACGCAAGTGTGCAAGTGTTTTTTATCTCTTACAAGATATAACTGTGGTCAAAAAAGAAAATAATTTAATTTAAATACATCATTTATTTATTAAATTAAAACATAAATACACAAAACAAATTCGCGATTATGTCGCGTCGAACAACTGACTCCGCATCGTTGCCCATGCCGATGATGCTGGCTGCGTTGCTTCTCTGAATCGCAATAGCCAACCTTTGCCCCAGGAACGATCCGGAGCGGGAGTCACCGCCTTGGTCGTGGATACGGCGGCCAATTTCCGCGATCAACTTCTTGGTAATTCATTTTAAAAATAATAATAGTAACACAATTTCACATTAGTCTCTATCACTTTTGGGACTTCTCCTCGGAGTCCGGGGTCCGTTTCTCGCGTCTAAAGATATAAATTGATGCTTGCTATGATTATTGTACAACGAAGTGAAGCAAATAAAAAGTATAAGAAGGTAGGTAAGCTACTTAGCAAAAAAAATTAATAACACTTCAAAACATCCATTAATTTCCCATTGAACCCAAGGTTGTTATTAAAGAATATTGAGGTTAATTTCGCAAGAAAAATCAGTCCATTAAACGAGGGTTGATATTGGAGAAATATGTCCGGGGGCACCATTTCTCATTCTAAAGGAATTTTAATAACTGCAAGAGACGTTGAGAGACTGTCCAAGGGAATTAATATCAGCTTAAGAACTATCCAGTGTCATATGGAATATATCCTATACAATATAGGTATTTAAACTATCATGGTCACTCACACTCACTCACATCGCGAGTGGATACAGTAAGCATCGTGTGTCGTGAACGTGATCGAGATCGGGTTCGAGTTTGTAGTGAGAGTGAAACCAGTGGTAATGCAGATACGCGTAGTAAAATAACTCGAAAGAGGGTAGATCGATATAATTACTCCTAGAAAAAACTTTTTCTCTACTCCAGTTCCTCCGTGATCATGGTGCTAGCAACAGCACCGAAATATCGGAAACTCAAAACAATGAAGCATGGTAAATATCCCGCTTACTGACATCATATTCATACACATACCTGTTTCTCTCCGGGGTAGGCAGAGACAACATCCCGCCGTTTACTTCTATCATTACTTACTTCATGAGTTTCCTTTACCGTCATTAAACCTTCCTGGCCTGCCTAATCACCTGTGTCTTACATACTTGGTTAGTCATTAGCTCCATACTCATTCGTTCCACGAGTGCTCAGTTTATGGTTTGGGCAAATTACCTTAGCTATCAAAATAATAGATGGGAACTTCGTGGTTCTCGATTTCGATCCCCACAGTCGAAGATGGCTAGCTTGAAAGCCAGATGACCCTGGGCTATAGTCGGTTCAAGTTCGACATAGCCTCCGGTTTCGTCATCGGTTGGTATCCATGGGGACTTCTCGTACGAAAAAAAGCGCTATCAAAATAATACGTAACCCGTGATATGACCGTTAGTTTATGCGACAATTTCTTCTCATTGTTTCTGAATCCACGTTTTAACTATTCTGTATAATAGTTGAATTTCAATTAGGTGGATAATCCGATTATATCACCAAGCGTGCAAATGGATTGTAATATTCCTGCAACCGCGCAGAGCATGGCAATTTAGCGCTAAGTAACGAATTAGTGTTATAATGGATTCGCGCAATGAGGGATCGCGTAAATCAGACAGAGTATTACTTACTGTGTTTTCAAATGTAAATACTTATTGATATCATATTTAGTTTTATCTGCGTGGCTTCAGGCTGAGTAGAATTTGAACCAACCCATCTGTTGTCATGCAGTGTCATACAAGACGACTAAGGGGTAGGGTTGTTTAACATCAGGCAGACTCAGCCAGACTCAGCCTCAGATACATGGCTTGAGACAACAATAGTGCCCGGAAAACTGTAATAGGCTCACCTCCTATTACATGAGACCGAATACAATGATTGGTGAAATCTGGGTGGCACTACACCTCTGCCTAACCCATCGGGGATAAAGGCGTGATCATATGTATGTATTCTAAAGAAAGACAGAGACATCCGCACTTGACGTTTCCGCACGTTAAGAAAAAGAAAATAACTGTCTTTTTATACAAATATAAAAGTCTACCATTTTCAAATGATATCTATAATTCATTTTCATATAATATCTTAACAAAATTGATATTTTTAATTCATATTTTGGCTACCTAAAGGGCACATGAATCACACTTGAAATCGGCGGGTAAGCACGAAAGTTTACCAACATTAATGAATGATACTAGAGGTAGGTTAAGTGAAGGCCTCTACCGAAAGGTACGAGTTAGGAGTTGACCGCATACAGCAGCAGCAGACGACGGCGAGTCGCATGTTCCATAGCTAGCAACAAGTCAGGAAGACATCGCGTCAACGAGGCGTCTCGCTTTTAGACCAGTAGCAATACGTTTGTAGTTTGTACAATAGAAGAGAACAGATTGATAAATGTATGGTATTGACATATGTTGACAGCTGTCATAAACGTCAAAATACCAGGCCTGGGGGTGTCAGGTGGAGCCGCCTGTCACCCTGGCAGAAGCCTCTTCCTCGTTTCCGGGGAAGAGTTGGGGACTCTGTAGTCCCCACACCCGTGGAGAGGGCCAGATCGTGAGAGATGGCCCTGGGTCGGCTGGGGTGCGAGGGATATGCCTGTCAACCTCACCTTCGGCAACCAAAGCGATCCATAGGCGGCGTGCGTTTTAGTCGGTTCGAGTCTGACATAAACTTTTCCACCGACTCCAGTGGGGGGTATCTGTGAGGATTTTGTGCACGTAAAAAATGAACGTCAAAATACGTGTCAGTCCTATACATTTATCATTTTATTTTACAATATCAATATTCTACAATATGCCCCCTAAAATCCAACCATACGTCCTGATCGACCACCTATATCTCGTGGAGGATGGACACACAGAAACAAATTTACTGGCGTGGCTAACAATTTTAATACGAGAAGCAAGAATAAACTAGTTGTGCCTAAACTTAGGCTTCACAAGGTTGGTGATTCATTTGTAGGAAGCAGCATAAAAATATTTAATAAAATTCCTCA
Source organism: Eilema griseolum (assembly GCA_963662185.1). Lineage (NCBI taxonomy): Eukaryota > Metazoa > Arthropoda > Insecta > Lepidoptera > Erebidae > Eilema > Eilema griseolum. Next base: position 16,709,128 of record OY759248.1, on the reverse strand, counting down.
GGATTTGATTAATATGCCGATAAATAAATTTAAATTAGAAGTGAAAAAAACTTTAATGAGTAAAGGTTATTATAAAGTGGATGAGTATCTTAATGATATCAATGCGTGGTCAACATAAGTCTCTTGCTTGCTCGCACAAAATAAATTGTAAACTAAAGCAAATTTAAAAAAAAAAGAAAAATAATCTAGTTCTAATATAGTTTGCTGAGTTTCTTGCTGGTATCTTCTCAGTAGAACTAACCTACCGAACCAGCGAAAGAATCATTTTCCAATGGTTTATTTGTACATTATTTAATATTTTAATAATAATATTATTTCTTGACATACTCAATTGTATAATTTTGACGTTCATTATGTGCTCTTTGTGTGCCTAAGCTGAATAAATGAAATTGATTCTTTGATTCTTTGATTCTTTGATTCTTTGATTCTTTGATTCTTTGATTCTTTGATTCTTTGATTCTTTGATTCTTTGATTCTTTGATTCTTTGATTCTTTGATTCTTTGATTCTTTGATTCTTTGATTCTTTGATTCTTTGATTCTTTGATTCTTTGATTCTTTGATTCTTTGATTCTTTGATTCTTTGATTCTTTGATTCTTTGATTCTTTGATTCTTTGATTCTTTGATTCTTTGATTCTTTGATTCTTTGATTCTTTGATTCTTTGATTCTTTGATTCTTTGATTCTTTGATTCTTTGATTCTTTGATTCTTTGATTCTTTGATTCTTTGATTCTTTGATTCTTTGATTCTTTGATTCTTTGATTCTTTGATTCTTTGATTCTTTGATTCTTTGATTCTTTGATTCTTTGATTCTTTGATTCTTTGATTCTTTGATTCTTTGATTCTTTGATTCTTTGATTCTTTGATTCTTTGATTCTTTGATTCTTTGATTCTTTGATTCTTTGATTCTTTGATTCTTTGATTCTTTGATTCTTTGATTCTTTGATTCTTTGATTCTTCTAACGTGGCTCTGGTAAAATTTCATGAAAAACTTGACATTGGCGTCTCACCATTAATAATTTTATAAACTACTACAGGACATTGGCGGAATTGATGCTAAAAGCACAGAGCCATTAATCAAGAATTAAATTGAATTATTCTACAATACACCGGCCAACGATTTGCTACTTGTCTAGGAGTGCAACATAAGAAGAGAATTACATTCTATATCCTTCTAATTAGCACCTCTTTTAAAAATATATACATTCAGCACCAATTACGTTCTATTGTATGAACTAATATTATTCCTAAGTACCGTTTTCCACATGTTCAACAGAAATGGACATGCAATACCGTCATTAGGTGCCAAAGTACGTATAATGAGTTGGTAGGTATTTGTTCTTTGGTGTTTACATTGACGTATGTGCCTATTATTATAACAATATAAATATAACATAAACTCACGCCTATATCCCGAAGGGGTAGGCAGAGGTGCTAGCACCTACATTTCGCCTACAGAATACCGCGGCTATAATAACTTCGTGTTATGTTCCCAGAGGTGAGTAGGGTAGCCAGAGCTCACTGGAGAATTTGTGCTGTTAGTGGGATGACTAAAGGCTTATCCAGCCTGCTTTGTCCTCTACACTGACGGCACAGAGACTCTGTGCTTACAGGGTTGGCAGCACGAGTGTGGCTTCTCTGGTGTTACACACGTCCATAGGCCACGGTTACCACTTTCCATCAGGTGGGCCGTGTGCTTGTCTGTCACCTAAGTAGTATAAAAAAAATATGCTTAGCTCCCAATGTAAGCCGCGAGCCTATTACCATTAACCGGGCACTTATAAACTTGCGATAAATACACACATAACTTCGAAAAGCATCGTAAAGTCATTGGTATGTGCCATGGTAAAACCTGGGATCGAACCCGAGACCTCGTCTCAGCAGTCCATTACCCATACCACTAGGCTACCGCGGTAACAATATGTGGATGTAAAATTAGTTCTATTTAGGTAGGTTACTTTGCCTATTACAGATGTTATTTTTGGTAATGCAAGGTAAGCTGTTACCATAGCCTATAAGAGAAAAATATTAGAACCAGCAGAAGTGTGTGCTATGTTATGCTGAAGGAAGAAGGAAAATAAATATTTTTTTTATACCACTTGGTTTGTATACACGCACACGGTCCACCTGTTGGAAAGTGGTTACCGTGGCCTATGAACGTGTGCAACACTAGGGGAGTCACACTCGAGCTGCCAACCCTGTAAGCACAGACTTTCTGTGCCATCAGTGTAAAAGACAAAGCAGTACAAGCTTTTGGTCTTCCCACTGACAGTTTAAAAACTAGGTAAGGCTAACTGTATCGCTCTGTTACAAACCATATTAGTGCTCGCCGACGAATTTTATGGTATTTAACAATATTATTTTATTTGACGGCCTCTGTGGCGCAGCGGTAGAATGTTCAACTACTACGCAGGTTCGATTCTCGCTCAGTGCAAATATTTGAATGCATGAATATGTATATTTGCACTGGTCTGGGCACTTCTATGTATGATGTGTATATATTTACAAAAAAAAAATAGTATCTAAGTTTATCCGCATTCTAGATTCCATAACACAAGCTTGTGGAATTTTGAAAAATAAAATTGTACTCTTTTTTACGTAGAATCCAGTTAAGAAAAATATGTACTCTTTTTACATCTCTAGGTCTAATATCGGAAGTCTAGTGGCAAAACACGTACACAGAAAAACTATTTAGGTCGTACCTTCACGTTAAAGTATTAGGATCAGTTTAGACTATTTACGAATTGATTGCATAGAAAGAAAGATAGATAAAATGCACGGGCAGCGAGTCTTAATCGAATTAACTACGTCTGTGAGCCAGAAGATTATTCATCCGACTCGACACGGATCCATTGTTATCCGTGTTAACCCGGGTGTAGCGTCAGTCACTTCTAAGGTCAGTCCATTAGTAACGCCATTTTTTTAAATAAAATGTTAGTTAGTTACAACAAAATTTGACGATTAAACATTCTGATTGTAACAATTCTGGTTTTGATTGTTGGATAATGTTACAGATGTCACGACTTATCCAAGTAGCTTTTGAAAAAAGAAAACTCAGTTGGTCAGAGAATTCCCTCGTCACGATTAAATCAGATGGGAATTTTTTCCTTGAGAGGTACGGAACTGTAATAAATGTTATACAGGGAAAATACGTCGTTTGAAATCACCATGACAGCAAGGGCTGACATCTATATCATCGTATGTTTGACAAAGATCACTCACTCACTTAATATCAATTTATCCGACGAACGCCAACTTGTATTACAGGCCGATATCTTGATAAAAACACTTTTCAGCCTTATCTAAGTCATCGACGTCGTCAATCATCGTTAACGAAGGCATTTTGTCTCATCAGTTTGTCATCATCTTGTCTTATTCTAGGGGTTTCTTTGCTGCCAAGATATGTTTCATACATTATTAGTGATGTAGGCGCGTCCTTTATACCATAACTGAATTAGTTATAGCTACGGACGCTCGGGTAGAAATGTAATTACCCTTAGGTGACGGTTACACCAACGTAATTTTATGTAATTGTATTAAGTTAGGATTTTGAAATTAAATTTGACCTTGTATTATACAGTTTCATTTAATGTCGAATGTTTACATTGAAATAGGTATAACTAGTTTTAACGAATGATTTTGTGTCAGGGTTTTGTAAAAGATAACTCAGTAACATTTTGCTCAACCCAACAATTTAATCCAGGGAGATATTAGGAGGTAGGACACGGCGGTATTTCCGCCCAATTGAGCAGTCCGACTGGGGAAGTACCTCCGCCCTACAGAATACCGCGGTTATAATAACTTCGTGTTGTGTTCCCAGCGGTGAGTAGGGTAGCCAGAGCTCACTGGAGAATTTGTGCTGTCAGCAGGACAAGCCTTTAGTCATCCCACTGATCACTAAACACTTGTCCTGCTTTGTCCTCTACACTGACGGCACAGACACTCTGTGCTTACAGGGTTGGCAGCGCGAGTGTGGCTTCTCTGGTGTTACACACGTCCATAGGCCACGGTAACCACTTTCCATCAGGTGCGCCGTGTGCTTGTCTGCCACCTAATTGGTATAAAAAAAAAGACGAACATCATGATCGAAGAACTAACAATCGGCAGACAAGTGAACCTTCAGTAGTAACCGTATAATACTAGATCATCCGGTAATCATGATAGATTATGTGAACATCGAGAGTCTTAAAGAAGGAATTCTGAAATGACAAATATACCAATCACTGGATACTAAAATAAGTATATATTATTAAAATTCACTAAATAAACTTAAACAATGTATATAGCAGCCGTGTTGTTAAAGCTTTAACAGTTGAAAACGTCATGCATAGTGATAGTATTAAGCAAAGGCTGAAATTGAAGCTTGATATTAAATTGAGTGCGTTTGAGCTATGATTGTGGTACATACAGTGTCCTATACAGCCGGTTAGTCGGATTCAATTATCCGAAAACAAGAACTGTATGTCATTGAAACAATAGATGTACAGAAGCCATTTTGCTATTGTGAATGAGTGTGTATAAACATGGATATGGAGGTTTAATATTTTGTTTAGATAAGTTTTAGTAATCTATTTAGTTGTTTAATATTCTGCAAATAATTCTACTCCTGTGAAAGATTGTAAAGATGTTTGGATGTTTGTTACTCAAATCAAGCATACGATGTTCGAACTTTTGGTACAGGGATAGACAACGATCTACGTTAGAGCGCGATGCGTTTATATTAGTGGTTCTATTTTCATCATTAGGATATCTTTATAATGGACATGTGAGGGAATGATATTCTGTTTCGCAGGAGCATTTGGAATCCTCTTTATCCTCTGATCACGTTCGGTGACCTCTCCTAGTAGCTGCAGACCCACGGTTGTTATTAGAATGTTTTCAATTCAATAAGTAGCAGTGTTATTTGTTGCGGGTTGAAAAGGGGATGAAGGATCAATAGTTTCGAAGTAGTTTGGCGTAGTTTCACTATTTGAGTAGATAGTTAAAATACAAGCCTTCGCGTTTCTCATTCATTTCTCAAACTCATGTCAAATTAATATACTAATATTATACACTCAATAGTGTAAGATGATCAATGATCAACAGGGAACAAATGCGCGTTTGGCACTAAGCGGGTGTGGTTGATACGAGTTTGAAAAATGTACAGGCAACTGGGGCAAAGTCGCACAGAAATGTTACACGTACACCTACACTTAAAATCAAGAAAAGTCACGAGGAAATCGCTTGTCCTGATTTGGACATGTGATGCGTAGGGATGACAGTAATGTCGTTAAGAAGACATTAAGGTATGGCAGTTGACACAGACGAGAGGAAGACTTAAGAGAAGATGGATGGATTGTGTGAAAGATGATATGGCCGGAAGAGTGTGTTGAGTTTATTGCCGGCAGAGATGAATGGATAGAGCATATATATTATGTTGCACAAACTCCTAATTAAATATCCAAGGGATTAAGGCAGGATAGGGTTGTGTCCTATTTTTTTATTGTCGTAAGCTGTACATTTTACAATAATATAATGAACTGTAATAGTGAAACTTTCTTATGACAAATAGTTTTAAAGATATTTCATTTTAAAAATTCAATTTCTCGATAATTTAACTGGTAAGTATATTTTTGAACCGTTTGGAATCGAAACGTTGGGTCCGTGGGGTCTATTCAAAGAAATAGCGAAGCGACTAATCGACGCTTCCTGTGACCATAAGGCTGGCCTTTACCTCGCTCAAAGAATTGGCATCGCCATTCGCGTGGTAATGCCGCCAGCCTCTTGGGCACGGTACCAGTAGAGATCGATGGTTAGAAATTTTTCGATGCCTATAATTGCAGTCTCCCTCTTTTTCTCTATTCCATTTTTGTACATATTGTATAGCTAGCATAGTTTTATATAAATTTTTAAGTAATTGTATGTTATAATAACATATTTTATGTACCTAAACATCGATAAATAAATGCCTTAATACATATTAAAAAAAAAGGGAGGCCATGTTCATAGATAAAACCTAAATGTACAAAAATAAAATAATCTATAGCTAATTATGTTAATATCTATCTTTTGTTTAATAATTTTACCACCATTATTTTAATTAGTATTATTATTACTACAAATTAATGTAAATAATTTCTCGAGCCGTCTGAAAAAGCTCCATGCTAAATCGTGGCACGTGGTGACGTCACAGCGCACTGGCGTGTAGTGAAAATGTATGGAGTGCAAGAGGATATCGCATTTATTTCAGTCTACGTTGCGTTTATACGTATACAGTGCATAATAAGTTGTTAATTTTGCTTTATTTCGATTGTTTATATTTTGACCTTTTTTGGGAATTAAAAATAATGAAAAGTCATAGTTTCAGTTTAGTTAGACAAAATCTTAGTTTACTACGCATATTTTTAAGATAAAATACTAAGAAATTACGTAGTATTGGTAAGAATTTGATGACTCAGGAAACTACCCAATTGTTACAACCGATATGTCAATACCTATCATACAATCATTGTAGATAATTCTGTTTTCAGAAACTTTCTTTTATAAACTAACACTTTCTTTATAAACTACTTCGATTTTATGGATTTCATAAAAAAATATTTTACTCTTTTATTTAAATATACATTTCTGTCGGGATCCAGAACACTGGTCGATAACTCCAGGAAAATAGGGATATCTTAGTTACTAAGTGAGACTTCATGGGCAACACAGGCGAATGTCCGAAACACTGCAGTTTTAGTCAGTTCAAGTCCACGAATGCACCATAGTGAAAAATCGGTTCCCATAAAAAAGAGACCAAATTCAAAGAAACATGTTTGCAAAGTTTAGTTATTATTATTAGCATTCACGAACATAACAGCGGGTTTTGTTGTTTGAGTACTGAACAATTTAGGTTAATATGACCATAACATGTTCTATAACAGAAACTTTGAATATTATAAAAAGCGTGTGCCAGCTCTGCTAATCGATACAATGGAGGTAAAATAAAAGCTGTTTGAACGACAATGGAAAATCAATATTGTATTAATTTACCTATAGGTGAGAAAAGTAATACGGTAGCTACAGTATTTTTTTTATACAACTAAGGTGGCAGACAAGCACACAGCCCACCTGACATTAGGGGATTCACACTCGTACTGCCGACCATGTAAGAACAGAAAGTTTCAGTGCCATCAGTGTAGAAGACAAAGCAGGGCAAGCCTTTAGTTTTCCAACTGACAGCACATAAACTCGAGTTTTAGCTACCATTTTAGCTTTGCACATCGCCGGGAACACAACACGAGGTAATTATGAGTATGTATTCTGTATAATATTTTAATAGGAGGTAAGACATGGCGGTATATCCGCCCAATTGAGCAGTCCGACTGGGGAAGTACCACCGCCCTACAGAATACCGCGGTTATAATAACTTCGTGTTGTGTTCCCAGCGGTGAGTAGGGTAGCCAGAGCTCACTGGAGAATTTGTGCAGTCAGTGGGATGACTAATGGCTTGTCCTGCTTTGTCCTCTACACTGACGGCACAGAAACTCTGTGCTTACAGGGTCGGCAGCGCGAGTGTGGCTCCTCAGGTGTTACACACGTCCATAGGCCACGGTAACCACTTTCCATCAGGTGGGCCGTGCGCTTGTCTGCCACCTAAGTGGTGTAAAAAAGAAGGGCGGACGTACTTTCCCAGTCGTGAGACGGGAATACCGTCATGTCCTACCTCCTTCGAAACTGAAGTATACTTTTTGGAAAGAAAGTACCAACTTTAACAATCCTACTTTCTTTCTTCGAGCGCCAATCTCTGACGCATCCAACACTCGAACTTTGGAGCCCGGTGATCCATGCTCCTGCTTTTCATTACACCGGTTTGATTTGAGTTTTTAATCGACATCCAAAAAGAAGGAATTTCTCAATTCGATTGGTATTTTTTATGGGAGCAACTGGACCTTCTATGGGGTTCTAAGATTCATATGAAATTCTAAGAGGAAAGTGTGCCAGAGCCTCGTATGTCAATCAGCAGTAAGAGTACCAGCTTGCACGTTAAGTTGACTTGGGTTCATAGTTCTTGGCGAAGCTCCATAAACAAATTCAAAAAGCCCAGGTACAGTCAGTATCAAATCGAAGTTGACTATCAAAGTACTCAAACTTATTTTAATATCTGCTAATGATGTTAATACCAAACTGTTTTATAAATTTAAATTGCATTATCGTCTGAACTAAAGTTACGAATCAAATATCAGAACAATCCTTCAACGATTTTGAGTACCTACTTTGCTACTCGAGATCATTCTGATACTAATTGTACTGACTGGTGAGTGTCCTGATGAGCTTTTCCAATCAGTCCCACCCTCCCCTTTCCTATACAGGACAACACGTGGAGGTCTTAGATGTCACCCGCACACGGTGCAGAAGATCCGATCAAGAACCAGGCGGTTCGGTGACTCTTTCCTCTGTCGCACCATTAAGGCCTGGAATTCATTACCAACTCACGTGTTTCCTTCTTCCTACAGTCCCGGGTCCTTTAAGCGGGGCGTGAAAAAGCATTTGATGAGGTCGTCAAGCTGAGTGTCACCATTGTCATATGGTATGTGTAAGTAATGGTGACCCTCTTTTCTGAGACTTTGCCGACGAAGTCTAATTGACGTATTCGATATAAAAAACCTACTAAGTACTAATATAATAAATGTGAAAGTTCTTAAGGAGGGTTAGAAGTAATGGTTAGGTTAGGTTATGGTCATGAACACATGCCGAGCTTATTTAGCGATCGTCTGCTACAACAGGCATTATTTTTCATTATTTATTATTAATATTCATATTATTCATGTTGCTGATTTCAGACACAGAATTACATGATTTTTTTTTACTGAAGTACATACATATATATTTTCACGCCTCTAAATTCTAATTTAATCTAATTGGTGAAATATTCTAATTAGTGTAATAACACCCACATTTTTTCAACTTACATCATCAGGCATCAAGCGGGCACTTTGTCTGAAAAACGCAAATTATTACACGGACCTGTATGCAAATTATTGTATGTGGAGAGGTCATGAGATCTACAGTTAGGTATAGTTAGTACGCAATGACGTCGACAAACTCTGAACTGACGTTAGCGCAAGCATAAAATAGCAAGCATTGTCTCATTTACTGCAACAGACAAGCGCTCCATTAATTAAGGTATAAATTTTCAAGCAAATCATAAATTTAGTCCAACACAGTCCTAAGAATGTGAACTCACTAATTGTTCCTTGCCACACGCCAAGCAATTTACTGATCAAATTCGTTGTCATAAGATCCGTTTCTACTTTTCTGGAGTAACGACGATCTCCAGAATTCACTGTCAGCCGGGATTTTCTCGCGTGATTGTGACAGATAGCGTGGGTTTGGTGAAGTATACCAAAGATGTTTCCTAATGATTGAATTGCTTTAAAAAGTTTGTAGGTAGTACTCAATTTATTTTGAAGTATTCATATAATAACGTAAATGTTAATGTTGAGTTATGAAAATTGTACATTTAAAAGTAATGAAACGAAACCTATTAAAATAAGTCGATTAGTAATAAGTCCTGGTATGTTACGAATATTATTAACGGCTTTGTGGCGTAGCGGTAGAACGTTCGGTTGTTACGCAGGGGACGCGGATTCGATTCCCACTCAGTGCAAATATTTGTATGCATAAATATGTATATATGCATTGGTCTGGGTGTTTCTATGTATATATTTACCAAAAAAGTATAAGTATATTTATCCGCATTCTAGATTCCATAACACAAGCTAGTTAAGTGTAGAATGTTGTAGAATATTGTTTATTTATTTATTGTATTAGTAGGCTGAGTCGTTGGTGCTCAACTAACTTTGGTTCCTCTCTTCCTTACAGAACGGTATTATATATATATATTGCTTCTATTGTAGCAGCAGCAACTCAACAAAATCAGTTTAGAAATGCGCCTTCTAGTCCGGAACTGACAAATATGCTGACATAAATACGGACAAAAGCAAAATCGGCCATTTTCTCAAAACGGAGACTTTTTTTATACCACTTAGGTGGCAGACAAGCACACGGCCCACCTTATGGGAAGAGGTTACCGTGGCTTATGGACGTATGCAACACCAGGGGTGTTACACTCGGGCTGTCGACCATGAAGAAACCTTCTGATGTCCCTCTTGAAGAACCCCAAATTGTAGGCGCTCGGGAAAACCGCAGCAGGGAGATCATTGCACAGCTTGCGTGTGTGCAACAACTGAGTGAGTGAGTGTGCGTGCAAAAAACAATACTACAATAATGAGAAATATGTACTTATTAAGTAGTTATTATTATATCTAATAAATAATTACAAATTAATTTCAAATTATTAGCATGAAATATCAAATACAATGTCAAGCAGCTAACAAAGACTTCTTCTTCTTTTTTCTTGGATGGCAACATATCAACCCCATTTAGGGGACAATCTTGCCAGTGTCAAAACAAAGCCTTTGTTAGCTTTATAATCCGATCCGTGTCGTATCTTATGCAAAGAAGCCCAGATCACTGGCCGCATTTCAGCGCTGGATATGGTATGGCGCAATAGCTAACCTTTACACTAGTTACGAGCCGGCGCGAGATTCACCAGTTTTCTCCCTCATTCTTCGGTTTATGTCTGCCACAATTTTTTTTGCTTCCATGCCCCAATTGCCCACGGTTTCGACCGCAACTGGCACCACTATGTATTGTGGCTACAAGGTTGCATACTTTTCGTGGTTTCAACCTGAGACGGTGCGCACTGTGCGGTATGAAACTTCATCCCCTGCACACTTAAGCTGTGTAACGAGCTCCCTGCTGCGGTTGTCCCAAGCGCCTACAATATGAGGTTCTTCAAGAGGGGCATTACAAGTTTTCTTCAGCGAGTGTAACGCCCCTGGTGTTGCATACGTCCATAGGCCACGGTAACTATTTCCCTTTAGGTTGGCAGTATGCTTGTCTGCCCCCTAAGTGGTATAAAAAAACATTTATAAGTAATTCAGCGACAGCGAAATAATATCGTAATACCGCATCTGGTTGTTGCAAAGAAAAATTGTTATGAAAAATGAAATGTTTGTACACGAACGTAAGACGGTCGTTACTGTCAATAAAATGTTTTCCTTATAATCCATCATTCTATTCTCTTTTCTTATTTACTCATGTCGGTTTCAATCCGGGACTAAAATCAGACGGCGAACTTAATTTCTTAAGAGGATATTATTTATTTTGCGTGAAGTTTTCTGTTCTATCAGCGTACATTATTACGCAAAGCTGTTTCGTATATGTCATCTGGAAGTGCGTATCCCCCATCCGCCCCTGCTCCCATTTCTGTTTCTTCCTCCAAACATTCTGGACAAACAGTACTTTCGCATGGATTTTCAGGAGTGGTTGGGAACGACGTTGTCTGTTTCTTGAGGCGGAGGCTCAAGTCGATATAGGTATGACAACCGGCAAGGATCCCAGGTAGAACATAGAGTGGCATTATGCATCATATCCTTTCGAGTTTCATCATCTAAGTAATCGAACGTGATCACAACGTTGTAATCAATAGCGCATTTTTCTAGAAATTTCTCAACACATCCGTTTTCTCAAAATTTCCGTATGTCTTACGTATTTTTCGACGAAACGATTGGTCGATTACCGCTATTTATGTTTGGGAACTTTAATCTACTCCTACAGAAATGAGGCAGAGCTGTATTAATACCCACATGTCGCTTACTATGACGTATAGAGGACGAACTTATTGCTGTAAGCGGGTACTTTATTAAGAGTTATAAGATTACATTCATGCATACATATAAGCACGCTTTTATCCGCAGAGGGTTAGGCAGAGGTGAATTCACACCTACATTTCACCAATAATTAAATTCAGACCTGGCGTCTTCTGGGCACTACTGTTGACATTATATTGTTGTTACTGTTGTTCAAGCCATTCATCTCAGGCTGAGTCTGGGCTGTATATATCTGTCTGATGTCAAACAGACCTATCCCTTAGTCGCCTTGTACGACACCGCATGGAAAGAGATGGGGTGGTCCAAATTCTACTCTGCAAGGAACCACGAGGCTCTCTTCCCATCACATCAAACAGATATAAACAGCCCAAACTCAGCCTCATATGCCCCGGGGATAGAGGCGTGATTATATGTGTGTGTGTAAGTAAAAATATTATAAGTGCGGATTTTATAGACGGTGGGTCGGGTGACACTGCGGATGAATACCCTGCGCTCAATGATTCATTCATCTTGTGATCGATCGTACTACTCTCAAAGTAGCTACTACGTTAGAACGGAGACTATTTTAAAATTTATCGTCAAAGGTCATTCTAAACTTGTACTGAGAAAATGAGAATCAATTTATCTTCTAGCGCTAGTATTTTTAGGAAAACTTTATTCTATGTCCAAGTCCCAGTGAGGCGGGAATGTATTTCGAATTTGGAATAGGGGGCAAAAGTTAGTAGTAATTTGTATGAATTTATCCGCCTATGTAGGTATAGATAGCCACGCAAACATAGACTCTGTATTTAAAAATATATATACAATATTGGAATACAGTGCTAATTGTGGAAAAAATAAACGTAAATATTTAATAACAATACGATAATTCGGTGATAACGCTTTGACTAAATAAGCTTTCATCTTATTATAATATTTTTATATTATTAAAACTACAAATCTGAAGAACTGTACGTACAATTGCCTATATTCGTGAGTGCAAACAGTGACACACACATAAACTGACATATAGAAGAATAAAACAGCCAAATCAAAGTCAAATAATTATGGAAAAAAAAACTAAGTTTCTAAAAATAAAAAAATATTTGTCAAACATAATACAATAGTAAATCACTAAAATTTGTAAATCAAGTATAAAACTCATCTATTGCAACATCACTATACCTATCAGAAGCAGGTTGTTGCAATATTGAAGTTGCATATTTTTGTTGATCCATTAGTGGTCCTTCGCGATATCAAATTATATATAGCAGTATTGAAGATTTAGGTAAAGTAGAAGGAAAATACATGTTCTGTGACAATAACAAATGTACCTATGGGTATATTTTTAGTAGTAGGTACACATCTTCGCACTCTCTAACGAACAATTTAAAAGTCGGGCCATTGAGATCTTATCAACCATGTAAATACTCATTTACTTCCGAGACATCTTCATATGCATTATACTATTATTATTGTATTCTTATTATTGTATTATATTATTTTTTCAAACTATTTTGAATTACACGAGTAACGATTACAATCTGACCATTTCTCAAAATTTTATATTGTTAATCTGTGAACAATAGTGTGGGTTATATATTTACTACTTTATTAATTTATAACTAATTATTGTAATATTTTAATATGTAATTTATTTTTGTTCCTAATAAATAAAATAAAAATAAAATAAAATCAAAAAGTACTGGTGAGCATGTATAAAAATAATTATGAATCATGCCAGGATCATGTGGTCAAACACGTAGTCTCTGTCCACGCCACTGGCAAAGAGGTGTGATAGAATTTTATTGGTAAGTTCAGCAACAGGATTCGACGGTATTTCCGTCCAATTGAGCAACCCGACTGGGGAAGTACCTCCGCTCTATAGAATACCACACATAATAACCTTGTGTTATGTTGCCGGCGGTGAGTAGGGTAGCCAGAGCTCACTAGAGAGTTTTTGTGCTGCCAGTGGGAAGACCAAAAGCTTGTCCTGCTTTGTTGCATTTACACTGACGGCACAGAAACGCTCTGTGCTTACAGGATTGGCAGCGCGAGTGTGACTCCCTTGGTTTTGCACACGTTCATAGGCCACGGTAAACGGTATATGTTCTCCATACAGCAAAACACAGTATCCCAAAAATGAAAGGCTGGTAGTTCACGAGGATCTATGTTTACATAAAAACAATAGTACTTGTCAATGTCCTACTATTGAAATGGTTGACAAGCATACATATCTCGGTCTAATCATTGGCAGCAAATTTAACTGGTTACCACAAATTAACCGAGTATGTGACAAACTAAAAGCTTTTCTTGCCAACTTATATATCATCAAAAATAGAATTCCTTTTAAAGTCAAACTTATGCTGTATAATGCCCTGGTGGACTCCATTATAGGATACGGAATCACTAGCTATGGTAGAACATTCAAAACTTACCTTGACCATATCTTTCAAATACAAACAAGAATTTTAAAAATCATTATCCCACCGTCCAAAAAAGATTTATTTAAAGATAACAATATGGAACTAGATAAATACTGCCAGACATTACCAGTCCATACTAAAGTAACATTTTCTCTCCTCAAAGAAAATTTCTTTAACAAGTCCATACAACATGATATATCGCACAATATTCAAACTCGGAAAAAAATCAACTAAATGTTGGAAATAGTCCGTGCAGTAAATACCTGTGGTGAAAGAACTACGGAATTTATCATTCTCCGTCTATTAAATAATTTAAATCAATCTTTCATACAAAGCATCACCAATATAAATTTAAAAAGAAAATTAAAAGCACATTTTTTGAACAGCCTGTAGATGCCTCGTGCAAAACCGGTTTTGCTCAATCGATGCAACCGCCTGATCGCTGCTTTAACGTTAGGTTTATGTTATATTGTTGTAATGAGCAAAGAGATGTAATATCTGCTTGTTTAATTGTGTGTTGTGCTTGTTTAATGGCGCACCAGACAAACCCCCAGTGGTTTTAGGATGTGCCAATGTGTGTAATGATTGTATTATATTTTGTAAGTAAATAAATAAATAAAAAAAAATTAAAAAAAAAACACTTTCCATCAGTAGGGCCGTGTGCTTGTCTGCCACCAAAGTAGTCAAAAAAAGCAACAATAGTAATTAAACATTTTCTAATTTACAGGCAACCTTAGACTTTAAACAGTAAAAATACAGCTGGCGTAAGTACAGTTTTTTAGACTGTTATATAGGATTATGAAAAAAATATAAACATTAAATAATTAAATGAAGTTATCCCACAGTTATTAACCGTAAACCTCATGGGAATATTTCCACAACCACTAGAATGTAATATTTACGATTCTACTTCAGAACTGCCACAAATAAATATTAAAGCCTTTAATAATATTAAATTTACTTCCAGAAAATTTTATACCGACCCCATGATTCCCAATGGACCGTCAAAGTTACGAAATTTGCAGGCATGTACATTACTTTCCTACATTTTCGGGAAGTTCCACGTACCCGATACCTTGTACGTTAGTAATTGTACGGCAAGAGTGGGAAGCCTTTTTACACCGGGCATGTTGCCAGAAATGCGAACAATTGTACAGTGAAGACAACGGCTAGGCTATGAAAAAATAAAATAGTGAGCCTACCATGAAATAATGAGCCTACCAGGAAACATCCGCAATTGCGGATAGAAATTTCGGGTAATTGGTTTCATGGGACATTTACTATGAAATCAGATTCGAAGACGGTATGTGACACTTCAGTTAGAATTAGGCCGTTTTTACATTACCCGGTGTGATATGAGAAAGGAAGAAAGAATAAAGAAAATACTTTTATTTACAAGCACAACGCATATTACACCTTATCGTATACAGAAATTCAAAACAAAAGAAAATAAAAAGAGTTGAAAAATCGTAAACTATTTGTTATCTATGGTCGCGTAATGTCACTTACGTCACGTCAGTATTATATTGGTGTCGGACGACGGTAGCCGATATCCGATAGCCGACATCATGCACCATGTGCTGTTTTCACATATAGGTAAATAATCGGTCCGATACTTTTTTTTTATCTAGGACACGCGAACTTGACTTCACCTCGCCTGATGGTAAGCTAAAGGCAAAGTTTTAGGAAAGAGGGTCACCATTACAGATATTAAGTAATGTTACAATAGTGGCACTCAGCTTGGCGGCCTCATCAGATGCTTTTTCACGCCCCGCTTAAAGGACCCGGGACTGCAGGAAGAAGGAAACACGTGAGCTGGCAAAGAAAAGAGTCTCCGAACCACTTGGTTCTTGCTCGTATATTCTGCGCGTCAAGGCGTATCCTTGACACGCAGAATATACGAGCTACTTGTATCCACTTGTTGGATAGCACAGACTCAAAAAAATGTAACCATAAGCTCAACCACAAACTCCTTAAAAGTCTCTGCCATTGAATATGACATGACATTTTTTTATTTTGCCGATATGTTGGATTGATTGACATTGATATCCGACATCGGATCGGACAATGTGAAAGACAGATGCATATTTCATACATTTGACCGAACATCGGAACAGACACCTATATCGAATCGGATGATGGGCAATCGCTCTTGAACACTACCGGAATGTAGCTTCATGATACCTACATGACTGATGGCATCCAAGGTTTTTTATGATTGATAGACTTGCGTTTGAACACTATCTCACCTATTTGTAAGTGACGATGGACCACATTTGCCTAGAAGTACCTATTCACTCTAGTCTTGAAGGCACTCGAGTTATTTGCCAAGCTCGAAGTTTCGGATAAGTATTTCATGGTAGCCCCTCAGTACGATACCGCGCAGTGCTGAAGATACGAGTGTCTTTTTGACACAGAAACGAATGTATCGTGGAATGTTTAATTTAAAATCTTCCTACCTACTTTCTTACTTCCTTTGTAAATGAATCAAGAAGGAGTAAATACGGAAAAGGAATCTGCGGATTTGTGAAGTCGATTTGTATAAGTGAAGTTAGAATTTTGTTAAGCATTTGTTAAAATGGTTTGTAAATTATTTTTTTATCTAGGACACGCCAAATTCACTTCACCTCGCCTGATGATAAGCTGAAGGTAAAGTCTTGAGCGCCGGCCTGGGGGTGACAGGTGGAGGTGGACTGGCAGAAGCAGGCCGCAGCGGTGGTGCGCCTGGCGCGCCTCCCCGTTTCCGGGGACGAGTTGGGGACTCTGTAGTCCCCACACCCGAGAAGAGGGCCAGATCGTGAGAGATGGCCCTGGGTCGGCCGGGATGCGAGGGATATGCCTGTCAACCTCACCTTCGGCAACCAAAGCGACCCACAGGCGGCGTGCGTTTTAGTCGGTTCGAGTCCGACATAACCTCCTCCACCGGCTCCGGTGGGGAGGTATCCGTGGGGATTTTGCGCACGTAAAAAAAGGGAAAGAGAGTCACTATTACAGACACTGGTGGCACTCAGCTTGGCGGCCTCATCAGATGCTTTTTCACGCCCCACGGTCCTTTAGACCCGGGACTGTTGGAAGAATCAAACACGTGAGCTGGTAATAAATTCCAGGTCTTGGTGGTGCGGCAAAGAAAAGAGTCTCCGAACTGCTTGGTTCTTGCTCGTATATTCTGTACAGTGTGCGGGTGACATTTTAGCCCTGCACGTCTTGTCCTGTATAGGAAAGGAGAGGGCGGGATTAGTTGGAAGAACTCATCAGAACACTCACCATGGTTGTAATATTTGTAACGACTCAAAACGAACTTGAGAGTAATTCAAGGTCTAAAAAGTCCACTAATAGTAGCACTAAATACCTTTTAATATCGTCAATGGGCTGTGGAGGTCAGATGGCTTTACCTTACATACAATATACCTTACATACAATATACCTTACATATATAATCATCACATAAATTATTTCAAGTTTACCAACTTAATATTCAAATATTGATTCAGGTAACATCATAGAAACCCGAGGTAGTGTGCAATTGTTCACAGAATAGGCTCGTCTCTACGCTTAATGAGTATCTTATTTGCTAATGGGTGTGGATTACCATTACCATTAGGTATAACAAAACATTACATATTACACTAGGTTTTTAAATTCTTTATTGAATTTGTTAAATTATTTTATGCTTTTTCAATTATGTTTTTAACCATCGCCGTAGGCATTTTCAAAATTTTTAATTTTATTTACTGCTTTCTTATTCAGCCTCAAATTCTTCTTTGTATTAACCGGTCTTATACAGGTTTTTAATTATGAATATCTAGATTTTTCTAAATGGTTTTTTTCACCTACAGTCAGTTCATCGACAAAGAGAATTTTTAGGTTTGAATACGTATTATATTACCTAAGTTAACAGTAAGGTAAGGTAAACATATGGAAGTAACTGTTTATTTAGGTCAAACTTCAAAGGATTTGGTGTGCCTAGGGATGTACTGTGAGATTGCGTGTGCGGTGTTTACTAGACAGTACAATTAGGGTAGACACGAGATACGAGTATCTAGCATTGGAGGCGAGTATTCGAGGTAACCTTATGAGATTTAATTGTTGTATTGTGATTTAATTAGTATTATTGTTTAGTACTTCAATAAGATTATATTGGCTGTGGTCATAGGCTGACTGTACCATGACTAGTGTAACCCTGGTTGAAACGTCAGGCAATTCAAAGGTATGTAAATACCCATACCATGATTACGTAAATTATTTGCTAACTACATAAAATATTTTGCTTTTATTACATTACTGTCTATCTCAAGGTTACTGGAAGAGAGAAAAGGGGCCAGATCGTTAGAGATGGCTCTGGGTCGGCCGGGGTGCGAGGGATATGCCTGTCAACCTCAACTTCGGCAACCAAAACGACCCACAGGCGGCGTGCGTTTTAGTCGGTTCGAGTCCGACATAACCTCCTCCACCGGCTCCGGTGGGGAGGTATCCGTGGGGATTTTATACACGTAAAAAACAAAAAAGGTTACTGGAAGAAATCGTTTCCAGCGATAAGGCTGCCCATTGTTCATTAAACTGTAAACATGCTACTTATATGTTCTACTGTAATCTATTGGTGTACAATAAAGAATTATCAATCTGTCTATCTATCTAAATTACCGTTAAAATCATTGAACGTGAAAGTTTTGTTAGAGTTTTATACACGTAATATCGCATGAACTGCCGACAATATCATAAGTCTATCATTATACTTACAACCCGTCCAATACTGGCTGTGGTACTAGTACCTTAACATGGGACTGATGATGACATTAACCAAAATTTGCCTACGTGAAACTGAGACGGGTCTGTTACTGAAATATACAAAAGTATAAAGATTTTTTTTTAATTTTTTTATACCACTAAGGTGGCAGACAAGCACACGGCCCACCTGATGGAAAGTGGTTACCGTGGTCTATGGACGTTTGTAACACCAGAGTTGTCACAGTCACGCTGCCAACCCTGTGAAAGCAGGACAAGCCTTTAGTCTTCCCACTGACAGCACAAATTCTCCAGTGAGTTCTGTCCAGTGAAATCTGGAGGTTTCCGTTTTAGAAATAAAAAAGTAGCTAGTAATATCTATTCAAGGGCTGTATATTACGCAACAAGATTTCCCTCCTAAATAATGCATACCTACCGAATTACCGAAGTAATACCTACAGAATAACGCGGCCATAATAACTTCGTGTTGTGTTCCCAGCGGTGAGTAGGGTATCCAGAGCTCACTGGAGAGTTTGTGCTGTCAGTGGGAAGACTAAAGGCTTGCCTTGCTTTGTCTTCTACACTGACGGCACAGAAACGTGTAAGTGGTATAAAAAAATTACGATAATCGAAGTGGCGGTAGCTTAGTGGTTAAGCAGTCGGCCTCACGGTCGAGAGTTCCTGGGTTCGAATTCTGGCCATTACACTGCCGACGTGAACCCACTCCTAACACAAGCAATTTAGCTTAGCTGGAGGGGTTAGAGGGAATATTAGTAATTTTGGTTCTAATATAATTTAAAAAATATATATATATAATAATTTCTTAGCAAGTTAGTTGCAAGGGACTGGCCATTGCAACTAAACTCAACTATCTATTTTGGCACCCTATACGTATACGGCCTTATACAGTAATAAAATACCAACAAGATGGTCCCTAACACATGTTATCATTGTTTCAGAGGTACTCGGTCTGTTATCATAAACATGAGATGGGGTGTGAAAGATAAATAAACCATGAAGGCTGTATTTTACTTAAAACATGGAAAAGACATTCCATTTTTAAAACAAACTACATAGTTTCGGCTCAGAAAGTGACTCTTGCTTTTTATACATATAGCTTGAAAAAAATGTTTTTTAAAAATTCGTTTGTAGATTTGCATGTAAGAACGGGACTGTTATACTAAGTCGGTTTCAGAAGTAGCTTAAACATTCAAAGTTACCTTAACCTTTTATTGTAATTTTTTAATTAGAATTTGAAAAATATACATAGGTATTATGCTGTACAATTTAATACAATTTCATTTATTTAAATCATACTATTTAATTCTATTATTATAAATACAATACTAAAAGAATAATTATTTTTTATCTAATTAAATAAAACTAAAACTACGTAAAAGTTAAAAGTTATATTCGTTTTTATTCTTCTTCTGATTTTGATTTTAAATTTGAAAGTTTTTTTTTTATATCCTAGACCGCCAGTAGGACCTTCCTTAAGGGACAATTTTTAAGCGCGTTGAACACTTATTAACTTTTTTTTTACTTTTTTTATACTTTTTATCACTTCTGTTGAAATTCCAGAATACAACTTTTTTTTAAGGATGGATGTATGTAGGGATGTTACTCTCTCATGCAAGACGGTTGACAGAATTATGAAACCTGTATTTAAATCTCACAACAAATGTTGAGGTTGAGGGACAAAACCGGTGACTCCCGCTCCGGCTCGTACCTGCGGCAACGGTTGGCCATAGCCATTGAACGGGGCAATGCCGCCAGCGTCATGGGCACCTTTGCACCAGGTACGATGAGGGGCGGGTTAATAGATTAGACTTGATTGGACTGTCATTTTGACTTATAAAAATGTAGACATAATGTTATAATTGTATCATATTAAATATGTAAACAAATTTTAAATACCTGGAAAAAAGAAAATATTCAGTAGAAGTTAAATTTTTGAGTTTCTGATCAACACAGGAAAGCCTCAGTGGTAAGTTGATTTCTAAGATTATATGTGATAGATCATGCATGCAAGCGGTTGACACAACTTAATAAAGTGTTCCTTTGAGCGTATTATGTAAATCAAAAGCGAATTGTAGGGTAATTTGATCAATATTCTGTAGCCACAACGCAGCGGCAGAGTACTACCAAGCTACGAATATCCCTTTAATAAAAGCTACGCTGCTACGGTGCTACGAATGCATACTGTCGTGTGTTGCTTACTACGGTTTAAATTTTAATGATTTTTTTTCGTGTGCTATTCTAACACACATATGCAAAAAAAGATAAAAATATATTTCGATCTATTGTCGGAACAGGGATTTTGACTGGAAGATAGCTGATCGATTAAGATAGGAAAAAATTTAAATCAGTTCAAACGGGATTCGAACTCGCGATCTTTCCATTACAGGGGGGATGCCATGACCACTAAGCCACCTTGCCTGAAATCATCCAAATCTTCCTATAAATATCCGTCCGTATTGGAATAGTAAGCATACGCATATAGCATATATGAATTAGGGTTCCGTGCAACAAAAATTAAAATCCAAATCTGAATCCATGCAGACGAAGTCGCAGTTACTGATACTGATAAATGTTGAAAACTGAATTAAACCGTGTTCCATTATATCGGACTATTACAGTAAACGTCCTCTGGCTTCTCGACTAATCCTCTGTGATGTGATATATTTCAATTTGTGGATTTAACTTTACAGAAAAATATTCAAGACAATTCTTTTAGCGTCACTTCGAGGTCGTTGCTGCAATGGTGATGAATTTTTCTATGATCTACTTTGATCAAATTTATTGAAACTGTTCCGTACAAGGAAAAAAAGTCATTGATCGCATTTGTAATCATACTTCTTCTAAACAAATTCTTAAATAAATACGTCATTCCATATTTACAGGTATGCGTGTAATACGTAGGGATGAAAGTAACGTCGTAAGGAAATTCAGTCCAAATTTAGAAGTGGATGGCTACAAAGGGAGAGGGAGACCCAAAATGAGATGGATGGACTGTATGAATGATGATATGATTAAGAAGGGAGTGAATGTTGAGATGACTGCAACTAAAGATGAATAGAAAATGAACACATGTTGCGCCGACTCCAAATAAACTTGAGATAAAGGCAGGAGGATGATGATGAGGTAGGCAGAAGTGTATTAACAACTACATTAAGCCAACTGTGATTTTTGATCCCACTTAACATTTTACGTTGGCGAGCCTATTTCAGTTAAGCAGGCACTTTGTCATGGTATGTGGTCACAATACACTAAGACACAAGTATGTGTATTCACCACTAAGAAAACCCCATTCATTATAGCGCCACAATTCCTGGGCACACCGCTTACCATCTCCTCGAGTATCGGGATCCTTGGTATCGATATCTCCAGTGACCTCCAATACCGAAGTCATTTGCAGGACAAGGTTAAGTTGGCATCAAGAAAACTCGGAGTGCTTAACAGGGCGAAGCAGTACTTCACTGCGGGGAAGCAACTCCCTCTTTATAAAGCAGAGGCCTCACATGGAGTACTGCTGTCACCTTTTTGCTGGAGCACCTGCATACCAGCTTGACCCCTTCGACTTAGTGCAAAGACGGGCATTGAGGCTGGTTGACAATCCCATACTCACAGGTACTGTGGAACCTCTTAGCCTTAGGAGGGATTTTGCCTCACTGTGTGTGTTCTACCGCCTATACAATGGTTTGTGCTCAGATGAATTGTTTGACATGATGCCCGTAGCTACATTCTATCATCACACCTCTCGCCATAGGCAGGGAATTCATCCTCACACATTGCGACCTGAGACGGTGCGCACTGTGCGGTATGAAAGAAACTTCATCCCACGCACACTCAAGCTGTGGAATGACCTCCCTGCTGCGGTTTTCTCAAGCACCTACAATATGGGGTTCTTCAAGAGGGGCATCAGAAGGTTTCTTCATGGTCGGCAGCGCGAGTGTGACACTCCTGGTGTTGCATACGCCCATAGGCCACGGTAACCGCTTCCTATCAGGTGGGCCGTGTGCTTGTCTGTCAACTAAGTGGTATAAAAAAAAATGTATGTATACTGTCGGATGAAGAACAGCCTTATTCCTCAGTCCCATTCTACGACACCCACGGCCAAAGATGGTCTTGCCCTATCCCATCAAGAATATCTTTAACTGAAAACCGCTCGACACGAATATCACTGAGAATCAAGATTAAATTAATTAATATCAAATCCTTCGTCAATTTGTATTCTAAATAGAGTGACCGTTGATACCTTAATTTAGAATCTGACATTTAACGATACCGCGGTTAATCGAGCGGCGGATATGTTGTAACGTCACTTCTAACTGTCATCTCAATCATTTAGGACATCATATTATTGCAGTTTTGACAGCACGGAGGTTGTACTTTAGCTATCAAATATATAGCAGCAATTAAAGTTTATAATTTAGGCACATTATTATGACACGGGTGTAACAACACCTTTCTTTTTTTTACGTGCACAAAATCCCCACGGATACCTCCCCACCGGAGCCGGTGGAGGAGGTTATGTCGGACTCGAACCGAGTAAAACCCCTGGGTTTTACTCGGTTCCAGGCCGGCGCTCATGGGGGGCGGAGGTCGTTCATCGACCTCCGACGCCCGAGTTGCCTTCGTACGCGGGCAGCTTGTCTTGCGATCCTTCGTCGCTCCCGCTGCTGCTCCCGCCCCGCCTCCTCCTTCACGAGCATTACTTGCTCGCAGAAGGAGGCACCGGCCGCCCACGCATACGCGCAGCGAACCATCGCCGCGAGCAAGGTGGAGAGCGTGAGAACCCTCACTCCCAGGGCCGCCACAAGCTCCCGCCTCGGCGTCTCCCACGCCGGACACTCGGTGAGCGTGTGCGGACCTGAGTCCTTGCTCGCGTCGCAGTGTGTGTAACAACACCTAGTGATTTTAGTGCTCAATGAATCTATACTAATGACCTAGCAGTTGAAGGTTTAAATCCAGCAGAGATATTTTGTGTTAAAGTAATGAGTTATCCGTGTGGTGATGGAGAAAGAATACAAGTATCACCACCCCCCATCTCATCCAACGGGTGTCATAAGAGGCGACTAATGGGAATATATGCAGACGATATCACTGCGAGAGAAGGAAAACTTGAAATAAAATCCTGTTCCAACCTGTCTGGCCAGCGTGGAAACAGTAGGCCAAATATCCAGAAATATCCAGAAGTGGACTGCGATGGGTTAACTGATTGAACGACACAGCAGAAACTTTATAGTCAAGATTGTTCTGACACTGTCTGTTCTTATGTACCTGAAATCTTAAAATAATAATTTCCAGTGTACAAGTTCGGGTTCACTATAATAAATAATGAACTATATATCAACTACAATAAAGTTTAAAGTTTATTGTGTTTCAACTGTCTTGTTGCGGTTACGAAACGACCTGTCAATACAACTTGCAGTTTAATTAAATGGCGAGAAGTAGGTCGAATACAATCCGCTATCGGGAGAAATAAATTACTTTTCAAGACTTGGTAGTTGTCTGCATATTTATAAAATATAATATCTGTACTTGAGCTTCAAGTACAAAGTTGTGATTTTAAGTTCACTTACGATATACATTTTTAGTAAATAAAGGATGATTGATTTAATAATATAATAACATAAACTCTCATGCCTATATCCCCGAAGGGGTAGGCAGAGGTGCTAGCACCCACATTTCGCCAGTTTATGTTTAGGTCCCAATGTAATATAATAGGTGGCGAGCCGATCGGGCATTTATAAACCTGCGATAAAAACACACATAATTTCGAAAAGCATTGAAAAGTCATTGGTGTGTGCCATGATAAAACCTGGGATCAAACCCGAGACCTCGTCTCAGCAGTCCATTACCCATACCACTAGGCTATCGTGATTATTTTCCAATTTAATATATATATATAATATATATATATATTCCAATTATTAAGATATAATTAACTTTAAAACTTTTGCGTTCCATAATATACAATAATGTTGACGGAAATTAAGGCGATTATGGTATAAGTACGTACATACATACCTTTGATTTGCCTGACGTTTCGACCAGGTTACACCGGCCGTGGTCACAAGCTGACTGGTATGTACCTCCATGATCGCATTACTTCCCGTAAACATTATTGTATATTAAGATATAATGTCATTATATCAAACTAATCTGCCCGCGCCATGGTCTCGTTTCTCTCACAACTTGGGGTCATCATATGTGCCGATATCTATGCTACAGAGGGAAAATCCTTATCTCATTAGGAGATTTCGGAAAAGAGCAAGTGGACATTTTATATGTAACTTCTAGGCAAACTATATGGCGTAGATTAAAATATAAGGTTATAATCTGGAATAATATTGATCTACAAAGAGTCATATCAATCATATAGGCTAATTTTTATCATACATACATACATAAAATCACGTCTTTATCCCCGGAGGGTTAGGCAGAGGTGAATTTACACCCACATTTATTTTTTGTATTCGGTCCCACGTAATTGGTGGTGAGCCTATTGCCGTATTTCGGACACTATAGTTGACTCGAGCTCCGCATCTGAGGCTGAGTCTGGGCTGTATATATCTGTCTGATGTTAAACAGCCCTATCCCTTAGTCGCCTTATACGACTCTGCATGGGAAGAGATGAGATGGCCCAAATTCTACTCTGCCGGGAACCACGCGGCGAATTTTTATCATTCACAATTTTTATCATTGGAATAATTTCTCATTGTTGCGTCACGCGTTCAGAGCCACAGGCAACAACTAGTAGGTATTTTAGACAGACTAGCGACCGTCCGAACCTTGGTATGCGTGGACCGGTTTTACCCCTTTAGGGGTGGAGTGTTGTTATATCCGTTCTTAACAGATGTCTACACCCTATGGTCAAAGTCAAAGTCAAAAATCATTTATTCTGCATAGACCATTAAATCGCGATCGAAAAATAGGGAGATTTTTTATTTTTTTTATACCACTTAGGTGGCAGACAAGCACACGGCCCACTTGATAGAAAGTGGTCGTAGAGGGTTGACAATTCAGGATTGTATGCATTTTCTAATGCTGTGTTATAAAATAAGAAAAATAAATGAATTATCTAAAAATAAAGATAAAAATTAGGGGTGGACTACCCTTTACATTTAGGGGGATGAAAAATAGATGCTGTCCGATTCTCAGAACTACCCAATATGCACACAAAATTTCATAAGATTCAGTCAATCCGTTTTGGAGGAGTTTAACTACAAACACCGCGACACGAGAATTTTATATATTAGCTGTAATATCTGTGCCAAACACATTGTCAAGCAATTATTTTCCTCCTCATTAATAACACAAGAAGGGCCATAGGGCACAAAGCAGTTCTTACAATGTATTAAAACCATCCATAAAAACCAGATTAACGATCGTTTTTGACATAAAGTGAGGGCGTTATGTGGAAAGGAGCAGTGAATTCATATTATCGTCGGTTCGCTTGTTGCTTTTACACTTTTTAGCACAAAATTGCGGATCTCACATTACCGGAATAAGCTAGCGCAATGCGTTAAAGTACGTCCAACAAATTGGATGAAATTCATGGACTGCTGCATGACTGTTTAAAATTTTTTCGCTCAATTTTTTGGGCAGTATATTTTGGAAATATGAATTATAAATGTTATTCCAAGTAACATATTTGAAAATGGCGTCATATTTAAAGGAGGTAGGACACGGCGGTATTTCCACCCAAATGAGCAGTTCGACTGGGGAAGTACCTCCGCCCTACAGAATACCGCGGCTATAATAACTTCGTGTTGTGTTCCCAGCGGTGAGTAGGGTAGCCAGAGCTCACTGGAGAATTTGTGCTGTCAGTGGGAAGACTAAAGGCTTGTCCTGCTTTGTCTTCTACACTGACGGCACAGAAACTCTGTACTTGTAGGGTTGGCAGCGCGACTATGACTCCTCTAGTGTTACAAACGTCTATAGGCCACGGTAACCACTTTCCATCAGGTGGGCCGTGTGCTTCTCTGCCACCTTAGTGGTATAAAAAAAGAAATATTTGTGTTCGAATTCGGCTTTTTTCATTGTATGCCGCTCAACGCAGTGATCTGTCTGGCGAGGACTTTAGTTGCTTCTTTGTCGGCTTATGTCTGGTTCTTTCAGTCTTGAGGAATTGTCCATTGACCATTCTTACTGTGTTATAGCGTATCATAAATAAGCTCAAAGAACTCGGAGGAAAAAAACGAGAATGATTGGAATTCTTCAAAATAAATACTATAATTTCTTTGAATTGCAGATGTCTCTTTGCTATCTTATTTCACCTTTTTGTAATAAAATTAGTCATTGTGAAAAATGATGATTGTGATCAAGGTCGAGATATTAATTACTAGATATAAAAGACCATGTGGGTAGGCATTCAAAATGAAGAGAAAAGCTGGTCAAGTATGAGCCGTGCTTGCATATTAAGGGTTCCGTATATAACTCGATTGAAGGAAGAACTTATGCTATATAAACGGTAATATCTTTTTATTACGTTGATAATTTTTTCACAGATTCGAGACGTTACAGACCTGAGGATTTGATATAAATTTGAACTTGATGCCTCCACGCATTCCTGAGAAAAAGGTCTTGACAGAAAGACGTACAAGTAGACAATGTAGTGATCCTAAAATTCCGTTTTAATCATAAATCGTGACTTTATTATTATTCTAAACAGTTTGTCTAATTCTTTGATTAATCATAGGTCTAATAGTAGGTATACATAGAATTCATTGGCACTGAACAGGAATGTACCCGCAACCCTAAATAGGTCTTCATTGCTTCATTATCTTCCCTAATAAACATCACTAGTGTAAGAGCGTTTTCCCATTATCCGATCCGATATCGGTGTTGGCATCCGATAGCCGACAGGAAGTAAAATGTATGAAATATGTATCTGTCTTTCACATTGTCCGACCTGCTATTGGATATCGGATACCAAAGTTATTAGTCACCACAACAGCACAACTGCGGTAGCCTAGTGGTATGGGTAATCAGGTTTTACCATGGCACACACCAATGACTTTTTCGATGCATTTCGAAGTTATGTGTGTATTTATCGCAGGTTTATAAGTGTCCGGTTAATGACAATAGGCCCGCCACCTATTACATTGGGACCTAAACATAAACTGGTGAAATGTGGGTGCTAGCACCTCTGCCTACCCCTTCGGGGATATAGGCGTGAGTTTATGTTATGAGTTTATGTTATGTTACAACAACAAAATATGCAAATATAAAAAATGCAAATGTCATATCATATTGAATGAAATTTTTTTTATGGTTATTATTCAAATTGATTAAGATATAGAACAAATAGGCCGCTGCCGTAAGACTGACTATATAGGAGAATTTGAATGGTTTCGAGGAAAGGTTCTGTGGCTTAGTTGTCAGAGCGTTCCCCATGTAAGGGAAAGATCGTGTGTTGGAATCACGCCTGAACCGATTAAATTTTTTCTATTTATATCTATATCAATTTGTCATGTCATATTCAATGGTAGAGATTTCTAACGAGTCTATGGTTGAACTTACTGCTATTTTTTTTAGTCTGTGTTATCGACCAAAGAGATCATAGTATCATTGACTGACGGACTGATACTATCGGATATATGTGAAAACAGCACATGGTGTCGCTTATCGGATATCGACTATCGTTGTCCAACACTGAAATTGGACCGGATAATGTGAAAAGGCCTTAAGGTTAGGGCGGCCACACAATTGAGGCGTTGTGGATTCAAACTTCACCACGAAAACCCTTTTCTAATAGAAGCGTTTTACTTAATTGAATGGATTACGAGAGTATGTAGATAATGTAGACCCATGTTACTTGTGTCTAGTCTTGATTAAAAGGCTGCAACCTCAAAGATTGGACCTCATCTATAAAAGGAGTTCAAAAATGTGGTCGGACAGATGTAGGTTTTTGTGATATGGTCCCAGATGCGTTCTCGTATGCCCTGATCTAAAAATAAGTCTGAAATAAAGTCGTATGGGTGTGTGTTTTTGATAGGGTTCTAGGCAACGAACTCTTACGACCTCAAAGTTTAAACCTCATCTATTAACGAGTATTATATGTGGGCTGCACGAGTGTTTTTGTGATAGGATCCAATGCTAAGTACCCGTACGACCTCAAAATTTGGACGCCATATATAAAGTAGACTTAAACTGAGGGTCGCACAAGTATTTTTTGTATGACCTCCTTCTTTAACCCTACCACAAAAAGTACTTCTACAAGTTTTTTTTGTGATAGGGTTAAAAAAAGAGGTCATACGGGTATGTATCCGAATAAATACTGATCGTGTCTTGAATAAATAACTATTAGAAATACTCCTGTCCTCCGCGTGGTTTCTGACAGAGTAGAATTAGGGCCACCCCATCTATTCCCATGCTTCCCATGACTAAGGGATAGGGCTGTTTAACATCAGACAGATATATACAGCCCAGACTCAGCCTCAGATGCATGGCTCGAGTCAACAATAGTGCCCGAAATATGGCAGCCCCGGATCAGAATATTTTAGTTCGATTTACATGGCTTTTATGGGAGCAACTGCAAAGAAATCTCATAACTATAAGACGAAACTCGACACCAGAGTCTTAGTGGTAAGGTTTGCTTATGATGATAATGATAAAATGGTAATGTACATTACCTGAATTTTAAATGCTTCACTGAAATTTGTAAACTAGAGCGAGCGAGCTGAACTAATTAATTCTATTTAAACTAGAGCGATAATATTACAAAAGTAACAAATTAATTTCTCGTACTGAAATGGAATAACTGAAAAATGAATCTCGAAAATTCATTATTCATCAAGCAAAGTTTCAAACAAATTTAACGCATATTCAACTTGATTATCATGAACACAAGAGTTAATTTATCAAAAGTCTGACAGCGGTGTAAGCAGATAAGCTGGTTGATATTGTTTGAGCGTTAAACAAAGGCTTCTACAAGCTTCTGTGCTAAGGGTTGTCAATTTTTGATAACTTATTTGACTTTAGAAGTAAAGTCATCATCGTTTATGTTTAAATCCTAATTGAATTCGGGTTGGTATTCTATCTCCATTTCTGCAATTTATGGGAACCTTTTCCAGTGATAAAAAGTAGCATATTTCTTATTCCCTTGTGTCATAACCTGTGTCTGTACTATATTCTAACATAACATAAATTCACGCCTATATCCCCGAAGGCGTAGGCAGAGGTGCTAGCACCCACATTTCGCCAGTTTATGCTTAGTTCCCAATGTAATAGGTGGCGAGCCTATTGCCATTAACCCGGCACTTATAAACCTGCGATAAATACACACATAACTTCGAAAAGCATCGAAAAGTCATTGGTGTGTGCCATGGTTAAACCTGGGATCGAACCCGAGACCTCGTCTCAGCAGTCCATTACCCATACCACTAGGCTATCGCGGTTTTATTCTTATTTATATTTAATGAATTTTATTTAGTTTTATTTATATTTATTCTAATACTTTTATGTGAATGCCGAAAATATGAATGTGGAATATCCAATGGTTTTGTATTGCCAACCCTGGCGATGACACTCTTAAACGCAATTTATTTCAGGTTTGCATACTAACCACAAACTAGAATTTTGCATCTAACAGTATTTCATAATCCCTTTTTACACACTAGTAATATAGCGAAACTTTACAATTTTTCACCTTACACAAGAAAGTGGAAGCAAATAAGATGGATTACGTCATACATGTAAAGATATATATCTTACTAGCTGACCCACCCAGCTTCGCCCGGGGTATATTTTGAAGCTTCATATTGCTTTGAGCCCGTATGTTTTAGTCTTCAAAATATGTATGAAAAATTGACGGATTTGTTAACATTTATTATCAACGCTCCGCTCCTTTAA
The DNA here is from genome assembly GCA_963662185.1 of Eilema griseolum. NCBI lineage: Eukaryota > Metazoa > Arthropoda > Insecta > Lepidoptera > Erebidae > Eilema > Eilema griseolum. Next base: position 16,678,444 of record OY759248.1, on the reverse strand, counting down.
GTAGAACCGTGATGATATATAGCCTAAAACATTCCACGATAAATGAACTACCCAACACTGAAAGAATCATTAAAATCGGACCAGTAGTTCCAGAGATTAGCGCGTTTAAACAAACAAACAAACAAACTCTGCAGCTTTATAATATTAGTATAGATTTCCTTAGTAATATCTACTTCCTCGGATATTCTCATAAAGTATTTATAGATTATAATCTATCCCTGCATCATCATATCAGCTAGAGTTCAGACAGACAAGCACACGGCCCACTTGATGGAAACTGTTTACCCTGGCCTATGGACGTGTTCAACACCAGGAGAGTTATACTCGTGCTGCCGACCCTGTAAGAACTGAGAGTTTCTGTGCCCTCAGTGCAGAAGACAAAGAGTGATTGATTAACAAACATCCAAACATTTTCATAAATTTTCTAATTCAAATAATCATAATATTAGTAGAAACATTTCAATTTTATTTATTTGTATAAGTAGATACGGTTGGCAACCCTGCATATAACATAGGTACCTACTGTTAGTTTGAAATGCGGTCGGTCAATCAATAAACCTGTTGATCAAAAGTAACGATAACGACTAAAATTAACTGCTATTTTAGCCATTTTATTTTAACCACTCTGTTTTATAGTGAAGGTAAATGTACTTTACAGTTTTAGTTCGGTAAACTAAGTATGGTCAACAGCGAAAGTAGCTTAACCCATTCTTATTTAATAACTAACTAACTTAGCTCTGAAATTTGTCTATGATATTAATACTTACTTATGAAGAGATTTTTAGTTTAAATGTGCTGATCTGTGAAACTAAGTACATCTGCAAATTATTATAATTATTATCTGCTATATGGGTGATATCACACTATTATCCTTAGGAGCCGATTATTAACAAAATAGGATGAGAAATCTACGAAAAAAGATATAAAGCGAAATATTATACATAAGGTTGGGTTTCTCCATTGAAAATCCTCTCAAATAAACTTAGTATAATGAAGTTCGTAAAGTAAAATACAGAATCAATAGTATTAAAAACTGGAGAATTCCTGATCCAATTATTCGCCGAAGCTTCAAAAGATTGTAATAATTAATTAAAACAAGTACTTAACTATAGCTAAAGTGATTATCCTCCTTGTAATCAACAATAAATTCCGCCTGATCGCCATCGTGATTTCTCTCAGTCGTATCTGGCCAACAATGTAATTGGGTCATAGCTCTCGTGATCCCCAATTGAATGAAACTGTTGAGTATAATCCCCTGTTCGGCGCTAAAACTGTATTAACTTATCCTCAATTTATGATGCTTTTAAGATAAAAATAACAAATGTTTTATGGAAATGATTAGAAGACATTTTTGTTGTTGTAAAGGTCCATCCTTATCCTTTGTAATAGTGATATTATATCTTTACTAATATCATAGTGTATGAAAATTCTTTGACCTGGGCTAATATTACTAACATTAGTTCTTAGGGCTATGGAGCGAGCTATGCTTGGAGTTTCTCTGAATGATAGAATTCGGAATGAGGTTATCAGACAGAGAACTAAAGTTACCGACATAGGTCACAAAATGAGCAAGTTGAAGTGGCAGTGGGCTGGCCACGTTTGTCGAAGGACTGATGGCCGTTGGAGCAAACGAGTCCTAGAGTGGAGACCGCGAGAAGGTAAACGAAAGGTAAGACGCCCACTACACAGATGGAGGGATGACTTGAAAAAGGTGGCTGGGACAGACTGGATGCGGCAGGTGGAGGATCGGAGAAAATGGCGCACATTGGGAGAGGCCTATGTCCAGCAGTGGACTGCGTTGGGGTCATTGATTGATTGATAGTTCTTAAGTTAAATTTTTACTAACACTATGAATAGACGGTCTAGAAAAAAAAATATAGATGCGAAAGTAACTCTGTTTATTAGTCTTAAGGCTACCTAATAAGGCCTTTCTCTTGTATTCCGAAGATCAAGAATACTTACCAGCAACTAGAGAGCATGTGATTTTCATTAAAAAAAAGAAAGTGGAAAAATTAATTATATTTTCATTCTTAGTATTTCTGTATTATTATTTATGTATTTTATCTGCAGTTGTACACTTTTTTTTACCATTTTTTTGCACTTTTTATCCCCAAAGGTTTGCTAGGAGAAAACTCAATATTGAGTTAAGCTCGCCTTTGTACACCAAGATGTATTTGTGATTGCCTGTTAATGTATTATTTTCTTGTGTACCATAAAAAGTTAAAGAATTATGTATCGAGTGTAAAATGTTGTCAATATCTATCCGAATGATAAGAGGCTTAATTGTATGTATATGTTATTTTAATACGGGGCTGGAAGAAATCACTTTCAGCAATAAGGCGCCTATTGTACATTAAACTGTATATACATGCTACCTACTTTTCTCTGCTGTAAATGTATTGGTGTACAATAAAGTATTATCTATCTATGATATGTATGCAGCATTACATACAGTATTTATGCACTTATGTATGTTTTCGAGGAGCCAATGACGTGTTACAGTCGAAACGAATAAAACCTCACATTATGCTCAACAAAGAGTACTTTTAGCCACTATTTCTAGCAATCTTAATCCTATAATCGTCTTTGAGAGCTGTCTGTTAGTCACGAGTGCCTTTCTTAATCGTTAATAGACGGATCATTAACAAATTCTCATCCAGTCCCCACCGTCATCTAAGCTGTGTTATGTTATTAACTGTAATTTTTTTTACGTGCGCAAAATCCCCGCGGATACCCCCTATCGGAACTGGTGGAAGGGACTCGAACCGACTAAAACGCACGCCGCCTGTGGGTCGCTTTGGTTGCTGGAGGTGAGGTTGACTGGCATATCCCTCGCACCTCGGCCAACCCAGGGCCATCTCTTACGATCTGGCCCTCTTTTCGGGTGTGGGGACTACAGAGTCCCCAACTCGTCCCCGGAAAATGGGCAGGCGCGCCAGGCGCACCGCCGCCGCGGCCTGCTTCTGCCAGGGTGACAGGCGGCTCCACCAGTCACCCCCAGGATTAACTGTCATTGTAAACGTTTGAGGATGCCGTAAGGCGAAACCGGTCAGGTCCAATAATAAATACTACGGAAAAAGTACAAGTTTGATCTCATATGTGTACTCTACCACTACGCGACAGAGGCCGTATGTTTGCTTGTAATAAATTAATGTATTTTAATTGTCATTATAATCAATCAAATCAATCAATTAGCCCACTGCAGTCCATTGCTGGACATAGGCCTCTCCCAATGTGCGCCATGTTCTCCGATCCTCCGCCTTCCGTATCCAGTCTGTCCCAGCCACCTTATTCAGATCGTCCGTCATTATAATGTTGCAACTAAAATTTGATTGCATAAATTGAAATGAAGTTCTATTACTCGCAGTAAATAATGTATTAATACATAAGTATATCATTATTAGTAGTTGTAATCTTATACCCTTACTATGTTGAATATTTAGTATTTCTGAGATTAGGAGTACAATATCTCAAACAAACGGTAATGAGAGCGTAATACTCGACAGATTTCATCGTCAATGCTGGCACTGAAACAGGCCTCATAAAAGCAGAGCCTGAAAGAAAAATAATGCTCTCAACTAAAAATAAAATAAAATTGCCAGTAGTAAAATCCGAAGGTTTTAAAGAATACAATATGCACTGAGAATTTTAACCACTGCAATGCAATTCGTTTCCAATAAGGTCGGATATACTTATTTTAAAATTAGAGAACGTTTGTACCCGACTACAACAAAAACGAAGGAGGGTTATGATTTTGAAAGGTTATTTATGTAAGTATGTATATATGTAAGTTCATGTGTTCTCTCATAGCTAGTCAACTACTTGGTAGAAATTGATAAATGAGGCATCGTTAGAAACATCTCGATCGTCTGCTGTTTATAAGCTACATGACGAGTCACTGAATCTTTTGTGGCGCTGTCTAGTATTTATACACAAAGAAAAAATCATAAAATTTGGATTTATCATTCCTAAAAAAAAATGCAAAAATGTTAGTACTGAAAATTGGACTTCCTTAAATTTCTTCAAAAAAACTAAAATTTCATAGATGATGATGAGACCTTTTATTAGTATAATCTTCCTCTAAGTATGGTTACTTAGAGATATTTTTTACAAAATATTCACAACCCGTGGTTTTACCAGAATGGATGTCGGTAGTCGCAATCAAATATAGCCTATATCCCTTTCCAAGGTCTAGGCATTATCTGTACCAAATGTCGTGATAATCAATCAGTAGTTTAGGCGTGAAAGCGTATCGCAGAGATAGATAGACAGAGTTACTTTGGTCAGCTTGATGGAGATGGTCCTAGGTCGGCCGTGGTGCGAGGAATATGCTCTCGGCAACGCACCATCCTAGGGTTGCGTGCGTTTTAGTCGACTCAAGTCCAACATATTGCCTTCCTCCGGGTCCGATAGGGGGGAGAAACGGAGAAGGGGTAACCCTATTGATGTTTCGCACAATAAAAAAACTACTAATTTAACATTTATATAATATTAGTGGCTTAGGTATAGAAAGTATTACTGTGATAGTATGGATGAGTAAGCGGTAGGATATTAAGCGCTGCATCAAGCGCTGCATTGCTGCAAAATGCTTATTGTTTCGGCAACCTTCATAACTGCATAATTTGATCAGCTCATCCCAGTACAATTATTAATTAAAGCCTGCTCTCACTGAAAGTGTCTACAACGAATTTACTTAATTAATGCAGTGTCTGGGACAATTTGTTTGTTTTCTAATTTTATGTGTTAGAAGGAGTAAAAAGGGTATATACTCGTCAATCTTCTGTTTAAGAACAACTAAAAGTTATTAATTTTAATGAATGTATCACAATATTTGAGTTGATTCGTCTAGATAATTATCTCTTAATTTGATACGAAGACTGGTTAAAAAATAATATCTATTAGAAAGTGGCATATTTATAGAAAGAATAGCTGTAACCCATGATGGTATGGTGATTGGTTTTACAAGGAGGTAGGACACGGCGGTATTTCCGCCCGATTGAGCAGTCCGACTGGGGTAGTACCTCCGCCCTACAGAATACCGCGGTTATAATAACTTCGTGTTGTGTTCCCAGCGGTGAGTAGGGTAGCCAGAGCTCACTGGAGAATTTGTGCTGTCAGTGGGAAGACTAAAGGCTTGTTCTGCTTTGTCTTCTGCTGACGGCACAGAAACTCTGTACTTACAGGGTTGGCAGCGCGACTGTAACTCCTCTGGTGTTACAGACGTCCATAGGTCACGGTAACCACTTTCCATCAGGTGGGCCGTGTGCTTGTCTGCCAACTAAGTGGTATAAAAAAAAAAAAATGGTACTCACAAGGAATTTTGATTCTGTTTCCGTTGCACATGGGGACTTATTGCAGCGATAAAAGTAGCGTATATGGTATTCTAGATTATAATGTATTCCTTTACCAGAATTCTGTCAGTTTCATCCTGCTATTTAAGCTATAACCTTGTTAATTTTACGAACTGTATTTATATTTTTGTTCTTGTATTTTTGTATTCTAAAGTGAATGAATTAGACCTTTTGTAGATGGAACATGTTAGTGAAGTCGTAAACTAAAAATACACAGGTAATAGACTTTGGCAAACAATTTAGAGTCAAACTTAAAACATTATAAAAATGTCGATATCATCAAATACTTTGGCAATAAAGATATAGGATAGGCTATTAACTCACCTCAAGGGTGATCACGTTTGAATTTACTACACAACCTACACCAAGAGGTGAAAAAGTTAATAATACTATACGATACTATCGGAAGTTTATGCGAGTATCTCTCATTAAAATAAAACCACTTTTAATGGATTTTATATCGTGACTGCAAAGATCCTACTCTTTATCGTGCAAAATGAGGTTATTTCGGACTCAAACCGTCTAAAACGCCGACTGAAAAGAAGCTGAAACGTCGGACTAAAAATGTAAAAATGTGGGTTAATGAGATTTAGCCAGACCCTAACCCCGAGGGTTAGGCAGAGGTTAACCTTTGCCTAACCCTCCGGGGATGAAGGCGTGATTATATGTATGTATATATTTAGAATCTGTGAATTTTTTTTATTTCTAAACTTTGCATCAAATTTTTTTGTTTTATTGAGTTATGGTTTTATTCAGGATATTATTTCAAAGATTTACGAATTCTAAGAATATAGAATCTTCTCGCAATACCCACCAAATAGGAACACAATAGTCTAAACCCATCTGATACGAGATGTAGTGAGATTTTATTATGTAGTATTGGCAGGGATAATCGAAAAAAAGGTGAGACAATATTTATTTTCGTCATAAAAAAACTGCCTACAATATTTCGAAGCAGCTTTGAGAGCTTATGTAACGGATGACACACATATTATGGATAATACTCGTATATGTATCCTACGTGATGAACCTCCAAAGAACGAGCTCTTGAATATATTATGTATGTTAATTTAGTACAGGGGTTTCTGTGTTTATTATGGGATTACATATAAATAGCTGCGTTTTCATTTTAACCAGAAAAAGAGGTAAATTGTACCTCAATATGGTTACGTTACGTCTTGTTCAAATGACGCGAACTACGTGCCATAACATACGGACGAAGGCGTAATACCTTTGTATAATCAGTGGCAAACTTCTTGGCTATGTATTCTAACCCTTTTAAAGTATCTTTGGTGGTAATCGCGGGTATATAAGACCCAATATTAGATCATTTAAATCACTGGTGTAGGGGTTGATTGATCAGTCTTAGTTTTTGGTCGATCTATGTGACGTTTGCTCAAGATATTCGTCGGCACTTATACTGTTATTGCGTTCATATAATTCCTATACGATATCTCACTTGTGCGTGATACGCATATCTATCATCTGAATCTAGACTTACGCGCTTTCTGCGCGTAGTGTTTACGAGTCGAGATACACAGCTCCTTGTTTCATTTGCGTGGGCGGCTGGCGCCTCCTTTTGCGAGCAAGTAATGCTCATGAAGGAGTAGGTGGAGCGGGAGCGACGAAGGATCACAAGCCAAGCTGCCCGCGTACGAAGGCAACTCGGGCGTCGGAGGTCGATGAACGACCTCCGCCCCCCATGAGCGCAAGCCTGGGGGTGACAGGTGGAGCCGCCTGTCACCCTGGCAGAAGGAAACCGCGTTTCCGGAGACGAGTTGGGGACTCTGTAGTCCTCACACCCGAGAAGAGGGCCAGATCGTAAGAGATGGCCCTGGGTCGGCCGGGGTGCGAGGGTATGCCTGTCAACCTCACCTTCGGCAACCAAAGCGACCCACAGGCGGCGTGCGTTTTAGTCGGTTCGAGTCCGACATAACCTCTTCCACAGGCTCCGGTGGGGGGTATCAGTGGGGATTTTGCGCACGTAAAAAAAAGCTCCTTGTTTCATTTAGTACTTATAAATAATAATATTAAATAAATATTCCACTAGTCTACACAACGCTATATAGATCCATGGTAAGTATAGTTTAAATAGCTTGTGTTATGAAATCTAGAATGTGGATAAACATACTCAGATACTTTTTTTATAAACACATACATATTACTTATACTTAGAAACACTCAGACCAATGCAAATATACATATCCATGCATACAAATATTTGAACTGAGTGGGAATCGAACCTGCACCTCTTGCGTAGCAATCGAACGGTTTACCGCTACGCCACAGAGGTCGTCTAATACTTATAATATACATGCACGATAAAATGCAGTTCTGATTGCAGAGAGCTTTTCAGTAAATATATTTTTATACAGTCAGCTCAATCACGATAGACTTTAAAGCAATATATATATATATATAAATATATATATAAATCGCGAAGGACTTCTTGCGTCTTTACAAACTACCACCCGGCGGCGTCCACTGAATGTAGTGAGATTTTTAATGTTTTCAATGCGTATGTAAGATGTTTTAATCAGTATCGTATCAGTAGTCGACGTCAAATTTCATTTAAACGTTAAATGGTGATATTCAAATTAAATATTTCTAGCTGAATTCGTGCGTCCGTTCACTCTTAAATCTTTCTTGCACACTGAATACCTGCGTATACCTACTAAACACTGCATGCACATTCCTGCCTCCATCCGAATGTATGTTTAAATCAATTCCGTATAATGCTCTGCATATATCATAATGATTATAATAACTAAATTACATCCATCTACTATTGAATTGAGATTGGTTCCGTATAACTGAATTAGTTCGTCCGTTCACTCTTAAATCTTTCTTGCACACTGAATATCTCCGTATACATTTAAAACACTGCATGCACATTCCGGCCTCCATCCAACTGCATGTTTAAATCAATTCCATATAATGCTCTGCATATATCATAATGATTATAATAACTAAATGACATCTATCTGCGATTGAATTCAGATTGGTTCCGAATACTGTTTTTGAATTATTGTATCCAGCTTATCAGCCAAGAGGCTTCCATCTATATAAGGGCTTATAATGACTCCAGGCACAGATATTAAATAATTAATAGTTAGCATACAAAAATGACAATACCTATAATGACATTCGGCGCGTGGAACGTGAGAACGCTTGTTGATCGCGATGGCAACGCCTGCCCTGAACGCAAAACTACCATAGTAGCTCGGGAACTTCATCGATATAACGTGGATTGCCTTGCCGATGAAGGAGAGCTGGTAGAAGAAGGCGGCGGCTATACTTTCTTTTGGAAAGGTACCAAAGCCTCCGAACCGCGACGTTCAGGCGTAGGGTTTGCCTTCAAGAATCACATAGCTAAGCGATTTGAGGAGCACCCTGTGCATTCTTCAGACCGCGTTACCACACTGCGCCTTCACCTGGACAAAGACAATTACCTTAATGTCATCAGTGTCTATGCCCCTACGCTAGACAAGGCTGATGACATCAAGGATAAATTCTACGAGGAACTATCTCAATGCCTTGACAGCATAAACGCCAGAGAGCAGGTTATATTGCTAGGCGATTTCAATGCCAGAGTTGGACGGGACAATGAGGCTTGGCCTGGAGTCTTGGGTAGACACGGAGTCGGCAACATGAACAGCAATGGTCAGTTGCTACTCAGTCTTTGTGCTCAATATGAGCTTGCAATATCGAACACTATGTTCAGACTTGCCGCTAAGCACAATACCGTGGATGCATCTTCGATCCGAATCACTGGCACTTGATTGATTATGCTTGTCAGGCAGAGAGATACTGGTCAAGTCCAAGTCACTCGCGTCATGCGTGGTGCTCACTGTTGGACTTATCACCAACTTGTTATCACAAAGCTACGGCTCCGCCTCCACACCATCGCCGTCACACTTACAAAGCCTGCGTCTTTGGACGAAGGATCGCAAGCCAAGCTGCCCGCGTACGAAGGCAACTCGGGCGTCGGAGGTCGATGAACGACCTCCGCCCCCCATGAGCGCCGGCCTGGGGGTGACAGGTGGAGCCGCCTGTCACCCTGGCAGAAGCAGGCCGCAGCGGTGGCGCGCCTGGCGCACCTCCCCGTTTCCAGGGTCGAGTTGGGGACTCTTTAGTCCCCACACCCGAGACGAGGGCCAGATCGTGAGAGATGGCCCTGGGTCGGCCGGGGTGCGAGGGATATGCCTGTCAACCTCACTTTCGGCAACCAAAACGACCCACAGGCGGCGTGCGTTTTAGTCGGTTCGAGTCCGACATAACCTCCTCCACCGGCTCCGGTGGGGAGGTATCCAAGGGGATTTTGCGAACGTAAAAAAAAAAAAGCTTGCGTCTTTGATCGTGGATAGGCTTAAGAATCTCGAGGTGAGAGATAAATATGCTGAAGCTGTGTCTGAAAAACTGTCGCCAGTTAATGAGAAAGGTGAAACTTTTTCTTCTCATCTTATGGAAGCAGCCTCAGCTACTTTAGGTATAAAAAGCCGTCGTAGTGAGGACTGGTTTGATGAGAATGATCGGGTTCTTAGGACAGCATTCAACAAACATCGAGACCTTTTGCGACAGCATAGTAGGCAAGGTGGAAGCATTGCAGTAGTCAAAGCCAGTGAACTTGAATTGCGAAAGCTGTCTCGTCAAATAAAAGACAAATGGTGGCAAGATTAATCTCTCTACAAGCAGTGGCTCGTTGATACCAACCAGGTTAGGGAGTTTTACTCCGAGGTACGTAGGCTGCCTGGTACATCCTACCGAGCAAAGGTGCCGTTGAAGTCGTTAGACGGTTTGCACCTATTGACAAACAAGGAGGATGTACTAAATCATTGGGCCCAACACTTTGACAGCTTGCTCAACGTAGATCGATCATCAAATTTACAAAATGTGAGTCTAATACCTCAACTCCCTCTTTCCATTGAGCTGGATGAGCCCCTGTCATATGATGAGGTTGTCTCTGCTATCAGGCAGCAACAGAATAAGCGAGCGGTTGGTATTGACCTTATACCGGGAGAGCTGTTATAATACGGCGGCGGGGAGTTGTAGATGTTGGTTTGGAAACTTTTTGCTCGTATGTGGGAGGAAGAGCGAGTCCCGAATGACTTTAAAGTGTCTCGCATTTGTACCCTCTACAAAAACAAGGGTGACCGTTCCGACTGCAACTCTTACCGCGGTATTTCGCTTTTGTCAGCCCCGGGAAAGGCCTTGGCCAGAGTCCTTTTAAACCGCTTAAAAGCACTGTCTGAAAAGATACTGCCAGAAACCCAGTTTGGCTTCCGACCTGAACGAACCACCTCTGAAGCAATTTTTCTGTGCGTCAACTGCAAGAAAATAGCAGAGAACAGGGTCATCCGCTTTATCTCCGCTTTGTTGACCTGAAGAAGGCATTCGACAGTGTGCCCCGTTACCTGTGGGGTGAAACAAGGGTGTGTTCTAGCGCCCACACTGTTCGCCAAGTACTTTGCAGTAGTAGTCAGTGATGTTTTACGAACTCTTTCTGAGGGAGTACGCATCCGCTTCCGCACAGATGGCAGTCTTTTCAATTTGGCCAGACTTAAGGCGCGCACTAAGGTCTCCCATACAATGATTACAGAAATCATGTATGCTTATGCTTTGTGGCAGAATCCCCTGATGGCCTGCAACGGCTAATGTCCAGTTGTCACCAATCTTGCTGCAAGTTCGGCCTTAAAATCAGTGTCAAGAAGACGGAGGTGATGTCCCTGGACACACATGGTCACGAGACACTGTCTATACAGCTAGGTCAGGACATGCTCAAGCAGGTTGACAAGTTTTGCTATCTGGGGAGCACTATAACATCCAAGTGTGACCTTGATGATGAGATCGGCAGCAGGATCTATGCCGCAGCTGCGACATTTGGGAAGTTGCGTTCCAAGGTTTTCTGCTCACATGACCTTAAGCTGGCCACCAAAATATCTGTTTACATGGCAGTTGTGCAGTTAAACCTCTTATATTCCTCTGATATGTGGTGTGTGTATCGGCACCATATACGTACTCTGGATCGTTTCCACCTCAAGTGCCTACAGCCTATCTTTAAAGGGTAAGTTGGGTTCGCCTAACTGTAGCTTATGTAACGTTGTGAAATCATCAATTACATTTTGATGAAGTGTGTCTGGAATGAGGCTCAAAGAAAGCAATTATATTGTTACGTGCACAGGGTACAAATAAATGCCGTTTACTCAACGAAAGGATTTATTAGCTCACCACAAACTAGACAATTAAATCACTAGTACACACAGTACTCTCCAACAGTTCCAGTCGCTCAGTAGTTCACAGTAGTCCACAGTCGTTGCTCAGGTCGCAGGTATAATCTTCTTCGGTCGCTTAAGCTCGCTGTGTTTGTTAGCGATCTCAAAGATAGAATGAATGGTGTCGCTATGCGAGCGTGTTTATATACCTCTCAATTAGGAGGGTCGAATCATCTAGAAAATACGCGAGCGATAACTACCCGCTCTCTTTCTAAGTTTGCCGCCGTCACTGAACTTTCGAGTTCATTCTCGATATTTACCTATTGTTTGTTTTTATTCAAAAAAGTAGGTACTCGTAGATAGGTTGTGACTTTGTGTTGACAATTCTAGATTTTTTTATGTCAATCGGTAGAGTACCTCGTCACTAACAATGCGTTTTTATTTCTTGAAGATCCGGTTATTAGTTTTCGAGATATCGACGTCTGTCGTAACAATAGGGTAACGGTAATAACAATATCGGCCTATGTATCAGTATCCTCGCTAGTCCAACTTCTGAGGAGCCGAAAAAAATGTATTCCTTATCCTTATCATTGATTGAACACCATGTATTCAACAATTCCAATGAGGGCGACATAGTCACGCTATGACTAAGACCTCAATAACAACTGAAGACTAAAAAAAAACTATCTATAGGTAATAATAGATCAAATAAATAACCACTTTTAAAGCTTTCACTTTGGTGACAAACTTACATCACGGCCGGCACATGTCTGTTTGTTTAAAAACTTCGGTACGCGAGCGCGCTGAAGCCCGTCCCCCCGCCGTCCTTCGTGAACCCCGAATAGACCTCTCAGACACCGTACCTAGTGCCCGTTTAAGGATATTTAAGAGACGCAAGATAGTTGTCACGAAAACATGATAAAAACTTTACAAATTAAGTACGATATTCAATGGACACAATAAGATCGGTGAACTGAACTCAAAGTATACGTGGTAAAGTATACGCTGAACACTAGTGCCCTCCAAATTTCAATCGGACGACGGCCGAACTATATTATACGCTATGAGGCATTGTAGTGATGGAATTACGTCCATGCCAATTTTTTGCCCTAGCATTCTATTGATCATAAGGGACCTTTGGGCTAAAAATGAGGGTCGGTCAATCTTGCGTCCGTATTCCGGACGCACAAAGTCAGTCGGACGCAGCATCATCGGTAAATAACGCCATGTAGGACGCAACATGTCCTTCTTATATATACTGAAAAGCTCTCTGCAATCAGAACTGCATTTTATCGTGCATGTATATTATAAGTATTAGACGACCTCTGTGGCGTAGCGGTAAACCGTTCGATTGCTACGCAAGAGGTGCAGGTTCGATTCCCACTCAGTTCAAATATTTGTATGCATGGATATGTACCTATTTTTACCACAACAATTGAATTGTAGTGAAAATGATAGCGGACAGATAAGCTGGACTCAGCCGCTTTAATCCGCTTCATTGATCTGCGTAATATCAGACTTATGGTTTAATGATTTATTATTATTGTGTAATTGTGGTATTTTATTTATATAATACTGTTTATATAATTTTAAGTTTGTGCTATTTACATTCCAAATGTATGCCTGGTTGCATCCAAAGTATCGCTGAGCTCGGGTACCGTTCTTCTAGTCTATCTCCTCCTGGTATGGATTATCTTGAGTTTTACTGGATAAATTAACACCTGATCCCTAAACATGAGATCCCTAAGCCGGTGCCAGCATCTCATCCTTCATTCAGCAGATGTACTGGCTTACAGGTTTTAGTGGTTATCCTCCATGAATATCTTGGTGGGACCGACATACACATTAATACATAACATACATCATATATCCCCGAAGGGGTAGGAAGAGGTGCTAGCACCCACATTTCGCCAGTTTATGATTAGGTCCCAATGTAATAGATGGCGTGTCTATTGCCATTAACTGGGCACTTATAAACCTGCGATAAATACACACATAACTTCGTAAAGCATCGAAAAGTCATTGGTGTATGCCATGGTAAAACCTGGGATCGAACCCGAAACCTCGTCTCAGCAGTCCGTTACCCATACTACTAGGCTACTGGTTATTAAGCTTGGTATATTATCTTGGTAGACTCATGAATAGATTTGCCAGTTATTTGGTAGGACAAATACTTTTTTGAGGTATTTGCAAAGTAAAAATTTCACTTGTCGAAGCGAAACGGAACGAGCGGAGGCTACTCGGGCGTCGGAGGTCGCAGAATGACCTCCGTCCCCCATGAGTGTGGGCTCGGGGGTGACGGGTGGAGCCACCTGACACCATAACAGAAGCATGCCGCGTGGGCGCTGTGAGTTGCGCTTCCTCATACACGGCGATTAGATGAAGACACTGTGGTCCCCACACCCGAAGAAAACCAGCTCGAAAAACATAGCTCTGGATTGGCCAGGGTGCATGAGATATACCTCCAGCAACTTCACCTCCGGGAACCTATGACCCTCAGATGGCGTGCGTTTTAGTCGCAAATCCGACATAACCTCTTCCACCGGCTGGCTGGCGGTGGAGTATCTGAGGGAATTTTTCACACTATGCGAAAAATTTAACATTACTGCTATGATAATTGTTTGTGCAAAGAAAATGCCCGCTATAGTCACGTGAAGCGCATTATCAACTGAGTCGTCTAGCCATCAATGTCAAAGAAAACAATTCTATAAGTCAATGATATAGAGTACTATAGAGAACTCATCCCATTCATCCCACGCACACTCAAGCTGTGGAATGACCTCCCTGCTGCGGTTTTCTCAAGCACCTACAATATGGGGTTCTTCAAGAGGGGCATCAGAAGGTTTCTTCATGGTCGGCAGCGCGAGTGTGACACCCCTGGTGTTGCATACGTCCATAGGCCACGGTAACCGCTTCCCATCAGGTGGGCCGTGTGCTTGTCTGCCAACTAAGTGGCATAAAAAAAAACTGATATGTTTGTAAATAAACCAAAAAAGAAATTGTCCGCTGAATTTCTTGCCGGGAGGTCTTCTCAGGTCGGGCCCCGTTTCGAGCTGTTGGTCCATTTGCCAAACTAGTCTTCCTTATTTTATTTTATATTGACGTTTTGTAAGTGCCGATTTAATGGTCTATGCAGAATAAATGATTTTTAACTTTGATATATGGCTTGACGACTCAGTTGGTAACGCACTTACAGTCCATCAAATCTAAGAGGTACCGTTTGACGTTTCATATTTTTCAAACCGAAACAACTTTGTTCATACGTACATTATTCAGTTTCGATAACCTTTTTCATAAAACCATGAATTTAGAAAGATTTCATTATTGTATCTAAAAATGTACAATTCTTAATATCTAAATGTAATTGAAAACTTTCAAACAAAGCAAAATAACACATATTTACACAGTAAATAATTTCTAATAGTTATATTCTTGACCGCATTACAAAGTTACGTAGTTAGGTCACTGCACGTAGTGTTGCGACTCTTCGGATACACTTGTATGCAAAAAAATCGTTTACATATATGAAATGAAATGAAATGAAATGAAATGAAATGAAATGAAATGAAATGTCTTTATTTGTGAAACATAGGTACACAGAGATCTTAAGAGGTATTAGGCTCACTATGTTTTGCCACTTGGGCATACAAATTAGATTTAGTGCAAGCAACACTTGGCCAATTATCATAGTGTCATAATATCACAACTGTATATTGTTGTAGTATAAAACAATAATACCAAACATGCAATACTGTTTAACAATTCAAAATATTTCTGGGAATAAAAAATGTCAAGTAAATAAATGTCAAATTGCGATTACAAATTAAAGTATAAAAGAAATACATACAAAAAATAATAAAATATCAAAGTCAACATAGTCAAAGAATGTCAAATTATGATTACAAATTAAAGAATAACAATAATTAATAAAATATCGTTTATATTGAATTGTCATTTAGGAATCCATCTAGTGTATAGTAGCATTTGTCAATTAATAATGATTGTAGCATGATTTTAAACTTAAGTACAGGCAATGATTTTATTTCCTTAGGAATTTTATTAAAAATTTTTGGGGCCATACCAAATATACTTTTGTCCATAAGGGCTGTTTTACAATTTACATTGCACAGTTTTTCGACATATTGTCGGCGTAGTGGGCCCCTTCTAACCTCCGATACTAGTTGAAAATGTCTGGGATTGGTTTTAACAAATGTTGCTGTTTCCAATATATACAGTCCCGTTAGAGTAAGCAATTTGTGGTTTTTGAAGTAAGGTGCACAGCTATCCGTCATTCTCAAACCCCACATGGACCTAATACATCTTTTTTGCATTCTGAATACACATTCAATATTAGTTGAATGCCCCCAGAATATAATGCCATATCTCAGGATGGATGCCACTAGCCCGTGATATGCCATTAGAAGTGAATCTTGACTCACTTTCTTTGATAGTTGTAGAAGTGCATACGAGGCCTGGCTCAGTCTCTTGCATAACTCTTCTACTTGCGGCTTCCAAGTGAGTTGGTTATCAATTGTTACGCCTAAAAATTTGATTTTTGTAGTTTCCTCTATTTTAAAATTATCAAATGTAACATTTATATTCGGAATACTACTTCTTTGGTGGAAATGCATTACCTTAGTCTTGTTAAGATTTATTAGTAAATTATTCTTGTTCAGCCAAGTGATAATATTAGAGAGAGATATATTTATTTTATTTTGATATTCATCAGGTTCATCACATCTTACTACCGCTGTGCTATCATCAGCAAAAAGAACCATGTTACTATCTGTAGTTTTTGGAAGATCATTTATGTATATAAGAAATAACAACGGTCCAAGAACGCTGCCTTGTGGCACGCCATATTTAACCACTCGTGGTTCCGAGAGGTGTAAGATTTCTAGATTGTTTTTTGGACATATTCTAGAAATTTCTGTATATTGAATTCTGCCACTTAAGTAGGATTCCAGGAGTTTCAGAACATTTCCTCGGACTCCATATCCATGCAGTTTTTTCAGTAGAATGTTATGGTCAACATAGTCAAAGGCTTTTGTCATGTCCGTGTATATGGCACAGACAGGTATGCGTTTGTCAACAGAGTCCATGACCTGAGTTAAAAAATCAAAAATTGCCATATTAATAGTACAATTTTTTCGGAAACCCTTTTGTTCGTGGCAGAATAAATTATACTTGTTAAAATACTTAGTGATAAAATGATAAATTAATTTTTCAAAGATTTTTGAAAAAATTGAAATTTTTGCAATAGGTCTATAGTTTTTTAATTCAGTTTTATCTTCCTTCTTATGAATGGGTTTAATTATAACACATTTCAGACTCTCAGGGTATACTCCATTTGCAACACTTAAGTTAAATATGTGCGCCAGTGGGGGAGCTACTATATTTATTATATATTTAACTACCTTGGTCGATATACCGTCAAAACCAACTGTACTGGTATTCTTGAGTTCATATGTAGCTCTTATAACATCACTTTCTAGAATAGGTTGCATAAAAAATGAGTGCAATGTCAAACTTTCAAAATTGTGAGTATTACATAATTCAATGTCACATTTACTTTCGATGTCATCTATAAAATGGTTATTAAATTCATTTGCAATGTCTTCAGGATTAGTTAGTAATAAGTCATTATTTTTAATTGTCATAATTGTTTCCTTAGGCAAACAAAATTTCGATTTATTAATTACTTGCCAAGTAGCTTTAGATTTATTCTGTGATGTATTTATAAAATGGTTATTTTGCGCTTTTTGTGTTAGTCTAATTATTTTTCTATAAAGAGTACTGTAATTTTTAAAAGCAATTTTATTTTGTTTGTTTGGATTTTGTCTAAAGGTCCATAGTAATTGACGCTGTTTTTGACTGCATTTTTTTATACCTCGGGATATCCATTTACATTTCTTATTAGTTTTTATGGTAATGGCTTTTTGTGGAAAGCATAATTTATACAGTAAGGAAAAATCTTCCATGAAGCTATCATATGCTTGATTTACATCGTCTGTTTCATAAACTTCTTTGAATGATAAACATTGTAAATGATGTTTAAACTTATTTAAGTTTTCATTGGAAATAACTCTTATTTTTGTTTTCCAAAATTTTAGTTTACAAGTCTTTTCAATAGGAACGGTTAATATTTGAGACGTGTGATCGGATAACACAAGATCGACAACTTTCGTCTGGCAGTCTTTATTGTAACTATGAGCAAAGTTATCGATACATCTCTGACTTTGTAATCTAGTTGGTTGGTGTATTGCTAATGTAAGGTTGTAGCCCAAAAGAAAATTCTCAAAATCAAGTGTTTCTTTATTCCGTTCCAAAACGTTAATATTGAAGTCACCGCATAAAATTACATTCTTTTTTGAATAGGGACTGATTCTTTCAAAAACTTTTTCTAATTGCTCATAGAATATTGCATAGTGTCTTGAAGGGTTTCTATAGATACAGACAATTACAATACGATGAGATATTATTTCCACGCAACAACACTCGAAAACACCCGAAACTGAGAGCTTAGCTATGTCAGGTAGTTCTTTATATTGGATTCCTGCTCTCACAAGTATACATGCTCCACCTCGTTTTTTATTTCTAGAGAAGAAAGCGGCTGGACAAAAGTTTGGTATGTGTAATAGATGCTCATGTCCAAATTCTATAAAATGTTCCGTGACACAGAGAACATCAATCATTGTGCCATTATTGTAAAGATGTTCCAACTTGACTACAAGTCTATCTGACTTATTTATAAGTCCAGCCACGTTTTGGTGCAGAATACTGAGAGTATTAGAGAAAAAACTGGGAATTATTTTGTTCAGGTTGTACCTTGTTAGTGATATTTAATTTATTCAAATCTAATATAAGGTCTTGTAAATCCAAGATAATGCGTTTCATACCATTGTAGTTAAGACGTCCAGTACGCCAACTAAACATACTGTAGTCGCATGAGAGATTAAGATTTGAGTCTAAGACGTAAGCATATTTGTGTGCATCATTGTCCATGTAAAGTAGGCCATTAAATGAATCTATTCTACAATTATACATAATATTACTATTAAATTTATAAGTCGGTAAACATATAATAAGGTTGGTATGTTTTAGAGAGCATAAGGCTTTCCGAATAGACCTAACAAGAACAATATAATTTTGCGTTGTCTTGAAATCTTCTTCGCCTATATTAATTATACAGTAATCTGATTTCGTGAAGTCACGCAATTTGCCTTCTATTTTATCCAGTACGTTTTCTAATGATGATTTTGGCTTTCGAAAATGGCATATGTCAAAATTCCTTAAGTGAGTAGAAGCTTCCATTAATTTGTACATCCTGTTTGAAGTTTCGCTACTTAGGAGACAAATTTTTGGTTTCGTACCTTTGTCCACTACGTTAGTGGAATCGTTCAAGGAAATTATCTGGTCATTAAAAGTTTGTTTTGGATTAGTCGCTCCCGTAAACTCACTACTTATTTTCTTAGATTCGTATGTCTGCTTTACTGTTTTTATATTTTTATTAGTTTTGTTTGAGCTAGACTGCGAAGGGTCCTTCGAGTATGACACATCGGCCAATTCTTTACGAAGTTGACAGTTTTCAAGAGATAGTTTGTCGATTATGGCATGTGCACTAATCAACATTTTTTCTTTTTCTTCTAATTCTTTCCTTAATTTTTCAATCTCTTCTGTTGTAGTAATTAATCGCTTAGAACTTTCATCCAAACTTGTAGTCGTCAAATTTTGATCTAAATCTATGGCATCTTGCGAAGCGTCATCGTATAGCGAGTCGCACGATAGTACTCGTGATATTTGTTGTCGAAAAGTAACATTTTCTATGTCAGCTAAATCCATTTTGTAAAGTATTCTTTCTATTTAAATATTATTTCCTATGACCTTTTTTTTGCAGCTTTGTAAGTCAACTTAGTCAGGTTCACGATAAGTTCGCCGCTTTTGTTGTTTATAAACAGCAGACCCTATACGAAAAATCTAATGTATTATTTACAAATTACACTTGACAACCAAACAAATATTTTTTCATGTGAATGGGATTTATCTCACATATTACGATTACATAACTAAATAGTTATGTAATCGTAAAATATGAGATAAAACCTATTCACCAAAAATACGTATTTATAAATCAAATATATTTGCTTCTTTAAAAAGTTGTCGAAAGCGATTTGTCGATTTTTGATTTTCGCGCCCAAATAAGTCGGGGTTTCTCGCGCTAACGCTGTCGAAATAGTAAATGGAGTCAGGGATAGTGTTTTTTACATTTATTTTTGTGTATGATAGTATGGGTTTGCATATTACAGAGAAATAAACAAATTTTTAACAAGCACATCCATTGATTTTACAATTACAATTTTTTCTTCTAAGTCTTATTTCTACGTCTAAAACTAATAAAAATAAGGTATGTAGAACCCATTCACAAAAATGTTGTTGCCTGATGTTATAAATTAACGACGTTACTGCGCGACCGCATAATGCACTGAATACACAGATACCCTAAAATAAATTAATTTAATTATTTTTAGGTCAATAGGCAAAATCGCAGGTGTCCAAGTCTCTACAATTTTTTTTTCTGGCAACACTGCCAACTACAAGCGCACGCGGTCCGCTCGGTCGGTTCGGCGTCAGCAGTCTCTCGCCATCTTGGAAGCTGACTGTGCGCGTACTTGCTTTCTCGTTTGTGTTTTACAATTTGTGACTTGGCTATTACTTTTCTGGACTGATCATTCTTTATCCGTTTACCTTGGCAATATTTATACTGGACTCCGAACTAAGCAAGTGTTTATTAATAATGTCGAAAAGAGGACGTACTTTGAACAGCCAGGCTCGTGAATTGGTGGTGGAATTACACGAGTATTTTGAGCGTGAATCTCAAAATGGTGGACTTCTACTACCAGTTACACAAGTTCGGGATCGCGTCGGTGAAGCTCTCGGTATTGGTAGCCGCACCGTTGGCAAAATATTAAGTGAAAAATATGGGCCTTCGGGGAGTGACAGTAACGTACTTCACACACCGAAAAAACGAAAAAGAAATAAACCTGTGACAGGCATCGATGAATTCGATAGTCATGCTATTAGAAACCATTTATACGGGTATTTTACAAGAGGCGAATTTCCAACATTGGCAAAGTTATGTGCAACTTTAAAAGATGCCGGGCTGTATAAGGGAAGCATAGAGTCGTTGAGAACGGTAATAACAGGAATTGGCTTCAGATACAAAAAAGTTGACAAACGAAAAATTGTTATGGAGCGACATGACATAATTATGCAGCGACTAACATTCCTGCGCGAAGTTAAACAAATTATAAACTGGGATAATGTAATATTTTTGGACGAAACTTGGCTAAATTCCAACCATTCTGTGCCGAAAACATGGACTGATGATTCTGAAGCTTCGTGCTCGAAGGTGCCGATAGGAAAAGGTGGACGCCTCATAATATGCCATGCTGGGTCAGCGTCTACAGGCTTCGTGGAAAACTCTTTATTAGCTTTCCAATCCAAAAGCACTAAAGAGTATCATGAAGAAATGGACGCAGTAAGGTTCCGAGAGTGGTTCTTAAATTTATTACAGAATATCCCTCCTAACAGCACAATTATAATGGATAATGCCCCATACCACTCTGTGCAAATTGATAAAGCACCTACGTCAGCCAATAAGAAAGCAGATTTGGTGGCATGGCTTCAAAGAAAAGGAGTGGATGCCGACATGTCACTATTAAAAGCTGAATTATTACAGTTAGTGAAATTGCATAAACCACCAAAACCGACATATGTAATTGACCAATTGGCCGAAGAGCACGGGCACAAAGTCATACGACTTCCTCCGTACCATTGCCAATATAATGCCATTGAACTGATTTGGGCCCAAGTTAAAGGTAATATTTTATAATATTATAATAATAACACGAGTACTTCTAACATTTATAATTTAAACAATGGTTTTCGTCTGCTATCAAATAGTTACATTATTGTTTTACAGGTTATGCAGCAAGACACAACACAAAACCACCCTTCAGTGTCAAGAAAATGGAAGGTTTATTAAAGGAAGCATGTGCCCAAGTTACACAGGAAGATTGGAGTAAAGTAGTACAAAAAACAAAGAAAATAATAATGGACGACTTCGAAAGAGACGTACACTTTGATAATGTAATGGACAATCAACTGGTCATTAATTTAAATGACGATGATGACGAAGACGACGATACTAGTACTAGTAGTGAATAAAAAAATATCCTAAACATTTCTTTTATTTAATTATAACAATTGATTTCTTAAAATTCGGATATTATAGTAATCGATCTCTTAAAGTTCGGATATTATAGTAATCGATTTTTTCATCCCATCCCTATCATTCAATTGTCAGAACTGTCAAACGGTACTTCTTAGATTTGACGGACTGTAGTATAGTCACTTTGCGATTTATAAAACGACCGTGTGTTCTGACCTAATGTTTGGGTCTAAAACGCGCTGTGTATTTTACATTTATTTGTGTGTTGTATTACAAGTATCAACCTCAAAAAAAGCTTAATAGATGTCACTGGCCTGTTAACAAACGACCTAGTCAGCGTTTGCGTGTTCGAAACGCAGTCACGTATACGTTAATAATTTTATTACCTTCCTTTAGATGTACAGTAATTTCATTGCTTAGGTACTTGCTACATACACGTGGCATGGAGAATGTTAAATTTTTACTTCGTCAAATTTTGTTCATCATATTTCTAGTGATTTCCCGAGGCCTGAGATCCACTTGTTTTTTGATTGGTAATAATTATGTTGTCTTTCGTAAGAGCGTCATCTATTTTAATAAGAAACAACACAGAATAGATAATAGATAGTGATTCTACTTATTCATGGGTAGGTATATACTACAATCGCAACAATATCTTAGGATTGACGATTGGGAACGAGTTGGGGACTCTGTAGTCCCCACACAACCGAGAAGAGGGCCAGATCGTCAGAGATGGCCCTGGGTCGGCCGGGGTGCGAGGGATATGCCTGTCAACCTCACCTTCGGCAACCAAAGCGACCCGCAGGCGGTGTGCGTTTTAGTCGGTTCGAGTCCGACATAACCTCTCCCTCCGGCTCCGGTGGGGAGGTATCCGTGGGGATTTTGCGCACGTAAAAAAAAAAAAAAAAAGGATTGACGATTGATCAAGCTCGAAGATTGACCCGCCCGTGGAAAAGTGATTGGATTAATGTTTTAATTTTAATGTTTAATTTCAATTGCAAATGTTACATAATATTTTATTCTATTAATATAGCTAAAAAATAATAATTACAATTACGTGACTTTCACTGACAAGAAATTTTGAACTCAAAGACTATCTCCAGGAAAACTCAATTATTATCATCTGCCGTTTTATCAGTGTTACAATGTAATTAAATTAACTACATCACTATTATCATAATGTTAGAGGCGAACTTCTTGCTTAGGCAGGCACCTCACGTGGCGACACTTCCCAACGAAGCTACTCTCTGCATATATGATCATTTTTCACCTTAGGTTCAACTCACACGACCTGTTCGGTAACATTGGCTTCTTATGTTTTCATGAAATTGTATTTGTAATGTACTGGCTGTAGCCAGTGGCTCCACCCGTATGCAAACATAGCACATGTCCTCTCCCAAGGTCTTGTCTATCTCTGTACCAAATCACATAATAATCTGTTCAGTGGTTTAGTCATGAAAGCGTAGAAAAGAGATAGTTACTTTTCGTATTTTATATTAGTGTTAAAATTTTACAGTACCTACACGAAATATTTTTATTTATTCAGTTTAAGCACAAAAAGAGCACATAAAAAATGAACTCACGCCTATATCCCTGAAGGGGTAGGCATAGGTGCTAGCACCCACACTTCGCCAGTTTATGTTTAGGTCCCAATGTAATAGGTGGCGAGCCTATTGCCATTAACCGGGCACTTATAAACCTGCGATAAATACACACATAACTTCGAAAAGCATTGAAAATTCATTGGTGTGTGCCATGGTAAAACCTGGGATCGAACCCGAGACCTCATCTCAGCTATGAATGTCAAAATTTTACAATTATGTCAAGAAATAATATAAAAATATTAAATAATGTAAAAATAAGCCATTTCGAAGTTATGATTCTTTCGTTGGTTCGGTATGTTAGTTCTACTGAGAAGATACCAGCAAGAAATCAGAGAACTATATTAGAACTAGATAATCTTTTTTTTTTTATTTCTTTTAGTTTACAATTTATTTTGTGCGAGCAAGCAAGAGACTTATGTTAACATTTTTTATTTTATTTCATAATTATTGACGATGACAATTGTCATAATATGTTAAACTTAGCAACATATGAAAATAATGGTGATTCTACAAGTTAAAGCTTTGAAAAGTGTAAAATCACAATAAGTTTCAATTTCCAGGCTTCCGCTTATGCTCTTCAATATAAGTAGCGCTTCGACTCTAGTGCAGGGAGCGGTCGAGCAATAGTTTGAACTCTTGCACCGACTTCAAAACGCTGGCGGTATGAAGATCAACAAAACTTAAGCACCCTTAAGTTCTTGTAGTGCTATCACAATATTACATACATATAATCACGCCTTTATCCCCGGAGGGTTTAGCAGAGGTGAATTATCACCCACATTTCACCAATAATTGTATACGGTCTCACGTAATAGGGGGTGAGCCTATTGCCATATTTCGGGCACTATTGTTGACTCGAGCCATGCATCTGAGGCTGAGTCTGGGCTGTATATATCTGCCCAATGTTAATCAGCCCTATCCCTTAGTCGCCTTGTACGACACCGTATGGGAAGAGATGGGAAGGTCCAAATTCTACTCTGCCAGGAACCACGCGGCCTATATATTATGTATTTTATATTTATTATATGCAGGTATGTTTTAGATATGATTACTATGTTATATCTATTTATGTACATATATAGTTATATTTATGTGTGTATTAGGTATGATATACCTATGTACTTACTCATTATATTTTCCAACAACTTTAATCATCATCCCAAGGTTGCCTGGCAGAAATCACTTAAAGCGATAAGGCCGACCTTTGTACTGATTTCATTGTTATGCACCTTAATAATGGTATATATTAATGGTGTACAATAATAATAAATAAAAAAATATTGGCGAGTACTGTACCCAGCTTTAAAATTGGCACGTTTTCGGGAAGAAGTGCAAAGGTCCAAATTTGTAATCGACCGCATAAAGCAGCATCAGATGATGTTTTGTCGCAACACTAATAGTTTAGCACCTTCATAGAGTACTTGAAACTGTTTGTAAGGTCTTTAAATTGTTATTTCAGTTTTGCTAATCCAATGGTAGCCTAGTGGACTGCTGAGACGAGGTCTCAGGTTCGATACCAGGTTTTACCATGGCACACACCAATGAATTTTCGATGCTATTCAAAGTTATGTGTGTATTTATCGCAGGTTTATAAGTGCCCGGTTAATGACAATAGGCCACCTATTACATTGGGACCTAAACGTAAACTGGTGAAATGTGGGTGCTAGCACCTCTGCCTACCCCTTCGGGGATATAGGCGTGAGTTTATGAGTTTTTCTAATCCAAAAATGTTTTAAGCTATGAAATAGATAAGACGTTTAACAAACCCAAAGGGAGCCGAACTTAGTCTAACGCTCAGTATCACTGACGATGACGTATGCTAAATAAAATAAACTGTAAGTATTGTTTTTTCATGCGTGAAGTGGTACGTGTGAATACTTACTACAGAAAGTTTCACAAAGTGAAACTTACTATTCACTTCTATGTCGAATTAATGGTAAGGTAGGTTACAAGATCATTCCGTGTTTGCAAAAAAGTTAAAAGGAATGTAGGTGTAGGTGACTAATTGAAGTGCGTGCGATAACTTTGAAACCATCTTACTATCTACAATTATAAAAGTGAAAGTTTGGATGTATTCTTTTACTTTTAGTTTACTTTATTGTACACACACATAAAATTACATTTATACAGAAAAATAGGTGTAATGTATAAATGCGAGCTTAACTCAAAATTGAGATTTCTTACATATAAAACACATAAATAGATATCATGTTTGCTATTGTTGACAGTAAAAGTAGTCTTTTATTTGTTTTTTTTTAAATATATAACGAAGAACTATCGCGTATGGAGTCAGGAAGAGAATTCCACAGTCGTACTGCAGAAACTGTGAAAGAATTGTCATAGCAAATAGAATTATGAGAAGGAACGAATCTAGATAAAATTTAGCACAGGATATATATTACTTATAGTCTGGAAAGCATATGGACTCATTTTACCCGGAAATAGGTTATTTATTTATTTATTTATCACCTTAAAAACATAATATATACATAATTATTTACAGTGCATTTAGAAACCACTGAGGTTTGTAGTGAATGCAACACGTTAAAAAGAAGAAAGGTAAAAAACCACGACAGGTGGTTGAGAAACTATCATTGGAGGGACGCTTACGGCGATTATAATAGTAAAACTATTAGGTTTAGATCAAAGGGGAAGCACAGGCAAAATTAATCAGATGGCGTCACCTCCGCTAGTGCTTGTCTTGAGTCTATAATCCTATGTTTCTTACATCAGAGATGCTTGTTAATTTTGTAGTTGATATTAACATTGAAATTTTATCATTTTGTTTGCGAATTATTATTTATTATTAATTTATTTTACTTATTATTAAACAACCGCGGTAGCCTAGTGGTATGGGTAATGGACTGCTGAGACGAGGTCTCTCAAGGGTTTTACCATGGCACACACCAATGACTTTTCGATGCTTTTCGAAGTTATGTGTATATTTATCGCAGGTTTTAAGTGCCCGGTTAATGGCAATAGGCTTCGCCACCTATTACATCTGGACCTAAACATAAACTGGCGAAATGTGGGTGCTAGCACCTCGGCATACCCCTTCGGGGATATAGGCGTGAGTTTATGTCTTATGACTAGCAGACGAATTTGGTATACAGCTTTTGATGCGTGTTTTCTAATCAGCAGGGAAACAATGAGGGCCTTTCTTTAAATTAAATGCACTACACGGCGTCATTGTTTATTCCATGGAAACTTTTTCTTTTATTTACAAACAGTTTGTATGAAATATCACAGAAATACAATACGAGCGATAATGCACCACCTATCGGGATAAATAAGTAATGTACGAAAAGAAATAGTCACAATAATCCATTTCAAGTATTTTTAAAGCATGAATCAATCTTAGTCACAGTAGATAAAGTCAATATTGTTAAAATACGAATCAATCATGAAGTCTTTTATATTTTTTGCTGAAGCTTGAGAAACAAATCAATTTATTCTTCTTCAGTAGTTTTATTTATTTTTCGTTTTCCCTTTAAGAAAGTGGAGATTGATTTTTTATCGTGTTCTCTTTCTACCCTTTATTAAATTCGTTGTGGGTTGTAGACAATTTAGCATTGTTTGAGATTTCCCAAGCGTCATTGCTTTGTTTTTATTTTTGATCAAAATCTACTCTAAATTGGTTCTGGTAGATAATATTGAACGTATATTTTTGTAATATATATTGATATACACGAGTGCAACATAATAATATCATGTATGTATAACAATTTTGTTTCCAGAATTCGCTAAAATATTCATTTTAATACGAAAAGGGTCTCTCTATGCCAACCCAACCTCAAAAGCAAGCGGTGTACTGGCAAATTGACAAAAAAAACTCTGACGTAGACTTTTCTTTACTGGTTGGGAGGTCAGACAACAGTCACTTTCATAAAAGCCTTATAACTAAACCAAAAATAGTGGAGGGGTAAGCGGACCGAAGTAAAAATCTCAAATGCAACCGGGAAAACATAATATTGTGGTGGTATTGTATAGTATTAATTTTACCAAAGTTTCTCAAACCCAGAGTTTCCTCTCGATAAAGCCCATAAACCAATCAAAGACAATAAGCAGACTAACTTACAACTTTGGAGGCAACTGGGAAATCTCTATAAGGATTATTAACAATACAAATTGAGACATTGTTTTTTATTTATTTATTAAAAAAGATTGTTCAATGCGTATTTCCGAGCTAGTTACTTGAAAATTCTTGCAATGTACCTAACGTCTACTTTTTAAAAGTTAAGCAGTAAGGTTATAAAGTTTTATCTCAGTAGTGCAAAGAAACAAATAATGTCGTTGAGTAATCCAATGGTATGTTATCGAGATCAAATCATTTTGATCTTGACTCGATAATGATTGTGCATTGTAAGTCTGATAAATAAATAGATATATACCTATTATTAAAGTACTCCACTGTCGAAGTTGATCTTGTCAAGTATATTTGATTAAAGAAGTATTTCTATTATGTTTAGGATTTATGAGGAGGTAGGACACGACGGTATTCCCGTCCGAAATGAGCAGTCCGACTAGGGAAGTACCTCCACCCTACAGAATACCACGGCTATAATAACCTCGTGTTGTGTTCCCAGTGGTGAGTAGGGTAGCCAAAGCTCACTGGAGAGTTTTTGTGCTGTCAGTGGGAAGACCAAAGGCTTATCCTGATTTTGTGTTCTGCACTGAGGGCACATAAAATCTCTGTTCTTACAGGGTTGGCAGCACCGATGTGAATCCACTGGTGTTACACACGTTCATAGGTCACGGTAACCACTTTCCATCAGGTGGGTCGTGTGCTTGTCTGCCACCTAAGTTGTATAAAAAAAAATGTTTAGGGTGTAAGTTTTGAAATCACATAGCTACAAACTTTTAAGCTCTTGAATTCTATGATATAATAAACGGAAATTAGCGAGGTCAAGGTGTATTTGTGTGTTAGCGTATTATTAATTATTATATATCATTATTAATAACTCCCAGAAGTCAAGGTAAAAGTGAGAAATTAATCACATTGTTGGTGATTGCTTTAATTCTTATTAACATGATTGTATATTTTGAAATAACACATTTTAGAAATTTCCTTTTACTATATTTTTTGCCTGTTTGTTGCCTGGAAGAAATCGCTTCCAGCAATAAGGCCGCCCATTGTACATTAAACTGTATGCATGCTAACTACAAGTTTTTCTGTAATCTATTGGTGTGCAATAAAGAATTATCTATCTATCTATATTTTTTATTTTTATTACAAAGAATATTAGAAACGAAATTATTAATATTTCCTCAAACCTCTCTATATTTAAATTATATTTTTATATTTATTATATATTATTATAGCTAAATTGCTTGTGTTTGGAGTGGGTTCGCGTCGGTAGTGTAATGGTCAGGATTCGAACCCGGGACCTTTCGATCTTAAGGCCGACTCCATAACCACTAAGATATCAACGCCATTGAATCATTACGTCTCCCTATTGTTGTTCACTTACTTTTCAGATAAAATCGACCTCATTACACGAACACACACGTAATATTGTTCAGTAAAAAATACATTTTCAGCTACAAAACTCAAAGAGTAACATAATCACGTGACGCCCATCAATCAAACCCGCTCATTACTTGCACTTATGTCTGCATTCAGGCTTAAGTAACAAATGACGTCGTTAGGGGACACAAATGGCTGTAGGTGGTGTAGGTATGTCAGAAAGGCAGTAACACTGTCTGTGTTGAGTATTATTAATTGTTTTATGGGTGTAATTTATGCTACCGATTGGAATCTAATGGGCTGAAGTTACCACATATGAATCAATTTAAATAACTATTGTGAGTTCTAAGAATAGTTTATTTATTTATACTCTATTTGATGGAAAATCTTAGGTATATGATACAGTAGTTTAATGTGTCTTCTACATAGATTCCGCGATTTCTTTGGATATTTTTAGTTAAGCCGCGTGGTTCCCAGTAGAGTAGAATTTGAACCACCCCATCTCTTCCCATGCGGTGTCGTACAAGGCGACTAAGGGGTAGGGCTGTTTAACATCAGACAGATATATACAGACTCAGCCTCAGAGGCATAGCTTGAGTCAACAATAGTGCACGGAATACGGCAATAGGCTCACCCCATATTACGTGGGACTGAATTTAATTATTGACAAAATGTGGGTGTTAATTCACCTCTGCCCAACCCTCCGGGGATAAAGACGTGATTATATGTATGTATGTATTTTAAGTTTCTGGTTAAAACGTAGTGGAAGCACTATGAGGTGAATTTTCAACTAGCCCCCGTTAAAAAATCTCCTCATAGTGCTTCCTGAGCAACTCTTTAAAAGTACTAGGAGGGATATACTGCCTCTTTAGAAATTACGCTATCAGTGTAAGTAATCGCGGACTAATAGTAGCATGTCAGGCTGCTCTGACGGACCACCCCCCGTAAACATACGTATATCATAAAAGTCAATTCGTGAATATATTCTACAATTCGCCGGCCAACAATTTGCCTCATGTCTAGGGGTGGCAGAATTATCTACCTTGTACCAACGTACTAGTAAAAGCATATTTATATCAATTGAATTGATACTGACGGCACAGATACTCTGTGTGCTAACAGGGTCGGCAGCGCGAGTGTGACTTCTTTGATGTTGCACACGTCCATAGGCCACGGTAACCACTTTCCATCAGGTGGGCCGTATGCTTGTCTGCCATCTAAGTGGTATAAAAAAAATCTCAATCTTTCAAATTCTAATATACCTTTTAATCGTGCGTAAAACTCCTACATCAGTACTTACAGAACTGTTAACTTTGAAGCTTCGATTCCTGAATTAATTATTGCTAGACATCATTCGAATAAGGATATAATTATATATCATTTCCTGTTAACAACTGACGTGAAGAAGAAGAATTCCACACGTATTTTTATTAAGTACATGTAATTAGACGAAGTGAAATTCTGATTAGCTGAATTCTTTATACAACAAATATATTATTTGATTGCCGATATTACACAACGCAAGCTCAATAATATCAATACCTACCGAATGGATACATTTTTGGTATTAAACTTATCGATACTAATACCTATAATAATGAACAATCAAAGCATTCTATTATTCAAATTATAACAACTAATAGTATGGCAATGAGTTCTCATAACTTTAATAATTTTATCTCTCTATTGGTAGATGCAGTAATTGCAGTTACGACTTCATACCATTTGAATAGGCTAATACCATATTATTATTATGTTTCCATTGACTACAAACTCATGTAACAACATTCACCCTTCACTTTTTCAACTTTGATAACTGTTTTCATACATGCTCGCTTAATCTATTGACCTGACCTTTCCTTACAATGTCCTCGATGTACCCTTACTTCGCCTAGGTCGACTTTACAGGGTTGATCATTAATCCTCACCTTATAATTCTGTTTTGAACCAAACCACCTAATCTTTCGTTTCATTAACTGCATTCATTTAGGTTAATTACATAATGGCTTATCCATGTACCAATCTACAATAACAATTAAATGTTCTTTGAATTAAATAACATAAATAATAGAAATACAAATCAATGAACCTATCAACATGTTTTCGAAGTAGGTATCAACTGTATTATTTGTTGAATTATCCGATGGCCTTTTCTTGAACCGGTGTTAGGGTGACCCGCGCCCTTATTCGGGCCTTACCCTCTATTATTGTAATAATTAACGTGATATGAACACGTGCGTTGATATGAGTCAACACATTTAAGTAGTAGGTATTCCCGGAGACTGGACCAACTCTCCAAACCACCACCTCCCCCTGTCATTCCCTCCCCCCGCCATGCCCTGTCTCTCGGCTTCAGGGTGGCCGTCACGGCTAAAAAAAAAAAAAAAAAAAAAAGTTTGGTGTCTATTCGGGGGTTTTCGGCGATGCCGAGTCGATTGCGCTAATCCATTTTCGCGTACGACGCACCGTTACAAAGTTACAGAAACGTAATCTGAGGTAATTGACGAACAATTGATAACGGCCGACCCTTGATAACGACCAGCCGTCGTCGCTCAATGTTATCTCGGGTCTGTTGTCTTTTTTGTCAATGTCTGCGTCATAGCCAATGATGACTAAACCTATGATGTAAAACGGGAATGTATTTGATTTAAAAAAAAAGTCCTTTCGCAATACTAATGTTCTTTATTATTTTCAAAACAATATTTGAATAACTTACTTAATATGATATCGTTATACAGCGTATTGTTAGTGAACAGGTGCTGGAAATCGGCTAATGACATACCATAATGTTTATAGTATAAATACATTAAACAATATTCGCCACATACTGGAGTGTAATCGTTTTGGATTCGATTAGTGTTGTAATTCCATACTCTGCAATTTCGATCTAAAAACGTACGATGGAAACCTGTGGGTGCTCTACCATAGGAATCAAAGTACTGACCAACTCCATTCGCGTCTATGTGTATAGCAACCCAGTGAGAACCAGGCTTATTGTCGCTATCTAAGTTGCTTATGATATATGTAGGCATATCTACATGAATCGGCAAGCGATTTGCGGCATAAACATTACATTCACTTTTTGAATCCACTTGTCTCAAGTATCTCCGTATTTCTAATGTATTCATGATCGCGTTACGATGTTATCAGGCTCGTAGATTATAAGCAAATAATGAGATCAACAATAATTTAACATATTATAGGGTCTACAAAAACTTTTGTTTTAACTGTAACATGACGTACGAGCTCCCTTTGCTCGCTCCCGCGCATAATAATTTCACTCATAATGAACATTGACCAAATTGGTCTGGTCTATGACAGAGTATCTTAACATACACTGCATTTCGAACATTCACGGTAACATAATATATATAAACACATTGTTAATAAAACAAAGAAATACTTTGTATGAATATATTTTATTGAAAGGATCAATATACAATAATGCAGACTTATTTCTAAAACATATTTAATTCTAATACGCGCTTAATTCTAATACACACTTAATTTTAAAACATTTAAGTTTACTTAACTACTATAGTCAACAGAAATGTTACGGTTTTTATCGATTTCTATAACATTATCAAATTCTGCATAGACAATACAATTAATAGTTTGTGTTAAAGCCGTATCAAAGCGAACTTCTATTCTTACGCTACCATGTTTTATAAGGTTCCAGTGATTAGAAGCATTCGCTGATAAGTCAGGTGTTAAATCGAACGCTAGCAGACAAAACCCTTTGGAATATTGATCTCTAGATATCCCGTTGCCTTCATTAAGGAAATGTATACCTGTACCCGAGAACAACGTATGATAACTAGAAGTAAAAATATTATTCCCAAATGATGGTTGTAAAGCTTTTGAAGGTATTTGTTGTCCGTCTATGTATAAACAAAATGTACTAATATCAAAATTTTCAAAGTTAAATGGGTTTTTAGAGAGATTTCCATTGAATGCTGCATTATTCACAAAACCAACTATACACCGTTTAGGTACTTGACCAAGGAATATGTTATCAAGAGTTTTACCCTGAACACCTGATGGTATCGTTAAAACTTTAACTTCAGCTCGTGTGATAGGATATTTAGCTGTCGTAGATGATAACACTTTTTGATGTGCAAGTAACACAGTTGGATTAATTCGTGCTCTACGAACAATCAGGGTTGCATCTGTAATAGTAACTTTAAATTTAAGGTCATGCGAAGAAGCCATTAGATTAAAATTTTCCCTAGAGCGAACTAATTTTACACACATATCAACACCATTAATCAAAAATTTTTCTTGATTAAATATATCACCATGAAGATGACCAATCATTTCTATTTCTCTACTTTCACTAGCCATTTGTTGTCTCTTTGTAAATCCCTCATTTTTATCATCCATCTCGTCCATTTTCCCAGCTACGTCTTCATACCAAAGACTGCATGATAGATGCGAGTTTTTAGCTGCAGGTGCATAGTTCAATAGTGTTTCTATGTAAGCTCGATAAGCATATGTATTATTTGGAGGTGATACAAGTTTTTGGTTTAAGTACACATCGAGTTGACTAAAAAGCGAATGTAACCAATTGTTAACTGGAGCAACTACTGCACTAGTAGCAAGTTTTGTATTATCCTGGGTTAATATTTTCGCTTTTAGTTGAAGTAAAGTATGAGATAAATCAACGTAGTCGTCGCCTGCTCCGGGTATTTGAAATTCAATAGGTCCATCGTCAGCAAGGGACGAAATGGGCTTATAGTGTATCCATATTCCACTTTCAATACTAGTTTGAGTTGTTGGTAATGCAAATAAATCTAGTTCAGACTTAACACATTCACAAGATTGACTATGTAAAAAAGACATAGTTAATTCGAAAATATATCTTTAATATGATCACTTTTCAATTTTTTTGCGGCTTTCACTCTCGCTGTTATCGAAGGAATGAATGTAGAAAGACGTTTCCGTTTCGTTATATATCCTGATCCAGACATGTTGATGCTATTTATTTTCTTATCAGCTCTGCGTTTCAAATTGGTACCGACCTCTTTGAGTCGGGATTTAATTGATTCCTCCATAGGACGTGCACTGACCATATCCGACAACAGACCAACGCCAGCATTTAAGGCTTCTTTACCAATTGCTTTAGCTCCACTAGATAGTAATGGAAAAACAGATCGAAATAATCCCCCAAGAAAACTTCCAATACCATGTCCTTTTTGATATGGTGCTCCCCTATAGATCACTCCTATACCTGATCCAGCTTGATGGGAATAATAGTGTTGGTAAGGACATGAGATATTATCATGTTGAGAATACATTATAATTTTTGAAAGTGAAGTTTAATGCACACTGTCCCAAATTGGAATGGTATCTTTTGACCAGTGGTTGATCTTATATCTATTTCAATGGTATCAAATTCTCTACGCATAACAGGCAAATAATGGGGTGGAGAAAAAACATGCATTTTATTAGCACCATAAATGTATTTCGAGGGATCTAATGGTATAATTCGCAGAAGTGGAGTCATCACATCCCCGACAATTTGTGGTTCAACTATATCACAATAAACAAATATTTGCGATGGTAAGCCTAAGTGTAAATTAGCCGGACATTTTCCTATATTTTTTTCTACTAAGTTTCTATTTGGTTCAAAACCTAATTGAAGGGCTAATCTGGATGATAATGTTATGGATTTTATATTTTCATCTGATACACTAACCACAACAAACTTTGATATCTCATCATAACGAAATGTTATTTTTTCTCGAATATTATTCATTGCCTTTAAAATGTGATTAATATTGTCATAATTCGTTGCTGGAATGTGTATTTTGTAATATATTAGAGATTCTTTTTTTTCATTAGGCATTTGTGCTAATTTTGCAATGTATATAACATTTTCATGTTCTTGAACCGTAAACATGGTGCATGGATACTGG
Source organism: Eilema griseolum (assembly GCA_963662185.1). Classification (NCBI taxonomy): domain Eukaryota; kingdom Metazoa; phylum Arthropoda; class Insecta; order Lepidoptera; family Erebidae; genus Eilema; species Eilema griseolum. The sequence goes on along the minus strand of OY759248.1, from coordinate 16,643,661 downwards.
AATTCCACAACGCCAACCTTCCATTCTCCTTCTAGTATTATTGGTTTCGGTAATTTTGTGGAAAAAATTGATGTTTTGTTATCTGGAAAGTATTCCATGGAACTATTACTTAGTAAAGTTAGATAAAAGCTTTGTTTGTTCATATTTCTTTCAAATTAGTAGCCAAGACCCAGCTATTAAATTTGTCTGGATAACCTCTCCACTTGACTAACACTTCTTTTCTAACACCAGAATATCGAGAACGTATTATTTTATCTACTTTAAAATTGGCAGTGGGGTCAAAGATGATTTTCTGTAACTCTTTTTCATAGAAAGTTCCTATTATCTCTTCGCCCTCTAGGTCTTTAAGAGTGTATACTAACCATGGAGACCGGCGAATTACGGAAGATATTATGAATATTTCATCACTCCAGTTAGATTCATAACCTTTTTGAAAAATATGTTTATGTTTCGTTATTCTGACAAACTCACCAACGCGAAACTTCGACAAAGCGATGTTAGAAGGTTTGTCTTTTCCTTTCTTGTAATATAAATTTTCCCATACAGTAATGATATTATCACGATTAACTTCAGATGGACACATTTTGATACTAGAATGATAACTATGATTATACGAGTACAGCAAATCTTGTAAAACATCAATATATTTATGCGTGTTCTTATGTGTGAAATACCGCCACATTTTCATCTTTAGAGTTCTCTGGAATCTTTCTACAATGCTTGCTTTAATATCAGGATTATTAGTAGTATAATAATTAATATTTTTTGAAGTAAAGTATTTTCGTACGTCTTTGGATACGAATTCTGTCCCTTTGTCAGATTGTATATGTGTAGGTGTAACTTTAGCTTCCATGAATATACTCTCGAAACATGCTTTGATTGTTTCAGAGTTTTTCTTTTTCATTGGTCTCGCAAAGGCATATTTACTAAACACGTCAATAACACAAAGAATATAGTTGAACCCATCATTATAATTTGAGTAAGTTCTCATATCACTCAAGTCAGCCTGCCACAGTTCGTTAATATTAGATAAAATATATTTATTTCTTGAAAAGTTTCTTTGTACAGGTTTATGTAATGTATATGTTTCTTGTGACTTTAACCAGTTCTTCACATCATCTCTTTTCAATTTACCTTTCATTGCTTTGGTTAATTTGCTAAGGCTACTGTACCCTGCAGGATGTGAAGAATCATAATAAATCTTATTTAATTCTAATATGGGGTCCATTTTTCCCAATCTATTTTTCTTTTTATCTTTTTACGAAATTTACTTTCAGTTATTGGTGTAGAAAATAATTCATCTGCTGGGATTGAATCTTGATGCTCTTGTGATTGTAGCTTTTTAATATATTCAGATCTTTTTGTGTTACCAATATATATAAGCGGTACTTTGATTTCCTTTAAAGCTGTAGCGAATTTTTGCCATCCAGTAGGTTCACTATTTTTAAGTGTCCTCAATGAATCATTTACCAAATCAACAATATTACTTTCAGGAACTTTTTGACCATCTATAACCACAGTGCCTGTCTCATCCCAATTAATCTTATATTTATTCAAAGAGAGTAAGTTCAACAGTGATTCCCCCCTTTTTATATAGGATTTTGGTATAAGTTTTAAAATGTAATTAGATGTGTATGGTCCTTCATTAGTTTCTTGCAAACTTACTTCCTTTACTGATGTGTTAGAATGGACTGTAGATATATTATCTTCATCATCAGTAATATACTTCACCGATCTTTTCGAGTCTTGATTTATTATTGGTATTTCATAGGGCTGTCGCTCCTCTTTAGTGAAGTTTAAATATCTTTGTAGAGTTTGTAAATATAAAATACACTTCTTTCGATCATCCATATCACTATTTAAAATGTTTTGCATATCTGTGTCTAAACGAGATAATGGAGTATCAACCGCGTTAGGTTGTTTTAACTTTTCTAATAGAGATGGATCGATGAGTAACATTTTTTTAGCATTATCCATTTTTCTTAGACAAGTGTACTAACCAAGGCACTTAGAACAGAACCCAATATTAGTGGTAGAAATGCACCACCTTTTTGTATTATTAAATGTTTTCTAATTTTGTGTGATCCCTTCCGTACTATTTTTCGTAGAATATTTTTGTATTTTTTCAATTTAGATCTTTCTTTTTCTTTCAATTCTATTTTTCCTTGTAAAACGTTATGAATACATTCACAAATACAATTTATTTCTTCTTCATCGCAGGCTTTTAAAAGAGCTTTTTGATATTTTGGTTTAAGTGTAATCAGAGCGCTTAATAGGCCTTTATGCGTCTTTGTGCTTCCATGCATTGTTAGTAACTAATGGATATCTGTTGATTTCTACTATATTTAAACCCTTTTGATGGTATGTAAACAGTGCAATATCCATCACATGGAAATATCTTTGTTTTAATACGACACATGTCATTTGTTTCTTGTTTTAAATCAATCATAAGATATCCATGTGCATTGTTAGTTGCGTCTTTGTAAGAATCTTCCAAGTATTTTGGATTTTCTGGAAATACTTGTCGTGCCAAGTATCGTATTTGTGTTTTATCTCTTGGATTTTTAAAATAAATTATATAACTTGAATTCAGAGATATGTCTCGTTGACCTTTTCCCTGATGAAATAAATTTTGTGATATGTAAAACACACTTAAATTTCTATGATGACTTCCTTTTGTGAATATATCAACAATACGTCCATCAGACTCTCTCATTAAGTCATCAATTATTAGGAGTTGAGGATCCTTTCCACTAAACATAGTTAGATCTGGTATGCCTTGGATGTAATTAACATTTCGTATATTGTATAAAGGTTGCATTTCATCAAAACACCATGTTATTTGATCAAAATTTGTGTTACAAACATCTTTAACAAATTTTATAAAATTTGTTACAAAGACTGACTTTCCACATCCACTTGGACCAGCAACTATCGCAGTAAATGGATGATTGAAGTGGATCATTTTGAAAAACGTCTAAGTAAGTTACGATTTAGACAAAGAATGAAACAATTTGTTAAGAAAATAAGCATTTATATATTTTATTTTAAAAAATTATTACTTAAACAGACTTATAATGATAAACATTTATAACACAATCATATAAACAAATTTACTATATTTTATATATTTATTATACAATCTTATAATAGACAGACTTATAATGATAAAAATTTATGGCACAATATTATAAACAAATTTGTTAAATTTTATTTTATATAATTATTACACAATCTTATAATAGAGAGACCTATAAGGACAAACATTTATAGCAATCTTAAAAACATATTTATATTACAATTAAAGCACGAAGCAAGCGTGTTGCGGCAGTAGATTGTAGAATATTTATTATTTATATTTACAACATACATAAAAAGTTAAATGTTCTTAATTTTATAGTGCCCCCAAGCTAGGGTATTGATAGCGTCTTCCAATATGTATCGTTTAGTGTCATTGTGCGAAAGAGATATTTTATTAACTTTTTGTGTGTATATAGTATGTTTTATTGACTTAAATCTTAACATTTCACTATAATGTATTTTTTCTTCTAACAAACAGCTTTTATAATCATTTAAAGTAAATTTTTTTGTAACACATTTATTAACACCCTTTGCTTTAGCTATAAATTTATTTTGTACGTCCATAGCATACATTTTTGCTCGAAGTCCTACAAACTCTTTAAGAATTTTGCCATTGTTTTCGTCTTTAAAAAATCCTAATCGCTTTTTATTTATTAGAGGTAAACCATATATATTGTCAGGAGGATAATCGGATGTATCAAAGTAATTTTCTAAATTTTCTTTAATATCATGATAAAAATTATTGGTAAATATCTGGTATACTAAACTATCAGTATCTGTATATAATAGTTTAATATTTTCCATATATTTTTCTTTCATAAAATCATAATGAAAGTCATACATTAAAGTTTTTGAAATATCTAAAATACAAAATCCAAGGTAAATCGGTTTGTTGTATAAAACTTGTGTTTTGTTTAATTGTACAGCGATTAAGTCTTCTGAAAATACAGATAAACTATGAAATTCAGGTCTTGCTATTAAAGTTTCAGCTCCCTGAGTTTTCCCACAATTTGTCCAACGGTTCACTAATTTTACATTTACTCGTTTTAAAACATTTTCCATTGTTTTACCAAAAACAGAGTTATTCATTAATTTAAAGAAATCTTTTTCAAAATCTGAAGTTGCCAATGAACGCATGCGAGTGTTCAAATCTATATAAACTTTTAACCACGCTGATTGATTGAACTTAAGAATTTTGTGAATTTTAAGCAAACGAAGTCCTCTTTTCAAACATTGTTTAAGATTCCTATAATGAATGACATAGTTCTTTTTATCATTTAAATTTGGAATCAATTTTTTGTCTTTACTACCACCATAACATAAATTTTCAGGACATAACGGCAGATCCGAATGTAAGTCGTGTAAATGTTTTGGATATTCTAAGTCCACTTCCAAAATGAAACCATAATCAGCATCGTCAGGAACATGAAAGTTAGTATTAACATCAACCCATTCAAATTTTCCAGTAGGGAGACATTGAGACATAGCCCAACCGTAAAGGTTATTTGCATCCAGATACATTAGAAAAGAAGATGGTACAGAAGGATCATATTCTGACATATAAGAATTATTTGCTTTAGCATGTCTGTTACTACATTGAGATATACCACCGCGAATATTTTTTGCAATAAAAGTAATTTTGTTTATATCAGTTAACAACTCTAAATTTATTTTAGTATGTACTAACATGGCATCCCAACTCAAACCCGGTGCTGTATAATAATGGGCTGGGTCTAATTCATATGTTTTAAGACACACATCTCTAAAATTTTCAAATATATCGGCCAACAATAAAACATCTGTTTTTAAATATAAATCAGAGTATTCTTCCATATTTTTACAATGGAAATGATGCCATACATCTTGAGCATGCTGGTAATCATTTTCAGTAACATGCATATCAGTTAACGAACTATAAAATTTGTCAGGAGTAGGCAGACATGTTAAGTTTAAACATTCGAATGAAGTCATATATTCATAAGGATAAATACCTTTACGTATTAAGCGCCGAAAGTCTTCCTCACATGGAAAATTTAATTTGAGTTCTTTGAATTGTTCCAATAATAAATTTTGAGCCAATTTTTCTAGACTACTAGACATGAATTTAAAAGAATCAAGAAATCTTAATTTCATAACACGGTTATTAATATTTAATATTTTTGAAAAAGAAATGTACTTTTCTTTATTCTCAGGAATGATTTCTATATTACCATCTTCAAAATTGAGACCATGAACAATAAAATGCGAATCATAGTTACCCAAGTTATGTAGAAATATGGGTACGAAGTTTGGTACTCTATACTTTTTAGAACAATGTGTATGTCCAACTCCTTCATATAAACCAGTAAACCAATTATAACAAATCTCAAAATTTTCATTTAAACTATGATTACAAATATAACAGACTTTAGTTTGATTAGACATATTAATATTTTCTTCCGTTAATGGTAACGGACTTTTAACAAATGTATTTTTTTTACAGATATTAACTAAATCATCTTTTATCATTTTCATAAACATAAGTGCACAATCTTTACCAGTATGTGACCTATACTTTGAAAGCCTATCATCATATGAACATTTAATGTAATAGCCAAAGCTATACGTTTCATGTTTTTGGATGTTTTCGGTTGATGAATTATTTGGGTTATTAGAACATCCGTTAATAGGATTCAAAAAAGCTTCAAAGTCAGCGTATATTACGAAGGGTACTCTTAATTTTCGTTCATAATTGTTAAATGATATTTGGTTCGAAGGTGTTAACTCATTAAACCAATTACTTTTTTTATTAGATTCCGATGGTAGTTTTGTTGAAATGTGGAAACAATCTTTTTCTTGATGTTGTTTTAAATTATTATGCGATGTAAAGTTTAACAAACAACCATCACAAATATGAACTGCACATTTACTTGATGAAATTTGTTGAGCTACTAACCTTGAAATATTTTTTATATAACAATAATGACCTCTGTTAGCCTGAGTTATGTATAATAAGTTTAAATGGATGTTTTTTTTTTCTTTTGTAAAATATAACGGGCCAACCACAATATTTTTCTTTTTTCTAGAATCGTAATCTAAACCAAAAACATTTATACTAATATCATTAAGTTTTTCAAATTTATTAATGTCTTTCAATTTTACAGGAAATGAAATATTACCAAATTTTAATTTATTTTTATAAGGAATATAACATGTTACCCTGTCAACATGGGTTTTAGCTGGATATAATGCTGATAAAACTGCCCATCGAAAACATTCGTTATCCCTATTTTGTACATTTATTACTGCTTTTTTAACTTTTATGTCTAATGGTAGGTCTATGTAGAAGGAGCCCCGCAATGGGTTAAATTTATTAACATTCATATCCATGTAATTTATTTTTAGTAAACTCCAACCACTATCTTTTTTTTCAAAATTTGAAATTTTAGTACTTATTTCAGAAGTTATTAAAGAAAAAATCATATCTTTATCATCACCACGACTGAAAACGTAATTAGTTATTTGGAAGTCGAATGTGTTACGTAAGTTTTTAGTTAGCTGTATAAAGTCTGCATTGAGGATAAAATTTACTTTTACAATAAAAAGATCTATGATACATCGTTCAAGTAAAGTAAATACGACATCTTTGATTTCTTTTAAAAATAATTCAGGTGTTTGAAAAGGTTGTGGATTGTTGTCAATAATGATATCAGATTTAATTCTATACGTAATAACTCTATTTCCGAAAGCACTTTCAACTATTTTAACATTTCTTAACTCTGAATCATTCTTTAAAGAATTATTTTTATGTGTATTACTTTTCAAATGGTTACTCAAAAATTTTTTTTTTATCGACACATTGCACTGTGAACATTTAATTGTATCATAACTTTCTGTACTCACAGTTTGAAAAAACACTGATGATGTGGATGGTGCTTCAAGATGTATTCTTTTTGCAGTTGAGTCTTCTTCTGTTGTTGTCACAGATTCTGATTTTCTTTTTCCTTTTCCAGTTTGTGATATATGAAATTCCTGGTTGAATTCAGATGACATAAAATCTAACGACACTTCCTCAGCAAGCACCACGAGTTCCGAATTATATAAGTCACAGTTTAATGTATCCATGGTGTATCACTATTAATCTATATATTTAACACAAGGATTCTTGAATACGCACTGTTTTACTAGATAGATTGTACTACACAATAGTTCATACACTATCAAAACTAAATTAAGGTAGAAGTCTCTGTGTATCTTCACTACTTCAATTATTCATGAAGTATTTAGCACAATCTTCGGTAGCAGCGAGCTGTTTAGTTATATCGTATATGATATCACGTACATTGTTTAGATTCTTGTCCCCATCGTTTGCTGTATAATATTTTACACGCAGCTCGGCATGTTTCCATAGCTCCGTCGGTGCAATTTCTTTAGTCTTCTTCAGATCGTAAATTTCAATTTTTATGAGGTGGGATGCATTATCTCCATCGTCATTGTTTGTAGAGATATATGCTGTACCCCCGTTTGATAAGCGTCCAACAGTAGATGACTTTTTGGAGGCCTTC